>OU343049.1:55342691-58300191 GCA_910593695.2 Ocypus olens
GTATTCATTTGTTTATGCACGATGCAATTCGTGTCCAATGTGCGCCCGGCCTTACGGTATTGCCAGTTTGAGTAGAACTTTCGAGTTTTACGGTTCTGTCAGTTTGAGCAGTATTTTTAAGCTTTACGGTACTGTTAGTTTGAGCTGTACTTTTGAGCTTTACAGTACTGTCAGTTTGATCAGTATTTTTGAGCTTTAGGCTTTACGGTACTGTCAGTTTTAGTAGAACTTTCGAGCTTCGAGTTTTACGGTATTGTCAGTTTGAGCAGTATTTTTGAGCTTTACAGTACTCTCAGTTTGATAAGTACTTTTGAGCTTTACGGTACTGCCAGTTTGAGTAGAACTTTCGAGTTTTACGGTACTGTCAGTTTGAGCAGTATTTTTAAGCTTTACAGTACTGTCAGTTTGAGCAGTACTTTTGAGTTTTACAGTACTGTCAGTTTGAGCAGAACTTTTGAGGTTTGAATTTTACAGTACTGTCAGTTTGATCAGTATTTTTGAGCTTTAGGCTTTACGGTACTGTCAGTTTTAGTAGAACTTTCGAGCTTCGAGTTTTACGGTATTGTCAGTTTGAGCAGTATTTTTGAGCTTTACAGTACTCTCAGTTTGATAAGTACTTTTGAGCTTTACGGTACTGCCAGTTTGAGTAGAACTTTCGAGTTTTACGGTACTGTCAGTTTGAGCAGTATTTTTAAGCTTTACAGTACTGTCAGTTTGAGCAGTACTTTTGAGTTTTACAGTACTGTCAGTTTGAGCAGAACTTTTGAGGTTTGAATTTTACAGTACTGTCAGTTTGATCAGTATTTTTGAGCTTTAGGCTTTACGGTACTGTCAGTTTTAGTAGAACTTTCGAGCTTCGAGTTTTACGGTATTGTCAGTTTGAGCAGTATTTTTAAGCTTTACAGTACTGTCAGTTTGAGCAGTACTTTTGAGTTTTACAGTACTGTCAGTTTGAGCAGAACTTTTGAGGTTTGAATTTTACAGTACTGTCAGTTTGAACACTACTTTTAAACTGTGAGCTTTACGGTACTGTCAGTTTGAGTAGAACTTTCGAGCTTCGAGTTTTACGGTATTGTCAGTTTGAGCAGTATTTTTGAGCCTTACAGTACTGTCACCTTGAGCAGTACTTTTGAGCTTTGAGCATTACAGTACCATCAGTTTGAGCAGAAGTTTCGAGATTTACAGTCGAAATTTTATAATTTATAAATTAATGTACATCTATATTTTTCTTCATTTATTAACTTCTTCGCACCGATTTTATGATGATTCCTTATTATCAATGCATCGAAATATCTTATCAGCACTTCCGTTAAAAAAATTATATACTTTTGTTTACGTGTAAAAATAATGTAATATTGTTAATTTATAAACTTTTGGCGTCGAAACTTCATCATTTATAAATTCCTGTACATCTATATTTCTCTTCTTTTATTAAGTTCTTCGCACCGATATTATGGTGATTCCTAATTGTCAATGCATCGAAATATCTTATCGGCAATTTTTTGGAGAATACCTTTAAAAGCTTGCAGCTAAAAGGCCTAAAAAAAGTTAATACGAAACGGAAAAAAGAAATGAATACAAAGGGAAATATAACCAGGAGATGAAATAGACAGAAATCCATGGCTAACACTATCATTTATATTTATAAAATTCTTTGCGTCGAATGTTTTTCATTTATAAGTTTCTTTGCGCCGAATATTTTTTATTTATAAGTTTCTTTGTACCGATACTTTTTTTTATTAATATCAATTCAAAACAAGCGTTGTATATATGGCATCATGTATGATAATAAAAAACAATTGCATCGCACTCGCATTTATATTTATAAAATTCTTTGCGTCGATTGTTCTTCATTTATAAGTTTCTTTGTGCCGATACTTTTCCATTTTTTATTTATGCCAATTCAAAACAAGCGTTATGCAAAGATATGGCATAATGTAATAAAAAAATAACGAGCATAACAAAGGCGGGAAAACCGAGCAATTGCATCGCACTTAAGTCATTGGTTATACATTCTCATTCTCACACCTTGAGAGCTAAATCGTAATAAATTTGAACAATTGTAAATGTAAATTAATGCGAATGCAATAAACAAAAAAAAGGATACATCCTGTAGTGGATTATGCATTTGAGGTACCTAAGGTAGAAATATATTTGAGGGGGGCCAAATGACGGTGAAAAAATTAGAAGAAATTTATAAATTTGATGTAACTATTATCGTTTCATATTTATGAACCAAAAACGGAAAAATAAATTTTTAACACAAAAATGTTTCCAAATCAAAGATGTTTCTAGAAAATCGGCACTGCTGCTTCTCAGTCGTGCCGATTTTCGTCGCAACAAGCAACATTTCTTCGTTGTCTTCGATATTTGTTTAAATGTTTTTGTAATATTTTGCATATTTAAAAATCTCCTCTAGGGACCTCAAAACGTATATTTCCGATAAAAAAAAAATTGAAAAAAAAATACTCGATCACAATACTTTCTCGTACTTCGTAACGGAAAAGGTAAAAAAATATCCTTGAAGATTATATTGAGTTTATCTGTAGCTTTCGTTCCTTTTGATGATTTTGTTAATTTTATAGAATGAGGGCAACATCCAATACCCGATTTCTTGTTTCGTTTCAAGAATTCGAGTACATAGGTACTGCTCGTAAGTACCCCATATAACACACCTGCGTCGGCCTCATTAAATCTAGATCAATTTTTCTCAGCCAGATGGTCACCAATATTTGCGATCCGGTTTCGTAATTTCTTTCAACCAGCTGCCCTCAATAAACATAGTTTTCATCAAATCGGACTTGATCTTTGGACGCGCCCTTCGTCGCCGACACGAAGACAATTACTTCGGCTCATTATCCTCACAATTGGGGACTAAAAAGTGGTTGACATTTCAACTGAATAGTCGATTTTGAATTAAACATATACAAGTACTTGTAATTTTTTAATTGTTTTAACTCATGAGTGAGTCGATTAAAAGAGTCGAAATGTCTTAGAATGTCATAAAAGATGAGAAGTACGGCGTACATTGAAATTTTGGCAGTGAGGACCTTTTTTTCACCTCCGCTAGGTTTTTAGGGTGTTTTGCAAAATATTGCAAAGGGTAAAACGGGCGACATTAAGGTGGGATTTCTATGACGCGTCCGTCTCTGCGCGACGGACGCAGGCGACGGTCGCAATACACATATAGTTTGATCAATGGATCTTTGCGTGTGCGTCATTACTGAAGACTGAGTTTTCTCGCCTTGGACGACGTACGTATTAGCAACAAACATAATTTACAGAAATCCTTCGAATTTCTATTGTGGTGCCATCCAATATTAGCGGCGTAAAGCTCGATTTCTTATGCCCTGTTTCCCATATCTCTTGTCATACCCCTGGTATCGAGTTAGAATTGGTATTCGAGCAGACGAGCAAACTCTTATTCCGAGTCACTCCGACTGCGTCTCCTGCGTTCCCTAGATTCGGTGAATTATTGAAAGCACGGTATATTATTTAAAAAAAATACAGCAGTTATCACGGGTCCTGACAACTGGCTATCGACCGGAAATCTATTCTTATTTTTTTTATTACTTCAATAATTACATTTTTGTAAATATTTTTTTACTACTTTATCAAACATCGGTTCACCACCCGCATCTTGAAAACAAGGACGCCGAAGGTCAAGCACTGTAAAATTCTGCGCTGCGACACGCTTCAATTGAGTAATTTTTCCGCAACAATGGCATTCCTAGAAATGCCGGCGGGTACAGTTATTTATCGAGGAAATCGTAAGTTTTCATCGTTGCACAAATAAATTGAATTGTTCAATTACCGTTCGGAGAGAGGATGTAGGCCGTTTCTGTAATTAAGCGTAATTATTGTGTAAACGGGGATTAAATTCAAATTTGTGCGTTTTTAAATCGCGGATTGGGCAAAGTTTAATTTTTATGGGTAATTTCGTGGCGATTTCTTGCGCAATGAATATGGGTCAGGTGTTTAATTGCTCATGTTTCAATTATGGGTATGCCGGAGTAATACACGGGGAATTGTTATTAGCTGAAAATTTCGGTAGTTTAAAATGCAATTAATGGAGAAATAAGGTATCCCAAAGTAATCTATTGCTTCGAGGGTTCAACTGCCATCCAGATGATCAAAATAGCTGCGCGAGTTCATGGATGCCCATTCTTTATTTTCTCATATTTGTATAATAAAGTATGTTCATTAAAAAAAAAACCCTCAAGTGTACCATGATTTTTTAATTTTAAAAATTTAAGTTGGTTACACATATTGAGGTTATGTTACTTCTTAAAATTAAACAAATTGTAGTCATTTTATAGATACTTGCGTTAAATTTTTCACTATAAAATTATATTAAATGTTGTATGTGCCTTCCTTTTTCTTGAACACAAGCCTGAACTCTTCGTCACACACTCTCCTTTACGTTCCGCAACAACACTGGATTATTATTAATTTCTTTCATGTATGGCCATAAGAAAAAATCGGCCAGGGAATCCGTGCATTTCGACTTATTATTCGGTCCTCAAAAAATTCCTCCAAAATGGCCAAATTATCCACTGTGCAATGAGGAGTTGCTCCGTCTTGATGAAAATATCCACTTTGCAGTTCGTCATCATTTATAAAAGGCAATAAAATTTCTGTACGATAACAGTTTGCAGTTATCGTACCTAAAATGAATGCACGGTTATTGAATTTTTATTATTAATAATAAAAATAGGATTTTACCTTCAAAGAATATCGGTCCAACTAATCTTCTCCCACTAATCGCTGCCCAAACGTCAACTTTCTCTGGATGTAATGGTTTCTCTCGATATATACGAGGATTTTCATCCGACCAAATTCTCATAGTTTTGGAATTAATGCACCCATCCTTGTAAAACCAAGCTTCATCGGTAAAAAAAGTAATTTGTAAAACATCCTCGTTTACATTTTGTAAAAACCACTGACAAAATTCCAGTCGTCTGGGGTAATGAACAGGTAATAACTCTTGCGCCGATGTTATGCGATAAGGGTATACTTGCAAATCTTTTCGTAGAAGCTTGTGGCATGTTCCTACCGATAAATTCATTTTTGCTGGGACAAATGACGCAGAGAAGTCGTAGGTTCACCTTCCAAAATTCCTTGGGCTGTGTGTGCATCCTGAGTACGTTTGACTGGTCTACCACTTCCTGGTTTACGGAGAATACTACCCGTTTCAAGAAATAATACAACAGATCGTGATAAGGTATTTTTAAATTCATCATAAATAATGGGCACGTTAGAAAATTCTTCCTGAAACTCTGCTAAAGATGCGTCGAATGAATACACCCAATTTCCGTCCACTTTAATCCCATTTCGGAAATAACTTTCAATTAGAAACGTTTTTTGCTGGTTGCTGTAAACCATTGTGAGCACGGTATAATTGTGACTTCTAGAAAGATCTGACGTTTATATGTCAATTCCCAACAAGTGTCAAGTGTGCCAACTGAGATTTTTAAAACGAAAAAGTCATGGCACACTTGAGGTTTTTTTTTTAATGAACATACGATATATCGTAATGTGACAGTCACTTTTTAGAACAAAATGAAATACCCGCCATTATGATATCATGGCAAATATTTGTTTTAAAGTTTTTTGCAAATATCTCGGTAAATACTCTGCAGAAACTGTTAAATAAGGTACCAAATCATTCAGCACAAAAAGCTTTAAAAATAATACACGAAGACCGATACTCTCAAATAATTAGGGGAGCCAATATTATCACAATTCAAATTTTACATGTAAATCCCCATGGCCCTCTTTGCAATTCAACACCCTGTATAAATACATATTGAATTACTTAAAACTAATATTACCTCTGTGAGCAGGCTAAAAGCAAGTTTCCGGCAGATAAGGAGATATAGAATAGATATTTTCGTAAAAAAAATTTATCCGTAAAGAATGTGTTTACTAAAGTATCCGTTACGTGCGAAATCCTGTTTACGATACACGTCCGTAATCAGTGTGCAATTTCAAAGAGATCCGTCGCGGTCAATTTAACTGCAATTGGAGAACAAGCCCACCAAAATGCCCACTCCTGGAGGCATTGTTCGTTTGTTTGTTTACATTTGAATTCGCTGTGCGCTGTACACGTAATTACGCGAAAACAATTTCGTGTTTTATTCGGTTTAGAAAATCCGCAGTGACTTTCCTCAAAAAAAACCGTAATTGCGATGCGCATTTAACATATTATGTATTTATGCACAAATTACGAAAGAAAGTATTTTTGCTGGTATTATTAAATGGGCATCATATCCACTCTTGTTGTACAATACAGGGTGTTTCAGAGCTCTGGGAACGGTCAATCACGTTCTTATTTTTCAAAATTTCGAAAAATGTTTTATACAATAGTGAGCTGCACGCCCTAAAAATATTTAAATTTATACTGGGTGTCTCATAACAAAGTTACAGACCAAACTTAGGTTTTTTTAAATGGAACACCCTGTATTTTTTGTCATTTTTGAATTATATGGAGCAAATAAAGGTGAGTTACTTCAATACTCCATATACCTATTGTTTGCCGTTTTCGAAATATTTGAAGATTTGTTGAAATGCATGGTCTGGGTGAAATTTTATTTCTGCCCCAGTGATTGACGTTGAACGATTAAAATCATTTCTATTATTTGGTTGAAGGTTCGAACTATAGAGCCAACCATGATTTCATACAAATAATTATACAGGGTGATAAAAAATGCGGTAGAAAAACCGAACTTTTAAAGTTAAATAACTTCGTTTTTTCAAATGGCACACCCTGTATTTAGTAACGTATTCTTAAGTAGAATCCAATTATCTTTCAGATTGTATAAGGGTTCCCTGTTCCTAATCTCAATAGTTTTCTTGTATTCGGCGATTATCATATCAGGAATAATTATTATAATCTGAAAGATATACGGAAGCTCGAGCTTCGAATCTTCCAAATTTCCATTCATTTATGATTTTACTGTTAAAAATTGCAGGAAAAGTGGAGCGACAATATCTAAAAAAAAATATCATCCTCGGACCTTGATGGTAGTAGGGGTGAGTCGAATCCGTTCCATTTAATAAAGGTGACCTTGTTTCAACATTTGTTTATGGGACACCCTGTATATATAAAAATGTAAAATGCAATCGGTTCTAACCCGAGGCTATCAGACGAATTTTACGGATGTTTCCAATCTTACCGAATGTTACCCAATGCATTTTCCATTACTTACGGTTGAGATGGAAAGCGTATAATGGAAATTTATAACCCATCAATAGTAATATCGCGTGGGACGGATAATAATGGATTTTCTTGATACTCAATCCGCGCTACACAATCGTTATGGAATGATGAATTAAAACGTTCTTGTCCTGAATAATATTATAAGTGTAAAAACATCATTTATACAATAATTGTTAGCCCGGTTAACATTTCCTATTCCTCAAAGTTGTTGTACACTCCAACTTAGAAAAATCGCATATTTTAGATGTAAATGATAATAATTACAAGAGTGAAATACAGCTAGAGTAAAAGGGATGACCTAGTAGAGATGGGCAAAACTGCTACTTTTGAATCACGTTGCTACTTTCTAGTATCAGTGATTTTAAACTGTGGCTATGATCACATCGCAGAAAAAAATATAAAAAACGCAGGAAAAATTCCATAAAAAATCATCCTCAATGTCCGAAGTATCGCTTATTCAAAATAAATTTGGTTTTTGTAAATTCAACCATTTTCAATAGAGATATGGATTTTTGAAAAGTTTAATTTTAATTTTTTGAGCACCTGAACAAAAACATCGCAGAAAAAAATTTAAAAGCGCAGAAAAAAATTCATAAAATATTATCCTCAATATCCGAAGTATCGCTTATTAAAAATCAATTTGGTTTTTGTAAATTCAACAATTTTTAATAGAAATATGAATTTAAAAACAAAATATTTTAATTTTTTGAGCACCCGAACAAAAACATCGCAGAAAAAAATATAAAAGTGCAGAAAAAATTCAATAAAGAATCATCATCAATAGTCGAAGTATCGCTTATTCAAAATCAATTTGGTTTTTGTAAATTCAACAATTTTTAATAGAAATATGAATTTAAAAACAAAATATTTTAATTTTTTGAGCACCCGAACAAAAACATCGCAGAAAAAATATAAAAGCGCAGAAAAAATTCAATAAAAAAACATCATCAATAGCCGAAGTATCGCTTATTCAAAATCAATTTGGTTTTTGTAAATTCAACAATTTTCAATAAAGATATGGATTTTTGAAAAATTTTATTTTAATTTTTTGAGCACCTGAACAAAAACGTCGCAGAAAAAAATGCAAAAGCGCAGAAAAAAATCCATAAAATATTATCCTCAATGTCCGAAGTATCGCTTATTAAAAATAAATTTGGTTTTTGTAAATTCAACAATTTTCAAAAGAGATATGGATTTGTTAAAAATTTTATTTTAATTTTTTGAGCACCCGAACAAAAACATCGCAGAAAAAAATATAAAAGTGCAGAAAAAATTCAATAAAGAATCATCATCAATAGTCGAAGTATCGCTTATTCAAAATCAATTTGGTTTTTGTAAATTCAACAATTTTTTAATAGAAATATGAATTTTTGAAAAAATTTATTTTAATTTTTTGAGCACCTGAACAAAAACATCGCAGAAAAAAAATAAACGCGCAGAAAAAATTCAATGAAAAAACATCATCAATAGCCGAAGTATCGCTTATTCAAAATCAATTTGGTTTTTGTAAATTCAACAAATTTTAATAGAAATATGAATTTTTGAAAAAAATTATTTTAATTTTTTGAGCACCTGAGCAAAAACGTCGCAGAAAAAAATGCAAAAGCGCAGAAAAAAATCCATAAAATATTATCCTCAATGTCCGAAGTATCGCTTATTAAAAATACATTTGGTTTTTGTAAATTCAACAATTTTCAAAAGAGATATGGATTTTTGAAAAATTTTATTTTAATTTTTTGAGCACCTGAACAAAAACATCGCAGAAAAAAATCATTAAAAAAAACCATCATCAATAGCCGAAGTATCGCTTATTCAAAATCAATTTGGTTTTTGTAAATTCAACAATTTTTAATAGAAATATGAATTTTTGAAAAAATTTATTTTAATTTTTTGAGCACCTGAGCAAAAACGTCGCAGAAAAAAATGCAAAAGCGCAGAAAAAAATCCATAAAATATTATCCTCAATGTCCGGAGTATCGCTTATTAAAAATAAATTTGGTTTTTGTAAATTCAACAATTTTCAAAAGAGATATGGATTTTTAAAAAATTTAATTTTAATTTTTTGAGCACCTGAACAAAAACATCGCAGAAAAAATTCATTAAAAAACCATCATCAATAGCCTAAGTATCGCTTATTCAAAATCAATTTGGTTTTTGTAAATTCAACAATTTTCAAAAGAGATATGAATTTTTGAAAAATTTTATATTAATTTTTTGAGCACCTGAACAAAAACATCGCAGAAAAAAATATAAAAGCGCAGGAAAATTCAATAAAAAATTATCCTCAATGGCCGAAGTATCTCTTATTCAAAATCAATTTGATTTTTGTAAATTCAACCATTTTCAATAGAGATATGGATTTTTGAAGATTTTTGTTTTAATTTTTTGAGCACCTGAACAATGTTTGCAATTTTAAAATTAGTTTCGTGGTATTATTTCAAAATGTATGTTTAGATATTCGCACTGAATTTTAAATTAAAATTATTTTGAGTAATTTTATTTTTACCATTTGTAGCAATTGTTTTTATATATTTGGTTTTCAGTTGATGAAAATCGTAATCTGAACATGAACGTAATGGGAGTATACAATATTGAACATAAAATAATATTTAAAAATGCTATTCTGTATTGTCTTCTTACAATCACGTTTTAAGTAACAGTTGCAGTTTAAGTAGAAATCACTGTTTAGGTAACAGTTGTGATTTTAAGGAGCAATCACAGTTTAAGTCACAGTTTAAATAGCACTGATTTTAAGTAGCAGTAATTTTAAATAGCGGTGATTTTAAGTAGCAGTGATTTTAAGTTGCAGTGATTTTAAGTAGCGGTGATTTTAAGTAGCAGTGACTTTAAGTAGCAGTGATTTTAAGTAGCAGTGATTTTAAGTAGCGGTGATGTAAAGTAGCTGCGAAATTTGTATAACGGGTAACAAGAACCTTTTCTCCACATTGGACCCCATCAGCAAAGAAATAATTCCCACAAAGGCGGAATGCTAAATTCGCTCATTTCACTCGCTTATTCGCAGAATAATTCGGTTTCGGGCAGTTTACCCGAGGCCGGCAATCAGTTACAACCATTTTACAACAGTCTGCAATCCTTATAAAAATTCAACTCCACTGACAAGGCCGAACGCAAATACGACGAGAGCTTGAAATTGGCTACCGACCACAAACCGGTGAAAACCAGGCCTCTTTTGGAAACTATAGGCTGCGGAAATGAAGAAACTGAAACTAGACATTATGAGAATGTCCAAAAAGTACAACTTTACGCCCCAACGGCGAAAACAAACATTTCTCCACGATCACTGTAGAATGAATATTTGCAAACCGTTCCGAATAAAACGATAAGCCTTGGATAATACAATTGTCAAAATACTATAAACATTGACAGATTGAGGTTGGCGGCACTTACTTCGTGATACATTTTTAATTAAATAAAACACACTTTTACTTAGTTAATATCACACTGTTTAAAACAGTGTGATATTAACTAAGTAAACATAATCACAAGAAATTTGGCTTGGGGGGGGGGTCCCTCAAATAATAACTCACACAAACATATATGTAAACTGAAAATCCATGAATATGACATTAAATAAAAGTGTAACATAGCAATGACATTACAATTAATTAGAATTCTAAAAAAACACTATTTTTCTATGGCCGGATTTGGTGGTTAACACTCGGTATATAAATGTCTTGGGGGGGGGGGGGGAGGTACTCAAGCCCGATAGCCATCCCCTGGGTGCGCGCCTGATCACAAACGTATGATAATAAAGTTCTTTGTGTTCATTATTTCATTTGCACATTTTATCTGGTCGTGGGGAAAGTATAGTCTGGTACTCGGTAAGAATGGAAATTCTGATACTCATGGCCTGTTGGCTCGCGATCGCAATATTCCACTCGCATCGAATTTCCATTCTAACATTGTTACAGAATATTCTTATATTAGGAAATTAATTTGTTTTATCTAAACATACAAAAAAGCTCACCCTGGTATATAACACCCGTCGCTCTGATGAAAAAAACTGTGTCTCTCTTTTCCAGTCAATGGCACAAACATATTATCCCGCACTGTTATTGTTTATCGCATCAAAAGGCACGCAATCTACGATCGCGGGATAACAAAAGGTGGAAACCGCGCCGGCATGCAACAACACATCTCTACCTGTCGCGCGCTGTTTTGCACCTGAACCGACGACGGCTAGAAACCACACAAAACGGTAAACAATCCTATCGCTGTGGCAACACCAGGCCCAACTCCTGCGCACGGCTTCCATTGCCGACACGACGACCACCGAAAACAACACAAATCATTTCCGACGCGAAAACGTAAACAAACGCCGAATTTCAAGTTTACAGTTGCGAAATTTCCGCAACTTCCCTTCCCGACCGAAAGCGCATTCTTTCGAAAGATTGTGTAACTCGTTACGGAGACTCGTGTAATCGGAGTGATTCGTTCAATTAGTGCGCTATTGAATTGTAATTAAAAACCTTCGCAATTCGCGCGATGGACTAGATACAGGGGGAATTAGGACGCGGTTTAATTAATGAAAACTTTGTTTAACCCTGTAGAATTATTAATGTGACCTCAACGTATTACCAGTTTTTGCCAGTGACGGTTCGCGGGGTTTTTTCTGGTACGGCCGAGGAACAAGAGGTGGTAATACAGATAGGTGCGGTCACGCAGCCAGCCGTCTCTACAACTGACCCTACCTATCTGTATTACCACCTCTTGTTCCTCAGCCGTACCAGAAAAAACCCCGCGAACCGTCACTGGTTTTTGCTCATTTTTGGTGAATTTTCAGTTGTCGCGATTGGCAGTACTTAAGCGTGACAGGTGTCGACATCAAAATATAAAATTGCAGGATAATTGGAACCTTCCAATGTCTTACGTACTGAAAATGTTCTATAATGCATATTGGGGAGTTCGCCACCAGTAGCGCGAAGGTTAAAAAAGACGGAGGCGTAATATTGTTCAATTTTTACCTGCGTGGAAAACGTGGAAACTCGGTGACAATCGAACGGGCGGACGCATGAATTCGCCAAGCACTCGGCGACGTTTTACAACGTACGGCGAAAGTATGTACTTTATTATATGAATCGTTAATTTTCTTTCATTTACGAGCTTTTCTCTCAGGGCTGTACGTTCAACTTACCGCTCGTGGCTCCATTGCACAAAATACCTTCTCAGAAACACCAACCTGCCTTTCATCACACCATTTTTAAATATAGTGTATGCCATCTCGTGCCTCAATTTTGACTCAGAAATTATTGAATTATATCCGATGGCAAACAAATCTTCGATTACATTATCCTCGCCTTCTAATACTCCTTCGGACATTATTTAAGTCGAAAAACACTTACTAAAATTCGTCCGGATTTGCAAATATTTGTTTCTGTTTACCAACTCCATAGCAACCAGAGCGCATCAGCCGACTTGACAGAATTCACATTTTCGGAGTGTCGTTTAAAAAAAATATTTAATTTAATTAATTAATTAATTAACCAATCGATCGCGCAAAAAATAGTATAACCATCTCGGGCATTGATAAAAATACGTTCAGAATAATTATTTTCAAGTTTTCGAATAGTTTGAGTGAAAATTCCGGGAAAACTATTAATGATGTATTTTTGGATTATTAACTAATTTTGCATCTATGAGTCCTCAGAATACCATCCTAAAGTTTCATGAACATCAATTTATGGATTCCCCCCTGAATGATAAAAAAAAGTTGAGAATAATTATTTTCAATTTTTCGAAAAGTTTGAGTGAAAATTCCGGGCAAACTATCATTGACGTATTTTTGGATTATTAACTAATTTTGCATCTATGAGTCCTTAGAATACTATCCTAAAGTTTCATGAATATCAATTCATGGATTCGCCCCTGAATGATAAAAAAAACGTTCAGAATAATTATTTTCAAGTTTTCGAAAAGTTTGAGTGAAAATTCCGGGCAAACTATCATTGACGTATTTTTGGATTATTGACTAGTTTTGCATCTATGAGTCCTCAAAATACCATCCTAAAGTTTCATGAACATCAATTTATGGATTTGCCCCTGAATGATAAAAAAAAACGTTGAGAATAATTATTTTCAAGTTTTCGAAAAGTTTGAGTGAAAATTCCGGGAAAACTATCAATGACGTATTTTTGGATTATTGACTAATTTTGCATCTATGAGTCCTCAGAATACCATCCTAAAGTTTCATGAACATCAATTTATGGATTCGCTTCTGAATGATAAAAAAAAACGTTGAGAATAATTATTTTCAAGTTTTCGAAAAGTTTGAGTGAAAATTCCGGGAAAACTATCAATGACGTATTTTTGGATTATTGACTAATTTTGCATCTATGAGTCCTCAGAATACCATCCTTAAGTTTCATGAACATCAATTTATGGATTCGCCCCTGAATGATAAAAAAACGTTTAGAATAATTATTTTCAAGTTTTCGAAAAGTTTGAGTGAAAATTCCGGGAAAACTATCAATGACGTATTTTTGGATTACTGACTAATTTTCCATCTATGAGTCCTCAGAATACCATCCCAAAGTTTCATGAACATCAATTTATGGATTCGCCCCTGAATGACAAAAAAAAACGTTCGGAATAATTATTTTCAAGTTTTTGAAAAGTTTGAGTGAAAATTCCGAGCAAACTATCATTGACGTATTTTTGGATTATTGACTAATTTTGCATCAATGAGTCCTCAGAATACCATCCCGAAGTTTCATAAAAATCAGTCTACGGATTCGCCTCTGTATGATAAAAAAAAAATCAGAATGATTATTTTCAAATTTTCGAAAAGTTTGAGTGAAAATTTCGGGAAAACTATTAATGACGTACTTTTGGATTATTAACTAATTTTGCATCTATGATTCCTCAGAATACCATCCTGAAGTTTCATAAAAATCAATTAACGGATTCGACTCTGAATGATCAAAAAATTTCAGAATAATTATTTTCATGTCTTCGAAAAGTTTGAGTGAAAATTCCGGGCAAACTATCATTGACGTATTTTTGGATTATTAACTAATTTTGCATCTATGAGTCCTTAGAATACTATCCTAAAGTTTCATGAATTTCAATTCATGGATTCGCCCCTGAATGATAAAAAAAACGTTCAGAATAATTATTTTCAAGTTTTCGAAAAGTTTGAGTGAAAATTCCGGGCAAACTATCGATGACGTATTTTTGGATTATTGACTAATTTTGCATCTTTGAGTCCTCAGAATACCATCCTAAAGTTTATGGATTCGCCCCTGAATGATAAAAAACGTTCAGAACAATTATTTCCAAATTTTCGAAAAGTTTGAGTGAAAATTCAGGGCAAACTATCATTGACGTATTTTTGGATTATTAACTAATTTTGCATCTATGAGTCCTCTGAATACCGTCCTAAAGTTTCATGAACATCAATTTATGGATTCGCCTCTGAATGATAAAAAAACGTTCAGAATAATTATTTTCATGTCTTCGAAAAGTTTGAGTGAAAATTCCGGGCAAACTATTATTGACATATGTTTGGATTATTGACTAATTTTGTATCTACGAGTCCTCAGAATACCATCCTAAAGTTTCATGAACATCAATTTGTGGATTCGCCTCTGAATGATAAAAAACGTTCAGAATAATTATTTTCAAGTGTTCGAAAAGTTTGAGTGAAAATTCCGGGTAAACTATCAATGACATATTTTTGGATTATTGACTAATTTTGCATCTATTAGTCCTCAGAATACCATCCTGAAGTTTCATAAAAATCAATTAACGGATTCGACTCTGAATGATCAAAAAATTTCAGAATGATTATTTTCATGTTTTCGAAAAGTTTGAGCGAAATTTTCGGGAAAATAATCAATGATTTGGTTTGGATTTTCGACTGATTTCTTACTTAAGAGTCTTTAGAATACCATCCTGAAGCCTTATGAAAATTTGTTTATGAATTAATTCCGAAATGATGAAAATAAATCAAAATGATTTTTAAAAAGTTTGAGTGAAAATTCCGGCAAAACTATTTCTGACTATTTCGATTATCGATTAATTTTACATCAACAAGTCTGGTTTAAATATTATTTGATAATTCCTTTCTTATTTAATTAGTTATTACAATATTGTAATTGTCATAAACAAGCGAGTTTGAAGTAATTCCGCGAAAGGCCAACAAAAAGAAAGACATCTTGCGGTGCCAAACGTCAAATACTTTTCAATATTTGTTCCGAGCCTCCTGGATCGCAATCTGCAATTTTGATCAGACCACAATGACTCTTGGAATGATCGTTAATCCACTAATAAAAGAATGCAAACCGAGAAATGTATAATTGTTTCAATTTCTAATTAAATTATCTAACACGGCTGGGAGTTTTAATTAAACAATCCAATAATCCCATTACAATTTCTCTTCCGAATCGAATCCGTAATCAGCCTCTATTTGCAGAGTGAATTGCACGAAACAATGTTTTTACGTAAGATGGCGGTGGGATTCTTCTAAATTAATGCAGAATTTTTGATACACTCTTAATTGTTTTAAACAAAAGATGTTTATAAAAATATTAACCATTTCAAAATGAGAGAATTATTTTGAATGGCAATCTTTATGTGCCGCTCTATTGTGAACTATCTAATTCTGTCAATAGGTGTCAGTTGTCAATTGATAATACATTGTAAATTACATTGAATAACAATTTTTAATTAATAAAATGCATCCTGCGCAAGAGAGCACTTTTATAGTCGCGGCTTATTTCCGCACGGGACGCTCAGTGATTGGTTTTCCTTCCACAGTAACAAATACCTGCCCTTATTTTCGTAAGCGGCACTTTTTATTTTACGTAAAAGTTAACAAGCGACTAGACGGAAATCATTTTGACCAGTGACGGTTCGTGGGGTGACTCATGGCAGTGGCGGCTCGTGGAACATGTTGATGGTAGAACCCAGTGACGGTTCGCGGGGTTTTTTCTGGTATGGCCGAGGAACAAGAGGTGGTAATACAGATAGGTACGCTGACGCAGCCAGCCGTCTCTGCAACTGTCGTACCAGAAAAAACCCGCGAACCGTTACTTATACAATATACCCCCCGGCTCTTTTTTTTTTGAAGAAGGAAAGAACGATTTATCTTCCTAGCCCAAAGTAACTGACAAAAAAGTGTTTTAAGAATTAATAAAAAAAAAATTGCTGACCTTGAAACAACAGGTCCATGGCTCCTTTGATCTATATAACAAGCCGCCCCTGACTCCTGGTACGGCCGAGGTAGCAGAGGTGGCAATACAGATAGGTAGGGTCGGTTGCAGAGATCTGTCTTACCACCTCTGCTACCTCGGCCGTACCATGTGAGCGGTCACTGATTTTTTGATAACTGCATGAGATAAAACGATCAGCGGGTGCGAAAAAATTCGCGTGAACAATTGCGGTCACGCGAACATGTGACCATGCGAAGTTGATAATTTTATCAGCTATTAAAAATTCCTGCTCGCTTGTTGCGGGTGTGTTGAACCTGAGGCGGCGTAAAGTTGCCTTCGAGTGAACCGGACCGAACGGCTGACGCCGTCGAGTATTCTGTCAAGTGGGCGAATCGGCTGGCTCTGTGTGCGCCTATTTTTTCGTTCTAAATGCTGTAAAAATGTCCATCAATTTGGAGAAACACCGCTCGGACCTTCTGGAAGCGTGGAAAGACGTCCTCAACGATAAAACCGGCACCGACTGGTGAGTTCCTTATTTGGATCAAGTGTAGAGGTTATGTTTACCGGATTCATTCATCTGTTGGATAAGTTTATTGCTGTTTTTGTTGTTTCATCGGTGTTGGCCGTGGGATTAAAACATCGGTGAAATTGTACTTATCTAAAAATCCGCCCACGCATGATTGAATAATACGAGAAGGCTAATGTATCGTTTATGCGAATGGGTTTTTATTATTTAAAGCAAGGAAATTGATTTGCATTTCATTTATCAAGTTGCGTTCTTTATAATTAAGTTAAAGTTTTATTTACTACTAGATTTTATCATTTAGCAAAATAGTAACCTTATTTTTCATTAAATATTGTTTTCCCATCAGAACACCTACAGACCAGTTTCGACCTTTCAGATTTCATCAGTGTAGTTAGTTGCTGATTGGCATCTGTCGGTGGTTATGCCAATCGGATTGGGTTTAGTACAACATTCAGGCAATGGATTCCGCCACTTTGGCGTTGCTAACTTATTTTTCATATTTATTGGCAATATTCTCACACAATTCTGGCAACTGTAGAAGTCGGTGTATCAATGACATTTTCTTAAAATGCTTCTGTGCGCTAACCTGAAAACAGGAAGGCATTGATTGAAAACCACTACTAATACTTATAAAATGACCTCTTACTGAAATCTCTTCAAATTGGAAAAAGATCCTCACCAAACTTAGGCGCTCCCAAAATCCTCTCCGCAATCCTGCAAATATCTTGCATTATTAGTAAATCCACGAGCTTTGCATAGAAGATTTGCCGAAAAATTTGCATGTAGAAATCCTAACCAATAATGTATATGAAGATTAAATATTGTTCCCCCATCAGAACACCTACAGACAGGTTTCGACCTTTCAGGTCTCATCAGTGTAGTTAGTTGCTGATGGGGAAACGGAGATTACTATTGGAATATAAGTATTCCAAACACCATCAAAGGTAGAAACACCAAAGTGGCGGAATCTATTGCCTGAATGCTGTACTGAACCAAATTTAATGTTCACATTAATATTGTTATATTTGCGCAATGTCCTTCGCATGTATAAATAATATGTCAAACTGACAAGTAACATGTCCTTTAAAAAAGGATTCTAAATACGCCATAAAGGCAAAAAATACCAAAATGTGGTACATACAGCAACAAGGTGGACAAGTGGGTGGGAAGACCAAACCATGATGGCACTTTTAAATTAAATAGAAATGTGCTTCTTCTAGTAACTTTGACAGATTCGTAGCCCAATAATTTGTAGTAGCGTCAATATAAGTAAAGTAGCATAATATTGCTAGAAGATAAAAATTTGGTGACATCGCTGGTATCTATCGACAAAATTTTGAAGACAAAACTGATACTGTGAGAGGGGCAGCGTAATTTTGGGAGTTTTTTTATGAATTATTTGGGGAAAATTAAAAGTTACTCCTGGCAACACTGCACAGTAGTTTCTCTGATCTTTTTTTAGTGTCTGGGCTAGAGCTTTCTTTAAGTCTGTTAATTCGTCTAATACACCATTACAATAATTAAAAACCTATTAAGAGTTTTTTTCATTTTTCAGGGCACTATTTGGATATGAGGGCCATAGCAACGACCTGAAACTGGTCAGCACGGGCTCGGAGGGAATCGAAGAACTCACAGAAGACCTAAACAGCGGAAAAATAATGTACGCCTTCGTAAAAGTCAACGACCCAAAGACCTCCCTGCCAAAGTGCGTGCTGATAAACTGGCAAGGGGAGGGCGCGAACACGGTCCGCAAGGGCCTGTGCGCGAACCACTTACGGGACATCGAGAGATTCTTCAAAGGAGCCAACCTCACCATCAACGCCAGGACCGAGGACGAAGTCGAGCCCGAGCTGATCCTGAAGAAAGTCGCCAACGCCGGCTCGGCGTACAGTTTCAAAGCTCCAAGGAGTGACGTGCAGGAACCCACCGTTCCGATCGGCTCGAACTACAAGCGGGTCAATCCCATACAAGAGATCAACGCCACGGAAAGGGACCAGTTCTGGCTGAAGGAGGAAATCGAGGAGAAAAAGCGCGTGGAGGAGGAGAGGAGGAGGCGGGAGGCGGAACGGAGGAAACTGGAGGAGGAGGCGATGCGCCGGGAGGCCATCGAGGCCGAAAAGCGGGAGGAGAAGACGAAGATGCGCAACAGCAGCATCGATCAGATCAAGGAGGCGGAGAAGCACGCGTTCGAGGTGGAGAAGAGCCACGAGAAGGTGTACACGGAGGAGGCGGGCGAGTGCAAGCTGAATCAGAGCGATATTCTGAGGCAGCAGAGGAACGAGGAGGCTCAAAACTTGATCGCTCAAAGGACGATAGACGCCCGCTCAATATTCGAGAAAAATACCTCGGCCGGACAGATCAAGCGCACACCCGAGAAACCCGTGAGGACCTCGATCCTGAGGGCCCAGCAAGCTCAACAGCAGCAGCAGCACAAGGTTGAGGAAGTTATACCGGAACCAATTGTGCAGTAAGTAGGCTTTTGAGTACTGTGAATGATCTGTTTGAGAGTGATGGCGGTGATTAATCATAAAAAGAGAGAGAGAGGCAATACATTTATTGAGACACTTTTACAAATGACCTCAAACAGACCTCAGCCTTCATAAAAATATTTTTATAGAATATTTAATTTTAAATAAACTGAATAGAATAGGAAAGTTTGGAACTGGTCTTTGGGACGAAAAATAAATTACTTTTATTCAATAAATCTGCAATAAGTGAAGTTGTCTCAAGTTAATTCAAATAAATATTATAATGGAATGATTATTATTTGCTAGCAAATAAATTTTGAAATTCTTCGTATTAAACTGGAAATCATCTCTTAACCCTTTCAGCCTTGGATTTTAAAATTTGAAAAAAATTTTTTTTTGTTTTTATTGATGGGGAGCTTCTTAACACTATAAATACCAAATTTGAACTGATTTGATTAATTAGTATAGGAATTAATTAGTGAGGCTTTGTTGAAGTGACATCTAGTGATAAACAGCAAAAATATGGATTGTCATAGTAAGTAGAGACATGTAAATGTTGTGGTGGCAATTGCCACCACCAGGGCCGAAAGGGTTAAATAAATATTAATTGCTGGTATTTATTTTTTTATTTAATCATTTACCCAACAACAATTCTAATAAAGTACAATAAACTAAACATAATTAAAGCTAAATTCTATAGTAATAATGCAATAATAATATATTATTTCGTAACTTCACACTCTTACAATTTCAGAACGCAACCTGAAATACTGCAAGATCTGCCACCGCCGGTGATCGAGGTCCGCCAAGTGGTCGAAGAGCAGCAGAGCGACGACGAGTCCGATCAGTTCGCCACGATCAAGCGATCGCCGAAGGACGTCGAAAAGAAGAATTCGGTGAACAACACCATAGTCGAGCAGCAAGAGACCGTGAGGAACGTCATCAACATGCAAGAGAGTGTTATATCGAAAACGGAGACCGTGCAGCAAATCACCGAACAGCAGTTTGTCGACGAAGTTTTGTACGGCGACCTCGTCGGAGACTCCGGAATTCAGGCGAGGGCTTTGTATGATTATCAAGCAGGTAAATATTATTGGTAGGAGTGTTTGTGTGCTTTTTGATATTGATAAATCTTTATAGTAGGCATACTTGCTAAATATAAATCAATGTTTTGCTAATATTTTAAATATATTTTCATTTAACAAAGTTTTCTTATTTGCCGTGATATCAAAAAGTTGAAAATAGTTGGCAGCCCCTCAAACGTAACCTAACTAACAGAAGTTCAGTGGCGTCACTAAGAACAGGAATTTTGGCATGGAAAACCCTGAAGTTGAAACAAAATTCCATTGCATTTTTGATTTGATTGAAACTTTGTGATTATCTTAGAATATGAATTAAAACAATTTTTTAATATCACAAGATTTATTAATAGCTGCTATAGTTTTAATCAAGTGCTAATCATTTGTCCTCATTCTTCCTTTAAAAAAAAAAAATTGTTTTCTATTGTTTTAGCCGATGATACAGAAATCACTTTCGATCCAGGAGACATCATAACCCACATCGAATTAGTAGACGAGGGCTGGTGGCAAGGGCTGGGACCGGACGGACGCTACGGTTTATTCCCAGCGAACTACGTGGAGCTCATTTAATCCGATAGTTTTAGCAAGACGGGTTTGACGCGGCAAATCGGCCGCGACAAACCGAATAGGGATTGGAGCTTGTTTGCAATTTATTTACGAGTACGTATTAATATATTTTAAACTACAGACTGTCAGAAGGCCTTTCAGCTTTTATTTTTTTAGTGCAATTCTCGCTTATAAGTATTTAACGGAGTTATTTTCTCTCTTGTTTGACGTTTAAAAATTGTTATAGAACCTAGTGCCACCGAATATTTAAAAGAAATTCACTATTATAAAAAAAAGGGAACACCAAATTAAAGGTATAAAGTGTAAATACTAAGCAGAATTGATAATATAATGGTGAATTTGTTATCTGTTATTAATTGTGTTATGTATAAAAAAAAAGAAGAAAAATGAAACGGAGATAATATTGTATGTTGCATTTGAAAATATATAGTAATTGTGTTATGGATAATAATAATAATACCGCATTTCGGCATTTACTATTGCACCACAGAGTGTGGGTGCCAAATTATTAGTTATGTATTATAAAAAGAACTTTATGTGGTGCAATGATAACCGTCTACTTTAATCATTTTCATCGTTCGCTAGTATTTATTGTTAGAGATTACACATACGGCACATTTATTCCATTTTATCGTAGACCTAATTATTATGTACGACAATATTGGGAATGTTCAAATTCTGGTTTATCCGATTTTTGTAACGATATACAACAGACGTAACTGTATAATCATTTGCACATATTCACTTTGTCTACTTTGTGATACAGGTAATAACGAACAAAATAAATGTGAATCCTACTATTCCTAGAATTCTTACATCTGGCGTTGTGCATGTGATTTATTTATTAGTGAATTCCTTATTATGACTTGCGATTCATTCAAAACTTCTGGTATATTATCAACAGTAATTTAGTGATAATTGTGTTATGATAACACTACATTTCCTCTTGTGGTATTACCAGTCATAGTTTTCAATGGCGCTGGAGTTAATTTTATATTTCTTTCATTATAAGAATAATCTCTATTCAAACATTTATTTAAATTTCAACGGTAGAGAAAGTCGATTTCTCAGCTGTCGAAATCGCAAGAGAAATAACAAGTCTTACCCAAGGAAGAGAGAACTGATTACTACATTAATCATTCCACGAGCTTCCATTATTTATTTTAACACGTTCGCTGCCACGGACGCGATAGTGCGTCCGACTTTATACTTGCTCATGTGTAATCCCAATTGTAGTGGCAGCGAACGTGTTAACTGTCACGGCTGACAGCGTTTATTTCTAGGTTAGGTTTTAGAAACAAACGTTTTACACTTAAAATATCTCGTTTGTGAAAAAAGTGTAGTAATAAGTTCAGTGTGTTCATTAAAAAAAAATCTCGAGTGGCATGATTTTTTATTTTTAAAAATTTAAGTTGGCACGCATGTTAGAAATTGACAGATCTTTCTAAAAGTCACAATTATTCTGAGGTCACAAAGGTTTAGAGCAACCTCCAACAAAAAACACTTGAGATTATTTTTTAATGAACATATGTTAAAATGAATGATAATATGTAAAGCACATGGAATTTTTAATAATGAAACAAATAATGTCTGTTTGGGGTATTAGGCATGGCATTAGCATTAGAAGTTGTGGGGACACCTTGAGCATAGGAGCAGTAGAAACCCGAGGCAGCAATGGTGCCGTAACTTGGGAAACGAGAAAAATATAGATATTAAAAAAGATATCAGAGACTGAATGAAACCTAATTTAATTTGTACGTGTTTTCTTAGTCATAATAACCAGCAAAAGAAGGATAAGCAGTTATTTTATATCATACCGTAATTCGGTAAGTAGCAGAGTCATTAGTTGAGCTTTGTTGACTCCCGCAACGTTACAAAGTAATTGTTTCAATAAGTAATTTGTTTCTTAGTCTCAATTTTATAACTAATTTCAAAACCTGTAACAAAAAATCGTTATAGAATTTTAAAATGTGACATTTGCGGAAAATGTAACGCTTGCCGCGGGCCGGACTCGATGAGGTCGCGGGCCGTAGTTTGGAGACCCCTGCTCTAGGGTGTTGGATACATATTACTGATCCATATTTTCCACTCTTTTCTGTTCCTTGCTAACCTTTTCATTTCTTCAATTTCCTTGTTCTCTTTCCCACCTATTTCTGTTATGATGTTCTTTACGATTTTTCTACGCCTTCCCGCTTTATTTCTCCCACCAATTCTGTTTCGTGAGTCGCTTATCTCCCATCCTGCGTACACGTGCGAACCAGCTTAGTTCTTTCCTTTTGATTTTAGTTGTGTTTGTAGATTTTGAATATTCCTATATTCTGGCTACATTTTGTTTTATTAAAAACGCAAATTTGTTACTTCACACAACAAATATTTAATCTGTTAAACATCCCTGAGAATCAAGAAAGACGTGCTCATTAAAAATCGTAAAATTGGCCCCATAGGGTGACTGCGGATGTAGAGATTTTTCCTTAAAGCCTAAGAAAGACATTGCAGACTTTACATTTTTGTGATTAATTTATTTATCATGTATTTGTGAGTTATGTGAAGTTGCGTAATTAAATAATTAAACACAGTTAAATTCCTTACTTCACTCATTCATTTTCAATAGTTAACTGATCAATTAACTATTGAAAATGAACACATCGTGTTCGAAATGTACATTTAGTGTTATAAATAAACGAGTAAAGTAAGGAATTTAACTGTGTTTAATTATTTAATTAATTTATTTATTGGTGAAAATATCGGAGCCTGGGCAACAGGTTTGATTGTAGGATTGGGCCCGCCCACCACCCACCGTATCAATTTTATTTTAACCTACAAATCCTGTTGGGTTAAAGGAACTTCTTTGGCAAATAATTGGAAAAGTTGAAAGTTTGCAAAATGCGATTTTGTTGTTTAAATCTAAGTGGAACGAGAGGTGGGCGGGTGGGCCCTGTCCCACCCTCCAATTTACGGATGATTAACAAGAGTTTACATGCCGAAATTAATTAATAACACAAGAGTAAGAAAGACTTTTTAGACTTTACGTTTTTGTGATTCACTTATTTATTGGTGGAAATACCGGTGCGTGGGCAACATATTGGATTGTAGGATAGGACCTAGCCAGCCGTCTCTGCAACTGACCCTACCTATCTGTATTACCACCTCTTGTTCCTCGGCCGTACCAGAAAAAAAAACCCGCGAATCGTCACTGCAGATATGGCACAACCTGTATTTTTGTAAAAAAAATATTACATTTTTAAAATATTTTTCCCAATTACTGTAAAAGGTATTCATAATTATTTCCGTTTCATAAAAATAAAAAATCATGCAGTAAGGGGTTGAGTTTAAATTTGAATCGACTTGTTCGCGCTTCGTAAAAATCGTGTAGCCCGCGCGCTTCATTTGTTGATGACTCATACCTGCGGGAGATGTATTTCACAATATTGCATCGAGTACGTACGTCTGCAGCGCGCACGTGTTAATTCGCATCTTTCAATTAAAATCGTGCACAGTGCAAACAAACTCTAGTTTTGTTAGTGAACTATGTGATAAATGTGTAACCATTAATGCGGGGAACTAATATAGTGGTGTAGTTAGTGAAAATGTGCAAATTAGGAGCAGTTAGGTGTAGGAAGAAAAGGAACCGACTACGCACTACTGCAGAGGGCAAATAGAGGTTGGTGGATATTATTTTTACAATTAAATGCTTTTTCTACCATCAGCCCTTGAGTCCACATTTTGTCAGACTTAATTAAAACAGAGTTAAGCATATCACGATAATATTTTAACCAATATTTTTTTATAAATAAATGGTGAATGATAGTGGAAGAAACACAATTAAACACTTCCCTTATATGCGTATTATTTATCATTACTAATGAGGTAGAATTAAAATTAATATTTTAATTTATTGCGTTTTTCTATATTAATACAAAAACAACATTCGGTATGATTTCTGCTGTCGTTTTCTTCCTTTTAAATAATAACACTTGTTATTTTTCAACGTGAACATTTTAAATTGTTTCTCCGTTGGTTGTTTGGATGAATGGAACGAGGGCCTTTGTGAACGTTATCTACAAAAATTGCAGACGCCGTAAAACATTAGTCGGGTCATTAAACACATTATAGAAGCTCCGTCGTGTATATTTTTTTATAATGCCGTGCCCCTTTCTTATCAGTAATGACATTGTTTGCGGAGACCGTTTGATTAAAAATAATTACGGCCCGAGGGTTAAAACTGAACTTTCTGTCCAATTATTTCAACTATTTTATTCAGAATTCAGATTTGGTATAGCTGAATTATCAACAATTAAAACCTTTAACCCAATATATTATTGAATCATTAAACATTTATACAATTATAGAAAAAACATTGTAAATTAAATTCATCATGTCAATAACTCCTTAGCAACGAGTAACGTTAAGGTACCTTTAACAACACTAGTGTTGTTAAGAAATTCTCAACAACACTAGTGTTGTTATATGTACCTTAACGCAACTCGTTGCTATGGAGATATTGGCAAACAAACATGATTTCGCTTTTTGACTGTTTTCATTAAACATTTTTTAAATTAGAAAAAAATAGAGATAGGATAAAATAAACCGTGTTACGACACACGTAATGATTACTCTCGTAATGTAAAAACCTTCATAACGTTACTTGTATCGTAAATTACTATTAATTTAATTTAATAATTACTTGTTTTAAAAATCGTTTTGTATGTTTTTATCTGTCAATTTTCCCATTTTGAACATTAGCAGTTATTTTTAGAACCAATCTTCACTGTTAATAATACATCCAGCTGTTTTATTTAAATTTCAGGGTTTCCCATGCCAAAATTTCCGTTCCTAGTGACGCCACTGAGCTTATGTTTTAAGGGCTGCCAACTATTAAAGGTAGGATTTATAAATATTTTTCATTTTATATTTAAATTTAATTACCAACTCCTGCAGGCTACTAAAATATTAGGTTCATTAATCACGTTTAGGCTAAGTTTAATAGCGATTGTTATTGATAATATTTTACGAGCGCTGAAGTTAGCTACAATTCTTTTAGAAGAAAAAATTTTTTGGATTAAACGCGAAGCCTTCGGTGGTATATCCGCGCGAACGTGACTTAATTTGTGTTTTTTTTTATGATTTAAAACATACGTCAGATGAACTAGACGATTTATTACAATTCTTTTATTGTTGTGTGAAATGCTATAAAATGTTTACGGCGCAATATTGGCTTGTTATTCGTTTACAAGAAAACGCCATTCCCGAGCTTAACCGGCGCCTTCACCATTACTGTAGTAGATGGTAGTTTTCATGGCTGGCAATATTTACGACGTTTCTGAGGCCACGATAAAATATTTTGTCCTTCGCAGATTTACTCATAATACATGCTAAATTGTGATTCTCTAAAAACTATCGATAATTTTTTTTTTATAATTTTCCATGGCAACAAACCGTAATTGGTAATTAAAAAAAATGTGTAAAAATTGACTATTTTCTATTTAACTGTCAAAAATGTCAATTTTCACATGCGATAAATAGCAATATTTAGGTGGAAAAAATGACTATTTTCAACTGCAACAAATAAACATTTCTAACTGTCAAAAATGACAATTTTTAACTGCCAAAAATGACCATTTTTAACTGCCAAAAATGTCCATTTGTAACTGCCAAAAATTACAATTTTCACCTGCGACAAATGGCAATTTTTAAGTGGCAAAATTAGATATTTTCAACTGCAATAAATGAACATTTCTAACTGTCACAAATGACAATTTTTAACTGCCAAAAATGACAATTTTCACCTGCGACAAATGGAAATTTCCAAGTGGCAAAATTGACTATTTTCAACTGCAATAAATGAACATTTCTAACTGTCAAAAATGAAAATTTTCACATTCGATAAATGGCAATTTTTAAGTGGAAAAATTGACTATTTTCAACTGCAATAAATGAACATTTCTAACTCTCAAAAATTAAAAATGTTCACATGCGATAAATGGCAATTTTTAAGTGGAAAATTTGACTATTTTCAACTGCAACAAATGAACATCTCTAACTGTCAAAAATGTCAATTTTCACCTGCAAAAAATAGCAATTTTCAAGTGGCAAAATTGACTATTTTCAACTGCAATAAATGAACATTTCTAACTGTCAAAAATTACAATTTTCACATGCGATAACTTTTGCCCTAAAATTTTCTTTATTTGCCTGTTAAAATTTTTCTTTCCTTGGTCCACCATTTTTATTTTTATGCCAGAATTTTAGATATTTGGTCTTACTTTTGTAGCGAATATTTTAGATTTAAAGTCTGTTTTCTATCCAATATTTTAGATTTTTTAACTTGGATAATTGATTTCATTTCGTGATTTTTTTTATTTTTTGGCTATTATTTTCGAATTTCTGATCAGAAACTTATTTTTGGCAAATTATTTTGCTTCTACCTAAGTTTTTAATTTTTTAATGTTCAACAAATGAACATTTCTAACTGTCAAAAATGTCAATTTTCACCTGCGACAATAGGCAATTTTCAAGTGGCAAAATTGACTATTTTCAACTGCAATAAATGAACATTTCTAACTGTCAAAAATTACAATTTTCACATGCGATAAATGGCAATTTCTAAGTGGAAAAATCGACAATTTTCAACTGCAATAAATGAACATTTCTAACTGTCAAAAATGACAATTTTTAACTGCCAAAGATGACAATTTTCACCTACGACAAATGGCAATTTTCAAGTGGCAAAATTGACTATTTTTAACTGCAATAAATGAACATTTCTAACTGTCAAAAATGTCAATTTTCACATGCGATAAATGGCAATTTTTAAGTGAAAAAATTGACTATTTTCAACTGCAACAAATGAACATTTCTAACTCTCAAAAATGACAATTTTTAACTGCCGAAAATGATAATTTTTAACTGCCAAAAATTACAATTTTCTACCGTGACAAATGGCAATTTTTAAGTGGCAAAATTAGATATTTTCAACTGCAATAAATGAACATTTCTAACTGTCAAAAATGTTAATTTTCACATGCGATAAATAGCAATTTTTAAGTGGAAAAATTGACCATGTTCCACTGCAACAAATGAACATTTCTAACTGTCAAAAATGACCATTTTTAACTGCCAAAAATAACAATTTTCACCTGCGACAAATGGCAATTTTCAAGTGGCAAAATTGACTATTTTCAACTGCTATAAATGAACATTTCTAAATGTCAAAAATGACAATTTTTAACTGCCAAAAATGACAATTTTCACCTGAGACAAATGGCGATTTCTAAGTGGCAAAATTAGATATTTTCAACTGTAATAAATGAACATTTCTAACTGTCAAAAATGACAATTTTCAACTGACAAAAATGACAATTTTCATCTGCGACAAATAGCAATTTTTAAGTGGCAAAATTAGATATTTTTAACTGCAATAAATGAATATTTTTAACGGTGAAAAATGTCCATTTTCAACTGCCAAAAATAAAATATTTCAACTGCCAAAAATTTTGACTATTTTCAACTGCCAAATATTTTTACTATTTTCAACTGCCAAAAATTTTGACTATTTTCAACTGCCACCGATTTAAAACCTTACAAACTTAGTATAAGAGCTTGAAGTGTAAAGTAAGATGTTAAAAATATTTTTGAAATTTCTTCAATTCTTCAAACTTATAGCTAAAAAACTGAAAAACAATAGCGATTCAAATCGTTTTCTTCATTGTAATCAAAAGTGTTTGGAGAGTAGAGTAAAATTGTGAGCGAATTTTTGAAATATCTCTAATCGTTCAAAAGTTATACCAAAAGAAACTGAAAAACAATTGCGACTCGAATTTGTTTTCTTCGCTGTAATCGAAAGAGTTTGAAGAGTAAAGTAAAATTGTGAGCGAGTTTTCAAAATTTCTGCAATTGTTCGAAAGTTATACCAAAATACTGAAAAACAATTGCGACTCGAATTCGTTTTCTTCGTTGTAATCGAAAGAGTTTGAAGAGTAGAGTAAAATTGTGAGTGAATTTTCAAAATTTCTGTAATTGTTCGAAAGTTATACCAAAATACTGAAAAACAATTTCGACTCGAATTAGGTTTATTCGTTGTAATCGAAACTTCACAACTTCGACTCTTCGAAAACTTCGCAACTTTAATACTAATCTTCGATACTTCGAATCTTCGCAACTTCGATACTTCCAATCTTCGCAATTTCGAATCTTCGAAAAATTTGAAATCTTCGATTTACGAAGTTCTCTTCGTTTCTTCGGAATTTCTAAGGCCACGATAAAATTTTGACAATATTGTGTTTGGTAATGTATGAGTGAAATCGGAGAGTTTAAAATTCAGAATAATACACTTTTGAGATAATCGGTATTTTATTTATTTTGTATAAATTTTATTAAATAAAATCGGAGAAACATTTTTCAATGTGCCAGCATGCGCACGTTTAGTATTTTCGAATTAAAATATTCAAACTTCGAAACTTCACAACATCCACTCTTCGAAAAATTCAAAAACTTTGCAACTTCGAAACGTCACAACATCCACTCTTCGAAAAATTCAAAAACTTTGCAACTTCGATACTTCGAATCTTCGCAACTTCGATATTTCGAATTTTCGCAATTTCTATACTTCGAATCTTCGCAACATCTATTCTTCGTTACTTCGCAATTTCGTATCTTCGAAAACTTTTACATACGAAGTTTTCTTTGTTTCTTCGGATTCTTCGAATAATTTCGAATTATTAGGACCTCGATACTTCCAATATTCACAACTTCGATACCTCTAATCTTCGCTATTTCGACACTTATAATCTTCGCAACTTTGATATTTCGCAACTTCGAATCTTCGCTTAGAGTTTTGGGATTGAAAATTTTAAAATTCGAAACTTCACAACTCCGATTCTTCGAAAAATTTGAAAACTTTGTAACTTCGAATCTTCGCAACCTCGAATCTTCCTTTAGAGTTTTGGGATTGAAAATTTTAAACTTCGAAACTTGACAACTCCGATTCTTCGAAAAATTTGAAAACTTTGTAACTTCGATACTTCGAATCTTCGCAAACTCCAATCTTCTTTTAGAGTTTTGGGATTGAAAATTTTAAACTTCGAAACTTCAAAACTCCGATTCTTCGAAAAATGTACAAACTTCGCAACTTCGATACTTCGAATCTTCGCAACTTCGATACTTCGAATCTTAGCAACTTCGATATATCGAATCTTCGCAGTTTCGATACTTCGAATCTTCGCAACATCTAAACTTCGCAACTTCGAATCTTCGCAACATCTAAACTTCGCAACTTCGAATCTTAAAAAACTTCTATATACGAAGTTCTCTTCGTTTCTTCGAAGCTGCGAAGTTTAAAATTATTAGGACCTCCATTAATTAATAGTAATATGTAATAGATATTAATAGCATTAAATAAAAAAGACTGAATATTTAAAATTCTCGACTAGTTTCGCTACATCAGGGCATTTTTATATTCTCTTGAAGCGCACACCGACGAAGCCTGCACTGAATAAAAGAAAAATCCGAGCAGCCTATATGCATATATTGACGCAAATGGTTTGTGCATTAGTTGAATAAATAAGGAAACAGTGCCGCGGTTGACTTTAGATCGAAGGAAATCCCGTGGGCGGTGGACGATCATTGCACGTGCACGCGCTGGTGTTTTCGGACGATTGACGATAATCGGGTATTACGGGGAAATAATCAGAGGCGTGATTGCATTCAGTCAAATTGCAAATAATCTCGAAAGTTTCATTAACTAGCTAGCTGCATGCACGCTGACAAATGCACACTTGTGAACGCATCCTGGATGACTATTATTACCAATGTATTCAGGGCACGTGGCGTATACACTATATCTAGAGCGAGTGGAGGAATATGCATTTATTTTTCGATTTTCGACTTCCGGCACATTTTCAAACACTAACGATCTTATTCCCTGGGAACGTCCGTCTCTCCGCTTCCTTGGAAATCACTCGCCTAGCTGAATTTCCATAAAAGTTCGTTACTCGTGTATCGCAAACTGCAACAGGGAAAATTCGATTCCCCCTCGTCCAATAACGTTATCGATATGTCATCCTCTCTCTCTTTTTTTTTTCATTATCTATTGTCGCACGAAAGACTCGCGTTTCCTATAAATTCTTATTTTAGGTGAAAATATTACATGCAACTGAAAGCATTCTAGTTTGTGGTGAAATAATAGAATATACGGACGAACGTTTGCCGAAATAAACTAAACGACGGTTTTCCGACCGTCTTTATCTAGGAATTCACTATCAGAAACCATCTGTCGTGGTGGTAGAAAGTGGGTTACAGAATCAAGTATTATCTTTCTTTGAATGTGCACAATAGCACTCGTTTATTAACGCATAGATAATTTTTATGATGTCATGGCTGTTGCCGAATTAAACAGTTCACTGTGAGTTGGGGTTATTGTGGAATCCTACCGACTGCGCCGATTTATGATGTTAGTTTGAGCTCATCTCTCTTCAATTTTTTAAAAAAATTAATATCGATATAAATCGTATGCGACTCAGGTTCTATTTTAGATTCTTTAGCGGCTAAACGAAAACTCCAAATTGAACGCGGTTTGCAAATCTGAGCTCCTCGTACGTCAATTAGTCGGATTAGAGATTTTGAATTTTTGATGAAAACACGAAAAAAAGACATGAGTAAACCCCTTGGAAATTTGTTAAAAAATGCAACTTTCTTAATAATCATCGTAGACTATTGAATTTAACTTTATTTTCATCAGAAAGACGAGAGCAATTGATTGCCGTTAAAAAATTTCAGCTAACTACAATAGCAAAAAAATTAGTCAGTCACAGTGAACATTTTAGAAAATTTACGAAAATAATTGATTTTTCAGACTTTGATCGGCCGTAGCGGCCAAACGAAAACTCCAAATTGAACGCGGTTTGCAAATCTGGGCTCCTCGTACGTCAATTAGTCGGATTAGAGATTTTGAATTTTTGATGAAATCGTGAAAAAAGACATGAGTAAACCCCTTGGAAATTTGTAAAAAAATGCAACTTTCTTAATAATCATCGTAGACTATTGAATTTAACTTTATTTTCATCAGAAAGACGAGAGCAATTGATTGCCGTTAAAAAAATTCAGCTAACCACAATAGCAAAAAAAATAGTCAGTCACAGTGAACATTTTAGAAAATTTACGAAAATAATTGATTTTTCAGACTTTGATCGGCCGTAGCGGCTAAACGAAAACTCCAAATTGAACGCGGTTTGCAAATCTGAGCTCTTAGGACGTCAATTAGTCGGATTGGAGATTTTGAATTTTTGATGAAATCGTGAAAAAAGACATGACTAACCCCCTTGGAAATTTGTTAAAAAATGCAACTTTCTTAATAATCATCGTAGACTATTGAATTTAACTTTATTTTCATCAGAAAGACGAGAGAAATTGATTGCCGTTAAAAAAATTCAGCTAACCACAATAGCAAAAAAAATTAGTCAGTCACAGTGAACATTTTAGAAAATTTACGAAAATAATTGATTTTTCAGACTTTGATCGGCCGTAGCGGCTAAACGAAAACTCCAAATTGAACGCGGTTTGCAAATCTGAGCTCTTAGGACGTCAATTAGTCGGATTGGAGATTTTGAATTTTTGATGAAATCGTGAAAAAAGACATGACTAACCCCCTTGGAAATTTGTTAAAAAATGCAACTTTCTTAATAATCATCGTAGACTATTGAATTTAACTTTATTTTCATCAGAAAGACGAGAGAAATTGATTGCCGTTAAAAAAATTCAGCTAACCACAATAGCAAAAAAAATTAGTCAGTCACAGTGAACATTTTAGAAAATTTACGAAAATAATTGATTTTTCAGACTTTGATCGGCCGTAGCGGCCAAACGAAAACTCCAAATTGAACGCGGTTTGCAAATCTGAGCTCCTCGTACGTCAATTAGTCGGACTAGAGATTTTTCATTTTTGATGAAATCGTGAAAAAAGACATGAGTAAACCCCTTGGAAATTTTGTTAAAAAACGCAACTTTCTTAAAAATCATCGTAGACTATTGAATTTAACTTTATTTTCATCAGAAAGACGAAAGAAATTGATTGCCATTAAAAAATTTCAGCTAACTTCAATGGCAAAAAAAATTAGTCAGTCACAGTGAACATTTTAGAAAATTTACGAAAATAATTGATTTTTCAGACTTTGATCGGCCGTAGCGGCCAAACGAAAACTCCAAATTGAACGCGGTTTGCAAATCTGAGCTCCTCGTACGTCAATTAGTCGGATTGGAGATTTTGAATTTTTGATGAAAACACGAAAAAAAGACATGAGTAAACCCCTTGGAAATTTGTTAAAAAATGCAACTTTCTTAATAATCATCGTAGACTATTGAATTTAACTTTATTTTCATCAGAAAGACGAGAGAAATTGATTGCCGTTAAAAAAATTCAGCTAACCACAATAGCAAAAAAAATTAGTCAGTCACAGTGAACATTTTAGAAAATTTACGAAAATAATTGATTTTTCGAACTTTGATCGGCCGTAGCGGCCAAACGAAAACTCCAAATTGAACGCGGTTTGCAAATCTGGGCTCCTCGTACGTCAATTAGTCGGATTAGAGATTTTGAATTTTTGATGAAATCGTGAAAAAAGACATGAGTAAACCCCTTGGAAATTTGTAAAAAAATGCAACTTTCTTAATAATCATCGTAGACTATTGAATTTAACTTTATTTTCATCAGAAAGACGAGAGAAATTGATTGCCGTTAAAAAATTTCAGCTAACTTCAATGGCAAAAAAATTAGTCAGTCACAGTGAACATTTTAGAAAATTTACGAAAAGAATTGATTTTTCAGACTTTGATCGGCCGTAGCGGCTAAACGAAAACTCCAAATTGAACGCGGTTTGCAAATCTGAGCTCCTCGTACGTCAATTAGTCGGATTAGAGATTTTGAATTTTTGATGAAAACACGAAAAAAAGACATGAGTAAACCCCTTGGAAATTTGTTAAAAATGCATCTTTCTTAAAAATCATCGTAGACTATTGAAGTATACCTTCTTTTTCATCAGAAAAACGAGAGAAATTGATTGCCGTTAAAAAATTTCAGCTATCTTCAATAGCAAAAAAAATAGCCAGTCACCATGAACATTTTAGAAAATTAAAAAAAATAATTGATTTTTCAGACTTTGATCCGCCGTAGCGGCTAAACGAAAACTCTAAATTGAACGCGGTTTTCAAATCTGTGCTCCTTGTGTGTTAGTTAGTCGGATTTAATTAAAATTGGCGATTTAAAATTTTTGACGAAAATCTGAAAAACCACCCAAGGGTCCCCCCTTGTTACTTTTACTCAAAAATTGGCTTTGAAATAATTTCCTGAAGAAACCACTGGTTCGATTCGGTGTTTCTACACATCACTGGAAAGATCTCTGCAAGACGCTTCGGAAAATGAACTTTTGCAAGAACAAATGTCAATTTGAAGCCCGTGACGCCTCAGCAAAGAAAACTCGAAAATGGAAAAAATCGAAAAAATCAACTCTTTTAATAATCATCGTAGACCCTTATGTAATACCTTTTTCTTCATCAGAGAAACGAGCCAAATTGATTGTCGTTAAAAAAATTTCATCCAGGAACATGTTGTAAAATTTTCAAAAAAATCGATTTTTCCGACTTTGATCGGCCGTAGCGGCTAAACGAAAACTCCAAATTGAACACGGTTTTCAAATCTGTGCTCCTTGTGTGTAAATTAGTCGGATTCAATTATAATTGGTGATTTTTAATTTTTGACGAAAACTTGAAAATGTACACCAGTTACCCTTGGAACTCTTTTAATAATTGAAGTATTGCCAATATATCTTCTAAAAAGTGTATATTTACAAACCTAAAACTCTTTTTCAAAACGGAAACTCCTGAAAACCCTTTCAGTATTTAATTGAACAATTCATGAATAACTTTATTTTTTTATGCCGGCCCTGCGATTAAGTTCAGATAAGTTAATTAAATTCTTTTCAATAACTTCCTCGCTGTTCCAAATAACAGATTTCTTTGAGTAGACATTGATGTTGGAAATCCTGCACATAAATTACTGGATCATAAGTTAACTTTTTTATGCTGTAGCATAATTAATCAAACCGCTGATCTTGTCGGAATTTGCAGTGAATTAATGAAATTTGTTAACGGGGGAATTTATTTTAATAGATTAATTAACTTTATCAGAATTTTATTGACTCATCGTGTTTTCATCAAAATACGCCCCGTCGATGATTGTAAGCATTTTATTTTGCGGAATTCGCCACTCGTAAGTCGAATTGAATGTAGGGCGGGTGAGGTGTGTCTGTGTGTGTGTGTGTATTTTTCTTGGAACTTGTTGAAATGTATAAAAGGGGAAAATGAAATATTTTTTACTTTTAAAGGTTCACTTCAGGCGCACGTGGCTTCTTTGTTCTATGGGCAGGAATCTCGTTTCACGTGGGGACGTTTGTGAATGTAGGCCAATTCGGCCTCGCAGAGATGATTAAAAGGGCCATAAGTATACTACGAAGTAATAATAATAATAATAATACGTTTATTTCCCAACAAAATTTGAATTTTCTTACAGGGAAAAATATACTTATAAAATATAGCATATTGTTTGAAATAAGTACTTCCTTAATAATAATTATTATTAAAATAAAAAAAAAAAATATTATTAAGGAAATACCTATTTCAAACACAAAAATACAATGACTTTTTAATGACAGCAATTATTATTGAAAGATTTCGTCATTCATTTTTAATTTTACGTGGAGATAACAAATATTTTCGAATTTTATCTACTCCTACCATATAACCCTCAACTGTTTTAATAAGGTACTAAACCCACCTGAGAATACACGCTTATAATGACATTTAATTAACGTAATCCATGCTGTAAAAGCAAGCACGTGTGCTTTTGCACATTGCATATTGTACACGAGTTTGCGTCTTGTGGCGGAGCGTGTTGCACTATAACAACTTGAATAATTATATTTGTAATTAAAATATCGTGTTTTCCTCAACTTGCAGAATTTCACACGGATTTCATTAAATAGTATTTCGAATGAGGTCATAGCCATAAAAAAAATGTAAGTTTGCGTCATATCTCGAAAAATAATGGCTTTAAAAATTTTCTGAATTTATTTTATTAAGCTGCGTTAAATTATCCACAACTTTATCCTTTACAGTTCTTTTCTATCTATCGTAATAACCGAGATATATTGATTTGAAAAAATTGACACTTTTTACATTTTCCAAAAAATCTAGTTACCCTTCACTTTTTGAAAAATTTGTAAGTATTATTTTGTCGGGCTCAAAAAACTGCACTTCTTTACCCATTTAACCGTTTCTCTATCTCTTTAGTTTCCGAGACCCCCATCAAAAAAAAAAAAAAAACTCACCCTGTATATAATTATTACTGTTAATTAATTTATACTGATGTTGATACAGATCATGTATAAAACTGCTTATCGACGTATCCCGTGACAATAATTAACGAAGTAAACTTGAGTTGTTAGCGACATGTGCGAGAGTTGCATTATGAATGCCTTCGGCGGTAAATTGCGCGCAATGGGAATTATTATGCAAACTGCATTCGATTAGGAACTGCACAGTCACACCTGAAACTGGTGAAGTTAAATTGTGAAAATTAACGTTGAACGTGTTTGAAATAATAATTGTTAAATGAAGTTTGAAATGATATCATGCAATTAGATGTTGATGAACGTCTCATTTTGCGTAAATTTCGTGAAAAATGTTTGAATCAATTTTTAAATTATACCAGACTTGCCACATTTTGACGTTAGAAACATCAAAATCACACAACGCGATAGGCAGTTATGCAATTAAAAAAATTTAAATCGCAATTTTTTATATTTTTGGATTTTGGAAACGTCTCATTTTGCGTTAATTTGGCGAAAAATGTTTGAATTAATTTTTAAATTGCACTAAAATGTGGCGAATTTTGACGTTGAAAACATCAAAATTGGATAACGCGTTTGGCAGTTGTGCAATTTGAAAAATTAAAATCGCCAAATAAAAAACGTCCAATTTTGACGTTTAGTGTTAATTTCACGACCAGAACTATTAACCAGTTTTTAAATTGAACTAAATTTTCTCCAAATTATGACGTGAGATTCATCAAAATTGGACAACGCATTTGGCAATTGTGCAATTTCAAAAATCAAAGTCGCGAATTTAAGATTTTCGAACTTAAAAAAAGTGAGATTTTTGCATTTTGTCATAATTTACAACAAAGTTTTAGCATTTAAAAACTATTAAACTTAAAATCGAACGCGTTGGGCAGTTGTGCAATAAAAAAAATCAAAATTCGCAATTTTTTATCTTTTCGGACTTTGGAAACGTCTCATTTTGCGTTAATTTCACGAAACATGTTTTAACCAATGTTTAAACTGCACTATATTTGCCGCATTTTCTGACGAATTATCAAAATCAGATAACGTGATTGGCAGTTGTGCAATAAAAAAAATATCAAAATATCAATTTTTAATATTTTTGGACTTTGAAAAAATTTCATTTTGCGTTAATTTCACGAAAAATGGTTGAATCAATTTTTAAATTAAACTAAATTCGCCACATTTTGACGTTAGAAACATCAAAATACGATAACGCGTTTCGAAGTTGTGCAATTTGAAAAATTAAAATCGCAATTTTTAATATTTTTGGACTTTGGAAACGTCTCATTTTGCATTAATTTCGCGAAAAATATTTGAATCAATTTTTAAATTACACTAAATTCGCCACATTTTCACGTCAGTAACATCAAAATCAGATTACCCATTTGGCAGTTGTGCAATTTGAAAAATTAAAATCGCCGTTTCTAATATTTGGACTTTGAAAACGTCAAATTTTGACGTTTAGTGTTAATTTCACGACCAAAATTATTAATCAGTTTTGAAATTGAGCTAAATTTTCCAAATTATGACGTGAGACTCATCAAAATCGGACAACGCGTTTGGCAGTTGTGCAATTTCAAAAATCAAAGTTGCGAATTTAAGATTTTCGAACTTAAAAATGGTGAGATTTTTGCATTTTGTGATAATTTTACGAGAAAGTTTTAGCATTAAAAAAAAAATTAAATTTAAAATCGAACGCGTTGGGGAGTTGTGCAAATGAAAAAAATCAAAATTGCAATTTTTTTTATTTTTGGACTTTGATGAGATTTTTGCATTTTGTGATAATTTACGAAAAAGTTTTAGCATTTAAAAAATTTTAAACTCAAAATCGAACGCGTTGGAGAGTTGTGCAATTAAAAAAAAAATCAAAATCGCAATTTTTAATATTTTCGGACTTTGGAAACGTCTCATTTTGCGTTAATTTCACGAAACATGTATTAACCAATTTTTAAATTGCATTATATTTGCCATATTTTTTAACAAATTATCAAAATCAGATAACGCGTTTGGCAGTTGTGCAATTTGAAAAATTAAAATCGCAATTTTTAATAGTTGGACGTGCAATTTTGACGTTTAGTGTTAATTTCACGACCAGAATTATTAACCAGTTTTCAAATTGACCAAAATTTTCCAAATTATGACGTGAGAATCATCAAAATCGGACAACGCGTTTGGCAGTTGTGCAATTTCAAAAATCAAAGTTGCGAATTTAAGATTTTCGAACTTTAAAAAAGTGAGATTTTTGCATTTTGTGATAATTTACCAGAAAGTTTTAGCATTTTAAAAAATTTAAACTTAAAATCGAACGCGCTGGGGAGTTGTGCAAATAAAAAAAATTAAAATCGCAATTTTTAATATTTTCGGACTTTGGAAACGTCTCATTTTGCGTTAATTTCATGAAACATGTATTAACCAATTTTTAAACTGCACTATATGTGCCGCATTTTTTGACGAATTATCAAAATCAGACAACATGATTGGCAGTTGTGCAATTAAAAAAAATCAAAATCTCAATTTTTAATATTTTTGGACTTTGAAAAAATCTCATTTTGCGTTTATTTCACGAAAAATGTTTGAATAAATTTTTAAATTACACTAAATTCGCCACATTTTGACGTTAGAAACATCAAAATCAGATAACGCGTTTGGCAGTTGTGCAATTTGAAAAATTAAAATCGCCATTTTTAATATTTGGACTTTGAAAACGTGCAATTTTGACGTTTAGTGTTAATTTCACGACCAAAATTATTAAATAATTTTCAAATTGAACAACATTTTCCACAATATGATGTGAGGTTCATCAAAATCGGACAACGCGTTTGGCAGTTGCGCAATTTCAAAAATCAAAGTTGCGAATTTAAGATTGTCGAACTTTAAAAAAGTGAGATTTTTGCATTTTGTGATAATTTACGAGAAAGTTTTAGCATTTAAAACATTTTAATTAACCTTAAAATCAAACGTGTTGGGGGTTATGCAATTAGAAAAAATCAAAATCGCAATTTTGAATATTTTCGGACTTTGGAAACGCTTGCGTTAATTTCACGAAACATATATTAACCAATTTTTAATTTGCCACAGTTTGACGTTAGGAACATTAAAATCAGATAACGCGTTTCGCAGTTGTGCAATTTGAAAAATTAAAATCGCAATTTTTAATATTTTAGGACTTTAAAAACATCTTATTTTGCGTGAATTTCAAGAAAAATGTTTGAATCAATTTTCAAATTACACTTAATTCGCCATATTTTGACGTTAGAAACATCAAAATCAGATAACGCGTTTGGCAGTTGTGCAATTAAAGAAAAATCAAAATCTCAATTTTTAATATTTTTGGACTTTGTAAAAAATTTCATTTTGCGTTAATTTCACGAAAAATGTTTGAATCAATTTTTAAATTAAACTAAATTCGCCTCATTTTAAAGTCAGAAACATCAAAATCAGATAACGCGTTTGGCAGTTGTGCAATTTCAAAAATCAAAGTTGCGAAAGTTTCGAACTTTAAAAAAGTGAGATTTTTGCGTTTTGTGATAATTTACGAGAAAATTTTAGCATTAAAAAGAAAAACTTAAAATCGAACGCATTGGGAAGTTGTGCAAATAAAAAAAATTAAAATTGCAATTTTTAATATTTTCAGACTTTGGAAACGTCTCATTTTGCGTGTTACTTTCACGAAACATGTGTTAACCAATTTTTAAAGTGCACTGTATTTGTCGAATTTTTTGACGAATTATCAAAATCAGACAACGTGATTGGAAGTTGTGCAATTAAAAAAAGTCAAAATCTCAATTTTTAATATTTTTGGAAAATTTCATTTTGCTTTATTTTCACGAAAAATGTTTAAATCCATTTTTAAATTACACTAAATTCGCCACATTTTGACGTTAGGAACGTTAGCAATTTGAAAAATTAAAATCGCCATTTTTAATATTTTTGGACTTTGAAAACGTCTCATTTTGCGTTAATTTCAAGAAAAATGTTTGAATCAATTTTTAAATTACACTAAATTCGCCACATTTTGACGATAGAAACATCAAAATCCGATAACGCATTTGGCAGTTGTGCAATTTGAAAAATTAAAATCGCAATTTTTAATATTTTTTGAGTTTGAAAACATCTCATTTTGCGTTAATTTTGCAAAAAATGTTTGAATCAATTTTTAAATTACACAAAATTCACCACATTTAGACGTTACGAACATCAAAATCAGATAACGCGTTTGGCAGTTGTGCAATTTGTAAAATTATAATCGCCATTTTTAATATTTGTAATTTGAAAACGTGCAATTTTGACGTTTAGCGTTAACGAAAACTATTAACCAGTTTTCAAATTGCATCAAATTTTCCTCATTATGCCGTGAGATTAATCACAATCGGATAATGTGTTTGGCAGTTGTGTAATTAAAAAAAATCAAACTTGCGAATTTTGGATTTTAAAAGTTTAAAAAGTGAGATTTTCGCATTTTGTGATCATTTCACGAGAAAATGTTTTAATATAAAAAAAAAATTAAAATCAAAATCAACGCGTTGGAGGGTTATGCAATTTAAAAAAAAATTGCGCTAATTTCACGAAAAATGGTTGTGTAATTTCAAAAATCAAAGTTGCGAATTTAAGGTTTTTGAAGTTAAAAAAAGTGTGATTTTCGCATTTTGTGATCATTTAACGAGAAAATTTTAAAATATAAAAGCAAAATCAAAGAACGCGTTGGAGGGTTGTGCAATTAAAAAATAATAACGCAATTTTTAATCTTTGGACTTGAAATGTGCAATTCTGGCGTTTTGCGCCAATTTCACGAAAAATGGTTGTGTAATTTCAAAAATCAAAGTTGCGAATTTAAGATTTTAGGAGTTTAAAGAAGTGAGATTTTTACATTTTGTGATCATTTCACGAGAAAATTTTAAAATATAAAAAAATTTAAAATCAAAATGAACGCGTTGGAGGCTTGTGCAATTAAAAAATAATAATAACGCAATTTTTAATATTTCGACTTTGCAAATGCGCAATTTTAACGTTTTGCGCCAATTTCACGAAAAATGTATTAATCAATTTTTAAATTGCATTATATTTGCCATATTTTCTGCCGTAAGAATGATTAAAATCACACGAAGCGATTGGCAGTTCTGCAATTAAAAAAAAATCAAAATCTCAACGTTTAATATAGTTCGAGTTACGGAATCATATATGATAGCAAATTGGTTCATTCAGCCATAAATAATTTGAATTATTGACTATAAATATGAGGCATAAACACTAGACGTCCGTGGATACGTATGGTCATTCTTCGTTGGAGAAATATTCGCCCGGGCAGGACTCGAACTCACCGCCTAAAGGCCACATTTTCCTCGCTTAAATATTAAGAATCGAAGTTTATGGTTAATTCCTCAAATATTGACACAACGCCTACTGATTTAAAACTATCCAAAAAAATCTTCAATTCGTGAGAATTTAGCAAGTTCAAATATTGACACAACGCCTACTGATTTAAAACTATAAAAAAGAAACCAATTTAAATTCGAGGCAAAAAGCGGGGTTTTAGAAAGTGTTAAAACTTTCCCGACGACTTTTCACATAAATTCCGCAAGAACCTCGACTCCTCCCCATCCGCGCAAACACACTCTCGCCTCCACTCATTGTATCATACACAAACGCACCATTAAAGTGAATAAATCCCTCATCATCAAAGTTGATATCATTAAAAATCAGTGCATGCGTAGAATGATAATTCGCCCGTCTCTTTCGGACTCGGCCGCCGGCGCATCTATCGCGCCTCTCTCCTCATTCCCCGCCGCCTGTGTGAGCGTCGCGACGCTCCCGAAACATCCCTCCGAAAGCTCAGTTTCAGTTTATTCGCAACCGTCGACTGAGACACTTGTTGACGCGGATTTTATCTCTATATATATATTTATACGAAACACGCCGGAGAGAAAAAAAAATATAACGATAAAGTACGATAACGTTAAATTCACTTAAAACAACTATTATTAACAACAATAAACAAAAACACATTAGACGATTTACTAATTTTTTTTTTAAATAAATTAAAATTAATCAAGTTGATAAATTTCAAACCTATTAGATTCTACTTTAGTTACGTTGTAGTTTGTAAACCTGTTAGCTAGAGGATAGGCAAGAGGCTCGAGTTGTTTCGATGGGAGTTTACGGTTTAAGTGCACGCTGAATCTTTAATCTGTTGCTAGTCTTAGCCACAGGTCGCCTCCATGGTACTGCAGGAACTGATTAATGTACACTTTTAAAGCTGGTAATTTATTGTTAATATTTAATGTTGATTTGTATGTGAAGTATGTTTCGGGGATTGAGAGTTTATTTTTTTGTCGGTTGTGGTAAGTTGATAATTCATGTGCTCCGTATTTTAGTGTGTTCTTTTATAAATGCCATAATTTGAAAATGTATGGAATGTATTATTTTTATTTCAAATAATAATAGTAATAACAATTTCTTGCTCTTCTTATTTCTATTCAAAATAATAATAATAATTTCTTGCTCTCATTAGAAGAAAATGTACGAAATGTTTTATTTTTATTCAAAGTAATAACAATAATTAGAAGAAAATGTACTAAATGTTTTATTTTTATTCAAAGTAATAACAATAATTAGAAGAAAATGTACTAAATGTTTTATTTTTATTCAAAGTAATAACAATAATTAGAAGAAAATGTACTAAATGTTTTATTTTTATTTAAAGTAATAACAATAATTTCTTACTCTCAGTTGAAGAAAATGTACGAAATGTTTTATTTTTATTCAAAAGAATAACAATAATTTCTTACTCTCATTAGAAGAAAATGTATGGAACGTGTTATTTCTATTCAAAGTGATAATAATAATTTCTTGCTCGCATTAGAAGAAAATTTATGGAATGTGTTATTCTTAAATCTAACCATAGAGACTGGAAATATTTTATTAAAAACATAAAATTGCATCACTGTTTTTTTTTATTTTAAAAATATCCAGCTCAAAATTTTTAAATTTTTACATAATCATGTGATGCTTGCGACCGTTGTTTTGATATGTACTATAAGTAAATTTTGAAAGTATCAAGTCACTAGCTATTCTTGTTTTTATGTAAAATAATAATAATAATAATTTCTTACTCGAATTAGAAGAAAATGTGCGTCACTACTTAAAAAAAATTATGTGTATATTATATAATAATTTACTACTGGATTAAAAAATAAATTACAGAAGTTTTAATATTGTCGAAATTGTCAGATCTTAAAAAGCATCTTCTGTATTATTTTTTTTTTTAATTCAACGTTTAAACTAAATTAAATGCAATTAAAAAAAATACTAAAAAAATGTAATTAAAAGAATCTTATAAAATGTAATCTTGAGCTCTTGAAGGATATTCTGAAATGGTTTTGAGTTTTGAAAATCTTCCGAGTTTTGCGCGAGTTGTTAATTTTCGTAAAAATGTTTGTTCGTAAACGCGAAAAAAGAAATTAAATATAAATCGCGAGTTGTAAAATTATACAAAAATTAAATTCAGTTTCCTTCTGAAATTATTTCGATTTTGGAAAATCTTTTGAAAATTTTCGTTATATCATCAGGTGCTTATTTGATTTCGACGCGAATTTAAATGCCGAGGATTACTCGATTGACCGATCGCCAAAATGAAATAACGCGTTTGCAAATTAAATTTTTCTAAATTAAAAACTTGATTGTCGTATGGAAAATCTTGGATTTTAGCAATTTTTATTGTCTGATCACCAAAATGAAATAAGGCGTTTGCAAATTAAACAATTTTTCTAAATTAAAAAAAAAATGATTTTGTCGAATGGAAAATTTTGGATTTTAGCAATTTTCCTTGTCTCTACATGAATATATTGAATACCACTTAAAACACTTTAAAATTCTCCACTTTGTAACACACATAATATCATAATCAAAACATGCGGCAATTAAAAAAAAAATCCAAAACGCGATTTTTTTTTCTTTGAACTTTGTAAAACCGAATTTTAGCAATTTTCATTGATTGGACATGACACTTTTTTTCACAATAAATTCGTTATTTTTTAACATTTAAATTTTCAAAATCAAATAATAAAACAAAAATCGTGTTGACATTTTTTTATAGTTTTGAAGAAAAGTGTACCTAAACTTAAAAAGTAAATTTTTGAGGAGAGTTAAAATAGTCCGTGGAAGAGCTCGCCTCACCTATTTTGCTTACAAATTTCGATCACTTCCACTAATAGGAAAAATGTAAAATAAAAATTTTTCTATGCAGAATTTAGTGTCGAATCAAAATCGACGATAAAAAAAAAATTGTGTGATGAGAAGCTTTTCGTAATGAATTGAATTTCCCCAAATAATTATACCATATTCTAGATAGTGTATATTTACAAAAAAGTCGACTCATAATTATAAGGAGTCGACTCTTTACCCCACAAAATGTAGATGAGCAAATTTTATATTTTATACTATAATGATAAAAAAGGTCCTCACTTATAAAATTTCATGACTAGTAATGAATCACTTGACTTCTCGACTCTTTTAGTCGACTCACTCACCAGTTACCCAGTTCTGGTTCTGACAAATCACGTCCTTAAAAGTTGAGAAAAGAAATCCTTAAAACAAATCTGATAAAGTCCTAAAAAAAGTTCTATAAAAAATTGTCCTGACGCCCAAAAAGAAAAAAAGAAAAGTCCTGAAAAAAGGCCTTTGATAAGACCTGAAAAAAGGCCTTCAAAAAGACTTGAAAAAAGGCATTAAAAAATCCCGAAATAGGCTTGAAAAATCGAATAGAATAGAATTTTTTATTGCTCCATCACATTGTAGATTTACAACATTACACAAGTCACGTAAAGTAAATATAAATACACAATAAAAATTACAAAAACACATTATAAAAAATACAAAATATAAAAACACATTGTTACAATTAAAAAAATTTAAAAAAATCACAAATATTTTAAAAACAAGTTTGTAATCTAACAGAATAAGTTGCAAAAGTATGAATAAAAAATTACAATAGTCCCGAAAGAAAGTATAATAAACAGAAAATCATGAAAATCATAAAAAAGTCCAAAATAAATGCTTCTGAACAAAAGTCCTATAAAAAAGTCTCGAAAACAGTATTGAAAAAGAATCTTGGAAAAAGTGCTGAGAAAGATTCCTGAAAAAAGTTTTGAAAATAAAATCCTGACAAAAATTTTTGAAGAAAAGTCCCCCAAAAAAGTCATAAAAACAATCCTTAAAATAATTAAGAAGTCCTGGAAAAATGTCCTGAAAAAAGAGTTCTGTATAAAAGTCCCGAAGAAAATGTCCTGAAAAAACAAAAATAGTCCCAAAACATTCCTTAAAAAGCTTCCGAAAAAAGTCTAGAAAGGGGCCTTGAACAAATGTCCTCAAAAACAAAAACCGGAAAAATGACTCTAAAAAAGTTCTGACAGAAAGTTTGAGAAAAAGTCTTCAAAATAAAGTCTTCAAAAAATCTCTTGATAAAATTCTTTAAAAAAGATCCTCAAAAAATACCTGAAAAACTACTGGAAAATGATCTGAAAAAATTGTTCTAAAACAGCCCTGAAAAAAATCTTGAAGAAGTTTAAAAAAAGTCGAAATTTGTCCTGGAAGAAAACCTGAAAAAAGTTTTGAAAATGATCACGAAATGAAGTTTTGAAAATAAAGTCTTGAAATATCTTTAAAAAATGGTTATGTGGCCATCATGTTACTTTATCCGATGGTATTATCATTTATATTTACACTTTCATGGTTTATTTTCAATTTAAATCATATTTTAAATGTACATCGAACGTTTTGTAGAATCGGATGAAACTGACGTTTAAAACGTCAAAATTATGACAAATCCTAATATCTAGTTTACTCAAAAACCGAAGAGATTTCGAGAAAAACTTATTGTTTATAAGTTGTTAATTTTGGAATTCTCTACAATTATTATTAACATAAATTTGCTGTAACTATTATCGTTTTATAATTATAAACCAAAAATTAAAAAAAAATTCATAAATTTTTTTCTCGAATAACAATGATTTTATGAAAAATATTTTCAAGCAAAAGATGTTCATTACTTTGATGTCTTTAATATTTGTTTAAATATTTTTGTGATAATTTTCATATTTAAAAAAATATCGGGAAAAAAGAAAAAAAAAACAGTTAAAGTAACAGACACACACACCCAGACACAATTTTTTTGTTTCCAGAAATTGTTGAAATGGCATCTAGGGACCCTAAAACGGATATTTCCGTAAAAAAAAAATTTGTAAAATAAATCACGATCACAATACTTTCTCGTACTTCGTAACGGAGAATGTAAAAAATCGCTACCTCACAAATTTTATATTTTATACTAAAATGATAAAAAAGGTCCTCACTTATAAAACTGCATGGCTTGTAATGAATCACTTGACTCGACTCTTTTAGTCGACTCACCCATCAGTTACCCAGTTCTAGTTCTGACAAATCGCGTCCTAAAAAAGCCGAGAAAAGAAATCCTTAAAACAAACCTGAAAAAAGTTCTATAAAAAATTGTGCTGACGCCCAAAAAGAAAAAAGAAAAGTCCTGAAGAAAGGCCTTTGATAAGACCTGGAAAAAAAGCGTTTAAAAAAACCTGAAAAAGGCATTTAAAAATCCTCAAAAAAGCATGAAAAATAGTCCTGATAGAAAGTATCGCGTGAGCCACAAACTTTTGTTTCGTAGTTGGCTGTGAGATAAATGAGGTATGTCGCATATTATTGCGGATGAGACTAGATTAGTACAATTGAATTAGATTTAAAAAAATGAATTAATCTCAGACGTGACTGCTATGTTTCTCTCTCTCAGGCATGGCCAACTCCGCAACAAAATTATGTGGCTCACACCTTATAATAGATAGAAAATCATTAAAAGTACCAAATAAAAACAGAAGTAAGAAGTTAGAAAGTCTCGAAAAACAGTTTTGGGAAATAAATCTTGAAAAAAGTGCTGAGAAAGATTCCTCAAAAAAGTTTTGAAAATAAAATCCTGACAAAAATTTTTGAAGAAAAGTCCTTCTTAAAAAAGTCCCCAAAAAAGTCATAAAAACAGTCCTTAAAATAATTAAAATGTCCTGGAAATTGAGTTCTGTATAAAAGTCCCGAAGAAAATGTCCTGAAAAAACTCCAGACAAAAATAGTCCCAAAAAATTGTTTAAAAAGGTTCCGAAAAAGTCTAGAAAAAGGCCCTGAATAAATGTCCTAAAAAAAAAAACCGGAAAAATGACCATACATTTTTTTTACAAAAAGTTTGAGAAAAAATCTTAATTTTTTTTTAAACTACTGGAAAATGATCTGAAAGAATTGTTCTTTACAAAATCCATCAAGAATGAACTTATTTTTGAGATACTGCTAAAACAGTTGAAATATTCTAGCTGGAAACGAATTGACAACACTCAAAACTTTAATTACAAAAAATAAAAAAATTGCATTCGGAAATTAGAAAAATTGTAAAAAATTAATCTCTGCAGGAATTAGCTTCAAATTTACAAAATCCATCCAGAATGAACTTATTTTTGAGATACTGCTAAAACAGTTGAAGTATTCTAGCTGGAAACGAATTGACAACACTCACAACATGAATTAAAGAAAATAAAAAAATTGCATTCGGAAATTAGAAAAATTGTAAAAAAATAATCTCTGTAGGAATTAGCTTCGAAATTACAAAATACATCAAGAATGAACTTATTTTTGAGATACTGCTAAAACGGTTGAAATATTCTAGCTGGAAGCGAATTGACAACACTCAAAACATGAATTACAGAAAATAAAAAAATTGCATTCGGCGATTAGAAAAATTGTAAAAAATTAATCTCTGCAGGAATTAGCTTAAAAATTACAAAATACATCCAGAATGAACTTATTTTTGAGATACTGCTAAAACAGTTGAAATATTCCAGCTGGAAACGAATTGACAACACTCAAAACTTGAATTACAGAAAATAAAAAAATTGCATTTGGAAATTAGAAAAGTTGTAAAAAATTAATCTCTGCAGGAATTAGCTTCAAAATTAGAAAATACATCAAGAATGAAATTATTTTTGAGATACTGCTAAAACAGTTGAAATATTCTAGCTGGAAACGAATTGACAACACTCAAAACTTGAATTACAGAAAATAAAGAAATTGCATTCGAAAATAAGAAAAATTGTAAAAAATTAATCTCTGCAGGAATTAGCTTCAAAATGAATAGCTTGCATCGTTTTCATTACATTTTTCCGTGTTTCTTATATTCAAATCAGGGTTTAAATATTTTCTGCTTGGATGGTGATGTATTTTTAAAGCTTGTAAAACCTTCTGTTAAATCAATCTTCTACGTTAATAATGTTGCTGAAACTCCGGTTTGTGCTCGTAGGAGTTGAACCACTTGCAGTTTGTGCAGCCAATATGTCCGCGCTTCTTTCTCTCTTACCGGGGAAGTTGAAACTTCGCTAATTTCGAGCGCAGTTTACTTTGTTAAACTTATATTATGTCGTAACTATACTCAACGATTATTAATATTAAAATGGTGCATACATTAAAGTAAACTGTGTTCGTAATTTACGAAGTTTCGATGTGTATCTAAGTGCCTCTATTATAACATTATGCAGAAGTTGTTACTTCGTTCGTCTTATTATATGCCCATCATGTTATGGTTTGCGTAGAGACAACATTAAGGCGACATCTATCGTTTAAAACGGTGCAATAATTTCCCGAATTGAGTGGATTCGTCATATCTGTCAGAATTATAATAATAATAATGATAAACGTGAATGATTTTTTTTTAAAGGAAGGATGTTAGACGGAAAAGCGGGTTACACTTTTGGAGTATTTGCGGAAATACGAGGGTTAAAGAATGAATAAAAGGAATACGAATTAGTTTATCATCAAAACATACATTGGTTGTTATACATTACTCAAAAAGAGGATAAAAAATCATATTTGGCCATGTAAAAATAAAATATGGAAATTTGGTACATCTATCCGGGTCGTCTTGGAATTTTATTTGGGGCTCCCTCACGCTACACCACTGCTTTACAACGGGCAAAAGTAAATTTTCTAGTGATTTTTTTTAAATATCAAAACGTGCAAAGCCTTAGCGAACGAGCTAGTTTATAGTAGTAGGAAGCATCGCTTTGCAAACAACTTAAAACACTTTTGGTGGATGCGCCGGGAACTTATAACTTGCTCGCTGTACAATTATTTGATCTCACGACAATATTTTAATTGTCGTAAATACGGATCTTACGGTGATATTTTTTCTTGTCGCGATTATTCGGGTTAATAAGGATTATTGTTCATCTGCAGTGGTTTCAATGTTTGAATAATGCAGTCTTAACTTAAACTATAAATGCATATTACATTTTCCTGTGCTCGATTACTCAGCCGCGGCCTTTCAGCGCTGAAGACTCTGAATTACACAGCTTCACACTTTGCAGTACCACTAACTTTGTTCTCGCGAGTTTGAAAGTCTTATTAACTTGTAAATTAGCGAATAAAGTGTTGTAAAATTATGGCTCGGTTAATTGGTTTTTATGAACGCGGCCGGAGCGCGCGGAGAGCGAAAGAGGACTTTGTTCCATTAACACGCTTTTCGAGTTGCAAATTAAAATCTCGAGAGGGGAAAAAAGAGCGAATTGCTAATTTTTTGAAAATTACGCTTTCACACCAAAATTTAAAGGATGTACGATGTTATACTGGGTGTTATATATTTTATTAATTGTTATGAAAATATTTGTATATACGTTCCCACACAGCACACTAGCAATGTATTAGTTCGTATAAACAGAACAGTTTTTTTAATTTTAATTTTAAAAATATAACTCCACGAATCGAGTGTGTTCGATTCCCCGTCTGGGCGGAACATTTTTCTGAACGAGAAATATCTGCCGAAAGAAAACTACTACAGCAAATAATTTCATGACAAGTGTGACACATCATAATTTTGGGGGGTAAAAAGCTACTCAAAAAAAGAAATAAAAATCCAGGTGCGTTTATTTAGTTTTCAAGATAATCAAAATTTAACCCAAGAACGATCATTTTTAAAGCCTAAAAATCGAAAAAGTATTGATTTTTCAAAAACTATGTAAATTTTTTTGCTTTCGTCCGCGCGCCTTTCTTCCAAAAAAGATTGCTCCGTTAATTTTTGTCGGATTTTTATTTTATAAACGTTTTTGGGTTAACAATTATTCGTTCTTTGAATCCGTGTTAATATTTTTGTTTCAATTTTTGCACTTTAAAAATTGTGCTTATTTGACGTGAAAAGTGTTCATGAAAATAAAAAAAATTGTAAAAAAATATAAAACGTTGGGATAAAATTTTACAAAATCACACGTGTATTTCTACATCTATTGGCTAATGGAGTAACTTTGATTTTTTCAAAAATTTTGTTTTTAATAAAAGTTATGATTTTTTTAAGTCAGCTCAACACAATTATAGCTTACGTCTGCGCGCCTTTCTTCTAAAGACGATTACTCCGTTAATTTCTATTGGATTTTATTTTTTTTTTAAATTTTTGGACCAACAGTAATTCGTTCTTTGAATCCGTGTTGATTTTTTTGTTTCGACTTTTGCACTTTAAAAATGGTGGTTATTTGACGTGAAAAGTGTTTATGAAAATAAAAAATTCTAAAAAAATATAAAGCGTTGGGATAAAATTTTACAAAATCACACGTGCATTTCTACATCTATTGGCTAATGGAGTAATTTTGATTTTTTCAAAAATTTTGTTTTTAATAAAAGTTATGATTTTTTTAAGTCAGCTCAACACAATTATAGCTTACGTCTGCACGCCTTTCTTCTAAAAAAGATTACTCCGTTAATTTCTATTGGATTTTAATTTTTTTTTAATCTTTGGACCAACAGTAATTCGTTCTTTGAATCCGTGTTGATTTTTTTGTTTTAACTTTTGCACTTAAAAAATGGTGGTTATTTGACGTGAAAAGTGTTCATGAAAATAAAAAATTCTAAAAAAATATAAAACGTTGGGATAAAATTTTACAAAATCACACGTGCATTTCTCCATCTATTGGCTAATGGAGTAACTTTGATTTTTTCAAAAATTTTGTTTTTAATAAAAGTTATGAATTTTTTAAGTCCGCTCAACACAATTATAGCTTACGTCTGCGCGCCTTTCTTCTAAAGAATATTATTCCGTTAATTTTCGTTGGATTTTAATTTTTAAAACTTTTTTGGATCAACAGTGATTCGTTCTTTGAATCCGTGTTGATTTTTTCGTTTCGACTTTTGCACTTTAAAAATGGTGGTTATTTGACGTAAATAGTGTTCATGAAAATAAAAAATTGTAAAAAAATATTAAACGTTGGGATAAAATTTTACAAAATCACACGTGCATTTCTACATCTATTGGCTAATGGAGCAACTTTGATTTTTTCAAAAATTTTGTTTTTAATCAAAGTTATGAATTTTTTAAGTCAGCTCAACACAATTATAGCTTACGTCTGCGCGCCTTTCTTCTAAAGAATATTATTCCGTTAATTTTCGTTGGATTTTAATTTTTAAAACTTTTTTGGATCAACAATGCTTCGTTCTTTGAATCTGTGTTGATTTTTTTGTCTTGACAATTACGGTAGGAATTTGACGTGACAATTATATTTGAAAATAAAAAATTGTAAAAAATATAAAACGTTGGGGTAAAATTTTACAAAATCACACGTGCATTTCTACATCCATTGGCTAATGGAGTAACTTTGATTTTTCAAAAATTTTGTTTTTAATAAAAGTTATGAATTTTTTAAGTCCGCTCAACACAATTATAGCTTACGTCTGCGCGCCTTTCTTCTAAAGAATATTATTCCGTTAATTTTCGTTGGATTTTAATTTTTAAAACTTTTTTGGATCAACAGTGATTCGTTCTTTGAATCCGTGTTGATTTTTTCGTTTCGACTTTTGCACTTTAAAAATGGTGGTTATTTGACGTAAATAGTGTTCATGAAAATAAAAAATTGTAAAAAAATATTAAACGTTGGGATAAAATTTTACAAAATCACACGTGCATTTCTACATCTATTGGCTAATGGAGCAACTTTGATTTTTTCAAAAATTTTGTTTTTAATCAAAGTTATGAATTTTTTAAGTCAGCTCAGCACAATTATAGCTTACGTCTGCGCGCCTTTCTTCTAAAGAAGATTATTCCGTTAATTTTCCTTGGATTTTAATTTTTAAAACTTTTTTGAATCAAAAATGATTCGTTCTTTGAATCTGTGTTGATTTTTTTGTTTTGACAATTACAGTGGGAATTTGACGTGACAATTATATTTGAAAATAAAAATTTTGCAAAAAATATAAAACGTTGGGATAAAATTTTACGTGCATTTCTACATCTATGCATCGAATTTGTAACACCCTGTATATAAACCAATTGCCATTTAATTAATAGGAAGTGTTTGGAACAGTAACATTAAATTTAAATATGAATATGAAAAAATGATAATTGATCAAGGTTTTTGTTTTTTTTTGTTTACTAAAAATTTAAATTATAAAAAAATCATTTTTTTAATTTTTTTTGTCAGGTGCCCTTCAGTCACTAATCAATTTCTTGATATTTCTTACCAAGGCTACAAAATATAATTAAATCACTTTTTATAGGTCGATTTTGTGGCTCGTATAAAATTTAACGTTATTTAAATGATCATGTACTTTAAATACAATAAAGTAAGGTATTTAAATTTTATTTCTATTATTCGTCTCTTGTACTTAATTTTAATTAATTTTAATTACTCTGTATATATGTTTGAATGGCTGGTCCGTTAAATAAATTAATATTATTATTAAAACATTTAAAAAAATCTTTTGGCGATTCAACCGGCTGGGTTAAATAAATTAATAATACACGTTGTGAAATTAAGATAAACATGAGGCAGTAATTGTTATTATTGGCACAGAAGTAATTTTAATGAATTATACGTTCGTTCCACCGGCTATTATTATAAAGTTTTGGGTGAATATTGTAATATACGTGAATTAATTACTTTTCAGGCTGAAATTAATGTTAAAACTCATCCCGGCGGAATCCCAAAAATTGTGTCTAGAAAGTGTGAGAAATACCATTAATTATAAAATCACGCCGCGTGAAGATAATTAAACATCAATTAATTATCTCACTCACTTTCTAAACATAAAAATGTCATTGCTTTGTAGAAATAAATTGTGCATCGAGCTTTATATATTCAATTATTAAGCCTTAGTAGTAATAGTAATAATAATAACTGTATTGACGGGAAACCTTAGTAGTAATAGTACAATAACTGTATTGGCGGGAAACTCCATTTACCTAAAATATTCAATAAATTCAATAAATTTTTAGGAAAGACATTTTTTAGGACTCTTTTTTTTATTTAACAGTGTTAAATAAATTCAAATATATTGTTTTGTGGTAAAACACTACGCCCTAGCCGTTTATTTAATTTTAAATCAAAGTAATCAACAAACGATAGAATAAATGGGATTTGGTTATTTATTTTCTCTGGAAAAGTATTGTTTTCGTGAATATTTTTGGATTCGAAATTTCTAGAAAAATGTGCGCGTTCCTGGGACGATTCCAATCATTTTTTTACCGTCGAATCGTGGTAAATATTTATCGGCCGGTTTGGCGGTCGTTAAATTTCTTAGCGTACGTACGCTTATTTCCTTATTTCTTCACGCAAACGACTAGTGATCTAAAGACCTCATCATCACTCGTGCGTGTTAAGTAAATGGCGTATAAGATGTTATTAAGATTTATTGTACTTGCACTAAGATATACCGAATAAAATCCAAGCGATTACAGCTCTGTAATTAACAGTAAGACCTCGTTCAAAACTACACGGTAATTGTATTTAAACCAGATTAATAAATACCGCAGTAAACTTAATTAGGAGTTAATAACCGATACATTCCAAGGCCCTCGCATTTCTCGTTTCAGTGAAATTAATTCTGCGGAGAAACTCTTGGTTCTTCAGGAACGTCCCGATTAAGCTCGAGTATTTACTGTATTACTTGTGCTAGGTTAAACATTATCTAAACACCAGTCGCTCCAAATGTACGCCTAAATTTGGTTATTTATGCGAACCTTATCTCGTATACAAAAAATTGTGATGCGACCATCATGTTACTTTCTCCGATTTGATGGTATAATAACTGTCGTACCCCAGCTGAAAACAAAATGGCAAAATTCCAAACAAGACTTGCAGTGGAAAATATTGCATCTCACGATTTGAAAAAATCGTAAAAAAATATCACACTAGGAATTGGCTTCAAAATCTCCAAATATATTCAGAATTAATGTATTTTTGCAACAATAAAAAGAAAACAGTCGCACCCCAGCTGGAAACAAAATGGCAACACTCAAAACAAGAGTTGCAGTAGAAAAAAATGTTTCTCGCGATTTAAAAAATTCGTAAAAAAATTATCACGCTAGGAATTAGTTTCAAAATCTCCAAATATACTCAGAATTAATGTATTTTTGCAACAATAAAAAAAACAGTAGCACCCCAGTTGGAAACAAAATGGCAACACTCAAAACAAGAATTGCAGTAGAAAAAATGTATCTTACGATTTAAAAAATTCGTAAAAATATTATCACGCTAGGAATTAACTTCAAAATCTCCAAATATACTCAGAATTAATGTATTTTTGCAACAATAAAAAAAACAGTCGCACCCCAGTTGGAAACAAAATAGCAACACTTAAGTAGAAAAAAATGTTTCTCGCGATTTAAAAAATTATCACGCTAGGAGTTAACTTCAAAATCTCCAAATATACTCAGAATTAATGTATTTTTGCAACAACAAAAAAAAACAGTCGCACCCCAGCTGAAAACAAAATGGCAACACTCAAAACAAGAGTTGCAGTAGAAAAAAATGTTTCTTGCGATTTAAAAAAATCGTAAAAAAATGATCACGCTTGGAATTAACTTCAAAATCTCCAAATATACTCAGAATTAATGTAGTTTTGCAACAATAAAAAATAACAGTCGCACCCCAGCTGGAAACAAAATGGCAACACTCAAAACAAGAGTTGCAGTAGAAAAAAATGTTTCTCGCGATTTAAAAAATTCGTAAAAAAATTATCACGCTAGGAATTAGTTTCAAAATCTCCAAATATACTCAGAATTAATGTATTTTTGCAACAATAAAAAAAACAGTAGCACCCCAGTTGGAAACAAAATGGCAACACTCAAAACAAGAATTGCAGTAGAAAAAATGTATCTTACGATTTAAAAAATTCGTAAAAATATTATCACGCTAGGAATTAACTTCAAAATCTCCAAATATACTCAGAATTAATGTATTTTTGCAACAATAAAAAAAACAGTCGCACCCCAGTTGGAAACAAAATAGCAACACTTAAGTAGAAAAAAATGTTTCTCGCGATTTAAAAAATTATCACGCTAGGAGTTAACTTCAAAATCTCCAAATATACTCAGAATTAATGTATTTTTGCAACAACAAAAAAAAACAGTCGCACCCCAGCTGAAAACAAAATGGCAACACTCAAAACAAGAGTTGCAGTAGAAAAAAATGTTTCTTGCGATTTAAAAAAATCGTAAAAAAATGATCACGCTTGGAATTAACTTCAAAATCTCCAAATATACTCAGAATTAATGTAGTTTTGCAACAATAAAAAATAACAGTCGCACCCCAGCTGGAAACAAAATGGCAACACTCAAAACAAAAGTTGCAGTAGAAAAAAATGTTTCTCGCGCTTTAAAAAATTCGTAAAAAATTATCACGCTAGGAATTAGCTTCAAAATCTCCAAATATACTCAGAATTAATGTATTTTTGCAACAATAAAAAAAAACAGTCGCACCCTAGCTGGAAACAAAATGGCAACACTCAAAACAAGAATTGCAGTAGAAAAAATGTATCTTACGATTTAAAAAATTCTTAAAAATATTATCACGCTAGGAATTAACTTCAAAATCTTCAAATATACTCAGAATTAATGTATTCTTGCACCAATAAAAAAACAGTCGCACCCCAGTTGGAAACAAAATGGCAACACTTAAAACAAGAATTGCAGTAGAAAAAAATGTTTCTCGCGATTTAAAAAAATCGTAAAAAAATTATCAGGCTAGGATTTAACTTCAAAATCTCCAAATATACTCAGAATTAATGTATTTTTGCAACAATAAAAAAACAGTCGCACCCAGCTGGAAACAAAATGGCAACACTCAAAACAAGAATTGCAGTTGAAAAGAATATTTCTCGCGATTTAAAAAATTCGTAAAAAAAATATCACGCTAGGAATTAACTTCAAAATCTCCAAATATACTCAGAATTAATGTATTTTTGCAAAAATAAAAAAGAACAGTCGCACCCCAGCTGGAAACAAAATGGCAACACTCAAAACAAGAATTGCAGTAGAAAAAAATGTTTCTCGCGATTTAAAAAAATCGTAAAAAAATATCACTCTAGGAATTAACTTCAAAATCTCCAAATATACTCAGAATTAATGTATTTTTGCAACAATAAAAAAGAACAGTCGCACCGCAGCTGGAAACAAAATGGCAACACTTAAAACAAGAGTTGCAGTAGAAAAAAATATTTCTCGCGATTTAAAAAATTATCACGCTAGGAGTTAACTTCAAAATCTCCAAATATACTCAGAATTAATGTATTTTTGCAACAATAAAAAAAACAGTCGCACCCCAGCTGGAAACAAAATGGCAACACTCAAAACAAGAGTTGCAGTAGAAAAAATGTATCTCACGGTTTAAAAAATTCGTAAAAATATTATCACGCAAGGAATTAGTTTCAAAATCTCCAAATATACTCAGAATTAATGTATTTTTGCAACAATAAAAAAAAACAGTCGCACCCCAGCTGGAAACAAAATGGCAACACTCAAAACAAGAATTGCAGTAGAAAAAAATGTTTCTCGCGATTTATAAAAATCGTAAAAAAAAATATCACGCTAGGAATTAACTTCAAAATCTCCAAATATACTCAGAATTAATGTATTTTTGCAACAATAAAAAAAAACAATCGCACCCCAGCTGGAAACAAAATGGCAACACTCAAAACAAGAGTTGCAGTAGAAAAAAATGTTTCTTGCGATTTAAAAAATTCGTAAAAAAATTATCACGCTAGGAATTAGCTTCAAAATTTCCAAATATACTCAGAATTAATGTATTTTTGCAACAATAAAAAAAAACAGTCGCACCCCAGCTGGAAACAAAATGGCAAGACTTCAAACAAAAATTTCAGTAGAATTAAAATGGTGATGTGGCCATCATGTACTTTCTCCGACTTGATGGTATTATTTACATTTATTTCATGGTTTATTTTCGAACATCGAACGTTTTGTAAGCTCGGATGACACTGACGTTTAGAACGTCAAATTTATGAAAGATGGAGAAATTATACTTCCAATTTAAAAACGCAGCTTACTCAAAAACTAAAGAGATTTCGAAAAAAACTTATTCTTTATAAGTTGTTCATTTTGGCATTCTCTACAATTATTATTAACATAAATTTGCTGTAACTATTATCGTTTCATAATTATAAACCAAAAATGAAAAAAAAACAATTTACACAAATACATTAATAACCGACACGTCGCCATTAAATATATCGCATATAAATTATAAACACCCATCTCCAGACCTAACTGATGAATATTCAACGTCTATTAGACGTCCCGATAGCGAATTCGGAAAGTTGTGAAATTGACGTAATTGCGTTGGAATACATTAGAATTTTAAGCAATTATCCTCTAATTGCTTATTTAAATACACCAATCGCACTCCTTTGAATTGGGTCCATTATGATTTGCATTAAATGCACCGTTTGTTTCTAAAGCAAACTGGGAGGGGGTGGTGTTTTAATGGTGTGCACCTTGATGCATGCAGATGAAAGGGTTAAATTCTGCACGAGGGCGCAAGAATTGTTTTCGAGAGCGCGCGCGCTTTCGTAATGTGTTGGTTTTGAGCTTTCAACTATTGTCCAACTTAATAGTCTTATTTCATAACCTTAAACGTCGTTTTCAAGAGAAAATGCGATCTGGCTTAATTACTTATTACACAACACACAACGCGATCCGAATTGAAACTCCGCGTAGTGATTAACTTTGCTTTCGGAATAACAAAACGGGCACCTACTCATTATGTCATGTTTTAGCGGTAATGAATTCGTAATTTCAATGAGTACTAATTAATTGGTTTATTCGAATTGCACATTAAAAGCTTACCTTCATTAACGACTTTGTGCGGTGATAATTATTCAGCGGATTTCCGTTAATTACAAGTTTAAGTGATCCGGGCTGGTATTTGTATGTATTGTGATTTTGGATGTGCGGTAGTGAATGTAGGCGGGTATAATTAACCTTTTGATCAAATGATTTAACAGTATAAATTCAGAGCACAAACGAACAAAACCATTACAATAGACATCAAATAAAAATGGAAGTATTATTACATTTTGAATTTAATTTTAAAGCAAGTCATGACTGCATAACAAAACAATTTGACAGTTGATGTAAAGGTTTGGAAGCGAGTGACGGATTCCATATCTGTGATTTTTTTCATCTTCCAATTTTTGGTGCGTTATCTAAAAAAATTCGAATAACGAAAATTTGTACGTTATTTTGATTTTTTTTATATAACCTCGGCGTCAAAAAAAAAGTGCCACTCTAAGAATCGCGAAAAAACTCGATTTTTCAAACCGTCGTAACTTGGTTAAATTTGGTCAAAAATCGATTAATCTTTCAGTTTAGGAAAGATTCAAGTTTTAGCTTTAAGAATGTGTAGTTGATTTTGACCCCAAGTCCAACCCACCCCCCGTAACAACGCGATGAAAAAAAGTGTTTTTTTATGTAAAAAATTGTCCAACTGTGACAAGCTGTACCGTGCGCAAAAAAAAATCGGCGGGAAATTTCACCACAATGGCAGAAAAGTTTAATCAATTTCCTTCAAATGCTTTAGAAATTCGAGTCATTTCGATGATTTGGAGTAAACTTATGAATTTTTGAAAAAAAATATTACATTTTTCACTTTTTTGGCCATAACTTGAGTAATTTTGCACCAAAATTGATGAACTTTTGCAGTCTGAACAGTTTAAAATTTTCTCTTCAACATCATGTGAATTGTTTTGTTGCTAAAACGATTCCACCCCTTGCCACCCCTAAAGGAAAAAAAATGTTTTTGAAGTTTAAATGTGCAAATTTGGTTTCTTGTACCGTGTGCAAAAAAATCGTGGATTTAATCGGTCAGCATGGCAATAAAGTTCACTCATTTTCCTCCAATTTCCTCCAATTTCCTCCAAAATTCAAGTCGATGCGATGATTTGGCGCGAGTTATGCAGTTTTGAAAAAAATACATATTGCGTCTTTTTGGCCATAACTAGGCGAATTGCGCACGAATTTTGCGATTTAAGAAGTTTTCGACTTTCGTGACATCCTAAAACCCCTACAAAAAGTGTTTTGGATTGACAAAAAAATTTAAATTTTTAAAACTTGTTTTCATTTTCAATGTCTTTTTTTTTTCAAAAATTCATAACTCTGTTCCAAATCATCGAAACCACTCGAATTTTTAAGGCATTTGAAGGAGATTGATTAAATATTTTTGCCATTGTAGTGAAATTTCCCGCCGATTTTTTTTTTGCGCACGGTACAGCTTGTCAAAGTTGGACAATTTTTTACATAAAAAACATTTTTTTTTCCATCGCGTTGTTACGGGGGGTTGGGTTGGACTTGGAGTCAAAATCAATTACATTCTTAAAGATAAAACTTAAATCTTTCCCAAACTGAAAGATTCATGGATTTTCGACCAAATTGAACCAAGTTACGACGGTTTGAAAAATCGAGTTTTTTCGCGCTTTTTTTTTGACGCTGAGTGTATTTATCAATTGAAGAGTAATTTTATATAAAATTATTGGTAATATTTTAGTATTAATAATTTTCTTTTTAGATTCGTATAAATAACCAAAAATTTTTGCCGAGATATGACCTTGAAACCCTCGAAAAATATGATTTTTTTTAACCACTAAAAATTATTATAATAATCTGAAAAATTCACATATATTTTTTACCCAAATAAAAGGTTATTTAGGGTATTCATTTTTTTTAAGTTTGACCATTTTTTTTCGCCCCGAACCGATCAAGTGACGGAAAATTTTATTTAGTTCTTTCAATGTTTGGTGCGTCATCTTGAAAAAATTGAATAACTAATTTTTTTACGATATTTTGTATATATTTATCAACAATTGAGTAGCAAAATTTTATCAAATTAATAATAGAGTAACAGTATGTTTATGTTTAGTTTAGATTATTTTTTTAAATTTCAAATATCTTATACCTTTACACATAATTACTGTAATTATTATACATCTTTATTAATTTTTAACTAACAATATATGAAATATTACAATTTAATTTCAAATTATATTAACATAACATAATAATATATAATGGCTGAAAGACCTCGGCCGATGGCCTGTTGTATATCGATGTATCTCGTGGTGCTTTCAACGTTTTATGTCATACTTGTAGTTTAAATTTATCGAAGATTTTCTTATACCATTTTCTGACAGATTGTCGCGTCGAAAGCCGCACCGCGCAGATGTCTACGGCGTTCGCACGCCTGATTTGCGTTTGGAGAATTGTTGACAGTCGATCTGTTGATAATTACAAAAAGCGGGCGTTATAGAAATAACGCCCTAGAGCGTTATTTGTCATTTAATATACGTCGTTTCCATGCCATAATGATTTCAATAATAAACAAGCGTGACATAAAAGCTAATTTTCTGTTTCAAAAGAGCAGTCTTGATTTTAATGACCGCAAACTATTCGCCATTGCCTCCTTTGCATCAACACGGCGTACAATCTAATTGGAATTCCGGCCTCAAAGTATCTTTTTTTTTATGTAACGCGCAACGAAAACAGCGGCACGCACGATTGGGGTTTTACTTCAGCGGGAAAGCACAATTCGCCGCCAATATATTAACGCCTCGTCGAAAAAGGAATAAGGTCTCAGGTCGATGGTGACTTGTTCTTTGGAGGAGCGCGGGCGTGCTAAAATTGGATCAATGTGTACTAAGAGAGAAACGTTAGTCGTTCGCGGAAAATTATATTACGATTAAGGTGCAGATGATTTTGAAAAATTGGCAGCATCTATTGGGAAACTCGTACCGGGATTTTTTTTCTGAATACAAACAACTCTGGATGTGGACCAAAACATCAGTCGAATGAAAAATACCTTTCGTCTTCTACAAGTCCCTAAGAGACTGCAATTAACAAATCATCTGTTTCGGTGGATGATTTGTTAAGTGTAGTCTCTTAGAGACGAAAAGTAAAGTATCGTATTTCTCATTTTAAAATTTGTCATTTCCATCTTTCATAATTTTGACGTTTTAAACGTCAGTTTCATCCGATTCTACAAAACGCTCAATGTACATTTAAAATATGATTTCAATTGAAAATAAACCATGAAAGTGTAAATGGAAATAACTATGACACCATCAAATCGGAGGAAGTAACATGAGACAATCGCCAAAAATGGCCATTTTCAAAGCTCAAAAATCGAAAAAATATTGATTTTTCAAAAACTGACTTGAATTCAAACTTCCAACTTTAACAGCATTTTTGGGGAATATTTGGGACTTTAATATTCCAACAGGTCAAGCCATGTTAATTATTTAGTTTTCTAGACAATCAAAATCAAACCCAAAAAATGGTCATTTTTAACGCTTAAAAATCTAAAAAATATTCATTTTTCAAAAACTGACTTGAATTCAAACTTCCAACTTTAACAGCATTTTTGGGGAATAATTGGGACTTTAATATTCCAACAGGTCAAGCCATGTTAATTATTTAGTTTTCTAGATAATCAAAATCAAACCCAAAAAATGGCCATTTTCAAAGCTCAAAAATCGAAAAAATATTGATTTTTCAAAAACTGACTTGAATTCAAACTTCCAACTTTAACAGCATTTTTGGGGAATATTTGGGACTTTAATATTCCAACAGGTCAAGCCATGTTAATTATTTAGTTTTCTAGACAATCAAAATCAAACCCAAAAAATGGCCATTTTCAACGCTTAAAAATCGAAAAAATATTGATTTTTCAAAAACTGACTTGAATTGAAATTTCCAACTTTAACAGCATTATTGGGGAATAATTGGGACTTTAATATTCCAACAGGTCAAGCCATGTTAATTATTTAGTTTTCTAGATAATCAAAATCTAACCCAAAAAATGGTCATTTTCAAAGCTCAAAAATCGAAAAAATATTGATTTTTCAAAAACTGACTTGAATTCAAATTTCCAACTTTAATTATTGGGGAATAATTGGACTTTAATATTCCAACAGGTCAAGCCATGTTAATTATTTAGTTTTCTAGATAATCAAAATCAAACCCAAAAAATGGCCATTTTCAAAGCTCAAAAATCGAAAAAATATTGATTTTTCAAAAAATGACTTGAATTCAAACTTCCAACTTTAACAGCATTTTTGGGGAATAATTGGACTTTAATATTCCAACAGGTCAAGCCATGTTAATTATTTAGTTTGCTAGATAATCAAAATCAAACCCAAATAATGGCCATTTTCAAAGCTCAAAAATCGAAAGAATATTGATTTTTCAAAAACTGACTTGGATTCAAACTTCCAACTTTAACAGAATTATTGGGGAATAATTGGGACTTTAATATTCCAACAGGTCAAGCCATGTTAATTATTTAGTTTTCTAGATAATCAAAATCAAACCCAAAAAATGGTCATTTTCAACGCTCAAAAATCGAAAAAATATTGATTTTTCAAAAACTGACTTGAATTCAAACTTCCAACTTTAACTGCATTATTGGGGAATAATTGGACTTTCATTATTCCAACAGGTCAAGCCATGTTAATTATTTAGTTTGCTAGATAATCAAAATCTAACCCAAAAAATGGCCATTTTCAGCGCTTAAAAATCGTTAACATAATGATTTTTGGATATCCAACAAAACAAAGAGTAAATTTAATTTTAAGTTAAATCTTAAATCAAATTACTAAACGAAACAATTTTAGAACCTAATTTCTTTCAATTTAAATTATTTTGAATAAAAAAAAAATTAAATAATATATTTGTGTAATACAATCCACCAAATTTTACATATTTTTATGTTTATGTACTTTATTACCGAAATATAATATAAAGGCTAATCAAATATAACTGTCACGTTGATGAATATTTTGAAAACATATTTCACAATTTGTTGTAAAAAAAGAAATACGCAGCTAAATTGCGAGTAATAAAAGTTTTTATTCAAAAATTATTGCTCTGTGTACGTGCAAACGCGCTAAAAAAAACGCAGTAAAATCAGTTTTACTCGTAAAGTTCAACATTTTTACGCGCAATTTTAAATATTTATGATGGACAGTTGTTTTGAGGTGTACAGAATTGATTTATATATACAGGGTGTTACAAATATTCGATGCATTAGCATTGCTATGTCGGTAACTGTAAGAGTTAACGCGCTAAAGTTGCGATGATTAATTTGTTAAAAAGGAATTTTAAATATTCCGATAAAAACCGAAAACGTCTATTTAAGCTCTAATTTTTTTTACGACTATATTACTGTTTTTTTTTAACCAGGAGAACTTTCTCAAGACAGTTTTGTAACCTCTTCCAGAAATAATTTTATTTTTCAAATACGACGTCTCGTTATTTAGACGCCCACATCATTTTTTTTAAATACAGACCTGGATTTTTTTTTCTTTTTTGAGTAGCTTTCCACCTCCCAAATTTAACGATTTGTCACACTTGTCATAGAATTGTTTGAAGTTATTTGAAGTTTAAAAAAAAATTAAACGCAGGTTAGCGAGAGTGAAATTGGCGTAAGCTAGAGTTGTACCAAGCACTCGAGGCGTGTTGCACAGTGATCATCTTAAATTCAATTCAAACTAGGGCCGAAAAATTCGAAAATACAGACAAAAAAAAACAAAAATTCGCTTATAAAAATCAACAATTCAGGTTAAAAATCTAAAGTAAAGTTGTACCAAGAACTCGAGACTTGTTGCACAGTGATAATTTTAAATTCAATTCAAATTTTGACCGAAAAACTCAAAAATACCGACAAGAGAAACAAAAATTCGCTTATAAAAATCAACAATTTAGGTTAAAAATCTAAATTCAGTTCAAATTTGGACCGAGAAACTCAAAAATACCGAAAAAAAAACAAAAATTCGCTTATAAAAATCAACAATTCATATTAAAAATCTAAAGTAAAGTTGTACCAACAACTCGAGACTTATTGCGCAGTGACCATCTTAAATTCATTTCAAATTTGGACCGAAAAACTCGAAAATACCGGCAAAAAAAACAAAAATTCGCTTATAAAAATCAACAATTCAGGTTAAAAATCTAAAGTACAGCTGTACCAAGAACTCAAAACGTGTTGCGCAGTGATCATCTTAAATTCAATTCAAATTTGGACCGAAAAACTCGAAAATACCGGCAAAAAAAAAACAAAAATTCGCTCATAAAAATGAACTATTCAGGTTAAAAATCTAAAGTAGAGTTGTACCAAGAACTCAAGACTTATTGCGCAGTGACTATCTTAAATTCAATTCAAATTTGGATCGAAAAACTCGAAAATACCGACAAAAAAACAAAAATTCGCTTATAAAAATCAACAATTCAGCTTAAAAATCTAAAGTACAGTTGTACCAAGAACTCGAGACTTGTTGCCCAGTGGCCATCTTAAATTCAGTTCAAATTTGGACCGAAAAACTCGAAAATACCGGCAAAAAAAAACAAAAAATGGCTTATAAAAATCAACAATTCAGGTTAAAAATCTAAAATACAGTTGTACCAAGAACTCGAGACTTGTTCCGCAGTGACTATCTTAAATTCAGTTCAAATTTCGACCGAAAAACTCGAAAATAGCGACAAAAAGAACAAAAATTTCTCGAGACAGTGGCCATGAAGGGTATAGCCGAATAAGATTGTCAAAAGTGCCCCCAAAGCAAATCAATAATCGCGATGACTGGATGAAAGATCATTAAAAATGCCGTTGATTGCTCGAAATTTCAACCTCCACGAATCAAGCTGAAACCAAGTCTACCCAAAACAAACAAAAAATACATCTCGCAGTATTTTTTTTATAATTTTTTTGGCGCCAAATTCAAATAGAAAAATGAAGTTAAAGTTTTCAAAATTTATTTTTGCAGTGAAGGTATTCGAGGACTGTCTCAGTTTTTTTCTGTAAATGTGTTTTACTAAATTCTATAACATACATTTTTTTTCAGAATTTTAAATAGTGTGAAAGATAGTTAAAATAATTAAAAAACACTTTTACCACCTTAAAAATTTGAATTTCGTGCCAAAATTGTGATAAAAAAGTTATTTTTACTATCTTACTATCTTCCACACTGTTTAAAATTCTGAAAAAAAAATTTGTTCAGCCTTGCCACGACCTGTTTTAATACTTTACATTTACTTTTACATTCATATTGTTAATGGACTAACACTAACATCAATGGACCCGTACGGTAAATTTTCATGAATAAAATTTAATAAGCATTCAACAAACTTGCCAAGTTATAATTCTAACAATAACCTACACACAATGCATATGTATAAAATATTAGCTGGTGTATTTATACGTCTGAAATATTCTGCCCGCTTGAGTAAATCACACGATGTATAACGGGCATCTGTCGAAGATAAACGATTACAACATATCATATATACCAATCGTATTTATTAATGTCAATCAATCAATCCGTATCAATAAAAGCGGCGAAACGGCTTTGCACTCATCGCTGATGAAAAATCAAACGTCACTTCGCTACCAACCGTTTGATGCATTGATAATAAATATTAAAACACTAAGTGCTCCGTTTTAAAATAATAAAATTGTATTGAGTTTTTTAGACCATTAACAGGGTATGTAGCAGGCAGAAGACGGATACGACCGGTTCGTCGTTGTTGCGAATATTCAGTACGGCTATGTACACTATTTAGAACTTGTATTTATGGTGAATTAAACTCCGTTAACGTTAACATATGTTGATCAACTCACTTTTTTTTACCCAAAACGCGCAAAGGTTGATTTAAATCGATTTGAATTGACTTCAATTGATTGAGCTGATAAGCTCTCGTCGTCAGGATGCGATAAGCTCCCGTCGTCAGGATGCGAGTTGTTGCAAATCTTCAGTACGACTATGTACATCTACACACTATTTAGAATTTTTATTTATGGTGAATTAAAGAATTAAACTCCGTTAACGTTAACATATGTTGATCAACTCACTATTTTTTTTTACCCGAAACGAGCATAGATTGATTTAAATCTATTTGAATTTACATCAATTGATTGAGCTGATAAGCTTTCGTCGTCAGGATAAGATAAGCTCCCATCATCAGGATGAGATAAGCTCCTGTCGTCAGGATGCGATAAGCTCCCGTCGTCAGGATGCGATAAACTCCCGTCGTCAGGATGCGATAAGCTCCCGTAAACAGTATAAGCAAACGGCGATTAACTATTTTCAAATTAACCAATTTTATTGGGTAATAAGACACGTTATGCATGGAACAGAAATTCTCAGAAGAATGTTTACTTGATTGAATAAATCGAAATTAGCCTGAGGACCACTCAATATTTTCCACTTGGCTCTGTGCGCAGTGAAATTATATTATTTCATATTTTAGAAATAATTACCGTTCTATTTTTCGTAATGAATTTTCCATGTTAACAAATTAAAATCTGTAAAATACACAAACGATTTTATCACGAGCTGCAAGCGGTGAATTAATTATAATAAAATGTTCGTTTCATCGGGTTGAATGCGATACCATTAATATCATTAACGTTTCAGTTAAAATTCACAATCAGAGTGTTTTCAATTTAAAACGAATTAATTCATGTCCGCGCGTGCATATTTAATTAGGTCTAGTATTTCAGGCTGAATGTGCATTATTTTTAATGAAAATTGTACTACAGTTCAATTGTAAGTGTAAATTAGGCTGGTGAATAATTTAAAGATAATTTTCCGTTGCTCGTTCGTTAATGGCATTTGTACCCAAATGTATCAAAAATCGTTCATTAATGACCCCATATTAATGAACGATTTTTCATTAATGAACGATTTCTAGGGTCGCGGTGGTCTATTAAAGATTTGCGTGAAAATGAGGGCATTTTTTTTTTCATTTTGAGTATTAAGTAAAATAAACTTCAGAGGTTAAAACTTTAAATGTTGCACTTGCTGTTTCACTGAATACTGCACTATCGAATGCTTTTTATTAATCCTGGATGGCGAGATTATTAAATTTACCACTTTTTTTATTGCTTTATTTTTTCTTGTATTTTTAGATTTTTTTTTATTAGTTTTAAGAGATCATCTGCCACCTCAGTTTTGACTCTTATTTCTAATCTATTTCTATATACACTCTGCATACTGTAAAGAAAGGAGGGCGTCGCCAATTTTTTTTGTTTTTTTCAAGTCTCTGAGCTCATTCCAAACACTATTTCTCCATAAAAGAAATTGTGGGACTTTCAGGAACGGAGATACATCTAATAACTTTTGTCGTTAACGGTGTTTAGATCGACGGGAAATGCCTAAAATATGAATAAATAAAAAGTTCTTCAGAAATTTTTTTCTGTTTTTTTTTGCAAGTTTAAGAGCTCATTCTGAACATTATTTGTTCATAAAAAAAATTGTGGGACTTCCAGGAACGGAGATACACCTAATAACTTTTGTCGTAAACGGTGCTTAGATCGACCGGAAATGCCTAAAATATGAATAAATAAAAATTTTCTTCCGAATTTTTTTTCTGTTTTTTTTTTCAAGTTTGAGAGCTCATTCTGAACACTATTTGTACATAAAAAAAATGTGGGACTTTCAGGACCGGAGATACACCTAATAACTTTTGTCGTAAACGGTACTTAGATCGACGGGAAATGCCTAAAATATGAATAAATAAAAATTTTCTTCAGAAATTTTTTCTGTTTTTTTTTCAAGTTTAAGAGCTCATTCTGAACACTATTTGTCCATAAAAAAAATTGTGGGACTTCCAGAAACGGAGATACACCTAAAAACTTTTGTCGTAAACGGTACTTAGATCGACGGAAAATGCCTAAAATATGAATAAATAAAAATTTTCTTCAGAAATTTTTTTCTCTTGTTTTTCAAGTTTAAGAGCTCATTCCGAACACTATTTGTGCATAAAAAAAATGTGGGACTTTCAGGAACGGAGATACACCTAATAACTTTTGTCGTAAACGGTGCTTAGATCGACGGAAAATGCTTAAAATATGAATAAATAAAAATTTTCTTCAGAAATTTTTTTCTGTTTTTTTTTTCAAGTTTAAGAGCTCATTCTGAACACTATTTGTCCATAAAAGAAATTGTGGGACTTCCAGGAACGGAGATACACTTAATAACTGTTGTCATAAACGGTGCTTAGATCGACGGGAAATGCCTAAAATATGAATAAATAAAAATTTTCTTCAATTTTTTTTTCTGTTTTTTTTTTCAAGTTAAAGAGCTCATTTTGAACACTATTTGTCCATAAAAAAAATTGTAGGGCTTCCAGGAACTGAGACACGCAAAATGACTTTTTTCGTAAATGGTGCCTAAATCGACTGGAAACGCCTAAAAATTGATTGAATTCATTTTTTTTCAAAACATTGGATTTGTTTTCTTTTTAAGTCTAAGAGCTCATTCTACGTCTAAGAGCTCAGTCTAAGAGCCCAGGGATCTTCAAATCCGCATATTTTTCTTGAAATTTCAAATCCAAAAATGTTCGTGTAAACAATTTTAAGTGTAAGAGCTCATTCTAAGTCTAAGAGCTCAGTCTAAGAGCCCAGGGATCATCAAAGCCGCATATTTTTCTTGAAATTTCAAATCAAAAAATGTTCGTGCAAACAATTCCGAAAAAAAGTAAAAAAAAAGCAAATTTAATTGAACTAATTCAATGAACTGAGGCATGAACTTCAACAATCTGAAAGAAATAAAATGGCCTAAATTATCTCCATTACTACAGCGCTGAATACTTAACGGTCTCCGCTGAAATAATCAACAAAATCCGTAGATAATAATTTATAATGCTCCGTTGTTATGCAAATCATTCCCCGTTTCAACATTCGAAAATACGCCGTCCCCGAGGAATCTATATTTAGACACCGAAATGCAAATGGCGCGTCCGCGGCACAACGAAATTTAATGCATCCAAACCAGAGCCGAATCATTGACAAATAAAACAAATAAAATAAAATATCGATTTGAGTTTTTAACACCAGACGGAATATTTGTAATCCCTTTCAAAGGTTGAAACATAATTCTATCTATCATTATTATAAACCAAACTGAAATCACTGTAACCTAACCTCAAAACTAGAAACGTCAAGTTGAATCGCCATTAAAATTGTTAAAGGGAGTAATTTTGACCTTTAAGGCTAAAATACACGACATTGGTTGGTAATATTGCTATCTCGTTTAGGCTGTCATGTTTTTTTTTATCATCAATTGAGTTTTTTATTATTGTATCATTTTCTAGAAAAATTCTTAATAAATTAGTTTTTCCATTGATTGTTTTGTTCCATATTAAAAATTTGTTTTAATAATAATTTCGGTTTTTAGCACGTTCACTACGTTACGTGTCCCGTCGTGGACTTCCGTATTTGGTGGAATAGAATTCTATCGAATTTCTATAATGGAAAAGGTTGTGACTTCATTCGGAATTAAAAAAAAATCAAACTTTGGTACCGTTCACAGATCAATATTAATTTGTAGGACTCCAATCGGTTTGCAGTAACACAATGTACGGGGTTTATATGACCCGTACCGCCTATTATGATTACCCCAGAAATATTTTTTAAATCTCAATTTTTTTTTTGTGTGGTCAATTCCTTATGCGACAAGAAAAAAATATCTAGGGCCCCAAAAAATAGATTATTTCGACCCTGATCCGAACACATTCCGGATTATTTTCGAAAGACAATTTCCAAGCATCATCCTTTGGGTAGATGTGGGATACTACACAAGCCGATATATAATGGATCGAATATAATTACGTTACACGTGCTCCGTGCCGAACACGTGCAAGTGAACATCCAGTCACGTGACCCGAATAGACGTCAATATTGCAATTAGCACTCGTTAATTCCAGTTCAACTCCGCACAGCCGTGAATCAATGAAGCCGAACGAATTGTCTCATTCTGTAATTTAAGTTTGCGTTGAAAGCATCTTTAGATGGTAAACGGTTTGTCTTGGGCAGGTATTCATAGTTTCGGACAGGGGTATTCATTCAGTCAGTAAGGTATACATTCAAAGCTCCAAACAAGACAGTTGCTGTCATTCTGAAAGGGGGGGGGGGGAGTTTGTCGTACAGTTAAGATAACAATTCGGGTACATTGGATACCTCGAAAAGTTCGAGGATAATGGAAACCATAAACTTTATTAAATAATCAACTGTTTATTTTATAATTTCTATGACCATAACGATTAAATAAAATCAATTAAAAAAAAAATAAATTAAGTCATTCTGAGAACTATTTGTCTTTAAGATTTGTTTGTGGGACCTTCGGCAACAGATACGTAAGAAATGGTGCATATCAGACTAGTTGGAAATAGTGTTTAATTTGACTCGAATGCATAAATAACATGTTCATTAAAAAAAAAACACAAGTGTGCCATGATTTCTTATTAAAAAAAAAAATAAGTTGGTAACACATATTGAGGTTATGTTACTTGCGGCATGTTCCTACCGATAAGTTAATTTGCTGTGATAAACGACGCAGGTTCACCTTCCAAAAGTTTTTAACTTTCCCTGTAAACGGATTTTTGTGTCTGTAGGGAAAATAAATAAATAAATAAAATAAAAAATCATGGCACACTTGAGGTTCTTTTTTAACGAGCATGCGATAAACTATTTGAAGTCTACATTCTCTCGATTAATTTATTCTGGATTACGTAAAGCCAATTTTAAAGAGAAAGCTATTTTTGTTTCAGTAATAATTAACAAAGCACATTCAACATGTATATATCGCCCACACGTTATTTAATTCAATAAGTTCTCGCAACTTGGCAACTTCGTATCCGTTTTAATTAAACCTGCTCTACATATAAATGAAAGATAATAAAGGCTGTATTGTTTAGAAGTATAACGTGTTTGTTATTCATTTTGTCTCGGTGGATTAATTTCGCCTTTGGGAATTGGCGTTGCGTTTAAAGTAATTTTAAACTCTCGCGTTGCCGCCGCATGTATATATTCATCGAATTTTCAATTCGGGATTAATATATCGGTTACCCTCCCACACAAAAGCTTCGAATTTCCATGAATCTGGAAAATGCTATATGTCTGAATAAGTTAACCATGCGTTAATTTAAATTCTGTAAATATTTATATTCATATCAGGATTAGTTGCATGTAATATTGTACCGTGAGATCGAACAATAGAAAATTAGTCAAAGTAGGCCATGAGGAAAAAAAGCCGTCTTTTCTTATATCCATATTTATGATTATATGTTTGGAATGTATGGCCCACCCTCCACCTTTTTTTTCATTGTAACTAGTCAAAAAACTCTGTTTCTTAGAGACTTTTTTTTGTTCTTTCACGACACGCCTTAGGCACTTAAAACATCAAATTTAAAAAAATAAATACTACCTCTGTCTGCCTTTATGATCCTAGGATATGGCCCACCCACCACCTCTTGTTTTCATTTTAACTAATCACAAAACTCTGCTCCTTAGAGATTGAAAAACATGATTTTTTAAAAAAGATGTACCACTACTATTCACCTTCATGATTAGCTCTTTGCATAGTGGGATATGGCCCACCCACCACCCGTTTTTTTCCTTCTAACTAATCACAAGACTCTGCTCCTTGGAGATTTAAAAACATGATTTTTTTAAAATATGTACCACTACTATCCACCTTCATGATTATCTCTTTGGATTGTAGGATATGGTCCCCCACCACCAATTTTTTCATTCTAACTGGTCACAAAACTCTGTTCCTTGAAAATTTTTGAGCATCTTAAAAGATATACGAAGAAACTTTATTGAATGAAACAGTAGTTTGTGGTTTAAGTTAAAGTAGATATGGAGGGTGGTGGGTGGGCTCTATTCTACAATCCAAACAATTGAAGAAAAACAACTATTTTACAGATGAATACCAATTTTTAAAATAAAGGAAGACACAAGGTTTTGTTTTCCTTTCAAAAATGATTCATTTGTGGATATCCTTATTTATGATTAACTACTATCCACCTTTATGATTATCTCTTTGGAGTGTAGGATATGGACCACCCACCACCCGTTATTTTCATTCTAACTAATCACAAAACTCTGTTCCTTGAAGATTTAAAAACATGACATTTTTTAAAAGATGTACTACTACTATCCACCTTCATGATTATCTCTTTGGATTGTAGGATACGGCCCACCCACCACCAGTTGTCTTCATTCTAACTAGTTACAAAACTCTGTTCCTTGGGAATTTTGGAACATCTTAATATATCTCCGAAGAAACTTTATTGAATGAAAGAGTAGTTTCTGGTTTAAGTTAAAGTAGATATGGAGGGTGGTGGGTGGTCTCTATTCTACAATCCAAACAATTGAAGAAAAACACCTATTTTACAGATGAATACCATTTTTTAAAATAAAGGAAGACACAAGATTTTGTTTTCCTTTCAAAAAACGATTCATTTCTAGATATCCTTATTTATGATTAACTGTTTGGATTGTAGGATACGGCCCACCCATTACCCACCGTTTCCACTCTGGCATTTATATCTCAATGATTTTCATTGTCCAACTTGAAAACAAAAATTACAAATAAACTTCGTTCAATAAATAAAACGGTATTTTGTGGTGTAGGTTAAGGTGAATATGGAGGGGGCGGGTCGCATCACCAAAACCAAATAATTGAACAGTATCTGCTGTTTTACAAATGAAAATCGATTTATATAAAAAAAAAACGAAAAAGATAAAAGATATTGTGATCCTTTTAAAACTGCATTTTTTGCAGATGCCCTAGTTTATGATTACCTGTTTCGATTGTGGGATATGGCCCACCCACCGTTTCTGTTTTAACTTGTCACCAAACTCTGTTTCTTGATAATTTTAATCGTCCAGCTTAAAAATCGCAAATAAACTTAAAAACTTGAAAACGTAAAATTCGATTGCTCAAAAATTGACTTTGAAATGATTTCCTGAAGAAACCACTGGTTCGATTCGCGGTTTCTACACATCACTGGAAAGATCCCTTTAAGACGCCTCGGAAAATGTATTTTTGCACGAATGAATGCCGATTTTGAAGCCCGTGGCGCGTCTGCAAAAAAAATTCGAAAATGGAAAAAATCGAAAAAATCATTTTTTTTTAATAATCATCGCAGACCCTTATGTTATATCTCATCAGAAAAACGAGCCAAACCGATTGGCGTTAAAAAATTTCATCTAGAAAGAAATGCAAAAAAATTGGCAAGTCACCATGACCATGATTTTTAAGACTTTGATCGGTCGTAGCGGCCAAACGAAAACTCCAAATTGAACGCGGTTTTCAAATCTGTGCTCCTCGTACATCAATTAGTCGCTTTCAGTTAAAATTAGTGATTTTCAATTTTTGACGAAAACATGAAAAAATACACAAGTACATCACTTGGAAATTTGTTAAAAAATGCTTAATAATCATCGTAGACCATTGAAGTATACCTTCTTTTTCATCAGAAAAACGAGAGAAATTGATTGTTGTTAAAAAAATTCAACTATCTTTAATAGCAAAAAAATTAGTCAGTCACCATGAGCATTTTAGAAAATTAAAAAAAATAATTGGTTTTTCAGACTTTGATCGGCCGTAGCGGCTAAACTAAAACTCCAAATTGAACGCGGATTTCAAATCTGTGCTCCTTATGTGCAAATTAGACGGATTCAATTAAAATTGGCGACTTAAATTTTTTGACGAAAACCTGAAAAACTACCCTTCTTACCCTTCTTACTTTTGCTCAAAAATTGGCTTTGAAATAATTTCCTGAAGAAACCATTGGTTTGATTCAGGGTTTCTATACATCACTGGAAAGATCCCTTCAAGACGCCTCAAAAAATGTACTTTCGCAAGAACAAATGTTAATTTAGAGCCCGTGACGAGTCAGCAAAGAAAACTCGAAAATAGAAAAAATCGAAAAAATCAACTCTTTTAATAATCATCGTTGACCCTTATGTTATACCTTTTTCCTCGTCAGAAAAACGAGCCAAATCGATTGGAGTTAAAAAATTTTATCTAGAAAAAAATGCAAAAAAATTGGCAAGTCATCATGAACACGTTAGAAAAATTAGTCGGATTCAATTAAAATTGGCGACTTACATTTTTTGACGAAAACCTGAAAAACTAGCCAAGGGTCCCCCCTTCTTACTTTTGCTCAAAAATTGGCTTTAAAATAATTTCCTGAAGAAACCACAGGTTCGATTTCGGATTTCTATACATCACTGGAAATGTTTCTTCAAGACGCTTCAGAAAATGTACTTTTGCAAGAATGAATGTCAATTTGAAGCCCGTGACGTGTCAGCAAAGAAAACTCGAAAATGAAAAAAATCGAAAAAATCAATCTTTTAATAATCATCGTAGACCGTTGTGCAATACTTTTTTCTTCATCAGAAGAGCTACATCGATTGGCGTTACAAAAAAATATCTAGGAAAAAAGGTAAAAAAATTGACAAGTCACCATGAACATAAATAAATTAGAAACAACGTTACTGTTGCAGAAAGCATTAAATAAATTCAATAAAACGAAATATAGCCTGAATATATGAATATTCAACCTGTTCGCAACTCTGCAAAATTAAGTCTTACTAAAACTATAAACAAATAACTGATTGAACATGTTGGAAAATTTTGAAAAAAATCGATTTTTTCAGATTTTGAACGGCCGTAGCGGCTTAACGAAGAATCTAAATCGAACGCGGTTTTCAAATCTGTGCTCCTTGTATGTAAATTAGTAGGATACAATTAAAATTGGCGATTTTTAATTTTTGTCGAAAACGTGAAATTCGATAGAAGGGTCTCCCCTTCTTACTTTTGCTCAAAAATTGACTTTAAAATGATTTCCTAAGGAAACCACTGGTTCGATTCAGGGTTTCTATACATCACCGGAAAGGTCCCATCAAGACGCTGCATAAAATGTACTTTCGCAAGAACAATGACATACATACAGGCATATATGTATTTTTATAGTTTATATGAAGATGATTGTCTATCTATCATTTACGACATGTATTATAGATAATTTAATTATTTCTGGGAAAAATATTTGTTACGCTAAAGAAGAGGTAATCTCAACTGCTCCTTAAATTACATAAATTATTTAAACAAATTCATGTTTGTATCTTTCGTAATATTCATTCCCAGATGAATGTATTAATTAGTAATTTTATTACAATATTCCACGAATCGAATCGATTACTCAAGACAAATGTAATTAATAAATTAATTGTATATTACAATCGTATAATTACCATATATTGAAAACGTCTTATTTATTATTAATTAAACGATATCTCGCGCCCTAAAATAACACGACCAAGACGATAAATAAATATTTTTCGAAAACAAATAATGTAGACATACATTCGAACGTTCATTGAATTCGAAACCCAAATATCCTCTCAAAATACAAATACCCAAGGCTGAAAGACCGCGGGTCGATAGCCGTTTAGCAGAAATAATTTTGTAAATTTTAAATGTATTATATTTGTTTAATATTGTACTGTCTGCAAATAAAGATATTGTATATATACAAATACCCTCGTCTCACAATTCGAATCAACAAGACTCATTAACGTTATTTAAGTTTCACCGTCAGTAGATTCAGGAAATGGCAGGAAGGTCGATAACCCGAATGGACTGACAACCCTTCTTTCGTTTCGTATTTTAACCCTTGTCTAACGAATACCGCGATTGTAAAAATATTCAAATATTCGCGACAATAAAATTATTTTCGCAAGATCGAAAACCCTGTTCCCGGCGCATTCACCATAAGAATAATTCGTAATAGTGAATTGTTTTCGTAAGATCGTATAATCAGTTCGCGGCGCATTCACCATAAGATTAATTCATAAATGTTTTTCGTATTGTAACCCTTACCTAACGAATACCGCGAATATAAAAAATATTCCTATATTCGCGCCAATAACGTTATTTTCGAAACATTGAATTTTATGTTCCCGGCACATTCACCATTAAGATCGATTAATAAATTAGTTTATTTTAGTTAGCTGTAAGGGGATGGTTGCGACTATTATAAATTAGCTCGTTTGCTTAGATTGAGTTGAATGTAATGTAAATTGTCTTAATAAAGATCTTGATATATATCGTCATGTTTGAGACATGACAGCCAATATTTCAGACGTCAATTTTACATGCCATTCGGGACTTCGATAAATGTTGGACTCCCGATTGAGATATCAATCAAAAGATGGTAATATTTTAAGCTCTTTACTTTTATTCTCGACCTCGTACATTCGAAAAATATTTCATAGATACAAAAAAACATAGAAGATACCGGATGAAACAAATACAAATACGTTTCATGCGAAAGTAATTTCCGGCGTGGTCTCCCAATCATAGCTTGATCCCCGCAAATGCTTACTCCGTAATCCTGTAATAATTTTCGAGTACACGTACACAAACAGGCCGGTTTCGTTGCGGTACATAATGTACATTTTAGATCAATTGTGAATTCATCTCGGTCTATACACCAGCTGTTCCTAACGAAGTTACGCACAGTATTGACAACGTATCCCGAATAGAAATTTCCTTCGCACATTGGGAAATTGGGTTGGGCTACAAGCCTGCTCAAACACAACCGATTTTTGTTGTGATCCATAATTTATAAATGAAAAGGACAACCGCAGCAATTTTTTTTTCCTGATAATTATCATCATCATTAGCACGACAGATAATCCCAATATTTATAATTTTTTTTACGCTTACGATGGGAAATCGGCAGGCCTCGATTAAAATCCCCAATATAAGGAATGATTGATATCCTCCGAGTAATATATGATGAGGCTTTCGACTTCGAGATCTAATGGCCCGTCACCGTCAGGCGACACTACACAATTATGTAAACTGCATGAATGCCCCCCGCCCTCCTTACAAGCTCGGGGATGTATTTCGGGATCAGGGGGGGTTGATGTATGCGGGACACCCCAATAAAAATTTAACCCATTTCCACTGTTTACACTCATCCGTCATGGGAATTTTCGGCATCCGGAGGACCTGTCACTGGGGATTTCCTTACGAGGACCTTTATCATGTACCAAGGAACGGTTTATTCTTTTGGAATTTATGGGGGTATTAAATTGAAAGTTTCTGAATCGTATTATAAAATGATGATAAAAAAAATCGCATTGAGCTCAAAAATTGGCTTTGAAATAATTTCCTGAAAAAACCACTGGTTCGATTCGGGGTTTTTACTCATCACTGGAAAGATCGCTTCAAGACGCCTTGGAATATGTACTTTAGCAAGAACTAATGTCAATTTGAAGCCTGTGACGCGTCAGCAAAGAAAACTCGAAGAAGTTTCTGAATCGTATTATGAAATGATAATAAAAAAAATCGCATGAGACCGATTTTTCTAGTCGCGAATATTTTCAATTTGGATGCAGTTTTGTATTTATAAACAACCTTGCAAGGAAATATTAAAAGTTCTAATGTATCTAGGGCGTAAAATCTTAAGCGAAGAATGTTCATGCAAGTCCATGGATGATTTTCCACTTAAATATTATCAGGGTCAGGAATTCGCACCTGGAAAATTCCACTATTTAGAATACGACTCCAGGCGGAAGTCCATTGAATTTTTTTGGCATAAAGACTTACGGTCGATAGCCCTCGACGATTCATTACAAAACTACCATGTAAAATGAAATGTCAAAAAATTATGTGTCTGTCAATAAAGATGTTTCATATGAATTAATTTTTATAATCAGTGGCGGCTCGTGGAATATGTTGATGGTAGAGCCACTTTCTCAATACCGCCCCTCCCCTCATTTTTTGAAGAAACAAAGAACGATTTATTTTCCTAGACCAAAGTAAGTGTTTTAAGAATGAATTAAAAATTCTTGCTGAGCTTGAAACTACAGGTATATATATAACGAGCCGCCCCTGACTGCGATCACTTTCTATTTAAAACACATTGTAAAACTAATCAATAATAAAGCTCCTGCATTGCTTACAATTGACTCCCATCAATTGTTTTTTTCTTCTGTTTTTTAGAAGATAATTCTTGAATGGATGACTAGATTTCAAAAAAAATTCTGGTTTGTGTGGATGAGATACAGAAATTAAATTAGCCCTTCGGTTGTTTTTCCATTGTTTGTTTTTTTCTTCTGTTTTTTAGAAGATAATTCTTGAATGTATGACTAGATTTCAAAAAAAATTCAGGTTTGTGTGGATGAGATACAGAAATTAAATTAGCCCTTCAGTTGTTTTTCCATTGTTTGTTTTCCTCGGATGACCTTTGAACCAGCGGCGGCTCGTGGATGTTCAGCGAGTCCACGGAAGAAAATATGACCAAAACAACAGCGAAATATTTTCTTCCTCTATACGAATGAGTAGTGCAGCACGAGCGACTTCTCTGCCGTGGCCTCCTCTATAAAGATTCACGAGCCGCCGCTGCTTTGAACATATGATGAATGAAGTCTAGTATTGTACTTAGCAAATAAGTTTAGATCAGATAAAAAACCTAAATTAGACATTTAATTGTTTGATACAAAAAATCCAAAATTCCTACAAATATTTTAAAATTAAATAATTCCTTAACATAAATCCCGGAGATTATATTTTCCAGATAAATATCAAAGTAAATTAATTTTATCTAAAAATAAATCTTATTTTTAAATTAAAACCCACGAAAACAAAAAATATAAAATCAAATTAAATAAATAACCTGAAATGAATACAAAACCCTTGAAAATACAGGTCAAAAAATTCAATCTAAAATAAAGGACAAAAATAAAAAAATTGCCCCCCAAAAAAATTCTCACAAAATCAAAAATTTCCGCGTAAAAATAAATAATTCAGGTTAAAAAAAATCTAAAATGAAGGACAAAAAATCAAAAATTTTGACCAAAACGGAAAATCGAAAATATCGAAAATTTCAACAAACCAATCAAAATGTAGGCCAAAATAAAGATTTATTGATCTATATATTCTTTATTTTGATTTAATTGTTACAATTTTCGACGTTTTGGTCCGCATTTTTTATTTTTCCCGCCGAATTTTTAATTTTTAGATTTTTGAGCTGTATTTTGAATTTTTTGATCTTTTTCCCTAACTATTCTTTATTTTGACCTAAATTTTCGAATTAATTTTTAAAATGTTTGATTTTTTGGTCCGCATTTTTTAATTTGCGGGCCGAATTTTTAATTCTGGTTCCAAATTTTTGAATTGATTTTGGTTAAAATATCTATAACCTGAATATTTGATTTATGTGCGAGGTTTTGTTTTATTTTTTTCCGGTATTTTCGAGTTTTGTTTGTTGAAATTTTCGATTTTTTTGTCTGCATTTTTCATCTTTAGGCCCGAGTTTTCGATATTTTGCCTAAATATAGAAAAAAAGTAAAACACTCAGGTCCCAAAATATAAAATGCAGTCCCAGAAATCCAAAATTTCAACAAACAAATCGAATATTTTGGCCAAATAATCAAAAATTTGGAACAAATCTAAAAAATCGGCAAAAAAAAATAAATTGATCTAAAAATTAAAATGCAGACCGAAAAATTGAATATACAAGTATGTGAAAAATAATTTGCCACTTTCAGCCGCCAAAAATAAGTTTCTGGCCAGCAGTTCGAAAATATAAACCAAAAAATTAAAAAAAAACGAAATGAAATCAATAATCCAAGTTAAAAAATCTAAAATACAGGATAAAAAAATAGACCAACAATCTAAAATATACGATAAAAAATTTAGACCAAAAATCTAAAATTTGGCTTAAAAACAAAAACGGTGGACCAACAAAAGAAAAATTTTAACAGACAAATAAAAGAGAATTAATAAAAATTTAGGGCAAAAGATACAAAAAATTAAAATCTACAATGTTGACCAAAAAATTGAAAACATCGAAACTCGGGCCTAAAGATAATAAATGTAGACTAAACGAAAAATCAAAAAATGCGGACCAAAAAATCGAAAATTTTAACAATAAAATCGAAAATTTAGATGAAAAGATTAAAAAAAAAAATAATAGAAACCTGTCATGTTGGTCAGAACGTCGAAAATTTAGACAGTACATGAAAACTCGGGCCCAAAGATAATAAATGCTGACTAAAAAATCGAAAATTTCAACAAACAAAACTCGAAAATACCGGAAAAAATTAAAACAAAATCTCGCACATAAATCAAATATTCAGGTTATAGATATTTTAACCAAAATAAATTCAAAAATTTGCAACCAGAATTAAAAATTCGGTCCGCAAATTAAAAAAAATCAAAAATTTAAAAAATTAATTCGAAAATTTAGGTCAAAATAAAGAATAGTTAAAAACTAAAAATACAGCTCAAAAATCTAAAAATTAAAAATTCGGCGGGAAAAATTAAAAATGCGGACCAAAACGTCGAAAATTGTAACAATTAAATCAAAATAAAGAAATTTTGGGCCAAATGATTAAAATTTTATATGAAAAAAATCGAAAATACAGGCTTAATAATAAAAAATGCAGAATACTTTAGTAAGAAAATTGCAAATTACTCGCAAAATCGCTATATTGCTCAAAATAATTTTCCAATTTTTTTAAATTGCAAAACATTTGATTTTGAAAACTATAGGTAGTGCCATGGCTCCGTTTCTCTGTTTAACGAGCCGCCCCTGTTTATAATAACCAAACAAAAATGGTGATGTGGCCATCATGTTACTGTCTCTGACTTGATGGTATCATAGCCATTTGGATAAATACAAGAAAACGAAATGTAGCCTGAATATATAAATATTCAACCTGTTCGTTAATCTGCAAGCAAAAAATTAAGTCTTACTAAGACTATAAACAAATCACTTATTGAAACAACTACTTCCCTGGCTAGTGCCACGCCGGATATTGAATGATCCCATGAAAACGTAAATAATAGCCATTTATATTTACGTTTTCATGGTTTATTTTCAATTGAAATCATATTTTAAATGTACATCGAGCGTTGTGTAAACCCGGATGAAACTGACGTTTAAAACGTCAAAATTATGAAAGATGGAAAAATTATACTTCAAATTAAAAAAACTCGATTTACTCAAAAACTAACGAGATTTCGAAAAAAACTTATTCTTTAGAAGTTGTTCATTTTGGCATTCTCTGCAATTATTATTAACATAAATTTGCTGTAACTATTATAGTTTTATAATTATAAACCAAACATTTAAAAAAAATATATAAATTTTTTCTCGAATAAAAATGATTTTATGAAAAATGTTTTCAAACAAAAGATGTTTATTTCTTTGTTGTCTTCAAAGTTTGTTTAAATGTTTTTGTGATATTCTTCATATTTAAGAAAATATTGGCAAAAAACAAAAAAACAGTTAAGGTGTACGAAATTTTACCAAAAGCTTTTCAGTTCGTCAGATTATCAAATAAGACGGATGTTCAAAGTTTCATATCAATTGCTCTATTAGTTTTTGAGATACAGGATACAGCACACACATACACAAAAAAAAATTCCAGAAATTGTTGAAATGGCATCTAGCGACCCCAAAACGGATATTTCCGTGAAAAAATTTTTTGAAAAAAAAATCACGATCACAATACTTTCTCGTACTTTGTAATGGAGAAAGTAAAAATTGCTTACATTTAATGGATGAAAAGCTATTTTTTAGTAAAGAGATAAATGGTATTAACAAAAAAACTGTTAAATCCAATTTTATTGAAAACGCCTCATAGCACCATCAAACAATCATTGTTAAATCACAGTAATCTTCAGTATGCAAACAGACTATATTGACACGAATCGACATTTCCTTATACATCCTATGCAAATATCACCGACAAACACTTCACCCAATCCCACGGAATTCGCCACGTCATCGTCACGGGGAAATTATTTTTTCAACGGCCCCAAAAAGAAACGGCGAACACGCGTGTAATTGAATTAGCTGCGGCAAGAAGAAAGCTCTAAACGTAAGCCCCTTTGAAGGGTGGAATCGGTAATATATAGGTTAATTTGTAAAAAGGTGCCCCCTCTAGAAATATGTAATGCAGGCTTTCGGTGGCAGAGACAATCCCATTAGAGATTTGTGCGCGGCGGGCGTCGAGCTTTATTATTTTTTATGGCACTATTAGCGCATTATCTCCGTTAAATATTCCGGAAAAAAGGAGAGTTTTATGGAAATGCGGGACAGACTTAAAAAGACGTTATGCTTGTGCATGGGAGATATGCAAAGTTCCACTATGGATGTAATTATTTGCATATGAAGTGGGTCTCGCCGAAAGCGAGTTATTTTAAGGAGTTTAACGTAAATAGTTCTCAAATGGATTATTATAAAAGTGGTAAAAGAGTCGGCACGACATCGGGAGTAAATCTATTCGATAGAAAAATACGGTTATGATAATTTCTTTACGAATTTGTTTGTTCTCGCTAAATGGATATTCCGTGTCCATTCTCAATTGCTTAACTAAATCCATATTAAGTTGATGTTACTTTCTGAAAGAAATTTATCTGATTTTTTTTTTCAAAAATCAGACAAATTTTTAAAAATTAGTGGCACTTTTTACAATTTTTATTAATATAAACTTGATGTTACTGTTAGGGTTCCGGAAATTATCAATACAACCCGCTTCGTTTGGTCCATGTGATTAATAATATTTCAATAATTACACTTACCGGTAATTATTAATAATTTCCAAGTACAGTTTCATATTTGACTGTATTTTTATTGTAGCATAATCAAATGAAGCAGAAATACCAACGCTCGATAGCCCTTTTAACATGGCATTAAATAATAATCCAAATTATGTTTTAAATTGTTATGTATATGTAATGTCAAAATTAATAGGCAAAAAATCTTATTGTTATTATAAACAATATGAGGTGATTAGTCTGTCTGGGCCAACTATGATAGATATTAATTTGTGTTTTTGAAACGAATGAAGGTAAAATAACTTTTTCTTCCATTGGCTCTACAACACTGGGTAGGGCTCCATTCATCTCCATCCTCTGCAAGTCTCCTCCACTCTGTGACATTAATTCTTCGTAGGTCCTCCATTACTCCGTCTCTCCATCTTTTTCTTGGCCTTCCTTTCCACCTTGTCTTTGTTGGTAGCCACTGCGTTCATTTTTATTAACTTATTTTTAATATCATAAAATTAATTTTAACAACCAACAATTCGGATTCTGGAGAAATCGATCCACAACTTTAGCTATTCAGCGTAATTTTTAGGAGTTTTTATGACATATTTGGGGAAAATTAAAAATTACTCCTGGCAACACTGGTTATAATAGTCCATAAGAGTGTATAAATACATTCTCAGGCCATTTCATTTTATATTTAATAATCAGTATATTATTTTCTTATGTAAATTTCAATAAATTTTCTGTGTAATAAAGTATTATTATTATTATTATTATTATTATTAACAAACAATAAAAAATATAGAAAAACTAAAGTATAAATATTTAACATGCAATTTATAACAAAAAAATATAAGTGGACGTTAACTAACTGATTTTTCATCGGTACACGATATACAGGGTGCCCGGATTTCGTAAGGACAGCATGGGCAACTTCTGCATTTGAAGAGATAGAGAGGTGGTCAAATTAGCAAAAATGCGCAGGTTTCATCACCAAAAAATTGTTTCAATGAAAATCTTTAAATTGCCATGTAAATTGGTTTAAGCAGCGTCTTGGTATCAAATGAAAGAAATTGGGAGATTTTGTTTTTATTTTTATGTTGAATAAGTAGGCCATGACAAGCGGTATTTGGGGGTGTATTTTTAAGGAGCTCTCGAACCTGTACCTTTTTGCTAATTTGACCATCTCTCTATCTCTTCAAATGCAGAAGTTGCCCATGTTGTCCCTACGAAATCCGGGCACCCTGTATATAATTTAGGAAAAGTTAATATTTTCTTGATTCGAAAAAAATTTAAAAACAATTGCTATCCACTTGAAACTTCCCAAAATCACTCAATATTAGTTCTAAATTAATTTTGTGAAAAATTACAATACATTCCGCCAATAACTTTTGCGATATTTTATGAAAAAACGGTGTAAATTTATAAAAAAATTGCAATAATTTTGTTGACGTGAAAAAAATATAAAGACAATTGCTATCCATCTGTAACTTCCCAAAATCACTCAGCATTAGTTTAAAATTGATTTTGTGAAAAATTACAATTTATTCCTTCGAAAGCTTTTGGCATATTTCATGAAAACTTGGTGTAATTTTATGAAAAATTGTAATAAAAGTGAAATAAATATGAAAAAAATTGCTATCTATTTAAAACTTTCCAAAATCACTCAATATTAGTTCTAAATTGATTCTATGAAGAATTACAATACATTCCGCCAATAACTTTTGCCATATTTCATGCAAACCCGGTGTAAATTTATGAAACATTGTAATAATTTTGTTCATGTGATAAAAATATAAAAAAAATATATCCTTCTGAAAGTTCCCAAAATCACTCAATATTAATTTAAGATTAATACTGTAAAAAATTACAATTTATTCCTTCGATAGCTTTTGGGATATTGGTGTAAATTTATGAAAAATTGTAATAATTTTGTTGACGCATAAAAAAAATTTAAAACAATTGCTATCGATTTGAAACTCTAAAATCATTCAGTATTAGTTCTAAAGTGATTCTGTGAAAAATTACAAAACATTCCGCCAATAACTTTTGCCATATTTATTGCAAACACGGTGTAAATTTACGAAAAATTGTAATAATTTTATTGACGCGGAAGAAAATTTAAAAACAATTTTTATTCATTTGAATCTTTTCAAAATTACTCAATATTAGTTCTAAATTGATTTTGTGAAAAATTAGAATACATTTTACCAAAATCTTTTGTAACATTTCATGTAAACACGGTGTAAATTTATGAAAAATTGTAATAATTTTGTTGACTCGAAAAAAATATAAAAACAATTTCTATCCATTTTAAACTTTTAAATATGACTCAATATTAATTCAGTGTACTTTAGGTAACTGATTTTCTATCGGATATTTCATGCTAACAAGATGAAAATTTATGAAAAATTGTAATAATTTTGTCGACGCGGAAAATTTTAAAAAACAATTGCTATTTACTTAAAACTTCCCAAAATTACTTAATATTAGTTCAAAATTGATTTTTTGAAAAATTACAATACATTTCATCGATAGCTTTTGGGATATTTCATGAAAACATGGAAAATTGTAATAATTTTGTTGACGTAATAAAAATATAAAAACAATTCCTATCCACTTGAAACTTTCCAAAATTACACAACATTAGTTCAAAATTGATTTTGTGAAAAGTTACAATTTATTCATTCTATAGCTTTTGGGATATTTCATGAATCATGGTGTAAATTTATGAAAAATTGTAATAATTTAGTTGACTTGAAAAAAATTATAAAAGCAATTGCTACGTTATTGGCGATGTAGAGGCCGCTCGAATACAGATGACCTCCAGACTGCGCTAGATTTCAACGATCACTTTTTGTCAGTGGCATCAGCATTTCAAGGAAATGTAAACCTTTTTAGGGGATTTTAAAAATGAGAACCAAACAAATTAAACAAACTAAAACTGGTCGCGATATAAATACAAACATTTAAACAAACTTTGAAGGCAACAAAGAAATGAACATCTTTTGCTTAAAATTATTTTTCATAAAATCATTGCTATTCGAGAAAAATATTTATTATCTTTTTTCATTTTTGGTTTATAATTATGAAACGATAATAGTTACAGCAAATTTATATGAATAACAATTGTAGAGAATGCCAAAATTAACAACTTATAAAAAATAGGTTTTTTTTAATCTCTTTAGTTTTTGAGTAAACTGAGTTTAAACTTTTCCATCTTTTATAAATTTGACGTTTTAAACGTCAGTTTCATCCGACTCTACGAAAGGTTCGATGTACATTTAAAATATGATTTAAATTGAATATAAACCATGAAAGCGTAAATATAAATGATACCATCAAGTCGGGAAAGTAACATGATGGCCACATCACTATTTTTTATAATTACTATAGGTGCAATAATTATAACAAAAAGAGTAGACTTCGTGATACGGATTACGTGCTAATTACAGGGGGATAAAGGCTTATTTATTATCGCCCAGCCGAGTGCCCTTTTTGCCATAGTAAACACGAGTCGGCTTAATCTTTTAAAACAGATTTATCCCATTCCGTAAATATGGATACAACGCACAGCATAAATTATAACACGACGACTTTTACGAATGCAAATTATTCTACTGTAGTTCACCCAGTGAAAAAAAGCATGTGCTGAAACGGAGATAATGGAATGGAACGAAACGGAGTTGTTTTATCGTCTGCGATATGAAAGATTTAAAACTGTAATGATGGATGTTCGTGCGTTCAAAAACAGTAAAACAACAATGCATCTCGTGCAGTCCAGGTGGCATCCAGATTTGTAACAATTTGTTCACGTCTGCCGTTCATCTGAACCTGGAAAACAATAGTTCTCGGTGTCGAGAAAACGTCCCCATCTTGGAGACCCTCTGACACATATTTTCTTCATCATGTGAAGATGGCATCTGGACCGTGCGAAACTAGGCTTATGTATAGTATGATCAATGGATCTTTGCGTGCACGTCATTACTGACAGTTGTCCGGTATAATAATAATATTAATAATAATAATAAGTGTATTACTATTGTGTCATTATACAAGTCATGAGTAAAATTTCAAAGTTAAGTTACATAATTGAGATACAGACATATATAAGTACAACTTGTACATTTCAATCAACGCTAGGGATTCCACCAGTGGCGTAGTCGAAATAAACGTGCACGCAAAGATTAGATTAGATTTATTTGCAGTATGACATGATGATCATGTATTACAAATGTCCATAGATCAAACTGTATAATATTATATCCAGAAATAAAAGCTGCAAGACATACAATATGATAAATTTAGCTGATGCCACGACGAATGTAAATTTACATTTTAAATCCTACTAGTATTAAAAAAAATACACGATGAACATATAATATCCTCTTATAATTTAAGAAACCCACTCCACATCATTTTTTTTTTAAATAATCCATTCCATTTCATATATTCTTTAACGATTTCTTTCTTTGACAATAATATTAACTTTGTGAGATGAGATGCGAGTTTCGACCTCGACAGAAACATATTTACCTTTAAGACTCTAATGTAATAATCTGAGCAGTCGAATCAAAAAGAATCGAAAGGAAAAGACGAGTGCGAAATATCACGTAATATTTTCTAAGCAAATATAAAATCCCTGAATATTTGAGACTTGCTGCATAATTTAGGAAATCCTTAAAGCATCGCAACGTTAATATTTTAGCAGTGTCAATATGGTCGATGCATTGTTTTAGCACTCATTCTACCGTGTGCACATTGCACTCATTCTACCGTGTGCACATGCGAGAAGTTGAACTTTCAAGACGTCCACACCTCGCTGGCTTAATACTTTTTGCTCTGTGTGTTGGTAAGTGTGCTCATGTCGTAACCGGAAAGTGCCGGGATGGATTCATGTCGTTTTATTAATCTCGGGGATTGTCCGCCGAGATTTATTGCCCGAGCTCGGGTTATTGAGCAATCCGGGGACACCATTATTTGTGATTCCTCTTTTTCTTCGAGGTCGATAAATAAATTGAATTAAGGTGGAACTTGTTTATTGATTATTTTGATTAAATATTTTATATTAGTTATAAATTCTATCATCGATGCTTAATCTTACCTTTCTGGGTTATCAGGTCAGAATTTTTTTTATATAAAAAAAGGAAGGATGGGTGATTTTTAATAATAAATGGGACATACACCAAACATCCATGGACCCGCACGGCCACTTCTTCGTTACGAAAAAGTGACCACATGGATAGGATTCGAACCCACGACCACGAGGCCCGCGAGCAGGTGCTCTAGTCACTAAGCCAGCGCGGCCCCCAGAATTATTTTGAATTCGTAAAAATAGGAAATATTTGGTGATATCTGCAATACTTTACTCAAGTATATCAATCAATTTATTTGTGCTAATAGACAGTACATCTTTACACAAGTCAATTAAACAGTTTAAAATAAAATACAATAGAATAAAATACAATTAAACAGTTTAAGATAAAATAAATATCACAAAATGTGCCAATTTTATTTTTAAATTAAATTCCTTGACAATAAATCCAACTTATAATATCTAGTAAAAAAAAAAAAAAAATATGCCAATAAAGGTCTTTTTTTTAGAAGCAGTAGAAGCATAAAAAAACGATTAATTAAATTAGGGATAAGATAATTAGGGACATAATATCAACATGTGGTGGATTTTGTGGACCAGACGGAATTAGCTTATAACGACCGTAATATTTCAACCCGAAGATCAAGAGCCTCGAGTTTGCTAATATGCACTCGCCGTGGGCTTACAAGGGATCTAGTTAATTTCGGATAATCATAGTTACTAGTTTTTCCTAGGCTAAAGTTTGATGTATGTAAAATTGTGTTCTTTATAATAATAATAATAATTCTTTATTCACGGAAGGCCATTTTTCAGTTTTTCGACTTTAAAAGAAAAAAATCCGTCGTTAAAGAAAAACGAACCCAGGGGTGCAAATGGAGCATAGGGGTAGTTCAAAAATGTTTGATAAAATATCTTCTGCCTTCCCTGAAAGTTTCAGTTTTCCGACTGCCAAAAAGAAGAAAAACGAACTCTGGGGTTTCAAATAGAGCATAGGGTAGGTTCCAAAAATTTTGAAAAAATATCTTCTGTCATCCCTGAGAATTTCAGCTTTTCGACTTTAAATGAAAAAAATACGTCCTTAAAAAAAGAAAAACGATCACAGAGGGTGCAAATGGCGCGAAAGGGTGTTTCCAAAAATTTTGAAAAAATTCCCAATGAAAGCCAGTCATCGCTTCTGCCATTCCTGAAGGTTTCAGCTTTTCTACTTGAAAAGAAAAAAATACGTCCTTAAAAGAAGAAAACCGAACCACCCCCTGGGTTGGTGGCGTTGGTTGGTGCGTAGGGGTGGTTATAAAATTTTTAAAAAAAATCCCAATGAAAGCCAGTCATCGCTTCTGTTATCCTGAAAGTTTCAGCTTCTCTACTTGAAAAGAAAAAAAAATACGTCCTTAAAAGAAGAAAAAAAAAATTGTTTTACCCGATTTTGAAAAAATCATATCTCGGAAACGGGGCAAAAATTCAAAAAAGTAGCTCGAGAAATTTTAGATATTTTCTTTAAGATTATTTTAAGACATACCGGGATCGTCCAGCTCCGGCGGTTACGGAGGAGATATTTTTGTTTTGGAAACGTGCAAAAATCTAAAATCTGCTTTTGAAAAAAAAAGAGATTTCGAAAAAAACTTATTCCTTATAAGTTGTTCATTTTGGTATTCTCTGCAATTATTATTAACATAAATAAACCAAAAATGAAAAAAAATTAATAATTTTTTTTCTGGAAAATCAATGATTTTATGAAAAATATTTTCTAACCAAAGATGTTCATTTCTTTGTTGCCTTCAATATTTGTTTAAATGCTTTTGTGATATTTTTCATATTTAAAAAATTATTGGAAAAAAACAAAAAACAATTTAACCAAAAGCTTTTCAGTTTTTCGGATTATCAAATAAGACTTACGTTCAAAGTTTCATATCAATTGCTCTATTAGTTTTTGAGATACAGCTCGCACAGACACACAGACACAATTTTTTTTTCCAGAAATTGTTGAAATGGCATCTAGGGATCTCAAAACGGATATTTTCGTAAAATGAAAAAAATTAAAAAAATTTCACGATCACAATACTTTCTCGTACTTCGTAGCGGAGAAAGTAAAAATGGTTACTGTAATTTTCTTTGATTTGTTTGTGTTTAAAGTATTTTTTAAGAAAGTAAAAATGGTTACCCTGTAATTTTTTATGATTTGTTTGTGTTTGAAGTATTTTTTGAGAAAGTTAGAATGGTAACCATATAATTTTCTATGATTTGTTTGTGTTTAAAGTATTTTTTGAGAAAGTAAAAATGGTTACCATGTAATTTTCTATGATTTGTTTGTATTTAAAGTATTTTTTGAGAAAGTAAAGATGGTTACCCTGTAATTTTTTATGATTTGTTTGTGTTTAAAGTATTTTTTGAGAAAGTAAAAATGGTTACCATGTAATTTTCTATGATTTGTTTGTGTTTAAAGTATTTTTTGAGAAAGTAAAAATGGTTACCATGTAATTTTCTATGATTTGTTTGTATTTAAAGTATTTTTGTAATTTCTGTCATATTTGATTTACAAAAAAAAATCTAGGTTGTTCATTTTGGTATTTTCTATAATTATTACAATTTGAATAAATACAACAAAAATCCGCATCTGCTGGTTCTAAAATTTTTGATTTCAATTTCTGTGGTAGAAAACTTTTAGTAAATCTCAACTCTTCAAGTTATCTAAAAAAAAGTTAAAGTTCGTAAAAAAAATGAGTAGTGTTTTAAGATATTTGTCAAATTGGTCGGAATTTCGGGCTGCCACAAAATGATTATTGCGAAAGAGTTATATTTCCTCCGTATTGAATTTATTTGATGCAATATTCTCAATTTTAATTTCGTTGAAATTTCAATTTCGAAAATTTTCAGATATCAGTGATAATGAAAATAAGTAGTGATGGGATCATTCGAATGACGATAATCGATTAATTCAACCTCGCGGTATATTTGGGTAGATAATTTACCAAATAAAATAATCATAAGGAACAGGAAAAGTTATGGTTTATTACAATTTGAATAGTTTGGTTTGCTACAATAGTAATTGTAAAAATTAATACTTAATGTCAGTGTCATAATGTCATGAACATCATGTTTTTATAATTTTAAAAGCTACTCACCTAATTTACGTTTTTCTGTTATCGATTATGACAATGCAAAACATTTTTGTAATGTCAAGCTACCCCATTAATTATCGATTTTCTGTTATCGCATCTATTATTATGTGGTAAATTATCAAAATAATCGATTATCTCGAGAACCTATTTTTTAATTCCAATGATCATTCGAATGATTGGTCTAATGATCATACGAATGATCGGTACTCGAATGATCATTCGAATGATCAGTACTCGACTGATCATTCGAATGAGTATTCGAATGACCAAATTATCTATACTCGAATAATCATTCGAGTGGCATTGAAAAGTTAGAAAATAAATTCAAGAAAATTGACAAAAAAAAAATAAACGGGAGACGCACGGCACTTAGAAGACGTTGTTTATTTTGGTAATGAAAAACTCGAGACGCAATAATTCGATACAAACCGGGCGGTAATCTTTCCCACAAAACATTAAGGTGAAGTACTCGGATATTATTCACAATATATTCTATATTACAATTTTATTATGATATATTGCTGAAATTAGAACACAGGTGTTTATTGAACTATTTCAACGAAATAACCGGAGTGCTGTTTTTAGTAAATATGTCACGATAATTTGACTGATCATTCAGATATGTCTATACCACTTGCAAAATAAAAATACTCGATCATTCGAATTATAATTCGAATTATTACTCGAACTTTTATTCGGAATGATCATTCGAATGATCACTCGAACAATCAATTTTAATTTCGTTGAAATTTCAATTTCGAAAATTTTCAGATATCAGTGATAATGAAAATAAGTAGTGATGGGATCATTCTAATGACGATAATCGATTAATTCGATTATCAAAATAATCGATTATCTCGAGAACCTATTTTTTAATTCGAATGATCATTTCAATGATCTATACTCGAATGACCGAATTATCTATACTCGAATGATCATTCGATCGGCATTGAAAGGTTAGAAAATAAATTCATGAAAGTTGATAAAAAAAATAAACGGGAGACGCACGGCACTTAGAAGACGTTGTTTATTTTGGTAATGAAAAACTCGAGAGCTTGAAATATACTATACCACTTGAAAAATAAAAATACTCTATCATTCGAATTATAATTCGAATTATTACTCGAACTTTTATTCGGATGATCATTTGAATAAATAATCGATTTTCAGATCATTCGAATGATCACTCCAATAATCATTCGAATGCTCATTCGATTAAATAATCATTCGAATGCTCATTCGATTAAATAATCGATTTTCAGATCATTCGATTGATCATTCGAATGATCACTCGAATAATCATTCGAATGAATAATCGATTTTCAGTTTAATTCGAATAGTAATCATTCGATTATGCCCATCACCAAAAATAAGACGTTTAAAAAAATAATATCTACTACTTATTATTTATTCATATTATTATTACTGCAAGACTCTGACAACTAATCAAATATTTATATTTAAACGTAATTTCGAATAATAATCTCAAGTTGAATTTCTGCGAGTTAAATAATCCACGAGCACTTGAGATGTTTGCGAGGAATTTAAATTAATTCCGGGGACCAACGGAATTTTCTATTCGGAAAATATTTCCACCTTACTTTTGCTTCAACCAGAAATTACGAGTAAATATTGACTGAGCTTTCGTCTGTATTTTGTGTCCCATTTATTTTTATTATGTTATAAACGTAATTTACTTTCGGAATAACAACAAATTTAATTAACAGGCGTATGATAATAAAATGAGCGAATTTTGAAAATTTTTCAAGCAACGTATCGTACTCGTTAAATAGGTGCAGATCAGATGGAAAATCGACAGTCGATTGTTTTTTGGTTTTTTGAGAATAATTCTTGAACGAAAAGTGGAATAAAAAAGTAAATTCTTGAATTTTTTATTCTACATTAAATATTTATTTAACTTGTAAATTCTTTAAGCAACGTATTATACCCGTTAAATAGATGAAGATCAGATGGAAATTCGACAGTCAGTTGTTTTTCCATTTTTTGAGAATAATTCTTGAACGAAAAGTTAAATAAAATTGGTATAAAAAAGTAAATGTTTTTTTTTATATCTAAATTCTTGAACAAATAACCAATCTTTTCTTTTACATGAAATATTGATTTAACTTGTAGTTTTTATTTATTTCAACTTCCCTAGTTAACGAGACGTCGATGCATCAGCGTGAATTAATTATCAATTAAATTAAATTAATTATTAATTGTAAAATTTCCTGTAACTGGAATATTTGTTCTGTTGGGAAATAAACTTATTATTATTATTATTATTATCAATCCATCAAATCGCATTAAAAATCTTCGGAAATTTATATCAATTTTCACTTAACGAAATACAATTTTAACATAACGAAATATTTAATTAATGTGAAAGCTTCCCGGTAATAATAATACGTGCTCGCAATTTCCTCTCCAAAATTCCAGTTTTCAGGAATTTAGCCCTTAGGAAGCGACCTAGTTTTTCGCAACTATCGTTACCAGGTCGACGGCATTTAACTAAAAACTTGCAAACTAAAACAAGAAAAATAAATTTTAGGACGAAATTTTTACGCATAAGAAAGCATATGAACTAATATGGTCATGTGTTAACACAGTACCTAATACGCTAGATTTCATCGTTTATCTCAATATTTTCAGGAATTTAGTCCGAGTTTCTGGCAACTATAGCTAACAGATCGACGGCATTTTAACTATAAATTTGCAAACTATAACAAGAAAATGAGTATTGAAATGTTCAGAAATAAAAAGCAGCATATGAACAAATATGGTCATGTATGAAAATTAGTTCGGGCTCTTTACGCTAGATGGCGCTGAAACGACAATTGTTTTTTTCGCCGTTTATCTGAATTTTGAAATTTCAATCCGCACCATCTTTCGCAACTTTCGCCACTTTCCGCGAATGACCATAGATGTCGATGCGCGTTAAACCCAAAATTAATTCATTCTTTCGCCACTTTTAAATTTCCCGCCTTTTCACCTATGTAATCACGGCCGTACTAAAATCTTTGTTTGACGTAAAATAAACATATTCGTCGCCCGACACACCGACACAATAATTACAACACATGTTGTAAGAATATTGATTCGATCTTACGAGAATATTTTCCTTGAATATGGCGCCATTCGTTCGCTAAAGGTTGATTATGTGCACGTTATGGTAAGAATTTATTTCATTACCAAGAGTTAATTATTAAGGAGGTAATTGTTTTCGCTCTGCATTAGTCGTACAGGATCAAAAGATGTGTAACGGATTGATTCAAATTTCCTGTCTTCGTGAGTTCAAAGAAATTCTTAAACGTTTTTGCGGCCGGAGTTTGCGATTAATATTTAAAGTCACTCGTGGATTGTTTCATCCTTCATTTTGTAAGTTTTAAGTGCTAATTAGTTTTTTTTCATAAAATAATCATTTTAGAAAATACTGTTTGCTCTGGCGATATCTCAATAATAGCGAAAAATAGAAAAAAAAGTTTAACAATACATTGGAGACCGTGAATAAAATTGACTTTAAGGACATTTTTTTTTAATTCACATATAAGGTCAAGAATTGTCTACTTACTATAAATAGTCTATACGTTGTAGTCATTTTCGAAATGTTTTATTTTTTTATTTTGTAATTATTATATCCTTATTTTTGGAAACTGTAAGTGTGAACATGCTTCCAAAACTGTATAGCTTCGTAACTGTCATGCGCCCCAGTCTAGCAAACTGGAGGTTACAGGTTCAATCCAAGTCGGAAGCATCTTCACTCTTTTAATCCAATTTTATTATTTAACGAATTGGTTTAGCCGCAATAAAAGAAAACCTTATTTTTGGAAAATGTAATGCTTCCAAAACTGCGTAACTTCGTAATTGTCATGCGCCTCTGTCTATCAAACTGGAGGTTACGAGGTTACAGGTTCAATCCCAGTCGGTAACAAGTTCACGCTTTAAATCCAATTTTATTATTTAACGAATCTCCAATCAACTCATTTATTTAATTAATTAATTTATTTACGGTGTAGCAATAAATACCGAGATCGTTATAACGATATGAAAACAAGGCGTCACTCGAAAGCCCTTCCAAATTGATTTCCTTGGTGGAGGATAAAAATAAACCGGATGCTACGGCCTATATTCAAATCAATCTTGAAAGGCAGGCCCGAGATTTGCAATATTTCCATATCAAAAACTTCGGTTATTACTTTCTTCTATCCATACACGCCCACCTTTCCGTGCTGTTGAAATATGGTTGGAGGTAAGACGTAACGAAAAAAAAGGTCCATCCCTTATAAAAATATTCGTGTATTCGTATAACTTTTTGTTATAAGATTATAAGAACCCTCAAGGAATTTGATTGTTTTGAAATGAATTATGGCTTTTTCAATTGGGAAAAGTAAAATTTCACAGGATGAAATATACAAATGTGAAAAAAATATTAAATTTCACTGTAGAAAAATTCAATAAAATTAGTATACTCCACGAATGTCTAGAATTCAAGGATAATCAAAAAAATTTACTCTAACTTAATTTTGAAACGAGGGCCGCGGTAGCCTATTGAGTAGAGCTCCTGCTTACGGGTCTCGTGGTCATGGGTTCGAATCCCATTCGGGTGGTCACTTTTTCGGAATGAAGAAGTGGCCGTTCGGGTCCATGGATGTTCAGTGTATGCCCCCCCCCCCCCCATTAATTATATAATAAATAATGACTATATATAAATAAATATATAGAAATCAATACACATAGTTAAATAATGGTACCTCTAGCGGAATGAACTAACATCCTATGCAAAAAAAAAATTCAAACGACTCATGATATTTTCAATTTGGAATTTTTTACACTCCAGAAATGTTTAGAATTTAATTATATTCAAGAAATTTCACTCTAATTCAATTTTGAAACGATTTATTATTTTTTTAAATTTGTAAATGTGAAATTTTAAATGATATACTTCAAAAAAAATAATTTCACTCTAAAAAATTCAATAAAATCAGTATACTCCACAAATATTTAGAATTTAAAGTGATTCAAAGAATTTTACGTTAACTTAATTTTGAAATGTGTTATTGTTCTTTTACATTTACAAAAATAAAAATATTACATTCAATATTACTTTCAAAATTTGAAAAAAAAATTTTCACCTTAAAAAATTCAAGTTTACTCCAAAAATGTTGAATAATTGTACTCTAATTTTTTTTAAGCGACTTTTGATATTTTCATGTTGAAAAATTTAAATTTTACGTTCTAAACTTTATAAATGCGAAAAAATATATATACTACATCTTTATTACAAAAATGTATATTTGATTTGTTTATTTTTATTTTATTAAAGTTACTAAGTTATTTCTGCCTATTGAAAAAATATTAAATTTAAATCTAAAAAAAAAAAAATTCAAAAAAATCAATATACACCACAAATGTTTTAAATTTAAGGATATTGAAGGAGTTTTACTCTAACTTGATTTTTAAACGTATTATTTATAGACACCATAGTATTCAGAATGAGCTCTTGAAAATTTTTGAAGAATTTTTTTTAAATCGTTATTTGGGCATTTCCAGTCGATTAAAGCATTATTTAGACAAAAGTCGTTTTGCGTATCTCCGTTTCCGGACGTCCCATAAAAATGTTTATTGAGAAATAATGTTCAGAATGAACTCCTTTGGCTTGAAAAAAAAAATAAGAAAATTTTTTTGAATCGTTATTTATGCGTTTCCAGTCGATTTAAGCACTATTTATGACAAGTCATTTGCGCATCTTCGTTTCCGGAAGTCCCACATTTTTTTTTATCGACAAATAGAGTTTAGAATTAGCTCTTGGACTTGAAAAAAATAAGATTTATTTTTTTGATTTCTTTTTAATCGTTATTTATGCGTTTCCAGTCGATTTAAGCACTATTTACGGTAAGTCATTTCGCATCTCCGTTTCCGGAAGTCCCACAACATTTTTGTATAGACAAATAGAGTTTAGAATTAGCTCTTGGCCTTGAAAAAAAAAGAAAAAATTAAAAATATATATATTCGTTATTTAGGCGTTTCTGGTCGATGTAAGCGCACTATTTAGACAGCAGTCATTTTGCGTATCTTTGTTCCCGGAAGTTCCACAAAAGAAAAGTTTCTCTTAGACTTGAAAAAAAAAAGAAAATTTTTTTGAATTTTTTTCAAATCGTTATTTATGCGTTTCCAGTCGATTTAAGCACTATTTACGACAAGTCATTTTGCGCATCTCCGTTTCAGGAAGTCCCACAATTTTTTTTTTTATTGACAAATAGAGTTTAGAATTAGCTCTTAGCCTTGAAGAAAAAATAAGAAAAAATAAAAAATATACATATTCGTTATTTAGGCATTTCCGGTCGATGTAAGCGCACTATTTAGACAGCAGTCATTTTGCGTATCTTTGTTCCCGGAAGTTCCACAAAAAAAAGTTTCTCTTAGACTTGAAAAAAAATAAGAATTTTTTTTTGATTTTTTTCAAATCGTTATTTATGCGTTTCCAGTCGATTTAAGCACTATTTACGACAAGTCATTTTGCGCATTTCCGTTTCCGGAAGTTCCACAATTTTTTTAAATTGACAAATAGAGTTTAGAATTAACTCTTAGCCTTGAAGATAAAATAAGAAAAAATAAAAAATATATATATATTCGTTATTTAGGCGTTTCCGGTCGATTTAAGCGCACTATTTAGACAAAAGTCATTTTGCGGATCTTTTTTCCCAGAAGTCCCACAAAAAAGTATTTCTTTGACTTGAAAAAAAAAAAAAAAAAATTTTGATTTTTTTTTTAAATCGTTATTTGTGCGTTTCCAGTCAATTTAAGTACTATTTACGACAAGTCATTTTGCGCATCTCCGTTTCCGGAAGTCCTACAATTTTTTTGTATAGACAAATAGAGTTTAGAATTAGATCTTAGCCTTGAAGATGAAATAAGAAAAAATAAAAAATATATATATATATTTGTTATTTAGGCGTTTCCGGTCGATGTAAGCGCACCATTTAGAGAACAGTCATTTTGCGTATCTTTGTTCCCGGAAGTCCCACAAAAAATAGTTTCCCTTAGACTTGAAAAAAAAAATAAGAAAATTTTTTTGAATTTTTTTCAAATCGTTATTTATGCGTTTCCAGTCGATTTAAGCACTATTTACGACAAGTCATTTTGCGCATCTCCGTTTCCGGAAGTTCCACAATTTTTTTTGTATAGACAAATAGAGTTTAGAATTAGATCTTAGCCTTGAAGATAAAATAAGAAAAAATAAAAAATATATATATTTGTTATTTAGGCGTTTCCGGTCGATGTAAGCGCACTATTTAGACAACAGTCATTTTGCGTATCTTTGTTCCCGGAAGTCCCACAAAAAAAAGTTTTTCTTAGATTTGAAAAAAAAATTTTTTTTGAATTTTTTTAAAATCGTTATATATGCGTTTCCAGTCGATTTAAGCACTATTTACGACAAGTAATTCTGCGCATCTCCGTTTCCGGAAGTCCCACAATTTTTTTTTATTATCAATCATCGTACCGTCAACCACAGAAAATACTTATGACGATAACGAAGAACCTCGAACAATTTTTTTTATGGGCGATGTTAACGCCTGTACTGCCATAAAATCGATCGTAAGAGCGACGCAAAAGTTTAATAGTTGATATTAATTTAACGCAAATCCCGACTCGAAGTTTAATCTCGGCCTTAAATGGGTAATACGATTAATCCCCCATGTTTACATAAATCTTTAAGCAACAAAACGAACGCTCTCCAGACTTTAATTAAGCGCACACGCGTCAATATACAACTTCACCGCCGTGACGGAAAAGTGGTACAGGAAGAATTAATTAAGGCGGGAGAGTGTTTCGTACACGATATATTTAGAAAATGTTAAGCAAAAGACTTCATTATATATTGCGAAGTAAACGCATCACTCTTAACTATAATTAATGGTTGGACTTAACAGCTGTACTTAACCAGTACAAGTAATATTCTACATTAATGTATAACTGACTTTTATACCTCATTAAATCCCCTTTCACCCTGAAAGGGTGTTATTTTTGCTTTACCTAGAATACGGATTAAAATCATCATTTTAAATCTTTTGGAAAACAATTAAGCTTAAGACTTACGCGAGCAAAATAATTCCTCTACTTCTGCAGAAATATTTTTCCATAACGTACTTTTTATCAAATCGTATAGCCGACGACGAGTTTTACGACACTTGAATATTTCATTTATGGCGCATTCACAGGAGTGTCGAAGACTAGTGGCAAGAGCAACAGGTGGCGGCAATTACCAACCGACCGACTAAACGAACAACTCTCAATCCCCGAAACTTTCGCCGATTCGTATTCATTATTTATTTCGCGTTTCTGGGCGTACTGTTCGAATTGCGTAATTTATATGTTAATTTTTGTGTTTACTTGTTAATTTTAGAGCAACAACAAAACCTTGTACACATTGGCGCATTTGCATTCCGGTTTGGTTTAGTCGCTAGTTGTGTGCGTGTGTGTGTGACGGTAGCACGCGACTTTCTGGTCTAGAGTGTTGTCGGCAGTGCGGTTCTCTTGTGTAAAATTGGATAATCTAAGACACGATTCTACGCGTGGGTATACAACATGTAAAAATACTAGCGGAATGCTAATTAAAAAATAATAACACCATTCTCGATCATCTAAAACAGTGGTGGTAAATCTTCCAAACTCACCGTATGTACAGGACGGCAAATGTAAGTTGGCCAGACGCGCAGAGAGCAAGCGAAAGCTCTCTCTCTCTCTACAGCCGGCTGAGTACAGTCACATATTCTTCGCGTACGCCAGGCATGTCAAACACGCGGCCCGCTTACAAGTTGTCTGCGGCCCGGCAAAGTTGGTATCAAATATTTAAAAAAAATTATATACAAGGTAAAATTGTGTATGTATCTGTATTGTGATCGCAAAAATATTTTCAAATTTTTCTTCACGAAAATGTGCGTTTTGAGGTTTCTAGAGTTCATTTCAAATATTTCTGGAAAAGAAAAATTGTGTGTGTGTCTGTATTATGATCATGAAAATTTCTTTACATTTTTTTAACCACTAGACCTAGCCTCTGAGTCCATTTCTCTGTATTGTAGTCGTAAAAAATTTTTTTATTATATTTATTTTATTTTTTAAATATCCGTTTTCGGGTCTCTAGAGTCCATTTCAAATGTTTCTGCAAAAGAAAAATTGTATGTGTGTCTGTAAAAATTGTATGTGTGTCTGTATTGTTACCGTGAAATTTTTTCCAAATATTTTTTTAACGGAAATATTATTTCAAATATTTCTGGAAAAAAAAATGTGTGTGTGAGTATCTATTGTGATTGTAAAAATTTTTTCAAATTTTTTTTACGGAAATATCTGTTTTGAAGCCTCTAGAGTCTATTTCAAATATTTCTGAAAAAGAAAAATTTTGTGTCTGTATTATGATCATGAAAATTTCTTTAAATTTTTTTAACCACTAGACCTAGCCTCTGAGTCCATTTCTCTGTATTGTAATCGTAAAAAAATTTTTTATTATATTTATTTAATTTTTTAAATATCCGTTTTCGGGTCTCTAGAGTCCATTTCAAATGTTTCTGCAAAAGCAAAATTGTATGTGTGTCTGTAAAAATTGTATGTGTGTCTGTATTGTTACCGTGAAATTTTTTCCAAATATTTTTTTAACGGAAATATTATTTCAAATATTTCTGGAAAAAAAATTGTGTGTGTGAGTATCTATTGTGATTGTGAAAATTTTTTCAAATTTTTTTTACGGAAATATCTGTTTTGAAGCCTCTAGAGTCTATTTCAAATATTTCTGAAAAAGAAAAATTTTGTGTCTGTATTATGATCATGAAAATTTCTTTAAATTTTTTTAACCACTAGACCTAGCCTCTGAGTCCATTTCTCTGTATTGTAATCGTAAAAAAATTTTTTATTATATTTATTTTATTTTTTAAATATCCGTTTTCGGGTCTCTAGAGTCCATTTCAAATGTTTCTGCAAAAGAAAAATTGTATGTGTGTCTGTATTGTTACCGTGAAATTTTTTCCAAATATTTTTTTAACGGAAATATTATTTCAAATATTTCTGGAAAAAAAATTGTGTGTGTGAGTATCTATTGTGATTGTGAAAATTTTTTCAAATTTTTTTTACGGAAATATCTGTTTTGAAGCCTCTGGAGTCTATTTCAAATATTTCTGAAAAAGAAAAATTTTGTGTCTGCACTGTGACCGTGAAATTTTTGCAAATTTTTTTTTAACGGGAATATCTGTTTTGAGGTCCCTATAGTACATTTCAAATATTTCTGGAAAAAAAATGTGGTGTGTATGTGTCTGTGTGTGTACATACTGTGAGCGTTAAAGTTTTTCCAAAAATTTTTTAAACGAAAATATCCATTTTGAGGTCACTAGAATAGTCCATTTCAAATATTTCTAGAAAAAGAATTATGCGTGTCTGTATGGTAACCGTAAAAATTTTAACGGAAGTATCCGTTTTAATGTCCCTAGAGTCCATTTCAAATATTTCTTGAAAAGAAAAATTATGTGTGTCTGTATTGTAATTGTGAAAAACTCTTCAATTTTTCTTAAGGGAAATATACGTTTTGAGGTCTCTATTCCATTTTAGATATTTCTGGAAAAAGAAGTATGGGTGTTTCTATATTGTGACCGTGAAAATTTTTTCAAAAATTTTTTAACGGAAATATCCGTTTTGCGGTCCCTAAAGTCCATTTTAAATATTTCTGGGGAAAAAAATGTGTGTGTGTCTCTATTGTGATTGTGAAAATTTTTTCAATTTTTTTTTACGGAAATATCCGTTTTGAAGTCTTTAGAGCAGGCATGTGAAATTCGTTTACCACCAAGAGCCACATCAAGTATTACACACAAGCCGCGGGCCGCATTACCAAAAAAACTACAATTGAAACCAAACAAAAAATAATTATTTTTTCTTTCCCCGAAATATTTGAAATGGACTTTAGAGACCTCAAAACGGATATTTCCGTGAAAAAAATTTTGAACAAAATTTTGCGATCACAATACAGACCCACACACACAATTTTTCTTTTCCAGAAATATTTGAAATCAACTATAGAGACCTCAAAACAATATTACCGCAAAAAAAAATTTGCAAAAATTTTCACAATCACATTAGAGACACAGAGAAACACACAAACAGATACATTTTTTCCCCAGAAATATTTGAAATAGACTCTAGGGACCTCAAAACGGATATTTCCGTTTTCAGGTCCATAGAGTCCATTTCAAATATTTCTAGAAAAAAAATTATGCGTGTCTGTATAGTAACCGTAAAAATTTTGACGAAATTTTTTTTAACGGAAGTATCCGTTTTAATGTCCCTAGAGTCCATTTCAAATATTTCTTGAAAAGAAAAATTATGTGTGTCTGTATTGTAATTGTGAAAAATTCTTCAATTTTTCTTAAGGGAAATATACGTTTTGAGGTCTCTATTCCATTTTAGATGTTTCTAGAAAAAGAAGTATGGGTGTTTTTGTATTGTGACCGTGAAAATTTTTTCAAAAATTTTTTAACGGAAATATCCGTTTTGCGGTCCCTAAAGTCCATTTTAAATATTTCTGGGAAAAAAAAATTGTGTGTGTCTCTATTGTGATTGTGAAAATTTTTTCAATTTTTTTTTACGGAAATATCCGTTTTGAAGTCGTCTCTATTCTATTTTAGATATTTCCGGAAAAAGAAGTATGGGTGTTTTTGTATTGTGACCGTGAAAATTTTTTCAAAATTTTTTTAACGGAAATATCTGTTTTGCGGTCCCTAAAGTCCATTTTAAATATTTCTGGGAAAAAAAAATTGTGTGTGTCTCTATTGTGATTGTGAAAATTTTTTCAATTTTTTTTTACGGAAATATCCGTTTTGAAGTCGTCTCTATTCTATTTTAGATATTTCTGGAAAAAGAAGTATTGGTGTTTTTGTATTGTGACCGTGAAAATTTTTTCAAAAATTTTTTAACGGAAATATCCGTTTTGCGGTCCCTAAAGTCCATTTTAAATATTTCTGGGAAAAAAAAATTGTGTGTGTCTCTATTGTGATTGTGAAAATTTTTTCAATTTTTTTTTACGGAAATATCCGTTTTGAAGTCGTCTCTATTCTATTTTAGATATTTCCGGAAAAAGAAGTATGGGTGTTTTTGTATTGTGACCGTGAAAATTTTTTCAAAATTTTTTTAACGGAAATATCTGTTTTGCGGTCCCTAAAGTCCATTTTAAATATTTCTGGGAAAAAAAAATTGTGTGTGTCTCTATTGTGATTGTGAAAATTTTTTCAATTTTTTTTTACGGAAATATCCGTTTTGAAGTCGTCTCTATTCTATTTTAGATATTTCTGGAAAAAGAAGTATGGGTGTTTTTGTATTGTGACCGTGAAAATTTTTTCAAAATATTTTTTACGGAAATATCCGTTTTGAAGTCTTTAGAGCAGGCATGTCGAACACATTTACCACCAAGAGCCACATCAAGTATTACACAAGCCGCGGGCCGCATTACCAAAAAAACTACAATTGAAACCAAACAAAAAATAATTATTTTTTTTTTTCCCCGAAATATTTGAAATGGACTTTAGAGACCTCAAAACGGATATTTCCGTGAAAAAAATTTTGCGATCACAATACAGACCCACACACACAATTTTTCTTTTCCAGAAATATTTGAAATGAACTATAGAGACCTCAAAACAATATTTCCGCAAAAAAAATTTGCAAAAATTTTCACAATCACATTAGAGACACAGAGAAACACACAAATAGATACATTTTTCTTTTCAAGAAATATTTGAAATAGACTCTAGGGACCTCAAAACGGATATTTCCGTAAAAAAAATTCGCGGTCACAATACAGACACACATATTTTTTTTTTTCAGAAATGTTTTAAATGGACTCTAGAGACCTCAAAACGGATATTTCCGTTAAAAAATGTTTGAAAAAGTTTTATGGCCACAATACAGACACACATATTTTTTTTCCAGAAATATTTGAAATGGACTCTAGGACATTAAAACAGATATTTCCGTTAAAAAAAAATCTGAAAAATTTTTCACACACAATTTTTTTCCAGAAATATTTGAAATGGACTCTATGGACCTGAAAACGGATATTTCCGTTAAAAACAAATTTGACAGAATTTTCACGGTCACAATACAGACACATAATTTTTTTTTTCTACGACCGATATAAAAAGCAAGCGTTTGCGCTTGCGTTAGTCAACGCAAAGTAGACGTTTCCCGAGGAGCGAGCGACAAAGTATTTTGCCGCGCGTTGCCTATAGCAACGCGCGGCAAAGTATTCACAACAACTATCTAAACGTCACTTTGCACAATTTTTATTGACCCGTTACCATGGATACGACATTCCATGGCTGACCACGGTATAACAGACTGAAAATAAGCACACGCCACAGTCATGTATTATATATTTAATTATATTTATGCTTCTTTTTCATAGCGGTCGTAGAAAATTTTTTATGTATAGTGCGAGCGCAAAGCTCATTGCCGCTTTCGAGAGGTTTCCGAAACTTCCTCTCTCAAGCGACAATGTATCACTTTGCGCTCTTACCATACAAATAACTATTTCCAGTAATATTTGAAATGGACTCTTAGAGACCTCAAAACGGATATTTCCGTTAAAAAAAAATTCCCGATCACAATTTTTTTTTTTTACAGAAATATTTGAAATGGACTCTAGAGCAGGCATGTCAAACACGCGGCCCGGCAAGGTTGGTATCAAATATTAAAAAAGAAAAATTATATACAAATAATTATTTTTTGTTTGGTTTCAATTGTAGTTTTTTTTTTGGTAATGCGGCCCGCGGCTTGTGTGTAATACTTGATGTGGCCCTTGGTGGTAAATGAGTTTGACATGCCTGGCGTACGCTATTCATTTACAACTCTATCGGGCGCTCTCCTCCACGTAATTGAATGTATAAGGCGCGCGAACTCTTCACGAAATCTATCGAAGGTTCCGCCCACAATTTTGCCACTGCGCAACGGCAAGTTACGTTTGCCGTCCTGTACAATCAGTAACTTTTCTACTGTTTGGAAATCGTCGAAGACCTTTCCTGGCATTGAAAATTTGAACGTCTACCGTCGATTAATTTGATCAAAAATTTCAACTCCTGCCTTCGATGAAGTTATTTTTTGCTCCTCGCTTTATACTCAATTTTTAATCAAGCCGAAAGTAAAAATTAATTATAACAAATTTCGCTAATACAAGTATTTTTTACACGTTGTAAACTTAAACATCCGACTCTCCCGTCAGCGCAGTTTTAACTAAACATTTGTTGCAGGACCGATAGTTTAGTTAATAAAAGCAAAAACAAAAATGGCAGCGAACGTGACCATCGACGCCATAGAAAACGACATAACAAAACACTTGCTGGTCCAAATAATTTTCTACCTATTATACGCCATCATATTCCTCCTGGGCCTCTTCGGCAACATCCTCGTCTGCTACATCGTGTACTCCAACAAAGCGATGCAGACCGTCACCAACCTCTTCATAACGAACCTGGCACTATCCGACATCCTCTTGTGCATACTAGCAGTACCCTTCACGCCCCTGTATACATTCCTGAATAAGTGGATTTTCGGAAAAGTCATCTGCCACCTGGTGCCCTACGCGCAGGCCACGAGCGTCTACGTCTCGACCCTAACCCTAACCGCCATCGCCATCGATCGCTTCTTCGTGATCCTCCACCCCTTAAAGCAGCGCATGAAGCTGAGCACGTGCTTCGTGATCCTCCTAGGCATCTGGATATTTTCCATGCTGATCACTTTACCCTACGGAATCTGCATGCAGGTGAAGCTGCACAAGGGCAAAGAGGTCTGCGAGGAAAACTGGAGGATCGACTACCTAGAAATCGCCTTCGGATGCTTCACCCTGATCATGCAATTCGTCGTCCCCTTCTGCGTCATCGCCTACTGCTACCTGCGGATATCCAGAAGGCTGAACCAGCGCGCCAAATCCAAGCCGGGCTCCAAGTCCGCGAGGCGCGAAGAGGCCGACAAGGAGAAGAAACGCCGCACCAACCGGATGCTGATCGCGATGGTCACCATCTTCGGGATCTGCTGGTTCCCGCTCAACCTGATCAACGTCATCAACGATTTCTACGAGCTCGGCCCGTACTTCCATCTCCTCTTCTTCCTCACGCACTGCATGGCCGTCTCGTCGACATGCTACAACCCGTTCCTGTACGCCTGGCTGAACGAGAACTTCCGGAAGGAGTTCAAGCAGGTGCTGCCCTGTTCGATAGGGAACAGTTCGAACAGGTACTGCAACGAGGATGAGCACACCCTTGATACGTTATTGCATTCCACGGTGTTCACGTCGCCCGCCAAACAACTCGAGCCCAGAGAGCCGATTGCTGAAAGGATTCCTCAAACGCAGGAGTTCAATTTGTAATTGCGTTACGGCACACGCTTTCAAAGGACTGAAATTTTAGTGGTAAGCGCTTCAGAAATGATCAAGTCGAGGAGTCATTTGTATTACAGATTGATAGAACAGTAAATGATTAATAAACAAATTAGAAACAACTTTACTTGTTGCAGAATGCATTGTATTTAAATGATTAATAGTTATTATTGATGAAACTAAAATAATTCATTGTTATTTATGACTAAATTCGGTGGTACATATTATAGTTTAACATTTATTCGTGAATAATGTACAAAATAATTAAATTTTAATTTCATAAACTTTGTCATAAAACAAGAACGTTAGTGAAAGTACAGATCACTAATCACCTCAAAACAGGTATAAAACCCGTTCAAGAACGTTAGAATTTTCAGTATATTTGTTGAAACACGAGAATAATGGTAGAATAAATAGCCCTAAAATGCTGTGAAGAAAAATCTTGAAAAACTTTCTCCTGAAAGGTGCCCTGAAAATAAAACTCGAAAATAGTCGTAAAAATAAATTCCTGAAAAAGTCCTGCAAAAAGACTTAACAATTGTTTTGAAGGAAGACCTGAAAAAATTGTCATTAAATAAATGCCTTGAAAAAAAGTCCTTTAAGATGTGCTGAAAAATAAAACCTGAAAATTGTCTTGAAAAAAAGTCCCTGAACTAAAAACTCCCGAAAAAGGCCTTCATAAAAAGTCCGGAAATTCTTTTTTCGGAATAATTTTTGTCCTGAAAAAAGTCATCTAAAAAACGTCGTGATTACAGTCCTGAGAAAAGAGTCCCGACAAAAAATGGATCCAAAGAGCTTGGAAAATAAATCCTAAAAAAGTCCTGTAAAAATTGTCATAATAAAGTCCTAAAAGAATCCTGAAAAAGTCCTTAAAAAAGATGTGAAACAAAGTCCTGTAAAAAAAGTCTTCTGAAAAAACTCCTGAACAAATGATTCATAAAAAAGTCCTAAGTAAAAACCTGAAAAAAAATAAAAATATTAAAAAAAATCTCCTGAAAAAAGCCCTGAAAATAAAACTCGAACAAAGTCGTAAAACTCAATTCCTGGAAAAGTTCTGCAAAAACGCCTGCAAAAAGGTCTGACAATTGTTTCGAATAAAGTCTTAAGAAAGACCTGAAAAAATTGTCATAAAATAAATGCCTTGAAAATAAGTCCTGCAACAATGTCCTTTAAAACGTGCTGAAAAATAAAACCTGGAAATAGTTTTGAAAAAAAGTCCCTCAACTAAAAAGCTCCAAAAAAGGTCTTCAAAAAAGTCCGTAAATGCTTTTGTCAGGACTAATTTTTGCCCTGAAAAAAGTCGTAATGAAAAAGTCGTGAGAAAAGAGTCCCGACAGAAGAGTCCCAAAATGAACCCAAAAAACGTTGAAAAAAATCTTAAAAGCTCTGAAAAATCCCGAAAGAAAAGTCCTTAAAAAAACCTGCAGAAGGAAGTCCTGAAAAAAAGTCTTCAGAAAATCCTGAACAAAAAAGTTCAGTAAAGTCCGGAAAAAAAAACCTTTAAAATGATTCTCCTGAAAAAAGCCCTGTAAATAAAACCCAAAAAGAGTCGTGAAAATAAATTCCTGGAAGAATTCCTGAAAAGAAGGGAAAAAGGCCCGATAAAAAGTATTAAAAAAAAGTCTCGAAAAAAGTCGTAAAATAATCCTAAAAAAGACCCGAAGAAAGTAGAAGAGTCCTGAGAAAAAGGCCTGACAAAAAGTCCTGAAAAGAAATACTGAAAAAAGTCTCGAAAAAGTCGTAAAAATATAATAAAAAGGACCCGAAGGAAATCTCGAAAAAGTCCTGAAAAAGTTGTCATGAAATAAATGCTTTGAAAAAATGTTCTCCAAAAAGCCTTAAAAATGTTTTGAAAAATAAAACCTGAAAATAGTCTTGAAAAAGACCTTAAAGAAATTTTTGTGCTGAAAATAGTCTTCTAAAAATAGTCCTGGATAAAAAGTCTTGTTAAAAAGTCATGAAAAAGGAGTACCGATAAAAAAGTACTGAAATAAAGTCCTGAACAATTGTCCCAAAAAGTCTCAAAAAGCTCTAAAAGAAAAACCTAAAAATAAAGTCTTAATTTTTGTTTGTTAAAAAAAGAGTCAAAAAGAAAAATAAAAAAAAATCGTCTAAAAAAGGTCGTGGAAATAAAACCCGAAAAGAATCGTGAAAACAAATTCCTGAAAGAAATTGTCAAAGAAAGGCCTGACTTGTCTAATATTGTTAACTAGCAATGAAAGAAGACCAATAAACTCTAATATCTAATAAAAAAATGCCCTAAATAAAAAAGTGCTAAAAAAGTCTTAAAAAAAAATATAAAATAATACTAATAAAAAAATAAAGGATAAAAGGCCTCCAGAAAGTCCGGAAATTTTGTTTTTCTGGGACCAATATTTGTCCTGAAAAAATGCCTTCTAAAAAAGTCCTGAAAAAATTGCGCCAAAAAAATAGCCCTAAAAGAAAAACCTGAAAATAAAGTCTTCAAAAATTTGTTTGTTAAAAAGTCTTGTCTTAAAAGTCCTGAAGCTTCTGAAAAAAGCCGTGAAAATGAAACTTGAAAAGAGTCGCGAAAACAAATTTCTGAAAAAATGTCGTGAAAAAGCTCTGCCAAAAAGCTCTTAATAAAAAAGTGCTGAAAAAAATCCTGAAATGGGGCCTCCAAGAAAGTGCGGAAATTATTTTTCTCTAGAACTAATATTTGCCCTGAAAAAGTCTTCTAAAAAGTCCTGAAGAAAATGTACCAAAAATTCTCAAAAAGCCTTTAAAGGGACACCAGAAAATAAAATCTAAAAAAATATTTTTGTTAAAAATTGCCATAAAAAGTCCAGAAGAAAAATAAAAAAAATATATTTCTGATAAAAATCGTGAATATGGAACCTGAAAAGAGTCGTGAAAACAAATTCCTGAAAAAGTCGTGAAAAGAGACCCGCACATTAAACACTGAATAAAAGTGCTGAAAAATCCTAAAAAGTCTTAAAAATGTCCTGAAAAAATGCCATGAAATAAAGTCCTGCAATAGTGTCCTGAAAAAAGACCTGAAAGAAGTTCTGAAAAGACTTCTTGAACTTAAAAGTCCTGAAAGAACGGCTTCTACAAAATTCTGAAAATTATTTATTTTCCAGGATTAATTTTTGTCTGCTAAAAAAGTCTCGAAAAAAAGTACTTGAAAAAATAGTCGTTACAAAAAGTCTTGAAAAAAGTCCAAGAAAGGACCCAAATCTGAAACATAAAAAAAGTGTAAAAAAATTGTCCTATCAAAAAAGTCTTGAAAAAAAAGTCCTGATAAAAATTGTCCCTAAAAAAGTCTCCAAAAAAATCTTAGAAAAATCCCAAAACTAAAAACAGCCCTGAAAATGTGCTAAGGAAATTCCTCAAAGAAAACTGAGAAAGTCTCGAAAGTAGTTCTGATAAAAAGTCCCTGAAAAAAAGGAAAGTCGTCAGAAAAATTTGAAAAAGTCCCAAAACTGACAAAAAGTCTTGAAAAATGTGCTAAGGAAATTTTTAAAAAAATAAACTGAGAAAATCTCTAAAATAGTCCTGACAAAAAGTCCTGAAAGAAAGTGCTAAGGAAAGTCCTCAAAAAAATCTGAAAAACTCCCAAAACTGAAAAAAAGTCCTGAAAATAGTGCTAAGGAAATTCCTCAAAAAAAGAACTGAGAAAGTCTCAAAAGTAGTTCTGACAAAAAGTGCTGAAAAAATGTGCCAAGGAAAGTCCTCAAAAAAAACTGAAAAAGTCCTAAAACTGAAAAAAGTATTGAAAAATGTGATAAGAAAATTCCTCAAAAAAAACTGAGAAAGTCTCGAAAGTAGTCCTGACAAAAAGTCCTGAAAAAATGAGCTAAGGAAAGTCCTCAAAAAAATCTGAAAATTTTCCAAGCGCGCCTAAAGTCAGCCCTGGCTGACCCAAATTACTCATCGATAACTTAGAACAGAATAGAATTTTATTAGTTCATTAAATTGCATTTACAATGTTAGACGTCAGGTACAAAATACATAAAAATAAATTCAAACATGTATTCACAAAATAACTGAACTTAACTTGATATGTGAATAATGTAAAAGATGTATTTAAATACACGATTTTCTCTGGCGAATAAATTTGCAGAGAGCAGAAAAACCACAAGGTCGATAGCCCTCTTACAGATGTCACTATAATTTTGTAATATATCATCTTATAATATTGAATAAATAATTTTGTAAATAAAGGTATTGCATATATAAATTTGCAGCAAATTTTTTGTGTGGAGAATTCAAACTTAAATTTATAATATTGATATTGATCTTTATTATGTGTTAACCATACAAAGTTTAGATACATTCGTCATATAAATATAAAAATTTTTACTTAACGTTATTACAGTATTATGTCGCATAATATAAAAAGAAAAAGAAAAAGAAGGCAAACATTTAAATTAAGGTTCACAATGTTGAAGTAAATTCTTGAATAGTATTTCAAGTATTTAGGATCAGCAGGTTCTTTATTTCTTTTTTAAATCTTTTAATTAACCAACGCACCAATAAAACTGCAATAAATTTATTTTAAACTTAAATTAATCATTTACCTAGTAATCGATCTGTTACTTACGAGCCTTCCCTATCTCTGTATATGTGTTTGTGTTGTCTTTCTATATGTAAAATCCTTCAATGTTATTAGGTTTGAAATTTACCAAATAACATAATCATCTAAAACAACTAAACTCAATGTGCCCAACTTAAAAAACACCAAACATCACCTATAACCCGTATGTTTGTTAAAGGTGCAGATTGTGTAAAATATCAATTCAGACTGTCCAAATTAAAATGTGATGTAAATATTATTATAAGACATTCAGTGCAAAAAAAAAAACAAGAAACAGAAAATGTGAGAGTTTATAATTAAAATTGTGGAACATGTGATGAAAAATTGAATAACTGAAATTAGCGATTTAAACAACGAAAAATTCGTGATGAAAAAATAATTATTAAGAATAAATTTTTGTTTGTGATGACGCGGGGATTGAAATAGAATTTATCGAAAATAAAATGGAGATTGTAACTGAATCTCATCACGCGGACGTTAACGAAACTATGGTGGATATTATCGACAACAACGCTCTGCAATCGTTGTTTTATATATTATACACGACGATTTTTCTATTGGGGATCTTCGGAAACGTTCTGGTCTGCTACGTGGTGTTGAGGAGCAAGGCGATGCAGACCGTCACGAATTTGTTCATCACGAATCTCGCCCTCTCCGATATTCTCTTGTGCGTACTGGCCGTCCCCTTCACTCCGTTATATACATTCCATGGGAAATGGTTGTTCGGAAGTGCCATTTGTCACCTAGTCCCTGTAGCACAAGGTATTAGCGTCTATATTTCCACGCTGACGCTGACGTCTATTGCCATCGACCGATATATCGTCATCATTTATCCCTTTCATCCGCGCATGAAACTAACGACATGCCTGTCGATCATAATCTCGATATGGGTCTTTTCCATCGTGGTTACTTTACCCTACGGGATTTACATGCAGCACTCCGTCGACAACAATGAGACCCTGCTGAACGACACCGACATAAAATACTATTGCGAGGAGAAGTGGCCGAACGAAAGATACAGAAAGATCTTCGGCGGTCTGACCACGATGATGCAGTTCGTCATCCCGTTCTTCCTGATCGCGTTTTGCTACATCCGCGTCTCCATCAAGCTCAACGACCGCGCCAAGAGCAAGCCGGGCTCGAAGAGTTCGAAGAAGGAGGAAGCGGACCGGGAGCGGAAAAAGCGCACCAATCGGATGCTGATCGCGATGGTGGTCATCTTTCTGGTCTCCTGGCTGCCGCTGAACGCCATCAACATCCTCAGCGATTTCCACGGGCAGTTCCTGCACTGGAACTATTATTACCTGAGCTTTTTCATGGTCCACGCCCTGGCGATGTCTTCGACCTGTTACAATCCGTTCTTGTACGCGTGGCTGAACGAGAACTTCCGGAAGGAGTTTAAGCACGTGCTTCCGTGTTTCGATTCAGCGTCCGCCACGAATGGGTTGCGGGCTGGATACAATCGGACGGAGAGGACTTGTAATGGTAACGAGACGCAGCAGACTTCGCTGCTGCCCTCGGGCGTGCACCGGTCGGCCTCCATCAGGGACCGGAAGTCGACGCCGCCGCCCTTCAAGACCGACAGCGTGGAGGTGGAGAACGTCACCGTTCCGAACGTGGCCGCGATTTACGACACCGCCGCCGAGACCGTCAGGCTGAAGTTGATTACCGAGGAGGATCCGCCGCCCTACGATTCCGTCAACGCTGATGATTAGGTGAGTGTTTTTTGCTTATGAGGAATGTTAAATAATGTGTGAAAACTATTAACATTTCATTCCTAAATTTTGGAATAGTTTAATTCTATATCAACGAATATAGACCAATATCTATTCTGCCAGTCGCATCAAAAATTGTAGAATTACTGTTAACCACTTAATCCCAGGTTTGATTAAAAATTACTTCTTTAACGTTTTCTACGAAATATGATTTCACTGTCACAAACTTTCCCATTTATGCAAAAAAATATGAAAAAATATTCCATAGATAGCGCTAAAGAAGTAATTTTTTTGTACAATGTTTTTGTTTTCATTTTTCGCTTGTTGCCACATGTGGCTAACCTGGGCGTGAAGAGGTTAAAAGACCAAATCTTACAATAATCTTTTCAGCTCAATTTGGTTTTCGTAAAAATATGTCGACGACTGATGCTGTGCTTGCTCTTAGTAATAGAATTCTTGAATCATTTGAAAATAAGAAAGTATCAATTGTTTCATTTTTAGATTTAAGTAAACCGTTCGATTGTGTATCTCATGAATGGCTAGTTACCAAATTGAGACTTTATAATTTTGATGATAATAGTATAGTCATTTCTCTCGAACAGATACCAGTACATTTAGAAGGTAATAAATCATCCCTTGCGCCAATTTCACGAGGTGTCCCTCAGGGCTCAATTTTGGGACCACTGCTATTTTTAATTTCTACCAGCGATCTTCCTTCAGAAATAGGTGATTCTGAAGCAATTTTATTTGCTGATGACAGCTATACTTTTGATGAGGATGAATTACAAGCTAGTAATGCTTTTTCCTCTAATCCAGTACTGAAATGGTGTGAACAAATTGAACTGACATTGAATGAAACAAAAACAAAAACTATTCTTTTCTTTACATATAGATAACACAATTACTGAGAGTACTTGCTTCTTAGGTCTCTATATTTATTCCTAAATTTGTTTTGAAAAAATGTAATAATTTTAGTGACGTGGGAAAAATATAACAACAATTGCCATCGACTTGAAACTTCTCAAATTTGCCTATAACGGATGCCAAATAACGTTATTGTGAAAACCTTTAACACTTCATTCGTATATTTTGAAATAATTTAATGTGAACACAACGTTAAATTTTGAAAAAATGTAATAATTTTAATGGCTTGAAAAAAATATAAAAACAATTGACATCGACTTGAAACTTCTCAAATTTGCTTATAATGAATGCCAAATTACGTTTCTGCCAAAATTATTAACACTACAATCATAAATTTTGAAATAATTGAATGAGAACAGAACGTTAAGTTTTGAAAAAAATGTGATAATTTTAATGACTTGAAAAAAATATAAAAACAATTGCCAGCGACTTGAAACTTCTCAAATTTGCTTATAATGAATGCCAAATTACGTTGCTGCCAAAATTATTAACACTACATTCATAAATTTTGAAATAATTGAATGAGAACAGAACGTTAAGTTTTGAAAAAAATGTGATAATTTTAATGACTTGAAAAAAATATAAAAACAATTGCCATCGACTTGAAACTTCTCAAATTTGCTTATAATGAATGCCAAATTACGTTTCTGCCAAAATTATTAACACTACAATCATAAATTTTGAAATAATTGAATGAGAACAGAACGTTAAGTTTTGAAAAAAAATGTTATAATTTTAGTGACTTGAGAAAAATATAAAAACAATTGGCATCGACTTGAAATTTCTCAAATTTGTTTATACGGAACCCTAAATAATGTTTTTGTAAAAAACTATTAACACTTCATTCCTAAAATTTGGAATAATTTAATGTAAACAGAATGTTAAATTTTGAAAAAATGTAATAATCTTAGTGACTTAGGAAAAATATAAAAACAATTGCTATCGACTTGAAACTTCCCAAATTTGCTCATAACGAATACCAAATTACGTTTCTGTCAAAATTATTAACAGTCCATTCATACATTTTGAAATAATTTAATGTGAACAGAACATTATGTTTTGAAAAAATGTAATAATTTTAGTGACTTGAAAAAAAAAATATAAAAACAATTGCCATCGACTTAAAACTTCTCAGATTTACTTATAAGGAATACCAAATAACGTTTCTGTAAAAAATATTAACACTTCGTTCCCACATTTTGGAATAATTTAATGCGAACAGAGCATTAATTTTTGAAAAAAATGTTATAATTTTAGTGACTTGAAAAAAATATAAAAACAATTGCCATCGACTTGAAACTTCTCAAATTTACTAATGAGGAATGCCAACTATCGTTTCTGTAAAAAATATTAACACTTCATTCCTAAATTTTGGAATAATTTAATGTGAACAGAACATTATGTTTTGAAAAAATGTAATAATTTTAATGGCCTGAAAAAAATATAAAAACAATTGCCATCGACGTAAAACTTCTCAAATTTGCTTATAATGGATGCCAAATAACGTTTCTGTGAAAACCGTTAACACTTCATTCCTAAATTTTGAAATAATTTAATGCGAAGAGAACGTTAAGTTTTGAAAAAATGTAATAAATTGATGAATAAATTGTGTTTTGTTTTGTAAAATTGAACTTTCTCCTTCAAATGTCTTTTTCGATTATATGTGACATCATCTCAAAAATTAAAAATCTTTGGGCTGCAATATCGTTTTTTGTTCTAAATTTGGATTAAATATTCTTTATTTTGGCCTAAATTTTCGAATTGTTTGAAATTTTCTAGTTATTTTCGTCCGCATTTTCGATATTTAGGTGCGAATTTTTGGTGTACATTTTTGTTTTTTGCCTTACATTTTAGATTTTTTAAACAGAATTATTCTTAAATTTTTAATTTGTTTGCCGGTATCTTCGAGTTATTTGGTCTGTGTTTTTGATTTTTTTTGTTCTTTATTTTATATTATTAACTTGAATTTAGGTTTTCTAATTGTAATTTTTTTGCCATTATTTTTTGGAACTTAAAATGGCAAGTTGTGTTTCTTTTTCTTGAATTTTCAATTTTTTGTCTGGATTTATTTTAGCTTATATTTTAGAAGTTTACCTCTATTTTTTTTGCTTTTTTGTTCAAAATTATATATTTTTTGTTCAAAATTTTATATTTTTGTTTTTTGCAATTTTAAATTTTTTAACTTAAATTATTGATTTTTATGCGTGAATTTTCGAATTTTTTGCCGGGATCTTTGAGTTTTTTAGTCTGTTTTTGATTTTTTGGTCTTTATTTTAGATTATTAACCTGAATTTTGGTTTTCTATTTGTAATTTTTTTCGGACATTATTTAACTTAAAATGGCAAATTGTGTTTCTTTTACTTGAATTTTCAATTTTTTTGTCTGGATTTATTTTGGCTTATGTTTTCGATCTTTACCTGTATTTTGCATTTTTTGTTCAAAATTTTGTATTTTTCGGGTTAAATATTTTAAATTTTGGACACTATTTTCGAATTGTTTGTTAAAATTTTCCGCATTTATGATACTCGAACCCGATTATTTTTACATTTTTGTTTTTTACCCTATATTTTAAATTATTGATTTTTATGCGTGAATTTTCAAATTTTTTTCCGGTTTTTTGAGTTTTTTGGTCTGTTTTTGATGTTTTGGTCTTTATTTTAGATTATTAACCTGAATTTTGGTTTTTTATTTATAATATTTTTGGCCATTATTTTTTGTAACTTAAAATGGCAAATTGTTTTTCTTTTACTTGAATTTTAAATTTTTTGATATCGTAAGTAATTTTTTTTTTGCGATTTCAATTTTTAGCGATTTTTCCTATCCGTTGCAAGTTCAAGATTCCTGAAATAATCCGATCAGATTTAAATTGTTAATTGGATTTTCCATCGGTTTAATTCGGAACTTTGTGCTCGGCGGGAGTTTGATGGAACTATTCGAATATCAAACTAATGGCCACTTGTTAATATGTAACTTTGTAATTAGAATTATTCTTGATAACATCGCCATTTGCCCCGGGGCGTGTAAAATCCGCTGGATGTTTTAAAACTCGATGCATATATAATCTAAAATATAATCGGATTCACCATGATTCGCAAAAGTTCATGGGATGGAATATATTTAACCATCGCGTCGAAGTTTTATGCATGGGTGGATGCAGAAGGGGGTAAACAGGGAACATACTCCCCCTTTTTTAATTAATTTCTGTTTTTTTTTTTATTCCGGAAGGTTTAGACTATAAAAGGAATCAAATTTCCAACAAATATCCTATTTTTCCTAAGGGGAAACTAATTATGATGGCAGGGCGCAAAACTTGTAACACTAGTCCTCTCGCCCTCGAAAAATCTTGATGGTGAAAATTTGAGGAAAAATAAAATCAGCTATCTTAAATAGCAAAAAATTTAGAAAAAAGTCGATTTTTTCAAACTTTGAACGACCGTAGCGGCTAAACGAAGAATCCAAATCGAACGCAGTTTGCAAATCGGTGCTCCTTGTGTGTCGATTAGTCGGATTCAATTAAAATTGGTGATTTTTAATTTTTGACGAAAACCTGAAAAACTACTCTTACTTTTGATCAAAAATTGCATTTGAAATGATTTCTTGAGGAAACCACTGGTTCTATTCAAAATTTCTGTACGTTACCGTAAAGATCTCATCAAGACCCTTCAGAAAATGTACTTGCGCAAGAACAAATGTCAATTTGAAGTCCGTGGGGCGTTCGCATAGAAAATTCGAAAATGAAAAAAATCGAAAAAATCAACTTTTTTAATAATTATCGTAGACCTTTAGAGTATATCATTTTTTATCAGAAAAATGAGAAAAATTGATTGGTGTTGAAAAATTTCAGCTATTTTAAATAGCAAAAAAGTTAGCTTTAGAAAAAAGTCGATTTTTCAGATTTTAACGAAAGAATTGTGTGGAAATTCAATTAAAATTGGCGTTTTAAAATTATATACATACTTATGAAAGGAATTTGTTTGTTTGGAAAGCTTCCTCGCCTCGAAGTATCCTTGACAATAATTTAAGTCGTCGACGTTTTGTGGTTGATTTTTATTTCAAGAAGGAATTTAAATCAACTTGCAATTTTCCAATTTAACGAATTTACATAACGTGGATTAAAACTTCCTTTTTTTACGTCCCTAAATAAATTTGAATGAAAGGTTTGCAATTTTTCAATTTAAAGAATTTACATAACGCTCCATTTAAATTTATATCTCAACACGAATTCTTCCTGTAAAACACATTTTTAATCTTGTCTGGTTACAACATTTCCAATTCCCCTTTATTACCTCCACTTAATTATAAATCACGATAATAAAGTAATTCAAGGTTAAACAATTGTTTTCGCAGCCTTCGTACAATCGAACGTAAACTTGTGGATTTACTGGTTCACGTCGTACAAATATAATCGTTGGTAAACAGCGGCGGTTATATTTAGTAGTCGTGAATCAATATTTGGAGCATATATAATATCACGGTCTTTGATTGGATTTGTTGTTGCCAAAACATACGGTCGCTGAGTGGATAGAAACAAATTTGCTTGATGGGAACGGCATATGCTTTCATTCCCTCTGCCCGAGATACCGATATGCTTTTAATGCATCTACGTTAATATCACTTCTGTTGTTAGATGAAATTACAAACTCACTTATTACCGGGAATTTTGCTGAGAATGGAAATGTGAACTCATCCATCCTCCTCTTCTTCCGTTGCAAAGACGTCTTCGCCTATTGTTCCTCTATTGGTGTTAGGTGTTTTATGTTTTCCGTTTCCTCATTAAATTTTCAATGCAAATAACAATTTTGGTTTTCTCCATTAGATTTTTATTTTCTGAATTCGCGCATAAAATATTCTGATAAATAAATTAGAAACAACTAAGCATTAAATAAATTCAATAAAACGAAATATAGCCTGAATTGTAATTCTGATTTTTATATATTGCAAACCATTGCATTACATTCGTCTGGAAGACCGTAACATTTAAAAATTCTAGATTACATTTCTGTTTCATTAATCGAACAAAAAAAAACATATTCGCTCGTGTTATACCCTTAATCCTATTTCGTACTTTCATTTAGTCTCCTCGTGCCATTAACCAAAGCGTAAAAAGCGGCAACCGCATACGACATAATGGAAAGAAAATAAAACCACTCCGCAGGAAATGGCAAAAAAATGGAGCGGGGTTTTCGTTGGAAATGGCGTTCGATTATACAACAACAAAATAAACGCCATCGACGACGTGACGTATTTATAAAATATTGCAAATGTTCCAATAAGCCGAACGTGGCCTAAATATAATGTTTATGTCGCAGTGGACAACGTCCCCCCCCCCCAAAAAAAAAAAACATTATTTGTTTACGCAGAGTAATCATTTATTTTTAGGTATATTCATCTGGATAATCTAAAAACGGTTAACCAGAAACGTTGAAATGTAAATATACAAGTTTTGAAGGGGACACACAGGCACAGAGACATACAGACACACAGACACACAGACAGACACTCAGTCATACAGACATATATACATCTGACATCCAGAAATACAGACATGTACACATACAGACAGACATATATATGATAGATGCAGACACACCGACATACAGAGACACAGACACACAGTGAGACAGACACTCAGACGTACATACATACAGACATATAGACATACAGACAGATATACACAGCCAAACAGACACACAGACACACCGACATACAGACACACACAAACACACAGGCACAATATTTTTTTCGAAAAATCTTTGAAATCGCTTCTAGGGACCTTAAAACGGATATTCCCGTTAATTTTTTTTTGAAAAAATAATGGAGAAAGTAAAAAATTGTGATGTGGCCATCATGTTACTTTCTCCAATTTAATGGCATAATAGGTATTTATATGTATACTTGCTATCGACCTAAGACGTTCCAAAATTACTCAAAATTTGATCAAGATTGCGATTTTGTGAAAACCTATCACAGAATTTTGTCATAATTGTTTACCAAAAGTTCGTCTATGGTCTCTTTTTCATTTATATGTATTGATTTCTGCATGTAAACTCTCGTTTATTATCCATGAATTGGAGGGTGGGTTTAGGGCCCACCCACCGCCTCGGTTTCACTAAAAAAAAACTTTTCGTGTTATTTCTAAACGTTTAACTATTTATGTAACAAGTACATAATTTAGGACTTTATGGATGAGCTATAAAGTTTAGAGTCCGAGCATGTTTTCATTTTAAACGGAATGTCTAGTCGTGAAAATTTTAACAGTTTTTCGAGACTAGAAAAAAATATAAAAACAACTGCTATCGATTTGAAATTTTCAAAATTGACTCATTTCTCTTCCTAGTTTGCAATTCGGTCAAAACTGCAAGTATTTTTTGTTGGATTTTAAGATATCTTAATTTTAAACGGAATGACAAGTTGTAAAAATTTCAACATTTTTTTGCCTTTAAAAAAAATATAAAAATAATTGCTATCGATTTGAAATTTTCAAAATTGACTCATTTCCATTCCTAGTTTGCAATTCAGTAAAAACTGCAAGTATTTTTTCGTTGGATTTTAAAATATTTTATTTTAAGCGGAATATCAAGTCGTGAATATTTTAACAGTTCTTCAAGACTCGAAAAAAATATAAAAACAATTGCTATCGATTTGCAATTTTCAAAATTTCACTCATTACTCTTGCTATTTTGCGATCCAGTGAAAAATGCAAGTAATTTTTCCTTGGATTTTAAGATATTTTTATTTTAAACGGAATGTCAAGTCGTGAAAATTTTACTGATTTTTCGAGACTCGAAGAAAATGTAAAAACAATTGCTATTGATTTGAATTTTTCAAAATTTATTCATTACTCTTGCTAGTTTGCAATTCAGTAAAAACTGCAAGTATTTTTTCGTTGGATTTTAAGATATTTTAATTTTAAACGAAAAAAATATATATAAAAACAATTGCTATCGATTTGATATTTCTAAAATTTACTCATTTCTCTTCCTAGTTTGCAATTCGGTAAAAACTGCAAGTATTTTTTCCTTTAATTTTAAGATATTTTTATTTTAAACTGAATGTCAAGTCGTGAAAATTTTAACAGTTTTTCAAGACTCGAAAAAAATATAAAAACAATTGCTATCGATTTGAAATTTTCAAAATTTAATCGTTACTCTTGCTACTTTACGATCCAGTAAAAATTGCAAGTTATTTTTCCTTGGATTTTAAGATATTTTTATTTTAAACGGAATGTCAAGTCGTGAATTTACTGATTTTTCGAGACTCGAAAAAAATGTAAAAACAATTGCAATTGATTTGAATTTTTCAAAATTTATTCATTACTTTTGCTAGTTTGCAATTCAGTAAAAACTGCAAGTATTTTTTAGTTGGATTTTAAGATATTTTAATTTTAAACGGAATGACAAGTTATGAAAATTTTTACAATTTTTTACCTTTTGAAAAAAAACATAAAATTAATTGCTATCGATTTGAAATTTCCAAAATTGACTCATTTCCCTTCCTAGTTTGCAATTTGGTAAAAACTACAAGTATTTTTTCCTTGAATTTTAAGATATTTTCATTTTAAACTCAATGTCAAGTCTTGAAAATTTGAACAGTTTATCGAGACTGGAAAAAAATACAAAAACAATTGCTGTGGATTTGCAATTTTCAAAATGTACTCATTACTCTTACTACTTGGCGATCCAGTAAAAAATGCAAGTAATTTTTCGTTGGATTTTAAGATGTTTTATTTTAAAGGGAATATCAAGTCGTGAAAATTTTAACAGTTTTTCAAGTGTCGAAAAAAATATAAAAACAATTGCTACCGAATTGTAATTTTCAAAATTTACTCCTTACTCTTCCTAATTTGCAATTCAGTAAAAATTGCAAGTATTTTTTCCTTGGATTTTAAGATGTTTTAATTTTAAACAGAACCAGTCATAAAAATTTTAATAATGTTTTGAGTCTCGAAAAAAAATATTAAAAAAACTGCTATCGATTAGAAATTTTTTAAATGTACTGGTAACTATTGCTAGTTTACAGTTAAATAAAAATTAGAAATATTTTTCTCTTGGATTTTAAGATATTTTAATTTTAAACGGAATGACAAGTTGTGAAAATTTTAACAGTTTTTCAAGACTCGAAAAAATATAAAAACAATTGCTATCGATTTGAAATTTCCAAAATTGACTCATTTACCTTCCTCATTTGCAATTCGGTAAAAACTGCAAGTATTTTTTCCTTTAATTTTAAGATATTTTTATTTTAAACCACACGTCAAGTCGTGAAAATTTGAACAGTTTTTCAAGACTCGAAAAAAATATAAAAACAATTGCCATCGATTTGAAATTTTCAAAATTTACTCATTACTCTTGGTAGTTTACAATTCAGTAAAAACTGCGTTGGATTTTAAAATATTTTATTTTAAGCGGAATATCAAGTCCTGAAAATTTTAACAGTTTTTCAAGACTCGAAAAAAAATAAAAACAATTGCTATTGATTTGAAATTTTCAAAATGTACTCATTACTCTTGTTACTTTGTGATTTAGTAAAAATTTCAAGTTTTTTCTTTGGATTTTAAGATATTTTTATTTTAAACGGAATATCAAGTCGTGAAAATTTTAACAGTTTTTCGAGACTCGAAAAAAATATAAAAACAATTGCTATCGATTTGAATTTTTTTAAATTTACTCATTACTCTAGCTAGTTTGCAAATCAGTAAAAACTGCAAGTATTTTCTCGTTGGATTTTAAGATATTGTATTTTAAACGGAATATCAAGTCGTGAAAATTTGAACAGTTTTTTAAGACTCGAAAAAAATATAAAAACAATTGTTATCGATTTGAAATTTTCAGAATTTACTCACTACTCTTGCTAGTTTGCAATTCAATAAAAACTGCAAATATTTTTTCGTTGGATTTTAAGATATTTTATTTTAAACGAAATATCAAGTCGTGAAAATTTTAACAGTTTTTCGAGACTCGAAAAAAATATAAAAACAATTGCTATCGATTTGAAATTTTCAAAATTTACTGATTACTCTTGCTTGTTTGCGATTCAGTAAAAACTGCAAGTATTTTTTCTTTGGATTTTAAGATATTTTATTTTAAACGGAATGCCAAGTTGTGAAAATTTTACTGTTTTTTCGAGACTCGAAAAAAATGTAAAAAACAATTGCTATCGATTTGAAATTTTCAAAATTTACTCATTACTCTTGCTACTTTACGATCCAGCAAAAATTGCAAGTATTTTTTCCTTGGATTTTAAGATATTTTTATTTTAAACGGAATATCAAGTGAAAATTTGAACAGTTTTTCAAGACTCGAAAAAAATATAAAAACAATTGCTATGGATTTGAAATTTTCAAAATTTACTCATTACTATTGCTAGTTTGCAATTCAGTACACGTTTTTTTTTATTTTAAGATATTTTAATTTTAAACGGAACAACAAATATTTTGAGATTTATCTGACTGTGATGTGAGTACTGGAGATAATTTGGAAAGATTTTTTTTCGATGATTGGTGTTTCGAACTAAATTTGTTTAAATAGTAGTTTAATGTATGCTGAATGCATATTTGTTGCTAAGTCGGTCGTTTCTTCCACTTGTCTAAAAACCCATTTATTATGTTTTAATTAAAACTGCGAACATATTTACTGCGTACGTAATTAAATTCTTTGTGCGAAAAAATGTTTTCCGGTTTACAAATAGAAGTTTAGCAGATTTAAAATGTAAACAAATGAACATTTCGTAAAACACGCAGAATGTGGGTCGGCTAATTATTCGCAGCAAAAACGTGACTTTGTCCGTACAACTTGGTTGCTCCATTTTTGTCTCTTCGTAACATTAATTTATATAACACTGCTGGTTGTAACTTCGTTTCTTGTGAGCGTTAATCTAATGACATCATTAATTTACTTGTCAGCACCGTGCATGACATATTGCTGAAATTAAAAGCAAAAAATTATACAACACACGGGCCACAAGTGGCGGAGGAAGGCGGAAAAGAATAAAATAAATGTCCTCAACACCGAAAAGCTTTTTTAATGAAGACCCGTGGAGTTAATTTCGGAAATTATCTTTAAAAACTGATTAAATCAAGCATGCGTAACGTATCGATACATTAACGCATTGGCTGCCAACAAGTTTATTTGTAAAATGTCAAAAAAAGTTTCCTGTGTTTTTAAGTTTTATTTTATAAAGTGAGTAAGAATATGTTTATTTAATTTATTTTGATGCATTTCTTAAACGAAATTACGGGTTTTTTATGTACTAACTGGCAGTCATAGGTGACTGACGCGGCCCCAATGGAATACTTCAGTGTCAGTCACCGATGTCAACGTGTTAAAAAAATAGTATTACAGTTGAATGAAATAAAATTGAAATTATTTAATTGATTGGAAATATAGATGCAACTTCAGATAAGGGAAGGGTGACAAGTAGTTTTTCTACTTGCTGGGCAAACCGTACTTTGATGAATGCCACAATCTTCTTCAACTCCAATCTAAAGTATTTGTTCTTGTCCCTAATACGCATTGGAAATGTCAATTGTAAATTACTTAATTCTTAACTAGCTTATAATAGTCGCAAACATCGCTGTACAGACGATTACAATGAGCTCATTTATGAATTGATCTTATGGTGGTTGCGCCGGGAACTTAAAATTTACGTCACGCGCTCGCCGTAGGAGCATATTTTTTACTGTCGCATTATCTGGGCAAGGATTACCTTTTGAAAGCCGCAACAAAATAGGGGTGAAAACCAAACACGATAGTTATTTAACCCCGTACAGCACCCACACCGACGGCAACCCCTGGTTTAATTTAATTTTCCGAAATTTTTTGTTAATCGAGTAAACACAGGCAATCCTCAATCACTGAATATACCGAATTAACTTCACATTGTTATGGTTTGATCAATGGATCTTTGCGTACACGTCATAGATAGCTGAACCTAACTCAGACAACATTTCATCCGTTTACTCTCTCGACGATGAGTGTCCGTATGTCGTCCAAGGCGAGAAAATTTACTCTTTCAACGATGAGTGTACGACTTACGGACGAGAGAACTCAGTTTTCGGTAATGACGCACCCGCAAAGATCCATTGATCAAACCATATGTATGAAAAAAATTCAAAATCCATGAACTCAGCGTATTACGTGTAACAGAACATTGGCAAACAATTATTATGTTTACTTTAATTATCTCTCGTATCTCGTACATTCGGTGCAACACAAAAGGAATAATCAATTTTGCACGACAGTATGTATTTAATTAGTAGCGTGACAATAAAAAAATTCCTTTTACATTCACCAGAGAAGAAGAATCATCTTCGTGATTTATTATTAATTTCACGTGTCACTGGAAACAATATGATATACAATTTAAAACTTCCACTTGCATTCACCAGGCGAACATAAAACCGTCCTATAAATATTTATCGTGCATATACTCCGTTTTGGCTGAAACAAAGTTCAAAGTGTCCCTTCACGAATGAATTTAAATACGCTCGCAGACTTGATGCTGAAAGGTGAAATTCGCGTCTGTTGTAAACAAGGATTTTCGGTACAATACGACACGCCGCATCTGGCGCACTCGTGTTCCATCCGTCGTCATTATTGCGAAATCTGCATACATTCTATCTTAGTCGGATCGTGTAAGCCATTCTCGAGTCTAGACTGTTGTTAAGTGAGTTATGTGAATCCTATCGGAATTTATCATCAACGTTGGCTATAATAATTTCCAAAAAGGGAGTCATTTTACTACATTTTCCTTTTTAGTAACTACACGAGCATAAAGGAATCAAAATTTATTACAATTAATTGTAGTTCATATTATTGAGGTTAGTAATATAAAACAGAAATTAACCCTTAACCCACGAGGTAGTTTATAATGGCCGCAACAATCGCAAAAACGAAAATGAGGATATTGTACTTATGGTGAATGCGCCGGGAACTTAAAATTTACACCATGCACTCACCGTAAAAAAACGTTTACTCAAGTGAAAGCTCATTTCTAAAAAAAGTTGTTCATTTTGGCATTCTCTAAAATTATGAAATAAGAGAAACTTAGTATAAGTTCCGAGTTTTTCTCCGGTAGAATTAATATACATTTCATATTACCATCCGGCCTGATGAGATATTTTTTAATGGAAAGAAACATTCTTGAAATTACAACCCCGCAATATCCTAATGTATTTTTCCACGTAACACGCGTTCGAAATCCTTTTTTTTTTTCGAGATTTTAATTCCCGGACGCTCGAGGCTGAATTTAAATGGGGAAAACGTGTGTCTCCAGAATACGAAATCATCCCAGTTTCGCAATTAATTATGTAAGTGCCGGGAATAAGGGAAGTGATTTAGTCGCAAATACATTGAATTAAAAAAAAAAGAAAGAAAGGTTTACTGTTGCTTCCTCCTGACGTCCTGCATGAATCACATAAAGCGGACGAGGCGGAATTTGAAAAACAAATACACGCCGACGTAATTTCGTTTGACGGGAAATTAAATAATTTTTGGAGGTCGTGCGAAAAATTAAGGTGTAATTTATTCAGAGAAGAACGTGCAGAAGCTTTTAATTAAACAAACGTCTATTTTTACCCCTCTGCAAAAATTGTATTTGCACATTAAGGTGATTAAACAAAAAAAAAATGCAGAATAGGCACTCGGTTTTTAGATTAAAGGTAAGTGCTCTTTTTTCGAGGATAATAAATATTGCTATATATGCGACATATGCTTGCGGAATGACTGATAACATTGGATCATATTGTGCTTATGTACTCGCTTGTATGTACATTTATTCGCTGATAGGGTCGACGTGTTTTTGCTTCAATTAACTTCGTAATAAGAGATATCGCCGCTGTACACAACATTCCACTCATCGAGATTAGTAACAACAAAAAAAAAATGATTATTTCTGGGACACAATTGCTATATTTTATCAGCGTGGGTCATTGTTGAGCGACAAATATCTTCAATTGTGGATGTTTTCGTTGAAAAGGGCCATTACGCTTTGTTTCTCGTGATGATGATTATTTTGAGGCCGTGAAATTCTTTGAAATTCAATACAAAAATATAAACAAATATTTATTTATTTATTTACGGAGGGCCATTACAAATTAAAATATTGCAATATTGGCGGCGCTAAAGATCTAAATTAATTTTAGTTCAAGAAATTGTAAGTTTTAAAGTTACTCTAATTGTAAATGCATCACCGTAAAATTCAAAAATTATAAAATCAAATCAATTATTGGTTGCAATTCCGTTTATTGTTACCAACAACAAATTTCAGTTTTTTTACTGATTTATTTTAACTTCTTTTTTTGGCGTTGACTACAAAGTAATATGCCACCATCCGTGTATAGTTTTAGATTTTATTTCGTTTGTGTGACTACAACCAAAACCAGATAAGTAACAATACTACATTTTGCAGTGACGGTTCGGGGATTTTTCAAAATATAAAACACATGCAGGTTTCTAACTTTTACAAAATTGTTCAGAAATTATTAGGCTTTCATATTTCAGAAAAAGTAAGCACATTCATTACGTGATTTTCGAAATAATCACCACCAAACTCAAAAATTGCAATTTTCAGCACCACAAAAATCGAAAATGCATCGATTTTTCAAAATATAAAACACATGCAGGTTTCTAACTTTTACAAAATTTCTCAGAAATAATTACGCTTTCATATTTCAGAAAAAAGTAAGCACATTCATCACGTAATTTTCGAACTAATCACCACCAAACCCAAAAATTGCAGTTTTCAGCACCACAAAAATCGAAGATGCATCAATTTTTCAAAATACATAACACATACAGGCTTCTAACTTTTACAAAATTGTTCGGAAATGAGTAGGCTTTTATATTTCAGAAAAAGTAAGCGCATTCATCACGTAATTTTTGAAATAATCACCACCAAACTCAAAAATTGCAATTTTCAGCACCACAAAAATCGAAAATGCATCGATTTTTCAAAATATAAAACACATGCAGGTTTCTAACTTTTACAAAATTGTTCAGAAATAATTAGGCTTTCATATTTCAGAAAAAGTAAGCGCATTCATCACGCAATTTTCCAAATAATCACCACCAAACCCAAAAAATGCAATTTAAAGCACCACAAAAATCGAAAATGCATTGATTTTTCAAAATCTAAAACACATGCAGGTTTCTAACTTTTACAAAATTGTTCAGAAATGAGTAGGCTTTCATATTTCAGAAAAAGTAAGCACATTCATCACGTGATTTTCGAAATAATCACCACCAAACTCAAAAATTGCAATTTTCAGCACTACAAAAATCGAAAATGCATCGATTTTTCAAAATATAAAACACATGCAGGTTTCTAACTTTTACAAAATTGCTCAGAAATAATTTGGCTTTCATATTTCAGAAAAAAGTAAGCACATTCATCACGTAATTTTCGAAATAATCACCACCAAACCCAAAAATTGCAGTTTCAGCACCACAAAAATCGAAAATGCATCGATTTTTCAAAATATAAAACACATGCAGGTTTCTAACTTTTACAAAATTGTTTAGAAATAATTAGGCTTTCATATTTCAGAAAAAGTAAGCGCATTCATCACGCAATTTTCGAAATAATCACCACCAAACTCAAAAATTGCAATTTTCACCACCACAAAAATCGAAAATGCATCGATTTTTCAAAATATAAAACACATGCAGGTTTCTAACTTTTACAAAATTGTTCAGAGATAATTAGGCTTTCATATTTCAGAAAAAGTAAGCGCATTCATCACGTAATTTTCGAAATAATCACCACCAAACTCAAAAATTGCAATTTTCAGCACCACAAAAATCGAAAATGCATCGATTTTTAATTTTTCTGGTACGGCCAAGGAATAAGAGGTGGTAATACAGATAGGTGCGGTCACGTAGCCAGCCATCTCTGCAACTGACCCTACCTATCTGTATTACCACCTCTTGTTCCTCGGCCGTACCAGAAAAAAACCCGCGAACTGTCACTGACATTTTGAGATATTGAAGTTTTAAAGTTTAACATTACATCAAAAATCTTCCAGACTACCTAGTCTATTCTGTACACATGCGTATTATAGTTTTCTGTTTATGATACACATATATGTTTTTGCCAGTACTTACAGTAGTGAGTTTTAGGACCAGAACTGCAACTATTTCAAAAAATGATAAAATTGTACTTATCTGGTTTTGGTTATAAACCGACGGTATTATGAATAAATTTAATATTTGTATTAGGTCACAATTTTAAATGACCAAGACTTAACATTAAAAAAAAAATCATAAAATTAGTACAGTTATAAGGTTACAAATAAATTCCACCTTTCTTCATAAGAAATTTTTAATGGTCAGTTCTTAAAGAATTTTAATTCAAAAAAAAAATTCATATGAGTTCGAATAACACAAAATAAGAAGAAATCCAATTAGGCAATAGTAAAATATCCAGTAAAATTTTATGAATAGCTCGTTTGAACGCACGAATCCTGTTTAATTCGAGTGTTCCAAAAATATACGCTCCAAGTGTCAAATATTTACTTAGTAACAAAACATTTGCCATTTTAAAATTCCCGAAAAACACTATTTATTTATTCTTGGTGGTTTATTCTAGATATACTTAGACATATTCTCTGGAATCTTTATGCTAAATTTAGATATCGTAGCTACAACACGACTCTGCGACCGGGATTTCCAAATGCCTAATGGGGAAGATAACTATCGTAACCCTAGCTGACTTAATCGTATAACCAAACCAAAATCTCGCGTCACCTTTGGGATAAATCTCCGCGTGACAGCACCACCGAACTAGAGATGATTTATCATTTCGCGACGATTCTGTGCCTATATTTACATTATGTTCACGCGGCGGCGCTCTCTTGAAATTTAAGATGGTTCATGCGCAACTTGTCACGAGGTTTTGGTACAGCTGTAGTTGTATAAGAGAGAGATAGAGAGATGTTGACGCGTCTCCATAATTGTTAATGCTTCATGCACTACTGTTTTAGAGGGAGCAAGTATTTTGAAAGAAAGCAAGCGAGTTATTAATAATTTTTTTTTTATAAATTATAAGAAACCGATTTTTTCGGCGCTCGAGAAGTATTCGCTCGGGTCCGTGGTTCTTGTATATGTCTTACATTATTCATTTCTTCATTTATTCGCAGTTATTCATTCAAAATACAAATACAGAAATAAGCCGTGTGTGACTGAATGGCTAAAGCCTAAGTCAAAAAAAAGAAACCGGTTAGAAAATTCATAATTTTTAATACCAAACACTCCTGAGTCTGAATTTGAAAAGGTGATCGGTACTATTCGCCATTGGGATACAATTTATTATGCTTCGGGGTGTCTTGGTGAGGAAGTAACAAGTATTTACTAGAGATGGGCAAAACTGCTACTTTTGAATCACGTTGCTACTTTCTAATATCAGTGATTTTAAACTGTGACTGTGACGGTTAGTAAACGTCGTAACACCTTCTGAATATGTGAACCCTTTCGGCCCTGACGGTGGCAATTACCACTGCAAAATTTACATGCCTCTACTTACTATGACAATCCATATTTTTGCTGTTTATCACTAGATGTCACTTCAACAAAGCCTCACTAATTAATTCCTATACTAATTAATCAAATCAGTTCAAATTTGGTATTTATGGTCTCAAGAAGCTCCCCATCAATAATAATTAGCAAAAGAATTTTTTTTTTTCAAATTTTAAAATCCAGGGCTGAAAGGGTTAATGGTTTCTCAAAAATGTTTTCGATATGATTCTGCTAATATTTGTACACCCGGTCACGTAAATAGTGTTCCTTTTGATATTATACTTGTGACTGAAGGTCAGATTTTGTATTTGTTGAATTTGGTTCTCGTTTGTCACGTGGTGAAACATTTTTAATATTAAAGGTTGTTGAAATTGGGCACTTGGTCGGTTTCACAATTTTCATATTTTGGCTATATTATCCGCTATGCCAAATAAATGTACGACTATCTTTGATTCAGTTCAAAATTGAAATTGGAGATTTTTGCAGAAAAACAGAATGTTTGTCCAGTAAATTTCCAAAGTTTTAGGTGTGTGGCAAATGTTTTCCTGTTTTGGTTTTACCTCTGAAAAAACGAATCGTTTGAAAGATTATTTACCCTGTTCTCGAAGGATTATTTTGAAATAAAATCATTAACCAATAGAAATATGGATTTTTCAAAATTTTCGTTTTAATTTTTTGAGCCAAAAACATCGCAGAAAAAAATATAAAACGTGCAGGCAACATTCTATTAAAAATTATCCTCAATGGCCGAAGTACCGCTTATTCGAAATCAATTTGGTTTTTGTAAAATCAACAGAAAATCCTCAAAAATCCTTCTGAAGATTTTCGTTTTAATTTTTTAACACTTGAACAAAAACATCGCAGAAAAAAATAAATAAAAATGCAGGAAAAATTCCTTATGAAATCATCTTCAATGGCTGAAGTATCGCTAATTCAAAATCGATTCAGTTTTTGTAAATCCAACAATTTTCAAGAGATATATGGATTTTTGAAGATTTTCGTTTTAATTTTTTGAGCACTTGAACGAAGACGTCGCAGAAAAAAAATATAAAACGCGTAGAAAAAATTCCTTAAAAAAATATCCTCAATGGTCGAAGTATCGTTTATTCAAAATAAATTTGGTATTTGTTAATTCAATAATTTTTAATGGAGACATGAATTTTTGAAAATTTTAGTTTTATTTTTTTGAGCACTTGAATGGAAACATCGCTGAAAATATATAAAACGCGACGACAAAATTCCATAAGAAATGTACCCAATGGTCGAAATATCGCTTATTCAAAATCAATTTGGTTTTTGTAAATTCCACAGTTTTTAATGGAGATATGGATTTTTGAAAATTTTAGTTTTAATTTTTTGAGCACCTGAATGAAAACTTCGCAGAAAAAAAATTAAACGCGCAGACAAAGTTCCATAAAAAATTATCATTAATGGCCGAAGTACCGCTTATTCGAAATCAATTTGGTTTTTGTAAAATCAACAATTTTCAATACAGAAAATCCTCAAAAATCCTTCTGAAGATTTTCGTTTCAATTTTTTAACACTTGAACAAAAAAATATAAAAATGCAGGCAAAATTCCATATGAAATCATCCTCAATGGCCAAAGTATCGTAATTCAAAATCGATTCAGTTTTTGAAAATCCAACAATTTTCAATAGAGATATGAATTTTTGAAGATTTTCGTTTTAATTTTTTGAACACTTACACAAATAAAATGCCTAGAAAAAATTCCTTAAAACAGTATCTTCAATTCGAAGAATCGTTTATTCAAAATCAATTTGATTTTTGTAAATTCAACAATTTTTAACGGAGATGTGGATTTTTGAAAATTTTATTTTTATTTTTTTGAGCACATGAATGGAAACATCACAGAAAAAAATATAAAACGCGCCGGAAAAATTCCATGAGAAATATCCTCAATGGTCGAAGTATCGCTTATTCAAAATCAATTTGGTTTTTGTAAATTTCACAGTTTTTAACGGAGATATGGATTTTTGAAAATTTTAGTTTGAATTTTTTGAGCACCTGAATGAAAACTTCGCAGAAAAAAAATTAAACGCGCAGACAAAGTTCCATAAAAAATTATCATCCGCGGCCGAAGTATCGCTTATTCAAAATCAATTTGGGGTTTGAAAATTCAACAATTTTTAATAGAGATATGGATTTTTGAAGATTTTCGTTTTAATTTTTTGAGCACCCGAATAAAAACTTTGCAGAAAAATATAAAATGCGTAGAAAAAATTCCTTAAAACAATATCTTCAATGGTTGAAGAATCTTCTATTCAAAATTAATTAGGGGCTTGAAAATTTAAAAATTTTCAATAGAGATATTTATTTATTTATTTATTTATTTAACGGATTAACCTTTTACATAATATACCAATTTAAAATTTTATACAAACACAAATAATATTACTTACATTAACAAAATTTATATGGATGTTAGAAGATTTTTGTTTTAATGTTTTGAGCACCTGAACAAAATTGGTTTTGTGATAATATTTTAAAATGTTTGTTTAGGTATTTGCGCTGAATCTTAAATTGATGTTTCAAGTAACAGTCACAGTTTAAGTAGCAATCACAGTTTGTCACAGTTTAATAACAGTGATTTTAAGTAGTAGTGGTTTAAAGTAGCAGTGATTTAAAGTAGCAGTGATTTTAAGTAACAGTGATTTTAAGTAACAGTGATTTTAAGTAGCAGTGATTTTAAGTAGCAGCGATTTTAAGTAGCAGTGAAATTCGCCTATTAGTAACAGTAACGACCTGTGATTTTTCAATGCCAGTGAAAAATCACAGATACGTGAAATATCGCCCATCCCTAGTATTTTAATGCAGAAATATGCTGAAGAATCTCTCGATCGATGGCAGACTACTTAGCAAATACCAAACATTATGTATGCGCATCGTGAACTTGATATTTGAAAATGTACAAATTGTTGCCAATTTTAAAAATTAACAATTTTTTCGTTGTTGTTTTGCCCCGGAAGGATATCGGTCAAGACTGACTAATTATTTACTCGAGTGCATTTCTAAAATTGAAATTGCACAAGAATTATTTACGAGGTTAATCTGCGTATAGTTCAAAGAAAGTTTTTATTAAACTCGGGCAAATATTTACGAGGGCCAATGGGTTTTTAATAAAAATTAATTTCCTATTCGCATAAAATTCTCGAGCTGGCGTTTTTCGAACTGTCGGCATTTTCATGAGAGAAATATTAATACCGCGCGCTGCATTATATTTTTCTTACGAAAATTCTCATTCGGGTCGTTTTTTGTTATTGCGTTACAATTTTAATTTTAATTTATGTTATATTTTAAGACTGTTTTAAGAAACAGTTTGTGCATTTTAGCAGTACGAGTATACAGGGTGTATTTGAAATAACGAACAGGCATTTAAGGGCACATACACAAAATATTTGTGAACCCATTTCCGTCAAAATTCATTCGAAATTTTTTTTTTGAATTTTCCTAATTTTTCGAGGTTTTTTAAACATTTTGAGAACCGATGCTTTTCTCATTTAATTAGGTCTGCATGGAATGTGTGTTTGTTTATTTAAAACGCGAGATACGATTCCTTGCCTCCGAAATTTGAAGTGTTATCGCAACGTTTCTTTTTGTAAAAGATAAACAGTCCTCAAGTTCATTGATGCTTAAAGAGCACTCAGATATTTCCTACGCGCTTGTTGTAATTCGATATCTAAAGCCGATGCCGTTTAAAAATTAGGTCACGTTACCACTGCCCCCAAACATGTTGCGTATTTTCACTCATTAACTTTAATAATTAATTGCGGGCTTTTTGTTACAGTTATACACAAAATAATTGCGAATATTGTTTAAAAATAATAAAATCTCTTTGTGGTTACGAGCCTGTTCGTTATTTCAAATACACCGTGTATATCAGTAAAAATTAAGGAATTACTTATTTCACACTCACACGGTGGATTCCCAATATTTATTTTTGCCAGGTTTTTCGTAAGCCGGTATTATATTTTCAGCTATGTAAACGTTCTTTATGAGACAGTCTCTGTCACCGAATAGATTTTTGAATCGTTACTGAGCCTCAAAATACATTTTAAAGTAAAAAATACATCGAAATAGAGAGAAGGAGTAAATATCAATCAAAATATGTGTTATATAATCGTAGGAATCTAACTTCAAATTACCGACGAGAAGTTAGCCATAGATTTCCCGGCGCATCCACCATTTCATTGCGATTTTTAATTTTAATTTGTGTAGTGCCTTTTTGTGGGTGTAATTATCAACTACAAACTGTCAAAAGGCCATTAAAATTAAGACGAAAAAACGAAAATTATCTAACAGCTCATTCATTCACGGGTGGCGTTTAAAAAAATTGTAACTCAAAAAGGGCATTGCAAAAAAAATTATTTTATTTTCGCAATGCCTTTCTGCAAGTACAGTTAACAATTAAAAATCGTCAAAAAACCGTGATGAATTTTTCTTATATTTTTTATTTAACATTAACGGAAAATCGTGGCCAGCCCATAAAACAACAAGGGCATTGCAAAAAAAAAAAATTTAATTCTTGAATCTTGGAGGCGTTCACTTCGTGGTACATTTTCAATTTCGATATAAAGAAAACACTTAACTTTTTGAAACTAGTCACGTAAAGTAAAATAAAAGTGGTATAAAAAAGTTAAGTGTTTTCTTTATATCGAAAAATATTTTATTTTCGCAATGCCTTTCTGCAAGTACAGTTAACAATTGAAAATCGTCAAAAAACCGTGATGAATTTTTCTTATATTTTTTTATATAACATTAACAGAAAATCGTGGCCGGCCCATAAAACAACAAGAGCTATGCAAAAAAAAATATTTTATTTTCGCAATGCCTTTCTGCAGGTACAGTTAACAATTACAAATCGTCAAAAAACCGTGATGAATTTTTCTTAAATTTTTTATTTAACATTAACGGAAAATCGTGGCCGGCCCATAAAACAACAAGGGCACTTTCCATTGCAACAAATTGATTACTACAATTCGATTGTTCGTGTTTACCTGGCTCTAAATTAATGTTTCCGATTACGTCCGCAAAACAAATGAATTTGATTATTTGCTCATGATGCGGATTTCCCAAACTGCACGCAATAATTTGCATAACGCGGAATTTTCAGTAAAACCGAAATCTGATTATCGGCTGCTCCATCAATCAATTAAATAATTGGCGTATTTCTGAGTTTAATTAATAGATTTGCAGTTTTCTCGAATTCGTACATGCAACCACCACATCAGGTTTATTATTGGCTGACAGTGCGTAATTTAATGAATGGTCTGTAATCATTTTGAAAATTATGATAACCTGACAGCTCAACTGTTATCTTTATTTAGATGGTGAAATTTTAATTCCTTTATAAACCGTCAAACTGTAGAGTGAAACTGATACTTCTTTGAACTTGATTGGTATCCTCTTACAATAGTTTTGAACTTAAATTTCCCGGGAAACCGTGTACGCAGTTAGTAAAACTCTACTTGGCTAATGTGTCTCTTGGGATTTCTTGAACCTGAGATTTGCAGTAAATATAAATCTATAATGCAGAATATAATTTTCTTCCATCCATGATATTGGCAGCTCTCATTATGAACGAGTAATAATATTCGGGCACGGATGCATTAAACCATCACAATATCACGATGACGATCATTACAACGCCTAGCCATCCATATATTTTCGATTAATTATCTTGACTAGATTTCCACCGAAAAGTGCTTCGTGCAAGTGACAGCGTTTCCACGTGCGAAAGGCTTTCATACCGATTCGACGATTTTCCACTTAATTGCCCTGGAAAATGTAGTAAAAATACGGTATACAAGGTTAACATTTACGTGCAGTGATTCCATTTTACTGATTACATCCGAGATGCACTTTAGCTATTGGAATGTGGCTTAAATCAAGATAGATGTACCACAATAAAAGCCACATCTGTAGTCTAAATCAAGGGGTGGATGATGTCAACGAGGGGCTTATTCCAGTTTTTCAAATATTATAAAGAATCACACCATAGTTATACAAATTCTCAAATCAAAAGTCTAGTAAATAATCTAAAGAATACAATCACTGCTAAGGAAAACGATTAATAATAATTTCAACCGCGTCTGTTTATCTTATAAATAATAAATTAAAGTAGAGTCCATCTTAAGTTAGATTTATAAACTTCTCCATATTTAATGAGTGGAAAAGACGGAAACCAGAGGCGAGGGTGTAAAATGAAATTTTAATAAGAAATAGGACGTAGGTGTAAATGTGACATCAAAGGCCCTCATAGTCTGAGTAACTTTATCAAAGAAGAGATATTTACTCCACGTGTTAGGGAGGTAATAAAAGTTAATACCGTTTTGCTCCAATTTTCCAGATTCGCGGAAAATCAGGACGCAGAAATGTCTCCGATTTAACATTAATTGCCAATTATCTTTAATACACGTGCCCTAATCGTAATTACAGATGTTGTTAATTGAGATTAAAAAATCGCCGCAATAAAAACTTCGTCTGTTCCTGAACCGGATTGATGTGCCTTAAACTTTCTTAAGAGCACAACCGACTGGCCGGTGATGATAAATGCTATTTTTTTTTTCCTGCCTTTCCCGTTCCGTACTTTTCCCCTTTCCGGCAGGGTTTTATGGCGGTCGCCAAGGAAATTATACTTTTAGATAGAGGCGGGAAAAAATCCCGGCAGTAAAAACTCGTCATTACGTCGATATTATTGCGCCCCTTAAATTCCCGCATCTGGAGAAATACGTTATTTACGAAAAACTAGTTTTAGATTGTTTTACTGTCCATCAACATGTGCGTTTAATGTGATGAACGCGGAGATTTACGGCTTCCGCGTTCTCTGCAGACGCTGGTGTTGAAATGAATTAATCATGGAGTCATTAAGAGTCAATCTGTGTAAATGCTGATTAGATGTATTTCAGCTACTCGAGGGATTATGGATGAATATACATTAGGTGAAGGAGGCACTCAACGCTTGCTAATATTTTCTTGACATTTATTGCTGCTTTCAATTTCACTCAATTTAATAGTAATATTTAGGGCAGAAAGACCGATGGTCGATAGCCCAGACAGAGTAACAGCCTTCAGCTATTTACGTATTAAAATGTTAGGTACGATTATTTGTTTGAATAAAGATCTTGATGTATGTGGTAATATTTAAATTGTGGATTTCTAGAATAAAACAATTTTCCCATTTCGTGGAGATTTTTTTAAAAACTCTTTTTTTTACAAAACATTGTACCCATTTTCTTTTTAATTGCATACGTCAGTTATAAAGTCCAATATTGATTATAGGGTGGATATTTCTACCGTAATAAATATGTGGTGGGAAAAATAAGACAAAACAAGCAATATCGAAGAAGATGTGATATTTAATTCATGGGATGATGTATATTTAATTGCGCGTGCTTAACTTTCCCGGAGAAGAATTTACGGAATTGCTTTTATTGGATCTATAAAAGTGGCATAGATATATTTATAAGGTTTTTTTTTGTTTCGTATTACGTAACTGCACATTTTTGCTTAAAATATTTGAGGACAAGGCATCCTACACGCGTTCTTATTAAAGAGCTGAAATATCCGACAGTAAGTGAGCAATTTTTCACCGCCTTCCGGTGAGTAGCAAGAGAAACCGCATAAAATTGCAAAAGTTCTCATCATGCAATAAACGAACGAGCCAACGGTTTAATTAGATTTAAGCGTTTCAATTACATGAATACAACTGCAAGGAGCCGCGGTGGCCTAGTGAGTAGAGCTCCTGCTCGCGGGCCTCGTGGTCGTGGGTTCAAATCCCATCCCAACGAAGAAGTGTCCGTTCGGGTCCATGGATATTAGTGTACATTTATAAGTTATTTTGGTGTGGCAATATAGCGAAACATTGCCCTTAGGTTTTGAGGTTGTAATAACGTATATTCATTAAAAAGAATCTCAAGAATGCCATGACTTTTATTAAAAAAAAAAGTTGGAACACATGTTAGGATTTGAGAAACTTGATTTTTTTTACATACGTTATATCGTTTTTTTTAAATTTAAAAAGTTAGAACACATGTTAGGATTTGAGAAACTTGATTTTTTTTAACATACGTTATATCGTTTTTTTTTTAATTTAATTGCAATAGCAGCACTTAAACTAAAGTGGCACTTGCACAGTGTGCTAATGAAAAATCTTGAGGAGTAAAAAATAAATCGTCATGTATTTCTCGTATATTTTTGTTGCAGATTACTTCCTAATACACACTTTGAGGATTATTTACTGATGAAACTAATTCTCAAAGTGTGTATTAATAAACTCTTGTTATTAGTATTTTTGGATGTGATATGTCAACTCTTTTTACGAAATATTAAAAGTAGGTTTATTCGGAATGGATGTAAACAATCTTGCAAAATTATTTTTTTTTTCATAATTTTTCAAATCGCCGAAAGCACTTTCTTGCTCTTAAATTTTCCATTTTGTTCTCAGCTATGTCAATTGTTTTTCTTAAATATCGAAATTAGGTTTATTTGGGATAAATCTGCAGAAATTAATTTTTTATAATTTTTCAAATCACTGAATGCACAATTTTCCATCTAAATTCGTGTTTTAGGTATTACCATTTTGTTTTCAGCTGTGATATATCAATTATTTCCATTAAATATCGAGATTAATTTTTTATCATTTTTAAATTTGCTGAATGCACATTTTTCCATCTAAATTCGTGTTTTAGGTGTTGCCATTTTGTTTTCAGCTGTGGTATATCAATTATTTTTATTAAATATCGAAAGTAGGTTTATTTGGGATAAATATTGAAATTCTTTAGCAATATCCTGCAGAGGTTAATTTTTTATCATTTTTCAAATCGCTGAAAGCACATTTTTCCATTTAAATTCGTGTTTTAGGTTTTGCCATTTTGTTTTCAGCTGTGATATATCAATTATTTTCATTAAATATCGAAAGTAGGTTTATTTGGGATAAATGTTGAAATTCTTTAGCAATATCCTGCAGAGATTAATTTTTTATAATTTTTAAAATCGCTGAATGCACATTTTTCCATCTAAATTCGTGTTTTAGGTTTTGCCATTTTGTTTTCAGCTGTGATATATCAATTATTTTCATTAAATATCAAAAGTAGGTTTATTTGGGATAAATGTTGAATTTTTTTAGCTATATCCTGCAGAGATTAATTTTTTATCATTTTTAAAATCGCTGAATGAACATTTTTCCATCTAAATTCGTGTTTTAGGTATTGCCATTTTGTTTACAGCTGTGATGTATCAATTATTTTCATTAAATATCAAAAGTAGGTTTATTTGGGATAAATGTTGAAATTTTTAAGCAATATCCTGCAGAGATTAATTTTTTATAATTTTTAAAATCGCCGAATGCACATTTTTCCATCTAAATTCGTGTTTTAGGTTTTGCCATTTTGTTTACAGCTGTGATGTATCAATTATTTTCATTAAATATCAAAAGTAGGTTTATTTGGGATAAATGTTGAAATTTTTAAGCAATATCCTGCAGAGATTAATTTTTTATAATTTTTAAAATCGCTGAATGCACATTTTTCCATCTAAATTCGTGCTTTAGGTATTGCCATTTTGTTTTCAGCTGTGATATATCAATTATTTTCAATAAATATCGAACGTAGGTTTATTTAGAATAAATGTTGAAATTTTTCAGCAATATCCCGCAGAGATTAATTTTTTATAATTTTTAAAATCGCCGAATGCACATTTTTCATCTAAATTCGTGCTTTAGGTACTGCCATTTTTTTTCAGCTGTGATATATCAATTATTTTTATTAAATATCGAAAGTAGGTTTATTTGGGATAAATTTTTAAATTCTTTAGCAATATCCTGTAGAGATGAATTTTTTATAATTTTTAAAATCCCCGAATGCACATTTTCCATCTAAATTCGTGTTTTAGGTATTGCCATTTTTTTTTCAGCTGTGATAAATCAATTATTTTCAATAAATATCGAACGTAGGTTTATTTGGAATAAATGTAGAAATTTTTCAGCAATATCCTGCAGGGATTAATTTTTTATAATTTTTCAAATCGCTGAAAGCACATTTTTCCATCTAAATTCGTGTTTTAGGTTTTGCCATTTTGTTTTCAGCTATATAAAAATATATTTTTTTGTATAATATTCCGTCCGTTTAGAATTTCTTAATTACATTGGTTTATTTTTAAGACGTAAACTGCTCGAGCTAAGAAAATAGTAATAATAAAGTATATATAAACTGCTAACTGTTAACTCGAAACTGTGTTGGCATAAGTAAAATGCAATTTAACATTTTCTTACAAACATTTTCGGAATTTGTCTTTAGGGACCTGAATTTTTTTTTATTTTTTGACATTGGCCATTCAGTCACACACGGCTATTTTTGTATTAATAAATGTGAATAAATGAACACATCAATAATGTAAGACATATACAACAACCACGGACTCAAGCGAATATTTCTCGATCGCCGAAAAATTGAAAATTATTAAATCTGCAAAAAAAAAAATTAAAAATTTTCACTTACGGAAAAATTAAAAAAAATATATATTTTGTGAGAAAAACAATTAAGAATATTCTCAAAGAGCGAGACAATACATTTATTGAGACACTTTTACAAATGACCTCAATAAGCAATTGACCAACCTTAATATTCTAATTTTTTCAATTTTTAACGCAATAATGCAAAAAAATAGATATTTTCTAAGAAGTATTTACCAAATTTCTTAACAAACACCACAACTACTGCAGAACTTCTGTTGAAACAGTCATACACATATGTAATTACAGGTGTAGAATAAATTCCCAATTTCTACGTTCTGATTTATTTCTGGCTGTGGATTTGGGAAACCGATTAAACTGAGATTACACGCACCTTACGGGATTGCGAAATTTTGAGGAGGGCGTCGGTATTATTGAAATATTAATTAAATTCGTTGCTAACGACGCGCCGTTTTGATAAACAAACGTAATCCCGACGCAAATTGACCCTAATTTATAATAATATGAAAAATAAGTTTTCCCAATTAAAATTAATCATTCGAATTATTGTTTTCAACAAACAAACAAACATTTAAACGTAAATTGGGATGATATTATTTACAAATTTTAATTCAAGTTCACCGACAACAAATGATTAGTGGGCTGTACACTTTTTTTAAATCGTGTTTGTTTGTATTTATTCAAGTTCGCCGACAACAAATGTAATCCCGCGTTTGTTGTTTAGACTATACAGATCTCGGCGGTATATTAATCTTGCGTAACTTTGTCTCAGACACAACGTCCAGCGATGATTGGTTGATGTTGAATTTCATTAAAGGTTGACTGAATTTATGAAAGCCCTTTGATTTAATTACTTGACCTGTACGTCTCTAATAATCAATATTGATGTGGCTATGATGTAACTTTCTTATTTTTCTTTTCAAAAAGCAATTTATTCTAGCATGAATTAAAAATTATCAACTGGTGTATAATCTACACACTAAATTCCTTTAATTGGTTCAATTATAAAGGAAAGGCTACTACACTTCGGTGAATCACTATAGCGATGTTTTTTTTAAAGATCTCTCCTCACATCAAAAAGAAAAAAAAATGTCTAGGGTCCACGGGCTGTCACTTTTGGAAATAGATCACTACTATTTTCAGCTTTCCCACATCCGTTTATGATGTAACTACTGACTTCCTCTCACATTATAAATGTGTCAAATAAATATAAATGTAAGTGATGCTGATTATGATGATGATGACTGATGAAAAATTATTTATGAAAGAAAGGCGCGAATGTAATTTGAACGCAATACAATTTTCTTTATAAGCGTTTCCCCGTTTTGTAAGTGGAAATAAAATTTTATTTCAGTTCGTCTCCGAAATTACATTTGCCTATTCTTACCTCTGATTGTACCAGTGCAGTTTGTTTTTATGGCGAAACATCAGAATTGCGGAATATACACGGTGTACTGAAATCATATAACTATAGGTGAAACGGTCGATGCCATAAATGAAAATAAAATAAAATTGTGAAAGATTTATCCCAAGAAATGGGATGACTGATTTATTTATTTATTTATTTAAGTCTTTATTTAAAAAAATTAGTATACAAATTTGCGATACAAATTAATGAAATTGGTATTTCATTAATTTGTATCGCAAATTTGTATACTATTTTTTTAAACTTCTTTCTAGCATACTGGCGCTGTTAAAAACTGAAGTTTAATGATTTTTGGAATCAATTAAATTTTTGCAGAACATGATTATAGATTCCATTCCAATCTCTTACAAACCAAAACAGTTGAACCAAAACCAAGGTCCCACTAAGTCAATAACAACAATTTCTTTCCTTATTCTATAAAAAAAAATATCTGTGTAATCCTCGGTTTTTATTGTGGGATAGGGCCCACCCACCACCATTGTGGGATAGGGCCCACTCAGCACCGTATTGCGAGCTAAGACCCATTCACCACTATCCGTTTGCAGAAATTTTCTTGAATTTATTTCTGAAATGCTCAACAATTGGAAAGAGCAAATTTGAAAATATTCGTAACTCGTTTAAAAATTGGTGTATTTTGAAAAACAAAAGTTGCTTTCAAAGAGTGATTTTTTTAATCTTTTCTCCGCGGTGTATTTTTTTCTTTAGAGTTTGTTTCTTCAATGCTTCCTTCATGCTCGAAAAATGAAATTTTCAAAAGTTTGTAACTCGTTTGAAAATTGGAGGATTAAAAAAGAACTTTTTGCAGAAAAAAAATGTAAATTTCTCCTATTTACACCATCAAATAGGAGAATCTATCGAATTTATTTTTTTAGCATTGTTGCAATTATTGTTTACGAACATCGTAGTCTTTAGAATTATAGATGAAAATAAAAGCATTGTAAATTATAATTGTGGCTAAAAAACAGAGTCAGTGTTTCATTCAATCTTCACCAATAGAAAGTCAACAAATCTCCTATCAAACAAGTTACCGATCGTTAATATACAATTATACCCATTTCCATTTACTGCAATTTAAGAAGTTAATCAATTCCATCCCTAATCCTTTCGCGTTTCCGTAATTGCTCATTTCGAACAAAAAAATTCCCAATTAAAGCATTCAAATTGGAGTATCGGAACGAGGGCCCCCGCCTGATGAATTATGAGATTCAATATCGAAATAATGAAGCGTGGCAAATACGCAAGGAGACGGCGCGCAGAAAGAAAAAAAATTCTAATTTCACCCTTGATTACGCCAATTATCAAGGAGGCGGGCGGCGGCGGCGGCGACGGGCCGGGTTGAAAGGCCTAAAGGAAACTGACGTCGTTAAATTCGTAACTGAAATTTAATTCCCTGCAAAATCCGACGCAGATGTAAATGAAGCCCAACGTCTTCGCGAATGCAAATTGTAATCGAATATTGGCCTATTCCTTACAAAAAAAAAATTCAATTATTTTATCAAAAGTCTGACGCAGTTCCATATTTAAATACTTGTTTTATAACTATTGTTATGTAATGGGCGTATAATTTATATGTATAATTGTAAAAAGGTTAAGTTAAATCAGCAGCCAGTGTTCTCCAATAGTAGAACGTAGTTGGTATTTAATGAAAAAGTTGGCAAGTACCCAGAAAATACCTTCGTTTAATTTAAGCGTGCGGGAAAGTACTTTCTCGCACGTGCGATTCTTTGGAAAAGGTTTACTTTGCGTTGATCATTTAGAAAAAAAAAGGTTTGCTATGAAATCATAATGGCGGATATTTCATTTTGCTGTAAAAAGTGATCACATTGCGATTTATAACCGGCCGTGTATTCTACACAAGAAAAAGTATTTATGAGTAAATGGTGTTACCCAGGTACTATTTAAGAAGTGTGAGTGATTTGTTTAGTGTTGGATTTCCGAAGAAGGCAATACCCAGTAATGAGTATTAAAAATAATGTAAGTAGACCGATATTATAAAATAATTAAGGGAGCCAATTGTAATTGTACTTTTGCTGGATATTACCTTCTCCGGAAATTCATGTACAGTTCTTAAATAGTACCTGAGTAAAACGTTTTAATCATAAATACTTTTTCTTATGTAAAATACACGGCCGATTGTAAATCCTAATGCGACAGCAAACGTCACTTTTTAGAACAAAACGAAATATCCGCCATTATGATTTCATGGCAAACCTTGTTTTTAATCAAAATAATTTTAAAATGAACTTTCGTGTAGGGGAAAACTTCTTCGTATTGTCATATTGATGGAAATAAGTTAATGTTTGATACAAAAGTTTTTCCTCCCACCGATCGAGGACGTGCTTTTATTGAAGTTTTTCTTTACTTCCGGCGTCTTTTGTTTATTTCCGATGACACCCACATAAAACACTCGCTGTTTTCCTTTTCCGGCAGATATGTTTATAAACAACCCAAACTCGAGTGTCTCGGTCAAAGTTCGATTGGATTCAACGCTTTGAAAAAATGTAATCTGCCAAACAAAAATATTCCATTAAAGTAAATTATACAGACTGAATTTCCTTAAATAAATGATAATTAATTAACGAAAGTTTAACCAGGCAATTAATTAATTATAACTTCGCTAATTGTGGCAACTCGTGTAATAATAACAGATATTTTGCCCGAGCTCGTCGAGCTCATGTGAATAAGGTCACGGGAGACAATTGCGAAATGGCGAAATCGGTTTCGGTTAAATATTCAGCCGGTTTAGATCAGAAGGTCTCAATTTAAATTGCAAACTCGTTTCGAGGAGGGGGGGGGGAGATACGGGCGCACTGTTTCGCCTTTAATGAAAATCGTCACTGCTTAATAGATATCTCGATTTCGCATTAGCTAATTCAATTAAACTCACTGTTGCGATTTGTTTTCAACGTCGATCAATGCCGAATTCTAATGGGCAAATTTAATTGGTGAATTGTTAAATAATAAAATGGTCGTTGTTTCAATAAATAATTGTTTTTGTGCTGTAGTGGAATTTTTCACTTTTTTTTATTACGTTTCTACAAAACCATTAACACTTCATTCCTAAATTTTGGAATAAATTCATTTAAACAGAACGGCTAGTTTTGAAAAATGTGCTCCAACCGTAAAAAGCTAAAAATTTCTTAGATGTAAATAAGCCATCGTTTAAATATATTTTTAATATTTGTCACCCTTTCCTTTTTCAAATATGTTTATATTTTTTAATTCTAAGAATTTTTTTTATAAAATACTGCATTTTTGATTAATGAGTATTTATAATCGAATGAAGAATGCACTTTAAAGAACACCATTCCAATATTAGCTTCCATAGAAAATGAAACACGTGATCACATTTGGCGTTTGCTGAAAAACACGTAGTGCGAATTATTCAAAGTGCACTCGAGGAATTAATTGCACATATAAAATTGAAACTCTGCACGGGTATAAGAGTCGTTAATTTACCGTACACTGGATATAGTACACAGCATACACAGTACAACACCCCTTGGACCAATTTAGTAACAGCGGCAATAAATCAAGCAAACTGCTCCTCTGTGGAAACAAACCATTGGATTATAAATTTTATTATATTAGCGGAAACGTGGATTATTCACAAATTAAAATTACTTTGATATATTCAATTTATATTAACGGTGGTTTCTGCGTGTGACATATTGGCCACAAGTTCATAACGGGTGCAACTAGAAAGAGCTAATTTATTAGTCTTGTTAATGTAATGAATGAATGTTGTGATTGTTGCCTGTATTTGTATTTTGTGTTCTTCACTCATCACAATCATCTTATTCACAATTTTTTATCATCATAATATACATAATTAAACATCTCATTCAAAATTTTTTATCATCATAATATAATAATTAATCATTTACAAAGAAAAAAAAAAACTAAAGATAGTCTCCAACACCATGTCCAGAATTAATTCTGGACATGAAGGAGGCAAATTCAAAAACTAAAATCGGAGGAGGGTACTTCTTTGTTTTAGTTACATAAAACTATGGAATTTCCCTAACGCCGAACATGTTAAAAAATGGTGGATTCGCCGGGAACTTGAAAATTACGAAAATATTTTTATTGTGGCGTTAGATCATTTATTAGTTAAACTTATACCGGGAACTTCAAATTTACGCTACGAAAACACACTGGTGGAAAAAAATGAAACACTTGAAATTCGTGAAATTTCTACCATTTTCAAACCGCTATTACTCGGCGTATTTTCAATCGATTTTGAGGGCGAAAAACTTGGAAGTGTCTTTTTTAAAGCCATTTTTTTTTCCTTCAGTATATTTCGAATTACACATTGGATAAGTAAATCGGCCATTTTATATTATTATTCTCATTCTAACACAGCTCGTTTGCTACAGAAATATAATTATTAAATGTCGTAGTTGGCGATGTAAATTCGATTTTCGCGTCGGAGCGCGTTTACAATATTTTCATACGAAAATCCACAATTTCTGAAATACATTTATCGAGGACGACGAATATTTGTCGCCATGAATAACATTAACATAATCGAATACACCGCCACATATGGTAATGTCGTAAATTACAGTTCAATGGCTAAACGATACAGAATTTTGGGGGGTGTACCGCTCGCTCAACTACTTTGCATTTTGGGGCCAAACTCCGAAACCGCTATTGGAGAGAGAGAGAGAGAGAGAGAGAGAGAGAGAGAGATACAAATACAAAATTATATAAACAAAATTTAAAATTTAAACAAGTAAACATTAAAGAATTAGTAACTAAAAAAGTATTAAAAAAAAGAAAATGCCATTTTCGAATGATCAAAAATTCTGCATTTCTGCCACGATCGTTTATTTATTACGATTCAACGGTAAATAAAGAAATTAGCAGCTGCCAAAAATTGTGGATTTTTACAATCAAAAACGGCATTTTTGATATTAAAAAAAATTGCCATTTTTGTATTGTTAAAAATTCTGCATTTTTGCCACCACAAACGGTACTATTCAACGGTAATTAAAGAAATTTTCAGCTGCCTGAAATTGTTGTTTTTTTTTTTACTATCGAAGACGGTATTTTTTGATATTAAAAAAAAAGAAAATTAAGCAACTGCTAAAAATGACAATTTCGAACTGTCAAAAATCGCATTACTGCCACAAATGGCACGTTAGCAGTAAAAATTCAATTGCTGAAAATAACTATTCAGTACTGTCAAAAATTGCTCATTACTGAAACAATAAAAAGAAAATGTCCAAATGCCAAAAATGTTAGAGTGTCAAAATTTGAGCATTTCTACTTCCACTATCAGCATTTTTGAATATAAAAAAGGGAAAATTCCAACGGCCAAAAGTAATTATAAATTGTCAAAAATGGTGCAATTCTACTGTCAGAAACGGCATTTCAATAGTAAAAAGATACATTTTTAAACATCAAAAATTAAAATTCGAATTGTCAAAAAATTTTGCATTTTTGCCATCACAAACGGTAAATAAGGAAATTAGCAGCTGCCGAAAATTGGGGAATTTTAACCATCAAAAACGGCATTTTTCATACAAAAAAAAAGAAAATTTCAACTGCTAAAAATGACAATTTCGAACTGTCAAAAATTGCACATATCTACCGTCACAAATGGCACGTTGGCAGTAAAAAGGAAATTTCAATTGCTAAAAATAACCATTCAAAACTGTCAAAAATTGCTAAAAAGAAAAATTCCAAATGCCAAAATTTTTTATTTGTCAAAATTTGAGCATTTCTTCTATCACTATCGGCATTTTTCAATATTAAAAAAGGAAAATTTCTATCGATCAAAAGTAACAATTACAAATTGTCAAAAATTTTGCATTTCTGCCACCACAAACGGTACGATTCAACAGTAAATAAAGAAATTAGTAGCATCCAAAAATTGTGGATTTTTACAATCAAAAATGGCATTTTTTGATATTAAAAGAAAGAAGAAAATTTCAACTGCTAAAAATGACAAAATGTCAAAAAAATCGCACATTTCTATCATCACAAATGGCACGTTGGCAGTGAAACTGCCAAAAATAACAATCCACAACTGTCAAAAATTGTTAATTTCTATCGCACATCCAAACCAAATACTGTTTTCTTGTTGAATTGTTATCTCCAATAGCCGGAGACTAAGAATTTGAAATCATTTTTTTATTATCAAGTAATTGACAATTGAAGGCGAGAACTTGATATTTAGAGTTTTTGCAAAATGACCTTGTTCCAGCGCTTTCTTTCCAAACAAAAATGATCTTGATCTTCCATATATTCATATAATACAATATTGTTTCAGCAAGACGGCGCATTCCCGCAATAGGCTAATTCTGCGCATTCATCTGTCTCGCGGGCTATTCTGTCGGTCCTCATCTGCCAATCCACCTATTCGTATAAAATAAGGTAGAAAATAGTTATTTATGCAACAAGTGAGTAAAGTAGTACTTTTTTTCACGAGTAGGAAAGATTCCTACAAGTGAAAAAAAGTTACTTTACTCTCGAGTTTCATACAAAAATTTTTCTACGTCCGTAACTTTAAATAAATTTATAAATTTGATATAACCTTAATCATTTTTTATAAGTAATAATATTTGTTTTAAATAAAGAAAATAATAATAATCATCAAGTTGTCTTGATCGGAAACGAATGTATGATATTTATCGGCGGAACTCGCGGCATGTTGCGAAGCGTTCATGACACACTTTGCGCAAACAATTTTTTAGTTGCGTTAAAAAATGAACCGCTACGGCACTTTTTTTCACGCAAAAGAGTGAAAAATGAACCGTTATGGCACTTTTTTTCACGGTACTTGAAGGGTTCAGGAATCACATATTTTATGAACTCAAATTAATGAAAAAAACTGTACATTTTATAACGGACGTAGAAAAAGTATTGTATTAAACTCGTAAAAATTTTACAAGTTTTACTCGGGTAAATTGCTTCATACTCGTGGCAAAGGCCAACTTTCTCACTCGTTTAATAATATACTATTAAAATACCTGGTGTAAATGAATTCTAGTATACCCCAAATATATTTTCTTTTGGGGTCGAAAATTTAGTTACACCCAGTATATCAAAATTATAATTAAAAAAAAATATTTTATAAAAAAAAAATGCTGGGCAATAAAACGATACACTTCAGTTATTTCGATGTTCATTCAATTTAATAAATTCTTTTATGTGCGCACCCCAAATCTATGCGGATTGATACGGTTTTATTGCCCTCTTATGCGCCCTCGTGAGTTACGCGAATTTTATGGCCACTAAATTCACGTGAAATGTAAGAGACTGGTTCTTATAATCTCGCGAAAGTCCTGTATCTGCCTCGTGCCATCGATGCTATTATTATCAAGAATCAATTTGCTACAAGGCATTTTTATTGGAATATTATCATTATCGTAGGCTTTTATCGCCGTCTTAGTTTTCATGTTCTCTCCGATGAAAGAGAAACGAATGGAAGCTGTAAACCATGATCATTTATTTTCCTTTGTTAGCGTAAAAGTGGAAAATGTTGTTGTTTTTTTTTTTATTTGGAATAAAACTCTTTTAACTATTTGCGAGTCATTTTCAAACGTAAAGTACGACACGACCAGAGCACGCCCTCTAGAAGCCGATACTAAAATTCTTAAAGCAACATATTTTCACAGTTGTCGCTAGTTTGTACTAGTTTCTAATAACATTTTTTATTAACGTTTTGCGTGTAAATACATACTCAAGTGAATGAAAACGTTTCGTTGAAAACTTAATTAAGTTATAAGAGCACAAACTGACGTTCAAACATCCTCAATTTTTGTCGTGGGCGAAATAATCCGCCCAACTCGATCATAATGCGTTTCGTTCGTGTTTGCCTCGCTTTGGTACGCTGCTCTTAGAATCGTTCGGCCCTCGTTACCGTCTCGTGCAGAAAACCAGCATGTTTAATTAAAAAGGAAAACAAATGATGTTGGCGTGTAATAGGGCTCCATTACCCTCCGCCAACTTAATATCAAATCATCTACTTTAGCCCTAATGACGACAGCTTGACAGGAAATTAATTCCGCGCCGAGTAATTTTTGCGGAATCGTCGAACTTTCTGGAGCCCACCACACTAAAAACCTAACAATGTGAATTAACTTTATGGCGCCGATAAATCTTTCCCCGTTTCGTGGGGTCGGTCTAATGCCGAGTGTTAGCATAAAGAACGTATTAATCTTTCGGCTATTCTATTTAATGGCCATTCTATACGTATACGTTGTCTCTCTGGGGGAATTTGTTCATGTATTGATTGGATCAAATTTATAACGTAGAGTGAAAAAAAAAAAAACGATGGCCATTAACTCGAGAGGCGATTATTGTCTTGTTTTTTTTTTAATATTGTTTAGTGAGCAGTTTGTGTATTTTTTATCCTTAACAATATACAGAGTGTTTCAAATTCGAGACTCACCATGGGGTATCGCTTATCCAAAGAGAATAAATTCGGCACTTGCAGAATTTCATGCTCAAGTTTTCAATAATATATTAGATTTAAAAAAAAATCACTCACAACCTAAACGTTTTGTTGGAGTATAAATAATTGTGCATAAACATTAATGCATTAGCAATTTATATGATTAAGAAAAATAATATTTCAAAATCCCCTTAAAAATCTTGTGATGAGATCAAGAATTTTCAATATTCTAAAAATTCAAATTAATTTTTTTTCAGATTTAATTTAGGTTTAAAAACACTTCACTTATTAAATACAATGAGCCAGCTTATAATAATCGCCACCATCGCTTTACAGACAACTAAAACCCGCGTATTTTTTAATCGATCTGCTGGTGAATGCGCCGGGAACTTAAAATTTATGTGCTGCGCTCGCCGTAAATGCTGAAATTGCAGAAGTTGTAGTATATTACCAATAATGTATCTTATCTTTGGGGCAGAAAGATCACCTGGTCGATAGATCTTTTACAGATGGCACTATGATATTGTCTTACAATGTAAAAAAAATCTTTTAACCCAAAATATAACTTACGTTTGTGGTCGAACAGCAAATCGCTTACGCCAATTCCCTTATAGTCATTCACTCTCCTTAACCCGCAATTCCATCAAACATCCTTCCTTAAAAAAAAAAAACAAAATTGAATTGTAGTATAAAGGTTTTACATTAAAAAAAAATGTTTTTCACTGGTTTCACTCTTCTGAATCATCGCCATAGGTGTTTTATACTTTTTGTAAATCCGTAAGGAACGTTCATTAGGACAATGTTGCTAATGCAAATGTGCACGTGGGTAGGATGCGTGTGGGCGTATGTGTAGGCGTAAATAGAATATTGGAATTAGTTCCTAGTTTAGTTTAATATGAATTGTTTAATTAATTAAATGATTACCAAGTATTAATTAGCAGTAGTCTGAGCCACTCCTCTAGCATTATTGAAATATTTTTTCAAACGAGAAATCGGTTGTCTAATAATATAATTTGACTGTATAATAACAATAAGTATATAAGAAATATAAAATAATTTAAAAATAATAGATACTTTTTAACGAGTCTAATTGTTTTTCTAGTTATAAAATTTAACAATAAGTATATAAATAATATAAAATAATTTTAAAATAATCAATTGATTTATACATTTAGTTTTTTTAGTGTTGCATTTTTATTGGAAAATTGCATATAACAAATTTTTACTTTCGAGAAAGTGTCGTAAAATTTTCTTTTTTAACGGAAATCAAAATCGCTATTTTATTTTGCGAACTTTAAAAAAGTACAATTTTTGCCTTTTCCAATATCTTTACGACAATATTTCGTAATCCGCTTTAAAATAACACCAAATTACAGTAAAGTTAACGAATGCGTTTGGCAGTTGTACAATAAAAAAAAAACGAAAACTCCAAATTGAACGCGGTTTGCAAATCTGAGCTCCCCGTACGTCAATTAGTCGGATTAGGGATTTTTAATTTTTGATGAAATCGTGAAAAAAGACACGAGTAAACCCCTTGGAACTTTTGTTAAAAAATGCAACTTTCTTAATAATCATCGTGGACTATTGAAGTATACCTTTTTTTTCATCAGAAAGACGAGAGAAATTGATTGCCGTTAAAAAATTTCAGCTATCTTCAATAGCAAAAAAATTAGTCAGTCACCATGAGCATCTTAGAAAAAAAAAAGTTGATTTTTCAAACTTTGATCGGCCGTAGCGGCTAAACGAAAACTCCAAATTGAACGCGGTTTGCAAATCTGTGCTCCTCGTACGTCAATTAGTCGGAATCAATTAAAATTGGCGATTTTTAATTTTTGACGAAAACCTGAAAATCTACCCAAGGGTAAAAATTGGCTTTGGAATAATTTCCTGAAGAAACCACTGGTTCGATTCCGGGTTTCTACACACCACTGGAAAGATCCCTTCAAGACGCTTCGGAAAATGTACTTTCTCAAGAACAAATGTCAAATTAAGAGCCGTGACGCGTCAGCAAAGAAAACTCGAAAATGGAAGAAATCGAAAAAATCAACTTTTTTAATAATCATCGTAGACTATTGAAGTATACCTTTTTTTCATCAGAAAGACGAGAGAAATTGATTGCCGTTAAAAAATTTCAGCTATCTTCAAAAGCAAAAAAATTAGCCAGTCACCATGAACATTTTAGGAAATTAAAAAAAAAAGTTTTTTCAGACTTTGATCGGCCGTAGCGGCTAAACGAAAATTCCAAATTGAACGCGGTTTGCAAATCTGAGCTCCTCGGTGAAATTTTGACGTTTACAAAAATATTTAAAAACCGGTTTTTAAATTGCACTAAATTTGCCACATTTTCACATGAGAATCATCGAAATCGGACAACGCGTTTGGTAGCTGTGCAATTTAAAAAATCAAAATCGCGATTTAAAATATTCAAATTTTAAAAAGGTGCAATTTTAGCATTTAATATCAATTGTATGACATTTTACGATCCGTTTTAAAATTGTAGGGCTTTAAAAATGTGAAATTTTTGCATTTTGCGTTAATTTAATGAGAAAATTTTGTAATCCGCTCTACAATTACAATAAATTTACCATAATTTGACATTTGAATCTTCAAAACTGGAGATCACATTTGTCTGTACGGCAATAGAAGAAAAAACAAAATCGCAATTCAAAATATTCGAATTACCTAAACGTGAAATTTTGACGTTTTACATTGATTTTACAAAAAATATTTTTAAGTCAAGTTTTAAATTGCACTAAATTTAGTAATCAAAGTTTGGCCATCAAAATCGCAATTCAAAATATTCAAATTTTAAAAAGGTGCAATTTTAGCATTTAATATCAATTGTACGACATTTTACGATCCGTTTTAAAATTACAAGAAATTCGTCATATTTTGACGTTTGAGTAATCATAATCAGACGCGGTTGACTGTTCTGCAATTAAAAAAAAAATCAAAAATCGCAATTTAAAATATTCGAACTTTGAAAACGTGAAATTTTAACGTTTTGCATTGATTTTATGAACATGTTTTTTAACCATTGCACTAACTTTGGCATATTTCGACATTGCAGTCATCAAAGTTGGACAAAGCGTTCGGCAGTTACGCAATTTCAAAAATCAAAATCGCAATTTAAAATATTCGAACTTCGAAAACGTGAAATTTTAACGTTTTGCATTGATTTTATGAACATGTTTTTTATCAATTGCACAAAATTTGGCATATTTTAACATTGCAGTCATCAAAGTCGGACAAAGCATTCGGCAGTTACGCAATTTCAAAAATCAAAATCGCGATTTTAAAATATTCAAATTTTAGAAAAGTGCAATTAGAATCATCGAAATCGAACAACGCGTTTGGTAATTGTGCAATTTAAAAATCCAAATCGCGATTTTAAAAACGTAGAACTTTAAAAATGTGCGATTTTTGCATTTTTCGTTAATTTAATGAGAAAATTTTGTAATCCGCTCTACAATTACATTAAATTTACCATAATTTGACATTTGAATCTTCAAAACTGGAGATCACATTTGTCTGTACGGCAATAGAAGAAAAAACAAAATCGTAATTCAAAATATTCGAATTACGAAAACGTGAAATTTTGACGTTTTACATTGGTTTTACAAAAAATATTTTTAAGTCAAGTTTTAAATTGCACTAAATTTAGTAATCAAAGTTTGGCAATCAAAATCGCGATTTAAAATATTCAAATTTTAAAAAGGTGCAATTTTAGCATTTAATATCAATTGTACGACATTTAACGATCCGTTTTAAAATTACAAGAAATTCGTCATATTTTGACGTTTGAGTAATCATAATCAGACGCGGTTGACTGTTCTGCAATTAAAAAAAAAATCAAAAATCGCAATTTAAAATATTCGAACTTCGAAAACGTGAAATTTTAACGTTTTGCATTGATTTTATGAACATGTTTTTTATCAATTGCACAAAATTTGGCATATTTTGACATTGCAGTCATCAACGTTGGACAAAGCGTTCGGCAGTTACGCAATTTCAAAAATCAAAATCGCGATTTTAAAATATTCAAATTTTTAAAAAGTGCAATTTTAGCATTTTGTGTTAATTTCACGAGCGGGTTTCATAATCCTTTTCAAAATTTTACAAAATACGTCTGATTTTGACGTTTGAATCATCAAAATTGAACTTATTTGGCTGTTCTGCAATTAAAAAAAAATCCCTGCAAGTTCCATAAATAAAATCATTCCTGTCAAACTTAGCGATAGCGTCTAATCGATTTCGTAAAATTTCAGTCCTTTTAACAGAGGTACGTACAAAAAAAAACAATTTAAAAAAAATCCCTGTAAGTTCCAAAAATAAAATCAATCCTGTCAAACCTAGCGATAGCGTCTAATCGATTTCGTAAAATTTCAGTCCTTTTTACCGAGGTACGTACAAAAAAAAACAATTAAAAAAAATTCCCTGTAAATTCCATAAATAAAATCAATCCTGTCAAACCTAGCGATAGCGTCCAATCGATTTCGTAAAATTTCAGTCCAGTTAGTTTACAAGTTTTACCGAGGTACGTATTAAAAAAATAAACAAACAAACATGAATCAAACAGATTTTTATTTTTATATCAGTTACACATTTAATCAGCGTCATGCGCACTTGAATTCACAAGCGACTGCGATTAATTTCGTTTACATCCCTGCGATTTCATTCTCCTGAAAGCAATCTGTTTAAGTAAAATTGAAAATCTGTTTGTCCGTTTATTTTTGACGTTAACTGTCGGGTTTTTAATCAACGGCGACTGCGGTATTAATTCCTTTTTGAAACACGTTGTAAAAATACTGTTGAATAACGTATTGAAGAAATAATTAACTGTATCAACAGTTATTAATGAGAATCCGTGTCGTGCGGTGTCGATGGATTTTCAATTAAACGTGATGAAAATATTTTCGAGCTAATTCTCTTTGGGGAGAAAAGTGGATTAGTTGTTGGGCCGGTGCCGTTGGTGGTGGTCTTCAATCCCTCCTCCTTGGGGATCGAGGCCACTTTTATTAACTGTTGTGCACTCAAGGATTTGATAAACGGACTGTTTCGCCGGTATTTAATTAAATGATTTATCTCGAATTGTAATGCGATGTTAGCAAATTGGATTCCGGACCTTTGAACGCGTAAAACGTCGAGGATGAAAAACATAGCAGCAGTGATTGTACTTATTGCGGCTGGCCCTACCGACTATCAATCTCGTGGTACTTAAAATTTTCGTTTGGAGTGTAGTCGTTTCATCTTCTGCGGAATTATCGAATGCTGCTAATAAGTCTGTCTTTATTTACGGTTCTAACTATAGTCGGATTCAATTAAAATTAGAGATTTTCAATTTTTGACGAAAACAAGAAAAAATACACAAGTACATCCCTTGGAAATTTTGTTAAAAAATGCAACTTTTTTAATAATCATCGTAGACCATTGAAGTATACTTCTTCTACATCAGAAAAACGAGAGAAATTGATTGCCGTTAAAAATTTTTAGCTATCTTCAACAGTAAAAAAAAATAGTCAGTCACCATGAGCATTTTAGAAAATTAAATCCATTTTCATAAAAAATAAATTGTTTCTAAAACTGTAACTAAAAATAAACAGTCTTTGGGACAGGACAACCTAAATTAAGACTTTTTGAGCGGGCGCTATGACCAAGGCGACTTGCCTGTGTAACAAAGCAAGCGAAAATATTGCGCGGGCCGCCGTGTATGATGAACTGTATGCAACCCAATCTGCATGCTTGCGTCTAAAAATAGACGGCCCGCCTATAGCACACAGTTTGCAGTGTCTACGAATAGACGCTCCCTCTCAAAGTGTGCTAATAATAAAACTTAACATTTAAACAAGTAACAACTCATAACAAAGCACACTTTATAGTACGAAGTAACGATAAAACTGAACTAGTAAATTGACCATTTCCAACAGTTTATACAGAGATATAACATGGCGATAAATCAATAAATTCCTTAAACCTCCCGAGGGAAGTTCAAAAAATCATAAAATTTGGCGAAGAACAGACCACGTTACTCAATCTCATCATTGTGCTAGTTAAAGCTGAAATTCAATTATCAAATACTAGGAATTGGACGTTGCAAAATACACTCCATCTTAAATATCCACGAAGTTGGGATTTTTTCTTTCTATCTCTCAAAGTAAGCACTTTAGAACACGATGTATGGATATAAAAAAAGGTTCACCTCGTTCTTTCATATCAAAGTTTTCAACTCGGGATAATGAGACGCAATTTTTCAATTCCACAAACGGCCCCCAAACAAATTCGTTCCTTTCAGAGGTCCATTGAAATTAAGTGAAAGACGCGGACTAGAGTAAGGAGGATGAAGATATCACACCCTTACGTAATTTCCTGCCACATAAATTGCATTATGTATTCCGATGCCGAAGCAATTCACCCCCTCACCCAAACAACAAGAACCCGCTTCATTATGTTACCTGCTGTGTAATTTCGGCGAAATCAATCAGTAATGCAAATCACGTCGCTGTTGACAGATGCATAATTACATAATGTAATCATTAAATACAGACATTCTGTTGATAACTGCAAAACTGAGTCTTAAATAAAGACTAAAAATAAATAATCGAAACAACCACTTCCTTTTAGAATCAATTAGTATTTACGCAAAGATACAGGTAGAGTAAATATTTTCGGTAATATCGAAGCAGATCTGAAACTTTGTAAACAAAAAGCACTCAGTTCAACCCGGACGTGTACAGCTTTAAATCGTTTGTGTACATATTTGGAGGAATTGCGTATGTGTCGACACTTTGACGTAAATATTAGCAACCCTGTATCAACACGGTAACATTTTCGCTAGTCAGGAATTGCTCACAAAGGACCCTTTAGCAGTGTGTTTGTCAATTTAATATCATGTAATATTTGCGTTTAGTGTTTACTCTAATTACCTCTAAAAATCACAGGCTCAAAAGATGGATGAGTCGAATTGTTTTACGCTTATTTAAAATATTTTTTACATGCGTTTACTAAAACCAGAGCCGGCGGAACGTACAGGCAAGGCAGGCAGCCGCCCGTAGCGGCCAAATTTAGGGGCAGCGGCGGTATAGTTGTCCTTCAAAAATATCTATTATGAGTGTAAACTTCTCTACTTATGTTTAGTTCTTCGTTATCTTCGTCAGTTGTAAAAGTGTTTTTGTAAAATGTATTGCATTAACCTTTAATAGTCACTAGGGGTGTGATACACCCCAGCCTTTTTTCGACGTTGAATAAGGCCCTGAAATTGAAAGTAAACTCCATCTACAGATAGTTTGAACCTTCTACTGTGGACCCCAATAGGCATTATTTGAGCTCACGCGTCATTGTGAATGTGGTACCTGTTTGAGTCAATTCGTGAAAAATTGTGGGGTGTACGACACCCCGTGTGATCATTGTGCTAGAAAAAAAATTCTGCGCATTTTCTTCTCTGTGGATTATTCCGAGATTGCCGAATCAAAAGCGCTGCGATATTTGTTTCAGAAGAAGCGACAAAAGTCGCACATGCTATGTCGCAGTTGCGAGAGGTCGATGTGCGACATACATCGCACGTATTTATATGTGCGTCGAATGCTCTTTTGGGATCGAATAATTGTCTTTTACATTATAATAGCCTTTTTTCTTCATAATAATAGTTTTAAAAATATTTTCATATTCATATTTAACATTAAATTGACTTTATATTAGAAAAATACTAATATAATTTTTTCGTAAAAAATCCCACCTTCGATCATGAAAATAAATATACTTTTTGGAAAGGGCGCAAAATTTATTAATTCCATTTGGAATAATACTATTTCAGGTTTTCAGGTTCAAACTATTTTATTTTTTAGCTGAAAATTGAAATTACTACCGCATTTTTTACAAAAAAACTCATATTTTGCGGAATTTTTTTTGCAACATTTTTTTTGTTTATGTTTATGTTTGTTTATTTCCAATAACGAATACATAATTCATGGGTTGGTCAAAAATAGTCTCATACATCTTAAAGAATGAAAAATTCATTTACAATACAACATTTCACATGTGAAGTTACAGGTTTCGAAAACTATTCACATATTCTTGCAACTAGAGGTTCAAAATGTATCCCAGATTGTTATTTTTTGTTTTTTGTCAATTTAACATTAATTGACCGAAGTTTAAAGGCGTGGGGTGTACCACATCCCGAATGACTATTACGTCATTTTTCTGAGGTTTTAAGGGTTAAAAAAAGATCGGGAAAAAATGTAAAAAGTATCCATTTTTACTCACTAAAATAAAAAATAATGCTAATGAACCTAATTTTCCAATAATAAGTATTAACAATATATTTTATGAAATATATTTGCAAACAGTTATGAAAAATATTTATTTTATTTTTTCTTCGTTATCTTCATCAATTGTAAAAGTGTTTTTGTAAAATGTATTGCATTAAAAAAAATTGGGGAAAAAATGTAAAAGCTATCCATTTTGAGCATAATAAAAATATTTTTTTTCTTAATGAATATGAAAAACGAAAATAGTATGTAAAAAGTCGAAACAATTTTTTTTTGTAAATTCGCTAGTTTTCGATCTATAAAGGAGAAGGCATGTTATATGGCCCTAGAATAGCGGATTAATGAAAAATTGGGGTAAGATTTCAAAAACTCAGTTTTTTCTATAGCGAAAACTATTATTGCGTTTTTCTCGAGATAAAGTTTTCGGAGTTGGTGAACGCGATTACTCTAAAACTATTAAACCAATCAACTTGCTCTTGTATACAGGGTGCGGCATTTATCCCAGACACCTGAAATATTATGGAAACGAAAATTCTGAAAATAAAATGAAGGGGCTAATGCAGCAGGCATATATGTCATCATATTTTTTTTTTCATTTTTGGTTTATAATTATGAAATGATAATAGTTACAGCAAATTTATGTTAATAATAATTGCAGAGAATGCCAAAATGAACAACTTATAACGAATAAGTTTTTTTATTATTATAAGTAGGTTTTCAGGTCATTTCAAAATGGAAACCTATAAATTTTATTAGGCCGTCAAAATCTACGCATTAAAACAAATACCTTTTATTAAACATTTTTTTTTCTCCGGTGCTTACTTTTTGCAAAATTAAATTTTTAAATAAAATCTGTGGCTGATTAAAAAAAAATTATTTCCGTGGCAATTTTTGAAGACTAATCCAAATAAATTATTTTAAATAGTTAGGAATTTCTTTAACGTACACGTATAATAAAGTCAAGTACAACTAGCGCCAAACGCCATTTTGGATTTTTTTTTGTAACGCGCGGATCCGTGGCTGAACTCAAAAATTTAATTCGCCGCCAATTTTTATTAAAATTGCAAATAATTATAAAATGTTTATTGCATATCCCTTGACACGATACTTTTTTTACTTTCTCCGTTACGAAGTACGAGAAAGTATTGTGATCGTGAAAAATTCTTCAATTTTTTTTACGGAAATATCCGTTTTGGGGTCCCTAGATGCCATTTCAACAATTTCTGGAAAAAAAAATATTTGTGTCTGTATGTGTCTGCGTAGTCTCTCTGTGTGTGTATGTGTGTGTGTGTGTTTCACTGTGCGCGCTGTATTTCAAAAACTAATGGAGCAATTGATATAAAACTTTGAACATAAGTCTTATTTGATAATCCGAAGAACTGAAAAGCTTTTGGTAAAATATCGTACACCGTAAGTGGGCGTTTACCTTAACTGTTTTTTGTTTTTTCCCAATATTTTTACTTTCTCCGTTACGAAGTACGAGAAAGTATTGTGATCGTGATTTTTTTTCAATTTTTTTTTTACGGATATATCCGTTTGGGGGTCCCAATGCCATTTCAACAATTTCTGGAAAAAAATATTTGTGTCTGCTGTGTGTGTGTGTGTGTGTGCGCGCGCGCTGTATCTCAAAAACTAATAGAGCAATTGATATGAAAATTTAAACATCCATCTTATTTGATAATCTGAAGAACCGAAAAGCTTTCGGTAAAATTTCGTTTACCGGAAGTGGGCGTTTACCTTAACTGTTTTTTGTTTTTTACCAATATTTTCTTAAATATGAAAAATATCACAAAAACATCTTAACAAACTTTGAAGACAACAAAGAAATGAACATCTTTTGCTTGAAAACATTTTTTATAAAATCATTGTTATTCGAGAGAAAAAAAATATTATTTTTTTTTCATTTTTGGTTTATAATTATGAAACGATAATAGTTACAGCAAATTTATGTTAATAATAATTGCAGAGAATGCCAAAATGAACAACTTATAACGAATAAGTTTTTTTCAAAATCTCTTTAGTTTTTGAGTTTTCGAATTTAAAGTATAATTTTTCCATCTTTTATAATTTTGACATTTTAAACGTCAGTTTCATGCGAGTCTACAAAACGTTTGATGTACATTTAAAATATGATTTCAATTGAAAATAAACCATGAAAGTGTAAATATAAATAATAATAATAATAAATGCTTTATTCAAAAAAGGGACCATACATGATACAAACATAACATAACAATAATTAAACTTATGTCAAGTAAAGCCGCAAATTGAATACGTCATAAGAAAAAATAAAGTGATAGTATAAACTATTGCAGTTATACTATAGCTAACTGAGTATACGTATTTTACATTAATTAAACAAAAAAATCCGCAACAGAATACAGTTCTTTGTTAATTAAGAATGTTTTTAATTCTCTTTTAAATTCATTTATGTCGGTTATGTTTTTCAAATAATCTGGCATTCTATTAAATATTCGCAAGGATGCGTATGCAGCAGATTTCTCAGTTAAAGTGAGTCTATGTTTGGGGTATGCATAATTTTTCACATTCCTTGTGTTGTAGACGTGACCTACGTTGAGTTGATTAAACTTATTCTTATGCTTGTAATTAAACAATAACATTTCGTACACATAAAGACTGATGATACGATCGGAGAAAGTAACATGATGGCCACATCACCATTTTTTTAAATATGAAAAATATCACAAAAACAATTAGACAAATATTAAAGACAACAAAGAAATAAGCATCTTCTGTTTAAAAATATTTTTCATAAAATCATTGTTATTCGAGAAAAAAACGTATTAATTTTTTTCTCATTTTTGATTTCTAATTATGAAACGATAATAGTTACAGCAAATTTATGTTAATAATAATTGTAGAGAATGCTAAAATGAATTTTTTTAAATTATATGCGGGATTAACATTTTTTTGAGATTGGTCATAATTCGGATGATGGTGGAGGTGTCGAAATCCGTGGCTAGAAAGTTGTGGCCAACTTCTCGTCGGTGAGAGATACCGCTAATTTCTTCATAACGGGCTACCAATATAAGAAAAAGTAAAAAAAAAAAATACAAAAACATAAACCTTAAAGAAAAAAGTAAGCGCTGAAAAGAAATAAAATTAATGGGTGGTGCTATATGTTATTTCGATGCATTTTACGATTTTTTTTTTGGTTTTCATCTCTAGAAACTTGTTTGTCGGTGAACCACTTCAAACCAAAAAAAGAATCGTTTAAATAATAGTTTTTTTTTTAAACGCATTTTCTGTTTTTTAGTCCGCCATTTTGTTAATTTTCAATTTTTTTAAATTTTGTTAGGTTCATCGACGAACTGTGAGTATTAGATGAAAAATTTTTTTTGGTTGATTGTTTCGACTAATCCTGCGAAGAGATTTGGATACGTTGGACATCCGTTTTTATATTTCGAAAATATTGCAACTTTCTGTATTCAAAAAAATTGGATTCTATACTTTAAATACAGGGTGTTATAAATTCGAAAAATTAGCATTGCTATCTCGGTAATTATAAGAAATAGAGTGTTGCTTAAATGAAGGCAAAGTTGCGCATTTTAATGCTAAATAATTGATTAAAAAGAAATTTAAAATATTTCGACTAGTTATATTCGGAAAAAAACGAAAAAGTCAATGTTTTTTTTATTTTTTTTTTATGACTTTATTACTGGTTATTTTAAAAAACCAAGAGCACTCTTTCATAAGACATTTTTGTAAGCTCTTCCTGAAAATAATTTTATTTTTCAGATGCGATATTTTGTTATTTAGATCCGTCTATATTTTTTTTGAAAACTAATGACAAAATGCAGAAAATTGTTTGCCGGATAAGTTATTTTTAAATTTGGAGAGAAGGCATTAACTTTGAACCATAAAGTGTGCCTTAACTTTGACAACAGATAATAGTGTTTTTCAGCTTTGACATGACTTAAATTAGGTATTGTTTCTCAAAATGATATGACCTTTTAAAAAATCATAAAATATAAATTATAAAACCAAATTTCCTGTTTTAGTTTTTAAATCAAATCTCGATTATTTTTTTATTAATGCTCTTTCGAAAACCGTTATTTTTAACACACAAAGTTCATAAATCCAAAATTTAATTTCTGCAGAATATTTAAGAAGTTGAAATGTTTTGGCTGTTATTTATAAAATCATCGACATTCTTCACTACCAGAGTTAACAAATTTAGATTTTCAATTTTTTTTTCAAGGTTAACGCGTTCGTCTATACCGACAAATATGCAAATATAAGATTTCATAATTTTTTGTAGGCTAAAATATCTAAAAATTTAGTTTACAAAAAAAATATTGTTTATGATTTTAAACAATATGCATGTTTTTGATTACTCATCTCCAGCACTTTTGTTATTAAATTGTTAATCAAAAAAAAAAATACTGTCTACTAAAAATATTTTTGAATATTTTTGTTTTTGACGTTTTTTGATCATTAAAATTGAATTCTTTTTTCTTGTTAGTCATTGTCATTTATTACGGATAGCCAGTATAGTACAATAGTACCCGGTGTTCCATAAAAAAAAATAACATAAGTTTTAGTTGGCTCTCCGTTGTGAATACATAAAAATATTTTCCGATCGTAGAGTCGAAAATTATCAGCAACTTTTATATAAATCATATCTTTCCATCTTGAGTATTTAAAATCAAAAATCTTCTGTGAATGTTAAATTAACCTGAGTCAACCTCGCTCATCGCAGGTCTATTGAATATTATGTATTCTGTGAATGTATTTGAATCTTCCATAACGACGAGTCAATTTATTTCGATAACGAAACCCGATATCACACGAAATCACTCCGTTTCGCGATTGCTTGTTAATTATGTGATTTACGCGAGCATTAAAATTACGTTCTTAATTATGTATCGCTCTGGCGGTGAAATTAGCAGACACGGTTTCAATAATGAAGGGATGATGGCATCGTTAGTAATTCGATCCGGCGATCATTCATGGCCGAGGGTAATTTGCCAGAGTGGAAATTTAATATGTTAGTTAATATTTTTACATGGATTGATGTCTGTATTTACAGCGGCGATTACATGGATCGCGTTTAGTGCGACGCAATTTTGTTGTTTTTTGCCGTTGAAGTTATTACATTCAATAATCTGGAAGTCTGCATAATGATCGTGATAATAATAGAGGGCACTTTATTCCAATTAAGTTTCGAAACGACGACGTGACCTCCGGATCTAATTAATTATTTATTAAATTGAAAATAATTGGACTTATGAATATAAAAATAGATTGCACAGTTTTATTAAAATATTTTTTTTGCTCTGTACAAGGTGAATTACCTAATCGATATAATGAATCAAAAGTCTAAAACTCAAACACAAAATTATATAATATGACTGACTAAAATAGAAAAAAATATTTGGTTTTTGGTCATCATGTAACTTTCTCCGGAATGGTTTTTGGTCATCATGTAATTTTCTCCGGAATGACGGGATAAAAACGATTTTTTTTAAATATTCTTCGTACCTAAAGTTTCACATAATTCGTACGAAAAAAGTAAAAATGCATTTTGCAGAGATAAAATTTGAGTTACAAATTTAAAAGAAAATGCAAACATTGGAAATAACTTGTTGTTTCTGAAAATACATCATTTTTAAATAAGCAATAAATGTTAAAAAAAATTGTGCCGTGGATGCTTAGAGTGAAAAAATATGAAACCCCAAAATAAAATTATACAAAAAAAGGAAAAATTGCCAAAAATGTCTTAGAGTTTCAAAATCAGTTTGGGTTTTGAAGATACAACAAATCTAAATTGAGTTATGAATGTTTAAAAAAAATGATTTGAGTTGCGAAAGAACAAAATCTGAAAAAATATGAAATGGCAAAATAAAATTATCAAAAATTTAAAATTAAACTGGGAATGTTCTATTTTTTAGGAAGCACTTTGGTTTTTGAAGATACTCCAATTTTTAATTTAGTTATAAATAGTTTGTTTGAAAAAAAATATGAAATTAAATTATGCAAAAATTAAACCAAAGTTAAAAAGTGTTTTATTGATAGTATTTTAAGTGTCTGTGAAAAAAAGAACTTGAGCAGATTATATTTTAAAGAATTTAAGATTTAAATCAAAATTTTCAGAGGTTTTTTTTCTTGTTTTGGCCAGAGTAAACAGCTTTCGCAGCAAGAGGCATAATTCAAAATTACGCCGTGGTCAAGTTGGCGTATTTCAGCATTCGCTCGAAATCCCATTACACTTTTATCTTTCCACCGTGGAATTTATGGAAGTCTGCGGCTTACGTGTAGTTTCGTTTTTATATTACATAATCTCCTGTCAGCCACACATTAATAATGATTTAGCTTACATTTTGGTATCACCCGGGGTGTTAAATTACTTGCATTTGTATGTGCCACGATACGAAATAAATAATTGCCGAAGCTGAAATAAAGTGTTGAACACATTGTTGTTGAATTAATCAAGAGTTAATGGGTGATATGCGAAGAGCGTGAGGTCGGTCTTGCCCGAAAGTGATTTATTAAATACGTGGACCCTTCTAATTAAATTCTCTAATTAGAAGGGTCCACGTGAACTTTACGCCATGCCTTAGAATTACTTGTTGTTATTTCGTTATATAAACAGTCGCGTTAATTCCGCCAAGTCTTTTTGAGGGATCGAATTTATCGCCGCATTCAGACCGGAATATTGGGGTCGAATGGTAAATGATCTCCCCGAGGGTTGGATTTATTCAATTTCACACCACACTCGGTGAAATTGAGCGGAGTCGGAGTCAATTCGTGAGCGGAATTCGCGCAATCTTTAATTAGGTTAGATTATAACGCTTCCACGAATTCCGATCGAACAATCACCATACTGATTCAAAATTGGCTCAAACTTCGATGGAGGCTGGTTAGAGATATTTAAATGGTACACTGCCGAGCATAAAACTAGGGCCACTCCGTAATTTGAATTTTTGTTTTGACATATTTATTTTTTTGTGTGTGTGCCAGTTCACAACAAAAAAACAACAACAACTTTTTTTTTATTCAAGCAATCAGTTAGTAAACTGTTACAACCGAAAAAAACACGTAAAAGACTAAACATTTCCAAAAAAAAAAAAAAACGGAGTGACCCTACTTTTATGCTCGGCAGTGTATTAAAAATTATTTTCCAAAAAAAAAATCAAATTACGGAGTGACCCTACTTTTATGCTCGGCAGTGTATTAAAAATTATAACTGTAAATTTTTTAAATATGCTACAGACCGGTTTCGACCTTTCAGGTCCCATCAGTGCGTTTAGTTGCTGGTGGGGAAACGGAAATTAATTATTTCCTTATTGCATTAACTCATGCTGGAAATGTAGAGGTTTCGGGTGATGCTTGAAAAGGAAACGTTATATGTTATAAATCTGATCTGATTTTGTTTTAATTTCAACAAAAAAATTACGCACGAAAATCAATAATTCAGGTTAAACATTTAAAATAAGGGGGCAAAAACTTTAGACCCTGAAAATGAAAACTGTGGACCAAAAAATAAAACAATTAAAAAATCTAAAATTTAGATCAAAATGTAGAAAATACCAAAAGTTTTATTTGCAGTACACAAAACTACTGTTATATTATTATGGATGTATACACCAATATTTAATGCGTTGTGTAAGTAATCTGTAAGATATATACTAGGTGTAACTGAATTCTGGTAGCCCCTTAATATCATTTTCATTTTTTCATATATCTTTTTAAAATTCAGTATGGTGTTTTTAGAGAATAAAGTGTCTACAAGTGTAATTTTATTTAAAAATTCCACTTGACTTTAACTTTTCCATTTCCTGTATATTTGTACATAATTTAATTAGGGGACCATTTTTCTTGCAACGGTTCTAGATGTACCAGTAACACATAACGAATTAAATACGTGTTTAATTATAACAGCAGATTGCATTAATTTATTTAGTCTTATTTTTTAAGTACACAATTTTCAATATGAGATAATCTGATAGGCTACACACAAACGATCTCATATTAATTTCAAAAACGGCAGAAAACTCCATCCGCATGAAATTGCGGAAGTTTCAGTGTGCACATGCAGGTATTATCGAACTCGATAACTAATCCAAAATTGGAGTGGCGATATTAAACAGAGTTATTAACATTACTCATTTACGTCACCGGCAGGAGTTATCGATCAGTTTGATAACAAACATAATACTTGATTAATAATGTGATTCGAGACTGAAAACTAATGCTCGGCCAATATAGCAATCGTTTGTCACCGTCACGTTTGTCTTTCGTGGATTCGCTTGAAAATTAATTACATATGCTAATTAGCACCTAAATTTAGTGGTATTATTATGAAGGGCGTTAAACTCGTTTAAAAGCCAAATACGAAAGGCATTAACCGCCAAACGGAGATTGCCAAAGCTCGCTGATCCCGATAATGATAAAATACTACTGGGTTAATGGTGTCACCGGCGGTTATCTAATTGTAATTCATTAATTGATAAAATCAAGATAACAACGAGCGTTGTTCATTTATTTAAAGTAATAGTATCACGTAGTTACAATTCGTAACAGCTCGACTTTAGATATAGTTTGATCAAGGGATCTTTGAGTGTGCGTCATTGATGAAAACGCGTATTCTCGCACATTATAGCGACTAATTTAATTTATCAAAGAGGGAGTGAGCGCATGAAAATATTGTCGGAACCAGTGTTGCCACACGTTCGAAAACGAATTACCGTACCCGCGTACTCTGAATTACCGTACTTATTAATAAATTACCGTACATACATGTTAGATGTGATAATTTATTAGGGTGTGGACTACGAGAAATACACACTTATAATGATGTAAACTTACGATTTCAGAGGTGAAGCGAAGGTTTTCTAATTTTTTTTTACCGAAAATATCACATAAAAAACGTTTTTTCCCCATTTTATAATCTCGTTCTAGTGGATTATTTCGGGAATTTACACATTTTTCTACGAATTTGTTACATAAAGTCCTATCTGCTAATATAATGTTAACTATCGGGGCGAGATAGATTTTAATACTTTCCATAGGCATTTTCAAAAGTCTATGTTGATTCTAACGGAAGATGTTTTGTGAATATACTTACTAAAATTTTTCAAAAAAATTTTTTTGCTTATTTTTTATTTCATTTTTTTTAGTTACATTTTAGTTTAAACAGATTTCATTTTTTTTTTATTTATTTTCTTATTTTTGTAAATTTATATTTAGTTATATTTTAGTGTAGGTAGTGACCAAATTTGTATTTTATTGAATTATTTTTTATTATTTTTTCTTTAATTAAATATTTATTTTTGATTTTGTATTGCAGTATTTTGTGTTTATTTTTGTAAAAGTGGTTACCCGTAAATAAATAATAATAATTATTATTATTAATTCTATATCAGTTTTTTTTTGTTCGACAACTTAAAACTTAATTTTCAAAAATTCATAACTTACGGAAAAACTGACGCATTTTGAAAAATTACAGTACGTTTTAAAGGGAGATGTTTTGTGAGTGCATTAAAAAAATTGATTTTTTATTCTAGTCTTCGACAACTTTAAATATTAGTTTTCAAAAATTCATAACGCGCATTTTCAAAACTCAAAGTTAATTTTAAAGGTAAATATATTGTGATTGCATTAAAGGTTTTGAGAAATTCAATCATATCAGTAATTTTTTTCAATTTTTTTTTTGTTCAAATATTCGAAAAATTTAAAGAAATCATTTTTAAACATTTATAACTCACGCATCTTCAAAAATTAAAGATAATTCAGATGTTTTGTGAATATACTATTTTTTTTTAATTTTTAATAAATTCTAGCATATCATGTAATATATCAAGTGTCGGAAATGACCATTTTTAACTGCCAAAAATGACAATTTTCAACTGACAAAAAGGGCAATTTTCAAGTGTCGGAAACGACCATTTTTAAATGTCAAAAATGACAATTTTTAAGTGTCGGAAACGACCATTTTGAACTGCCAAAAATGACAATTTTAACTGCCAAAAAGGCGAATTTTCAAGTGTCGGCAACGACCATTTTTAACTGCGAAAAGTGATCATTTTTAATTGACAAGAAATGACAATTTTCAACTGCCAAAAATGACAATTTTCAACTGCAAAAAAGGCCAACTTTCAAGTGTCGGCAACGACCATTTTTAACTACCAAAAATGACAATTTCAACTGCCAAAGAGGCCAATTTTCAAGTGTCGGAAACGGCCATTTTTAACTGCCAAAAATGACAATTTTCAACTGCCAAAAAGGCTAATTTTGAAGTGTCGGAAACGACCATTTTAAGCTGCCAAAAATGACAATTTTTAACTGCCAACAATGACAATTTTCAACTGCCAAAAAGGCCAACTTTCAAGTGTCGGCAACGACCAGTTTTAACTGCCAAAAATGACAATTTGTAACTGCCAAAACGACAATTTTTAACTGCCAAAAAGGCGAATTTTCAAGTGTCGGCAACGACTATTTTTAACTGCGAAAATTCATCATTTTTAATTGACAAAAAATGACAATTTTCAACTGCCAAAAATGACAATTTTCAAATGCAAAAAAGGCAAACTTTCAAGTGTCGGCAACGACCATTTTTAACTACCAAAAATGACAATTTTAACTGCCAAAAAGGCCAATTTTCAAGTGTCGGAAACGACCATTTTAAGCTGCCAAAAATGACAATTTTAACTGCCAAAAAGGCCAATTTTCAAGTGTCGGAAACGACCATTTTTAATTGCCAAAAATGACAATTTTTAACTGCCAAAAACGACAATTTTTAGCTGCCCAAAATGACAATTTTAACTGCCAAAAACGCAAATTTTCAAGTGTCGGCAACGACCATTTTTAACTGCCAAAAGTGATCATTTTTAATTGATAAAAAATGATCATTTTCAACTGCCAACATGACAATTTTCAACTGCAAAAAAGGCCAATTTTCAAGTGTCGGCAACTACCTTTTTTAACTGGCAAAAAATGATCATTTTCAACTGCCAAAAATGACAATTTTAACTGCCAAAAAGGCCATTTTTCAAGTGTCGGAAACGACCATTTTTAACTGCCAAAAATGACAATATTTAACTGCCAAAAATGACAATTTTCAACTGCCAAAAAGGCCAACTTTCAAGTGTCAGCAACGACCATTTTTAACTGCCAAAAATGACAATTTTAACTGCCAAAAAGGCCAACTTTCAAGTGTCGGCAACGACCATTTTTAACTGCCAAAAATGACAATTTTTAACTGCCAAAAACGACAATTTTTAACTGCCAAAAATGACAATTTTAACCGTAAAAAACGCGAATTTTCAAGTGTCGGCAACGACCATTTTTAACTGCCAAACGTGATCATTTTTAATTGACAATAAATGACAATTTTCAACTTCCAAAAATGACAATTTTCAACTGCAAAAAAGTCCAATTTTCAAGTGTCGGCAACTACCTTTTTAACTGACAAAAAATGACAATTTTAACTGCCAAAAATGACAATTTCAACTGCCAAAAACGACAATTTAAAATCCAAAAAATGAACACATAGCATCGGACTTTTTAAAGAATTCAATCATATCGATACTATTTTATTTTTCTATTTTTTCTTTGTTCAAATATTTTGACCAATTTTCAAAAATTCATAACTCACGCAGAAATTGGCAGAGTTAGTTAGTTTTGAAGGTAAATGTTTTGTAAAGATATCAAAATTTTTGAGGAATTAATATATCAGTGTTTATTGTTTAGCCAAAATATTAATTTTCAAAAATTCATAACTCGCGCAAAAAGCGACTCAATTTCAAAAATCAAGGTTAATTTCAAAGGTAAATGTATTATGATTTCATCAGAGTTTTTAAGGAATTCAATCATATCGATAAGATATTTTTTTTCTATTTTTTTCTTGTAAAAATATTTGATCAATTTTTTTAAATGAATTTTTATGATTTAAAAAAAATTATAACTCAAAAATCAAAATGTATGTTAAATCTTGTGGGTATATTAAAAGTTTCGAGCATTTGAGTATTTATTTTCTCTAAATTTGTTCAATTGTTCGACAAAAAATCATTTTCAAAAAATCATAACTCGGGGAGAAATTGGCGAATTTGCAAAAAAAATTGTTAGTTGTAAAGTAGAACTATTTTAAAATGTTTGTGGAGTTCAATTATATTACTATTTATTTGTTCTAGATTTTTGTTTTGTTCGTCTTCAACAACTAAAAATATTAATTTTCAAAAATTCAATACACAAATTGACTCAGTTTCAAAAATCAAGGTTAATTTTAAAGGTAAATTGCATCAGAGTTTTTTTTTATGGAATTCAATCATAGGGATGATTTTTTTTTTAGTTTTTCCTTGTTTAAATATTCGACCACTCAAAAATTCGTTTTTAAAAATTTATGACTCGAGCAGAAATTAACACATTTTCAATGGTAATTGTAATTCCATCATATGTATGTAATCATAAGTATTCATTTTTATTTGTTCAACTGTTCGACAACTTAAAATATTACTTTTCAAAAATTCATAAGAAATTGACAAAGGGCAGAAAGACCTATGGTCGATAGCCCTTGACAGTTCATCATAAGTGTAATATGTAAAAATTAATGTAAAAAAAATTATGTCTGTCAATAAAGATGTTTCATATATAAAAAAAATTAAGTTAGTTTTAAAGGTAGATGTATTGTAAAGATGAAAAATCTAAAAAAATAAATAGTGATATTAAAAAAATCACCAGTTCGTAAATTACAAGTGAATTGAAGTGTTTGTGGTTAAAATATATTGCATTAATAGAAGCTTTATATTTCAAAGTCACGAACGTTCATTACTTAAATTGGGAAATAGTTTAGACTGAATATTCAGAGAAGAGGAAGTTTGAATATCTGGGGCGTGTTATGCGGACAACTAGTTACAAGATAGCACACCAGGATAAGATTAATGACAAAGCCTCAGTTGCTATGCATATGATATTGCATCTGATAACTTGCACCTCTAACTATCTCCTCCGAGATACAACACACTAAATTAAAATAATCATGTTAATTGCCTTACCTTACATGGTCATATTACAAGAAGACCGTGCAAAATAAACCACGTTCGAATTCAATTTGGATACTTTTTTATCTTCATTCCATTAAGGTAACATATTTCAGCGCGATTATCCGTGGAGATGTGTAAAGCTTTTAAATTCGCAAACGAGATAAAAGCATCATTGTAATCGCATCGCGATGCGATTCCGTTTCCCAGTTTTAGTTTGTAACGGCCAGTTACAACTTTTGTGGCCGGCGGAACAATCGAACTAGTTTTTTATCCTACTGCGACGATATTTAACGAGTTCCTCGCAAATCCCAAACGATTCGACTATATGTTACAGACACGGTTGAAAAAGAACAACTCGCACATCTACTTTTTGTTAGTTGAGCTTAAGACGAGACCCAACTTTTATTACCGCAATTAATTCCCCGAGGTAATCAATCAAACTACTTTATCGAAAGTAATTAAGTATACATATGTACCTCTATTGTGCATTTTTATGGAAATAAAGGTGATTTATTATTATTATTATTATTAATTGTGTTTGCAGAGGATTTAACCGACTTATATATGATAAGTTTTACACGTGATTGCCGACGAAGCAATGGGAAGCGATGTTATGAATGCATCACGGAATTGTAATATAAATAACATGAGTTTAGCATAAACAGACAATTTCTAATCAAGGTCCGAATCCGGAATTACCATTAGACATCCATTGAATAAAACATACGCCCTTTGATTTACATTCTGGCTGATATTTTAGGCGTCACTGCAGATCCATTAACAACGATTCAAAGTCAAATGTGATATTTGCTTTCATTACAATTGCGAAATTTCATCAACTAGATTACAGTCGGAAGCCGCGTTACTCATTTTGCTTACGTGCAGATTACATTTTCAATATTACAAGGTGGTGAATTATTAGTTCCAATATGCATCACATAGAATTAATAATAATAATAATGAGATTTTTTTACAAGAAGACACAATATTAAAAACAGGCGGTACCACACTTTGCGGAAAATATCACACCAATTCAGGGAAGAAAAATTCAGTATAGTATAGTATAGCTAATTCAAATTCAATTTGGTTTTTGTAAATTCAAAAATTTTCAATAGAGATATGGATTTTTGAAAATTTTAGTTTTATTTTTTTGAGCACTTGAATGAAAACATCGCTGAAAAAAATATAAAACGCACCGACAAAATTCCGTAAGAAATATCCTCAATGGCCAAAGTATAACTTATCCGAAATCAATTTGTTTTTTGTGAATTCAACCATTTTCAATAGAGATATGGATTTTTGAAGATTTTCGTTTTAATTTTTTGAGCACTTGAATGAAAACATCGCAGAAAAAAATATAAAACGCGTAGAAAAAATTCCTTAAAACAATATCCTCAATGGTCGAAGTATCGTTTATTTAAAATCACTTTGGTTTTTGTTAATTAAACAATTTTTAATGGAGATATGAATTTTTGAAAATTTGAGTTTTATTTTTTTGAGCACTTGAATGAAAACGTCGCCGAAAAAAATACAAATCGCGTAGAAAAAATTCCTTAAAATAATATTCTCAATAGTCGAAGAATCGTTTATTCAAAGTTAATTTAGTTTTTGTAAGTTCAACAATTTTAAACGGAGATATGGATTTTTGAAAATTTTAGTTTTAATTTTTTGAGCACTTGAATGAAAATATCACAGAAAAAAATATAAAACGCCTAGAAAAAATTGCTCAAAACAATATCCTCAATGGTCGAAGTATCGTTTATTAAAAACCAATGTGGTTTTTGTTAATTCAACAATTTTTATTGGAGATATGAATTTTTGAAAATTTTAGTTTTATTTTTTTGAGCACTTGAATGAAAACATCGCTGAAAAAAATATAAAACGCACCGACAAAATTCCGTAAGAAATATCCTCAATGGCCAAAGTATAACTTATTCGAAATCAATTTGGTTTTTGTGAATTCAACTATTTTCAATAGAGATATGGATTTTTGAAGATTTTCGTTTTATTTTTTTGAGCACTTGAATGGAAACATCGCTGAAAAAAATATAAAACGCGTAGAAAAAATTCCTTAAAACAATTTCCTTAATGGCCGAAGTATCGTTTATTTAAAATCAATTTGGTTTTTGTTAATTAAACAATTTTTAATGGAGATATGAATTTTTGAAAATTTGAGTTTTTTTTTTAGCACTTGAATGAAAACATCGCAGAAAAAATATAAAACGCACAGACAAAATTCTATTAAAAAACATCCTTAATGGCCGAAGTATAACTAATTCAAAATCAATTTGGTTTTTGTAAATTCAACAATTTTAAATAGATATATGGATTTTTGAAGATTTTCGTTTGAATTTTTTGAGCAGAAAAAATATAAATTTTCCACTAGAAACAGATCGAGCTTTTAAACGTAGGTTGTCCCAAAGAGTGCATCAAACCATAAACGTGATCAAAGTTAAATGTATCGTGTAGTAATTAATTAGCTCGATATGGAATATTAATTATAATAAGTAAATCCGTTTCCTATTTGCGACAGGGACGATAATCGGGCGGGAAATTTACAGCAAATTAAGTCGGATGTAAAATATGTCGGTGGTGTAATTAACGCGGCCATTTATTAACCGGTGCATGTGTTCGTACCGTAGATTTAGATGGAAACTGCATAAATCACGGCCTGGTCGCTTGTGTTGCAATTTATTTTATGGACTAACATTTGGGTTGATAGAACTACTAATTCATAAATACACGCAATGTGATTATTTTTGTCAGACTTTAAGTTTATAATAATAAAATTAATACCTCTTGATGACATACTTTCCGTGGTTGAGCTTTGTGCGTTACGTTAAAGTCGTTATGAAAGACCCCTAAAATTATTGTTTGGTTTCATGTATTTCGGTTTATTACGACCATTTTTAAATGATTTACTATGATTAAAAGGAGATACGAAAAGATTTTAAACGGATTACGAGGGTAACTTATTCTTAAATTGTTTCAGCATTGACAAAAGGGTCTCATCCTGATCCAGTTACGTTGGGTCCATCGCGTAAATAGGACAACCGTGTCTCTACTCAAAATGTCGATGCACTGGTGCAGTACAACTCCAAGAAAAGCCGTGCTAGTTTTAAATGCTCTCGATTTACATGCGAATTGTGCAAAGATTTATTCTTAACTATTTACGAAAATCTAGGAAGTGCACGAATATTACTTGCTTGTTTTTGTTCGTAAATAGAAGACTGTCACGTCCTTCCATCTGAATATCCAAACACTCTAAAAAATTGACACACCGAGGGGTGATCTTTTCCGATGAAATATTTGAGAGTACGTAATAATTCCATTCGGACATTCGTCATTGCCAAAACCAAACAAATCCAAGAATTGAGGTGTGTTTGGGGTTATTTATTATTCCTAATGGAATATGTTATATTCTTCCGTTTTAATGGAGAATATTTTCTTATTATGAAAATCCATCTTATCCAGAGCCCGCAATCAATCATTGTTATTTTAATTGTCTAATTTATCATTCAGGAAACACGCTTAATCTCACCAAATAATTTAATTATAAATTATCATTCATCCATTATGAATAGCCAAAGAGACGAGAACAAAGTCAATAAACATTATAATTGCATTTTTATTGTATATTTAGCTCTCATTAAATTTTCTTTATATTGGCCTCAAAATATACCGATGAGGGCGTTACGATCACGGTAAACAGCTGTAGTAAACGAGTACTCCGTTCGTTTTCCCGTTTTCTCATTTTATTTTAAATATGTTTGATAACTCTGTTTAAGCCTGCAGAATTTTAAGTTCCCGGCGCCCTCACCATAATATCAATCCACAAATAAGTTCATTTTTATTGCCGGTAAAACGATGGTTGCGACTATTATAATTTTTTTAGCTGAAGGTTAATTGGGATATCTGTAAAACTGTATTTATGCAATTCTTCATTTCGCAGAAAATAATCTTGCATAATAAAGTTTGCCAAACTATCGAAGTTATAGAAAATGGGTCATTTTGTACACCTGCAATTTATTTTGTGGCCCTTTCAAGTAAATTTTGATGAACTTGAAATTAAATTTAGAATTGAAATTATCTGTATTAAAAACTTGAAACATTGGACAACCTGGATTTTTTTTCTGATCTTTACAAGTAAATTTTGATGAACTCTCGCCCGCATAGCAGGGTTTTGCACCTTAATAAAAACCAAATTAGAAAAGTATATTTATTTTATATTTAATTAATCTGCAACTAGTCGAGGATTTCCACTTTTTAATTTTTTCCAAAATACATTAATTTTAAAAATACTGCAATAAACTCAAAACACCGGCTCACTGGTTTTTAAAATAATTGACCGAGAACATCGCTTAATCTCGTTCCGAAGTCCCAGATCTCAGGAACGATTGTGTATTTTTTATTTTAAAATATATGCGGTTTTCTTGCAGAATATTAATTTTTTCATCCTTTATTTTAATTAAGGTATAAGCTTGAATTGCGGGCAGGAAAAAATACAAATTAATTACATTTCCTTCAGACGTATTATCTCCCACCGTGAAAACGGAATAATTAATTAAAAACAAATATATCTCCTTCAGCAATATTAAAAACATAAAAATGTCATTTATTAATTACAACGTAATATTTCGTTTCTTATCTTTGCTTTCGTATTTACAATTTATCAACGTTAACGCATTAACTTTTTTAAACGCTGAAAATTTTCATAATTATTCTCATGAGGAGCATTAAAGGAATCGGACTTAACTTATCTTCCGTTTTTTTTTTTTAATAGAAACAAAACATTTAATACAGGGACTGATTCTGAATGTTAATGAAGGGGGCGGAGGGGGTGTGGTGTAATCTTTAAGTAGGGAGATTACTCGATATCATCGATCTGTTTTAATTTTCATCAGCGTTTTAAGAAATTTCCTCTAAATTAATTTAGAAAAAATTACACCTTATAAAACTTTGTACAGAGAACAACACAAAATATAATAACAAACAAAATTCTCCATCGCTGGTTTTCGAGATAATCGACAGAGAACAGCGCTAAATATCTTTTAGAAGATGCAGTCCTTTCGAGTGAAAACGAACATATAAAAACAACTGCAACACGCTTGAAACTTTCCAATTTTATCCAAAATGCATTAATTTTGAAAATCCTGCAGTAAACTCAAAAAACCCCACCGCCGGTTTTTAAAATAATTGACCGAAAACAGCGCTTAATCTCCTTGCGAAGTTCCAGACTTTCCGAGTGAAAACGAATATATAAATACAAGTGCGACACGCTTGAAACTTTCCAAATTTATGCAATAAGTTAATTTTAAAAATCCTGTAATAAACTCAAAACACCCCACCACTGGGTTTTAAAATAATTGACCGCAAACAGCGCTTAATCTCTTTGCGAAGTTTCAGATTTTCCGAGTGAAAACGTATATACAAAAACAACTGCGACACGCTTGAAACTTTCCAAATTTATGCAAAATACGTTAATTTTGAAAATCGTGTAATAAACTCAAAACACCCCTTCACTGTATTTTAAAATAATTGACCGCAAACAGCGTTTAATCTCCTTGCGAAGTTTCAGACTTTCCGAGTGAAAACGAATATACAAAAACAACTGCGACACGCTTGAAACTTTCCAAATTTATGCAAAATACGTTAATTTTGAAAATCCTGTAATAAATTCAAAACACCCCTTCACTGTATTTTAAAATAATTGACCGCGAACAGCGCTTAATCTCTTTCCGAAGTCCTAGACTTTCCGAGTGAAAACAAATACATAAAAAACAATTGCGATAAGCTTGAAACTTTCCAAATTTACCCAAAATACATTCATTTTGAAAATCATGTAATAAACTCAAAACACTCCATCACTGGTTTTTAAAATAATTGACCGCAAACAGCGCTTAATCTCTTTGCGAAGTTTCAGACTTTCTGAGTGAAAACGAATATATAAAAACAACTGCAACACGCTTGAAACTTTCCAAATTTATCCAAAATGCATTCACTTTGAAAATCCTGCAGTAAACGCAAAAAACCCCACCGCCGGTTTTTAAAATAATTGACGGCAAACAGCGCTTAATCTCTTTACGAAGTTCCAGACTTTCCGAGTGAAAAAGAATATATAAATACGACTGCGACATGCTTGAAACTTTCAAAATTTATCCAAAATGCATTCATTTTGAAACTCCTGCAATACACTCAAAACACCCCATCACTGGTTTTTAAAATAATTGACCGCAAACAGTGCTTAATCTCTTTGCGAAGTTACAGACTTTCCGAGAGAAAACGAATATATAAAAACAACTGCAACACGCTTGAAACTTTCCAAATTTATTCAAAATACATTTATTATGAAAATCGTGTAATAAACTCAAAACACCTCATCACTGGTTTTTAAAATAATTGACCGCAAACAGCGCTTAATCTCTTTGCGAAGTGCCAGACTTTCCGAGTGAAAACGAATATATAAAAATATTTGCAACACGCTTGAAACTTTCCAAATTTATCCAAAATACATTTATTTTGAAAATCCTGCAATAAACTCAAAACACCCCACCACTGGGTTTTAAAATAATTAACGGCAAACAGCGCTTAATCTCTTTGCTAAGTCCCAGACTTTCCGAGTGAAAACGAATATATAAAAATAACTGTAACACGCTTGAAACTTTCCAAATTTATCAAAAATGCATTGATTTTAAAATCCTGCAATAAACTCAAAACACCCAACCACTAGTTTTTAAAATAAATGACCTAGATATTTCTGCCCTGTCTCAGAAAATTTGGAAAGTTGTGACTTGATGATTAATAGTCGAGAATTTTAAACATTAAGAATCTAAACTGAGTTTTTATTTAGTAGAATTAATATCTATTTCATGTAACTCTCTTTAAAGCAGGTATTTTTTATATAATTGAGATTTGATTTTCACATGAATTATAATATTATAATATAAAACGAAATATCATGTACAAAAATCACATATTTTTTAAATTTACATTCATGCATGAATTATACCCTCTTTTAAGTAAGCCCAAGTAAAAAGAAAGAAATACTTTTTTTTGTTATAAAAAAAATTATTTTATTTATTCAGCCTTTGTTTTCCAGTTTTAGTATTCGTTCATACATCAACAACAAATCGTCTTTGTTCAGACTTTACACAATACAAATATCCGTTTTCATCCCTGGATCGTCCACTGATTAAATACCAATCCGAGGAAATTGAAAGGAATTCCTAATTTAAAACAATTGAGCTGTAACAAAAATTTAAATCGCTCGAACGTAACATTTTACGTATTCTATCAAGAGAAATGAATAATTTACAGTGACACCCGGAATTAATTCCGTACGTGTAATACATCATCCTCCATCATCCGGTATTCTATAACCCGCATTCCTTCTAATCATCCGACCATGCTTTTCCTTTATGCAATTTCATGTACCATTCTTGTGTAAATTATTATGTTACTGGGATGGCAATTAGCAGCTTGTGTTGTGTCTGAAAAAAATTGATGAGATTTTTATGGAATATTAAAATATAATTAATTAAGTAAATTTTAGAAGTTACGTGTTGGTGATAATTGTTTTTACAAATTTTACAAAACATAACAAAACAATTGTTTTTTTTTACCGGCTCGAGTGAATGAACTTCAAGATGATCATAAGCTAAGATTTTGTGCTATTATCAAAAATTCTACTGATGAGTTGATTTGAGATTTTAATGGAGTAATTAAGTACAATCCATTTTGAGTAAAATTTGTGAAATTTTAAGTTGCTAGAAATTGTTTTTTTTGTGTTTTTTTCGGTCCAGCGAATGCGCAACTTCAAAGAAATCAGAAGCTAAAATTTTGTGCGATTATGAAGTAATTTAATGTTTGGATATTTCAAATTTTTATAGACAAGTAAAAATTTATGTTTATAGCAGTTTTTGTTTTACTTTGTGAGAATTAGAAACTTAAAGTCAGGAAATCTAGTGAGATTTTTATAAAGTAATTGAGTATAATCGAATTTGAATAAATTTATAAAGTTTCATAGTTGATAGCAATTGTAGAAGCACTGAAAATAAAACTACGAAATCAAACAAGTGTGTTATTGTTATTAATAAATATTATTATGGTTATGGCGCAAGCCTAACAAAGTAAATAAACATTTTTATTATTTATATCAAAAATAGCTTCAGGGATAAATAATAAACTGCATTGATATTCATTTTGTGCTTTTCTACTACATTGAACCGGTATAATAAATAATGTTGAACATCGATATAATTGGCAATTATCGAAATAAGCACTGCACACGCGGTTAAATCAACTGTAATGATGATGTTAAACTAAAATATATAATTGGCATTCGCAATATGTGAATTATTTTATTCGTTCTTTTTACTACTTGTATGACTCAATCTTCGTTTTTATTAAATTCTCACTGTATTTCATTCTTATTATATTTATTTAAGATTTTATTATGTTCCAAAACTCTACCAGAATAACCTTAGTCGTTCGTGGTGGGTTTTATACTAGTTATAAATAGTTCTTACGAAACTTAAGCCATAGTGTAAATTTCTTAAACATCACACAATTTCGTCGGTAGAGTTCTACACTATTAGTGTACACAAAAGAGAACATTTATAGAACGCACGAGAAAATTGCATTAATGCCAGATCGCATTTTCTCAAAGAGCACCGCAACAATGAACGAAATTCCCAGGCTGCGTACATAATGTTCACCAGGCGATATTTCTTGTTTTTTTTTTTATTAAACACGAAATAAAAAATTTAAAAAAAAATGGTGTTTTCATTCGTTTGCGTCTATTAGGAGAAATTGTATCAATTAAAAATTTTTATTCAAAACTTCCAGTACAAATTAATTAATTTCTTGGCCTTCTGGAGGATGAAAGTCCCTAAAATTAGTGTACTTAACGAATGGAAAATAACGTGTGTTGATTAAAATATTTGTTGTACTGAATAGCCTCGAATCATTCAATGAACATTTTCCAATGCATTTTTAGTTATCACGAATCAGCTCAGGCGTTAAGCACCGTTTTATTGCATGCCTTGATATTTTTCCTAATCGTAAAAATGACCTCGTTTTAACACTGCGAGTGACCGCTTGATACAATGAGGACCTACATATGTTACAATTATTATGTATTTTTTTCGTTCTGTTTATTACCCTTAGTTTATAATAATTGCAAACACCGTTTTACCAGCAACTAATTTGAGGTAATCTATGAATTGAACTTCTGGTGGATGCGCCAGGAACAAAAAATGTACGTTATGCGCTCGCAGGAATTGGGTATTTGTGTTTTTCTTACATATTTTTTTCAATATTCTGAACGAGTTTTGTCCTGAAAATTGGATATGTACAAATACCTACTGTATTAACGTTAAACATTTATTCGGAAAAACCGGAGTTGTATCCTCTGCCGCATTGAAGTTACGCCACTGACTAGTAATAATTGTATCCTCTGCCGCATTGAAGTTACGCCACTGACTAGTAATAAAAACGTGCTTGATTAGAGAAATAATAATTTTATCGAATTTTTGAATTGGAAATGCTTCAACACTACGATAGATAGAGTCTACACCCAATTATAATAAATAGAGAATTCCTTCAAACGCGTTGCTGCAACCAATATTCGCGTTTATGCTCGAAGAAAGGGAATTGGCAAACTATTCGAATATTGTATAAAAGCTGGGAAATATGTACGAGAGCAACAGGAAAGAATTCGCACACTTATGAAATTCTTTACGACCTTACTTCGTGATTCAATACCATTTGGAGAGCAATACATTCCTTTAAATATTTTCGCGACATTGTCAAAGGACGTAACAATAATTTATGAAAGTCGAATATAAAAGGGTCGCCTCGTGGTTATTTACGGTTGCCCTCCATTCGTACGTATACATGTGGTTGCATACGATGCAATGAATTAATAGATATAAAAAAAAACTTATTTTCTTGAAGGTGGTAATATGAAATGGATATTAACTATCGAAAATTATCATCTCAATGGATATTAAAAACTTATTTTCTTCGCGGTAGTAATTTGAAATGGATATTAACTCTCGGAAATTATCATCAAATTAAAATTACGAATTAATACACAATAAAAGGCTGATAGCTATTTGACAGATTATCAAACTAATGTCATTTTATCATATGCCTGTTAATTATAAGGTGTGAGCCACAGAATTTTGTTTCCGAGTTTTCAATGCCTGAGAGAGAGAAACATAGCAGTCATGTCTGAGATAAATTCATTTTTCTTAAATCTAATTCAATTGAATTAGTGACGTAATAATATGCGACATACCTCATTTATCTCACAGCCAACTCTGAAACAAAATTTTGTGGCTCACACTATATGTAGTATTGCTTCTGTTAATAAAGATGTATTATATACAAAATAAAGACAACTTTTAATTTAACCGCATTTAAGTCAAAATTCTTAAAACATTACAGCCTTAACCAGTGGCGGCTCGTGGGACATGGCTCTACCATCGCCACAATACAATATTCCCCCCCCCCCCCTCCTTTTTTGAAGAAAGAAAGAACGATTTGTCTTCCTGGACCAAAGTAACTAGCGTAAGTGTTTTAAGAATTAATTAAAAATTCTTGCTGAGCTTGAAACTGCAGGTGGGGCCATGGCTCCTTGGCTCTGTATAACGAGCTGTGTCAACTTAAAGGGGTGAAATTTATTCCCATAAACGTTGACAAATATTATTACATAAATCACGGGTCGGAAAACTTTTTAGATTAAAAACGTAATTACAAGTTCATCAAATAAATTAATCCCCAGTCTCATCATGTAATCCTTTTGAAGTCGCCCAAGATGAAGTTTTTCGCACTCGTTTCGGCGTTTATATTTTTTTACGCGGTTTAAATTAAAACCTAACACGAGGATGGTCGCAGTGATACATAATTAAACTTGAAACAGTGCAATGATCAGCTCAATGCAATCTTTTTTAAATGGTTCTACAGCAGCGGTGGCTCGTGAATGTTCGGCGGTGAGGCAACGGAAGAAAATTTGGCCAATAAAGCAACGGAATATTTGCTTCCTTTATAAGAGTTAGTAGTGCAGCACCAGCGGCATCTTTGTCTTTGCCTCACCTACGGAAATGCACGAGCCGCCGCTGTTCTATAGCAGTGGCGGTTCGTGAACTTTCCTAGAGCAGGTTAGGAGAGAAAAAGATGAGGCGGGATTCACTACTTCTATAAAATTATAAGTTTTCTTTCGAAATTCGAATTTCACAAATGTCAATTTGCGTATCTCCATTCGTGGAAGTTCCACAAAAAATTGTTATCGACAAATAGTGTTCAGAATAAGATCTTAGGTTTGGAAAAAAAAATAGAAAGAACTTTTTGAAGAAAAATATTTTTTAACCTTTTTTGGACGTTTCCAGCCGATTTATGCACAATTTACGACAAAAGTCATTTTGCGTATCTCCGTTCGTGAAAATCCCACAAAACATTTTTTTTATAGACAAACAGTGTTCAGAATGAGCTCTTAGACTTGAAAAAAAAAAATAGAAAAAACTTTTTGAAGAAAAATATTTTTTAATCGTTTTTTGGACGTTTCCAGTCGATTTAAGCACAATTCACGACAAAAGTAATTTTGCGTATCTCCGTTCCTGGAAGTCCCACAAAAAAATTTTTATAGACAAATAGTGTTCATAATGAGCTCTTAGACTTGAAAAATCGCCGTTCCTGGAAGTCCCACAAAAAAATGTTATCGAGAAATAGTGTTCAGAATGAGGTCTTAGATTTAGAAAAAAAATAGAACATTTTTTGAAGAAAAATATTTTTTAATCGTTTTTTGGACGTTTCCAGTCGATTTAAGCACAATTTATGACAAAAGTCATTTTGCGTATCTCCGTTCCTGGAAGTCCCACAATTTTTTTTTATAGATAAATAGTGTTCAGACTGAGCTCCTAGACTTGAAAAAAAATATAGTAAAAACTTTTTGAAGAAAAATATTTTTTAATCGTATAATCGATAAAAGTCTTTTACGTATATCCGTTCCTGGAAGTCCTACAAAAAAATGTTTTCGACAAATAGTGTTCAGAATGAGGTCTTAAATTTTAAAAAAAATTGAAAATTTTTTTTGAAGAAAAATATTTTTTAATCGTTTTTTTTTGACGTTTCTAGTCGATTTAAGCACAATTTACGAAAAAGTCATTTCGCGTATCTCCGTTCCTGGAAGTCTCACAAAATTTTTTTATAGACAAATAGTGTTCAAAATAAGCTCTTAGACTTAAAAAAAATGTAAAAACTTTTTTAAGAAAAATATTTTTTAATCCTATAATCGACAAAAGTCTTTTGCGTATATCCGTTCCTGGAAGTCCCAGAAAAAAATGTTATCGACAAATAGTGTTCAGAATGAGGTCTTGGATTTGAAAAAAAAACAGAAAACATTTTTTGAAGAAACATATTTTTTAACCGTTTTTTGAACGTTTCCCGTCGATTTAAGCACAATTTACGACAAAAGTCATTTGCGTATCGTCGTTCCTGGAAGTCCCACAAAAAATGTTATTAACAAATAGTGTTCAGAATGAGGTCTTGGACTTGAAAAAAATAGAAAAAACTTTTGAAGAAAAATATTTTTTAACCTTTTTTGGACGTTTCCAGTCGATTTAACCAAAATTTACGACACAAGTAATTTTGCGTATCTCCGTTCCTGGAAGTCCCACAAAAAATTTTTTATAGACAAATCGTGTTCAGAATGAGCTCTTAGACTTGAAAAAAAAAATAGTAAAAACCTTTTGAAGAAAAATATTTTTTAATCGTGTAATCGACAAAAGTCATTTGCGTATAGCCGTTCCTGGAAGTTCCACAAAAATTTGTTATAGACAAATAGTGTTCAGACTGAGCTCTTAGACTTAAAAAAAAATAGAAAAAACTTTTTGAAGAAAAATATTTTTTAACCTTTTTTGGACGTTTCCAGTCGATTTAACTAAAATTTACGACACAATAATTTTGCGTATCTCCGTTCCTGGAAGTCCCATAAAAAAGTTTTTATAGACAAATAGTGTTCAGAATGAGCTCTTAGACTTGAAAAAAAATAGTAAAAACTTTTTGAAGAAAAATATTTTTTAATCGTTTAATCGACAAAAGTCATTTGGGTATATCCGTTCCTGGTAGTCCCACAAAAAAAAATGTTATCGACCAATAGTGTTCAGAATGAGGTCTTAGATTTGAAAAAAAAATAGGAAAATTTTTTTGAAGAAAAATATTTTTTAATCGTTTTTATGGACGTTTCTAGTCGATTTAAGCACAATTTACGGCAAAAGTAATTTGCGTATCTCTTTTCCTGGAAGTCCGACAAAAATATTTTATAGACAAATAGTGTTTAGATTGAGCTCTTAGACTTAAAAAAAAATATTAAAACTTTTTGAAGAAAAATATTTATTAACCGTTTTTCCAGTCGATTTAAGCACAATTTACAACAAAGTCTTTTGCGTATCTCTGTTCCTGAAAGTCACACAGAGAACCTTTTCCAGAGCGTGTTGAGAAAGAGGGAGAGAGATAGACAGAGAGATGTTGTCGCGGGATTCACTACTTACCCTTATAAAGGGAACAAATTTTCTTTCGAATTCGAATTTCTATCCGAATTTTCACCTTTCCCGGAGCATGTTAAGAAAGAGAGTGAGAGGGATGTTGACGCGGGATTCACTACTTACTCTTATAAAGAGAACAAATTTTCTTTCGAATTAGAATTTCTATCCGAACTTTCACCTTTCCCAGAGCCTTCGAAGCCTTCCATCCGAACTTTCACGAACTGCTGCTATACTGTAGTAAACATTTGATATGTTTCCACTCATGACTATCGACATTACGTTGATTAAATTAATCTCACCAGCACATGAAATAGTTGGTGCCAGTGCTGCTGTACGTCGCGGAAAAAATGTGCCGGTGCACCATCATGCGGAAACCACATTCTACGGCGGAAATCATCCAATAATTCGAGAAGAACGTATCGTTAGAATTCTAGATGCATATGACCATTTAACCGAGGAGCAATAAAATCAAATTCTCCTAAATATTTGTATACATTTTGTAAATTTAGCATAATTATTCGAATATTTAAGTATTAACCATCATGAAACAACCAGACTAACCCATGAATGTTGCAATTATTCTTCTTGGAAATTAAAAAAAAAAGAATGTACAGGAGTGATTTTGAGTTTTCTGGGGCCTAGGCATAACAATCAAACACGATTTTTCAAGGGAGCGATATTATAGTTAATTTCATACTTATCTTCTACCATGTAGAACAAAACTCAATTGAAACACGAACCATTTGGTGCACAGGCCAGATTTACGCGGGCCACACTCATTTTCAAATTTTGTGAAATTTATATTTTGAATTGAGGATTCAGGAATATGAATATGGATAGGATAATTAAAATATAATATAATTGCTTTTAGATGAATAGATTAATTAAATATTTTACAGGTACGAAAATGTGCACGTGTTTACTCGGCTATCGCGCTATCTTCTTCATAACAATCTTTTCTATTTTCATTTATTCTCAGAGCATCGAGCGCTACAAAAATTATCTCGAGGGCCGCATGTGGCCCGCGGGCTGCCTATTTGACAACCCTGATGTAGAATAATTCAGAACAGCTAAGAGTAATAATTTTAATTTGTTGATTGATAATTAAGGCGTTAACTTCATGATACATTTTGGAACTTTAAATAAAGCAGTTTTTTTTCTTTTTTTTTTTCTTGATATCACACTTTACAAAGTGTGTTTTATTCAAAATTTTAATTGGTATTTGTAGAACTCAAACTCTTAATACTAATTGATGACCAGATTACCGACGTACAAAAGTTACTCAATTAAACATTTGGCCTGTTTATAAATCCAGCAGTTGGAAACTTTTTCGTTTCGAGATGAGGCTGGAATTTCATTACGCGAGTGAATCGAAACTTTATTAAAACACGCAGCAATAAACTGTATTATTGCGTTGCGAAAGATGAGTAGATAGGATTAGCCGATTCTGCGCCCACCCATGTATAAGGTCCCATAAGACGTCACGCGCAACAGGTAGCGCTAGTTAATACCCGTAGGAATCGTTTCTCAGCTCAGTGGAGGTCCGCACAATAGGTGGCGTGCCGGCGGATGATCTGGACCGGCTCAAGCTGAGCTTGACCAGATCTGCGCGGATCGGGATCGGATCTGGGCAGATCGGGATCTGATCCGGATCTGTCCGGGTGGATCTGGTCCACCGGGCAGTGAGGAGCTTGGCGGCGCGGGGTTTTAAGACAAAGCACATTTTAGAAACATTTATTTTCGCCAGTACATAACTTAAACTTATCTAAGGAATGGTATGTTTGTTGTAGTTGCTCCACATTGACCTTCATGCACTCGCAAATACCTACAATTGATAAGTCCTGCACACCGCATTTCTTAGATAAAAATGTGAAACAAGCCGTCGCCATAAAAGAGGGTGATTTTAATATAAACTCCTCGATAGTTGCGGCCTTGTCTGCTAATTTAATGCACATATTTAGAGAAACAGTATTATCGTTTACATGTCCAAACCTTAATAGTAACAAGTTTAGAGAATCTACAATTGTCGTTGTCGGTATTTCCCAATTTAGTTCAGATAAAATTTGTTTTTCACATTTAATTATATCGTTTTTTGTTACACTGCTAGCCGTATACAATATTAATAAGTCCAGCGAAAGATGAAAGTCACTCACAAATTTCGAAGCGATCCAAAGACACGCAACCGCAATCCGTTGAAATGTACGTTTCTCGATATTTTTCAAACATAAAAATCTGTCCAAACAATTAACGGCAACATGGAAGACGGGAACTTCGCTGCTGGAATCTTCACACACCTCCAACATCCATTCAACAATAATTTTTCTCATATACTGTTCAATACTTGTTTGTACAGAATCGAAATAATCTAGACGTTCCATTTTCACAATTACGACTGACTAGTTTTACACAATGCGGTGAGGTAAAATTAAGCCACACTGTTGCATTGTACACATTTGTAAATTGGAGTGGGAGGCCCATCCCAGTGTGTTTTTCCAATATTATAATGTTTGTGACAAGGTAGCCTTTTCTGGTATTCTAGATCAGCCTGCTTTGATGTTGAGAGCAGCGCCCAAATATTTTCCAATTGTAAACCCTCAATTTGCTCCATATAACAACTGGGTAGGTATTGTAGATGTTCTGGGGATAATTGATGGTTGCAATATGCGGCTATCGCAGCATTAACTTTATCAGACACCATTTCCGGCTTATCTGCAGTTGGTTGTTCATGTAAAATGCGGTTGTGCTCTAAATCTATTTTAAATTTTTCTTCGCAATAAATACCAACTTCCAGTAAACACTCAAAATTCTCGATGGGTATGGTGGCTTGATCAAAAGTAGCGGTCGCGAGTATAGTTAATGCTTCAGCCGTAGTACATTCGCCCTTTACAGTAAGAACTTGAGAAAGACATTGATCATAAAAATCGAGAAAATGAAGTGATTCCAACCTTGAGATTCTTGATTCAACGAGCGGGAAAACTTTACACAAAGAAGTAAATGTTTTCAAATCTAAAGTTAGTTTCTCACTATTTTTACGGATACACGCATAGCGAGTTTTCGATCGAGCACCAAGAAATACGTCACATTCCTCAAAGATATTTAGAAATGGCTTAATTTCATCTACAGTAGCACATTTACAGCATTGTCTCATTTTAGTGGTTAAATATGTATTAATTATATCTCTCCTCTTTACAAATTGGAGCCATTCACTGTGTAAAAAATGTAAATTCACCTTTTTTGGTCCAGATAGTCTTATGGATGGATAAAATCCTCTTACCGCACTAAATCCAACAGCCACATAAATATTTCCACTTTTGTTAATATAATAGCGGGTTTCATTAATATATTTCTTTTCATTGCGCACAGTTTGATTAAAATCATTTAACATATCATCGAGAAATTCGAAGCAGCTGTCGTCATCGTCAGTGACTAGATCAATTACTTGATCGTGGTTTGCCATCGCGAAATAAGTAACAACTAACCATAAAATATTAAAACATCTTTATTTATACAGTAAATCAACCAATCACATGTTACAATTAGAAAAAAACATTTATTCATATTTTTCCAAATATTTAAATAACAATTTTACATTTGAAAGAGCGCAGTGACAGTAAATAGAAGTATGAAAGAAACACTCGGGCTCTGAAATATTATTTCTGAGGGATGGTTCTTCAGTCGGAAATTCTTGAACAAGAGGCCCCAAATACTTTTTCAATAGATGAACTTTTGGCGCTCCTTTAGCGTAGACGACATCATGTCCTTGCGATATTTCAAATAAAATTGGGCATAATTGATCCAAATCCGCAAAACCAGCACACCATCTTAAACCATGGTAGTTGTTTTCCAGCCATCGTAGTTGTCGAATTTCATTTGTTGTGAGAAATACTTCATTGAAGGGCGGTTTAAATAAAATATGGGTAGTTTTTTCTCCATCAAATGCTGCCAATTCCTTAGGTATAAATTTATTCCCGTCCAGAGTATATCCTTGAATATCAACCACCAACATCTTAGAGCACTTTGCGCACTAAACCACTTATTGGACTATATTCGACTAGACAATCGCTAATAATTAGGCAATAGGCGATTGTGTTTTCTGGAAACTTTGTCTTCGATTCAAATTCAATTTGCACGTCAACGCTTCCTCCCACAACTGACTCAATTTGCTTGGAACAGTCGATTATAAAGAGCGGGCAATTTTTAAATTGTTTATATGAGAGGAGGGGGTCATTCAATTCTCGATCGTAATAATTTGCTTGAAAGTTGCTGTAATCTTTGTGCGCCTTACTATATTTACCCTCGCCAAAGTCGTACTCTTGTTTATCGTATGGATAGCTCTCTGAATTTAAATAGAGTTTAAAGTTGCACAATGTAACATGATCAAAGTTACTGGCATCTTCAGTTTTAACATTTTTTTTGTTTGTTTGAAACGCCAACAGTATATATCTCGGTCTTTCTAAATGTGATGATGTGCGAATTGCCCATTTATCCGACATGTTTTGTCGCAATGATGGCAGTTCATGCAATTCCCAGCGGCGGAAAGGAATTTGTATGGGCCGATCAGTTTTTAAAAACTTCCAAAGTTTAAGTTTCACTTCATCGTTCACGTTAATATGGGGGACGTGCCATTCGAGTTTAGTTAATGTCAGTTTGCCGTCCGTCTGACCTTTGCTAATATTTACATCTGATCGTGCTCGCAAGAGAATTAGTTCTTGTTTACAATTAATTAATATTTTTTTATACATTTCTGCAAATCCTAACCATAATTTGAGTGGAATACAAGCAGTAAATAATTTTTCAACTTTGTACCACGTAGAAGGTGACTTATCAAAATTCCAACCACTGGTTTCATATGCTCTAGCATCTGCGGGCGTAAAAGAAACCAGCTGTTTCATGGTGGACGTTATGCCTACATCCTTTACCGAATCAATAACGACACCATTGATTTCATAGCGAATTTGATCGAAAAGAAATGCAAAAGCATTGTTGATTAAAACGGACGCAGTATCACCAACTCCACCATCAAATTCGCCCTCTATGTATAAGAAACTCTCGCAGGGTAAAGTGTAGATCTCTTGAGATAAGATGGGAATTCGAATTTCATCATTGTTATTGTAACTTGTTGTAGAGTACGGTTGATAAGTATGATATTCCTTTTTAGTGACGACATCATCGAACTGCACTTCTTCAAAAATGTTTAATATGTTTTCCGACATGTCTTTTGAGTGTGAATCCCAAACTCTGTAGAAATTTTAAATTTTCACGTGTGAGCGGTTCGGCTGCTCGCCACGTTGTGATTGCTCCCCTACCAAATCTGCCCCTTTTATTAAAGTTTGTTTGTATTTGCTTATACGTCAGTCCCATGGCTTTAGCTCCAGTTTGATTTCAATGTCCTCTTTTTGGAAATCTAGCAACTCTCTATTTTGATCCACTATTCTAAGAGTTATGTTGTGAATAGTTTGAACACTTACTGGTAAATAAATTATATTTCTAGGGTGCTCATTTATAGCCACTGCATGCCCAACATTAGGGGCAAAATGATGTAAAGAATGTACATCTTGATGATTGTGGTAAGAGCCCGATGTTATATTACAGTCTATCCGTATAAGTTTCACTTTAACTAAATCTACTGGAAAATTTGCAAAACATATCTTATCCTTTACATACTTTTGTTGTTTAAAACCTAATTCCTTGTGTAGAGAATCATCAGGAGTAAAATCTACATCAAATTTTGACCATAGTTCGCACTTTGTACTATGAGTATGGGCTTTTAGAAATATATTTTGGGAGCCTATTTTATCCTTTAAGAACTTTTCGAGATCTGTGATGTCGTAATATCCATTAGGAATTGCTAACTCTTTACCACCGCCATAATAAAACTTTTTATTGACTAAATTTGGCACGGTAAAAAATGTGTTGAAACTGACAAGACCTAAAGCATACTTTTTTCTAGGATCCAGGTTTATGGGAGGGTGGTATGTGGCGGAGAGCACAGGCCCAGTACCACTCAGACTAAATGTTAACGACATTCTGCACAGATATATGTATTTCAATTTTATTTATACAAAAATTCTAAACATAAATGTCCACAAGTATAAGATCCAAAAGTTTGATATCTTTGATGATTATATAAAATTAAACATTGTTTAAAATAATTAATTACTTCAAGCGGGGGAGATAAATCTCCAAAACTATCAAACCAGTTAACTGTATTACCCCTCTTTTTATATGCACACCAGTGAGTGCCCGGCCCATCTTTATCATCCAAATTTACAATACCGCTCTCATTTTTCCAAGGTCCTCTAATTGGAAGATCATTTCTCATAAAAATTCCTCTGAAATATGACAGCTTATTTTTCTTAATAAACTTTTCCAAATCTATGTTGGTAAGAGGCCGTTGGGGTAAACATATTAGTTTTTTGAAATGTACAAACCGACGCCGGATTTTTTATATCGCTCAAACCGCAATCCTCGATCTACATGAATTGCTTCCATGGCCTTATTGTGCCTCATTGCCTCCTCCAACCGTTTTTTAGCATCCTTAGCTTTATTTACTGCTGATGCAACAGATGCAGAGCCTCCTACAAATAAAATAATTAGCTACTGTTTTAGCACATTAGTGGAACAACTAACCAATTAATGCGCCCAATGCTGATAATCCCGCGAATAATGGAATAAGAAATCCTCCGCTTTTCGGTATTGGTATTATTCTCGGGATTTTGACATTTTTCTTGCCTCCAGATCGTCGTAATGACCGCTTTGCCGCTCTCAAAGCAAGTCTTATGTTTTCTCCCGAACTCAAACCACTTTTAGAGTGTTTACTTATTTCTTCCTGTATGGGCTTTAAAATGTTTTTTCTAAATGGCAAGCGTTTTTTAAGTTTACCACCACACTTTTGAATTCTTCGTTTCGAACCCATACCAAGTTTTGTTTTGGCATTCATAGCGCTCGTAACAGCATATGAGGCAACTTTTTCAGCCATTTTTGAATCTTTTGCTTTAAATCTTTCCCAAGCTAAATCTGCTAATTGTTGATCTGCGACTCTTCTCTTGTGCGGATCCTCACTTACTGAATACTCAATATCGTGTTTCCGACAAGCCTTATCAAGTTTGTTTATGCCCGGATCATCTCGTGCTAGACGCTTCTTTAGTTTTGTACCAGGTCCACAATATTGATACCCCGGCAGGTGCAGTTCAAAAGGTAGCTTGTTGATTAGCGTGTTTACAACACCTTGGCCCGCAATCATTTAAAGTAAGATTGTATAAGTATGTGATTATATATGGATTTTATTCAGTTCTCAAAGTTACACCATGCGTGTGGTACAGCAATCTGAGCAATTTAAAATTAAAAATTTTGATAATGTGTTCGCAAAAGATAAAGCGGCAAAACGCCATGGAAACCTTTTTCCGGATAACATTAGATGTTTGATAACCGGCGCAAGCAATTCGGGAAAAAGCAATCTTTTGCTCGGCATGATTGCAAACGCAAATGGATTATTTTTTGAGAATATTTATGTATATTCAAAATCGTTACACCAACCAAAATACCTCTACTTAAAAGAATTATTACATGAAATTGTCAACTATTACGAGTTTAAAGATACTGATGAAATTGTTCCGTACACCGAAGCAAAACCTAACTCAATTTTCATTTTTGATGATGTTTCCTGTTCACCGCAGAGTAGTATTCGAGACTACTTCTCTTTTGGAAGACATCAAGCTGTTGACTGTTTCTATTTATGTCAAACATACACCCGAATTCCTAAGCAATTGGTGAGAGACAACGCAAATTTGATTATTTTGTTCAAGCAAGATGAACTGAATTTAAAACATGTGTATCAGGATCATGTAAATACCGATATGTCTTTTCAAAAATTTGTAGAACTATGTTCACAATGCTGGAAAGATAAATATGGATTTGTTGTGATAGACAAAGAAAGGGAAATTAAAAATGGGCGTTATCGAAAGGGTTTAGATCATTTCATCTATATATAAGAACATTTATTGTATTCCCCTGCAGTGCAAATAAAGATGCCTTTGACTCCTGAAGTTCCCGATGTTGGGTTAAAACGAGAATTAATTAAAGCAAGAAATATAATTCGCAAGAAAGCTAGAACAATTCGCCGCAATCGCCTCCAATCTGAAGAGTTACTGCAGAGAGGATTTAAATTTATTGTGGAGCCCCTTAAAGCAGCTAGTGAAATTAAAAACGAAATTAAAAGTGAAAAATCTGAAACAGATATTTCTGATAATGCACGAAATGGCCGACAAGTACAACAGAGGGCATCCACATCAAATCGGGGCGCATCGGAATATGAAGATGAAGTTTTTGAATCTCAACCAGAAAACGTTGCTGAAATTGAAAATTTGCCAGAGGAAAGACACGAAACATCTTTGAATGAGTTGCGTGACATGTATTCTACTACAAGTGGGCGCAAATCAATCAGCGATACTTTTAGAGAGGCCGGCGTAGGCCCCCTAGCAACAAAATATTTTGATATGCTTTTAACAAATGCCAAAGACATGGATTACACTTATGGCATCAGATGGGATCCGGAAGCAAATTGTTGGAAAATTGGTGTTAAGGCACCCGATTTTATTGATAATGATGTGTACATTGAAAATAACAAATTTAAGGGGACTGAGGGATTGTATAATTTACTATTTCTCAATAAGCCGGAAAAGTATACTGCCGATGATTTGGAAAACTATAAAAGAATCTTGCGTCTGTCGAACGCTCATAAACGGCAGTATGGCGCAGGAAATCAAATTAACCGAAGCGCTGGATTTAAATATAAAAACATAATAAGTAAATTATTTCCTCCTCAAACTAGCATTCCAAAACACTTATCTCCCGGAACAAATCAGCCTAGAACATTGAGATCAACCAGGGGGACCGCATTAAACAAACAAGTTTCATTCAAACCGGAATATATATATTGGAATTCTGTCAATGAGCTGGTAGATAGACTGAAGCTTTTGTATGCTGCAAAGGTGGCAGGAAACAATTCGGTTAACAACGAGATTGTGTCAATTATAGAAGAATTGCGCGAGGCAAATGTTATAGTATGAGTGTTGACAAGTTCGGACGATATTCATCTCGTGTTACGGCTTCTTCCGGTTGTTTAACAGTAGATACAAATGGTAATTGGAATGCTCAAAATAGAAGGATAGTTAATGTTGGTGAACCCTCAACAACTGCGGATTGTGTTACTAAAAATAATTTGGATTATGTGACCGAAATATTTCAACAAAGACTAGTCTCGATTGAACAAGATCTACAAAAATTAAAAGTAAAACTAGACAAACAGAAACATTCAGATGGAAAAACGACAGGTAGTTTATGAACTACATAAACCCGTTCGGAAACATTTTCCGAGGCGGAGAACAATTGTAAAAGGACTATTTGATTTACTTCAAGCGGATTTAATGGAAATGATTCCCTATGCAAAAGAAAACAGAGGCCATAAATATATACTGGTAGTTATTGACTGCTTTAGTAAATTTGTTTGGACCCGGCCATTAAAATCTAAAAACGCTCAGAATGTTACTGAAGCTATGTTAAAAATTCTAGCAAAAATTTCGACCCCAGTAAATAATTTGCAAACAGATTTGGGACTTGAATTTTACAATAAAAAATTTATAGCACTTTGTAAAAAACGTAACATCAATTTATATTCTACATACAGTACAACAAAAGCAAGTATTGCGGAGCGAGTAATTAGAACTTTAAAAAGTTTGCTATATAAGGAATTTAGTTTACGTGGAAAATATAAGTGGCTTGATATTTTGGATGAAGTTACAGAAAGGTATAATAACACAGTTCACAGTACTATTGGTTTAAAACCAATCAGTGTAAATAAGAAAAATGAATCACTACTTTTAAAAACCGCATATTCTCATTTAAAAATTGCAAAAAGTGGGCGCTATAAGCGAGGAGATTATGTCAGACTTAGCAAATTTAAGAATATATTTGCAAAAGGATATACCCCGAATTGGACTACAGAGATTTTTAAAATAATTAAAGTAAAAATGACTAATCCAGTTACTTACCTTTTGGAGGATTCTAACAAACAACCAATAAAAGGTGCATTTTACGAACAAGAAATACAGAAAGTAATGTATCCAGACGTATTCTTAGTGGAGAAAATTTTACGTAGGAAAGGAACAAAGGCGTATGTTAAATGGTTAGGTCTCGATTCAGCACATAATTCGTGGATTAATTCAAAGGATATATTATAGACAAGTGTACATTAGAAATAAAAACACTTATATTAGATTTTTGTATTATTATTAACAAACAATTCATTCTTATCTAACAAATTACTCAGTTTTAAATAACAAACAGGAGAAGACTCTAAATTATCAAATTTTCCTGAACACATCATTTCCTCTAATAACAACTTAATTTCTAAATCAAGAAGTTTGCCTTTAACTAAATTGAAACCGCTTAAATTTTCAATTGAATATAATATAATATTAAAATCTTCTGTCTTTATAAACTCGAAAAACTTTTTATCCGTTAAAAACTTATGGTAATTTTCCCGACTAAAATTATTATTTAATATTTGAAGATATTGGAGTCCAACACATTTACACGGGCCCATGGTTGTCACACATTTGCACGTTGTATCCATCAACGAATAAATAATTTTGCGATTGTGTGTTTATTTTATCCAGATCTTCTTGCGTCAAGTGCGTATTAAATCGCGCTGGCAAAAATACAATTTCATTGGTTTTAAGAAGGTCACAAACAATCTTGGGGCCGTATGTTGTGGGCATAAATCTCAAGTTGGAGACTGGTATTTTAGTTTTCTGCGGTAAATCAGTCAACTTCTTGATATTGCTCTGTTTTCCTATTTGATTGAAACGTTCCTTAAGTAAATAATAACAATTAAAATTGGATTCTAATTAAAGAGCAGCAACAAGATAATAAAAGTAATATTTTTAAAACTATTAACAGCTGCTCTTGAAACAATTGTGTTATCAAGAAAACTATAATCTGAATTGATTTTACTCACCATGTTTCTACTGATTCGGGCTTTGATCAGAATACCAACTAACGTCGGAGACGTACTTGACAGACTAAACACACATATTGTTCTCCCGATCGACCGAGCACAACCACAAAAAACAATTCCACAAATACTTGAACATACTTCTACGACCATGAACATAACAAAGCCACAAATACCTTTTCGTTATCGAGCTCAAAAATTCAAGATGTATGTCAAGGGTAAAAAAACCAACAAATACTTTTGATGTGATAAGTACTCGACCATGAATTCCTCAAATTGCAGGAATAAACTGTGCCTGTTCTTTTAACGAGAACGCCGGCGTTCCTCACAAAATTCCACAAAAGCTAGCAATAAAAGCTACCGAGAACACTTGACTCACTTAAACTAAAATCAAAAAATCATGAACACTGAGAAAATAATCCTTGCTCTTCGTGCTAGGTTGGAGGCGCCTATAGCCGTAAGTTTGCTCACTAACAACAATTTCCTCAGTGCTTTGTTAAAACATTTTTAGACATATCCGATGATAGTGGATTTACGCCCCCCCCAACACTAGTAGTACAACCTGACCCAGACGAGATAATCACACTTTTTAAGGGGTATGTAACTAAATTTGCAAACTTATTTTCTTCAACTTTAAGATTCAACATTTCGACAATATTTTTTTTTACAGCATCTTAGAAGAAATACAAATATGGGCGTATGTGAATATAATAGATGACGATGAATTAATATTAGTTAAAAGATTTTAACTTTTATATATATATATATGGTAAATAAACGATTTATTATTATTATTTGCTCGTAAAAAGTTTTATTTTAGTAAAACTGGGTAGAATATCTGCTAAATAACTATTTTACTTTTAATTAGACAGGTTTGTGTTACAGAAAAAAATCCTAAAGTAACTAACATGGTTGCTATATATCATTAAAGCCCGTCATATTTGTTGTACTTATTTGAGCACAGTGTGCGAGTTTAAAATCTTTTGAGGGGCTACCATTAGAAAATTTTAAATATCCTTATGTCCCCAGGCTAGAGTATTTACACCATCCGTACAAATATAACGTTTATCATCGAAAGGTGAGAGAGCCAATTTATTTTGTGTAATTGAATAAATAGAGTGTTTAATTGATCTAAATAAATTTTGTTTCCTACTGATGGTAGTTTGAGTGAATAAACAGGTTTTGTAATCATCTCCAGCCAAATCTTGATTAACTACACATTTTTTAACCCCTTTTGCTTTTTTGGTCCAGTTGCCCTCAATGTTATTGGCATACATTTTTGATCTTAACCCAACAAATTCTGTCATTATCTTGCCACCGTTCTCATCCTTCATCAATCCCAAAACAGCTTTATTTTGAAGTGGGATGTTATATGGATTTTGAGGGTTAAAATTACTAGTATCAAATTTTGAAAGGTCTTGCTTCATGTCTTGAAATATGTCGTTTGTCTTTATGCGTAGTGTGAAACTGTCCGTGTCCATGTAGCATAAGTTCACATCATTTCCGTACTTTGATTTTACATAATTATAATAAAATTCATACATTAATAATTTTGATAGCTCTAAGACCGAAAAACCAATATAAATGGGCTTATTGTAGACAACTTTCAATCGGTCCAATTGAATAGCGACAAGATTTTCTGTGAAAATTGAAACGCAATTAAAATTTAGTTTGGCTATTAAACTTTCTGCGCCACGACGCTTGCCAATATCTTCCCAATGATTAATTAATTTAACGTCTACTCTTTTATCAATATTTTCCATCGTTTTGCCAAAAACAGAATTATTCATTAATTTATAAAAATCCTTTTCGAAATCATTTGTAGCCAATTGCCGCATGCTCGTATTTAACTCAATATATTTTTTTAGCCAGTCAGATTGTTCAAATTGTAAAACCCTATGAATTTTTGTTAATTTCAGCCCGTTTTCAAGCGCCTGTTTTAAATTTCGATAGTGAACTATATACTTTGTTTTATTATTTAAGTTTGAAATTAATTTGGTGTTGTTAAATTTCGATCCGGGAGGTACAATATTTTCTGAGAGAAATGGTAAATCATTGTGAAGATTGTGCAGTTTTTCTGTATATTCCATATCCACCTCCAAAAAATACCCCGTTAGTGAATCATCTGGTATAGTTGTTACATTAAACTGCTCAATTTCCTCCGCGTTTAACCATTTAAAATTACTATGTGGCATTAGTTGTGACATTGCCCATCCGTATAAATTATTTGCGTCCCAGTAAGTTAAAAATGTTGTTGGTTTTGTTTTGTCATAATCAGTCATGTACTTGTTATTAGCTTGAGCATGCCGTAATGAGCACTGGCTTATACCACCCCGAATACCCTTACGTACAAAGTGATGCATGTCAATGTCTGTCAATAATTCCAAGTTAATGTCAGTCAATTTAAGCATGGCATCCCACGACAGTCCGGGAGCTGTGTAATAGTGAGCAGGGTCCAAATTATATGCTTTAAAACAAACATCGCGGAAGTTTTCAAAAATATCACATAAAAGTAAAACGTCCGTTTTCAGATATAAGTCGGAATAGTCGCGGATCTTTTTGCAATTAAAATGGTGCCAAACGTTTTCTGCATGTTCATATTCCTTGGCAGTAATATCAGTGTTCGTGAGGGAATTAAAAAAGTGTCTTTTAGCGGGCAATTTTGTTTCGTCTAATTTTGAAAACGAATCCATATACTGATAAGGGAATACTCCTTTTTTCGCTACCAATTCAAATTGTTCCTTAACAGGAAAATGTTTACTAACATTCTTTAATTGTTCAGGTTTTAAATTTTTTGCTAAGTTGTCTAAGGATGAGGCCATAAATTTAAAGGAATCTAAAAATCTTAATTTCAAATAAACATCGCGATCAATTCCTCGATTATCAGTATATTTACTCACTCTAATTGCTTTTGAAAATGATATATATTTCTCCTTATTTTGAGGAATTACGTCAATTTTATCAGTATCAAGGCCGAATTCTTTTATGAATAAATGTGAGTCGTATCCTGATAAATTATGAAAAAATATTGGTAAAAATTTAGGAATCTTATAATTCAAATTACATTTGGAGTGGGCTGCTCCTACAAATTTTCCCGTTAAGTGACAATGATCGGCAACTTTCTCACAAGGGAGTAATTTCTTTTCACATATGTGGCACTCGGTTGCAGAATCTAATAATAGTTGTTCTATTGGGGCTAATTTCGACATTGGTACAACGGGTTCCAAATAATTTTCATAAATTAATTTCGCGTCAGCACTTAATTTTTCCATAAAAACTTTCGGACAATCTAAGCCCGTATAAGTAAAAAATTTATCATAATCTTGATTAAAGGAGCATTTAATATAATACGCGAAACTGTAAGGAGTATGAACATGCGTCGAGTAAGTATACAATAAATTTGGGTCCGGCTCACACGATTCAATTGGGGTGAGAATTGATTCAAAGTCGGCATAAACGGCGAATGGTACCCGCATTTTAGAATTAAAATTATTAAATTGTAATAAATTACCCGGAACCATTTCACCATTTTTATTTTTAATTAAATCAGTCGTTGGCATCACAGAGTAAATTTTGTTGCAGTCATTCAAGCTGTGGATTAAGAGCGCTTGTTCGCTGGGGAAAAAGGTCAAACACCCATCACACAAATACGTTTTATGACCGTGTGTGGACACTTGGCTTGAAATTAGTCGAGATAAATTTTTGATCCAAACATAATGACCTCTTTCCCCATCTTCGATGTACAAAAGGTTAATGTGTGTGTCGCGTTTAGTTTTTGAAAAATAAATTGGCCCTACCACCTCATGACTGCGCTTTTCACTGTTGAACTCTAGCCCGTACACATTTATTGAAATGTTATTTAACTCTTCAAATTTGGGGATATTATAAATTTTAAATGGTAGCTCCATACCTGCCAAATTTAACGCATCGCGATAGTGGGGATAAGATGTGGTGCGATCTGGATGGTGGAAGCGATCTACTGGATGAAGAGCTGACGTCACTGCCCAGGCGAAGCAAGCATCATCGTTATTCCGGATATTAACGCAGGCGTGCTTCTTCTTTATTGCCGAGGGCAGCTCCAGGTATGATGAACCGCGAATGGGGGTATACCTATTGATGTTCACCTCCAGATGAGATACCCTTAGAAGAGCCCATCCGCTATCTCGCTCCTGCACAATTTAATTCACATATCACATTTTGTAACTTTTACTTTAATTGACCTAAAATACATAAAAATGCTTGTACTTACTTGAAATTCCTCGCTTTTTGTCTTTACGGTGGCACATAAACGTTGGAACAGCTCGCTTACATCGGTAGTGGGTGTTCCGATTTGAAATCGGGTGTTGAATGATTTCATCTCGGGTTGCACATCATCCCCAGGTTTAATATACAACCCGAACAGCTCGATGTTGGTCTTTACGCTTTGCCGGTTTTGTTGGCTCTCATCAACCAACCGAATGAACTTTTCCTCACAACTTTCAAGAAATGAAGGGATATCTGTTTGGTCCTGGGGCGATGGAATCCGATAACTAGCGATGCGGGCCTTAAATGCGGATTTAATTTTTACAACCCCATTCTCCAGGGGTTCACCTATATTCTGAAGATGGCGTTGTGTTCGAAGATGACCAACGTATGCAGGGGTGGTACTAAAATCTTCCGCACAAACATCGCACCTAATATGTTTAGATGTTGTTGCTCGTGTTTGAACCAAATTTCCTTTAAATTTCTTACAAGGTGGTGTTTTATCATCGCCACAGCAATGTTTGTGCAATTCTACTCCACCCTCTAACTCAACACCACACACTTCACATAGTTGCTGACTGGAGTGATATTTTTTTAAATGCCGATGTAAACTGTCTGGGCGCGAAAACGAACTAGCGCAAATTTTGCAATTCAACATTGTTGCTGTGGTAGTTTGTAGTGATATGATAAAATAGGACACTTTTAGGCGCTTATATAGCCAGGCATGGCCTCGTTGGCTTTGTTAGTCCAACAGCAAGCACGTCATTGCTGACACGTTCGACTCTTAGCAGTAATTTTTCCAACACGGCGCGCGAACTAATGGCGGGAATGGGTAAATACTTTCATTACTAATTAAATTACAGATTCACGTCTTTTAGAATATTTCAGAGTGTGCGGGACCTATTTTGTGTGTTACTTCCATCTCGATATCAACAAAGTTCGTTTAATGCCTCTCTTTAGTCCACAAATTAAACAATCCGTGAGAGTCTGTTTGGACTGTTTTAAGAACGAGGCCGCCGAAAATTACTTTAAGGTTAGATGTGTACAAATCAACAATAGGATTTCCGCCGAAGATTTGAAGAAAGAAATTAAGACGTGTGAAAAATGCCGAACCTCTTTATTTAAAATTGAAAAACATGTTTAGTTCTTAATAAACGAGAAAATAAATGTTTCTAAAATGTGCTTTGTCTTAAAACCCCGCGCCGCCAAGCTCCTCACTGCCCGGTGGACCAGATCCACCCGGACAGAATATATTAAAATCACCCTCTTTTATGGCGACGGCTTGTTTCACATTTTTATCTAAGAAATGCGGTGTGCAGGACTTATCAATTGTAGGTATTTGCGAGTGCATGAAGGTCAATGTGGAGCAACTACAACAAACATACCATTCCTTAGATAAGTTTAAGTTATGTACTGGCGAAAATAAATGTTTCTAAAATGTGCTTTGTCTTAAAACCCCGCGCCGCCAAGCTCCTCACTGCCCGGTGGACCAGATCCACCCGGACAGATCCGGATCAGATCCCGATCTGCCCAGATCCGATCCCGATCCGCGCAGATCTGGTCAAGCTCAGCTTGAGCCGGTCCAGATCATCCGCCGGCACGCCACCTATTGTGCGGACCTCCACTGAGCTGAGAAACGATTCCTACGGGTATTAACTAGCGCTACCTGTTGCGCGTGACGTCTTATGGGACCTTATACATGGGTGGGCGCAGAATCGGCTAATCCTATCTACTAAGATGGCAAAAAGTGTATGAAACAATATCACCTGAACAGGTTTCGCCCTCTCCGGCCCCGAGAGCACATTTAATTGTCAATCCGTTTTTGCAGTGTCGGCATTAAATTAGGGAAAGTTCGGGTGAGAAGGGTCAGGTCTATCCTCGCACCCCTTTCTGCCCGTAAAAAATTAAGTTTGTTTCGTCCGGAGTGTAAATTGGAATTTAATTGATGATTTATATTTAGTGGAGAGAAACTGGAAAAAAATGTAAAACTTGAAATTCGATCTTACTTTTGCTCAAAATTGGCTTTGTAATGATTTCCTGAAGAAACCACTGGTTGGATTCGGGGTTTCTATACATTACCGTAAAGATCTCTTCAAGACCCTTTAGAAAATGTACTTTCGCAAGAACTAATTTCAATTTGAAGCCCGTGACGCGTCTGCAAAGAAAACTCGAAAATGGAAAAAAATCGAAAAAATCAACTCTTTTAGTAATCATCGAAGATCCTTATGTAATACGTTTTCTTTATCAGAAGAACGAGCTAAATCAATGGATGTTAAAAAATTTCATCTAGGAAAAAATGCGAAAAAATTGGCTGGTCACCATAAATAATTTTCAAAAAAAGTCGATTTTTCAGACTTTGATTGGCCGTAGCGGCTAAACGAAAACTCCAAATGGAACACGGTTTTCAAATCTGTGCTCCTTGTGTGTAAATTAGTCGGATTCAATTAAAATTGTCGATTTAAAATTTTTGAGGAAAACCTGAAAAACTACCCAAGGGTCCCCCCTTCTTACTTTTGCTCAAAAATTGGCTTTGAAATAATTTCCAGAAGAAACCACTGGTTCGATTCCAGGTTTCTACACATCACTGGAAAGATCCCTTCAAGACGCCTTGGAAAATGTACTTTCGCAAGAACAAATGTCAATTTTAAGTCCGTAACGCGTCTGCAAAGAAAACTCGAAAATAGAAAAAATCGAAAAAATCAACTCTGTTAATAATCATCGTAGACCCTTTTCCTCATCAGACAATTTAGAAAAAATGCGAAAAAATTGGCTAGTCGCCATAAACCTTGAAAATTTTCAAAAAAAAGTCGATTTTTTAGACTTTGATCGGCCGTAGTGGCTAAACTAAAACTCCAAATTGAACGCGGTTTTCAAAAATGTGCTCCTTATGTGTAAATGAACATGTTAGAAAATTTTCAAAAAAAAAGTCGATTTTTCAAACTTTGATCGGCCGTAGCGGCTAAACAAAAACTCCAAATTGAACGCGGTTTTCAAATCTGTGCTCCTTGTGTGTAAATTAGTCGGATTCAATTAAAATTGGCGATTTGAAATTTTTGACGAAAACCTGAAAAACTACTTTTGCTCAAATATTGGCTTTGAAATTATTTCCTGAAAAAAACACTGGTTCGATCCGAGGTTTTTATTCATCACCGGAAAGATCCCCTTAAGAAGCTTTAGAAAATATATTTTCGCAAGGACAAATGTCAATTTAAAGCCCGAGACGCGTGAGCAAAGAAAAATGTTAAACTTCAATGTCTCAGAATTGTAGAATTGTAACTTAGCTGCCTGGTTTTGGTTGTATGCCGGCGATATATATTGACAGGAAATGCAATTTTTTTTCCTAAAATCACGCATTTCTCTCCCTCGATATATAATCAACTATTTACATCGGTGCTTTTGGAAAATTTGCAATTCCACAAATTCATAAAATCCCATTATTCAATTTTGATTAGTTTTTATTTCACGAATTTCACGCGATGATCCATCAAATTGAATGTATTCACAAAAAAGGAACATTAAAAAGTTAAAATGTTGTTTTATTAATTGTTAAACCGCTAAAATACGTGTTTAGGATAATAAAAACAATCGTGCGAATTCGGGTTTGTTTTACTTTTACAATAAATTCCCTGCGAATATAAACACGTACAGGCGGATATTTCCACAAATGTAATTAGAATTCGGTGTAACGCGTCAGTTTTCAACATTAATTAATTTCACGAAGACTGTATACATTAATAAAACCTTTATCGCGGATTTTCAGGCGGAAAAATTGTGTAATTAATTATGTACCTGGCCACGTTGAATCACCCCCAGAACAAATTGGGGGTCTTGGGTTCGAATCTATACCCGGCGCACCGAATCGGTGGTATAATAGGTTTGCGTGATGTGAAGCGTATGTCACGCAGCCGAAATTTTTAATCACGCCCATGTTGTGTTCTCGTTTTTCTGTCTTATTTAAATGTAGTGATTACGTTCTATTCTTAAATCAGCCTTTTTCAAGTACAATTAATTAGGAAGTGGTAAATAGTTAGATTTTGTGGGTTAAAGTAGGAAGATTTATATTTACGACACAGAACTAAAATGTGACAAGGCTGTGTAAATCAGGCTTTTCATAACGTCTCGACGAACTATCACGAGGACGCGGGGTGAACGCAACGTGATCATACCACCTATTCGGTGCGCTGAGTATAGTGTGCAGATTTATACACCGGGTGCAAAAAAAACGGTACAAGTAGTTTTGTACTAATATATCTTCGTGAGTTATCAATATTTTTAAATAATTAATGCAACACTGAAAAACCCAATTTTTATAGAGAAAACGAAGTACTTTTGCTCTAAAAAAATAGTACTTAAACTTGTGCCCTGAGCATCTTCTTGTATGAACTTCTTCCATCCTTTCAGGAATTCGTACTGTACGTTTTAAAAAATGCAATTAATCATTTTTTCAATCCGCAGAGTGTAAATATTTTGTTTTTCAAAGCAATATATACAAATATCTTTATTTAAGAATTGATACAATTAAATATAACATACAAATAAAAAAATATGTTTTTCCGCAATTCTTAATTGGCTATCGACCGGAGGTCCTTCAGCCAACAAAGCCATATTTAATACGTTAATTATTATTGAATATTTACTACTTGTACCTTTTTTTTGGCCCACTGTGTATATTGCAAATCGAAGTTAACTAAGCTACCCATATATCTACACTTTACAAAAATATCTCTCTCACCTCTTTATAAGACTGAGACTTATCTTTGTCGGCGCGTTGTAGGGTTGTAACTGTATCCTATAAGTGTATTGAATTCACACGAAAAACTATATTACATCCATGCGTCTGCCTGTTATATTAAATAAAGTAAATAATACCTCCTTGTGAACAAACAACATTCTTTACTCTGAAAGAGACACAATGAAATCCGGTTGTTGGGTAATGAAGACGGTGACATTTTTTTTTATTGGTAACGAACTCAAGTTCAGATCTCTAAATAATAGGGAATTACACATACATACATAATAACTTTGTTTTTCTATTAAAAGTTAAAATTTTGATTTAGCTTTAAAATATCGTTCGTTTTCCGCAAAAAAAAAACTATTAGTCGTTCAATCGCTGGAATAATACAAATCAAAATAAATGCACGAAGTTTGAAAAAAAAAATCGGCACAGTAGTTTTCAAGATATCGTGGTCACTGATTTGAAAAAGCAGTTTTGAGAAAAACACGTTTAAAGTTTCAAACATTTCGACGATGCGAACGGAACATACTTTGAACGCCTGTAACTCCGACAATTTTAATCGAAATAATTCCAACTTTGTTATAGCTAATTTTGCTAGTCTAGTAGAAATAAAAATAATATAATAATAATAATACATTTATTGGCGTATTCAACTTTTTACAAAGAAATACATAAAAATAAGAAATGCTCTAAAAATAATATAAACAAAATTTTAATAATAAGTAAGTCACAGTAACTTTATCTAATATCAATTAGAGAATTACAAGAATGCATGAAGCACGTGTTTCGATCAATTTGTTTGAAAGCATCACAAATTTCACCCCTCTCGCAATTTTTTTCGGGCGCCCCCTTTGAGCAAAATTTTAAGAGCGTGGAGCTAATTGATTAGCCTTTGATACACCCCTCCACGCATTTCGTTGTTTTGTACGCCCTCGCAACATCGACGCGTAGAGCCAATTTTATTAAAAGAATTTCTGAACCGCTAGGTCGATGGTAAGTTGATCTAGACGTCGGTATTAACTCGATGGAGGCATTTTTTTTCCGGCACGTCAACTTCAATCATTATCTAACATGCTGCGTTCCTCAGTTTCTTACGCTCAAGGAGGCAATTTTCGTTGCCGAAAGGAAAACAAAATAACATGTGCATAAATCTATAAAGATAAGAACACTTGATCCCGAATGGGGTGAAAGTTATTTATGGTGGTGGGGCGTGGGGGTATTTTTGAAGGAGATGAAGAAAACCGATGTGAAAATTTTTCAGCCACGAATTGCCCGGCGCATTCACCACAGAATAAAAAATTCTTCAATTTTAATGATTTATGATTAACCAAACGCTAAGAATGTAATTAACATAAGCCTATAGATGTACAGTCAATCCACAATCTCAATTATTTTTTCTAAAGTCCACGCGAACTCCCTTTTTAAAATGACAAGAATTCAAAGTCCAATACGGCACTGTTTATACGCGTTTCAAATTTATTTTTTTAACAACAACGTGTAGATAAGAGCCTACTTAAACGATTTAAAAGATGAAATTTTGGGTAAATATTTAAACGCGTCAAACAGTGCCATTTTGGCCTTTGAAAGTTTGGTTTGGGTGGACCCGCGAAAAAAAATTCATAAAAAAATTATAAACAATTTTACCAAAAATTTCATCGTTTCAATCGTTTAAGTAGACTCTTATCTACACGTTGGTGTTATTTAAAACACGTCAAACAGTGCGATTTTGGACTTTGAAAGTTTGGTTTGGGTGGACCCGCGAAAAAAAATTCATAAAAAAGTTATAAACAATTTTACCAAAAATTCCATCGTTTAAATCGTTTAAGTGGGCTCTTATCTACACGTTGTTGTTAAGAAATTAAATTCCAAACGCGTCAAACAGTGCCATTTTGGCCTTTGAAAGTTTGGTTTGGGTGGACCCGCGAAAAAAAATTACCAAAAAATTTTACCAAAAATTTCATCTTTTAAATCGTTTAAGTGGACTCTTATCTACACGTTGTTGTTAAAAATTAAATTTCAAACGCGTCAAACAGTGCCATTTTGGCCTTTGAAAGTTTGGTTTGGGTGGACCCGCGAAAAAAAGATATAAAAAATTTTACCAAAAATTTCATCGTTTCAATCGTTTAAGTAGACTCTTATCTACAAGTTGGTGTTAAAAAAATAAATTTCAAACTCGTCAAACAGTGCCATTTTGGCCTTTGAAAGTTTGGTTTGGGTGGACCCGCGAAAAAAAATTCATAAAAAAGTTATAAACAATTTTACCAAAAATTTCATCATTTAAATCGTTTAAGCAGACTCTTATCTACACGTTGTTGTTAAAAAATTAAATTTCAAACACGTCAAACAGTGCCATTTTGGACTTTGAAAGTTTGGTTTGGGTGGACCCGCGTTAAAAAATTAATAAAAAATTTATAAACAATTTTACCAAAAATTTCATCATTTAAATCGTTTAAGTAGACTCTTATCTACACGTTGTTGTTGAAAAATTAAATTTCAAACGCGTCAAACAGTGACATTTTGGCTTTTGAATGTTTGGTTTGGGTGGACCCGCGAAAAAAAATTCATAAAAAAGTTATAAACAATTTCACCAAAAATTTCATCGTTTAAATCGTTAAAGTAGACTCTTATCTACACGTTGTTGTTAACAAATTAAATTCCAAACGCGTCAAACAGTGCCATTTTGGCCTTTGAAAGTTTGGTTTGGGTGGGCCCGCGAAAAAAAATTCATAAAAAAGTTATAAACAATTTTACCAAAAATTTCGTAGTTTAAATCGTTTAAGTAGACTCTTATCTGCACGTTGTTATTAACAAATTAAATTTCAAAGCGTCAAATAGTGCTATTTTGGCCTTCGAAAGTTTGGTTTGGGTGGACCCGCAAAAAAAAATTCATAAAAAAGTTATAAACAATTTTACCTAAAATTTCATCATTTAAATCATTTAAGTGGACTCTTATCTACACGTTGTTGTTAAAAAATTAAATTTCAAACGCGTCAAACAGTGCCATTTTGGCCTTTGAAAGTTTGGTTTCGGTGGACCCGCGAAAAAAAATTCATAAAAAAGTTATAAACAATTTTACCAAAAATTTCATCATTTAAATCGTTTAAGTAGACTCTTATCTATACGTTGTTGTTGAAAAATTAAATTTCAAACGCGTCAAACAGTGACATTTTGGTTTTTGAATGTTTGGTTTGGGTGGACCCGCGAAAAAAAATTCATAAAAAAGTTATAAACAATTTTACCAAAAATTTCATCACTTAAATCGTTTAAGTAGACTCGTATCTTCACGTTGTTGTTAAAAAATTAAATTTCAAAGCGTCAAACAGTGCCATTTTGGCCTTTGAAAGTTTGGACCCGCGAAAAAAAATTCATAAAAAAGTTATAAACAATGTTACCAAAAATTTCATCATTTAAATCGTTTAAGTAGACTCTTATCTACACGTTGTTGTTAAAAAAATCAAATTTCAAACGCGTCAAACAGTGCCATTTTGGCCTTTGAAAGTTTGGTTTGGGTGGACCCGCGAAAAAAAATTCATAAAAAAGTTATAAACAATTTTACCAAAAATTTTATCGTTTAAATCGTTTAAGTAGACTCTTATCTACACGTTGTTGTTAAAAAATTAAATTTCAAACGCGTCAAACACTGCCATTTTGGCCTTTGAAATTTTGGTTTGGGTGGACCCGCGAAAAAAAAATCCATAAGAAAGTTATAAACAATTTCACCTAAAATTTCAACGTTTAAATCATTTAAGTAGACTCTTATCTATACGTTGTTGTTGAAAAATTAAATTTCAAACGCGTCAAACAGTGACATTTTGGTTTTTGAATGTTTGGTTTGGGTGGACCCGCGAAAAAAAATTCATAAAAAAGTTATAAACAATTTTACCAAAAATTTCATCACTTAAATCGTTTAAGTAGACTCGTATCTTCACGTTGTTGTTAAAAAATTAAATTTCAAAGCGTCAAACAGTGAAAGTTTGGACCCGCGAAAAAAAATTCGTAAAAAAGTTATAAACAATGTTACCAAAAATGTCATCATTTAAATCGTTTAAGTAGACTCTTATCTACACGTTGTTGTTAAAAAATTAAATTTCAAACGCGTCAAACAGTGCCATTTTGGCCTTTGAAAGTTTGGTTTGGGTGGACCCGCGAAAAAAAATTCATAAAAAAGTTATAAACAATTTTACCAAAAATTTTATCGTTTAAATCGTTTAAGTAGACTCTTATCTACACGTTGTTGTTAAAAAATTAAATTTCAAACGCGTCAAACACTGCCATTTTGGCCTTTGAAATTTTGGTTTGGGTGGACCCGCGAAAAAAAAATCCATAAGAAAGTTATAAACAATTTCACCTAAAATTTCAACGTTTAAATCATTTAAGTAGACTCTTATCCTTACGTTGTTGTTGAAAAATTAAATTTCAAACGCGTCAAACAGTGACATTTTGGTTTTTGAATGTTTGGTTTGGGTGGACCCGCGAAAAAAAATTCATAAAAAAGTTATAAACAATTTTACCAAAAATTTCATCACTTAAATCGTTTAAGTAGACTCGTATCTTCACGTTGTTGTTAAAAAATTAAATTTCAAAGCGTCAAACAGTGAAAGTTTGGACCCGCGAAAAAAAATTCGTAAAAAAGTTATAAACAATGTTACCAAAAATGTCATCATTTAAATCGTTTAAGTAGACTCTTATCTACACGTTGTTGTTAAAAAATTAAATTTCAAACGCGTCAAACAGTGCCATTTTGGCCTTTGAAAGTTTGGTTTGGGTGGACCCGCGAAAAAAAATTCATAAAAAAGTTATAAACAATTTTACCAAAAATTTTATCATTTAAATCGTTTAAGTAGACTCTTATCTACACGTTGTTGTTAAAAAATTAAATTTCAAACGCGTCAAACACTGCCATTTTGGCCTTTGAAATTTTGGTTTGGGTGGACCCGCGAAAAAAAAATCCATAAGAAAGTTATAAACAATTTCACCTAAAATTTCAACGTTTAAATCATTTAAGTAGACTCTTATCTATACGTTGTTGTTGAAAAATTAAATTTCAAACGCGTCAAACAGTGACATTTTGGTTTTTGAATGTTTGGTTTGGGTGGACCCGCGAAAAAAAATTCATAAAAAAGTTATAAACAATTTTACCAAAAATTTCATCACTTAAATCGTTTAAGTAGACTCGTATCTTCACGTTGTTGTTAAAAAATTAAATTTCAAAGCGTCAAACAGTGAAAGTTTGGACCCGCGAAAAAAAATTCGTAAAAAAGTTATAAACAATGTTACCAAAAATTTCATCATTTAAATCGTTTAAGTAGACTCTTATCTACACGTTGTTGTTAAAAAATTAAATTTCAAACGCGTCAAATAGTGCCATTTTGGCCTTTGGAAGTTTGGACCCGCGAAAAAAAATTCATAAAAAAGTTATAAACAATTTTACCAAAAATTTTATCGTTTAAATCGTTTAAGTAGACTCTTATCTACACGTTGTTGTTAAAAAAATCAAATTTCAAACGCGTCAAACAGTGCCATTTTGGCCTTTGAAAGTTTGGTTTGGGTGGACCCGCGAAAAAAAATTCATAAAAAAGTTATAAACAATTTTACCAAAAATTTTATCGTTTAAATCGTTTAAGTAGACTCTTATCTACACGTTGTTGTTAAAAAATTAAATTTCAAACGCGTCAAACAGTGCCATTTTGGCCTTTGAAAGTTTGGACCCGCGAAAAAAAATTCTTAAAAAAGTTATAAACAATGTTACCAAAAATTTCATCATTTAAATCGTTTAAGTAGACTCCTATCTACACGTTGTTGTTAAAAAATTAAATTTCAAACGCGTCAAACAGTGCCATTTTGGCCTTTGGAAGTTTGGACCCGCGAAAAAAAATTCATAAAAAAGTTATAAACAATTTTACCAAAAATTTTATCGTTTAAATCGTTTAAGTAGACTCTTATCTACACGTTGTTGTTAAAAATTTAAATTTTAAACGCGTCAAACAGTGCCATTTTAGCCTTTGAAAGTTTGGACCCGCGAAAAAAAATTCATAAAAAAGTTATAAACAATTTTACCAAAAATTTCATCGTTTAAATCGTTTAAGTAGACTCTTATCTACACGTTGTTGTTAAAAAATTAAATTTCAAACGCATCAAACAGTGTCATTTTGGCCTTTGAAAGTTTGGTTTGGGTGGACCCGCGAAAAAAAAATTATAAAAAGTTATAAACAATTTTAGCAAAAATTTTATCGCTTAAATCGTTTAAGTAGACTCTTATCTACACGTTGGTGTTAAAAAATTTAATTTCAAACGCGTCAAACATTGCCATTTTGGCCTTTGAAAGTTTGGTTTGGGTGGACCCGCAAAAAAAATTCATAAAATAGTTATAAACAATTTCACCAAAAATTTCATCGTTTAAATCGTTTAAGTGGACTCTTATCTACACGTTTTTGTTAAAAAATTAAATTTGAAACGCGTCAAACAGTGCCATTTTGGCCTTTGAAAGTTTTGAAAAAATTCATAAAAAAGTTATAAACAATTTTACCAAAAAATTCATCATTTAAATCGTTTAAGTAGACTCTTATCTACACGTTGTTGTTAAAAAATCAATTTCAAACGCGTCAAACAGTGCCATTTTGGCCTTTGAAAGTTTGGTTTGGGTGGACCCGCAAAAAAAAAATTATAAAAAGTTATAAACAATTTTACCAAAAATGTCATCGTTTAAATCGTTTACGTAGACTCTTATCTACGCGTTGTTGTTAAAAAAATAAATTTCAAACGCGTCAAACAGTGCCATTTTGGCCTTTGAAAGTTTGGTTTGGGTGGACCCGCGAAAAAAAATTCATCAAAAAGTTATAAACAATTTTACCAAAAATTTCATTGATTAAATCGTTTAAGTGGACTCTTATCTACACGTTGTTGTTGAAAAATTGAATTTGAAACGCGTCAAACAGTGCCATATTGGACTTTGAATTCTTGTTATTTTAAAAAGGGAGTTCGCGTGGACTTGAGAAAAAATAATTTAAATTGTGGATTGACTGTACATCTATAGGCTTATGTTAATTACATTCTCAGCGTTTTATTTATCAAAAATCTTAAAATTGAAAAAAATCGGTGGTAAAAGCGCCGGGAAATCCGTGGCTATCTTCACATCGGTATGAAGAAATACTGCTGTATTCAAAGAAATTTACGTTTTTTACACTTTTAAGGCGGTTCTTTCTGCAGAGCTAAGGTAAGATGGACCTGATAAAACATATACTCATCTATTAAAAATGTTATCGGCGATGGCGTCACTGTACGCTCTAGCGAAAGGGTCCAGCTCATACGCAATTGCGTCCTTATTTTTCGGGTAAAACTAATTTGAGTTAATGGATTTTATTACTAAAGAATCGATCTGTGATTCTATAGTAAAACATTTTAGATTTTCAGCGTTTATTTAAATTTTATTTAATGTTGAAAATACCTACTTTTTAAACGGCTAACAAAAGGAAACTAATTTAAAATCTATTTTGTAAATAAAACTTAAAACCCAATTTGAAATCTTCGAATTAGCCTCTGGAAACCTCAAAATGGATCTTTCTGCTAAAAATTGTTTAAAAAAAAATCCGTATTTCCAGACATAACTCCAGAAAGATATTTAATGTCCTCGGAATATTGAGCCAAATATCCGACATTCAAATAATCACATAAATGGCAGCAATGAATGCAAGAATGTGGCTCCACTCCAAGCAGCACACTTACAATAATGGAGAACTTCAAAAGATTTTCGCGTACGTGAAAAAGTATGCAAATTCGAGCACGTACATTATAAACATGAGATTTACTTATAAACGTGAGCGGATGTCTACCCCCGGGCCATAAATAATGATGCGAAATGAAAAGGGCTGCATTCTGGCTTCCAGTTTTATCCACCCTCGCCGTGTTTTTGTTGTTTTTGCTTAAAATCAATTTCGAGAACGGTACGTGGTCGGGTAATAATAGGAAAAATGTTCAGTAATTGGATAAATCCTCTTAGTGTGTCTGTAGTGGTAAATGACGCGGTAAATCCCGATAACGACCCGAAGGTGCTAAACAATGTGGTCGTCACATTTCCTCCATAACATCCCTTGCGGTGGCGGCATATTGCATATAACCGCACATCCCGCATTATATCACCCGCGATAACGATTTCCACTGTAATTTTCCCGAAGCGCTCTCTGCAACATTTTATTGCTGAATTTTTACGAGTCACGCGCGCGCTGTTCTGAATTTCAAGCGTACAATTAAAATTTTGATTTGGAAAAATTTACGTATTGAAATGGGAAATGTGGATCAAAGGGAATAGACAAATTCGGTCCTTATTTATTTCTTGGGGAGTTCAAGACCGACGGTTTAAATGAAATTCGCAGAGCATAAGGGAGACTCGTCCCTCGGGATTTTCAAAATACCTTTTATTTTCGGTGTATCTGAGTGATACACGGGTTTGAATTATGTTTTTATGAAAACATTGTAAACGTTCAGCACGTTTAGCACGTGTTTATTATTTACGGATTGCTGGGAAATGATTTTCATTTAACTTAAATGAGTCGCCGTACATTTTAGCACATGGACGTCTAAAGTATTTTTGTCATTGAGATTTGTGATGTAACTATCGTATTGTATATTAATTGATTTTTCATTGTAATAAGAGATCAATCGAAGCAAATCAATTAATTATAATATACACAAATATAGCTGTACATGTAAAACGTCAGGAACAAAAACCTTAAACTTAAGATACAAATAATTACTTCATCAAATCAAATCAAAACAATGTATTGCACTTTTTGCTTACAGTTATTTATAGGTAACCCTTTGACCTACAACCACGAGTACTCCTCGTGTTTAAATGTTCGGGCCAAACACAACGACCACGAGCATATTTCGTGGCGCGCCGCTTGGGCCAATCACATCGAGCACAAGGTCAACTCGTGGCGCGCCGCTTGGGCCAATCACATCGAGCACAAGGTCAACTCGTGGCGCGCCGCTTGGGCCAATCACATCGAGCACAAGCTCAACTCGTGGCGAGCCGCTTGGGCCAATCACATCGAGCACGAGCTCAACTCATGGCGAGCCGCTTGGGCCAATCAAATCGAGTACGAGCTCAACTCCTGGCGCAGCGCTTACGTTAGTAGTGCTGCACAATAAATGCATTTTCTTGCGAAACAGAATTTTTTGAAGTCCATATTTTACGTTTTCAGTTGTGCCAATTGGGCACGCCAGACGTGCCTCATTCGGACTGGTTTCTGCTGCTGCATTCGGACGTAAGTAAAGTAGGCGGCCAAAGGGTTAAAGTACAATTTCTGCAATATATTCATACTTTAAAAATAACCACACCGTGTATTTACAAATATATCGAAACGTCGACCTTCATCCAGACGTTATAATAGAAAATTTAAATTTATACAAAACGTGCTCGGAAAAATAAGACCACCGAAACATAAACACGTGTAGGGCAAAAGGAGGACATCAATATTAATACATAAAATTCTTTACGGACTCGTTTCGCTTTCATTGAAATGTAAATTATAAAAAAAAAATAATTCATCGCGGGAAAATCAATACGGCCCATTCGGATATCGAATTAAAAACTCCGGTTTTGCCTTTATTATCGTGTGATTGGCAGCCCGTCAGAAATACCCGAGAACGGTGTAATTGCTTTTATGGGGTTGCTCATTTTCTTTATTTCGTTCACTTTTATGCGAGCGGAAAGAAAACGGAAATATTGCTGCGCTGGAATGTAATGTGTAAATATAACGTGCACGAGAAATGGCAAATTGTACTTTCAACTATAAAAATCTGCAAAATATTTTCAAATAATCAACTCTAAACACTCTGTGTTTCAATATCCAAACTTTTTAAAAAATTAATTAGAAAAATAGGAAAACAATTACCACAAGCTTAAACTATGAAAATTTGCTCAAAATAGATTTTACTTCAAGAATCCATAAAATTTGCAACGATTCCTGGCCTTGAGTTTAAAATAATCATACTTGAAGATCCTCTCTTTCAATTTCCAGGTTACACATTTTTGAAATTACTAAAAAAAGGAAGTTCAAACACCAAAAACTTTAATCTATTAACAAAACACTTAAAACAGATGGTACTTAAATAATATATTTAAATCTGTATCTAGATTTTCAAATAATCAACGCTAAATACTCACTGTCTCCATATCTATAATGTTATTATAAATGTCGCTATGTTTGATAACTTTTCCCTGTTATTAGATCTTAGGTATCTGTTGGGAAATAAATGAATTATTATTATTATTATTATTATATCTAGGCTGAACATTCAAAATTAATTAGAGAAACAGGAAAACGACTGCCACAAGCTTAAACTATGAAAATTTACTCAAAATAGATTTCACTTCAAGAATCCATAAAATTTGCAACAATTCCTAGCCTAGAGATTAAAATAATCATACTTGAAGATCCTCTGTTTCAATTTCCAGGTTGCACATTTTTGAAATTACTGAAAAAAGGAAGTTCAAACACCAAAAACTTTAGTCTATCAAAAAACACTTAAAACAGATGCTACTTAAATAATCTATTAAAATCTGTGTCTAGATTTTCAAATAATCAACGCTAAATACTCCGTGTCTCCATATCCAGGCTGAACATTCAAAATTAATTAGAGAAACAGGAAAACGATTGCCACAAGCTTAAACTATGAAAATTTGCTCAAAACATATTTTACTTCAAGAATCTATAAAATTTGCAACGATTCCTGGCCTAGAGTTTAAAATAATCATACTTGAAGATCCTCTGTTTCAATTTCCAGGTTGCACATTTTTGAAATTACTAAAAAAAAGAAGTTCAAACACCACAAACTTTAATTCGTCAAAAAACTACTTAACACAGATCCTACTTAAAGAATCCATTAAAATCTGCAAAAGTTTCGTGTCTAGATTTTCAAAGAATCAACCACAAACACACCGTGTTTTAATATCCAAACTGCACGTTTGAAAAATTAGTTGGAAAAATAATAATACAAGTGACACATACTTCAAACTTTCCAAATATACTTTAAAGTCAGTTGACTTTAGAACTCAGCAAAACAGTTAAAAAAAAACTGTACTCTCAATTTTCAGAAAATAGCAAATAACTAAATTTAATCTCGTTCAAAATTTCGACATTTTTCAACGGCCGAAAAAAATATTAAAACAGTTGCCACACACTTCAAACTTTCTAAATATACTTAGAAATCAGCATACTTCAGAATTCATTGAAAAATTCAAAAATCCCCATTCTGAATTTTGAGAAAATTAAATTTATTCTCGTTTAAAACTTCGACATTTTTCAACAGGCTAAAAGAAGATTTAAACAATTGTCACATACTTCAAACTTTCCAAATATACTTAAAAATCAGCATACTTCAGAATTCATTAAAAAATTCAAAAATTCCTGTTCTGAAATTTGAGAAAACCTTACGAAAACTAAATTTATTCTCATTCAAAATTTCGACATTTTTCAACGGGCTGAAAAAATATTTAAACAATTGCCACATACTTCAAACTTTCCAAATATACTTAGAAATTAGTACACTTCAGAATTCTTAAAAAAAATCCAAAAATCCCCATTCTGAATTTTGAGAAAATTAAATTTATTCTCGTTTATATCTTCGACATTTTTCAACAGGCTAAAAAAATATTAAAACAATTGCTTCACAGTTCAAACTTTCCAAATATACTTAAAAATCAGCATACTTCAGAATTCATTAAAAAATTCAAAAATCCCCGTTCTAAAATTTGAGAAAACCTCACGAAAACTAAATTTATTCTCATTCAAAATTTCGACATTTTTCAAAGGCTGAAATTTTTTTTAAAACAGTTGCCACATACTTCAAACTTTCCAAATATACTTAGAAATCAGTACACTTCAGAATTCATTAAAAAAATTCAAAAATCCCCGTTCTGAATTTTGAGAAAATTAAATTTATTCTCGTTTAAAACTCCTAAATTTTTCAACAGGCTAAAAAAATACTAAAACAATTGCCACATACTTCAAACTTTCCAAATATACTTAGAAATCAGCGTACTTCAGAATTCATTAAAAAATTCAAAAATCCCTGTTCTGAAATTTAAGAAAACCTCTCGAAAACTAAATTTATTCTCGTTCAAAATTTCTACATTTTTCAACGGCCGAAAAAAATATTTAAACAATTTCCACATACTTCAAACTTTCTAAAAATACTTAGAAATCAGTATATTTCAGACGCACGAGAACTAAATTTATTCTCATTCAAAATTTCGACATTTTTCAACGGCCGAAAAAATATTAGAACAGTTGCCACATACTTCAAACTTTCCAAATATACTTAGAACTCAGTACACTTCAGTTTTCATTAAAAAAAATCAAAAATACCTATTCTGAATTTTGAGAAAATTAAATTTATTCTCGTTTAAAACTTCGACATTTTTTCAACACACTAAAAAAATATTTAAACAATTGCCACACTCTTCAAACTTTCCATATATACTTAGAAATCAGCATACTTCAGAATCCATTAAAAAATTCAAAAATCCCCGTTCTAAAATTTGAGAAAACCTCACGAAAACTAAATTTATTCTCATTTAAAATTCCGACATTTCTCAACGGCCGAAAAAATATTAGAACAGTTGCCACATACTTTAAACTTTCCAAATATACTTAGAAATCAGCATACTTCAGAATCCATTAAAAAATTCAAAAATCCCCGTTCTAAAATTTGAGAAAACCTCACGAAAACTAAATTTATTCTCATTCAAAATTTCGACATTTTTCAACGGCCGAAAAAAATATTAAAACTATTCTCACACACTTCAAACTTTCCAAATATATTTAAAAATCAGCATACTTCAGAATTCATTAAAAAATTCAAAAATCCCTGTTTTGAAATTTGAGAAAATTAAATTTATTCTCGCTTAAAACTCCGACATTTTTCAACAGGTTAAAAAATATTAAAACAATTGCCACACACTTTAAACTTTCCAAATATACTGAGAAATCAGCATACTTCAGAAATTATTTAAAAAATTCAAAAATCCCTGTTCTGAAATTTGAGAAATCCTCAGGAAAACTAAATTTATTCTCATTCAAAATTTCGAAATTTTTCAACGGCCGAAAAAAATATTCAAACAGTTGCCACATACTTCAAACTTTCCAAATATACTTAGAAATGAGTACACTTCAGAATTCATTAAAAAATGCAAAAATCCTCATTCTGAATTTTGATAAAATTAAATTTATTCTCGTTTAAAACTTCGACATTTTTCAACGGTATAAATAAATATTAAAACAATTGCCATATACTTCAAACTTCCCAAATGCACGTAGAAATTAGTATACTTCAGAATTTATTAAAAATTTCAAAAATCCGTATTCTGAATTTTGAGAAAACCGCACGAGAACTAATTTTTTTCTCGTTTAAAACTTCGACATTTTTCAACGGTATAAAAAAATATTAAAACAATTGCCACATATTTCAAACTTCCCAAATGTACGTAGAAATCAGTATACTTCAGAATTTATTAAAAATTTCAAAAATCCCTTTTCTAAATTTTGAGAGAACCGCACGAGAACTAATTTTTTTCTCGTTTAAAAGTTCGACATTTTTCAACGGTATAAAAAATATTAAAACAATTACCACATACTTCAAACCTTCCAAAAATACTTAGAAATCAGTGTAGTTCAGAATTCATTAAAAATTTCAAAAATCCCTATTCTGAATTTTGAGAAAACCGCACGAGAACTAATTTTTTGCTCGTTCAAAACTTCGACATTTTTCAACGGTTTAAAAAAATATTAAAAGAATTGCCACATACTTCAAACCTTCCAAAAATATTTAAAAATCAGTGTAGTTCAGAATTCACTAAAAATTTCAAAAATCCCTATTCTGAATTTTGAGAAAACCGCACGAGAACTAATTGTTTTCTCGTTTAAAACTTCGACATTTTTCAACGGTATAAAAAAATATTCAAACTATTGCCACATACTTCAAACCTTCCAAAAATCGTTAGAAATCAGTGTAGTTCAGAATTTATTAAAAATTTCAAAAATCCCCTTGCTATATTTTGAGAAAACCGCACGAGAACTAAATTTATCCTCGTTCAAAATTTCCACATTTTTAACAGGGCTAAAAAAAATATCAAAAAAATTGCCACATACTTCAAACTTTTCAAATATACTTAGAAATTGGTATACTTTAAAATTCGTTAAAATTTTCAAAAATTCTTATTCTGAATTTTGAGAAATAAATTTATTCTCGTTCAAAACTTCGACATTTTTTAACAAGCTAAAACATATTAAAACAATGCAAAAATTGCATATTTAAGATTCCTATTTTTCTAAATAAATTGGAAACAATATAAATATTCATATATTCAGGCTATATTTCGTTTTAGTGAATCCTATTTTTGTAATCAGACAATTGAGCAACTGCGAGTTGTATTACAAGAAAAGTTTTATCAGTAGTAATATCATTACATTTATCATACATCCCCAAACTGCAAGACGGTGAAAAAATAAATAAAAGGACTATCTCCTAATCCGCCCATTAGGTCTTGTGTTTGGAGACGATATTTCTCTTTCGCTTAAAGTGTGAGAGGACGCCGAACACAGAATATTCCTTTGTGAGCCCGAGGCGTCCAGAATTTATTCGCCGCCTTCCTCGCAGACGCCAGTAATGCCAAATAAAATGTTGCCCGGGGTTACGCCTGTCCGATTTTCTTAAAGCAAAGTCATTGCCATATTTAAAATAACACGTACCGAGTTAATGGAGGGAATTTAATTGAAGTGGAATGATAAGTTGAAAATATCAAAATTGAAATATATTGAATTAATCATGAGGATGGAAACCTTCACCGTATCCATTAGACTAAAAGGGCTATTGATTTAAGGGAGTTTAAAAATTGAGTATGATGAAATTTTGTTTTCGTTTATAAAATAAGAATATTGATAATTACGAAAGTAAATTGCCTGGTAAAGCCAAGCGCACACTTGTCGGAATCGGACGGACGGTACGCATCGGAAAAAAAAATTGCTTAACACAGTTGTAAACGAGTCAACGTACATTTATCGGTACGGCATGGATAAATCTGCGTTGACTCGTTTACAACTGTGTTAGCTTAACAGTTACTTGCTTGAGGGAATTGTCATAAAATGAGGAGTATTGGGTAATTTGCAAAGAAAATGATTTGCCAATCGATTTATAAATAAATATTTTAGAAAACTTAAATATCAGAAAAATTCCATTCCCGGAAAAAGTGATGGCGATTATTTTCAAATTATTATGATTATTATATAATATGGGATGGTCTAAATAGACTTCTAAAGTGTAAGTTTTTGTCTGAATAACGATCTTTATGTACGTATAATGTGGAAATACCGCTTCTTGTTAATTACGTTATGATGTTTTTTTAAAGTGAATTTCATATTGATTGTGTACATTCGATGTAAAATATAATATTCGAAGGATTTCTGTTGACACTTGAGCAGCAAACACCTCGCTCCCAGTTTCTTTGGAGTATCTATGGAAACCAATGGTGGTATTGTTGAGGGGATGCCATACACCCTCTCTCTGGAGTCTGAAACGTCCCCTTTCCCGCGTCATTAAGTGCGAATTAAACTTATTTGTATATAATTTAGAATTCAGACGGATCCAAGTGTGTTTGCGAGAGACGATATGATTTCCGCAGTCACATCTGGGTGACTTAAAATAATTAAAATCCTTAAATTAAACACAGTTTCAACGGGATACAAACAAACGTGTTTAGGCGTGAAACTAATTCGCTCAAACAAACTGTACAATAAGTTTTGTTTAATAAAATTGTATATAATTAAAATGATAAATACGATGCTTTTCGTCTTCTACAATAAACAACCTTATATCAGATATTAACGCGTTGCGATTCTGCAAATATTTACCATAAAATCACCACAAACTTAATCACTTCCGCGACGGCAACAAATCGTGGTAATGCACAACGAACGCGTATTGCTGAAAATTTACAGATTTCCCCCGACTACGGATAATCGCAAGATACCAAAGTTAACCGGATTTAATTGTGTTTATTGCGATATTGTGCCCAAATGGTAAACAATGTTATCGGAAAGACAAACATCCTGTAATACAAACAAAACAGTCCGCGGAAATCCGAGAGCTTAAGAAGACATTGTACATTTACTGGGAGAGATCGATGAAAAACGAGATTCGGCGAGTGAGTGCAGGATTTCCGCTTGGACCTAAACTTTTTTCATTTTCCGCATCCTGCTCCAGGTATAATGGAGATTAGTTCCGAACTTGTAATCCGAATGAAAACTTGTGTAAAATTCCGACTAAGCTACTAATTTCAACTGTATAAATCGATTGTAGTACATCGAATGCAGTACTTTGGTATTTAGGCAGAGTAAGCTAGTAATTTTAAAAAATTTCATGCTTGTTGGCATTGTTTTTCAATTTTTTTTACCGGAATTTCTAAAAATGTAACTTTGAAATGAACACAATGGCGTTTAAGTGGGATTATCTTGTAATCGAGGGAGGGGATATTTTGGGATTTTTATGGAATCACGTATTAGCATCTATTGTAAGTAATTTTAAGAAATTTCATGCTTGTTGGCATTGTTTTTCAATTTTTTTACCGGAATTTACAAAAATGTAACTTTGAAATGAACACTATGGCGTTTAAGTGGGATTATCTGGTAATCGAGGGAGGGGGTATTTTGAGATTTTTATGAAATCACGTAGTAGCATGTATTCTAAGTAATTTTAGCACATTTCATGCTTGTTGGCATTGTTTTTCAATTTTTTTTTACCGAAATTTCTAAAAATGTAACTTTGAAATAAACACTATGGCGTGTAAGTGGGATTATCTGGTAATCGAGGGAGGGGGTATTTTGAGATTTTTATGGAATCACGTATTAGTATCTATTCTAAGTAATTTTAAAAGATTTCATGCTTGTTGGCATTGTTTTTCAATTTTTTTTACCGGAATTTACAAAAATGTAACTTTGAAATGAACACTATGGCGTGTAAGTAGTGGGATTATCTGGTAATCGAGGGAGGGGGTATTTTGGGATTTTTATGGAATCACATATTAGCATCTATTCTAAGTAATTTAAGAAATTTCATGCTTGTTGGCATTGTTTTTCAATTTTTTTTACCGGAATTTACAAAAATGTAACTTTAAAATGAACGCTATGGCGTTTAAGTGGGATTATCTGGTAATCGAGGGAGGGGTATTTTGGGATTTTTATGGAATCATGTAGTAGCATCTATTCTAAGTAATTTTAGAAAATTTCATGCTTGTTGGCATTGTTTTTCAATTTTTTTTACCGGAATTTACAAAAATGTAACTTTGAAATGAACTCTATGGCGTTTAAGTGGGATTATCTTGTAATCGAGGGAGGGGGTATTTTGGGATTTTTATGGAATTATGTAGTAGCATCTATTCTAAGTAATTTTAGAAAATTTCATGCTTGTTGGCATTGTTTTTTAATTTTTTTACCGAAATTTATAAAAATGTAACTTTGAAATGAACACTATGGCGTTTAAGTGGGATTATCTGGTAATCGAGGGAGGGGGTATTTTGGGATTTTTATGGAATCATGTAGTAGCATCTATTCTAAGTAATTTTAGAAAATTTCATGCTTGTCGGCATTGTTTTTCAATTTTTTTTACCGGAATTTCTAAAAATGTAACTTTGAAATGAACACTATGGCGTTTAAGTGGGATTATCTTGAAATCGAGGGAGGGGGTATTTTGAGATTTTTATGGAATCATGTAGTAGCATCTATTCTAAGTAATTTTAGCAAATTTCATGCTTGTTGGCATTGTTTTTCAATTTTTTTTTACCGGAATTTACAAAAATGTAACTTTGAAATGAACACTATGGCGTTTAAGTGGGATTATCTTGTAATGGAGGGAGGGGGTATTTTAGTATTTCTATGGAATCACGCAGTAGCATCTGTTCTAAGATATTTTGGCAAATTTATGCTTGTTGGCATTGTTTTTCAATTTTTTTTACCGGAATTTACAAAAATGTAACTTTGAAATGAACACTATGGCGTGTAAGTGGGATTATCTGGTAATCGAGGGAGGGGGTATTTTGGGATTTTTATGAAATCACGTAGTAGCATCTATTCTAAGTAATTTTAGCAAATTTCATGCTTGTTGGCATTGTTTTTTAATTTTTTTACCGAAATTTATAAAAATTTAACTTTGAAATTAACACTATGGCGTTTAAGTGGGATTATCTTGAAATCGATAGGGGGGGGGGATGATTTTAAGAAATTTCATACTTGTTGGCATTGTATTTCAATTTTTTGTAAAAAAGGGTTTAAAAATTAGCATGTTTTTAATGTCAAAAATAATTTTATAAGAACGGGATATTGTGAACATAAATTAATTTTTATAAAATTCTAGGTCTCGGTTTCAATTTATTCCTCTTACGTTTTTATTTCCATACACAAAATTTGGTTAATTGCCCATGAATTGGACTGTGGAATAGAGCCCACCCACCACCCACCGATTTTATTTTACTTACACTACAAAATCACGATTTATATTGTTACTAAACTTTCAACTCTTACGAATAACTGACAAAGAAATATCTGCAACTTGAGTTTAGTAGGTTAGATGCAGAGGATGGTGGGTGGTCCCTATCGGGTGGTGGGTGGCCCCTATCCAATAATATAACCTGTTGCTCACGCTCTTCCATGCAAGTTAATCAAAAGGGCATAAAGGCTTTGGTGTCTTTCTTGCTCTTACGTTTTTATTTCCAAAGAAATTTCTGCAACTTAACTGCGTTTAGTAGGTTACCATAAAATTAATACGCCGATTTTATTTTACTTAAAACACAAAATCACGATTTATAATTATAATGATGAATAAAGAAAAGGTCCTTACTTCTAAAGTTTCATGACTTCATGAAGGTTACTCAGGGAATTTTCACAGGAGTCACTTGACTCCTTCCTAATAGTCGACTCACTCATAGTCGCAACCATCCCGTTATAGACAACCAAATAATCTCATGTTTGAATTAACTTGATCTTATGAGAATATGTTTAGTGTCGCGAATACGGCAGCATTCGATCTTGCGGGAATATTTTCTGCTGCCGGCAATTTCCTTAAGTGCGTTAGGAACAGTGACGGTTCGCGGGGTTTTTTCTGGTACGGCCGAGGTAACAAGAGGTAGTAATACAGATAGGTAGGGTCAGTTGCGTGACCGCACCTATCTGTATTACCACCTCTTGTTCCTCGGCTGTACCAGAAAAACCCCGCGAACCGTCACTGGTTAGAAAATTAATTAATAACAAATTATATAATTATTTTGTTGTAAATGTTTATGAATGGCTTTGATGACTTTAGAATTATATAACAAAGGTTACTTCACATCATTCAAAATATATTAGTTACAACATGCATAATTTATCTTAGTAACGATTGATTTGTTATGCAGCATAATGCACACTTCCTGCTGCTTACAAATGAAAACTTAACAGGATCGAGCGTGAGCCCGTCTATTTTAATACATCCATCACAAACAGGATAGTTTATAACGGATTAAACAAATTTGCTTAATATTTACGTACACAGTGGTGGAAATAATTAACTGGATTGGAAGTAAACACAGTAATTCAACATAATTTCTAATGATGCGTACGTGTGTGTGTGCGTGTGTGTGTAGAGCGTATTTTTACAGGAATACGTAAACACAATTATCCTGCATAAAGTGGGTTAATCATCTCGTAACTCAATCAGTGAAATTATCATCCGTTCCGCAATGAATAGGCCTTGTGATTGCAAACAATATTAGCTGACTTCAGTTCAGTGGGTGAGTCAACAGTTCGGTACATAAACTATATTTCCATCGTAATCGGTTTAGAATCATCGGTTGCTATCAAGGTTTTTAATAAGTGTCTTTAAATTCGTAAAACTGTTTGAAAGTTGATGATGAATTCTGTTACTTTGTTATAACAATAATTGTTAGAAAGTAGCTGTAAGGTTGAAATCAGGGAAGTTAGTTCATGAAATTAAAAACCTAGAATAAAGCGTTTTTTTTTTAATAAAAAATTTAAACTCCGTCGATTAATTTTTTTACAAATTTTCAAATCGTTGATTGCAATTTTTGTTTGGATTGTTGTTTCTAACGAAGATACAGCGATTGGTTACTTTAAGCTTACGGTAATATTATTTTGTTAGATAAATTAATTTTTCAAAACTCAGCAGTGGATATTTTACGAATTTTAAGTAATCCCAAAATATCAAATTTCGTAAAATTTACGAATTGGTTACCACAAAATATCAAAATTCTTAAAATTTGCGAATTTTGTTATTTTGAGTAACTAACCTCAAAATATCAAATTTCGTAAAATTTACGAATTGGTTACCCCAAAATATCAAATTCGTAAAATTTGCGAATTTTGTTATTTTGAGTAACTGACCCCAAAATATCAAATTTCGTAAAATTTCTGGCGTTTTTTTTTTATTGTGCTTATACAAGTTCATTGTTTACACTGGTAATATCTCTCTATACATAAAACATACTTAAAAAATTAACGATATACGTGTTAAAATTATATAAAATATTAAATTTCACACAAAAACTTTAAATTTTGAGTTCAAGTACCAAATACGGTACGAAGATCGCACGAAAAATATGTTAAATTCCAACCAGGGACTTTTATTTTCATAAACTGTCTATTAATTACATTTTCTTTAGTCGAGCACGTAAAAATAATTTGTTCGCAAATTTTACGAATTTTGATATTTTGGGTAACTAACTCCAAAATATCAAAATTCGTAAAATTTCTACTGCTGAGTTTTGAGTTTACGTACCAAATACGGTACGAAAATCCCACGAAGAACATGTTAAAATACCAACCAGAGTTTTATTTCCATAGACTGTCCATCAATTACATTCGGTTCAGTCGAGCAAGTAAAAATAATCTTGTAAAAAAAACATTGAGTTATTACATCGAGCATTCATCCACAGACTGAAAAATGATAAATCGCCGAAAACTACAAAAAAGCAAACATCGACGGTACACAATAAATAATGTAGTGAAATAATCGCCGATCCGTAATCGAGATTGGATAAATTTTGATTCCCACTGCGACCAATCAATCATTACACAGACATTTCCTGGTTGCGAAACTCACAGACAATTACATTGCAAAGATAAAACATTATTTATCCACGCCAACAGTTCAAATCAATAAACTGCAGAAATTACGTACCGTTCCTCCGGGAACTTAGCACTTATCTGCAACAAATTTTCGACCCTGCGAAATTTATTCGACGTGAATCGGACTTTTATGGAGTCGGGTTCGGGGCTTGAATAATTGGCGCTAATAAAGTCAGGAGCGGTGAGTGAATAACGGGGTTAACAAGTGTACAAATAGAGTTCGATGTCCTGTTTACTTCGTTTCGAGCGTTTTGCACACAACAGGGAACACTAACTTTCGCAGTAAATCCCGGACTTGCGATATATTTTCTGCTTCCGAGAACGAGGCGGTTCGAGGAGCTTCGTCTTTTGCACTCTTCTGGAGATGGAGTATAAACATTTGTTTTCGGTGTGTTAAAATCATTTAGAATTCAAGACCTCGTGTTGTTGTACCCTCGCGTTGGTGTATTTATTTCATTTGTAATTTTATAACATCATTCAGATCAAGATAGAATTTTAAGTTTATCATCGGTTCTGTATTAAAAATCAAAGGATTTTATAGTACCCTTCATTATATTTATTTATCTTTGGGTGTAGTGAGTACAGGCGAGCGCTTGTGCCGGTTACACCGCGTGCCGTGTGGGTTCGAATCCTAGCCCGGCCGAAAGATTTTTCGGGAATCGGTCGGGTCCATGGTCGTTGTGTACAGGGGCGGCTCGTTATATAGAGCCAAAGAGCCATGGCACTACCTGTCGTTTCAAGCTCAGCAAGAATTTTAAATTAATTCTTCTTTGGTCTATGCAGATAAATCGTTCTTTCTTTCTTCAAAAATGAAGCGAGTGGGGTATATTGTTTAAGTGGCTCTACCAACAACATGTTTCACGAGCCACCACTGGTTATAACTGTTCGTTGTTAAATATGCATTTTTTAATTGTGTTCAAAATTGACCATTTTCTAAAATAAATAAAAAATAGTAGAAATTGTTTAAAAATTCGGAAATAATTCTACACAACTCCCACATTACAATATTTTAAGAATATAATCAACTTCTTAAATTCCAATAATTTTTTAATAGATTATAGCTGTTCGTAGTTAAACATGCATTTTTTAATTGCGTTCAAAATTGACCATTTTCTAAAATAAATAAAAAATAGTAAAAATTGTTTCAAAATTCTGAAATAATTCCATACAACTCCTAAATTATTATATTTTGAGAATATAATCAACTTCTTAAATTCCAATAATTTTTTAATGGGTTATAACTATTCGTAGTTAAACGTGCATTTTTTAATTGTATTCAAAATTGAGCATTTTCTAAAATAAATAAAAAATAGTAGAAATTGTTTAAAAATTCTGAAATAATTCCATAAAACACCTAAATTATTACATTTTAAGAATATAATCAACTTCTTAAATTCCAATAATTTTTTAATAGATTATAGCTGTTCGTAGTTAAACATGCATTTTTTAATTGCGTTCAAAATTGACCATTTTCTAAAATAAATAAAAAATAGTAAAAATTGTTTCAAAATTCTGATATAATTCTATAAAACTCCTAAATTATTATATTTTAAGAATATAATCAACTTCTTAAATTCCAATAATTTTTTAATGGAATATGGCTGTTCGTAGTTAAACATGCATTTTTTAATTGCGTTCAAAATTGAGCATTTTCTAAAATAAATAAAAAATAGTAGAAATTGTTTAAAAATTCTGAAATAATTCCATACAACTCCTAAATGATTATATTTTGAGAATATAATCAATTTCTTAAATTTGAATAATTTTTTAATAGGTTATAACTGTTCGTAGTTATACATGCATTTTTTAATTGCGTTCAAAATTGACCATTTTCTAAAATAAATAAAAAATAGTAGAAATTATTTAAAAATTCCGAAATAATTTCATAACACTCCTAAATTATTATATTTTGAGAATATAATTAACTTCTTAAATTTGAATAATTTTTTAATGGGTTATAACTGTTCGAAGTTAAACATGCATTTTTTAATTGCGTTCAAAATTGACCATTTTCTAAAATAAATAAAAAATAGTAGAAATTATTTAAAAATTCTGAAATAATTCCATAAAACTCCTAAGTTATTATATTTTGAGAATATAATCAATTTCTTTAATTTGAATAATTTTTTAATGGGTTATAACTGTTCTTTGTTAAACATGCATTTTTTAATTGCGTTCAAAATTGACCATTTTCTAAAATATATAAAAAATAGTAAAAATTGTTTCAAAATTCTGAAATAATTCCATACAACTCCTGAATTATTATATTTTAAGAATATGATCAACTTCTTAAACTTGAATAATTTTTTAATAGATTATAGCTGTTCGTAGTTAAACATGCATTTTTTAATTGCGTTCAAAATTGACCATTTTCTAAAATAAATTAAAAATAGTAGAAATTGTTTAAAAATTCTGAAATAATTCCATAAAACTCCTAAATTATTATATTTTAAGAATGTAATCAACTTCTTAAATTTGAATAATTTTTTAATGGGTTATAACTGTTTGTTGTTAAACATGCATTTTTTAATTGCGTTCAAAATTGACCATTTTCTAAAATATATAAAAAATAGTAGAAATTGTTTAAAAATTCTCAAATAATTTTATACAACTCCTAAATTATTATATTTTGAGAATATAATCAACTTCTTAAGTTCCAATAAATTTTTAATGGAATATAGCTGTTCGTAGTTAAACATGCATTTTTTAATTGCGTTCAAAATTGACCATTTTCTAAAATAAATAAAAAATAGTAGAAATTGTTTAAAAATTCTGAAATAATTCCATAAAATACCTAAATTATTATATTTTAAGAATATAATCAACTTCTTAAATTCCAATAATTTTTTAATAGATTATAGCTGTTTGTAGTTAAACATGCATTTTTTAATTGCGTTCAAAATTGACCATTTTCTAAAATAAATAAAAAATAGTAGAAATTGTTTGAAAATTCTGAAATAATTCCATGAAACTCCTAAATTATTATATTTTAAGAATATAATCAACTTCTTAAATTTGAATAATTTTTTTAATGGGTTATAACTGTTGGTAGTTAAACATTCATTTTTTAATTGCGTTCAAAATTGACCATTTTCTAAAATAAATAAAAAATAGTAGAAATTGTTTAAAAATTCTGAAATAATTCCATACAACTCCTAAATTATTATGTTTTGAGAATATAATCAATCTTAAATTCCAATAATTTTTTAATGGGTTATAACTATTCGTAGTTAAACGTGCATTTTTTAATTGTGATCAAAATTGAGCATTTTCTAAAATAAATAAAAAAATAGTAGAAATTGTTTAAAAATTCTGAAATAATTTCATGAAACTCCTAAATTATTATATTTTGAGAATATAATCAATTTCTTAAATTTGAATAATTTTTTAATGGGTTATAACTGTTCCTAGTTAAACATGCATTTTTTAATTGCGTCAAAAATTGACCATTTTCTAAAATAAATAAAAAATAGTAGAAATTATTTAAAAATTCTGAAATAATTCCATAAAATTCCTAAATTATTATATTTTGAGAATATAATCAACTTCTTAAATTCCAATAATTTTTTTATGGGTTATAATCAGGGACGGTTCGTTATATAGATCCAAGAATTTTTAATTCATTCTTAAAACACTTTTTCGTCAGTTACTTTGATCTAGAAGATAAATCGTTCTTACTTTCTTTAAAAGGAGGGGAGGTATATTGTATATTACTATTACTATTACTATTATTACTATTACTATTATTACTATTACTATTACTATAAGTGGCTCTACCATCAACATCTTCCACGAGCCGCCACTGGTTGTGTATACGTCTGACATTATTCATTTATTCATTTGTTCATTTATTCATCCCAAAATTAAAATTAAATATGTAATTAAAAATATTCAATGTGACTGAATGGCACAAGCCTAAGTCAAAAAAAAATATCTTTGGCGTAAGTAGTAAATCATTTAGCCACTAACAAAAACTTATGTTTACACAGTTTTATATGTGAAATTAAACGAATAATGAACTACACATACAACGACCGGATATTTCTCGATCAGAAAAATGTTTCTCCCGGGTGAGGAATCGAACACACTCGACTCGTGATGCAGCGATCAGATGCTCGCGCTTTTACCCACCACACCGCCAAACTTCCCAGTTTTTTTTGTCATACGCTATTACTTTACTTTACAATTTTCATAGATGTTGATTAATCCTAAAGCTTGCAAATAAATAATTACGTAAACAGCAATATTTCTAAATAAGAATAATTACATGTATAAAACTTTACGTAACGCAAAAATTAATTATTATTTCTGCTTGTTCCAGATTCGCCATTAATCCCAGAACGAGTGACGCAAGTCTTGGAAAATAATTGGATATTGTGTATCGTTTAATTAGTGAAGTCTTTTTGAAAAAAAAAATCCGGGAATAGGATATGGGATCCAAGTTGGCTACGCATTAATAAAAACTTTTTAATTATTTATGTAACAAATCACCCGCCCTAGGAAATCATTATAACTTCGAAAAGCTCACGGAAAACACGCGTATTTTTCTTTTTCTAATCAATGTGGATTCGTGTTACATCATTAACCTAGCTGAACTAAATGTTTGCAAACCCAATTAACCGCCGTACGCTTATTATATATATATACATGTGTCGGGTAATTAGCCTAAATAAATGATGTAGTGTAAATAAGATTATTTAAATTTTTTGGAGAAAAAATGTTTATAAATGTTAGCATGGTTTATGTATAATGTTGTGTACAAAAATTATTGCGTGTTTTTTTTTGATAAATTGATAAATTGGACCACTTCGCGCCTGGTGTGAGTATTGGGAAACCCCATTGTATTTTATAGGTTAGGTTTAAAGAAGAAATAAACAAAAATTGGAACGAGGGGAGAATTGAGCCCCTAAACTGTGGCATCTTGATTTGCGGTAGCAGTTTATATAAATCCCCTTGTTCCCATTTCATCTAAAAATAAAAAAACGTTTGTAATTGTAACAATGCAGCAGATAAATAAAAAATAAATGCAGTTAATGATTTCTTACTTTCCTGACCTTTTTGACCTTTACAGATGGCGTCAATAATCTCAGTGGTATATCAACGGCGCCGAAATATTTTCCCCTTCTCAAGGAGCTTACATTTTTAGCATATCGTATTTTTATTATTTACCTAAACAATCACAGAGACTTGTACAGAGAAGTTTAAACAAAAAAAAAATGGTGAAAAATTATCCGATTACTCCTGATCGAAATTTTAGTGTGAAAATTTTGTTAAAAATAAATTAAAAACGTGAAATTATTTTCCCGCCTAAATTACTCTTCATTTCTGCGATCCTGTTACTCCTGGTCGAAATTTTTGTGTGAAAGTTTTGTTAAAAATAAATTAAAAATTGGAAATTATTTTCGCGCCGAAATTACTCTTTTCATTTCTGCGATCCTGTTACTCCTGGTCGAAATTTTTGTGTGAAAGTTTTGTTTAAAAACGTGAAATTATTTTCCCGCCCAAATTACTCTTTTCATTTCTGCGATCCTGTTACTCCTGGTCGAAATTTTTGTGTGAAAATTTTGTTAAAAATAAATTAAAAATTGTAAATTATTTTCGCGCCGAAATTACTCTTTTCATTTCTGCGATCCTGTTACTCCTGGTTGAAATTTTTGTGTGAAAGTTTTGTTAAAAATAAATTAAAAATTGGAAATTATTTTCGCGCCGAAATTACTCTTTTCATTTCTGCGGTCCTGTTACTCCTGGTCGAAATTTTTGTGTGAAAGTTTTGTTTAAAAACGTGAAATTATTTTCCCGCCCAAATTACTCTTTTCATTTCTGCGATCCTGTTACTCCTGGTCGAAATTTTTGTGTGAAAATTTTGTTAAAAATAAATTGAAAACGTGAAATTATTTTCGCGCGCAAATTACTCTTTTCATTTCTGCGATCCTGTTACTCCTGGTCGAAATTTTTGTGTGAAAGTTTTGTTTAAAAACGTGAAATTATTTTCCCGCCCAAATTACTCTTTTCATTTCTGCGATCCTGTTACTCCTGGTCGAAATTTTTGTGTGAAAATTTTGTTAAAAATAAATTAAAAATTGTAAATTATTTTCGCGCCGAAATTACTCTTTTCATTTCTGCGATCCTGTTACTCCTGGTTGAAATTTTTGTGTGAAAGTTTTGTTAAAAATAAATTAAAAATTGGAAATTATTTTCGCGCCGAAATTACTCTTTTCATTTCTGCGATCCTGTTACTCCTGGTCGAAATTTTTGTGTGAAAGTTTTGTTTAAAAACGTGAAATTATTTTCCCGCCCAAATTACTCTTTTCATTTCTGCGATCCTGTTACTCCTGGTCGAAATTTTTGTGTGAAAATTTTGTTAAAAATAAATTAAAAATTGTAAATTATTTTCGCGCCGAAATTACTCTTTTCATTTCTGCGATCCTGTTACTCCTGGTGGAAATTTTTGTGTGAAAGTTTTGTTAAAAATAAATTAAAAATTGGAAATTATTTTCGCGCCGAAATTACTCTTTTCATTTCTGCGGTCCTGTTACTCCTGGTCGAAATTTTTGTGTGAAAGTTTTGTTTAAAAACGTGAAATTATTTTCCCGCCCAAATTACTCTTTTCATTTCTGCGATCCTGTTACTCCAGGCCGAAATTTTTGTGTGAAAATTTTGTTAAAAATTGGAAATTATTTTCGCGCCGAAATTACTCTTTTCATTTCTGCGATCCTGTTACTCCTGGTGGATTTTTTTGTGTGAAAATTTTGTTAAAAATAAATTGAAAACGTGAAATTATTTTCGCGCGCAAATTACTCTTTTCATTTTTGCGATCCTGTTACTCCTGGTGGAATTTTTTGTGTGCGAATTTTGTTAAAAATAAATTGAAAACGTGAAATTATTTTCGCGCGCAAATTACTCTTTTCATTTCTGCGATCCTGTTACTCCAGGCCGAAATTTTTGGGTGAAAATTTTGTTAAAAATTGGAAATTATTTTCGCGCCCAAATTACTCTTTTTATTTCTGCGATCCTGTTACTCCTGGTCGAAATTTTTGTGTGAAAATTTTGTTAAAAATAAATTAAAAACGCGAAATTATTTTCCCGCCAAAATTACTCTTTTCATTTCTGCGATCCTGTTACTCCTGGTCGAAATTTTTGTTTGAAAATTTTGTTAAAAATAAATTAAAAACGTGAAATTATTTTCGCGCCAAAATTACTCTTTTCATTTCTGCGATCCTGTTACTCCTGGTCGAAATTTTTGTGTGAAAATTTTGTTAAAAATAAATTCAAACCGTGAAATTATTTTCGCGCCGAAATTACTCTTTTCATTTCTGCGATCCTGTTACTCCTGGTTGAAATTTTTGTGTGAAAATTTTGTTAAAAATAAATTCAAACCGTGAAATTATTTTCGCGCCGAAATTACTCTTTTCGTTTCTGCGATCCTGTTACTCCTGGTCGAAATTTTTGTGTGAAAATTTTGTTAAAAATAAATTAGAAACGTGAACTTATTTTCGCGCCGAAATTACTCTTTTCATTTCTGCGATCCTGTTACTCCTGGTCGAAATTTTTGTGTGAAAATTTTGTTAAAAATAAATAACCGTGAAATTATTTTCGCGCGCAAATTACTCTTTTCATTTCTGCGATCCTGTTACTCCTGGTCGAAAATTTTGTGTGAAAATTTTGTTAAAAATAAATTAGAAACGTGAACTTATTTTCGCGCCGAAATTACTCTTTTCATTTCTGCGATCCTGTTACTCCTGGTCGAAATTTTTGGGTGAAAATTTTGTTAAAAATGGGAAATTATTTTCGCGCCCAAATTACTCTTTTTATTTCTGCGATCCTGTTACTCCTGGTCGAAATTTTTGTGTGAAAATTTTGTTAAAAATAAATTAAAAACGCGAAATTATTTTCCCGCCAAAATTACTCTTTTCATTTCTGCGATCCTGTTACTCCTGGTCGAAATTTTTGTTTGAAAATTTTGTTAAAAATAAATTAAAAACGTGAAATTATTTTCGCGCCAAAATTACTCTTTTCATTTCTGCGATCCTGTTACTCCTGGTCGAAATTTTTGTGTGAAAATTTTGTTAAAAATAAATTCAAACCGTGAAATTATTTTCGCGCCGAAATTACTCTTTTCATTTCTGCGATCCTGTTACTCCTGGTTGAAATTTTTGTGTGAAAATTTTGTTAAAAATAAATTCAAACCGTGAAATTATTTTCGCGCCGAAATTACTCTTTTCGTTTCTGCGATCCTGTTACTCCTGGTCGAAATTTTTGTGTGAAAATTTTGTTAAAAATAAATTAGAAACGTGAACTTATTTTCGCGCCGAAATTACTCTTTTCATTTCTGCGATCCTGTTACTCCTGGTCGAAATTTTTGTGTGAAAATTTTGTTAAAAATAAATAACCGTGAAATTATTTTCGCGCGCAAATTACTCTTTTCATTTCTGCGATCCTGTTACTCCTGGTCGAAATTTTTGTGTGAAAATTTTGTTAAAAATAAATAACCGTGAAATTATTTTCGCGCGCAAATTACTCTTTTCATTTCTGCGATCCTGTTACTCCTGGTCGAAAATTTTGTGTGAAAATTTTGTTAAAAATAAATTAGAAACGTGAACTTATTTTCGCGCCGAAATTACTCTTTTCATTTCTGCGATCCTGTTACTCCTGGTCGAAATTTTTGTTTGAAAATTTTGTTAAAAATAAATTCAAAACGTGAAATTATTTTCGCGCCGAAATTACTCTTTTCATTTCTGCTATCCTGTTACTCCTGGTCGAAATTTTTGTGTGATAATTTTGTTAAAAATAAAATAAAATTTCACGTTCACAATACTTTCATAGCGGAGAAAGTAATATCGTTCATTACGCGTCCAGAAATGGATTTTTCTGTGCTTGCATGATTTTTAATGCACGCACGGAAAACTCCTTATGAAGTGCCCAATTTTCTTTGGTCATGTTTTATGATTAACTTCTACCGATGATGTCGAGATAACGAGAACACCCCGCGGGGGCACAAATGGCGATAAATCTAATTTCACGCTATTTATTGCTCTGTGCTCACAATTTTCACTTTCAAGGTTACAAAACGTAATAACTTCGGGGAAATAAGGGCGGTCCCTTGACGGCAGACGTGTACAGAGCATCAACGTATATGTTCAAAGCAGTGTACCAACCCAAAGCAGACTACCATAAATGATGTCACGTGTCTTCAGGCGTCACGCCGTGCAGCTTTGAATTTAATTTTAAAATAATGAACTGTCGCAGTGAATGTATCATTATTTAAAAGTGTAAAATAAAAACATCACCCGATCAAAACTTTTGTTATTAACATTGAAAATATTATTTTAGAAATAATTTAAAAAAAAAGTTGAAACTACTTAAAGCCTCTGTGAATAACAAATTTGTCTGTAATAGTAGTATATTTTTTCCAACATCACTATTTTCATCATTAGCGGCAGTTAAAGTATTTGATTTTTACAGCAAGATAAAGTGCTAAGTTTATATCTTGTCGTATCTTATTACATATTTTCATGCGATCAATAAAGATATTATTATTACTAATAATAAATAATAAATACAATGGCCATCGACCGATATTATTATTATTTTGGTAGTTCCTGGCTTTATTGACAATTGAACATAAAAATATTAATATCAGTTAAAAACTTTCAGATGATGGAATGGTTCCGTACTTTTTTACGCCACAAAATTAATTAAATACAAAAAACAGAATATCGTTAAATGATTGGAACACAAGCACTGTTATTAGTTTAACGTCACATACGTGACCGTGTATATTTTCCTTTATTACATTGTGCACAAACAGCGTATGAGATATAATGATAGCGTTTTGCATTCAGACCAGAATTTGCTTTCATTGTTGTGCGATTATAAAGGTTTATTAAAAGCCCGTAATATAATTGCTTTTTATTCCCGGTTTTGTTGCTCCGCATATTCTAATCGATGTTTAAACACACGCATTATTTCACCCGGAAATAAATGTCTAGACTAGACGATCGGAGGTCGTTTAGTGTTGACATTAAAAAACAATGTGTGTATTATAAACACGATTGAAGTATTAAAAATGGGTATCAAAACAAATATTTTATTTAACGGCGCATCAACATTTTTTTTTCGCGGATTGTTATATGATGTAATATTTTAGTGACTTGGTCACTTGGTCACTTTTACGGATTAGGCTTTTAAAATGCTTGTTAGTGATTAGGCTTTTAAAGTAATGCACGTATTAGATGAGACGTTATTATGTTTCGCCGATCAGATGAAGCTTTAAAATATTCATTACGCGTTACTTACGAAATCATGATAAGTAACAGTGGCGTAATTATAATAAGCTGCCTCCGGGCCCCGGGTGTAGAGGGGCCTTGACTTGATAGACCTTACGAAGTATGATTTCGCAGCTGGTCTAAATTTTAATGCAGATTCAGTATTTGTCAGCGGGGTTTGTATTTTTTTGTGGTTTATCATTTGGCTTGTGCATCCGGTACGATATTGTATTTCTTCCAGATAGATTTTTAGAAGTCTCGTCTACACTAACAATAGTAAATAGTTGAAAATGTGAGTCTTAAAATGACATTAAACAAGTCTTTGAATCTCCATTTTCTAATACAAAAATCATTTTTCTGTCATAAAATCGGAATTTGTAAATTAGTTTGAAAATTAATAAATTGCTTGAAACTTTCTGAAGTTATTCAGAATAGATGCTATTACGAGATACCACCTTTCAAAATTGTAAGACAATCTCACTTCAATAAATGTTTGATTTTTCTGAAGTAGCATTTCCCAAATTAAATTAAATAAATTTAGACTTTCAGGAGATATTCAGAATAGATGCTACTACGTAGTACCATGACAATTCTGAACATGTCATCTTCAAATTCTGAGATAATTGCACCTGAAAGCCTGTTTGTCGTTTCAGTAATTACTTTTTTCTCATTCGGCAAAAAATTTAAAAAAACCATTTCTACAAGCGTAAAACTTTCAGAAGATATTTAGAATAGATGCTACTACGTCATAGCATGACAATTCTAAAATATTTCCTTTTCAAATTCTGAGATAATCGCACCTGAAAGCCTGTTTGTCCTTTCAGTAGTTACATTTTTTTTATTGGATAAAAAATAGCGAAACAATTGCTACAAGCATAATACTTTCAGAAGATATTCAAAATAGATGCTACTACGTAATACCATGACAATTCTAAAACATCTCTTCTTCAAATTCTGAGATAATCGCACCTGAAAGCATGTTTCTCCTTTCAGTATTTACATTATTTTTTGTATTGGATAAAAAATAGAAAAACAATTGCTACAAGCGTAAAACTTTCAGGTCATATTCAGAATAGATGCTACTACGTAGTACCATGACAATTCTAAAACATCTCTTCTTCAAATTCTGAGATAATCGCACCTGAAAGCATGTTTGTCCTTTCAGTATTTACATTATTTTTTGTATTGGATAAAAATTAGAAAAACAATTGCTACAAGCGTAAAACTTTCAGGTCATATTCAGAATAGATGCTACTACGTAGTACGATAACAATTCTGAAACATCTCATCTTCAAATTCTGAGATAATTCCACCTGAAGGCATGTTTGTCCTTTCAGTAATTACTTTTTCTTTATTCGGTAAAAAATAACAATTACTACAAGCGTGAAACTTTCAGGGCATATTCAGAATAGATGCTAGTGCGTAGTACCATGACAATTCTGAAACATCTCATGTTCAAATTCTGAGATAGTTGCACCTGAAGGCATGTTTGTCCTTTCAGTAATTACTTTTTCTTTATTCGGTAAAAAATAGAAAAACAATTGCTACAAGCGTGAAACTTTCAGGACATATTCAGAATAGATACTACTACGTAATACCACGACAATTCTGAAACATCTCATCTTCAAATTCTGAAAGCATGTTTGTCCTTTTAGTAGTTACTTTTTATTTATTCGGAAAAAATAGAAAAACAATTGCTACAGCGTAAAACTTTCGGGTCATATTCAGAATAGATGCTACTACGTAGTACCATAACAATTCTGGAAAAACTCATCTTCAAATTTTGATATAAGTCCACCTGAAAACATGTTTCTGCTTTCAGTAATTACTTTTTCTTTGTTCGGTAAAAAAAATAGAGAAACAATTGCTACAAGCGTAATATTTTCATGAGCTATTCAGAATAGATGCTACTACGTAATACCATGATAATTCTAAATCATCTCCTCTTGAAATTCTGAGATAATTGCACCTGAAAGCCTATTTGTCCTTCCCGTAGTTAATTTTTTTTTATTCGGTAAAAAATAGAAAAAGAATTGCTACAAGTGTGAAACTTTCAGCACATATTCAGAATAGATGCTACTACGTAATACCATGATAATTCTAAAATATCTCTACTTAAAACTCTCAGATAATCGCACCTGAAAGCCTGTTTGTCCTTCCTGTAGTTAGTTTTTTTTTATTCGGTAAAAAATAGAAAAACAATTGCTACAAGCGTAAAATTTTCTGAATTTATTCAGAATAGTTGCTGCTATGAGATACCATAAACATGGTAACGCATCAATTACCTAAATTGTAAGATATTCTCAATTAAACGCACTTTAATTTTTTTTTCTGGCGTTACATTTCTTAAACTCGTTAAATAAATCGAAAAAAATTCTACGAGCTTAGAAAATTCCGGAGTTACTTAGAATAGTTGCTGCTACGTGATATCATAAAAATTCAAAAAAGGCAATTTCTTCAATTGTAAGATAATGTCAAATCAACGTCCGTTTGTTTTTTCTGAAGTTGCATTTTTTTAATTCGGTAAAAAAATAGAAAAACAATTGCTACTAGCTTAAAAAATTCCGAAGTTGCTTAGAATAGTTTATACTACGTGATACTATAAAAATTCTAAAAGGTCAATTTCCTCAATTGTAAGAACGCCCGTCTGTTTCTTCTGAAGTTGCATTTTTCAAATTCGGCAAAAAAATCGACAAATAATTACTGCGAGCTTAAAAAATTCCGAAGTTACTTAGAATGGTTGCTACTACGTGATACCATAAAAATTCTGAAAGGTGAATTTCCTCAATTGTAAGATAAACTCAATTCAACACCCGTCTGTTTCTTCTGAAGTTGCATTTTTGAAATTCGGCAAAAAAATCGAAAAATAATTACTACGAGCTTAAAAAATTCCGAAGTTACTTAGAATAGTTGCTACTTCGTGATACCATACAAATTCTAGAAGGTGAATTTCCTCAATTGTAAGATAAACTCAATTAAACGCACGTTTGTTTTTTCTGAAGTTGCATTACAAATAATTAATACGAGCTTAAAAAATTCCGAAGTTACTTAGAATAGTTGCTACTACGTGATACCATAAAAATTCTGAAAGGTCAATTTCCTCAATTGTAAGATAATCTCATTTCAACGCCAGTTTGTTTTTTCTGAAGTTGCATTTTTTAAATTCGGTAAGAAAAATAGAAAAACAATTGCTACGAGCTTCGAAAATTCCGAAGTTATTTAATATAGTTGCTACTACGTGATACTATAAAAATTCTGAAAGGTCAATTTCCTCAATTGTAAGATAATATCAATTCAAAGTTCTTTCTGTTTCTTCTGAAGTTACATTTTTTAAATTCGGCAAAAAAATCAAAAAATAATTACTTCGAGCTTAAAAAATTCCGAAGTTACTTAGAATAGTTGCTACTACGTGATACCATAAAAATTCTGAAAGGTCAATTTCCTCAATTGTAACATAATCTCAATTCAACGCCAGTTTGTTTCTTTCTGATGTTGCATTTTTTAAATTCGATAAAAAAATAGAAAAAAAAATTGCTACGAGCTTCGAAAATTCTGAAGTTACTTAGAATAGCTGCTACTACGAGATACTATAAAAATTCTAAAAGATCAATTTCCTTAATTGTAAGAAAATATCAATTCAACGCCCATCTGTTTCTTCTGAAGTTGCATTTTTTAAATTCGCTAAAAAAATTGAAAAATAATTGCTACGAGTATAAAATATTCTGAAGTTACTTAGAATAGTTGCTACTACGTGATACCGTAAAATTTCTAAAAGTTCAATTTCTTAAATTGTGATCATCTCGTTTGTTTGTTTGGCAGCCTTATCAACATTATGACTTTCTCCACTACACGCGAGCCCGACCTCTGACAAAAACCGCCAGTGTACGACCGGCCTTAGAATCGTTTCAATAATAGCAAAGTGTATAAGAAACCAACCGGTGGCATTGGAACAATTCCCATCAGACGACGTACTTAGACGAAGGTAATCTGCGAGTTGATAAAATGAAACGGCGGAACTTGTAGCGTTAACTTTCCATTTAACATGGGGATTATGCCGTAAAGCGGTTTACCGTTCGCGGGAATCGCAAACGAGTAAATAAAGTTCCTCGGACCGGACCCAACGAAGAAGTAATCCACCTTTTCCCTTTTATTTCGCCAACATCACATTTGAATGGATCTGAAATTCCGCAAATGAATCCGTTCCGCTCGTTATTTTCTACGTCCAGACAAGAATACAAGTAATTTACCTTGAATGCCTCTCTAATGAAAGCAAATCTCCGCTGACCGGATTCCACTAATAATACGAGAATGTAGCATGAATCCGAATTGATTCGGGGAAGACATAAATTGTTGATCAAACGTTGATGTGCTATTGTTGGTTGGCACTCGCAGATTTGGATTAAAGAAATCAATTACAATTTAAAAGGACTTTTCTTTGCAATTTATAACTGACAATGGTTTGTATAAATGTTTAATTTTTAAATAAATCATTTTGCTTCTGTGGCCGTATTTTATCAAGCTTTTCAAACTCACCGAGTTTCAATAACTAATACACGTTTTGCATTACAATTTTTTTGATAAAATTGTACGGAAAGTTTCAATACGTTTATTTTTTTCTTAGGAAACACGTCACGAAGATTGATTCGAAATTTTCAGTAATCGGTGTTCTGGATCTATATAAATTATCAGTGCGTGTTCAAGTTTGCAGTCGAGTGATCTTTTATGTAGTGTGTATTCGGTCCTTCGAAATAAAATCGCATAGTAATAAGAATAATGGTAATACTAGGGAATGTTTTACACTTTTTTTTTTACTGCATTTGAATTTTTCTAGAATGTTCAGTGACTATTATTGACGCGCCATGTTTTATTTGTGAACTCAATAACAACTCAAGGCTTACTAGATATCAACACCACTGAATTGGTTTATGTTATAATTCAGAAAATACTGACATAATAATTGTGGGTATAATTAAAATATAACTCATGTTGTTATAAACAGTTTACTGGCGCGTAGTCTCTGTATATTACGACCATTTCAATCACCTGGCGAAAGAAATTTTGAAGTTACAGAAGTTTTTATGAAGAAAATCAATTTTTGGTCATCAAAATTCAATTCCTTGCACGGACATTTTTGTTATGTAGAAAGTGGGGTTATTTTATTAATTGAATTCGAAGGATACATCATTCATGAATAATCTGTCAAATTTTCATTCACCTGTTGGAAGAAATTTCGAAGTTATTATTATACGATCAAAATTATATTTTTAGCACAGCTATCATTGTTCTGGCAAAAATTAGTTCATTTTAATTGGTCAATTAAAAAGATACATCACTTAAGGTTGATCTGTCAAATTTTCACTCATCTGTGAATTCCCGAAGTTTTTTTTTTTCTGAAGAAAGTCAATTTTTGTCGATGAAAATTAAATTTCTTGCACGGACATTTTTGTTATGAAGAAAGTGAGGTCATTTTGATTATTCAATTTTCCATCCATCTTTCAAAATGAATCTGTCAATTTTTTTCATTTTTGGCGATCAAAATTCAATTTCTTGCACGGATATTTTGGTTATAGACAAAGTGGGGTTATTTCAATTAATATATTCTAAAGATGTATCATTCCAGATTAATCTGTCAAATTTTCATTTATTTGTCGAAAGAATTCCTGAAGTTACAGAAGTTTTTATGAAGAAAGTCAATTTTTGTCGATGAAAATTAAATTTCTTGCACGGACATTTTTGTTATGGAGAAAGTGAGGTTATTTTGATTATTCAATTTTAAAGATGCATCCATCTTTCAAGATATATCTGTCAAATTTTCATTCACCTGACGAAAGAAATTTTGAAGTTACTGACGTGTTTCTGAAGAAAGTAAATTTTTGGCGATCAAAATTCAATTTCTTGCACGGACATTTTTGTTATGTAGAAAGTCAGGTTATTTCGATTATTCAATTTTAAAGATGCATCCATCTTTCAAGATAAATCTGTCAAATTTTCATTCACTTGTTTTTCTGAAAATTTAATTTTTTGAACACCTAGCTTTGTTATAAAAAATGACTTTATTTCAATTTGTCAATTCTAAAGATACATCATTCAAGATTAATCTGTCAAATTTTCTTTCATTTATCGAAAGAATTCCCGAAGTTACAGAAGTATTTTTTCAAATTGGGCGATCAAAATTTTATTTTTTGAACAGCTAGCTTTGCTATAGAAAAATGACTTTATTTCAATTGATTAATTCTAAAGATACATCATTCAAAATTGATCTGTCAAATTTTCTTTCATTTGTCAAAACTTTTTTTTTGAAGAAAGTCCATTTTTGGCGAACAAAATTAAATTTCCTGCACAGACATTTTTGTTAGAGAGAAAGTGAGGTTATTTTAATTGGTGTATTCTAAAGATACATCATTCAAGATTAATTTGTCAAATTTTCACTCATATGTCGAAAGAAATTTCGAAGTTACAGGAGTTTTTCTGAAGAATTAGGCGATCAAAATTTAATTTTTTGAACAGCTAGCTTTGTTATGAAAAAATGACTTTATTTCAATTGGTCAATTCTGAAGATACACCATTTAAGATTGATCTGTCAAATTTTAATTAATCTGTCGAAAGAAATTTCGAAATTAGAGAAGTTCTTCCGAATGAAGTCCGTTTTTGGAGATCAAAATTAAATTTCTTATGGAGAACGTGACATTATTTCAATTGATAAATTCTAAAGATACATCATTCCAGATTAATCTGTCAAATTTTTACTCATCTATCGAGAAATAATTCCCGAAGTTACAGAAGATTTTCTAAAGAAAGTCAATTTGTGGCGATGAAAATTCAATTTTCTTCCATGGACATTTTGGTTATGAAGAAAGTATTGATGAATTCTCAAAATACATCATTCCATAATAATCTATCAAATTTTCACTCGTATATCAATAGAAATTTCGAAGTTGCAGAAGTGTTTCTGAAGAAAGTCCATTTTTGGCCATCAAAATTCAAGACATTTTGGTCATGGAGAAAGTACGGTTAATTGATGAATTTTTATAATACATCATTATAGAATAAGGTGTCAAATTTTCACTCATTTGTCAATAGAAATTTCGAAGTTGCAGAAGTTTTTCTAAAGAAAGTCCATTTTTTGGCGATCAAAATTCAATTTCTTGCACGGACATTTTGGTAATGGAGAAAGTAAGGTTACTTCAATTGATCGATTTTAAAGATACATCATTCTAGAATAATCTGTCAAATTTTCACTCATATGTCCATGGAAATTTCGAAGTTACGGAAGTGTTTCTGAAGAAAGTCCATTTTTGGTGATCAAAATTTAATTTATTGCACGGACATTTTTGTTACGAAGAAAGTAAAGTTACTTCAATTGATGAATTTTAAAGATACATCATTTCAGAATAATCTGTCAAATTTTCACACATATGCCAATGGAAATTTGGAAGTTACAGAAGTGTTTCTGAAGAAAGTCCATTTTTGGTGATCAAAATTTAGTTTTTTGCACGGAAATTTTTTATGGAGAAAGTTAGGTTACTTCAATTGACGGGTTTTAAAGATACATCATTCCAGAATAATCTGTCAAATTTTCACTCATATATCAATAGAAATTTGGAAGTTACAGAAGTGTGTTTGAAGAAAGTCCATTTTTGGCGATCAAAATTTAATTTTTTGCACGCACATTTTTTTATGGAGAAAGTAAGGTTACTTTAATTGATGGGTTTAAAAGATACATCATTTCAGAATAATCTGTCAAATTTTCACACATATGTTAATAAAAATTTGGAAGTTACGGAAGTGTTTCTGAAGAAAGTCCATTTTTGGCGATTAAAATTTAATTTCTTGCACGGTCATTTTGGTTATGGAGAAAGTAAAGTTACTTCAATTAATGGATTTTAAAGATACATCATTCTAGAATAATCTGTGAAATTTTCATTCATATGTAAATGGAAATTTGGAAGTTACAGAAGTGTTTCTGAAGAAAGTCCATTTTTGGTGATCAAAATTTAGTTTTTTGCACGGAAATTTTTTATGGAGAAAGTTAGGTTACTTCAATTGACGGGTTTTAAAGATACATCATTCCAGAATAATCTGTCAAATTTTCACTCATATATCAATAGAAATTTGGAAGTTACAGAAGTGTGTTTGAAGAAAGTCCATTTTTGGCGATCAAAATTTAATTTTTTGCACGCACATTTTTTTATGGAGAAAGTAAGGTTACTTTAATTGATGGGTTTAAAAGATACATCATTTCAGAATAATCTGTCAAATTTTCACACATATGTTAATAAAAATTTGGAAGTTACGGAAGTGTTTCTGAAGAAAGTCCATTTTTGGCGATTAAAATTTAATTTCTTGCACGGTCATTTTGGTTATGGAGAAAGTAAAGTTACTTCAATTAATGGATTTTAAAGATACATCATTCTAGAATAATCTGTGAAATTTTCACTCATATGTAAATGGAAATTTGGAAGTTACAGAAGTTTTTCTGAAGACAGTCCATTTTTGGTGATCAAAATTTAATTTTTTTGGTCGGACATTTTTGTTATAGAGAAAGTAAAGTTACTTCAATTGATGGATTTTAAAGATACATCATTTTGGAATAATCTATCAAATTAACACTCATATGTCAATTGAAATTTGGAAGTTACGGAAGTGTTTCTGAAGAGTCCATTTTTGGCGATCAAAATTTTATTTATTGCACGGACATTTTTGTTATGGAGAAAGTAAGGTTACTTCAATTGATGGATTTTAAAGATACATCACTCTAGAATAATCTGTCACATTTTCACTCATATGTCCATGGAAATTTGGAAGTTACAGAAGTGTTTCTGAAGAAAGTCCATTTTTGAAGATCAAAATTTAATTTTTTGCACGGACATTTTTGTTATGGAGAAAGTAAAGTTACTTCAATTGAAGGATTTTAAAGATACATAATTTCAGAATAATCTGTCAAATTTTCACTCATATGTCAATAGAAATTTGGAAGTTACGGAAGTGTTTCTTAAGAAAGTCCATTTTTGGCGATCAAAATTTTATTTTTTGCACGGACATTTTTGTTATGGAGAAAGTAAAGTTACTTCAATTGATGCATTTTAAAGATACACCATTTCAGAATAATCTGTCAAATTTTCACACAGATGTCAATAGAAATTTGGAAGTTACGGAAGTGTTTCTGAAGAAAGTCCATTTTTGGTGATCAAAATTTAATTTTTTGCACAGACATCGTTGTTATAGAGGTTACTTCAATTATTGGATTTTAAAGATATATTATTCCTGAATAATCTGTCAAATTTTCACTCAAATGTCAATAGAAATTTGGAAGTTACGGAAGTGTTTCTGAAGAAAGTCCATTTTTGGCGATCAAAATTTATTATTTTTGCACGGACATTTTTGTTATGGAGAAAGTAAAGTTACTTCAATTGATGGATTTTAAAGATACATCACTCTAGAATAATATGTCAAATTTTCACACATATGTCAATAGAAATTTGGAAGTTACGGAAGTGTTTCTGAAGAAAGTCAATTTTTGGCGATCAAAATTTAATTTCTCCATAACAAAAATGTCCTTGCACGGACACAGAAAGTGAGGTTATTTTAATTGATGGATTACATCTTTCCACATTAATCTGTCAAATTTTCACTCATCTGTCGAAAGAAAATTCGAAGTTTGAGAAGTTTTTCTGAAAAAAGTCAATTTTTGCCAGTTTCTTTCATGGATGTTTTTGTTGTGTACAAAGTAAGATGAATTCTAAAAATACGTCATCCAAGACCAATCTATTAAATTTTTACTAATCTATCGAAAAGTATTTAAGTTACAAAAGTTCATTTTAGGCAATCAAAATTCTAATTCTTGCACAACCATTTTGATGAATGAATGGATTTTATTTCGCCAAAAAAATGTATCCGTCATCACTCATCTCATAAAAAAGCGTGTAACACAATTAGTTTAAGTACCCCGAGAAATGTACATTGGAATGCGTCCAAAATTAAAATGGGCCAATACGAGACGGAGCACTCGCCCATCCCGCGCAATTAAGGGCGATATCCCGAATAAAGGACTCAATAGTCGCGATATTAATATTTCGTAACGGTGAATAAACTTGGCTGCCGGGGGGTGAGTAATGAAAACTTTACGAGCTTCATAGTTTTAATTGGAAAGAGGACCGTTTTGCACGATCGAACGCAACGAAAATCGCAGTCATTATTAGATCGTCCTCCCGAGGGAACGAAGGGAAATGTCAACTTTAAGATTTTATTGGGTTATTGTTTCCATATTTCACTCCCCGCGGAAATGAGGTTCCGGTCGGGAGGAGAGGGTCTGATCCGCAAAGCCAAATCCAATTGGTGCTATCATACTGGAATCCTGGAATCCTCCGCCGCCTGTGAATGGTTTGTTGTAATTGGATTTGCGAGGGTATACGTCTATCGGATGATTCTTTGACTTTGATACACAAATGGCGTAATAAGCATTTTCTTCTGTTTAATGGGTTAAAATATTTATTTTTCTACACAAATAGCATGAACAAGCTAAGTAAGTGTATCAGGCTTCAACAATCAATCGTAGTAAACATGTTCTTGTGTTTAATGGGTTGAAACATTCAGTTTTCAGTGTATTAAAAAAAATCTGTTGCTTTCTCCGATCAAACGATAAAACTGTAGAAATTATCTTTCGTTGACATGATCGATAGTTGGTGGCAGTGAGCGTTTCTCTTCATTACCGTTCGAAACCAGATACTTGAAGTTAATACGCTACAGTAGTTTGAAGTAGGTAAGTTTGGAACTATTGGACGCAGTCCAGCAAGTTGTCGTACGGACACAAAAACGATAAACTTAATGTTTCCTCGCGTTCAGGACGAGATACCGCACGCAATTATCCGTCGCTAATGGACATTATTTTCCCCACAAGAATGCAAACCATTTTGTCTGCCTTGTCGATTTTGATCGATTTAAAAGACGGCAAGGGCGGCTCGTTGGTGTAGTGGGTAAAGCGCGAGCGTCTGCTCGCTGCATCACGAGTCGAGTGGGTTCGATTTCCGACCGAGGAATTTCTGCCCGAGTCCGTGATCGTTGTGTATGCATTTCTTCATTTCATTTCGAATTGATCTAATATGTATAATCATAGATCACCGCTCAATAAAAAAAAGAAATATGCCGCAATGAACATCGACATCCTCCAGAAATTGATGATGTTGATGCTGTTGATGATTAAGCAAGTCATTAAATAACGCAATACAGTTCTGCACGTCCTCGGTGTTTATTCTTGAAGCATTTTCTATATCCCCATTTCTCCCATTAATATTAAAACAAATCTCCTAGAAACTTTTCCTCGCAAAGCCATAATAAAGCTCCGCGGCCAACTTGATGGAATGAAAAACATTAAATGGGGTTAATTAAATAAATGAATATAAACTCTTTCTGCTCGTGGAAAACATCTCTTTTAATCCGTACAAATTCACTGAAATTATAACTACAAATCTGAAAGTTAAAGAAAAAACAGCTACGTCCATGTAATTTAATTTTAGAAAACAAAGAAATCCTTTCAATACAGTTTGGATTTAATGTTTTTTTTAACATAGTAGCTTGTTTATCGTATTATTATTCATTATATTAATTTTATGCGAAAAAAGGTAAAAAAATGAAACACTTAAAATTCGTGAAATTTCGACCATTTTCAAACCGCCATAACTCGCCGTATTTTCAATCGATTTTGATGAATCTTTGAGGGAGAAAAACTTTAAAGTGTCTTCTTTAAAGCCATGCATGCGAACTTAAGCGTAACCCCTTCCGCCCCCATCTAGCACCCCTGTGAAAAAAAATGTTTTTTTTCAGGAAACCATGTCCAACTTTGACGATGTGTACGGAGTTGGAAAAAATTTGTCGACTCGATTCACCATTAAAGGCATTAAAATTTAATCAATTCCCAATGGTGGATAAGGAGTTTTTCACCCTCAAAGATTCATCACAATCGATTGAAAATACGCCGAGTTATGGCGATTTGAAAATTGTCGAAATTTCACGAATTTTTTTCCATAAAAACTCATAAAAAGTTACAAATCAACAAACGTGCAAATTTTGAGTTTATTATTTTTATGTCAGATATGACTGATTGATTCGATTTACTCGAATATTTGCGATTAATAATAATCTCGGATAATATTAATAGCTTTAAGACCTGGCGCTACCCGACCGAAAATTTAAACGTAAACAAACCAACTCCTTTCCCCTGCATCTAACCCGCAAAAGGTATAGAAGAGCACATCCGATTTTAAATGGAAAGACCACTGTTTTCAGCCAAGCCGCCGTATGCTGGGTCCAAATTTCGAAGTTACATTTTATTAGATATATCAATTAATACCCAAAAATAAGCAAAACGTTATTAATATAATAAATTTTAAATAATAAATACCAGAACATACCGTCGAGATTTTCTCAATGTTATTATTTTTTCTAAATTATCTTTGTTATTATTATGAATTCGTTAGAAATCTTCACGGTAAGCCTTAGACACTTGGAGATAATGGAGAACTAATGCAGAGTTTTTTTTTAAATATCAAATAGTTTAGGGGATATCTAAAAAAAATAATTTAATAGGTGTAGCGCCTCCCCTTAATGTCTAAGTATAGGATGTGTCAGTAAGGTAAGTACACGGCATATAAAATACTGCTCGTGTTCTTGTTCAATTAACTATTCCGGTTGTTGTTGTACTTATACGACTATTGATTTTAAAATATTAATAATTTGCTGCCCGCTGAAAAATTTTAAAAAAAAACATTTGCTCACGCTCCATTAACAATAAGCATTTAATCAGTTCGACAGTATACCGTAAGATTTAAACTTTATGGATTTTCAGACGCTGCTCGTTACAAAGGATAATCTCTCGCGGAAATTTCTTATAAATATTTATATGCGCTGAAATAATTTTTGTATTTTGCATATGCAAAGTAGTTCATGTTCGAAGATAATCTTTTCGAAAGGATTATGCTAACGATGAACATTTTATATATAAAATTAATTGTAAATTATTGCTTTACAAATTATGCCCATCGTTAGTAATAAATAATAAAATAATCAGATTGAGTAATTATTTCAGTTAATGTTAATTAACAATAATAGATGAGCAAATGATTGATAAACTAGATACATCTGGTAAAAACGTGTAACATTCTTCGAAGTGTAATCACGATTGTTTTTTACTTTCTCCGTTACGAAGTACGAGAAAGTATTGTGATCGTGATTTTTTTTTCAAAAATTTTTTTTACGTTTTGGGGCCCCTAGATGCCATTTCAACAATTTCCGGAAAATAAAAAATTGTGTGTGTGTGTGTGTGTGTGTGTGTGTGTGTGTCTGTGTGCGCTGTATCTCAAAAAATAATAGAGAAATTGATATGAAACTTTCAACATAAGTAACACAATGGCCACATCACCATTTTTTTATGGGTCACCAATATTATTAAAATTTAACACAAATTTAACGTTTAATTTCAAATTACCTCTAAATCTAGGATTAAGAAATTTTAAGTTTTATATTTTGATTTTGCATATAAAATCCGATTTCGTTCGTTCAACGTTCATTCGCCTTCATATTTGTGACTTGTGTAAACCCTACTACACGCAATAAACTATTATCATTAATTAAATAAAGATGGACTATAATAATAATGTTTTAAAAAAGTTAGAATTTTTCAATTTAATTCAATTATGGATTTACATCATTAAGACCACGTGTGTACCATAATAAATGTTACTTCGTTTAGGTGAGATACCGAATGTACATCGTATAAATTGTAATGTAAATGTGAGATTCGCGTTGAATTAATTAATTTTCATACAAATTGAGTACTCGTTTTTCAAGCATTATGTAAACTGAGCGAAGCATTTATTCCACTCGCAAGTTTACACCGGATATTCCAATGAAATTTACTTATCAAATATGTTAAACTTCTCTTTGACACAACACCGTCCCTTCATCCAGACTTTATAACATCGTTACGCCTGAATATTTTAAATGTTTTCCGCGGGGATCGAATTTCGCTTTTCTTTAAATTTACAGCTTACATAAAACAGTGTTAAATTAAGACTCATTTTATAATCAATCGTTTAAGGTTTAATATGAATCAATGATGATAATTCTATAGTGAATACTTAAGTTTAACATGAATCAGTGATGTTTATAAATATTTTATAACCCCAGAGTAGTTCTTATTGGGATTAAGTGAAAGTTTGCGGCTCTTCATGCATTTGTTTTACAAAGTTTTGCAGATTTACTTCAGGAAACAACTTATCATTATTTATATAAGTTGCTTACTCTAAAAGTTATAGACCTTATTAAGAGTTAATACACTTTTTTTTTACATGAAATAATTTATTTTAATTTTATGCAAGTATTGGCATTTTATGTCTTATTATTTCAAAAGGATGCGCAGTGTAGTACATAATACTGTAGGGCCCTAAAACTTCAAATTACATCACAACTGTAAATCTAAAATAATCTAAATAAATTCCTCTCGGGACAAAAATGCCTTAAATTCAGGCAAAAAGAAGCAAAATACTGCTTTGTTTTTCATTTGTATTATATAATATCATTATTAAGTTTTTGTTATAGTTTATGTGATAGTGGAGAAATAAAGCTATTATTATTATTTTCCGCGTATTATCAGAATTTTCGTTGATTTTTTCTGTACGCTTATGATTTGCCATGTTATGTAAATACGAAGAATAAACAATAAATATCCAATACCTAATTCACGCTATTTATATTTATTCTTCTAAATTTTTTTTTTTTCAAAAAGTACTCACCATCAGTAGAATTTTTTTGAGAGTTAAAATCGATCGATTCGTAAAAAAAACTGCATTTTCAAACATACTGGTTTAGGTCGTTCGAACTGAGATCTAAGGGTAGAGGGGGATATCTGCTTGATCTTTTATACTTTGAAGAATACCAGAAGTACCACTACAAACCATCCGAAAGCTTAAAAGCGCCAAAATGCACTTGTTCCGACTTTTGAGTAAACTTTTCAGCAAAAAATATTACGAATTTTTCTCGTTAAATTAACACAGAATTCAAAAATTGCACTTTCTTGCATATTTTAAAATCGCGATTTTGATATTTGAAATTGCATAACTACAGAATGCATTTTCCGATTCTTACAATTCAAACGTCAAAATATAGCGTGTTTAGTGTAATTTTAAAACGTATTTCGAAACTTTCTCGTAAAATTAAATCAATATGCAAAAATTGCAAGTTTGAATACTTTAAAATCGCGATTTTGATTTTTGAAACTGCATAACTGCTGAACGCACTGTCCGATTTTTATTACTCCAACGTCAAAATGTGCCAAATTTAGTGCAATTAAAAAGTTAGTTAAGAATTATTTTCGTAAAATCAATATAAAACGTCAAAATTTCAAGTTTTCAAAATTCGAAGATTTTTAATTACGATTTTTTTTTAATTGCAGTGCAGCCAAACGCGCCTGACTTCGATGATTCAAACGTAAAAATATGGCAAACTTGGAGTAATTTTAAAATGGATAATAAAATGTTCTCGTAAAATTAACTTTTTTTAAATTTTAATATTTTCAAATCACGATTTTTATTTTTTTAAATTGCATAACTGCAGAACACGTTGTCCGATTTTGATGACTCCAACGTCAAAATGTGCCAAATTTGGTACAATTTAAAAGTTGGATAGGTAATATTTTTCGCAAAATGTCAAAATTTCACGTTTTCAAAGTTTGAAGATTTTTTTCAATTGCAGACCAGCCAAACCCGTCTGATTTTGATGATTCAAAAGTCAAAAAGTTTAGTGTAATTTTAAAACGGACTATAAAACATTCCCTTAAAATTAAATCAAAATGCACAATGCGTACTTTTTTTAAAGTTTGAATATTTTAAAATCGCGATTTTGATATTTTAAATTGCATAACTACCGAACGCGGTGTCCGATTTTGATGACTCCAACGACAAAATGTGCCATATGTAGTGCAATTTTTAAACTTGGTTAAGATATATTTTCGTAAAATCAATCAAATTTCACGTTTTCAAAGTTTTGATTTTTTTTAAATGCAGAACAGTCAATTGCGTCTGATTTAGATAATTGAAATGTCAAAATGTGGCGAATTTAGTGTAATTGGAGACAAATTATAGAATGGTCTCGTAAAATTGCATTTTTTTAAAGTTTGGATGTTGTTTTTTAACTGCCTAACACGTTGTCCGATTTTAATAATTCGAACGACAAAATGTAAAAAAAGGTGTGCAATTTAAAAGTTGTCTAGGAGACATTTTTGTAAAAGCAAAACGTCAAAATTTTCGAAGTTAGAACATTTTAAATTATAATTTTGATTTTTTTTTATTACAGAACGGGCAAACATGATTTGATAATTCCAATATCAAAATGTAGTAAATTGAATGAATTTAAAAACTTATTAAAAAGATTTTCGTTAAATGAACGGAAAACTTCAAAATTTTATGTTTTCAATGTTTGTAGATTTTAAATTGTTATTTTGATTTTTCAAATTCCAAAAAGCGTTCTCTAATTTTGAAGATTCAAGTGACAACATATGGCAAATTTAGTGTAATTTTGAAAAAGATTACGAATTTGTCTCGTTAGATTAACACAAAACGCAAAAATTGCACTTTTTGTACTTTCAATCGCGATTTTGATTTTTTAAACTGCCGATGTTGATGATTCCAACGACAAAATGTACCAAATTTTACATCGAGCGTTTTGTAGAATCGGTTGAAACTGAGAAATTGACTTTCTCTTCCGTTTGTGAAAAAACAAGATTTTAGTTGCAAAATTAAATCAAATAATTTATGTAGAGTATAAGGAATTTCATAATAAACGGAGTTATTAAAATAATTTAATAAAATTATTTTACTTAGGCACAATGTAACAGGGTGTAATAATTTATGTATAGTATAAATAATTTTGTAATATTAAAATTTATTCAGTAAATCCTCGTAAATACATGCAGCTTATATAATAGTAATAAAAACGTATCGAAAATCGATAACTCCTTAAAATAAAATTAAATGTAGCATAAAAACGAAATACTTTATTATTATCAAATGACGGATATTTCCTGTATCGCCGCAGGAAGGGTAGAATCGGCCCAGATTTTTTTTCAGACTGCTGACTGTAGGCAAGAATGTAGTGGCTGTGAAGTTGAAAAGGAAACGACGGTTTTTTTTATGTGTAGGAGGAAAACAGCTTTCGGTAAGTTCATCGACTTAGGAAATGCGCTTCAGCCGTTTCTATATGATAAAACGAAAACTGTCAGTGTATACCGGAAAATACCCCAAAGCCACATTTTATCACTTGGTGCAATTATTATTCGTTTCGATTAATTTTTCATATTCTGCAATAAGTAAAATACACCGGATGTTGAATTGATTAAGTAGTGGTAATAAATATAAGTTCACATTTTATTCCCGCCGCAGTCGGTGTCTTTTTTGTCCTTATACAGGGTGTATTTGAAATAACGAACAGGCTCGTAACCACAAAGAGATTATATTATTTTTAAACAATATTCGCAATTATTTTATTAATAACTGCAACAAAAAGCCCGTAATTAATTATTAAAGTTAATGAGTGAAAATACGCAACATGTTTGGAGGCAGTGGTAATGTGACCTAATTTTTAAACGGCATCGGCTCTAGATATCGAATTACAACAAGCGCGTAGGAAATATCTGAGTGCTCTTTAAGCGACAATGAACTTGAGGACTGTTTATCTTTTATAAAAAAAAAACGTTGCGATAACACTTCAAATTTCGGAGGCAAGACCTAATTAAATGAGAAAAGCATCGGTTCTCAAAATGTTTAAAAAACCTCGAAAAATTAGGAAAATTCAACAATAAATTTTGACGGAAATGGGTTCACAAATATTTTGTGTATGTGCCCTTAAATGCCTGTTCGTTATTTCAAATACACCCTGTATTGGCATGTTGTATTTTTAATAGTGATGATTGAAGTATGTTGTTAACCTATAATTTTTACAAAATTGTGAATGAGGGATATTATAAAATGCAACATTGCACTACACATAACCAAAAAAATGCAATGACAACCAAATTGGTAGTAACTTTTTTACTATCAACAAAAATTTCACCCTAACAAAGTCTACTGCGGGGAGAATAGAATGTGAACAGAGGATTCAGTCATGGGTGTTAAGATATACATGCAAAAATAGCACTAGCCGTGATATACTTGTAATTTTTAAAGTTTCATTAATCAATCCGTGTTTAAAATGACATCATTATACAATTAGCAACAAAAAACAGTTTTAGAAGCTTTACTATGGAGGTATTAGAGTCCGTGAAGTTCTTCTAAAATAAGTAAGTTTTCCTTCTCTCTCCTTCTCCTCTCATCTTCAATTTTACATTTTAACTTAGCACTGATATTATAGACAATAACGCACCATGCTATTATGTAACATCAATTTGTCAAAATTGTAGCGAGAAAATAATTATTCCCCATCTCGTTTATCCCCCCCCATTGATTAACCCCAACAACCCTGAAACGTTTGTTGGAGATGATATACTCTGCAAATTTCAATTATTTTTAATTGCGTCTAATTTACAATGTTAAAATTTTACGCTTGTTCCTTGGCTTCATAATTAAATTAACCGGCAAGACGAATTAGCACAATAGGTGTAAAACGAAAATAGTCCGGGTGTGAAATGTCTTCATTAACTTAACGTCGGGATGCAGCACGGCCGTCTGCAAAATTAACTGAATAAATTAAACATGGAAAAATTTAATTAAATTGGAGTCGCGTACGAGTATTATGCAAACAATTTCGCTCGTATTTAAAAAAACGACATTAAAAGTACCTCAAGTATATTCTCGAAATACTCACATATCGTATATTCCTCCAGGGTAAAAAAATGATTTACATTTAACACTGAAGAAAACACTTACATTTACATTTACTATAAATTAATAGATAGTGCAATTACGCCATAACTAATAAGTACATTACTAAAATCCGCGCGCACAGAAACAAACCAAAATTTTGCGGTTTGACCAGAAGGTCGAAGCAGTACCTGTTCATTAGGGGTGGCTTATGGAAATGTTTGCCGTTTGTGATTCAATTCGAAATTCTGTAGCGGGCTTCCTGCAATTAGCAATTAATTAATCACACCAAAGGATTCAATTAATGAATGAATTATGAATTAAGTTTTAAGCTTAGAGTTTCGCGATAAAGCAATTGCAGTGTTCCATTCATCGCGGAGTTAATTGTAAACGGCATCGTGAAAAATGGTACTCCTAACTGCTTCGATAAACACGTCATCGATACCGACACATTTTTCCACCGAACACTCCACCAAGGCGTAGGCGTTGATTGCAAATTTCAAGTCTTCGCCCTCCTCCGTCGTAATCACCTTCGTCCTCTTCCGTTGCTTGATTCCTCTTACTTCTGTGTCCGTGGCTAAAAAATAATTCACAGCTGTAACAATAAAATAAAATGTCCGTACGAAGGTTAAGACCCAAAATCTTAAACTCCTATATTTTTGATAAAGTTATCTATTTGATTAGTGGAACATTTTGCACTAATAATTTTCAAAATCTGTTGATGCGTTCAACAATTGTCACAAAACTGAATTTAGTATTTTTGATCAAATTAAAAGTTTTGTTGTAACTGTAACTCTACTGCAAGATATGAATTTAATTTTTTTTTTATAAATCTTACCAACAAGTATCAAAGGAACATGCTGCCTAATCTTCCTCACGTCCGCACACCACTTCTTCATGATACTTTCGAACGTGTATCGATTGGCCAGAGAATAGCACATGATAATCACATCAGCCTGCAAAGTTAATTTCGTCATTTCGTGTAAAGCTGTTCTTTATTTCAACTGGATAAAATGAAAACTTGAAAAATTTTCTCAAATTAGATCCAACTTTAAGAACCTGTAAAAATCTAACAACATCCCTCGCCAAGATTGCCAAATATTAATTGCAAAATCAATTTTCTTCCAATTCCAAGTTTTTGCAAAATCGGAAAAAAAAATAAAAAACAATTGCCACGAAAGTCAAACTTTCAGAATTTACTTAAAATAGATTCTACTTCCAAATGTATAAAAATCTGCCAACATCAGTCTCCGGAATTTTTAAATATTTTTTGCAAAATCAACTTTTTTCCAATTCCAAATTTGCACATTTGGGAACTCATCTAAAAAAATGGAAAAATTGTCGCCACGAACGTCAAACTTTCAAAATTTATTAAAAACAGATTCTACTTCATAAATCTACAAAAATCTGTCAACATCACCTGGATTTTCAAATAATAATTGCTAAACCAATTTCGTTACAATTCCAAGTTTGCAATTTACGCGGTCGGCCAAAAAATTGAAAAACGATTGCCACGAACGTCAAACTTTCAACATTTACTCAAAATAGATCCAACTTTAAGAATTTATTAAAATCTACCAACATCCCTCGCCAAGATTTCCAAATATTGATTGCTAAAACCAACTTTCTTCCAATTCTAAATTTGCACATTAGTAAAGTCGAAAAAAAAATAGAAAAACAATTGCCACGATCGTCAAACTTCCAAAATTTACTGAAGATTATTCTGCTTCCAGGTTTATAAAAATCTGCTAATATCCCCCACCAAATTTCCAAATATTTATTGCAAAAACAACTTTTAAAAAAATTCCAAATTTTGCACATTTGGGAACTCAGCTAAAAAAATAGAAAAACGGTCGCCACGAATGTCAAACTTTTAAAATTTATTAAAAACAGATTCTACTTCATAAATTACAAAAATTTGCCAACATGCATCACCTGGATTTTCAAATAATAATTGCTAAACCAATTTCGTTACAATTACAAGTTTGCAATTTGCGCAGTCGGCCAAAAAAATGAAAAATGATTGCCAACCAACGTCAAACTTGTAACATTTACTCAAAATAGATCCAACTTTAAGAATTTATTACAATCTACCAACTTCCCTCGCCAAGATTTCCGAATATTGATTGTAAATCAACTTTCTTCCAATTCCAAGTTTGGATATTTGCTAAATCGGAAAAAAAAATATAAAAACAATTGCCAGGAACTTAAAACTTCCAAAATTTACTGAAAATAGATTTTACTTCCAGGTTTATACAAATCTGCCAATATCCTCCACCAAAATTTCTAAATATTTATTGCAAAAACAACTTTTTTCCAATTCCAAATTTAATCATTTGGAAAAAAATAGAAAAAAGGTCGCCACGAACCTCAAACTTTCAACATTTATTAAAAACAGATTCTACTTTAGATCTACAAAAATTTGTCAACATGCATCACCTGGATTTCTAAATAATAATTGCTAAACCAATTTCGTTACAATTTCCAAGTTTGCAATTTGCGCGGTCGGGCAAAAAAATGAAAAACGATTGCCACGAACGCCAACTTTCAAAATGTACTCAAAATAGATCCAACTTTGAGAATCTAAAAAAATCTACCAACATCCCTCGAAAATATTTTCAAAATATTGATTGCAAAATCAACTTTCTTCTAATTATAAATTTGCACATTTGCAAAATCGGAAAAAATAGAAAAACAATTGGCACGAAAGTCAAACTTGCAGAATTTACTTAAAATAGATTCTTCTTCCAAATTTATAAAAATCTGCCAACATCCGTTATCGGAATTTTTAACTATTTATTGCAAAATCAATTTTTTTCCAATTCCAAATTTGCACATTTGGGAACTCAGCTAAAAAAAAATAGAAAAACGGTCGCCACGAACGTCAAACTTTCAAAATTTATTAAAAACAGATTCCACTTCATAAATCTACTAAAAATCTGTCAACATGCATCACCTGGATTTCCAAATAATAATTGCTGAACCAATTTCGTTTCAATTTCCAAGTTTGCAATTTGCGCGGTCGGGCAAAAAGAAATGAAAAACAATTGCCACGAACGCCAAACTTTCAAAATTTACTGAAAATAGATCCTACTTTAAGAATCTAAAAAAATCTACCAACGTCCCTCGAAAAGATTTTCAAAATATTGATTGCTAAACCAACTTTCTCCCAATTCCAAATTTGCACATTTGCAAAGTCGAAAAAAAAATAGAAAAACAATTGCCACGAACGCCAAACTTTCAAAATTTACTCAAAATAGATCCAACTTTAAGAACCTATTAAAATCTATCAACATCTCTCCCCAAGATTTCCAAATATTGATTGCTAAACCAACTTCTTCCATTTCCAAATTTGCACATTTGCAAAGTCGAAAAGAAAAATAGAAAAACAATTGCCACGAACGCCAAACTTTTAAAATTTACTCAAAATAGATCCAACTTTAAGAACCTATTAAAATCTACCAACATCTCTCCCCAAGATTTTCAAATATTGATTGCTAAACCAACTTTCTCCCAATTCCAAATTTGCACATTTGCAAAGTCGAAACAAAAAAATAGAAAAACAATTGCCACAAACGTCAAACTTCCAGAATTTACTGAAGATAGATTCTACTTCCAAGTTTATAAAAATCTGAAAACATTCCTCACCAGAATTTCTAAATATTTATTGCAAAATCGACTTTCTTTCAAATCCAAATTTACACATTTGCTAAGTCGAAAAAAAAATTTAAAAACAATTGCCACGAACGTTAAACTTTCAGAATTTACTGAAGATAGATTCAACTTCTAAAAAAATACAAATCTGCCAACATCCCTTACCAGGTTTTCTAAATATTTATTGCAAAATCAACTTTCTTCCAATTTAAAATTTGCACATTTGCAAAGTCGAAAAAAAAATCCTGAACTTGCAAAATTTACTCAAAATATGTTCAATTTTGTAAACCTATAAAAATCTACCAATTACACACTGTATACCTGTTCTTATTTTCATGAAGCGACATTTTTGGATGAAACTCATTTTGAAACAAACTGTACCTTCTGGAATACAATGCAGGTGCAAATTCGCTCATTACTCCAGTTCGCGAGATTCGTATTATGTTTAAATAATGACGGAGCTTACCTGCTCGTATTCGTTCCATCTGAGAATCGCGTAATCGTCATCGCATTCTGCGTCAATGAAATTCACGGAATATGTAACGTAATCCACGATAATCTCTCTCACGTTGCTAATAAATCTGAAAAATCGATGTGAATGTTGTTTTCGAATTACAGACATAATAAGGAATGTGTGTGTACATTTTACATCTCGTATTTACTTATTTCTGCGCTTCAAATTAACTTTTACAATTATAGTCAATTTACAATAAAGCAGAATGTATGATTAGTTAAAAAAAATGTGGCGTGACCATCATGTTACTTTACCCGATTTAATGGTAATGGGATTTTGTTCTTAAAAAAGTATTACAATTTTGAAAAAACCTATTGATTTGGTATTCTCTATAATTATTATAGCGTTTATAATTTAAAAAATACGGTCTTACAATTTAAAAAATATATAATTTTAAGTATGGACAAAAAATTAAAGAAAAAAAATGTTTAATACGTTTTTCAAAAATAAAAAAAAGTTTACAAGAAATATTTATTTTGGGCAATAAATACTAATTACTGATATTTAATAAAAAAATTCTTATTTTTAATCCTTCCATCAAAAATAAAATTTAACAAGAAACATTTATTAACAAAATTTATCCACTTTTTTGTTATCTTCAAAATCGGTTATAAAAAATTATCAGTAGAAAACCGTTAGGTAAACACCTACTTCTGGTGTTCAAAATTTTACCAAAAGCTTATCAGTTCATCGAATTTGTTTGGGATGCACGTCCATGTGGCCAGCTCTAAGGATTGTCAATTAATGTTTATGTTCGAAATTTCATTTGAAAATATTTGGAGATTTTAAGATACAGAGTCTACAGGCAGACACACACCCAGACGCAAATTTTTATTTTCCAAAAATTGTCGTTTTCGTCTCTAGGAACCTCAAAACGGATATTTCTGTTAAAAATATTTATTTTTAAATCATCAGTTGACGTAAGTGATGTCAATTAAATGATTTCAAATATCTCATTATTCCGCGAGTCCGAGTTATTCCCTCACTAGTGGGTAATGAACAACATTACTTCCCTCAAATGACCACAGCAGTTCTCTTATTACACACGATTTTATTTCTTAGATTTTTCCATTTACACATTCACTCGAAAAAAGGGCGAGGCTCAGTTTTGACTTTCTTACCTGTCCGGCATTAAATATTGGTAAAACTCTTTATTGCACGTGTACTTGTACAGCAGTTCAGTTTTCTTGCTTAATTTGTCACCGACTGCAACAATTGTTAATTGTCGCTCCATTATTGCGGATTGATCACCGATTTAGACTAATCCACCTATTTTTGTTTAACAATAATCAGACGCTTATCTTTAGGGAGTGGTAATTGGGTATTAGTCAGAATGTGTTAAGCTTTTTTTTTATTTAAACAATAGATAATCTTATCTATTTCTAACAAAATAGAATTTAAAGGCAGAAAGACAAAGTCTCGTTTGTATTAAAATTAAATTAAAGAAAACATTTTAAAAACACTAGTAAGTACAGTGTGTTTATTATACCGTGATAAATTTACGGTATTTGATCGAACGGCTCAGTTGAATTCGTCGCTCTGCATTTATTACCCAATTATAAGTATGGACAAAAAATTTAAAAAAATAAATTAATCCTTTATTCAAAAATAAAAAAGTTTACAAGTGATGTCAATTTGAATGATTTCAAATATCTAATTATTCCGTGAGTCCTCCCAATCGCTGTTAAGGGGGTAGAGCCTATTTTTCCGCAGCGCATCGTTGAATTTATCACGGTATAACGAACAGACTGTACGTATATATAACCACTCCAAACTAATATTAAATCTACAACCAACGGTACCATGTATTGGTGCCCGGAAACCATATGCGTACATATGGTTGCATAAGATGCGATGGGTTGACGGTCTGAAATAATCAACATTCTGGTAGCCTATAACTTAGAATTACTCTACAAAATTTCAGCTTGCTCGATTTATTGGTTTCCAAGTAATGTGCTTTATTTCTTACTTTCTCGATGAAATGAGAAATTATTGTTTTCGTGATTTCTTAAAGAGCCGCACAAGAAAATCAATGGCAATATTTTTCTAATCTCTTTAGAAAATTCACAACTTCTGCCCTGTTCTCGTGTGATTATCCCAGAATCTGGTTATGAGTGCCAAAATATGCACAATATCCTAAAGTTAAATTAATTGTGAGTAATATTCGAAAGCTTTAAATTTAAATTGAAGCGCTGATTGAGTAACTTTAAAGATTTTAAAGTTTGTTACTGGCGGATTCAATCGGGAAGGAGGCAAGGGGATTAATTTCCCCCACATGAGGCTCGTTAACTAAAATATCAGTGGTATAAAAAATATTTATTTATTTAAATACAAAAATTGTGGCAAAAATATTTAGGCCAAAAAATTGCATAAAAATTTCGACAATACAGGAAAGGGATCTAAACTACGAATGTTTAGGCCAAAAAAACAAAAATTTTGAAAAAATAAATCGATAATGGAGGCCCGAGGTCTAAAATATGAAAATGTTGACCAAAGTAGAGAATGTTTAGATCAAAAAATCAAACATTTTGAACAAGAAATAAATTAAAAATGTGAAATTATTTTTGCGTCCAAATTACTCTTTTCATTTCTGCGATCCTGTTACTCCTGGAGGAAATTTTTGCGTCAAAATTTTGTTGAAAAAAAATTAATTATTTTCACGCTCAAATTACTCTTTTAATTTCTGCGTTCCTGTTACTCCTCGTGGAAATTTTTGCGTCAAAATTTTGTTGAAAAAAATTTAATTATTTTCACGCTCAAATTACTTTTTTTCATTTCTGCGATCCTGTTACTACTGGTGGAAATTTTTGTGTTAAAATTTTGTTGAAAAAAAATTAATTATTTTCGCGCTCAAATTACTCTTTTAATTTCTGCGTTCCTGTTACTCCTGGTGGAAATTTTTGCGTCAAAATTTTGTTGAAAAAAAATTAATTATTTTCGCGCCCAAATTACTCTTTTCATTTCTGCGATCCTGTTACTCCTGGTGGAAATTTTTGTGTCAAAATTTTGTTGAAAAAAAATTAATTATTTTCGCGCCCAAATTACTCTTTTCATTTCTGCGATCCTGTTACTCCTGGTGGAAATTTTTGTGTCAAAATTTTGTTAAAAAAAAATTAATTATTTTCGCGCCCAAATTACTCTTTTCGTTTCTACGATCCTGTTACTCCTGGTGGAAATTTTTGTGTCAAAATTTTGTTGAAAAAAAATTTATTATTTTCGCGCCCAAATTATTCTTTTCGTTTCTGCGATCCTGTTACTCCTGGTGGAAATTTTTGTGTCAAAATTTTGTTGAAAAAAAATTAATTATTTTCGCGCCCAAATTACTCTTTTCGTTTCTGCGACCCTGTTACTCCTGGTGGAAATTTTTGCGTCAAAATTTTGTTGAAAAAAAAATTAATTATTTTCGCGCTCAAATTACTTTTTTCGTTTCTGCGATCCTGTTACTCCTGCTGGAAATTTTCGTGTCAAAATTTTATTGAAAAAAATTAATTATTTTCGCGCCCAAATTACTCTTTTCATTTCTGCGATCCTGTTACTCCTGGTAGAAATTTTTGTGTGAAAATTTTGTTAAAAATAAATTAAAAACGTGAAATTATTTTCGCGCCCAAATTACTCTTTCTGTTTCTGCGATCCTCTTACTCCTGGTGGGAATTGTTTTGTCTGTCTTTTTGTGTCTCGAAAATGTCTTCAATTGAAACTTTATTTGACAGAAAAGCTTTTGGTAAAATTTTGAAAATCTTACCCTTTCCTTTCTTTTTTGTAATTACCGCGGTTACGATCCGCCAATTTCTCTTATTACAGAAAATTGATATGCACGTGTCAGATAAAAGTTTTCGCCCATTTCCAGAAGGTTCCCTAACAATCCAAGTTATTTATATCACGTTTGCATTTATTTAACAAGTACACACGTTTGATTCGATCGTAAACCATGGGGAGGGGGAAATTGTGCTATTTTCTTTGTTCCCACGCCCAATTTCCCGTAGGCGGGTCTTCCACGATTGTTTCTTTATAACCACCCTCAAATTACAGTTTACGACCCGTAAACTTATCCCCACAATTTATCCCGTTTGAATAATGGAAATAAAATGAACGCCACAAGTAACTTGCGAAAGCTGTTTTGTTTAACTGTTATTAGGCAAACTTTCCGAAAACGACCATGAATTTCTAATATCCAAACACACTAATTATATGACGCTGTGCGGTAATTAAAAAGTTGAACCAACAAACTTCTCATCATCATTACCGTCAGCGTCGTATGCACCGACCAACATCTCTGAAGATTATCCTCTATATATGTATGAGGATACGAGAGCTAGTTTATTAAAGTTGCGATGCCAGATAAAACAAGCTTCTAGTGCCTTCGTTAATTCCTCCGCCGATATTAACAATAACTATCCTTAGTTGGAGTCCGGCCAAAGCACGCAGTGAGAATTTGTTGTTTAAAGCTCCTTTTGTTGGAAATTTCCGCTTGTTGTCGTAAGTAATGGAAGGAAAATATTTTTCAAGGGCGAACTCATTCGTTAATATCAATTCTATTATAGTAAAATGATTATTGTCTGAAGTGTAATCATAATCTTGACATTTAAAGTTGATTACTAGTTGAAACTACTTGACAAACCAATTTAAGTCACGTTTCACTATATCTCATACCGAAGAGTAACAATTAATCGCGTGAGAATTGCGTTTTTCAACACTTGTTATAATAATTACGCAATAGTAAATAATAATAGTAATTTCATTACATGAATGATGATTGAAAATGATTGAAATTCAAATAAACTTTCAAAAGGTCATCAAACTGAAACTTAGCGCCACCGTTTCCCGCCGGATGTATTTTTTATTGGGGAAATAAGTAATTTATTAGGAATCGGCTTATATTTTTCAACTAGCCGGGTTTAGATTTGAGTTATATGTTGTTGTGTTTTATTGTTATCTTGTAGGCTGTGGGGGTAATAAATCGCGAAAGGCCATGGGCATAAACACGTTTACTAGTTATATATAGGGCGATATGTTAGAATGTTGTAGTGGTTGTTATTATTTATATCTGTCAATATTTAATCTTCCTGTCATGTTTCATTGTGTCGAGTATTTTTTTTTTAATAAAACTCGACCCGCTGATAAACAGTTGGGAATGGAAACGGCGCACGCGGAATAAATAAAATTGTCATTTATATCTCGATTATAAATTTATATTCCGCACTCAATAACATGAGCAATAATGAGGTTAAATTAATAGCAGCACTGAAATTAGTGGATGTTTAGATTTTACGCATACTTTTTTTTTGGCGTCGACTACGAGGTCATCTGCCACCACCGTTTGTGTTAATATATCATATATTATACGCATACTTTAAGCTACTTTTTTATTGGACCTTCAACATATCTCAGAATTCCCTGATTGGATTTTATTCCGTACGTGTTCGCACGAATTCTTAACAAAAGCTTTTCAGTTCTTCCGATTGTCAAATAAACTTATGTTGAAAGTTTCGTGTTCATTGCTGAATTCTTTATAGAGATACAGGTACAGATACATACATAGCACACACATAGACACGACCGCAGACACAAGATTTTTTTTCCAGAAATTATTGAAATCGCCTCTTGGAACCTCAAAACGGATATTTCCGTTAAATTTTTCTTTTTTACAGAAATCATTGAAATCGCCTCTAAGGACCTCAAAACGGATATTTCTGTTAATTTTTTTTTCTAGAAATCGTTGAAATCGCGTCTAGAGACCTCAAAACAGATATTTCCGTTAATTTTTTTTTTCTAGAAATCGTTGAAATCGCGTCCAGAGACCTCAAAACAGATATTTCCGTTAATTTTTTTTTCTAGAAATCGTTGAAATCGCGTCTAGAGACCTCAAAACAGATATTTCCGTTAATTTTTTTTTTCTAGAAATCGTTGAAATCGCGTCCAGAGACCTCAAAACAGATATTTCCGTTAATTTTTTTTTCTAGAAATCGTTGAAATCGCGTCTAGAGACCTCAAAACAGATATTTCCGTTAATTTTTTTTTCTAGAAATCGTTGAAATCGCGTCCAGAGACCTCAAAACAGATATTTCCGGTAATTTTTTTTTTCTAGAAATCGTTGAAATCGCCCCTAAAGACCTCAAAACGGATATTTCTGTTAATTTTTTTTTTCTAGAAATCATTGAAATTGCCTCCAAGGGCCTCAAGACGGATATTTCTGTTAATTTTTTTTTTCTAGAAATCGTTGAAATCGCGTCCAGAGGCCTCAAAACAGATATTTCCGTTCCTTTTTTTTTTCTAGAAATCGTTGAAATCGCGTCCAGAGGCCTCAAAACAGATATTTCCGTTCCTTTTTTTTTTCTATAAATCGTTGAAATCGCGTCCAGAGACCTCAAAACACATATTTCCGTTAATTATTTTTCTAGAAATCGTTGAAATCGCCTCTAAGGACCGCAAAACGGATATTTCTGTTGATTTTTTTTTTTCTAGAAATCATTGAAATCGCATCCAGAGACCTCAAAACAGATATTTCCGTTAATTTTTTTTTTTTCTAGAAATCGTTGAAATAGCGTCTAGAGACCTCAAAACAGATATTTCCGTTAATTTTTTTTTTTCTAGAAATCGTTGAAATCGCCTCTAGAGACCTCAAAACAGATATTTCCGTTAATTTTTTTTTCTAGAAATCGTTGAAATCGCATCCAGAGACCTGAAAACAGATATTTCCGTGAATTTTCTTTTTCTAGAAATCGTTGAAATCGCCTCTAAAGACCGCAAAACGCAAAACGGATATTTCTGTTAATTTTTTTTTTCTAGAAATCGTTGAAATCACATCCAGAGACCTGAAAACAGATATTTTCGTGAATTTTTTTTTTCTTTTAGAAATCGTTGAAATCGCCTCTAAGGACCTCAACACGGATATTTATGTTTTTTTTTTCTAGAAATCGTTGAAATCGCCTCCAGAGGCTTCAAAACAGATATTTCCGTTAATTTTTTTTTCTTTCTAGAAATCGTTGAAATCGCGTCTAGAGACCTCAAAACAGATATTTATAACCCATTAAAAATTTATTGCATTTTAAGAAGTTGATTATATTCTTAAAATATAATGATTTAAGAGTTGTGGTGAATTATTTGAGAATTTTTAAAGTATTCCTACTATTTTTTTTTTTAGAAAATGCTCAATTTTGAAAGCAATTGAAAAATTTACGTTTAGCTACGAACTGTTATAAGGTATTAAAAAATTATTGGATTTTAAGAAGTTGATTATATTCTTAAAATATAATAATTTAGGAGTTGTGGTGAATTATTTGAGAATTTTTAAACTATTCCTACTATTTCTATTTATTTTTTTTAGAAAATACTCAATTTTTAAAGCAATTGAAAAATTTACGTTTAGTTACGAACAGTTATAACCCATTCAAAAATTATTGGATTTTAATAAATTGATTATATTCTTAAAATATAATTATTTAGGAGTTGTGGAGAATTATTTGAGACTTTTTAAACTATTCCTACTATTTTTAAATTTTTTGAGAAAATACTCAATTTTGAGAGCAATTGAAAAATGTACGTTTAGCTACGAGCAGTTATAACTCATTCAAAAATGATTAGATTTTAATAAGTTGATTATATTCTTAAAATATAATGATTGTTGTGGTGAATTATTTGAGAATTTTTAAACTATTCCTACTATTTTTTTTTTTTTAGAAAATACTCAATTTTTAAAGCAATTGAAAAATTTACGTTTAGCTACGAGCAGTTATAACCCATTAAAAAATTATTGGATTTTAATAAGTTGATTATATTCTGAAAATATAATGATTTAGGAGTTGTGGTGAATTATTTGAGAATTTTTAAATTATTCCTACTATTTTTAAATTTTTTTAGAAAATACTCAATTTTTGAAGCAATTGAAAAATTTACGTTTAGCTGCGAACTGTTATAACGTATTAAAAAATTATTGGATTTTAAGAAGTTGATTATATTCCTAAAATATAATGATTTAGGAGTTGTGGAGAATTATTTGAGAATTTTAAAACTATTCCTACTATTTTTAAATTTTTTTAGAAAATACCCAATTGTGAGAGCAATTAAAAATGTACGTTTAGCTACGAACAGTTATAACCCATTCAAAAATTATTGAATTTTAATAAGTTGATTATATTCTTAAAATATAATGATTTAGGAGTTGCGGAGAATTATTTGAGAATTTTTGAGCTATTCCTACTATTTTTTTTTTTATAATAATTGTATAAAATTGAACTTACATAAAGGTTTAAATCCCAAATTGTTTTGAAAAATTCGAAAATTTCACAACTTCGATTCTTCGAAAAATCAACTTCGATAGTTCGAATCTTCGCAACTTCGATTCTTCGAATCTTCGAAAACTTCGCATCTTCACAACTTCGATTCTTCGAAAAATTCAGAAACTGCGATATTCGAAGTTCTCTTCATTTCTTCAGATTCTTTGAAGATTTGATGTATTAGGACTCCTATATTCGAGAACCTTTGCTTTTGTTGATTGTCAAAAATCGATATCTCGGAAAATAGAATCGATTAAGTGAGCCCTTACGGATAATACATATAGGTATATTTTGAGCATAAATATTTTCTTAGAAAAATCGAAATCTTCGAAACTTGGCAACTTCGATAGCAAAATCCAATACAATTACGATTTATTTATAAACCGATTATGAAATTCGAACGCTCTAATTTAAAAATTAGGATAAATATCGGCGGAAACGAATAAAATTTATAAATGCCTCTCCATTGTTGTAAAATAACACGTAGCGAGAAATATTTAAAGAGCGTGCAGTTTTCAGCAATGTTTGAATATTTGCCGAAACAATGCGTTTCAGCATTAATTCAAATAATTTTTATTTTTGTACGTTTACATGTATATTCATTTCCTGGAACGCAAATATTTACAATGGAGTGATAATAGTAAATAAATAATAGTTGTTTTCATTATAAAACGGAAATTAATGCGGCTACAAATGATGGTGTTCTCCGGAAACAACTAAATCTTTGATAAATGGTATATACAATTTTTAATTTATACTGGGTGTTACGATGCGCATCGCGATAAACAAATAACTTTGTGTTGAAAAAAAATTTTACGACCAGATTTGTAATGAATTATAAAAAAAGTCCATCAAAGTATAAAAACGGAAATTAATGCAGCTACAAATGATGGTAGTATCCGGATACAACTAAATCTTTGATAAATGATGTATTCAATTTTTAATTTATACAGGGTGTATTAAAAGCTGTTACAGTTACAAAAAAAAAATAATTTCTGGTCTCTCGTGAATAAACTAAACTAATATCTACCGATTCGGAGAAATAAACTTCGGATCGAAATTACATTTCCGGATGCGATATTATTTATTAGGGCACGCGGGGAGGGGGGGGGGGCAAGATGCCGCAGTCATATTAAAAAGATTTCAATTTATTCCAATTTTAGTGCACACTGGGGACGCTGCATTCAATTCCACTGCATATAATCAACATTTTATTGTGAGATATGTATCTGTAACCGTAAATACGCGCGCTTTCCACTTTAATTAAAAACGTTGGGATTTTCAATTGGAAATTGAAGAAATGGATGACATTTAAACGAGAATTTATATTACTGATAAAGCTGGTATCACAAATTTTTCAATTTATTGTGACTAGTTTCATCATGTTCGGACGTTATGAAACAATGTATTGGTTGCAACTACAATTATCAACCTTTTTTTAGTAATACAAAATGTATCACTAATCAGCAATCGATCATATTATAGCTATTAATGTATCGAGAATATTATGCGATTCATAACAATCGACCTAGAAAACGTCAGAGATTATTATAAATCGCAAATATTCGAGTTATATTCAAGGCTTTATCGTATCATCGACGTCGCCGATGTAAATCAAATTAATAAATTATGTCTGACATATAAAAATAATAACCCCAAAATTTGCACGTTCTTATTAACGTTTTTTGATTAGTAACTAACGAATTGTGAGTAACTAACGTCCATTGATGATATTTACGAAACAATAGTTTGTTGACTGATTAAGGTTGGCGACACTTACTTCAAGATACATTTTCGTGACATTAACTAAGTAAAAGTGTGTTTTATTTAATAGTTTGTTGATTCGTAACTAACACATTATGAAATAATAGTATTATCATAATCCTAATAATAATCAATAAATGTTTAGCATAAAATGAACATAATAGAAAGAATGTATATGATTCTAACAATTTATACAAACGTGTGTGAGTGATTATCATAATATGACAAAATTCCCATTTTCCTGTCACAACTGGAATGCTAAACTTGCTCTTTGAAATGGGAGGAATAGAGGAAAATTAATTTGATTAATTACAGACTAGTTACGAACTCCGGCCATTATTCCGGTCTTGGTGCGTCCGTATTAATTGGTGTGGTCTCTGTTATTATCGCCGCCTGTGAAAGAAATGAGATAATCACAGGGGATGGTTTTATTTGATTTTCTCGCCAGATTGGATCTCTTCGGTTTACGGCGGCGAAATAGTAAAAAAAAAGTATTAGGTAATAATTCCGAATGAGAGATCTCAGCACGTTTGGGTTAGAATAATTTTTCATAATGGGGTCATAAAGTTTATTATCTTCGGTTTAGTTTTAGTGCTGGAAATAAAACCTCTCCTACTATTATGTGGAATTCTTTTGTATGAACAAATAGTTCTACTTCGTCATCTAAGTGATTATTCTATTGTAAATGTATTTAAATACAAATAATAGCTATTTATGTAATTAGACGAGCCGATGTTTACTGATCAAGAAAGCGAAGCTCTCAAAACTATTTATTCAGTGGCAGAAATATAATTTTGCACAAATAATCGTGGAGATTAGAGGATATTCAGAGAGTAATTCCATCTCTTGAAATCCAAAAGTGTAAATTGCTCTCGCAAAAGTGTTGCCAATTGTCAAAAATCAGGAAAAATTCAAAAATTCGTAGTAGAAAATTTAAACCTGGAGAATTTTTTAAACTCAAAACGGCTGCCGACTGCCAAAAAATCATAACGCGAAAGTGTTGCCAACTGTTAATTTCAGCGCGGGAAATTCAAATTCAAACGCAACCGTCAATTTGTGTGGTGGGAAATTTAAATACGAACTAGAAGGTGCCACAAATAAGTCTAGAAGGGGAAACTTAAAGCTTAGGTAATCATAATGGCAACGATCTTGAAATCCAAAAACATAACTGGCAGCTCTACACTCGCAACAGTGTTGCCAATTGTCGAAAATCTGGAAAAAATTCAAAATTTCGTGGTGGAAAATTCAATTCTGAGGAAATTCTTACTCAAAACGGCTGTCGACTTCCAAAACTCTGGTGATTTCCACAACGCGAAAGTGTTGCCAACTGTCAATTCCAGCGCGGGAAATTCAAATTCAAACGCAAATTCAATTGTGTGGTGGGAAATTAAAATATGACCTCGAAGGTGCCGCAAACAAGTCTGTCATCGGGAAATTAAAATCTGAGGTATTCATGTAGAGCTTCAAGTTCTACAGTGTTGCCAACAGTTATTCGGACTTCTGTAAACGGTAAATGGCACTCGTCGAAAATCTTTAAAAAAATTGTGGCGAATATTTCAAATTTGATGGTGGGAAATTCAAATCTGCTCAGCAGCACAAAAGTCGAAAATCTAGAAAAATCTAGTGGCAATATATTCAAAATTTGGTGGTGGAAACTTCAAATCAGGGCAAATTCTAACACAAAACGGCTGCCAACTTCCAAAACTCAGGGGATTTTCACTACACGAAAGTGTTGCCAACTGTCAATTTCTGCGCCGGAAATTCAAATTCTAACACAGCCGTCAATTTCTTTGGTAGAAAATTGGACTAAGAACTCAAAGTTTAGTTTTTGCTTCAAGTTCTACAGTATTCGGACTTCCAGTTTTGTACCCAAAATGGTAAACGGCAACTCTGTAGGCGCAAAAGCGTTGCCAATTGTCGAAAATCAGGAAAAATTAAGTGGAATATTCAAAATTTTATGGTATGGTGGCAAATTCAAACCCAAGGAAATTCTAATTCAAAATTTCTGCCGACTTCCAAAACTATGAGGATTTTCACAAAATGTTTTGCCAACTGTAAATGTAAGCGCGGGAAATTTAATTTCAAACGCAACCGTCAATTTGTTTGGTGGGAAATTGAAATACCAATTCGAAGGTGCTGCCAACAAGTTTGATGTCGGGAAATTTAAATCTGGGGTATTCATTATGGCAACGTTGTAGAGCTTCAAGATTTACAGTGTTACCGAAAATTATCCCAACTTCCGGTTTTGGACCAAAAATGATAAACGGCAGCTGTGTACGCGCAGAAGTGTTTCCAATTGCCGAAAATCTGGAAAAATGTAATGGCGGAATATTCAAAATTTGATGGTGAGAAATTCAAAAGTGTTGTCAATTGTCGAAAATTTGGAAAAAATTAGTGAGAATTGAAATCTGGGGAAATTCTAACTCAAACCGGCTGGGGATTTTCACAACTCAAAAGTGTTACCAATAGACAATTTCAGCGCGGGAAATTCAAATTCAAATTCAAACTCAACCGTCAATTTGTATGGTGGGAAATTGTAATACGAACTCGAAGTTTGGTGTTGGGAAATTTTAATCTGGGAGCTTCAAGTTCTACAGTGTTACTGGGGTTTTCTTTTTGCAGACAACTTACATTTGGTCGATTTTTAGGCGATAAATTTTAATTAATTTCAAGGCGGGATTTTTAAATTTGGCTCGTAAATGTGTAAGTGGATTTTAAATTTGGTATAGAAATATGGCAACATAGTAGCTTGGAAGTTGTGCTGTGTTGCCGAGTGTAAGCTTGAGTGGCCGTAAATTCAAATCAAAGAAATTTGCTTCTTCTTTTATCTAGTGTGCAACGTGAAATTAGTAAAATAATCAATTGTTTTAATATTTACGTATTGGCCTTTATTGTATTAAACATTACATAAGTCATCCTCACAAGCCTTACACTCATCAACCTGATTGGTCATCTTCAAAAATTTACATATATCTTGTCCTTTGTCGATGAAACCGCATTCTCGAATAACCAATGGTACTGGTGTTGTGTCTTTGCCTTCTAGAAAATAAAAACGCAAAAAAAAAAACATTAATAACCTCCAAACGTAAAAAGGCATATTCTTTATTGCTTTATAAATAGAGACACGATTTATTATACAATACAAATATTTTTTTTTTAATTCTGTATATGCAATAATTAATGTGTGAGGACAGTATTAGATTTTATAATTTCATAAAATTGCAAATTTCTATCACGAAATACGCAATGTAAAAGAATATTTTTTTTTTTGTAATTTTCAGATATCAAAAAAATATTACGAGGTTGAATTTTCAACCTCGTAATATGCTTACTGTTTTGGGAACTGATTTTTATGCAAATACAATTTTTTTGATATCTGAAAATTACAAAAAAAAATATTTTACATTGCGTATTTCGTGATAGAAATTTGCAATAGGCCTAATAAATAATATGATTTAGTCATTTAAAACACATCTTTCATTTCTTTCATTTCATTACCTTTTGTTGTCATGTACATACAGTGGAAATCTATTTGGGGTGGATCTGACCTGGAATAGATTTGACGCCTCACCCTTTCCACAAACGGCATTGTTTCATCCGACGCAAGCGTAACATTTCAAACTCTCGGATTCTAAAATCGAATAATTGTAGATAAACGTCAAAAATTGAGTAAACAATAAGTTTAGCCTTTTTATTGGAATGATATAATATAAGCAATCCATTCGAAACGTATTTAACTTTAATTTCGGTTCGCCTCAAGTGTACAGGAAGGCAAATGTAAGTTGGCCAGACGCGCAGTGAGCAAGCGAAAGCTCTCTCTCTCTCTCTACAGTCTCTGTAATAAGCAAGCACATATTCTTCGCGTGCGCTATTCATTTACAACTCTATCGGGCGCTCTCCTCCACATAATTAATGCATTGTCACTTTTGAAGATGAATGTACCAGGCGCGCGAACTCTTCACGAAATCTATCGAGAGCGCCCTTCGAAGGTTCCGCCCATAATTTTGCCACTGCGCAACGGCAAGTTACGTTTGCCGTAATTCTCCCGCGTAAATTTGAAACTTGCTTCGGATTTTACAGTGTTGTCACATCTACTTTATCACTTCAGAAACGGAATATCAATCTGCCGTTTGATCGATAACGATGTGATAAATTTACATGGCGTGAAGTTGTCACCGTGATCTGCTTGGGTTGGGTTGGCCTATAAAGTCTTTGGGTTCGACAGAACCCGCAAAAACACAGTGGATACCCCATTAATACAATTTTTAACTGTCAACAATGGCCATTTCTAACTGCTAAAAACTACAAGTTTCATCTACCAAAAATGACAACGTTCAACTGCCAAAAACTACAATTTTTAACTGTCAACGATGGCCATTTTTAACTGTCAACGATGGCTATTTCTAACTGCTAAAAACTACAACTTTCAACTGCCAAAAACTACAATTTTTAACTGGCAACTATGACAATTTTCAACTGCCAGATGTGAGCATTTTTGACTGTAAAAAATAACAATTTTCAACTATCAAATATTAGAATTTCTAATAACCAAAAACTATAATTTTCAACTGCCAAAATGACGGTTTTCAGCTGCTAACGATGACTATTTTAACTGTCAAAAAATGAAAACTTCCAACTGCCAAAAACTACAATTTTTAACTGTCAACGGTGGCTATTTTTAACTGTCAGCGGTGGCTATTTTTAACTGTCAACGATGGCTATTTGTAACTGCTAAAAACTACAATTTTTAACTGGCAATTATGCTAATTTTCAACTGCCACATGTGACCATTTTTGACTGTAAAAAATAATAATTTTCAACTTTCAAATATTAGAATTTCTAATGACCAAAAACTAAAATATTCTACTGCCAAAATGACGGTTTTCAGCTGCTAACCATGACTATTTTTAACTGTCAAAAAATGACAACTTTCAACTGGCAAAAACTGCAATTTTTAACTGTCAACGATGACTATTTCTAACTGCTAAAAACTACAACTTCCAACTGCCAAATACTACAATTGTTAACCGTTAATGATGGCCATTTTTAACTGCTAAAAACTACAATTTTCATCTGCCAAAACTGACAACTTTCAAGTGCCAAGAAATTACAATTTTTAACTGTCAACGGTGGCCATTTCTAACTGCTAAAAATTACAATTTTCAACTGACAAAAACTACAATTTTTAACTGTCAACGATGGCCATTTCTAACTGCTAAAAACTACAATTTTCAACTGCCAAAAATAACAACTTCCAACTGCCAAAAACTACAATTTTTAACTGTCAACGGTGGCTATTTCTAACTCCTAAAAACTACAACCTTCAACTGCCAAAAACTACAATTTTTAACTGTCAACGATGGCCATTTCTAAATGCTAAAAACTACAATTTTCAACTGCCAAAAATAACAACTTCCAACTGCCAAAAACTACAATTTTTAACTGCCAACGGTGGCTATTTCTAACTCCTAAAAACTACAACTTTCAACTGCCAAAAACTACAATTTTTAACTGTTGAACATAGCCATTTTTAGCTGCTAAAAGCTACAATTTTCATCTGCCAAAAATGACAACTTTCAACTGCCAAAAACTTTTAGCTGTCAACGATGGCCATTTTTAACTGCTAAAAACTACAAGTTTCATCTGCCAAAAATGACAACTTCCAACTGCCAAAAACTGCAATTTTTAACTGCCCACGATGGCCATTTACAACTGCCAAAAATGACAATTTTCATCTGCCAAAAACTTACCATTAATAATTGATATTAAAACACACAAATACAGTGCTGTGCTCAGCATCTTGTTATATTTAAAGACTTCACAATTCTTATCACATATTATAAATGGTGTATTCAGCATTTAACAGTTTCGCTTGGATTCCGTTATCTAAATATGACTCGTATTTACGTACACACTATCAGTACGTGAGCACAAATAATAAGTAACGAAAGATATACTGGTTTTAATTATGGATTATTACGCAGTTACAATCACAAACGTATGAAATTGAGGAATGAAAGGAAAATATTTTAGGATAAGTTGCGATGTGTGCCTGAAAAGTTTGGGAAAAATCACTTAAGTTTGAATTGCGTTAAAAGGAAACAAGGCTTATAAAATAATATGTTTTTTTCGCATCTTATTAAATAATATAAACGTTGTTAAATCGTTTTTGATTGAGAAAGTTGTCCATTATTCGGCCGAATCATTTTCTCCACAGGTGACGTCCAATCAAATGATAGCGATTTCATTGCCCAACAGGTTTCAGCCAATGGCATGATGACGATTTTACTTTCTCAACAGTTTCGTTGTTACTATGGTTACGATTTGTTTTTTGTCAGCGAACTGCCGCAATTTCCAAATAGAAAAATTATTCGTTATAATTTAATACAAACAGAAAAATCTTTAGGTAATTATTTGATATGATGCGAAAAAGTATAGTATTAAACTCGTGAACAAGTTGGCCATTGCCACTCGGGTGAATTGCACTTCACCCTCGTGGCAATGGCCAACTTTCTCACTCGTTTAATAATATACGATTACCTTAGCGCTTAAGTAAATATCCAAAATTTTCTAATGCCGTTTGGTACTTTAGCTAAGGAGTATCCTTGAATAATTAATAATAATAATTAATTTCAAGAACGGACACGTAAAAAGGGCCGAAAATATCGTAAATATTCCAGTGAATAAAGATATTATATCGTGTGAGCCACAAAATTTTGTTTCAAAATTGGCTGTGAGATAAATGAGGTATGTCGCATATTATTAGAATTAGATTTTTTTAAATGAATTAATCTCAGACATGACTGCTATGTTTCTCTCTCTCTCTCTCGGGCATGGCCAACTCGGAAACAAAATTCTGTGGCTCACACCTTATTTATTCTAATGAGTATACTGCGTTAGTTGTTATTATTTATAATCTAAAAATAAGTGTATGACAATAAAAAAACAATTTATTTCATTTATGTAAAACACATTAATTGCAAAAATCCCCGCTGCAGTATTTACACACTTCAACTCTATCCTTCTCTATGTGTTCTTTTATGTAATCGCAAATATCCACGCCTTCGTAAATATAGCCACATCCGAATTGCGTGATGGTGGAGAAGTAGTTATCACCTGAAATCATTTTAGACTTAAAACATGTAAAAAATAAATATTTATAATTATTGATAACTGAATACAATCAAAACAGAAAATATATCCTCCATGGAATGAAACACTGAATAAAACACTTACTAAGTTTTTTGCCACAATTTATTTGATGTATGTACAAATATTACGTATACATACATATCACGACTTAAGTTTCGACCACGTAGTAACGGTCGCAACCATCACCATGATCCATGGAATGAAGTTGGTCATAAAATTTTCCAGTAATAAAAAAAAATGTTCACAAATTTATCCATTTATAGAAGATTTGATTTATAGTTTCTGAATGAATTGAGATAATTGTTTCTATAATTTTAATTAACTGCTGGATTATTTAGTTTACCTAACATAAAAATAATACAGATGACGCAATAGAAATTTGTTAAACTTATTGACTGTCAAGAATTAGTCTTGTTAAGTTGATATTACATTCCAAAAATATTAAAAGCAAATAAAATAGAATATGCAGCATTTCTGATTTTTAAGTGAAAATCTGCTGCTTGGACAGAAAAAACGATTTACCGCGTTCGGATCTCGTTCTGCACATTTTTGTGACTCAATCACACAGGGGCGGCTCGTTATAAAGAGCCACGGAGCCACGGCACTACCTGTAGACTCACGCTCGGCAAGAATTTTTAACTGATTCTTAAAAAAACTTTTTAAATGTTAAGCAACACCTGTAACACCGCGTGGAAGTTCCACATTAATTTCAACAGATGGTTAAAATTTTGACAGACCATTTCTGAATAATGTGTTTTTACAAATTTGCAAAGAAAACAATCGCAAGTTTACCATTTCAGTTTTCTTGCTTAATTTGTCACCGACTGCAACAATTGTTAATTGTCGCTCCATTATTGCAGATTGATCACCGATTTAGACTAATCCACCTATTTTTGTTTAACAATAATCAGACGGTTATCTTTAGGAGGCAAATTTTTCAGAAATTCACTTGAGAATTCCACATTTCTTTCGATCGATGGTAGAAACTTCGACAGACTAATTCTGAAAAATGCTTCTTTACAGATTTCAAAAAAAAATCATTGCTTTACTACAACAAAAATGGTTGCACTAGAAAAGCAAATTTTGATGACCAAAAAAAACGCATTATTCAGAAATTCACATGCAAATTCTACATTTATTGCACCAGATGGTTGAAATTTTGACAGACTAATTTTGAATAATGTGTCTTTACAGATTTCCAAAGAAAATCATTTTCTTCTAAATTTTCGATTTTTGTGTTAAAATTTTCGAATTTTTGGTCCGCTATTTTGATTTTTAAGATCGAATTTTTAATTTTTTATCCTATATTTTAGATTTTTTTAACCTAAATTAATGATTTTTTTATTTTTTTGTCGATATTTTCAAGTACAGTTTATAACTTCTTGCCCTTCATTTTAGATTTTTTAACTTGAATTATTATTTTTTACGGCCGATTTTTTTTACTTTTTGGTTACTTTTTGACTCCCGTTATCGAGTTTCTGGTCGGCAACTAATTTTCAGCTAAAGAGTTTCTTTGGGAGCAGAAAATTGCAAATTATTTTCGTTTTTCTTGATTTTACAATTTTTTTGGTTTGCATTTTTTATTTTTAAACCAGCATTTTTTTATTTTTTTGGCCTATATTGTAGATATTTGACCTGTATTTTTCATTTCTTCGTTCCAAATTTTAGAGTTTTTGCCCGGAATATTCTTTATTTTGATTTTTTTGTTGTTGAAATTTTCGGATTTTTGGTCTGCATTTTTTTAACCGCGAATTTTCGATATTTGTCTAAATTTTCGATTTTTTGTGCTTATCTTTTGGTTTTTAAGAGTTATTTTGCGGGCTGAAATGGTCAAATTATTTTCGTTTTCCTTGATTTTTCAATGTTTTGGTTTGCATTTTTTATTTTTAGACCAGCAATTTTGATTTTTTTTGGCCTATATTTTAGCTCTTTGACCTGTTTTTCATTTCTTCGTTCCAAATTTTAGAGATTTTCTTTATTTTGGTTAAAAATAAAAAATTTCGGATTATTCGTTTGTATTTTTTTTAACCGCGAATTTTTGATATTTGCCTAAATTTTCGATTTTTTTTGCTTATCTTTTGGTTTTTAAGAGTTATTTTGGGGGCTGAAATTGTCAAATTATTTTCGTTTTCCTTGAATTTTCGATTTTTTGGTTTGCATTTTTTATTTTTAGACCAGCAATTTTGATTTTTTTGGCCTATATTTTAGATCTTTGGCCTGTTTTTCATTTCTTCGTTCCAAATTTAAGAGTTTTTCTTTATTTTGGTTAAACTCTTGTTGAAATTTTCAGATTTTTCGTTTGTATTTTTTTTTAACCGCGAATTTTCAATATTTGTGTGAGCAAGTTTACTACAACAAAAATGGTTGCACTAGAAAAGCAAATTTTGATGACCAAAAAAAAACGCATTATTCAGAAATTTACATGCAAATTCTACATTTATTGCACCAGATGGTTGAAATTTTGACAGACTAATTTTGAATAATGTGTCTACAAATTTACAAAGAAAATTATTTTCTTCTAAATTTTCGATTTTTGTGTTAAAATTTTCGAATTTTTGGTCCGCAATTTTGATTTTTAAGATCGTATTTTTAATTTTTTATCCTATATTTTAGATTTTTTTAACCTAAATTAATGATTTTTTTATTTTTTTGCCGATATTTTCAAGTACAGTTTATAACTTCTTGCCCTTCATTTTGGTTTTTGTAACTTGAATTATTATTTTTTACGGCCGATTTTTTTTACTTTTTGGTTACTTTTTGACTCCCGTTATCGAGTTTCTGGTCAGCAACTCATTTTCAGCTAAAGAGTTTCTTTGGGAGCTGAAAATGGCAAATTATTTTCGTTTTTCTTGATTTTACAATTTTTTTGGTTTGCATTTTTTATTTTTTTGACCTATATTGTAGATATTTGACCTGTATTTTTTATTTCTTCGTTCCAAATTTTAGAGTTTTTGCCCGGAATATTCTTTATTTTGGTGAAACTTTTTGATTTTTTTGTTATTGAAATTTTCGGATTTTTGGTCTGCATTTTTTTAACCGCAAATTTTCGATATTTGTCTAAATTTTCGATTTTTTGTGCTTATCTTTTGCTTTTTAAGAGTTATTTTGCGGGCTGAAATTGTCAAATTATTTTCGTTTTCCTTGATTTTTCAATTTTTTGGTTTGCATTTTTTATTTTTAGACCAGCAATTTTGATTTTTTTTGGCCTATATTTTAGCTCTTTGACCTGTTTTTCATTTCTTCGTTCCAAATTTTAGAGATTTTCATTATTTTGGTAAAAAATAAAAAAATTCGGATTATTCGTTTATATTTTTTTTAACCGCGAATTTTTGATATTTGCCTAAATTTTCGATTTTTTTTGCTTATCTTTTGGTTTTTAAGAGTTATTTTGCGGGCTGAAATTTTCAAATTATTTTCGTTTTCCATGATTTTTCAATTTTTTGGTTTGCATTTTTTATTTTTAGACCAGCAATTTTGATTTTTTTGGCCTAATATTTTAGATCTTTGGCCTGTTTTTCATTTATTCGTTCCAAATTTTAGAGATTTTCTTTATTTTGGTTAAAAATAAAAAATTTAGGATTTTTCGTTTGTATTTTTTTTAACCGCGAATTTTTGATATTTGTCTAAATTTTCGATTTTTTGTGCTTATCTTTTGGTTTTTAAGAGTTATTTTGGGGGCTGAAATTGTCAAATTATTTTCGTTTTCCTTGATTTTTCAATTTTTTGGTTTGCATATTTTTAGACCAGCAATTTTGATTTTTTTTGCCTATATTTTAGATCTTTGACCTGTTTTTCATTTCTTCGTTCCAAATTTTAGAGATTTTCTTTATTTTGGTTAAAAATAAAAAATTTCGGATTTTTTGTTTGTATTTTTTTAACCGCGAATTTTTGATATTTGTCTAAATTTTCGATTTTTGTGCTTATCTTTTGGTTTTTAAGAGTTATTTTGGGGGCTGAAATTGTCAAATTATTTTCGTATTCCTTGATTTTTCAATTTTTTGGTTTGCATTTTTTATTTTTAGACCAGCAATTTTGATTTTTTTGGCCTATATTTTAGATCTTTGACCTGTTTTTCATTTCTTCGTTCCAAATTCTAGAGTTTTTCTTTATTTTGGTTAAACTCTTGTTGAAATTTTCGGATTTTTCGTTTGTATTTTTTTTTGCCGCGAATTTTTGATATTTGTGTAAATTTTTGAGTTTTTGTGCTTATATTTTTAGTTTTTTTATCTTAATTAAGAGCGTATTTTTTATTGGTCTATACCAGTGATTCCCAAAGTGGGCGCCACCGCCCCCTGGTGGGAGCTGCAGCAATTCAGGGGGGGCGCTGATGGCGTGTAAATACAGAAGAATTTCCGCAGTTACAAGAAGAACTGACCTAGAGCTGGCCACATGGACATGCATCCCAGGCAAAAAAAAAAAAAAAAGAAGAACTGATGAAAGTAACTGCAAATGGTTCAATAAATAGTTTCATAATTTCAAAGTTCGATGTTTCTATTTTACACAATTCTTTACTATATTTTGCGAAAAACGTAGAAACAATAATACATATATATTTCCTATTAATTGCTATCAAAATTAAAAAATATGTAATTTCCAGGGCGGCGCTAAGTAATATTTTTTCTGGAAAGGGGGCGGTAGGGCAAAGAAGTTTGGGAACCATTGGTCTATACTTTAGATTTTCAACGTGATTGATTGATTTTTTTTCCGGTATTTAATTTGTATAATTTGTCATTTCCATCTTTCATAATTTTGACGTTTCAAACGCCAGTATCATCCGATCCAATAAATTGTAAAAGTGGCTCTACCATCAACATGTTCCACGAGCCGCCAATACAGTCACACACGGCTGTTATTTTTGTATTACATTTTTGTATGAATAATGGAAATAAATGAACAAATTAATAATGTAAGACATATACAACAATCACGGACCCGAGCGAATACTTCTCGATCCCCGAAAAATCATGTCAGTTTTGGCAAGAACAAGAACAGTGAGAACACGCTTTGCACGACACCTGCGGTAAGTTTATTTTTCTGTCGTTGTTGGTATCCTCAGAATATCATCAAACGGAAAAAGTTTACTTTTTAAACACAGATGCCTATAATTTTGTTTAATTTGTCAATTGCCTGTAAATGTGCTACCATGTAGTAATAATTTTGTAATACAATCAAATTTGAGTATTGCTTAATACCTTTCAACTTGATTTCTACGCAGTATTCAACAATCCTCGAATTAGCTGAAGACGTAGAGTTCCGGGGAGCAGTATCACCGACGACAGATGGCCAAACGACGCTGCAAGTTTGAGTTGCCATCGCCGTGGGTTTGCCTTGTGCGCAGTCGCTGAACTCTCCTCCTATGCATAGGTTGCATTTTAGGGAAGAAACACCTGTTGTAATAAAAAAGGTTGCTATTTAAACCATATTATTGATACAGAAAATCACGTGATAAATACACCATATGATCGAATATTTTTATGCCATGAAATTTCCATAATTTAAAATTTATGTTGGTAGTGTTTCATGGATATAAGCAACTTGTGACATCGGAATAGTTGTCTATGCGGCATTCGTGCCTTAAACATACCTCAACAGTTTGTGAATGCCTTCAAGAACACAAAGAGACGCTGTGTATGGAAAATGGAGGAACTCACTTTGAACATTTGCTGTAGTTAAAATTTATTTAACAGAAATCTAACGTAAAATAGTTACATGTAAACATATATTTTAAAATTAAAAAAATTCATAGCCTTCTAGAGTGTATCGCGCAAATAAATTATGTCACTTACCTGCGCTAACAAATATTACACAGAATAAAATCACAACCTGTCTCATATTTGTAACGTAAAATAATGACCGCACTGCTCAATGACACTGGTGATAACGTTTTTTTGGAATTATTTATACTGCGCGTTGGAGTGGCACGTAAACATCAATTATAATTTAATTTAATTGATAATAATCGCAGTCACCTAGTTATCAGTCACGTGCTTAATAGTACATTATTATACAAGTTTAATAAGAGGATATATTGTGGCACGAGTGCTCCAATGTAACGAGTGCCCCACAATACCTCTTATTAAACAAGTATAATATACTATTTTTTCTACTTTGTTTTTAGTTAAAGAATTATTTCTAAAATAAAATATATACTTAAACCTAGTAAGTTTTATCTTTTAACATTTGGCAGCACTAAAAGCATTTGATCCTTTCGAACGAATTTAATATTTGACATACGTATTTCTACGGCGATTTCAATAGTTAATTTTAAAACATATTAAATCAAGAATATTACTTGCACACCTCCAAAGGAAGGTTGGCAAGGGTGCGATAAACAAACTATTTCGCGTAAGTTGTAACCAATTTAAGCTTATGAAATAATGCAACGCCTAATTGATAATCGAAATTTAAGGTTATGTTTACATTTGTAAGGCATCGATCGACGCTAATTAAAAATCCACACCGACTCAAGCGGCTCTTTTGCGCCGCGAATGAAACATGCATTCTACTCTCGCTGTTTCTTCCGTGATATTCGTTTTGCAAACAAAGTGATAATACATATAATAAATTACAAGCTTTCCTCTGTGTATGTTGTGTTGCCTAAACGTCGTCACCGAGAGCCAAGTGAATTCATGCGTCCGGCCATTGTCACCGAGTTCCTACATTTTCCACGCGGATAAAAAGTGAACAATATGACGCCTCCGTTTTCTTCAACCTTAGTGTTACTGGTGGCGAACTCCCCAATATGCATTCGAACATATTCAGTGTGTAACGCATTGAACGGTTCCAATTATCCTATGAATTAACGGCAATTTTACATTTTGATGTCGACATATGTCACGTTTAAGTACTGCCAATCGCAACAACTTAAATGTTACCACAAATAGTTTAATAATGAGCAAAACTGTAAAATAAAAAATCTCATTATTAAACTATTTTTGATATAACAAAAGGTCGATTGTTAAACCAAAGTAGAAAAAATATATTATGTAATTTTAGGTCAAAATTCGCTTCTCCATTGTAAATGGATTAAAATTACGTACATTATATACGAATGACCAAATAGTCAAACTACAATCAATTACTTAGAGCTTTTTTATTGGATCAAACAACAAATACAAATTCCGGTTACAGCACACGTTTATTACATTCAACAGAAGAAAAAAATTAATTGCATTCGTCGGTGCTGCAAGTTTTACACAATTCCAAATTTTTCACATGCTTCTTCAAAAACGCGCAAAGGTCTTGCTTCGGAGGCATGTATCCACAAGCCCTATCAACAAAACCAGTTGATGTTGTGTTGTCGGCTGTAAAAATAATAATTATTATAACAACAGTATTACAGTGTGAGCAATAAGAACCCTAAACCGAGAAATTTGTAAGTCTTGGGAATATTTTGTTTCCAGGAATTGGCAGCTCTGAACTCTGCAGGCGCATATTGTACACGGTCAATGTGTTGCCTATATTGTTGACCAAACATTGTAAATTGTGTTGCCTATATCGTTGCAAAATAGTGTACAATGTGTTGCCTATATTGTTGCCAAACACTGTAAAATGTGTTGCCTATATCCGTGCAAAACAGTGTACAATGTGTTGCCTATATTGTTGCAAAACAGTGTAATAATAATTATACCATATGTATAAAAATTATTTAGATAAAGGGTGGCTTTGTATTTCGGAACGTACGTTGCAGGTTTGATACGTCGCATCACGTCTTCGCCACCAGTTGTTCAAAGTAATTAATTGACATAAAGTCAACGTGCTGAACTAATCTAAGACCGTGATTTTGTTTATCATGGCCATGCCTTATCTAAATAATTCTTATACATATGGTATATATACAGGGTGTTTCAGAGCTCCGGGAACGGTCAATCACGTGCTTATTTTTCAAAATTTCGAAAAATGTTTTAAACAAAAGTTGTGTATAATAGTAAGCTATTAAAAATATTAAAATTTATACAGGGTGTCTCATAACAAAGTTACAGACCAAACTTATGTTTTTTTTTTAAATAGAACACCCTGTATTTTTTGTCATTTTTAAATTATATGGAGCAAATAAAGGTGAGTTACTTCAATACTCCCTATACCTATTGTTTGCCGTTTTCGAAATATTTGAAGATTTGTTGAAATGCATGGTCTGGGTGCCTGGTTGCCCCAGTGATTGACGTTGAACGATTAAAATCATTTTAATTATTTGCTTGAAGGTTCGAACTATAGAGCCAACCATGATTGAATGCAAAAAATTATACAGGGTGTTAAAAAAAATGCGGTAGAAAAATCGAACTTATAAAGTTGAATAACCTCGTTTTTTTTTAAATGGGACACCTTGTATTTAGTAACGTATTCTCAAGTAGAATCTTATTATCTTTCGAAAATTTTCCGCTTTACAACTTTGGTCTCTTATTATTTTTTCAGAAAATGCGTAGTTTTGGCTGAAAATCCAAAAATGATCAGGAGTTGACAAATGAAAAATGTTTTTATGGATAAATCTCAAGAATCCTTAATATTTTATTATACAAATTGTACATCATTGGAAAGCTTATTAAAAATTCCATGCATTGGTGGCAAGATATATAGGGTGTTCCATTTGAAAAAAAATAGTTATCCAAAGTTTTGCGTATGTTGACACCCTGTATAGCAGAATGAACAAAAAAGAACCAAAGCCGATTTTTATTGTTCTTCATGATGTGGAAATTTTTTTAGTGTATAAAAAATGACGCTAGCTTTGCTAGGAGCGCTTCTGCAATTTTTTCAATGTGTCCTTGTTTTTGCCACAAATTTGCCCATAACTAACCAACCGTCCATAATAGACCCATACTTTCTTATACTAGTTTTATCAGCTTCTCAAGAGGGTTGAAAGTAAAGTATAAAATATAGGGTGTTCCATTAAAAAAAACATAACTTTGTTCTGTTATGTTTATTGGGACACCCTGTACAAAAACATACATATTTTTAAAATATGTAGAATAAGTGTGGGTACCAGTTCAAGAAAACTAGAAGTCGATATCTCAAATAACAAATAATTTATGGGGCTTTTACAGATCCCTGGGTCACCCGGTATAATAATAATAATGTACAATGTGTTGCTTATATTGTTGCAAAACAGTATACAATGTGTTGCCTATACTGTTGGCCAACAATGTACGATGTTGCCTATATTGTTACCAAACAGTGTACAATGTGTTGTCTAGATTGGCACCAAAAAGTGTGCAATGTGTTGCCTACATTGTTAATAAACCGTGTACAATGAGTTGCCTACATGGCGGGTTACGTGGTACGGTGCTCTAATAGCTCACTTTATACAATAGTAACGTTGCAGTGCGAGATGTAAAAAATAAGGTCATAATTACCTTTCAACTTTACGTAGGCACAAAACGAGTCCAATTTTGGCCTCATGTGATGATGGTGATGATGATGGTGGTGGTGGTGAGGGTATGTGGAGTTATCATCTTCTTCATCCCACGGCGAGTTGGTAGAATCGTCAGGTCCCATATCATCAGATGGTTCTGCAGGCATCGGTGTTGTGGTTCCGAATGATTTCCTCCAAGGAACATCTCCGGGGAACTCCATGCATGTTTGGACAACCATGGCAGTGCGATCGTTTCTGGCGCAGTCACTGGTTAGAGACCCGAGGCACATGTTACATTTTAAAGATGACGTACCTGAGTAATGAAGGGCGAAAATTGTTAGGAGTCGAGCAACGTTGATCCGGGTCTTATCATCAATTAACAGCGTTTCAGACCCTTTGAAGCAACAACTGCTGAAGAATTGGTAGCCACACAAATACAAAAAAATATTTTCGCTTGAAACTTGAAAGCTTAAAAATCGATCCTTTCCCAAAAACTAAACCGATTTCAAAAGAATGTAACTGTAAATATCTATATCGTTTTATCTTGAGAGGAAGACTTTGCAAAAATTTGAAATAGGTGTATTCAAAATTTCGGGATTTCAATGGAATTAAAACTTTTACTTCACAACAGGAACAAGCGCATTTTTTTAAATTAGTGGATGTAATTTAAAAAACAAAATCAATTTCTAAAGTACGGTATATTTCTAACAGATTTTAATTTTTACGTAACAGTAAACAGCAATGCTGTAAAGCTATCCATAGAAAATAAATTCTGAATGTTTAAAATTCTCGATTAGTTTCGCCTTATTATGGCATTTACAAGAGAATTTTAATAGTTATTTATTATACGAATGTGGAATGTACGTAATTAGTCCCACAAGAAAAAAATTACCGGTAATTTTCTTAAGGGACTAATGAGAAATTCCACGTGAGTATAATATAAATTTTTATCCAAAATCGTCTGTAATTGCATTAAATATTGAAATAATTTTTATAAAATTTTGACGTACGTGGTGTCAATTTGAAATATTTCAAAAATCCCATGAAAAATCTATGCATTCCGCGAGAGAAACTTATTCTCTCACTAGGGGGTAATGAACAACATTATATCCCTCAAATGACCGCAGTAATTCGATTATTACACCCGATTTTGGATAAAATAAATTTATTGACAGAAATACTTACAATTAAATATTTGAAACATAACACAAGTACTGTTTACAACTTATCTATAAATAATTTTGATTAACGACGTTATCTTTGAATAATAACAATAAGATGTACACACTTACCCATAATACAGTAAACTATTACGCAACAAAATACTCCTACTCGTTTCATTTTAAAATTATTATAACTACCGAATTTTTGATATGAACTTTGGAATGTGGAATGGTGTAATGAATAGTTGATATAATTTTGCAAAATACTTATATCCATCCATCCTGCGGAAGGGGGAATCCTGGATGTAATTATGCAATTATAAATCAATTATTGTGGAAGTGTTGTCCGGTACGCGTAGCGTGAAAAATTGTTGTATAATCGGTTATTAATTTTTTTTTCGATGTTGTTGAAAATATGATTGTTATAATAACCTAAATACGATGAGGTCGACAGCAAACGTCACATTTCAGAACAAAATGAAATATCCGCCATTATGATTTCATGGCAAACCTTTGTTTTGAATTCGAAATTATAGTAAAGTTTTTTGCAAATATCTCGGTAAATACTCTGCAGAAACTAATGAGTAAGGTACCAAATCATTCGGCTTAATAAGCTTTAAAAATAATGCATGAAGACCGATACTCAAATAATTAGGGGAGCCAGTATTAACACATTTCAAATTTTACATGTAAATCCCTATGGCTCGCTTTGCAATTCAACAAGAATTGTAGTTGGAAATTGCTACTTTAAGTTTCGGTTGAAATATTTAAATAATTTTCTAGGTTGTTAAAAACAATTTATCCATTATTTCAAATTATTTTGGGAGGATCAGGGGGATCCCCGTATTTCCTGCGAACATTGTTTTTAACCTCGATTTAATGTATCCGAGGTCCGAGCGCATTCACAGCTTGTTGTTGACGAAGTGAAGGTCAAAACCTTTATTGATAATAGAGCAGATTATTGCAATGCATACACAACAGTTTCATAAAGTATTTATTTTAAAGTATCCAGACATGGCAGGAGCTTCAGACTCCACGGAAGATAATAAATTATCTTTTTCTTTTTATCGAATTAGTTAAGAAAATGTTATCGCTAACTTTGATGCTGTAAAATGTAGAAAATATTCAGTGGAACTTAGTCATTATTTCCATTGCTTGTCTGATTCATATTGTCCGAAGATAATAACGTTCACCGAGTGGACATAAACACTTAATCTTGGTATGACTCACCCGGAGATAACAAGAAGAAAATCAATTTAAGGCGGAGTGTTGAAGGCGAGAGAGTTCACTTCTTGTCAGTAACCAGAAGTATTTGCATAACAGTAGTTCGAAATGATGCGTGCAGTTTTGTATATTTCCATTGTGCTGTCCATGTTCTATGGTGAGTTTTATAATCATTTGAGATTTTTTTTTTGATAAATCATTAATCAAATAAAAATTATATTATATATTTAATTGATTTTCATAACTTTAAATAAAACAGTTTGTTTGTTAATATTACACTCGAAAAATTCATTAATTTTGGTTAACAAAGATTAACAAAGAAACTGTTTTATTTAAATTTCCAAAATGTATCACGAAAAATAAAAATTTATGCAACCATTGATCAATGAATTTCATAAATTTTTCTTTTTTCTTTATTGTTCGAGAAGTGTGACTCGTTTTTTTTACAATTTTTTACGTATGGAAAACTATACAAGTACAGTCGGAGATTCCACTGGATTCAAATTTCGGTCTAATTCTATTTTTACTTTCACCGTTACGAAGTACGAGAAAGTATTGTGATTGTGATTTTTTTTTTTAATTTTTTTTACGGAAATATCCGTTTTGGGGTCCCTAGATACCATTTCAACAATTTCTGAAAAAAAAAAATTGTGTGTGTGTGTGTCTGTGTGCGCTGTATCTCAAAAACTAATAGAGAAATTGATATGAAACTTTGAACATACGTTTTATTTGATAATCTGAAGAACTGAAAAGCTTTCGGTAAAATTTTGTCCACCGGAAGTGGGTGTTTACCTTAACTGTTTTTTTGTTTTTTGCCAATATTTTCTTAAATATGAAAAATATCACAAAAACATTTGAACAAACATTAAAGACAATAAAGAAATTAACATCTTTTGCTTGAAAATATTTTTCATAAAATCATTGATATTTGAGAAAAAAATTTATTAATTTTTTTTAAGTTTTAGGTTTATAATTATGAAACTATAATAGTTACAGCAAATTTATGTGAATAATTGTAGAGAATGCCAAAATGAACAACTTCTAAAGAATAAGTTTTTTCCGAAATCCCGTTAGTTTTTGAGTAAACTGAGTTTTTGAATTTGAAGTATAATTTTTCCATCTTTCATAATTTTGAGTTTACGCAACGCTCGATGTACATTTAAAATATGATTTCAATTGAAAATAAACAATGAAAACGTAAATATAAATGGCTATGATACCATCAAGTCGGAGAAAATAACATGATGGCCACATCACCATTTTTTGAATAAATCATTAATAAAATAAAAATTATATTATATATTTAATTGATTTTCATAACTATAAATAAAACAGTTTCTTTGCTAATATTACACTCGAGTTTCGATCATAAGCTGATCATTTAAAAAATATAAAGTGTGATATTAACAAAGAAACTGTTTTATTTAAAGTTCCAAAATGTATCACGAAGTTAACGCCTAAAATAAAAATGTATGCAACCATCAATCAATGAATTTCACAAATTTTTATTTTTTCTCTATTGTTCGAGAAGGTGTGAAAAGTATACAAGTATAGTCGGCGATTCCACAGGATTCAAATTTCGGTCTAATTCTATTTTTAATCCTAATAAATAATGAATATATACTGAAGGAAAAAAAACAAATAAAACACTTTAAATTAGTGAAATTTCGACCATAACTCGGCGTATTTTCAATCGATGATTTTGGGGCGCTAAAGGGGTTACGCTTAAGTTCGCATGCATGACTTTAAAGAGGACACTTCAAAGTTTTTCGCCCTCAAAGATTCATCAAAATCGATTGAAAATACGCCGAGTTATGGCGGTTTGAAAATGGTCGAAATTTCACAAATTTAACTATTTATTGGAATTAAAAATAAAATGGGGCCAAAATTAGAACCCTGTGGAACCCCTGACTATACTTGTATACTTTTCCATGCGTAAAAAATTGTAGAAAACATTTTTTGTTGAAAATTTTATATTGAATTTTTTTTAATAGGTTCGCAGGGCCAAAATTAGAACCCTGTGGAACCCCTGACTATACTTGTATACTTTTCCATGCGTAAAAAATTGTTGAAAACATTTTTTGTTGATAATTTTATATTGAATTTTTTTTTCTATAGGATCACAAGGACTAAAGTGTTACGTATGTCTGGGATCACCGGACAGCGATTGCGCTCAGAACCAGACGAGTGCAATGGGCACGCAAGTGTGTTACAAACCCAAACCTCACGTTACCTACGAAATGGAATCGCCAGAAGAAGATAACGGAATTCCGGACGTCCAAAGAGTCAAGCGCCATCTTGGAATGTCATTCCACTCCAAACCGAATCCACCACCGCATAGTTTTGACGTGCATTGCTTGTACATGACGACGAAACGTAAGAAATAAATCTCAACAACTGTTATATATTTAAACAACTTCATTGCTCAAACGTTTTACATTGAATTTATATGTTAGGTTAGGTTAGGTTTGGTTAAGTTGGGTTAGGTTGGATTAGGTTGGACTGGGTTAGATTAGGGTTAGGTTGCGTAAGGTTACGGTAAGTTACAGCCCAGCAAATCTCTCGTGAACTTGAAGGTCGAGTACGACCAAAGTGGAGATCTCATTTGACGATACAGTCTGTTGTAAAATTTTCTAAATAGACCGTATTAAATGGATCTCAATTTCAAAGACGTCTAGCTCATCATATAAATAATGTCACCGACTGTATGAGGCTGTAAACAGTTGTAACCCCGCCTTTTTGGCTCACGAGATATTTGTCAGTTGCTTACGTTACGTTACGTTACGTTACGTTACGTTACGTTACGTTACGTTACGTTACGTTACGTTACGTTACGTTACGTTACGTTACGTTACGTTACGTTACGTTACGTTACGTTACGTTACGTTACGTTACGTTACGTTACGTTACGTTACGTTACGTTACGTTACGTTACGTTACGTTACGTTACGTTACGTTACGTTACGTTACGTTGCATCTGCAACTAGTGAGTGTTTCTGAAGTCTAATTACTTACTGTTTTTCTTATTTCAGAAAATAAGTACGGATCCGAGATGGTTATCAGAGAATGCGCTTACGTGTACCACAATACAGACATCTGTGACTACTTCAAGAGAAGTCGAAAGAATATAAACGCGTGCACATCTTGTGATGATGATCTTTGCAATTTGTAAGGATAAGGATAGTAATTAAAGTTACGCCATAATTGATTCCTGTTTGAATTAAAGTGTATGAATTATGTTTGTTATTGTAATATAACGAGACAATAAATGTATTTTTAATACAAATGGCTGATATAATTTAAAGATATTGTTTTTAATTGTTGTTCAAGTAATTATACTATTGCTTGGGTGGGCCCTGTAATAAAATTCGATCTGTCGAAGATTGCCCAAGGTTTTTATAAATGAACGCACAGTACAAAAAGAACATCTTTATTAATTTCCTTCTTTTGTAATTTCCTTTTTAACAAACTTTTGTTTTCGATTCAATGCTTTATTGAAACATTTTCATCATCTTATCAATTTAGTGCTCGTGTTAGAAATTTAACTATCACCAAGATTTGCAACTTCTCAACTTCTTGCACACATTTTTTTTTCTGTTTTACGATTGATGTTTATTGTGCGTTGTTATGATATTTGTGTGAATTACATTTATTAAATTATTAGAATTACAAATTATTATCCTGAAAAAAATCTTGGGGGCCGCGGTGGCCTAGTGAGTAGCGTTCCTGCTTCTGGGCCTCGTGGTCGTGGGTTCGAATCCCATCCGTGCAGTCACTTTTTCAGAACGAAGAAGTGGCCGTGCGGGTCCATGGATGTGCAGTGTATGTCCCATTCATTTAAAAAATGAAATCTTCAAGAAAACTTACGTTAGTGGCCGAACAGCAAATCGCTTACGCCAATTCCCTTATAGTCATTCACTCTCCTTAATCCGCAATTCCATCAAACATCCTTCCTTTAAAAAAAATATATATTTTTTTAATTACCCATGTACTCATTACAAAGTTAAAATGGATAGGGGAGGGGGTGGGCGGGTGACCAATTCAAACACCGTTTGATTAATGCAGGAAGGTATTACTTCTTGAAATATCTTGAATGTGGGTAATAAAAAGACCGGTTTAAATTTTTGCAAGGTCATTTTAAAACTTATGGCAAATTACCATCGGTTGTATAAACAGGTACAAAAGAAATGCGCAAAAATATACCTATCGATCTGATCGTTAATTGGCGGAATTTCCAGATTATGCTCCACCTTGTGGATTCCCATAGAAACAATGGTGATGTGGCCATCATGCTACTTTCTCCTACTAGATGGTTTCATTTATATTAAGCTTTCGAACGTTTCGAAGACTCGGATGAAACTGACGTTTAAATCGTCAAAATTATAAAAGATGGAAAAATTATAACGCAAATTTAAAAACTAAGTTTATTCAAAAACTAAAGGGATTTTGACAAAAACTTATTCTTCATAAGTTGTACTTTTAGGAATAAATTTGCTGTAACTATTATCGTTTCATAATTATAAACCAAAAATAAAAAAATAAAAAATAAATTATTTTCTCGAATAACAATGATTTTATGAAAAATATTTTCAAGCAAAAGATGTCCCCATGACCCCAAAACGGATATTTCCGCAAAAACGAACAGGTTGAATATTCATATATTCAGGCTACATTTCGTCTTATTGAATTTATTTAATGCTTTCTGCAAGAAGTAAGGTTGTTTCTAGTTTGTTTATTTTTATTTTTATTGTTGGGTATATTTTGTCTTGTAATGAATGGGGTTACTTTTTATAAATATTTTTTTTTGCATGCTCTACACTTTCCAAGAAATAAATCCTTCCATTTATTAATAGACACGTACATGATTTGTGGCTTTCATTGGAAATTCACAGATAATTTCCAAAGTGTATGACACAATGGGGAATCCATGATACCTTTTTTCCAAGCTACTCATCAACAAAATATAAAAACAACTTCATCACAATACTGTTAAGTGGTGGACTGGCCCACAATTCTGCATAAATAATTTGCAACAACTCCATTCTATTCATTCTGTTTCAAGATTGGGTACCGATTTCTGCGCTCAAAGGCCAAAGATGAGACGAATTGGAATTTTGTGTTTAATTACATTTTACTATTTCACCGGTGAGTAAACAAAAACTATTAATATGTTTGGAAACATTGGCGGCTCGTGAGATTTTCAGTTTCGCCCGAAAAAACGAAAACACTTGGTTTGTTCCAGTGACGGTTCGCGGGGTTTTTTCTGGTACGGCCGAGGAACAAGAGGTGGTAATACAGATGGGTGCGGCCGTCTCTGCAACTGACCCTACCTATCTGTATTACCACCTCTTGTTCCTCGGCCGTACCAGAAAAAAACCCGCGAACCGTCACTGGTTTGTTCCATAAATATTTACTTAATTTTTCATTGCGGAGTTACGAACAGGTTGAATAATTCACATATTCAAGCTATATTTCGTTTTATTAAATTTATTTAGTTTTGTTCTGAAAAGTTTAGGATTATACGGCATAATTTACGACACTGCGTAGTGCAGTTTGCAACCGGAAACTCCGCAGAATTGGGGACTAATGATGTATAGGGGATCTACCAAAAAATTGCAACACGTGTTTGACAGCTTCCATAAATGGTGTCACAAATTTTCTGAAACTAAATTTAACGAAGCTTGTTTTTTTTTAAGAGGGGGATTAAAATTTTACAAACACCTGTGTCATCTTTTATGCAACCTGCCCAACACGTGTTGCATTTTTTTGGTAGATCCCTAGCAAAACACGACGATACATCATTAGTCCTCGATTCTACGGAATTTCTGGTTGCAAACAGCGTCTCGTAGTGTCGTAAAATTGTACTCGCGGGAATGTGGAGAAACCCGTGCAAACCCTGATCAGTGACTGCTTCGATACGTTTAGGTTTTCTGTAAAAAATTGTAACATTATTTTTGTGCAAACAGGAGTGGCCTCATTAAAATGCAATTTATGCATCGGATCGACAAACAGCGATTGTGCCAAGAAGGTACAGTCTGCAATGGTGGTCCAAACATGTGGTAGTCATTTTGAAAGATTTGGCACGCCAACTGTAACAAAGACTACAGAAAATAATGAAATTGATTATGGCTTAAGCACCACTGAATCCCCAGCTACAGACAATTCCACACGCTGGCATCACCATCATGGTTCCAAAGTAACGCCATTCGTGGATAAATATTGTGTACATCTTCAAGTGAAAGGTAACTGAATAAATTCATATTGGTTTTTCATATTTTCATATCAGGTGTATCTCATCTGAAATATAAGAATGAGTAAAGCTTATCTCCAATAAATCATTAAATAGTATATAGTGTATCAAGGGTCCAAAATAGGCTTTAGCAACCCGCCTCTTGAAAGTGAATGGTTGCTAAAGCATTTTTCGCCTGCCTCTACCGAAACCATTTATTTCGGCCATAAAAATCGGGCCGAAACTACGATTTAGCGTATAATATGCATAATCTAGACAACCATCCGCGGAATATGAGTAGGCTATGCAAAAATCTGACAGTGACAGTTCACTTTGATATCGATATCGATATCGAGTTTAACTCAGGCCAAAATGCTTTAGCAACCCTTCACTTTTAGCAACCCTCGCTCGCTTCGCTCGCTCGTGTTGTTAAAAGCGCCGGGTTGCTAAAGCCTATTTTCGGCCCTTAATACACTATGTACTATTTGGCATGAGTTACACTCGATATTTTTTCGCCTGCCATAAGTAAAAACAGTATTTCAGGAAATTTTATATCGCGCACCATTGAATTCAAACTGAACTGTCACTGTCAGATTTTTGCATAGCCTACTCATATTCCGCGGATGGTTGTCTAGATTATGCATATTATTTTTTCGGCCCTAGATACGCCAAATCGTAGTTTCGGCCCGATTTTTATGGGCGAAATATAAGATTTCGGTAGAGGCAGGCGAAAAATGTTTTTTGTTTTTTTATTTATTTCACAGTTTTTATTATTTTTGTCTCCTCCTAGTTTCGACCTTTGGGCATTCTCAAGAACATATGTACTTGAGAATGGCCAAAGGTTAAAACTAGTCGGAGAGAAAAATAATAATAGTTATTTGTTTAACAAGGCAATAAAGTGAGAGATTTACGGACGCGGCTGGAGTTTAACCGCCGAGCGAGCTTGCGAGCGAGGCTGTGAATCTGCTTTATTGCCGTGTCGCGGCGTCTCATCTGATTGGCGAAATAACATGGCGTAGGCCGTGAAGTCCCACCTGATTGGCTCATTACCTTTACAGCCTAGGCATAAATAAGCATTTTTAAAGCCTAGTCCGCAAACGTGACATTTCACGACCTACAAGCAGTCGGAAAAAAATTACATTTACGATTGTGTTTGTATGAGCTAAAATATTATTATTTTTATGTATTTTTTATTTTAGGAAACGGCAAAACAACAGCAATGGTGGACCGGGGCTGCGGTTACATTGCTCCGCATCAAAATTTATGTAATTTTATTAGGACAAAAGTTGATAATGTCGAAACCTGCAAACTATGTAACACCGACTTGTGTAACTGAATTCCAGGTGTCATGTTTTTTTTATTATTTTTAATGTATTGTCCTTGTTAATTGTATACAATTTAAATAGTAATCATTACAAAAATTATATTTTTTTCATTCTGTTACTATAATGAAGTAAATTATTTTTTGAATAAATAAAACACTATTGTGAACATATTGTCAGAACACCTATAGAACGGTTTCGACCTTTCAGGTCTCATCAGTGTAGTGGATTTGGTTCAGTACAGCATTCAGGCAATAGATTCCGCCACTTTGGCACTATTGCTTTGTTTATATAACTTTTGAAAATTTATTTTTTCCGTAACTATAGTTTCGGCAACTTCAACGTGCCATTATCAAACTTACAGTAAATTAAAATACGATTTTGATAATGGCAAGTGTTTGTTGAAATTTAAATTAAATTTAAACAAAAAACATTTTAAATTGAATTTAAACAAAAAATTAACATCCAAAGGGTCACTTATGGCATATCTATGAACTCAGAATTTAGAGACGAATTCCATTATATAAAAATTCCATTTCCGGCTTAACCGGAAATTACATTAACTTTTTTACACCCTGTATATTTTTACATAATTTAATTTGCCTCTAAATTCTGAGTTCATAGATGTATCGTAGGTGACCTTTCGGTTGTTTAATTTGAATTAAATTTAAATCAGAAACTAACAACCAAAGGATCAATGATGATACATCCGCAAACTCAGAATTTAGAGAAAAATTAAATTATGTAAGTAGAAAAGTTAATGCAATTTTTCGGTTAAATAGGAAGTGGAATTTTTACACACTTCATTCCCCAAAAACACCATACTAAATTTCATAAAGATATATGTAAAAATCCAAATGATATTTGGGGTCTACCAGAATTCAGTATATTGCAGTGGCTCTACCATCAAAATGTACACGAGCAACCACTGGTCGTAATGGAGTGCGTCAGGTGTGCTCGTCGGACATGCCGCATCGAGAGTGCGCGTCAGTTCCGCCGCATCAGACGTGCGCTTCAGTGGCGCAGCGTCAAATGTACGCATCAGTGGCGCAGCATAAGACGTGCGAATCAGTAGCGCAGCGTCAGACGTGCGCATCAGTGGCGCAGCGTCAAATGTGTGCATCAGTGGCGCAGCGTCAGACGTGCGCAACAGTCGCGCTGCGCCAGACGTGCGCGCCAGTTTCCCTGAGTCAAACTTGCGCGTCGGATACGCTGCTTTGGGCGTGCGTGTCCTACGCTTCATAGCAACTGCACACCTCATCGGTTAAAAGATATTGCCTGTGGAGCAAAAGAGATGAATGAATTTTTCAGACTTACGGCATCAATTCTGCAAAGTATGTATCACTTTGTACAACTAAAAACAGTGCTAAAAAGTCAGAATTGTAATTTCAAAATAGAAAAATGTTATTTATTCCAGAAACGTTCATTTTAATTCAAGATGATAAAATAATTCTAGTTTTCTACATCAAATTAATTTTCAACGTTGTGAAATTTAAATACTAATACCGCATGATTCATATAAAATTTCAATTAAATTAATGAATAATTAAAATATAAACTTTGTTTATAATTCAACAGCATCCTTTTCACCGCAACTCAATCTCATTACTGATTCACGAAATAACCCACAAAAAAAAAATAAAACGCATAATGAATAGTATCATTAACATTCGCTCCCGCTGATTCACTCGATATTGTTATCTCACATGTTTGTGGCAACAAGTGTAAACGTAACGTGCATATGGGATCGAGTGGCCCCTGAGTACTACTTCAAGCTGAAAATTTGCGCACATGTGCGGCTATCCGAGGGGGAGTTGCAAATTGCACACAATTCCGATGGAACGTTTTGATTAAACCGCGGCCCAAAATGTACTCTGATTATTGCGCACGTATCGGAATGTCTTTAATGCGGAATCGAGGGCGATCGAAGACATGTCGGAGACGCGGAAACTTTTGTGTTGTTGCTCCCGGAGTTGTGTATTGCTTTGTGGATGGAATTGATTCGCAATTTAACGGGTCACGCTCTATATACTAATGGATGCTACTGTATTAACACCAGGAATTTGCATATCAAGATACGTACGATAATGGCTAATGAATCAATTTCGAAAATGGAAACTGGTGATGGGGATAATCGAGAAATTTTAATAATCGATTATTTTGTATCAAGATATTTAAATAATCGATTTTTTATCGATTATATTTAGTACTACTTTCAATAGTATCGGAATGTGTCATTAATCGATATAATAATCTTTTTTTTATCGATTATTTATTTTTAGTATTTTTAGTACTACTCAGGGTAGTATCGACTATTATATCGAGATTAGTCATTAATCGACATAATAATCGATATAATAATTTTAGTACCACTATTTTTCGTCGATTATTTTAGTACTTCTTTTAGTAATATCGATTACTACATCGAGATATGTGGTTAATCGATTTGTAATCGATTCATTTTGGTACTACTTTTAGTAGTATCGATTATTATATCGAAATATGTCATTAATCGATATAATAATCGCATTTTTATCGATTATTTTTAGTATTACTTTTTGTAGTATCGATTATTATATCGAAGTATGTCATTAATCGATATAATAAACGATTTTTTATCGAATACAACAAAACGAAATGTAGCCTGAATATATGAGTATTCAACCTGTTCGTTAATCTGCAAGCAAAAAATTAAGTCTTACTAAGCTATGAACAAATAACTTATTGAAACAACTACTTCCCTGGCTAGTGCCACGCCGGATATTGAATGATACAAAAGAAATTTGCATGTTATTACTAGTACTACTAGATAATAACATTGGTTTAAGATCGTTTATTTCTACATACAAGACTAACTTAGAAAATTATTCTAAAATGAAATGTGAAACTTTAAACTGTAAATGTTATTATTAAAATGAAAAAACCAGAAAACATTTTGACAAGGACACACAGTGCTAAACTTATCTAGTGTTACTAGATGAAACAAATTTGATAATAACTAAAAATACCACTGAATTAAAAAAAAAATTAAAAATTAGTAATTAGCCATCTGCAGACGCGTTTCGAGATTTATCTCTCATCAGTGCAGCTTCGCATTTAAATTGAATGTTAAATAATAAAATACACTTACGTTTTTGCTTGCAGATTAACGAACAGGTTGAATATTCATATATTCAGGCTAAATTTCATTTTCTTGTATTTATCTAATGCTTTCTGCAACAAGTAAGGTTGTTTCTAGTTTGATTTTTTATCGATTATTTTTAGTACCATTTTTTTTCGATTATTTTTAGTACTACTGCTAGTAGTATCGATAATTACATCGGGATATGTCATTAATCGATATAATCATCGATTTGTAATTGATTTTATTTTTAGTACTACTTTCCTCGTCGATTATTTTTAGTACCACTTTTAGTAGTATCGATTATTACATCGAGATATGTCGGTAATCGATATAATAATTGATTTTTTATCGATTAATTTTAGTACTAGTTTCAGTAGTATCGATTATTATATCGAAATATGTCATTAATCGATATAATAAACGATTTTTTATGGATTATTTTTAGTACCACATTTTTTTCGTCCATTATTTTTGGTACTACTGTTAGTAGTATCGATAATTACATCAGAAAATGTCATTCATCGATATAATAATCGATTTGTAATCAATTTTGTTTTTAGTACTACTTTCCTTCGTCGATTATTTTTAGTACCACTTTCTTTCGTCGGTTATTTTTAGTACCACTTTTAGTAGTATCGAGATATGTCGTTAATCGATATAATAATCGATTTTTTTATAGATTAATTTTAGTACTACTTTTAGTATTATCGATTATTATATCGAAATATATCATTAATCGATATAATATTCGTTTTCTTATCGATTATTTTTTGTACCACTTTTTGTCCGTCGATTATTTTTAGTACTACTTACAGTAGTATCGACTATTATATCGAGATATGTCATTAATTGATATAATAAACGATTTTTCATCGATTATTTTTAGTACATTTTTTTCGTCCATTATTTTTGGTACTACTGTTAGTAGTATCGATAATTACATCAGAAAATGTCATTCATCGATATAATAATCGATTTGTAATCAATTTTGTTTTTAGTACTACTTTCCTTCGTCGATTATTTTTAGTACCACTTTCTTTCGTCGGTTATTTTTAGTACCACTTTTAGTAGTATCGAGATATGTCGTTAATCGATATAATAATCGATTTTTTTATAGATTAATTTTAGTACTACTTTTAGTATTATCGATTATTATATCGAAATATATCATTAATCGATATAATATTCGTTTTCTTATCGATTATTTTTTGTACCACTTTTTGTCCGTCGATTATTTTTAGTACTACTTACAGTAGTATCGACTATTATATCGAGATATGTCATTAATTGATATAATAAACGATTTTTCATCGATTATTTTTAGTACCACTTTTTTCGTCGATTATTTTTAGTACTACTTATAGTAGTATCGATTATTACATCGACATATGTCATTAATCGACATAATAATCGATTTTTGGTACTACTTATTTTTCGTCGATTATTTTGAGTACTACCATTTCATCGATTATTTTCGTACTACTTTCAGTAGCATCGATTATGATATCGATATAATAATCGATGATGGCGACTAATATTTTATCACCCATCACATTCTTTACGCGTATTGTAGACTATTGTTAACTAAATTTAATACCTTACCTGTGCGTAAATCAACAATAATAAAACTTATTAGCTAAATTAAATTTTGATTTGTAGTAGTTGCGAGTAGACAGTAATCAGCAACTTAATTTGGTAACTATACGAACGCAACTAAATATAATCCATACAAGAGTATTAGAACATCCGAAACCCCTTATTAATTATTTTGTATAATAGGACATAATTAAGTGTGCCGTTCGTTGCTTTTGGGGGGTAATTTAATAAAGGCCCTCTAGTAAACCCTCACTCCGTTCGATGACAATATGATTCCTTTGAAATTTAGCAAAATCTTCACCGATAATGAGTCGATTGTGCCGAGCATTTTAATTAATACGTTTTCCTTTAAGATGGCGGACTGGTGCATATATTGGCCCGCCAATAAATACAATGGCTCGCGGAGCTATTTTGTAATGAACAGTTTATCGACTGCAGGGGCACAATGGGTGGCTGTCATGAATTAGCATTGCAAAATCGGCTTTAGTGGGACCGTAAAATTAGCCACTGAATACAAGCGGATATGGGGTGCGAGGTTACGTGACAACTCGGTTCGCGTAATTTTGTTACCCCTTAAAATGTTTACTGTTCAAGGTACTTGTACTGGATTTAATCAATAGCTACACTTATGTGGGATGACAATTTTTTTCGATTGTGTTTATCTTAAAATGATTTTTCTTTTAACGGAAATCACTTTTTTACAGAAAAAAATACCCTGTATTTATTTAGCTATGTTTCAAATATGTTTCATTCAAATTCCCCAACAAAATCAACCGCAATTAAAACGCAAGCAGTATGTAATTAAAAATTGCGTGATGAGGGCAGATAAAAGAAGAATTTGTCCAAGGCGGGCATTTTTCGGATTACGAATATTTTCCACGCGATATGGATACTATATAAACTGAAGATTTTGCTTTTTTTTCTATAACGGTCTTAAAGTCTCTTGACATCAAGATGAAGTGTCTACTGATTTTCGTTGCTGCCATCGCCACCCTATTATCAGGTAAGTAATAATACGTGTACAATGAGCCAATCAAAATTTATTTCAAGAAAACGAAATGTAGCCTGAATATATGAATATTCAACCTTAATCTTGCAGATTAACGAACAGGTTGAATATTCATATATTCAGGCTACATTTCGTTTTCTTGTATTTATCTAATGCTTTCTGCAACAAGTAAAGTTGTTTCCAATTTGTTTTAAAATTTATTTCGTCTTTATTACATTTATTTCATGCATCTACGAATTTATTCAAAATTTATTCGTACTTAAAATATAATTTAGAAAAAGGGATTATAAATTATTTATTATGGGGGAGGGAACTCAAAATATAAGCTTAACTAATCCATCTGTCAAAAATCTATCAAAAAGTGATCAATTAAAGTTGTTTTAATAGCGTTTTTTTGAGAAATCAAAAATCTTGTATAATTATAAAATCAAAATACAGAAAATATTGATAAGCAACTGTAGTTTAGTAGGTATATACAGGGTGTAAACTTTAACTGGATCGAATTCGGTATTTATGAAATGAGAAGTACCAGAAAAAAATCCTCGGACAGGTAGATTTTTGTTTTTTGTTCCGCACTTTTTAGCCTCTTTAAAACTAGTATGACGTCACTAGTCTTTCACATTTGACGTCATGAACATTTTTTTTAATGGCAACCATTTTTTTTATTTCACTAAATTTGTAGCCCTTTTTATTCTCTTTACGACTGTGTAAAAATATTTTGTTTTTTTTTTGCACGAAATTTTGGCAAAATCTTCCGATGGATTTTATGTAGCTTTTCACAGGATTAATTACGAATGAATTTTCAGTAATTTTGGAAAATTTCAAGTCGACGGCAATTGCTTTTGTATTTTATTTTGGGTCGCAAAAATTATTACATTTTTTTTTCAATTTAAATCGCTGATTGCATGAAATTTTGGCAAAATCCACTGATGGAATTTTTGAACCTTTTCACGGCAGTAATCACGAATAAATTTTGAGTAATTTTGGGAAGTTTCAAGTCGATGGCAATTGTTTTTAAATTTTATTTTAAGTCGCAAAAATTATTACATTTTTTTTTCAATTTAAATCGCTGATTGCGTGATATTTTGGCAAAATTCACCGATGGAATTTATGCAGCTTTTCACGGGATTAATCACGAATGTATTTTGAGTAATTTTGGGAAGTTTCAAGTCGATGGCAATTGTTTTTAAATTTTATTTTAAGTCGCAAAAATTATTACATTTTTTTTTCAATTTAAATCGCTGATTTCGTGAAATTTTGGCAAAATCTACCGATGGAATTTATATAGCTTTTCACGAGATTAATCACGAATGTATTTTGAGTAATTTTAAGGAGTTTTAAGTCCATGGCAACTGTTTTTGTATTTTATTTTGGGTCGCAAAAATTATTACATTTTTTTTTAAATTTAAATCGCTGATTGCATGATATTTTGGCAAAATTCACCGATGGAATTTATGCAGCTTTTCACGGGATTAATCACGAATGTATTTTGAGTAATTTTGGGAAGTTTCAAGTCGACGGCAATTGTTTTTAAATTTTATTTTAAGTCGCAAAAATTATTACATTTTTTTTTCAATTTAAATCGCTGATTGCGTGAAATTTTGGCAAAACTTACCGATGGAATTTATGTAGCTTTTTACGGGATTAATCACGAATGAATTTTGAGTAATTTTGGAAAGTTTCAAGTCGATGGCAATTGTTTTTGTATTTTATTTTGGGTCGTAAAAATTATTACATTTTTTTTTCAATTTAAATCGCTGATTGCATGAAATTTTGGCAAAATCCACCGATGGAATTTATGTAGCTTTTCGCGGCATTAATCACGAATGAATTTTGAGTAATTTTGGGAAGTTTCAAGTCGATGGTAACTGTTTTTGTATTTTATTTTGGGTCGCAAAATTATTACGTTTTTTTTTCAATTTAAATCGCTGATTGCATGAAATTTTGGCAAAATCCACTGATGGAATTTTTGAACCTTTTCACGGCAGTAATCACGAATGAATTTTGAGTAATTTTGGGAAGTTTCAAGTCGATTGCAACTGTTTTTGTATTTTATTTTGGGTCGCAAAATGTTTTTTTTTTCAATTTAAATCGCTGATTGCATAAAATTTTGGCAAAATCCACCGATGGAAATTATGTAGCTTTTCACGGGATTAATCACGAATGAATTTTCAGTAATTTTGGAAAGTTTCAAGTCGACGGCAATTGTTTTTAAATTTTATTTTGAGTCGCAAAAATTATAACATTTTTTTTTCAACTTAAATCGCTGATTACATGATATTTTGACAAATCAACCAAAGGAATTAATGTATATAGTTTTTCACGGCATTAATCACGAATGAATTTTGAGTCATTTTGGAAAGTTTCAAGTCGATGGCAACTGTTTCTGTATTTTATTTTGGGTCGCAAAATTAACACTTTTTTTTTTCAATTTAAATCGCTGATTGAATGAAATTTTGGCAAAATCCGCCGATGGAATTTATGTAACTTTTCACGGGATTAATCACGAATGAATTTTGAGTAATTTTGGGAAGTTTCAAGTCGATGGCAACTGTTTTTGTATTTTATTTTGGGTCGCAAAAATTATTACATTTTTTTTCTCAATTTAAATCGCTGATTGCATGAAATTTTGGCAAAATCCACCGATGGAATTTATGTAACTTTTCACGAGATTAATCACGAATGAATTTTCAGTAATTTTGGAAAGTTTCAAGTCGACGGCAATTGTTTTTAAATTTTATTTTGAGTCGCAAAAATTATAACTTTTTTTTTTCAAACTTAAATCGCTGATTGCATGATATTTTGGTAAATTTATGTAGATTTTTTCGGAATTAATCGCGAATGAATTTTGAAAACAGAATGAGTAAACGTATGAAAATGTTTTCGGAGCTATACTCGGCGCGCCGACTAGGTGGTACGATCACGTTGCGTTCACCCCGCGTCCTTGTGCTAGTTCGTCGAGACGTTATGAAAAGCCTGATTCACACAGCCTTGCCACATTTTAGTTCTATGGCGGGAATATAAATCTTACTACTTTAACCCACAAATACTAACTATTTACCACTTCCTATTTAATTGAAAAAGGCTGATTTATGGATAGAACGTAATCACTACATTTAAATTAGACAGAAAAACCAGAGCACATGGCATGCAACGGGATTGATTAAAAATTTCAGCTGCGTAACACACGCTTCACATGCGTTTGCCCTGACCAATCAGCGAAGATCACGAAAACCCATTATACCACGAATTCGGTGCGCCGACTACGCAAAGATTCATTGATCAAAGTATACCAATATTATTTCTTTTAATGAACATTCAATTACGTAGGTGTCGCCTGCCTGGAATGTGAATATTGCTACGGACGCGATTGCAACGACCCGTCAAACATTGGAGTAGAAACCTGTCGTTCTCGTGACGAAGTTACTTCCACCACCGCCGCAACAGGATCTTCCTCGCCATCAGGGACGGCCGCTGCAAATGAAACTACTTCAGAAGCGGCTGAAAATACCACCGCATCTACTACCACTACCGCTACCACTACCACTACCACTACCGCTACGAAACTACGCCATCATTCCAGGCCCTCATGGGGTCTCGACTGGGGACGTGGCGTTCAACCTGTGTGCATGAACGCAACCAGAATTGGTAATTAAATAAAACTAAGCGTCCAAAGAACTCAGTTTAAAGCCTTTAACATACGGAGTGAGCCACAGAATTTTGTTTCTGAGTTGGCCATGCCTAAGAGAAAGAAACATAGCAGTCATGTCTGAGATTAATTCATTTTTTTTAGATCTAATTCAATTGAACTAATTTAGTCTCATGAAGTAGTAATTTGCGACATACCTCATTTATCTCACAACCAACTCTGAAACAATTTTTTTTCTACGACCGAAATAAAAAGCAGGCGTTTGCGCTTGCGTATGTCAACGCAAAGTAGACGTTTCCCGAGGAGCGAGCGACAAAGTACTTTGCCGCGCGTTGTCTATAGCAACACACAGCTTGTCTAGCGAGCCCTGTCACGTGGGGGTACAGTTTGCGCAGAGTGAGAAAGTATTCGAAGAGAACGAGATAACAAATTTCCACCGAATTGAATAGGAATCATTTGGTGATGATTCTGTCTTATGTACTTTAAAAATACGTATCTCAAAACAAAAGAAAATCGAAGCGATGTAATGTTGGCTATAAAGAGGGAATACCCGAAGGTACCCATTGGTGAAATATATATCGTCGGTGAAGCGGTAATACCGCCTATGTCACATTTACCAAATTTGATAGGAGAGGCAGAAAAACTAATTTATTGCTTTTTGGGAAAAGATTGATGTTAAAATCTCAATTTTGGGCCAAATGGCGGTTATCTCACATTTACCAAAGGACCCCGCACAGATCTTATGGAAATTGAATTTCGGTCAAATGACTTGAAATTCTCAGAAGAGTTTCTTCAAGTCATGCCGAGAAAAGGTCCTAATGGGCACAAAGTTCCTAAATGCTTTGGAGCCGAGATGTAAGCGATGGAAAGACACCTATAATTGGAATAGTTATAATATTCAGTATTATAGTTATAATAGTTATAATACCTAATATTTAGTACTTAAAGAAAGAAACATACGGGCATTTTTTATGTTAATTTTTTTATAAACATTCATTTAAAATATTAAAATGTGCAATAATGTCAAAGAAAAGAAAAAATAAACGTAGAAACGCCAAAGTGGCGGAATCTATTGCCTGAATGCTGTATTGATGAGATCTGAAAGGTCGAAACCGGTCTGTAGGTGTTCTGATGGGGGAACAATATTTAATGTTTCCAAAAAATAAACGTTTTTAAAAGCCTATTTTTTGTAAGATTTTAATGTTATTAGGTATGAAATGATTTAAAAAATAGTTTTTTTATAGAAAATACGTTAACATTTATTGAGTTATACATTTTTTTTTTTTATTAAAAATGTTCAAATTCGGCAAAACCAATTATAGGTGTCCGAAACATGAACAACGCGTTTTTCAACATTCCATCGCTTACATCTCGGCTCCAAAGCATCTAGGAACTTTATGCCCATTAGGACTTTTCCTCGGCATGACTTGAAGAAACTCTTCTGAAAATTTCAAGTCATTTGACCGAAATTCAATTTCCATAAGATTTGTGCGGGGTCAAAAAATAATTGATTTTTCAGACTTTCGACGGCCGTAGCGGCTAAACGAAAACTCCAAATTGAACGCGGTTTGCAAATCTGAGCTCCTCGTACGTCAATTAGTCGGATTAGAGATTTTAAATTTTTGATGAAATCACGAAAAAAGACATGACTAACCCCCTTGGACATTTTGTTAAAAAATGCAACTTTCTTAAAAATCATCGTAGACTATGAATTATACCTTTTTTTTCATCAGAAAGACGAGAGAAATTGATTGCCGTTAAAAAATTTCAGCTATCTTCAATAGCAAAAAAAATAGTCAGTCACCATGAACATTTTAGGAAATTTTAGAAAATAATTGAGTTTTCAGACTTTAATCGGCCGTAGCGGCCAAACGAAACCTCCAAATTGAACGCGGTTTGCAAATTTGAGCTCCTCGTACGTCAATTAGTCGGATTAGAGATTTTTAATTTTTGATGAAAACGTGAAAAAAAAGACATGAGTAAACCCCTTGGAAATTTGTTAGAAAATGCAACTTGCTTAATAATCATCGTAGACTATTGAAGTATACCTTTTTTTCATCAGAAAAACGAGAGAAATTGATTGCCGTTAAAAAAATTCAGATATCTTCAATAGCAAAAAAATTATTCAATATTTGTATTTCTTTTCAGGTTGGTTTGGTAGACAAGTCTACAGAGGCTGTGCCTACATGCACCATGGTGTTGATCCTTGCCGCGGGCTCTTGAGATACGGTCTGGCAACCACTTGCAACACATGCACTACCAACAGATGCAACTAAATGGCTACAAACTGAATTTGTAATCATTGAAATGAAATGAAAATAAATATCTTGAGCATTCAATATCTGTTTCATTTAGCGCCACAGTTCTAAAGTTGAAGAATTTGGATTACCATTAGTAGAGCCGACTGACACAGATATTGTAGGCAGCGGCGGCTCGTGGATTTCCGTAGGTGAGGCAAAGACAAAGATTCCGCTCGTGGTGCACTACTTACTCTAATAGAAGAAGCAAATATTCCGTTGCTTTTTCGGTCAAATTTTCTTCCGTTGCCTCACCACCGAACATCCACGAGCCGCCGCTGGTTGTAGGTGATGCCTATAAGACATTCTGAAAGTTACAGCCCCTACCTTCTCGTTAAAAAAAAATGGCGATATTTAGGATGTCCTTCCCAGACCTGGAATTGGTCGAATATTTCATGAACAATGCGTTTCAGACAAAAGTTTGAGGAGGCGCATTCAGCAGAGGCGGCTCGTTATATAGGGCCAAGGAGCCATGGCACTACCTGTAGTTTCAAGCTTAGCAAGGATTTTTAAAATATTTTTTCGCCAGTTACTTAGGTTCAGGAAGATAAATCGTTGTTTCTTTTTTCAAAAAAGGAGGGGGGGGGGTATATTGTATAAGTGGTTCTACCATCAACATGTTTCACGAGCCGTTAGTGACGATATTTGAGTCATAATGGATAGTGTTAACTAGTTAGGTCAGACCAAGGCCAACTATTTTTTTAACTAGAAACTGCAATTAATTTTTTATCACACACTAAAGATAATTATTACAAATGGTGCTAATGAAACATCAACATAACTTGAGCCATCAACATGAAATGCCCGCGAGTGACATTTATTAAAGGAAATATATAGCTAAGCATTAGCCCCGTCGGATATATAAAATATAACAGCCTCTATATATTACATCACCCCCATTTTTCTCCAGCGTCAATCTATACATCGCAACAAATCATCCTAAAAAAATCTTTGTGAATACATACATAAACATCAATTTGATGTGGAAATGCCATACGTAAACCATATTTCTTCCATAGTTTAATCAATTGTGGAAATCATCTAATGATGTTTTTGTTCATATTTGATTAGGAAAGGTGAAAACGGAAAATTGGTTTAATCACGAAGCTACAGTACGTCTACCGAGCCGTGGCTGATTGCGCTGATTCTGCCAGAAACTCATAATTATTCAGCGAGCGTCGCGTGTATATAATTTATTTATTTATTTATTTACAATATCTTTGTTCTCCTTTCTTGCAAAATAAAATTCACAGTATGACTACAGATCAAAAAACATACTCAAAATTTCAAACGAAAGGAACACTTCACAGAATGATCTTCCACTCAAACCCAATTCACGTGGACAATTGATGGTACTTCTATTTTTCTTCAGCGATGTCCATTTGTATATTTGATGCTATTTTCAAGCAATTATTTAGTCCTTTAAAGGACGTATTATTATGACATTTCTGTTTTATTAACAATAACGTTTTCTTCAAAGGATTTTATGTCCAGTTTCGCATTTACCGTAATAAAGTTTCGATGAATACGATTTCAAGGTTAGCCGGAAGCTGCGGACTCCTTTCCAGCTTTCAGGGGCATCCATTAAAGTGAGTGTTGAGTTCGAAAAGTTCCCGACACCGTTTTCAAATTAACACGTCCCACTCGCCAGTGGCAGAAATGACGGATGCAGGGGCCCAATTTGACGTATCGAATTTACACAAACAACAATGGAATGACTCCTCGACAAAGGCAAGGGGGGAAATTAGAGAGAGTATGTGCGAGTGTGTGTATTTTCCAATCAATAAAGCTTTCAAGAATCGAGGATAGACCTTATCTAATATAGTTCCGAACGTTTTCAGTGCGGGCCCCTTTTGGTTTCACTTTGTCTCCGGATGGATGACATACGTTTCCTCTTTATTTAATTCGTTTTTGGGGAGTCTTTTACTCCGTATTAGTGTAATTACTCAGCTGTAATAGAAGAAATGTGCGTCAAATTAGGGATTGGAGTTGAAACAAATTTGCTCGTAAATATGATAAATTAATCATTTCAATTTATACGAGGGAATAGAAATAATCGCAGCTTCCTTGGTATGTTCATTTGCACGTAACCATGGTAATTGGTGTCAATAAAATCAGCCATTTGTAAAGTTTCTATAAAATTAGCTCTCGGCGTCAGTGTTGGTGTGATTCAAAAGCATGCCCTGCGCACTCCATTCGAAATAAATTGTTCGCATTGGAGCTTCGCACTGGAAACATGGGATGGCGTAAGTATCGTCAAACAGACTAAAATTTGTTACAGCAAATGACGCTAGATGGCCTCACCTGCTAATACAATTTGAAATCACGCCCGTAAATCATTCAACACCAAGCGATAATCAGCGAGGCCGAGTATAAGTAAACAAACAAAACCGTAAGTATGTGGATATTCGATTCCTTTCAGTTTTTCGTCTGTTAAAACGAAGAGAAAGTCGTCCATACCCTTCGCGTTATAAAAATATTATAAATAATGAGTCGTTATTGTGTAGTTAAATCCTGCAAAAATTACAACAGAAACACTTATATGCATTCCTTCACTAGAAATGAACCGGTAAGTGATATTTATTACAAGTACATTTCTTTATTGTCTGTATGAAATTTTGAATGTCATATTGTTATTTTTTGGGACAAAATATTGCTGTCGTTTATTTCTCATAGGTGACGAGGAAATAATTCCGTTGTTTGATTCTCCTCATTTTCTAAAGTGCGTGAGAAATAATTTAATGAAATACCATGCCACATTCAAATGGAAGAGAACAAAATTTTCTTCATGCTGGTTGGATATTGAAATACAGTGGCGGCTCGTGGAACACGTTGGTGATAGAGCCAATTTTACAATTTATTAGATCGGATGACATTTGAAACGTCAAAATTATGAAAGATGGAAATGACAAATTATACAAATTAAATACCGGCCAAAAAATCAAAAATTTCCACATAAAAATCATGTTAAAAATCTAAAGTATAGACCAATAAAAAATACGCTCCTAATTAAGGTAAAAAACTAAAAATATAAGCACAAAACATCGAAAATTTACACAAATATCGAAAATTCGCGGTTAAAAAAATGCAGGCTAAAAATCCGAAAATTTCAACAAAAGTTTAACCAAAATAGAGAATATTTAGGGCAAAAACTCTAAAATTTGGAACGAAGGAATGAAAAAACAGGTCAGAGATCTAAAATATAGACCAAACAAATAAAAAATGCTGGTCTAAAAATAAAGGAAAACGAAAATACCTAATTCGCCTTTTCAGCCCCCAAAATAACTCTTTAATAATAATAACAATACGTTTATTCACGGAAAACCATTTCTATAAAAAAGTTATATACAAAAAAAAAACAAGTAAATATATATATATATATATATATATATATATATATATATATATATATATATATATATATATATATGTATATACATACATACAAACATAAATATAAATAATTTAATTACTTAATTACTAATTGTAATAATAAAACAAAAATACATACTCATGAAACATCTACTAAGTAGCAAACAAAAGGGTACCTGCTACAATTTATTATTTAAATTCCTCTTGTGTCCCACAACAAAATTTTATGGACAAATAGTGTTCAGAATGGTCTCCGTCTTGAAAAAAAAATTTAATCGATTTTAGTCAAAAAGTAACCAAAAAGTAAAAAAGAAAATTGCCCATAAAAAATAATAATTCAAGTTAAAAAATCTAAAATCAAGGGCAAGAAATCAAAAACTTGAAAATGTCGACAAAAAAATAGAAAAAGTCGCGCATAAAAATCAATCATTTAGGTCAAAAAATCTAAAATTCGATCCTAAAAATCAAAATTGCGGACCAAAAAATCAAAAATTTTAACAAACAAATCGAAAATTTAGAACAAAATTTAGGCTAAAAGATTAAAATTTTAGACCAAAATATCAAAATCCGGGCTTAACGATAAGAAATGAAAACAAGAAGATTGAAAATTCAAGACCGAAAATTGCCATTTTCAGCACTCGTGGTGATTAACCCCAGAAAACATGGGAAAAAAAAACTCAAAATTTGCTCTGTAGCAAAGGAAATTTGTACTCGGCGATTTGAAAAATTAAAAAAATTATTACTTAAAGGTTTCGCTTCAAAGAAACTTCAATTATGCAAAAATAGTGTACTTTTGATTTCCTGAAAACAACGACACGCTCATGCAGAAAACAAGGGAATAAACTCAAAATTTGCTTTGTAGTGAAGGAAATTTGCACTCAATGTTTTGAAATATTGTAAAAAAATAATCACAGCTAGAATTAGCTCCAAAATTACTAAAACTATGCAGAAAGAGTGTACTCTTCATTACTTGTAAAAATAATTGCAATATTACTACTGAAAACAACAGGAATTGACTCAAAACTGCACTGGAAGGAACGAAAATTGCACTCAATGTTTTCAAAAATTGTAAAAAATTAATCACTTGCAGAATTAGCTCTTAATTAAGAACAACACTAAAACAAATCGAAAATATACACAAATATCGAAAATTCCCGGTTAATAAAATGCAGACCAAAAATCCGAAAATTTGAACAGAAAAAATCAAAAAGTTTAACCAAAATAAAGAATATTCCGGGCAAAAACTCTAAAATTTGGAACGACGAAATGAAAAATACAGGTCAAATATCTAAACTATAGGCCAAAAAAATCTAAAATTCTGGTATAAAAATAAAAAATGCAAACCACAAAATTGAAAAATCAACAAAAACAAAAATAATTTGCCATTTTCAGCCCCCAGAATAACTCTTAAAAACCAAAAGATATGCACAAAATATCTAAAATTTAGACAAACATCAAAAATTCGCGGTTAAAAAAATGCAGACCAAAAATCCGAAAATTTAAACAACAAAAAAATCAAAAAGTGCCAAATTTAATGCAATTTAAAAGTTGGTTGGATTTTCGCCTAATCAATGTAAAAAGTTTTCACGTTTTCAAAATTCGAAGATTTTAAATTTCGATTTTGATTTCTTACATTCTAGAATGTAATGTAATTAAAAAAAAAAGATTACGAATTTTTCTCGTTAAATTAACGCAAAATGCAAAAATTGCATATTTTAAAATCGCGATTTTGATTTTTGAAATTGTATAACTACCGAATGCATTTTCCGATTCTTACGATTCAAACGTCAAAATAAAGCGTGTTTAGTGTAATTTTAAAACGTATTTCGAAACTTTCTCGTAAAATTAAATCAATATACAAAAATTGCACTTTGTTAAAATTTTAATATTTTAAAATCGCGATTTTGATTTTTGAAACTGCATAACTGCTGAACGCACTGGCCGATTTTTATTACTCCAACGTCAAAATGTGCCAAATTTAGTGCAATTAAAAAGTTAGTTAAGAAATATTTTCGTAAAATCAATGCAAAACGTCAAAATTTCAAGTTTTCAAAATTCGAAGATTTTAAATTACGATTTTGAATTGCAGTACAGCCAAACGCGCCTGACTTTGATGATTCAAACGTAAAAATATGGCGAACAGAGTAATTTTAAAACGGATTATAAAATGTTCTCGTAAAATTAACACAAAAAGCAAAAACTGTACTTTTTTTGAAATTTTAATATTTTAAAATCACGATTTTTATTTTTTTAAATTGCATAACTGCAGAACCCGTTGTCCGATTTTGATGACTCCAACGTCAAAATGTGCCAAATTTGGTGCAATTTAAATGTTGGTTAGGTAATATTTTTCGCAAAATGTCAAAATTTCACGTTTTCAAAGTTTGAAGATTTTTTTTTAATCTTCAATATTCTGGAATAATTAATAAGAAATGTTTGCAACAAACAAAATGGCGTCGCTTGAAAATCAAAAGTTTGAATTGAAAATTGCACAAAATTAGTTTTCAGCTATTAAAAAAATGCATCAGTCATTGTACCTAGTCTTAATTAACAAAATCGGTTTAGAAATGATCAGTCTTCAATATTCTGTAAGAATTAATAAGAAATCTTTGCTACTAACAAAATAGTGTCGCTTGAGAGTCAAAAGTTTGAATTGAAAATTGCAAAAAATTAGTTTTCAGCTATGAAAAAAATGTATCAGCCATTGTACCTAGCCTTAATTAACAAAATCGGTTTAGAAATGATCAGTCTTCAATATTCTGGAAGAATTAATAAGAAATCTTTGCTATTAACAAAATGGCGTCGCTTGAAATTCAAAATTTTGAATTGAAAATTGCACAAAATTAGTTTTCAGCTATGAAAAAAATGTATCAGTCATTGTACCTAGCCTTAATTAACAAAATCGGTTTAGAAATGATCAGTCTTCAATATTCTGGAAGAATTAATAAGAAATCTTTGCTATTAACAAAATGGCGTCGCTTGAAATTCAAAAGTTTGAATTGAAAATTGCACAAAATTAGTTTTCAGCTATGAAAAAAATGTATCAGTCATTGTACCTAGCCTTAATTAACAAAATCGGTTTAGAAATGATCAGTCTTCAATATTCTGGAAGAATTAATAAGAAATCTTTGCTATTAACAAAATGGCGTCGCTTGAAATTCAAAAGTTTGAATTGAAAATTGCACAAAATTAGTTTTCAGCTATGAAAAAAATGTATCAGTCATTGTACCTAGCCTTAATTAACAAAATCGGTTTAGAAATGATCAGTCTTTAATATTCTGGAAGAATTAATAAAAAATCTTTGCTACTAACAAAATGGCGTCGCTCGAAAGTCAAAAGTTTGAATTGTAAATTGCGCATTAGTTTCAGCTCTGATACGTTGGAGAAGATTTGATAGGTGGTACTACAGCAACAACAGTTAATAAATCTGTTTAAACATAGTGTACTTTTTGTTAAACCGTTTGGAAGAATAAAAAAAAACATTATAAAATATTGTTCGATGGTGGATTAACAAACGGTTCCGCCGGAATTCGATTAGGGAATTGATTATCCGTCAGGATTTATCGTTTCCTCGTCCGAATTTTTGTAATGGAAATGAACGTCCGCTTCTACGACTTCCCTACGAGTAAATTATGGTCGGGTTTTTCGAAACCGGCGCGATTAAGGTGTCAATCATTTTAAATTATCGAATTGTTTGGGATAGTAAGGCATTAAATCAAGTGGAATGCTCGCTAAAACCGTTAGTTTACGCAGTACAGTGGACATAGATTAACATTAAAACGTATTGTGTTATTCCACAACAATAGCAAACTAGAAATCAGCGGCGGCTCGTGGATGTTCGGCGGTGAGCAACGGAAGAAAATTTGACCAAAAAAGCAACGGAATATTTTCTTCCTCTATTAGAGCAAGTAGTGCAGCACGAGCGGCATCTTTGTCTTTGCCTCACCCACGGAAATGCACGAGCCGCCGCTGCTAGAAATGCATATTTAACGCAAACGTTTTACGCTTACACATATAAAACGTCTCCAGGGGGCGCTTAATTAATGAAACCAGTGCAAACTTTTATAATTGGTAATCCGCGGTGCCGCAAATGAATTTAAAAACGCATGGGAAGGCACTCAGATTGAAATGGCCGACCGTGTCACACAATTTAAATACCCCACACTTCGCCGTCTGTCCAAAGTTTCCTATAGAAGCAAACAAAGTTACAATATAAAAGTTCCGCTTAGCCGAAACCGGCCGCCCTTTGTGCAAGGGTCGCCATGAATAAACCATGAGTATTAGGTTAATTGTATTTAAATTTTTTGTTTCGTTTCGTGCGCGACGAGGACGAAAATCTATTAAGTTTTAAACTCGGTGTTTTTGGAAGCGTTTATATAGCCGTGTTTTTTCTTTTTTCATAAATCGCCCGATTTGGGCTCGAGTGGGACCACTAACAGGAAAGGATTTCCAAAGTTTATTGGGGAAACTTGGGGAATTTATTTTAGGAAAAGTTTGCGCTCGGCGGCGCCGATTTAATACTTTCGATAAGGCAAGTATTCATTCGGAAAGGGGTGGAGTAAATAAAAACTAATTTATGTGAACGGATCGTTTAAACGAAGTCCACTTTGCGGGCGTGCAGAGGAAGGTTAGAAAAAACATGGCTGTGAAACACAATGTTCGGTAATATTAGACGATCGCGCAGAGGTGACAGTGACTCATGCTTTTTCGATCTAATAATCGCGTCTGGATAAATACCTATACTCGTTCGCATGCTTAAGAAAAACGAAATGAAATACGAAACGTATGTCGATATGTAAATTCAAGGGGTAAGTGCAACGTATGTCTTTTCTGATTCTATATATTCTAACCTCAAAATTCACGTGCTTGCGTTTGGTTTTGACCGTCTGCGATTTCGATTTAGTTAAGAGCAGGGGCGGCTCGTTATGTAGAGCCAAGGAGCCATGGCACTACCTGTAGACTCAAGCTCAGCAAGAATTTTTAATTAATTTTCTCCGTTACGAAATAGGAGAAAGTATTGTGATCGTGAAAATTTTTGGCCTTTGGGACCAATTCCAGGGGTGTAGGCCTTTTTCTGATTCGGATTCAGCGGTGAAAAATACATAAGACACATGTCTGATCTACAAACCTGGACTTTTTTTTGTGGGGCTGTGTTATAGCGTCGTCTGTCAGGAATACAAAAAAAATTGAGATAAAACTTTCTTATTTTTTCCCCGAGTATTCAAATCCGTACAAAAAAATGGGTGTCCCTATTTAACTTTTCTATTTCTCACCCCCTACCCCCTAGGGGGTTGAGGGTAGTGGGTCGAGTTTCGTATCATTAGATGTCCCCCTCCGAGGCGAACAAATTTTAATTCTATTTTTTTTTATTTGATGTGTAGTTTTCGAGATATTTCAATGTCTTCATTTAAATTAACACCCTGTATAACTCCGAAAACGTGAATTTTGATTTTATAAAATATTTTCGTTGACAACTTTTGAATTGCACTAAATTTGGTACATTTTGTCCTTAGAATCATCAACATCGGCAGTTTAAAAAATCAAAATCGCGAAGTACAAAAAAGTACAATTTTTGCGTTTTGTGTTAATCTAACGAGACAAATTCGTAATCTTTTTCAAAATTACACTAAATTTGCCATATGTTGTCATTTGAATCATCAAAATTAGAGAACGCTTTTTGGAATTTAAAAAATCAAAATAACAATTTAAAATCTACAAACATTGAAAACATAAAATTTTGAAGTTTTCTGTTCATTTAACGAAAATCTTTTTAATAAGTTTTTGAATTCATTCAATTTACTACATTTTGATATTGGGATTATCAAATCATAGATCACGTTTGCCAATAAAAAAAAACAAAATTATAATTTAAAATCTTCGAACATCGAAAACGTGAAATTTTGCGTTGATTTTACAAAAATGTCTCCTGGACAACTTTTTTACATTTTGTCGTTCGAATGATTAAAATCGGACAACGTGTTCGGCAGTTAAAAAATCACGATTTTAAAATATCCAAACTTTAAAAAATGCAATTTTACGACATTTGTTTTCAAATTACACTAAATTCGCCATATTTTGACATTTCAATTATCTAAATCAGACGCAATTGACTGTTCTGCAATTTAAAAAAAAATCAAAATTTTGAAAAAGTGAAATTTGGTTGATTTTACGAAAATATTTCTTAACCAAGTTTTAAATTGCACTACATATGGCACATTTTGTCGTTGGAGTTATCAAAATCGGACAGCGCGTTCGCAAGTTAGGCAATTTAAAAAATCAAAATCGCGATTTTAAAATATTCAAACTTTAAAAAAAGTACACATTTTGCATTTTGATTTAATTTTAAGGGAATGTTTTATAAACCATTTTAATAATACACTAAACTTTTTGACTTTTGAATCATCAAAACCAGACGGGTTTGGCTGGCCTGCAATTTGAAGATTGATCATTTCTAAACCGATTTTGTTAATTAAGGCTAGGTACTATGACTGATACATTTTTTTCATAGCTGAAAACTAATTTTGTGCAATTTTCAATTCAAACTTTTGACTTTCAAGCAACGCCATTTTGTTAGTAGCTCTTTCGGAATACTGAATACTGATCATTTCTAAACCGATTTTGTTAATTAAGACTAGGTACAATGACTAATACATTTTTTTCATAGTTGAAAACCAATTTTGTGCAATTTTCAATTCAAACTTTTGACTTTCAAGCGACGCCATTTTGTTTGTAGCAAATATTTCTTATTAATTCTTCCAGAATATTAAAGACTGATCATTTCTAAACCGATTTTGTTAATTAAAGCTAGGTACAAGGACTGATACATTTTTTTCATAGCTGAAAACTAATTTTGTGCAATTTATAATTCAAACTTTTAACTTTCGAGCGACGCCATTTTGTTAGTAGCAAAGATTTCTTATTAATTCTTCCAGAATATTGAAGACTGATCATTTCTAAACCAATTTTGTTAATTTAAGCTAGGTACAATGACTGATTCATTTTTTTTATAGCTGAAAACTAATTTTGTGCAATTTTCAATTCAAACTTTTGACTTTCGAGCGACGCCATTTTGTTTGTAGCAAAGATTTCTAATTAATTCTTCCAGAATATTGAAGACTGATCATTTCTAAACCGATTTTGTTAATTAAGGCTAGGTACAATGACTGATACATTTTTTTATAGCTGATAACTAATGTTGTGCAATTTTCAATTCAAACTTTTGACTTTCAAGCGACGCCATTTTGTTAGTAGTAAAGATTTCTTATTAATTCTTACAGAATATTGAAGACTGATCATCTCTTAACCAATTTTGTTAATTTAAGCTAGGTACAATGACTGATTCATTTTTTTTATAGCTGAAAACTAATTTTGTGCAATTTACAATTCAAACTTTTGACTTTCAAGCAACGCCATTTTGTTAGTAGCAAAGATTTCTTATTAATTCTTCCAGAATATTGAAGACTGATCATTTCTAAACCGATTTTGTTAATTAAGGCTAGGTACAATGACTGATTCATTTTTTTCATAGCTGAAAACTAATTTTGTGCAATTTTCAATTCAAACTTTTGACTTTCAAGCGACGCCATTTTGTTAGTAGCAAAGATTTCTTATCAATTCTTCCAGAATATTGAAGACTGATCATCTCTTAACCAATTTTGTTAATTAAAGCTAGGTACAATGACTGATACATTTTTTTCATAGCTGAAAACTAATTTTGTGCAATTTTCAATTTACACTTTTGACTTTCAAGCGACGCCATTTTGTTAGTAGCAAAGATTTCTTATTAATTCTTCCAGAATATTAAAGACTAATCATCTCTTAACTAATTTTGTTAATTTAAGCTAGGTACAATGACTGATACATTTTTTTCATAGCTGAAAACTAATTTTGTGCAATTTTCAATTCAAACTTTTGACTTTTGAGCGACTCCATTTTGTTTGTAGCAGAGATTTCTTATTAATTCTTCCAGAATATTGAAGACTGATCATTTCTAAACCGATTTTGTTAATTAAGGCTAGGTACAATGACTGATACATTTTTTTATAGCTGAAAACTAATGTTGTGCAATTTTCAATTCAAACTTTTGACTTTCAAGCGACGCCATTTTGTTAGTAGTAAAGATTTCTTATTAATTCTTACAGAATATTGAAGGCTGATCATTTCTAAACCGATTGCATATGCAAATTTTGTTGACAACAAAAATACCAAAAACTATGCCGATCGTAGAAACATGGTATTTTCGATAAAACAGTAACGGTTAAAGTCTCCAAAGAATTTTTAGCTAATAAAAACAACCAAGTCTGTTTGATTCTGATGCTGACCAAAAAATTGCTATTCCAGATATACTGAAGAATTGTTGATTATCAACATACCGTTTTTCTTATGCTCAATATTTGATGCTGTTTTCGTTGTTGGCGAAGACACTCTTCTAGTAACACCTAACCTGCTGAAAGGCTATTCCACGAATAGTCATTTTATTTCCCTACGTATTTATGGTCATATGCAGATGCACACTCAAAATCCTGGATTAACGCAGACAATACATTCCCGTTCTCTAAACCCTTAATGAAGAAATACGCGATCCATCGACGTATTCGCGTGCTCGGAGAAGAGGTGTAATTGTTACGAAACGGCAACGGATTTACGTTGCAGCGTCGGCTGCAGTAAATCCGTATTAGCAGAAACGACAATTCAATTGCGTCCGTGAGTATCGGATGAGCGCGGAAAATAATAATGAAATTCCCTTCGTTACGAATGTAATTGCGGAATGGATGGATTGTAATCTGCCTTCAAGTAATATTAAATTACTTATACCTTATTCATCCGCCGGACGTAAGGATTGAATATAAAGGAGAGTAGTTTTTTTGTTTGTTTTATTAGGCGAGTCTGTTCTCGACTGCGAACAACTTCCTTTTAAATTAGTTTCGATCATTACGTTTTCTTATGAAACTCTTTGGATGGTTTTCAAGGGAGGCAAAGTTTGCATACTTTTCTATTACAAGGAGCAATTTTCTAGAAACGACCTTTTATTAAATTGAATGAAAAATTTAGACCCCAAACACTACAATATTAAAAACAATAAGCCAACTAACAACTTAGTGTAAATTATTTAGACCCTAAACACTACAATATTATAAACAATAAGCCAACTGGCAACGTGGTGTCAATTATTAAGACCCCAAACACTACAATATTATAAACAATAAGCCAACTGGCAACTTAGTGCGCCAATTAAAGATAAATACCAAGAGCGTTTATGAACTCCATCCGAAATGAAGGGTCGATCGTGCCCAAATCGAATTTGGCCAAACAAAAAGTTATAACTGTTTCGTGATCAATTAACCCTACTTATTGAATTAGTCCCTTAATGGCGAAGTTCAAATTATCGGCAAACATTTTAGCCAACAATCGAATTATTCAACGCCCGGACCGCGGCTTGCATCTCATTATTCATACCGAATTAATGTTCCCAACGTAAAGATAACAAATGCGGTACTCTTGAATCCCGGGGAATAACGAGACGCCAACATCCAGAGATCTGGCATCAATCACGGCGCGGTTTGTTCGAATTCAGTGGAGTGTCTGTGAAAAATAATACAATTAAAAATTGAGCGGTTTTTTAAAATCTTGAATAAAACACAAATAGCGTTACGAAGGTCTTGTGACATTTGAGAAGCAACCGATTGGAATTTCAGCCGCGAATCCGGCGCCTTCGCCATGTTTGCGTTTACTAAATTTAGTATATTTTTACGGGGTAAAAATGATGCAAATGTCAAAAACCGGGTACAAGAAGCTGCTGTAAGTTAAAAATTGATTTAAAAACTTTTGGAATTTTTTAATGACCTTGAATGGCCTTGGATAAAATTGGTCAAATAGGTATTTGGGTAATCTACTTTCATGAATTTTTTCATTCGTCAGTAAAAAGATAATGTTTAGAAAAACCCATTTTTTAACCCCCTGAGAGGGCGAAGGGGGTTCTCGCCCCACTGACCATGGGAACCTTATTTTTACAATGTAGGGATAGGGGCATTTTGACTATCTTAACCGTAGATACCCTTTAAATAATTGTGAAAAAATGGTGATGCGGCCATCATGTTACTTTCTCCGATTTGACGATTAGACCAAACCCTTGAAAATACTGGCAAAACATTAAAAAATCGCTGCTTCAGGTTAAAAATCTAAAATATTCGCCAATCAAAAATTCGCTGATAGAAATCAATATAAATCTCAGTTTTGTAAATCTCAGTTTTGAAAATCTCAATTTTGTAAATCCCAGTTTTGAAAATCTCAGTTAATCTTGAAAATCTTATTAAATAATAAAACTAAAACATAGGCCCAAAAAAATCCAAATATCGAAAACTATGGCCTAAACATAAAAGAAACGCAAATTAAAACATCAAAAATTTCAACAACCACATCGAAAATGTTGTTCAAAATGAAGATTATTTAGGCAAAAAAATTAAAAATTTGAAATAAATTGAGGCGAAAACCAGGTAAAGACCTAAAATATGGACCAAAAAAATGCAGACCAAAATATTGTAAATTCAAGTAAAAGAAAAAATATTTAGATAGCCCCTAAAATAACTGTTTGGCTCAAAATAAGTTTCCGACAAGAAACTCGAAAATAATGCAAAAAATAAAATAAAATAAAAAACAATAATTCAGGTTAAAAATCCAAAGTAAAGGGCAAAAATCAAAAACCGACCAAATAACTCGAAAATACCGCCTAAAAAATCGCCCATAAAAATCAATAATTCAGATTAGAAAATTTAAAATACGAGTAAACACAAAAAAGCTAAAACTTAAACCAACTATTAGGACCTAAATATAAAAAATGCGGACCAAAAAATCGAAACTTTTAACACTCAACCTAAATTTTCACGCCAAAATAAAGAATATTTATACCAAAATAAAGAATATTTAGACCAAAATAAAGAATATTTAGGTAAAAATAAAAAATTTGGAATAGAAAACGAAGTTACAGGCCAAAGATCCGAAAATCCAGATAAAAATTCAAATAAAGGAAAAATAGTTTGCTGTTTTCACCTTCAAAATGACCTTGTAGCTCAGAGTAAGTTTCTGAACAGAAAATCAAATTGAAAAAAAATTAAAATATGGGCCAGGAAAACAAAAAATTAGACCAAATACTGAAAATTTGGGACAAATAATTTAAAAAAGCAGGTCAAAATAAAGAATATTTAGGCCAAAAATCAAAACTTTGAAAAAAAAAGAAATTACAGGCCAGAGATCTAAAAATGCAGATAAAAAAAATTCAAGCAAAGAAAATATAGTTTGCCATTTTCACCTTCAAAAAACCCTGTAGCTCAAAGTAAGTTTCCGAACAGAAACTAAAATTGAAAATTGAAAAATTTATAATATAGGACAAAAAAAAAACAAAATTTAGACCAAATACCAAAAATTTGGGGCTAAAAATAAAAAAATACAGATTAAAAAATCGAAAATCTTAATAAACAAATAGAAAATTTCAGCCAAATAAAGAAATCTTCGGACAGAAGATCAAAAATTTGGACCAAAAAATCGAAAATACAGGTCAAAATTTAACAATTGTGACCAAAAGATCGAAAACACGGGCCTAAAAATAAAAAAATGCAGACCAAAAAGTGAAAAAATCGAAAATCTTAATAAACAAATAAAAAAATTTGGCCAAATAAAGAAATTTTAGGACAAAATACAAATCAAAATTCAACAATTGTGGCAAAAAATCGAAAATTAAGACCAAAAATCGAAAGCACGAGCTTAAAAATCAAAATACTGACCAAAAAAGTCGAAAATTTCAACAGATCATTTTAAAGTTGGGACCAACATAAAGAATATTTATGAAAAATAAATCAAGAATTTAAACATGGTGATGGTTGCGACCGTTACTACGTGGTAATTCATTATAAAATCACTGAATAAAACACTTACTATGTTTTTTACCACAATTTATAAATTGTGGTAAAAAACATAGTAAGTGTTTTATTCAGTGATTTCAAGAATTTAAAGGAAAAAAATATAAAATACGAGCACAAAAATTCTGGTCTCGAAATAATTTGCCCCAAAAATAACACAAGCTCAAATTAAGATACGATCTGAAACTCTAAAATAATGGCAAAAAAAAATAAAAAAATGGTGTTACTTTTTCCGATTTGATGGTATTGTACTTTATGTTTACACTTTCATGGTTTATTTTCAATTGAAATCACATTTTAAATGTGCATAGAGCGTTTAGTAAAATCGGATGAAACTAACGTTTAAAACGTCAAAATTATGAAAGATGAAAATGACAAATTATACTTTAAATTCTAATAGTCAATTTACTCAAAAACCAAAGAGATTTCGAAAAACACTTATTCCATATAAGTTGTTCATTTTGGTATTCTCTACAATTATTATTAAAATACATTTGCTGTAAGTATTATCGTTTCATAATTTTAAACCAAAAATTACAAAAAAAAATTAATTGCTATTATTTTTCAAAAACCATACGTTTCACGAAAAATATTTTTAAGCAAAAGATGTTCATTTCTTTGCTTTCTTCAAGATTTGTTTGAGTGCTTTTATAGTACTTTTCATATTTAAAAAATTATCGGAGAAAAACAAAAAACGGTTAAGGTAAGCACCTACTTCCGGTGTACGAAATTTTACCAAAAGCTTTTCAGTTTTTCGGATTATAAAATAAGGCTTATGTTCAAAGTTTCATATCAACTGCTCTATTAGTTTTTGAGGTAGAGCGCGCACAGCAGACACACACACACACACGCACACAACACAAAAAAAAAATCCAGGAATTGTTGAAATGGCATCTAGGGACCCCAAAACGGATATTTCCGTAAAAAAAAATTTTGAAAAAAAAATCACGATCACAATACTTTCTCGTACTTCGTAACGGAGAAAGTAAAAATGCGATTTGTTAACTTGTCGCAATTATCCGGGAGGCTCAGAACGAATTTAGCGCATTTTTTATCATGGTTTGTTTGTTTACTTCTAAGCTGCAAAAGCATACGAACGTATACTCTGTTATTTTTGTTACAGCCTTTGTTATCCCTTATTTACACGGTGTAATTAAAATTAATTAACAAGGTAAGAATTATTACATGGAAATATATACCTTTGACTAGCTAACACAAGTAATGATTAAAAGGTGGTTATTAGTATTCGTTAGGCATTTTAATTTAATAAAATAATAATAATAGGCGGAAAGACCTAAGGTCGATAGCCCTTATCAGGAATCAACATATGAAAAATTGTAACTGAACGAATAAAAAAAAATGTACTAAATGCAATTACTGATAATAAAGATTTCTTATATATAATAATAATATGTTATTCTGGTACGGCCGAGAAACAAGAGGTGGTAATACAGATAGGTAGGGTCAGTTGCAGAGACGGCTGGCTGCGTGACCGCACCTATCTGTATTACCGGCCGTACCAGAAAAAAAACCCGCGAACCGTCACTGTTCTATACGAGTAAATGGATAAATTTTTATTCGTCTATTTATATTATTTAGGTAGATATGATTGATAGAGGAAATGAACACCATTGATCGGCGCGTCTCAAAATTATTTAGAAAGAAAGAATTTCGATATAAACAAAGAGATACGTTCATGGATTTCGCGCTGGCATCCGCACGAAAAGAATAATCATCTCCTATTTCACGAACGTACTTGTTACGAAAAAATAGTATATCAGGTGGATTGGTTTTTTCTACGAGCGCCAATAAATAAATAGTTTGAAAAATTGTAAAAACCAATAAGATTTAGTGGGCGCCAAGGTAAGAGGGCGGTTAGCCCTGCCGCCCCGAAGAACTTCCGCCCGGGTGCTGAGCACCCCTAACATCCCCGCTTGGCGCGGCCCTGATTCTTCTTTAGAGATTTTTGTCGGCGATTCTCTCGTATACTAGGCAACACTATTAACAAACATTTCGGCTGCCGTTACCAACTATAATATTGACCGGCAATGGCCGCGCCTTAACTTATCATAAGTCAAAATCAGCTGTTTTTGACACTTAAACTCTACATCAAAACACGGCCACCACGAAAATGCGAAAAAATGATTTCAAAAGAAATCGCAGAAGTGTGCGTCCAGATCAAGAGCGATAAACTGACCCGTTCTGTGGCGGCTTGCATCATCCTGTCCTCATTCCTCATCGCCGTATTTTTCAGGTTAGAAATCGGTACACAAGACTTAAATATGTTAAAGGCAAAGAGATTGTATGAATAGAGACAGCATGAATCGATTTGTTTTTATGCCAACGTTCGATAGGCGGGGGGCTTTGTTGTACTCTCCACACCTGATTTATGTCATTCCGAACGTAAACAAATATTCGTTATTTTTATTCGGCTAGTTTACTTCGTTTCTTAAGTTAGTCTTTAATGCTAATGTAGTTGTTTTAAAAATAACGAATGTTTGTTTACGTTCAAAATGACAACGATCAGGTGTGGAGAGTACAACAAAGCCCCCCGCCTATCGAACGTTGGCATCAAAACAAACCTATCCTGACCATCGTAAATTCTATGTAAAAAAAAAAAAACACCTTTATCGGAATGTAACCTTACATATTATACATATTTATATATATTATACTTTTCCTTCTCATTCCCCCCTTCCACCCTCCCCTCCCTCCCTCTACAGAGTTCAACAAAGCCCCCCGCCTATCGAACGTTGGCATCAAAACAAACCTATCCTGACCATCGCAAATTCTATGTAAAAAAAAAAAACACCTTTATTGGAATGTAACCTTACATATTATACATATTTATATATATTATACTTTTCCTTCTCATTCCCCCCTTCCACCCTCCCCTCCCTCCCTCTACCATCCTTTTCCCAACCCACCTCCAGCGTCTTCACTCCCGCCCCATCCTCTCTCATCCATTTCGTCACCTTTCTATTCCTTCTCACTCCTACCCATCCTTCTTTTACCCCTTTGCATTCCTCCGCCAGGTGCTTCCATGTATCCTTCCCCCACTCACGCAACCCACATCTCACATACTCCTCCCCCATCCACCTGTTCCTCCCTTTCTCTCCTGACCTGCACCTCGCCCTTGCCAACCTCACCCTCTCCAACCTCACCCTCTCCTCCCTACTCCATTCCCCTCCCCCCCAATACTTCGGTATTCTTCCATACACCTGCCACCTCCCATACATATCATTATATTCACTCCTTTCGATCCTTCCCTGTCTCTCCTGCGCATCCACCTCTCTCATTTTCTCCTTCACCCACGCCGCCACCTTTACCCCCCTCCCAAACCACTCTATCACCTTCACCTCCGATAAATTCTATGTATTACTTGTCTATATTATACTTACTCCGAGATTAAAGGTAACACATTTTTAATTGCAGCCCTCTTTCGGCCCTCATAATCTTATCCAGCTACGTGACCGGATTTGTGCTATGCGGGTTCCTCCTCAAATACCAGCAGAAGGCTTCCTTCTGCCTGCAGCGCCTGGCGAGCATCTACCGCGGGCACTTTTCGCCCAATAGAGCGGCCAAGGAGACGGTGTGCACGATTTGCTCCGGTTCGGGGTGTTCCAGGCATCTGCATAACAATAAGACGCCTTGGAAAAATGTGCATGTCGAGAAGAAGTTGAATGACGCACTTGAACATGTAAGTAAATAGTTTGTCAGAGATTTAAATTAAAGGAAAGTAAATGATATGTTTCTCTTGAGGAATTAAGATTTAAAAACGCGGAGAGGTTATTTTTTGCTTTCTGTGAAATGTCGATGAACACAACACCAGAAATAGGGAAAATGTATATCTTGGTCTCAAAAACACAAAAAAGGACAAAATACATTATTTTTTAGGATAGCTATAGAGTAATAAATTCCCAAGCAAATTGTAAGAAGCGGAAAGTGTAAATACATTTTATTTTATCCTATAATGTAAAGATGTCAATAACTTCTTAGAGACAAGTAACATTAAGGTACCTTTAACCACACAGTGTTCTTAAGAAATTCTTAACAACACTAGTGTTGTTATATGTATCTAACGCAACTCGTTGCTATGAAGATATTGGCAAACAAACATGATTTCGCTTTTTGACGGTTTTCAATAAACGAGTAACTACTCCTACGTCGCTCGTGCTTTCAAACTTTTCTCTCGTAATGTAAAAACCTTCATAACGTTACTTGTATCGTAAATTACTATAAAAACTTTACTTGAACAGTATTTAAAAAATTTGTAGAAGACTATAAATACCAAAAGTTTTTTTATACAATTTCCTATTGTTATAGTGCAATTAATTCATAGCATAATGTTAACCCTGCGTCGGCAACCGGGGATGATATCGTCCTCGTGAATAAAAAAATGTCCTGAAATGCTCGTTTTTTGCTGATAAATTTTTTTTCTGCGACCAAATAATTGAATATTTCTGAAAAATACCTTCTGGAATATATACCTAGTTTAAGACCTAATTGAAATTTGTCCGTAGGTTTCACTAAAATTGGACTAATCTAAGGGGCTTAAAATTCACCCAAACTGAATTTGTCGCGTAGTAAAAAAAACAGGTTGCCGGCACAGGGTTAAGATTATATACTGATTTTTAATATACAGGGTGCTCGGATTTCATAGAGACAGCATGGGCAACTTCTGTTAGATGCACAAATAAAATTGTTGAAGTTGGGGCAAATGAAAGAAATTGGAAGATTTTGTTTTTATTTTTATTTTGAACAAGTGGGCCATGACAAGTGGGATTTGGGGGTGGATTTTTAATGAGCTCTGGAACCTGCACCTTTTTGCTAATTTGACCATCTCTCTATCTCTTCAAATGCAGAAGTTGCCCATGTTGTCCCTACGAAATCCGTGCATTCTGTATATTATTGCTACTAACGTTTTTATATTTTATATAATTTTCATATTTTAGGTTAGATTATGTGTTTAACGTATATGTATATATTAGATAGCAATATTGCTAAATACAGATTATTATTATGAATAATCACTGAACGTACCAAATTGTAATAAAAAAATGATAGATGGCGCTGACGATATTCTAGATATAATTTTAGGAGGAACTTTAACATATAGAACTGTAGGCATATCTGGGTAACCGACTATAAATTGTAAATTAACTTGAGACAACCTCACTTATTGCAGATTTATTAAATAAAAATAAGCTATTCTTCATCTTTATTACTTTTATAAATTGTAAACCCAATACTTGTGTGATGATCTTAATGACAAGTTAAAGGTAGAATCCAAAATCCGTGCTTCTCACAGAGTAGACAGATATAGTCTCTTTCATTATCAAGAAATTTGACGTTTGTCGTTTTTCAACGTAAACCTTTACATTTCAGTTTTTCAATCACATCCTCGACCAATTCGTGTTGTCCTGGTACAAGAATTACACGAACGATAAGAGTTTCATAGGTGAACTGAAACATTCCATAAGGTTCGCCGCTTCGATTGGAATAACCCGCTTTTTAGAGATCGATATCGGAAAGATTATAACCAGTAAATTGGTGCCGTGCGCTATAAAGCACGTCGACGATTACCTGTGTATGGTGCAGATTGCAGAACTGAGGAATGTTCGAGTTAACAAAATTGCCGTCGAATACCTAGGTAAACGGCTGCACGTCGCTGCAAGCAATAGGAAGAACGAGTTGAAGTACTTGAGGTTCCTTTCGTCGTCGTTGATCGAGAGACTGTTACCTCCGGATAATTTAAAATGCAGGTAATAACAGTTAACATTTACAATGTCCCCAAAAATATGCAAGAAATTCAATACGGCAAAATAATTAACGTTTATAAAAATACATTCAATAAGACTGTTTTTTTTTTCTTTTTGTAAATGCCAGATTTATTAATAGCGACAATAGTTTTGTTCAAGTGCTGAGCATTTACAATTTAAAAGTGAAAACAAATCAATTTTGTGATGCCTCAGGTATTTGTTGGCATTGTTGATGCTGCCATCTATAGTTAATAATGTTCACTAGACAAGACCGTCTGCTAAACTAAAGATTTAGAAAGTTTGAATCATTTAAAATAGCATATAAAATTTTGGCATTAATTTTTTTGGCTTTCTTCATAAATGTTTCAACTTCAAACTAATGCCATTTAGTTTGTGATGGAGATATTTCAAATTAATTTCAAGGTCATTAAGATAAAATATCTTTAAGTAGATTTAGAAAGTTTGAACCATTTACAACAGCGTGTAAAACTTTGGCAGACTTTTTTCATAAAAGTTTCAACTTCAAGCCAATGCTATTTAGTTTGTGGTGGGGATTTTTAAGATTAACTTTCAATGATATTAAAACAGAACATCTACAAATAGACTTGGAAAGTTTGAACCATTTGCAATGGCGTATAAAATTTTGACAGCAATTTTTTTGGCGAAATGTACTTTTTTCATCAAAGTTTCAACTTCAAACTAATGCTATTTGATTTGTGGTAAAGGTATTTAAGATTTATTTTCAAGGTTATTTAGGCAGAACATTTCTAAATAGATTTAGAAAGTTTAAATCATTTGCAATGGTGTATAAAAGCCTAAAGTATTCCACCCTAAATATTTTAGGATTCATTAATAGCAACAATAGTTTCGATCAAGTGCTGAGCATTTACAATTTAAAAGTGAAACAAATCAATTTTATGATGCCTCAGGTATTTGTTGGCATTGTTGATGCTGCCATCTGTAGTTAATAATGTTCACTAGATAAGACCGTCTGCTAAACTAAAGATTTAGAAAGTTTGAACCATTTACAACAGCGTGTAAAACTTTGGCAGTAATTTTTTTGGCGAAATACACTTTCTTCATAAAAGTTTCAACTTCAAGCCAATGCTATTTAGTTTGTGGTGGGGATATTTAAGATTAACTTTCAATGTTATTAAAACAGAACATCTACAAATAGACTTGGAAAGTTTGAACCATTTGCAATGGCGTATACAATTTTGACAGCAATTTTTTTGGTGAAATGTACTTTTTTAATCAAAGTTTCAACTTCAAACTAATGCTATTTGATTCGTGGTAAAGGTATTTAAGATTTATTTTCAAGGTTATTTAGGCAGAACATTAATAAATAGATTTAGAAAGTTTAAATCATTTGCAATGGTGTATAAAAGCCTAAAGTATTTCACCCTAAATATTTTAGGATTCATTAATAGCAACAATAGTTTCAATCAAGCGCTAAGCATTTACAATTTAAAAGTGAAAACAAATAAATCGTGAAAGTTGAATTTGTTGATGCTGCCATCTGTAGTTAAAAATTTTCACCACACAAGACCGTAAAGTATTTCCCCCTACATATTTTAGAAACTACTGCATCTTGCTGAGAGAAATTCTGTCGGGTTGGGTTTTGTTGCCATTAATGGACGTTCTGGCGGATCCGAACATAATCAATTCGTTGGTAATACTGGCGACCACTTACAAGCCCAAACATACATTCATCCACCACCAAGAACCAAAGCAGAACGTTGAATTCCTTTGCGGGTACTCGAAGAAGGAGTTCGGAAATTCCGCCCTCGCTTCGGACCTGAAGACCATCATAAAAAACTCGCAGCTGCTCTACGCTTTCATGCAGTACCTTAAGAAGGAAGACTGCGTGCACATACTGAACTTCTGCTTGGATATAGGTAAGTTTCGGGAGTGAAATTGGTGTTGAGTTTGAATCACAATCATCTGGAGATAAGTTATATAATCGTAATTTTTCTACAAATAATAATATTCGCAACTATGAATAACTTTTGTATCGTCATAGTTGAGCACTGTCTTCGATAGCTGTATCAACGATTCCAAAAGTATAAAAAAAGTGTTTGCTATAAAAAAAGGACCTTTATTGGCATATCTAAAAAAACTGTTTACAACCTAAAAAAACTCAAAAAACTATATTATTTTCTAACAGATGGCAGCAGTTGTCTTTAGCTTGGAAAAACTCTCAAAAGTGGATCAAGTCCAAAATCGTAGCCTGTGGTTTTTGTCTGTGTATTTGTGCACGCGTGGTTGGTTGATAAAACTTCAAAATAATGGATGCAGGTGAATATGTGGACTTTCCTGATCATTATAATGGTGTGTTCATAACCATAATGAACCAAGTTCCTACTATTGCCATCTTCTAACAGATGGCAGCAGTTTTCTTTAGCCCTGAAAAACTCTCCAAATTTCCGTGCCAAAGTGGATCAAGTCTAAAATCGTAGCTCGTGGTTTTTATTTGTGTACTTTCGCTTGTGGATTTGTCTACTTCAAAATCTGAAGGTAAATTATGATAAATAAATGGTCAGCATTTACCTAGTCGGATTTTGGAAGCTGATTCATTATTTCAATTCTGTTTATCCATTACACAATTCGATCTATGGATGGTCGACCCTTTGTCTGATTAGATTTTGGAAGTTGATTATTATCAAAACATTTTTCGAATGTTAGAAGTTTAACCCACATTTGCCCGAGATTTAAATGAAAGAAAAGAAAATGATTTGTTTCTCTAAATCAAGTAATTAAGATTTAATAACAAAGAGAGGTTATTTTTCGCTTCCTGTAAAATGTCAATGAATAATCACTGAACGTACTTATTTGAATAATAAAATGATAGATGGCGCTGATGATATTCCAGATGTGATTTTAAGACGAACTTTACAATAGCCATCCTACATACAGAACTGTGGGCATATCTGGGTTTTAAAAAATGCAAACATTCTTATTTGAATAATAAAATGATAGATGGCGCCGATGATATTCCAGATGTGTTTTTAAGACGAACTTTACAATAGCCATCCTACATACAGAACTGTGGGCATATCTGGGTTTTAAAAAATGCCAACGTACTTATTTGAATAATAAAATGATAGATGGCGCTGATGATATTCCAGATGTGATTTTAAGACGAACTTTACAATAGCCGTCCTACATACAGAACTGTCGGCATATCTGGGTTTAAAAAATGCCATTTTCTATCTTATACATTACCATTAACACAAAATTCTATTCATATTTTCAGGGCATATTAAAACAGGTAATTTAATTTTTTGAAGCAAAAGAATAAGAATAACTTCATCCAACGGGAATTTCCCTTGTTTTATTTTTTGTAGAGGCTTTCAACGATCGATTACTAAAACCGGATTTATCCAAAAAACAGCTGGAGGAGCTGCACACCGACGCCCTCAATTTATACAAAGTCTACTTGAATCCGGGCAGTCTGGATTTCATCGGGTGCTCCAAAGACGTCTCGAGCAACTTCCACAAACTGCTGCAGGACGGAGTTTACAACGTGGCGAAGCTGCAAACGTCCGAACCGCTGTTTCAGGCCTACGATTTCGCCTTCAACATCCTCGAGAGCGAATGGATGCCTCAGTTCCATCACAGTAATGAAGTGAGTTTGTTACCCGTGTAGCTTTGATTGGGCTATAGCATAATCCTGAAAAATTACTTTTTTCTGCAGCCGTCCCGAAAATAAAACTTTCGGTATGATTTATTAAATCGAAAGTACCACTTTACATAAATCGTACTGAAAGTTGTTATTTTCGGGACGATTTTGTTTCAGTTTCGGAACGATTTCTATACTTTCGGGACGCTTTTTGTTACTTTCGGGACGATTTAGCGTATATATATAGGCGGCCTTGACAAAAACATGAACTTCGGATTTAATTATGACAGCGCTTGTCATATAACAGTCGTGAGCGTTTTTGCTTCTTTAACATAAAAAACATGGAAACCTCCTACTCATCTCGTAAAATATCACTTTCGGAACTTGTTACGTAAATTACTATTTTGTTGTCGTAACCTTTTTCTACAAAATATTATTTCACTATCACGAACATTTATGCAAAGAAATATGAAAAAAAAAATCCATGTGGTGTAATGGGACGCCATGTTATGTGTACTGATCCTGTCACAGTCGCCATGTAAAGGGACGCCATGTTATGTGTACTGGTCCTGTCACAGTCGCCATGTAATGGGATGTCCTGTCACGGTCGCCATGTAATGGGATGTCCTGTCACGGTCGCCATGTAATGGGATGTCCTGTCACGGTCGCCATGTAATGGGATGTCCTGTCACGGTCGCCATGTAATGGATGCTGATCCTGTCACGGTCGCCATGTAATGGGATGGTGGATATCAGTCAACGGTACATCACTTGGTGTTGGTATTTTTTTATTTTATCGATACGATCATTATTGTATCATTAACGAATTGTTAATCATATCCAATTATATCGTATCGTTAAAATCAATAAATACAGAGATGAGAGAGATTGACAACGGAATACAAACTGGCGAGACGGTTTTTTCGTCCATATGCTAGCGACACCTAGAGGAGAAAATCTGAAACAGGACACCGAAACAGTCATATGTTAACGTCAATCTATTCATCGGCGTAAAGACGCTCGTGGAGCAAGAGAAAAACGCTATAGGAAGAAAATTTTAGCGGGAGTGGTAAGGGATGGTGTAAGAGAGGACGACTTATAGTAAAAGATGAGTGGTATAAGATCACATGACTGTTTCGGTTACCTGTTTCCGATTTTCACCCATTAGGTGTCGCTAGCGTAGGAACGAAAAAGTCAGTGCGTCTGTTGGCATTGGCGTTAGCGATCTCTCTACTCATCTCTGATAAATGCCAACACCAAGTCATGTACCATTGACAGATATCCACCATCCCATTACATGGCAACCGTGACAGGACCAGTACCCATTACATGGCAACTGTGACTGGACCAGTACCCATTATATGGCAACCGTGACAGGACCAGTATCCATTACATTGCAACCGTGACTGGACCAGTACCCATTACATGGTGACCGTGACAGGACAACTTGGGCGTGAATGGTTAAACACTATCAAAACACAAATCAACAAATTAGAGTCTTGGAGCTGTTCGTGTTTATTTATTTCAAACATTTTCAGTTCTACAACTACATATGCGGCTCGAAGATCCCCCAAGGCTACGTGAAAGGAGCGACGACGAGGTAAGTAACATTTCTCGATGCACGAATCACGAACATAACTAATATCTAATCATTTCTAACACCAGCCCTTTCATTACCCAAGGATCGCCAGTAAGAGCAAGGTACTCGTCACCCATTCCTCCACCGTCAAAATCTTGTAAAGTGTTTTTTTTTCGACTAGGCATAAAAAGTATTACGAATCGACGAATCAGGGCGCCGTCGCGAAGATCAGCAGTGGTTTCGGGCGGATCAAGGGCGCCCTGCAAACTAGGCAACCTGTGGAGGGTTCCGTGTTTCCGAACGAGGTTAAGATTATCGAAGGCGATTCGAGTTTTGTCGACGACATCATTCATCCGGATTGTAATTCCGTTTCTCGTGATATGAGTGCTTGGAGGGTGTCCATACCTTCAGTTGATAACCATCAGGTTAGTTCCACAAACAATAGTAGTAATTGTAGGGGTGGCTCATGAAAGTTTAGGCAGTTGTTGAAGAAAGGTTTTAACGTCTCTCTCGTAGTTCACGAACCACCTCTGAGTAGTTGTATTCATAAGGCTATGCCTAACACGCCATCTATCACAGGATCTTTCAACCTTGTTGTTATGTGTATTTGTGTGAGTAAGTACTTGTTACTTCAGAGGATAGCTTGTTACTGTAGAAAAATAAATTATTCCAAGCTACAGACTGCAAACTTAACCACTTCGTGCCCATGCTGCTTTGATTTACTCCCAAAGTTGATGAACAATTACTTCTTTGTTGTTGGTACCTTTTATTTCACTGTCACAAACTTACCCATTTATGCAAAAAAACATGAAAAAAATATTCCATAGATGGCGCTAAAGGAATAATTTTTTCATACAATGTTTTTATTTTCTTTTTTGCTTGTTGCCACATGTGGCAACCTGGGCGTGAAGAGGTTAACTATGAAAAAAAATGTTCAAAACTGATGACAACATTTTCAACAGAACTAAATGAATCATCTCAAAATTTTTATGTTTAAGTTCGGGTCAAAATTTGTGCACCGTTTCAAGATTCACATCCAAAGGATCGATCTAGTGCCCGAAAGTGATATCAGGCAATGGTTCGTGGACAGGCATGATCAAGATTTTTACACCCTGAAGGCTAAACTTATAGAGTTTCACGGTGAAAACGAAATCTGCAATTCGCCGCTACCATCGCGCAGGTTAGTACTAATTGGTACTAATCCAAAAATAACGGCTAAATCCTAATATAGGTCGCAGGTGCGACTCAATTCTAATATTCCAAGGATAATTGCACTTGTTGCAAAATTTATTTTTTGTTGTTTTTTTTTTATTCCAGAGCAACAATGCCGTTAGAAATGAGACGATTGAAATATGAAGAATTCTTGAAGAAGCTCTTGGAGAAGCCCATGCTGAAAGGCAGCGATTTACTCCACGCTTTCCTGACGGCGCCTTCCGACTTTACGCTACTGGTTACATCATCCATGCCCATCGTGGATCTGGAGAATATCTACCAATCGGTAGCTTACAAATTAAGGAAGGAAAAGGGGCAGCACCTCGACGGCTTCATGAACACATTCCTGAACTCCACGGGCCGGCAGAAACCATCGTAAGTATTAATCATTGTTGTGACCATTACAACAAGTTAAACATGCTGCATAATGTTTTTAATAAAAAAAATAATTTAATATACAGGGTGTCCCAGAAGTCGACGTCAAGCCGAAATCTTTTAACAGACCAAGTCATGAGAGTTATCAGAAAAATATAAAAAGAAAATCCAAATAATGTATTTAAAAAATTATGGCCATTATGGTCATGACTTGGTCTGTTAAAAGATTTCGGCTTGACGTCGACTTCTGGACACCCTGTATATTTCGTATTATTAAATATATTTAATGCTTCTGTAACAAGTGAGGTTGCCTCTAATTTATTGTTTTTAATTTTGTTGATAAACAATTATAAATAGTTTAACAACATTATAAATTCTTTTGTTAAAGTTCAGACTCGGCTTGGACCTATACCTACTCACAAATCATATTTTTTTAACCACTTTGTAATAGTATTTTTTTACCATTATTACAGAAAATTTGAATGGGCTGAACTTGGCGACGAAGTCGACCCACTCTCAATCCTGGACATCGAGACATACCCAAAAACCATGAAGAATCCAATCTTCAATGACAACTTCGGTGTAGCTTACAAGAAAGAGCAGGAGGGTTCCTCCAGCTCGATTAACCCGAACGGAATCACCGAAGCTGTTTTTTACTTACGTAACTATGAACAATATCCGACGGGGTTGGTGTCCATTAACAAGAATTATTTGCAGTGAAGCACATTTTCAAAGTGCACGACACCGTTTTACGACTGTACGTCTCTATATGCAGCGTTGCCCAGCAAGCCGTGGAATCCATGGCTAGACTTTTTATCGATAGAAAGGTTAAGTCGGCTTTATCGCAGCCTACGCTCGCGTTCCTTATTAAAGAATTAGAAGGTAATTGTTTTATCCATTGCATTTACAAATTTATACAAATAAGTATTATTTTTAATACATCGTGTACCACTAACAGTGGATTTCACTGGCTTAAATGACAACACTGGTATTATATTTTTAGCTGTGTAAACGATCTTTCAAATGGTAAACGTAATGAATTTGAGGTTAGGTTCTGCGATTGATGATGATAATGGTGTGTGGAGGGCGACAAAATGGTCGCAGCACTTAGACCATTCGTTGGTCCTTTGTGCCACCTCCTGAGCCCTACTCCTCCTCAAGCCAACCTAAACTTCTTGTGAAGTCAAGTAGTTGGCCGGGTGGAGTGTTGCCCAGTTGTGACCAATCTGGCCACTCCTCTCCGAATACGGACCACCTGAGTTGTTTGAGTGACTCACATTCACACAGGATGTGTCTTAGGGTCTCCTCTTCTTACACATATTTTAATTGATATTTACCCTTTCACAATGTTTATTAACAAATTCCTCTCTATTACGATGCATTTTTACCATAAATCCTCTTCTGGAGGCTCCATTTCAATAACAATTAAAAAATGATTGACTGACAGACAATACGCAAAAAGAACGTTTACACAGCTGAAAATATAATACCGGCTTACGAAAAAAATGTTTGTGAAATCTACTGTTAGTTACTGTACATGCACAATAGTTTGTAAATCCCTGTTGCAGCATCATTAAAAAAAGGTAAAATTTCATTATTTTCAGACGTTATTTTCAATAAACACATTCCGCCCACGAAAGAAGATTTGTTGGAGCGCAAGCACAGAGCCTTTCAAGAGTTGAAGGAATCCATCCCGCAATTTTTGGTTTCCATTTTTGGAAACGACCTACGAGCCGGATCTGTCAAGTTGTTGAAAATTTTGCAGAATCCGTTGTTCAACAAACAGCTAGCTTACAGTCTGGTAGACATCGTCATTGCGGAGATATATCCCGAATTGGACGTTTCGGAGGAGTTTTATTAAGCTTAGTATATGTACCGGTGTTTTAATTCTCAACGTTTTACATCCTGCCTAATATGAAATTATTATTTTTTTATCTAGTAATACTATGTACTGCAATTGTTTATTTAAGATGAATTTGTTGTTTATAAAATTTATATTTATTATGTATTTTGTTTCAATACTTTTTTAAACAATAATCAACCTCAAGATCGAACATTATTTCTACAAATAAACTTTCAATTATGGAGTGGGCATCCTATAAGAGGACTGCGCCCATTACTCTGCAACAACCCTTTTCAGTTTTAATACGTGAATGTTCGTATGTATTCCCATTCACGCAGCTATCTTCATGATGGATTTTAATACATTTCTAATTATCAGTGTAGAGCAGTGATTCCCAAAGTGGGCGCCACCGCCCCCTGGTGGGCGCTGCAGCGATTCAGGGGGCCGCTGATAGCCACATATGCATTTTGGGAGGCGATGCATAACTGTAAGGGGATGGTGATAGTATAAAAGAAAGAAGAGAAGATTTAGTGGAACGTGGGTTCAGTGCGGTAATCAATTTATTAACAAAATAAATAAATCTTGGTGATTTAAGATTACTGCTGACGACAATAGGGGGCGCTAAGTAATATTTTTCTGAAGAGGGGGCGGTAGGACAAAAAGGTTTGGGAATCACTGGTGTAGAGGGATCTGTTTAAATAACGAGTTCAACTATATTCATAAATAACGTGATCATAACCAGGGGGCGGAGGGTTTGAATCAGTGAATCATGGTATGGCCAAGGTATAGTTTGATCAACGGATCTTTGCATGTGCGTCATTACCGAAAACTGTACTCGCCTTGGACGACATACGAAACACGTTATTGCGCCTAATTTAACTTATCCTAGAGGGAGTGAACGAATGAAAGTCATGTCGGAAGTAGGTTCGGCTGTCTATGACGTGCACGCAAAGATCCATTGATCAAAGTATAGCAGAAGTGGCAATACAGATGGGTAGGTTCGTTTGCAGAGACGGATGGCGGCGTGACCACCTTTGCTACCTCGGCCGTACCATGAGTCACCACGCGAGCCGTCACTGGTTTGAATTAAAAAAGGAAAATTGTGCTAAGGATTAAAATACAACGAGCATATAATGATGGCTATTAATCACGAGAACGATGTTTGCAGAACGAGCCGTAGGCAAGTGGAGTAAATCCAGTAATCATTGTATGCGAGTTGTACACCATACTTTGTTCAGCAAAATCAAAATTAAAGTTGTAATTACAACTGAAAAAATACTATTAAGCATACTTACTTGAAAGTGCGATTAATTTGGAGATTCCTCTGAAGCTGTGGTGCCATTTGCGTGCCCCATTTGCCATTTAATAAATCAGTCTCTGAACCCCCCCTTGGAGTGTAGTTACGCCTATGTAATCGATGACCAGCTGATTCAACGAATACAATCACTACCATAAATGAAAACTTTATCTGGGACTAACAAAGAGTAAACAAACTATCTTTTGTTAAAACATTTCAGACGCGATTTGAATCATTTCAATGTGTATTTGATTGTCGCATTTTTATAAAATGTTGATTTAAGCCCCTAATATCTAATATTATTGTATTAGTAATAATATAAAGAATGCAGTTTATCTTTCATACTTTAATTTCAACGCAATATTCAGCTTTAATTGAATAATTAGGCTTTTAAACATTGATCATGCCATCTGTGGTAGGAATACGGAATCTACAATTAAACCATACAAATGTCACAATGAATTCAAAATGGCGTGTTATTGTTATGTGCTGTCAAAATATCTTTAATTTTTTATTGTAAATATTTATAATGGAACGTACTCAATCCCTGTAAAATTAGTAAGTACCCGCAAACACCAACCTAAAATCCCAAGAAATGAAAACCGTCGACTCGGACAACGAAAACAAGGTCTGCCTGGACGCATCTAACATAACAGACTTATTAATTGATAACAAAAGAGGTCAGAACCTGCTCAAGTGCAATGCCGACCTGGTCAAGAGCTACAACACCCTGAAATCCGCACCGATGGGCCACAAGGGCCAGTACTTCGAGAAGGTCCTCTCCAAGAACGGCGTGACCCAGAGCCTGCCGAACCGTCTGGACGAGAAGAACAAGCTGATCAACGACGCGGCGGACAACTGTGATACCGATTCCAAGCTGCTGAACAACCCGGAGAGCCCGCCGTCCTCCCCGGTCCAGGAGCTGTGGTTCAAAACGTGGCCGGAGCGGTACGAGAAGGTGAAAACCAGCGAGAGCCCCGACGAGTGCGATAAGAATGTGGCGAACGGTAATTCCCATAAAGTGACGCTCAACGAGGCCCTGCAGAATATACAGCTGGCTTACAGCCCGGTCACGAAGCGGCTGCACCTGGTGGAGAGGAGCGCGGTCGAATTGAATGACGACGAGGACGAGCCGGAGGGGAAGGAGGTGGAGAAGGTGTGTGGGGAGAGGAAGCCGGGGCACAGGAGGAACGAGCCGGGTTCGTTCTCCAGCACAATTTCCAGTTTGAGCGACCCGTCGCCGTCCGGTAGTTTATTGGAGGCTGAAGATAGGTATTCGCCGAGTAGTGATACGGGGGCTAGGCCGAAGAAAAAGGGGTTTTCTAACTTTTTTAACAGGTATGTACTTGCAGCCTTTTAAAATAAAAAAAAGACACACACTGTTAACGATATATATTTTTAGTAATAAACGAAGCACAATTTTTTATGTTTTATAACATGCACAATGCCCGTTACACAGTCACGCGGATGCACTGCGCTCTGCGCACGGATAGAATGCCATTGCTGTAATGGGAGTATACACAGTGAAGCAGTCGGCCGTGACGCGGAGGCAATGGCAATGGAGCGCGGTGCTCCGCGTGACTATAACGGGCCTTATATTCTACTCTGTAGAGTATAAAAAATAGAAAATTGTGTCGTAGTCATCCTGTTAAAATCTATTTTATTATTTTTAGGAATGTCTTTAACTGGAAGACAGCAGCACAGGGGCAAACGAGTAACGGCGCTTCGGTTTGGAAATTGTTTACTAAAGCTGAAACTGATGGACAGCCTTCAAGTTCTCCTCAACACCAGAATGTTGTTGTTAGTTCTGCAGCCCTTATTCAGAATAACAGGTAATGTTTATCAATCTTTCTTTTCTAAACCTCTTAACTAGCTGAAACTGCAGCAATAGAATTGAATTTTCCGTATCGGAAATTGCAGTCTATTTCACCTTCCATCGATGTTTTTATTATGGCAGATACTCGTGTCCGTTTGCTACCGGGACAGAATGATGTAGAGAGGTTGAACGTTTAATTACCAACTGACAAATACATGTGGCGCCCTCTCTTGATGAGGTTGACCCAAATTATCTTTCTTGTCTACCACGGGTCGGGGTCTTGGAAGTCCTTTTTTTTATTCACTGAGTAATTGTTGGAAGAAAGGGTGCGTGAGCCACAGGTTGGATTGTGGGATAAGGCCCACCCTTATTGTGTGTATTAGATTTACTATGAGGTTTAGAAAATATTATATATTTGGATTACTATTAAAGTATGACCCACCACCCCCGGTTCCACTTTTATTTCAACTACAAAATAACGATCCTTATTATTTCTAAAATTTACACCTCACCAATAAATTGTTAAAGAAATTTCTTCCACCAGAATTTTGTAGTTTAAAATAATGTTGATTCGAGGGCTGGTGGGTGGGCTCTATCCTACAATCCAATCCATTGGTCGCGCGTCCAGGTTTTTACTAATAAATATATTTTTAATTTATCCCCATTTTGGGGAAAAAAAACCCAATCTGGCAACACTGTGTGGAGGTTTCTTTTCTTTATTAGCGCAGTTTTCCAGGCGTGAATTTTTACGATTCACACAAAATACTTTGCATATTTGATTAGCGTTCAAGGTGACTGTTGCCGCATGCAGTACGTCTGTGTCAAGGTTGCCAAAGCATAAACAAACTTTTGAAATATGTTCCCATGCTTAGCCTTAATCTGTTTCTTGTTTATAAGGATTGACTTATGTTTATGTCGATAGACTTAGATAATTTTAATTGTATTCCTGACATGTTTTCACTAATATGTATTACTTACATTTCTGTTATGTTTACATATTTTTCGAAAATTAAAGATATTTTGAATTTTGAATTTAACCTTGATGGTATGTTTTACTTGCAGGCCGTCCAATCTCCCTGCTAAAACTTTGGAAGAGGAACAGAGGCACCGGGAGGAGTACAAGGTGATGCTGGCAGCCGCCAAGAAGAAGGAGGCGCAGAACTCGGCGGCGAAACAGAAACAACAGAAACTGCAGTTGCAACTCGAGGAACAGCAAGCTCTCTCCACGAGACATTTCACGCAGAGCGTACTTCCAAACTGGGAAACGATGTGAGTACACTTTAAAAATTAATTTTCTGCCTCATCGTATAAAACTTTTATTAGAATCTTCAACCAGTGCCCCCTACAACCGTTTAAATTTAAACTGGATAAACTGAGCAAGAGGCTCGATCATTTAATAAACAGTTGTAGGGGGAGCTGGTTGAAGATTTTGGTAAAAGTTTTGTATGATCTGACAAAATACAAAACTTTTATTAAAATCTTCAACCAGCGCCCCCTACAACCGTTTAAATTTAAACTGGATAAACTGAGCAAGAGGCTCGATCATATAATAAACGGTTGTAGGGGGAGCTGGTTGAAGATTTTGGTAAAAGTTTTGTATGATCTGACAAAATACAAAACTTTTATTAAAATCTTCAACCAGCGCCCCCTACAACCGTTTAAATTTAAACTGGATAAACCGTGCAAGAGGCTCGATCATATAATAAACGGTTGTAGGGGGAGCTGGTTGAAGATTTTGGTAAAAGTTTTGAATGATCTGACAAAATACAAAACTTTTGTTAGAATCTTCAACCAGCGCCCCCTACAACCGTTTAAATTTAAACTGGATAAACCGTGCAAGAGGCTCGATCATATAATAAACGGTTGTAGGGGGAGCTGGTTGAAGATTTTGGTAAAAATTTTGTATTTTCTGTCGGATTGTACAAAACTTTTACTAGAATCTCCAACAAGCGCCCCCTACAACTGTTTAAATTTAAACTGGATAAACTGAGCAAGAGGCTCGATCATATAATAAACGATTGTAGGGGGAGCTGGTTGAAGGTATTTTCTGTCAGATCATACACAACTTTTACTGGAATATTCTACTAGCGCCCCCTACAACCATTTATTATATGATTGAGTCTCTTGCTCAGTTTATCCATTGTTAAATTTTTACAAAAAATGAGGGAATGTTGTTGGTTGCGCGCTAAATACTCACTTGGAAGTAATTACAAAAATACCAACATAAGTTGTTGAACAAATATTTAAAGTTAAAAACCAAAGTTGGCATAAGAACATCTATTATTCTTTAAGTTCTACAACCCAAACCTAAATTAGTCTTCAAAAATACAATAGAATTTTTATAACGTTCAAAAATGTTTTTGGGGAATCGCAGCGTATGACAACCAAAAAAAATTTAATTTGGTGTGTCGGATTGCTCAATGTCGACAATGAATGTGGAAAGAAGCTTTTTTTAAATTCGAGCTTACTTACATTGTTTTGGTTAACGAGCGTTCGGTCCGACTTTAAACAAATGATTTATTTGCAAATTCTAATCTCAGAAATGGCAAGATTTTCAGGTTAGTTTTTATGACAGCCAACAGAGGGCATATTTTTATCTTCTGTGATCTTTCTAATGATCAGGAGAACCCGCACACAATAGGAAAAAATACTGAACTTTTCATAATCTACAACTTGACTCATTTTTTTTTTTTTTGACTTAGGCTGAGTCATTCAGTCACACACGGTTGTAATTTTGTATTATATATAAATAAATGAAGAAAATGAATAATGTCAGACATAGACGACAACCACGGACCTGACTCATTGAAAATATTAAAGTTTCCATGAAGACAACTTTGTGTTTCAGGCACAACCACAAGAAAACGAAAGACATGTGGTGGCTGGGCCTGCCCTCCAGCGTCCGAGGCAAGGTGTGGCGTCTGGCCATCGGAAACGACCTGAATCTCACGCAGCAGCTGTACGAAATCTGCTCGATGCGGGCCCAACTCCGCCTGAACAGCCCCGAACCGCCGAAGTGCGACTCGGACATCGACCAGGAGAGCAGCATGGATGTCATCCAGTTGGACATCTCCAGGACGTTTCCGAGCCTGTGCATTTTCCAGGAGGGCGGGCCCTACTCGGACGTCCTCCACTCGTTGCTGGCCGCGTACGTTTGCTACCGTCCCGACGTCGGGTACGTGCAGGGCATGTCCTACATCGCCGCGATACTCATCCTCAACATGGAGCAGTTCGACGCGTTCGTTTGCTTCGCGAATCTCCTGAACAGGCCGCTGCACGTGGCCGCGTTCACCCTGAACCAGACGCAGATGCAGGCCTACTTCAGCGCCTACAACGAGGTGTTCGGCCACAATCTTCCTAAACTATACGCTCATTTCGAATACTCGGGCCTGACGCCGGATCTGTACCTGCTGGACTGGATTTACACGATATTCGCCAAGGCGATGCCGCTGGATGTCGCCTGCCGTGTCTGGGATCTGTTCCTGAGGGATGGCGAGGAATTTATCTTTAGAACGGCTTTAGGTAATTATTTTATTTTGAATTTTTGAACATCTACGCGGTAAGATTCTTGAGTGCGATTTTCGTAATAAATTAAGTTTTCTAAGTGCCGACAGTTGTTCGGCAACCTAGTGGGATTTCTGGCACTCAAGATGTCAGAAAAGTCTAATCTATGAGTAGATGGAGTATATCGCAAAATTTTTACAAGTGAATGATGGTTATTATGAAATGCAACATTGCACTACACATAACCAAATTGTTAGTAACTTTTTTATGTCACCCTAACAAAGCCTACTGCGGCGACAATAAAATGTGAACTGAGTATACTGAGGAGATTTTTGCTGAATTGTGAAGATTAAATTTTGTGTTTTAGATAATCGCTCGAGAAATACTATAAAATTTGTTTTTACTTTCAGGTATTTTACACCTCAACCAAGAGGTGTTGATGCAAATGGACTTCTTGCACGGGGCCCAGTTCCTAACCCACCTGCCCGACGACCTGCCAGTCGACCAGCTCTTCAAGAGCGTACAGTCCGTCACCACGAGCATAGGTAAACAAACATTCTCTCAAATAGTAGACAGGTACAGCACGGTGTCATCATAACATTACACTTTCCTCGATCTATTCAAGGCTTACTACTCCCGTCTATTAATCAGAACAAAAAAAAATCATTTAAGTTTTCCCTAACTCTATCTCTCTCTCTCTCTATTATTTAAAAACTAGTTGCTTTTCCGTCCAATGTACATTTTTAGATATTCGCGTTCGATAGTGAATCATGACATTGAAGAATCTCACCTTTGTAAATAATTTCGGTTTATATATCGTATTTATATATATATAGATAAACATGTAAAGGCTGTGTCCATAAATTTTATGAACAATTGATTTTTTTAAATGTATATAATGTATAATAAGAAAATGTTGTTACTGTAGCTTTAACAACAAATCATCAAAAGACATTGTGACAATTGTTTACGCAGTGCAGTGATAGTAGAGTCTCATTCGAGTTATTGTTTGATTGTAAATTCAGGGGATGTACTCGTATCATATTATTTTTTTTATCATAAAATCATCAAATGCACGCTTGTACAGTATGTTTAATTAAATTTGTTTAAGCCGATATTAAACAAATTATGTTTCTAAATTTATACAAAGAATTGCCGTAAAACCTTAATGTGAGTGAATCAAAACGGAAGTGGGACTTACGCTTAGTTTATTTACCATGAGATCAAAAATTCGAAAATAGTTGGCAGCACATTTTCTGGAAATAGGGATAATAATTCAAGTAGTATTATGTTGGCTGTCTGGAATTCTCCAGTGCGGTGTATTTTGTTCATTTTGACATCTTGTAGTTTTTGAGGTTATAATAAAAACACTTGACTGAAGGACAAAAATAATTTAGTAATTTCATGAATAAAAAATAATTTGTGCCCTTTAATTTGTAGAAATTCTCATTATCCTCAGTATAAAATTTAATGCAAAAAACAATCACAAAAAAGTGCAGAAGCCATAAGTACTAACTCTCGTTAATTAGGAATTAGTATTATTGCAAGTTGGGATAAATCTGAAATAGCTTTAAAAATAGGAAATGGAAATTTAAATACTGTGATATTATGATTTTACGATCAAGTTTTATTTCTTTAAAGTAACATTTATTTACAAATTCTAACCTGAGAAATGACAATATTTTGAGGTTAGTTTTTAATCAGCAATCAGTCCTCATTCCCCGGTGCCATCTAGGCAACCCACGGCATTGGCAAAGGCCAGGACTGCACCATGAGGGTATGTATTTATGTGTCTCTTGATTTTAACTTTAATTGATATTATGACCCGATCAATAATGTGCATTATTCCTCATGAGCCACTCGAAATACTCTAAGCTAAATTTTTGTAAAACACTTTTAATTTTACTGCTATTTATATGTGTGGGTAAAATAACGTTAATCTAAATCAACATTAATTGTATCCCAATGGGGAATGGTACTGGTCTCCCATCCAAATTCAGACCAACGCCAAGGTTGCTTGACTATTGCGATCACTGGTCCGTTAAAATTCTGTTAAAATTGCTTGTCGAACCGTTCAAATTGTACATTTCCATGTTTGGAAAAAAAATGTCTTACACTGCTTGCTGTGATATATAATTTCAATATACCCCCAGTTTATGATAAAAATTACCCGATTGCGGCCCCAAATAAATTGTACACTGTTAACTCCAAAATGTGTGTTCAATAGTAACAATAATATTGCTTGCACCTGAGATTTTATTACTCTTGTATCTTCGAAAATTGGTCATCGCGATCACAATTTCTTTTTTGTCTGATAAACATCGCCATCTGTTGAAAGTTTATCCAACCCTTATAGTGAGTAACAATAATATTGCTTGTGCTTTAGATTTTATTTCTCTTGTATTTTCGAAAATTGATCATCTGATCATAGTTTTTTTTTTTTTTATAGTATCGCTATCTGTTGAAAGTTATTCCAACCCTAATAGTGAGTTACAATAATACTTCTTGCGCTTGAGACCATACTTCCTTGTATTTTCAAAAATTAGTCATCGTGATCATAGTTTTTTTTTAATAATCATCACCATCTGTTGAAAGTTATTCCAGCTCTAATAGTGAGTTACAATAATATTGCTTGCGCTTGAAAATTTATTTCTGTTGTATTTACAAAAATTGTTCATCGTGATCATAGTTTTCTTTTTTTTGATAATCATCGCCATCTGTTGAAAGTTATTCCAACTCTAATAGTGAGTTTTTTTTTTGATAATCATCGCCATCTGTTGAAAGTTATTCCAACTCTAATAGTGAGTTTTTTTTTTTATAATCATCGCCATCTGTTGGAAGTTATTCCAGCTCTAATAGTGAGTTGCAATAATATTGCTTGCGCTTGAGATTTTATTTCTCTTGCATCTTTGAAAATTGGTCACCATGATCACATTTTTTTTTTTGATAATCATCGCCATCTGTTGAAAGTTATTCCAACTCTAATAGTGTTTAACAATAATATTGCTTGCGCTTAAGACTTTATTTCTCTTGTATTTTCGAAAATTGGTCACCATGTTCATAGTTTTTTTTTTGATAACCATCGCCATCTGTTGAAAGTTTATACAACCCTACTAGTGTTTAACAATAATATTGCTAGCGCTTTAGATTTTATTTCTCTTGTATCTTCAAAAATTGGTCACCGTAGTCACAGTTTTTTTTTTTGTTAACCATCGCCATCTGTTGAAAGTTTATCCAACCCTAGTGACTAACAATAATATTGCTTGCGCTTTAGATTTTATTTCTCTTGCATCTTTGAAAATTGGTCATCATGATCACATTTTTTTTTTGATAACCATCGCCATCTATTGAAAGTTTAACCAATCCTAATAGTGAGTTACAATAATATTGCTTGCGCTTTAGATTTTATTTCTCTTACAGTTTTTTTTTTTTGATAACCATCGCCATCTATTAAAAGTTTAACCAATCCTAATAGTGAGTTACAATAATATTGCTTGCGCTTTAGATTTTATTTCCCTTGTATTTTCGAAAATTGGTCATCGTGGTCACATTTTTTTTTTGTTAACCATCGCCATCTGTTGAAAGTTTATCCAACCCTTATAGTGAGTAACAATAATATTGCTTGCGCTTTACATTTTATTTCTCTTGTATTTACGAAAATTGATCATCATGATTATAGTTTTTTTTTTGATAATCATCGCCATCTGTTGAAAGTTATTCTAGCTCTAATAGTGAGTTACAATAATATTGCTTGTGCTTGAGACTTTATTTCTCTTGTATTCATGAAAATTGGTCTTCGTAATCATAGTTTTTTTTTGATAATCATCGCCATCTGTTGAAAGTTATTCCAACCCTAATAGTGACTAAATAATATTGCTTGCGCTTCAGATTCTATTTCTCTTGTAACTTCAAAAATTGGTCATGGTAATCACAGTATTTTTTTCTGATAACCATCGCCATCTGTTGGAAGTTTATACAAACCTAATAGTGACTAACAATAATATTGCTTGCGCTTTAGATTTTATTTCTCTTGTAACTTCGAAAATTGGTCATCGTGATCACAGTTTTTTTTTTATATATAACCATCGTCATCTATTGAAAGTTTATATAACCCTAATAATGACTAACAATAATATTGCTTGCGCTATAGATTTTATTTCTCTTGTATTTTCGAAAATTGGTCACCGTGATCATTGTTTTTTTTTTCTGATAACCATCGCCATCTGTTGAAAGTTTATCCAACCCTAATAGTGACTAAAATAATATTGCTTGCGCTTTAGATTTTATTTTTCTTGTATCTTCGAAAATTGTTTATCAATTTAATTGACAAGACATACATTGTAAAAGATAATTAAAATACTGTAGGTCTCTCTGGTCCTGACAACTGGATATCAGATTTGACAAAAATGTTTATATCCTTGGTATACACTCCGAATTTTTAATCTCTGAACATGCTAATTGCGAGCATGTAAAATTCCATATGTTCAATTTAAAAAAACACACTTCAATACAGTAAGCTTTGTGTGTTGCCTATAGTGGTACTAATTTGATCGAACTGATCCTATCAATGGAATTTGCCGATCAAAATATTTAACATCAAATAGATTTCTTACATTCCGCAAACTATTTTTGTTAAAATACCAATGTGGAATATTTTTTTTCTTTGTATACATTATTATTTTGAAATAAACTTATTTACGAAATAATACAACTTTCGAATTGTCAAATCTGACATACTGATGTGTTGTCTCAATGCAATTGAGGTGTATTTTTTAAAATTGAACATACGAAATCTTACATGCTCGCAATTAGCAGAGATAAAAAATTAGCACTGTATATTTAACCCTTGGCTAATGATCTAGCTTTACCGACGCATTTGTGTATTGACGATTTGGTGGCAGCGCCGGGAACTTAAGATTTACCCCACACGCTCACTGTATGAATCTTATGATTAATTAATTTCTCACTTAACCCGTGGTGAAACATAATTATATAATTTGATTAATTAAAAGTGTTTTAATTAATCAAATTGTATCAATCTTATATTTGTTGTCGCAAATATGGTGGCAAGTAAGGATTATTAATTCTATTCTCATAATAAATTTATTTAAACATACTGTATATCTCAATTCATAACACTACATATATTAATATCTCGTTAATCTCTAGGTGGAAATACATGAATAAATAAATAAATAATGGCTGATTTATAAGTATTCGAGGGTTATTTATTTATTTACAAAAATTCAAGCGCGTGAGATGATGCGAATGCATCGTGAAGCGCCGGACAGTGCAAGATTTTATTTCTCTCGATTCAATTTTTAAAGTGAAATATTTGCATGCACGTCCACGTATGAGCCTATTGGTGGTATTCTGAATAAAAATGTTAGCGTTAACAGCGATGTTAGTTGCTAACATGGACAGATGTTATGAATATACGATTCTGTATACTAACATCGATGTTAAGCAACACTTGTCAAAACGGTCGACGCCACGAGTTTGTTATAACATGGACAGATGTTATGAATACACGATTCTGTACACTAACATCGATGTTATGCAACACTTGTCAAAACGGTCGACGCCACGAGATTGTTAATGGTGATATATTTTGAGGTTATTTGTGGTTTGTGTTTTTCATCAACAAAAACTTAAATGGATAATGATATCGTGTGAGCCAGAGTTGGCTGTGAGATAAATGAGGTATGTCGCATATTATTGTATCATGAGACTAGATTAGTTCATGAAGATGATGGTTGCGACCGTTACTATGTGGTCCATTGTCAGGTAACTTTGAATTAAACAACTTTCGACGTTTTTTTACCACCATTTATAATAATGGTAAAAAAAAACGTCGAAAGTTGTTTAATTCAAAGTTACCTAGATTAGTTCAATTGAATTAGATTTTAAAAAATGAATTCATCTCGGACATGACTGCTATGTTTCTCTCTCCCAGGCATAGCCAACTCTGAAACTAAATTCTGTGGCTCACACCTTATTATTCCAATATTCATATACATGCTTCATGAAACACCAATTTTATTTGTAAAAGTATCCTCAAACATTTCTTATTAATCACAATATACATGAAGTTGGTCGTGCTGTAGACGTTGCACTGTTGCTAATTTGTGTACTTCTGTTTGTTCAGAATTCAGGTTTTAACAGCGCTGTTCAATTCCACATAACATCGCTGGTAATAACAGTTGTTCAGAATAGCACTACAAATAAATAATTACACTATGATGGCTTGAATCGTTTAAATCAGTGCCATTATGTTGTGAGTGTTGAGGTTTTGAGGTGAGAAGCGTGCCATAAAGATTTCCTTAGCAGGTTAATTATATTGTACAGATATTTGCTACCTATATATTATTATATTATATTTCTACAATTTTAATGAAAACCGCAATGTAAACTTGTATGTGATATTTACATTTTTGATTTTATTTTCTGTATCTGAATCGAGCGGGCGCGTCGCAGAAACGCGCTCGCTCCTTTGTGTATCGTTCATCATCTATAAATTCAAATAAATTATATTGTATAATCTATGGTTGGTTCCGTTTATTCCACCCTTTGCGCATGTATTTATTCATTTCTAGTGTTTGAATAATTGAAATGATGACTAGTTTTACGCTAAAGAAAACTGGGAGAATATAACGTCTCATCACTTATCTAAAGCGGCCCTTATACGTTGATTAATACTGACATTACTTTATCAGAATGACAATAATGATCGTGTAACGTCGACAAAGTTGGAATGACGGGGGGGAATGATGCGAATCTGGATTTTCTGATCTCGGCACATCATTTACTGTCATTACTGGTAATGTCATTATTAATGACCGTGTAAGGGCCGCATAATGGCCATTTTACACTACATAATTTATTCAAGAAGAAATGAGTTAATTTTCGGTGCAATTTAATTTTCTAGTTTTGTACAGTAAATAGTTACAATTTACTGTATTAAACTAGACAATTTAAATTGCACTAATTTCTGGTTCAATAAATTGTGCAGTGTAAAACGGCTATTAGATACAGGCTGAGATGTTGCGTTCTCTCAGTTTTACGATACGTGAAGGCTGGACGCTTGATCCGAAGACAGAAGAGGATCGATGCGTTTGAAGAGGACCTGTTTAGATGACTGCGGCACGGACGCGAAGGCTGGACCTGTTTAGATGTGTGCTTTGAATTTTGTGGATATAATAGTTTCTTTATATCCATAAAATTTTCTTCTTGCGATTACAGCAAACAAAAATGCGACACCCGGGACACATGACGATTAGTGAATGATACGATTAACTGAGACTTGTTATAGAAGGAATTTTGCAAGAAATTTCCAAGGATCTAAGAAGATGGTTAGCAGACAACTTCATTCAGCAGATTCCATCGCCTACTAAGAAGAAGAAGAAGTAATAGATTTAGCTCCATCAGCACAACGAGTAATGGTAAGCAGACACCTTCATGCTGCAGATTCCATAGCCTACTAAGAAGAAGAAGTAATCCATTTAGCTCCGTCAGCACAACGAGTAATGGTAAGCAGATACCTTCCTGGTGCAAATTCCATCGCCTGACAACTTGGTGCTGCAGATTCCATCGCCTACTAAGAAGAAGAAGTAAAAAATCACCACCATCAGCACAACGAGTAATGGTAAGCAGACACCTTCATGCTACAGATTCCACTGCCTACTAGAAGAAGAAGTAATAAATTTAGCTCCGTCAGCACAACGAGGAGGGTGTGAATACATCCGCTGCCAACTCAGCATGTCTTATGAGTACCAACCGGGTGCCGAGTATTAAACCACAACTGACTTTGTCTTTTATGTTATTTTCGATTTTAATTAGTGACCGTCCCTCCTTCACGGGTTTCGTTTATCCAATTCCTTTCACGACACGTTTTCTGCAAACTGCAACGCACATCAGAGAAGAAAATTATCCTAGTGATAACCTTTGATTTTCGCTGCTATATTTTCTTTGTGTCTCTGACTAACGGTTTGTGTTGGAGGCGAGCACAGAAAATGAACCAATTTATTATTCTATAGATGCCTAAAAATCCCTGCGTTTCATAATAATTTATAATTTTTTTGCTCTCGAGTGTTGAAATTGAAAAAAATAAATTTTCAAAAATTCATAACTCGATTGTCAATTTTTGCACATTCAAAAACCAAAATTATTTTGAAAGATCGACGTCTAGTGACGTGAACTGAATTTTTGTAGGATTTTATCCCTGCGTTTCATATTGATTTTTAATTTTTTGCATCATTGAAAAAAAAACATTTTCAAAAATTCATAACTCGACTGAAAATTACTGCACATTCTAAAATTAAAATTATTTTGAAAAATCGACGTCTTGTGAGGTGAACTGAATTTTTGTAGATTTTTATTCCTGCGTTTCAAATTAATTTTTAACTTTTTGCGCTCGAGTGTTCGTCATTGAAAAAAAAACACATTTTCAAAAATTTATAACTCGACTAAAAATTGCTGCACATTCAAAAACCAAAATTATTTTGAAAGATCGACGTCTTGTGAAGTGAACTGAATTTTTGTAGATTTTTATTCCTGCGTTTAAAATTAATTTTTTACTTTTTGCGCTCGAGTGTCCGTCATTGAAAAAAAAACACATTTTCAAAAATTCATAACTCTACTCAAAATTGTTGCACATTCAAAAACAACAATTATTTTGAAAAATCAACGTCTTATGAAGTGATTTGAATTTTTGTAGATTTTTATTCCTGCGTTTCAAATTAATTTTTAACTTTTTGCGCTCGAGTGTTCGTCATTGAAAATAAATACATTTTCAAAAATTCATAACTCGACTGAAAATTACTGCACATTCGAAAACCAAAATTATTATAAAAGATCGACGTCTTGTGAAGTGCACCGAATTTTTGTAGATTTTTATTCCTGCGTTTCAAATTAATTTTTAACTTTTTGCGCTCGAGTGTTCGTCATTGAAAAAAAAACACATTTACAAAAATTCATAACTCGACTAAAAATTGCTGCATATTCAAAAACCAAAATTATTTTGAAAGATTGACGTCTTGTGAAGTGAACTGAATTTTTGTAGATTTTTATTCCTGCATTTCAAATTAATTTTGAACTTTTTGCGCTCGAGTGTTCGTCATTGAAAAAAAAACACATTTACAAAAATTCATAACTCGACTGAAAATTGTTACAGATTCGGAAACCAAAATTATTTTGAAAGATTGACGTCTTGTGAAGTGAACTTAATTTTTGTAAATTTTTATTCCTGCGTTTCAAAATAATTTTTAACTTTTTGCACTCGAGTGTTCGTCATTGGAAAAAAAAAACACATTTTCAAAAATTCATAACTCGACTGAAAATTGTTGCACATTCAAAAACTAAAATTATTTTGAAGGATCGACGTCTTGTGAAGTGAATTTAATTTTTGTAGAATTTTATCCCTGCGTTCCATATTAATTTTTAATTTTTTGCATCGCTGAAAAAATACATTTTCAAAAATTCATAACTCGACTGAAAATTGCTGCACATTCAAAAACCAAGATTATTTTGAAAGATCGACGTCTTGTGGAATGAACTGAATTTTTGTAGATTTTTATTCCTGCGTTTAAAATTAATTTTGAATTTTTTGCATCATTGAAAAAAAATCCATTTTCAAAAATTCATAACTCGACTGAAAATTGTTGCAAATTCAAAAACAACAATTATTTTGAAAGATCAACGTCTTATGAAGAGATTTCAATTTTTGTAGGATTTTATCACTGCGTTTCATATTAATTTGTAATTTTTCGCATCATTGAAAAAAAAAATCATTTTCAAAAATTCATAACTGGACTGAAAATTGCTGCACTTTCAAAAACCAAAAATATTTTGAAACAGCGACGTCTTGTGAAGTGAACTGAATTTTTGTAGGATTTTATCACTGCGTTTTATATTAATTTGTAATTTTTCTCATCATTGAAAAAAAATCATTTTCAAAAATTCATAACTCGACTGAAAATTACTGCATATTCAAAAACCTAAATTATTTTGAAAGATCGACGTCTTGTGAAGTGAACTGAATTTTTATAGATTTTTATTCCTGCGTTTAAAATTAATTTTTAACTTTTTGCGATCGAGTGTTCGTCATTAAAAAAAAACACATTTTCAAAAATTCATAACTCGACTGAAAATTACTGCAAATTCGAAAACCAAAATTATTTTGAAAGGTCGACGTCTTGTGAAGTGAACTGAATTTTTCTAGATTTTTATTCCTGCGTTTCACATTAATTTTTAATTTTGGGCATCATTGAAAAAAATACATTTTCAAAAATTCATAACTTGACTGAAAATTGCTGCACTTTCAAAAACCAAAATTATTTTGAAAGATCGACGTCTTGTAAACTGAACTGAATTTTTGTAGGATTCAATCCGTGCGTTTCATATTAATTTTTTGCATCATTGAAAAAAAAAACATTTTCAAAAATTCATAACTCGACTGAAAATTACTGCACATTCGAAAACCAAAATTATTTTGAAAGATCGACGTCTTGTGAAGTGAACTGAATTTTTGTAGGTTTTTATTCCTGCGTTTCAAATTAATTTTTAACTTTTTGCGCTCGAGTGTTCGTCATTGAAAAAAAAAAACACATTTTGAAAAATTCATAACTAGACAAAATTGCTGCACATTGGAAAACCAAAATTATTTTGAAAGATCGATGTCTTGTGAAGTGAACTGAATTGTTGCAGATTTTTATTCCTGCGTTTTAAATTAATTTTTAACTTTTTGCGCTAGAGTGTTCACACATTTTCAAAAATTCATAACTCGACTGAAAATTACTGCACATTCGAAAACCAAAATTATTTTGAAAGATTGACGTCTTGTGAAGTGAACTGAATTTTTGTAGATTTTTATTCCTGCGTTTCAAATTAATTTTTACCTTTTTGCGCTCGAGTGTTCGTCATTGAAAAAAAACACATTTTCGAAAATTCATAACTCGACTAAAAATTGCTGCATATTCAAAAACCAAAATTATTTTGAAAGATTGACGTCTTGTGAAGTGAACTGAATTTTTGTAGATTTTTATTCCTGCGTTTCAAATTAATTTTTATTTTTTTGCTCACGAGTGTTGAAATTGAAAAAATACATTTTCAAAAATTCATAACTCGACTGAAAATTGCTGCACTTTCAAAAGCCAAAATTATTTTGAAAGATCGACGTCTTCTGAAGTGAACTGAATTTTTGTAGGATTTTATCCCTGCGTTTTATATTAATTTTTAATTTTTTGCATCATTGAAAAAATACATTTTCAAAAATTCATAACTCGACTGAAAATTGCTGCACTTTCAAGAACCAAAATTATTTTGAAAAATCGACGTCTTAAGAAGTGGACTGAATTTTTGTAGGATTTTAAACCTGCGTTTAATTTTAATTTTTTGCATCATTGAAATAAAAACATTTTCAAAAATTCATAACTCGACTGAAAATTATTTTGAAAGATCGATGTCTTATGAAGTGAATTGAATTTTTGTAGGATTTTATCCCTGCGTTTCATATTAATTTTTAATTTTTTGCATCATTGAATAAAATTAATTTTCAAAAATTCATAACTCGACTGAAAATTGCTCCACTTTCAAAAACCAAAATTATTTTGAAAGATCGACGTCTTGTGAAGTGATTTGAAATTTTTTAGGGTTTTATCCCTTCGTTTTATATTAATTTTTAATTTTTTGTATCATTGAAAAAAATTCATTTTCAAAAATTCATAAATTGACTGAAAATTGTTACACATTCAAAATCCAAAATTTATTTGAAAGATCGACGTCTTGTGAAGTGAACTGAATTTTTGTAGGATTTCATCCCTGCGTTTCATATTAATTTTTAATTTTTTGCATCATTGAAAAAAAAAATACATTTTCAAAAATTCATAACTCGACTGAAAATTGCTGCACATTCAAAAACCAAAATTATTTTGAAAGATTGTCGTCTTGTGAAGTGAACTGAATTTTTGTAGGATTTTATCCCTGCGTTTTATATTAATTTTTAATTTTTTGTATCAATAAAAAAAATACATTTTCAAAAATTCATAACTCGGCTGAAAATTGCTGCACTTTCAAAAACTAAAAATATTTTGAAAGATCGACGTCTTGTGAAGTGAACTGAATTTTTGTAGATTTTTATTCCTGCGTTTCAAATTAATTTTTAACTTTTTGCGCTCGAGTGTTCATCATTGAAAAAAAACCACATTTTCAAAAATTCATAACTCGGCTGTCAATTTTTGCACATTCAAAAACCAAAATTATTTTGAAAGATTGACGTCTTGTGACGTAAACTAAATTTTTGTAGAAATTTATTCCTGCGTTTTAAATTGATTTTTAACTTTTTCCGCTCGAGTGTTGGACATTGAAAAAGGGATATTTTCAAAAATTCATAACTCGACTGAAAATGGCTGCACTTTCAAAAACGAAAATTATTTTAAAAGATTGACGTCTTGTGAAGTGAACCGAGTTTTTATAGATTTTTATTCCTGCGTTTCAAATTAATTTTTAACTTTTTGCGCTTGAGTGTTCGCCATTGAAAAAACAACACATTTTCAAAAATTCATAACTCGACTGAAAATTACTGCACATTCGAAAACCAAAATTATTTTGAAAGATCGACGTCTTGTGAAGTGAACTGAATTTTTGTAGATTTTTATTCCTGCGTTTCAAATTAATTTTTAACTTTTTGCGCTCGAGTGTTCGTCATTGAAAAAAAAAACACATTTTGAAAAATTCATAACTAGACAAAATTGCTGCACATTGGAAAACCAAAATTATTTTGAAAGATCGACGTCTTGTGAAGTGAACTGAATTGTTGCAGATTTTTATTCCTGCGTTTTAAATTAATTTTTAACGTTTTGCGCTAGAGTGTTCACACATTTTCAAAAATTCATAACTCGACTGAAAATTACTGCACATTCGAAAACCAAAATTATTTTGAAAGATTGACGTCTTGTGAAGTGAACTGAATTTTTGTAGATTTTTATTCCTGCGTTTCAAATGAATTTTTACCTTTTTGCGCTCGAGTGTTCGTCATTGAAAAAAAAAACACATTTTCGAAAATTCATAACTCGACTAAAAATTGCTGCATATTCAAAAACCAAAATTATTTTGAAAGATTGACGTCTTGTGAAGTGAACTGAATTTTTGTAGATTTTTATTCCTGCGTTTCAAATTAATTTTTATTTTTTTGCTCTCGAGTGTTGAAATTGAAAAATACATTTTCAAAAATTCATAACTCGACTGAAAATTACTGCACATTCGAAAACCAAAATTATTTTGAAAGATCGACGTCTTGTGAAGTGAACTGAATTTTTGTAGGATTTTATCCCTGCGTTTCATATTAATTTTTAATTTTTTGCATCATTGAAAAAATATATTTCCAAAAATTCATAACTCGACTGTAAATGTTTCACTTTCAAAAACCAAAATTATTTTAAAAGATTGACGTCTTGTGAAGTCAACTGAATTTTTGCAGGATTTTATCCCTGCGTTTCATATTGATTTTTAATTTTTTGCATCATTGAAAAAATAAATTTTCAAAAATTCATAACTCGACTGAAAATTGCTGTACGTTCAAAAACCGAAATTATTTTGAGGGAACGACGTCTTGTAAAGTGAACTGAATTTTTGTAGGATTTTATCCCTGCGTTTCATATTAATTTTTAATTTTTTGCATCATTGAAAAAAATATATTTTCAAAAATTTATAACTCGACTGAAAATTGCCGCACTTTCAAAAACCAAAATGATTTTGAAAGATCGATGTCTTAAGAAGTGACGTGAATTTTTGTGGGATTTTAAACCTGCGTTTAATTTTAATTTTTTGCATCATTGAAATAAAAACATTTTCAAAAATTCATAACTCGACTGAAAATTGCTGTACTTTCAAAAACTAAAAATATTTTGAAAGATCGACGTCTTGTGAAGTGAACTGAATTTTTGTAGGATTTCATCCCTGCGTTTTATATTACTTTTTAATTTTTTGCATCATTAAAAAAAAATACATTTTCAAAAATTCATAACTCGTTTGAAAATTGCTGCACTTTCAAAAACGAAAATTATTTTGAAAGATCGACGTCTTGTGAAGTGAACTGAATTTTTATAGCATTTTATCCCTGCGTTTAATATTAATTTTTAATTTTTTGCATCATTAAAAAAAAACATTTTCAAAAATTCATAACTCGACTGAAAATAGCTACACATTTAAAAACCAAAATTATTTTGAAAGTTCGACGTCTTGTGAAGTGAACTGAATTTTTGTAGAATTTTATCGCTGTGTTTCATATTAATTTTTAATTTTTTGCATCATTGAAAAAAATACATTTTCAAAAATTCATAATTCGACTGTCAATTTTTGCACTTTCAAAAACCAAAATTGTTTTGAAAGATCGACGTCTTGTGAAGTGAACTGAATTTTTGTAAGTTTTTATTCCTGCTTTTCAAATTAATTTTTAATTTTTTGCATCATTGAAAAAAATTCATAACTCGACCGAAAATTGCTGCACATTCAAAAACCAAAAATATTTTGAAAGATCGTCGTCTTGTGAAGTGAACTGAATTTTTGTAGGATTTTATCCGTGCGTTTCATATTAATTTTTTATTTTTTGCATCATTGAAGAAAATATTTTCAAAAATTCATAACTCGACTAAAAATTACTGCACATTCAAAAACCAAAATTATTTTGAAAGATCAACGTCTGACAACAGCTGTCACACTAGAATGAACTGACCATCGCGTCAACCATTTGCATTTGTAATACGTGATTTGGACTTGCGGATTTCCCGCAATTTTTCAAATCGGCCAGTAAGAATGACGCAATGGCGATTGTGGGCGTTTTTACAACTCTATCTGTAGAATGAATAGACTATAGGTAGTTCTCTTATCATTCCCTAGATATCGCCACCGTGTTAATATCGAACGGAAATTAAAGGTAAAAAAAGAACACGCAGCTCATAAAACTCGCGTAATTGGTTTTCACGGCGCGCGTTATTGTATTATTTACAATACAGCGATTCCATTACATTTACGTTTTAAATTAAACCTCCAATTTACGTCCAAAGCCGTTTTTAATTGCCGGAACGCGCGGTTAATTCTAATTTGCCACGACATGCTTTTTTATTGCGTCATTTATTGTTGTGATCGATGATGAGAGGCGAGGCGCGAATATCGAAGACGGGACGAATCGGGCCCATCAATTAAGGGCGCAGTAGACAAAAGGAAGCCCTAACGACCTGCCCCTCAATTATCGCCCGGCTTTCATCTCCCATCGCATAATGGAACCATACATTCCTTTATTTCCGCCGAGCGAGGATCCTCTAAGCCGCGCCGGCAGACGACATTTGAATTCGTTTCGAGACAAGATCGAAATCGGAGGCTAATTAACACATGCGAGGAGACGTCGTCGTCGCCGGAGGAGAGTTTCCGGGAAAAATTAATATCCGGCACGTTATGTTACGCCCGAGGATATTAACTTCGGTGATGATGATTAATTTATGAGTTCGTGATTTTTGAAATTTTACGTAAATCATGTTGTCTAGAGTAGCGTCAAATATTTCAATGGAAAGAGAAACGGGAATTTTTAGTATTGTAATTTAAATGTGTTTTTTCGCGTGACTGCTGGTAGGTCGTGGGGTATTACTTTTACGGATTAGGCTTAATAATGCCCATGCAGATAAAGTAATGAGCCAATCAGATGAGACTTCACGGCCTACGTAATGTTATTTCGCCCATCAGATAGGCGCCGCGTCGACCAATTTGACGTTTGACGTTTAAATGTATTGCAAGTTATTAATAATTTCTTCTAACCAATCCACGAACAAATTATGTCTTTAAAACGGCAGTAAAGCAGGTTTCCTGACTTGGCTGGATTCATAAACTCCAACCGCGCCAGTAAATCTATCATTTTATAACTGTTGTGAGAAGAAAGGCGCATCATATAAAATTGTAATAAGAATTTAAAAAAATACAAAATTAGGTCGCTTGTGACATATTCGTCAGTACATAATCAAAAGACAAAAGCATTACCAAACCATTATTATTAATAATAAATTTTGATACTCACGATCTTTTTTTTGTTGTTGTCGTTGTTGGATGGTCTGTCTTTGTGCCGGTGTACAGAAAAGCAATTACCGTGTATAATGCGAGAGTTCCTTTCTATTGAAATTGTTGTGCCGTAACAAAATTGTAACAATTCGGGTAAATTACTGTGCCGGCGCGGAATTAACGTCATTAAAGTTGAATCGTCGCTGTGTGTATGTGTGTGTGTGTGTGTGTCCTTGCACTTTTCGAACCCTAAATTGATGCATTGTTGCGAGTTTCTTAATACACTTTCGATTAGCTTTTAATGGCGCAATTGATTAGCTTTCCTTTTACATTCTGTTCCATTAGAGGCAGCTGCAAATTGAAAATTAACGACGCGCGGTGTGCTCTATTATTAATTTCCTGCGAGTCTTTCGTTCGCGTACGGATGTTTTAAAGACATGTTGTACGTCTTGAGTCTATAATGAAGTTATTATGGCACCCAAAATCGCATGCTGAAAGCTCATTTCTGTAGAGAGAGCTTTTTTTTAAGTTGGTAGCATCGGATTTTAAAACTTTAGATAATGTTTTTTTAACCCATAAGTTCCCATTGTATTCAAGCGAGCACAACAAACATCACGGGCCTTGGTAACCATTAGTGGCAATCAGTGGCGGCTCGTGGAATATGTTGATGGTAAAGCCACTTCTTCAATACACCACGAGCCGCCGTGTGTATTGTACTGAGAAAATAAGTTTAAATCAGATTTAAAAAAAAACCTAAATAAGACATTTGATGCAAAAAATCCAAAATTCCTACAAATATTTGAAAATTAAATAATTCCTTAACATAAATCCCGCGGACTATATTTTCCAGATAAATATCAAAGAAAATTAATTTTATCTAAAAATAAACCCAATTTTTAAATTAAAACCCGCGAAAACAAAAAACATAAAATTAAATAAATAACCTGAAATGAATACAAAACCCTTGAAAATACAGGTCAAAAAATTCAAAAATGTAGGTGGCGAAACCTAAAATAAAGGACAAAAATCAAAAACTTTGACCAGAAAAATCAAAAATTTCCGCGTAAAATTAAATAATTGAGAATGACCAAAGGTCGAAACTAGTCGGAGAGACAAATAAAAATGTGTGTGTTTTAATTAATCAAAATTATAAATTGGAATAAAACACTTTAACTTTTTTATACCACTATATTTTATTTATGTGACTAGTTTCGACCATTCACTGGTCATTTTCAAACATAACTTATGTTTGAAAATATTTTATTTATGTGACTAGTTTCGACCATTCACTGGTCATTTTCAAACATAACTTATGTTTGAAAATGACCAGTGAATGGTCGAAACTAGTCACATAAATAAAATATAGTGGTATAAAAAAGTTAAAGTGTTTTATTCCAATCTACAATCAAGATGTACCACGAAGTAAACGCCGCCAACATTAAACAAAATTATAAATAATTCAGGTTAAAAAATCTAAAAAGCAGGAAAAAAAATCAAAAATATTGACCAAAACGTCGGGCCAGAAAATTGAACATGCGGAAATATCGAAAATTTCAAAAATGTAGGTCAAAATAAAGAATTATTGATTTATATGCGAGATCTTTTTTCCAGTATTTACGAGTTTTGTCTGTTAAAATTTTCAATTTTTTGGTCTGCATTTTTTATCTTTAGGCCCGAGTTTTCGATATTTTGTCTAAATTTAGGGCAAAAGGTCAGAAACTCAGGTCTAAAAATAAAAAATGCAGACCAAGAAATCCAAAATTTCAACAAATGAATTGAATATTTTGGCCAAAAAAATCAAAAATTTGGAACAAATCTAAAATATCGGCAAAACAATAAAAAAAATCTAACCCAAAAAGAAAAATGCAGACCAAAAAATTGAAAATACATTCTGGCCAAAAAATCAAAAATTTGGAACAAATCTAAAATATCGGCAAAACAATAAAAAAAATCTAACCCAAAAAGAAAAATGCAGACCAAAAAATTGAAAATACATTCTGGCCAAAAAATCAAAAATTTGGAACAAATCTAAAATATCGGCAAAATAATAAAAAAAATCTAACCCAAAAATAAAAATGCAGACCAAAAAATTGAAAATACATTTTGGCCAAAAAATCAAAAATTTGGAACAAATCTAAAATATCGGCAAAACAATAAAAAAAATCTAACCCAAAAATAAAAATGCAGACCAAAAAATTGAAAATACATTTTGGCCAAAAAATCAAAAATTTGGAACAAATCTAAAATATCGGAAAAACAATAAAAAAATCTAACCCAAAAATAAAAATGCAGACCAAAAAATTGAAAATACATTTTGGCCAAAAAATCAAGCATTTGGAACAAATCTAAAATATCGGCAAAACAATAAAAAAAATCTAACCCAAAAATAAAAATGCAGATCAAAAAACTGAAAATACATTTTGGCCAAAAAATCAAAAATTTGGAACAAACCTAAAATATCGGCAAAACAATAAAAAACATAAGTCTTATTTGATAATCCGAAGAACTGAAAAGCTTTTAGTAAAATTTCGTACACCGGAAGTGGGTGTTTACCTTATTTGTTTTTTTTTTTGCCAATATTTTCTTAAATATGAAAAATATCACAAAAACATTTAAACAAACATTGAAGACAACAAAGAAATGAACATTTTTTGCTTGAAAATATTTTTCATAAAATCATTGCTATTCGAGAAAGAAATTTTTTTTTTTTTTTATTATTATAATTTTTTTAATTTTTGGTTTATAATTATGAAACGTTAATAGTTTCAGCAAATTTATGTTAATAATAATTGTAGAGAATGCCCAAATGAACAACTTCTAAAGAATAAGTTTTTTTCGAAATCTCATTAGTTTTTGAGTAAACCGAGTTTTTTTAATTTGAAGTATAATTTTTCCATCTTTCATAATTTTGACGTTTTAAACGTCAGTTTACACAACGCTCGATGTACATTTAAAATATGATTTAAATTGAAAATAAACCATGAAAACGTAAATATAAATGATAGTCGGAGAAAGTAACATGATGGCCACATCACCATTTTTTTGTTTTGTGTTTGTGCTGAAAACAATGGCTTCCATTTTTAGCATTAATTTATTTAATTTATGTTATACCGGGTGTTTCAGACCACCCGCACACCCCAAATATCTTAGATTAACATAAAAAAATACGTTCAAAAACATTTTTTGAACTCTATCATGTGTGTGAACCACCTCTCCCCTCCGCCCTGGGGTAGGGAGGGGGCTAACTTTAGAATCTTTAGAAAACCTTAGACCCTTGTTTTTTTATTGCAGATTTGGATTATATGCTAAAAAATATTAGGTTTTTATCCGATTTTTTTTTTCTATTTTTGACAGATGGCAAAATAATCGGCAAAAATTGTAAAAATTGAGCACAGTTGATGCACCGAAATCAGTAAAATTTGTCAAAAACTTGTTTTTAAGTTCGATATAAATGGCGCTGTAATAACGGGAAAAGTTATTTTTTAATCTTAAGAAATTTCTGAAATTAAAAGTGCGTAAGTAAATGATGGTGTATTATTAATTGTCATTAATAAGAAACAAAATGTTTGATTGAAATGGATGGAAGAGAAGTGGATTTTATTCAAATACCCAACTTTATTAGAGTTGTCTTATTAAAAAAAACGTCATAATCTGTCATTTTGTGCGAGAAATAAATTTAATTCAATAAAAAAATCTTAGAGTAAAATCTGCAATAAAAAATAGGGGTTTCTATTTAAGATTTTAAAGTTTCCCCCTCCCGCCCCAGGAGGAGGGGGGAGTGGTTTACAATTCATACCATATGAGAGAGCTCAAAAAATGTTTTGGGCGTATTTTTTTATGTCAATCCGATTTGTATTTCGAGAGATATTTGGGGTGTACGGGTTGTCTGAAACACCCGATACAAGCGAAACATTTTTTTTGACGTCACTGCACTTTTAAAATAGAAAATCCTATAGGAATTCGGGTTAAGAAAGCGCTGTTGATAACCAAGCTAGTGCATTCGGTCACGACCGATTTGTATTTTATAATCCATATTTTTAATGAACAAGCAGTGTAGTCTGTTCACGGAAAAGATACAATCGGCGTAAACGCGAGTTCACGCCGGATGTATTTTGTACATGACGATTGTATCGTATGTTGATTAAAAAACAACCTCAAATGTGCCATGATTTTTTATTCTTAAAAATTTAAGTTGGTACACAAGTTAGGTAAGCAGTGTAGTCTATTCACGGAAAGTTCACGCCGGATGTATTTTGTGGTCGACGATTTGTAGAGTGCGCCGTGCATTTTGTACATGACGATTGTATCGTATTTGTAAAAAACAACCTCAAGTGTGCCATGATTTTTTATTTAAAAAAATTTAAGTTGGTACACAAGTTAGGAATTGACATACAAAACGTCAGATCGTTCTAAAAGTCAAAATTATTCCGCGGTCACAATGGCTTACAGCAATCAGCAAAAAACGTTACTAGTTGAAAGTTATTTCCGAAATGGGACTAAGTGGACGGAAATTGGGTGTATTCATTCGATGGCAGAGTTTCAGGAAGAATTTCCTCACGTTCCCATTATTTATGATGAATTTAAAAATACCTTATCACGATCTGTTGTATTATTTCATGAAACGGGTAGTATTCTTCGTAAACCAGGAAATGTACGGACTCAGGATGTTATTAACACAGCACAAGGAATTTTTGAAGGTGAACCTACGTCTACTCTGCGTCGTTTATCACAGCAAATTAATTTATGCCGCAAGTAACATAACCTCAATTTGTGTTACCAACTTAAATTTAAAAAAAAATCACACTTGAGGTTTTTTTAATGAACATACTTTATGTGGGCGTGTAAGGTAAGGATAAAATCACTAAGCCGGAGATTTTGAAACAAAACACTAATCAATCTCTTGATAGAAACATGTCAAATATTTAAATACCCGTTTCTTGCACGGATTACAAGCTCTACTTTCCCAATCGTACTTCTAAATAAAAACCGAAGTTTTACAGTTGTTCCGACATGGATAAAAAAACCCGTGCACGGTTTTATAACTCTCGTTTGCTCGAGCCGTTCGCGGAGGGTGCAGCGGGGGTTATTGCCTTTTAGGTCGGCTCGCCCTTTCCGCATCGATATCCCCGGGTATTTATTGAAGTTTTATTGAACAATACGCACGGCCCCGTCCATTGTTCCTTTTGTAATTGAGAATAACAACCGAGATATCGAGAAGGGGGCGGAGGAGGGTGGTCCGTCTCTCTGTGTCCGCACCGTTCGGAAAAGAACGGAGAGGACGTCAATCACAATAAATTATTACGATCTTTATCTAGCGCTGAATAACTGTATCTGCTGGGAGGGTTTTACAAGTTCTCGTCCGTTCCCGAGCTTAACGAATTCTCGGTAGAGAGATGAAGTTATCTGTTTTTGTGAGAGAGGATTACCGCGTCAATTTTGTTACTGGAAACTTAATTTCTTTTTCCAGGCGTGAGAAGGATGTAAAACCTGATATTCTCCAAGTTGATTTCATGGTACAAATGTTTATTTTATTATAAAGAAAATATTTAAGCTGCTTCCATAGATGATGTCACTGGTTTACGGAACGAGAGAGTCTACGGAATTTTGATAAATACAAATGTGTATGGTATGGTACATACATACCTTGTGTTATAAGGCGATAGACAGAATGTAAACAAAAACAAAGTTTTAAATGTTTTACACATCAAATAACATCAAGATGCACCACCAAGTAAACGCCGCCAATATTCAAGAAAGGGTAAATTATTTACAACATTTTCATAAAATGATGTATTTATCGAATATTATTTTTTGCTCGTCACAAAAAGTTATTTTGTCTTCAAACAGTGGAAAACGAAACCAACCAAATGCCTCATTTTATTTTAACAATCCTAAAGATGAAAATAGATTTAATTTTTTTTTACTTTTTTTTTTAAAATTTTTTTTACGGAAATATCCGTTTTGGGGTCCCTAGATGCCATTTCAACAATTTCTGGAAAAAAAAATTGTGTCTGTGTGTGTGTCTGTCTGTCTGTTATCTTAAATATGAAAAATATCACAAAAACATTTAAACAAACATTGAAGACAACAAAGAAATGAACATCTTTTGCTTGAAAATATTTTTCATAAAATCATTTTTATTCCAGAAATTTTTTTTTTTTTAATTTTTGGTTTATAATTATAAAACGATAATATTTACAGCAAATTTATGTTAATAATAATTGTAGAGAATGCTAAACTGAACAACTTATAAAGAATAAGTTTTTTTTTTTATTCCTTTAGTTTTCTTCTTAATTTTTCTTCTTCCAATATACGAAAGTTTTCCGCCGTGAAAATCTTTAATCGTTAAAAAATCTGTAACTCGCTTCAAAATTATTGGATTTTCAAAAACCAAAATTATTTGAGTAGAGTGTCATTTTCCTAATAAAAATTAATTTTTGTGTAATTTTTCCGTTACGTTTACTATTTTTTTCTTAATTTTTCTTCCTCCAATGTACAAATTTGACGCAGTGAAAATCAAAAATTTCAAAAATCTGTAACTCGCTTGAAAATTATTGGATTTTCAAAAACCAAAATTATTTGAGTAGAGTGTCATTTTCCTAATAAAAAATAATTTTTGTGTAATTTTTCCGTTACGTTTACTATTTTTTTCTTAATTTTTCTTCCTCCAATGTACAAATTTGACGCAGTGAAAATCAAAAATTTCAAAAATCTGTAACTCGCTTGAAAATTATTGGATTTTCAAAAACCAAAATTATTTGAGTAGAGTGTCATTTTCCTAATAAAAAATAATTTTTGTGTAATTTTTCCGTTACGTTTACTATTTTTTTCTTAATTTTTCTTCCTCCAATGTACAAATTTGACGCAGTGAAAATCAAAAATTTCAAAAATCTGTAACTCGCTTGAAAATTATTGGATTTTCAAAAACCAAAATTATTTGAGTAGAGTGTCATTTTCCTAATAAAAATTAATTTTTGTGTAATTTTTCCGTTACGTTTACTATTTTTTTCTTAATTTTTCTTCCTCCAATGTACAAATTTGACGCAGTGAAAATCAAAAATTTCAAAAATCTGTAACTCGCTTGAAAATTATTGGATTTTCAAAAACCAAAATTATTTGAGTAGAGTGTTATTTTTCTAATAAAGATTATTTTTCATAATTTTGACGTTTTAAAGGTCAGTTTCATCCGAGTTTACACAACGCTCGATGAACATTTGAAATATGCTTTGAATTGAAAATAAACTATGTAAACGTAAATATAAATGGCTATGATACCATCAAGTCGGAGAAAGTAACATGATGGCCACATCACCATTTTTGGTTTAAAATTACGAAACGATAATACTTACAGCAAATGTATTTTAATAACAATCGTAGAGAATGCCAAAATGAACAACTTATATAGAATAAGTATTTTTCGAAATTTCTTTGGTTTTTGAGTAAATTGACTATTAGAATTTTTGTGCTCGTATTTTATATTTTTCGCCTGTTTCTTCGATTTTTTTCCTTTAAATTCTTGATTTTTTATAAATATTCTTTATGTTGGTCCCAATTTTAAAATGATCTGTTGAAATTTTCGACTTTTTTGGTCAGTATTTTGATTTTTAAGCTCGTGCTCTAAATTTTCGATTTTTGCCACAATTGTTGAATTTTTATTTGTATTTTGGATTTTTTTGGTCTAAATTTTTTATTTTATGTCCTAAGATTTCTTTATTTGGCCAAAATTTTCGATTTGTTTACTAAGATTTTCGATTTTTTAACTTTTTGGTCTGCATTTTTTTTATTTTTAGGCCCATGTTTTCAATCCTTTGGCCACAATTGTTAAATTTGGCCTGCATTTTCGATTTTTTGGTCCAAATTCTTGATCTTCTGTCCTAAGATTTCTTTATTTGGCTGAAATTTTCCATTTGTTTATTAAGATTTTCGATTTTTTAATCTGTATTTTTTATTTTTAGCCCCAAATTTTGTTTTTTCCGTACTATATTTTAAATTTTTCAATTTTCAATTTTAGTTTCTGTTCGGAAACTTAAGTTTTGATTTTTAGCCTAAATATTCTTTATTTTGGCCTGCTTTTTTTAATTTTTTTTGTCCCAAATTTTCAGTATTTGGTCTATTTTTTTGTTTTCTTGGCCCATATTTTAGATTTGAGTTTCTGTTCAGAAACTTACTCTGAGCTGCAGGGTTATTTTGCGGGTGAAAATGGCAAACTATTTTTCCTTTACTTGAATTTTTTTATCTGCATTTTTGGATCTCTGGCCTGTAACTTCGTTTTCTATTCCAAATTTTTGATTTTTGACCTAAATATTCTTTATTTTGGCGTGAAAATTTAGGTTGCGTGTTAAAAGTTTCGATTTTTTGGTCCGTATTTTTGATATTTAGGTCCTAATTGTTGGTTTAGGTTTTAGCTTTTTTGTGTTATACTGGTATTTTAAATTTTCTAATCTGAATTATTGATTTTTATGCGCGATTTTTTTGCCGGTATTTTCGAGTTTTTTTTGGTCGGTTTTTGATTTTTTGCGCTTTACTTTTTAACCTGAATGATTGTTTTTTATTTTAAATACAAGGAAACGAAATGTAGCCTGAATATATGAATATTCAACCTGTTCGTTAATCCGCAAGCAAAAAATTAAGTCTTACTAAGACTTAGTCTTATAGTCTTAGTAAGACTTAATTTTTTGCTTTGCAGATTAACGAACAGGTTGAATATTCATATATTCAGGCTACATTTCGTTTTCTTGTATTTATCTAATGCTTTCTGCAACAAGTAAAGTTGTTTCTAATTTGTTTGTTTTTTATTTTATTTTTTTTTGCATTATTTTCGAGTTTCTTGTCGGAAACTTATTTTGAGCCAAAGAATTATTTTAGGGGCCAGCTAAATATTTTTTCTTTTACTTGAATTTACAATATTTTGGTCTGCATTTTTTTGGTCCATATTTTAGATCTTTACCTTTACCTGTTTTCGGCTCAATTTATTCCAAGTTTTTAATTTTTTTTTGCTCAAATAATCTTTATTTTGGACAACATTTTCGATGTGTTTGTTGAAATTTTCGATGTTTTAGTTTGCGTTTTTTTTTTAATGTTTAGGCCATAGTTTTCGATATTTGGATTTTTTTGGGCCTATGTTTTAGTTTTATTGTTTAATTATTGATTTCTATCAGCGAATTTTTGATTGGCGAATATTTTTTTAATGTATTTGCCAGTATTTTCAAGGTTTTGGTCTAATCGTCAAATCGGAGAAAGTAACATGATGGCCACATCACCATTTTTTTTTTTTTAGGAAAGATGATTGACAGGAGTTCAGGTTAGAGAATCGAGGATGATGGGGACTTGGCTTAGTGAGCTGGGGCATTCAGCCACAACCAATTTATATTAATAATATTCATATTTAAATGAAATGGGGACAAACACTAGACACCCAGGGACCCGTACGGCCATTTTTCGTGTTGAAAAAATGACCGTCCGGACGGGACTCGAACCCGCACCAACGGGATCCAGAGGCCGGACCTCTACCCACTAGACCACCGCGGCCCCATTTAAAAAATTTCAATACTTGCGGGCCCAGGGCTTGAGCCCTATTAGCTCCTAAGTACTTTTATTTAAATAACTAAAATGTTTTAAAACCTTACAAGAGAAAATCGACAAATGGCCGGGTTTACGTCTGGTGTATTCGTCGGCTCTTGTGTATGTTTGTATGCGGTTAATGCTTCGTGCAATCGCCATATGACTCCCGTGTAACTTAGAAAGCCACTTAATGCCCTCTTAATGCGTTTTCATTTAAGCCCCCGTGTCGTATCGTTTCCATCGTTTCTATGGGAACATCCGCATTCTTAAAAGCTCGCTCTCGGGATTATGTGCGCCATACTGGATGCAATTGTCTACACGCCACCTCTTATTTGTACACACTAATGGATATTTATAATTGCTCACTGTTTGCTATCGGTTATTGCATTTGATCGTTTACTTAAGTGCCCATAGGCCAACCATGCGGTTGCTTTCTATAATAATAATACTAATAACAAAGGTAGGATAAGTTTTAACGTGTGAATTGCAACGTTTTTTTAGGTTTATGCTTGCTAGATCCATCCCAAAATGCCGCGACTCCTGGGGATAAAGTTTGCGCAGAGTGGGAAAGTATTTGGAGAGAACGCGATAACAAATCTACACGTTGCCGTATCACTGAATTGAAGATGAATCATCATGCGACCGATGCTGTGTCTATATTTACATTATGGTAGTTTTTGGCGTCTCCTGTCTTGAAATTTAATATGCTCACTACGCAATGTGACTTCAGATTTTGGGAAGGCTCTACTTTACTTTAAGACATAGTGACTTCCCAGGAGAATTCAGTTGCGGGGCGCCCCTTCGTGGTTTGACTTCCTCTACCTTCCCCTACGGTTGACCGCGGTCAAGGTTTGGTCTCCTTCCGCTCTACTCTGAGGAGAGTTTTTAGTTGGTATTCTCCCGCCAACACTGTCTCACTATAGGGGCGTCTACAAAAGATCTTCTCTCCTCTCTTAAAAAAAAAAACTTCCTCTGCCTATTACAACTTCTAGCATTATTTCCTTATGTCATTAACCACTTACATCTCTAAAATACTTTTAAAGACAAATAGATTAAGCACGTTTTTTGCATGTGAGGTTCACGAGCGAACCCCCACAAACGTACGAATATGCAGGAGAGACAAGCGATGAAGGCAACGATTTCATTACATTGAAACGATGCGTGAGTACGAGGGAAACATAAAAGAAGGCAAATGGGACGACACGTGTTATGTGTACAGGAAGAGCAGGAAACCGCAACTTATTAGATCCCATAAATTATTATCCCGGGGAAAACAGAAACGCCGCGCATAAATCCACTCCGAAACTCCGTCAATGGAGAAAGACTTCAAGGATGTGGTGAGTGTTTCCAGGTGTCGTTACTTGCGTCACGTAATTCACCGAATTTAATTTGCTTAATTGCGCGAGGATGTCTCAAAAAAAATATACGAAAACGTGTTTCATATTACGGAATCTGTTCACAGGCCGCCAGGTGGTGTGATTCAGTTTTGGTTGATTCATTGGGAATTTGGAATGCGCATGGGATTATCGAAGGGGAGGAAATCCGTCCTTTTGTATGAAATAACGTTTCGTATGAATTAATGTATTCCGTTACAAAATCCGCAAAGGAAGAATTAATGGAAATGGATGTGTTACAGTTGCAAGTAACAGTATTTATATAACCGTCTTTTTCTGTTCCATGAAATGTGTTGTTTCTTGAATTAGGTCATTAAAGAAACGATTTCTTCCTTTAACCCATAACTAAAAAAAATTATAAAGAGAAAACCATTAACACAACCTTATAATCGAATTTATGGAAGCCCTCTTATATATATATTTTTTATAATCTTTAGTGGCGTAATAAAAGCGTATTATTAGGTACTGAAATGAGGCTATTTTCTTAGGTATCCTTTCCACGAAAGGGTGTTTAAGAGGATTAGTAGTCCCGATGGAGAATGAGCCGGCACTAGTAAGACGCTTAAGGGGAATCTCCATGCCCACGGTTTCGAATGAAAAGTAATACCGGCACATCTCGGACGCTATAGGTCATATTAAAAAAAGAAAAATTGCAATGAATTCAGAAAATTCAGGAGCTTACCGATAGTTTAGTACTTTTTGAAATTTGTTAAATTTCAAAAATACCTAAATAATTACGCATATTTTTGGGCGATAAAGGAGCCGCGCTACGTGATTTATGTGACAGGCTCGCTCCGTTCGTATGAGTCAAGTGCCCTTGCCCTCTCGGCTTTCATAAACAAACACAGCTAGATAATTCAGTAAATGTATTTCAAATAGTTCCGAGCAGTTCTATTCTATAACATTATTTTCATTTCAGTTGACAGAGAGGTATTTGTGCGAAAACACTTTCGGGCGAAATAAATTGTGTAAAAATTCTACAAATAATTTCATCGAACTCTTCAGAACAATTTGGAACACATTAGAAATATGGAGCACCGCTTCCGTGAAGTCTTTTTTGCAATTTGATTTCAAAAGTACCTAAATAATGAGGCATATTTCTGGGCGATACAGGAGCCGCGCTACGTGATTTATGTGACTGGCTCAGTCTATTCGTGTGAGTCAGGTGCCCTTGCCCTTTCGGCTTTTATAAACAACAGTTAGATAATTTAGCAATGTAATCGTATTATTTATATTATAGCCCAGTGAAATTATACCCTAAAAAGGTGATCGAGTGAAATAAATCCCGACAAAGTTGTTCGTTGGTGTCTGCTGTAGTACAACATACTAAAAGTTCCGGAAATACCGATTGACAGCATCTAAATTTGGCACAATCTGCAAAAGGCGACTAAAAACAAAATGTGCTCCTCTAGTATCAAATTTACTTTATAAGGAGCCATTTTCAAATGAAGCCACGGTCTACGGACAAATAAATGAAAAAAATGGTGATGTGGCCATCGTGTTACTTTCTCCGACGTGATGATATCATTTATATTTACGCATTCATGGTTTATTTTCAATTTAAATCATATTTTAAATGTACATCGAGCGCTTTGTAAACTCGGAGGAAACTGACGTTTAAAACGTCAAAATTATGAAATGGAAAAATTATACTTCAAATATAAAAACTCAATTTATTCAAAAACTAAAGGGATTTCGAAAATAACTTATTCTTTGTAAGTTGTTTATTTTAGCATTCTCTACAATTATTATTAACATACATTCTCTGTAACTATTATTGTTTTATAATTATAAACCCAAAATTAAAAAAATTATAAAAAAAATTTTTCTCGAATAAAAATGATTTCATGAAAAATGTTTTCAAGCAAAAGATGTTCATGTTTTTGATGTCTTCAAAGTTTGTTTAAATGTTTTTGTGATATTTTTCATATTTAAGAAAATATTGGCAAAAAACAAAAAACAGTTGAGGTAAACGCCCACTTCCGGTGTACGAAATTTTACCAAAAGCTTTTCAGTTCTTCAGATTATCAAATAAGATGGATGTTCAATGTTTCATATCAATTGCTCTATTAGTTTTTGAGATACAGCGCGCACAGACAGACACACACACACACACACACACACACACACACAGACACAAATTTTTTTTTCTCCAGAAATTGTTGAAATGGCATCTAGGGACCCCAAAACGGATATTTCCGTAAAAAAAATTTTTGGAAAAAAAATCACGATCACAATACTTTCTCGTACTTCGTAACGGAGAAAGTAAAAATGGTGATGTGGCCATCATGTTACTTTCTCCGACTTGATAGTATCATAGCCATTTATATTTACGTTTTCATGGATTATTTTCAATTGAAATCATATTTTAAATCTATATCGAGCGTTGTGTAAACTCGGATGAAACTGACGTTTAAAACTTCAAAATTATGAAAGATGGAAAAATTATACTTCAAATTAAAAAACTCAGTTTGCTCAAAAACTAAAAAAAAACTTATTCTTTATAAGTTGTTCATTTTAGCATTCTCTACAATTATTATTAACATAAATTTGCTGTAACTATTATCGTTTTATAATTATAAACCAAAAATAAAAAAAGAATAATTTTTTTTTCTCGAATAAAAATGATTTTATGAAAAATGTTTTCAAGGAAAAGATGTTCATTTCTTTGTTGTCTTCAATGTTTGTTTAATTGTTTTTGTGATATTTTTAATATTTAAGAAAATATTGGCAAAAAACAAAAAACAGTTAAGGTAAACACCCACTTCCGGTGTACGAAATTTTACCAAAAGCTTTTCAGTTCTTCAGATTATCAAATAAGACGTATGTTCAAAGTTTCATATCAATTGTTTAATTATTTTTTGAGATACAGCGCGCACAGCAGACACACACACACACATATAGACACAAAAAAAAATGGTGATGTGGCCATCATGTTACTTTCTCCGATGGTATCATCATTTATATTTACACTTTCATGGTTTATTTTCTATTGAAATCATATTTTAAATGTACATCGAGCGGTTTGTAGACTCGCATAAAACTGACGTTTAAAACGTCAAAAATATAAAAGATGGAAAAATTATACTTCAAATTCAAAAACTCAGTTTACTCAAAAACTAAAGGGATTTCGAAAAAAACTTATTCTTTATAAGTTGTTCATTTTAGCATTCTCCACAATTATTATTGACATAAATTTGCTGTAACTATTATCGTTTTATAATTATAAACCAACAATTAAAAAAATAATAATACATTTTTTTCTCGAATAATAATGATTTTATGAAAAATGTTTTCAAGCAAAAGAGGTTCACTTCTTTGTTGTCTTTAAAGTTTGTTTAAATGATTTTGTGATATTTTTCATATTTAAGAAAATATTGGCAAAAAACAAAAAACAGTTAAGGTAAACGCCCACTTCCGGTGTACGAAATTTTACCAAAAGCTTTTCAGTTCTTCATATTATCAAATAAGACGGATGTTCAAAATTTCATATCAATTGCTCAATTAGTTTTTGAGATACAGCGCGCACAGACAGACACACACACACACACACACACACACACAGACACACACACAGACACAAATTTTTTTTTTCCAGAAATTGTAGAAATAGCATCTAGGGACCCCAAAACGGATATTTCCGTAAAAAAAAATTTTGAAAAAAAAATCACGATCACAATACTTTCTCGTACTTCGTAACGGAGAAAGTAAAAATCCAGAAATTGTTGAAATGGCATCTAGGGGCCCCAAAACGGATATTTCCGTAAAAAAAAATTTGAAGAAAATCATGTCACAATACTTTCTCATACTTCGTAACGGAGAAAGTAAAAAATGCCTTACGAAAGTACGAAGACATGACAAAAACTTCGGTGACACCGTGCGGCTTTTTTGTGGATGAGACGAATGGTTTTTTTGGTAGCATCTCCAGATGGGTTGATAGAAAATGGTCGCGGAATTATCGAGGTGAAGTGCCCAAAATCGATAGAAAAAATGGTGATGTGGCCATCATGTTACTTTCTCCGACATGATGGTATCATTTATATTTACGCTTTCATCGTTTATTTTCAATTTAAATCATATTTTAAATGCACATCGAGAGGATGACATTGACGTTTAAAAGATGGAAAAATTATACTTCAAATATAAAAACTCAATTTATTCAAAAACTAATGGGAATTCAAAAAACACTTATTCTTTGTAAGTTGTTCATTTTAGCATTCTCTACAATTATTATTAACATACATTTGCTCTAACTATTATGGTTTTATAATTATAAACCAAAAATTAAAAAAATAATAATAAATTTTTTTCTCGAATAAAAATGATTTTATGAAAAATGTTTTCAAGCAAAAGATGTTCATTTCTTTGTTGTCTTCAAAGTTTGTTTAAATATTTTTGTGAAATTTTTCATATTTAAGATAATATTGGCAAAAAACAAAAAACAGTTGAGGTAAACGCCCACTTCCGGTGTACGAAATTTTACCAAAAGCTTTTCAGTTCTTCAGATTATCAAATAAGACGGATGTTAAAAGTTTCATATCAATTGCTCTATTAGTTTTTGAGGTACAGCGCGCACAGACAGACACACACACACACACACAGACACACACACACACACACACACACACACAGACACAAAATTTTTTTTTCCAGAAATTGTTGAAATGGCATCTAGGGACCCCGAAACGGATATTTCCGTAAAAAAATTTTTTGAAAAAAAAATCACAATCACAATACTTTCTCGTACTTCGTAACGGAGAAAGTAAAAATAACAACAGCAAAAGCAGCAATCGAAAAAAAAAATTTCTTTTTGGATACGGATTTGAAATTAAAACCTAATCACAATTATTACTATCAAATCCAGGGCCAGATGCATATTGCAAAAGTCGACTTTTCTCATTTTGTCATACGGACGAAACAAGACCTGTCGATTGAGAGAGTTACCAGGGACGACGACAATTTTTGGGAAACAAAATGATTGAAAAATTAATATATTTTTATAAAAATATTTTATTAAAAGAAATCATTGATCCACGGACATGTAGTAATATGCCTATCAGGGAGCACTAAAAAACCTACGACAGAAGTCGCCTCCAAGGAAGCAACTACACCAAGATCGCCGATCCACCGAAGCTGCTGATCCGCTGATGTGAAGTCACCGTCCGGTAATCCGAGTTCTTGCCGTGCATACCGGTGCTTGCCCTTCCGAACTTTGTCTGAACTATAGTGACGCATCTGTGATTTCTTTTGTGACGCTTCCGTATTTATTTTTCTTGTGACCTTTTTAGTGTAAATGTTTTCCGATTGAACATGTTATTATGTCATTTGTGTCCAGTATATTGAACTTTGTGTAAATAACAGCGAAATGGATTTCGCGCCAATCTGACTTTATCTGCCTCTCAACCCTCTCTCCTTTTGCGTATTTATAACATAAATATCGAATTCCATTACATTGTACTAAATGAACACGCCTTTTTTAGCATTTTAAAAATTCAGTCACGAAATGAAAATATTGGCACACGTAACATTGACGTTTACAGAAACGGTAATTTTTTTTATGACTCAAATAATGCAAGAAACCCACTATTATTATTTGAAAGGTTAAAAATGATATATGAACATCATGTTATTTTCTGATAAATATTTTCAAACAAAAGATTTCTTTTATTGTCTTTAATATTTGTTTACATGTTTTTGTAATATTTTGCATATTCACAAAAAAACGAAAAAAAAAGAAAGGTTAGGTAAACACCCACTTCTGGTGTACGAATTTTTACCAAAAGGTTGTAATTGTCAAGTAAAGCACGTGTTCGATGTTGCTTGTTGTTGTAATTTTTGAAATAATTTCACGATCACAATACTTTCCCGTACCTCGTAACGGAGAAAATACAAATTATAATTTCGTCGGAAATAAAATTTCGCCACGAAAATATTTCTTGAAAGTCGATCAGATCAGTATGTTTTCCCGACTGTCCGCTCAGAAACTCGAGTATCGAATTTCTTGTTATGTTTGTTTGTATTATGTAGATAATTTCGAGTCCACGTGGACTGGAAAGATGCATGTCGCGGCGTCAATCGCCAATCGGAGACGACGGAGTGCGATAAATTACAAGTTGAAAAATTACGACGACGTTTCATTTATCTATCCTCTTTCTTTGCACATAAAAATGTATTCGGATCGTTTCACGTTTGTGTTTATTTGACTAAGGCAAGGAGTATGTTAACGCCCATTTCACGGTGAATACAAACTCAAGCGGGAGTTTAGCCTACTTTGTTTAATTATTTTCTTATAAATACTAATTTTTAGGAAAAAAATCTTAAACTTCCGGGAATTTCCTGACTGCACTAAACACGTTTCCGTTTTTTGTTTTCCTCTAGAAACCACAGTTGTCGAGAAAAAACTGTAAAACTTTTACATTATAAGTCCCATATAAAGCGGTGCCATCTACTGAGCCAGAAACACACCAAAGAGGTCTACCGATTCCCCTTAAATGCCAGAATTTGGTTTACCTGAGCTATAATAAAGCCATCCGTAATATCACCCTAATTTCAACCACCCCAATTAACGTACACCTTCAACCAGACCTTCCAAAAATAGAAATTGATGTCATTTTCGTATTGGATTAAAGAATTAAAAGGTGTAATCTACAACTCTCACGATTCCATTTTCCTCCGATACGATGTGAATTCGATCGAATTCTAGAGCCAACCCAAAATGTCGTGAACGCGGTTTGCAAATCTGAGCTCCTCGTACGTCAATTAGTCGGATTAGAGATTTTTAATTTTTGATGAAATCGTGAAAAAAGACATGACTAACCCCCTTGGAAATTTTGATAAAAAATGCAACTTTCTTAAAAATCATCGTGGACTATGAATTATACCTTTTTTTTCATCAGAAAGACGAGAGAAATTGATTGCCGTTAAAAAATTTCAGCCATCTTCAATAGCAAAAAAAAATAGTCAGTCACCATGAACATTTTTGAAAATTTTAGCAAATAATTGATTTTTCAGACTTTGATCGGCCGTAGCGGCTAAACGAAAACTCCAAATTGAACGCGGTTTGCAAATCTGAGCTCCTCGTACGTCAATTAGTCGGATTAGAGATTTTTATTTTTTGATGAAAACACGAAAAAAGACATGACTAACCCCCTTGGAAATTTTGTTAAAAAATGCAACTTTCTTAAAAATCATCGTAGACTATGAATTATACCATTTTTTTCATCGGAAAGACGAGAGAAATTGATTGCCGTTAAAAAATTTCAGCTATCTTCAATAGCAAAAAAATTAGTCAGTCACCATGAACATTTTAGGAAATTTTAGAAAATAATTGATTTTTCAGACTTTGATCGGCCGTAGCGGCCAAACGAAAACTCCAAATTGAACGCGGTTTGCAAATCTGAGCTCCTCGTACGTCAATTAGTCGGATTAGAGATTTTAAATTTTTGATGAAAACACGAAAAAAGACATGACTAACCCCCTTGGAAATTTTGTTAAAAAATGCAACTTTCTTAAAAATCATCGTAGACTATGAATTATACCATTTTTTTCATCGGAAAGACGAGAGAAATTGATTGCCGTTGAAAAATTTCAGCTATCTTCAATAGCAAAAAAATTAGTCAGTCCCCATGAACATTTTTGAAAATTTTAGAAAATAATTGATTTTTCAGACTTTGATCGGCCGTAGCGGCTAAACGAAAACTCCAAATTGAACGCGGTTTGCAAATCTGAGCTCCTCGTACGTCAATTAGTCGGATTAGAGATTTTTAATTTTTGATGAAAACACGAAAAAAGACATGACTAACCCCCTTGGAAATTTTGTTAAAAAATGCAACTTTCTTAAAAATCATCGTAGACTATGAATTATACCTTTTTTTTCATCAGAAAGACGAGAGAAATTGATTGCCGTTAAAAAATTTCAGCCATCTTCAATAGCAAAAAAATTAGTCAGTCACCATGAACATTTTTGAAAATTTTAGAAAATAATTGATTTTTCAGACTTTGATCGGCCCTAGCGGCTAAACGAAAACTCCAAATTGAACGCGGTTTGCAAATCTGAGCTCCTCGTACGTCAATTAGTCGGATTAGAGATTTTAAATTTTTGATGAAAACACGAAAAAAGACATGACTAACCCCCTTGGAAATTTTGTTAAAAAATGCAACTTTCTTAAAAATCATCGTAGACTATGAATTATACCATTTTTTTCATCGGAAAGACGAGAGAAATTGATTGCCGTTAAAAAATTTCAGCTATCTTCAATAGCAAAAAAATTAGTCAGTCACCATGAACATTTTTGAAAATTTTAGAAAATAATTGATTTTTCAGACTTTGAACGGCCATAGCGGCCAAACGAAAACTCCAAATTGAGCGCGGTTTGCAAATCTGAGCTCCTCGTAAGTCAATTAGTCGGATTAGAGATTTTAAATTTTTGATGAAAACACGAAAAAAGACATGACTAACCCCCTTGGAAATTTTCTTGAGAAATGCAACTTTCTTAAAAATCATCGTAGACTATGAATTATACCTTTTTTTCATCGGAAAGACGAGAGAAATTGATTTCCGTTAAAAAAAATCAGCTATCTTCAATAGCAAAAGAATTAGTCAGTCACCATGAACATTTTTGAAAATTTTAGAAAATAATTGATTTTTCAGACTTTGAACGGCCGTAGCGGCCAAACGAAAACTCCAAATTGAACGCGGTTTGCAAATCTGAGCTCCTCGTACGTCAATTAGTCGGATAAGAGATTTTAAATTTTTGATGAAAACACGAAAAAAGACATGACTAACCCCCTTGGAAATTTTGTTAAAAAATGCAACTTTCTTAAAAATCATCGTAGACTATGAATTATACCATTTTTTTCATCGGAAAGACGAGAGAAATTGATTGCCGTTAAAAAATTTCAGCTATCTTCAATAGCAAAAAAATTAGTCAGTCACCATGAACATTTTTGAAAATTTTAGAAAATAATTGATTTTTCAGACTTTGATCGGCCATAGCGGCTAAACGAAAACTCCAAATTGAACGCGGTTTGCAAATCTGCGCTCTTCGTACGTCAATTAGTCGGATTAGAGATTTTTAATTTGTGATGAAATCGTGAAAAAAGACATGACTAACCCCCTTGGAAATTTTGTTAAAAAATACAACTTTCTTAAAAATCATCGTAGACTATGAATTATACCTTTTTTTTCATCAGAAAGACGAGAGAAATTGATTGCCGTTAAAAAATTTCAGCTATCTTCAATAGCAAAAAAATTAGTCAGTCACCATGAACATTTTAGGAAATTTCAGAAAATAATTGATTTTTCAGACTTTGATCGGCCGTAGCGGCTAAACGAAAACTCCAAATTGAACGCGGTTTGCAAATCTGAGCTCCTCGTACGTCAATTAGTCGGATTATAGATTTTAAATTTTTGATGAAAACACGAAAAAAGACATGACTAACCCCCTTGGAAATTTTGTTAAAAAATGCAACTTTCTTTAAAATCATCGTAGACTATGAATTATACCTTTTTTTTTCATCAGAAAGACGAGAGAAATTAATAGCCGTTAAAAAATTTCAGCTATCTTCAATAGCAAAAAAATTAGTCAGTCACCATGAACATTTTAGGAAATTTCAGAAAATAATTGATTTTTCAGACTTTGATCGGCCGTAGCGGCTAAACGAAAACTCCAAATTGAACGCGGTTTGCAAATCTGCGCTCTTCGTACGTCAATTAGTCGGATTAGAGATTTTTAATTTTTGATGAAATCGTGAAAAAAGACATGGAAATTTTGTTAAAAAATACAACTTTCTTAAAAATCATCGTAGACTATGAATTATACCTTTTTTTTCATCAGAAAGACGAGAGAAATTGATTGCCGTTAAAAAATTTCAGCTATCTTCAATAGCAAAAAAATTAGTCAGTCACCATGAACATTTTAGGAAATTTCAGAAAATAATTGATTTTTCAGACTTTGATCGGCCGTAGCGGCTAAACGAAAACTCCAAATTGAACGCGGTTTGCAAATCTGAGCTCCTCGTACGTCAATTAGTCGGATTAGAGATTTTAAATTTTTGATGAAAACACGAAAAAAGACATGACTAACCCCCTTGGAAATTTTGTTAAAAAATGCAACTTTCTTAAAAATCATCGTAGACTATGAATTATACCTTTTTTTTTCATCAGAAAGACGAGAGAAATTGATTGCCGTTAAAAAATTTCAGCTATCTTCAATAGCAAAAAAATTAGTCAGTCACCATGAACATTTTTGAAAATTTTAGAAAATAATTGATTTTTCAGACTTTGATCGGCCGTAGCGGCTAAACGAAAACTCCAAATTGAACGCGGTTTGCAAATCTGAGCTCCTCGTACGTCAATTGGTCGGATTAGAGATTTTAAATTTTTGATGAAAACACGAAAAAAGACATGACTAACCCCCTTGGAAATTTTGTTAAAAAATGCAACTTTCTTAAAAATCATCGTGGACTATGAATTATACCTTTTTTTTCATCAGAAAGACGAGAGAAATTGATTGCCGTTGAAAAATTTCAGCTATCTTCAATAGCAAAAAAATTAGTCAGTCCCCATGAACATTTTTGAAAATTTTAGAAAATAATTGATTTTTCAGACTTTGATCGGCCGTAGCGGCTAAACGAAAACTCCAAATTGAACGCGGTTTGCAAATCTGAGCTCCTCGTACGTCAATTAGTCGGATTAGAGATTTTTAATTTTTGATGAAAACACGAAAAAAGACATGACTAACCCCCTTGGAAATTTTGTTAAAAAATGCAACTTTCTTAAAAATCATCGTAGACTATGAATTATACCTTTTTTTTCATCAGAAAGACGAGAGAAATTGATTGCCGTTAAAAAATTTCAGCCATCTTCAATAGCAAAAAAATTAGTCAGTCACCATGAACATTTTAGGAAATTTGAGAAAATAATTGATTTTTCAGACTTTGATCGGCCGTAGCGGCTAAACGAAAACTCCAAATTGAACGCGGTTTGCAAATATGAGCTCCTCGTACGTCAATTAGTCGGATTAGAGAAACATAAAAAATACACGTTTAAAAAAAAATTGAAAAAAAAATCACGATCACAATACTTTCTCGTACTTCGTAACGGAGAAAGAAAAAATGAATTCAGGATTGCGCCTTTTGAATGTAGCCCGGCGATAAATACTGGTCCCGAGGGCCTAATCAGGACATGCCACTTTACTCTTTGTAGAAATTTGGGTTAGGGGGAGCCGGAGGGTCCCTTAAGCCCGGTAATATATTGTTTTGTAGTTGTGTGCGCACGTTATTTGATTTGGTGCGCATTCGTCCTTTCAAAAAAGGATTACGTCGGATTTATCGTGGAGGAAAACTTTTGATCAAGATCCGTTCGTTTTTTTTTTGTGGGTCGCCATCGAGGCTTATCCCCACGGCGCCGAACCGCTTGTTATTCCATATTCGGATGTATCGCGTTACGGATTCGAATTATCGATTCGATTTTTAAAACTGTAAAATTATACCCACGACCAGTGGTAACGCGATAGGGTTGAGGCGTAACGAATATTTTTTTTTTTTTTAATATACCGCATACATAGTATCGTATGCTATCCGGTAGTTTCGTTGTTGAATTTCAAACGTAACAAATTAGATGGGATATACAATTACGAATATCATATGCCGTGCGTCATAATAAAATTATTCTTGCGGTTAGGATGGATAAAACAACTTAAAACTGCGACTATTATCAGCCGTAATACAAGTGGTGTGATTATTACCGATGATATTTTGGAGTTGAAACCGAGTGCGTGGCACGAGTTGAATGCGCTGCGTTTGGTCATTGTATAATAAGTTTGCAAACCACGGTTCTAGATGATATTGCTATATTTGATTAATATTTATTGACTTTACATATTCTTCCACTTTGGCGTTTCTACCTTTAACAGTGTTTGGAATACTTATATTCCAATAGTAATCTCCGTTTCCCCATCAGCAATTAACTACACTGATGAGACCTAAAAGGTTGAAACCTGTCTGTAGGTGTTCTGATGGGGAAAAAATATTGAATGTTTACATATTCTGTTAACTCATATTAGTTATCCAAAAAATTAGCTAATATTTCAGATATTCAAAAAGTATGGGGAAACAATATTTAATGTTTATACTGTTAACTCAAATTAGTTATCCGAAAATGTAACTAATATTTCAGATATTCAAAAAGTTTCATCTTGCATTTGCACCATACTGTATTTCACACTTTTGTTTCTGCATCTCGTACCTACACCTTTTCTCCCCGGTCAACCGTGATCAGGCCCTCGGGAGCATTCGAACGAAACCACTCTCCCGTACCCGGCGCAGCTCCCCCGGGCGCTATTTTATATTCCTTTTTTGTAATAGGGCAATCAACAATGCCCTTCAACTAAGTGTCACTTAAATTAAGCAAACGTGGACGGCCGCTGCGCCCTACCGCCACCGCCGAGAAGGAAAAAATACCCTTTGCCCTTTGTTTAAGATGAATTATTCGTCGGCCTCGGTGTAATTTATGGGAAACTCGCATGTGCATAATTCCAGAGAAAAAATTACGCACAAAAAAGTGGACCGTATTTTATAAATTATCATTTTTCAGCCCGGCGGGGTTCATTTTAATATACGTATAGTCTGTGATACGAAATCATCTTTTCGGTATATGATTATGGTGAAGGTATCGGTGAGCTATTTACCTCAGGGGATTGCCCTAACTATCCGGCATTGGTGTTACATAATCTGTATAAACTGTTTCAGGTAATTTGTTTCTATTGTGTAGTTTTAATAAGACTCCCTAGATTTTTGCCCCTGAATGTAATTTTTTTTCGACAATGTAACATTTTGAGTATTGTCAATTTGTTTCCAGCTGTAATATGTCAATTGTTTTAGCCATATGTCAAAGAAACTTTCATTCCGGATAGATTTTGAAATTTTTAAACTAATTCCAGCACAGATGATTCTTTTACAATTTTTCTAATTGCCGGATGTAATTTTCTTTTTTATAATTTAGGTTTTGAGTGTTGTCAATTTGTTTCCAGTGTAACATGGCAATTATTTTAACAATTAGCCAAAGAAACGTTCATTTTGAATGGATTTTGAAATTTTTAAACTAATTCCAGCAGAGATGAATTTTTTACAATTTTTTTAATCGCCGAATTATTTTTTTTTCGATATAAGTTACGAGTGTTTCCAATTCGTCTTCTACTATAATACGTCAATTGTTTTAGCAGTATGTCAAACAAACGTTAATTCTGGATGGATTTTAAAATTTTGAAACTAATTCCAGCAGAGATGATTTTTTTACAATTTTTTTAATCGCCCAATGTATTTTTTTTTTCGTCAATATGACTTCTGAGTGTTGTCAATTTGTTTTCAGCTGTAAAATATTAATTATTTTAGCAGTATGTCAAAGAAAAGTTCATTCTGGATGGATTTTAAAATTTTGAAACTAATTCCAGCAGAGACAATTTTTTTACAATTTTTTTAATCGCCCAATGTATTTTTTTTTCGTCAATATAAGTTCTGAGTGTTGTCAATTTGTTTTCAGCTGTAAAATATTAATTATTTCAGCAGTATGTCAAAGAAACGTTCATTCTGGATAGATTTTGAAATTTTGAAACTAATTCCAACAGAGGTGAATTTTTTAGATTTTTTTTTTGTCGAATGTATTTTTTTTTTCGACTATGTGTTGCCAATCATTAATTGTTTTTGTCTTCAGAATTCCGTTAAAATAACTCAAAAACTAAGCAAGGCATATTTTTTTGATTTTGATTGATTTTCAAAGAACCCAATTCTCAATTTGCATGCCAAATTTGGTGATTTTCCACCGAGTTTATTTCGAAAAATCACCCTCGAAGTTAGTTTTTTTTTTATTTCTGTTCTATTTTATTCTAGTGATGATTTTTTTTACATCAAAAATGAACTTCGTGGGTGATTGCTCAAATTTCTTTTAGTTGAACAATACCAAATTTGGCATGTAGATTGAGAATTTAATTTTCTTTGAAAATTATTCAAAATCTAAAAATACGCTTTTCTTAGTTTTTGAGTTATTTTGACAGAGTCCTGAGAGTGATGATTTCTTTACATCAAAAATTAACTTCGAGGGCGATTGCTCAAATTTATTTTAGTGGAACATCACCAAATTGCCTACGTGGATTGAGAATAGAATGTTCTTTGAAAATTATTCCAAATCCAAAAATTTGCCTTTCCTGGTTTTAGAGTTATTTTGACTTAATCATGAAAATGCAATGATTTTACATGAACTATTAATTTCGAGTTGGCTAATTTTACATCAAATATTATTTTCGAGTTGGCCAATAGTAATTAATACAAAAAAAAAAAAAATTCGAAGGCGATTACTAGAAATTCCCTCATTGCAACAACACTAAATTTGGCACTCAGATTAAGAATTGAACGTTCTTTGAAAAATCAACATAAATCCAAAAAATACGTCTCTCAAAGTTTTTGAGTAATTTTGACTTATTTGTGATTTTACATTAAAAATTAATTTCAAGGGCGATTAATTTTTCGAAGTAAAGTCGGTGGAACATCAACAAATTTGGCATGCAAATTGAATTAATCAAAATCCAAAAGTATGCCTTGCCTTGTTTTTGAGTTATTTTGACAGAATCGTGGAAGTGATGATTTTACATCAAAAATTAACTTCGAGGGCGATTGCTCGAAATTTACTCATTGGAGCATCGCTAAATTTGGCACACACATTAAGAATTGAACGTTCTTTGAAAAATCAAGATAAATAAAAAAATACGTCTCTCGAAGTTTTTGATTAATTTTGATTTAATTGTGAAAGTGTGATACTTTTACAGTGAAAGTGAACTTCAAGGGCGATTGCTCAAATTTCTATTAGTGGAACATCACCAAATTTGGCAGGTAGATTGAGATTTTAATTGCCTGTAAAAATTATTCAAAATCCAAAAATACGCCTTTCCTAGTTATTTTGACTGAATCATGAAAGTGTACTGATTTTACATCAAATATTAATTCCAAGGGCGATTCCCTCATTGGAACATCACTAAACACACACTCACACACACACACAAATTAGAAATTTAACGTTCTTTGAAAAAAATGTAAATCCAACAAGAACAACCAATTTAGTATTTTTCGGGTTTTTGAATAATTAATTTAATACAATGTGTTTGAGAGTTATAACATTAGAGAACATTTTGAAATGAAAGCTATAAAATAATTGAAAAATATGTATCCTGTGAAATTTGACAAAAAAGAAAGCTAAAAATAATTTAAAAAAAAAATTACACCCTATGAAATTTGGCAAAAATAATTTAAAAAAAAATTACACACTGAAATTTGACGAAAATGAAAGCTAAAAATATTTTTACAAAATGTACACTATGAAATTTGACAAAAATTAAAACTAAAAATAATTTTGAAAAAATTACACACTATGAAATTTGACAAAAATGAAAGATAAAAATAATTTTAGAAAACTTACACACTGAAATTTAACGAAAATGAAAGCTAAAAATTTTTTAAAAAAATGTACACTAAGAAATTTGACAAAAAAGAAAGCTAAAAATAATTTTAAAAAAATTTACACCCTATGAAATTTGACAAAAATAATTTAAAAAAAATACACTCTGAAATTTGACGAAAATTAAAGCTAAAAATAATTTTAAAAACATGTACACCATGAAATTTGACAAAAAAGAAAGCTAAAAATAATTTTAAAAAAATTACACACTATGAAATTTGACAAAAATGAAAGATAAAAATAATTTAAAAAATATTTACACACTGAAATTTGACGAAATTGAAAGCTAAAAATAATTTTAAAAATGTACACTGAAATTTGATAAAAAATAAAGCTAAAAATAATTTAAAAAAAATTACACTCTATGAAATTTGACAAAAATAATTTAAACAAAAATTACACACTGAAATTTGACGAAAATGAAAGCTAAAAATAATTTAAAAAATGTACACTATGAAATTTGACAAAAAATAAAGCTAAATATCATTTTTAAAAAAATTACACCCTATGAAATTTGACAAAAATAATTTAAACAAAAATTACACACTGAAATTTGACGAAAATGAAAGCTAAATATATTTACAAAAAAAATGTACACTATGAAATTTGACAAAAATCAAAGCTAAAAATAATTTTAAAAACACTATAAAATTTGAAAAAATGAAAGAAAAATAATTTAAAAAAATTTACACACTGAAATTTGACGAAAATGAAAGCTAAAAATATTTAAAAAAAATGTACTCTATGAAATTTGACAAAAATTAAAGCTAAGAATAATTTTAAAAAAAATTACACACTATGAGATTTGACAAAAAAGAAAGATAAAAATAATTAAAAAAATATTTACACACTGAAATTTGACAAAAATTAAAGCTAAATATTAAAAAAAAACACATAATTTGAAATTAGACGAAAATGAAAGTTAAAAATAATTTAAAAAAATGTACACTATGAAATTTGATAAAAATGAAAGCTAAAAATAATTTTAAAAAAATTTACACCCTATGAAATTTGATAAAAATAATTTAAAAAAAAATTACACACAATGAGATTTGACAAAAAAGAAAGATAAAAATAATTTAAAAAATATTTACACACTGAAATTTGACAAAAATTAAAGCTAAATAATTTAAAAAAAACACAATTTGAAATTTGACGAAAATGAAAGTTAAAAATAATTTAAAAAAAATGAACACTATGAAATTTGACAAAAATGAAAGCTAAAAATATTTTTTTTTAAATTCACACCCTATGAAATGTGATAAAAATAATTAAAAAAACAAATTACACACTGAAATTTGACAAAAATGAAAGCTAAAAATATTTTTAAAAAAATTTACACTATGAAATTTGACAAAAATTAAAGGTAACAATAATTTAAAAAAATTACACACTATGAAATTTGACAAAAATTAAAAATTAAAATAATTTTAAAAATATTTACACACTGAAATTTGACAAAAATTAAAGCTGAAAATAATTTAAAAAAAAACACAATTTGAAATTTGACGAAAATGAAAGTTAAAAATAATTTAAAAAAAATGTACACTATGAAATTTGATAAAAATGAAAGCTAAAAATAATTTTAAAAAAATTTACACCCTATGAAATTTGATAAAAATAATTAAGAAACAAATTACACACTGAAATTTGACGAAAATAAAAGCTAAAAATATTTTTTTTAAATGTACACTCAAAAATTTGACAAAAATTAAAGCAAAAAATAAGTTTAAAAAAATTACTCACTATGAAATTTGATAAAAATGAAATAAAAAGAATTAAAAAAATATTTACACACTGAAATTTTACGAAAATGAAACCTAAAAATAATTTTAAAAAATGTACACTATGAAATTTGACAAAAATGAAAGCTAAAAATAATTTTTAAAAAATTTACATCCTATGAAATTTGATTAAAATAATTTTAAAAAATCACAAACTGAAATTTGACGAAAATGAATGCTAAAAATATGTTTAAAAAAATGTACACTATGAAATTTGACAAAAATTAAAGCTGAAAATAATTTTTAAAAAATGTACACTATGAAATTTGACAAAAATTAAAGCAACTAATAATTTAAAAAAATTTACACCGTATGAAATTTTTTTTAAATAATTTTAAAAAAATACACACTATGAAATTTGACAAAAATGAAAGAAAAAAAAGCCTTATGAACGAGTTTTTTACAGTATTTCTTCTATTTTGCCCCTTTTATTCCATTTCTAAATTTAAAAAATCGCCCACACATATTTAGAAAATTGTATGGTGGTCGGTAACACTAATAATTGACATTTAAATTTGAAATTAGTTTGCGATTTTCACACATCACACAACCTCAAAACTATCTCCCCGAAAATTAAACACAGGTGGACGGCTCTGAATTTCAACGGTGCCAACTTTAAAAAAATAATTTATTAAAGCACTCGGCGAGCCATTAACGAACCCATATGAGTGCGTTAATGACTCCGTTTTAGACGCAAAATAGAAAAATACGTTTAAAAAAAAATAAGAAACATTTCGTGATGAATTAGGTTTTTTCAAGTGCCTGTGAGTGAATGAATGCAGATTTTAAAATGCCCACCGGCAGACGTGAAACTGAATTTGACGAGATTAATTGAAACGTATACACGTGAACGTCATTAACATTCATTTACGAAATAAACGGTGTTATGTTTTATGTAGCAACAAATATTCGCGATTCAAATCGAAATCGTAAAACCGCGGACCGGATTACCTTACAAGACCATTATTCCGTGAAATTCCGGGCAGAGTTGCACGCCATAAAAGTATCACTTACCCCGAGATATGATTTACGGGGCATTTCGCATGCAAATTTATTCCGTCCCGTAATGATATCGATTCACACGTCCGCGTTAATAATTAATAAGCAAACGTTATATCGAACACGTAACAGCCTTGTAAGCGTGATTAATTGAGACCGTCACACTCGCAATTCACCGATCCAATGATGGAATTTTTTTTATTCAAGTTTTCTTGTAAAGTAAAAAGAATTAGCAGAATTTGTAGAGAGAAATCGGGTGGGTGAGTCCTGGCGTCTACTGAGGTTTAGCGGTGGGGGAGGGGGGGGATAAATTAAAGCCAATTAGAACCTGCGCTTTTGTCGCGCGACATACCTCATTTATCTCACAGCTAACTCTGAAACAAAATTTTGTGGCTCACACGATATATTTAAAACGAGTGCCCGACACGCGTTGTAACTTGTAGACGAAGTGAGCGTATAAACATGGAGTCGGAACTAGGTTTAATAGTACACGCAAAGATTCATTGGTCGAAGTATACCATATACAGAAACCTTCACGAGCGTGCGCACAACGATTCACCAAAGTTTCACCGCGAACAGATAAATGGCATAGGCGTGCATATTGGACAAACAAAGATACACACATCATTTTTAGTTAGATGTCATCATCAACTTCACGACGCAGGAATAATCGATACTATAAATAATTGAAAATACATACAGATTGGATATTGAAATTGATTTTAGTTTAATTAAAAATATTTATTCAAAATTAAACTATAAATATTAATAGATTCACTGCACTAATGTTATTCAATTAAACAACGCACACAGCAATGATAATTAAAATTTGAATGGACGCTATAAACAATCCCGCAACCTTTTCAATATCGCAATTTACACGAAACCATAATTATGAATTTTTCCGTTCCGGGCGATTGTGTTGGTGGTCCTTTTGCAACAGGCCAGGTCGTCTCTTCTTTTATGGCGCAAGCCACTGCATAACTGTAATGGGAGTCGATTGTAATAACCAGTGGTGTAGATAGAGGCCCTTTAAACGGAACTGGAACTATGACCCTCGTCAGACGTGACGTCGCATTTCCCCCCCGACCTAAATATCTCCCTGCAGATGGGAATCGGCCAATTTCAGATTGCAGCCTCGGAAGATGACGAGGATGGAAATGAAAAGAAAATGGTAATGAATGTTATTGAGAGCGGCGACTGACGGCAACGCGATCATTAAGGGCAGCCGGTCGTAATTACACACTAGACCGCAGATTACGCAACTTCAAACTACAATTACAATGTCCGATGTCCTTATAAGTTTAGAACTGTCCGAGGATATGTTCCATCGTTAGACCATAACGAGTCGACAGGTCTTGAATTGCAGTTATTCTAATAATTACAAATTTGGTTTAGAGACCATCTGTTTCGCAAACAATTGCGATTGTTTCAGTTTTAACGGACGACGAAGAAACGAGTCGAAAAAAAAGGTTTTTTTTAAATGGCAACTATTTGAAATATCGGATCTGGAATTTTTCTATCTAAAAGTATACACATGCAGGAATACTTTCAATTTTTTTTATAAAAAAAAAATCAAAAATTGTCTGTGTTATGGCATTTTTTCGAAAAAAACCATTGGCATTTCTTCAAAAATCATTTGAAACAAAAAAACCAAATAGATTATTAAACCAGATACTATAATGTAGTTTTTCTCGTATCCGATTTTGAAAATATAGATGACCGACAAAATGGCGGGCGTTTGATTATAACAGCTATTTTCGATACAACAATTAGTTATAATTTTGCCTATAAAGAAAAAACTAAGTAACAAAGAAAACAAATCCTACGACAAAGACTAGATAATTATGTACAGAATAACCACAAAAAAATTCAAGGTAATCGGTTCAGTGGTTTTCGAGAAATTTTGATTTGAAAAACGTGGTTAAGAGAAAAACGCTTTTGAAAATTTATCAATGAGTAAATCATGAAAATTTTCAACTTGCATAGAATAAATATAATGGCTATAACTTCATTATTTATTGAGATATTAACTTGAAATTTTCGCCAAAATTTCTTGAGATCTGAAACTTCAAGAAAATGCAAAAATTGAAACATCGATTTTTCGACCATGCTAGGTGTATATCTCCCCTTCAAGTGAAATCTCCAGCAAATATTTTTTTTCGTTACCTCCTCATCTTAGTAACACTTGGCCAACATAACAATATTTTATATATTTTTTTTCCATTTCTCCTATTTTACGAATCAATTTTTTTTACCAGGAATTTTGGCTGTAACACTTGGCCAACATAACAATATTTTATATATATTTTTTTTCATTTCTCCTATTTTACGAATCATTTTTTTTACCAGGAATTTTGGCTGAGGAATCTTGGAACTTAACACAATCGATTTCGTTGTTATTAAATTTGATTATAAACATGAGGGACAATCACTAGATAATTTTTGGAAAAATCAAATTCTTCAAGTGATTATTTAAAAAAAAAATATTAAAATTGTTAACTGCAAATTTCGTTCCCTTCAGTGCAAGTTTTGAATCTAGATTTCCATGAAAAGGAATATCTCATATTTATGCAGGAAATTAAAGACACAGTGTTGTTGGAAGTGTTCAACTATTTTGAAGCTAATTCTTCAAATCATTAATTTATTACAATTGTTCAAATCAGGAATCGCAGTTTTCGTTCCCTTCAGTATAAGTTTCGTTTCTTTCCCTTGGGCTTCCAGTGAAAAAATATCAATTGTTTTCACATAAAACTAGGGCTCCCAATGCTTCGCAACTTCGAAGCTTTGACGAATTTGATTTTGTATATCGAAGTTTTCGAATTTTTCGAAGATACGAAATTACGAAGATTCGAAGTTGCGAAGTTTCCAAGTTTCGATATGTTCGAAGAATCGAAGTTTTCTAGCTTTTTGAAGAACCGAAGTTGCGAAGATTCAAAATTTTCTATTTTTTGGAGAATCGACGTTTCGAAGTGTTCTAATTTTTCAAAGAATAGAAGTGTTCTAATTTTTCAAAAAATCGAATTAGTGAAGTTTCGAAGTGTTCCAATTTTTCGAAAAATCAAATTAGTGAAGTTTAGAAACGTTCTAATTTTTCGAAGAATCGAATTAGTGAAGTTTCAAAAGGTTCTAATTTTTCAAAGAATCGAAGTGTTCTAATTTTTCAAAGAATAGAAGTGTTCCAATTTTTCGAAGAATCGAATTAGTGAAGTTTTTAAAGGTTCGAATTTTTTAAAGAATCGAAGTGTTCTAATTTTTCAAAGAATAGAAGTGTTCCAATTTTTCGAATAATCGAATTAGTGAAGTTTCGAAGTGTTCCAATTTTTCGAAAAATCAAATTAGTGAAGTTTCGAAACGTTCTAATTTTTCGAAGAATCGAATTAGTGAAGTTTCAAAAGGTTCTAATTTTTCAAAGAATCGAAGTGTTCTAATTTTTCAAAGAATAGAAGTGTTCCAATTTTTCGAAGAATCGAATTAGTGAAGTTTTTAAAGGTTCGAATTTTTTAAAGAATCGAAGTGTTCTAATTTTTCAAAGAATAGAAGTGTTCCAATTTTTCGAAAAATCGAAGTGTTCTAAATTTTCAAAGAATCGAAGTGTTCTAATTTTTCAAAGAATAGAAGTGTTCCAATTTTTCGAAGAATCGAATTAGTGAAGTTTCGAAAGGTTCTAATTTTTCAAAGAATCGAAGTGTTCTAATTTTTCAAAAAATCGAATTAGTGAAGTTTCAAAAGGATCTAATTTTTCGAAAAATCGACTTAGCGAAGTTTCGAATTGTTTTAATTTTACTAAGAATCGAAGTTGCGAAGTGTTCGAATTGTTTCTACAAAAAAAAAAACAAAATAGATTTTTTTTAATAGTCAGAAATTTTGAAATTGATTATTCGAATGCTTATTTTTTTTACATTTTTCAAATAAATTTTTCAATAAACAAATAAATTTCTCTTATGTTGGTCCGGAGTATTTTTATAGAATACTACTTTTTTAATAATTTTATAAATTTTGAAGCCAATATCTTCAAGCAATTTTTTTACAAAGTTAAGTGCAATTTTTGTCCCTGTTGTTTTGTGTCCATCTTTTACAGTTTTATTGTTTCCATAAAGAAAAAACACCAAAATACACTATCGTTTAAAAGTTTCAGTCTACGAAATAACCAAAATTGATTATTTTTTTTAATATTCTGTAATTTTGAAACTAATTTTGCGAATGCTTATTTTTTAGATTTTCTCCAATTGTTTTCAGATAAAACTAGGGGTCCTATTACTTCGCAACTTCGAAGCTTCGACGAATTCAACTTTCGAAATTTTCGAATTTTTCAAAGATACGAAATTGTGAAGTTTCCAAGTTTCGAAGAATCGAAGATTCGAAGTTTTCTAATATTTTGAAGAATCGAAATTTTCTAATTCTTTGAAGAATCGAAGTTGCGAAGATTCGAAATTTTCGAATTTTTTGAAGAATCGAAGTTTCGAAGTGTTCTAATTTTTCGAAGAATCGAAGTTGCGAAGTTTCGAAGGGTTCTAATATTTCGAGACATCGACTTAGCGAAGTTTCGAAGTGTTCTAATTTTTCGAAGAATAGAAGTTGCAAAGTTTACGAATTGTTTCTACAAAAAAAAAACAAAATAGCTTTTTTAATAGTTAGTAATTTTGAAACTTATTATTCGAATGCTTGTTTTTTTAGATTTTTCAACTAGTTAAGTATAAATTTCGCTCCTGTTAGTCCCGAGTGTTTTTATAGAACACTATTGTTTTAATAATTTCAGAAATTTTAAAGTCAATATCTTTAAGTGATTTTTTCAAAAAGTTGAGTGCAATTTTAGTCCCTGTTGTTTGCGTCCATTTCTTTTTTAGTTTTGTTGTTTCCATAAAAAAAAACACCGAAATACACTATTGTTCAATCGTTTCAGTAATTTTGAAGTCTACAAAAAAACGAAAATAGACTTTTTTAGTTGTAGTTTTTTTTTCTAGTCAGTAATTTTGAAATTAATTCTGCAAATGCTTATTTTTTTAGATTTTCTCAGATAGTCAATTTCGCTCCTGTTGGTCAAAGTCAACATCCTGATTGTTTTCATAGCACACTATTTTTAAATTATTTTGGGAATTTTAAAGTGATTTTTTTCAAAAAGTCGAGTGCAGTTTTAGTCCCCATTTTATTTTCATTTTTGTTTTTTCTATAAAAAAAAAAATAAAATACACCATTGTTTAATAGTTTCAGTAATTTTGAAGCCAATTGTTCGAGTGATTAATTTTTTAGGTTTTTGCAAATTGCCAAGTTCAACATTCGTTCCTTTTACTGCAGGTTTTGCGTCTTTTTATTGTTTCTATACAAAACATTATTATACCATTAAATCGGAGAAAGTTATATGATGGCTACATCAACATTTTGGGGATACGGTTTAATTTTTGGATTTGATTTTTTATTTCTATAAAAATCCGTTTCGTATCTCGCGAGAATACATATTTTTCCAATTTTATTTGCTCTCTCGCCGCAGAGTTTTAAAACGTAATTCCACACCTGAAGGTAACATTTTTTTGTGCGATTTCGAATTCTGATCATCGGCGCGACTTGTCCACTCCCGACTGATAACGCTGCCGGTCCAGTGTGCAAATCGCCGCCGCGAAGAAACGTGCGAATCGCGATCGTTATTTTTTTCGAAAATCGTTTATTAAACATTTCGGCCACGAAAAACCTTCGCGAGTTGTTTTTCTCAGGTCGAGGGAGTATGTGAGCTGTTTGTGCGGGACTATTAGTTAGAATTTAATATTTAATACCAAAGTTTTTGTTCTTTTAGCGTTAACCCATGGTAACTTCCTCGGTGTGCAGTGCTAGTGTTAGCGGGATTTTCCATTCCTTTCCATCCATCCCGAAGGGAGAAGACGGGATATCTTCGCGAGAACATCAGATCGCATCTTTAGCAAGTCTTAACAGTAATACAGGTAGGTCGGTTTAGAGTAGTCAAAGTTTAAAGTTTCATGTTGCTGTGTTAATTTTTGAGATACAACGCGCACAGCCAGACACATGGCAGACACACACACAACACGCGCGCGCGCACAGAGACACACACACACATCAGGCATACATACACAAAAACAAATTTTAGTTTATGTTTTAATCAATTAAAACCCGCAAGTATAACATTGTTATATTTTGAGGTTATGTCAATTTAAATCTCCTTTAAGATTAAAACTCCCTTTAATGTAACCAATTTGTATGTGCGTGGGACTTCTCGAATTAAACCAATCAACAGCGCCATTGAAATAACTGCACTTGCAATTGAGCTTTAATTCCGTATCTTGCGAACATCTCAATACACTTCTGACGTTTCCATCGGAATGAGGTGAATGTATGTACGCCGTACGTGATAAGAATGGAGAGTGATGCCGTCGGGTTTTCTCCACTGCGAGATTTCCCGTGCCGATAAAAGGTTAATGGCATGCACTCGCACATGTGACAAAAACCATCCCCCAAGAAACACATCATCATCATCATCGATCTTTAAAGAACCCTCTCGAATCGGCGAAGAAGAGAGAAAACGGAGAGTGTGCGGCTTCAGATATATATATATATATATACGAGTGGCTTCTTTTCGTTGGGGTCGAGGGCTTGATTAACGGCACCGATACGACGGGAAATGAATCGGAAAAATGAAAACGCCCGATTTATTACACACTGTTCTCCAACTTCCACTGATAAATTCCACCGATTTTACGATAAAGACTATAAATTACTTTTATTTATGTTTACGTTTTATTACTGCAAGATATATATACACGGGACGTAAAGAGTGGTACGACGTGCAAATGGTTTGACGTTTCTGTTCATAAAAACACGAGTTTCATTTGAGGTGCTGCCAACTTGAATTTTTTTTAAATTAAGAGTTTAACTTTGCATCATTTGAAAAGTGTTTCATAGCGGTATGACATTTCGAGTGTGTCAAGTTGGCACCCCAATGAAGAGTTCTGATAGTTCTGAATGGAGTTCTCAATTCCTTTTGTTGTATCTAGTAGTACTATCAACTTTTAAAAAAGACTTTTGTAAAATTGGGCTGTCGGGAATTTTTTGAAAAATGGGGTGCCAACTTGACATTGTTATCGAATAGTTCTGAACTAGTTTTAAGATGTGTTTGGGTTAGTACTATAGTTCCTGCTACTTTTAAAAAAAGAGTTTTCCAGAGATAAAAATTTTCAAAGTTGGAAATTCGAAATATTCAAATTTATATTACTCACTTAATATTGGTCTAATCTAAATATTTCATAATAACTATGGATAGAACTCACAGGAAACACCTATCAGAACTATGTTGTCCTTGAGTAAAACCCATAAGTCTAATCAGAACTCCCAGAACTATTAAAAAATATCAACATTTTGAAAATAATTCTAAATCCGAAAAGAAAAAAAGTTGAGAGTTCCAAGAGTTCTGAGTCAATTTTATATTTCTACTCATTGAGTACAATAATCCTTTCTTATAAACAAATTCAATACAATCGCGATTTATGGCATTTTTAAATAAATTTAAAATTCGATAATGGAAAAATTAAATTTTGAAAATACCCATTTCCTGTAATTTAATCGCAATTTGCCATAAGAGTTTTCGTCAGAATTGCTTGAGTCAAATCAACAACCCATAATCAAAATCCCAGAACTATTAAAAAAAAAATCGAATTTTAAATTTTTTTCAAAATGTTGATTTTTTTTTTAAATAGTTCTGGGAGTTCTGATTTGATTTATGGGTTGTACTCATGGAGTTCTGACGAAAACTCTAATGGCAAATTGCGATTAAATGACAGGAAATGGGTATTTTCAAAATTTAATTTTTCTATTATCGAATTTTAAATTTATTTAAAAATGCCATAAATCGCGATTGTATCGAATTTGTTTATAGGAAAGAATTATTGTCCTCAATGAGTAGAAATAGAAAATTGACTCAGAACTCCTGGAACTCTCAATTTTTTTTTTCATTTCGGATTTAGAATTATTTTCAAAATGTTGATTTTTTTTAATAGTTCTGGGAGTTCTGATTTGACTTATGGGTTGTACTCAAGGAGTTCTGACGAAAACTCTAATGGCAAATTGTGGTTAAATGACGAGGAAATGGGTATTTTCAAAATTGAATTTTTCCATTATCGAATTTTAAATTTATTTAAAAATGCCATAAATCGTAATTGTATCGAATTTGTTTATAAGAAAGAATTATTGTAATCAATGAGTAGAAATAGAAAATTGACTCAGAACTCCTGGAACTCTTAATTTTTTTTTTCATTTCGGATTTAGAATTATTTTCAAAATGTTGATTTTTTTTAATAGTTCTGGGAGTTCTGATTTGACTTATGGGTTGTACTCAAGGAGTTCTGATGAAAACTCTAATGGCAAATTGTATTTAAATGACGAGGAAATGGGTATTTTCAAAATTGAATTTTTCCATTATCGAATTTTAAATTTATTTAAAAATGCCATAAATCGTAATTGTATCGAATTTGTTTATAAGAAAGAATTATTGTAATCAATGAGTAGAAATAGAAAATTGACTCAGAACTCCTGGAACTCTCAATTTTTTTTTTCATTTCGGATTTAGAATTATTTTCAAAATGTTGATTTTTTTTAATAGTTCTGGGAGTTCTGATTTGACTTATGGGTTGTACTCATGGAGTTCTGACGAAAACTCTTATGGCAAATTGCGATTAAATGACAGGAAATGGGTATTTTCAAAATTCAATTTTTCCATTGTCGAATTTTAAATTTATTTAAAAATGCCATAAATTGCAATTGTATCGAATTTGTTTATAAGAAAGGATTATTGTACTCAATGAGTAGAAATAGAAAATTAACACAGAACTCCCGGAACTCTCAATTTTTTTTTCATTTCGGATTTAGAATTATTTTCAAAATGTTGATTTTTTTTAATAGTTCTGGGAGTTCTGATTTGACTTATGGGTTGTATTCAAGGAGTTCTGACGAAAATTCTTATGGAAAATTGCGATTAAATGACAGGAAATGGGTATTTTTAAAATTCAATTTTTCCATTGTCGAATTTTAAATTTATTTAAAAATGCCATAAATCGCGATTGTATCGAATTTGTTTATAAGAAAGAATGATTGTACTCAATGAGTAGAAATAGAAAATTGACTCGGAACTCCTGGAACTCTCAATTTTTTTTTGCTTTGCGACTTTTTTCAAAAAAATATTTTTGATAGTTCCGGACAGTTCTGATAGGTGTTTCCTGTAGTTCTTTGTGAGATCTATCCATAGTTGTTATGAAATATTTAGATTCGACCAATATTAAGTGAGTAATATGAATTTGAATTTTTCGAATTTCCAACTTTGAAAATTTTTATCTCTGGAAATTCAACAGAAGTATTTCGTATTGGTATGACGTGCAAATGGTTTGACGTTTGTCCGTAAGAACATGAGTTTCATTTATTTTGCACATAAGGTGTTGCCAACTTGGATTTTTTTAAATTTTTTAACAAAGTGTTTCCTTCTAAAATAACGAAGAAATATTGGAAAATAAGCTAATGATTACATCCCGGAGGACCAGAAAAAGGCCCAAAGGTACAGAAGCAGGCCAACGCCGCTGAATACGTTTCATAACATATTACGAAGAAAAGATTTCGCTCCTCTACTAAATTTATGATTTGTCCCTTTTATTTCCATCAAAAAGCTTTTATGCCCTTACAAAATTCATAATTTCAAAGGTATAATAGCGTTCGTTGTAAATTGTACGTATTCATTAGTCTGTTATTAAGTAGTAAGTAAGGGGGGTGCGCCGGGGGAGCGAGAGCGCCCCGCTAAGCTAATAGCCGCATTGAAAAGGGCCGCGCGGCGCTCACGGCCCCGTGAACTTTGAAAAAGTTGGGTGAAAAGAGCGAGAACCGGACGGACGGATAAAATAGAGAGACGGGTAATGCGTTCGTGTTATGTCAAGGTATTCTATTCCTGTCAGGTTGGATAAGCCGGCAGAGTACAATAAATATTCAAAGGGATTTCTAAGGCCCCCCGACTACACAATAGATCCACCTCTGCCAGATGGCGCTCTCTACGTGCAAATTTAGTTTTTTTTTTACTTAAATCCATATTTTTTTTTGTACCTGATCCGTTTGGTCTAATATTACGTTCAAAATGTACTCCTTTTCCCTCCATTTGCCTTCATTATTCGGATACAAAGATGTGTATTCAATCTTAAATCATTTTTTAAATGTACATCGAGCGGATGAAACTGACGTTTAAAACGTCAAAATTATAAAAGTTGTAAAAATTACACTTCAAATTCAAAAACTCAGTTTACTCAAAAACTAAAGGGATTTCGAAAAAAACTTATTCTTTATAAGTTGTTCATTTTGGCATTTTCTACAATTATTATATAAATTTGCTGTAACTATTATAGTTTTATAATTATAAACCAAAAATTAAAAAAATAATAATTTTTTTAAAAAGTCCATTTCGAAGAATTTACTTCGTAAGATGTAAGATTGAATACTAATAATTTCTGACAGTAAAAACTAGCTACAGTGACAGATACATTTCTTTTAGGGCCAAAAACCAATTTTGTGCAATTTTCAATTCAAAGTTTTGACTTTCGATCGACGCCATCTTGTATTCAGCGTACATTTTCAGTTGATTCTTCGAGAATATTAAAGACTGACAATTTCTTAAGCGATTCTAGCAGTTAAGACCAGTTGCAATGATATGAACATTTCTTTTGCAGCTAAAAACTAATTTTGTGCAATTTTCAATTCAAAGTTTTGATTTTCGATCGACGCCATCTTGTATTCAGCATACATTTTCAGTTGATTCTTCGAGAATATTAAAGAGTGACAATTTCTTAAGCGATTCTAGCAGTTAAGACTAGTTGCAATGACATGAACATTTCTTTTGCAGCTGAAAGCTAATTTTGTGCAATTTTCAATTCAAAGTTTTAACTTTTGATCGACGCCATCTTGTTTTCAGCAGAGATTTTTAGTTGATTCTTTCGGAATATTGAAGACTGGCAATTTCTTAAGCGATTCTGACATTTAAGAGACTAACTACAATGACAGATACATTTCTTTTAAGGCAGGAAACTAATTTTGCACAATTTTAAATTCAAAGTTTTGATTGCGATCGACGCCATCTTGTTTTCAGTATAGATTTTCAATTAATTCTTCAGGAATATTGAATACTGACAATTTCCTAAGCGATTCTAACAGTTAAGACTAGCTACAATGACAAATACATTTCTTTTAGGGCTGAAAACTAATTTTGCACAATTTTCAATTCAAAGTTTTGACTTGTTTTCAGCAGAGATTTTCAGTTGATTCTTTCAGAATATTGAAGGCCGGCAATTTTTTAAGCGATTCTGTTAGTTAAGACTGGCTACAATGACAGATACAATTCTTTTAGGGTTGAAAACTAGTTTTGCGCAATTTTTAATTCAAAGTTTTGACTTTCGATCGACGCCATCCTGTTTTCAGCAGAGATTTTCAGTTGATTCTTTCAGAATATTGAAGGCCGGCAATTTTTAAAGCGATTCTGTTAGTTAAGACTAGCTACAATGACAGATACAATTCTTTTAGGGTTGAAACTAATTTTGCACAATTTTAAATTCAAAGTTTCGATTGCGATCGACGCCATCTTATTTTCAGTATAGATTTTCAATTAATTCTTCACGAATATTAAATACCGACAATTTCCTAAGCGATTCTAGCAGCTAAGACTAGCTACAATGACAGATACATTTTTTTGGGGGCTAGAAACTAATTTTGTGCAATTTTCAATTCAAAGTTTTACTTATAGTTTGATAATGATCATTGTTTGATCGAAACTGCAGTCACTAATAAAATAAACAGTGTGATATTAACTAAGTAAAAGTGTGTTTTATTTAATTAAAAATGTATCACGAAGTAAGTGCCGCCAACCTCAATCAGTCAAAGTTTTAACTTTCGATCGACGCCATCTTGTTTTCCGCATACATTTTTAATTGATTCTTTCGGAATATTAAAGACTGATCATTTCTAAAGTGATACTAACAGCTGAAGCTAGCTATGATGACAGATACATTTTTTTGGGGGCTAAAAACTAATTTTGTGCAATTTTCAATTCAAAGTTTTGACTTTCGATCGACGCCATCTTGTTTTCCGCATACATTTCTAATTGATTCTTTCGGAATATTAAAGACTGACCATTTCTAAAGTGATACCAACAGCTAAAGCTAGCTATAATGACAGATACATTTTTTTGGCGGCTAAAAACTAATTTTGTGCAATTTTCAATTCAAAGTTTTGATTTTCGATCGACGCCGTCTTGTTTTCAGCATACATTTTTAATTGATTCTTTCGGAATATTAAAGACTGATCATTTCTAAAGTGATACTAGCAGCTAAAGCTAGCTATTATGACAGATACATTTTTTGGGGGGCTAGAAACTAATTTTGTGCAATTTTCAATTCAAAGTTTTGACTTTCGATCGACGCCGTCTTGTTTTCCGCATACATTTTTAATTGATTCTTTCGAAATATTAAAGACTGACTATTTCTAAAGTGATACTAGCAGCTAAAGCTAGCTATTATGACAGATACATTTTTTGGGGGCTAAAAACTAATTTTGTGCAATTTTCAATTCAAAGTTTTGACTTTCGATCGACGCCATCTTGTTCTCAGCATACATTTCTAATTGATTCTTTCGGAATATTAAAGACTGACCATTTCTAAAGTGATACTAACAGCTAAAGCTATGTAATAATATGCATAAATTTGCTGTAACTGTTATCGTTTTATAATTATAAAAAAAAATTTTTTTTAAATAATTAATTTTTTTCTCGAATAAAAATGATTTTATGAAAAATGTTTTTAGGCAAAAGATGTTTATTTCTTTGTTGTCTTCAAAGTTTGTTTAAATGTTTTTGTGATATTTTTCATATTTAAGAAAATATTGGCAAAATACAAAAAACAGTTAAGGTAAACGCCCACTTCCGATGTACGAAATGTACAGACACAATTTTTTTTTCCAGAAATTGTTGAAATGGCATCTAGGGACACCAAAACAAATATTTCCGTAAAAAAAATTTTTGAAAAAAAAATCACGATCACAATACTTTCTCGTACTTCGTAACAGAGAAAGTAAAAATGGAATGTAAATCCGTGGCCCGCGTTACAATTCAACATCCTGAATGAATAAGAATAGTAGAAAATGCCAAAATGAACAACTTTTTCGAGAAAAAAAAAACGATATAAAATTATTTTAAAACCATGAAATCGGAGAGTGCAACGTGGACATTTTTTTCTATTAAAACCATTTCGCAGTTCTTTTTGAGAAAATATCAGCCGGATTGGTTATTTAGGTTAGCCCAGGGCCCCCAAACTTCACGGTACGCCCCTGCATGTTTATATGTATATCTGTGCCCCGCATATAAGATGCGTAATACATCCAGTTCGCGCAAAAAAAGGGTTTATTTTTCGATTTTGTGAAAGAATTTACAACAATAATATGTGAAAAAGGAAAAATTAACGAGTCGTACATTTTTTAAATTAATTAATCACATAAATTCATTCCAGCAGTGGCGGTTAGCGGGGTTTTTTCTGGTACGGCCGAGGAACAAGAGGTGGTAATACAGATAGGTGCGGTCACGCAGCCAGCCGTCTCTGCAACTGACCCTACCTTCTCGGCCGTACCAGAAAAAAACCCACGAACCGTCACTGCATTCCAGATATAGCGGCGACATCGTAACAATAATACCATTTATTTCCAATGTACGAAAAGTAACCATTAATCATACGATAATACAGTCAATTGGTACGGCGCAAACATGGAAACACGTCAAGAACAATTGCAATAATAAGAGAATTATTAAGAAACACCACTTACCTTAAAACTTCCAAATGCAGCTTCCGGCAGTGAATTCTGTGTCCATGGTATCAGCACGGTTCCACATTCACAAACATTACTTGCACTGTTAATCACTCGATATATTTACAATAATGTACGCCCGTAATTATTACTCTAGCGTTACAATTTAACCAAGAAAGACTAGCGGGCCGCCGCCGACTCCGATGCACGCGCGGTGTTCAGTTTGGCGAGAGCGAAAAAAACAAAAACGTATCGCTGGCCCTCCGCCACTCGATAGTAATCATGGTCATTTTGTAACGCGGTGTCGCTATTTGCAATGAATTTCGAGTATTTTTTGGATATAATCGTGAGTGTATGAGGTGAACGTGTAGTGTAAATACGGAAGAAGAGTACTGTGTAAAAATTGCCGCTGGTTATACACTGCAAAGTGAAGAAATCGTGAATAATAGTTATGGCGTCGGATGTTCGTCGACCGGGAGCGACAACGGGCAAACATTAGGAAACGAAATGCGCCGGCCATATGTATAAGGTTAGTACTTTTGATACAATACAATACAATGTGTTATAATTGATTCGTAATCGTGTTTATAATCATAAGAAGAAGTGATGTGTACACACACAGCAACAAGGGTAATAAATTAATCGCAAATTTAATTATACACATTATTCCAAGTAACAATAAACACAGTGAGGATCTATGCAAAAGTGTGAACGAACGAAACGTTCTAGAACAACAATAAATGTACAGGGTGTTCCAAGCTATTTCGTGCTAATTATACTCAGTAATGATTTGTGCAAAAATATACAGAAACAAAATACACAGGCAAGGTTTTCAACAATAAATATACAGAGTGTTCTAATTTGTAATGCACAATATACACGGTAATTATTACAAACTTTAAAGAATGCGAAATACACATACACGTACAAATACATACGGCAACTATAAAAATACTGACTGAACCCATTTTTTTTTAATTTACAATATGTAAATATCCACGAGCTGCCGCTGGTGCCCGCTAATACTATACTTATTGGATGTGTTGGTAGATGCACTGATTAGCATTTAAATTTCTAGTGAAATCACTCCATCTGTATTACCAAATAATGAATTCGTTCTCACAATGCAAAAGTATAAAACTACATTGGTTGAAAATGCCAGGGGACAACTGGCATTCCCGACATATTAATTACAAGAGACACTTCAGTATATGCGTTGCCGTTCTACCCTTTTTTTAATGTAAAATAATAAAGTCACATGTGACATTTTAATATTTAATAAGCGGCGCCGACGTGATGTATTGCCGAAGAAAACGTTCCACTTCCATCCGCAGTTGTAAATAATTCTCACATGACGTTTATGTAGACCAGTAATATGTACTTGGCTGTTCACTTTGTAATTTATTTACTGACATCTCATGTACACTCAACGACCCGGCGACGACGACGAGTATACATATACACATTCTTCGCCGCGTGTGTTTTAATATTTTAATGGTGCATTATCTGTGTGACAGCGTACTGTTATCGTGTTCGTTTCTCGTTCAGAAAAGAAAACAGCCTAGATAATTACGTGACAGTCATGAGAGGATAATTGTGTTTTTTTTTTCTTTAATTTATGGCCGCTGGCGTATGTGGAATTGTGTCTAATTAAGTGTACAAATATGTTGAAACACTGGTCGACTTTTTTACCGACTACACCAGAGGTCGCTAAAGTGGTTTATATAGACTCCCAGGGGTGTATTTAACAAAAATACATATATAATACACATATCTAAACATGCCTTTTGAAATAATACCACGCAACCAATTTTTAAATTGCAAATTTCATTAACTGAAAATTAAAAAAATAAAAACAAACCAAACTGCGGAAATCTCCAAATGCTCCTTCTTGTTCAGGTGCTTAAAACAATTAAAACAAAAATCTTCAAAAATCCATATCTCTATTGAAAATCGTTGGATTTATAAAAACCAAATTGATTTTGAATAAGCGGTACTTCGACCATTGAGGATGATTTTTTATGGAATTTTCCTGCGTTTTTTATATTTTTTTCTGCGATGATTTAGTTCAGATGCTCAAAAAATCAAAACAAAAATTTAAAAAAATCCATATCTCTGTCGAAAATATTTGAATTTACAAAAACCAAATTGATTTTGAATAAGTGATGCTTCGGCCATTGAGGATGATTTTTTATGGAATTTATCCTGCGTTTTTTTATATTTTTTCTGCGATGTTTTTGTTCAGGTGTTCAAAAAATTAAAACAAAAATTTTGAAAAATCCATTTCTCTTTTGAAAATTATTGAATTTACAAAATACAAATTGATTTTGAATAAGCGATACTTCGGCCATTGAGGATGATTTTTTTATGGAATTTTTCCTGCGTTTTTTATATTTTTTTCTGCGATGTTTGTGTTCAGGTGCTCAGAAAATTAAAACAAAAATTTTGAAAAATCCATTTCTCTTTTGAAAATTATTGAATTTACAAAATACAAATTGATTTTGAGTAAGCGATACTTCGGCCATTGAGGATGATTTTTTATGGAATTTATACTGCGTTTTTTTATATTTTTTTCTGCTATGTTTTTGTTAAGGTGCTCAGAAAATTAAAACAAAATTTCAAAAATCCATATCTCTGTTGAAAATATTTGAATTTACAAAATCCAAATTGATTTTGAGTAAGCGATACTTCGGCCATTGAGGATGATTTTTTATGGAATTTTCCTGCGTTTTTTTATATTTTTTTCTGCGATGTTTTTTTCAGGTGCTCAAAGAATTAAAATAACAATTTTCAAAAATCCATATCTCTGTTGAAAATTATTGAATTTACAAAAACCAAATTGATTTTGAATAAGCGATGCTTCGGCCATTGAGGATGATTTTTTATGGAATTTTTCCTGCGTTTTTTTTTATTTTTTTTTCTGCGATGTTTGTGTTCAGGTGCTCAGAAAATTAAAACAAATTTTTTGAAAAATCCATATCTCTATTGAAAATTATTGAATTTACTAAATACAAATAGATTTTGAGTAAGCGATACTTCGGCCATTGAGGATGATTTTTTATGGAATTTTTCCTGCGTTTTTTTAAATTTTTTTTTTCTGCGATGTTTGTGTTCAGGTGCTCAGAAAATTAAAACAAATTTTTTGAAAAATCCATATCTCTATTGAAAATTATTGAATTTACAAAATACAAATTGATTTTGAGTAAGCGATACTTCGGCCATTGAGGATGTTTTTTATGGAATTTTTCCTGCGTTTTTTATATTTTTTTCTGCGATGTTTGTGTTCAGGTGCTCAGAAAATTAAAACAATTTTTTTGAAAAATCCATATCTCTATTAAAAATTATTGAATTTACAAAATACAAATTGATTTTGAGTAAGCGATACTTCGGCCATTGAGGAAGATTTTTTATGGAATTTTTCCTGCTTTTTTTATATTTTTTTCTGCGATGATTTAGTTCAGGTGCTCAAAAAATTAAAACAATTTTTTTGAAAAATCCATATCTCTATTGAAAATTATTGAATTTACAAAATACAAATTGATTTTGAGTAAGCGATACTTCGGCCATTGAGGATGATTTTTTATGGAACTTTTCCTGCGTTTTTTATTTTTTTCTCCGATGTTTGTGTTAAAGTCCTCAAAAAATTTAAACGAAAATTTTCAAAAATCCATATCTCTTTTGAAAATTATTGAATTTACAAAAACCAAATTGATTTTGAATAAGCGTTGCTTCGGCCATTGAGGAAGATTTTTTATGGAATTTTTCCTGCGTTTTTTATGTTTTTTTCTGTGATGTTTTTGTTCAGGTGCTCAGAAAATTAAAACAAAAATTTTGAAAAATCCATATCTCTTTTGAAAATTATTGAATTTACAAAAACCAAATTGATTTTGAATAAGCGATACTTCGGCCATTGAGGATGATTTTTTATGGAATTTTTCCTGCATTTTTTTATATTTTTTTCTGCGATGTTTTTGTTCAGGTGCTCAGAAAATTAAAACAAAAATTTTGAAAAATCCATATCTCTTTTGAAAATTATTGAATTTACAAAAACCAAATTGATTTTGAATAAGCGATACTTCGGCCATTGAGGATGATTTTTTATGAAATTTTTCCTGCGTGTTTTTATTTTTTTTCTGCGATGTTTTTGTTCAGTTGCTCAGAAAATTAAAACAAAAATTTAAAAAAATCCATATCTCTCTTGAAAATTATTGAATTTACAAAAACCAAATTGATTCTGAATAAGTGATACTTCGACCGTTGAGGATGATTTTTTATGGAATTTTTCCTGCGTTTTTTATATTTTTTTCTGCGATGTTTGTGTTCAGGTGCTCAGAAAATTAAAACAATTTTTTTTGAAAAATCCATATCTCTATTGAAAATTATTGAATTTACAAAATACAAATTGATTTTGAGTAAGCGATACTTCGGCCATTGAGGATGATTTTTTATGGAATTTTTCCTGCGTTTTTATATTTTTTTTCTGCGATGATTTTGTTCAGGTGCTCAAAAAATTAAAACAAAAATTTAAAAAAATCCATATTTCTCTTGAAAATAATTGAATTTACAAAAACCAAATTGATTCTGAATAAGTGATACTTCGACCATTGAGGATGATTTTTTATGGAATTTTTCCTGCGTTTTTTACATTTTTTTTGTGTTATATTTGTGTTCAGGTGCTCAGAAAATTAAAACAATTTTTTTGAAAAATCCATATCTCTATTGAAAATTATTGAATTTACAAAATACAAATTGATATTGAGTAAGCGATACTTCGGCCATTGAGGATGATTTTTTATGGAACTTTTCCTGCGTTTTTAATTTTTTTCTCCGATGTTTGTGTTAAAGTCCTCAAAAAATGTAAACGAAACTTTTCAAAAATCCATATCTCTTTTGAAAATTATTATATTTACAAAAACCAAATTGATTTTGAATAAGCGATGCTTCGGCCATTGAGGAAGATTTTTTATGGAATTTTTCCTGCGTTTTTTATGTTTTTTTCTGCGATGATTTAGTTCAGGTGCTCAGAAAATTAAAACAAAAATTTTGAAAAATCCATTTCTCTTTTGAAAATTATTGAATTTACAAAAACCAAATTGATTTTGAATAAGCGATACTTCGGCCATTGAGGATGATTTTTTTATGGAATTTTTCCTGCGTTTTTTATATTTTTTTGTGTTATATTTGTGTTCAGGTGCTCAGAAAATTAAAACAATTTTTTTGAAAAATCCATATCTCTATTGAAAATTATTGAATTTACAAAATACAAATTGATTTTGAGTAAGCGATACTTCGACAATTGAGGATGATTTTTTATGGAATTTTTCCTGCGTTTTTGTTCAGGTGCTCAGAAAATTAAAACAAAAATTTTGAAAAATCTATATCTCTTTTGAAAATTATTGAATTTACAAAATCCAAATTGATTTTGAATAAGCGATACGTCGGCCATTGAGGATGATTTTTTATGGAATTTTTCTTGCGTTTTTTATATTTTTTTCTGCGATGTTTGTGTTCAGGTGCTCAGAAAATTAAAACAAATTTTTTGAAAAATCCATATCTCTATTGAAAATGATTGAATTTACAAAATACAAATTGATTTTGAGTAAGCGATACTTCGGCCATTGAGGATGATTTTTTATGGAATTTTTCCTGCGTTTTTATATTTTTTTTCTGCGATGATTTTGTTCAGGTGCTCAAAAAATTAAAACAAAAATTTAAAAAAATCCATATTTCTCTTGAAAATAATTGAATTTACAAAAACCAAATTGATTCTGAATAAGTAATACTTCGACCATTGAGGATGATTTTTTATGGAATTTTTCCTGCGTTTTTTACATTTTTTTGTGTTATATTTGCGTTCAGGTGCTCAGAAAATTAAAACAATTTTTTTGAAAAATCCATATCTCTATTGAAAATTATTGAATTTACAAAATACAAATTGATTTTGAGTAAGCGATACTTCGGCCATTGAGGATGATTTTTTATGGAATTTTTCCTGCGTTTTTTATTATTTTCTCCGATGTTTGTGTTAAAGTGCTCAAAAAATTTAAATGAAAATTTTCAAAAATCCATATCTCTATTGAAAAGTGTTAAATTTACAAAAGCCCAAATTGATTTAGAATAAGCGATACTTCGGCCATTGAGGATGATTTTTTTTTGCGTTTTTTATATTCTTTTCTGCGATGTTTTTGTGATCATAGTCACAGTTTAAAATCACTGATCTTAAAAAGTAGCATCACAGGTAGCAACGTGATTCAAAAGTAGCAGTTTTGCCCACCTCTAAATTACTTTTATGGGGGTCGATGGAGATTTCGAAAAATTATATAGGGGTCGATGATCAAAAAAGTTTGGCGACCCCTGGTCTACACGAACAAAATTTTATTTTTTTTTGACATTTCGCGCAGACTTTTTTGAAATATTTTATCATGATAGCATTACCAAAAGATGTACCTATCAGTACAATTAAAAACATTTTGGATACCTCACCTGAAGCATCCCCATTTCACGAAAATCCTAGACGACTACACGAACAAAATTTTATTCTCGATGCGTATTTATTATTATTATTATTGCACTGCTATAATAGCAGTAGCGTCTCGTTGCCATTTTTCGTGTTGAAAAAGTGACTCGAACCCGTAGCAACGGGGTCCAGAGGCCGGACCTCTACCCACTAGACCACCGCGCCCCCCCAGAAATTTATTCTTAAAAATAAATTTGTTTATGTAAATTTATGTAAAAGTGAAACTAATTTTTGGGTTTCCGTATCAAAAATGTTCACAAATAACAAGAGATATCAAAAGAAGTTAAAACCGCAATATATATATTCCTTGTGCACGGTCTGAATTTTTGATTTTCACAGCACTTTTTAAGCAACTCCTTTGTGGATCATTGTTTAAACATACGTAGAATTTCGTTTAAACACGACCCGTCGTCGGTACACACGGTACTCCAATATTTTATGTAAATAACCAAGTTATTTCTGGTCAGAATACCGCGTGAGTCACGGGACAATTAACTCGTACGTTAAGGCTGTGGCATATCGCGTTGCATAAACTCTTCACGTTCGCAGACGTGCTAATTCCAATCACAAACGCCGCTCCGGCTCGCGCTAATTTCTATTCAAATTTGACTTATGAACGTTTTCCACCTAATTCGGGCGCGTCACCGCAACGCGTGATTTCCGAGCCAACGGTGATGTCAGAATGTAAATTTTGCCCGAATACAGAAATTCCTTGTTTACACCTGTCAAACGGGAAAGTTAAAAATAAGCGTTATGCAACATTTCTCGCCCCCTGCTCTTGAAATCGTGAACTTCGAGGACGGAATTTTAAACAAGAATCAATTTTCTCGTTATAAATTAATAAATAGTACACTTTCCGATGCACGAGGAGGGTCCGGGGTCTTAATTAAAAGGAATCCCAATCGTGTTATTAGCGAGTTAATTAAAAATACCCAACGGCGGCCTATCATTAAGTCAACAAAAGTGGGCTATAACATGTGCCTTCGCGATGGCCGCTTTCCCAGTGAAAAGGCCACCATTCCCATTCCCATTCCAATTACAAAGCCCGAAAAGTATAAAAGAGCTTATTCAGCCCCTCGAACAAGAAATAAGTCGAGGCGTGACACGAAGGTCCAAAGATTCTTAGGCCGTAGATTACACGTCTGAAAATTTCTCGGCGGAGAAGATAGAGAGAGAGAAAAAGTTAAAATTTACAAGCACCTGTCGTGCCTAATACCGCCGGTAAATTGTAGTTTTCTTTCCACGAATCCTACCCGTAAATAAGAATAGCGCTTGTAAAATTTAAGAATGCAAGTAATTGATGAGCGCGTAAAAAAAAACTTCCAATTATCGCTAATGCGAGTTTCGTTTTCGAAATTTAAACGAGTTTTCGTCTAAAGGCGAGTCGGAAATAGAAAAGAATTTTAGGTGACGACTCTTGCTCGTGATTCGCACGTACTGAAAATCCTTAGAAACACTCATTAATGGGAAGATAATTAATAGTAAGTAATGACGGGTATCTTGGAAAGTGCACGCGTAATTTAACATTGTGAAGAGAAAATAATAGCAATTATGGAGTCAGTTAATAATCACTCCAATTGTTTGTCCATTCGCATTGGAAATAGAATTTAACTCATTACTAAGCAGAGAGCGCACCCTAAACCGAAAACCGAAATTAACCGGAATTTTTGACTGTGATCGGAACGTAATATTGCTCAATTTTTTAAAAACCGAAACCGGAACAGGAACGAAATTTTAATAACGGTTAATTTAGAAACGAAAAAAAAATTTTTTTTTCATTAAAATAAATGAAATCCATAGAAAATAATACAGCAATAGCAATGTTCTAGGTGGAAACAAAACGACAAAAATCTGAACTTGAACTGGGAAAATTAAAATTGCTATCGCAGATTTAAAAAAATTGCAAAATACTGATCAATTAAGAAATTTTCTTCTAAATCTCAAAATCGACAAAATAATAACATATTTTTGATTTCAAGTAAAAACAATTGTCATATCCTAGGTGGAAGCAAAATGGCAACAATCCAAGATTGAACGAGGAAAACGAAAAATTTTCGTTTTCAGCGGTTGGAAAAGATGTGAAAAATATATCAATCGAGCAAATCCTTAAAAAAAACAATACATTTTTGATTTCACGAAAAACAATGAATCATTATGTAGCTGTGTACAAAATATCAACATTCCACACTTAAATTACTTTGGTGAAAAATGCATTCAACGATTGGAAAAAAAATGTGAAAAATATTTCAATCGAGCAAACGACAGTTTGATTGACTGAATGGGTAATAACTAAGCAAAAAAAAAACTTAAATTTAGGTCATACTTGCATTAATTGCATTAACCTCTTTACTGCCAGGTAAAAAAAGAAAACAAAAATATTTTTACAAAAAAATATGGAATATTGTTTTCATATTTTTTTTGCATAAATGAGTAAATTTGTGACAGTGGAATAATATTTCGTAGAAAAAGGTAACAATAATAAAAAAAATATTTTTCACTAAACCTGGGACTATGCTTATCCCAATCAAAGCAGCATAGATTAAAGAGCTTAACAAGAATATTTGTACAGGTAAATTGTTTTCACACTTTTTTCTAAATCTCTGCAAACATTTCAATACAAATAAAACACGTAATCATTTTACAATTCTATTGTTTTCGCATTTTGGTCAATTAATTTGTTACCGTATGTGAAATTCCCAAATTCGCAGAGTTTCATTTGTGTTAAAAAAAGGCTGAAAGCGCAATTAACGTGCACCAAATAATGAAAAAAAAACATAATGGGAAACGGTTTTGGTGCAATTTACACTTTAATTAGTTTATAATTGGACAGAAGCTTGCGACATTCCTCGCTGAACTGAACGCGGATGTTTTGAGTGCGAAAAAAGCGCATTTGATGATGAAATTTTTGTGTGAATGTTTGCTAAATTGATTTTATTTTGGAGCGAGGTTAATTGAGTATTGTATATTGTTTGTATTAGTTATGATTATTTTTTCAATTAAAGATTAAATCTGTTTGCGTTTAATCCATTACTGCCCACGGCATACAAGTGCTCAAAATAATTTCAAGTACTCAAATATCTTCCAAAACTCAATATCGTAAAACCAAATTGAATCACTGTTATATCATTATTTCAGAACGTTTTTGTTACAAATAAATTTTCTAAAGAAACTAATATTTCCACAGAATATCACGAAAGTCCATAATATTTGTTGTACTAACTGTTAATCTCGTGATTTTGTGTCGAGAAATCTCAGTACATTTCGAACGGTATGAAAAAATATGAAAACAATTGCCATCGAGTTGAAACTTGACAAAATCACTCAAAATACATTCAGTATTGTAATTTTGCAAAAATTGCCAATGCCTCATTCCTAGATTTTTGAAAATTTACATGCGAACAGAATTTAAATTTAAGAGAAAAAATTTCGCAGACTCGAAAAAAATATGAAAACAATTGCCATCGAGTTGGAACTTTCCAAAATCACTCAAAATATATTCAGTATTATAATTTTGCAAAAATTGCTAATGCCTCATTCCCAGATTTTTGAAAATTTACATGCGAACAGAGTGTGAATTTAAGAAAATTGCAAAAATTTCGCAGACTCGAAAAAAATATGAAAACAATTGCCATCGAATTGAAACTTAACAAAATCACTCAAAATACATTCAGTATTGTAATTTTGCAAAAATTGCTAATGCCTCATTCCTAGATTTTTTAAAATGTACATGCGAACAGAGTGTGAATTTAAGAAAATTGCAAAAATTCGCAGACTCGAAAAAAATATGAAAACAATTGCCATCGAGTTAAAACTTGACAAAAGCACTCAAAATACATTCAGTATTGTAATTTTGTAAAAATTGCTTATGCCTCGTTCCTGGATTTTTAAAAATTTACATGCGAACAGAGTGTGAATTTAAGAAAATTGCAAAAATTTCGCAGACTCGAAAAAAATATGAAAACAATTGCCATCGAGTTGAAACTTGCCAAAATCACTCAAAATACATTCAGTATTATAATTTTGCAAAAATTACTAATGCCTCATTCCCAGATTTTTTAAAATTTACATGCGAACAAAGTGTGAATTTAAGAAAATTGCAAAAATTTCGCAGACTCGAAAAAAATATAAAAACAATTGCCATCGAGTTGAAACTTGACAAAATCACTCAAAATACATTCGGTATTATCATTTTGCAAAAATTGCTAATGCCTCATTCCTAGATTTTTGAAAATTTACAAACGAACAGAGTGTACATTTAAGAAAATTGCAAAAATTTCGCAGATTTGAAAAAAATATGAAAACAATTGCCATCGATTTGAGACTTGACAAAATCACTCAAAATACATTCAGTATTGCAATTTTGCAAAAAATGCTAATGCCTCATTCCTAGATTTTTGAAAATTTACATGCGAACAGAGTGTGAATTTAAGAAAATTGCAAAAATTTCGCAGACTCGAAAAAAACATGAAAACAATTGCCATCGAGTTGAAACTTGACAAAATCACTCAAAATACCTTCAGTGTTATAATTTTGCAAAAATTGCTAATGCCTCATTCTCAGATTTTTGAAAATTTACATGCGAACAGAGTGTGAATTTAAGAAAATTGCAAAAATTCGCAGACTCGAAAAAAATATGAAAACAATTGCCATCGAGTTGAAACTTGACAAAATCACTCAAAATACCTTCAGTGTTATAATTTTGCAAAAATTGCTAATGCCTCATTCTCAGATTTTTGAAAATTTACATGCGAACAGAGTGTGAATTTAAGAAAATTGCAAAAATTCGCAGACTCGAAAAAAATATGACAACAATTGCCATCGAATTGAAACTTAACAAAATCACTTAAAATACATTCAGTATTGTAATTTTGCAAAAATTGCTAATGCCTCGTTCCTGGGTTTTTGAGAATTTACATGCGAACAGAGTGTAGATTTAAGAAAATTGCAAAAATTTCGCAGACTCGAAAAAAATATAAAAACAATTGCCATCGAGTTGAAACTTGACAAAATCACTCAAAATACATTCAATATTGTAATTTTGCAAAAATTGCTAATGCCTCATTTCTAGATTTTTGAAAATTTACATGCGAACAGAGTGTGAATTTAAAAAAAATGCAAAAATTTCGCAGACTCGAAAAAAATAAGAAAACAATTGCCATCGAGTTGAAACTTGACAAAATCACTCTAAATACATTCAGTATTATAATTTTGCAAAAATTGCTAATGCCTCATTCCTAGATTTTTGAAAATTTACATGCGAACAGAGTGTGAATTTAAGAAAATTGCAAAAATTTCGCAGACTCGAAAAAAATATGACAACAATTGCCATCGAGTTGAAACTTGACAAAATCACTCAAAATACATTCAGTATTATAATTTTGCAAAAATTGATAATGCCTCATTCCTAGATTTTTGAAAATTTACACGCGAACAGAGTGTGGATTTAAGAAAATTGCAAAAATTTCGCAGACTCGAAAAAAATATGAAAACTTGACAAAATCAATCAAAATACATTCAGTATTATAATTTTGCAAAAATTGCTAATGCCTCGTTCCTAGATTTTTGAAAATTTACATGCGAACAGAGTGTGAATTTAAAAAAAATGCAAAAATTTCGCAGACTCGAAAAAAATAAGAAAACAATTGCCATCGAGTTGAAACTTGACAAAATCACTCTAAATACATTCAGTATTATAATTTTGCAAAAATTGCTAATGCCTCATTCCTAGATTTTTGAAAATTTACATACGAACAGAGTGTGAATTTAAGAAAATTGCAAAAATTTCGCAGACTCAAAAAAAAATGAAAACAATTGCCATCGAGTTGAAACTTGACAAAATCACTCAAAATGCACTCAGTATTATAATTTTGCAAAAACTGCTAATGCCTCATTCCTAGATTTTTGAAAATTTACATGCGAACAGAGTGTGAATTTAAGAAAATTGCAAAAAATTTCGCAGACTCAAAAAAAAATGAAAACAATTGCCATCGAGTTGAAACTTGACAAAATCCTTCAAAATACATTCAGTATTATAATTTTGCAAAAATTGCTAGATTTTTGAAAATATACATGCGAACAGAGTGTATATTTAAGAAAATTGCAAAAATTTCGCAGACTCGAAAAAAATATGAAAACAATTGCAATCGAGTTGAAACTTACCAAAATCACTCAAAATACATTCAGTAATATAATTTTGCAAAAATTGCTAATGCCTCATTCCCAGATTTTTTTTTAATTTATGCGAACAGAGTATGAATTTAGCAAAATTCCAAAATTTCGCAGACTCGAAAAAAATATGAAAACAATTGCCATCGAGTTGAAACTTGACAAAATCACTCAAAATACACTCAGTATTATAATTTTGCAAAAACTGTCAATGCCTCATTCCTAGATTTTTGAAAATTTACATGCGAGCAGAGTGTAAATTTAAGAAAATTGCAAAAATTTCGGAGACTGGAAAAAAATATGAAAACAATTGCCATCGATTTGAAACTTGACAAAATCACTCAAAATACATTCAGTATTATAATTGTGCAAAAATTGCTAATGCCTCATCTTTTACATTAATATATTGGTATATTTTATATCTGAATAAAAATAAAGTTAACAACAGTTTCAAGAATGCTGTATAAAATCATATAAGACAAATTAATGTTAAAGATATTTCACATTGATACATTAGCTACATCTATTACAACTTTTTATGTCAGATTATAACAGCACATTTTTGCACACCTGGTGTAATTAGAAACGGGATTACGTTATACCCATTAATATCGCCCATCTGACGTCTCGGGTGTAATAAAATACCGTCGGATAAACTAACCGTGCCATCACGTTTTATAATCCGTAAACGAAAGACCACATTTCGTTCAAATATTTGTATCAAATTTCTTAATGGTATTTGAGCGTTTTTATTGGGAGGGATTATCCGGATTTATACGGACAGGTGCGCGAAAATTTGAAAATTGACGATTGTGATGTAAATGGGTAATTTTAGAATTTCTTTGGAACTGCGGATCCATTACCGGGTGGACTGGTTTAAGAACTGTTCAGGTAATTAGAGTCCGTGATTATCGTCGCTTGGAGCCGCTTCAAATCGTCGGAAATAATGGGTTAATTTTAGAGGCACCTGTTCCTTGTTAACGCCCCGTTTTCTAGTGCGAGCCGCTTCGGAAATAATACGCTTTTTGCTATTTAAGTCGAGGTAATTAAGAATACACTATTTACTTAAATGTTTTATGCTAAAAAAGCAATCACTAATATAAACTTAGAAAAAGTATTATTTTTTACGTTATTAGTCATCATTGATTGATGTTAACAAAGAAATAATTTCTAAGTATTCATGACGTATTTTTGGATTATTGGATAATTTCACATCTGTTAGTGTGTAGAACACCATACTGAAATTTCATCAAAATCCATCAAAGGATTGGCTTTAAAATCGAAACCTTCTACCAGAATGATAATTTTCAAGTTTTCATACATTTTGAGTTGAAATTGTTGGGAAACGATTCATGACGTATTTTTGGATGATTGCATAATTTCACATCTGTTAGTGTGTAGAACACCATACTGAAATTTCATCAAAATCAATCAAAGGATTGGCTTTAAAATCGAAACCTTCTACCAGAATGATAATTTTCAAGTTTTCATACATTTTGAGTTGAAATTGTTGGGAAACGATTCATGACGTATTTTTGGATGATTGCATAATTTCACATCTGTTAGTGTGTAGAACACCATACTGAAATTTCATCAAAATCCATGAAAGGATTGGCTTAGAAATCGAAACCTTCTACCAGAATGATAATTTTCAAGTTTTCGTACATTTTGAGTTAAAATTCTGGGAAAACTATTTATGAAGCATTTTTGGATTATTGGCTAATATTGAATCCTTAAATGTGTAGAACATCATCCTGTAATTTTATCAGAATCTTTGGAGGAATTGGGGCTATGAAACAAAAATGATGATTTGCGTTTTTTTTTTAATATTTATAATTTTTGTGTAAGACTTTTCTTTGAGACACGATACAGCGGCTCATCATCCCAACGGCCGGTGAAAGTGAGACACTACGTTGATGTCACGCCGGGTTAACGTGTAAACTCTCGGCATTTTTTTATTTCAGCACACCACACATTGGCTAGTCGTCCAACGGCCGGTGAAAGTGAGACACCACGTTGATGTCACGCCGGGCTTAACGTGTCCCAGCATTCACTAAAGTATTTTTTTTTTATTTCAACAACAATGGCTTTTTAACATATTTTCTTGAGTCACGTTTTGCAATTAAGAATAATTGGAAGTATTCACAAAAAAATGCGTATTGTAATAACGTTGCTTAAATATTGTCTGCAAATATTTAATTTGCTCCTAATGATACACATTAAAGCGTTCCATAAATAGACGAGCTAATAACATAAGCAGTGATAATAAAAACAAGCTTTGCATAATTAATTTCTAAAGGTCAGAGTTCGTTGTAGTAACATTTAAAACCTCGCGATTAGAAGAGGTCTTGGAGAGGTCGTTCATTCATAGAAATAAACACGTCGTGATAATTCGAATCCGAGATTTGCAGACTTAATTTTGTGATGCATTTTGATTCAGGAATTCTGGAACTTTTCAATAAAATGCACTTTGTTGGCATCACACACGTGAAAAGTTCCTGTAGTTAAATTGAAAACGAATTAAAAAACATAATGCAGTTATTTATCTCACTTTTACATTTTTTTTCGGATAAATGTATTTCTATAGAAATTCCCCGTTTGATTATTTAAGACCTGCACGCACCCTTTTCACGTGGGGTCTGCCACTTTCGGCCGACAAACTGTATTTCACCCCCTCAAGTGTGCGGGGAATGATTTTTTCCCGAAGATGCGATAAGCTCCACCCACAACTTTTCGGAACTTCGTTTATCCATGCGGCCAGACTCGTTTTGAACCCTTCGGAGTTAACATCAGAAATAATCATGAGGAATTCGCCGTTAAACGAACCGTCGTCGAACTTACGGTGTTTTTACATGATGTATTTCAGAAAAATGTGCTTCATAATTTGATTACATGTGTAATAGTGTGCAATAGTGAATTTTCGTGTGTGATATTCCAAGCTAAATCTGACAAAAACCGCTATATTCGATAGCCAATTTTTATTCCACTTAAATTAATTAAACAATTCCAATATATTTCAAAAAAATCAATTGTGGCAAATAATATTTAATCTAATTCATAATTTATTTATTTCTAATAACAAATAATTAAAGTCTCAATCTATTTGACTTTGAAATTCGTAATATTCGTCTTGTTCGACTAATGGAAGCCGTATAAATGAAGTTATTCATCCAATTGAAAATTGCAACAATTAAATATATAATGGGAATTGCGGAAAAAAATCGTCCGTGAAAGTTTAGATCTGGTCATTTCACTTTAGAAAGAACAGTCAAATTAACAAACTTTGTTTAATTTGACGCAGAGTTCAGTAACAATATGCATTTAATTTCGTTACATTTTTTAACGAAAATAATCTCAAGAATTAAAAGGCTTTTGGTAAATATTTGTACACCGGAAGTGGGTATTTTCCTTGAAGACAACAAAAAAAATAGACATCTTTTGATTATATAAATGTTTCTCAAAAACTTTTTTATATAAAAAAAATAAAGATAAAACTGTTTTTGTCTATAATTATGAAATCAAAAACGTTACACCAAATTTACATTAACAATAATATTATAATAATAAAAAAGAGCACTTTTCATTTCAAAAAGGAAAAAGAAACTTATCTGATCGAATACTCTTCGTCCTTATTAATTGACAGTGTTATCTCGCAAATTGTAGTACTAACAAATCGTATGTTTGGCAGAAAAATTCTCCAGCTTTGTTGTCGGATTCCTGCCTGGACATATGTGCCTTTTACGGCAGTTATTTGTTTAATTAGTACAAAAAATGGTAGTTTTCGGGACGAGCAAGAATTGCCGGCCGACGCGTTAGCGGAGGCCGGCGATCTTGCTAGGCCCGAAAACGAATTTTTTGTACGAATTGAACATATTATTTTTTCTCCAACCTTTGAATTAAAAAAATTTAAAAAAAATTTCCAAAAAAAAATATGTATAAGAAATTTATTCACTATTAAACAAAGTTTGAGAAACAATTATAAGCATTTACATATTTAATTATTTTGAACTATTAACATGGATTGTTATATTACAATTTGACCAATTCGGACAATTTTGGAACTGAATTGGAGCACCTGAACTTGCAACTTTCAAGTTCATTTGTTCCAATTCAGTTCTGCTTTCAGTTATGTTTGAAACAAAGGAAGTGCTGGCAACAGCTGTGGTGCTGGGTGAATTCAAGTCGAAAATTTTGTTTGCAGTTTCCAATTTGTTCGAAATTGAATCGTCTATATAGAGCGATATATTTTCTATAAATGCCTAAATATGTGTTACCAGTGACTGTAAATGATTTTGGTTTCTTCGTTTTCGTGTTTGGAATCCGTATTAATAATGCAGACCCTAAATCGTCGATATCTGCTATGGTAATTTTCGACATTTCATCGCGCCGGAGTGCTCCTGCTATTCCAAAAATGAGCCCAATCTGAAAATACAAACACACTGAATAAACTAAGATAAAATTATTACATAATTTAACGTTCTTACCTTAATCATTAAATATTTATTATCGGGGGCTTCAGAAAGAAATTTATTAATCTCTTCTTTCGTCAAAGTTTTTGATTTTTTGGGTAGATATCCATCTGCCTTCCTCTTTAAAAATGGTACAAGTTTGGGATACTGTTTTATATCAATACCATTTTTCACATTAATAGTTGCCTTTAACATGGAATAGTGTCCCCATAAAGTGGATGGTTTCATTTTGGTGGATAAATCGGAAAGATATGCAATCAACACATTTTCCGAAAAAGACGACACATTCTGAAGTTCTCTCCATTCCATAAATCGCCTATAGGAATTCTCGTACACCTCTCTTGATTTGGCAGGAAGCAGTTCTAATGTGGCACTATTCACTGATTCTATAATATTTGGTGGTGTAGAAGGCAATTTACTATCAACATACGTGACTTGTGCCATTTTACTTACAAATGTCAAATCATAATTATTTGACATTTATTAAAGGCAGAGTACTAGATGAAATCATGTGCCCATAATATAGCTTCATTCTTATTGGACCACAATGAACAACTGATATTCACCAGCCTATCAGTTGTCCTGGCGTTTTTTTTCCTAGGACGTTTTACGTATACATTTGTACAGTATCCATAAATGTGCCGTTTTTTGTTCTAAATAACTTGATAATTTAGTGTCATATTCGTGAGGTTGGAGAAAAAATAAATTTTGTTATTTCTAGCTCTGTCTGAAATGTAGATAAATCCCTCGTGGAGAGAATAACATTTCCCGTAAATGTCAGATATAACTTCCATTATCAATTAAAATTTCACAAGTTTAGAATATCACTGATAGACTGAATAAAAATATTTTTTTAACGCCTATTTGTACATTTTATTTTTTATGCTAATTTGAATATTTTGGTTAACTGATTCGAACATAAAAAGAATCCTGTCATTTCTGGTCAACATCTGGTATGGTAATACACAAATTTTCATAGGTGAATGGCTTGTGTTTTGCAAAATGTTTGGACCATATTTATGAATGTGGAATCAATCATTATTGTTTGACGAAATCGGAGAGAGATAATTTGTACCATATTGGATGATTTGAATTAAAAGTTTTAGAATTGATGATATTCGATTTTATCATTTTAAAATTTAGAATCGGCTTTTATCACTGAAATATATTTTTGTATTATGAAAATATTATTACCAATTACAAATCATTTACTGTTTTTTCCGAGTATGATGATGATGTTTAAACTCAAATAGCATTACCTTACATTTGTTATAACGATATAATAGTTATCAGAACTGCCAATAATTTATAAAGGCCACATTACATTATTCTAAAATATAGAAAAGTCTTGATTTATTTAAACATACTTTAATTCATGAAGAGGATGGTTGTAATCGTTCATGCGTAATCATCATTAAACTGAATTGAAAACTGATTATTGTAAAAAAATATTATTAAGACAGTTATAAATCTAAAGTATTCATTCATTTCGCCGTTTCGAGATGTAATAAGTTTATTAATATTTTAAGAAAACATGGTAAGTGGTAAATATAAGTATTATTATCATCATAATATGATGAATTTAGCGAATATGTTATACCTAACCAAACTCATGTCATGTAGAATCTGAAAGATACATTTTTAAAATCCGTTTTAATACGGACTGTCGAATTGTTGTGTTTCCTGTCTAAAGGCAAATTGTTCAAGCTCACAGTGTTAAAAAAAATCGGACCTCCCCTTTCTGAAGGATCCTGTTCGGCAAACTTCGTAAAATGCAGTGGGGATGGACAGAATTTGAATTAATATAAATGTGTCGGCCGGAAGTTCGGCACCCTTTCACGTGTATGCACGTTTTGCGTGCCAGCGGAAAATATTTCAGGCATCTGCTCCGTCGACTATTGTCCTCCTCTTCCGAACTGGCAGTCTCCAGTTACACTTGACAAATGTCATTTCTGGCCATTGTGCCCGAAGCAGCGACCGTCTGCCATTATTACCTGCCATATAAATTACCTTCGCACACAAACCGGCGCTAATTCCAGAAACTGCAAAATCACCATTCTCACAATTCCTAATTGTGATTCTTTCGGGATCACGTTGTAAAGTGCATTTCGCTACTAAAATGTATATACGAGCTTTATGCCTTTTTGGAAATGTTACAATGCTACGGCCACCTGATGTTTTTTCTATAGGAGGGAATGAGTTCGGCGTTAAAAATTGACTATCAACACATTTCAGTAAAAAATAGAATATTTCAATGTGGATATGAAATTTAAAAAAAATTTCAACAAATTCGTCGACGCGAAAAAAATATAAAAACAATTGCCATCGACTTGAAACTTTCCAAAACAACTGACAACACATGTGATTCTACATTTCCGTAAAAATTAGAAATACATTGTTTCTAAATTTTAGAATATTTCAATGTGAACGCGAATTTCCGAATAATTCACTTTAACTTAGAAGATTATTTATGGTTTTCGTTGTTTTCATTCTCCGTGTTTTGAAGAAGACAGGGCGCAACCCAACGTTTCTGTTTTTTGTTATCAAAAAGACATCCGGATGGAGATTTGTGCCTTTTTATTATCACCGGCGGTAAACTTAATTACTTTTCTGTGGTGGCTTTTAAAAATAATTACGGAATAGAAAGAAACGTTCGGCGATAATTTATCATAATTAGGAGCGGAAATCGCGTGGGACTGAAATGTGACCGTTTCTGAAACAGCACGTGACTGCCAATTAGGCAAACTCGTTGAGGATTAGTAATTTTAATTTGGTTCACGAAATAAATACGAATATTGCTAAATCATTATCGCAGTTCTCATTGAATTCAATGATGGGGAGCAGAAGAAATTATAATAATAAATAAAAGATTTATGTGATAGTTAGTGAATTTAGACTGCAGACTTAAATATCTTATGCATCGTATACACTTTTCGCGAACCGCGCCGCAATTTTGAAACAACATCGCGGCTTTTGACGCAAGTGTGAACGAAGCATTAGAAAAGGAGGTTTCATAATCCAAAAATACGTCATGAATAGTTTTCCAACAATTTCAACTCAAAATTTATGAAATCTTGAAAATTATCATTCTGACAGAAAGTTTCGATTTCAAAGCCAATCCTTTGATGGATTTTGATGAAATTTCAGTATGGTGTTCTAGACATTGACAGATATGAAATTATACAATAATCCAAAAATACTAAAAATACAAATAATTGCCCAACAATTTCAACTAAAAATTTAAGAAAACTTGAAAATTATCATTCTGGTAGAAGGTTTCGATTTCAAAGCCAATCCCTTGATGGATTTTGATGAAATTTCAGGATGATGTTCTACATACTAACAGGTGTGAAATTATGCAATAATCCAAAAATACGTCATGAATAATTGCCCAACAATTTCAACTCAAAATTTATGAAAACTAGAAAATTATCATTCTGGTAGAAGGTTTCGATTTCAAAGCCAATCCTTTGATGGATTTTGATAAAATTTCAGTATGGTGTTCTAGACACTAACAGATGTGAAATTATCCAATAATCCAAAAAAATACGTCATGAATAGTTTCCCAACAATTTCAACGCAAAAATTAAGAAAACTTGAAAATTATCATTCTGATAGAAGGTGTTGATTTCAAAGCTAATCCTTTGATGGATTTTGATGAAATTTTGGTGTGGTGTTCTAGACACTAACAGATGTGAAATTATCCAATAATCCAAAAATACGTCATAAATAGTTTCCCAACAATTTCAACTCAAAATTTATGAAAACTTGAAAATTATTATTCTGCATTAAAAAAAATCATAAGGTCAATTATGCGCAATCAACTTTCAATTTTACTTATGCATTGACTTTCTGCAAGTATATTCAACCGATTCAAACTGTCAAAACTGCCTGAAAGTGTTTCATAAGTCCTAAGGAAATTTTTCAAAATTTATCGAACAGAGCATTGCATTAAAAAAATCATAAGGCCAATTATACGCAATCAACTTTCAATTTTACTTATGCATTGCCTTTCTGCAAGTATATTCAACCAATTTAAACTGTCAAAAATGCCTGAAAGTGTTTCATAAGTCCTACGGAAATTTTTCAAAATTTATCGAAGCGTGCATTGCATTAAAAAAATCATAACTCCAATAATGCGCAATCAACTTTCAATTTTATTTATGCATTGCCTTTCTGAAAGTATATTCAACCAATCCAAACTGTCAAAAATGCCTGAAAGTGTTTCATAAGTCCTAAGGAAATTTTTCAAAATTTATCGAACAGAGCATTGCATTAAAAAAATCATAACTCCAATAATGCGCAATCAACTTTCAATTTTATTTATGCATTGCCTTTCTGCAAGTATATTCAACCAATCCAAACTGTCAAAAATGCCTGAAAGTGTTTCATAAGTCCTACGGAAATTTTTCAAAATTTATCGAAGCGTGCATTGCATTAAAAAAATCATAACTCCAATAATGCGCAATCAACTTTCAATTTTATTTATGCATTGCCTTTCTGCAAGTATATTCAACCAATCCAAACTGTCAAAAATGCCTGAAAGTGTTTCATAAGTCCTAAGGAAATTTTTCAAAATTTATCGAATAGAGCATTGCATTAAAAAAATCATAAGGCCAATTATGCGCAATCAACTTTCAATTTTACTTATGCACTGCCTTTTTGGAAGTATATTCAACCAATTCAAACTGTCAAAAATACCTGAACGTGTTACATAAGTCCTAAGGAATTTTTTAAAAATTTATCGAACAGAGCATTGCATTAAAAAAATCATGAGGCCAATTATGCGAAATCAAATTTCAATTTTACTTATGCGCTGCCTTTCTGCAAGTATATTCAACCAATTCAAACTGTCAAAAATGCCTGAAAGTGTTTCATAAGTCCTAAGGAAATTTTTCAAAATTTATGGAACAGAGTATTGCATTAAAAAAATCATAAGGCCAATTATGCGCAAACAACTTTCAATTTTTCTTATGCACTGCAAATTAAATTACCTGAATACAACGTTTTATATGTACTTACAACAAATTCATCAATTTTTTCACGAGACTTTATTACACCCCGTCACAACGAATAAATTTGTTAGAAGGATTTCGACGCTTTTACCAGAAAATATTGTGCATCTATTATTATCATTATCACTATTGTGACATATATACATTAACATTGTAATTTATATTTGTGTACTTTAATGACACGCCGCAGGGTATGCAAATATTCACGTAAATACACAAATGACGTTGATAAATTATGTTGAAATACTGAAATATCGCATTATTTAGAATGTTTCCTTTGAAATGCAAACCTTCGGTAATGAAGGAATAACTGAAAGCTTAACGGTTGACGTTCTTGAATAATTAAAAATTTTACATTTTCAAACGGCCGGGTTTCAAATATTTTCCACCATTAACATACGAACAATGAGAATGTGCGACATTTTTCTAGATAAGCGATGTCGTTATTTAATGATGAGCTGTCCGTCATTAAATAAATTAAGTGGTGATGTTTTAAAAAGCAAATAAAGGCTGAATTTTTAATTGTGTACTGTAGTCAGTGGCGGCTCGTGGAACATGTTGATGGTAGAGCCACTTATATAATATACGATTTTTTTACGATTTTTATAATCGCAGACTGCAACTTTTTTCTCTGTTTTTCAACTTTTGATGGTTGCCATTTTGTTTCCAGCCGCGATGTGTCAAATATTGAAGTGGATTATCAAAGTTGGGTTCATTCTGGATGCATTTTGAAATTTTGAAGGTCACTTTGGCCGAAATGAATTTTTTACAATTTTTATAAGCGCAGACTGCAATTTTTCTCTGCTTTTCAACTTTTGATGGTTGCCATTTTGTTTCCAGCTACGCTGTGTCAAATATTGAAGTGGATTATCGAAGTTAGGTTCATTCTGGATGCATACTGAAATTTTGAAGGTTACTTTGGCCGAAATGAATTTTTTACAATTTTTATAAGCGCAGACTGCAATTTTTTTCTCTGTTTTTCAACTTTTGATGGTTGCCATTATGTTTCCAGCCACGATGTGTCAAATATTGAAGTGGATTATTAAAGTTATGTTCATTCTGGATGCATTCTGAAGTTTTGAAGGTTACTTTGGCCGAAATGAATTTTTTACAATTTTTATAAGCGCAGGCTGCATTTTTTTCTCTGCTTTTCAACTTTTGATGGTTGCCATTTTGTTTCCAGCCACGATGTGTCAAATATTGAAGTGGATTATCAAAGTTAGATTCATTCTGGATGCATTCTGAAATTTTGAAGGTTACTTTGGCCGAAATGAATGTTTTACAATTTTTATAAGCACAGACTGCAATTTTTTCTCTGCTTTTCAAATTTTGATGGTTGCCATTTTGTTTCCAGCCACGCTGTGTCAAATATTGAAGTGGATTATCAAAGTTAGGTTTATTCTGGATGCATTTTGAAATTTTGAAGGTCACTTTGGCCGAAATGAAATTTTTACAATTTTTATAAGCGCAGACTGCAATTTTTTCTCACCTTTTCAATTTTTGATGGTTGTTATTTTGTTTCCAGCCAGGATGTGTCAAATATTGAAGTGGATTATCAAAGTTAGGTTCATTCTGGATGCATTCTGAAATTTTAAAGGTTTCTTTGGCCGAAATGTATTTTTTACAATTTTTATAAGCGCAGACTGCAATTTTTTTTCACCTTTTCAACTTTTGATGGTTGCCACTTTGTTTCCAGCCACGATGTGTCAAATATTGAAGTGGATTATCAAAGTTAGCTTCATTCTGGATGCATTCGGAAATTTTAAAGGTTACTTTGGCCGAAATGAATTTTTTACAATTTTTATAAGCGCAGACTGCAATTTTTTCTCTGCTTTTCAACTTTTGATGGTTGCCATTTTGTTTCCAGCCAAGATGTGTCAAATATTGAAGTGGATTATCAAAGTTAGGTTTATTCTGGATGCATTCTGAAATTTTGAAGGTTACTTTGGCCGAAATAAATTTTTTACAATTTTTATAAGCGCAGACTGCAATTTTTCCTCACCTTTTCAACTTTTGATGGTTGTTATTTTGTTTCTAGCCACGATGTGTCTAATATTGAAGTGGATTATCAAAGTTAGGTTCATTCTGGATGCATTCTGAAATTTTAAAGGTTTCTTTGGCCGAAATGAATTTTTTACAATTTTTATAAGCGCAGACTGCAATTTTTTCTCACCTTTTCAACTTTTGATGGTTGCCACTTTGTTTCCAGCCAGGATGTGTCAAATATTGAAGTGGATTATCATAGTTAGGTTCATTCTGGATGCATTTTAAAATTTTGAAGGTTACTTTGGCCGAAATGAATTTTTTACAATTTTTATAAGCGCAGACTGCAATTTTTTCTCACCTTTTCAACTTTTGATGGTTGCCATTTTGTTTCCAGCCACGATGTGTCAAATATTGAAGTGGATTATCAAAGTTAGGTTTATTCTGGATGTATTCTAAAATTTTGAAGGTTACTTTGGCCGAAATGAATTTTTTACAATTTTTATAAGCGCAGACTGAAATTTTTTCTCTGCTTTTCAACTTTTGATGGTTGCCATTTTGTTTCCAGCCAGGATGTGTCAAATATTGAAGTGGATTATCAAAGTTAGGTTCATTCTGGATGCATTTTAAAATTTTGAAGGTTACTTTGGCCGAAATGAATTTTTTACAATTTTTATAAGCGCAGACTGCAATTTTTTCTCTGCTTTTCAACTTTTGATGGTTGCCATTTTGTTTCCAGCCAGGATGTGTCAAATATTGAAGTGGATTATTAAAGTTAGGTTCATTTTGGATGCATTCTGAAATTTTGAAGGTTACTTTGGCCGAAATGAATTTTTTACAATTTTTATAAGCGCAGACTGCAATTTTTTCTCTGCTTTTCAACTTTTGATGGTTGCCATTTTGTTTCCAGCCAGGATGTGTCAAATATTGAAGTGGATTATCAAAGTTGATGATAAACCTAACTTTGATGGTTGTCATTTTGTTTCCAGCTATAATCAGTGGCGGCTCGTGGAACATGTAGATGGTAGAACCACTTATACAAAAATTTTCCCACAGCCAACTTTGAAACAAAATTTTGTGGCTCACACGATATAATGGCTAATATTTTTAGCATACCTATACCAACTTTAGATGACCTTGGCAGTGTTGAATTGAACGACTGACAATTTGTTCGGTGACTGAGAATGACGGTCAATCAAGATCGTTTACACAGCCGAAAATATAATACCGGCTTATGGAAACCTGGCTTTTAGCAGTTGAAAATTGACATTGTAGACAGTTGGAAACTGTCATTTTTGGCATTTGAAAATTGTCATATTTGGCTATTACAAATACAAATAAATGTTTGCGAATCCAGCGTAAGTCACTAGATGGCGGTAACACCCTTAATCAACTAATAAATACAATTTTTGGTACAATTGCAATGGAAAACTTTTAATAATTTTGAAATAAATTCTTCTTATTGTTGTCGCGACAGGTGACTTTTACAACAACACCGTTTGATTGTTATTCTATCCCATTCAAGCAAACGCAAGGATTCGTCAACCATTCTAAACGAATTGCACCATTAAATCATAAAGTTTTAATGCATGCATTGAGTGAGATTTTAATTCAAAACTGAAGAATAAACTTCTCCATCCTTAATTATCATATGATTTACGGCACGTAATAAACGGCACTCTGCGCGAGTCTATGAATATAATTGTGTGAAAGCGATTCATTCCAGAATGTACAGACGTAATAAACCATTTGTAAAATCGGCCTTGACAACAAAGGAAAGGGCCGAATTTTGTTCGGAGCGGAAAAAATAAAATCAAACCGCAGCCCAATAAAACTTTACGGTCCCTATAATCTGGGCCGGTCTCAAACGGCGGCGAAAATTTACAACTTTCTCTCTCTCTCTTTCCCGCCCCTCTCTCGACCCGAAATTAGTATTTAGGGCGTTTGCAATTCTAACATCTGCTCGTTGAAACTTGGTATTATTACTATTACTGCGTTCGTTCTCCTTCTGCGAGACATCTGCATTTTTACGTAAACGGGCATTAAAGTACTCACACATACCCAGACTGTTGTGAATTCTGAATTTCAAAAAAATAATGCTTTATAATTAATAATGGTTATTTATGCATCGAGTTTATAATGACGGCTATTATGCATCGAGTTTATAATGACGGTTATTATGCATCGAGTTTATAATGACGGCTATTATAAAAATAATAAACTGTCTTTATTGAAAAGAAAAATACAGATATACAAACAGAATAGGCGAAGTTCAGTTAGTTGTAACCAACTAATACTGCTCTTCCACTTCCAACAGTCGCAAACATTATCCTTATAAAATATGTACATAAAATTGTTTTTTGTTCACGAAAACCCCATCGAATTGCATATTAACGAATTCAATAAATTTACATTAATTGAGCGCCTTATAAGTTTCATAATTAATAAGAAAATTCGCAATACGCCGTTCCATAAACGGCGCACTTACCATGACATTTCTGGATTATTACTCGTAAAATTTCTTTCGCACTAATTTGGCGTAATTGCGTCGCATTAATTAATCTATCGATTCATTTCTTTTTTATAGTTGTGCATAAATAACTCATTAACGTTTTTAAAAAATGCAGTTTTTCCGGCGACCGTAATTTATTCGATAAATTAGACTTTCAAATTCCGCGCGGAGCATTAAAAAGTAATGGAAATTTAATTGAAATTAGAAGGACGTCGATGGAGTGGCGTTTATTAAAAAAAGGGGATATAATTTATGCCCCGGATTCAGGGGGTTCGGACGACCGCCACTTCCCATCTGCTCCTAAAACTTTTTTATATTTTTTTTTTCGTAATTACGCGCGCAACATTTTTATACGAAACTTGCAAATATGGGCAACAAAGGGGAATTTTTAATTATGTAGTTTGTGCAGGTATATCCGCTTTCGCGTATAAAAGTTTACAGGAATTATTATATCTCAAAATCCTGAAAAATGTGGTAAAAACTTAATGCGGAGTTTTTAATAACATAAAACTTATAAACGAAATTCAATCATTAGCAAGCCTGAAATATTTCGCATAATTTCCGTCTGTTTTTTTAAGCCTTTAAAAACATCGAATTTGAGCCTGAGGTACCTGACTTTCAGACGCACAGCCCAGTAATTTTATTCAACCGGGGGGTGATGAAAAAAAAAACAACAACAATATAAAACATTGTAAATACGTAAACTTTATGCGGCACGGGTTTGTATGCAAAGCGGAAATTACAAACAGACGTAATTAAAAAAGGCTCGCCCGATATTTACGCGAAAATGCGGGCCGCGTTTATTTTTCACGTCCCCTCCCGCGCTGTTTAATTGCGAAAGGTTTTTTTTTTAATTTGATAAACGCGCGAATTTCTTTGTCACAAAAGAATTTGTGCGCTGATTCCGATTAGATTAAAATAATTTACGCGCAGAAAGTCGTTAAATTTAACCCCCGCGGGCGGAAAACGCAAATTTTTATATTTAATTGTTACCACATATTAGCTCGGCAAGTTTCGGTGATTGGCGGTCTCTGGTTCGAATGCAGATTGTGTTTTGTCGTTTCCTAGCTACGACATTTTCAAGCCAATTCTCGATTCCACAGCAACTGTATCATGTTCAATAATTTTAATAAATTTGTCGTTTCCCAGCTACAACATTTTCAAGCCGATTCTTGGTTCTAGCAGGACGGAGCTACTGCTCACACTGCGAATAAGCATGCATTTATTACGTGAAATGTTTCTGAATCGACTTTTTTATCCCTTGGCCAGCCACATTGCCTGATCAGTTTTGCGACATTTTTCGAAGTGCATCGTGAAAAGGTACCGTTTTTACTGTTAAAAATTGTCATTTTTGGCATCTGTAAATTGTTATTATTGACAGTTGAAAGTTATCATATTTGGCAGTTAAAAGTTGTCATTTTTGGCAGATACAAATTTTAATTTTTGGATGTTGACAATTTACTTTTTTGACAGTTGAAAATTGTCATTTATTGCTGTTGAAAATTTATTTTTTTGGCAGTTGAAAATTGTCATTTCTTGCTGTTGAAAATTTACTTTTTTGGCAGTTGAAAATTGTCATTTCTTGCTGTTGAAAATGCCGTTTTAGGCAGTTTCAAGTAATCATCGTTGGCAGTGAAAAATGTCATTTTTCGCAGTTGAAGATTGAAGTTATTGTTTGTTAAAAATTGTCATTCTTGACAGTTGAAAATTGTAGTGTTTGGCCGTTGAAAATTGTAAATTTTGGTAGATAAAAAGTGTTCTTTTAGGAAGTTAAAAAATTTAATTTGTATCAGCTGAAAATTGACATTGTAGACAGTTGGAAACTGTCATTTTTGGCGGTTAAAAATTGCCATTTTTAGTTATTAAAAATTGCCAGTTTTGGCAGTTGTAAATGGTAAGCATTGGCGGATAAAAATTGTCATTTTTGTGGGTTAAGAATTGTCGTTATTGGCAGTTGAAACTGGCCATCGTTGGCAGTTAAAAATTGTCATTTTTGACAGTTGGAAATTGTCAAATTTGGCTATTACAAATTGTCATTTTTGGCAATTGAAAATGGTAAGCGTTGACGGATAAAAATTGTCATTTTTTGGTGTTGAGAATTGTCGTGATTGGCAGTTGAAACTGGCCATCGTTGGCAGTTGAAAATTGTCATTTTTGACAGTTGCAAATTGTCGTTTTTGGCAGTTGAAAATTGTCATATTTGGCTATTACAAATTGTCATTTTTGGCAATTGAAAATGGTAAGCGTTGACGGATAAAAATTGTCATTTTTTGGTGTTGAGAATTGTCGTGATTGGCAGTTGAAACTGGCCATCGTTGGCAGTTGAAAATTGTCATTTTTGACAGTTGCAAATTGTCGTTTTTGGCAGTTGAAAATTGTCATATTTGGCTATTACAAATTGTCATTTTTGGCAATTGAAAATGGTAAGCGTTGACGGATAAAAATTGTCATTTAGGGCTGTTGAGAATTGTCGTTATTGGCAATTGAAACTAGCCATTGCTGGCAGTTGAAAATGATCATTTTTGACAGTTGGAAACTGTCATTTTTGGCAGTTGAAAATTGTCGTTTTGGCAGTTGAAAATGGTAAGCGTTGACAGATAAAAATTGTCATTTTTCGGGTGTTGAGAATTGTCGTTATTGGCAATTGAAACTGGCCATCGTTGGCAGTTGAAAATTGTCATATTTGACAGTTGGAAATTGTCGTTTTTGGCAGTTGAAAATTGTCATATTTGACTAATACAAATTGTCATTTTTGTCAGTTGAAAAGGGTAAGCGTTGGCAGTTAAAAATTGTCACTTTTGTGTGTTTTAATTGTCATTTTTGACGGTTGGAAACTGTCATCTTCGGCAGTTGAAAATTGTCATTTTTGACAGTTGGAAATTGCCTGTTTTGGCAGTTGAAAATGGTAAGCGTTGACGGATAAAAATTGTCTTTTTTGTGGACTGAGAACTGTCGTTATTGGCAGTTGAAACTGGTCATCGTTGGCAGCTGAAAATTGTTATTTGTGACAGTTGGAAATTGTCCTTTTTGTTGGTTTAAAATTGTCATTTTTGCCTATTAAAAATTTCCAGTTCTGTCAGTTGAAAATGGTAAGCGTTGACAGATAAAACTCGTCATTTTTGGGTGTTGGGAATTGTCATTTTTGGGTGTTAAGAATTGTCATTATGACAGTTGAAATTGGTCATCGTCGGCAGTTGAAAATTGTCATTTTTGACAGTTGAAAACTGCCGTTTCCGGCAGTTGAAAATTGTCATTTTGGGCTATTAAAAATTGTCGTTTTGGCAGATGAGAATGGTAAGCTGACCGATATAAATTGTCATTTTTGGGTGTTGAGAATTGTCGGTATTGACAAACTAGCCATCGTTGGCAGTTGAAAATTGTCATTTTTGACAGTTGGAAATTGTCGTTTTTGGCAGTTGAAAATGGTAAGCATTGGCAGTTAAAAATTGTCATTTTTGTGTGTTAGAATTGTCATTTTTGACTGTTGAAAACTGTCGTTTTTGACAGTTGAAAATTGTCAGTTTTGACTATTAAAAATTGCCAGTTTTGGCAGTTGAAAATTAACATTTTCTGGCTTTTAAAAATCTCCAGTTTTGGCAGTTGGAAATAGTAAATGTTGTCGGATAAAAATAGTCATTTTTGGGTGTTGAGATTTGTCTTTTTTGGCAGTTTAAACAGATCATCGTTGACAGTTGGAAATTAGCGTTTTTGGCAGTTGAAATTTGTGCTTTTTGGCAGTTGAAAATTGTCAGTTTTGGCTATTACAAATGGTCAGTTTTGGCAGTTGAAAATGGTAAGCATTGACAGATAAAAATTGTCATTTTTGGGTGTTGAGAATTGTCATTTTTGACAGTTGAAGTTGGTCATCGTTGGCACTTGAAAAGTGTCATTTTTTACAGTTGAAAACGGCCGTTTTTGGCAGTTGAAAATTATCAGTTTTGGCTATTAAAAATTGCCGTTTTGGACGTTGAAAATGGTAAGCGTTAACAGATAAAAATTGTCATTTTTCGGTGTTGAGAATTATCACTTTTGACGGTTGGAAACTGTCATTTTTGGCAGTTAAAAATTAACATTTTTTGGCTATTAAAAATTTCCAGTTTTAACAGTTGAAAATGGTAAGCGTTGACGGATAAAAATCGTAATTTTTTGGGTGTTGAGAATTGTCATATTTGGCAGTTAAAATTGATCAATGTTAGCAGTTGAAAATTATCATTTTTGACAGTTGGAAATTGTTGTTTTTTGCAGTTGAAAATTGTCATTTTGCCTATTAAAATTGCCAGTTTTGGCAGTTGCAATGGTAAGCGTTGACAGATAAAAATTGTCATTTTTGGGTGTTAAGAATTGTCATTTCTGACGGTTCGAAACTGTCGTTTCTGGCAGTTGAAAATTAACATTTTTTGTCTATTAAAAATTTCCAGTTTTGACAGTTGAAAATGGTAAGCGTTGACGGATAAAAATCGTAATTTTTGGATGTTGAGAATTGTCATTTTGGGCAGTTGAAACCAATCATTGTTGACAGTTGAAAATTGTCAATTTTGACAATTGGAAATTGTCGTTTTTGGCAGTTGAAAATTGTCACTTTTACCTATTAAAATTGCCAGTTTTGGCAGTTGAAAATGGTAAGCACTGACAGATAAAAATTGTCATTTTTGGGTGTTGAGAATTGTCATTTTTGACAGTTGGAAATTGTCGTTTTTGGCAGTTGAAAATTTTCATTTTTTCTCTATTAAAAATTTTCAGTTTTGGTAGTTGAAAATGGTAAGCGTTGACGGATAAAAGTCGACATTTTTGTTTGATGAGAATTGTCATTTTTGGCAGTTGAAATTGGTCATCGTTAGCAGCTGAAAATTGTCATTTTTGGCTTTTAAAAATTACCATTTTTTGGCTGTTGGATATTGTTAGCGTTGACAGATAAAAATTGTCATTTTCGACAGTTGGAAATTGTTGTTTTCGGCAGTTGACAATTGCCATTTTTGGCTTTTAAAAATTGCCATTTTTACTGTTGGAAATGGTAAGCGTTGACAGATAAAAATTGTCATCGTTGGCAGTTGAAAATTGTCATTTTTTGACAGTTGAAAATTGTCATTTTTGAAAGTTGGAAATTGTTGTTTTTTGCAGTTGAAAATTGTCGTTTTTGGCTTTTAAAAATTGCCATTTTTGGCTGTTGAAAATGGTAAGCGTTCATAGATAAAAATTGCCATCGTTGGCAGTTGAAAATTGTCTTTTTTTGGCAGTTGAAAATTGTCAATTTTGACAGTTGGAAATTGTTGTTTTTTGCAGTTGAAAATTGTCATTTTTGGCTTTTAAAAATTGCCATTTTTTGGCTGTTGGAAATTGTTAGCGTTGACAGATAAAAATTGTCATCGTTGGCAGTTGAAAATTGTCATTTTTTGGCAGTTGAAAATTGTCATTTTTGGCTTTTAAAAATTGCCATTTTTTACTGTTGGAAATGGTAAGCGTTGACAGATAAAAATTGTCATCGTTGGCAGTTGAAAATTGTCATTTTTTGGCAGTTGAAAATTGTCATTTTTGACAGTTGGAAATTGTATTTTGCAGTTGAAAATTGTCATTTTTGGCTTTTAGAAAATGCTATTCTTGGCTTTTGAAAATGGTAAGCGTTGACAGATAAAAATTTTCATCATTGGCAGTTAAAAATTTTCATTCTTGGCTATTAAAAATTGCCATTTTTGGCAGTTGAAAATGGTAAGCGTTGACAGATAAAAATTGTCATCATTGGCAGTTAAAAATTGTCATTTTTCGGCAGTTGAAAATTGTCATTTTTGGCAGTTGAAAATTGTCATTTTTAGGCAGTTCGAAACTACCGTCTTTGGCAGTTAAAAATTGTCATTCTTAGCTATTAAAAAATACCACTTTTTACAGTTAAAAATGGTAAGCGTTGACAGATAAAAATTGTCATTTTTGAGTATTGAGAATTGTCATTTTTGACAGTTGCAACAAATTAGAAAAAATTATATATATATACACGAACGAACGTGGAAAGTAGAAAGGAACATCATGTTTAATTAATGAATCGGAATTGTTGGTAATGTCTTATTATGAGCAGAAAAATAAAATAAAACAGCTTTCGACTGGGATTATAATGGAGTATTGGGTATTGTTCGCCGTGTTTATTGTATTGAAATAATTGAACGTGTGCGAGGTGAGCAGGATATCCTATAATTGTGCTGGCGACAATGTGTAATTATAAATTCAATAGAAATCGCATATTGGACGATGATTTGCATAAATTATCATGAAACTATTGCCTTTTGTTAATTAGATGCGTGCTCAGAGTCGATCGACAAATGGAAATTTGATATTAATGGATTATGAAATTAATTTAGTGTAATCCTACCATGATTATACGAGCATTACCATCAAATGAAATGTACTAACTATTGCTATAAATCGTTTATAATATGAGCGTTCATTAGTGTAATTAGTCTTGCTTGATATCTTCTCTAATTGAAGGAATTTGAAGATCTTGATGAATCATTAACGGTGACTATCACAGTGAAGCACAACAAAGTTGTCGTAGGTAAAGTATAGTGTACAACTTACACGGAATGACTATTTTTCCCTCGTATGAAATGCAGCTTGAGCCGACTTCATACTCGCGAGAAATATGTGTAATACCATGCAAGTTATACACTGTACTTTACCTACGACAATTTTGTTGTGCTTTATTGTGATACACCGTTAATGATTCATCAAGATCTTCAAATTCCTTCAGTTGGAGAAGATATCAGAAATATGACGCAAGACTAATTACACATTCAATCACCAATGATTCAATGAATTCTTCTGATAACCGAAAATATTGGAAATTTTTACCAAATGAAACGACGTATAGATGAATTGAAACTGATGAATTTTTTTTTAACCCAGCATCCTTGATTATCTCTCTAATTACAACGAGCACCTTGTCGTTTCCAATTAATCGCTGTGCTCGTTACCTGTCTGAATTCGAATTAATAACGCACGGCATTAAAAGCTCATTTCCTACACTGTCTCCCCCTCATCTACTCAACTAACTACGCTCCGAAACTACCTCCAGCCCTAAACAGGTAAAAAGGTAATTTATGCATCCGAGTAAACTATTTTGTAATTACTTGCGCTCCGGATAATAATTATTAGCAATGGTCTCTCGGTTAAACGGGTCCACGTGGAGGAGAGATAACAAGGGACCGGATGCCGATAAGAGGCCCGCCCTTAGGAGCCAGAGAGGAAAAGGGCCCTCTCGGCTGGTGGCGTGCGTGAGAACGGCTCAGCCCTGTCGATTATTACCATTTCGAGTTGGAAACTAAAAACTGTAATTACCGTCCCGCTATGATGTCAGCCGTCGTACGTGTTCAGCATTTGCTCTGCGGGTATGCCGAAGAATGAAAAAATAATGTGTAATATTATTCCTTCCATGTATAAAAGGGCGTCATCAGCTGTAATTATACTTAAATATTTACATTAGTAGCAAGAAATTTATACGTAATTAATCGTGTATTACCGTAATGGTCCTGCTGTCGTAATCCAATCATAAATGAAAATGTTCTTGAAAAAATAATAATTTCGATACTTTGTAAGCATACTGTAATGACAAAAAGTTTAAGATTGCAATATATTTTCCTTCATAATTTTATAATAATTTCAAAAATTCCGCCGGCAGATTTTGATACAATCCCACTTGAATCGAAAAATTTAAAGTTGCTCATTTACCACTTGGCCAAAAAAATTAACAGGATTGCAAAAAAATAAAATTAAAATAATTGCCAGCGAGTTGAAGTTTCACATTTCTATTCAAAATTGATTAGGGATTACCCTACTATGAAAATCTGAAAACACCCCATCCCTAAACTTCGAGTTAATCTCATTCGAACAGAGCATATAATTGTGGAAAAACACAATAATTTCCACGACTTAAAAAAAATATAAAAATAATTGCCAGCGACTTGAAATTTCACAAATCTATTCAAAATTTATTAGGGATTACCCTACTATGAAAATCTGAAAACACCACATCCCTAAACTTCGAGATAATCTCATTCGAACAGAGCGTATAATTGTGGAAAAACACAATAATTTCGACGACTTGAAAAAAATATAAAAATTATTGCCAGCGACTTGAAATTTCACAAATCTATTCAAAATTTATTAGGGATTACCCTACTATGAAAATCTGTAAACAGCCCATCCCTAAAATTCGAGTTAATTTCATTCGAACAGAGCGTATAATTGTGGAAAAACACAATAATTTCCACGACTTAAAAAAAAAATTAAAATTTCCCAGCGACTTGAAATTTCACAAATCTACTCAAAATTGATTAGGGATTACCCTACTATGAAAATCTGAAAACACCCCATCCCTAAACTTTGAGATAATCTCATTCGAACAGAGCGTATAATTGTGGAAAAACACAATAATTTCCACGACTTGAAAAAAATATAAAAATCATTCCCAGCGACTTAAAATTTCACAAATCTATTCAAAATTTATTAGGGATTACCCTACTATTAAAATCTGAAAACACCCCATCCCTAAACTTTGAGATAATCTCATTCGAACAGAGCGTATAATTGTGGAAAAACACAATAATTTCGACGACTTAAAAAAAAAATAAAAATTTCCCAGCGACTTGAAATTTCACAAATCTACTCAAAATTGATTAGGGATTACCCTACTATGAAAATCTGAAAACACCCCATCCCTAAACTTCGAGTTAATCTCATTCGAACAGAGCGTATAATTGTGGAAAAACACAATAATTTCGACGACTTGAAAAAAATATAAAAATAATTGCCAGCGACTTGAAATTTCCCAAATATATTCAAAATTCATTAGGGATTACCCTACTACAAAAATCTGTAAATACTCCATCCCTAAACTTCGAGATAATCTCATTCGAACAGAGCGTATAATTGTGGAAAAAAAAATAATTTCGACGACTTGAAAAAAATATAAAAATAATTGCCAGCGACTTGAAATTTCACAAATATATTCAAAATTCATTAGGGATTACCCTACTATAAAAATCTGTAAATACTCCATCCCTAAACTTCGAGATAATCTCATTCGAACAGAGCGTACAATTGTGGAAAAACACAATAATTTCGACGACTTGAAAAAAATATAAAAATAATTGCCAGCGACTTGAAATTTCACAAATCTATTCAAAATTTATTACGGATTACCCTACTATGAAAATCTGAAAACACCCCATCCCTAAACTTCGAGATAATCTCATTCGAACAGAGCGTATAATTGTGGAAAATCACAATAATTTCGACGACTTGAAAAAAAAATAAAAATAATTGCCAGCGACTTAAAATTTCACAAATCTATTCAAAATTTATTTGGGATTACCCTACTATGAAAATCTGTAAACACCCTATCCCTAAACTTCGAGATAATCCCATTCGAACACAGCGTCAATTATGGAAAAACACAATAACTTCGACGACTTGAAAAAAATATGTAAACAATTGCCATCGACTTAAAATTTCACCAATCCATTCAAAATTCATTCAGGATTACGTTTCCACAAAAAACTGAAACCACCCCATTCCCTAATTTCGATATAATCCCATTCAAACCGATCGCGAAATTGTAAAAAAAATGCAATTATTTCGGCGTCCCAAGAAAATATGTAAACAATTCCAATCGACTTAAAATTTCACATATCTATCCAAAATGCATTCGGCATTACGCTACTGTAAAAATCTGTAAACACCCCATCCCTAAACTTCGAGATAATCCCATTCGAACAGAGCGTACAATTGTGGGAAAATACAATAATTTCGGCGACTTGAAAAAAATATAAAAATAATTGCTAGCCACTTGAAATCTCACTAATTCATTCAAAATTCATTCAGGATTATGATTCTACAAAAAACTGAAACCTCCCCATTCCCAAATTTCGACAAAATCCCATTCGAACCGAGCGCGAAATTGTGACAAAAAAATACAATTATTTCGACGTCCTAAGAAAATATGTAAACAATTGCAATCGACTTAAAATTTCCCATTTCTATTCAACATTTATTCGGGATTACTCTACTGTAAAAATCTGTAAACACCCCATCCCTAAACTTCGAGATAATCCCATTTGAACAGAGCGTATAATTGTGGAAAATATAATAATTTCGACGACTTGAAAAAAATATAAAAATAATTGCTAGCCACTTGAAATCTCACTAATTCATTCAAAATTCATTCAGGATTATAATTGTATAAAAAACTGAAACCTCCCCATTTCCCAATTTCGACAAAATCCCATGCGAACCGAGCGCGAAATTGTGAAAAAAATGCAATTATTTCGGCGCCCTAAGAAAATATGCAAACAATTGCAATCGACTTAAAATTCAACATATCTATTCAAAATTTATTCGCGATTACGCTACTGTAAAAATCTGTAAACACCCCATCCCTAAACTTCGAGATAATCCCATTTGAACAGAGCGTGTAATTGTGAAAAAATGTAATAATTTTGTCGACTTGAAAAAAAATGTAAAAACAATTGCTATTGACTAGAAATTACACAAATCTATTCAAAATTCTTTTGAATTTACAATTCCACAAACATTTGTAAACACCGTATCCCCATATTTTGAGATAATTCCATTTGAACAGAGCGTGTAATTGTGAAAAAATGTAATAATTTCGTCGACTTGAAAAAAATGTAAGAACAATTGTCATCGACTGGAAACTTTACAAATCTATTCAAAATTCTTTCCACAAAAATCTATAAACATCCCATCCCTAAATTTTGCGATAATTCCATTTGAACAGAGCGTATAATTGTGAAAAAATATAATAATTTCGTCGACTTGGAAAAAAAATGTAAAAACAATTACCATCGACTTGAAATTACACAAATCTATTCAAAATTCTTTTGAAGGTCGATAGCCAATAAAGAATCTTTACACATTTAATTATTATAGTTAAGCAAGATTTGTTTATATCATAGACTAAATGTATGAATTCTTTAATAAAGATGATTTATATATATTCTTTTGAATTTATGATTCCATAAAAATTAATTTTGAAATAATTCCATTTGACCAGAGCGTGTAATTGTAAAAAATCGTAATAATTTCGTCGACTTGGAAAAAATGTAAAAACAATTGCTATCGACTGGAAACTTTACAAATCTATTCAAAATTCGTTTGAATTTATGATTCACCAAAAATCCCTAAACACTCCATCCCTAAATTTTGAAATAATTCCATTTGAACAGAGCGTGTACTTGTGAAAAAATATAATAATCTCGTCGACTTGAAAAAAAAAATGTAAAAACAATTGCTATCGAGTTCAAATTTCACAAATCGATTCAAAATTCATTTGGGATTACGATTCTATAAAAATCTGTAAACACCCCATCCCTAAATTTCGAGATAATTCCGTTTGAACAGAGCGTGTAATTGTGAAAAAATGTAATAATTTTGTCGACTTGAAAAAAATGTAAAAACAATTGCCATCGACTGAAAATTACACAAATCTATTAAAAATTCATTTGAATTTATGATTCCACAAAAATCCCTAAACACTCCATCCCTAAATTTGGAAATAATTCAATTTGAACAGAGCGTGTAATTGTGAAAAATTATAATAATTTCGTCGACTTGGTAAAAATGTAAAAACAATTGCCATCGAGTTGAAATTACACAAATCTATTCAAAATTCTTATGAATTTATGATTCTACAAAAATCCCTAAACACTTCATCCCTAAATTTCGAGATAATTCCGTTTGAACGGAGTGTGTAATTGTGAAAAAATATAATAATTTCGTCGACTTGAAAAAAAATGTTAAAATAATTACCATCGACCCTGAAATTTTACAAATCGATTCAAAATTCATTTGGGATTACGATTCTATAAAAATCTGTTAACACCCCATCCCTAAGTTTCGAGATAATTCCATTTGAACAGAGCGTGTAATTGTGAAAAAATATAATAATTTCGTCGACTTGAAAAAAATGTTAAAACAATTACCATCGACTGGAAATTTTACAAATCGATTCAAAATTCATTTGGGATTACGATTCTATAAAAATCTGTATACACTCCCATCCCTAAATTTCGATATCATTCTGAGCAGAGCGTTAAATTGTGAAAAAATACAATAATTTCGACGACAACAATTGCTGCTGTCTTCAAAAATAGGGGAGGGACGATGGACGATGGACGATGGTAATCAGAACATCTTTTTTTTCTATTGACGTCCATGAATATTTTACAATCTATCTTTAGGGCCTTTAATAAAGTTTATATTTGTTATAATGATATGGCAAGTGGCTTTCCCTTACAATATCTTACAATCCCTTACACTCCCTGAAAATTCCTTACAATCCCTTAAAATCCCTTACAATCCCTTACAATCTCTTGCAATCAGGTTGATAATTATTTGTTAGATGAATTTTTAATTTTATTCAATTGGCTGGAAGTGTTGAACTTGTTTACTTGCAGAATTGCAACTGATTGATTTGGGCGTGTAATTAGTCTTGCGCGTATTTCTGATATCTTCTCTAACTGAAGGAATTTGAAGATCTTGATGAATCATTAGTACAAACTAGAGATGAGCGAAATGATCCTTTTTTTCACGACGACTTTTGAAACTTTTGACTTAAAAAACAGAAAGTATGTCTCGAAAACAATGATGGGCAAAAAAATAGGTCCTCACTTCGAAAAAGTACAAACCAAGGGTCGTTCACAATCGTTCTAAAATTAGGAAGCGTTCAATAAATTTTAATAAAACGAAATATAGCCTGAATATATGAATATTCAACCTGTTCGTAACTCTGCAAGCAAAATTGGAAGCAAAGAAAAATGTCTATATTAGATTTTCTTGCTGGTCTCCGTACTCTTTGCATACTTTTAAACACTAAGAATGAATAAACCCAAGAAATATCAAAACAACGAATTTGACGAGGTACTACAAGTTACGCCCCATGTATGTAGAAGCGGCGATGCAAACATCTTTAAATCTACTCCGTCATTTTGACACATGGGAGGTTAGGTTTTATCTCTCGCGCCATTGGTCACGCTCAGCAGTGCGGGAATGATCAGCTGATCATTCTCGCACAGGAATGATCAGCTGATTATTCTCATACAGGAACGAAAGGCGTGAGCAATGCACTACATATACCACACATTCACAAGCTTGTAATGAGCGCATTTCCTAGTTATCCTTGGTAAAATAAATTGTTCAACTGACAACCGAAAATACAACAATTCATCTTACAAAAAAAAACCTACCGATTATATTAACTGTGTGTGAAGCCAATTCTTAAACAAACTGTAGCAAACGTTACGATAACAATACCGAACATCGTTGAGCGTGAACATTTTTTTTTGTGTGTTATTGTGAAATCCGGAAGAACCCTTATCCGCAATCATCTTTCTATTTAAATGCAAAAAGTAATCTGTTCTCACACAATCGGAAATATCTTTACATTTAACACAAAAAGTAAACTAGATCTCCGACAAATCCCCAGTCTGCTCATGAATTTATACATTTTCCATGGAAAAATGTAAATTTCCGAGCGTCCGTTCCGCTTGATTTGCTCCCCTTGTCATCCCTCATCCTGTTGCTCTTGTCACTCCTCTTTATACCTGAATCTAACCTCGTTTAAACCCTCGTTTATTTCGCGAGCGGAGAAATTAACGGTAACACAACGCCTAATTGTCACACTGTAAGGAGCTAATTTTGCAATTCCGTGTGTAGTCACAGAGAAATTGAAGAATAATTACAAAATATTAGAAAAAAAGTGTTAACAAATATACATTTAGATAATTCTTGTTAATAAATGTTTCTCGTACACTTTCCCATCAGAAGAACGAGAAAAATCGATTGTTGTTTTAAAATTTCTGGCAAAAAATTTGGCATGTAAATTTTAAAACAGCAATCGATTTTTCTCGTTCTTCTGATGGGAAAGTGTACGAGAAACATCTATTAATAAAAATTATCTAATTGTATATTTGTTAATTAAATAATTGTGTTTAGAAAAAAAGTCGAATTTTCAAATTTTAATTTTCAAAATCCGCTGAAATGTTTATAAATTTCTTCAAGCCATCTTGACTTAACTCAAGACATTCTCACATGAAAATTAAGAAAAAAAAACACACATTAACTGCTCGATTAGGTTTTATTTTATTTTTAATTCTTTAAATTTATTTATTTTTTTTTACTTTGGCAGGTGCCCTTCAGTCACATCGGTTATTGTAATATATCATTCATATTAAATGAAAATAGACATCCACAAACACCCATGCCCTCGCCGGGATTCGAACCCAGGACCATCCGCATTACTTTAAATTTATGTCCACTGTTATCTCTAGGATTATTATTATCAATGCGGTTGAATTATACACTTACTTTTCTGAAATATTAAAATTTCCAAGAAATTGCGTATAAACTAATTTACGGTTATCAGAAATCAACAAAATTATCTTAAGATAAATTTGAATATGGTTAAATAATATTTCGCGTATATTTATTCTATCAATGACTCAAATCCAAACCGGTATCTAAAATCATGTATCAACATGCTATGTTTGGTAATAACATAAATAAAGTCCACTTTGGCCATGTTACAAATTGATAACTTTATTGCTAAATTAATTACAAGCAACAAAATGCGATAACGGATGTTTTGACTGAAAAAATGTATACATTGTAATCTTAAGCATAGTTACAGCGTTAACTCGTGATAAAACATATTATTATTACTATTATCAGGGGCGGCTCGTTATGTAGAGCCAAGGAGCCAAGGCACTACCTCTAATTTCAAACGAAACAAGGTTTTTTTAAATAATTCTAAAAACACCGATTTGTCATTTTTAATGTTAAACCGATGCATGCGAAAGTTTCATGAGACGAGAAAAATGCAATGCATTTATTTAAGAATATATCTCTTGAAAAAATTTGAAAAATTCTTCCAGAATTGTGTTTTGTGTTGTTATCTTGAAAACCGGTGATGGGGTATTTTGAGTTTTTTGGAGGTTTATTAAGATGAATGTATTTTGAGTAAATTTGAAAAGTTTCAAGTGTGTTACAGTTGTTTTTGTATTTTTTTTTTCAATCCGAAGAAGTGAAACTTAAAAAATCTTAAGGGCTGTTCTCGGTCGGTTATCTTAAAAACTTGTGATGGGGTATTATGGGTTTTTTAGAGGCTTATTATGAACAATGTATTTTGAGTAAATTTTGAGAATTTCAAGTGTGTTGCACTTGTTTTTATATTTTTTTTCACTCGGAAGAAGTGAAACTCAAAATCTTGAAAACCAGTGATGGGGTTTTTTGAGTTTTTTTTGGAGAATTGTTAAGATTATGGTATTTTGAGTACATTTGGAAAATTTCAAGTGTGTTGCAGTTGTTTTTATAATTTTTTTTCACTCGTGCAAATTAAAAAAAATCTGAAGCGCTGTTCTCGGTCGGTTATCTTGAAAACCTGTGATGGAGTTTTTGAGTTTTTGGAAGGTTATTAAGATTATTATATTTTAAGTGAATTTAGAAAGTTTCAAGTATTTTACAGCTGTTTTTATATTTTTTTCGCGTCAACAAAAAATGATTAAAATTTTTCATAAATTTACACGAAAAATCGCAAAAGCAATCGATGGAATGTATTTGAATTTTCTACCAAATCACTCTTGAATTAATATTGAGTGATTTTGTGAAGTTTCAAGTGGATGGCAATTGTTTTTATATTTTTTTCGCGTCGACGAATTTGTTGCAATTTTTTTAAATTTCATCTCCGTTCACATTGAATTATTTAAAAATTAATAAAATTTAAAAACAATGCATTTCTAATTTTTACGGAAATGCAGAATTACATGTGTTGACAGTTGTTTTGGAAAGTTTCAAGTCGATGGAAATTGTTTTTATATTTTTTTCGCGTCGACGAATTTATTGCAATTTTTTTTAATTTCATCTCCGTTCACATTGAAATATTCTAAAATTTAGAAACAATGCATTTCTAATTTTTACGGAAATGTAGAATCACATGTGTTGTCAGTTGTTTTGGAAAGTTCCAAGTCGTTGGCAATTGTTTTTATATTTTTTGCGCGTCGACGAATTTGTTGCAATTTTTTTTAAATTTCATCTCCGTTCACATTGAAATATTCTAAAATTTAGAAACAATGCATTTCTAATTTTTACGGAAATGTAGAATCACATGTGTTGTCAGTTGTTTTGGAAAGTTTCAAGTCGATGGAAATTGTTTTTATATTTTTTTCGCGTCGACGAATTTGTTGCAATTTTTTTTTAAATTTCATCTCCGTTCACATTGAAATATTCTATAATTTAGAAACAATGCATTTCTAATTTTTACGAAAATGTAGAATCACATATGTTGTCAGTTGTTTTGGAAAGTTTCAAGTCGATGGCAATTGTTTTTATATTTTTTTCGCGTCGACGAATTTGTTGCAATTTTTTTTTAAATTTCATCTCCGTTCACATTGAAATATTCTAAAATTTAGAAATAATGCATTTCTAATTTTTACGGAAATGTAGAATCATATGTGTTGTCAGTCGTTTTTGGAAAGTTTCAAGTCGATAGAAATTGTTTTTATATTTTTTTCGCGTCGACGAATTTGTTGCAATTTTTTTTTAATTTCATTTCCGTTCACATTGAATTATTCTAAAATTTAGAAACAATGCATTTCTAATTTTTACGGAAATGTAGAATCACATGTGTTGTCAGTTGTTTTGGAAAGTTCCAAGTCGTTGGCAATTGTTTTTATATTTTTTGCGCGTCGACGAATTTGTTGCAATTTTTTTTAAATTTCATTTCCGTTCACATTGAATTATTCTAAAATTTAGAAACAATGCATTTCTAATTTTTACGGAAATGTAGAATCACATGTGTTGTCAGTTGTTTTGGAAAGTTCCAAGTCGTTGGCAATTGTTTTTATATTTTTTGCGCGTCGACGAATTTGTTGCAATTTTTTTTAAATTTCATCTCCGTTCACATTGAAATATTCTAAAATTTAGAAACAATGCATTTCTATTTTTTACGGAAATGTAGAATCACATGTGTTGTCAGTTGTTTTGGAAAGTTTCAAGTCGATGGCAATTGTTTTTATATTTTTTTCGCGTCGACGAATTTGTTGCGATTTTTTTTTAAATTTCATCTCCGTTCACATTGAAATATTCTAAAATTTAGAAACAATGCATTTCTAATTTTTACGAAAATGTAGAATCACATGTGTTGTCAGTTGTTTTGGAAAGTTTCAAGTCGATGGCAATTGTTTTTATATTTTTTTCGCGTCGACGAATTTGTTGCAATTTTTTTTAAATTTCATCTCCGTTCACATTGAATTATTCTAAAATTTAGAAACAATGCATTTCTATTTTTTACGGAAATGTAGAATCACATGTGTTGTCAGTTGCTTTGGAAAGTTTCAAGTCGATAGAAATTGTTTTTATATTTTTTTCGCGTCGACGAATTTGTTGCATTTTTTTTTAAATTTCATCTGCGTTCACATTGAAATATTCTAAAATTTAGAAAGAATGCATTTCTAATTTTTACGGAAATGTAGAATCACATATGTTGTCAGTTGTTTTGGAAAGTTTCAAGTCGATGGCAATTGTTTTTATATTTTTTTCACGTCGACGAATTTGTTGCAATTTTTTTTTAAATTTCATCTCCGTTCACATTGAAATATTCTAAAATTTAGAAAGAATGCATTTCTAATTTTTACGGAAATGTAGAATCACATGTGTTGTCAGTTGTTTTAGAAAGTTTCAAGTCGATAGAAATTGTTTGTATATTTTTTTCGCGTCGACGAATTTGTTGCATTTTTTTTAAATTTCATCTGCGTTCACATTGAAATATTCTAAAATTTATTCTAAAAATTTAGAAACAATGCATTTCTAATTTTTACGGAAATGTAGAATCACATGTGTTGTCAGTTGTTTTGGAAAGTTTCAAGTCGATGGCAATTGTTTTTATATTTTTTTCACGTCGACGAATTTGTTGCAATTTTTTTTTAAATTTCATCTCCGTTCACATTGAAATATTCTAAAATTTAGAAAGAATGCATTTCTAATTTTTACGGAAATGTAGAATCACATATGTTGTCAGTTGTTTTGGAAAGTTTCAAGTCGATAGAAATTGTTTTTATATTTTTTTCGCGCCGAAGAATTTACTGCAATTTTTTTTAAATTTCATCTCCGTTCACATTGAATTATTTTAAAATTTAGAAACAATGCATTTATAATTTTTACGGAAATGTAGAATCACATGTGTTGTCAGTTGTTTTTGAAAGTTTCAAGTCGATGGCAATTGTTTTTATATTTTTTTCGCGTCGACGAATTTGTTGCAATTTTTTTTTATTCCATATCCACATTGAAATATTCTAATTTTTACTAAAATGTAGAATCACATGTGTTGACAGTTGTTTCAGAAAGTTTCAAGTGGGTGGTAATTGTTTTTAAATTTTTTTCGCGCCAAAAAAACACGAAAAATCGCCAAAGCAATCGACGGAATGTATTGGAATTTTCTACCATCAAAATGTTCCACGTGCCGCCACTGACTATTACATTAATTAATCGATGAAATTAAACAGTGAAAGCATTCCTAAATTAGCTAATTTTTTTAATTTAATTGAATTTGTAACGTTGATTGCAGAAATCTCCTATTACCGACTTTCGCAAACGACAGAATCGAATTTCTAATTAGTGGAAACTAATTAACATTTTCAAATGATAATTGCCAAAATACTTCCACGCACATTTGCTAACAAAAAAAAAACATAATTCGATAGTAATAATCTGCGGTGGTGATTTAAAAATGTTAATGACCCAATTACCCAATAATTACGTTCCAAGCATGTTCAGCAATTATTTCTAGAGCAAATTAAGAATATTGACACAACGACCTCTTCTAAATTTAATAACTACTTTCTACCCAATTTCCATTTCCGGTGATTAGTATTCAAATGAACGACGCGTGCATTTGCATACTTCTTTTTCATATGTAACATTTGTTAATTAATTATAAATTTTTATATACAGGCTGTTTCCTCAAAAACGCCGTAAGCCATAGCTCCATAATTTATGGTCCGATTTTAATTATTACATGAAAATCAATCGCTTTATGTAAACGACAGAATCCACTAATTTTTTATCTTTTTAACGTAAACGTTATCCACTTATTTTTTATTTTTTTAACGTAAACGTTATCCACTTATTTTTTTTTTTTTAACGTAGACGTTATCCACTTATTTTTTATTGTTTTAACGTAAACGTTATCCACTTATTTTTTTTTTTTAAGTAAACGTTGTTATCAAACGATAGTATTAAACATATAATTTTATTTATTTATTTTCCTTTGTTACAATGCTTGAACGATATTTCTAAATAAGATACAAAATTGTATAATCTTACATCTTTATTAACAGAAACAAAAATGATGTTAGTTTGTTAATCTGCCAAATGGCCATCGACTAGAAGTCTTTCTGCCTCGATAGTAATAATTAATTTTGTAAAAAAAAAAATTCTGTTCAATCAATTTAATTCGAGTTTAAATGGCAAGCAAAAGATGCCCACTGGAACGTACGTATACATTTTAAAACTAGTAATGACTTTGTGTCTCAGACGTAATTTATTATTGCAGCTCTAACAATAACACGCAAATAAATTACCAGTAAATATGAGTAATGAGGCTATGGGAAAATATGGGGCAAATTCACAACAGCACTTAAATTCTCATAATGACGCCGGTCTGAACGAAAACAACAATATTTTGTTATGAAATCTAAATGGGTTAGTAATTGACCAATTGTTTATTTATGAAAATGACATCCATTCATCAATAATTGATGCTGATCTGGCCATTAGTGTAATTCTAGTTACTTTAAGATTCTAAATAGATACAATCATTCTCAATAATCCATAATCCCGGAGAACCGAGAGGATTCTTTGTGAATGATTTGCTAAATTTGTAGGCTGGGTTCAAATATTATACGGTTATAAAAAAATAATAATTATTGTAGACACCGCCCGTGTAGAAATACTAAGAAGTTAGGATAATGCAATACAAAGGCCCGACAAGGGATAATGAATGGATTTACTCGTCCTTAGAAAATTTCCAAGTAAGGCGTAATTTGGACACTCTGATAATAATGGGGAGGAATTACTCAGTGGCGGATCCAGGAGGCGAAAATAAATAATGGAAAAGTAAAAAATTAAACCAACTAGAGCATTCTGCCACAATAATAATAATAATAATAATAATAATAAACCATTTATTTGCCAAAGACAAAACAATATTAATTAACAGTATTACAGAAAAAATAAATATAAATTTACTTGAGACAACCGCACAGATTTAGAAAACAAAAAAAAATTGTATTTTTTTAAGTTCGAAGATTTCAAATTTGCGATTTTGATTTTTATATTTGCATAACTGCCGAACGCTTCGTACGATTTTGATTGCCCTAACGTCAAAATATGGTATATTAAGTGTGATTTTAAAACGCATTACAAAATTTTCTTGTCAAATTAACACAAAATCCAAAAATTGTATTTTTTGAAAGCTTGAAGATTTCAATTTCTGCATTTTTATTTTTGAAATTGCGTAGCTGCCAAACGCGTTGTCCAATTTTAATAACCCTAACGTCAAAATGGGGCGAATTTAGTGCAATTTAAAAACTGGTAAATAAATATTTTCCTGAAATCAACGCAAAACGTCAAAACTCCATTTTTACCGAGGATTTAAAAGCAGAAGTTTTGTTTTTTGAAATTGCACAACTGCTGGACGCGTTGTAGATTTTGATTATTTGATAACGTCAAAACATGGCGAATTCAGTGTAATTTTAAAATAGATTACAAAATTTTCTCCGTCAAATTAACACAAAATCCAAAAATTGTATTTTTTGAAAGCTTGAAGATTTCAAATTCTGCTTTTTTATTTTTGAAATTGCATAGCTGCCAGACGCGTTGTCCAATTTTAATAATGCTAACGTCAAAATGGGGCGAATTTAGTGCAATTTTAAAACTGCTAAATAAATATTTTCGTCAAATCAACGCAAAACGTCAAAACTCCATTTTTACCGAAGATTTAAAAGCAGAAGTTTTGTTTTTTGAAATTGCACAACTGCTGGACGCGTTGTAGATTTTGATTAATTTGATAACATCAAAACATGGCGAATTAAGTGCAATTTTAAAATAGATGACAAATTTTTTTCGCAAAATTAACATAAAATATAAGTTCATGGAAAATTGTAATAATTTTGATGACGCGAAAAAAATATAAAAATAATTGCTATCCACGTGAAACTTTTCAAAATCACTCAATATGAATTCAAGATTGATATTGTGAAAAATTACAATACATTCCGTCAATAGCTTTTGAGTTATTTCAGGCAAACACGCTGTAAATTTATGAAAAATTGTAACAATAATCTTGTTGACTCAAAAAAAAATATAAAAACAATTGCTATCTACTTGAAACTTCTCAAAATCATTCAATATTAATTCAAGATTAATATAGTGAAAAATTACAATATATTGTGTCAATAGCTTTTGAGTTATTTCAGGCAAACACGCTGTAAATTTATGAAAAATTGTAATAATAATCTTGTTGACTTAAAAAAATATAAAAACAATTGCTATCTACTTGAAACTTCTCAAAATCATTCAATATTAATTCAAGATTGATATTGTGAAAAATTACAATACATTCCGTCAATAGCTTTTGAGTTATTTCAGGCAAATATGCTGTAAATTTATGAAAAATCGTAACAATAGTCTTGTTGACTCAAAAAAAAATATAAAAACAATTGCTATCCACTTGAAACTTCTCAAAATCATTCAATATTAATTCAAGATTGATATTGTGAAAAATTACAATACATTCCGTCAATAGCTTTTGAGTTATTTCAGGCAAACACGCTGTAAATTTATGAAAAATTGTAACAATAATCTTGTTGACTAAAAAAAAATATAAAAACAATTGCTATCCACTTGAAACTTCTCAAAATCATTCAATATTAATTCAAGATTGATATTGTGAAAAATTACAATACATTCCGTCAATAGCTTTTGAGATATTTCAGGCAAATACGCTATAAATTTATGAAAAATTCTAACAATAATCTTGTTGACAAAAAAATATATATAAAAACAATTGCTATTCACTTGAAACTTCTCGAAATGATTCAATAATAATTCAAGAATGATTTGGTGAAAAATTACAATACATTTCGCCAATTGCTTCTTCGATATTTCATGCAAATAAGGTAGAAATTTATAAAAAATTGTAATAATTTTGTTGACGCGAAAAAAAATTAAAAATAATTGCTATCCACTTGAAACTTCCCAATATCACTCAATATCAATTCAAGAATGATTTGATGAAAATTACAATACATTCTGTCAATAGCTTTTACGATATTACAGGTAAACACGTTGTAAATTTATGAAAAATTGTATTTATTTTGATAATGCGAAAAAAATATAAAAACAATTGTTATCCACTTGATGCTTCTCAAAATCACTCAATATTAATTCAAGAATGATTTGGTGATATATTACAATACATTCCGCCAATTACTTCTGCGATATTTCATGCAAATAAGGTAGGAATTAAAAAAAAATTGTAATAATTTTGTTGATGCGAAAAAAAAATTAAACACAATTGCTATCCACTTGAAACTTCTCAATATCACTCAATATCAATTCAAGAATGATTTTATGAAAAATTACAATACATTCTGTCAATAGCTTTTACGATATTTCATACAAACACGATGTAAATTTATGAAAAATTTGAATAATTTTGTTGACGAGAAAAAAATATAAAAACAATTGCTATCCACTTGAAACTTTTCAATATCACTCAATATCAATTCAAGAATGATTTGGTGATATATTACAATACATTCCGCCAATTGCTTCTGCGATATTTCATGCAAATAAGGTAGAAATTTTAAAAAAATTTGTAATAATTTTGTTGACACGAAAAAAAATTTAAAACAATTGCTATCCACTTGAAACTTCTCAATATCAATTCAAGAATGATTCGATGAAAAATTACAATCCATTCCGCCAATTGCTTCTGCGATATTTCATGCAAATAAGGTAGAAATTTATTAAAAAAAAATTGTAATAATTTTGTTGACGCGAAAAAAAAATTAAAAACAATTGCTATCCACTTGAAACTTCTCAATATCACTCAATATCAATTCAAGAATGATTTGATGCAAAATTACAATACATTCCGTCGATAGCTTCTGCGATATTTTATGCAAACACGGTGGAAATTTATTAAAAATTGTTGATAAAAACAAGTGTTATGTGCGGCGATGTAGAGGTCGTTTGAATAGAGAAGATCTCTGTTTGCGCCAGATTTCAATGATTCAAGGAAATCTACACTTATTTAGGGGATGTTAAATTGAGAACCAACTGTCAACTGTCTAGTTTATCTGTTAACAAATTTTTGGTGTTTCAAAATTATTGGTATCTTTTTTAATACGTTTTTTTTTCATTTCTTTTAGTCATGAACCACAACTGATTTTAAATTATGATTTGTATTATTTAATGTTAGTATTTATTTATTTATTTATTTTCTCAACAGACCCAAAATCCAATTACAGGAAAAGTTATAACTTAACCCATAACTTTTTTAGCCACGAATCTATAATTTTTGGTATATATTTAAAATATGCCTACCAAAAATTATTCTATAAGATTTCCTGTAAATCAAATTTTTTAACTTATTAATTTAGATTGTCTACTGTTAGATTGATCAGTGACATCTTAAAACAAATAATCGAACTATGAAGTTTTTTTACATATTGGCGTTTAAAAGGATGGTGGCGCCACCTGGGTTAATAGAATAATATACTTACTTATGAAAATTAAATTAACTGATAAGCTCAACTAATGAAAATAATATTATGATTACGCGGAAATATTGTCTAGAAACATTTTTAGCGATATATTAAAAATCTGTATTTAGCAGCAACGTGAATAAAACTGTATTATTATTATTATTATATAATAATAATAATAATACGTTTATTAACGGGATTCACCCTTTTTTTACAATGTAATACATACATATAATGAGTACAAAAAATTAATACATAATAATGGTTTGAGCAAATACAAAATAAAAATTTATTAACCTTATATACGAAGAAAGATATACTATAGCGACTGGGTTAGTTAACGCATTACACTATAACTAGCAATTTTACACGAACCAATTATGGCTTTTGAGTCAGTAAAACCAAAGCATTAATTAATTTTGGAAATAATGACTGACTTGCAGGAAGCCAGAGAATTATTAAAAATGTCAAACTCATGAGACATATTGAGCAAATTTACATTTCTCATAATTATTTCTATTGGAGAATAATAACCATAATTAGTTCGATGAAAATTCGGCCGAAACAAAGATGCATTGCGAATGGGTCTATTATGTGAGTGAAAATTAAAATTCAGCATGGATAACAACTCTGGAGATATGATTTCACCATTTACAAGTTTATGGACAAAGCAAATCCCAGCAATTATATGACGGCCATTAATTGACTTTAGATTTATGTTAATATTATCAACTGAATAGTGGTTAAAGGAGAGTTAAAAAGCGCAAGAGGATAATAAAAGAGTTGATTACGGCGAGATGAAATTCGAGGAACTAAAAAATACAATTTACGTATAATTGCATTATTACGCCTATAATGCAAAGATTGGAAAGAAAACTCATCCAAAAGTTTCTCAAATGTTACAAATATAGATGAATATTCATTATATTTTTTTAAATATAACATTAAAAAAAAACTTGTTCCTTCTTTCGTAAAAATTATAAAGACTTACATTTACACATATTTAAAAATAATCTATTTGCCTGGCACCACTGCTGTATTTTAAAAATATCATTTTTTTTCGGCATGCAGCAGTACCTTACACTGAAGAGCATCTAAAAGGTCATAACCTCTTCACGCCCAGGTTGCCACATGTGGCAACAAGCAAAAAAAAAAAATAAAAACATTGTCCAAAAAATTACTCCTTTAGCGCCATCTATGGAATATTTTTTTCATTTTTTTTTGCATAAATGGGTAAATTTGTGACAGTGAAATAATATTTCGTAGAAAAAGGTAACAACAACAAAGAAGTAATTTTTCATCAACTGTGGGATTTAATCAAAGCAGCATGGGCGCGAAGTGGTTAATAAAAAATATAAGCAGTAGTGGTCCCAGGTTAGATCCTTGCGGAACGACACTAGAAGCGACATATTTATTTGAACTATGACTGACTGTTGTAAAGATATGAACAAATTAACGAGACTGTTTGCTCAGTGAAACCATAAAAATCCAGATTTCTATCAATATTACGATCAACTGTATCAAACGCCTTTTGAAAATCAGTGTATACAGTGTCAACTTGTTTGCGCTCGAAACATAGTCTGAGAAATTAAGCAAATTTGATACAATTGATCAGTTCTGACGAGTTGTAATAAACGAGGGAACATGATTGTACATAATTTTGCAAATAATAATTTCAAATTTCGAAAATCTGGAGCATAGCTTCATCATCATCTTGGTATTAGTGTTAGTGTTAGGTTGCTATTCACGTTTAAAATAATTTATCGTGTTGTATGGAAAATTCGGCATGACTGGTTTGTTTTAGAAATTGGCGTCATTATTGTTAACCTAAATAAATGAGGAAATCTAGTAGTTTAGCTGATTTTAGCTTATTATTTCAGGATTCTACGTAACGAATTGAAATTAAATGATATGTATTAAATATTGGATCGATGAGACTGAAACTTAATAAATCATTGACGTAGTGTACAATAATTGTTTCACCCAGCCACTGTGCGGTGAAACAATTGTCGTAGGACAATAAAAAACATTAAGTGATAAAATGTATTACGGTGTTTGTGTTTTATTTTAACTGTAAGAGTACTGAAGGATAAATTGAGTGCGGTCAGAGTTACTGGAAATTTAAATGAATAACGCGCGTGACGAATGTGTGTCAATAGCAGGAATGGGTAATCGCTGAAGAAGTAAAATTGGTGCGCGGGTCCGTACGGAAGGTAGCGGCAATTAAGAGGCGCGAGGAAGCGCAGTAATAGCAGTAATAGGTTGCGCAACAGTTATTTTCTATAGACGTAAAAAAGGAGAGCGCTCCGTAAATAATTAGAACAGTCAGTCGGTGATTGCCGCACGCACACATGCACAGAAGGAGCGAGCGAGGGAGAGAGAGGGAGAGCGCAATAGGGTTTAGAGAGAGGGTATTCACGGGTAGACAGACACACGGGCAGAACGAGCCAGTCAGTCGGTGACGTATCTGCGGATTAGACGTGCTCGTAGACAGTCAAAATGTCGGGAGCATCGATTTCCTACCCCCACTACGGAGCCTCGTGTTGCGAGACAGAAGTTGGAATCTCCGCGAGTCGGCACAGTCAGTCGAGGACCGAACTCCGGTCAGCCAACAACGGTACCATGGCTACGTGTTACCCTTCGTACGAATTACCACAGCCTACCGGTAGAGCTGTCAGTGTGCCCGTGCAGAAGGATTACTCCAGGCCTCTACACGTGGATTGCAGTGTGGAGTACGAGTTGCCTAATCAAGCGAAACCCCCGGCCGGCGTCAGGAACGAACCGCTGCTGATGATCCATCCGTGCTACTTCAGGAAGATCGAAAGCCAGAGGAGGAGTCCGTTCGTGAATAACCTGCCCAACAGGCAGAACACGGCCGCGGTGGTGTCCGCCGCCGCCGCCAAGAGGAGGGCGGTGAGGGGCCAGCAGATCCCGCAGCAGGTGCCCCAGCAGGCCGCCCAATACCCCGTCCAGTACACGGACACCAGACAGCAGCTCTGGGAGCCGATGCCGCCGCTCGTGCCCATATCCACGAATCAGAGTTACTGCAAGAGGGACGCCATGGTGTCCGGCGCCTGCGGTACCTACAGCTCCGGCTCGGACTCCGGTCACTGGACCGACCCGGACCGTTCGCCCGACCGTCCGGAAGACAAACACATACTCACCGGAAAGTACAGACAGTACCTCCGCGCCCACAGACTGCATCCTTACGTCACATCTGCGATACCAATAGCCTCGACGTTTCCGCAAATCCAGCAAGTGTGCTATAATGTGTGATCGCTGTGATGTGATAATGAATTTCTTGTGATAATAGTGTGTAATGTGATGGGGCGCATGCGCCCCGCTCCGGGCGTGGTAGTGATCCTACAGCTGTGTCGTCTGCGACCTACGATCTTTTGCTTTGGATTTATTGTGTTGTTCCTTCCTCATTACCATCGACCACCGAAACTCAACCAGGCCGTTTGCGAAGAATCCCAACGACTCCGCTACACAGATACGTGTTCACACCCAAAAACAAAACTAATCTGTGTAACCATACACTCAAAAAAAAAACACCCCCCCATTGTCTTTCACTAGTGATTAGACTAGAGGTCAGACTCGAAGACGCGCGCCAGGATTCTCCCGAATCCGATCCGCAACGATTTACTTCTCACGGAATTCCACCTACGCAGAAAACCTTCTCTTTGTGTATCGTTAGTGGGTGTTATAAAATGCGTAAACTAAAAAAAAATACAAGCTTCTTACATTTAAATGTAGCCTTAACAATAATACCATTAGCTTTCCGTTAACACGTTTCGAACAATAGACAATGCGGAATGATTCGGTTCGGAATATTTCACCACCACAACGACGACGGCTCGATTTCAGCGGGATCAAAATTATGTACATTTTTTTTTATTTCGCGGATTTATTGATTATAAAACGCGCAATCTGCAGCTTTAAATTATTATAGAATAAAATATATTTATCGACAAACAATATCGTTCTCATTTCTCACCGTGTAATTATTTAAAACAAAAAAAGTTCCAATTCACTTCAAAATTGAAAAATCCTTTAAAAAATACTAAAATGCGTGCAATTTTCAAAATTACTTAACAATCAGTTAAATTTTAATTACTAAACTTTTGTTCTCATTTCTTACCATGTAATTATTTAAAACAATAAAAGTTCCACTCATTAAAAATTCAGTTCAAAATTGAAAAATCCTTTTAAAAAAATATTAAAATGCGTGCAATTTTCAAAATTACTTAACAATCAGTTAAATTTTAATTACTAAACTTTTGTTCTCATTTCTTACCGTGTGATTATTTAAAACAAAAAAAGTTCCACTCATGAAAAAATCAGTTCAAAATTGAAAAATCCTTTTAAAAAAATATTAAAATGCGTGCAATTTTTAAAATTACTTTACAATCAGTTACATTTTAATTTGTAAACTTTTGTTCTCATTTCTTACCGTGTAATTATTTAAAAGAAAAAAGTTCTACTCATTAAAAATTCAGTTTAAAATTGAAAAATCCTGTAAAAAAATACTAAAATGCGAGCAATTTTCAAAATTACAATCAGGTAAATTTTAATTACTAAACTTTTGTTCTCATTTCTCACCGTGTAATTATTTAAAACAAAAAAAAGTTCCACCCATTCATAATTCACTTCAAAATTAATTGAAAAATCCTTTAAAAAAAATACTAAAATGCGTGCAATTTTCAAAATTACTTCACAATTAATTACTAAACTTTTGTTCTCATTTCTTACCGTGTAATTATTTAAAACAAAAAAAGTTCCACTCTAAAAATTAACTTCAAAATTAAAAAATCCTTTTAAAAAAATACTAAAATGCGTGCAATTTTCAAAATTACTTCACAATTAATTACTAAACTTTTGTTCTCATTTCTTACCGTGTAATTATTTATAACAAAAAAAAGTTCCACTTCAAAATTGAAAAATATTTTTAAAAAAATACTAAAATGCAAACAATTTTCGAAATTACTTCACAATTAGTTAAATTTTCATTACTAAAGTTTTGTTCCCATTTCTCACCGTGTAATTATTAAAAACAAAAAAGTTCCACTCATCAAAAATTCACTTCAAAATTGAAAAATCCTCTTAAAAAATACTAAAATGCGTGCAATTTTCAAAATTGCTTCACAATTAATTACAAAACTTTTGTTCTCATTTCTTACCGTGTAAATATTAAAGAAAAAAGTTCCACTCATTAAAAATTAACTTCAAAATTGAAAAATATTTAAAAAAAAATACTAAAATGCGTGCAATTTTCAAAATTACTTTACAATCAGTTAAATTTTAATTACTAAACTTTTGCTCTCATTTCTCACCTTGTAATTATTTTAAACAAAAAAAAGTTCCACTCATTAAAAATTCACTTAAAAATTGAAAAATCGTTTTAAAAAATACTAAAATGCCTGCAATTGTTAAAATTACTTTACAATCAGTTATATTTTAATTACTAAACTTTTATTCTCATTTCTCACCGTGTAATTATTTAAAACAAAAAAAGTTCCAATTCACTTCACAAAATCGAAAAATCCTATATAAAAAATACTGAAATGCGTGCAATTTTCGAAATTACTTCACAATTAATTACTAAACTTTTGTTTTTATTTCTTACCGTGTAATTATTTAAAAGAAAAAGTTCCACTTATTAAAAATTCACTTCAAAATTGAAAAATCCTTTTAAAAAATAGTAAAATGCGTGCAATTTTCAAAATTACTTCACAATCAGTTAAATTTTAATTACTAAACTGTTGTTCTCATTTCTAACCGTGTAATTATTTAAAACAAAAAATTCCACTCATTAAAAATTTACTTCAAAATTGAAAAATCCTTTTAAAAAAATACTAAAATGCGTACAATTTTTAAAATTACTTCACAATTAATTACTAAACTTTTGTTCTCATTTCTCCGTGTAATTATTTAAAAGAGAAAAGTTCCACACATTAAAAATTCACTTCAAAATTGAAAAATCCTTTAAAAAAAATATTAAAATGCGTGCAATTTTCAAAATTACTTCACAATTAATTACCAAACTTTTGTTCTTATTCTTACCGTGTAATTATTTATAACAAAAAAGTTCTACTCATTAAAAATTCACTTCAAAATTGAAAAATCTTTTTTAAAAAATAGTAAAATGCGTGCAATTTTCAAAATTACTTCACAATTGATAACTAAACTTTTGTTCTCATTTCTTACCGTGTAGTTATTTAAAAGAAAAAATTTCCACTCATTAAAAATTCACTTCAAAATTGAAAAATCCCTTAAAAAAATACTAAAATACGTGCAATTTTTAAAATTACTTCACAATCAGTTAAATTTTAATTACTAGTCTTTTGTTCTCTTTTTTCACCGTGTAATTATTAAAAACAAAAAAGTTCCACTCATTAAAAATTCACTTCAAAATTGAAAAATCCTTTAAAATAAATTACTAAAATGCGTACAATTTACAAAATTACTTCACAATCAGTTACATTTTAATTACTAAACTTTTGTTCTCATTTCTTATCGTGTAATTATTTAAAACAAAAAAAAGTTCCACTCATTAAAAATTCACTTCAAAATTGAAAAATCCTTTACAAAAAATAATAAAATGCGTGCAATTTTCAAAATTACTTAACAATCAGTTAAATTTTAATTACTAAACTTTTCTTCTCATTTCTCACCGTGTAATTTATTTAAAACAAAAAAAGTTTCACTCATTTAAAATTGCGATTTATAATAACAATCTCGTCATCTAAAAACGTCCTCCATTGTTACGCATCTCATAATATTCGCGTTATATTAATAGCTATAATGATATTGAATTTATTCTTGCAAGTAGTGTGAAAGGTGATGTGGTTTCCTACTTAAAACTAAACATTAAAGAGGAAAAAAAAATAAGACAAACATGTTAACTGCATAACGTGCATGCGCTATCACTCACGGTATCCTCGAGTCTTGTGACTTTTTTTTGTTTTGAGGAATTATCCTTTTAACACTTAATGTACAAACCGGTTTGTGCCACGAGCGCACCTTACTGGCGATTTTGTGCTTTAATTGATGAATTTTACTCATTCACGTTGCACTTTTATTTAAGCATACATTTTCAACTGAACATTAAAAATTAATCTGTGCAATAAGTGGTTCAGCGAATTGGTGGTTTGCTCAATTTTGATTTATGTTGCACTTTTATTTATGCATAAATTTTCAACCAAACATTAAAAATTAATTTGCGCAGTCAGCGTATATTAATTGTAACAATAATGAATGATATTTTATTGGTGTTTACAAATATGAAAATCAGCCAAAAAGAAGATATAACATAAAATATTGCCATTTTTCATGACGAACATACTCGTCAAACACAGCTAACTGGTTAAATCTGTCGTGTATTTAAAAAAAAATGTTTTTTTTTAATTGGATATTGGCCATGTTGCCAATCCACCAGTTACCTCTTTGTTAGCGTAAATAATTAATGTTTATTTTGTGTTATTCAATTTCCCATTCAATTCTTTTGAATATTTACTTGAAACCTTCAAATCCGCTACTGACCAGAGGCTGAATTCATTTTAACCATTATTATTATTATTATTACATGAAAAGTGATTAATTTACCGTAACTGTGAAAGTAAAAAATAAAATAATGATTTTATAATTGGTGCACTCAATTATAAAATTATTATTTGTTCAGTTGGGAAACACGCATTTATTTAATGAAATTCGTGCAGAATTTTTAAAATTGAAAAAAAAACTTCAACAATACAACACCACTATGAAAATTTCAACCGTACTTGTAAAATGTGTTTTTATTATTATTATTATTAATTCTCAATTTTAATTTCAATTTATTGTCCCAGAGATTAACATCTTTACACTCGTCAAAAATATAAATAGAAAATATTCAAATTACAATGTTATTAAATTAAATATAAATAAACAGAAACCTAAAACTTTAAAGAAGTTAAAATAAAAATATAAATAAACCTTTTATAAAGCTTTAAACAAGTTAAAATTAACTTGAGTAACTGATTATTTAATTTAAAAAAAATATATTTATAGATTCATTCAATAATTTAACATCAAGAAAAAATTTGAATTGTGAAGTGAATTTGGATGGTTTGATATAACAAAAAATATAAACAAATTGTAGGCAATTCAAAAAACTGTCTATCCAATTGGAAAACGTGTCTTTCAGAAGAAAACGAAAGATAACATACAGTGGCGCAGTTTCAAAATATTGGAATCCAAATAGAAAATGTAATTTGTGCAAAAAATGATTAAATTTAAAAGAAAACCATTAACTTTAATTTATTAAAACAAACATTAAGAATTCAACATCAAAAATGTAAACTAAATGTGTATTAAAAGACAAATAAGATGAGCGTATGCAATTAAAAAAAAAGTATGTAAGAGAAACCCTTCGGAGCGAAATTGTTAAATTACAGTGACTTTAAAAGATCATGAAAATTGAAACCAAACGTATAGAATGTGTATTAATTTTAAAACAAGATCATGTCATGCAATAAAAAAAATATATATATATATATATTTACAATTTTTGCAATTAAAAAAAAACAACTACAAAATCCATTTGAAGCAGAATTATTAAATTAACATTCACTTTACAACATTACAAAAATTGAAAACAAACGTATAGAATGTATATTAATTTTAAAACAAGATCATGTGATGCAAAAAAAATATATACAATTTTTGCAATTAAAAAAAACTACTAGAAAATGCATTTGGAGCAGAGTTATTAAATTAACATTCACATTCACGAAAATTGAAACCAAATGTGTATTGATTTTAAAACAGGATCAACATGTGCTGCAATAAAAAAAAATGTAATTTTTGCAATTATAAAAAAAACAATTAGAAAATTTAATCGGAAAATTGTTAAATTAACATTCATTTTACAACAATACGAACATTGAAACCAAATTAATAGAATGTGTTAATTTAACATGCAACAAAGAAAATTGTACAATTTTTGCAATTTAAAAAAAAAATTAGAAAATCCATTCATAGCAAAATTGTTAAATTAACATTCACTTTACAACATTACGAAAATTGAAACCAAATGTATAAAATCTGTATTGATTTTAAAACAGGATCATGTGCCGCTATAAAAAAAATATACAATTTTTGCAATTAAAAAAAAACAATTAGAACATCTAATCGGAAAATTATTAAATTAACATTAATTTTACAACAATACGAACATTGAAACCAAATTTATAGAATGTGTTAATTTAACACGCGATAAAGAAAATTGTACAATTTTTTCAATTAAAAAAAAACAATTAGAAAATCCATTCAAAGAAAAATTGTAAAATTAACACTACCGCATTACCAAAATTGAAACAAAATATATAGAATGTGTATTGATTAAAAAAAAGATCAACATGTGATGCAATAAAAAAAACCTTATACAATTAAAAAATCTATGCATTTATTTAAGAAAATCCATTCGGTGTAAAATTGTTAAATTTGAAAGAAATAAATCTATGAACGTGAATTTAGTAAAAAAAGCATTAAAAGTCTAAAGTAAATGTATAAAATGTGTCCTAAAAAAAAATTCAAAAATGTGTCTTTCCAATTTAACCATTTTTGGATAAAATAGCAAACGTTCATCTAATAATAACATTTTTATTGACATAAATAATATGTTTAATTAAGACTAAGTTTGCAATTCTTCTTCCCATTATAATCATTTCTTCTTCTTGCAATATTGAAAAATCTATCCAATCCATTTATTTAAGAAAATCGTCAAATTGGAAAGAAAATTATGAATTTTATTTTATTAACAACAATACATTACGAATCTTTTGAACCAAACGAGAAAATGTGATAAAAAAAAGATTAATATGTTATAGTAATGCGACAAAAAAAAACGTTTAGAGCCGGTATTATAAAGGTCAGTTCAATTTAACTGAAGATTAAAATTTAAATGAAGTTTGAATACATGTAGGACAAATGTCAATTAAAATTTAATCGTCAATTAAATTTAAATACCGGCCCTTATTCTATTAGAAAATCTATTCATTTATTTGTAGAAATTGGGTCAGAGTAAAATTCTTAAATTTCGTGACTGAATGTCTCATGCCTATGTCAAAAAAAAACAATTTCAAATGTGCAAGAAAACTTTGAAATTAATTCTTAAAGCTATTAACAATATTTATTTATTTGTTTATGGTTACACCTTCTGTAAATATAGAAAACATGATAAAAGTTTGCATCTTATGTATGGTTTGTATATTGTGGCAGACGTGAAATAAATGAAATGAAAAAGAGAAATTTAAATTCAACTTGAAATAAAAACGAAAATGAAAATCAAAAAAATCAAAATTACATTACAAAAATTTAAATAAAGCTAATTAGTCTTTATAAGACTCGTGTCTTTAAGAAAGGTAAAGATGATGAACATGTAATAATTAAAAACAAAACCGTTTATCCAATTGGAAAACCCCTAACCATTTATTTAAAGAAATTCCTCTGATTTATTTATTTATTTATTTAGTTCTTAACAGATACAAATAGATCTAATTACAGAGAAATATCATAATAAAAAAAAAATTAAAATACATCGTAAACACAATACTTAACCTAAATTAACAATAATATATGTTTATAATAAACGTGACTTAAAAACTAAAATTAACAGTAATATTCAAAAGAAAAATTAAAATTACAATTCAAATCAATTGTTTGGGGAAGAAATATAAATACGTAATTTAGTAGCGGCAAATAATCAATGTGGATGGAAGTACAATAAATGAATGAAGATAAATATACTGGCAGACAAATCATTATTGCAGAGAACGAAGCGAGTTTAAATTGCAAAAATTGCAAAATTAAAAGAAAACAATCAATTCGGTTTTAGCAATAAATTTATTTAAAGAAATTCCTATGATTCAAAATTTGTAAAATTAAAAGAAAACAATTTGGTTTTAGCAATAAAGTCGTTGCAATACAAAACATTTGAAAAATGTATTCCCAACGTATAGAATGCAGGAGCGTGGACGGAATTTATTTTTAGTTCTGATTTGACTTACTGAAGAAAAAAACTCAAAAAGAAAAAAAATTGCCATTTTTCATGACGAATATACTCGTCAAACACAGCTGGTTAAATCTGTCGTGTATTTAAAAAAAATAATGTTTTTTTTTTATATTGGCCATGTTGCCAATCTACCAGTTACCTCTTTGTTAGCGTACATAATTAATGTTTATTTTGTGTTATTCAATTTTCCATTCAATTCTTTTGAACATTTACTTGAAACCTTCAAATCCGCTACTGACCAGAGGCTGAATTCATTTTAACCATTATTATTATTATTATTATATGAAAAGTGATTAATTTACCGTAACTGTGAAAGTTAAAAATAAAATAATAATTTAATGGCAAATTGCGATTAAGTGACAGGAAATAGGTATTTTCAAAATTACATTTTCTATTATCGAATTTTAAGTTTATTTAAAAATGCCATAAATCGTGATTGTATCGAATTTGTTTATGAGAAAGAAATATTGTACTCAATAAGTAGAAATAGAAAATTAACTCAAAATATTTCTTTTTTGTTTTGCAACTTTTTCAAAAAAAATATTCCGGATAGTTCTGATTTGTGATTCCTGTAGTTCTTTGTGAGTTCTATCCATAGTTGTTATGGAATATTTAGATTCAACCAATATTAAGTGAGTAATATGAATTTGAAAATTTCGAATTTCCAACTTTGAAATTTTTTTTTATTTAAAAAATAATACCTTAGGGTTTCATACTAAATTTTAAAATCTATTAACTGGGGCTGGAAGACCTGAATCAATTGCCCATTGAATTTACGTAAGTTGAATTCAATAAATTGTATGTTCTCTCTCTCTGTTAACTGAATGTGCCTTGAAAGAAAGATAAACATGATTTTGAAGATTCTACGCCCCTGATAACGAGTGCCTTGAAGATAAAAGGTTTATCCTCTTTACACATTTAGTTTTTCAAAATTTTCTTTACGATCATTGGCTTTTGATATTAAATATTGTTCCTTTAGTCTCGGGATTCGGTAGTGTCGAGTCCTATACAATTTATTTATTATTACAGACACATACATAGTATTACATACACCTTTAAATTATTATCTAATATATATATATACATCTTTATTTACAGAAATAAAACTATGAGTGAGTAAAAGAATGATACACAGTATAATAATTTTATTTTTCCTGTTCATTGGCTATCGACCCGCGGTCTTTCAGCCTGGGATTTTTTAATATTTATTTTGTATTTACAGTTTTGATATTGCATTTTAAAAACTATCAATAATGTATACATCCTGGATGTTGAATTGTAAAGCGGGATTTTGATGTAAAATATTAAAATTATTTATATTGGCTCCTTTAATTACTTTCACTAACATTGTTTTTAATACGTTTTAAGCTGTATTATTTGGTATATTGAAAATAGCAAAATACCTCCTAGTAATATTTAATAAAAATTAAAGGTGTGCCGTGATTTAATGTATTACAAATGTCACATTTAGAAGGTAAAATCATTATTCTTTGAGCAGTACTTACTTTCGCCTTTTCCGGAAATGTAACACTAAACAAAACACGTACTTTTCTTAAACTACCACCCGGGTAAAACCATTTAATTATAAATACTTCTTGTGGCCGGTTGTAAATCGTAATACGACAGTAAACGTCACTTTTTTGAACAAAATGAAATATCCGCCATTATGATTTCATGGCAAACCTTTATTTTTATAAACAAATTAGAAACAACTTTACTTGTTGCAGAAAGCATTAGATAAATCCCAGGAAACGAAATGTAGCCTGAATATATGAATATTCAACCTTTTCGTTAATCTGCAAGCAAAAAATTAAGTCTTACTAAGACTATGAACTATAAAGCTTTAAAAGTAGTTGTTTCAATAAGTTATTTGTTTATAGTCTTAGTAAGACTTAATTTTTTGCTTGCAGATTAACGAAAAGGTTGAATATTCATATATTCAGGCTACATTTCGTTTCCTTGTATTTACTTTATTTTTATAATGGAATGAATATTATTTGTTAACAATTTTTTTTTTTGCAATTATGTCGGCAAATAATTTACAAAAACTATTGAGTAAGGCACTAATAAATCATTCATCTTAATTTATTTGTTAACAAATGTTTTTTGCAAATAATTTACAAAAACTATTGAACAAGGCACTAATAACTCATTCACCTTAATAAGCTTCAACAATATTATACTGCCAAATAATTACATATTCCTCATTTTAATTATTTTCGACTTAAAATTTCCCAAATTCACTATCGATTTTGAACGCATCACCTGACTTTTCGACTTTCCTAACATTCCTAGTTGGGTATTTAATCTCAGTTGAAAGTTGTTATTTAAGGCTTCAAAAATCTTCTTTCTTTCTGGAGGATGACGCTTTAAGTGCCACATTTCAATTCTGTAATGATTTTGAAAGCATCACCTGACTTGGACTTTCCTAACATTCCTAGTTGGGTATTTAATCTCAGGCGAAACTTGCTTTTTAATGCTTCAAAAATCTCCCTTCTGGAGGATGGCGCTTTAATTGTCACATGTCAATTCTGTAATTTATGGATTACCACCGTAACCACACGAGAAATTTTGCTAACCTCGTGAAACCACAAGTTGCTGGTGGATTGAAAAATCCACTTTTCATTTGGATTACCACCGCAACCATCCTCTTCACGAGTTAGGAGTATATTTTGCTAACCTCGTGACTCCATCAACATCCTTTTGATAAGCTAAAAGATTATTATTGCGAAATAATTATAATTCCATTCTTGATTCGCATTTGCTACGAAATAATCTTGATCCTGAGTGATCTCATATAATCTGTAACTGCATGTATTAATCTCCATCTATCACGAAGTGAAAGCCTCCACTGTTGCTTATTTGAAAAAAAACGTTTTGATTAATCGAACAAGTTTCACTTGATTGTTGTAACATGATTTTTAACTTCGGCTCATTTATTTTCATACACGTAAAAGAAATAATCGCAAGTAATATTTGGTTGCCTTCGGTCGATGGCAATTTGTAACTCGCAGAGTTTCAATAAAGTGCGTTAATTAATTTGGTGTTGATACAGTACGGCACTTTTTTGTTAATTTTTTTAAAACTTTTTACTTCGACTAGTTGCTAGAATTTTAAATACTTTTCATTGTGACTAGTTTGGAGGTTTCTACGAATTTAAATCATTTGGAAATCATCTGAGCTTTGTTTATCTGGTTGGATTATAGGATATAGATCACGCCACCCTACCAAAATATTCATGTACAATCTCAATTAACTGATTAATATAGGTTTAAAAATTAAAATTCACTTGGTTTGTTTCACGATTAAATTTATTTATTTTCAACTAGTTTCGGCTATATATGATGACATAACATATGACAACTTATTAATTTTGAAAATGAAAAACTATGCATAATAGAACAAACATCTACCTATATTGAAACACATTTTTGGCGCCCTAGAAAAATGCATTCTATACGTTCGATATAAATTTTTTCAAACGACTTTATTGCTAAAACCAAAGAATATATACTTTCGCTTCGGGAATGAGCACGTTCCATTTTCTAAATAATGCTAGACAATTTAGTATATGAAACGAGATAATTTAAATTTGCTCAAGAAATTATCTTATTTCTTTCCAATCAATTGCGTAATGTACGAAATTCAGTTCAATACAAAATTTAAATCACCTGGTTCGGCCGAGGAACAAGAGGTGGTAATACAGATAGGTGCAGCCGTCTCGGCAACTGACCCTACCTATCTGTATTGCCCCCCTTGTACCAGAAAAAAACCCGCGAACCGTCACTGCCAACCATGCTTATCAAAAAGTTTTCTTAAAATATATGGACTAATTAATCTGTGCATTAAGTGATTGCAGTAAACTTCCTCGTAAATATCGCACGATTGATAACAAAAAAATGTAAATTGAAAATCTCAATAAAAGTAAAATTGAAACGGCTGAAGGGCATCATGGCCAATAATCAGTTGTCTTAGGTACTGATTATCAATCATGATCCTCCAATCATTATATCAATACATTCAAGTACATTTTAAATTACTGTAAAATTCCATACAACTCGAGGACATTCTAATTCGAATCAAAAAAAATCGTAAGATTTCAGGTACTGATCGTGTGTTAGTGCGCCTGATGTAATTTTAGAAATCGTGGAAATATAATAATAATAATAATGCGTTTATTTCCCAGCAGATCTGTGAATCTAATTACAGGCAGAAATCAAACAAAGCATAAAGAAAATAAGTACATATGGGACGTTCCGCGTCAACCGGATCAGCTTTACGACCAAAATTGAGGACTAGCTAAAAAATCTCCCTTGGCCGGAAAAATTACTTCAATATATCTATTTTATAATGCCATGTGCTATTTTAGAAGAATCCAATATGGCGGCCTTAAAATGGTTGTTTTATCTTCAAGAAAACACAAACTAATTTATTAATCTGTTCTGTCATTATTTTCATTTGTGAAATGTATTTAAACTAAAGAGAAAACAGGGGGCGCGGTGGCCTAGTGAGTGGAGCTCCTGCTTACGGGCCTCATGGTCGTGGGTTCGAATCCCATCGAAGAAGTGGCCGTGCGGGTCCGTGGATGAAGTGTATGTCCCATTCATTATCTCAAAATGATATATCGTTAGTGGCCGAACAGCTAGATGCTTACGCCAATTCCCAAATCATCCGCACTTCCTGAACCCGAATCTCATCAACGATCTCATCAACGATCCTTCCTTAAAAAAAATAAAGAGAAAACAAAAATACAACCTCGAAAATTATGCTAGTAGGTAAATGATGATTCTAATTCGATTCTGACCATTTAAATTCAATAATAAAGATACAAACTGAAATTGAAAATTGATGGTAATAGTCAAGTCATCAAGTCCAGACGCAAAACCGAAATTGAAAAATAAATATAAAAATATTTTTTTATATATTAATCTGACGCTCACATCCGCCACAATGTAACTTTAAGTACCTTATGTTATAATGTGGTGGCCAAAGTGAAGAATGAATAAATAAATACCTAAGTTTTTAGAACTTTTTAATAAAAATGAATGTTTTTTTTCTTGAATATATTTCAAAGTAATAATTGTAAAACAAATCACGATTTTTTTTACTTTCTAATGACAAATGGATGTTAGACCTTGAAATATATTTAAAAGTAATAATAATTATAAATGGAAACCCGTCACTTGTTACAGATGCATTAATAAATTTAATAAGCACAACGAAGTATAGACTAATGTACGAATATTCAACCAGTTCGTAAATCTTCAAAAATAAGTCTTAAGAATACACATTTGTAAGACTCAATCTTAATTAGGTGCAATATTCATAAATTTAAACTATATTGCGTTTCTTATCAAAAAAAATAATATTTAACTGATTGTTGACTTTGTTTGCAGTATTTAATTTAATTTAATTAAATTGCAAACATTGTTTTTCTAAGCAGTGCAACAAAAAATGTAATTTACCATAAATTAAGCCTTAAGTAGGGTGAAAGATGGATAGCCATTTGGCGGATTAACAAACTATACTCGGCGCACCGAATCGGTGGTATAATGGGTTTGCGTGATTTTCGCGTGATGTTCGCTGATTGGTGAAGCATGTGTCACGCAGCCGAAATTTTTAATCACGCCCGTTATATGCCATGTGTTCTCGTTGTTCTGTCTTATTTAAATGTAGTGATTACGTTCTATCCTTAAATCAGCCTTTTTCAATTACAATTAATTAGGAAGTGGTAAATGGGTTAAAGTAGAAAGATTTATATTTCCGGCACAGAACTAAAATGTGGCGAGGCTGTGTGAATCAGGCTTTTCGTAACGTCTCGACGAACTATCACGAGGAGGCGGGGTGAACGCAACGTGACCATACCACCTATTCGGTGCGCCGAGTATAGCATCATTTTATCATATGCCTGTTAATCACTTTGCGCCATGTAGCTTTTTTTTTGTTTTTTTTGGCATAGGTTTGACCATTCAGCCACTAACGATGATATACTGTAGCTTTGATTGGGCTTTAGGATAATCCTGAAAAATTACTTTTTTCTTGTTACCTTTTTCTACGACATATTCCACTGTCACAAATTTACTCAAAATATTCCATAGATGGCGCTAAAGGTGTATTTTTTTTTTGTAAAATATTTTTGTTTTCATTTTTTTTTGTGGCGACCTGGGCGTGATGAGGTTAATTATATTAGTATTGTTGCCGCTATTAAATATGTATTATAAATAGCCTAAAAAAATAAAACGACACAATTTTTGTTGAATATCATTTTTTTTAATGAATTAAAATACTTAACTGATTGTTATATATAATACATAATAATTTGTTGCTTTGGAAAATTAAATACACTCGCGAAATTGTTTTATAACAGCGTATGAACAAAGAAACGAAAAATAATTGAGAACTTTATTTGTTTGACGGTAGAATAATATAATTGATACATTCAAGATTAAACTGGGTAAGGGTTGGGAATACACTTGTTTTGTTTCTTAATTATTATCAATTATTATCAAACGAAACAAGTGTGTAATCTCCAACTTTTATTTAAAAGGCTGAAAGACCGAGTTACAAATAAATTGTAATACTACTATTGAGAACGATTTAACAACATAATTCGACTGAAACTGAGTTACAATAAATTGTAATTTATTATTGAGAACGATTTAACAACTTAATTCTGCAGATTGCCGTTAAATGAGTAAAATAAGGATTTGCGCACCGAAAATTGTATTGTAAATTCAATTATTCTCGGGATGATAATTGTGTTTTTTATTTTAATTATTTCTTTCTGCAGGTGAAATAAGGGATTCGGAATTGTTTTATTTTGGTGTTTCGGTTAAAGAAAAGAAACGAATATTAACTTTTTTTTCAGATAAATGTAAACAGTTTTGGTGTTTTGTTGAAAAGCACAAAAAAATGTGAGTGTGGCGAAGTAATATTTTTTCGGACAAGTTGACCGAATATCCTGGTTGGATGTACCGAATTGAACAAGTGGTCAAATTTCCGCGATGAGGTGAGGTTTCCTGTTTTTATGTTATTATCCATTTGACACATTCAAAATCCCTAAGTTACAATTACAATTTGTACAATTTAATACTTTATTCGAAATAGAAAAAGTACATGATAAGATACATAAACAATAAAATCACAACAACGCAAGTTGAACATGTCGCAAAGAGGAAATGGACATAAATGGACGGTTAACGGTTTAAAAATAAAACTAATGTGCAATTCAACAACAAATCTGCTTTATTCAGTCTAAATAGAAATAACAATTACATTACATATTGGTGTTGGTCTGTCTGGGAGGGCGAGGCCACTCTGCCCAAATTATTTAATTTTTCTAAAAATTTTAAATTTACCAGTTATTCCTTATGACGAAAAGAAATTATTGGCTATGGAAAGGCTATAAAAAGGTAATACCCAGTGGTGATTTTTTTTTGGAATTCTAAAATACATAATGTTCAAGATTTAGTCAATTTTAATCTTTAAATTTCGATCTTTTTAAATGTATATTTTTACATATTCAGACGCAGAATTCAATTCTGCATTGATCTATACTAGCATTTCCTATACCCATCTTCTTCAGTTTTCAAGAGACTAACATATTTATAAAATTACGTCAATATTTAGTACAATAGAGAAACAATTTTTATATAGAATTTATTTTGAAAGCAAAAAACTTACATACTTCGCCGGCTACCTCGTCGATTACAAATGTATTTCTTGTTTATTAACATGCGTTTTGTTTAAGCTGGAGGTTTGTACTTCGTTATACATTTTTGGTGACAAATCATAGTTATTTATTATACGAATGTGGAATATAAGTAATTAGTCTTGCAAGAAAAAGTAATTTTCTTAAGGGACTAATGAGGAATTCCACATGAGTATGATATAAAATTTTATCCAAAATCGTATGTAATTGCATTAAATATTGAAATAATGTTTAAAAAAATTTGACAAGAAATTTTGACGTATGTGGTGTCAATTTGAAATATTTCAAAAATCCTATGAAGGATCTATGCATTCCGCGAGAGAAACTTATTCTCTCACTAGGGGCTAATCAACAACATTACATGGCTCAAATGACCACTGTAATTCGATTATTACACCCGATTTTGGAGAAAATATATTATCCGTCTGTATGAATTAATATATTTATGAATACTTGATTTCCATGATCAATAATTTAAAGGCCTTTTTTGATTTTTTTTTATCACTTAAATGTATTTCTTTCCTGAACATAATTAAGGGATAAAGTAATTTTGTTTAGTAAGTAAATCCATTTTTGCGTTTTTTTTAAATTCTTGTTTCCAACATTTTTCGCTTTAATCTTCTTCATAATATGAAAGCAAAATCATAACTTTCGTCTCAATAAAGATAAATGAAACAATCAAATTGCTTTTAAAACATTGTTGAGTATATTTAGTGAATTTTGTAAATTTATTTTTAAATTTTGTAAATTTATTTTTAAATTTTGTAAATTTATTTTTAAATTTTGTAAATTTATTTTTAAATTTTGTCAATTTATTTTTAAATTTTGTCAATTTATTTTTAAATTTTGTTATTCTATAATTCTTTTCAAAATGAACGCTGCTTAAGGCAAAAACTAGTTTCATCCCTTATAACTTTGTTCCAAGTTAACATAACCTCTTGTTAGAACTGAATACTTTCCAGTATCTTCAGTAAGATTTTGTATTTTCTTTTCATTCATTCCTGACATTTTTTTATAAGCTCTGCTGAAGACATCAAAATACATTCTTTTCAAACTTCCGAACATAATCAAATGATTTTTTTTGTCATACAATTTAAAGTGTAATGGATTTTCAACAAAATTCATTCTTTACAAACTTTTTTTAAGAGTAAACATAATCAAATTAATTTTTTTAATCACAGAATTTAAAGTATCTTTAATGGATTTTGTAATTTTTTCCTCCAACTCTATATATTTTGTCGGAAATTTAATTGCTCATAACTTTTTTTGTGGTAAAGAGAAACAAATAAATTGAATTGGCATAGAAATTTAATACTTTCGAGTATCTCTAATGGGGGTTGGAATTTATAAATTTACACCATTAGTAATTTTCTATTCTAAATTACTGCTGCTGAAAATAATTTCAATATAAACAAATAAAATAAAATTCTTATTAGAACTGAACACTTTCTAGTATCTTCAGTGAGATTTTGTATTGTATTTTTTTTTCTATTGATTCCTGACATTTTTTTTTAATAAGATGAAGACATCAAAATACATTCTTTTCAAACTTTCAAACATATTCAAATGATTTTTTTTCGTCATACAATTTAAAGTGAAGTTTTAACAAAATTCATTTTTACAAACTTGTTTTAGAGAAAACATAATCAATTTTTTTTTAATCACAGAATTTAAAGTGTCTTTAATGGATTTTGTAATTTTTTTCTCCAACTCTATATTTTGTCAGAAATTTAATTGCTCATAACTTTTTTTGTGGTAAAGAGAAACAAATAAATTCAATTGGCATAAAAATGTAATACTTTCGAGTATCTCTAATGGGGGTTGGAATTTATAAATTTACATTTTTAGTAATTTTCTATTCTAAATTACTGCCGCTGAAAATAATTTCAATATAAACAAATAAAATAAAATTCTTATTAGAACGGAACACTTTCTAGTATCTTCAGTGAGATTTTGTATTTTCTTTTCATTGACTCTTGAATTTTTTTTAAATAAACAAAATTCATTCTTTTCAAACTTTTTTTACAGCAAACAAAATCAAATGAATCATTTTTTTTAAATCACAATTTAAAGTGTCTTTAGTGGATTTTGTAATTTTTTTTCTTCAACGGTATATAGTCCGTTAAATAAATTTCATTGCTCGTAATTTTTTCCTGGTAAAGAGAAACAAATTAATTGAATTGGCATTGAAATTGATAACAATCGGGATTTTGGAATTTATAAATTTTTCCATCAACTCTGTACATTTTTAGTATTTTTCAATAATTCCGTTTTCAGTTAAGGTTAGAAAATTATCAAATTTTGCTTTTAAAACTGAATGCCTGAAGTACTCTCGCGTTTTTTTAAACTGTTTATATTTTCTCAGAAATTTTCTGATCCCACTGAATGCTTTTAAGTACTTTCTTGGATTTTTTAAACTGTTTATATTTTCTTAGACATTTTCTGATGTCACCAAATGCTTTTAAGTACTTTCTTCACTTTTTTAAAGTGTTTATATTTTCTAAGAAATTTTCTGTTCTCACTGAATGCTTTTAAGTACTTTCTTGGGTTTTTTAAACTGTTTTTATTTTCTTAGAAATTTTCTGATCACACTGAATGCTTTTAAGTACTTTTAGGATTTTTTAAACTGTTTATATTTTCTAAGAAATTTTCTGATCTAACTGATCTAAGTACTCTCGTGGATTTTTTAAACTGTTTATATTTTTTCAGAAATTTTCTGTTCTCACTGAATGCTTTTAAGTACTTTCTTGGGTTTTTTAAACTGTTTTTATTTTCTTAGAAATTTTCTGATCTCACTGAATGCTTTTAAGTACTTTCTTGGGTTTTTTAAACTGTTTTTATTTTCTTAGAAATTTTTTGTTCTCACTGAATGCTTTTAAGTACTTTCTTGGATTTTTTAATCTGTTTATATTTTCTAAGAAATTTTCTGATCTAACTGAATGCTTTTAAGTACTCTTGTGGATTATTTAATCTGTTTATTTTCTTGGAAATTTTCTGAAGTACTTTCTTGGATTTTTTAAACTGTTTGTATTTTCAGCCGTAATACAACAAGTGGTATGATTATTACCGATGATATTTTGGAGTTGATTTTCTTAGAAATTTTCTGTTCCCACTAAATGTTTTTAAGTACTTTCGTGGATTTTTTAAACTCTTTATATTTTCTTAGAAATTTTTGATCTCACTGAATGCTTTTAAGTACTTTCTTGGATTCTTTAATCTGTTTTTATTTTCTAAGAAATTTTCTGATCCCACTGAATGCTTTTAAGTACTTTCTTCAATTTTTTAAACTGTTTATATTTTCTAAGAAATTTTCTGATCTAACTAAATGCTTTTAAGTACTTTCTCGGATTTTTTAAACTGTTTATATTTTCTCAGAAATTTTCTGTTCTCACTGAATGCTTTTAAGTACTTTCTTGGATTTTTTAAACTGTTTATATTTTCTCAGAAATTTTCTGTTCTCACTGAATGCTTTTAAATACTTTCTTGGGTTTTTTAAACTGTTTATATTTTCTTAGAAATTTTCTGATCCCACTAAATGTTTTTAAGTACTTTCGTGGATTTTTTAAACTCTTTATATTTTCTTAGAAATTTTTGATCTCACTGAATGCTTTTAAGTACTTTCTTGAATTCTTTAATCTGTTTATATTTTCTAAGAAATTTTCTGATCCCACTGAATGCTTTTAAGTACTTTCTTCAATTTTTTAAACTGTTTATATTTTCTAAGAAATTTTCTGATCCCACTGAATGCTTTTAAGTACTCTCGTGAGTTTTTTAAACTGTTTATATTTTCTTAGAAATTTTCTGATCCCACTAAATGCTTTTAAGTACTTTCTTTGGTTTTTTAAACTGTTTATATTTTCTAAGAAATTTTCTGATTTAACTGAATGCTTTTAAAGACTCTTGTGGATTATTTAGACTGTTTAATTTCTTGGAAATTTTCTGAAGTACTTTCTTGGATTTTTTAAACTGTTTACATTTTCTAAGAAATTTTCTCCTCGAAATGTGCACTGCATTTTACTCCAAAGAAACTCCAACCCTCATTACAGTTTTTTTTTCTGGCACAGAAAAACAAATGAATTCAATTGCTGTTAAAAGCTAATACTTTTACTTATCTCTAATAGATTTTGTAAATTTCTTCCAAACCGTTACATTTTTTTTTTTTGTAATTTTCTTCTCAAACTGAAAATCAAATCAATTTTCAGTTTCTTTCCAATAAAGATAATCAAATTTGCTGTTGACACTGAATACTTTTATATATCTTTGGTAGGTTTTGTAGCTGTTTTCATCAACTCTTTACATTTTTGCAGTAATTATCTTCCAAATATAAACCTTGTTAAAATCAAAATCTTACACTTCTCGGTGAAGATAAACAAAATAATTAAATTGTTGTTTGAAATTAAACACTGTTGAGTATCTCCAGTGGATTATATAAATTATTACATTTTGTTCGTAATTTTTTTTTTTCGAAATGAACTCTGCTGTAAGCAAAAACTACAAGTTACATTTTTCCCACCCAAGAAAATATCATTTATTAAATTTCTAATAAAACTGAATACTTACAAGTATCTTCAGTGAATTTTGCAAATTTTCTTTACAGTTTTTTTAAATTTTTTTTTCTCTCTAAAAGATTACTGCTAAAAGCAGCAACTCGTTTTACCCCTCCTATCTATTTTTCGGTGAAGATAAACAAATAAATTAATAATCTCTTAAGTAGTGGCGGGTAAGATCGATCAAAAAAGATCGAGTACTCGATCTTTACAGATTTTTTGATTTTTTTTTCTCTCTAAAAGATTACTGCTAAGAGCAGCAACTCGTTTTACCCCTCCTATCTATTTTTCAGTGGAGATAAACAAATAAATTAACAATCTCTTAAGTATTGGTGGGTAAGATCGATCAAAAAAGATCGAGTACTCGATCTTTACAGTTTTTTTGATTTTTTTTTCTCTCTAAAAGATTACTGATAAGAGCAGCAACACATTTTACTCCTATCTATTTTTCGGTGAAGATAAACAAATAAATTAATAATCTCTTAAGTAGTGGTGGGTAAGATCGATAAAAAAAAATCGAGTACTCGATCTTTGCAAATGATCGAACCGCTCGATCTTGTCAAGCCGCTCGATCTTGTCAAGCCGCTCGATCTTTTGATCGATCAACGCGGCTCGATCTTCTTACGCCGCTCAATCTTTTCGAGCCGCTCGATCTTTTGATCGATCAAAGCTGCTCGATCTTTACAAGCCGCTCGAGCAGATCGAGCAAAAGATCGAGCGGCTCGATACATCCACCGATTGATCACCGATTGATCGATCTTTGAGATACTCAATCTTGCCCATCACTATTCTTTAAAAATATTAAATAAATATTGTAAATGTTTCCATAAACTCTGCTAAAAGCAAAAACCACTAAGTAAGTTACCTTTTCCCACTCAAGAAAATCAAATTAATTAAATTTCTTATAAAACTGAATACTTCCAAGTATCTTGATTTTGCAAATTTTTATAGCAAGTCCTTGCTGTTTTTTCTATTTTTTTTTTCTCTAAAAGATAACTTCTAAAAGCAGAAACACAGTTTACCACTCCCAACTCGTTCCCAGTGAAGATAAACAAACTAATGAAGTTGCTTTTAACATTAAAATTTAAGTGTCTCTAGTAAATATTGTAAATGTTTACATACACTTTGAATGTACTTTTAAATTTTACAAAAGGAAATGAAATTATCAAAATAGTTTTAATCTTCAAAATAAGGCTGAAAGACCTCCGGCCATTTGCCTGTTGAGGTCATTTGTAAAATAATTAATCAAGAATAAAGTCATAAAGATTTTATTTAAATGATTTATTACAAGAGCAATGAAGTAAACGCCTCCAGAATTAACATTACATTAACATTGAGTAAGTATTTAAGATAATTCAAACATTAACAGTGATTAGCCATTAGAAATCTTCGACGTAGGCGATGTTGGAATTTGATTGAAATCTAAAGACAAAAAATACATTAGATCTATCGTTGCTCTCGCCTGCATCTAAAATGTTCGATTTTTCTTTACAAGGTTTTTTAAATGTGTCAAATTGATAAAGAAAGAAAAAACACCAAACGGGAAACTATGCACCAACCCTAAGCATCAAAATACCTACATTTGATTTTAAAATGTGTCAAAAGTAATAAAGAAAAAAAAACACACCAACAGGAAACCATGCACCAACCTCAAGCATCAAAATACCAACATTTGATTTTGATTTGACATGCGTTTTACTAAATCAACCGAACGCACCAAAACGAATACATTTCCGACCCCTTTTTCTCCACTAAAAAAAAAAAAAAAACATTCCGTTCCCGGTGGGGAAAAATAAACTGTCGCAAACGTCCCTCGGTGAATACAGGTCCGGAATACGTAACTTCGCATAGATTTTTCGATTGTACATGACAATAACGCCTCCCCAGACAACGCCCCGATGCAAGTTTTGTTGTATAAAAAAAATATCCGAGTAGGCGCATTTTGTATCCCGTAAGTTGTATTTAAGTTTAGGTCGCTTAAGTCGATGCCATATTTAAAAAAAAAAAGCCGTAATCGTTTCCCCCCATCCCGCCCCCCCAATCCCCGATCTTCAATGACTTAGGAAATATTACTTCCACTGGATTGGTATTTGTTTTCGAATGATGAACTAACTCACATAGCTGAAACTGATGTGTCAAATCTTCTTAGTGTTTAGCGCGACGTACCGTATATATATATTTTCTCACCTAATCCGTGTGTGGGTAATATTTTTACATATGTATCACAGTATACCAAATAATCCAACTTAATAATTGTGTATGTACAAAATATGAAAAACCCAAAAAAATTATTGAATTTTTGAATAATCGATGTTAAAGAATAAGGCGCGCGGAGGCGAGGCGCGGCCGGCGCAAACGACTGAACATATTTTTAACCGCGATTTTTAAATAAATGAGAAAAAAAAAACTAAAGATCGAAATTTTATTTTTCTAGAGAAACGTCGATCCGTGTTTTCATATATATATATAAAAAAAGAAAAACCAACCGATTTTTCGCTCGCCTCGCCCCCGCGCGCCGCCGCCTCATGAACCACTTTTTACAGATCTGAACTTTTCAAAATGGATATAACAAGATTAAAAACTAAACTTATACATTCGATATAGCTAAATAGCTAGACCAAAGAAATATCTATCACGTGTATATAATAAAAAAATAAACTGAAAAGCAGGCAGGCGAGACCCCACGCGTCCGTCTCGAAAAAAATTGTGAATATGTATAAAAATATCGCTATATATATAATGTACAGCTAGTCATAGTAAGAATACGCTTATAAAATATAAATAAAACGTGTTACTGTTTTTATAGAATCAACCTTCGTTTTTATTTTTACCCATTTTCAGGATTGTGTGATTTTAAATTAATTAATCATTACTACCATGGCCTTCTTATATCCCTATTATCGCTCTTATTCATCGCTAAGTTATAACACGACAGTGAAATTTTCCTGTCAATGAATGTACTGTGCTAACGAGACAAATGGAGGTCGAAACCAGTCCGCATTAATGTGTACCGGTGCTTAATTACACTTAAAGAATTCCTGTAAAATTAGGTAATACTCGTAATAAATCATTTCTTTGAGAAGTGGAATATTCACTCAACGATTTTATAGTGAAGAACTGTGTCCTCATTCTTTAGCATATACGAGACTCGACAGAGGATTCGAAAGAACTGTTGGGTAAGATTTTTAATGAAATAGATATCGAAATCCAAAAGTGCAGGTAAGTCCATTAACTAAACTTTTGCTTGTGATTGAAATTGTTAGAAAATCGAACTCTTTAAAAAATTGGTTAATTTTGTAAAACTGAACTGTTTTTGAAAGAATAACCCTTTCTCAATTGTTTTTGATTTTTTTTTTTAATGTACGTCAATGGTAAATATTTTTTAGGCTTTTTGATTCAAGTGAGAAAAAAATTTAAAAAATTCAACTCTAAAAAATTGGTTGATTTTAAAAAACTTAACTGTTTTTAAAAAAATAACCCTTTTATAATTTAATTCAACTAAAAATATTTTTTTACGCTTTTTGATTCAAGTGATCCACATATTGAAAACCGAGAAAAAAATAAAAAAATTCCAACTCTTTAAAAAATTGGTTAATTTTGGCAAACCAAGCCGTTTTGGAAGGAATAACCCTTTCTCAATTGTTTTTAAGTTTTTTTTTATGATTTAATTCAACGAAAAATATTTTTTTGGGCCTTTTGATTCAAGTAATCCACATCTTGAAAACTACGAATTTCAAAAATTCATAATTCGTTCCAAGACTACTGAACTTTCATAAACAAAACTGATTTTAAATAAATGGCTCTTTCTTAATTGCTTTTAAGTTTTCTATAATTTTATTTCAACGGAAAATATTTTTTTACGGTTTTTGATTCAAGTAATCCACATCCTGAAAACTAAAAATTTCAAAAATTCATAATTCGTTCCAAGACCATTGAACTTTCACAAACAAAACTGATTTTAAATAAATAGCTCTTTTTGAATTGCTTTTAAGTTTTCTATTATTTTATTTCAACGAAAAATATTTTTTTGGGCCTTTTGATTCAAGAAATCCACATCCTGAAAACTAAGAATTTCAAAAATTCATAACTCGTTCCAAGACTATTGAACTTTCACAAACAAAACTGATTTTAAATAAATAGCTCTTTCTTAATTGCTTTTAAGTTTTGTATAATTTTCTTTCAACGGAAAATATTTTTTTGGGCCTTTTCATTCAAGTAATCCGCATCTTGAAAACTAAGAATTTCAAAAATTCATAACTCGTTCCAAGACCATTGAACTTTCACAAACAAAACTGATTTTAAATAAATAGCTCTTTCTTAATTGCTTTTAAGTTTTCTATAATTTTATTTCAACGAAAAATATTTTTTTGGGCCTTTTGATTCAAGAAATCCACATCCTGAAAACTAAGAATTTCAAAAATTCATAACTCGTTCCAAGACTATTGAACTTTCACAAACAAAACTGATTTTAAATAAATAGCTCTTTCTTAATTGCTTTTAAGTTTTCTATAATTTTATTTCAACGAAAAATATTTTTTTACGCTTTTTGATTCAAGTAATACACATCTTGAAAACTAAGAATTTCATAAATTCATAATTCGTTCCAAGACCATTGAACTTTCACAAACAAAACTGATTTTAAATAAATAGCTCTTTTTGAATTGCTTTTAAGTTTTCTATTATTTTATTTCAACGAAAAATATTTTTTTGGGCCTTTTGATTCAAGAAATCCACATCCTGAAAACTAAGAATTTCAAAAATTCATAACTCGTTCCAAGACTATTGAACTTTCACAAACAAAACTGATTTTAAATAAATAGCTCTTTCTTAATTGCTTTTAAGTTTTGTATAATTTTATTTCAACGGAAAATATTTTTTTGGGCCTTTTGATTCAAGTAATCCGCATCTTGAAAACTAAGAATTTCAAAAATTCATAACTCGTTCCAAGACCATTGAACTTTCACAAACAAAACTGATTTTAAATAAATAGCTCTTTCTTAATTGCTTTTAAGTTTTCTATAATTTTATTTCAACGAAAAATATTTTTTTACGCTTTTTGATTCAAGTAATACACATCTTGAAAACTAAGAATTTCATAAATTCATAATTCGTTCCAAGACCATTGAACTTTCACAAACGAAACTAATTTTAAATAAATAGCTCTTTCTTAATTGCTTTTAAGTTTTCTATAATTTTATTTCAACGAAAAATATTTTTTTGGGCCTTTTGATTCAAGTAATCCACATCTTGAAAACTGAAAATTTCAAAAATTCGTAACTCGTTCCACGATCGTTATAATTTCGCAAACAAAACTGATTATGAATAAATAGCTCTTTCTTACTTTCTCTTAAGTTTTTCGTAATTTTACCCCAACCAGAAATTTTCTATTCAATATATATATATAAATCATCTTTATTAAAGAATTCATACATTTAGTCTATGATATAAACAAATCTTGCTTAACTATAATAATTAAATGTGTAAAGATTCTTTATTGGCTATCGACCCGGGTCTATTCAATATTTCAACTCGAATTACGACTTTTAGAAAAGAAGGAAAATTTCAAAAATTCGTAACTCGTTCCAAGATTACTATAATTTCGCGAACAAAACTGATTATGAATTAATCGCTCTTTCTTACTTTCCCTTAAGTTTTTCGTAATTTTATCTTAACCAGAAATATGTTTTCTATTCAATATTTCAACTCGAATTACGACTTCTAAAAAAGAAGGAAAATTTCAAAAATTCGTAACTCGTTCTAAGATCATTATAATTTCGTAAACAAAACGGATTATGAATAAATAGCTCTTTCTCACTTTCTCTTAAGTTTTTCGTAATTTTACCCCAACCAGAAATTTTCTGTTCAATATTTCAACTCGAATTACGACTTTTAGAAAGGAAGGAAAATTTCAAAAATTCGTAACTCGTTCCAAGATCATTATAATTTCGCGAACAAAACTGATTATGAATAAATAGCTCTTTCTTACGTTCTCTTAAGTTTTTCGTAATTTTATCTCAACCAGAAATGTGTTTTCTATTCAATATTTCAACTCGAATTACGACTTCTAGAGAAGAAGGAAAATTTCAAAAATTCGTAAATCGTTCCAAGATCATTATAATTTCGCGAACAAAACTGATTATGAATAAATAGCTCTTTCTTACTTTCTCTTAAGTTTTTCGTAATTTTATCTCAACCAGAAATGTGTTTTCTATTTAATATTTCAACTCGAATTACGACTTCTAGAAAAGAAGGAAAATTCAAAAATTTGTAACTCATTTCAAAACCGGTGAAATTTGGAAAATCTATCTGAATTAGGAAATATAATCCTTTCTTAATTGTTTTTAACTTTTTTTTAAATTTAATTCAACGAAAAATATTTTTTTAATTTTTTTATTCGATGAAAACTGAGAATTTCACAAATTCGTAACTCTTTCCAAGATAAGTGTACTTTTATAAAAAAAAACAACTGATTTTGAATAAATAGCACTTTCTTAATTGCTTTTAAGTTTTCTATATTTATATCTCAACGAGAAATATTTTTTTATTCAATATTTCTACGTGAATTGCCATCTCCAAAAAAGAGAGGGTAATTCAAAAATTCCTAACTCGTTTAAAAACCAATAAAATTTGAAAAACTAAACTAATTTCGGAAGAATAATCCTTTCTCAATTGTTTTTAAGCTTTTTTTTAATCTGATTCTATGAAAAATATTTTTTTAGACTTTTTATTCAAATGATCTTCGATGAAAACAGAATTTTACAAATTCGTAACTTGTTCCAAGATTAGTGTACTTTCACAAAGAAAAACAACTGATTTTGAATAACTGGCTCTTTTTTCATTGCTTTTAAATTTTCCGTAATTTTATCTCGACGAGAAATATTTTTTTATTCAATATTTCAACGCGCATTGACATCTCTAGAAGAGAATGGAAATTTAACAACAACTCGTTTCAAAACCAATGGATTTTGAAAATCCGAACTTATTTCGGAAGAATAATCCTTTCTCGATTGTTTTTAAGTTTTTTTTTTAATTTGATTCTACGAAACATATTTTTGGGGCATTTTGAAAACTGAGAATTTCACAAATTCGTAACTCGTTCGCAAACCAGTGTATTTTCACAACCAAAATGAATTTCGAATAAATGACCCTTTCTCAATTGTTTTTAAGTTCTATATAATTTTATTCCCACGGAATTTTTATTTTATTTTTTTCGCTACACAATGAACATTTTAATTAAAAATCGGTAAATTTTCGAAAACCCAATTGATTAAGTTTTCAATTGTTTTCTACAATTGTTTATCTGTAATATATATTTTTTTAGAGTTTAATGTTTAATATTTAAACGTGAATTGCCAACTGTACAGGAGAAGCAAAATTTTTAAAAATTCCTAACTTATTTCAAATCCAGTAAATCTTGAAAAAACAAACTGATTTCGGAAGAATAAGCCTTCCTCAACTGTTTTTTAGTTTTTTTAATTGATTCTACGAGAAATATTTTTTTAGACATTTTCTTTCAAGAGTCCACTTCTTAAAAACTAAGAAATTCACAAATTCGAAACTCGTTCACAAATCAATGTATTTTCACAACCAAAATTGATTTCGAATAAATGACCCTTTCTCAATCATTTTTAAGTTCTATATAATTTTATTCCCGCGGAAAATATTTTTTTTATTTTTTTCACTGCAGTGTTCTACATTACGAATATACAAAATTTTTAAAAATTGGTGAATTTTTCTATACATTTTCTAAACCAAAACTGATTTGAATAAATGACAGTTTCTTAATTGTCTTTATACAATTTAATCGCCGCAAGAATTTCTTTTTCACTCGAAGGTGCCAAAAATATTGAAAAGTTCGTAACTTTTATGAAATCGGTGTAGTTTCGAAAATCAAATTGTTAATTTTAGATTTTCAATAATTGTGTACCAGCGAGATGTATTTTGCAAATTTTATCATTTCTCCAAACTTATCTTTAACAATTCTATGTATTTATTTTCTAAGCCAAAAATTATCCAAAAAAATAATTTTTGTCAAGTTTCTTCAGGAAAAATTTGATTTTTTTTTCTTTATCTCAGAGAAAAGAGATACGTAAAAGCAGTTTTGTTTTTGTTCATAGAATCCAGTGGCCAAAAATTATCCAAAAAAATAATTTTTGTCAAGTTTCTTCAGGAAACATGTGATTTTTTTTCTTTACCTCAGAGATAAGAGATACGTAAAAGCAGTTTTGTTTTTGTTCATAGAATCCAGTGGCGTTCTCCAATTTTTATTTTTGAGCTTAATTTTAGAGCTGTTATTTTTGGCAAACTTTAGCATTGGAATATAATTTTCAATCATCTATATCGTCGAAATTTATTTGAAAACTCGCGCTGGTTTTTCCTGTAGAAATTCTAGAAACGTTAATATTCATGAGTAAATTATTTAAGTCGATTTATCTTTCTTTTGTATTGGACACAGTTATGCGTTTCCACTTGCAATTACGCCAATACCCATTTGAATATTTCAAATGCGTACCATTTTTACGTTCGCGGTATTACCTAATTATAAATTCTAAACATTACAATCTCTTTTAACTGTCAGCCAACAATGCGTGCCGATTATTTTTCGAACAATGGAAAACAAACGTACGCAAATATCTGGCCTGGATAAAACGGCAATTACGCATTGTGACAAATCGAAAGTTAGGTTTGCACGTGCAATAACAATTCACCGGCCATGATTAACCGCTGAACGCGGAGGTCTATTGCTTATTTGGGTGGAATTATAGAAAAAAACATGAACAACCTTTGCTCAAAAATTGCATTTGAAATGATTTCCTGAAGAAACCACTGGATACGGGGTTTCTGTACGTCACTTTAAAGATCTCATCAAGACCCATCAGAAAATGTATTTGCGCAAGAACAAATGTCAATTTGAAGCCCGGGGTGCGTTCGCAAAGAAAACTCGAAAATGGAAATAATCAACTTTTTTAAAAACGAGCTAAATCGATTGGCGTTAAACATTTTCAGCTATTTGAAATAGCAAAAAAGTTGGCAAGTCGCTAAAGAAATTTTTAATTTTTTTTGATAAAGGTCCATTTTTTCAGACTTTGAACGGTTGTAGCGGCTAAACGAGGAATCCAAATCGAACACGGTTTGCAAATCTGTGCTCCTCGTGTGTAAATTAGTCGGATTTCATTGAAATTGGCGATTTTTAATTTTTGACGAAAACCTGGAAAACTACCCAAGGGTCCCCCCTTCTTACTTTTGCGCAAAAATTGCATTTGAAATGATTTCCTGAAGAAACCACTGGTTCGATTCGGAGTTTCTATACGTCACTGTAAAGATCTCATCAAGACCCATTAGAAAAAGTACTTGCGCAAGAACAAATGTCAATTTGAAGCCCGTGGTGCGTTCGTAAAGAAAACTCGAAAATGGAAAAAAATCGGAAAATTCAACTTTTTTCGTTTTCATCGTAGATCGTTAAAGTATACCTTTTTTCATCAGACGAACGAGCTAAATCGATTGGCGTTAAACATTTTCAGCTTTCTGAAATAGCAAAAAGTTGGCAAGTCACTATGCAAATTTTAGAAAATTTAGAAAAAAGTCGATTTTTTCAGACTTTAAACGGTTGTAGCGGCTAAACGAAGAATCCAAATCGAACGCGGTTTTCAAATCTGTGCTTCTCGGGTGCAAATTAGTCGGATTCAATCAAATTTTAAATTTTTGACGAAAACCTGAAAAACTCACTTTTGCTCAGAAAAATGCATTTGAAATGATTTCTTGAAGAAACTACTGGTACGATTCGTAGTTTCTAAACGTCACTTCAAAACTCATCAGAAAATGTTCTTGTGCAAGAACAAATGTCAATTTGCAGCCGTTGGCGCGGTCGCAAAAAAACTCGAAAATGGAAGAATCGGAAAAATCAATGATTAAATATTTCATTCAATCGGAGAAAGTTACATGACGGCCAACATTTCAATATAAATTTACGATTTGCATAATTTATTACCATCATGTCGCGATCAAATAATTTGAATTCATTAAATATTAAACTCTTAACAGCATACAATGTAAATATACAGGTTTTGTGAGTTGTCGCACATTGTGCGACCTAAACAACAATAGAATATTCATGCTGTTTTGTCTGGATTACATAGAAATTTCAATAACAATTGCTTCGGCTGAAAATTCACCGACACACGAAATAATAGCGCTGAATTAATAAATAAATAATGTTTGCTAAATGTAAATTGCTGAGCCAGTGTCTTACATCATCATACACCATGACTTGCATGTCAAATGAAAATAGTAATATGAAATATTCTGAATGTTAAAATTCTCGACTAGTTTCGCCTTCCGCCAGAACTAATGCGACGGGTCCTGGGTTCGAATCCCAGCGAGGGCATGGATGTTTGAGGTTGTCCATTTTCATTTATATATGTATAATATATACAAATAATCGGTTGTGGCTGAATGACCTGCGCTGTCTAAGCCATAATTCCCCAACTCAAAATTTCCATCAATCATCCTTCCTTAAAAAAAAAAAGTTTCGTCTTGAAATTCTCTTGAAATATCCTTTATAAGGCGAAACTGGTCGCGTCATTCAGAATCTAAACTTAGTTTTTATTTCGTAGAATAAATAATATAACCGTTGCCACGTGGCAAATAATAATTAAAATTAATTGAATATTTTCATATTTAAAAAAAATGTTACACTTATATGTTAGAGTTATTAAAAATCTAACATTGGAAAGTAATGAATATTTATGAATATGCGCAAACGCTTTTTGTGTAATACGTTTCCGGCGTATCGCAATTAATTAAATTCGTTAAATTTTTAATTATCACGAAAAAAAAATGTAAAGAGTGAGAGGTCTGCGATTAAATTGATTAGATGATGAAAATATCCCGCGATAATTAAAACGGTAATTAATGCTTTCGATTTTTAATTAAACTTAAGGTCTGTTTAACCGTTGTGATTAAAAATAACAATTCAAAATCAATTTCAACTGATTTTTAATTCTACCTATAGTATAAAGAAATAACGATATTGAAGATGAAGGGGCCGCGGTGGCCTAGTGAGTGGAGCTCCTGCTCCGGGCCTCGTGGTCGTGGGTTCGAATTCCATCCGTGCGGTCACTTTTTCGGAATGAAGAAGCGACCGTGCGGGGGCTTGGAAGTCCAGTGTATGTCCCCCTAATTATTATATAATATATATTTGAGTATATATAATGTCATTTTCAAAGGTGACGTTGGAAAAAAAATTCTGCACTTTACGATATATTGATTAATTCCCTAACAATAAACTTTACGGATATAAGCTATGTGTACGGATATGAAATCGTTGCCAGGTTACAGATAATAACAACCATAGAATTTTTTTATGGCTGCGGCGACGGGAAAACTTCACATCAAACGTCAAATAATGAATTTACTTTTTTGTATAATCGGCAATCATCGAAAAAACAAAAAACATAGAAAATTGTTATGACGGCGGCGACGGGAGAACGTCACATCAAACGTTAAATAATTAATTTACATTTTTGTATAATCGGCAATCATCGAAAAAACATCAAACGTCAGATTGGCTAATTAACATGTTTGTATTCGGTATTTATTATCAACAGTGAAAGGGATTTCAGTCGTAGAAAAAGTTATCTGTACAACGCGAGTGGATATGATGCCCATATCTCACTCGGTATTTGGAGCACTCGCCTTCTTGTTGTACAATAAGTATGTTCATACATTTAAATCGTTTATAGAGAATTTCTCGTACGATCTTATTAATTAATCAGAAGCTATGGATTGCTCCAATTGTATACACCCTGCTTAGCGAGGTCTGTGTTCGCGTGCAAATTGTGGCCAAGGATTCTAGAGAAGTGGAGTTATCCGCTCAAAAACGGCTTCATTGCATTCTCCTTGAAGAATTCCAATAAACATTCGTTCTCGCCAACAAAGTATCATTTTTGTACGTTTCTAAAAAAAAAATAAACGGCACATAACTCGACCGACCGTTCGTTTCGCTCGCACACCTAAACGTATACATTTCATCCGTTTTGCAAAAAGTAAAATGTAACAGAATACTTGGGGCCTTTCTCCTCTGCGCATTCCTCAATTCACGGTTAAATAAATACAACGGATTTTCTCGCGCGCCTCAACGCCGAGAACATAAACTCGCAACAACTGTTAGATATGGAATTATGGTAATGTTTCTAAAGAAAAATGATGATATTGCTATCATGTAACTTTCTCCGAATGGTTATTAATATTTTATAATTTCATTTTCTACACGTCAATGCAAAGAACTCATTAAGACCCACTTGCGCAAGAACAAATGTCAGTTTGAAGCCTTTGGCGCGAAAAATCGGAACCTGCGTATGCGCGAAGACATTTTCAGGAGAAATAAATTGTTTAAAAAATTAACAAATAAAATCACCGAATAGAACTCTTCGGAACTATTTGCAGCGCATTCAGAACTGTAGAAAAAAATGCATTTCAACTGTCAGAACTGTCAAAATCAACCAGCGTCTCACCGGTATATCCGCGAAGACACTTTCAGGGGAAATAAATTGTTTGAAAAATTAATAAATAATGTCAGCGTATAGAACTCTTCGGAACTATCTGTAGCGCATTCAGAACTATAGAGGAAATGCATTTCAACTGTCAGAACTGTCAAAATAAACCAGCGTCTCACCTGTATATGCGCGAAGACACTTTCAGGGGAAATAAATTGTTTAAAAAATTTACAAATAAAATCACCGGATAGAACTCTTCTGAACTACATGCATTGCATTCACAACTATAGATAAAATGCATTTCAACTGTCAGAACTGTCAAAATCAACCAGCGTCTCACCGGTATACACGCGAAGACGCTTTCGGGGGAAATAAATTGTTTAAAAAATTAACAAATAAAATCACAGGATAGAACTCTTCGGAACTATCTGCAGCGCATTCAGAACTGTAGAGGAAATGCATTTCAACTGTCAGAACTGTCAAAATCAACCAGCGTGTCACTGGTATATGCGCGAAGCTACTTTCGGGGGAAATAAATTGTTTAAAAAATTAACAAATAAAATCACTGGATAGAACTCTTCGGCACTACTTGCATTGCATTTAGAACTATAGAGAAAGTACATTTTAACTGTCAAAATAAATCCAGCGTCCGATTGGTATATGCGCGAAGACACGCTCCGGAGTTTTTACAAATGAAAACGTTTGCTAAACGACCAGAATAACCGTTTGATTATTTTTTTAGCAATTAATTAACACTTGCGAAACCCTCGTTTGTGTTCTAAACATTAGAGAATGGGATAGGGCCCACCCACTACCTTTCATTTCCACTTAAACCTAACCTAAAAAATATTATTTGATTAAATTAAACTTGGATAACAAGAGATGTAATTCTTTCAAAAGCACAAAGAAAGACCGTTTTTGGGTAAAATTAAAATAAAATAGAGAAAGGTGGGTGGGCCCTGTCGTACCCTCCAACCCCCTGAACTTGCCCCGGAGTTTCTACAAATGAAAACGTTTGCTAAACGACCAGAATAACCGTTTTATTATTTTTTTAGCAATTAATTAACACCTGCGAAACCCTGGTTTGTGTTCTAATCATTAGAGGATGGGATAGGGCCCACCCACCGCCCTTCGTTTCCTCTTAAACCTAACCTAGAAAACACTGTTTGATGAAATACATTTCTGTAAGATTACGGGAGATGTAATAGTTTTAAAAGCATAAAGAAATAACGTTTGTGGTTAAAATTAAAATAAAACAGAGGAAGGTGGGTGGGCTCTGTCCTACCCTCCAATCCTCTAAACACGCTCCGGAGTTTCTATAAATTAAAACGTTTATTAAACGACCAGAATAACTGTCTGATTATTTTTTAGCAATTAATTAACACTTGCGAAACCCTCGTTTGTGTTCTAAACATTAGAGAATGGAGTAGGGCCCACCCACCGCCGTAGGGCCCACCCACCGCCTTTCATTTTCACTTACAACTAACCTAGAAAACATTTTTTGATTAAACTAAACTTAGATCACGGGAGATGTAATAGTTTCAAAAGCATAAAGAAAGAACGTTTGTGGTTAAAATTAAAATTAAACAGAGGGCGGTGGGTGGTCCCTATTCTACCCTCCAACGCTATAAACACGCCCCGGATTTTCTACAAATGAACACGTTTGCTAAACGACCAGAAAAACCGCTGGATTATTTTTTTAGCAATTAATTAACACTTGCGGAACCCTCGTTTGTGTTCTAAGCATTAGAGGATGGGATGGGGACCACCCACCGTCTTTAATTTTCACCTAAAACTAACCTAGAATACACTGTTTGATTAAACTAAACTTAGATCGCGGGAGATATAATAGTTTCAAAAGCATAAAGAAAGAACGTTTGTGGTTAAAATTAAAATGAAATAGAGGAAGGTGGGTGGGCCCTGTCCTATCCTCCAACACTCTGAACACGCCCCGGAGTTTCTACAAATGAAAACGTTTGTTAAACCACCAGAAAACCGTTTCATAATTTCTTTAGCAATTAATTAACACTTGCGAAACCCTCGTTTGTGTTCTAAACATTAGAGGATGGGATGGGGACCACCCACCGCCTTTAATTTCCACCTAAAACTAACCTAGAAAATATTGTTTGAGTAAACTAAACTTAGTTAGATCTCGGGAGATGTAATAGTTTCAAAAGCATAAAGAAAGAACGTTTGTGATTAAAATTAAAATAAAACAGAGGAAGGTGGGTGGGCCCTGTCTTACCCTCCAACCCTCTGAACACGTCCGGAGTTTCTACAAATGAAAAAATTTGCTAAACGACCAGAAAAACCGTTAGATTATTTTTTTAGCAATTAATTAACACTTGCGGAACCCTCGTTTGTATTCTAAGCATTAGAGGATGGGATGGGGACCACCCACCGCCTTTAATTTTCACCTAAAACTAACCTAGAAAACATTTTTTGATTAAACTAAACTTAGTAGATCACGGGAGATGTAATAGCTTCAAAAGCATAAAGAAAGAACGTTTGTGGTTAAAATTAAAATAAAACAGAGGAAGGTGGGTGGGCCCTGTCCTACCCTCCAACCCTCTGAACTCGCCCCGGAGTTTTTACAAATAAAAACGTTTGTTAAACGACCAGAAAAACCGTTGGATTTTTTTTTTAGCAATTAATGAACACTTGCGAAACCCTCGTTTGTGTTCTAAACATTAGGGGATGGGATAGGGACCACCCACCGCCCTTTATTTCCTCTTAAACCTAACCTAGAAAACACTGTTTGATAAAATAAATTTCTGTCAGATGACGGGAGATGTAATATTTTTAAAAGCACAAAGAAAGAACGTTTGTGGTTAAAATTAAAAAAAAACAGAGGAAGGTGGGTGGGCCCTGTCCTACCCTCTAACCCTCTGAACACGCCCCGGAGTTTCTACAAATGAAAACGTTTGCTAAACGACCAGAAAAACCGTTTGATTATTTTTTTAGCAATTAATTAACACTTGCGGAACCCTCGTTTGTGTTCTAAGCATTAGAGGATGGGATGGGGACCACCCACCGTCTTTAATTTTCACCTAAAACTAACCTAGAATACACTGTTTGATTAAACTAAACTTAGATCGCGGGAGATATAATAGTTTCAAAAGCATAAAGAAAGAACGTTTGTGGTTAAAATTAAAATGAAATAGAGGAAGGTGGGTGGGCCCTGTCCTATCCTCCAACACTCTGAACACGCCCCGGAGTTTCTACAAATGAAAACGTTTGTTAAACCACCAGAAAACCGTTTCATAATTTCTTTAGCAATTAATTAACACTTGCGAAACCCTCGTTTGTGTTCTAAACATTAGAGGATGGGATGGGGACCACCCACCGCCTTTAATTTCCACCTAAAACTAACCTAGAAAATATTGTTTGAGTAAACTAAACTTAGTTAGATCTCGGGAGATGTAATAGTTTCAAAAGCATAAAGAAAGAACGTTTGTGGTTAAAATTTTAATAAAATGGAGGGAGGTGGGTGGGCCCTGTCCTACCCTCCAACCCTATGAACACGCTCCGGAGTTTCTATAAATAAAAACGTTTACTAAACGACAAGAAAAACCGTTGGATTATTTTTTAAGCAATGAATTCACAGTTGCAAAACCCTCGTTTGTGTTCTAAGGATTGGAGTATAGGATAGAGCCCACCCACCGCCCTTCGCCTTGAAAATGCTGTTTGATTAAATCATTTTCAATTCCTGAATTGGGCCTGAGGCCTTTTAGGTGCTAAATCCGCAACTGGATGAGACCATCGTGTAACTTTCTCCGAATAGTTATTTTTGTCTATTCTTTCATTTTCCACACGTCAATGCAAAGGTCTCATTAAGACCCATCAGAAAACGTATTTGCGCTTCAACAAATGTCGATTTGAAGGCCGTGATGTGTCCGCAAAAGAAACTCGAAAAAGTCGAAAAAAACATTTTTTTTTTGTTAATAATCATCCTAGACCATTAAAGCGAACGTTTATTTTCATCAAAAGAACTAGAAAAATCGATTGCCATTTTAAAATTAGAATAGCAAAAAAGTTGGCATTTCTGTTCGAAAATTTTAGAAAAAAATCGATTTTTTCACACTTTGAAAGGTTGTAGCTGCTTCATGGTTTTGTCGGTAATCAATATAGTCGCAATTAGAGTTCCTGGTATTCCTGCAAGATTCGTTCATTGCAGTGTTAAGTTAAGCTCCACTGACAATGAGCTAATGATGTAACAATATCGATCGGTTCTAACAAGCGTGCATATAACTCTTTCAAATGTCAGCCTATAAGAGATGGATTCTTGAATATTGGCGGCGCCTACTTGGTGGTGAATCTTGATATTATTTCGAAGTAAAACACTCACTCACTTGTGTAGAGTCGAAACTATAGCCACATATATCAAATATACAGTGGTAAAATAAAGTTTTAAGTGTTTTTGACTTATCCAGAATTTATGGTTTGAAAGATTTTCATGATGAAATGAGAGAATGAGGACCTCGTTTTTAGCTCTTCCGCTGTATGTGGTGACGATATTGAGGTAATAACGAATTTGGAAAAGCGATAATTGCTCTTTGCTTGTTTTTTAGACATTGTGCTGATGAACTGATTAGTCGATTCTTTAAAAGCACGTAAAGATACATATTGATACGTATGGACAACATTGTCTTAGCTCTTCAGTTTATGTAGGAGACATATTGGAGAATTTTTTTAGCTCTGCATGCACGACATATATTTCAGAATTTTTTTTTAGCCCTTCGACTTCATTTACTTTTTAAAGTAAGCATTATAAAAATTATACGTGTTATGTAATTTATGACCTGACTCTTTTTACATGTGAAGCAGATCACAAGAATTTTGCCCTTCTCTCATTTAAAAAAATAATAAGTTCCAGCCGATAAACATCGATGACTTCATCTATCCCCTCATATAAAAAAAGGCCCAAAATAAAATTTTCCCCATTACGGATATTTCGAGTGCAATAATTCATCATTGAACTACGATCCATATTTTCAGTCAACTAAGAGTCCCTTCGTAAGGAAAAAGTTAATCGGGATTTCGAATTTTTGATGTAGAACTACATTCAGTGGAATATTAAAAAAATAAAAATTAAGATCGACCAATATTGTGTTCATAATGAAAAAGACCAATAAATTCTTATTCTTATTCTCATCGTTGATTTTTTGTTGCACCAGTTTGCACGTAAATACTAAATTAGGTGTTAAAAAAAAAGAGATTTTCTGTGCGCACTCTCACAGTTTCAATTTTTTGACGTGATTTGAGAGTTAATCTCAAACCGATAAACTTACAAAGTACGGAATGAAGCAATTCGCCCCGAATCGTGTGAGGCAAAGGCTGTAAAAGTTCTGTTTGAGGCTCGGGTTTGAAGATTTAATTTAGATTAAGGGGCGGTTATTATCAAAGCGCCGCGGCTTTACAGTTGACGAAATAACGCGGGGGAAGTTTTTTTTTTTACTTTTCCTCGAAATGTACGTACGTACATGCGGTTGACGTTTCTCGTTTCTCCGGGGGTAATCAATACGAGTTTAGATGAGGAGACGGATAAAAAGGGAGGAAATATGACGTTTACATTAATGTCCGGACCGCATGGAATGCTTTTATGATGGATTCCTGCCATATTACCCCGCGAAAGAACGCAATTCCTCGGAAAGTTTCAGCCATAAACGTCTGGCCGCGCCGTAATAAAATATTTGACAAAGTATTCAGCGATAAGTTTGCAGAGAGGAGCGGGCGCTCGCCTGCTATAGTTCTGATAAAACTTTCATGTCATAATATCGCTTTTATTGCCGCCGATACATTAAGGATGAGGACGCGATATTTTAAAAGCTCGGGATAAATTCCGTTTTATTAACACCGTCGAAAATAGAAGTTTTATTACGTTGTAAAATTTCGAATCCTCAAAATTATTGCATAATTAAATTTCTCCGCAAGAAGAACAGAATGTGTAAGTTTTTTCTTCCCACTCAAACCCATTTATTATTAAGTTTGTGACTGGTTGAGGCGAAAGGAAGGAACTTGCGAGCGGCGGCTTTAATAAAAATGGGAGATATTTCGGGCGAGCGATCGATACCGAAGTTGGATTTAATCTTGTCGCAAAGTTGCTCACAGACATAAGTACGTTCTCAAACTCGCTAACCGCATTACGTTTCGTGTACTTTGTTATAATTACTAAATTTCGTGTCAGTTTACCCAGTTCTGTAACATCGAATTCGTTCATTTGATATTCTATATTCATCTTAATTGCTGCAGTGAATTAAATTCTTTGAAACGTAATATCGATAGAATTATGGGTCGTAACAACAAATAAAAATTTTAAAAAACCTTTTTTTCGAAATGTCAAAACCTGTGAGGGAGAAAAAAAAATTTTGCCTTTTTTGGCCAAAAAAAGTTCTTGATTCAAAATGTATGACAAATGGGTTCAAGTATCAATCAGTTCAGTGTGGTTAGGACAGGAATTTTGTATGGATTTGAATACAAAATTCCTACCCTAACCACACTGAACTGATTGATACTTAAACCCATTTGTCATACATTTTGAATCAAGAATTTTTTTTGGCCAAAAAACGCAAAAAAAGTTCTTAGTTCAAATTGTATCACTAATAAGTTCCAGCATCAATCATTCATTTTCAAGCTAAACTTTAACATTTTGTTTCAAAATTATTACATTCATGACATGTTTCTTTATATTTCACCTTACTAAGACGTTTTTTCCACTGATGATGAAGACGTTTGGAGAAATAAAATTATTTACAATACTGGAGAGTATAATTTCGTCATCATTTTATTTTGTTCTAAGATAATTGAATTTGGCCCGAAAAAATAAATTCCGTACAAAATTATTTCTAGAAGAGACTCAGGTCGCTGGCACTTTGTAATAAATGATTATTATAAATTTCACATTACCAAGCAAATTTTAGTTGGCAATACGTTTCACATCCTCGAAATAATTTTAAACCTGTTTCATACATTCACGAAAATAAACTTTTACAAACTGCTATTTATCGTTCCGAGGCGACGACCATCCATCTCGACAAACAACCGAGACTTTTCCCAATTATACGGCACACACTTACGACTTGAGTAAACAGAGGCATTCACGTACATTTGTATTTATTTATTTGGCCTTCGCCTTATCTCTCTCTCTCGCTCGCTCTTTTCTGTGTACTTAAGAATTTTGTAAGTGTTGTTATCAGTGAGCAGTTGCGGCCCATTAATCACTTCTGAAAAGGGTGCGCCCACCCACCTGTCTGCCCACGGTTGAGTGGCCCCTTCTTTTTGGTAATCGCTGCTTTATACCTGAGAGGGTGCTCTTTTCCCCTGGTGGGTGTAATTGTGCGATTTCGGGGAGGTCGCCGTGTTTACGTTTCCTGAAGAAATTATGGGAACCATGGAGTGTCATTTAGGATTGATCAGTTTTTCAAATTGAACACACGACGATGGGATTAAAACTCTTTTACAATAAACTCCCATTGCGCAATCCGTCCTCGATCCTGTAATTGTGAACTTTCAAAAAAATATATCCAGGGTGTATATTATATGAGTTTATAGCCACATTCTTCCAGAATCCGATTTTTCTGTTTTTAACCATTTCCCATATCTACGAACCGAGAATTGTTTGTTCTAACATGTCGGTGTACAATAGCGTCAATCTACAGAGTCTCGGTATTCGCTTCCCATAAGACCAAATGTTAATTTTCAGTTGGTAAAAAATGATAGTACAATTTTTTTTTTCGGGAAAATAACGACTCCATACGCTTTTTCTCATCGTTGAGAACCGTCAAGAATTTTTTCAGATTTTTCCAATACCCAAAATTTTTCCGTTTTTTTAACGGAAAAATGGGCGAAAATCATGAAATGGCTAAATGACCTGTACTGTAAATAAAAATGTTCACAAAAGAACTAGGAACACGTGGTTAAATTTCCAGCCGAATCGTACTTGCAGTTTTCTCGTTTCACGCTCTCAAAGCGGGTACTCGAAAGTTGGCCAGAAATGTTGGTCTATTTTGATAATTTCTTGGCGCGGTCTCAAAAGAAAGATATCGATGATATTACATGAGGTTATAGCCACATTCTTCCAGAATCCGATGTTTCTATTTTCAACTATTTGCCATATCTACGAACCGAGAATTGTTTGTTAGAACATGTCGGTGTACAATAGCGTCAATCTGCAGAGTCTCGGTATTCGCTTCCCATAAGACCAAATGTTAATTTTCAGTTGGTAAAAAATGGTAGAATTTTTTTTTTTTGGGGAAAATAATGACTACATGCTTTTTCTCATCGTTGAGAACCGTCATGAATTTTTTCAGATTTTTCCAACACCCAAAATTTTTCAATTTTTTTTACTGACTGAAGGTATGGAAAAATGGGCGAAAATCATGAAATGGCCAAATGACTTATAATGTACATAAAAATGTCCACAAAAGAACTAGGAACACGTGGTTAAATTTCCAGCCGAATCGTACTTGCAGTTTTCTCGTTTCACGCTCTCAAAGCGGGTACTCGAAAGTTGGCCAGAAATGTTGGTCTATTTTGATAATTTTTTGGGGCGGTCTCACAAGAAAGATATCGATGATATTATATGAGTTTATAGCCACATTCTTCCAGAATCCGATGTTTCTGTTTTTAACCATTTCCCATATCTACGAACCGAGAATTGTTTGTTCTAACATGTCGGTGTACAATAGCGTCAATCTACAGAGTCTCGGTATTCGCTTCCCATAAGACCAAATGTTAATTTTCAGTTGGTAAAAAATGATAGAACAATTTTTTTTTTCGGGAAAATAACGACTCCATACGCTTTTTCTCATCGTTGAGAACCGTCATGAATTTTTTCAGATTTTTCAAAGACCCAAAATTTTTCCGTTTTTTTAACGGAAAAATGGGCGAAAATCATGAAATGGCTAAATGACCTGTACTGTACATAAAAATGTTCACAAAAGAACTAGGAACACGTGGTTAAATTTCCAGCCGAATCGTACTTGCAGTTTTCTCGTTTCACGCTCTCAAAGCGGGTACTCGAAAGTTGGCCAGAAATGTTGGTCTATTTTGATAATTTCTTGGCGCGGTCTCAAAAGAAAGATATCGATGATATTACATGAGTTTATAACCACATTCTTCCAGAATCCGATGTTTCTATTTTCAGCCATTTGCCATATCTACGAACCGAGATTTCTTTGTTCGAACATGTCGGTGTACAATAGCGTCAATCTGCAGGGTCTCGGTATTCGATTCCCGTAAGACCAAATGTTAATTTTCAGTTGGTAAAGAGTGATAGAACAATTTTTTTTTCGGGAAAATAACGACTCCACACGCTTTTTCTCATCGTTGAGAACCGTCATGAATTTTTTCAGATTTTTCCAAGACCCAAAATTTTTCAGTTTTTTTTACGGAAAAATGGGCGAAAATCATGAAATGGCCAAATGACTTGTAATGTACATAAAAATGTTCACAAAAGAACTAGGAAAACGTGGGTAAATTTTCAGTCGAATTGTACTTGCAGTTTTCTCGTTTCACGCTCTCAAAGCGGGTACTCGAAAGTTGGCCAGAAATTTTGGTCTATTTTAATAATTTTTTGACGCCGTCTTAAAAGAAATATATTGATGATATTATATGAGTTTATTGCCAAATTCTTCCAAAATCCGATGTTTCTATTTTCAACCATTTGCCGTTTCTACGAACCGAGAATTGTTTGTTCGAACATGTCGGTGTACAATAGCGTCAATTTGCAGAGTCTCGGTATTCGCTTCCCGTAAAACCAAATGTTAATTTTCAGTTGGTAAAAAATGACAGAACAATTTTTTTTCGGGCAAATAATCACTCTACACGCTTTTTCTCATCGTTGAAAACTGTCATGAATTTTTTCAGATTTTTTACTGACTAAATGTATGGAAAAATGGGCGAAAATCATGAAATGGCCAAATGACTTGTAATGTACATAAAAATGTTCACAAAAGAACTAGGGAAACGTGGGTAAATTTTCAGCCGAATCGTACTTGCAGTTTTCTTGTTTCACGCTCTCAAAGCGGGTACTCGAAAGTTGGCCAGAAATTTTGGTCTATTTTAATAATTTTTTGACGCCGTCTTAAAAGAAAGATATTGATGATATTATATGAGTTTATAGCCACATTCTTCCAGAATCCGATGTTTCTATTTTCAACCATTTGCCATATCTACGAACCGAGAATTGTTTGTTCGAACATATCGGTGTACAATAGCGTCAATCTGCAGGGTCTGCGTATTCGCTTCCCGTAAGACCAAATGTTAATTTTCAGTTGGTAAAAAATGGTAGAACAATTTTTTTTTCGGGAAATAATGACTCTACATGCTTTTTCTCATCGTTAAGAACCGTCATGAATTTTTTCAGATTTTTTCAAGACCCAAAATTTTTCCGTTTTTTCTACGGAAAATTGGGCGAAAATCATGAAATGGCTAAATGACTTGTAATGTACATAAAAATGTTCACAAAAGAACTAGGAACACGTGGTTAATTTTCCAGCCGAATCGTACTTGCAGTTTTCTCGTTTCACGTTCTCAAAAGCGGGTACTCGAAAGTTGGCCAGAAATGTTGGTCTATTTTGATAATTTCTTGGCGCGGTCTCAAAAGAAAGATATCGATGATATTACATGAGTTTATAGCCACATTCTTCCAGAATCCGATGTTTCTATTTTCAACCATTTGCCATATCTACGAACCGAGATTTCTTTGTTCGAACATGTCGGTGTACAATAGCGTCAATCTGCAGAGTCTCGGTATTCGCTTCCCGTAAGACCAAATGTTAATTTTCAGTTGGTAAAAAATGGCAGAACAATTTTTTTTTTCGGGCAAATAATGACTCTACACGCTTTTTCTCATCGTTGAAAACTGTCATGAATTTTTTCAGATTTTTTCAAGACCCAAAATTTTTCCATTTTTTTTACTGACTAAAGATATGGAAAAATGGGCGAAAATCATGAAATGGCCAAATGACTTGTAATGTACATAAAAATGTCACACGTGGTTAAACTTTCAGCCGAATCGTACTTGCAGTTTTCTTGTTTCACGCTCTCAAAGCGGGTACTCGAAAGTTGGTCAGAAATTTTGGTCCATTTTAATAATTTTTTGACGCCGTCTTAAAAGAAAGATTTTGATGATATTACATGAGTTTATAGCCACATTCTTCCAGAATCCGATGTTTCTATTTTTAACCATTTGCCATATCTACGAACCGAGAATTGTTTGTTCGAACATGTCGGTGTACTATAGCGTCAATCTGCAGAGTCTCGGTATTCGATTTCCGTTAGACCAAATGTTAATTTTCAGTTGGTAAAAAATGGTAGAAAATTTTTTTTTGGGAAAATAATGACTCTACATGCTTTTTCTCATCGTTAAGAACCGTCATGAATTTTTTCAGATTTTTCCAAGACCCAAAATTTTTCAATTTTTTTTACTGACTAAACGGTATAGAAAAATGGGTGAAAATCATGAAATGGCCAAATGACGTAAGAAAAACGAGAGAAATTGATTCCCCTTAAAAAATTTAAGCTTTCTTCAATAGCAAAAAAATTAGCTTGTCACCATGAACATTTTAGAAAATTTAAAAAAATAATTGATTTTTCAGACTTTGATCGGCCGTATCGGCTAAACGAAAACTCCAAATTGAACGCGGTTTGCAAATCTGTGCTCCTTGTGTACCAATTAGTCGAATTCAATTAAAATTGGTGATTTTTTATTTTTATTTCTATCTAGATCTATGTTTTCTGGCGTGGTTGTAAAAATTGTAATACGTGTAAAATAATAATTCATCAACTTCATCACGCTCCCCTCATAGTTCTGATCTGGATGGTATCATCAAATGCCATCTAGGGCCATTAACAACTCCCCACTTCAAGTGCCCAAATAGCAAGGATAGATGGACATTGATGTATGTTATAAATCCAAATTCAGAGAACTATAAGGACGCAGAACTACTGAGACAGTGTCATGACTGATGACAGTTTTTATCTGAGGATGTACGAAAACAATCAATTAGAAAGGTGCCCTTGTCCCTTTCACACCTTTTGCACCCGTTAATATTTTTTACAATAAGTCTTATTAATTAAAGCGTACCTTTCACACATTGCACCCGTTAATATTTTTTAACAATAAGTCTTATTAATTAAAACGTATTCAGTATAAGAGACAATACATTCATTGAGACACTTTTACAAATGACCTCAACAGACAATTGACCGGAGGTCTTTCTACCTTATTCAGTATAAGAGTAATAAAGACGAAATGTAGCCCGAATATATGAAAAAAATCGTCTTTATTACTTTTGTTCAATAAATCTGCAAAAATTGAGGTTGTCTCAAGTTAATTTATTATTCAGTATAATTATCTATTATTATTGCAAATTCAAAAGTTATTACAAATGATAATAATTATTTTTTAGGCTCTACTCAATTGCCTGTTGTGGTCATTTATAAAATTGTCTCAATAAATGTATTGCCTCTCTCTCTTTATCTCTCTCTCTCTCTCTCTCTCTCTCTGATAATAATTATACAGAACCTTCGCACTAAAATGTAATTTACTATAATTAATTAATCACGTATCCGTTATCCTAAAAGTACGAAAATAATCGATCATTCATGATGAAGGAAGGCGAATTTAAATATGACGTCGGGATTAGTCTATTCGGAAATTTTAATTAATCCCGGCGTGATATTAATGAAGAATCCTACGAATCCGATCGCCGGGCTCCGCTATTTATAAATTGTTTTTTTCTCCTCTCCGTCGTGTCCCTCCTTTCGACTTAATTAATTACGGCCTTTCCCCTCCGCCCTCCCCCTCCCGAAGGCACTGTCCTCGTGAAGGATCGAACAAGACTCAACTACATGGAAGGCATGGAAGGCAATTCGGCTCGTCAATTACAGAGATGGGATGCAAAGCAAACTCGATAAGTTCTCCTTCTGCCGGATAACAGAGCCAGCAGCCAAACACCGTATCGATCTTCACGAACTAAAACCAGAACTTAGTGACAGTTAGCCGAGTATCCTAATTGGAAACCGCCCCTTGTGCGATATCCGATCTTCAAACACCCTCATATGAAAGCGATAGATTTGACAAAAAGAAAATAGATTAATGCTGCAGATGTAACTGATACCATTTCAGGCTTTATTGTTTTAATGTTTTATTTCAAGGCAGGAGAATCCACCTTTTTTCATGTTTCATAACTAAACATGTTTTCAATTTGAACATCAGAGGTATAAACTAGCTTAAATATATCAATACTAAGTGCTTCTTGTGGCAATTGTCAAATAAGGCTTATGTTCAATTTTTCATGCTAAGTCTTGTATTAATTTTTGAGACACAGACACAGACACACAGCAACACGGACACACAGACACACAACACAGACACACAGACACACATACACACATACACACAGACTCACAGACACACAGACACACAGACACAGACATAGACACAAACACAGACACAGACACATCAAACTGCAAAATATAAAAATCGCTTTGAAAAAGAAACGCTTTGAAAAATTGTAAATAATTATTGAATCTATGAATAAGCTTCAAAAACTCAAGATCACTACAAAAATAATGCACACCTGATTTCCTGTTAAAAAAATTGCCATATCTTTACGAGAAACAAAAGAGAAACACTTCAAACCTGAAGCGCAAAATTTAAAAAATGTATTCAACGCTTTGAAAAATTGTAAATAATTAATGAATCTATGAATTAGTTTCGAAAACTCAAGATCAGCACAAAAATAATGCACACCTGATTTCCTGTTAAAACTATTGCCAGATCTGTAGGAGAAACAAAAGAGAGCAACACTTTAAAGTTGAAGCGCAAAATTTAAAAAATGCATTCAACGCTTTGAAAAATTGTAAATTATTAATTAATCTATGAATTAGCTTCGAAAACTCAAGATAAGCACAAAAATAATGCACACCTGATTTCCTGTTAAAACAATTGCCATATCTTTACGAGAAACAAAAGAGCAACACTTCAAAATTGAAGCGCAAAATTTAAAAAAATGCATTCAACGCTTTGAAAAATTGTAAATAATTAATAAATTTATGATGAATTAGCTTCGAAAACTCAAAATCAGTACAAAAGTAATGCACACCTGATTTCCTGTTAAAACAATTGCCATATCTTTACGAGAAACAAAAGAGAAACACTTCAAACTTTAAGTGCAAAATGCATTAAACGCTTTGAAAAATTGTAAATAATTAATAAATCTATGAATCAGCTTCGAAAACTCAAAATCAATACAAAAATAATGCACACCTGATTTCCTGTTAAAACAATTGCCATATCTTTACGAGAAACAAAAGATAAAAACTTCAAACTTTAAGTGCAAAATGCATTCAACGCTTTGAAAAATTGTAAATAATTAATAAATCTACGAATTAGCTTCGAAAACTCTGCATCAGTACAAAAATAATGCACACCTGATTTCCTCGTGAAACAATTGCCATATCTTTACGAGAAACAGAAGATAAACACTTCAAACTTTAAGTGAAAAATGCATTCAACGCTTCGAAAAATTGTAAATAATTAATAAATCTAGAAATTAGCTTCGAAAACTCAAGATCAGCACAAAAATAATGCACACTTGATTTCCTGTTAAAACAATCGCCATATCTTTATGAGAAACAAAAGATCAACACATCAAACTTGAAGCGCAAAATTTAAAAAATGCATTCAACGCTTTAAAAAATTGTAAATTATTAATGAATCTATGAATTACCTTCGGAAACTCAAGATCAGCACAAGCATAATGCACACCTGATTTCCTGTTAAAACAATTGCTATATCTTTACAAGAAACAAAAGAGCTACACTTTAAACTTGAAGCGCAAATTTTAAAAATGCATTCAACGCTTCGAAAAATTGTAAATAATTAATAAATTTATGAATTAGCTTTTAAAAACTCAAAATCAGCACAAAAATAATGCGCACCTGATTTCCTGTTAAAATAATTGTCATATATTTACGAGAAACAAAAGAGCAACACTTCAAACTTGAAGCGCAAAATTTAAAAAATGCATTCAACGCTTTGAAAAATTGTAAATAATTAATGAATCTATGAATTAGCTTCGAAAACTCAAGATAAGCACAAAAATAATGCACACCTGATTACGTGTTAAAACAATTGTCATATCTTTACGAGAAATAAAAGATAAACACTTCAAACTTTAAGTGCAAAATGCATTCAACACTTTGCAAAATTGTAAATAATTAATAAATCTACGAATTAGCTTCGAAAACTCAGGATCAGTACAAAAATAATGCACACCTGATTTCCTCGTAAAACAATTGCCATATCTTTAGGAGAAACAAAAGAGCAACACTTCAAACTTGAAGCGCAAAATTAAAAAAATGCATTCAACGCTTTGAAAAATTGTAAATAATTAATAAATCAATGAATTAGCTTCGAAAACTCAAAATCAGCACAAAAATAATGCACACATGATTTCCTGTTAAAACAATCGCCATATCTCTATGAGAAACAAAAGAGCAACACTTCAAAGTTGAAGCGCAAAATTTATGAAATGCATTCAACGCTTTGAAAAATTGTAAATAATTAATGAATCTATGAATTAGCTTCGAAAACTCAAGATCAGCACAAAAATAATGCACACCTGATTTCCTGTTAAAACAATTGCCATATCTTTACGAGAAACAAAAGAGCAACACTTCAAACTTGAAGCGCAAAATTTAAAAAATGCGTTCAACGCTTTGAAAAATTGTAAATAATTAATGAATCTATGAATTAGCTTCGAAAACTCAAGATCAGTACAAAACTAATGCACACCTGATTTCCTGTTAAAACAATTGCCAGATCTGTAGGAGAAACAAAAGAGCAACACTTCAAAGTTGAAGCGCAAAATTTAAAAAATGCATTCAACGCTTTGAAAAATTGTAAATAATTAATAAATCTATGAATTAGCTTTGAAAACTCAAGATCAGCACAAAAATAATGCTCTCCTGATTTTCTGTTAAAACAATTGCCATATCTTTATGAAAAACAAACTTGAAGCGCAAAATTTAAAAAAATGCATTCAACGTTTTGAAAAATTGTAAATAATTAATGAATCTATAAATTAGCTTCAAAAACTCAAAATCAGCACAAAAATGATGCACACCTGATTTCCTGTTAAAACAATTGCCAGATCTGTAGGAGAAACAAAAGAGCAACACTTCAAAGTTGAAGCGCAAAATTTAAAAAATGCATTCAACGCTTTGAAAAATTGTAAATAATTAATACATTTATGAATTAGCTTCGAAAACTCAAAATCAGCAGAAAAATAATGCACACCTGATTTCCTGTTAAAATAATTGCCAGATCTGTAGGAGAAACAAAAGAGCAACACTTCAAAGTTGAAGCGCAAAATTTAAAAAATGCATTCAACGCTTTGAAAAATTGTAAAAAAATAATGAATCTATGAATTAGCTTCAAAAACTCAAGATCAGCAGAAAAATAATGCACCCTTGATTTTCTGTTAAAACAATTGCCATATCTTTACGAGAAACAAAATAGCAACACTTCAAATCTGAAGCGCAAAATTTAGAAAAAGCATTCAACGCTTTGAAAAATTGTAAATAATTAATAAATCTATGAATTAGCTTCGAAAACTCAACATCAGCACAAAAATAATGCACACCTGATTTCCCGTTAAAACAATTGCCATATCTTGGGAGAAACAAAGCAGTAGCACTTCAAACTTGAACTTTATAATTATAAAAAAATGTAATCAATTTAAAAGTCTTTACAAAAATAATGTATTTCTAATTTCTCATTAAAACATATCTTGCGTAAAACAAAATAGCAACAAGCCAGAGTTGAACAGGCTAACTAAAAAATGCGTGCAACCATTTGAAAAATTGCAGAGAAATAATTTGCTAGAAAGATCTTAAACGAAGCGATCCATTTCTAATTGATCATCAAAACAATTGTTATATCTTGGGTAAAAAACAAAAGGAACGTCAACCCTCTGAAAACTGAAGAATGATTTGAAAAATTGTAAAAATTAATTTTGCGAGGAATTTGCATCAATATAACAATATCTTAGGTAAAAACAAAACTTAATCTGGGAAAAAAAAACTGAAGAATGATTTGAAAAATTGTAAAAATTAATTGGGTGAGGAATTTGCATCAATATTACAATATCCATATAATTAACACGCCGCCGTCGCGGCACAGCAAAATGTGCGCGCCTTTGCTTCAGATGATACGATGGCGCGTGCGTAATCTTACGCAATATATTCGGTCTCCGTTGCCAGCCTATGGTGCCGAGATGTCCGCGAGATAAATCTCTAATTACGCACTGTATTCAACGGTTGCAGGCGCGAGATATCACCGAGATAAATCTCGATAATTAAATTTAACTATTATAAATAATTATTATATTATTTCACTCAAAATGACTTTTAATATAAATCAATATTTACAGGCTGAAAGACCTCTGGTCAATTGCCTGTCGAGGTCATTTGTAAATGTGTCTCAATAAATGTATTGTCTCTCTCTCAATATTTAGCAATAACAAAATCGTTTAGGAGTGACATTATGTTTGTTTGTTTGATATCAGCATTTTGAAAATTTAAAAAAAAATACAATCGGCGGTGGTGTTGAATAAATACTGCGTTTCCGGGCATTGATTTTATCGAGAAACATCCATCAGACGATAAATTACGAGTCCGATCGAAAACCAACACAATAAAATATTAAACCGACAATTGCATTATTCATATTGAAATTAAAAAAAAAAACAAAACAATGATAAATAAATATTCGTTTGTTTATTTTCCTGATTGCGTTCAATAAATACTACTTTAATTAACTTCATGCGCATTCCCTTTTTTTCTACATGAGGGCAGAAAAAAAGGGCGTATAATAAAAAGGGCAATAAAACTCCTACAATGTGGAACGGAGCCAGTGGCGTGGCTAGTCGGGATCGTAATGAAAATTATAGGACGGACGGGATGGGACGCGTAATAATAAAAATTTACTGCATTATTACCAACTGTAAATGCTGCAATAATTTCCTGTGTAATTTACCAATATGTAATAAACCGAACAAACAATGCAATAAAAATTGTACAGATAAGGGACGTCATCGCAATAAAGTAATGAAATTATAAAAAAGCCATAAATGTGGGGGGCAGGGTGTGTGCATGGGGGGCGGGGGGTCATTTGTGCCGATCAATTCAGCCCGCTTATCCAATCAACTCTGGTATCCGGTTGTTAAATAAATAACGACGGAAAATAAAGCCGCATATCCGGTTTTTATCGGGCACGACTTCTAAAGTAAACTTATGGTGTCGGCTAGTTGCTGATAGACTTGAAAATCGCCGATGCGCAAAAATTCAGTTTCTTGAGTTATTCGGCATTTATAGCGGAAAAACTGTATTATTGGTAAATAAAACAATTTCGGGATCTTAAAACCCGGGATTCTAGGGCACGTTCATACACGGATAAACGTGTTCTTAGTTGTTAAACGTTTAAAGAGATATTTACGTTTACACGTGTATACGTTTAAACAGATATTTGCGTTTAAACGTGTTTTCCTCGTTTAACACATTCGCAGCCAGAGCGGTCACCAGTAGTCGATGAGTAATATTGTTGCAAGGCTGCAGTGGCTGCTTAAATCGACTGGAAAGGCCTAAAAAACGACAAAATTAATTTTTTCTTTAAAATTTTTTTTTATTCTTTTCAAGTCTAGGAGCTTATTCTGAACACTATTTGTCTATAAAAAAATTTGTGGCACTTCCAAGAACCGAGATACGCAAAATGATTTTTTTCATAAATAGTGCTTAAATCGACTGGAAATTGTCGAATTGTCTTTTGCATGTTTTAAATGGAATTGTGTTCATCTTGCGAACTTATCCATGACACATAAGTAAATACTGAATAATGAGTCACAGTCATAATTGGGTTGTCCAATAAAACTTACCCATTACTCGCCTCCGTAATATTTACATTTTTACGTAAGCCATTCGTAAAAAAACGCCTTTCCAGAAATATCATCCATTCTTCATTGTATTCGAAACCCATTGTCTACGATCGCTCTTTCGATTTTCTGTGATCTATATTTAATTTCGTCTTATTGTATATTGTATGTAAATACCCCCATTCTTTCGAAATAAATATCAATCGTGTAGATTTTACGTCTTTTCTAACAATGAAATGTTTTCGGTTTTGAATACTCGAGCAAGATTTTACGTCTTTCTCTGATGTAACAATGAAATGTGTTTTGGATTATATTTTAGTACTTAGCATTACCATATACGGGGCACAATTAATATAAATTAAGTTTATTTTTCAGCTCATCAAGGCCGACTTCGTCGCTTCTCGAGTCTAATCCCTCTCTTTCTCGGGGGGATTAAAATAAATCGGATTACGTCGGTCGCGCGCGTTTTTTTTTTTCGCCGAGAAATAAAAACCGTTCATGAAAACTCACAAAATCGAGATTTACGCCGAGGCTCATGCTGAATTATACGCCGTTTTCGGGCGCACAAAATATGAATAAATAAGCGTAAGTAGCTTTTCCATCGAATTCCTTGTAAATATTTATAGTTCGTGATGATTATATATATATGTAAAATAAAAAAATCGTATGGGAATAATAAAGTGGAGGGTTCCGAGCGCGGCGGACGCCATAATCCAAATTAAGCTCCGCTTTGATGTGAGTTATTGCCCGACGTGTAATTTTATTGTTCGTGCGAGGGTTGTTGTGGATTGCCGGTTAAATGACTAATATTTATGAAAAAAAGTGCCGGTCGATGGAAATAAAGCCGTTCAGTCGATTGGGGTGGGTATTTAGAGGCGATTATATTTATGGGAAATAATTGGACATTACATGTAAAAGTGTAATATTTTATTCAATTCGTAGCAAGTAATTTATAGGCAAATCAATATTTCCGATATCGATGTTTTTTCTAAAGCCAATTGCACGATCTGCCAATATGGTTTGAAATGATATTTTTTGTTCATTAGAAAGTGAACTTTGTTCTCTGTTGTTGGCACGTTACAGGGCGTCGACGCATTGTCTACAGCGAGGGCATGGCGTAAATTTTAAGTTCTTCCCGGCGCTTCCACCATAGTCCATAAACGAGCTCAATTCAGGTGTTTGTAAAGTGGTGCTTGCTACTACTATAATCTAACTCAATCTTAACCTTTTTGCATCAAACGCCCACTTGTTAATTAGCTAACTTCAGAACTCGTTATTTGTTATTGATTATTTGAATGCCAAAATTTAGAGAATTCGAAGGACCTTAAATTAATTAAATTATTGTTTAAAAAAATATAAAGAAATATACATATCTTGTCAAAATAAGTTCACTTGTGTATTAAAAATTAGAGGATTTAGTGTGATTTCAAAAAAAAAGTCAAGTAAATAAGAATTCCCAAAACCTGAAATTGTCCAAGTTCATAGTAAAACGAATCGGTTATTTGATTTGAAAAAATGTTGAGGCATTGAACGAGTTTTTGATTATGATTTATTTGTTACAGTTTTAAGAATTTATTTTATTTTAGTGTTTTTGATATGATTTATTTGTTACAATGTTAAAAAATTATTTTATTTTAAAAGGTATTAAAAGATATTTATAATGAGTTAACGAAAACTGCCAAAATCCTCCAAGTTCAAAGGCAACATTCGCGTTTTCGATTTTCATAATTGCTGAGGTGAGCATTTCTCGATTATTTATCATTTATTGATGTGCCAAAATGTAGAGAATTTAGTGTGTTTTAAAAAAGTTTAAAAAATATTCATGTCAAAATACGAAAATTGACAAAATGTGAAATTTTTCAAGATCAACAAAATCGCGTTTTTGATTTTGAAAAATTTCCCAACTTCCGAACGCGTTATTCGATTTTAAAGATTTAAATGCCAAAATGTAGCAAATTTATCGTGCTTGAAAAAAGTATTAGGAAATATTCATATCCAATCGATAGAAATTGCTAAAATCCAAACAAAATTTGCATCTTGTGATTTAGAAAATTCTAAATAGTAACTGCTAGAATTAGCTTTGAAGTTCTCAAATTCATCAAGAAATATTGTATTTTTGACATACTGGAAAATGATCAATATACCTCAATTGGAAACAAAATGTCAGCACTTAAAATTTGATTTTTAGAAAAACAGAATTTGCATGTTGTGATTTAAATAATTCTAAAAAAATAGTGACTGTCAGAATTAGCTTCAAACTTCTCAAATCCATCCAGAAATATTGTATTTTTGACATACTGGAAAATGATCGACGTACCTCCACTGAAAACAAAATGCGAGCACTCGAAATTTGATTTTTAGAAAAACAGAATTTGCATGTTGTGATTTAAATAATTCTAAAAAAATAGTGACTGTCAGAATTAGCTTCAAACTTCTCAAATCCATCCAGAAATATTGTATTTTTGACATACTGGAAAATGATCGACGTACCTCCACTGAAAACAAAATGCGAGCACTCGAAATTTGATTTTTAGAAAAACAGAATTTGCATCTTGTGATTTAGATAATTCTAAAAAAATAGTGACAGCCAGAATTAGCTTTAAACTTCTCAAATCCATCCAGAAATATTGTATTTTTAACATACTGCAAAATGATCGACATACCTCCACTGGGAACAAAATGTCAGCACCAGAAATTAATTTTTAAGAAAAACAGAAGTTGCATCTTGTGATTTAAATAATTCTAAAAAAATAGTGACTGTCAGAATTAGCTTCAAACTTCTCAAATCCATCCAGAAATTTTGTATTTTGAACATACTGGAAAATGACCGACGTACCCCCACTGGAAACAAAATGTCAGCTCTCAAAATTTGATTTTTAGAAAAACAGAATTTGCATCTTGTGATTTAGATAATTCTAAAAAAAAATAGTGACTGCCAGAATTAGCTTCAAAATTCTCAAATCCATCCGAAAATATTGTATTTTTGACTTACTAGAAAATGATCGACATACCGCCACTGGGAACAAAATGTTAACACTCGAAACTTGATTTTTAGAAAAACAGAATTTGCATCTTGTGATTTAAATAATTCTAAAAAAATAGTGACTGCCAGAATTAGCTTCAAACTTCTCAAATCCATCCGGAAATATTGTATTTTTAACATACTGCAAAATGATCGACATACCTCCACTGGAAACAGAATGTCAAAAAAAATTTATTTTTAAAAATTGCCGAAGTGTTAAACGCATGTTTTGATTATGATATTCTATATGTTAAAAAGTAGGAAATTTAGAGTGTTTTAAGTGATATTAAATATATTCATGTAGAGACATAAATTCCGAAATTTTTCCAGCTCAAAATCAACAAAATCAACTTTTTGATAAAAAACAAAAATTTACTTGCAAACGCTGTATTTGATTTTGATGATTTAAATGCCAGCATTTAGCGAATTTAGTGTGTTGAAAAAAGAATTAAGAGATAACCATGTCGAGTTAATAAAAATTGCCAAAACGCGAAATTTTCCAAGATCAAAGTCAATAAACCGCCGTTTTCAATTTTTAAAAGTTGAACTTATTTTTGGATTATGATATTTTATATGAAATAAAGTAGAGCATTCAGTGTGTTGGTACTAAAAATATTCATGCCGAGACAATGGAAATTGCCAAAATCCGAAATTTCAAAAGTTCATAATCAACAAAATTTTAAAAAACTTATAGTTTGACAATGATCATTGTTTGATCGAAACTGCAGTCACTATAAATAAACAGTATGATATTAACTAAGTAAAAGTGTGTTTTATTCAACAAAATTGAGTTATTGATTCTGATGAATTAATTAACTTACGAACGCGTTATTTGATTTTGAAGGTTTAATTTTCAAAATTTAGCGATTTTTGTGTTTTTTTTTTTTTAATATTAAAAAAAATCATGCAAAATCAATGCACCTTGACAAATTTGCAAGTTTTTTTGATCTCGGCAAAATTTGAATCAAATTTGGTTCTAATTTCGAGAGTCATGTTAATCAAATTTTTAGGCGATTTGGGCAATCTCTGGATGTCACATAAACGCCCAATTTAAACGTGAACCCGCGCTGAGAAACAGCGGCGGCTCGTGGATGTTCGGCGGTGAGGCAACGGAAAAAAATTTGACCGAAAAAGCAACGGAATATTTGCTTCCTCGATTAGAGTAAGTAGTGCAGCGCGAACGGCATCTTTGTCTTTGCGTCACCTACGGAAATCCACGAGCCGGCGCTGCTGAGAAACACTAATCAGCTCATTCACTAAGGGTTACTATAGTGTAGCTCGAAATTGGTGTTTTTCTTCTTGATGAATACGGCTGACATAAATTTCCAGATAATATCTAATAAAGTTTGGCCGCGCTATGAAGGCCTCTGAGGTGCTACCTATAACCTTTTAAAACTATTAATTAAGGTTTCAAGTAAAGTGTAAATATTTGAGCGTAAAGTAATAAAATAACCAATCACTTCTGATGAGGGCGGCCCTTACGATCCTTCGTTAATCACCTCAGACGCCTTCAGTATAGCAACGATGACGTAAAAAAAAATATTTAAAATCATATGGAAATGCGAAAGAATAATTTAAGGCTAACTAGGTTTTTGAAAAATCAATAATAAATGAGATTTCCGGCGATAAACGAACCAATGTTTTACATTAAAATAAATAAAACAACACCACTGTGTAATTCAGATAACGCGGCTAAAGTTACAGCGAGAACCCGCCTTGGGAACGCCTCCTCTCATATGTACAGCCCGTTAAACAAGAACGCCACAGAGGGCGCACTACGACAGAGTATTAGAATGAATAACTTATTATTCAAATTTCGGATACAGTTTCGAAAATATGAAAAAATATTATTTGAATAATACATTTTAAATAAAATACCCCAGAGTACGACGGATTTTTTTTTCTAAATTACAGAAATATTAGTATTCGAATTGTTTATAAACATTATTATAAAAAAAATAAATCCGTGCTACTCTTTAGAATATATTTACAGAGGTGAATTCAAAATTTCACTTTTAAGTCTTTATCCGTTTGTGAATAATGTTTTAAATGAATTTAGAGGTACGCTCCAGGAGCCTAAATCTAAAAATTTATTTTTGAATCCATTACATGAAAGCAAAAAAATGGGTTTTACCGATCCCACCTGTTCTATAAATCTCATATCCTACGCTGAGTTCAAAATAAGTAGGAAACAAATGACTTGGCCAAAAAAGTAAATAATTAAAAATTTGATAGAAAATCCTTACCCCTCAAGAAAATAATGTTAGGAGACCTTGCAATTAGTAAGTTATTATTAGCAATTGTGAATATATTTTTGCATGTAAAATATTGTTGTTTGAAACCACGAATAATGCATAAAATTTAAATATGCGTTGCGTTATAAATTCCCGCACATTATAGCACAAACAGCTGAAGGCTTAAAAAAATAATTAATATGTAAAATGAATCTCCCATGTGTGCACATAATCTGCCAGTGTTATGAATAGCGTTCGCACATTGAAAAATTCTCGTGTGCGCCCGGCGTAAAAATGTCTCCCATCGCCGCGCAAAAACGAATAATTGGCGTCGGCTTATTTTTATAAGGCGGTATCGGTATTGAATTACGTTCGCGTGGTTTTCGTTTCCGACATAAAATTTAACTGGGAATGTTTATATCCAGGCCACGAACATGCACGCTGAATGTTAAATTTGCTCGGTACGGACAATTTATGCGGACCACTTGCAAAAATACATTCCAAATTCAATGAATTATTTGAGCGCGGTACGTGTAAAACTCGATAAACAAAAATCCCATTACTTTTTTTTCCTGTACGCGACGGGCAAACAAAACTATAAATGTGGACTGCAAACATTGGCTATGTCTCGCGGTATGAGTGTGTTGCGCACGAGGAAATAAATTAGCTGTAAATTTACGTGGGTTGTCGTGGAAAATTAGTATTGTTGATTTAGCTTTAAAGCATTGTCCACATTCTCTCTGAAGCGCTTTTAATTGTACGGCCTCGGTTTTCGTTTAAACCAAGCAGCCTTAACTAGGTCCGGTCCATAGCGGGATGCTAAGGATGCACAGCGTATCCATAGGGTTTTAAGATCCCGGATAGATCAAAAATTGAATCCTGCTGTGTGAGCGGTAGCGCCGTCTTGTTGAAACCAATAGCTGTCGGCATTAATTTAATCTTCTTCAAGATGAGGGATCAAAAATTCTCGAAGCATAGCAATCAATATTTTCTGGTGTGGCACCATTCGACCACCTCCTTTCTTCTTTATCTTCACCCACCTCAGAATTGTGTTACGCGAAGGAAGCACATCACGTGGCGCGAGGTTGAACCGATGATTACCCACGATAGACTCACCATTGCGAATAAGTTCCTCTACGCCAAACATGCGATGCTCCAAGCTCCAGTTTTCCATTGCAACTAAACTGCCAGATGTGTGCCACGCAAATGTTGAAGATTCGAAACTTCGAAGACTCATAGCAAATCTTCGAAGAATGAAGTTTCCAAGAAGTGCTATTGATTAATATGATTACTGAATAAATACAGATACATACAAGCTGGTAAAATGCGTTTACATTTGAAGAACTTAAATTTTTTTTATTAATATTGTAATCCTTATTTTACTTCTTCTTCGATACCGGATTGTAACAATGCGATGCCGAGGCATTCATTGCACGCGAAACATGCAGCGACCAGAGAAACCCCATGGGCGAGATGTTATCGGGTCGTCCCGGGATAGTTTTATAGTATTTGTGTAGATGGCCATATCTAAAATATTCAAATGTATTCGGCATTATTACCCTCCCAACATATAATTTATCTAGCAACTTGGGCCGTTTATTTAAAGAGTGAACGTCGTCCGGGCAGCGCGCAGTTAAAACTTTTTATTGCCGCACGTCATGCTCATTTTAGGACTCCGTGTAACAGAACGTTCATGCAATTACAAATAAACGAGAGATCCTTCCACGTATAATTATATTTTTCAAAGTAAGTAATTATGAGCTCATAAATAACGTAATTGCTTTTTGTCTAATAAGATGGTATTAAACTAAAAAAAAAACAGTTACGAGCTTCAGGATTGTTAAAAGCGTTCGCTCAATATTTTATCCTTTGCTGTTTTATATCAAATTTCACTTGTATACAGTGTTACCAAGTCACCGGAAAATCCGCTAGATATGGCGGATTTTGAATCCGAATTGCGGAATAATTTTCGTTTTAGCGGCTGGCGGATTTTCTAGCGGAATAATGTTGAATTGTTGAAAAATCTAGCGTAATTTATTTTATATTTAAACTTTATTTTCAAAGAATATATTTCAAAAATTCATAACTTACGGAAAAAGTGACACATTTAAAAATATTAAAGTTAGTTTTAAAGGTAGATGTTGTGTGTGTATATTAAAATAATTAGATATTTTTGTTCGTCTTCAACAACTTTAAATATTAATTTTTAAAAATTGATAACTCGTGCAAAAATTGGTACATGCCCAAAATCGAAGTTCATTCTAAAGGCAGATGTGAATATATTAAAAATTTTGTGAAATTCTATCATGTCAGTTAATTTAAAAAAATTAATAGCACCCAAAAATGAACAAATTTTCAAAAATCAAAGGTACAACTTAAAATATTAATTTTCAAAAATTCATCCCACGCAAAAATTTACACATTTTCAAAAATCCTAGTTAATTCCAAAGGCAGATATTTTGTGAATTTACTTACATTTTTGAGAAATTCCATCATATCAGTATTTTTTTTAGTTTTTTTTTGTCAAGTGTTCGACAATGAACAAATTTTCAAAAATCAAAGTTTGTTTTAAAGGTAGTCGTTCTGTGAATGTATTAAAATATTTGAGGAACTTAATTTTGTTTACGGTTTTGGTTTTATGTAAGTGTACGACAGCTTAAAATATTAATTTTCAAAAATTCATAACTCAGGCAAAAATTGGCACATTCCAAAAATAGAAGTTTATTCTAAAGGCAGATATTTTGTGAATATATTAAAAATTTTGTGAAATTCTATCAAGTCAGTATTTTTTGTCGTGTTGGACAACAAACGTTAATTTAAAAAAATTCAAAACACCCAAAAATGAACACATTTTCAAAAGTCAAAGTTAATTTTAAAGGTACAACTTAAGATATTAATTTTCAAAAATTCATCCCACGCAAAAATTTATTATAAAATTTTATTTTGTGAATTTACTTAAATTTTTGAGAAATTCCATCATATCAGTATTTTTTTTAGATTTTTTTCTCAAGTGTTCGGCAAAACGTTAATTTTCAAAAATGAACTCAATTTCAAAAAATTAAGTTAGTTAACTCAGGCAAAAATTGGCAAATTCCAAAAATAGAAGTTTATTCTAAAGGCAGATGTTTTGTGAATATATTAAAAATTTTGTGAAATTCATCAAGTCATAATTTTTTGTCGTGTTGGACAACAAACGTTAATTTCCAAAAATGAACACATCTTCAAAAATCAAAGTTAAATGTATTATGATTGCATTAGAGTTTTTAAGGAATTCAATAATATCAGTTTTTTCCTATTTTTTCTTTGTTTAAATATTCAACAACTTAAAAAAATAATTTTCAAAAATTCATAACTTACGCAAAAGTTAACACATTTTCAAAAATCGGAGTTAATTCCATAGGCAGATGATTTCTGAATTTATTTCAATTTTTGAAAAATTCTACCATATTTTTATTGATTTTTCGGCAATGAACACATTTTCAAAAAAGTTAGTTTAAAAGGTATTCGATTCGTGAGTGTATTAAAATATTTGAGGGACTTAATTTTGTTTACGATTTTGGTTTTGTATAATTGAAAATATTAATTATTAGATCAGTGAAAGGTTGGTACTTCCTTACTAGTTTTTTTATTTAATTTGCAAATTAAATAAAAAACTATTAAGGAAGTACCAACCTTTCACTAATCTAATATAAACAACCTTAATACGACAATACAACATGAATTAAAATAATAATTTTTAAAAATTGACTCGTTTTCAAAAATAAAAGTTAATTGTTAATTTAATGTATTATAACTGCGTTAGGGTTTTTAAAGAATTAAATCATATCAGTATACATTTTTTTTTCTATTTTTTTTGTTCGAATATTCAACTTAAAAAATAATTTTGAAAAATTCAGAGCTCACGCGAAAGTTGACACATTTTCAAAAATCCTAGTTAATTCCAAAGACAGATGTTTTATGTATTTACTTCAATTTTTGAGAAATTTTATCATACCAGTATTTTTTTTTTTTAGATTTTTTTCAACTTAAAATGTATGAATATATTCAAATATTTGAGGAACTCAATTTTGTTTACGTATTCGACAACTTAAAATATTAATTTACTCATTTTCAAAAATCAAAGTTAATTTTAGAGGTAATTGTATTATTATTGATTGCCTTGGAGGTTTTAAGGAATTCAATCATATTAGCATTTTTTTTTTTTTCTATTTTTTTGTTCAAATATTCTACAACTTAAAAAAATTATTTTCAAAAATTCATAACTCACGTAAAAATTTCACATTTTCAAAAATTGTATTTATTTCTAAAGGCGGATGTTTTGTGAATTTCCTTAAATTTTTGAGAAATTCTATCATATCAGTATTTTTTTTAGATTTTTTTCCCAAGTGTTCGGCAAAACGTTAATTTAAAAAAATGAACTCAATTTCCAAAATTTAAGTTAGTTTTAAAGGTAGTCGTTCTGTGAATGTATTAAAATATTTGAGGAGCTCAATTTTGTTTAAGATTTTTATTTTGTATAAGTGTTCGACAACTTAAAAAAATCATTTTTAAAAATGTATAGCTCACGCAGAAATTGACACATTTTCAAAAATCAAAGTTAATGTTAAAGACTACATAAAACGATTTTTTTTTGTTCGAAAACTTAAAATATTAACTTTTAAAAATTCATAACTTTGCTCCAAATCATTGAAACCACTCGAATTTTTAAGGCATTTGAAGGAAATTGGTTAAATTTTTCTGCCATTGTGGTGAAATTTCCCGCCGATTTTTTTTTTGTACAGCTTGTCAAAGTTGGACAATTTTTTACATAAAAAAACATTTTTTTCCATCGCGTTGTTACGGGATGTGGGTTGGACTTGGGGTCAAAATCAACTACACATTCTTAAAGATAAAACTTGAATCTTTCCCAAACTGAAAGATTCATCGATTTTCGACCAAATTGAACCGAGTTACGACGGTTTGAAAAATCAAAATTTTTTTTTGACGCCGAGTGTATAAGAAAAAAATAACATTATAATTTTCGGGACTGATCAGAGTTGATCACTCATGTGATCCAGATCGTATATGTAAAAAAAAACATTATAATTGTGGAGGGGGAGCTGAAACCTTCCTTGCAGCCGACTCTGCATAACTTAAGTTGATCAAATTTATAAGGCAATAATTTCTAAAAAAAACCGCAAGCTATTTTTGAAAAACCTGCGTCGATTTATTCGCGATGGCAGACATCAACAAAACCTCCCCGTTGACGTGTAAATATTATGAATTATTTATCCGAATCGGATGGCGGACGGATGGAGGACGACGCGCGCGCCTCTTTCTCTCTTCGCGGGTGAAACGTCCTCTCATCTTCAATAAATCAGACGGAAAGAGTTTTACAGCTTTCAGGGATTGCAACATCTGTATTCGCCTTTGCTCTAATATAAGAAATGAAAACGTGGGAGTGTTGTTGCCATGCGACTAGCGTACGAATTTCCCGCTTTTATTCTTCTTCATTTTATCGTGAATAAAAATCACGGTCGCGTTTATACCGTTGATACGAGAGATATTTGACTAAGAAATAGCTATGACATATAATAGGATCGTGGAATAGTTTGTAACGCCATCTATTGGTCGTCCGTAATGCCAAAAACATTCCGACCAGAAATTGATGTAAAATAGATTAACTATTTTTTAAGGTGACTAAATCTTAATATCGGTTTTGGTTGAAGCTTTATTCTTATGGTAAATTGTATTTCTACATTTAAACTTAATGTGTGCCAGCGGTGGCTCGTAGAACTTCCAAGAGGAGGTTAAGGTCAAATACCCACGAACTTCCACATTCATTTTAAATGTAGGAATAATTTTGTTTTTAAATTTTTTAACAGACGTTGAAGACAACAAAGAAATTAACATCTTTTGCTTGAAAACATTTTTCATTAAATAATTTTTATTCGAGAAAAAAATGTATAATTTTTTTTAATTTTTGGTTTATAATTATAAAACGATAATAGTTACAGCAAATTTATAATTGTAGAGAATGCTAAAATGAACAACTTATAAAGAATAAGTTTTTTTCGAAATCCCTTTAGTTTTTGAGTAAACTGAGTTTTTGAATTTGAAGTATAATTTTTCCATCTTTCATAATTTTGACGTTTTAAACGTCAGTTTCATCGGAGTTTACACAACGGTCGATGTACATTTAAAATATGATTTCAATTGAAAATAAACCATGGAAACGTAAATATAAATGATACCATCAAATCGGAGAAAGTAACCATTTTTTCATTCTGAATAAAGCTTAAACCAAACCTGACGCTAAGATTTACTCACCTTAAAAAAAGTTCATCTATTTTATATCAAGCAACTTCCTATCAAATCTTGTCCTGAATATGTTTTTGTTTAAGGAACGACTAGGTAGATGGCGTTACAAACCGTTATACTATTCTATCATTTGCCGTACTGTATTTAGTATTTGCTGTAACGTACAACTCGCATATATTTTCACACTTTATCACAGTAATCAATTCACGCACGAAAATAACAAAAAGAAAACATATCCACAGTTAGAAACACGAACCCATTAGTTACGGCCGTAATGCTATACCCTCGGCTCGCTAGTTTGCCGAGTTCGGTTTTATTTTATGTTAATTGGGAACGCAAACCCCGGGGGCCCATCAACCGGCAGGGGGCGGTGCGCCCCTGATTTTTTTCCGCCGCGAGGAGGGATCCTTTCTGGCGGAGTCATGGTGCAATTAGAGCGGGGTCGATTGCTTCGAATTAAAACCGTTACCATAAATATTAAAAAGTGCTGCACGGCTGTGTCAAAATGCTGCCCATTTTAATTTCAAATCGCTGGGACGCGAAATAGTTATTTAACCAACAAGTGCGTTAATTGTTGAGATCATTAATCGCCAATTAACACACGAATTGGTTACAAGATTTTTCCGTTGATCGTAACTTAGATCAACATTAGAAATTAGATTAGAGAAAATCCAAACAAAACAAACAAATAAACTTGCTATTAAGCCCTTTGCAGCAATATCGGCAAAACATGGGAATAGCGCAGATACCGAATGACGTCCTACCTGTTACTCCTCGCACCAGGAAATAAATTCTACGTAAGTTTTTACTTTCTCCGTTACGAATTACGAGAAAGTATTGTGATCGTGATTTTATTTTCAAATTTTTTTTTTCGGAAATATCCGTTTTGGGGTCCCTAGATGCCATTTCAACAATTTCTGGAAAAAAAAATGTGTGTCTGTGTGTGTGTGTGTGTATGTCTGTCTGTCTGTGTGTGTGTGTGTGTGTCTTTTTGTGTGCGCTGTATCTCAAAAACTAATACAGCAATTGATATAGAACTTTCAACATACGTCTTATTTGATAATCTGATCAACTGAAAAGCTTTTGGTAAAATTTCGTACACCGGAAGTGGGTGTTTACCTTAACTGTTTTTTGTTTTTTGCCAATATTTTCTTAAATATGAAAAATATCACAAAAACATTTAAACAAACATTGAAGACAACAAAGCAATGAACATCTTTTGCTTTAAAATATTTTTCATAAAATCATTTTTATTCGAGAAAAAAATTTATTAATTTTTTTCAATTTTTGGTTTATAATTATGAAACGATAGTAGTTACAGTAAATTTGTGTGAATAATAATTGTAGAGAATACCAAAATGAACAACTTCTAAAGAATAAGCTTTTTTCGAAATCTCGTTAGTTTTTGAGTAAACCGAGTTTTTGAATTTGAAGTATAATTTTTCCATGTTTCATAATTTTGACGTTTTAAACGTCAGTTTCATCCGAGTTTACGCAACGCTCGATGTACATTTAAAATATAATTTCAATAAACCATGAAAACGTAAATATAAATGGCAATGATACCATCTAGTCGGAGAAAGTAACATGATGCCCACATCACCATTTTTTCGTAAAAATGTGTACTCTTTTCCGGAATCAAATTTAATGTTGCATTATTTGCAATGGCTAGTACTTTTGGCGGTGTTAATTTAAACTCGACACTATCCATAGTAGCAGACATTCACTCGATACACGCGTTTTATAAATTTGACGTTTCACACTTTGACATTATTGTATAACAAAATCGAAGGCGGTTCGCCTCTAATTTGTTTCTAACGCAGAGAATTGATATACTTTTGCATTTACATGTGAAACAAATTATAGATCGTTTTCTCGCTATTATCAGTTACATTTCCAGTAATTATGAGTAATTAGCCACTCATGAATTAGCTATTTAATGCTTAACTAGAAATCGTTCTTTTTTTAGGAAATATGATTGATTCGAGTTAGGGAATCGAGGATGATAGCAAATTGGCTTAGCCAGCTAGGGCATTCAGCCACCATCGATGTATAGTATTTAATAATTCATTTAAGTGAAATGAGGACAAAGACTAAATATATCCAGGGACCCGCACGGCCATTTTTCGTGTTAAAAAAGTAAAAAAAAGTGACCGCCCGGACGGGACTCGAACCCGCACCAGCGGGGTCGGAGGCCGGACCTCTATCCACTAGACCACCGCGGCCCTAGAAATCGTTCATTAATGAAAAATCGTTTATTAATGAAAAATCGTTCATTAATATGGGTCATTAATGAACGATTTTTGATACATTTGGGTACATTAAAGTTAGCCGTTAACCAACGAGCAACGGAAATAAATATTTATCGTATTGCATTAATTATAAAAAACGCATTCGCAATTTTGTCATTAATTATTTATAATTGCGACGTTCGTTTTTTAATATGTTTCGGTTAAAAAATAATAAACTTGAATAAATAATTTTGGGAAACAAAGTGTATAAATTAATTACTTCTTGATGGATCTTACAATTTTACTTAAGTAACCTTGTTTACTCAATCTTTTGCGCCGATAGTGTCCAGAACTTTAGTGGCAAGAAATAAAGTCGTTAATTAAAAAAAATAATAATAATGACGGATTCATGTTCGCAACGCTTGTAAACCCCTAAATCTAAATTTTTGAGTCATTATTCTAAACCATTATCGCGTATCTGGACATTAAAGTCGGCTGTTTCTAACTGATGATTTTCAAGCGAAAATTGCATCGGAAATAAATATTATTTTTGTCGAATTTTGAAAAGTTACCCGAATGAATTTTGCATCACATACAATAGAATGAAAATACAAATTGATAGCACTAATTTAAACGAAAGATTCTAATTCTAAACACTCTAAATATGAATTGATGAAATGAAAATTGCATTCAACGGTTTAAAAAATTGCAAAAAATTAATCTCTGCTAAAAGCAGCTTCAAAATTTCAAGATAAACACTAAATGAAGCTATTTTTGACATTTTACTCATTTTACTAAAATAATGGACATGTCAGAGCTGGAAATAATACTCAAAACTTGAATTAGTGCAAAAAAATTGCATTCAACGATTTGAAAAAATGTAAAAAAATAATCTCTGTCAAAATTAGCTTCAAAATTGCATATACCGTGTGTCTTAGGAAAAAGGCCCCAAGCTCTGGCAACTTTATTTTTGACTTAAATTGAAGAAAAAAAAAACGAATAAGTAAAATTCGATAAAAAAAATAATAATAATTCTGAATTCACTGCCCTCGTCACGTATTATTATTTACGTTTCATTGATTCGATTAAGCTGACAAGCGGCTCACGATTAAATATGTAGTTCGAGGAGAACAATAAGTTGTATAAATAAGATATAAAAACCATAATGACAGTCGCGTTAACGACTTTCAAAGGTCACTGGATATAATGTATCTTAATTGGAATCTACTGAAACACAATTTATGTCTATTGTTATTTAAATTGCTGGACGTAAGTAGTCAGTGTCCTTCAAGTATTGTAAATAAAATACAATCGACGAATTCTAAAGCCATGATATATATTATCGCTTTGGTGATTTAGTACTTTGAAGTGAATGTACTTTGCACCCAGTATGTAATATTTCATGTTTTGACGAACGAAGGAAATCAATAAAATAATGAAGCCCTCTCTGCTTTGATAATAAAAAAAGGATATTAGTTGTTTGATAACTTTGAATTGTCTATGTTAAGGGTGTCTATTTTTGGATGAAATATCTTTAGTTATAATTCCAGGCACACATTGCATACACGTAAGTGGAACAGGAAACGAAAAGTTAACATTGAAAACATTTATGGAAGTCTGGCTGTGCCCTCTAATGCACTCTTTGCACTCAGAACGCAAACATACGCTTTAGGAACCTTTTGAAGTACAGGCTAAAGCCATTAGGCGAGACCCCGTCGTGTGTCTTGTAATATCAACAGCAGCCGTGAAAAATGGCCGACTTGATATACACTTTCCAGGAAATTGCTCCGTCTAACTACGTGAAAATGTTGAACGAGAATTAGACATTCGGCGGGTAACAATGCGCGCAATTTACCTGTCCCTGACCCTTCGCACGGACACGTCAGACAGGATAACAACGGAGCTCCGTGTCGTAACTTGTTATTATCCCCCTTTGTTATGAAAATTCGTCCGTAATTCCTTCCCACTTCGATAATTCCGTGTTTTTAATACGTGACATGATGGATTAGGACGACACGAAGAATCGAATGGATGCATTGTGCTGTGCTCCATCACTATCTCGACTTACGATCGATTGAATGGAATCGGAATTGAAGGATTTCTATTGTGCAATAGTTGCAGTACATGTGAACAAGTTTCAATTTAAAAAGTTCGACCGTTTAACAAAATGATGCCGAGTGAAAGTTTGCTTGGGCTGTCTGTTCATTCTTTAAATTTTATACATGGAAACATGATCGAAACTAGTTTGTGTAACCCATTGTTGCAAGAATTTGAAAAATCTGGTCATCCGGTCAGTAGCTTTAAAATACCGAAAATAATTGAAAATCGAATGTTTTTTTTTATCTTATGTTTATCAGTTTGATGAGCAAAACTGTTTTCTTGTTTTCTCGAACTACTTTCAAAATCTGGTCATCCGGTCAGCAATTATCTTCAAAAATTGGGAAAACAATTGAAATTCGAATTTCGTTTTTCATCTTATTTTGATCCACTTGACAAGTAAAACCGTTTTCTCGAACTATTTTCAAAATCTGGTCATCTTGTCAGCAGTTATCCTCGAAAATCCGGAAAACAATAGAAACTTTTGGTTTTCCATCTTATCTTGACCGATTTGATAAGTAGAACCGTTTTCTCGAACTATTTTCAAAAACTGGTCATCCTGCCGGCAGTTATTCTCAAAAATCCGGAAAACACAAGAAAGTGCATTTTGTTTTTCCACCTTATCTTGATCTATTTGATGAGTAGAACCGTTTTGTCGAAGTATTTTCAAAATTTGGCCATCTTGTCAGCAGTTATCCTCAAAAACTCGGAAAACAATTGAAAGTCAAAATTTGTTTTTCATCTTATCTTGATTTATTCGATAAGTAGAACCGTTTTCTCGAACTATTTTCAAAATCAGACCATCTTGTCAGCAGTTATCCTCAAAAATCTGGAAAACAATTGAAATTCAAAATTTGTTTTTCATCTTATCTTGATCTATTTGACGAGTAGAACCGTTTTCTCGAACTATTTTCAAAATCTGGTCATCTAGTCAGTAGGTACTTTAAAAATCCGGAAAGTCAAATTTTGTTTTTTATCTTATCTTGATCTATTTGATGAGTAGAACTTATTTCTCGAACTATTTTTAAAATCTGGTCATCTTGTCAGCAGTCATCCTCAAAAATACGGAAAACAATTAAAAATCAAATTTTGTTTTTCATCTTATCTTGATCTATTTAACGAGTAGAACCGTTTTCTCGAACTATTTTCAAAATCTGGTCATCTAGTCAGTAGATATCCTCAAAAATCCGGAAAACAATTGAAAATCGAATTTAGTTTTTCATCTTATGTTTATCAGTTTTATGAGTAGAACTGATTTCTCTAACTATTTTTAAAATCTGATAATCTAGTCAGTAGGTATCCTCAAAAATCCGGAAAACAATTGAAAGTCAAATTTTGTTTTTCATCTTATCTCGATCTATTTGATGAATAGAACCATTTTCTCCAACAATTTTCAAAATCTGGTCATCCCGTTAGCAGTTATCCCAGAAAATCAGGAGAACAATTGAAATTCGATTTTAGTTTTTCATCTTATGTTTATCAGTGCTATGAGTAGAACTGATTTCTCGAACTATTTTTAAAATCTGGTCATCTAGTCAGTAGGTATCCTCAAAATTCGGAAAACAATTGAAAGTCAAATTTTAATTTTCATCTTATCTTGATCTATTTGATGAGTAGAACCATTTTCTTGAACAATTTTCAAAATCTGGCCATCCCGTTAGCAGTTATCCTCGAAAATCCGGAAAACAATTGAAAGTCAAATTTTGTTTTTCATCTTATCTTGATCTATTTGATGAGTAGAACCGTTTTGTCGAACTATTTTCAAAATCTGGTCATCTAGTCAGTAGGTATCCTCAAAAATCCGGAAAACAATTTAAAGTCAAATTTTGTTTTTCATCTTATCTTGATTTATTCGATAAGAAGAACCGTTTTCTCGAAATATTTTTAAAATCAAGCCGTCTTGTCAGCAGTTATCCTCAAGAATCCGGAAAACAATTGAAAGTCAAATTTTGTTTTTCATCTTATCTTGATCTATTTGATGAGTAGAACCGTTCTCTCGAACAATATTCAAAATCTGATCATCCTGTTAGCAGTTATCCTCAAAAATCCGGAAAACAATTCAATGTCAAATGTTGTTTTTCATCTTATCTTGATTTATTCGATAAGTAGAACCATTTTCTCGAACAATTTTCAAAATCTGGTCATCCAATTAGCAATTATCCTCAAAAATCCGGAAAACAATTAAAAATCGAATTTAGTTTTTCATCTTATGTTTATCAGTGTGATGAGTAGAACTTTTTTCACGAACTATTTTTAAAATCTGGTCATCTAGTCAGTAGGTATCCTCAAACATCCGGAAAACAATTGAAAGTCAATTTTTGTTTTTCATCTTATCTTGATCTATATGATAAGTAGAACCGTTTTTTCGAACTATTTTCAAAATCAGGCCATCTAGTCAGCAGTTATCCTCAAAAATCCGGAAAACAATTGAAAATCGAAATTAGTTTTTCATCTTATGTTTATCAGTGTGATGAGTAGAACTGATTTCTCGAACTATTTTCAAAATCTGGTCATCTAGTCAGTGGGTACTAGATGACCAGATTTTGAAAATAGTTCGAGAAATCAGTTTCCTCAAAAATCCGGAAAATAATTGAAAGTCATTTTTTATTTTTCGTCTATTTGATGTGTAGACCTTTTGCTCGAATTATTATCCTCAATGATCCGGAAGATAATTGAAAATCGAATTTTGTTCCTTCATCTATTTTACGAGTCGAACTGTTTACTAGAAGAATTTCCATAATTTGGTCATCCGGTCAGCAGTTATTTACAAAAATCCGGAAAATAATTGAAAGAAAAATTTTGTTTTTTTTTATTATCTTATATGTATCTGTTTAAAGAGTTTGTTAGATGTTTCAAAAATTTGATCATCTGCTCATAAAAAACCGAAAACTAAGTTTTCCCCCGTTTTTTTTTTGACTTAGGCATTCGCCATTCAGTTTTCTGCCTTGTCTGTTGGGTTTCAATAATTTTAAAATGTTGATGGAAGAATCAACATTTAGTAACCCGTTGAAGAATTATTGTATTAATTTGAGGAATTTTTATCTGATATATTTATCGATTTTCTTTTTCAAAAACTAGCATAAAATTTAAAAAAATAAGTTATTGTGTATATTGTTCATTTAACCATTATCAGTTTACTCAAAAATTAATGAGATTTCGAAAAAAGTTGTCGTAAATAGTGCGTGAATCGGCTAGAAACGCCTAAATAACGATTATAATTTTTTTTTCCAAAAAAAATTCTTATTTTTTTCAAGTCCAAGAGCTCATTCTGAACACTATTTGTTAATAAAAAAAATGTGGGACTTTCAAGAACGGAGATACGCAAATTGACATTTGTCGTACATTGTGGTTAAATCGTCTGGAAGCGTCTAATTGACGATTAAAATGTTCTTTTTCAAAAAAATTTTCTTATTTTTTTTTCAAGTCTAAGAGCTCATTCTGAACACTATTTGTTAATTAAAAAAAATGTGGGACTTCCAGGAACGGAGATACGCAAATTGACATTGGTCGTAAATTGTGGTTAAATCGTCTGGAAGCGTCTAATTAACGATTACATTTTTTTTTTTAATTTTTTTTTTCAAGTCTAAGGGCTCATTCTGAACACTGTTTATATTTTTTATTTTTTTTTTGCAAGACTCCGGGGAACAGAGATCCGCAAAATGACTCGTAAATAATGCTTAAATCGACTGGAAACGCCTAAATAACGATTACAATTTTTTTTTCAAAAAAAAATTCTTATATTTTTCAAGCGCAAGAGCTCATTCTGAACACTATTTATTAATAAAAAAAATGTGGGACTTCTAGGAACGGTAATACGCAAATTGCCTTTTGTCGTAAATAGTGCTTAAATCGACTGGAAACGTATAATTAACGATTCATTTTTTTTTTTTTAATTTTTTTTTCAAGTCTAAGAGCTCATTCTGAACACTGATTATAATTTTTTGTAGGACTCCGGGGAACAGTGATCCGCAAAATGACTTGTAAGTAATGCTTAAATCGACTGGAAACGCCTAAATAACGATTACAATTTTTTTTTCAAAAAAAAAATTCTTATTTTTTTTAAGCGCAAGAGCTCATTCTGAACACTATTTGTTAATAAAAAAAAATATGGGACTTCCAGGAACGGAGATACGCAAATTCACTTTTGTCGTAAATGCTGCTTAAATCGTCTAATTACCGGTTAATTTTTTTTTTTTTCAAAAAAATTTTCTTACTTTTTTTTCAAGTCTAAGAGCTCATTCTGAACACTGTTTATAATTTTTTTTGCAGGACTCAAAAAATGTATCTTCAAGTTTAAGAGCTCATTCTGAACGTCTATAAAAAGAATTGTGACATTTCAAGTGTTATATTCTTGATAATCGTCGAAATAAATTTATAAGAAAGTCCTGAGCACCACTCACGTGTTATTGTGTTGTGTTCAACAAAGCAAACCAGAAATTACGTTCGGTATGAGAGAGAGAGAGATAAGACGCACTCGAGACAAGACAATAAAACGTTCATTTGATTGGGAACAGAATCGTTCCCGGTTGTTCTCTAATACATTTCTAACGTTTATTTTTTTTTCTTTCTCTTCTAATTGCGTCACAACCGATTGATTCGGAATGAGATTTAATTGGGTCTTGACCTTTTCGAAGGATCGCCGAGCGAATGAAGCGGACGGAGTGTCGTCGGAATGAATTAAAACTTGAAGCGGGCTTCGTGTGAACGTTTCATTTGTAGCTCGAAACGGCCAATTAAAGAGGCCATATTTACATTTCGCAACACGAAAAACGCTCGCGTTTGTTTTAATGGCGCCGTGTGGGCTTCCGTTTAATTGTCCTTAAAACTGGTTAATTTTTAGCACGATTCCCGTGGAATTGTTTCGGCTCGGAAATGGACGTTCGCGTTGTTGGAGTTTTAATGGTAAACAGTAAAATTGTTTAATTATCAGAGAATCTGTCCGACGTTACATTGGAAATGGAATAATTAACTGGCGCAAATGACCTTAGTCGTCGAAGGGCTCGATAAAACCAAAACCTGCCACTCCTTAAATGTTTAATGTATTGTTATAATAATGCAATTGAACGACTTGCGGGTTAAGGGGATTGTAAGAAATTTCAATTTCAATTAAATCGGGACAACCTCTATAGGTCTATGGACTTAAACGGTAGTTTTGTAGAATTGTGCTTCGGTGACAGTTGTTTCGAAACTTTGGGTTTCAGTTGGTGCTCCTGTAAAAACTTAAAGCTCGACAGCGCTGCCGTTTCGTAGTAAAGCCGGATGTAATTTTTGAAACCGGATGCCTTTTTGGCAACACAGTAGAACTTTAAGCTCCGCTGTCATTTTAATTCCCCAGATTTAAATGAAAAACTTCACGGATCGCCTGGAAGAGTGCATTGCAACCGACGGTCGTCATTTAATTAAATGATATTATTTTTCACACTTTTCCCTTTAGCAATAAAATTCCCTGAGTTTCTCTACACATAGTGCTTATGTTCAACCCTGTACGATCAAAATTGAAAATTTGACGAGGTTTTAAAATGCGTCCGTTTTCGTTTGACCACCCTGTATCATGTTTCTAACTAGTGTTTTAACATGTTATCTTGAACAAAATTAGCACTAGTCTCCTCTGCTGCTGATGATTTAGGAATGTAGATCACATTAAAACATCAGATCACTTTAAAAATGCATGTTTACCCAATTTACTGGCTAATTCAAGACCTACTTTATATACTCCATAAATAAAAATTCCTTCGCATGTTGATTGAACGAAACACTTACTAGGTTTTTAGCCACAATCATTTATTGTAACACATCCTTCACACGGTTTACATATTTATAAGGTGAGAGCCGCAGAATGTTTTTTCTGAGTTGGCCATGCCTGAGAGAGAGAAACATAGCAGAGTCATGTCTGAGATTAATTCATTTTTATAATCTAATCTAGTCTCATGACGTAATAATATGCGACATACCTCATTTATCTCACAGCCAACTCTGAAACAAAATTTTGTAGCTCACACGATACAATTTTCACCGTCACTTTAAAGACCGCCTATAAATCTGAATACCAGACAATTTCACCCGTAATCATCTTCGAAAGATAAGATAGTCGACAGCTTGAGAATTTCTTTTTCTTCAGTAATTACAATCTAATCTCGCCCGTTCCCGAGGGACTGATTCGATATGCATGAGGGCCGCGGTCCAGACGGTCGATCGCTCGGAATTAAAGTGGAAAGAGTGGAAACAACAACTCTCAGAAGACACATCCACCATCCACCGTTTACCCATTTACCATTTACCAGACGTGCAGCAAGTGGATCTAATTAAGAACGAATCGAATGGTTTATTGCGGCGACGGGAAGGGAGGGAGGAGGAAGGCGAGAGATCGGATCTCTTCACTCTTGCACACGGCTCCGGAGCGCACCACTGTAATTTGCAACGCGCGTGGTAATTCCACGCCTTCAGAAACTATAATTAAGTGCCCACCATCATTTCCCCGTTACAATTTCATAAACACCACGTTTCAGCAACGCCGGGCCCTCGTCAATTCCTTCCCATTCGTATTTCCACCCCGAGAAAACTCCGCTAATTGGACTCTCCTCGTCGAATTGATTCGATTATGTCACGTGATTAAAATCGGTCCTTCACTTGATGGACAATTAACTCGCGATGGCTTATTGATATTACTTGCTTGATATTATCGAGTTCATTAATTTTTTTTTAATTATTATAATCAACAGTGCTAATACCCAAATATTAATCCTGCAGTGTGCAGGCAGAGAAATATTTCAGATTTTTTTGTTGTCTTGAGCATCGAACAATTAGCCGGTATATTTGTATTGAGAACTAACGGTTATTCATTAGCGTTAAGTTCGCTAACGAGACTCTCTGTATTGGTTCAGATTAAATAAAATTTAATGGAGGACTTGGAGTAAAAGAGTTTTAACATTTATTGGAAACTACTCGGAGGCGACTACCATTACGACGCAGCGCCATTACAAAGCACTTAAAAGTGGTAACGAGAAGTTTTCTAATTTCACGTCTGCCGCAATCAATTTTAATGGCGGCTGAGGCTTGTTTACTTTTAAAAATCGCGTCGCGACGCTTCAGCGGATTGATGTAAAACGCACTCGACTTAATTACCCACCACAAAGAAATTTCAATGCAATAATTCTACAAATAATTAACAGGCGTATGATAAAGTGATGATTAGTTGGTTAATCTGTCTTTCTTTATTTTTCGGAAAATAAAAGTTTGACAGCCCAGAAAAAACCGCTATAGAGGGGCGTCGGCCGATCGGCACAAAAAATTCGAGGAGGATTTTGAAAAACGCGTTCCCCGAAACTCACCCTTAAAACGGGGGGGTGGGGTTAAACCTCACCCCTTATGGGGGCCTTATTCGGTAAAATTTTGTTAGTTTTTGCGCGCAGATTGTCGCCCAGATAACCGGGTAAGTTTTTTAAACCGGTCCCGTCGTTTCGCTTCACCCCCACCCCCGGGGGTGATTTTTCAAACGCAAATTTTCGATTTTTGCACGTTTCCAAAAAAAAATATCTCCTCCGTAACCGCTGGAGCTGGACGATCCCGGTATGTCTTAAAATAATCTTAAAGAAAATATCTAAAATTTATCGAGTCACTTTTTTGAATTTTTGCCCCGTTTCCGAGATATGATTTTTAAAAAACCGGGTAAAAAAAATTTTTTTCTTCTTCTAAGGATGTATTTTTTTCTTTTCAAGTAGAAAAGCTGAAACCTTCAGGGATGGCAAAAGGAATAACTGGCTTTCATTGGGAATTTTTTCAAAACTTTTTGAAGCACCCCTACGTGCCACCAACACCACCAACCCAGGGGGTGGTTCGGTTTCCTTCTTTTAAGGACGTATTTTTTTCTTTTCAAGTCGAAAAGCTGAAACTTTCAGGGATGCCAGAAGCGATGACTGGCTTTCATTGGGAATTTTTTCAAAATTTTCGGAACCACCCCTACGCGCCATTTGCACCCTCTGGTTTCGGTTTTCTTCTTTTAAAGACGTATTTTTATCTTTCAAAGTTGAAAAACTGAATTTTTTAGGGATGGCAGAAGATATGTTTTCAAACATTTTGGAACCACCCTTACGCTTCATTTGCACCCTCTGGGTTCGGGTTTCTTCTTTTAAAGACGTATTTTTTTCTTTTCAACTGGGTGACTGGCTTTCATTGAGAATTTTTTCAAAATTTTTGAAACCAACCCTATGCGCCATTTGCACCCTCTGGGTTCGTTTATCTTCTTTTAAAGACGTGTTTTTTTCTTTTAAAGTCGAAAAGCTGAAATTTTCGGGGATGGCAGCAGAAACTTTTTCAAAATTTTTGGAACCATCCCTACGCTCCATTTGCACCTCTTGGGTTCTTTTTTCTTCTTTTAGGGACGATTTTTTATTCTTTTAAGTCGGAAAACTGAAACTTTCAGGGATGGCAGAAGATATTTTGTCAACATTTTTTGAACTACCCCTACGCTCCATTTGTACCCCTGGGTTCGTTTTTCTTCTTTTAAGGACGAATTTCTTTCTTTTAAAGTCAAAAAGCTGAAACTTTCAGGGATGGCAGAAGATATTTTTTCAAAATTTTTGGAACTACCCCTACGAGCCATTTGCATCCCCTGGGTTCATTTTCCTTCTTTTAAGGACATTTTTCTTTTCAAGTCGGAAAGCTAAAATTTTCAGGGATCGCAGAGGATACAACTGGCTTTCAAAAAAAATAAAAGAAATAAAAATAAAAATAAAAAATAAAAAAATTTAAATAAAAAATAAAAATGAAAAATGAAAGAGAAAATAAAAAATAAAAAATGAAAATTGAAAAATAAAACATTGAAAATTAAACTTGAAAATGAAAAATGAAAAATAAAATCAAATCAAATCAAATCAAATCAAATCAAACTTTATTAACGGCTATACCTATACAATATACATAATGAGCACAGAAAGTGCTTTACAGTAACAACTTAAAAGTAAAATATTTAACGCACATAGGAAACATTTAAAATATTATTACTAGACACTATTTGTTTACATTGCCTCTTAAATTTATTCAGCGAATTGCTAAATAAGTCTAAATTATACTTAGATATTAAATTGAAAAATCGCATTATTCTACATATAGGGCTATAAATTAAAAATGAAAAATAAAAAACGATAAATTAAAATTAATTTAGAAAAAAAATATGTTTTTCATTGAAGGCGCAGCGCAGCGGAGCCGTCGATCTTCACCAATTACTTTGCTTAATTCATTATATTATAATAGTTGCTATTAGACGCAAATCAACATCAGTAGGCGGCCAAAATGTGATTTGAATGGGACAAGATGTGCCGTCGTCCGTTACCAATTTAATGACTTAATTTTGATAGGCCCCGCTGGACAACGGCGCAGCGCAGCGGAGCCGTCATTCGTCACCAGTTAATTTTCTTTTAAGTCGGAAAACTGAAACTTTCAGGGATGGCAGAAGATATTTTGTCAACATTTTTTTAACTACCCCTACGTTCCATTTGCACCCCTGGATTAGTTTTTCTTCTTTCAAGGACGGATTTTTTTTCCATTTAAAATCGAAAAGCTTAAACTTTCAGGGATGACAGAAGCGATGACTGGCTTTCATTGGGAATTTTTTCAAAATTTTTGGAACCACCCCTACGCGCCATTTGCACCCTCTGGGTTCGTTTTTCTTCTTTTAAGGACGAATTGAAACTTTCAGGGATGACAGAAGATATTTTGTCAAAATTTTTTGAACTACCCTACGCTCTATTTGCACCCCTGGGTTCGTTTTTCTTTTAACCTCTTCACGCCCAGGTCGCCAGATGTGGCGACAAATAAAAAATGAAAACAAAAATATTTTACAAAAAAAAAAAATTTCACCTTTAGCGCCATCTATGGAATATTTTTATCATATTTCTTTGGATAAATGAGTAAATTTGTGACAGTGGAATAATATGTCGTAGAAAAAAGTAACAACAAGAAAAAAGTCATTTTTCAGGATTATCCTATAACACAATCGAAGCTACATGGGCGCGAAGTGGTTAAGGACGGATTTTTTTTTCTTTTAAAGTCGAAAAAATGATATTTTCAGGAATGGCAGAAGATATTTTTTCAAAATTTTTGAAACCACCCCTACGTGCCATTTGCATCCCCTCGGTTCGTTTTCCTTCTTTTAAGGACATTTTTCTTTTCAAATCAGAAAGCCGAAATTTTCAGGGATCGCAGAAGCTTTAAAAAAAAATAGAAGAAATAAAAATAAAAATAAAAAATAAAAAAATGAAAAATGAAAAATGAAAAATGAAAAATGAAAAATAAAAAATGAAAAATAAATTTTGAAAATTGAAAATTAAAAATGGAAAACTGAAAATTGAAAAATGAAAATGAAAATGAAAAATGGAAAATGAAAAATTGAAAATGAAAAATGAAAAATAAAAAACGAAAAATTTAAATTAATTTAGAAAAAAATGGTGATGTGGCCATCATGTTACTTTCTCCGACTTGATGCTATCATAGCCATTTATATTTACGTTTTCATTGTTTATTTTCAATTGAAATCACATTTTAAATGTACATTGAGCATTGCGTAAACTCGGATGAAACTGACGTTTAAAACGTCAAAATTATGAAAGATGTAAAAAATACCCTGCAAATTATACTTCAAATTCAAAAACTCGCTTTCCTCAAAAACTATCGAGATTTTGATAGAAGTTGTTTAGAAGTTGTTCATTTTGGCATTCTCTACAATTATTATTCACATAAATTTGCTGTAACTATTATCGTTTTATAAATTATAAACCAAAAATTAAAAAAATAATAATAAATTTTTTTCTCGAATAAAAATGATTTTATGAAAAATGTTTTCAAGCAAAAGATGTTTATTTCTTTATTGTCTTCAATGTTTGTTTAAATGTTTTTGTGATATTTTTCATATTTAAGAAAATATTGGCAAAAAACAAAAAAACAGTCAAGGTAAACGGCCACTTCCGGTGTACGAAATTTTACCAAAAGCTTTTCAGTTCTTCAGATTATCAAATAAAACGGATGTATAAAGTTTCATATTAATTGCTCTATTAGTTTTTGAGATATAGCGCACACAGATAGACACACACACACACAGACACAAAAATTTTTTTTCCAGAAATTGTTGAAATGGCATCTAGGGACCCCAAAACGCATATTTCCGTAAAAAAAAATTTTGAAAAAAAAATCACGATCACAATACTTTCTCGTACTTCGTAACGGAGAAAGTAAAAATTATGTTTTTCATTGATGGCGCAGTGCAGCGGAGCCGTCGATCTTCTCCAATTACTTTGCTTAATTAATTATAATAGTTGTTATTACACACGCTGTGGCGTCGTCCGTTACCAATTTAATCGCTTAATTTTAATGGGCCTCGCTGGAGGACGGCGCAGCGCAGCGGAGCTATTATTGGTCACCCATTACTTTTCTTACATTTTTACATTTCACAATTTCACATACATCAAACTTAAGCCTAGGAAAAACTAGTTACTTACTATTTGCAGTTTGTTACGAGGCAATCTGCAGTTTCTCTTTTCCCGAGAAAGTACGGGTGGCTGCTATTTTTATCAATTTCACGTCTCCGGCAATCAATATGAATGGTGGCTTGTTTACGTACAAAAATCTCTGCGACGTTTTAATCTCTGGAAATAGACGGATGGCCGTCCATTTTTATCAAATGGCATTTTTATTAAAACGGATGGATGGCCGATGGCATGCGCCGTGCCATTATTGTGTTACGTGTCGTCCTCGGGAATTTAACCAGGTCGGATCGCCATTTATTTTCTTGGAGGACGATAAAACCGTTTTTATGGACATTGTAATTCCATACGTAGCATTTTTATGGACGTTATTCAATCGATACATCTGCGAGAGAGAGGAAATGGGAGTCAAATTGTGGTCGGGTGGTGTGGTGTGGCAAAAGGGAATATGAGAAACGTGGAATGGAGATATCTAATAACCTCTTCACGTTCACGCTCCGCCGCCCACAAAAATCCACCATATTAATTAATAACGTTTCATTATCTCAGAGGATCGATTGCAGCCTAGATGGGAAATTACGGAAAAATACGAGAGCTCATTATTCAAGCATCAATGGGAACGAACCGAGATTGCTTTCAAATGATCATGTTTCAAATACTGTTCGAAAGTAATTGAAAATCGTCTTGAAATAGTGTACAACCCGCGAGTCAGACAATGACCCACGAATGCTTTTTAAATGATTTTAAATCATAAAAGCCGGTTGTAAATCGTAATGTGACAGCGACTGTCACTTTTTGGAGAAAAATTAAATATCGGCCATTATGATTTCATGGCAAACCTTTGTTTTTAATTTAAAAAAAAAAATACAGTTTTTTGCAAATATCTCGGTAAATACTCGGCAGAAAGTAAGTAAGGTACCAAATCATTCAGCTTAAAAAGCTCAGAAAGAAAATTCTGTGGCTCGTACCTTATAATAGAGGATCATGAAATGACTTTCGTTGCATACTTTGAGAAACACTGCGATTAAATTCAAACACGGATCACGAAATGTTGATTTTCATCAGTGACGGTTCGCGGGGTTTTTTTCTGGTACGGCCGAGGAACAAGAGGTGGTAATACAGATAGGTGCGGTCACGCAGCCATCCGTCTCTGCAACTGACCCTACCTATCTGTATTACCACCTCTTGTTCCTCGGCCGTACCAGAAAAAAAAACTCCGCGAACCGTCACTGATTTTCATATTTCGATAGAAGTGTCTAGACTATGTATAAGTTGGTTGTCGCCTACGTGCATTACTTTCGTAACATGTCAATAGATTAGAGTGCCATGATCCATTCAATGATACATTTATCTCTGTTTTTGTTTGTCCAAATTTGGAAATCTAATCATCGGAAAACAACTCGTGACTGTAAAATGTTCGTTCGCGATAAATTTATTTTTGGAATGCCAACTCTTAACTTTTTTTTTTGTTAATGACTACTACGTGGTAATCAGTGATGAAAGTTAATTGAAAAATTCACTGTGTTTCAATCATAAACCGATGGTTTTCGCGGTTAAAACAGTGAAGAAACATCTTTGCTAATGAAGCCATAGCCAACTATGGTGATCTGGCCATCATGTCACTTTCTCCGACTTGATGGGATCATTTATATTTGCGCTTTCGTGGTTTATTTTCAATTTAAATCATATTTTAAATGTACATGCGATTGGAAAAAACTGACGTGAAACTTAATTGAAAAATTCACTGTGTTTTAATCATAAACTGATGGTTTTCGCGGTTAAAACAGTGAAGAAACATCTTTTCTAATGAAGCCATAGCCAACTATGGTTGGTGATCTGGCCATAATGTCACTTTCTCCGACTTGATGGGATCATTTACATTTGCGCTTTCGTGGTTTATTTTCAATTTAAATCATATTTTGAATGTACATCGATCGGATGAAACTCACGTTTAAAACGTCAAAATGATGAAAGATGGAAAAATTATACTGTAAATTTAAAATCTGAGTTTACTCAAAAATTAAAGAGATTTCGAAAAAAACTTATTCTTTATAAGTTGTTCATTTTGGCATTCTCGACAATTATCATTAATATAAATTTGCTATAACTAACTATTATCGTTTCATAATTATAAACCAAAAATGAAATTTTTTTTTTATCGAATAACAATGATTTTATGAAAAATATTTCGAGTGATACTTCGGGCTAATGACCTGCGCCTCTTAGGATCTGCCGCCCGGGTGCTGGGCACCCGTAACACCCCCTCTTGGCGCGGCCCTGATTCTATATAATGTTCAAATATATTTTTAACAGTACTAAACAAAATAATAATAATAATAATAATGTTTATTTACAAGTTTACAGATGTTTACAAGCCTTACTTCTTATTAGTCTAATTTTTGAGAAATACGCAAAATTATTTACTGCTAATTTCTCCTTCAAAATTATAACTAATAATGTATCAAGCACATAAAATATATCTATACTTAGTTTGAGGCGAGAATCTGTTTCTGGGGCGTTATTTATCGGCGGGTATATTTTTAAATATATTCGTAAAAGCTATTTCACTCGACGCTCCTGGGGATTTTTTTCTCACCCAAACGAACGGAATCAAAGGACTTTCGAAAAGGTCACGCAAATATCGCGTATTTATTTATCTCCGCCGTTCGCGAGTCTCCGCGAAAACGTCCTCAAATAAAACCGTGAAAATAAACTTATCGCGACTCGTTGGAAATTATGAAACGCGCGAATTGTTTAATAGCTCGCCAGAAAATAAACTCGTTCGGCGAATAAATAAATTCTTATCGGAATCTCGTATTTTTAAACTTCAATTAAACACACCGGCAGCGGCACGACTAAATTGCTAATGATTTTCGAATGTGCGCAAGTTAATGGTGTTTTTGTATATATATATATATATATATATATATATATATATATATATATCATGTATTTAAGTTAAGTATTATTGTTAATTTCATGTAAAAGGTGTTTACCGTAATAAATATTATTATTATTATTATTATATTATCATGTCAAAACTAGTTGTCATGTCAATTTCGAATGTGATGGATATATTTTTTCTTTCCATAATGTTCGAATTGAATAACAAATTACGTGTTACAAGGCCTTTGTAATTTTATAAAATACAAAATACGAATGGAGAGAAAGAGAGTAATTAATTAACTGTAAAATTCGAAATAGTCGCTGAAAAACAAAACTCGTAATTATAAAATTGCACATTTTTATGCGACAATAAAACAACAATTGCCACCAGCTTAAAATTTTCAAAATTACTTTTCCTATTTCTTTTTACACTTGTGAATATTTGTATAATTTCTTCATTAATTACGTACATTTTATACAAATTAATATTGAGAATGAAGGGACTGCAGCGGTCGGAACTCTGAACCCAGTAATTTTTTCATGATCAAAAATCGATGATGTCATCAAAAATCTGATTTATTAAGTTCAAGATTAACATTTCCGAATTTACGGCACTTTGTATTGATTTTAAACAAAACTCTAGACAACTAATCCAATGGGGCCGCGGTGGCCTAGTGAGTAGAGCTCCTGCTCACGGGCCTCGTGGTCGTGGGTTCGAATTCCATCCGTGCGGTCCCTATAAGTGTCCGTGCGGGTCCATGGATGTGTAGTGTATGTCCCATTCATTATTAAAATGAAATCTCAACGTAATTATCGTTAGTGGCCGAACAGTACATACTTACGCCAATTCCAAATCATCCGCACTTCCTCAACCCGTATTCCCGTCAACCATATTTTATAAAAAAAAAAACTAATCCAACAATAAACGTAATGCCAAGAAACATTTGTAAATCCAATGATACTCAAAGCCACGCTTTTACTTAATTCAAATTACACATTACCATATTCTCCTCATCAAAAGAAAACACATAATTAAGTTGATAATTAACACTTTAAAACAGGAACACCCCGATTAACATCTTAATGGGACCCTCATGTCTCCAACAGTTTAGATAGCCATCATTGAAGTGTGATACAACCAAAAAAATCGACAGCTGCAAACCGAGATAAGGAAACCCATAATAATCCACTGCGTCCAGTTTTGATCCCTATCAAATCGCATTGTTTTTCATTTAAAAAAATATAATTAGGAATACACGCTCTTTTTGAAACGGTTAATTACGTATGTAGCAATCCATAATTTATTAGGGCCTAAATAAGTCTAGAGTATTTCGAATTGTATTTGTTTCTACTGTTTCCAAATGGGAACATAACATTTTTTGTTAGGCAAAGTGCTGCTATCTTACGAAATAAATAATTACTAAAATAAATAAAAAAAGATTTGAAAACTGAAAATCCTCAATCGATTTTTGAGAAAATTCTTGCAGAAGACCTTTTTTTTTCGGGGAAATAATGACTCTACACGCTTTTTCTCATCGTTGAGAACCGTCATGAATTTTTTCAGATTTTTCTAAGACCCAAAATTTTTTCGTATTTTTTACGGAAAAATGGGCGAAAATCATGAAATGGCCAAATGACTTGTAATGAACATAAAAATATTCACAAAAGATCTAGGAATACGTGGTTAAATTTTCAGCCGAATCGTACTTGCAGTTTTCTCGTTTCACGCTTTCAAAGCGGGTACTGGAAAGTTTGCCAGAAATTTTGGTCTATTTTGATAATTTTTTGGCGCGGTCTCAAAAGAAAGATATCGATGATATTATATGAGTTTATAGCCACATTCTTCCAGAATCCGATGTTTTTATTTTCAATCATATGCCATATCTACGAACCGAGAATTTTTTGTTCGAACATGTCGGTGTACAATAGCGTCAATCTGCAGAGTCTCTGTATTCGCTTCCCGTAAGACCAAATGTTAATTTTCAGTTGGTAAAAAATGGTAGAACAATTTTTTTTTCGGGAAAATGATGACTCTACATGCCTTTTCTCATCGTTGAGAACCGTCGTGAATTTTTTCAGATTTTTCCAAGACCCAAAATTTTTCCATTTTTTTTACCGACTAAAGGTATGGAAAAATGGGCGAAAATCATGAAATGGCCAAATGACTTGTAGTGTACATAAAAATTTTCACAAAAGAACTAGGAATACGTGGTTAAACTTTCAGCCGAATCGTACTTGCAGTTTTCTAGTTTCACGCTCTCAAAGCGAGTACTCGAAAGTTAGCCAGAAATTTCGGTCTATTTTGATAATTTTTTGGCGCGGTCTCAAAAGAAAGATATGGATGATATTATATGAGTTTATAGCTACATTCTTCCAGAATCCGATGTTTCTATTTTCAACCATCTGCCATATCTACGAACCGAGAATTATTTGTTCAAACATGTCGGTGTACAATAGCGTGAATCTGCAGGGTCTCGGTATTCGCTTCCCGTAAGACCAAATGTTAATTTTCAGTTGGTAAAAAAATGGTAGAACAATTTTTTTTTCGGGAAAATAATGACTCTACACGCTTTTTCTCATCGTTGAGAACCGTCATGATTTTTTTCAGATTTTTCCAAGACCCAAAATTTTTCTATTTTTTCTTTTACTGAAAAATAGGCGAAAATCATGAAATGGCCGAATGACTTGTAATGTACATAAAAATGTTCACAAAAGAACTAGGAACACGTGGTTAAATTTTCAGCCGAATCGTACTTGCAGTTTTCTTGTTTCACGCTCTCACAGCGGGTACTCGAAAGTTGGCCAGAAATTTTGGTCTATTTTGATAATTTTTTGGCGCGGTCTCAAACGAAAGATATAGATGATATTATATGAGTTTATAGCCACATTCTTCTAGAATCCGATGTTTCTATTTTCAACCACTTGCCATATCTACGAATCGAGAATTATTTGTTCGAACATGTCGGTGTACAAAAGCGTCAATCTGCAGGGTCTCTGTATTCGATTCCCATAAGACCAAATGTTAATTTTCAGTTCGTAAAAAATGGTAGAACAATTTTTTTTTTTCGGGAAAATAATGACTCTACACGATTTTTCTTATCGTTGAGAACAGTCATGAATTTTTTCAGATTTTTCCAAGACCCAAAATTTTTCCATTTTTTTTACTGACTAAAAAAGGTATGGAAAAATGGGCGAAAATCATGAAATGGCCAAATGACTTGTAATGTACATAAAAATGTTCACAAAAGAACTAGGAATACGTGGCTAAACTTTCAGCCGAATCGTATTTGCAGTTTTCTCGTTTCACGCTCTCAAAGCGGGTACTCGAAAGTTAGCCAGAAATTTCGGTCTATTTTGATATTTTTTTAACGCGGTCTTAAAAGAAAGATATCGATGATATTATATGAGTTTTTAGCCACATTCTTCCAGAATCCGATCTTTCTATTTTCAACCACTTGCCGTATCTACGAACCGAGAATTGTTTGTTCGAACATGTCGGTGTACAAAAGCGTCAATCTGCAGGGTCTCTGTATTCGATTCCCGTAAGACCAAATGTTAATTTTCAGTTGGTAAAAAATGGTAGAACAATTTTTTTTTTCGGGAAAATAATGACTCTTCACGCTTTTTCTCATCGTTGAGAAACGTTATGAATTTTTTCAGATTTTTCCAAGACCCAAAATTTTTCCGTTTTTTTACGGAAAAATGGGCGAAAATCATGAAATGGCCAAATGAGTTGTAATGTACATAAAAAGGTTCTCAAAAGAACTGGGAATACGTGGTTAAATTTTCAGCCGAATCGTACTTGCAGTTTTCTCGTTTCACGCTCTTAAAGCGGGTACTCGAAAGTTGGCCAGAAATTTTAGTCTATTTTGATAATTTTTTGGCGCGGTCTCAAAAGAAAGATATCGATGATATTGTATGAGTTTATAGCCACATTCTTCCAGAATCCGATGTTTCTATTTTCAACCATTTTCCATATCTACGAACCGAGAATTGTTTATTCGAACATGTCGGTGTACAATAGCGTCAATCTGCAGGGTCTCGGTATTCGCTTCCCGTAAGACCAAATGTTAATTTTCAGTTGGTAAAATAATGGTAGAACAATTTTTTTTTCGGGAAAATAATGACTCTACACGCTTTTTCTCATCGTTGAGAACCGTCATGAATTTTTTTAGATTTTTCCAAGACCCAATTTTTTTTATTTTTTTTACTGGAAAAATGGGCGAAAATCATGAAATGGCCAAATGAGTTGTAATGTACATAAAAATGTTCACAAAAGAACTAGGAATACGTTCTTAAATTTTCAGCCGAATCGTACTTGCAGTTTTCTCGTTTCACGCTCTCAAAGCGGGTACTCGAAAGTTGGCCAGAAATTTTGGTCTATTTTGATAATTTTTTGGCGCGGTCTCAAAAGAAAGATATCGATGATATTATATAGGTTTATAGCCACATTCTTCCAGAATCCGATGTTTCTATTTTCAACCATTTGCCATATCTACGAACCGAGAATTATTTGTTCAAACATGTCGGTGTACAATAGCGTCAATCTGCAGAGTCTCGGTATTCGCTTCCCATAAGACCAAATGTTAATTTTCAGTTGGTAAAAAAATGGTAGAACAATTTTTTTTTCGCGAAAATAATGACTCTACACGCTTTTTCTCATCGTTGAGAACCGTTATGAATTTTTCTAATACTTTCCCATAGTGCGTAAAGGAGAAAGTAAGATTTGTGGGGATCAAGGCGGGCCTTTTTCTATTTCAATAGGATTCGTTTCGAGGGTGAACGTTAATATTCATTTCCCGGGGAATTAAAAAGTAGCCCCGTCATTTGCAGGACGCAAATGATGCCTTTTGCAATATCAGCCCCGGCGATTCCCATAAAGCCCGTTATTAAACTCATTAAAATTTTCTATGTCGGCCTAATCCTAAGGGTGGCGGCGCGCTCAGGGCGCAGCTGGGAAAATAGACCGAACTTTAATGGGGCCTTCCCTCTGATCGATCGGAACTATTTGATTAAAAGCAAATATTTACCCTGCGAAAAATGCTTCATCGTAAGTTCTCCGCACTAGTTTTGCGCTCACGCTATTCGTAAACGTGCGAAATTATAATTTATGTTCTCTATGTGAGGAAATATGTACACCTGGCATGTTTTCCGCGATAATTAGGTACTCGACTACATGCTCATACAGCGGCGTCGAGATCCGCGTCCGCAACATGCTCGCTTCTAGCTAGTAAGGGATGATTAAAAAGTCAATAAACAGAAATTTGATGTCTCAGAAAAAAAAAACGAAATAATCAGTTTTAATAATCTAATGAAAAATATGATATTTTTTCTAGTAGATCAACCACCCTTAAATTTTTTATATATACATCTTTAATTTAGTAGCTTTTACATATTTTACTTTTTCAGTTATTTGTATTTGTCACTGTCTGGGCTATCGACCATCGGTCTTTCTGCCGATATATATATATATATATATATATATATATATATATATATATATATATTATTATTATTAATTAATATATATTAATTAAGCGTCCTTTGCGATTACTCAAAGAAAACAACTAGACAGGTAAATAGAAGTTTTAATAATTCCGCCCGGGCGTAAAAAAGTTAATACGCGATAAATAATTACCGTTGCGCATTTAAGTTTCCTCGTTGTTTGCCGTTATTTTTTGTTTTTATTATCTTTTACGAGAATACTAAAAACGAAAATTATAAAAATGATCACGTCTGGCGGGGCAGTAAAAATAAAATTATTTACGGTAGCTGTTAAGGACACGTAGAACATTATCCTTATGTTACGGGCAGCGCTTCCCTTCCTTCCATTCGCAATTCCCTCTTTGTTGTGAGGGTGGCGTGGTGTTGTTGGTGTTCTGGACGCATCATCGAACGCCCGCACTACCGCGTCCCTTTTAATTAGGCCCCGTTTGATGTGATAAAACAGATTTGCCCTCGCGAATTTTAACTAAATTAAAGTGAATTCTACTCCTCGTCCCTTCAATCGTGTCACCAATTGTAGAGTTATTGGTATGATTTGAAAGGTACTTATGGAAAATGGTCAATCTTCATTTGTTTTGACACTTGGTCATGTTTGTTCCGTTTGCATCCTCGTGACAACTAAATTGACTGCATTCGCGAACACAATTAAAATCAACGCTTAACTAGAGTATCAAACAATAACATATCGTGTGAGCCACAAAATTTTGTTTCAGAGTTGGCTATGAGATAAATGAGGTATGTCGCATATTATTACGTCATGAGACTATTGAATTAGATTTAAAAAAAACTCAGAAACAAAATTCTGTGGCTCACACCTTGTAAGACCAGCACAAGACAATGTCGAAAATAAATGGGACAATATGAAATCTACCATGATTACAGTGGGAAACGAGGTTTTAAAAGCCTGCAGATCGAAGTAGGAAGAACGAATTACAGTCGGAATAATAGACCTTATGAAGCAAAGGAGAAAGTGGTAAAGTCAAGACGGAAAACGATTAAATTATTATAAAACAAATAAATACGTATTTCCCTATATAATGAATTCAAAATTTCGCTAAATCGATTGCCGTTGAACATTTTCAGCTATTTGAAATAGCAAAAAAAGTTGACAAGTCGCTAAAAATTTTTTTTTTTGAAAAAGGTCGATTTTTTCAGACTTTCAACGGCTGTAGCGGCTAAACGAATTATCCAAATCGAATGCGGTTTGTAAATCTGTGCTCCGTGTGTGCAAATTAATCGGATTTAATTAAAACTGGCGATTTTTAATTTTTGAGAAAACCCGGAAAACTACCCAAGGGTCCCCCTTCTTACTTTTGCTCAAAAATTGCATTTCAAATGATTTCCTGAAGAAACCATTGGTTCGATACGGAGTTTCTATACATCACTGTATAGATCTCATCAAGGCCCATCAGATAAAGTACTTGCGCAAGAACAAATGTCAATTTGAAACTCGTGGTGCGTTCGCAAAAAAAAACTCGAAAATGTAAAAAGTCGCAAAAATCAACTTTTTTGTAATCATCGTAGACAATTAAAGTGTACATTATTTTCCATCAGAAAATCTATTAAAATCGATTGCCGTTTAAAAATTATACATAGCTAAAATAGCAAAAATTTTAGAAAAAAAATCGATTTTTCAGAATTTGAACGTCCGTAGCGGCTAAACGAAGACTCCAAATCGAACGCGGTTTGCAAATCCGTATTCCTTGTGTACAAATTAGCCGGATTTAATTAAAATTGGCGATTTAAAATTTTTGACGAATACATTTTCTCAAAAATTATATCTGAAATGATTTCTTGTAAAAAAAAACACTGCTTTGATTCGGAGTTTCCATACGTCACTGTAAAGAACTCATTAAAATCCAGCAGAAAATGTACTTGTATTCCAATTTCAAAATCCGTGGCGCGTCGCAAAGAAAACTCAAAAATGGAAAAAATTATCCCATATAAGTCGTACGAAATTTTAACACGATCGCGAAAGGTCATATAAATTCAAATTATTCGTGCCACATTAAACGTTTTCGTATAATGTTTAAAAAAAATAGATATCCTTTAACTGCTAATAAAATTTTACTATGCGCAACAATAAACTTTGAAAATCTTTATGGGCGCCATTCAGTTTTATTGTTCACACAACTTCGTTTAGAAATTAAAATGTTAATGCGAATGTTTTTTCGTTGAGTCACCAATTTCCGAACGATTTCACAGGATGCCGTCATTAAATTGCAAACCGTGCGGCCAGTTTCAATTTACAACGAATTCGAGTGTTTCAATTCTGAAATATTATCATTTTTAAGCATATTTTTTATTTTTATATACTGGGTGCTGTAAAAATGGCGGATTAACTCCATGATACGTTGTCGAGGATTATTTTAAGCTTTTCGAAAAAAAAATTTTTAGAATTTTTTAAACCGTCGAATGCATTTTTTTAATTTTCTAGTTCAAGTTCAAGAATGTGGCAAATATTTTGATCGAAAATCAGAGAGAGTTCGATTCCCCGCCCGGGCGAAGTGTCGATGAATACAATCAAATTTGCTTTCAAGGAATTAAAAATATTTTACGAAGGCGAATTTCGCACAATGTGACTAGGGTGGTCAGATTTTATATGGTCGTCATATACAGGGGTTTTTTTTAACTCAGAACATATGATTGTTAATGTCTATGTTCTATGTTATAATAATCACATCAACGCATTGCAATGTATTGACAATGTAGGCAACCAAGTACACAAAGGTGCCAGTCAAGGCTTTTTCTTCTTCTTCTCTCCGCCCCGTCGACCTGTCACAGTACAGTGAAAGCTTAAAATTATTACCAATAAACAATGATAAATAGTAAGTAATTATAAAAAATATTCAAAATGACCACCTTCACGTTCTAAACAGTAGCCAAGTCGATTATAAAATCCTTGAATAGCATTATTAATAGCAGGGGCGGCTCGTGATATAGAGCCAAGGAGCCATGGCAATACTTGTAGTTTTAAGCTCAGCAAGAATTTTAATTTAATTCTTAAAACACTTTTTCGCCAGTTACTTAGGTCTAGGAAGATTAATCGTTCTTTCTTTGTTCAAAAGGGGGGTGGGGGTATATTGTATAGGTGGCTCTACCACCAACATGTTCCATAAGCTGCCACTAAAATTAAGTACAGTTTTTGTGAATTTTTGAAATTTTAATTTTTGAATTGTGTAATACTCGAGTTAAAAAATAAAAGAAAATATAAAACGTGTTGACGAAATTCTACAAAACTGAAATTAGATTTGAAAATCATCGTTTTATCAAACTAAACGGAGTTTTTAAAAATTCACCAATTATTTTGCGAATTGTGATTTTTTGAAAATTTTAGATCTCGAATTGTGTAATACACGAGTTAAAAATTAAAAAAATATATAAAACGTGTGCACTAAATTCTACAAAAATTAAATTAGATTTGCAAATCATTGTTTTATCAAACTAAATAGAATTTTTGAAAATCCACCGATTATTTTGCAAATTGTGAGTTTTTGAAAATTTTTGACCTTGAATTGTGTAATACTCGAGTTAAAAAATAAAAGAAAATATAAAACCTGTCTATTAAATTCTACAAAAATTAAATTAGATTTGCAAATCATCGTTTAATCAAACTAAATGGAGTTTTTAAAAAATCACCAATTATTTCGCGAATTGTGATTTTTTGAAAATTTTAGATCTCGAATTGTGTAATACTAGAGTTAAAAATTAAAAAAATATATAAAACGTATCTACTAAATTCTACAAAAAATAAATTAGATTTGCAAATCATCGTTTTATCAAACTAAATGGAGATTTTGAAAATTCACCAATTATTTCGCGAATTGTGATTTTTTTGAAAATTTTAGATCTCGAATTGTGTAATACTCGAGTTAAAAATTAAAAAAATATATAAAACGTGTCTACTAAATTCTACAAAAATTAAATTAGATTTGCAAATCATTGTTTTATCAAACTAAATAGAGTTTTTGAAAATCCACTGATTATTTCGAAAGTTGTGAATTTTTGAAAAGTTTAGTTTTCAAATTGTGAAATACTCGGGTGAAAAATTAAACAAAAGTATATATAAAACGTGTTGACGAAATTCTACAAAAATCAAATTAGATTTGCAAATCACCGAATTAAGCAGGGGCGGCTCGTTATATAGAGCCAAAGAGCCATGGCACTACCTGTATTTTCAAGATCAGCAAGAACTTATAATTAATTGTTAAAACGCTTTTTCGCCAGTTTTGGTCTGGGAAGATAAATCGTTCTTTCTTTCTTCAAAAAGGAGGGGGGAGGGGGTATATTTATAAGTGGCTCTACCATCAACATGTTCCACGAGTCGCCACTGATTAATAATATATCGTGTGGGCCACAAAATTTTGTTTCAGAGTTGGCTGTGAGATAAATGAAGTATATCGCATATTATTACGTCGTGAGACTAGATTTGTTCAATTGAATTAGATTAAAAAAAAAATTAATCTCAGACATGACTGCTATGTTTCTCTCTCTCTCATGCATGGCTAACTCAGCAACAAAATTCTGTGGCTCACATCTTAAAATATAATATGGAAACTTCAAAATTGAATTTTGTGTTAAATTTAATTTATCTGCAACTAGAGTAAATTAATAATCATCTTTATGTCTGGCGCAGTTTTCTTCATAATATTACATCATCAAATTGAAACGTATTAATCAAATGGGCGTTTCAACCTGTGTTCATGTCGAAATGATATAATGCGACGAGGGGGAAGTAACTGCTAAAATAACAGTCATTCGGCATTTGCAACGGACTGGGAATGTCAGTGCGGCTGAGTGAGGAAATGTTGCGAATTTAATGGTGTACGGCGTGCGTAAGTGGAATATTAATCATAAAACAGTTCCCCGATACAACTGAACGCGCGTAAAACAAAGCCGGCGCGGCCATATTCGCGATATTAACTAACTGTAGCCATTGAAACAATTGATACGCGATACCGCACGTCACATCGCCGTCTCTGGTTTGAAGTTAGCGGGCCCTGTGCAGCGACGTAACAAACGCCACTCACTATCTTTTTGTTTCAGACATGCGACATCCTGTCGGACGTATTTATGACGCACGGAGAGAGCACTGAATGCCGTGATAAGAGCGCGTCTCTCTATATAAAGAGTCCTTTGTACCAAAGAGCGCTTTCCGCCCATATTGAAGAGGACGCTTCAAAGATTAGCTTTGTTGGCGATGCACTGAGTGAGTGCATTTAAAGACTGGCCGATGACACGTCCTCCTTCCCTCAAGTCTCGTTCAATTTACTTGGATGGCTTTAACTAATTGTAGATGTACGATATATCAATTAAAACGCATCATGAATAACTGAGCACATCCAGATGCCTGTTGGGCAGTGACGGTTCGCGGGGTTTTATCTGGTACGGCCGAGGAACAAGAGGTGGTAATACAGATAGGTGCGGTCACTCTGCAACTGACCCTACCTATCTGTATTACCACCGGCCTTACCAGAAAAAACTCCGCGAACCGTGACTGCAGTTGGGGAAGGCTGTTACAGGCAGATACAACCAAATTTTGATAGTCGTAACGAGGTGCATCTCCAATTATTTCCCTGCGTTATTGGGCCATATTGTCAACGATTAAATCTGCAGCTACAAAAAATGCTTCATAAGTTCAAGTATGGTGTGTTTAAAAAAAAAATAATCGCAGCCGGCTACGTATTGAAATGCGCATGTTTCTGATTAAACATTCGTGGTTGTCAAGTTCAAAAATGTTGACCATTGTGCAGAAAAAACGTCAATCAGAGACATAACTAAAGAAGCAGGGCCGATCCTAGACCCTTGGCCGCCCGCGTGCAAATGATGAGTTGGCCGCCCCCTCACGTGAAGTAAAACATTTCTTGGGGCGGGGGATTTTATTTTTCAATTCGAAAAATTTTAAAACCCTCTGTAATCTTTTTGTAAGGTTTTAAGGCAGAACCATATCATGTTAGATCGCATATACACATATTTAAAATTTTGTCTGAATTGATAGAAGAAATAACTACAGAATTTGCAAGTAACCCAGGACTGCTAGATGTATTTTTGCTTTGTAAAGTTTTGGATACAGTATTTTTCTATTAAATCCAGCTGGATGGTGAGGAAAAAAAGTGATAGAACGGTTGATAGCTTAATCAATCAACTATGTTCGTATAAAATATCCTTCAGGACCAAGGGAGCTGGATCCACCAAGCAGGAAGGTCTCACCTGCAATCATCGAAGAAGTCATCACAGCAACGAAGTTCAGTCGATGCGAAGAAAAAGAAAAAACTGCAACTACTGCAGGAAGCCCAATCACATGGTTAACGTGTGCAGGAAATGGATTGCTGATGGCCGTCCTCCGAAGCCTAGTAAACTGGAGTCCGATACAAATATGATACACGTTACTGTTAGCTCAGGGATGACAATGGCGCGATAAGCCATATTTTAAATTGTCAGACTTGTTTTAGAACGTTCGAGTCTTTTTCAACTGAACACACAGTGACCACAGCAAATGGTGAGAAAATCGAAATCCATGGAAAATAGTACAAAATTACCTTGGCTGATATTTGATCAATCAAGAGAAATCTGTTCTCCGTGCTTGCAGTTCGGGATAAGTACTCGGACAGCCAATTCATCTTCATCAGCTGAAGTCTGCAACTTCCTAGTCAACAATTGGAGGGAGTTCGTCGTGGAGGACTGTTCAATTTGGCGGTGAGAAGTTCGAACCCTATCACATGAGGTTAATGCCAGTGGCGGCTGGTGGAACATTTTGATGGTAGAGCCACAGCCTACAATATAATTCCTTCTTTTTAAGGAAAAAAACTAACGATCATTGAAATTGAAAACCTTTACAGAAGCATCAAATAAATCAAATAAAAACGAAAAGCTCTAGGCAATTTTAAAACCTCAGAATTTCAACAATTTGTGTTCTCGTGCAATCCGGTGAAGGCAAGTCTTCAGATTTTCGAGGAATCTTATAGAAGAATGGATTTTCAATAAATCTGGAAATTTTTATGTTTGTGGCAATTGTTTTTATATTTTTTGAGCTCTAGGCAAATGAACAACTTCAGAATTTCAATAATTTGTGTTCTCGTGCAATCTGGTGAAGGCAAGTCTTCAGATTTTTGAGGAATCTTATAGAAACATGGATTTTCAATCAATCTGGAAAGTTTCACATTTGTGGCAATTGTTTTTATATTTTTTTGAGCTTTAGACAAATGAACAACTTCAGAATTTCAACAATTTGTGTTTTCGTGCAATCCGGTGAGGGCAAGTCTTCGGATTTTTGAGGAATCTTATAGAAGAGTGGATTTTCAATCAATCTGGAAAGTTTCACGTTTGTGGCAATTGTTTTTATATTTTTTTTGAGCTCTAGGCAAATGAACAACTTCAGAATTTCAACCATTTGTGTTCTTGTGGAATCCGGTGAAGGAAAGTCTTCGGATTTTTGAAGAATCTTATAGAAGAATGGATTTTCAATAAATCTAGAAATTTTCACGTTTGTGGCAATTATTTTGTTATTTTTTGAGCTCTAGGCAAATGGACAACTTCAGAATTTTAACAATTTGTGTTCTCGTGCAATTTGGTGAAGGGAAGTCTTCGGATTTTTGAGGAATCTTACAGTAGAATTAAATTTGAGATGAATCTGGAAAATTTCACGTTTGTTGCAAATGTTATTATAATTTTTTAAGCTCTTTGGCAATTGAACATCAATTTGTGTTTTTGTGCAATTATTTTGAAATTCAGCGAAGGAAAATTTTGGGATTTAGAATAATTTAAAAATCCTTGCTGAGCTTGAAATTAGTGGTAGTGCCATGGCTTCTCGGCTCTACATAACGAGCCGCCCCTGGTCAATGCAATGAGTAAGGGAAACTTGCTACAGTTGTACCATGAACGATTCGGAAGGAGCTTGACATGAACGTAGAACTGTGTGAAGGTTACATTTATGATAAAGCTCATCGGCTACCGTTCGTCACGAGGTCCAGAACTACGGAACCGGGAGAGCGAGTTCGCACGGATGTATGCGGTCCATTTCAAGAATCGAGGTCTGGATATCGATATTTTGTGTTTTTCAAGGACGATTACAAAAGTTCAGGATAGTTTGTATTCTGCGGCAAAAATCCAAAAATTGCTGAAAAACTGAGCCAGTTCCTAGCTGAGGAAGAAACAGTCTAGAGCTGCTGAGTAATAATGGCAAGGAGTTCGACAACAGATCTGGACCAGTTTACACAAGAAAGGTATTATTCAACGTCTTATAATGCCCTCTACTCCTGAACAAAACGGGTCCAGTGAGAGGAAAAATCGTACGGTGGTGGAAACTGCTAGAAAAATTATGCATGCGCATGGGAACATTCCTCAGGCACCTTGGGCCGAGATGATACGAACAGGTACCTGCATCCTTAATAGGACAGGGATAGGTTTGAAACATTGGTTCAAATTCATGTATATTCTATCGAAGGAGCAAAGGACGATAATGGCCATTAAAGGAATCCTCATCGGTTATGATAACGACGACGGACACAGGATCTATAGTGAAGAGGAAAACAAGCTGAAATTCCAAGATTATGTGATGTTCACCTCGACGACCTTCGAGGAACCAGACACCTACAACGACTCCACAAAGTAAAAACAAGGCCAGATTGGTGATCAAAGATTTTTCGCAAAGAAGAGGAGTAGATTATGATCAAACCTTTAGTTCAGCAAAAAGAACATCGACTATTCGAACGCTACTCATTGTCAGTGTTAATCTAAATTCTAAAACAATACTTCTCGCGATTTTTTTAATGCAAATTCATCAATTACATTTGAAATATCTAATGTTTCGCCGATCTTATTTTCAATAGAAATTATGGCTAAATTAGCAAATCGCTCTGCTGTTATAATTGACCATAAATAATTTTTAATTAATATTAATTTGGAAAAACTCCTTTCGCCGAAAGCCACAGTTATAAGGAACTAAGTCTTGGATAATTAAATGATTTAAAATTTCTAATGGTTTTAATTGGGAATGATTAGGAAATAGTTCTCTAAAAAGATAATTCTTTTAGGAGTTCGATTCCATCTAAATCTTTGGTCAATTTTCCGTTTTCGGTTACTGTAATTTAATATCTAACTCCATCCAACATTTTCTTAAATATTCGGATTCTGCAGAATGAAATACCAACAAAAATTTAAACAAGGAGCAGTAATTTTCTAACAGCTCAGAACGTTCGGATATCAAATTAATAGCAATGCCCAAAATTTCAAAAGAAAAGTGAATTCAAAATTTTTCTCTAGGATCCAAAATACTTTCAACAGCGATTTTTTTTCTTATATGAACTGCAGATGCTTTGTGATACTTCTTCTGTTTGTTTGGTAAAGTTGTTACCCGGTTAGAAATCGGATACACTTCCGACAGGAGTCCAGGCAACCGGCTGCTATTTCGGGCTGCTATTGGTGGTCCGCTTCGCAGGTTTCGCCGCCCCCCTTAACGGGCGCCCGTGTGCCATGCACGCTCTAGCCCCCCGGTAGGATCGGCCCTGTAAAGAAGCTAAAGATGTTCTAACGATTTCAACTAAATTATGGCATAGTTGTCGTTCGTTTACTACACACAACCCTCGTAAAAATCTACAACTCTCAACTTTCCCAATTAACAAATAAAAAAAACAACATGAAAATAAATAAGCAATCAAGTCTGCATTATTGCGTACACCCGCCGCGCCGTGTTAAAGGACGTATCAATACGTGCATTAATTTCAGCCTGCATTCAGCAGCCTGTAATTTTCCAGCTGACAAACATTTAACAGCTAGTTTTCGTTCGTGAACGTGTGTAATCAATGATTTATCAACTGCCATTCACACACACACACACACACAGAGATCTGCACCGCCCATTTGCCAGTCACTAAAATTACAAGAACGTTTCCATCCGCCGGCGAACGCTCAGCTGAAATAGCTCGAAAAAGTGCAGTTTTGATGGGATCGAGGATAGGAAAAGCTGGTGGAGACTTGAGGCAAGTTTATCACTGCTTCGTATATAAATTATGCATGAGGCCAAGTCCGAACGTTTATCAGTCGCGCGCAATAAAACGTAATGCAGCTTCTAACTAAAAACATGGATGGATTCCAAAAGAAAAATCTATGGTACAATTAATTTTAATGATTCTGACCAAAAAATACACTTTCGTGTAATTACAAAATCAATTTAAAAAAAAATCAATTAGTCATTAGTTTTTTAGGAAAATTTTCACGATCACAATATTTTCTCATACTTCGTAATGGAGAAAATAACAATACTTTTAAATGAGACTGATGTACAATAACTAAATACACTCGGCGTAAAAAAAAGCGCCACTCGAAAAAACTCAATTTTTCAAACCCTCAATTTGGTCGAAAAATCGATGAATCTTTGAGTTTGGGGAAGATTCAAGTTTTATCTTTAAGAATGTGTAGTTGATTTTGACCCCAAGTCCAACCCACCCCTCGTAACCACGCGGTGGAAAAAAATGTTTTTTATGTAAAAAATTGTCCAACTTTGACAAGTTGTACCGTGCGCAAAAAAACTAGGCGGAAAATTTCACCACAATGGCAGAAAAATTTAATCAATTTGCATCAAATGATGGGAGAAAAATAACAATACTTTTAAATGAGATTGATGTACAATAGCTAAATACACTCGGCGTCAAAAAAAAGCGCTACTCGAAAAATCGCGAAAAATCTCGATTTTTCAAACCGTCGTAACTTGGTTCAATTTGGTCGAAAATCGATTAATCTTTCAGTATGGGAAAGATTCAAGTTTTATCTTTAAGAATGTGTAGTTGATTTTGACCCCAAGTCCAACCCACCCCCGTAACAAGGCGATGGAAAAAAATGTTTTTTATGTAAAAAAATGTCCAAGCTGTACAGTGCGCAAAAAAAATCAGCGGGAAATTTCACCACAATGGCAGAAAAATTTAACCAATTTGCATCAAATGATAGGAGAAAAATAACAATACTTTTAAATGAGATTGATGTACAGTAACTAAATACACTCGGCGTCAAAAAAAAAGCGCCACTCGATAAATCGCCAAAAAAAACCTCAATTTTTCAAACCGTCGTAACTTGGCTCAATTTGGTCGAAAATCGATGAATCTTTCAGTTTGGAAAGGATTCAAGTTTTATCTGTAAGAATGTGCAGTTGATTTTGACCCCAAGTCCAACCCACCCCCCGTAACAACGCGAAAAAAAATGTTTTTTATGTAAAAAATTGTCCAACTTTGACAAGCTGTACCGTGCGCAAAAAAAAAATCAGCGGGAAATTTCACCACAATGGCAGAAAAATTTAATCAATTTCCTTCAAATGCCTTAAAAATTCGAGTCATTTCGATGATTTGGAGCAAAGTTATGAATTTTTGAAAAAAAAAATGACAACAAGTTGTATAAATTTAACATTTTTTGTCAATCCAAAACACTTTTTGTGGGGGTTTTCAGGGGGGTCACGAAAGTCGAAAACTTCTTAGATCGCAAGATTCCATCGAGTTTCGTGCGAAATTCGCCTAGTTATGGCCAAAAAGGCGCAAAATGTATTTTTTTTCAAAACTGCATAACTTCGCGCCAAATCATCGCATCGACTTGAATTTTGGAGGAAATCGGAGGAAAGTGATTGAACTTTATTGCCACATCGATGACCGATTGAGTCCACGATTCTTTTTTTGCACACGGTACAAGAAACCAAATTTGCACATGTAGACTTCAAAAAAAAAAAATTTCCTTTAGGGGGTGGCAGGGGATGGAATCGTTTTAGCAACAAAACAATTCACATGACGTTGAAGAGAAAATTTAAAATTGTTCGGACTGCAAACGTTAATCGATTTTGGTGCAAAATTATTCAAGTGAAAAATGTCATTTTTTTTCAAAAATTCATAACTTTGCCCTAAATCATCGAAAGGACTCGAATTTTTGAGGCATTTGAAGGAAATTGATTAAATTTTTCTGCCATTGTGGTGAAATTTCCCGCCGATTTTTTTTGCGCACGGTACAGCTTGTCAAAGTTGGACAATTTTTCACATAAAAAACATTTTTTTTTCCATCGCGTTGTTACGGCGGGTGGGTTGGACTTGCGGTTAAAATCAACTACACATTCTTAAAGATAAAACTTGAATCTTTCCCAAACTGAAAGATTCATCGATTTTCGACCAAATTGAACCAAGTTATGACGGTTTGAAAAATCGAGTTTTTTTTTTGACGTCGAGTGTATAAAAATAATCAAATTAATTAATAGTATCAAAATAAATGCAATGCAGCAAATTTTTGCTTCCTCAATAAATAGTTGATCGAAAGAATAAATATAATAGCGTTTCTATCCGATCCAATAATGTCGATTAAATCAATCCATAACAATTACTATTAAAAAAAAAACTGGAAACTCCATCTAGAGAAGTTTAATCGGAGATAATAAACGGGCATTTTTATCGCGGAAACTTTCATTTCTCCATATAATATAAAGCTTGAAATTGTGCTCGTTATCCGATATACCCATCTGAATCTTTAATGTGACTTTTATGGGCGCAATAATAAAATTTATTATTAAACCATTCCGGCGAAACAATATTAAGCGGATTTAACGATCCCGAATCTGAATTATATTAGACTAGTATTATTATGTAGGATATTATTATACGTCATAACTGTAAATGGGCGCAATTTAACTCTTCTGCTTCCGTTATCATTCGAGCACAAATATTTCAGTTTCATAATTGCGTCACGAAGGCCGGAGAAATATTACAAAATCGATATCGTTCTCATCATTCAGCATATTAGTGGAAAATCGAATTATCCTCAATTACCAACTATTACTCGAGCAAAGTACACCGACGATCGCATCGATTTTCGATCGAGACCCCATTTCGCAGTTTGAGGAAGTCGAGCTCGGCGGTAATGCAAGAAATATTAACACAATCGCGAAGATTGGGTCGATACACCCCTCAAAGTTTTAGCATTTTATGGTAACGATATGTTTGTGATGTTATGGAGACAAGCAGCATAAAGTGTACATGCGCGAAGAGGGAGACCTCTAAATTTCTAGAGAGAATTCATCATCCGTGTAATGCCAACGCGCAAGCCGATGCTGAAATCATCTGTAGTTTCATTTGCAAATCAATTCCTTTTGCATAATGACACACACACACACACACACACACACAGACACAATTTTTTTTTCCAGAAATTGTTGAAATGGCATCTAGGGACCCTAAAACGGATATTTCCGTAAAAAAAAAATTTGAAAAAAAAATCACGATTACAATACTTTCCCGTACTTCGTAACGGAGAAAGTAAAAATAGCCACATCCCGGGTGAAAACAAAACCGCAACAATCCAAACTCGAACTGGAAAAACGAAAAATGCATTCGACGGTTTAAAAAATTCTAAAAAATTTAATCAACTCATTTTTTTTTCGAAAAGCTTGAAATCCATAAAACAGCAATGCGTCTCTGGTTTGCGATCAAAATATTTGCCATATTCTTGCGATGCAGCAGGCAGATGCACCCGCTCTTACCTACAACATCACTTCTCCGCCAGAAAATATATTAACCTGATACCTGAGAGCTTTGCATCGGTCTTTAGATGCAAAATTCAGAGGATCAAATATTCACAAAAACTTGTTTAACTGGAAGAATAAATAAAATTGACACAATTGACGCTCACTCTTTTATAATTTTGTTGATTACAGCGGAACAATTAAGTCATTAGAAATTCCATAAACGCATTAAAAGTATTGAGCAACATCACAACCTCAAGAACAGTGGAGTACCACACAATCTGCAATACGTGATTGGCATATAATTCCCGGGAAGGTGAATTATGTTAATCTTATCGGGGGACGCTATATATATGTACGGCGGAGAAACATTTTACATTTCACGTTGTACTTGTTTTGCGACATTCTCGAAAATAGGTTAATCTCGGTAACAAAACGTGTTCGCCGTGTACTTCGTTAACGAGGCGAATGAAACATTTAATTTGTAATTTGAAAACACGAGAGAAAAAAAAATGTACATTTTCAACCTTTGACCGGCTACAAGGTCCGCATACGAAATACACACGCACACACACACGTACGTACACGAAGAGACACAGCGAGTTATCATTATATAATAATCAGTAATTTAAAACAATTGCGGCATGAATTATTCATGGGGCGAACGAGGCGCACCATTCGATGCTCAATTGAGTAATTTAAATAAATCATATGATAAAATATACGGTTCCTTTACTAACACCACTTCGTACTCATTTGCATACATTTATTTCCACGAAATATTAATTCAAACATATCTAATCAAAAAAGAAAAAAATTGAAATTCATTTATTTTACAAATTCGCGCCAGAGCCAAGCGCGGGGGTCATTAGCCCGAAACGCCGATTCAAAGAGGGCGCCAAAAAAGGCCGATTCAAAGAGTTCGCCAAAAAACGCCGATTGAAAGAGGGCGCCAAATCTTTTCGGTTCTTGTAAACAGTGTAAAAAAATGTCTCGAATTTGAAACTTCTATGGAAACCTCGATTTTGAGGTACCCGAGATTCCGACCATTTTTGAACGAAAACAAGCCATCAAAAACTGAAAGATTTTCAAACTTGAACTTTATTTGACAATCTGTAGAACTAAAAAGCTTTATATTTCATAAATAATAATAATCATTTTTTTTGGCACGAAAAAAAATATAAAAACAATTGCCATCCACTTGAAACTTTCCAAAACAACTGTCAACACATGTGATTCTACATTTCCGTAAAAATTAGAAATGCATTGTTTCTAAATTTTAGAATATTTCAATGTGAACCGAGATGAAATTTAAAAAAAAATTGCAGCAAATTCGTCGACGCGAAATAAATATAAAACAATTACCATCGACTTGAAACTTTCCAAAACAACTATCAACACATGTGATTCTACATTTCCGTAAAAATTAGAAATGCATTGTTTCTAAATTTTAGAATATTTCAATGCGAACGCAGATAAAATTTAGAAAAAAAATTGCAGTAAATTCCTCGACGCGAAAAAAAATATAAAAACAATTGCCATCGACTTGAAACTTTCCAAAACAACTGACAACACATGTAATTCTACATTTCCGTAAAAATTAGAAATGCATTATTTCTAAATTTTAGAATATTTCAATGTGAACGGAGATAAAATTTAGAAAAAAAATGCAATAAATTCGCCGACGCGAAAAAAATATAAAAATAATTGCCAACCACTTAAAACTTTTCAAAGCCACTCAATATAAATTCAAGAGTGATTTGGTAGAAAATTCAAATACATTCCGTCGATTGCTTTTGCGATTTTTTGTGTAAATTTATAAAAAAAATTTAATCATTTTCTGTTGACGCGAAAAAAATATAAAAACAGCTGTAAAATACTTGAAACTTTCTAAATTTACTTAAAATAAAATAATCTTAATAAACTTCCAAAAACTCAAAAAACACCATCACAGGTTTTCAAGATAACCGACCGAGAACAGCGCATCAGATTTTTTTTTTAATTTGCACGAGTGAAAAAAAATTATAAAAACAACTGCAACAGACTTGAAATTTTCCAAATGTACTCAAAATACCCTAATCTTAACAATCCTCCAAAAAAACTCAAAAAACCCCATCACTGGTTTTCAAGATTTTAAGTTTCACTTCTTCCGAGTGAAAAAAAATATAAAAACAAGTGCAACACACTCCCAAACTCCCCAAACTCCCAAAATTTCCTTAAAATACATTATTCATAATAAGCCTCTAGAAAACCCATAATACCCCATCACAAGTTTTTAAGATAACCGACTCAGAACAGCCGTTAAGATTTTTTAAGTTTCACTTCTTCGGAGTGACAAAAAAAAATACAAAAACAACTGTTACACACTATCATAAATTAATACATTTGTAGAAACGAAAAAACTAAAATTTAGACAAATATCGAAAATTCGCGGTTAAAAGAAAATGCGGAACAAAAATCCGAAAATTTTAGCAAAAAAAATTAAAAAGTTTAACCAAAATAAAAAATATTTAGGGCAAAAAATTTGTAACAAAGAAATGAAAAATAAAGGTCAAAGATTTAAAATATAGGCCAAAACAAAAAACAAAAATGCAGCTCTAAAAATAAAAAATGCAAACCAAAAAATGGAAAAATCAAGGAAATTAAAAATAATTTGGCATTTCCAGCCCCGAAAATAACTCTTTAGCTCAAAATAAGTTGCCGACGAGGAACTCGAAAACGGCAATCAAAAAGTAACCAAAAAGTAAAAAATTCGCCCATGAAAAATTATAATTCAAGTTAAAAAATTTAAAATAAAGGAGAAGAAATCAAAAACTGTACATGAAAATATCGACAAAAAAATTTAAAAAAGTCGCGTATAAAAATCAATCGTTTGGGTTAAAAAAAAATTAAAAACTACCAAAAATTCGATCCTAAAAATCTAAATTGCGGACCAAAAAATCGAAAATTTTAACAAAAAAAAATCAAAAATTTAGATGAAAATTATTTTCTTTGGAAATTTGTAAATACCATTTCTACCATCTGTTGCAATAAATGTAGAATTCCCACGTAAATTTCTAAAAAATTTAGAAGAAAATTTAGAACAAAATATCAAAATCCCGCTTTAAGAATAAAAAATGAAAACGAAAAGATTGAAAATTCAAGTACCAAAATTGCCATTTTCAGCACTCGGGGTAATTAGATCGATGGTGTTATTTAAAACGAATCCTTGGGGTAATACATTTTTTATAATTTTTCAAATCGTCGAGTGCAAATTTCTTTCGTCACAAAGCAAATTTTGAGTTTTTTCCTTTGTTTTCTGGGGCTAATGAAATTAAGGAAAAAACTCAAAATTTGCTTTGTGACGAAAGAAATTTGTACTCGACGATTTGAAAAAATGTAAAAAATGTACTATCCCAAGGATTCGCTTCGAATAATTTTCAATTATTCAAAAATAGTGTACTTTTGATTTCCTGCGTAAACAACGACATGCTCCTGCAGAATAAGAGAGGAACAAACTCAAAATTTTCTCTGTAGTGGAGGAAATTTGCACTCAATGTTTTGAAAAATTGTAAAAAATTTATCATTTGCAGAATTAGCTCTTAATTAAGGTAAAAACTAAAGTATAAGCACAAAAAATCGAAACTTTACACAATTATCGAAAATTCACGGTTAAAAAAATGCAGAACAAAAATCCGAAAATTTCAACCAAAAAAAATTCAGAAATGATGTACACATGTCACGTTGAAATCACAATCTTAAAAATATAAAAATACACAAATTATATGTTAATTGTTAATTTGCCCCTGTAATGGTCTTCCCGTAGGGCAATAAATGAATATTATTATTATTATTATTATATTTACATTTACGATAACAAAAAGTTTAACCAAAATAAAAAATATTTAGGGCAAAAACTCTAAAATTTGGAACGGACAAATAAAAAATACAGGTCAAAGATCTAAAATATAGCCAAAAAAAAACAAAAATGCAGGTATAAAAATAAAAAATGTAAACCAAAAAATTGAAAAATCAAGGAAAACAAAAATAATTTGCAATTTTCAGCCCCCAAAAATAACTCCTTAGCTCAAAATAAGTTGCTGACTAGAAACTCGAATACATCGATTCCTGGAAGTCGCACAAATTTTTTTTATTGACAAATAGTTTGGTATCAGACTTGAAAAAAAAACGAAAAAAGAAATTTATTCGATTTTAGTCAAAAAGTAATCAAAAAGGTAAAGAATTGCCCATAAAAAATAATAATTCAAATTAAAAAATCTAAAATGAAGGGCAAGAAATCAAAAACTGTCAAAAAAAACTTGAAAATATCGGCAAAAGAATAAAAAAAGTTGCGTATAAAAATCAACAATTTAGGTTAAAAAAATCTAAAATATATGATAAAAAATTAATCAAAATTGCAGACCAAAAAATCGAAAATTTTAACAATAAAAAATCGAAAATTTAGAAGAAAATTATTTTCTTTGAGAATTTGTAAAGACACACATTCATAATTTGTCTGTCAAAATTTCAACCATTTGTTGCAATAAATGTGGAATTTCTATGTGGATTTCTAAAAAATGCGCTTTTTAGGTCATCAGAATTTGCTTTCTAGTGCAACCATTTTTGTTGTGACAAACTTACAATTATTTTCTTTGGAAATTCGTAAGGACACATTATTCAAAATTAGTCTATCAAAATTTCAACCATCTGTTGCAAAAAATCTGGAATTCCCATGCAAATTTCTGAAAAATGCGCTTTTTTTGGTCATCAAAATTTGTTCTTTAGTGCAACTAGTTTTGTTGTCGTAAACTTGCGATTATTTTCTTTGGAAATTCGTAAAGACACATTATTCAAAATTAGTCTGTCAAAATTTCAACCATTTATTGCAATAAATGTGGAATTCCCATGTGAATTTCTAAAAAATGCGCTTTTTTCGTCATCAAAATTTGCTCTTTAGTGCAACTATTTTTGTTGTGACAAACTTGCAATTATTTTCTTTGGAAATACGTAAAGACACATTATTCAAAATTAGTTTGTCAAAATTTCAACCATCTGTTGCAAAAAATGTGGAATTCCCATGCAAATTTCTGAAAAATGCGCTTTTTTGGTCATCAAAATTTGCTCTTTAGTGCAACTATTGTTGTTGTGGTAAACTTGCGATTATTTTCTTTGGAAATTTGTAAAGATTCATTATTCAAAATTAGTCTGTGAAAATTTCAACCATCTGTTGCAATAAATGTGGAATTTTCATGCAAATTTCTGAAAAATTCGCTTTTTTTTGTCATCAAAATTTGCTCTTTAGTGCAACTATTGTTGTTGTGGTAAACTTACAATTATTTTCTTTGGAAATTTGTAGAGACACATTATTCAAAATTATTCTGTCAAAATTTTAACCATCTGTTGAAATTAATGTGTTACAGGTGTTTAACATTTAAAAAGTTTTTTAGGAATCAGTTAAAAATTCTTGGTAAGCTTGAGTCTACAGGTAGTGCCATCTCACAGGAGAAACCTATTGCTCCTCCATAAAAGGGTTTACTGGAAAAAAAAATGTGTTGCGTAATCGCGTACGCAAAAATTTGCAGGCGCATTTCAAGCCTTAACGTTATAATTACATGATGAGTCATGAGCGATGGCAATGATAATACGCGGCCTACAAAATCCATTATATGAACATGATTGTAATAAATTATTATGGATATAATTGCCCGGCACGATTAATCATCGAGATTAATTTTTCGGGTCGCATGTACACCGCTTTATCAATCAAATTGGAATTATAGATTGCGCGGTTAAGCGGGGAAAATGTAACATCACAAATTAATTATTTCTAATGAATTTACGGAAAAAAAAATGTAGTTGTTTCTATGCAGTGTAATTAATCAAACATGTGGTGCGGTAGGCGATCTTACAATCTAATAAAATATCATCAAAGGTCGTATGGGGGGCGAGGAGGGGACTCTCGCCCCCATTCGGTGCGCCCTTTCAGCCGATCTGATTTGATTAAGAGTTTTGTTGAACGTATAACAAACACGTATATTTAAGGATAGTTTGCAAGGAGGGTCGGCGTCATAGGTAAGTAGAGCCTTACCAAAATCTGGTGTCACATTGCGCAGTGAACATGTTAAATTTCAAGAGAGGGGATGTTGGAAATTCAGCGAGCACTGAACATAATGTAAATATGACTACAGAATCAGTCGCTGATATCTTATATATTGTTATGTTGGCCAATGGTTATTATACTAAGGCCAGGCGATAGCCAAATATGAATTTAAAAAAAAGAAAAGAATCGGTCGCGAAGTGATGATCGATCTTAAATTCGGTGATTGCGTTCTCTCACTCTGCGCAAACTTTACCCCCAGGTGTCTCGACATTTTGCGATGGCTCTATAATTAAATTAACGAGATTTTCTCCCTGGTATTTTTTTTAATTGTTATACGAAAATGAAATAATTATATTTCCAAACAAGAAATGTTTTATTGTTTCTTAAATAATGATATTTCTACATGAGTTTATATCGCATATAACTTTATTACATAGTTTTATGGGGAGCGGATGCCGGCCAATAAAATTCCATTAGGAAGGTTATATAATATCTCAAGCTTTTATAATCAAGAGTCGTCCTCTCCATCCCTCCAAAAGCAGAAAGAGGATATCGAATGGACGGGCGCGCACTCGGTTTTATGTATATTCGTGGTTATAAAAGAAAGTGGATCCATTGTGGACGGCAATAAAGTATACGGATGGTGTTTATGTTTACAATACTTTGTTACACATATATAAATTTCGTTATTCCGCATTTTAGTGACGGGGCCCCCATAAAACCGGCCAACTTGTGCAATTAAAGCCGACAGAGTTGTAATCCTAAATTTAAACGCTTTGTACTATTTATTGTTGTAGGACTGGGGATGAAAAGATCGGCTTTAAGACACAATTTTTTAAATAAGGATTAAATTTAGCCCCCAACGAACAAAAAAAAAAGCGCGACTCGAAAAATCGCGAAAAACTTGATTTTTCAAACCATCGTAACTCGGTTCAATTTGGTCGAAAATCGACGAATCTTTCAGTTTGGGAAAGATTCAAGTTTTATCTTTAAGAATGTGTAGTTGATTTTGACCCCAAGTCCAACGCACCCCCCGTAACAACGCGATGGAAAAAAATGTTTTTTTATGTAAAAAATTGTCCAACTTTGACAACCTGTACCGTGCGCAAAAAAAATCGGCGGGAAATTTCACCACAATAGCAAAAAAATTTCATCAATTTCCTTCAAATGCCTTAAAAATTCGAGTCTTTTCGATGATTTGGAGCAAAGTTATGAATTTTTGAAAAAAAATGACATTTTTCACTTGTCTTTTGTTTGAAATTTCAATTAAAATGAACAAATTTTATCACCCTGTCGGAAACCTTGTCAGAAAAATTTCATCAATTTCCTTCAAATGCCTTAAAAATTCGAGTCGTTTCGATGATTTGGAGCAAAGTTATGAATTTTTGAAAAAAAATGACATTTTTCACTTGTTTTTTGTTTGAAATTTCAATTAAAATGAACAAATTTTATCACCCTGTCGAAAACCTTGTCAGAAAAATTTCATTAATTTCCTTCAAATGCCTTAAAAATTCGAGTCGTTACGATGGTTTGGAGCAAAGTTATGAATTTTTGAAAAAAAAAAAATACATTTTTCACTTGTCTTTTGTTTGAAATTTCAATTAAAATGAACAAATTTTATCACCCTGTCGAAAACCTTGGCAGAAAAATTTAATCAATTTCCTTCAAATGCCTTAAAAATTCGAGTCGTTTCGATGGTTTGGAGCAAAGTTATGAATTTTTGAAATAAAATTACATTTTTCACTTGTCTTTTGTTTGAAATTTCAATTAAAATGAACAAATTTTATCACCCTGTCGAAAACCTTGTCAGAAAAATTTCATCAATTTCCTTCAAATGCCTTAAAAATTCGAGTCGTTTCGATGGTTTGGAGCAAAGTTATGAATTTTTGAAAAAGAAAAAAGACATTTTTCACTTTTTTGGCCATAACTTGAGTAATTTTGTACCAAAATCGATGAACTTTTCGAGTCTGAACAGTTTTAAATTTTCTCTTCAACGTCATGTGAATTGTTTTGTTGCTAAAACGATTCCACCCCCTGCCGCCCCCTAAAGGAAAAAAAATGTTTTTGAAGTTTAAATGTGCAAATTTGTGTGTGCAAAAAAAAAAATCAATCGGTCAGAATGGCAATAAAGTTCAATCATTTTCTTCCAATTTCCTCCAAAATTCAAGTCGATGCGATGATTTGGCGCGAAGTTATGCAGTTTTGAAAAAAAATACATTTTGCACCTTTTTGGCCATAACTAGGCGAATTTTGCACGAAACTCGATGGAATTTTGCGATCTAAGAAGTTTTCGACTTTCGTGACCCCCTGAAAACGCCTACAAAAAGTGTTTTGGATTGACAAATTTTTTTTTTTACAACTTGTAAAAATTCCATTTCGGTCATAACTCGGTCAATTTTGCTCAGAAGCCGATGATTCTTTGCGATCTGAAAAGCATAAGTTTCATTCCACCCTCTGTCACCCCTAGTGCAAAAAAAGGTTTTCGACAGGGTGATAAAATTTGTTGATTTTAATTGAAAAGTGAAAAATGTCATTTTTTTTTCAAAAATTCATAACTTTGCTCCAAATCATCGAAACGACTGGAATTTTTAGGGCATTTGAAGGAAATTGATTAAATTTTTCTGTCATTGTGATGAAATTTTCCGCCGATTTTTTTGGACAAATTTGGACAATTTTTTACATAAAAAAACATTTTTTTCCCATCGCGTTGTTACGGGGGGTGGGTTGGACTTGGGGTCAAAATCAACTACACATTCTTAAAGATAAAACTTGCATCTTTCCCAAACTGAAAGATTCATCGATTTTTGACCAAATTGAACCAAGTTACGACGGTTTGAAAAATCGAGTTTTTTCGCGGTTTTTCGAGTGGCGCTTTTTTTTGACGCCGAGTATATATTTTTTGCTAACTATTGAGAAAGGACACTTTTTTTAATGTATTTAAAGGAAGGATGTTTTAAAATTAGAGATTTTTAATTTTTAACGAAAACATGAAAAAATATTGGAATTGATAATTTTTATAAAAATGCAACTTTTTTTAATAATCATCGTAGACCATTGAAGTATACCTTTTTTTCATCAGAAAGACGAGAGGAATTGATTGCTATTAAAAAATTTCAGCTATCTTCAATAGCAAAAAAATTAGTTGGTCATTTTAGAAAATTAAATAAATTAATTGATTTTTCAGACTTTGATCGGCCCTAGTGGCTAAACGAAAACTTCAAATTGAACGCGGTTTGCAAATCTGAGCTCCTCGTACGTCAATTAGTCGAACCAGAGATTTTTAATTTTTGATGAAAACGTGAAAAAAGACACGAGTAAACCCCTTGGAAATTTGTTAAAAAATGCAACTTTCTTAATAATCATCGTAGACTATTGAAGTATATCTTTTTTTCATCAGAAAAACGAGAGAAATTGATTGCCGTTAGAAAATTCTAGCTATCTTCAATAGCAAACAAATTAGTCACCATGAGCATTTTAGAAAATTAAAAAAAAAAATGATTTTTCAGACTTTGATCGGCCGTAGCGGCTAAACGAAAACTCCAAATTGCACGCGGTTTTCAAATCTGTGCTCCTCGTACGTCAATTAGTCGGATTCAGTTAAAATTAGAGATTTTCAATTTTTGACGAAAACATGAAAAAATACACAAGTACATCCCTTGGATTTTTTTTATAAAAATGCAACTTTTTTAATAATCATCGTAGACCATTGAAGTATACTTTCTTTTTCATGAGCGTGAGACTTGATCCCACGACGCCTCGCACCGAAAGCGGGAGCCAAACCACTCCGCCACGGAGCGCCCCTTTTTGAAGCTTTGAACCTTCGAAATTGGAAATCTTGGAAGAAAAATTCCAGCCCTAGTTTGAATTAAGGATTTGAATTATTCATTAATCATTTCAATAATCATTCATTCATATTTTCAAAACAAAAGCACAAAATCTTTTTTTTTCTATAATCTTGAAATACTTTTTAGGTTTTGCATATTTCATCCCTACAAAAAAAAAATCATATTTTTAAAACAAGAGCACATTTTTTTTTAAATCAATGTATTTATAAAAACCAAACCAATTTCGAAAGAACGATCCCTTTTCAGTTGCGTCTTGTAGTAACCAGCTGATAATATTACCAATTACATTAATAAATTCCGCAAATTGGAGCCGTGCTTAACATTGAACTAAAAAACACTTTCTAAATATAGTCTTTGCTGAAAGAGCACGATCCATATAAGGTTTTCATAAAGGTCTGCCGAGAAATACCAAAAGTGCTACTCGAGAATCACAATCAGCGAGTGTATAAAAAAACACACACGGAGAGGGCGAGAAATAAAGAAAACCGAACCCCGAACTGTAAATGATATTTTCCACGAGCGATATTTTCCGAGCACGGATAAGGGGATCGTTTGCAGCCCCGGGGGCCGTTTTTCGCATTGAAAGTTACGGTTATTATTTTTCGGGCGTTGCGCGCCGGAAAATATTAAATTACGATCGCAATAACGAACAGTTATAAAACGTTATGACGCAAGAATGTTTTTTTTTCTCGTTTTTCGGGAGAAAGGAAGAGGGCCATTACCATCGCGTTCTGCGGTTGTAATTCTAACGATCATCACGATCGATTTTGCGTTGATAATTTTTTATTTTTTAAATTGCCGTGTGACCCGAATACCTTTCAGTCGTACGAATGCACTACCTGGTTGTTCGAAACGTGAAACGCACGAAGGAGGGCAAATAATGGACGTTCTGCAAATATTTGCCGTTCCCACGTTAACGATATTTGCAACTTCGTTTCAGGACATCTTTATTATGAAGTTTCGTGCTGAAGGAAATTTGTGTGTACTTTATTAAGTAAATTTCATGCTAAAATTACAAATATATCATTCATCAATAGAGTTAAGCGAAGATTAGAAGTCTGTTATTAAAACCAATTGATTTATTACTTGCAATGGTAATTGTTCGAAAAGTCTCGACCAGTTATACAATATATCCTCAACCTCATTTTTTGAAGAAAGAAAGAACGATTTATCTTCCTAGACCAATGTAACTGGCGAAAAATGAATTTGAGAAGTTTGAAGCTAATTCTGGCAATCACTATTTTTTTAGAATTTTTTAAATCGCAAAATTCAGCAGTTTCGCGTGCTGACATTTTGTTTCCAGTCGGGGTATGTCGATTATTTTCCAGTTTGTCAAAAATACAATATTTCTGGATGAATTTGAGAAGTTTGAAGCTAATTCTGGCAGTCACTTTTTTTTAGATTTTTTTTAAATCACAAGATGCAAATTTCGTTTTTCTAAAAATCAAGTTTCGAGTGTTCACATTTTGTTTCCAGTGGGGGTACGTCGATCATTTCCCAATATGTTAAAAATACAATATTTCTGGATGCATTTGGGAAATTTGAAGCTAATTCTGGCAGTCACTATTCTTTTGGAATTTTTTAAATCACAACGTGCAAATTTCGTTTTTTCCTAAAAATCAAGTTTCGATGGCTACCATTTTGTTTATAGCGGAGGTATGTCGATTATTTGCCAGTTTGTCAAAAATACAATATTTCTGAATAGATTTGAGAAGTTTGAAGCTAATTCTGGAAGTCACTATTTTTTTAGATTTTTTTAAATCACAAGATGTAAATTTCGTTTTTCTAAAAATCAAGTTTCGAGTGTTCACATTTTGTTTCCAGTGAGGGTACGTCGATCATTTCCCAGTATGTTCAAAATACAATATTTCTGGATGCATTTGGGAAATTTGAATATTTTTTTAGAATTCTTTAAATGCCATTTAACCCAGAAAACTGTGTTTGTTTTATTAAATTTCTTAGTTATTCATTGGAAATGCCAGAATATACAGAAACAGGGTTTGTAACTTAATTTAATTCAAAGGATGGTGGGTGGGCTCTATCCCACAATCTAAGCAATTAATCGCAGTCAAGGTTATTACAAATAAACGAATTTACGAAAGTAAAAATCATAACGTTGCATTAATATTATTCCTTTGCTGCTTTACCCCAGTGAAACCCTCGCTTTTGTTCTACTGGTTGGGTTATGGGATAGGGCCCACCCACCACCCTTCCTATTAATTTCAACGTAACCCAGAAAACTGTGATTGCTTTATTTAATTTCTTAGTAATTCATTGGGGATGCCAGAAGATAAAGAAACAGGGTTTGTAACTTAAGTAAAATTGAATTTTAAGGGTCGTGGGTGGTCCACATTCCAACAATACAACCCGTAAACCACAGTAGGGGTTACGATTGTATTTACACTATTTTTTCGCTGCTTTACACCAATGAAACCCCCGTTTTATGTTCTACTGGTTAGATTGTCCGATATGGCCCACCCACCACCCTTCGTATCAACCTTAACTTAACCTAGAAAACTGTGTTTGTTCAATTAAATTTCTTAGTAATTCGTTGGAGATGCGAAAAGATAAAGACGCAGTGTTTGTAACTTGAGTAAAATTTTATGTTGATGGTGGGTGGGCCCTATCCCACAATCCAAGCAGTTAACCACAGTAAGGGTTATTACAAATTAGATAATTGACGAAAGTGAAAATCAAAACGATTGCATTTTTTTATTTCTTTGCTGATTTACATCAGTGAAACCTTCGCTTAAGTTCTACAAGTTGAATTGTGGGATCGGGCCCACCCACCGCCCTTCGTATCAACTTTAACTTAACCTACAAACCTATGTTTGTTTTATGAATTTCTTTCAAAATCATTGGGTATGTTAAAAGTTTAATATTCGCCCAAAAACGGGGTGTGTTTCATAAGTGAAAATTAATTTGAAGGACGGTGGGTGGTCTCTATCAAACAATTTAAGCAGTTAACCACAGTCCAGGATTATTAAAAAACTAATTTCACGAATTTCTTTGTAATTAATTTAACCGTTTGCACTCGTATGTCGACTTATAGTCGCCAAAATACGTTTTGTCACTTAAGATGTTGATAGTTAATAATTACCAAGAAACAGTGTGTGCAGCTGAAGTAAAATTTACTTACGAATGGTGAGTGGTCCCTGTTTCACAATCCAACTTGTTAATCAAAGTCCAGGAATATTACAAATAAATTAATTTGCGAAACATAAAAAAATCAGAAAGTTTACAATTATATAATCAATAAAATCTTCAATTTGGTGTAGACTTGTTATAGCGTTCTCTCACTCTGTGCAAACTTTACTCGTCTAGAGACAAATTGCAGCAATGTATACATCGAAATTGACCCCAGATGTCACGACATTTTGGGATGACTCTACTCGTGTAGACGTAATTTGCAATAATGCGTAAATCGAAATTGACCCCAGATGTCACGACATTTTGGGACGACTCTACTCGTCTAGACGCAATTTGCAGCAACGCGTAAATCGAAATTGAAATGAGCCATTTTACAGTGTCCCCTATTCTCCCTAGTTATATGTCCGAGAGTTTTATAGCATATTTCAGAACCGTCTTCGATATTTCGTTTTACATAACTCGGATGGAACTCGTTTGCATAAAATATCGAAAACTGCTCGCGCAAAGGTAACGCCACTATTAATTTTTGTAATTGCCATCGAGCCGCTTGAATATAATTTAATTTCCTCCGACGACAAAATACGACAATGGCGTGCCGTGTGCACTAATTGCTTCACATTTCGGTCCCCCCATTACGACGTAATTATAGAATAATAATAACAATTTTGTGCGGAAAACATTATTTCGTCCGGCCTAATGGCTATCTATATTCCGTAATAATATTTTAATGGCCCATTCGGACGCCCTTAATCCAATATGGCGGAGGCGCGCATTCTTCCCGTCGTCCTCTCCGCGCTGCATTCTAACGGGCCGTAAGCACGAAACTCTACGTTTTTTTTTACTTAAAATTCCGACGAAGCCTAACGAGTTATTCATTATTCATCCTTGTCTCGTTGGATTTAATCGAACTCGACTTATTTTACGTTAAACGTTAAATTCGTTTTTTGTCGAGTCCTTAAAATATTTCAATTTATCGCGGGGGACAGTTTCTGAAAGTTTTTTTTTCGTTCCATCCGTATTGCATCGATTTTTGTATCCTTCATATTCGAGCATATCGTTAAAAATTATGTAAATACAATATTAATAGGGTTGCATAAAGGATGAATGTTGGTTTCTAAAGAATTACATTTTTCATAAGGATTTCTGATAATGCGTAATTTAGTGTTTAAAAATAGGCATTTTCAACATTAAATAAAATTTAAATAAACGCGGAAAATCTAAAATGTTTTACTATAGAATCACAGATTGATTCTTTAGTAATAAAATCCATTAACTCAAATTAGTTTTACCTGAAAAATAAGGACGCAATTACGTATGAGCTAGACCCTTGCACAAAATGAAGCTCAATCATAATTGGTCATAGAAATTAATTTACTGTTACGATACCCAGAAAAATGTTTCATTATGTAAGTAAATGATTGCCAAACATTTATTTCTGTCGTAGTCTACAATTTCAGAAATAAATACAAGAAAACGAAATGTAGCCTGAATATATGTATGAATATTCAACTTGTTCGTTAATCTGCAATTCCAGAAATTTTTTAAGCCTACTCTGCTATCGTGAATTGATTATATCAGACAGAAAGATCAAATTAAACAATTATAGTCCATGGTAAAGCAACGCATTCTGTATATTTTGTAAGCCCTTTTTTAAGTTTTTTTAAGCCTTCTATGTTTTATATCGGACAGAGAGGTAAAATTGGAAAATTATTGTCCAAAGTAAAGCAACGTATTCTGTATCTTTTGTAAGGGAATAATGATGATAACTTACGTAACACGAAAATATCGTCTCCATTGTAATGCAGGCTGTGAGGTTATTATAAATGGGTTTCTAATAACCCTGACGCCCGTTCGAACATAATTCGAGTTTCAACCCTTTGGGGCGATCGTGTATCCCTCCCATTATGTACAATATTTCTTTCTGTGTGTGTGTGTCCCAAAGGGTGGTCGTATTGTACTTTGTAGTGGATTCGCGTTTCTATGAAAATTGTCCGCGTTCAAGCGAAGGGTTCGGATTGACCTTTATCACTGTAGTTGAGTGATGTGAATAGATAAAAGTTAATGCATGCACGTATTTGATAAATTTCCCTTCTGATCCTTGCACACATCCATTTACGTCGTTTATCATTTGAGTTGAAATATGTAATCGTGTTTCAACAGGCGCTAAATGAGAACTTAATCCAAGAAAAAAATTTATAAAAGTGAACGAGCAACAAATATTATAGTGGGATCAAAAAAATAAACAAAGCAGGCCATGAACAAAAATCCAAGAAAAAAATTAGAATTTATTTTGTAAATTAAACTAACAGCAAATATTACAGTGAGATCAAAAAATAGTCAAAGCAAATCATGAACAAAAATCCAAAAATGAAAAATCGAAAAATATTCTGTAAATTGAACCATCAGCAAATACTACAGTGAGATCAAAAAAATAGTCAAAACAGATCATGAACAAAAATCGAAGAAAAAAAAATTTGAAATTTTTTTTTCAATTTTGAACTAGCAGCAAATACTATAGTAAGTAAGTCATGAACAAAAATCCAAAAATAAAAAAACCAGAAATATTTTGTAAATTGAACTATCGGCAAATGCTACAGTGAGATCCAAAAAATAGCATGAACAAAAATAAAAAAAATAAAAATGCGATTTTTTTTTATATTGAACTAGCCGCAAATACTACAGTGAGATCAAAAAAATAGTCAAAACAGATCATGAACAAAAGTCCAAGAAGAAAAAATATATTTTGTAAGTTAAACTTGCAGCATATGTTACAGTAAGATCGAAAAAATAGTCAAAGAAGGTCATAAATAAAAATCCAAGAAAAAAAATTCGAAATATTTTTTTTTATTTATTTTGAACCATCAGCAAATGCTACAGTGAGATCGAAAAAATAGTCAAAGCAAGTCATGAACAAAAATCCAAAAATAAAAAAACGAGAAATATTTTGTAAATTGAACTATCGGCAAATGCTACAGTGAGATCAAAAAATAGCATGAACAAAAATGAAAAAAAAAAAATCGATTTTTTTTATATTGAACTAGCCGCAAATACTACAATGAAATCAAAAAAATAGTCAAAACAGATCATGAACAAAAATCCAAGAAAAAAAATATATTTTGTAAGTTGAACTAGCAGCATATGTTACAGTAAGATCGAAAAAATAGTCAAAGCAAGTCATGAAAAAAACATCCAAGAAAAAAAAATAGAAATATTTTGTAAATAGAACTAGCTACAAATACTCAAGTGAGATCAAAAAAATAGTCAAAGTAAGTCATGAACAAAAATCCAAGAAAAAAAAAATAGAAATATTTTGTAAAATGAATTAACAGCAAATACTACAGTGAGATCTAAAACAAATACTCAAAGTAGGTCAAGAACAAAAATGAAAAAAAAAGTAATATTTTGTAAATTGAACTAGCATCAACTACAGCGAGATCAAAAAAAATAGTCAAAGCAGGTCATTCACAAAACGCCGCCGAATGTCTTTTCTCGGTTCCTAAATTTGAAAATAATTATTGACACTGACAAAGTCAAACTTGATGGTGTTTTTTTTTTAGGAACTAAGTCAAGATGACCTTTTTTTTCGATCTGACAGTACAATAATAAATAATGAATTCATCTTTTCTGGTAGATTTTTTAGACATATTCGTGAATAGAGTGAAAATGTCAAACTCAATATTACAGGATAGTCCTGTAGTAAAATAACGCTTACAGTAAACAACAAACCGGTTCTCACAGTTTTACTGAAAGCTTTTCAGTTCCTCACAGACACACAGACACACAGAGAGACAGACAGACATTTTTCAAAATTGATCGGAATCGTCTCGGTTGACGTCAACATGGATATTTCCCTTGAAATTTCGAATTCGAAACACACAGACACACAGACACACAAACGCACAAACACACAGACACACAGATACACAGCCAGTCGTTTTTTCAAATTTGTCGAAATCGTCTCGATTGACCTCAACATGGATATTTCCCTTGAAATTTCGAATTCGAAACACACAGCCACACAGCCACATAGCCACCCAGCCACACAGACACCTAGCCATACAGACACACAGACATACAGACACCCAGCTACACAGACACACAGCCAGACAGACATTTTTCAAAATTGATCGGAATCGTCGTGGTTGACGTCAACATGGATATTTTCCTTGAAATTTCGAATTTGAAACACACAGACACACAAACGCACAAACACACAGCCATTCAGACAAAGCCAGATATTTTTCCAAATTTGTCGAAATCGTCTCGATTGACCTCAACACGTACATTTTCCTTAAAATTTCGAATTTGAAACACACAGACACACAGCCACATAGCCACCCAACTACACAGACACACAGATACCTAGCCACACAGACACACAGACATACAGACACCCAGACACACAGACATACAGCCAGACAGACATTTTTCAAAATTGATCGGAATCGTTTCGTTGACCTCAATATAGATATTTTCCTTGAAATTTCGAATTTGAAACATAGCACACAGACAAACATATTTTTCAAAATTTATCGGAATCGTCTCGATTGACCTCAACATGGATATTTCCTTTGCAATTTCGAATTCGAAACAAACAGACACACAAACGCATAGCCACACAGACATTTTTCAAAATTGGTCGGAATCGTCTCGATTGACCCAAACATGGTTATTTCCTTTGAAATTTCGAATTCGAGACACACAGACACATAGCCACTCAGACACACAGACACAAAAACGCAGTCAAACAGACATTTTTCAAAATGTGTCGGAATCGTCTCGCTTAACCTCAACATGCACATTTTCCTTGAAATTTTGAATTCGAAACAAACGGACACACAGACACACATATGCTCAGACACACAAACATTTTTCAAAATTGAATATTTCCCTTGAAACATATTTTTCAAAATTTATCGGAATCGTCTCGATTGACCTCAACATGGATATTTCCTTTGCAATTTCGAATTCGAAACACACAGACACAAACGCATAGACACACAGACATTTTTCAAAATTGATCGAAATCGTCTCGGTTGACCTCAACATGGATATTTCCTTTGCAATTTCGAATTCGAAACACACAGACACAAACGCATAGACACACAGACATTTTTCAAAATTGATCGAAATCGTCTCGGTTGACCTCAACATGGATATTTCCGTTGAAATTTCGAATTCGAAAAAAATCACAATCACAATGCTTGCACGGTGAAAGTACCTATTATTGCAATAAATATTATTGACCTTTCAAAAACTTTTTTCAAATTCATAAAAGTCACGATCACAATAGTTACACAGCGAAAGTACTTATTATTGAAATAATGATTGACCTCAACTTTTTTCGAATTGAAAAAAATCACGATCACAATATTTGCACGGTGAAAGTACCTATTGTTGAAATAATTATTGTTGACCTCAATATTTTTCGAATTCGAAAAAAATCACAATCACAATACTTGCACGGCGTAAGCACCTATTATTGAAATAATTATTGTTGACTACAAAATTTTTCGAGTTCGAAAAGAGACACGATGCACGGTGAAAGTACCTATTATTGAAATAATTATTGTTGACCTCAACATTTTCTAAATTCGTGAAAAATCACGATCACAATACTTGCACGGTGGAAGTACATATTATTGAAATAAATATTATTGACCTCAATTTTTTTAAATTCGAAAAAGTCGCGATCGCAATACTTACACAGCTAAAGTACTTATTATTGAAATAATTATTGTTCACCTTAACATTTTTCGAATTCGATAAAAATCACAATCACAATACTTGCACGGTGAAATAATTATTATTGACTACAACATTTTTCGAATTCCAAAAAAGACACGATGCATGGTGAAAGTGCCTATTATTGAAATAATTATTGTTGACCTCAACATTTTCTAAATTCATAAAAAATCACGATCACAATACTTGCACGGTGAAAGTACCTATTGTTGAAATAATTATTGTTGACCTCAATATTTTCTAAATTCATAAAAAAATCACGATCACAATACTTGCACGGTGAAAGTAACTATTATTGAAATAATAATTGATAACCTCAACTTTTTTCGAATTCGAAAAAATCACCATCACAATACTTGCACGGAAAAAGTACCTATCGTTGAAATAATTATTGTTGACCTCAACATTTTTCGAATTCGAAAAAGTCACGATTACAATACTTGCACGGTAAAAGTAATAATTATTGCTGACCTCAAAATTTTTTGAATTCGAAAAAGTCACGATTACAATACTTGCACGGTAAAAGTACTTATTACTGAAATAATAATTGTTGACCTCAACATTTTTCGAATTCGAAAAAAATCACTTGCACGATGAAATTGCCTATTATTTAGGACCGTTATTTCTAAATATTTATTTTTTTTGTTAGAAATGTCTCAGTGTAATCATCATTTAATTAAAAATCGCGCCTAGCAACGGTGAATCTATATAAATATTGATTAATAGCCGTTACGCTGATTACAGTTGCCACAGCCGATGCATTACATTTTCGAAAGTAAATAAATAATTAGCTGACAGTTATTAAAAGTCTCCATAAATTTACGAGATAAAAACGCGTTGAATAATTCGTGCCGTAAATTTTACCGACGCCATTAAATTTTACATATTTTAAATGTTTCGGCGTGTTTATTGATGAGAAAGATGATTCGGACACGTAACTGACAAGAAATGCCGATTTCAATTAAAACCGATCATTATTCATCGGGTTTTCGATTGAAAGAAAAAAAAATGTTTAATTTAACAATTTGCTTACTCATGATAAGTTATTACTAATTAGCAATAATGGCATCTCCTCATACCTTTCTGGTGGACGATAATTTATAAACCATTTTTCGTTGCAAGAAGGTGGTGTTCCCCAGGGATCTAAATTTTGTTATAACAGTTTTTAACTGTGATTTTCTCCTGTAAGCAAATGGCATCAAGCTGTATCGTGAAATGGAAGATTGGGTCGATTTGATAAATAAATACTCGTTGTGCAACAGCAAAAAAGGGTGTTCCCCAGGGATCTAAATTGAGCCCACTTTTGTTGGTTGTGTACTTAAATTACACATGTTAATTTTTTTTAACTGTAATTATCTCCTGATTGGGTCGATTTGACAAATAGATATTTGTTTTGCAACTGCAAAAAAGGGTGTTCCTAGGGGTCTAAAATATGCCCACTTTTGTTGTATACTTAAATGACACATTTATTTTGAGCAATTGAGTGATTTACAACTTTCTTACTAAAATATTCTGAAATTTTTATTATTAGGCCTGTATTTTCGATTGTTTGGGTCTAAATTTTTGATTTTTTGCCTTAAATATTCTTTATTTTGACCTAAATTTTCGATTTAATTGTTAAAAATTTTGATTTTTTGGTTCGCATTTTTGATTTTTCGGGCCGAATTTTTAATTCTAGTTCCAAATTTTCGAATTGATTTTGGGTAAAATATCCATAACCTGAATTATTGATTTATGTGCGATTTTTTTTACTTTTTCCGGTATTTTCGAGTTTTGCTTGATGAAAAACTCTGCATTTATTACCTTTAGGCCCGAATTTTCGATGTTTTGTCAAAATTTTTTGGCCAATATTTTTTTACCTTTCGCCCTAAATTTTTATTATTTTTTTTATTTCTCTGTTGAAATTTTTCTTCTCTTGGTCCACCACTTTTATTTTTACCTCAGAATTTTAGACTTTTGGTCTAAATTTTTTATCGAATATTTTAGATTTTTTGTCTATTTTTTTACCCTATATTATAGATTTTTTAATTTGGATTATTGATTGCATTTCGTGATTTGTTTTTATTTTTTTGGCTATTATTTTCGAACTTTGGTCAGAAACTTATTTTTGGCGGCTGAAAGTGGCTGAAAATTTTTTTGCTTATGCCTGAGTTTTCGATTTTTTTATTTTTTTATCTGCGTTTTTAGTTTTAGATCAGGATTCTTGATTCTTTAGCCCATATTTTAGATTTCTGTGTTTTTTGTTCAAATTTTTTATTTTTCTTTATTTATTTCGGTTTGTGGGAATTTTCGATTTTTTTGTCTGCAATTTTTATCTTTACGCCCATTTTCGATGTTTTATCAAATTTTCACCTTTTTATGCCCTATTATAGATGTTTACTTTTTAGGCCTATATTTTGTATTTTCGATTATTTTGGTTTCAACTTTTGGTCTTTTGGCCGAAATTTTCTTTACTTCGACTTAAAATTTCGATTTATTTGTTAAAAAAATTCTTTTTTGGTCCACCACTTTGATTTTTACCTACGAATTTTAGATTTTTGGTCTTCACTTGTTATTTTTTGTCCCATATTTTAGATTTTCTTAACCTAAATTATTGATTTTATTGTGCGAATTTTCCAATTTCTCGTCGGAACTTATTTTTAAGCTAAAAAGAGTTATTTTTGGGGCTGAAAATGGCAAATTATTTTTCTTTTGCTTGTACTTTCAATTTTTTGGTCTGCATTTTTATTTTTGTGCAAATTTTCCAGTTTCTCGTCGGAACTTATTTTAAGCTAAAAAGAGTTATTTTTGGGGCTGAAAGTGGCAAATTATTTTTCTTTTGCTTGTATTTTCAATTTTTTGGTCTGCATTTTTATTTTTAGACCAGTTTTTTTTAATTTTTTGCCGATATTTTAGATTTGTTCTAAATTTTGGATTTTTTGGCCAAAATATTCAATTCGTTTGTTAAAATTTTGGATTTCTTGGTCTGCATTTTTATCTTTAGGACCGAGTTTTTGATATTTTGTCTAAATTTAGGACAAAATCTAAAATATTCGATAAAAAATTTAGACCAAAAGTCTAAAATTCTGAGGTAAAAATAAAAAAGGTGGACCAAGAGAAGAAAAATTTCAACACAGAAATAAAAAAAATAATAAAAATGTAGGGCAAAAGATAAAAAAATATTGGCCAAAAAGTTAGAAATTTGGACAAAACATCGAAAATTCGGGCCTAAAGATAATAAATGCAGAGTAAAAAATCGAAAATTTCATCAAACAAAACTCGAAAATACCGGAAAAAGTAAAAAAAAAATCGCACATAAATCAATAATTCAGGTTATGGATATTTTACCCAAAATTAATTCGAAAATTTGGAACTAGAATTAAAAATTCGGAACGAAAAAACAAAAATGCGAACTAAAAAATCAAAAATTTTAACAATTACATCGAAAATGTAGGTCAAAATAAAGAATATTTAAGGCAAAAGATCGAAAATACAGGCCTAATAATAAACATTTTAGAATATTTTAGTAAGAAAGTTGTAAATCACTCAAAACTCAATGCTCAAAATAATTTTCCAATTATTTTAATTGCAAAACATTTTTTTAAATTTCCCTTTCAATTGATAAAAAAATGCGTTTTTTATCCGCACAGCTCGTTGTATTTTTTTAAGTATACCTCCCGAGTAAACTTTCTCGTTAGGTCTTTACTAGTTTCGAAATCGAAGCACATGAGCAAAAAGACAGTAATGATCCAATTTAATTTATTGTGTAATGCGCTGGTAGAGAGAGTTAGCTGGTACGGGAAGAGATTTGTTCTAAATTTTGGATTTTTTGGCCAAAATATTCAATTCGTTTGTTAAAAGTTTGGATTTCTTGGTTTGCATTTTTCATTTTTAGACCTGAGTTTTTGACCTTTTGTCCTAAATTTAGACAAAATATCAAAAACTCGGGCCTAAAGATAAAAATGCAGACCAAGCAATCCAAAATTTTAACAAACGAATTGAATATTTTGGCCAAAAAATCAAAAATTTGGAACAAATCTAAAATATCGGCAAAAAATCAACTAAACTCGTAAATAATGGAAAAAAAAATCTCTTATATAAATCAATAATTCTTTATTTTGACCTACGTTTTTGATTGGTTTGTTGAAATTTTCGATATTTCCGCATTTTCAATTTTCTGGCTCTACCATTAACATGTTCCACGAGCCACCACTGATCCCCCAAGGGTCTAAATTCGGCCCACTTTTGTTCGTCGTATACTTAAATGACACGTGTAAAGTTTTTAACTGCATTTTCAAGTTGTTTTGCGAAATAAACGCGAATAGTTTCAGCGACTGGAAATTCGTTGCGCAACATTTAAGATTTAGATAAGCAGTTTTGCGAGTTTCAATAATTATGTCGGGATTTCAAGTCGGCGATTAGATTACGGACTTTCTTCATTAACGCAACATCCGCCTCGGATAAGGAATGGCTGCACGGGGTGTATCGATCCCTTTCCAAATATTTGCGTTGCGCCCATTAAATATTTGTCGTGCGTTATATCTAATCTTTGGTGGTTTCGATAAAGTGCTTCCCCGTGATTCCATCGGAAATTAAACGTTACATCCACAAACAAAATATTAAACGACACACATTTTTTACGTTTTGAGAATAGTTATTTATTTTACGAGTGTGGAATGTACGTAATTAGTTCCTCGAGAAAAAGTTTACTAGTTTTCTTAAGGGAGTGATTTCACATGAATTTAATATAACATTTGATACAAAAATCGTGTGTAATTGCATTAAATATTGAAATAATGTTTTTAAAATTTTGACAAGAAATTTTGAGGTGCGTGTTGTCAATTTGAATTATTTCAAAATTCTTACGAAGGAAGTAAATACCCCGCGAGTTCGAGTTATTCTCTCACTAGTGGGCAATGAACAACATTACTTCCTTCAAATGAACCCAGTAATTCGCTTATTACACACGATTTTGGATAAAAATAATTTCTGTTTATTTTTATTTTTTTGCATAGGAAACTAGTCCATTCCGCCAGAGTTTTCAATTAACTGTATATATTGATTTCTAATTATTTATTATATATATATATATTCAATTATATATTATATAATGATTGGAGGGACATCCATGGACCAGCACGGCCACTTCTTCGTTCCGAAAAAGTGACCGCACGGATGGGATTCGAACCCACGACCACGAGGCCCGTGAGCAGGAGCTCTACTTACTACTAGGCCACCGCGGCCCCTTTCTGTTTGTTAAACGTTACATTTACAAATTAACTTTTTTAACGTTTTAAGAAAAATAATTACTTTCATCTATTGTTTCTTATCATTAATTTGCATCCATTATTTATTACGGTAAATATACCATCTATAGTTGGATGGTAAATAATACGGCGTATAAATCCTTTTTTTTTTGTAGAATGAGGATAATGTCGCATAAATTGTGTGTACTTGTTCATGACCCGAATAAGGAACGACCGATAAATCAGCACCTTCGCGTTCCCTTTGTTTTCTTGAAGGAGAAATTGGACGAACACCAAATTAGACTTTTATTTAAACAGCTGACATGTCGGGGACGGTAAATAAGTTTGGACGGACGTCATTCGGAGCGGCCTTATTACGCACGTCTAATAATTTAGAGGTCGTTGTGTGTTGACAGTGCTTATTACTGATAATTGACTTATTTTCAACGTGAAATTTTTCTATTGTTCGCTTTGCATTGGCTGCAGCCTCAAAAACCAGAGAATAATACATAATGGATAATATTGTTTTCTTCAAAATAATACATTCTTATAATCAGTGCCGGATTTAGGGTGAACGAATTTTTGAAATTTCTTCAATAATCCGAAACTTCTATCGAATTTCATGTTCACGGTGACTTGCCATTTTTTTTTACATTTTTTCCTAAATGAATTTTTTTAACGCCAATCGATTTAGCTCGTTCTTCTGATGAAGAAAAAGGAACTAGATAAGGGTCTGCGATGATTATTAAAAGAATTGATTTTTTCGATTTTTTTCCATTTTCGAGTTTTCTTTGCTGAGGCGTCACGAGCTTCAACATGTATTCTTGCGAAAGTACATTTTCTGAAGCGTCTTGAATAGATCTTTCCAGTGATGTATAGAAATCCAGAATGATTTCTTCAGGATATTATTTCAAAGCCAATTTTTGAGCAATAGTAAGAAAACCGCAAAATACCCCTCGCATAAAATACCCACCCCAAAAAATACCCCATCGATTAAAGTTCCCCAAAATACACCCCAAAACCTTAATTTACGCTTATTTTGGGGAAAACCCCCCAATCTGGCAACACTGGGATTGGGGAAGGCGCGCTGATAAGATTTCGGAATTTGCACAAAAAAAAGTTTTTCCGAAAATATGTAGATAGTACGAAAAGGCCATTTAAAATATTTAATCGTGCTGTGGTATCCTCCAAATAATTAAAATAATTCTGTAATTTCCCGGAAAGCCTTGCTACTTAACTATTTAAAATTGTTCGTATTTTTTTTCATCATTTCCAAACAGTTCCAGTTATACCGGGTGATCAGTTTCATTCAGGGCAAAAGTATTATATTTAACCATTACTAAAAAAAACTAAATTGGCTGCAAAAATTATTCTTTTGATTTAAAAATTTTCGATAAAAAATCTAATTAAAATATTTGAAAATTAAGTAATTCCTTAAACACAAATCGCGCAGGCTGTATTTTCTAACTAAATATCAAAGTACATTAGTTTTATCTTAAAACAACCACTATAATTAAATTAAAAACACTAAAACAAAAATATAACCTAAAATTAATACAAAAACCAAGTTCAGGCCAAAAATATCAAAAATTCAGTCTGAAAAATCTAAATTATAGGGCGAAAAAATCAAAACCTTGGACCAAAATACTCGAAAATGTTGGTCAACGATTCGCTCATAAAAATCAACAATTCATTTAAATCTAAAGTAAAACCCACTAAAAAATTAATAATTAGAGTAACAGACTAACTAAAAACATTGGTAAAAAATTGAAAACTCTTGGCAAAAATAAAAAAGCAGTCAAAGAAAGAAAAAATTTTAACTAAACATTCGAAAATTTTGATTTAGATGCCAAAAACATTTAAAATAAACGCCAAAAAAATAAAAGTGTAGGCTAAAAATTGAAATTTCAAGCACCAGAAAAATAATTTTCCATTTTCTGCCCCACAAATAACTCTTTACCTCAAAGTAAATTGCCGAAACACTAAACTCAAAAATAATTTAAAAAATCACCCATAAAAACAATAATTCAGGTTAAAACATCTAAAATGAAGGCCATGTGGATGAAAAATTCTGAAAATATTTATGAAAATAGTCTACCCAATTAACCATTTGACCAATTTTTTCCAAGGTTATTCAAGGTTATTTCGACATTGAAAAAATTTCAAAAGATTTTAAACATAACTTTTTAAATCGATTTTTTAATCAGTATTTTTATACTGACGAACCAGTGGATGAAAAATTCTGAAAAAATTCATCAAAATAGTCCACACAATTAACCATTTGACCAATTTTTCCCAAAGTCATTCAAGGTCATTTAGTTACTGGAAAAATTCCAAAAGTTTTTAAATCGGTTTTTTTTTAAATATTTTTTTTACTGACGAACGAGTTAATGAAAAATTCTGAAAAAATTCATGAAAATAGTCTACCCATTTGACCAATTTTTTTCAAGGTCATTCTAAGCCATTTAGACACTAAAATATTCCAAAAGTTTTTGAAATCGATGTTTTAAACATTATTTTTTTACTGACCAACGAGTGGATGAAAAATTCTGAAAAAAATAATGAAAATAGTCCATACAATTATATATTTGACCCTTTTTTCCAATGTGATTTAAACCCTAAAAAAATTGCAAAAGTTTTTTAATCGATTTTTTTTTACACTGACGAACAAGTTGATGAAAAATTCTGAAAAATTTCATGAAAATAGTCCACCCAATTACTGATTTGAACGCTTACGAAGTTACTTTATTTAATTATTTATTTACTTTTATTACTTTATTTATTTATAAAAAATACGATTTTTTATTTTGATTTTAAAGAAATGACATTTTGGCAATTTGCGTTGATTTAAGGTGGAAATTTTCCAATGATTTTTAAAAATGTGTTAAATTCGCTACATGTTCACGTTTAAATCGTCAAATCTAACAACGCGATCAGCAGTTACGTAATTAAAAAAAAACATTGTTTTGACTTGAAAATTTGCGTTTTTTTGACAATTTGCATTTTTATGCAATTTGCGTTGATTTAAGATGGGAATTTTACAATGATTTTTCAAAAAGTATTAAATTCGCTACATTTTCACGATTAAATCATCAAAATCTAACAACGCGTTCAACAGTTATATAATTTAAAAAAAATACGATTTCTTGTTTTGATTTAAAAATTTACGATTTTGACAATTTGCATTGATTTAAGGGGGAAATTTTCCAATAATTTTTCAAAAATTGTTAAATTCGCTATAATTTCAAATTTAAAAAATCAAAATCCAACAACGCGTTCAACAGTTATATGATTTAAAAAAATACGATGTTTTCGTTTTGATTTTTGGCAATTTACATTGATTTAAGATGAACATTTTCCAATGATTTTTTAAAATGTGTTAATTTTGCTACATTTTCACGTTTAAATAATCAAAATCTAACAATGCGTTTAGCAGTTGCCTAATTAAAAAAAAAAATTTGTTTTAACTTAAAAAATTGCGTTTTTGGCAATTTGCGTTGATTTAACATGGACATTTTTCTATGATTTTTCAAAAAGTGTTAAATTCGCTACATTTTTAAAATCTAACAACGCGTCCAACAGTTATATGATTTTTTTTAAATACGATTTTTTGTTTTGATTTAAAAATTTGCGATTTTGGCAATTGATTTAAGATGAAAATTTTCTAATAATTTTTCAAAATGTGTTAAATTTGCTCTACATTTTCACGTTTAAATAACCAAAATCTAACAACGAGTTCAGCAGTTATGTAATTAAAAAAAATGTGATGTGGCCGTCATGTTACTTTCTCTGACTTGATGGTATCATTTATATTTACGTTTTCATGGTTTATTTTCAATTTGAATCATATTTTAAATGTACATCAAGCGGATGAAACTGACGTTTAAAACGGCAAAATTATGAAAGATGGAAAAATTATACTGCAAATTTAAAAACTCAGTTTACTCAAAAACTAAAGGGATTTCGAAAAAAAACTAATTCTTTATAAGTTGTTATTAATTTTTTTTTTTCTCGAATACCAATGATTTTATGAAAAATGTTTTCAAATAAAATAATCTCATTTCTTTGCTGTCTTCAATATTTGTTTAAATATTTTTGTGATATTTTTCCTATTTAAGAAAATATTGGCAAAAAACAAAAAACAGTTAAGGTAAACACCCACTTCCGGTTTACGAAATTTTACCAAAAGCTTTTCAGCTCTTCGGATTATCAAATAAGACGTATGTTCAAAGTTTCATATTAATTGCTCTATTAGTTTTTGAGATACAGCGCGCACAACAGACACACAAACACACAGACACAATTTTTTTTCCGGAAATTGTTGAAATGGCATCTAGGGACCCCAAAACGGATATTTCCGTAAAAAAAAAAATTGAAAAAAAAAATCACGATCACAATACTTTCTAGTACTTCGTAACGGAGAAAGTAAAAATTAGAAATATTTTGTAAATTGAACTGACAGCAAATAATACAGTGAGATCAAAAACAAATAGTCAAAGCAAGTCAAGAACAAAAATCCAATAAAAAAAGTAATATTTTGTAAATTGAACTAGCAGCAACTACAGCGAGATCAAAAAAAAATAGTTAAAGCAGCCGAATGTCTTTTCTCGGTTCCTAAATTTGAAAATAATTATTGACACTCACAAAGTCAAACTTGATGGTGGTTTTTTTAGTAACTACGTCAAGATGACCCTTTTCTTCGATCTCACGGTATAATAAATAAAGAATTCATCTTCTCTGGTAGATTTTTTAGACATATTCATGCAAACAAAAATTGATTATTTAATATAATAATAATAATTTATTTACGGGCAAAGAGTGTTGCCAGTACTAATTTTAAGTTTTCCCGAAATATTTAATAAAAACCCCACAAAATTACGCCGCTGCCCTTCTCCAAAATAATAAAATTTGAAAATAAAACGTAAATACAGTGGATTTATTAGAAACTTATACTCAAAATTAAAGTAGTATAAATATAGAATTTAATAAAATTTATTATTCATCTTCACCCGCAAAATTTTCATCTTCTTTTCGGCACACATACATATTTTTTAAATTAAAGTGCAACATCTAATCGGGGGTCACAAAATGACGAAAACGGCAATAATAGAATCCCTAGGACAACTTCCATAAATGATGTCACAGGTTTTTCCTCTTTGCTGAGGAAAATTACTGACTTCTTTATGGTTGTGCAATATTAGATGATGAATTCTATCAAATGTAATAATGTGTTCATTGATTTCCCCAAAAATATCCCTTATATAAAATATCCACCCCAAAAATACTCAATTGATTGAAGTTCCCCAAAATAATAATTTACACCCATTTTGGGGAAAAAACCCCCCAATCTGGCAACACTGGTCCCCACCCCCCTCTATCGAATTTCACGTTTTCGACAAAAATTAAAAATCGCCAATTTGAATTAAATCCGACTAATTTGCACCCAAGGAGCACAGATTTGAAAACCGCGTTCGTTTTGGATCCTTAACGTAGGAAAAGATATTTTCATGTTTGGCAATTTTACTAATAATTGTGGAAAACGTATTGATCGCGTTTCATAAGACATTAATGTCGAATTCCGTACGTCAAAATCCGTTTAACTGTATTTTTATTGTGGTCTAGCGTCGCAAGGGATTAGGTCCTCGTCCGTGTGGCAATTTGTAGTCGCATAAGCGCTTTCCGATTACATATTTGGTAGTCGAGTTGAGATGAAGTGTTCGAGGCAGTTATCCAATACGCGTCACATTTCCATTTCATAATGTAGCTGGCGTGTCTACCCCCAAGACAATGGAATAGCAATGACAACAGAACGTGCGCGACCGGGGAGAGAGAGAGAGAGAGAATTCCACGAAGTCAGCTTGTTTCAATAAGCTGCTTCTGTATTGACTTAGTATATTAAGGACTCGGAATATACTATATATAGTGTATGCGTGCGTGTGTGTGTGTGCTGTGGAACAGTTGCCGCTTATGGAAAACAAACACGGTTCGAGTCGCACTCTTTTCCCGACGAGAAAAAGAAACAGGCCGTCCGGTTTGAATGCTCCTTGAAGCAAAATGGCAATTTCCCATCGTCAGGTGTCCAGAGTCTAGACGGGCCCCAGCACCGGAGGCTCCTCGTCCCCTCGTGTGTGTGTCCGCGGAGTTGAGAGGTCACGAGGGAGCCCTGTATAATTACCTCGGCCAGAGACTGCGGAGGGTGCCTGTGAACCTCTAGGGTGTCTAGATATAAAATAGATGTTATAGTGGATGGAGAATTGAGGAGGTTCGAGTGCTTTATGTGGTTGCCAATTTGAAGGGATCACCGGCCGATTCAATCCGCAGGGCAGGAGGGCGTTCACGCTTCGCGTGATCCCAGAGCTTCTCGACGTATTCGTTATGCTGGTAGTAACTTTTGAACACACCGGTTACTGTCCGTTTATTCGTTTATTTTCTAAGCGTAGTGTGCTTCATGTTCCGTGAGTTTTAAACGAAGCACAAACTTCCATACGGAAACATTCTTATATAAAATTTAAGGACGTTTTTTTATTATAAATCTTCCTCTGCAAAGTCATCCTGGCAAGTATGTCCACCCATACTATTGTTTAGTGGCGGCTGATGGAATGTTTTGATGGTGGAGTCACGAGATGCGCCAAAATTTGGCTCCAAACGCACGTTCAGAACGCGTACCACCTCGCTACAGCGTATATTCTAACGAAGTGCCGTGCCAAAAGTAAGTTGGCACCGTTAAAGGCGCGAGGCGTTGCGTTGGGGAACAAATGCGTTGCATTACAATTTCACAACATTTGAAATAAGTATTTACATATATATTTATTTTTTGTTTGTTTTTTTTGTGCATGTCCTTTTTTTATTCTTCCCTTTCTCCTCACCTCGGAATGTAGTGGAGTTGATTCCATCTCGGGCTAACGGTGTTAAGGGATGTGTATATTCTTCTCTATAATATATTGCTTTCTACTGTAGTTTGTCGAATAACGAATCAGTATTTTAGAATCATCTAAAACGCAAAGGCAAAGCCTCTCGCGTTGCACTACTTACTCTAATAGAGGAAGCAAATATTCCGTTGCTTTTTCGGTCAAATTTTCTTCCGATGCCTCACCGCCGAACACCCAATAGCCGCTGCTGCTACCTTGCCGAGCTTGCAATTAGAGCTAGTGCCATGGCTCCTTGACTCCAGTGGCGGCTCGTGGAAAATTTTGATGGTAGAGCCACTTAACATACACAATATATCTCACCGCCTCCTTTAATGAAAAATCAACCATTAAAAACGTTTACTTGTTGCAGAAGCACTAAAAGAAGTAAACAAAGACGAAAAATAGCCCGCATTTAATCAGTAACATCGTTCCTCGTACACGGAAATCAATTAAACGATGAATTGTATTTTGTAACATTACCTCCTTTTCAAGTGCCAAAATTGACAATGACATTTTCCAACTGCCAAAAATTATCATTTTCGAATGGTTCAAAATATTACCAAAAACGACAATTTTCATGTGTCAAAAATGAAAATTTTTTAATTGCCAAATATTGGAATTTTCAACTGTTAAAAAAGGTAATTACCAACAGTCTAAAATGAACTTTTTTATGTACCAAAAAAACAACTACAAACTGACCATTTTCAAGTGCCAAAAAAGACATTTTCAAGTACCAAAATTGACAATTTTCAAGTGCAAAAAATGACATTTTCTAACTGCCAAAAATGATCATTTTCGAGTGCCATAAATGACAATTTTCAAGTTTTAAAAATAACCATTCTCAACTGCCAAAAATAACCATTCTCAACTGCCAAAAACGACAATTTTCAAGTACCAAAAATAACAATTTTTAACTGCCAAAAATGCCCATTTTTAAGTGTCAAAAAAACAGTTTTCAAATGTCAAAAATGGCCATTTTCAACTGTGCAAAATAACCATTTTCATGTGCAAAAAAGTCAAAATTCACAATTCTCAAGTCCTAAAAATGGCATTTTCCAAGTGTCAAAAACGATAGTTTTCAACTGTCAAAAATTCTCATTTTTGAGTGCTATAAATGACAATTTTTAAGGTTCAAAAATGACTATTTTTCAGCTATTAAAAAAGACAATATTCAGGTGTCAAAAATGAAAATTTTTAATTGCCAAATGTCGCAATTTTCAACTGTTAAAAAAGGTAATTACCAACAGTCCGCAATAAACTTTTTTATGTACCAAAAAAACAACTACAAACTGACCATTTTCAAGTGCCAAAAAAGGCATTTTTAAGTACCAAAATTGACAATTTTCAAGTGCAAAAAATGACATTTTCTAACTGCCAAAAATGATCATTTTCGAGTGCCATAAATGACAATTTTCAAGTTTTAAAAATAACCATTCTCAACTGCCAAAAACGACAATTTTCAAGTACCAAAAATAACAATTTTTAACTGTTAAAAATGTCCATTTTCAAGTGTCAACAAAACAGTTTTCAAATATCGAAAATGGCCATTTTCACCTGTGCAAAATAACCATTTTCATGTGCAAAATAAGTCAAAATTCACAATTCTTAGGTCCTAAAAATGGCATTTTCCATGTGCAAATAATAGTTTTCAACTGTCAAAAATTCTCATTTTTGAGTGCTATAAATGACAATTTTTAAGGTTCAAAAATGACTATTTTTCAGCTATTAAAAAAGAGAATTTTCAGGTGTCAAAAATGAAAATTTGTAATTGCCAAATATCGCAATTTTCAACTGTTAAAAAAGGTAATTACCAACAGTCTAAAATTAACTTTTTTATGTACCAAAAAAACAACTACAAACTGACCATTTTCAAGTGCCAAAAAAGACATTTTTAAGTACCAAAATTGACAATTTTCAAGTGCAAAAAATGGCATTTTCTAACTGCCAAAAATGATAATTTTCGAGTTTTTTTCAAGTTTTAAAAATAACCATTCTCAACTGCCAAAAACGACAATTTTCAAGTACCAAAAATAACAATTTTTAACTGCCAAAAATGCCCAAAAAAACAGTTTTCAAATGTTAAAAATGGCCATTTTCAACTGTGCAAAATAACCATTTTCATGTGCAAAAAAAAGTCAAAATTCACAATTCTCAAGTCCTAAAAATTGCATTTTCCAAGTGTCAAAAATGATAGTTTTCAACTGTCAAAAATTCTCATTTTTGAGTGCTATAAATGACAATTTTCAAGTGCAAAAAATGGTATTTTCTAACTGCCAAAAATGATCATTTTCGAGTTTTTTTCAAGTTTTAAAAATAACCATTCTCAACTGCCAAAAACGACAATTTTCAAGTACCAAAAATAACAATTTTTAACTGCCAAAAATGCCCCAAAAAACAGTTTTTAAATGTCAAAAATGGCCATTTTCAACTGTGCAAAATAACCATTTTCATGTGCAAAAAAGTCAAAATTCACAATTCTCAAGTCCTAAAAATGGCATTTTCCAAGTGTCAAAAACGATAGTTTTCAACTGTCAAAAATTTTCATTTTTAAGTGCTATAAATGACAATTTTTAAGGTTCAAAAATGTCTATTTTTCAGCTATTAAAAAAGACAATTTTCAAGTGTCAAAAATGACAACTGTGCGAAGTGCCGAAAAAGACATTTTCAAACGGCCAAACTTGACAATCATTAAGTGTCAAAAAAGATATTTTAAAGTGCCAAAATTGACAATCTTGATGACATTTTCCAACAGCCAAAAATTATCATTTTCGAAAATTTTCAAGTGCCAAAAATGAAAATTTTTAAATACCAAATGTCACAATTTTTAACTATTAAAAAGGGCAATTACCAACAGTCTAAAATGAACGTTTTTAGGTGTCAAAAAGGCAATTGTCAACTGTACAAACGGACCATTTTCAAGTGCCAAAAAAGACATTTTTAAGTACCAAAATTGACAATTTTCAAGTGCAAATAATATTTCCAACTGTTAAAAACGAACATTTCAACTTTCAAAAATTATCATTTTCCAGTGTCATAAATTAAAATTTTAAAGTTTCAAAAACGACCATTTTTAACTATGCAAAATAGCCATTTTCACGTGCGCAAATTTCAAGGGCAAAAATGACATTTTCCAAGCGTCAAAAACGATAGTTTTAAACTGTTAAAAATTATCATTTACGAGTGTCATAAATGACAATTTTCAAGGTTCAAAAATGATCATTTTCAACTGTCGTAAAAGACAATTTTCAACTGTACAAAGTGCCAAAAAAGACATTTTCAAGTGCGAAACTTGACAATCATCAAGTGCAAAAAATACATTTTCACGTGCCAAAATTGTGCCCAAAAATGACATTTCTCAACTGTCAAAATTTATCATTTTCAAATTCCATAAATGGTGCCACAATTTCAACTGTGCAAAGTGCTGAAAAGACATTTTTAAGTGCCAAACAAGACATTTCCAAGTGCCCAAATTGACAATGACATTTTCCATCATTTTCGGATGGTTCAAAATATTACCATTGTCAACTGCCAAAAACGACAATGTTCAAGTGCCAAAAATGAAAAATTTAATTGCCAAATGTCGCAATTTTCAACTGTTAAAAAAGACAATTACCAACAGTGTAAAATGGACATTTTTAAGTGTCAAGAGGCAATTTTCAGTTCTGCAAACTGAACATTTTTTTCAAGTACCAAAATGGACAATTTCAAGTGCAAAAAATAACATTTTCCAACTGTCAAAAACGATCAATTTAATTGTCAAAAATTATCATTTTTGAGTGCCTGAATTAAAATTTTCAAGTTTCAAAAATGACCATTCTCAACTGTCAAAAACGACAATTTTTTTCAAGTGTGAAAAATCATCATTTTTAACTGCCAAAAATGGCAATTTTCAGCTGCCAACAAATCAATTAAAAGAAACTTGAAATTTAGATGATGAAATTTGTATTTATTTTTGGTATTCTTTACTTTAACGATTTTAATATTATATAACTTAAGCATTATATAACTTTTATGTCAATTTTGATCTCTACCATTTATATGTTGTTTCTTTGTAATGGATGTACTCACTTGGTTGAAATGTTTCACATACTTTATTTTGTTATTATATATTTTGTATTTTATGTATACAAAGGTGGTTACCGTAAATAAACTTTATTATTATTATTATTATTATTAATTACCATCTGTCAAAAATGCCCATTTTCAAGTGTCTAAAAAAACAGTTTTCAAATGTCAAAAACTACCATTTTTAACTGTGCAAAATAACCATTTTCATGTGCATAAAAATGATATTTTCCAAGTGTCAAAAACTAGTTTTCAACTGTCAAAAATTATCATTTTCGAGTACCATAAATGACAATTTTCAATGTTCAAAAATAACCATTTTCAACTGCTAAAATTGACAATCTTTAAGTGCCCTCTATACTACATGAGCAAAAAGGCGTATTCGGTAATGAACTAATTTTATTCATCGTGGATGGCGTGGAAATACGACTGACAAGTGCACGTCGTCGTCGTGCGCATGAGCAGAGCCAGAAATTATTTGGCTCTAAATGCAGTTTCAGAACATTTCTTGCCGACCTCGAAATTAGAGGTAGTGCCATGGCTCCTTGGATCGCCCCTGCTTGACTCTACTCATTTTTATGAGCCCGTAGTGATTATTACTTACCCCAACAAATTCTTGAATAGAATTGCGGGGAAAGGAGGGTTGCTGTTCGACTGGGCAAAATGAGTACGTCGCTACATAACGCGCCGCCCCTATTCTTGCATTTTCAATAGGGCACGGATCGTTCACCTTCAGTATTTCGGTGAGGAATTCCTCTAGCGTATACCTCACAATTAATAAAACGAACTTATAATGGGCTAGGAAAGGAGATAGAGGCTCTCGGCATGCCAGTAAAATTGAGGACGTAAAACGATAAGGTTAATTCTTTTTCTTCTTCGAGGAACGCAGGCTGCAGCCCGAGTATCAACGTACGTGACTAAATGCCTGAACGTCTTATCTCCATACTCGAACGGAACGGAAAGGAACGATACGAAATTGTGCCGTGGCAAAAAATGATGTTTATCTTGAGCTCCTTAAAAATTATGTGCGGCTCGAGGTCGCCCTCCCGGCTCGTTTTTACGGCCCGGCCCTTATTAAGTTACTCGCTTAATGAATTCTACATCAAAGGATCTCGTTATTTATTATCTACGCCGGGGTGATGTATTTCTATATTTCTGTCACGCCCAGCTATAACCCATTTAAATTTTTAATGCCGGCTAATTGAATCATTTTATTTATAGTTAAAAACTGGGTTGGTAAATTGGAGATTTTTTTAAGGAAATACTGATTCGATTAATTTTCTTCACCTAATGCAGTGTTTCCTAAAGTGTGGGAAAAATTTGCAGGCAAAATTCCATAAAAAAATATCCTCACTGGCCGTAGTACCGCTGATTCAAAATCAATTTGGTTTTTGTAAATACAACAATTTTCAATACACTTAAGGCTTTTTGAAGATTTTCGTTTTAATTTTTTGGGCACTTGAATGAAAACATCGCGGAAAAAAATATAAAACACCCAGGAAAAATTCCATAAAAAATCATCCTCAATAGCCGAAGTTTCGCTTATTCAAAATCAATTTGGTTTTTGTAGATGCAACAATTTTCAATAGAGATATGAATTCTTGAAAACTTTCGTTTTCATTTTTTGAACACTTAAAATCAAAAACATCGCAGAAGATAGTATAAAACATGTAGGCAAAATTCCATAAATAATCATCCTCAATAGCCGAAGTATCGCTAATTCAAAATCAATTTGGTTTTTGTAAATTCAACAATTTTCAATAGAGATATGGATTTTTGAAAATTTTCGTTTTAATTTTTTGGGCACTTGAATGAAAACAACGCAGAAAAGAATATAAAACATCCAAGCAAAATTCCATAAAAAATCATCCTCAATAGCCTAAGTATCGCTAATTCAAAATCAATTTGGTTTTTGTAAATTCAACAATTTTCAATAGAGATATGGATTTTTGAAAATTTTCGTTTTAATTTTTTGGGCACTTGAATAAAAACATCGCAGAAAAGAATATAAAACATCCAAGCAAAATTCCATAAAAAATCATCCTCAATAGCCGAAGTATCGCTAATTCAAAATCAATTTGGTTTTTGTAAAGTCATCAATTTTCAATAGAGATATGAATTTTTGAAAACTTTCGTTTTCATTTTTTGAGCACTTAATCAAAAACATCGCAGAAGATAGTATAAAACATCCAAGCAAAATTCCATAAAAAATCATCCTCAATAGCCGAAGTATCACTTATTCAAAATCAATTTGGTTTTTGTAAATGCAACAATTTTCAATAGAGATATGGATTTTTGAAAACTTTCGTTTTAATTTTTTGTGCACTTAATCAAAAACATCGCAGAAGATAGTATAAAACATGCAAGCAAAATTCCATAAAAAATCATCCTCAATAGTCGAAGTATCGCTAATTCAAAATTAATTTGATTTTTGTAAATGCAACAATTTTCAATAGATATGGATTTTTAAAAACTTTCGTTTTAATTTTTTGAGCACTTAATCAAAAACATCGCAGAAGATAGTATAAAACATGCAGGCAAAATTCCATAAAAAATCATTTCTATTGGTTTCATGCGATGAAATTTCTTGCGATGAATTTTCTCACGATTAACTTTCTGCCATGATTTTTTTGCGATGAAGTTTCTACGATGAATTTTCCGCGATGAATTTCCGGACCTGGTGAATTTCTATTAATTTCATGCGATGAATTTTCTTACGATTAACTCTCTGCGATGAATTTTTCTCGATAAATTTGCCGGACCCGCGATCTTTCCATTTTATGTATCATTTCTGCTACTACTTCCTTCCCCTTCATCTACTCTGCTTGATTATATCTTCTGCATTTTACATGTTATGTAAGAATATTTAGTTGTAACATTCCTTGAAAATGGTTGCGAGACCAAAACATACCGGGATTGTAACAACTAAATAAATTCATATTTAATTCGTAAAATAACCAAGTGTCTCTATCTTGCGAATCTTCTAGCGGTTAATGATTTGAAATCGAAGTTCCCCGAGCTTTATGCACAAGAAAGAATGTCGAGATAACGAGTTGGAATCGGTCACTTTGACTCCGGCGGTTGTAACAGGAAAAATTAAAGCGATTCATTCCGGGATATGGCACAGCGGTCGACCGTAAAAAGACTTTTTCTCTTCGTCCGAGCCGTCCGTCGTCAGTTGGTTAACCGCCACGGCCGCAAGTTTCAATTCCATCAAAAAGTGTATATTAGAAATGTGCACGACACCGTGAATGTATATGTACGATATACGGCCCTGAGCTAAAATTGTCAGCTATACGTCTGTTCCCCTAATATTATGCGGATTAAAGTATTCCCGGATGGGGATTTATGGGCCGCGACGTCCTCATATTTCTCCCGCTTGCAGCAGCATCCCGTCTCCACCACACGAAATCATCGATTCGTTTCTTCATTTTATTAATGTCGACTAGATCTTTATTAATCGTAATTATTTAAGAGTCAAAATGACGCAAAACACGCTCTACTGAATATTTAAAAAATCAGTGATGTGTAGTTGTTACACATAAAAGTAAAAACTATTAGCTACATAATCCGCGACAAAAATGAAAAACATGAAATTTTGAGTTATGCCTGTATTGCAGAGGGCCATCCATATGTGAATTTTGAACAAGTCAAGAAATTTCCCTCTTCAATATTATTGCATGATATTTAGGAAGACTCGCTGTGTTTTAAACATTTGATTTTCCAACTCAAAATTCAATTACAATTGATTCTTGATACGTTTTCTTAGCTGGAAAAGAAATGAGGGTGAGTTTTACAAAAATCAACCTTGCTCGCCCCTAAAATTTGAATTCTATTGAAAAATTATCATCAAAAATCTCCATTATTTTCACTTATATTGTATTACGCGAAACAATGCCAAAGATTTAATTTCCGAGAGGCCGCGCGAAGCAATTTTTAAAACTGCAATCCTTATCACAACAGCCCCGGAAAAATCCTCCAAGCGCTTTTTTTTAATAGATCCTATCGCCGATTTTATTATATTTACCCTATCGGCTTTGTTTTTTTATTTCCCCCGCATTTTAGATCCTCTATCTAAATCATAAAGGGCCTGCTCGCCCTCCATTAATTCCGAACACACACACCGTTATCTCCGTGTTATCATTATTTTCCACGAGACCCCAATATTCATTACTGCATTAATTAAACAGCTGTAAATCAAAGCCCGACCGCGTTAATTGCTGGGTAATTATTAATTTCGAAAACGTGCAAATTCATCCCTTCGCATGTGCGTGCGTTCGCGTCGGCAAAGACACTTTTTAACTTTGATGTTGTCCCTCTCAGATATTCGAAAAATAAATAGCTTTTAGTTTCAGACTCCTACGTAAACATATATTTCCATGGAAATGACGCGGCCTTTACGAATACGTACTGTATGTTTATTAAGGTTATTAAGATTGCTTTGAGAATAAATGTGCACACAGGATGGAAAGTTCGTCAGTTCGGGGCCAAGTTTGCTCGTTCCGCCGAAAGAGATAAAATTTTAGCGTTATTAAATGTCTCTCGCTCTCCCTCTCTCTCTCTCTCTCTCCATCATCACGTTTCTCTCCCTCAATGTGCGGCAAATATTAAATTATTGCTTTTTATTTCTTTTGATTTCCTTTCACGAGGAATAACACATTAAAAAGAATTGATTGGATGTATAAAACATCATTTGCTTTCCTTTGTAAGTTAACAACAGTATATTATTATACACGTTTAATAAGAGGGCCTATTGTGACACGAGTGCTTCTATGGAACGAGTTTTCCAATTTAATTACAATTCAGCAAACTCCACAAAACTCCAAATGCTCCTCCTTGTTCAGGTGCTCTAAAAAATTAAAACAAAAATTTTCAAAAATCCATATCTCTATTAAAAATTGTTAAATTTACAAAAACCAAATTGTTTTTGAATAAGCGATACTTCGGCCATTGAGGATGATTTTTTATGGAATTTTGCCTGCATGTTTTATACTATCTTCTGCGATGTTTTTGATTAAGTGCTCAAAAAATGAAAACGAAAGTTTTCAAAAATTCATATCTCTATTGAAAATTGTTGCATTTACAAAAACCAAATTAATTTTGAATTAGCGATACTTTAGCCATTGAGGATATTTTTTTATGGAATTTTGTCTGCGCTTTTTAATTTTTTTCTGCGATGTTTTCATTTAGCTGCTCAAAAATTTAAAAATTAAATTTTCAAAAATCCACATCTATATTGAAAAATGTTGAATTTATAAAAACCAAATTGATCTTGAATAAGCGACAATTCAGTCATTGAGGATTATTTTTTATGGAATTTTGCTTGCACGTTTTATATTTTTTCTGCGATGTTTTTGTTCAAGTGCCCAAAAAATTAAAACGAAAATCTTCAAAAATCCATATCTCTATTGAAAATAGTTGAATTTACAAAAATCGAATTGATCTTGAATAAGCGATACTTCGGCCACTGAGGATTATTTTTTATGGAATTTTGCCTGCACGTTAATCGTAAAAAAACTAATAGAAATTGTCCAGGTCCGGCAAATTAATCGCAAAAAATTCATCAGAAAAAATTCATCGCAAAAAATTCATCGCTGAAAATTCATGGGAGATAGTTAATCGTAAGAAAATTCATCGCAAGAAATTTCATCGCTTGAAACTAATAGAAATTGTCCAGGTCCGGAAATTCATCGCGAAAAATTAATCGCAAAAAATTCATCGCAGAAAGTTAACCGCAAGAAAATTCGTCGTCAGAAATTTCATCGCAAGGAAAATTCAACGCATGGAACTAATAGACATTTACCAGGTTCGGCAAATTCATCGCCGAAAATTAGTCGCAAAAAATTAATCGCAGAAAATTCATGGGAGAAAGTTAATCGTAAGAAAATTCATCGCAAGAAATTTCATCGCTTGAAACTAATAGAAATTGTCCAGGTCCGGAAATTCATCGCGAAAAATTAATCGCGGAAAATTCATCGCAGAAAATTCATCGCAGAAAATTCATCGCAGAAAGTTAATCGTAAGAAAATTCAACGCGTGAATAATCATAGCAAAAAATTACATCGCAGAGTAATTTCACCGCAGTGACATTTCATGGCAAATGTCATTTTTGAAATATTGTATTGTATTGTATTTATTGTTTATTCCTCGTATTTACATAACATTTCAAATTATTGTACAAAAAAAAATCAACCAAAATTTTATTTTGAAAACAGACCAAATCTTACAATAAAATATTACAAGATCTAATTTGGGTACACAAAAAAAAACATAACTTTTTTGTCACATTTTTGGCGCGAAATTCAAATTTTTAAGGTAGTAAAAGTGGTTTTTAATTATTTTAACTAACTTCCACACTGTTTAAAATTCTGAAAAAAATGTATGTTATAGAATTTGGTAAAATACATTTACAGAAAAAAACTCTGAGACAGTCCTCGAATACCTTCACTGCAAAAATGAATTTTGAAAACTTTAACTTAATTTTTCTCATGGTGATGGTTGTGACCGTTACTACGTGGTAATTCATTATAAAATCACTGAATAAAACACTTACTATGTTTTTTAACTATGTTTTTTACCATAGTAAGTGTTTTATTCAGTGATTTCATTTTTCTATTTGAATTTGGAGCCAAAAATATTGCAAGAAGTTTTTTTGTTTTTGTTTTGGGTAGACGTGGTTTCAGCTTGATTCGTGCCATAGAAAACGAGAAAAAAAATAAAACGTAAAATTCACGTTTTCAGTCATATCTCGACAATGAATTGCTTCAGGAGCCTGAAATTTCGAGCAATCTACGGCATTTTTAATTATCTTTCATCCAATCATCGCGATTATTGATTTGCTTTGGGGGCACTTTTGACCATCTTATTCGGCTATACCCTTTAGTCTTTAGTTTTATACGTGGAAACAATTATTCTATTTTGATTATTCAGCTGAAAAAATCGACCCAAGAGTAGAAATTTATTTCCCGTAATCGTTGATTTTATTATGAATACGGTGTGTTGCTGAATCATAACTCCTAGGATATTGCAACAACCGCAATAAAAAATAGTTGCTTAGATACTAGTTTTATATGTAAAAACATTTGTTCTATTTTAATTATTTACCCAAAAAAATCAACCAAAACGTAGAAATCGATTTCCTAAAATCACGCATACGGCGTGTTTCTGAGTCATAACTCCTAAGATATTGCAACGGTTGCAATAAAAAATAGTTGCTTAGATACTAGATGAATGTGTTTAGCTTTATATGTGAAAAGAATTGTTCTATTTTGATTATTTACCTGAAAAAAACAACCAAAACGTAAAAATAGATTTCCCAAAATCTCATTTCACTAAATGTATTTTATGCTTTTCCGTAAATAAAATTTCTCTTTGAGCTTTCTATCTGTAATGTTGCCAGTTGATTGTAAATATTAAATATTGTGTGGATATTTTATGGTATAATTCTATTGATTCTATCGTATATAATTTTCCTGGTTGCCAGTACAGCATTTTAATTTTGGGAATTGCCGGAGATAAACAACACTGTTATTCAAATGTAATTATGCTGATAGATCCTGGAATACATTTTCTTGCTATTCTGTATGTACGATGTTTACGAAATAACTTTGACATATTTGTTTATCATCGTAGGCAATTTAATGGTATTAAAGTTGGACTTTGATGTATTTCCTTGGGCGGCGGTCCGGTCATGAGTCGTGACTCGTCAATAATGCATCGGATGAATTTTTGATGAGCCACAAACAACGAATCGAAATAACGCGCAATGTTCGGTGGCCATTTAATGTTTATACATTGAATTCATTCCTCTATGTATATATATATATATATATATATATATATATATATATATATATATATATATATAAAGAAGGAATTACGTGCTGGTGTTGATTATAGTACTGGAACAACCAGTTTGTGCCATTATTTATGTTAGCTATTAGCTTTCGAATTAGGCCGTTATTGTTGCGTTCTACAACGTGCATTCCCATCGATTTCCGACCATCTGTTCGCATTAAATCTGCCAGGCAAACAACTGTTAATTAAGAATTACATTAATTGTTGTAAATTTTATATACGAACCTCTTCTCCGGAGTAATCCTGAAGTACTGCATTATTAATTCTAATATACGACTTATCGTAAAATATTAGCTTTAATATTTCAATGATTGCTATTTAATTGATGCCTTTATACATAACACGAAATCGCCGTTTTATTACACGGCCGTTTCGGGACATTAAAAAGTTATTAAAAATGTGTGTTATGTCCGCGAGCGGCGCTATAAAAATATTATCGAATTAAATATCAATTGCCCGATAATTAGTCGCCCGGAATAAAAAAATCGGCCTTTCTCAGAAGTGCCGGTCATTAATTGTCGGTCTCAATTGCCTTGTCATGAGTCTGTAACATTGTTGCGCTGCCTTTAAAAAAGAGTATCTTGAAATATTAACGGAATTACTGTAATTAGTAGTGCATTCATTTGAAACATGAATCAATTAATATATGGAGAAACTATACATCATTGTCATAAAAGTGTACAAACGTATTTACACAATGCACGCACAGACAGGGAAAAATAGGGAATCGCAATAACTATAGACGATGAATAGTGCATGCTCGGTCATACTGAGTCAGGTTCAATATTCACATATTCAGGCTATATTTCGTCTTTATTAAATTTACAAACTGAGTGTTTGATCAATGAGGCGCGTGTTGGCCAGGCCACCGTCCCAGCTCCTCTCGAGACCAAAAAATTATATTTGTATAATTGGGATTATTACTTCCACCACAATCCCCGATGTCCACATCAATATTGTTGTTATTAACATAAAACTAATTTAATAATTTAATACGGTAATGAAGAGATGCCTTATACGAACCCAATATTATTTTAGTAGCACTAAAACACGCAAACACCATTAGCCGGTTGTATTTGGCCAAAGGATCCTTACAGGGCCCCCTGTATTGGATCATAAAAAGCCATCGAACGCTTATTTAATACATTACCGGTAATAACGTTAATATTTTATAACGAGAAAAATATATAAATGGAAACCCATATTACTTTTTTATTGTTTTATGATGGATGGATGGATGGACGGCGGTGTAATTCCTTTCGTCGTCCACTCGGATCGCCGGAGGATATTTATAAAAAGCCAAACATGCCGAATACGTTTCGGGCAAATTTATGTGTGTGATTGCCGTAACGTGATTATAATTAGGAAACGAGAGACTAGGCAATTTGCATACGATTTCAAGCGAAATCAATGAATTCCGTGTAATTTTCTGGAAAACGAAACGAAACGAAAATAAATACACAAAACGGTAACTGCGCGTTATTTATGGCATGTAATAATAGATTGCAGGTAAAGTGGAAATTATGTGTTATTACACGTTTTACGTAAATGGGTTATTTTCATCATTGGCTTAATTGAAAGCATCTGCACCATTTTTCAAAAAATCACGCTTACGGCTCATAACTCCTGGGATATTGCAACAATTGCAATAAAAAACAGTTGTGTAGATACTAGATGAGTGCGTTTAGTATTATCCGTTAAAATAATTGTACTATTTTTGTTATTTACCTGAAAAAATTGACCGAAACGTGTAAATTGATTTTCCAAAATCACGCAATCGGCATGTTTCTGACTCATAACTCCTAGGATATTGCAACAATTGCAATAAAAAATAGTTGTGTAGATACTAGATGAGTGTGTTTAGTATTATCCGTCAAAATAATTGTTATATTTTTGTTATTTACCTGAAAAAATTGACCGAAACATGGAAATTGATTTCCCAAAATCACGCAATTGGCATGTTTCTCACTCAAAACTCCTAGGATATTGCAACAATTGCAATAAAAAACAGTTGTGTAGATACTAGATGAGTGCGTTTAGTATTATCCGTCAAAATAATTGTACTATTTTTGTTATTTACCTGAAAAACTTGACCGAAACGTGGAAATTGATTTCCCAAAATCACGCAATCGGCATGTTTCTCACTCAAAACTCCTAGGATATTGCAACAGTTGCAATAAACAATAGTTGTTTGGATACTACATGAATGTGTTTAGTTTTATATGTCAAAAAATTTGTTCAATTTTTATTATTTACCTGAAAAAACGGCCCTAACCTTGAAATTTAATTTCCATCCGCCTGTGATTTTATCGCATATTGTGTACATATGTAAATATTAAGATATTTTTGTAAGCCTTGATGGATTAAATAAATAAAACCTAATACCCTAATAATTTCCTACCCTAATATTTGTGACCTAATAAAATAAATAAAAACGCATCCAAGAATTCTACAAGTTCTACCGACAGGATGAGAAGAAGCAAGAGGTTTTTGTGACCGCCACGAGAAACCGCTCCCAAGAAAAGGTAGTGGACTACACCAACATCTTCTGGAGATATGACAACAAACGGCCCTTTTAAGGGCCATAAAAACTAATTAATTCTAAGGTTCTTCTACATTGTCAATGTTGAATGAATGAATGAATGCATGTATGGATGAACTAATTTTTCTCATAATAAAACTTTAGCTGACTATCAGAAGACTAAGAACGAAAAGAGGTATTTTTAATCAAATTTTTCTGTTTATAAAATTCGGGAAATTGATTTTAGCTGGACATTCTGAACCGCTAATTTTCATGATTTCTATCAGGAGACTAGGAACGAAAGAAGGTATTTTTTTCTAATTGTTCCACTGCAAAAATTGGCGGTTTAAAACGTTCACCCAAAATCAATTTCGAAAAATTTTCGAGATTTGTATCAGGAGACCAGAAACGAAAGTAGGTATTTTTCTCCGAATTTTTCCACTTCAAAAATTTGCGATTTAAAACGTTCACCCAAAATCAATTTCGATAAATTTTCAAGATTTGTATCAGGAGACTAGGAACGAAAGAAGGTACATTTCTCCTAATTTTCGGATTCAAAAATTTACAGTTCAGAATGTGTACCCTAAATAAATTTCGACAATTTTTCACGATTTGTATCAGGAGACCAGGAACGAAAGAAGGTATTTTTCTCCTAATTTCACCTCTTCAAAAATTTGCGTTTTAAAACGTTCAAATTTTCAAGATTTGTATCAGGAGACCAGGAACGAAAGAAGGTATATTTCTCCTAATTTCACCTCTTCAAAAATTTGCGTTTTAAAACGTTCAAATTTTCAAGATTTGTATCAGGAGACCAGAAACGAAAGAAGGTATTTTTCTCCTAATTTTACCTCTTCAAAAATTTGCGGTTTAGAACGTTCAACTTTTCAAGATTTGTATCAGGAGACAAGGAACGAAAGAAGGTATTTTTCTCCTAATTTCACCTCTTCAAAAATTTGCGGTTTAGAACGTTAAAATTTTCAAGATTTGTATCAGGAGACCAGGAACGTAAGAAGGTATTTTTCTCCTAATTTCACCTCTTCATAAATTTGCGGTTTAAAACGTAAAAATTTTCAAGATTTGTATCAGGAGACCAGGAACGTAAGAAGGTATTTTGCTCCTAATTTCACCTCTTCAAAAATTTGCGGTTTAAAACGTTCAAATTTTCAAGATTTGTATCAGGAGACCAGGAACGAAAGAAGGTATTTTTCTCCTAATTTTACCTCTTCAAAAATTTGCGGTTTAAAACGTTGAAATTTTCAAGATTTGTATCAGGAGACCAGGAACGTAAGAAGGTATTTTTCTCCTAATTTTACCTCTTCAAAAATTTGCGGTTTAAAACGTTCAAATTTTCAAGAATTGTATCAGGAGACCAGGAACGAAAGAAGGTATTTTTCTCCTAATTTTACCTCTTCGAAAATTTGCGGTTTAAAACGTTCAAATTTTCAAGATTTGTATCAGGAGACCAGGAACGAAAGAAGGTATTTTTCTCCTAATTTTACCTCTTCGAAAATTTGCGGTTTAAAACGTTCAAATTTTCAAGATTTGTATCAGGAGACCAGGAACGAAAGAAGGTATATTTCTACAAATTTTACCTCTTCAAAAATTTGCGGTTTAAAACGTTGAAATTTTCAAGATTTGTATCAGGAGACCAGGAACGTAAGAAGGTATTTTTCTCTTAATTTCACCTCTTCAAAAATTTGCGGTTTAAAACGTTGAAATTTTCAAGATTTGTATCAGGAGACCAGGAACGTAAGAAGGTATTTTTCTCCTAATTTCACCTCTTCAAAAATTTGCGGTTTAAAACGTTGAAATTTTCAAGATTTGTATCAGGAGACCAGGAACGAAAGAAGGTATATTTCTCCTAATTTCACCTCTTCAAAAATTTGCAGTTTAAAACGTTCAAATTTTCAAGATTTGTATCAGGAGACCAGAAACGAAAGAAGGTATTTTTCTCCTAATTTCACCTCTTCAAAAATTTGCGGTTTAAAACGTTCAAATTTTCAAGATTTGTATCAGGAGACCAGGAACGAAAGAAGGTATTTTTCTCCTAATTTTACCTCTTCAAAAATTTGCGGTTTAAAACGTTCAAATTTTCAAGATTTGTATCAGGAGACCAGGAACGTAAGAAGGTATTTTTCTCCTAATTTTACCTCTTCAAAAATTTGCGGTTTAAAACGTTCAAATTTTCAAGATTTGTATCAGGAGACCAGGAACGTAAGAAGGTATTTTTCTCCTAATTTTACCTCTTCAAAAATTTGCGGTTTAAAACGTTGAAATTTTCAAGATTTGTATCAGGAGACCAGGAACGTAAGAAGGTATTTTTCTCCTAATTTTACCTCTTCAAAAATTTGCGGTTTAAAACGTTCAAATTTTCAAGATTTGTATCAGGAGACCAGGAACGAAAGAAGGTATTTTTCTCCTAATTTTACCTCTTCAAAAATTTGCGGTTTAAAACGTTGACATTTTCAAAATTTGTATCAGGAGACCAGGAGCGTAAGAACGTATTTTTCTCCTAATTTCACCTCTTCAAAAATTTTCGGTTTAAAACGTTGAAATTTTCAAGATTTGTATCAGGAGACCAGGAACGTAAGAAGGTATTTTTCTCTAAATTTCACCTCTTCAAAAATTTGCGGTTTAAAACGTTCAAATTTTCAAGATATGTATCAGGAGACCAGGAACGTAAGAAGGTATTTTTCTCCTAATTTTACCTCTTCAAAAATTTGCGGTTTAAAACGTTCAAATTTTCAAGATTTGTATCAGGAGACCAGGAACGTAAGAAGGTATTTTTCTCCTAATTTCACCTCTTCAAAAATTTGCTGTTTAAAACGTTCAAATTTTCAAGATATGTATCAGGAGACCAGGAACGAAAGAAGGTATTTTTCTCCTAATTTTACCTCTTCAAAAATTTGCGGTTTAAAACGTTGACATTTTCAAAATTTGTATCAGGAGACCAGGAGCGTAAGAACGTATTTTTCTCCTAATTTCACCTCTTCAAAAATTTGCGGTTTAAAACGTTCAAATTTTCAAGATTTGTATCAGGAGACCAGGAACGTAAGAAGGTATTTTTCTCTAAATTTCACCTCTTCAAAAATTTGCGGTTTAAAACGTTCAAATTTTCAAGATATGTATCAGGAGACCAGGAACGTAAGAAGGTATTTTTCTCCTAATTTTACCTCTTCAAAAATTTGCGGTTTAAAACGTTCAAATTTTCAAGATTTGTATCAGGAGACCAGGAACGTAAGAAGGTATTTTTCTCCTAATTTCACCTCTTCAAAAATTTGCTGTTTAAAACGTTCAAATTTTCAAGATATGTATCAGGAGACCAGGAACGAAAGAAGGTATTTTTCTCCTAATTTTACCTCTTCAAAAATTTGCGGTTTAAAACGTTCAAATTTTCAAGATTTGTATCAGGAGACCAGGAACGTAAGAAGATATTTTTCTCCTAATTTCACCTCTTCAAAAATTTGCGGTTTAAAACGTTCAAATTTTCAAGATTTGTATCAGGAGACCAGGAACGAAAGAAGGTATTTTTCTCCTAATTTTACCTCTTCAAAAATTTGCGGTTTAAAACGTTGAAATTTTCAAGATTTGTATCAGGAGACCAGGAACGTAAGAAGGTATTTTTCTCCTAATTTTACCACTTCATAAATATGCAAGCAAAAAATGTTGGGTCTTTTCGATCGAAATTCTTGGACAGGAGTATAGGGAGACTAGGAACAAAAACAGGTACTTTATTAAATAATAAACGAAAAATGTGTGTTGGACAAATGTCAAATCTCAGAATTGTCGAGTATTTTGTGGTTCTTAAAAGAACCGGTCAAATTGATGTAAAACCAAAGGCTGCTGCATCTGCGGTCGAGATGGGCGAGTGATTCTCCTCCACGCATGCGCCTTAACTGGATGTCCTAGGGCATGACGTTGTCTTCTTCGAAAATTCCGACCAAAAGGCTTCGCTGGATTCCTGCAGAGCCACTCTACTCTGGAAATGGGTCGGTCTTGAACTCTCGGGCGATCTCACAGACCGGACGCTGAAAAACAACGATTATGAATTTTGCGTCGATTTTTTCAGGTAAATAATCACAATTTAACAGTTATTTTCATGTATATAAATAAACACATTCATCTAGTATCTAAGCAATTATTGTTTATTGCAATTGTTGCAAAATCCTAGGAGTTATAAGTCGACAACACGGCGTATGCATAATAAAATCTAGGATTATGGGAAATACATTTCTACGTTTGGGTCGTTTTTCTCAGGTAAATAATGAAAATTTAAGAATTATTTTCATGTAGATAAATAAACACATTCATCTAGTATCGAAGCAACTCTTGTTTATTGCAATTGTTGCAATATCCTAGAAGTTGGGAGTTGGTAACACGGCGTATGCATAATAAAATCAACGATTATGGGAAATAAATTTCTACGTTTGGGTCGATTTTTCAGGTAAATAATTAAAATTGAATCATTATTTTCACGTATATAAATAAACACATTCATCTAGTATCTAAGCATTTATTGTTTATTGTAATTGTTGCAATATTCAAGGAGTTATGAGTCGGCAACACGCGGTATGCATAATAAAATCAATGATTATGAAAAAATAAATTTCTATGTTTGGGTCGTTTTTTACAGGTAAATAATTAAAATTTAACAATTCTATTGACGTAATGGTAAATGACGTTGTGTTCAAATTAGGAAATTAGTATATCGAATTGCCCGAAAGCCCTGAGCTCAGTTAATAGGATTATTTCATGCATAGCAATGGTGGTGTATATCAGCACATAATGAAATAGCTGATAAGTAAAAGAAACTTTTATCATAAGCCCGTTCATAAATAATATTTTATCTAATACCAACCGACGGGCGTGTAAGTAAAAATAAATATTGAATAGCCGCACAGCCGCATAAATGCGGGAACACGAGATAATAAACTCGAATGTATGTCAGATGGTGATTATTGCGAGTTTCGTTTTACAACAAACTTTTCTATATTGTGTGTGTGTGTGGAAAATGAGAATGAATTTGAAAGGAATTGAAATAGTTGGGTTACGTATAAGGCGGAATAAATTACGGATAGTTTTCAGACAATAAAAGGAACTCGCTGGCTGCAAGGCGGCCATGAATTATGAAATTCCATAAAGGAGACGGAGGAGACGGCGACGCACAATAGAGATTTTATACTTTCGTAGGAAATTCAGGGATTTCACGAATCCGGTTACTTTTCACGTTCAATAACCAGAAAAATGGGAGACAGAAGTTTTTAAAATGGAACGTGTTTCAACGGCAAACTCGTAAATTCGCGTCGACGAATGTATAATGCGATAAAGTTTGTTGTTGCTCTCTTCCTTATTTGGTATTCAGTTTATTTTGACTTATTCGGAAATGTTGCAAAAGTTTTAGTTTTCGATAAATGTAAAAGGTGTCGCAATATGTACTTCGGCATTTTTTAAACGACTTCTTTTAGAGACCCTTCTATTTAGTGGCAACCTGGTAACAGCTTTGATAATTTTTGAGCTTAAGCTTGTATAGACTTAATTGTTTCCAGCAGAATTTAAGATTACCATTGTATCGAATTTGATTTTGTTTGTACATTGCGCAACCTTTTCCATTGAAACTGAATATGCAAATGCTTTACTGCTGCAGGTGCCGAGTTACTCAAATGTACGCCATTAGCAAATCTTTATTTCCATTTTATGATCACTCCGCACATTACGGACGTAATCCCCCCAATAAAAAGGTCGTAAGACACTCGGAATGTAGATGGTAGATGTGATCGATAGAGTCGAGGAGATGCAAATGGGCGAGGGAGAGAGAGAGAGCGAGAGAGGTTGTCGTATTATCATCAAGATGTGATTTAGGAGATGTAGTAACCGGTGTTGCTACTTGCTAGGCGAAGGCGATGGAAACGTCCGAAACAAACGGTAATCAGGATCTATTCAGTATTAAGTTAATTACTGGCGCGTAACACGATGGGCGTGAAGATTGATTTATCCCGGTGGGCTGGGGCTGCTTTGTCTGGGGCCGCGGGGGGCGCCAATCCCCCGTAGACATAGGACCCGTAAATACACGGACCCTTGCTAAACACGCAAACAATACCAAGAATCTAAATTGAAACTTACCGTCACCATTAATTACAATTGAAAAGTTTTCACTTCGGAAGTTACCAGAATAGAACATGCTTGAAAATTTACAAATTGGCAATGTTTATTTTTAATTTATTCACAAAACTTTTCGTTATGTAGTGTATGAAAGCTATGTATTAAGCCATCCTGAAAATACAGGCGCTCCTGTCTATTGTAAGTGTGTTTAATAATACTGGCGTCAATAATGGCAACCGAAACTGGCGTAAAACGTATTAATCTGGATTTCAGAACAATGATACATATTTACCTAGTTTAATTAATGACCCTCGGAACGAATTATATAAATGGCGTACAGCGATAATATCGCGTGATATTAATCATTCTATTTTGGTGTGTATGATTTACACAAAAGACAGATGGTAGCCCTGTTTGCGTATGGAATGTAACAATATACCGATTCTAATCCGGGATAGATTTGAATAAATTTTATTGTCACAGCAAGAATTACTCGAAACTGCCAGAATTGTTGGTAAATTTTGAAGATTTTCAATTAAAACAAAGCTGTTTTTCCATCCATAAAATTCAATTTGTAATTATCACGACTATTGTTTAAGACTTGCGGTAAGGGACGCTTTGTTTCATTGTCCACCGCATAAATTGCGGACGATAAATCACGCCTTTCCAGAAAGACATTTGTGTAGGTATATCGTTAAGTTACGCTGGGGCAATTTTCGAGATAAAAATTTTTCACAAAAGCGTAATGAGGACCCGCCGCGCCGCGCCGCGTCGGCCAAATGGTGTATAATTTAGAATAGAGAAAAATCGTAGAGAGAGAGAGCGAACGTTTCTGGGAAGTGGGCTGCACAAAGAAAACAACGGCCACGAAAATAAATTACGGAGTAAATAAGCGTGCAAACCGAATAGGCTTCATCTAGATTAAATGAGAAATAAGCTCTTTGAACGGTCGAAAGGAAAACAAGTTCTAAAACTGTCGGGGAACTTTTCAGGATGCGAATATATTTCATAAAGCTAGGGGAGAGGCCCACAATGGACCTCTCTTTCTGTATAATCACTTATACTTGGGCGAGCGTTCGCCCTGTCAAACGCTGCAGGGACTTCACAATTCACAAAGCTGTCTTCAAAGAGGCCTTTCTTGTGCCCCGAGAAAGTATAATTGCGTTCATGTCGACGTGCACTGTGTGCTGTTTTGTTGCGCGTGTTCCATTACCCACGAAAACAACGAAGAAACAAACAAAAAAACTAATGAATGCTCTTAGACCCTTCCGGGGTGCGCGGCGCGTTGCACCGAAGGCCAAACCGCTTCGCCACGGTGCGCACCCTTGATTACATTTATCCTTACTAATAGTATAGAGCCAAGGAGCCATGGCGCAGTTTCAAGCTCAGCAAGAATTTTTAATTAATTCTTTAACACGTTCGCTGCCACTACAATTGAGATTGCACATACATAGTTTTTTCGCCAGTTACTTTGGTCTAGGAAGATAAATCATTCTTTCTTTCTTAAAAAAAGGAGGGAGGGGAGTAAACTGTGTAAAAGTGGCTCTACCATCAACATGTTCCACGAGCCACCACTGCTAATAATACATTAATGCATTTGTAAACGCAATCTATAATTACACATTACCATAAAAGTTACCCAACGTCATCATTTTACAAATGATGGATTCAAGGATAAACGCTTCCGTTCACCATTTCACCAATAAATCGGCTTAATATTTTGTAATGACTTTCATCAATTAACTCTCTCTCTTTCTCTCTCTCTCTCGAAACGTGTTTTGCAAGACTATCAACAATTTTCATTTGAGCAGACGTGGCGTATTGATTAGATATTTCATGCATCAACCTTTTACTTCATTCTAAAAATTATAATAATTCATTGTAATCATCACAGGTATCCAAGGGGTCAGCGACCTTGAACATTCAGCCATATATTTATAATGTTTGCACGGAGTTGTCAGTTAAAATATGCCAGTTTTCACTGGTAAAATATGCCAATTTTGACTATCAAAAGATGCCGGTTTTGACAGTTAAAATATGTCAGTTTTGACTGGTAAAATAAACCCATTTTTTTAACCCATTAACGTAACGCTAAAGAAGTGTGCGTTAAGGGACTAATTTAGTTTATTTTATTTAATATACACGGCAACGCCATTTCTTCACAATAATTTCTGAAAACTATTCTATGTTTATAAACAAAACTAAAACTTAAACTAACTATGCCAATTTTGACTAATGAAATATGCCAAGTTTGCAGGTTAAAATATGCCAGTTTTGACTGGTAAAATGTGCCAGTTTTGACAGTTAAAATATGCCAATTTTGACAGTTAAAATATGCCAGTCCTGACTGGTAAAATTCGCCAATTTTGACTATTAAAATATATCCGTTTTGACAGCTAAAATAGGTCAGGTTTGACTGATAAAATATGCCAATTTTGACTATCAAAATATGCCAATTTTGGCTAGTGAAATATACAATTTTTGACATTAAAATATGCCAGTTTTGACAGTCAATATACGTTAGTTTTTACTGGTGCAATATGCCAATTTTGACTACTAAAATATGACAGTTTTGACAGTTAAAATATGCCAATTTTAACAATTAAAATATATACCAGTTTTTACTGGTAAAATATGCCAGTGTTCAGTGGTAAAATATATCAATTTTGACTATAAAAATATGCCAGTTTTGACAGTCCAAATATGCCAGTTTTGACAGCTAAAGTATATGCCAGTTTTGACAGTTAAAATATGCCGGTTTTGACAGTTAAAATATGCCAATTTTGACTACTGAAATATGCTAGTTTTGATAGGTAAAATATACCAGTGTTCACTGGTAAAATATGCCAATTTTGGCTGGTAAAATATTCCAATTTTGACTATTAAAATATACCAGGTTTGACGGTTAAAATTTACCAGTTTTGACTGATACAATATGCCAATTTTGACTAATAAAATATGCCAATTTTGACTATTAAAATATGCTAATTTTGACAGTTAAAATATACCAGTTTTCATTGATACAATATGCCACTTTTGACTATTAAAATATGCCAATTTTGACAGTTAAAATATGCCAGTTTTGACTGATACAATATGGCAATTTTGATTAGTAAAATATGTCAATTTTGACTATTAAAATATGCCAATTTTGACTATTACAATATGCCAGTTTTGAGAGTTACAATATGCCAGTGTTCACTGGTAAAATATCTCAATTTTGACTATTCAAATATGCCAGTTTTGACAGTTCATATATGCCAGTTTTGGCTGGTAAAATATGCCAATTTCGACTATCAAAATATGCCAGTTTTGACAGTTAAAATATACCAATAATGGCTGTTAAAATATGCCAATTTTGACAATCAAAATATGCCAGTTTTGACAATTAAAATATGTCAGTTTTGACAGTTAAAATATGCCAATTTAAATATGCTAATTTCGTCACGTAAAATATACCAGAGTTCACTGGTAAAATATCTCAATTTTGACTATTCAATTATGCCAGTTTTGACAGTTCATATATATAATATACACGACAGCGCCATTTCTTTACAATAATTTTTGAAAACTATTCTATGTTTATAAACAAAACTAAAACTAACTATGCTAATTTTGACTAATTAAATATGCCAGGTTTGCAGGTTAAAATATGCCAGTTTTGACTGGTAAAATATGTTATTTTTGACAGTTCAAATTTGCCAGTTTTGGCTGGTAAAATATGCCAATTTTGACTATTAAAATATGCTAGTTTTGACAGCTAAAATATATGCCAGTTTTGATAGTTAAAATATGCCAGTTTTGACAGTTAAAATTTGTCAATTTTTACTATTCAAATATGCCCGTTTTGACAGTTAAAATATATGCCAGTTTTGAATGGTGAAAAATGCCAATTTTTACTATTCAAATATGCTAGTTTTGGCAGTTAAAATATGCCAGTTTTTACTGGTAAAGTATGCCAATTTTATTTTTTTTAAATATGCCATTTTAACAAGAACTGCGCAAAATAATAATTAATCGGTTGTTTGATTTTTATTCGAAAAATAGTCAATTAACCGATAATTTCATTAATCGATTATTTGAATAATCGATCATTCAATTATTAGATTAATCGATCAGTTGATTATTTTATTAAACGATTATTTTGATTAATCGATACAATCGATTTTTGAAAATAATCAATAATCGATTAATTATTTCCATAATCGAACACCCCTACTAGTATGTATTAAGAATAAGAAAAAATAGCAAATAACATTCATTCGATTAGAGTGTGACTCTAAGGTGATTTATTACTTGAAGGCTAATTTACAATTGACGTAAATTACACAATATCCTCCGGCCGCTAAATTTCCACATTGGTACGCATTACTACACGCGTAAGTTCTCTCGCATAACACCAAAACATAATGAATTGCATTGGTGATTGCAAATTTAACGAATATCTGAAATACGATTACAATTCGGAGCAGGAACCGGAAAGGGAAACATCAGAAATAATATAATAATAATAATAATAATAATAATAAATCGTTTATTGACCATGCCTTACAAACATAACATAAATTCTTACAAATACAAGTAATTACATCATGGTCAAATGGACTAGAATCAGTTTCGCTATCTGGTCTTTTATTTACCAGACAACGAAACTGATCTTCCTTCTAGCCCTTAATAATTAATCATTAGCTTATTAATATATACATACACATAAACATACATAAACACATATTCATGTGCATGCATACACACGCACACATACATATACTTATACACACACTCATGCATAAACTATTTACATTAATATGTTTAAACTTAGTCTACGTATTATGATGTTTTTGAGAGTCATACAGTGCCATGGAATATTTGAGTTTGAAAGCAATATAACTACCATAAGCGAATGTTACCGAATTCATGCATTTAGTTATGGCGTAAGAGAAGGATTTCTTATATAACTGTAATCTGTGTCTTGGAATCGTAAGAAGACCACGACTTCTAATATTAATATTATGTATGTCACTTCTGTATGAGATTTTATTATACAAGTAAGGTGGGCATTTCGTACTAAGTATTTTGTAATAAAAGCAACCAGCATGTAGCACTCGTCGATTTTGCATGTTCAACCATCCACACTCCTGCAGTTTATGAGAGATTCTGGCTCTCCGCTGAATTCCAAAAATCAGTCGCATACACGAGTTCTGCATCCTCTGTATTCTTTGTACATCTTGTTGATCTATGAAGTTATTGTAAAGAGTATCACAATAATTAAAATTAGAGAGAACTAGAGTGTCGCACAAGAGCATCTTGGTATTTTTATTAAGAATGAGTCGGTTTAAATAGATACTTTTTAATGCAGCGTATGATCTTCGTAATAATTGACTAGTATTTTCTTTAAATTTAAGTTTACAGTCTAAGTAAAGCCCAAGGTTCTTTACAGAGTTGCTTACAGGGATGTGTTGACCATTTATTGTGATTTTCAGGTCTCTTGCTGCGATAGCTTGGCTTTTAGTAGGCCCAAATACCATTAGTTTAGTTTTAGACTCATTAATGCAGAGTGAGTGAATAGTAGACTCCTTTACTAAAGTATGTAAGTCCATATTAAGTTTATCCTGTGCTTCTGCAATATCCTGTATGTTAAAAGAGATGTAAAGCTGCGTGTCGTCTGCGTAGAGGTGATATGACGAATGAGAGATGTCATAGCAAAGAGAAGAAGTATAAATTGAGTAAATGAGTGGTCCTAAAATAGTACCCTGACCTACACCACACGTTACATTGAGGGAAGATGATGTTTGATTATCAATAACCACCCTTTGTGTTCGATTACGAAAGTAACTGCTCAGTAGTTTAATTGCGTCTGGTCCAAATCCGACAAAATTAAGAATAGAAATTAGTGTTTGATGGTTTATCATATCGAAAGCCTTACTGTAGTCTAATAGAACAAGTGCAGTAACTTTACCACAGTCAGTGGCTCGAACAATGTCATCTACAATGTGAGTAAGGGCACTGCAGCAACTAAAACCAGGTCTAAAGCCGGATTGTAATTTGGGTAGAATGTCATAAGAGTCTAAATGTTTACGTAATTGTTTCTCAAGTACTTTTTCAAGGATTTTTGAAAGCGCAGGTAATATATTTATTGGCCGTAAATCATTAGTTGATTGGGGGTTATTATTTTTAGATATAGGAACAACAAGTGATTCTTTCCATAAATCAGGAAAATAACTTTTATTTATACATGAATTGATAATATGAGTCACATATTCCAATATAGCAGGACAGCACATTTTAATTAATTTAATGTTGACACCATCAACACCTGTAGCGTTGGACTTTACAGATTTTATAATGTTCAACACCTCCAAGTCGGAAACAGGCACGAATTTTAAAAGGTTACGAAATTCAGTTTTTTTATTGTTATTATAGAAACTTAGTTTATTTTTATCTGGAGGAATTGCCTGGACTTGATTAACTAGATGGTGATTAATGTGGTTTACATTTTTAAGATGTTCAGGAATAACTGGGGTTTCCTTTCCGTAGATATTAAGTTTTTTTAGTTCAACCCACATTTGCTTTTTATTATTACCTGCCTTTTCACATGAGTATTGCAGGTACGCTCGCTGTTCAGCACGAATTGCCTTGGTTGTTAAATTGCGCATACTTTTATAGAACTCAAAATGCACTGGGTTTTTTGATTTTCTATACCGTTTGCTAGCATTATCTCTAATTTTCATCATTTGCTTCAGATTATATGTTAACCAAGGGGCATCCTTTCTAGAGGTGCAAAATGATTTAATTGGTGCATGAAAATCAAAAAGTGATAACAGTTTTTTATTGAATAATGTTAGTTTAGCATCTATGTTGTCGATGTCATAAATTTCAAACCAGTTTAATTTGTAAAAGTCGGAAAGGAATATGTCGTAATTAAGATGTTTAAAATCACGAGAATTGATAGTTTTAGGTGCTACCTTTCCACGATCGACTAGCCATTCGCAATAAACTAAAGAGTGATCAGACAAGTCAATAACGTCAGTTACCCCTGAATTGCTTATGTTATTGCATTCGTTGGTAATGATTAAATCTAACAACGACTCGGAAGTTGGAGTTATTCGCGTAGGTTCAGATATTATTTGTTGAAGTGACAGGGAATTAAGTAGAGCACAAAAGGATTTACTTGATGCAGTAACATGTAATAAATTTATATTGAAGTCGCCAAGACATAATATGTGGTCGTATAGGAGACTGTATTCAAGCATATATTTTTCAAATAAGTCCAGAAAATCTTTAAAATCGCCACTTGGGGGCCTGTAGACTACGCCCACTGCATACGTTTTTTGATTTAAGGTTAATTTTAACCATAAGTGCTCAGCGACTGGTAACGATTCAACATGCAAAACCGAATAATTCAAAGTATTTTTGATATAAAATGCAACACCACCGCCATGACTCGGTCGATCATTCCGTATGAAGTTGTAACCATCCAGAGTGAGTGAATGACTAGTATTTGCATCTGATAGCCAAGTTTCTGTAACAGCAATCAAATCAAAATTTGTTACATGGCAATTCGCTTTAAATAAATCAAACTTGTTAGATATAGATCTTACGTTGATATGACAAGCCTTTAAGGTGTTACGGTGCATAATAAAACAAATATCTTAGAGAAATTGACTAAATCAAAGTAGCTCCGTTGACAATGATATTAAATGGTTTATACAGGTATTTCAAAAACATATATTAGAAAATAAAGGCATATAAAATGGATAGAGAAAGGTTACAGAGTTTAAAGATACATATCTAAACGTTACCTGAATTTAACTTCAAAACATTAATAATAAAAATATTAATAAAACAAAACAAAGATAAAAAGCTAGAATAGATTTAAATGCGCTTAAACGTACAGTGTAATACTAAAAGTATCTTTAACTGGTATGACATTAGCAGAACTTCTATTTCTTGTTTTCTAATTTACCATCAGATCTAGTTTTTGGCTTCTGTTTTTCATTTTTTGCGACTAATACTCTAGCAATATTTTGTTTGTCCGGTGGCTTTTCATTCACTGTATTGGGTCCAGTCAGCGGCAGTGTTATGGGTATTTGCATACGTATTTCCTCGCCTGATTTATTTATCTTCTCAGTAGTTGGAGTTGCAGGGGCACTGATTGCTTTCGGCTCGCAATAAGACAAGCTCTCATCCAGACTGTCTTCAACTAGTTGCTCAGCAGTGTAATAACTGCCGTTTATGATGAGTTTTTGGCCTTTTATATAAGCGTTATTCTCTTTGTTTTCCCTTGCTCTTTTCAGATGATTCCTTAGGATTTTATGATCTCTTCTTTCTGCTTCGGTTTGATCGCGATTTATATATATATATTTTCCCTTCAACTTTGAACTCTTCTGCAGTACTTTAAGTTTTGTTAAGAAGGACAAGAATTCAACTAAAATTGGTGAATTTGAGTTTTTTCCTAACCGGTATACGTTATTCAGATCCTTTACACTTATTTCAACGTCTAGCAGTTCATTGAGTTTTCCAATAACGTGGCCTACTATATCTCCTCCACTTTCAGTTGTTAGCCCAAAGATTATTATATTATTTCGTCTTAGTTTTCTCTCGATAATTTCATTTTGTTCTATTATCTTATTACTTTCAATTTCTATATCAAGCACTTTTCTATGTATAACCTCTATTTTTAATGATAATCTGGTTTCAGTCGCTTCAATTTTATTTAGTAGGTCGTTTCTGGTTTTTACAATTTCATCTAGTATTAACTTAATATCAGTCATAATAGATATGGGTATTGTAGAATTATGAATTATTTAATTACGAAGTATGAATCAATTATTAGACACAGAATACACGCTTCACCACAAGGGGCCGATCATGTGGACTTTTAACAACAACAAACAAAGAAGGCCACGGATAGGAAAAACACAGTGTTATACAGTGGATAATAAGGGAGTATTCAAATGTACTAATATGTATAGAAAATGAGAAACCAGATTCTAGAATTAAATTAATAAAAGATAAATAAAAATAAGCGGTTCAATAAACCCAGATTTAATATAAATACAATGCGAGGCGATTTTGTGTTTTTTTCTTTTACTTTTTCCACAAAAAGAAGGAGAGGAAATATACGCGGCCTTGTAAGGCCGTGCTCGATCGTTAGGATTTATAGACCCAAAATTAAATTAATTAATATAAGTAGCATCTGGAAAATAATGGTATCACGAGAGCCACCACCGCAGCCAGGATATCCTTATGATTGATAATGACGTAACGTGGTCGCGTTAAGCACATAAATGATGATGACGTATGAAATCGATTTTTTCCTTCGCAATAATTGCGTTTGAAAGTTGAATAGGCCTGATGAGGACGCCGTGGGCGGTGATTCTGGGAAATTTCAAATTGTCCCACAAAAAGTATCCAATTTAAAATCTATTCGAGATCCCACTCAAGTTTCATCCTCTTTCTGGCCCCGTCTCACTCAGATGGCTATCAAAATATTATCGTACTCGACATGCGTCCGATCCATCATCGACTCTCGAGTGAGCCATCCCGGCTAGTCCGGCTAATGCTAATGAGCCTATCATTAGGAAGGCATATTAATACTTATTTATGCAGCCGCATTACGTTTTCACGAGCAAAAAACATATCTAATATGATTCATGTTATTAGACATAGTTATTCTCCTGGAAATCATTATTTTATATTGCTTGCAGATTATACAATCACATTCTATCCAAATCGTTTTAAGCGTCATTACACTGTAACAATGCTAAATACTGCAGGTGAAAATCTTTTCGAAAATTTGCTATTTAAGATTGCTGAAATTTTTAACGTCAATCGATTTAACCAGCTCTTCTGTTAAAAAAATGTGCACTTTAATGGTCTGCGATGATTATTAAAAAAATGATTTTTTCGATTTATTCCATTTTCGATTATTTTTTTTTGATCCGAAGCACGGATTTGAAAACCGCGTTCGATTTTTTTTTCAAATTTTCCATAAAGTTCATGGTAACTTACCAACATTTTTGCTTTTTTTTCCAGATGGATTTTTTAACGCCAATCGATTTAGCTTGTTCTTCTGATAAAAAAGGTATTACATAAGGATCTGCGATGATTATTAAAAAAAGTTGATTTTATCGATTTTTTCCATTTTCTGGCTTTAAATTGATTCTTCATATTTCCTTTACAATAGGACTTGAATCATTCGTTACGCATGAAAACTGAGTTTCATACGAAATTACGACACTTCAGTATTTATAATGCAAATTGTGGTTTAGATAATGCAAAATAAATTAATAAAAACCGCTCCACGACACGAAATTTGAATGTTTAATGTGGACACCGTGACCGGTGTGACATGTATGACTGTATGACACGTCTCGCATTTATTTTTCACTCGACTCGCTTAGATATTCGCCGACACGACACAATGGCCAGAATACCTGAATGTAGCGTTAGCTTTTTATTACGATAATGTATCCGTGTGCGTGAAATATTAAATTGTTTCCGTTAAGAGTCGCCCCGTGGGACCAGCAATTTCTCTCCGCCATCAACATTTGTTTTCATTATTATTGTATGTAATTTTTCTAGACTGAGTTACGAAATGAAGAATTCTGATTTTATGTTATTTTGAGAAAAATCGTCATATAATCGTGTAATCTATCTTCGATATCGAGAATGAAGACTTCAAGAAGAGATTCAATGACAAATTTCAAGAGTCACAAAAAATCTGCCCCAAGTCATTCTGAGGTTGAGCAATTTTTCAAGCGCTTAAAAAAATATAAAAACAATTGCCAGAAACTGAAAAATTTCCAGAAATACTCAAAACTGTGTCTAGTTTACGTTCCTAAAAAAAACTCAAAATACACCTTCAGCAGTTTTCGAAATAATCGCACGAGAACTGTACTTAAGTCATTCTGAGGTCGTGCAATTTTGTAAGCGCTTAAAAATTATAAAAACAATTGCCAGAAACTGAAAAATTTCCAGAAATACTCAAAACTGTGTCTAGTTTACGTTCCTAGAAAAAACTCAAAACACCCCTTTAGCAGTTTTCGAAATAATCGCACGAGAACTGAACTTGAGTTATTCTGAGGTCGCGCAATTTTGCAATCGCTTAAAAATTATAAAAACAATTACCAGAAACTGAAAAATTTCCAGAAATACTCAAAACTGTGTCTAGTTTACGTTACTAAAAAAAGCTCAAAATACATCTTCAGCAGTTTTCGAAATAATCGCACGAGAACTGAACTTGAGTCATTCTGAGGTCGCGCAATTTTACAAACGCTTAAAAAAATATAAAAACAATTTCCACAAACTGAAAAATTTCCAAAAATATTCAGAACTGATTGTAGTTTATGTTCCTTAAAAACCCTAAAACATCCCTTCGGTAGTTTTCGAAATAATCGCACGAGAACTGCACTTGAGTCATTCTGAGGTCGCGCAATTTTCCAAACGCTTAAAAAAATATAAAAACAATTTCCACAAACTGAAAAATTTCCAAAAATATTCAGAACTGATTGTAGTTTATGCTCCTTAAAAACCCTAAAACATCCCTTCGGTAGTTTTCGAAATAATCGCACGAGAACTGCACTTGAGTCATTCTGAGGTCGCGCAATTTTCCAAACGCTTAAAAAAAATTTAAAAGCAATTTCCACAAACTGAAAAATCTCCAAAAATATTCAGAACTGATTGTAGTTTGTGTTCCTTAAAAACCCTAAAACATCCCTTCGGTAGTTTTCGAAATAATCGCACGAGAACTGCACTTGAGTCATTCTGAGGGCGCGCAATTTTCCAAACGCTTAAAAAAATATAAAAACAATTTCCACAAACTGAAAAATTTCCAAAAATATTCAGAACTGATTGTAGTTTATGCTCCTTAAAAACCCTAAAACATCTCTTCAGTAGTTTTCGAAATAATCGCACGAGAACTGTACTTAAGTCATTCGGAGGTCGCGCCATTTTACAAGCGCCAGAAACTGAAATATTTACAGAAATACTCAAGTAACTTCGTAGGGTGAGAAGTAATCATTATTTCTCTCACGATATCGATAGCTGAGAAGCGTTAATGAACTTTTTTTTCTGAATTCATTGAAATTATAATGTTCTCGCCATGTTCAACCGAAATCCCATGTCCATCGATACATCCACCGATTCATTCAACAGCAGCAGAAAATTACAACGCCATTAGCCATCATCCCGTCATTATTACTTCAATGTATCTCTCATCATAACGGGAAGTTATTCGTCCTTTTTTTTTGTTTGCTTTTATTTTTCCACATAATTCCGGCCGCAGATGTGGTTTTAATGTTCATCGTAGAATTTGGCCGGACGCCAAATGAAAACTACAGGCCCATATATTTTATTTAAATCATTTAACAAACGCCCGCAACATATTATTATTTAATGTCGTCATAGAGACGGAACGCGCTAAATAATTACGACCATAATTCACGGCCATTGTGCATATTTCGGTTTTATTTGCGTTATTTTTTCTGTTTCGGTAATGGAAATTAAACACTCTCGTTTCGGTGTGGAGATTCGGGAAAACATAGGAAATATGTAGGAACTTGAGGACTTGGGTAAAGCTTCCACATATACTCTGGCCGCGCTATGAAGGCGTCTGAGGCGATTAATGAAGGGTCGGAAGAGCCGCCCTCATCAGAAGTGATTGGATATTTTGTTACTTTACACTCACTGATGTTTACACTTTACTTGCTAGCTATTGGTGCACTAGCGGTTTCTGTATATAAATGAGGTTTTTAAAAGGTTATAGAAAGCGCCTCAGATGCCTTCATAGCGCGGCCAGACTTTATCACAATTGATTTCAGCAGGTTTTTCCAAAAAATCTTATTTCCTATTTTGTATCTTTTTTTGTAGAGATTTCTTTAAACTCACTTTTATATGAAGTTGGCCACTGAAATATTTGTGTTAAAGGCCGCATTTTGCTACTTTTTCAAAATGTTTCTAAGATTTAAGGCCTTTTCAATGTTGTAATTAAAGTAGCTCTGTTAGATTTTTAAAATAATTTTAACGTTCGAAAGTTCTTGTTTAAAAATGCTGCTATGAAATGGGAAAGACTGGATCGGAGGCGGACGTATAGCCTTAATATAAAAAAGTATTTAATTTTAAGATTACTAATGCTTAAGGTACTAGAACATGTAATAAAGGGTAATTCTTGTTTGTTGATTATCAAACCCTTATATTTCATTGTGAATTGTATATATTTGTTAGTACAGTACAAATTTTGTAGCATCTTTCCTTTATGGATCATTAATATAACAAATAACAATTAATTACTTAAAACTTTAAACAATGGACAATTCATTTCTGTTTTTTTTTATAGACTCGCCGATATAGTCAGTTACTCTCGGTGAATTGCCGGTTTTAATGAATGCCCATTGTGCCATCAACCCTCAGGTCTCGATTGAAAGGCCATCTCTGGATAAAGGCTCAATGATGTGTAACATTTCGATCGCGGCGAAAGAAAAACGAGCCGGAGAGGAAGCGGCGAAGAAAGAGAGAAGAAGCGCATGCACATAAACATCGTCCTGTATCTAATTTATTTAAGAAAGCACGCAAGTTTTTTCCCCCCATTCCCGGCTTCAATGGAGAGGAGAGGACGAATACAGGACACAGTCCACTGCCCGCAAATATGAGAATAACAGTACCGCAAGTCATACATAAACCATTATGTCCGTATCGGGTGGATCCACGACAAATTCAATTTTTCAACAGCTTCAAAAATAAACGAAACAATGCACAAATCCTATCGTATTAGTGCCAGTCCGTGGATAAGTTCGAATTTGAATTCGAACTGTGGAGGAGGAAGAGGAAGCGATAAATTTCGGACGCATTATTCCACGGAAACTCGGATTAGATGTCGAAAAGGGAACAACAACTGTTTCTGCTCAAATATGCATATAGAATCAGACCTGTGTACAGCTGCCTATTGTGTGTCGTTCTCTCCGTCTCTCCTTCGTATTGGATTACCGACAGTTTCGCAAACTCGGCGTCGTCGTCTACTTTGTTTCAACTCTTTATTCACGCTCGTGCTCTCGTTCGATTGTTAGAGGAAACGTGAGTGGCGCCGATGTATTAATCATATTTCAGAAGATTCGGTATCTCATGTCATCTTGAATATGAATTTTACGTTAATTTATACGTTGGAAAAATATCATTTGTCTAAATGAAATATGCAAACTGTAAAATTAGTTTTTATTTTCAATTACCTGACACGTGTCTCGATCATTAGGGATCATTATCATAATTAAACTTCATGTTGCGCAAGGTATTAACTAGCACATCTGGAATCAAAGCCCTAAATAAACAAATTAGAAACAACTTTACTTGTTGCAGAAAGCATTAGATAAATACAAGAAAACTAAATGTAGCCTGAATATATGAATATTCAACCTGTTCATATATTCAGGCTACATTTCGTTTTCTTGTATTTATCTAAAGCCCTAAATGATGTACCCTATCTTACTTCTCATACACCAAATGGAAAATTAAGAATTTATTACTTTTTAACAGATTTTGAGCTTTTGAAGCAAATTCCTTCAAAGATGAATTTTCTACGATTTTTCAAAGCGTTGAATGCATTTTTTGTCATCACAATTTAAGTTTGAATTGTTGTAATTTTATTAAAAGTTATGTTATGGCGATTATTTTCATGGAAAATCAAGAATGTACTACTTTTTAATGGATTTTGAGCTTTTGAAGCAAATCCCTTTAAAGATGAATTTTCTACGATTTTTCAAAGCGCTGAATGCATTTTTTTTTGTCATCACAATTTAAGTTTGAATTGTGATTTTATTAAAAGCTATGTTATGGTGATTATTTTTATGGAAAATCAAGAATGTATTACTTTTTAATGGATTTTGAGCTTTTGAAGCAAATTCCTTCAAAGATGAATTTTCTACGATTTTTCAAAGCGTTGAATGCATTTTTTTTTGTCATCACAATTTAAGTTTGAATTGTTGTAATTTTATAAAAAGCCATGTTATGGTGATAATTTTTATGGAAAATCAAGAATGTACTACTTTTTAATGGATTTTGAACTTTTGAAGCAAATTCCTTTAAAGATGAATTTTCTACGAATTTTTAAAGCGTTGAATGTATTTTTTGTCATCACAATTTAAGTTTGAATTGTTGTAATTTTATAAAAAGCTATGTTATGGTGATTATTTTTATGGAAAATCAAGAATGTACTACTTTTTAATGGATTTTGAGCTTTTGAAGCAAATTCCTTCAAAGATGAATTTTCTACGATTTTTCAAAGCGTTGAATGCATTTTTTTTGTCATCACAATTTAAGTTTGAATTGTTGTAATTTTATAAAAAGCTATGTTATGGTGATTATTTTTATGGAAAATCAAGAATGTACTACTTTTTAATGGATTTTGAGCTTTTGAAGCAAATTCCTTCAAAGATGAATTTTCTACGATTTTTCAAAGCGTTGAATGCATTTTTTTTGTCATCACAATTTAAGTTTGAATTGTTGTAATTTTATAAAAAGCTATGTTATGGTGATAATTTTTATGGAAAATCAAGAATGTACTACTTTTTAATGGATTTTGAGCTTTTGAAGCAAATTCCTTTAAAGATGAATTTTCTACGAATTTTTAAAGCGTTGAATGTATTTTTTGTCATCACAATTTAAGTTTGAATTGTTGTAATTTTATAAAAAGCTATGTTATGGTGATAATTTTTATGGAAAATCAAGAATGTACTACTTTTTAATGGATTTTGAGCTTTTGAAGCAAATTCCTTCAAAGATGAATTTTCTACGATTTTTCAAAGCGTTGAATGCATTTTTTTTGTCATCACAATTTAAGTTTGAATTGTTGTAATTTTATAAAAAGCTATGTTATGGTGATTATTTTTATGGAAAATCAAGAATGTACTACTTTTTAATGGATTTTGAGCTTTTGAAGCAAATTCCTTCAAAGATGAATTTTCTACGATTTTTCAAAGCGTTGAATGCATTTTTTTTTGTCATCACAATTTAAGTTTGAATTGTTGTAATTTTATAAAAAGCTATGTTATGGTGATAATTTTTATGGAAAATCAAGAATGTACTACTTTTTAATAGATTTTGAGCTTTTGAAGCAAATTCCTTCAAAGATGAATTTTCTACGAATTTTCAAAGCGTTGAATGCATTTTTTTTTGTCATCACAATTTAAGTTTGAATTGTTGTAATTTTATAAAAACCCATGTTATGGTGATAATTTTTATGGAAAATCAAGAATGTACTACTTTTTAATGGATTTTGAGCTTTTGAAACAAATTCCTTTAAACATGAATTTTCTACGATTTTTTAAAGCGTTGAATGCATTTTTTTTGTCATCACAATTTAAGTTTGAATTGTTGTAATTTTATTAAAAGCCATGTTATGGCGATGATTTTAATGGAAAATCAAGAATGTACTATTTTTTAATGGATTTTGAGCTTTTGAAGCAAATTCCTTCAAAGATGAATTTTCTACGATTTTTCAAAGCGTTGAATGCATTTTTTTTGTCATCACAATTTAAGTTTGAATTGTTGTAATTTTATTAAAAGCTATGTTATGGCGATTATTTTATTGGAAAATCAAGAATGTATTACTTTTTAATGGATTTTGAACTTTTGAAGCAAATTCCTTTAAAGATGAATTTTTTACGATTTTTCAAAGAGTAGAATGCATTTTTTGTCATCACAGTTTAAGTTTGAATTGTTGTAATTTTATTAAAAGCTAAGTTATGGCGATTATTTTTATGGAAAATCAAGAATGTATTACTTTTTAATGGATTTTGAGCTTTTGAAGCAAATTCCTTTAAAGATAAATTTTCTACGATTTTTCAAAGCGTAGAATGCATTTTTTGTCATCACAGTTTAAGTTTGAATTGTTGTAATTTTTTTAAAAGTTATGTTATGGCGATTATTTTTACGGAAAATCAAGAATGTATTACTTTTTAATGGATTTTGAGCTTTTGAAGCAAATTCCTTCAAAGATGAATTTTCTACGATTTTTCAAAGCGTTGAATGCATTTTTTGTCATCACAATTTACGTTTGAATTGTTGTAATTTTATTAAAAGCTCTGTTATGGTGGTTATTTTTATGGAAAATCAAGAATGTATTTCTTTTTAATGGATTTTGAGCTTTTCAAACAAATTCCTTTAAAAATTAATTTTCTACGATTTGTTGTACGAATTGTTGTAATTTTATTAAAAGCCATGTTATGGCGATGATTTTAATAGAAAATCAAGAATGTATTACTTTTTAATGGATTTTGAGCTTTTCAAACAAATTCCTTTAAAAATTAATTTTCTACGATTTTTCAAAGCGTTGAATGCATTTTTTGTCATCACAATTTAAGTTTGAATTGTTGTAATTTTAGAAAAAGCCATGTTATAGCGATGATTTTAATGGAAAATCAAGAATGTATTATTTTTTAATGGATTTTGAGCTTTTCAATCAAATTCCTTTAAAAATGAATTTTCTACGATTTTTCAAAGCGTTGAATGCATTTTTTGTCATCACAATTTAAGTTTGAATTGTTGTAATTTTAGAAAAAGCCATGTTATAGCGATGATTTTAATGGAAAATCAAGAATGTATTATTTTTTAATGGATTTTGAGCTTTTCAATCAAATTCCTTTAAAAATGAATTTTCTACGATTTTTCAAAGCGTTGAATGCATTTTTTGTCATCACAATTTAAGTTTGAATTGTTGTAATTTTAGAAAAAGCCATGTTATAGCGATGATTTTAATGGAAAATCAAGAATGTATTATTTTTTAATGGATTTTGAGCTTTTCAAACAAATTCCTTTAAAAATGAATTTTCTACGATTTTTCAAAGCTTTGAATGCATTTTTTGTCATCACAATTTAAGTTTGAATTGTTGTAATTTTATTAAAAGCCATGTTATGGCGATGATTTTAATGGAAAATCAAGAATGTATTACTTTTTAATGGATTTTGAGCTTTTCAATCAAATTCCTTTAAAAATGAATTTTCTACGATTTTTCAAAGCGTTGAATGCATTTTTTGTCATCACAATTTAAGTTTGAATTGTTGTAATTTTAGAAGAAGCTATGTTATGCTGATAATTTTTATGGAAAATCAAGAATGTATTCTTTTTGAATGGATTTTGAACTTTTGAAGCAAATTCCTTTAAAGATGAATTTTCTACGATTTTTCAAAGCGTTGAATGCATTTTTTTTTGTCATCACAATTTAAGTTTGAATTGTTGTAATTTTATTAAAAGCTACGTTATGGCGATTATTTTTATGGAAAATCAATAATGCATTACTTTTTAATGGATTTTGAACTTTTGAAGCAAATTCCTTTAAAGATGAATTTTCTACGATTTTTTAAAGCGTTGAATGCATTTTTTGTCATCAAAATTTAAGTTTGATTTGTTGTAATTTTATTAAAAGCTATGTTATGGCGATGATTTTTATGGAAAATCAAGAATGTATTACATTTTAATGGATTTTGAGCTTTTGAAGCAAATTCCTTTAAAGATGAATTTTCTACGATTTTTCAAAGCGTTGAACGCATTTTTGTCATCACAGTTTAAGTTTGAATTGTTGTAATTTTTTTAAAAGTTATGTTATGGCGATTATTTTTATGGAAAATCAAGAATGTATTACTTTTTAATGGATTTTGAGCTTTTAAAGCAAATTCCTTTAAAGATTATTTTTTTGCGATTTTTCAAAACGTTGAATGCATTTTTTGTCATCACAATTTAAGTTTGAATTGTTGTAATTTTATAAAAAGCTATGTTATGGTGATAATTTTTATGGAAAATCAAGAATGTACTACTTTTTAATGGATTTTGAGCTTTTGAAGCAAATTCCTTCAAAGATGAATTTTCTACGAATTTTCAAAGCGTTGAATGCATTTTTTTTTGTCATCACAATTTAAGTTTGAATTGTTGTAATTTTATAAAAAGCTATGTTATGGTGATAATTTTTATGGAAAATCAAGAATGTACTACTTTTTAATGGATTTTGAGCTTTTGAAGCAAATTCCTTCAAAGATGAATTTTCTACGATTTTTCAAAGCGTTGAATGCATTTTTTTTGTCATCACAATTTAAGTTTGAATTGTTGTAATTTTATAAAAAGCTATGTTATGGTGATTATTTTTATGGAAAATCAAGAATGTACTACTTTTTAATGGATTTTGAGCTTTTGAAGCAAATTCCTTCAAAGATGAATTTTCTACGATTTTTCAAAGCGTTGAATGCATTTTTTTTTGTCATCACAATTTAAGTTTGAATTGTTGTAATTTTATAAAAAGCTATGTTATGGTGATTATTTTTATGGAAAATCAAGAATGTATTACTTTTTAATGGATTTTGAGCTTTTGAAGCAAATTCCTTCAAAGATGAATTTTCTACGAATTTTCAAAGCGTTGAATGCATTTTTTTTTGTCATCACAATTTAAGTTTGAATTGTTGTAATTTTATAAAAACCCATGTTATGGTGATAATTTTTATGGAAAATCAAGAATGTACTACTTTTTAATGGATTTTGAGCTTTTGAAACAAATTCCTTTAAACATGAATTTTCTACGATTTTTTAAAGCGTTGAATGCATTTTTTTTGTCATCACAATTTAAGTTTGAATTGTTGTAATTTTATTAAAAGCCATGTTATGGCGATGATTTTAATGGAAAATCAAGAATGTACTATTTTTTAATGGATTTTGAGCTTTTGAAGCAAATTCCTTCAAAGATGAATTTTCTACGATTTTTCAAAGCGTTGAATGCATTTTTTTTGTCATCACAATTTAAGTTTGAATTGTTGTAATTTTATTAAAAGCTATGTTATGGCGATTATTTTATTGGAAAATCAAGAATGTATTACTTTTTAATGGATTTTGAACTTTCGAAGCAAATTCCTTTAAAGATGAATTTTTTACGATTTTTCAAAGAGTAGAATGCATTTTTTGTCATCACAGTTTAAGTTTGAATTGTTGTAATTTTATTAAAAGCTAAGTTATGGCGATTATTTTTATGGAAAATCAAGAATGTATTACTTTTTAATGGATTTTGAGCTTTTGAAGCAAATTCCTTTAAAGATAAATTTTCTACGATTTTTCAAAGCGTAGAATGCATTTTTTGTCATCACAGTTTAAGTTTGAATTGTTGTAATTTTTTTAAAAGTTATGTTATGGCGATTATTTTTACGGAAAATCAAGAATGTATTACTTTTTAATGGATTTTGAGCTTTTGAAGCAAATTCCTTCAAAGATGAATTTTCTACGATTTTTCAAAGCGTTGAATGCATTTTTTGTCATCACAATTTACGTTTGAATTGTTGTAATTTTATTAAAAGCTCTGTTATGGTGGTTATTTTTATGGAAAATCAAGAATGTATTTCTTTTTAATGGATTTTGAGCTTTTCAAACAAATTCCTTTAAAAATTAATTTTCTACGATTTGTTGTACGAATTGTTGTAATTTTATTAAAAGCCATGTTATGGCGATGATTTTAATAGAAAATCAAGAATGTATTACTTTTTAATGGATTTTGAGCTTTTCAAACAAATTCCTTTAAAAATTAATTTTCTACGATTTTTCAAAGCGTTGAATGCATTTTTTGTCATCACAATTTAAGTTTGAATTGTTGTAATTTTAGAAAAAGCCATGTTATAGCGATGATTTTAATGGAAAATCAAGAATGTATTATTTTTTAATGGATTTTGAGCTTTTCAATCAAATTCCTTTAAAAATGAATTTTCTACGATTTTTCAAAGCGTTGAATGCATTTTTTGTCATCACAATTTAAGTTTGAATTGTTGTAATTTTAGAAAAAGCCATGTTATAGCGATGATTTTAATGGAAAATCAAGAATGTATTATTTTTTAATGGATTTTGAGCTTTTCAATCAAATTCCTTTAAAAATGAATTTTCTACGATTTTTCAAAGCGTTGAATGCATTTTTTGTCATCACAATTTAAGTTTGAATTGTTGTAATTTTAGAAAAAGCCATGTTATAGCGATGATTTTAATGGAAAATCAAGAATGTATTATTTTTTAATGGATTTTGAGCTTTTCAAACAAATTCCTTTAAAAATGAATTTTCTACGATTTTTCAAAGCTTTGAATGCATTTTTTGTCATCACAATTTAAGTTTGAATTGTTGTAATTTTATTAAAAGCCATGTTATGGCGATGATTTTAATGGAAAATCAAGAATGTATTACTTTTTAATGGATTTTGAGCTTTTCAATCAAATTCCTTTAAAAATGAATTTTCTACGATTTTTCAAAGCGTTGAATGCATTTTTTGTCATCACAATTTAAGTTTGAATTGTTGTAATTTTAGAAGAAGCTATGTTATGCTGATAATTTTTATGGAAAATCAAGAATGTATTCCTTTTGAATGGATTTTGAACTTTTGAAGCAAATTCCTTTAAAGATGAATTTTCTACGATTTTTCAAAGCGTTGAATGCATTTTTTTTTGTCATCACAATTTAAGTTTGAATTGTTGTAATTTTATTAAAAGCTACGTTATGGCGATTATTTTTATGGAAAATCAATAATGCATTACTTTTTAATGGATTTTGAACTTTTGAAGCAAATTCCTTTAAAGATGAATTTTCTACGATTTTTCAAAGCGTTGAATGCATTTTTTGTCATCAAAATTTAAGTTTGATTTGTTGTAATTTTATTAAAAGCTATGTTATGGCGATGATTTTTATGGAAAATCAAGAATGTATTACATTTTAATGGATTTTGAGCTTTTGAAGCAAATTCCTTTAAAGATGAATTTTCTACGATTTTTCAAAGAGTTGAACGCATTTTTGTCATCACAGTTTAAGTTTGAATTGTTGTAATTTTTTTAAAAGTTATGTTATGGCGATTATTTTTATGGAAAATCAAGAATGTATTACTTTTTAATGGATTTTGAGCTTTTAAAGCAAATTCCTTTAAAGATTATTTTTTTGCGATTTTTCAAAACGTTGAATGCATTTTTTGTCATCACAATTTAAGTTTGAATTGTTGTAATTTTATAAAAAGCTATGTTATGGTGATAATTTTTATGGAAAATCAACAATGTATTACTTTTTAATGGATTTTGAGCTTTTGAAGCAAATTCCTTTAAAGATGAATTTTCTACGATTTTTCAAAGCGTTGAATGCATTTTTTGTCATCACAATTTAAGTTTGAATTGTTGTAATTTTATTAAAAGCCATGTTATGGGGATTATTTTTATGGAAAATCAAGAATGTATTACTTTTTAATGGATTTTGAGCTTTTAAAGCAAATTCCTTTAAAAATTAATTTTTTGCGATTTTTCAAAGCGTTGAATGCATTTTTTGTCATCACAGTTTAAGTTTGAATTGTCGTTGTTTTATTTAAAGCTATGATATGGTGATTAATTTTCTAGAAAATCAAAAACGTATTGTTTTTTTTAAGAACTTGAGCTTTTGAAGCAAATTCCTCTATAGATTAATTTTATATAAATTTTCAAAGCGATAAAATGCATTCTTTTTGTTGTCACAGTTAAGTTTGGGTTGTTTAACGCATTCCGTGGCGATTACTTTCGTGGAAACACACACACAATAACAATACGTTTAGGTAATTAAAACTTTGTTGTCTGGCATAATTCCAAACTAATCAATACCTTTATAATAACGCAATAAACCGAGTAATTAGTAATAATTCCATGAAATTTATGGTATCCCCACATTTCGTGTGCCTAATTATAATTGCCACAGTCCAGACAACGTTATTATTTTAGGGTAACGAGGATTTTAAATAAAGGAGAACTTCGGTAACAGTCGTGCTGCTGTTATTACGATAATTACACAATTTCGACTAGGAAGAACCGAAAGTATTACGGCAGTAACAGTCGATGGGTTCGCATTAAACACTGTTATTAGCATCAAATATTTAAATGTGTGCATGTTTTGAATTTTTTCGAGTTTAGATTGCACGCCATCGCGATGTCCGCGAGCGCTGATCCAAAACGTAACTGTGGATTCGCCTGCGTTGATATTATCCAATTTTTTTTTTAAGTTTAATTAAAGGCATGTCAAATGTTAGATGGTTAGAACGACGTAATTTTACCATCATCTTTTATTTACTGCTACAGCAGCATATAGCATTGTTACTCAGTAAAAATATTTTGTTCTACAACCAGAAGACACATTGCTATCACATCGCGAAGATTGATTGAATTGAAGATTGCCAAATTTGAACACTTCCAAGCCAATTTTCAAAAATGTAAAAATCACTTATCACTTTTCAAAAAAATTTCACAAATTTGTGAAACAAACTAAGTGTAAATTTTAATGTAAAAAATATATGTACTCTGAAATTTACACCCAAATTCTTACTTATTCTTATTTTAACAGTCGTAAGAAAAATGAGACCTTCTTCGGTGGATAACTCAAAATCCTTACATAGGATTTTGTTCCGCCCATAAGGACTTTTGTTCAGGATGTCAAAAGCTAGCTCCCTGCAAAAAATGGGACAATTTCGATGAAACTCATTTTACATTGAAATACTGCGGGGTCCTTTGTATTACAACAAATAAATACTTCTAAAGCTAAAATTTTGCATCTAAAGTAACATAAACTAGTACGAAAAGTGCACACACATAAATATCTAGCTGGAAGGGCCATTCATCAAGTTCGGATATGGATGGCGAGTGAGCTACATTGTGCAACTCCTCGTTTGGTCCGCTTTTTCACTCGCATGCGTTGGAACGTTATTAATGAAGCCAACCGCTATCTGGAGGATCTCGTGGGAATACTAAAACGGCTTAATTGTTATTCCATTCCTTAAACATTTCAATACCAAATATAAAACGCGATAATGTCCCGTTTTTTTCTTTAATGCCTTGCCTCTTTATTCAGGAGGTTGCTCGTCCCTACACCCATGCACAATTAACTTTTCATTTGTCCAAAATACGCGCTTCGCCTTAATTATAAAATATCGCTCCGAGTGAAGTTGCGTCATTATTTACAACTCAAATTAGAAATAATACTCGCAGCAGTAAATGGGAACAATGGAATAATTTATTTTGTTTACGGTATGCTTCATACAAAAGTAATTCGTAATTGCCAAAGCATTCATTTACGAATGACGCCTAATTAATTACGACATTCGAAAGTATTTACACGAAACGGTAAATCAATGCAGGCTCTGACGCTCGTGAAAAGGCACATTAATTATGTACTTTAAATTTGGGTTAGTGAAGTACTTACAGTGGAATGGTAAACAATATTAAAATTTAATTAAGGAAATGCACAAAATAATTATTTATTCTTCTAGTGCATATAAATCGGAAAATAACTAATTGTGTTTTTCTGTCGAAATCAATTATGCGTGAAGGCATTCATGAAACGGTTGGCACCCCAAACACAATAATGGCCATTAAATGTAAACACATTTGCGCCGGATTTAAAAAGTGCAACCGAATAAGGGAGGGTACGGCACCAGCTCCAACAACACCATTCAGTGCCATTCAAAGTAACAAAGGTGCTCCTTCCTCGTGATCCTGTAACTCCCCCGAGACGGATTATAGGACCTTCTGCGGACAATTCGTTTCGAGGGAGGTTAAACGTCCATCCGGATTACATTCTCTCTCCCTCTGTCTCTTTCTGGAAGATCAGACCTCCTCGTTATTCGTGATTGCAAAAACATTTAAATATCGAGGACCGCTTTCGATCTCATTATATCTCATTAGCGTGGACCAGCGGCGGCTTGTGGATGAAAGTGACCAAAACGGCAGCGAAACATTTGCTTCCTCCATAAGAGTAAGTAGTGCAACGAGCGGCATCTCTGTCTTAGCTTCCTCTGCGGAAAACTATAAGCCCGGCTGGTGTAGACGCTAACAGGAAACTATAGAGTTATAATTGTATGAATAAAATTATTAGTTAAATTCAATAAAACGAAATGTAACCATATTCAGGCTACATTTCGTTTTATTTAATTTATTTAATGCTTTCTGCGACAAGTAAGGTTGTTTCTAATTTGTTAAAAATTATTAGTTGTCACCATTTCATAACTCAAAATGTTTTACCAAGTGCGCAATGAGAAATCTAGACAAATCGTTATTATCTTCAATTTTGTTACAAAGTATCATATGTCTCGTATTGCGGGGAGGCTTTTAAATTTCTAGCAAAAGAAAGATAACAATGGCCGTAAAGTTATTCCGCCGAAATCTCCTCATTTATCACCATAAAATCTTCCGCCCAAGTTGGCCATTGTTGTTTCGTAAACTGGCCGATCAATCACTCACCCAACTGACCATTATTGTCTGCGTGCCATTCAAGAAATTAATTAATGATCAATCGGCGTTGCCGCTTTAATTACCGCAGTGGACGTGAAGATAATTTTTAATAAAGTAGCTGTAAAATAATTCATCGATATCGTGTGCACGACATCCGAGATCCGAATTGTTATCGTCATTCTGTAGCTGTTACTGCCGTTAGGCTTATTATTTACATATACAGTGGTTTGTGCGTTTGTGGTAAGTAAACACTAATAATAATGCATTTATTAAGTCGAATGTTACAAGAACCAAACAATGATAATCTTAATTTATTCCGAAAGTTAAGATGAATTTCCTTTAAAATGCAACATTGGGATTTGCCTAGTGCTAGTGGTTTTCTGAGAATTAATAAAATAAAAATGTTTCCCGATATTGTTGACCGGTTTCGACCTTGCATGTCTCATCAGCTGATGGGGAAACGGAAATTACTATTGGAATATAAACATTCCAAACCGTTAAAGGCGGAATCTATTGCCTAATTGTTGTACTAATCCCATGCAGGAGCGGCTCGTTATATAGAGCCACGGAGCTATGGCACTACCTGTAGACTCAAGCTCAGCAAGAATTTTTAACAGATTCTTAAAAAACTTTTTAAAACACCTGTAAAACCGCGTGGAAGTTCCACATTAATTTCAACAGATGGTTAAAATTTTGAGAGACTATTTCTGAATAATGTGTTTTTACAAATTTCCAAAGAAAGCAATCGCAAGTTTACCACAACAAAAATGGTTGCAGTAAAAAGAAAATTTTGATGACCAAAAAGGCGTATTTTTCAAAATACAAGTAGGGATTGCACATTTATTTTAACAGATGGTTTAAACTTTGACTGACTAATTCTGAATAATGCGTCTTTACAAACTTCCAAAGAAAATCATCGCAAGTTTGCCACAACAAAAATGGTTTTGATCACCAAAAAGGCAAATTTTTCAGAAATTCACTCGAGAATTCCACATTTCTTTCGACAGATGGCTGAAATTGTGACAGACCTATTTTGAATAATGTCCCTTTATAAATTCCTTCAAAAAATAATCACAAGTTTTTAAATGGTTGCACTAGAAAAGCAAATTTTGATAACAAAAAAAAGCGGATTTTTTAGAAATTCACATGGCAATTCTACATTTATTGCTACAGATGGTTGAAATGTTGACAAACTAATCCGGAATAATGTGTCTTTATTAATTTACAAAGAAAATAATCGCAAGTTTACCACAACAAAAATGGTTGCACTAGAAAAGCAAATTTTGATGACCAATAAGGGGCATTTTTCAGTAATTTGCATGGGAATTCCACATTTATTGCAACAGATGGTTCAAATTTTGACAAACTATTATTGAATAATGCGCCTTCACAAATTTCCAAAGAAAATAATTTTCTTCTGAATTTTCAATTTTTTTGTTAAAATTTTCGGATTTTTGATCCACTATTTTGATTTTCAGGATCGAATTTTTAAATTTTTTATCCTATATTTTAGATTTTTTAACCTAAATAATTGTTACTTCTACGCAACTTTTTTATTTTTTGCCGATATTTCCAAGTGCAATTTCTGATTTCTAGCCCTTCATTTTAGATTTTCTTGAATTATTATTTTTTAAGGGCGAATTTTTTTTACTCGGTTACTTTTTGACTACCGTTTTCGGGTTTCTAGTCGGAAACTAATTTTGAGCTAGAGTTATTTTAGGAGCTGAAAATTGCAAATTAATTTTGTTTCCTTGATTTGTCAATTTTTTTGGTTTGAATTTTTTATTTTTAGACCAGCATTTTTAATTTTTTTGGCCCATATTGTAGATATTTAACCTGTATTTTTCATTTCTTCGTTCCAAATTTTAGAGTTTTTGCCCGAAATATTCTTTACTTTGATTTTTTTTTTGTTGAAATTTTCAGATTTTTGGTCTGCATTTTTTAACCGCGAATTTTTGATATTTGTCTAAATTTTTTGTGCTTATATTTTAGTTTTTTAACTTCATTAAGAGTTAATTCTGCAAGTGATTATTTTTTTTACGATTTTTCAAAACATTGAGTGCAATTTCCGTTCCCTCCAGTGCACTTTTGAGTCAATTCCTGTTGTTTTCAGTAGCAATATTGCAAATATTTTTACAAGTAATGAAAAGTACAGTCTTTCTGCGTAGTTTTAATAATTTTGGAGCGAATTCTACAAGTGACTATTTTTGAATAATTGAAGTTTATTTGAAGCGAAACCTTCAAGAATTCTACAAGTGACTATTTTAGAATAATTGAAGTTTATTTGAAGCGACACCTTCAAGAATTAAATTTTTTAAATTTTTCAAATCGTCGAGTGCAAATTTCCTTTGCTACAGGGCAAATTTTGAGTTTTTTTATGTTTTCTGGGGATAATCACCCCGAAATTTTCGTACTTGAATTTACAATCTTCTTGTTTTCATTTTTTATCGTTAAGCCCGGATTTTGATATTTTGGTCTAAATTTTTAATCTTTTAGCGTTATTTTGTTTTCTAAATTTTCGATTTGTTTGTTAAAATTTTCGATTTTTAGATCGAAATCTTGATTTGTTTATCCTATTTTTTAGATTTTTTTAACCTCATTTTATACGCGACTCTTTTTATTTTTTTGCCGATATTTTCAAGCTTCTTCTGATGGATTTTGATTTCTTGCAATTGATTTTAGATTTTTTAACTTGAATTATTATTTTTTATGGGCAATTTTTTTAACTTTTCGGTTACTTTTTGACTAAAATCGATTAAATTTAATTTTTCTTCAAATTTTTTTTTTTCAAGACAGACCATTTTGAACACTATTTGTCCATAAAATTTTGTTGTGGGACTTCCAGGAACTGAGGTTTTCGAGTTTCTGGTCGGCAACTTATTTTGAGCTAAAGAGTTATTTTGGGGGCTGAAAATGGCGAATTATTTTCGTTTTCCTTGATTTTTCAATTTTTTGGCTTGAATTTTTTATTTTTAGACCAGCATTTTTGTTTTTTTTGGTCTATATTTTTCATTTCTTCGTTCCAATTTTTTTTGGTTTTTTTTTTTAATTTTCTGCATTTTTTTAACCGCGAATTTTCGAAATTTGTCTAAATTTTCGATCCTTTGGGCGTATATTTTAGTCTTTTACTTTAATTAAGAGCGTATTTTTTATTGGTCTATACTTTAGATTTTTAATGTATGTGATTGATTTTTATGTGCAAATTTTTGATTTTTTTGCCGGTATTTAATTTGGATAATTTCCACCTTTCATAATTTTGATGTTTCAAACGCCAGTATCATCTGATCTAATAAATTGTAAAAGTGGCTCTACCATCAACATGTTCCACGAGCCGCCACTGATCCCATGGGTAGGCTAACCAAAAAAAGTAACAAGTACTGTGATACAGATCATGCTGGTAAAGAAGGTACGCCGCCGTAGGTAACTTAACGTTGATTTTCGGATGGTAAAAACAGGTAATTCACGTACCAGGAATCCAATTGAATGTTTATTTTCGCTACTCAGATTCGCAGGAATAGCAGCGGCAGCAGCGGCAGCAGCGGCAACGTGTGCATTATGCAATTTGAAAAACGTGTGTCATAAAAAGCGCGCATAGAAAAGCTCTCCTTTATCGTCTGCACGGCGACATGTATGGAAAATTTAAAAAGTTGGCAGCGAGCGCATGCATGCAGGGGCCCCAACCATGAACCGGCGAACAAAAACACATTATTATCTGGCGTTGCTTTGAAAGGGCCCCAACTGAACCGAACCGAACTACATAATGCATGTCCGTCCGTTCGTCCGTCCGTCCGTGCGTCTTTCAGCCTCAGATGAATAGACAATGGGGGCCCTCCTTACATCGCAAATTACCAACTGAGAACCAGAAAGCAAAAACCCACCCAACGGATCGAGTCGAGTCATCGTCTCCGGGAAATTACAGGAAAGGAAATTTATAATTACAATTTTCAGGCTGCTCATTAACGCTCACCAACTCATAACTCATTTCACCACTCGATTTAAATTTAAATCGCATGAATTAAGCAATTGAGACGGTTAAGTGACCGTGCCGCGGCGTATTAATAAGATTCTGTAATCTTGCTTTTGTAGAAAAAAAAAATGGGGAGCTGGATGGAAAAAGGACTTGTGAAAAATTTCAATAATTTCGGCGACTTGAAAAAAATACAAAAACAATTGCCATCGACTTGAAATTTTCCAAAATTACTCCAAATTTACTCGAGATATTGATTCTGTGAAAAACTCCATACATCACATCACTAGATTTTGTAATAATTGCATGTGATTAGAGCGTGGATTTGTGAAAAATTTCAATAATTTCGGCGACTTGAAAAAAATACAAAAACAATTGCCATCGATTTGAAATTTTCCAAAATTACTCCAAATTTACTCGAGATATTGATTCTGTGAAAAACTCCATACATCACATCACTAGATTTTGTAACAATTGCATGTGATTAGAGCGAGGATCCATGAGAAATTTCAATAATTCCGGCGACTTGAAAAAAATACAAAAACAATTGCCATCGACTTGAAATTTTCCAAAATTACTCTAAATTTACGCGAGATATTGATTCTGTGAAAAACTCCATACATCACATCACTAGATTTTGTAATAATTGCATGTGATTAGAGCGTGGATTTGTGAAAAATTTCAATAATTTCGGCGACTTGAAAAAAATACAAAAACAATTGCCATCGATTTGAAATTTTCCAAAATTACTCCAAATTTACACGAAATATTGATTCTGTGAAAAACTACATACATCACACCACTAGATTTTGTAACAACTGCATGTCATTCGAGCGAGGATTTGTGAAAAATTTCAATAATTTCGGCGATTTGAAAAAAAATACAAAAACAATTGCCGTCGACTTGAAATTTTCCAAAATTACTCCAAATTCATTTGAGATATTGATTTTGTGAAAAACTCCATACATCACATCACTAGATTTTGTACCAATTGCATGTGATTAGAGCGAGGATCTGTGAAAAATTTCAATAATTCCGGCGACTTGAAAAAAATACAAAAACAATTGCCATCCACTTGAAATTTTCCAAAATTACTCTAAATTCATTCGAGATATTGACTCTGTGAAAAACTCCATACATCACATCATTAGATTTTGTAACAATTGCATGTCATTAGAGCGCGGATTTGTGAAAAATTTCAATAATTTCGGCGACTTGAAAAAAATACAAAAACAATTGCAATCGACTTGAAATTTTCCAAAATTACTCCAAATTCATTCGAGATATTGCTTCTGTGAAAAACTACATACATCACATCACTAGATTTTGTAACAACTGCATGTCATTCGAGCGAGGATTTGTGAAAAATTTCAATAATTAGAAAAAAATACAAAAACAATTGCCATCGACTCGAAATTTTCCAAAATTACTCCAAATTTTTTCGAGACATTGATTCTGTGAAAAACTCCATACATCACATCACTAGATTTTGTAATAATTACATGTGATTAGAGCGAGGATGTGGGAAAAATTTCAATAATTTCGGCGACCAGAAAAAAATACAAAAACAATTGCCATCGACTTGGAATTTTCCAAAATTACTCCAAATTTACTCGAGATATTGACTCTGTGAAAAACTCCATACATCACATGATTAGATTTTGTAATAATTGCATGTGATTAGAGCGAGGATCTGTGAAAAATTTCAATAAATTCGGCGACTTGAAAAAAATACAAAAACAATTGCCATCGACTTGACATTTTCCAAAATTACTCCAAATTCATTCGAGATATTGATTCTGTGAAAAACTCCATACATCACATCACTAGATTTTGTAACAATTGCATGTGATTAGAGCGAGGATCCGTGAAAAATTTAAATAATTCCGGCGACTTGAAAAAAATACAAAAACAATTGCCATCGACTTGAAATTTTCCAAAATTACTCCAAATTCATTCGAGATATTGATTTTGTGAAAAACTCCATACATCACATCACTAGATTTTGTAATAATTGCATGTGATTAGAGCGAGGATCTGTGAAAAAATTCAATAATTCCGGCGACTTGAAAAAAATACAAAAACAATTGCCATCGACTTGAAATTTTCCAAAATTACTCCAAATTCATTCGAGATATTGATTCTGTGAAAAACTCCATACATCACATCACTAGATTTTGTAACAATTGCATGTGATTAGAGCGAGGATCCGTGAAAAATTTAAATAATTCCGGCGACTTGAAAAAAATACAAAAACAATTGCCATCGACTTGAAATTTTCCAAAATTACTCCAAATTCATTCGAGATATTGATTTTGTGAAAAACTCCATACATCACATCACTAGATTTTGTAATAATTGCATGTGATTAGAGCGAGGATCTGTGAAAAAATTCAATAATTCCGGCGACTTGAAAAAAATACAAAAACAATTGCCATCGACTTGAAATTTTCCAAAATTACTCCAAATTCATTTGAGATATTGATTTTGTGAAAAACTCCATACATCACATCACTAGATTTTGTACCAATTGCATGTGATTAGAGCGAGGATCTGTGAAAAATTTCAATAATTCCGGCGACTTGAAAAAAATACAAAAACAATTGCCGTCGACTTGAAATTTTCCAAAATTACTCCAAATTCATTTGAGATATTGATTTTGTGAAAAACTCCATACATCACATCACTAGATTTTGTACCAATTGCATGTGATTAGAGCGAGGATCTGTGAAAAATTTCAATAATTCCGGCGACTTGAAAAAAATACAAAAACAATTGCCATCGACTTGAAATTTTCCAAAATTACTCCAAATTCATTTGAGATATTGATTTTGTGAAAAACTCCATACATCACATCACTAGATTTTGTACCAATTGCATGTGATTAGAGCGAGGATCTGTGAAAAATTTCAATAATTCCGGCGACTTGAAAAAAATACAAAAACAATTGCCGTCGACTTGAAATTTTCCAAAATTACTCCAAATTCATTCGAGATATTGATTCTGTGAAAAACTCCATACATCACATCACTAGATTTTGTACCAATTGCATGTGATTAGAGCGAGGATCTGTGAAAAATTTCAATAATTTCGGCGACCAGAAAAAAATACAAAAACAATTGCCGTCGACTTGAAATCTTCCAAAATTACTCCAAATTCATTTGAGATATTGATTTTGTGAAAAACTCCATACATCACATCACTAGATTTTGTACCAATTGCATGTGATTAGAGCGAGGATCTGTGAAAAATTTCAATAATTCCGGCGACTTGAAAAAAATACAAAAACAATTGCCATCGACTTGAAATTTTCCAAAATTACTCTAAATTCATTCGAGATATTGACTCTGTGAAAAACTCCATACATCACATCATTAGATTTTGTAACAATTGCATGTCATTAGAGCGCGGATTTGTGAAAAATTTCAATAATTTCGGCGACTTGAAAAAAATACAAAAACAATAGCCATCGACTTGAAATTTTCCAAAATTACTCCAAATTCATTCGAGATATTGATTTTGTGAAAAACTCCATACATCACATCACTAGATTTTGTAATAATTGCATGTGATTAGAGCGAGGATCTGTGAAAAATTTCAATAATTTCGGTGACCAGAAAAAAATACAAAAACAATTGCCATCGACTTGAAATTTTCCAAAATGACTCCAAATTTACTCGAGATATTGATTTTGTGAAAAACTCCATACATCACATCACTAGATTTTGTAACAACTGCATGTCATTGGAGCGTGGATTTGTGAAAAATTTCAATAATTCCGGCGACTTGAAAAAAATACAAAAACAATTGCCATCGACTTGAAATTTTCCAAAATTACTCCAAATTTACTCGAGATATTGATTCTGTGAAAAACTCCATACATCACATCACAAGATTTTGTAACAACTGCATGTCATTCGAGCGAGGATTTGTGAAAAATTTCAATAATTTCGGCGATTTGAAAAAAAATACAAAAACAATTGCCGTCGACTTGAAATTTTCCAAAATTACTCCAAATTCATTTGAGATATTGATTTTGTGAAAAACTCCATACATCACATCACTAGATTTTGTACCAATTGCATGTGATTAGAGCGAGGATCTGTGAAAAATTTCAATAATTCCGGCGACTTGAAAAAAATACAAAAACAATTGCCATCGACTTGAAATTTTCCAAAATTACTCTAAATTCATTCGAGATATTGACTCTGTGAAAAACTCCATACATCACATCATTAGATTTTGTAACAATTGCATGTCATTAGAGCGCGGATTTGTGAAAAATTTCAATAATTCCGGCGACTTGAAAAAAATACAAAAACAATAGCCATCGACTTGAAATTTTCCAAAATTACTCCAAATTCATTCGAGATATTGATTTTGTGAAAAACTCCATACATCACATCACTAGATTTTGTAATAATTGCATGTGATTAGAGCGAGGATCTGTGAAAAATTTCAATAATTCCGGCGACTTGAAAAAAATACAAAAACAATTGCCATCGACTTGAAATTTTCCAAAATTACTCTAAATTCATTCGAGATATTGACTCTGTGAAAAACTCCATACATCACATCATTAGATTTTGTAACAATTGCATGTCATTAGAGCGCGGATTTGTGAAAAATTTCAATAATTTCGGCGACTTGAAAAAAATACAAAAACAATTGCAATCGACTTGAAATTTTCCAAAATTACTCCAAATTCATTCGAGATATTGCTTCTGTGAAAAACTACATACATCACATCACTAGATTTTGTAATAACTGCATGTCATTCGAGCGAGGATTTGTGAAAAATTTCAATAATTTTGGCGATTAGAAAAAAATACAAAAACAATTGCCATCGACTCGAAATTTTCCAAAATTACTCCAAATTTTTTCGAGACATTGATTCTGTGAAAAACTCCATACATCACATCACTAGATTTTGTAATAATTACATGTGATTAGAGCGAGGATGTGGGAAAAATTTCAATAATTTCGGCGACCAGAAAAAAATACAAAAACAATTGCCATCGACTTGAAATTTTCCAAAATTACTCCAAATTCATTCGAGATATTGATTTTGTGAAAAACTCCATACATCACATCACTAGATTTTGTAATAATTGCATGTGATTAGAGCGAGGATCTGTGAAAAAATTCAATAATTCCGGCGACTTGAAAAAAATACAAAAACAATTGCCATCGACTTGAAATTTTCCAAAATGACTCTAAATTTACTCGAGATATTGATTTTGTGAAAAACTCCATACATCACATCACTAGATTTTGTAATAGTTGCATGTGATTAGAGCGAGGATTTGTGAAAAATTTCAATAATTCCGGCGACTTGAAAAAAATACAAAAACAATTGCCATCGACTTGAAATTTTCCAAAATTACTCTAAATTGACTCGAGATATTGATTTTGTGAAAAACTCCATACACCACATCACTAGATTTTGTACCAATTGCATGTCATTCGAGCGTGGATTTGTGAAAAATTTCAATAATTTCGGCGACTAGAAAAAAATAGAAAAACAATTGCCATCGAGTTAAATTTTCCAAAATTACTCCAAATTCATTCGAGATATTGATTCTGTGAAAAACTCCATACATCACATCACTAGATTTTGTAACAATTGCATGTGATTAGAGCGTGGATTTGTGAACAATTTCAATAATTTCGGCGACTAGAAAAAAATACAAAAACAATTGCCATCGATTTGAAATATTCCAAAATTACTCCAAATTTATTCGAGATATTGATTCTGTGAAAAACTCCATACATCACATCACTAGATTTTGTAACAATTGTATGTCATTGGAGCGTGGAGTTTTTATATTTCAAGTATAATTTTTCCATCTTTCGTAATTTTGACGTTTTAAACGTCAGTTTCATCCGCTCGATGTATATTTAAAATATGATTTCAATTAAAAATAAACAATGAAAACGTAAATATAAATGGCTTTGATACCATCAAGTCAGAGAAAGTAACATGATGGCCACATCACCATTTTTTCGGAATAGAGTATTATTTAATATTCTATTCCCGCCACCTGGAAATTTAAAAGATTCACTGAAATACTTCATAATCTACAAACTTGCCCTGTTAAGTTGCTTAGATAATGTCTATACTTGGGACTCATGCGTTGGAATAATCAAAAAACTTTTCTAGTTAATATTCTTGTTATCAAGTCGTTAAAGACGGAGAGGTAGTGTGGACGAGAATTGAAAATACATTTTACCGGCCAAGAATATTAAATCCGTGAAATTCGTTCACGCAGTGAATGAAGCAACTTTTAATGGAATTATTAATGCAGAAAATTACGAGGACTTAAGTCGGGCGCCATTCTAAAATCCACGCCGAGCGCGGATTTAACGATTTCGAGTTGCACAAATCAAATATAACCCAGATTTTGGAATGATGAAACGCGCAAGCATTGTCTCGAATTTCTATTATGTCTGGGCTTTTTTTTGTAACTGAATACAGATTAATCCGTTCGTTCACGATCTGATAAGTTTCTGTTGTTGGTGGACGATTAGAAGCGCGCACACACATACACAGAGCGAGTTGAATGTTGTCGAGCTGGTTATGATTCTTGTCGCAATTAATTTTCGTGTAAATATTTCCCCGGCCCGGTATTCAGGTTAATCGTGTAATTATTGTTCGGTAATGTGGTCGGAGGATTATAATTTGACGCGAAGTAATTACGCGCAGAAATGGGAGGCCAGTTATAATGGAATTTATCGCTTTTGGTCGTGCAGAAATTGCACCGTTTTCATTTCTCCGATACGAATTGTTCAGTGATTTTATGCGCCTTATTGAATATCGTAATTATGAAATTAATCAAATCAAATCTGTATAAATAAAATTTAAATCCATGAACGAAAGAATGACTACCAAAGGTGTGGGTAGAGCCGTCCCAAAATGTCGTGACATCTGGGGGTAAAGTTTGCGCAGAGTGCAAAAACGCGATAACAAATCTACACCGAATTGAAGATGAATAATCGCGACCGATTGTCTGTCTGTAAGTACATGACTTTTCAGCGCCCCCTCTGTTAAAATTACGCGTGTCACGATATTTTGGGATGGCCGTACTTTCGACTGGCTTTTAATGATTCCTGGCATAACATTTATATCATTCTTCTAGGTAAAACTAGTCGTAAAGTAATCATTCCCATCATGATTCACCATTCCAAGTCAACCGCTTTTATTACGATGAATATCAATTTTGTGGAGGCATATAGGTCAGAGCGGCGGGTATTTGCTCTCGAAATTTAAACACGATCTATCATTATTGGTCGAGAATATAATTGAATGTCACGCGCAGCCCGCGTTCCTATTTGCTATCTCGACGCGACTTTTGAATTATGATTAATGCTCCCCGACTCCCCCGCACCAGCAAGAACATGTCCACCGTAATTATTACCCTCGCCTCGTGGATGAAAATTTAATTCGGAAAACAAGGCACGAAAACTGCGCGACCCTATCTGGACATGGAACTTCCTCGGCGCTTTCAACTACTCCTGCGGACTACTAAAGACCTGTTAGCCGCCACTTTCTAAATATTTCGACGTTTCTGGGGAATTCGATTGTGACTCTGCTCGGAATTCACGTGTAGTTTTTGTAATAATTAGGAAAAGTGGCACCGATTGTATCCGAAACGAAACACGTTGATAATATTCATGAGGATGAATGCACCATCACCACAAAATATTTAAGATTTAAAGTTGCATTGATGTACAATGCAAGATTTTAATGACTTCTGGTAGGCCGTGTAGTGTTACTTTTACTGATTAGGCAGTTGAAAATGCTGATACAATGAGCCCTCATGATCTATCATATGTTATTTCGAAATAAAACACTAAAAACTTGGTTTTACCACTGTAGATACAGTTTTTACTTTCTCCGTTACGAAGTACGAGAAAGTATTGTGATCGTGATTTTTTTCTCGAATTTTTTTTTAACGGAAATATCCGTTTTGGGGTCCCTAGATACCATTTTAACAATTTCTGGAATTTTTTTTTGTGTCTGTGTGTGTGTGAGTGTCTGTACACGCTGTGTCTCAAAAACTACTAGAGCGATTGATATGAAACTTTGAACATCCGTCTCATTTGATAATCTGAAGAACTGAAAAGCTTTTGGTAAAATTTCGTTCACCGGAAGTGGGCGTTTACCTTAACTGTTTTTTGTTTTTTGCCAATATTTTCTTAAATATGAAAAATATCACAAAAACATTTAAACAAACTTTGAAGACAACAAAGAAATGAACATCTTTTGCTTGAAAATATTTTTCATAAAATCATTTTTATTCGAGAAAAAAAATTATTATTATTATTTTTGCTTTTGGTTTATAATTATAAAACGATAATAGTTACAGCAAATTTATGTTAATAATAATTGTAGAGAATGCCAAAACGAACAACTTATAAAGAATAAGTTTTTTTCGAAATCCCTTTAGTTTTTGAGTAAATTAAGTATAATTTTTCCATCTTTCATAATTTTGAACGTCAGTTTCATGCGAGTCTACAAAACGCTCGAAGTACATTTAAAATATAATTTAAATTTAGAATAATCCATGAAAGCGTAAAAATAAATGATACCATCAAGTCGGAGAAAGTAACATGATGGCTTGTTAATTGCCTAATTTATTTAAAATATTTTAGGAGCAGCCGGTTTTATGTAATACAGGCGCAAATTAATAAGACCTTGATTAATTCCAATTATTATTTTAATCAACAAAGTACACGAAACACAATCGACAGTGAAAAAGGCTTTTGTATTTAATAAAGCAGAAATATTTGAGCAGCGCCCGTTTCCATTGTTCACTAATTAAATTATTAATTAAAAAGATAGCCCGGACAATAAAAAGCCCGTCGAATCCGTTTCCGTCGAACTCTGATGCAACTGTGCGCATTAATACATAAAAATAACGGGATTTAATTAAAATCCAAACAAAAAATTTCGTCAGTAATATCGTGATATTGTCGTAATTTCGTAAAACGGTGCGCAATTAGAAACCGGCTTAGCTACCGGTTCGCAATGGCCATTGTTCTCCATAATTTACATACCCATATATATTCAAATAAAACGTAAATGCATGTCGGATTATGTAAACAATTTCTTACATTGTCTTAAATGGGGCTCTGTGTGTGTACTTGTGAAATTATTACCTTTTCTTTTCCTACAAAACGAGCAACCGTTACACGGCTTCGTGCGGTTATTAAAATCGCAGGCTGGAAATTAAAGAAGGGAACACTTGAACTGATTTGATCGGATACGAGATCATAATTCCGAGGAGGTTTTTAATTTATCTCTTCAGCGTATTGTGGCAGCTTGATACCTATAATTTCGATCTTATTACGTAAAGTAAATGCAGTCGAGCGTTCTAAATCGAATTGCAGAGATGCCTGAATTTCATTCAATTTGTACCATCTACTGATTTTATTTGTAAAAGTCGTAATTATCATATTGTAAAGAAATAATAACAATCTACCTCTTCAAAGCGAAGATGTACTAAAGAGAGACAAAATGCGTGTACAGGGAATCTCGGGAACTAAATCGAATGACGTGGGTAATCGAAACCTGCGTGAGTTGCCTGAATTTCATTGAATTTATAATTTTATTCATCAACATTTTAAATATCATATTATAAAGAAATAATACGAAGATACGCTAAAGAGGGACAAACCGCGTATAACGGGAACGTTACTACAACTTGCGGAAAAAAAAGTGGCCAAAACATATCGCTAGAAATAATTTGCATTTTTCTAGATTGTCCGCATCATCAGTTAGAAAACATTGATTTTCTCTAGAATTTGCTTATTGCACGTGATTTTGCATGTATCAACTATAACTACATCATTACGATTATTAAAGTGACCTTTTTTATTGTTATCAAAACCTCTAAAGCAGTAGAAACCAATATTTAAAAGAATTGCACGAAAAATTGAATTTAATTTTGAAATGCCACCATTGTGCAGGAATTAACTTCAAAATCGCAAAACCCATCTAAAAACAATGCATTTTAGAATCCCCACAATAAAAACAATTGAAGTATTCCAGCTGAAAAAAAAACCACGACGCTCAAAATTTGACTGGGAAGAGACGAAAATTGCGTTCAACGGTTAGAAAAATTGTGCAAAATTAATCGCTCCAGGAATTAACTTAAAAATCACACAATCCATCTAAAAGCAAAGCATTTTGTAATTCCCATAGAAACAATTGAAATATTCCAGCTGAAAACAAAACCACAACGCTCAAAACTTCAGAATCGAGAGACGAAAATTGCATTCAAAGATTGGAAAAATTATTTTCGAAAAGTTCGCTCAGGGGGAGAAGAAATGATCCCGTTGCTACCCTTCAATCCGTAATAAAGTAACCAAAAAGTGCGTTCCACGATGAATCCAAAAAAAGTTGACGTACAACGACGAGCGGGCACGGTTCCATCCGACAGTGCGATCGAATAAAAGTTAGTTAAAGTTGGCCATGAACCAAAATTCCTAAACTATTTGTAAGTGTCAAGCTGGCGTATATTGATATTTTCAAATTTAAAAACCAAGAAAAGACATTAGGCGGCTTTTTATTCATGACCTGCTTTGACTAATTTTTTTATTCGATCTCGCTGTATTATTACTTATTTTAGTAGAAATTAATAATTTTTGACAGTTGTAAATTGTAATTTTTGGCAGTTGAAAATTTCCTTTTTACCGCCAACGTGCCATTTGTCATGATATAAATGTGCGATTTTTGACAGTTGTCATTTTTAGAAATTGATTTTTTTTTCTTTTAATATCAAAAATGCCATTTTTTATTGTAACAATCCACAATTTTAGGATGCTACTAATTTATTTATTTAATGTTGAATCGTACGATTCAACATTAATTACCATTTAATTTTGTGTGTAATTAACATTTGTTTGTGGTGGCAGAAACGCAGAATTTTTGACAATTTGTAATTGTTACTTTTGACCATTGGAAATTTCCCTTTCTTAATATTGAAAAATGATATTTTGACAGTTAAAAATGTTGGTATTTGGAATTTTTCTATTTATTGTTGAAATAAAACCGTTTTCAATAACGAGCAATTTTTGACAGTCCTGAATAGTTATTTTTGGCAATTGAAATTTTTTTTCCACTGCCGCCGTCCCATTTGTGATGGTAGATATGTACGACTTTTGACAGTTCGAAATTGTCATTTTTAGCAATTGAAATTTTCTTTTTTTTAAATAACAAAAAATGCCGTTTTGATAGTAAATTCCACAATTTTCGGCAGCTGCTAATTTCCTTATTTACCGCTAAATCGTGCCGTTTGTGATGGCAGAAATTCAGAATTTTTGACAATTCGAAATTCTCAATTTTGACTATTAAAAATGTATCTTTAATGAATTGCACAATTTTTGACAATTTGTAATTGTTACTTTTGGTCGTTGGAAATTTACCTTTTTTAATATTGAGAAATGCTGATAGTGATAGTAGAAATGCTCAAATTTTGACAGTCTAACATATTTGGCATTTGAAAATGTTCCTTTTATTGTTGAAACGTGCCGTTTTTTCAGTAATGAGCAATTTTTTGAATAGTTATTTTCAGCAAATGAAAATTTCAGTGCCACTTGTGCTAGTAGTGCTATTTTTGACAGTTCGAAATTGTCAGTTTTACAAGTTGAAATTTGCTTTTTTCTATATCAAAAAATGCTGTCTTTGATAGTAAAAAAACATAATTTTTGGCTGCTGCAAATTTCTTTATTTACCGATGAATCGTGCCGTTTGTGGTGGCAGAAATATAGAATTTTTGACAATTCGAAATTGTCATTTTTAGCGGTTAAAATTTTCTTTTTTTAATATTAAAAATGCCGTTTTTTAATAGTAAAAATCCACATTTTTTGTCCGCTTCAAATTTCTTTAAGTGCCGTTTGTGATGGCAGAAATGCAAAATTTTTGACAATTCGAAATTGCCATTCTTAGCAGTTAAAAATTTTCTTTTTATTAATATTAAAAATGCCGTTTTTTTAATAGTCAAAATCCACAATTTTTGTCCGCTGCAAATTTCTTTATATGCCGTTTATGATGGCAGAAATGCAGAATTTTTGACAATTCGAAATTGTCATTTTAAGCGGTTAAAATTTTCTTTTTTTAATATTAAAAATGTCGTTTTTTAATAGTAAAAATCCACAATTTATGACCGCTGCAAATTTCTTTATGTGCCGTTTGTGATGGCAGAAATGCAGAATTTTTGACAATTCGAAATTGTCATTTTTAGCAGTTAAAATTTTCTTTTTTTTAATGTTAAAAATGCCGTTTTTTAATAGTAAAAATCCACAACTTTTGACCTCTGCAAATTTCTTTATGTGCCGTTTGTGATGGCAGAAATGCAGAATTTTTGACAATTCAAAATTGTCATTTTTGACGATTAAAAATGTATCTTTTTACTATTGAAAAATAAAAAATAAAAAAATCTGGCAGTAGAATTACACAATTTTTGACAATTTATAATTGTTACTTTTGGCCGTTGGAAATTTCCCGTTTTTAATATTGAAAAAAAAATGCCGATAGTGATAGTAGAAATGCTCAAATTTTGACAGTTACAACATTTTTGGCATTTGAAAATTTTCAATTTATTGTGTTGAAACTTGCCGGTTTCAGTAATCAGCAATTTTTGACAGTACTGAATAGTTATTTTCAGCAATTGAAAATTTTCTTTTTACTGCTAACATGCCATTTATAAAAGTAGTGCGATTTTTGTCATTTTTAGCAGTTGAAATTTTCTTTTTTTTTAATATCAAAAAATACCGTCTTTGATGGTAAAAAAACACAATTTATGGAAGCTGGAAATTTTTTGATTTACCGTTTGTGGTGACAAAAATGCAGAATTTTCAAAAAATGTCAATTTTCTTTTTTAATATCAAAAAATGCCGTTTTTTATTGTAAAAATCCACAATTTTTGGCAGCTGCTAATTTCTTTATTTACCGTCGAATCGTGCCGTTTATGATGGCAAAAAATGCAGAATTTTTGATAATTCGAAATTGTCATTTTCTTTTTTTTAATATCAAAAAATTCCGTTTTTGATAGTAAAAATACACACCTGCAAATTTCTGTATGTGCCGTTTGCGGTGGAAAAATTCAGAATTATTGATAATTCAAAATTGTCATTTTCTTTTTTTTTATATCAAAAAATGCCATTTTTGATAGTAAAAATCCACAATTTTTGACACTTACAAATTTCTGTATGTGCAGCAAAAATGCAGAATTTTTGATAATTCGAAATTGTCATTTTTTACGGTTATTTATTCGAAATTTCTGTATGGAAGTTTTGCCCTCCACTGGGAAAATTTCTGCGGACGCCCATGTCGGTGGGTGGGCACTATCCTTCAAATAGTAGAACATAATCAAGGGTTTTGTAGATGTAATTCAAGCGACGAACGCAATAATAAAATGTTTTCATTTGTATCTTTTAAATTGGTTCACGTGTGTAAACCTTGTATTATTTTTTAACTGGTTGGATTGTAACCACCACCCTTCGTTACAATTGGAACCCAAATTGTAAATATTGTTTTCTGGTAATTTGCATTCATTTTTATAATAAATGCTCAGAAAAAAATCATTAAACTGAAACAATGTTTACAGTTTAGGTGCAAATTGAAACAAAGGTTGGTGGGTGGGCACTATCCTACATCCAATCAGTTCAACATAAGCAACTAATTTTACAAATAACCCAATTTAAAAAAATTGTGTGTGTATAATTATATCATATATCTCTATTGTTATATCTTTCCAAGGGCCTCTTCTGTTAGCGTAATATCTTAAACGCCATGATGGCCCTTACTGACTACCTGTTCTCCTGTTGTATCATCAACATAATTTAAATTAAAGGTCAACTTAATAAAAATGTGTCGTGACAAAGTCAAAAAAAGAAAAAAAAATTGTGAATCATTTTTATTTACTTGAAATCCTCGACTTAGATTCTAATGGTTAGATTGTAGGATAGGGCCCACCCTCATTTCCCCTTGGATCCGCCAATGTATCGAACCAATCAAACATTCTAAAATTTTCTAAAAACCATTTTTAACGGTGGCGCATGATGTAATCGCATACAAATTAAATTTACGATCTGCCTCATAAAGCAGAATCGGCAGTACCAATCGTCATTATTTATTCACTTCATTGTTCCGATATGTTAATGAACAGTGAACCACAAGTGGTATTTAGTATGTTAATTTCGTATTTCCTTTCGTGGCTTTAATGGTTTGGGCGTAGATATACCATCAATCCAATGTTTACGTACTTATTTTTCTTCCAGCAATTTTATAATTTAATTAGTCTGCAAGAAAACGGTCGTTAATAATAATTATGACATTATTTCAATGCAGAAACGCACTTAACCAAAACTATACCATAACAATGTTACTGATGAACATCGGTAACAAAAAATAGTAATTATCCCTGGGTTATACGTGCACATAATAAATTTAGGAAAACGTCCATTAACATAGGGAACGACTTGATTGGCACTTTTATTTCACCATTAGGGCCCCATAATTATTGAGCAGTCACGCTCCAAAAATATCTTTCCACGTAAATCTGAGCCATAAATTTAATATGTTTTAATATCGGAATTCTCCGCTTTTACGATATTCAATTGGGATAATGAAATTTTTTGAATAAATGCATAATTACGCTTGATGTAGGTTATAGTCTAATCTCGGTTCGATGGGACCGCATAAAGAACTAATTTAAGGCGGGCGTGGCTGTGGAATCCTTTCAGGCCGGCTATTTCGAGATCGTAAATATTTGAATTTTAAGTATTTCCTGCTCACGGGCATCAATTTGCGAATGCGGGAATACGCTGTGTACGTGAGAACCTATCATTTGTTTATTTTTGGCTACAAATTTCTGGTTTATAAATTAAATATTCAATTAATCAACACGCATTAAAACGGATGAATAATTATGGATGAAATTAAGATTGGGTTCGGGTTTAAAATAAGATATTATCAGTCAGTGGCGGATCGTGAAACATTTTATTGGTAGAGCCACTTACAAAAAATATATCCCCCCCGTCTTATTTTTGAAGAAATAATGAACATATTATTTATTTGTACGATTTGTCTTGTATTTTAATCTTGTCCCAGGTGGGTACTAAATCTTCGTCCACGTAACCTCGCCCAGGGGCGGCTCGTTATATAGAGCCAGGGAGACATGGCACTACCTGTAGTTTCAAGCTCAGCAAGAATTTTTCTTTTTTAAAAGAAGGGGGGGGGGATATTGTATAAGTAGCTCTACCATCAACATGTTCTACGAGCCGCCACTGATATCTATTTCTTTTAAATTTTTTGCTCGAGTTTTAGACAATTCGAAAACTAAAATTTTCAAAAATTCACAACTCGCGAAATAATTGGTGGATTTTCAAAAACTCTACTTAGTTTGATAAAACGATGATTTGCAAATCCAATTTAATTTTTGTAGAATTTAGTTGACACGTTTTTTATTTTGTTTTTCTTTTTTTGCTCGAGTGTTACACAATTCGAAAACTAAAATTTTCAAAAATTCACAATTCGGAAAATAATTGGTGGATTTTCAAAACCTGCACTTATTTTGATAAAACCATGATTTGCAAATCTAATTTAATTTTTGTAGAATTTAGTCGACACGTTTTATATATTTTTATAATTTTTTTACTCGAGGATTACACAATTCGAATATTAAAATTTTCAAAAATTCACAACTCGCGAAATAATTGGTGGATTTTCAAAAACTATACTTAATTTGATAAAACAATGATTTGCAAATCTAGCTTAATTTTTGTAGAATTTAGTCGTCACGTTTTATATTTTTTTTTAATTTTTCGCTCGAGTATTACACAATTCCAAAACTAAAATTTTCAAAAATTCACAACTCGGGAAATAATTGGTGGATTTTCAAAAACTGCACTTACTTTGATAAAGCAATGATTTGCAAATCTAGTTTAATTTTTGTAGAATTTAGTCGACACGTTTTATATATTTTTTTAAATTTTTTGCTCGAGGATTACACAATTCGAATATTAAAATTTTCAAAAATTCACAACTCGCGAAATAATTGGCGAATTTTCAAAAAGTCTACTTGGTTTGATAAAACGATGATTTGAAAATACAATTTAATTTTTGTAGAATTTAGTCGACACGTTTTATATATTTTTTTAAATTTTTTACTCGAGGATTACACAATTCGAATATTAAAATTTTCAAAAATTCACAACTCGCGAAATAATTAGCGGATTTTCAAAAACTCTACTTAGTTTGATAAAACGATGATTTGCAAACCCAATTTAATTTTTGTAGAATTTAGTTGACACGTTTCATATTTGTTTTTTCTTTTTTTGCTCGAGTGTTACACAATTCGAAAACTAAAATTTTCAAAAATTCACAACTCGCGAAATAATACACGGATTTTCAAAAACTCTACTTAGTTTGATAAAACGATGATTTGCAAATCTAATTTAATTTTTGTAGAATTTAGTCGATACGTTTTATATATTTCTTTTAAATTTTTTTTGCTCCAGGATTACACAATTCGAAAATTAAAATTTTCAAAAATTTCCAACTCGCGAAATAATTGGCGAATTTTCAAAAAGTCTATTTAATTTTATAAAATGATGATTTGCAAATCCAATTTAATTTTTGTAGAATTTAGTTGACACGTTTTCTATTTCTTTTAAATTTTTTGCACGAGTTTTGGACAATTCGAAAATTAAAATTTTCAAAGATTCACAACTCGCGAAATAATTGACGGATTTTCAAAAACTCTACTTAGTTTGATAAAACGATGATTTGCAAATTCAATTTAATTTTTGTAGAATTTAGTTGACACGTTTTATATTTTTTTTCTTTTTTTGCTCAAGTGTTACATAATTCGAAAACTAAATTTTCAAAAATTCACAATTCGGAAAATAATTGGTGGATTTTCAAAACCTGCACTTATTTTGATAAAACAATAATTTGCAAATCTAATTTAATTTTTGTAAAATTTAGTCGACACGTTTTATATATTTTTATAATTTTTTTACTCGAAGATTACACAATTCGAATATTAAAATTTTCAAAAATTCACAACTCGCGAAATAATTGGTGGATTTTCAAAAACTGTACTTTAATTTGATAAAACAATGATTTGCAAATCTAGCTTAATTTTTGTAGAATTTAGTTGACACGTTTTCTATTTCTTTTAAATTTTTTGCACGAGTTTTAGACAATTCGAAAACTAAAATTTTCAAAAATTCACAACTTTCGAAATAATTGGCGGATTTTCAAAAACTCTACTTAGTTTGATGAAACGATGATTTGCAAATCCAATTTAATTTTTGTAGAATTTAGTCGATACGTTTTATATATTTCTTTTAAATTTTTTGCTCCAGGATTACACAATTCGAATATTAAAATTTTCAAAAATTTCCAACTTGCGAAATAATTGCCGAATTTTCAAAAAGTCTATTTAATTTGATAAAATGATGATTTGCAAATCCAATTTAATTTTTGTAGAATTTAGTTGACACGTTTTCTATTTCTTTTAAATTTTTTGCACGAGTTTTAGACAATTCGAAAATTAAAATTTTCAAAAATTCACAATTCGCGAAATAATTGGCGGATTTTCAAAAACTCTATTTAGTTTGATAAAACGATGATTTGCAAATCTAGTTTAATTTTTGTAGAATTTAGTCCTCACGTTTTATATTTTTTCTTTTAATTTTTTGCTCGAGTATTACACAATTCGAAAACTAAAATTTTCAAAAATTCACAACTCGCGAAATAATTGGCGGATTTTCAAAAACTCTACTTAGTTTGATAAAACGATGATTTGCTGATCCAACTTAATTTTTGTAGAATTTAGTTGACACGTTTTATATTTTTTTCAATTTTTTGCTCGAGTATTACACAATTCGAAAACTAAAATTTTCAAAAATTCACAATTCGGGAAATAATTGGTGGATTTTCAAAAACTGCACTTACTTTGATAAAACAATGATTTGCAAATCTAGTTTAATTTTTGTAGAATTTAGTCGACACGTTTTATACATTTTTTTTTAAATTTTTTGCTCGAGGATTACACAATTCGAATATTAAAATTTTCAAAAATTCACAACTCGTGGATTTTCAAAAACTGAACTAATTTCAGTGGCAGCTCGTGGAACATGTGAATGGTAGCGCCATTTATGAAATATAGCCCCCCCCCCTTCTTCTCTGAAGAAAAAATAAACGATTTATCTTCCCAGACCAAAGTTTTTTAAGAATTAATTAAAAATTCTTACTGAGCTTGAAACTACAGATAGTGCCATGGCTCCTTGGCTCTGCATAACGAGCCGCCCCTGACTGATATCATGAAGTTTTTAGCCTGCGTAATTGTGCGCTATTAGTCAGTTTCTTAGAGTGTCGTAGGAAAACAGATTTTCAGGGGATAGCCTTCTTTACAAAATTAAATCTTATATTTAAAGATTCCGGAGATCAACCAGTCGGACATAAAACAACCAAATATTCGCGCTCTCTGTTTTTTCGCGGTGAATGATGTGTGAGCGAGAGCGGAAAAGGGAAATTCGGAAGCATCATGACGTCCTCATTAATATTAAAATAGAACCGTCGGGATATATAACACACTTCGCGTTTAAATAATCGATGTCGGCCGTGGATTTTCCATAGAATGTATTGTTCGTGCAGACAGTAATACATTCTAAAAAGGGAGTACGATGCACGCGGATAATGCGATCGCATCAAAGAAAACTGCTGGCGCTGACGGTGGAGCAACGAAGATGCACAAAAGTTTCACGTGTACACACAAAAAAAAGGGAAGGTGATTGATGGATCTCCGAACGCAAACTTAAAATGGATGTCAAATACCCATCCAACCACGCAGGTTCGCATCAAAAGATATCCCTAATCGATACATACAAAAAAAAGCCGGAGGCTGCTTCACGCGATCGAACAATTATTTTAATTACCGCCTTTTCCCGAAAAGAATTTATAGTTGCGGGGATGATAATTTTATGAATCATAACTCACCCGGGCTATCGCCGGACGTAATCTACACAAGAAAGGATCCCAGTCACGATAATAAATGGTGGAAACACATTAACATTAACATGGAGCCCTTTTTGGAGGATAATGAACGCTTCTAGTATTTTGACAGTGGAAATGATTGATCGTAATGATAAGTCGACTAGTTGTTAAAATTACCGAAATTCCATTAATAAGTAGCAGCTGCGATGGGGGCACCATTTACTTCTGGAACTAATTGCGAACGTTTGGTGTAATGCGCCCATATGTCTATCTGTTCGTTCACCTCTAACAATGGTCTTCTCGTTATTCATAGTTGAATTTAATTGTCCAACATTAAATTTAAAAAAAAATTAATAGATGCATGCGACAATTATAAACTTAAGGTGGAGCGCAGCAGTGACTCGTTGTAGAGGAAGGAAGAAGGAAATATTCCGCTGATTTTAATAAAGCATTACATTGGTATTTTAAAATTCTAAACTGGATTGAAAAATACATCAGTTTAATTATGGATTATGTTGTAGGGTATGTGCGAGCGCGTGTGTCTGCTGCATCACGAGTCGAGTGCATTCGATTCCCCGCCACGGCGAATAATTTTTCGGATCGAGTAATAGTCGTTGTGTTTGTCTGACACTATTAATTTCTTCATTTCATTTCTAATTTACCAATTAAATTATAGATCAACGTTAGTGGCCGAATGTCCAATCGCCTACACCAATAAAAAAATCTAGAGAGGATTGAATAGTACACAATTAACCAGTGACGGTTCGCGGGTTTTTTCTGGTACGGCCGAGGAACAAGAGGTGGCAATACAGATAGGTAGGGTCAGTTGCAGAGACGGCTGGCTGCGTGACCGCAGCTATCTGTATTACCACCTCTTGTTCCTCGGCCGTACCAGAAAAAACCCCGCGAACCGTCACTGCAATTAACGAAAGTTTCTTTATGGCATCAACAGTTATCATCTGATCTACATATATCAACGAGCTCCGTGAGGATTTAATTTAATTTAAACCGTGGCTAACTAACGACGAGCAGCAAAAACCTTCTAGTTAACATTAGTTTCGAGGATGAGGAGAATCGTCCTCCGCTCCAGCAACGAAAACGTTTCTGCCCTTTCCTCCGGCTCCGTCTCTCCCTCGTTCTCTTTCTTTTGGCAGCATTTCCCACGATCGCAGCCGATAAATTAAATCTTGAGCGAGCGTTCCGCACTAGGAAAAAGTACACACAATAAAACGGAAGCGACAGCGCATAAAACACTCCGAAACGAATTAAAAAGTTTACGCTTACAATTTATAAAACAAAATGCCAGGAATAAAATATATTATTCTACCAGATTCTCGCTTATTAGAGGAGACATTCGAGAAGAATTAACACGGTTTCCGTTTACCTTTTTTGCGGCGTTTTTCGCAAGAGCCGAGATAATTGGGAAAGTGTTTCTCGCGACCTGTGATTATTTGCAAATAAATGCAATTGCGGTGAGATTTTACCTCGTTCAGCTTTAGTTATGTTATTTGTTGAATTTGGTTCTCGTTTATCACGTGGTGAAACATTTTTAATATTACTGGTTGTTGAAATTAGGCACTTGGTAGGTTTCACAAATTTTATACTTTTTATTCCGACTAGTTTCGATTGTTACATCATTATCTAGGAATGAATACAGGGGAAAAATAGTTTCGCTTATATATTAAAATTGTCCATTCAGGTAATTAGGGCGGTCATTATTGGAGAACTCCAAGATATATAGAAAAGAAACTTTCACTGATACCATCATTCCCGAAGATTCAAATCACCCCAATCAGATCAAACTTAGTACTTTTCATTCATACCTCCATAGACTAATTAATATCCCTCAAAATAAAGAAAATTATTTCAAAGAACTATCAGTCATAAAAACAATAGCTAAGAATAACGGCTACAACACAAAAATAATAGATAAATTACTAAAAAAGAAAAAACAGACACAACTATTAAAATATTTTTATCCACCGCAACAAGAACAAAAAACCAAAAATTGGGTCAAATTAGAATATGTAAATGATCTGTCAAATAAAATAAAAAATTGTGTAACTGGGAACGAATTTAACATTATATGTACAAACTCCACCAATATCGGCAAACTTTTGATAAATAATAAACCAACCATAGAAAAATCCAAAAAATGCGGCATATACGAAATCGAATGTGGGGATTGTGATGCAACGTATATTGGCCAAACCGGAAGAACATTTAGTATAAGACTAAAAGAACATAGAAAAGCCATACTAGACAATAAAGGCACCACCGGTTTTACCAAACATTGCATCACAAATAACCACTTCTTCGAAGAAAATAATTTTAAAATATTACATACAGGTAATAAGGGCCGAAATTTAAATCTCCGAGAAGGATTAGAGATCAACAAAGCACTAAAGCGGGGAAAACACGTCGTAAATGAAAATGATGACATCTGGAGTTCTCCAATAATGACCGCCCTAATTACCTGAATGGACAATTTTAATATATAAGCGAAACTATTTTTCCCCTGTATTCATTCCTAGATAATGATGTAACAATCGAAACTAGTCGGAATAAAAAGTATAAAATTTGTGAAACCTACCAAGTGCCTAATTTCAACAACCAGTAATATTAGTTATGTTAATTGAAGTTGTTAAATGTGAGCAAAGAAAACTCGAAAATGGAAAAAATCGATAAAATCAACTTTTTTAATAATCATCGTAGACCATTATGTATTTTTTCTTCATCAGAAGAACGAGCTAAATCGATTGGCGTTAAAAAATTTCATCTACGAAAAAATGCAAAAAAAAATGGCAAGTCACCTTGAACAAAAAAGTTGATTTTTCCCGACTTTGAACAGCCGTAGCGGCTAAACGGAGAATCCAAATCGAACGCGGATTTCAAATCTGTGCTCCTCGTGTGCAAGTTATTCGGATTCGATTAAAATTTGCGATTTTTAATTTTTGTCGAAAAAATTTTTGTTCAAAAATTGGCTTTGAAATATTTTCCTGAAGAAACCACTGGTTCGATCAGGGGTTTCTACACATCACTGGAAAGATCCCCTCAAGACGCTTCATAAAATCTAGTTTCGCAAGAACTAATCTCAATTTGAAGCCCGTGAGGCGTCAGCAAAGAAAACGCGAAAATGGAAAAAAATCGAAAAAATCAATTCTTTTAATAATCATCGTATGATATACCTTTTTCTTCATCAGAAGAATGAGCTAAATCGATTGGCGTTAAAAAATTTCATCCAGGAAAAAATGCAAAAAAATTGGCAAGTCACCAAGAACTTTATCGAAAATTTTGTCGATTTTCTCAGACTTTGAACGGCCGTAGTTGCTAAACGAAGAATCCAAATCGAACGCGGATTGCAAATCTGTGTTCCTCGTGTGTCTATTAGTCGGATTCGATTAAAACTGGCGATTTTTTATTTTTGACGAAAACGTGAAATTCTTACTTTTGCTCAAAAATTGGCTTTGAAATGATTTCCTGAAGAAACCACTGGTTCGATCTGGGATTTCTATACACCACTGGAAAGATCCCTTCAAGACGCTTCAGAAAATGTACTTGCGCAAAAATAAATCTCAATTTGAAGCCCGTGACGCGTCAGCAAAGAAAACTCGAAAATGGAAAAAATCGATCAAATCAATTTTTTTTTAATAATCATCGTGGACCATTAAGTAATACCTTTTTCTTCATCAGAATAACGAGCTAAATCGATTGGCGTTAAAAATAATATCTAGGAAAAAATGCAAAAAAATTGGGAAGTCACTTTGAACAAAAAAGTTGATTTTTTCAGATTTTTAACGCCGTAGCGGCTAAACGGAGAATCCAAATCGAACGCGGTTTTCAAATCCGTGCTCATTGGGTAGAAGTTAGTCGGATTCGATTAAAATTGGCAATTTTTAATTTTTGTCGAAAACGTGAAATTCGATAGATTTTTGCTCAAAAATTGGCTTTAAAATAATTTCCTGAAGAAACCACGGGTTCGATTCGGGGTTTCTATATATTACCGGAAATATGCCCTTAAGACGCTCCAGAAAATGTACTTTCGCAAGAACTAATGTCAATTTGAAGCCCGTGACGCGTCAGCAAAGAAAACTCGAAAATGAAAAAAATTGAAAAAATCAACGCTTTTAATAATCATCGCAGACCCTTATGTAATACCCTTTTTTTTCATCAGAAGAACGAGCTAAATCGATTGACGTTAAAAAAATTTATCTAGGAAGAAATGCAAAAAAGTTGGCTAGTCACCATGAACTTTATGGAAAATTTTGAAAAAAGTCGATTTTCTCAGATTTTGAGTTTTCAATTAAAATTAGAGATTTTTAATTTTTGACGAAAACATGAAAATATACACAAGTATTGGAACTTGGAACTTTTTTAAAAAAATGTAACTTTTTAAATAATTATCGTAGACGATTGAAGTATACCTTCTTTTTCATCAGAAAAATTGATTGGCGTTAATATCAAATACAAAGGGAAAATTCCAGAAAAATCAGATTAAATTTTCTTAAAAAAAATTAATTGTTTACTTAAAAAAAAAACCTTTTTAAGTTATAAAATAAAAATTGAAAAACTATCAAATACAAAGGCAAAATTGCAGAAAAATCAGATTTAATTTTTTTTAATTTAATTGTTTACTTTAAAAAAAAGGAATATGAAAAAATATCAAATCTTAAGGCAAAATTCCACAAAAATTAGATTTAATTTTTTTTTTAATGTATAATAGTTTGGCTTTTCAAAATACCCCGATTTTAAAATTAGCTGTGAATTTAAGAAATTTTTGCTTTTCAAGTTATCAAAAGAAAAATTCAAATCCAAAGACAAAATCCAAAAAATCAGATTGAATTTACTATTTTTTTTTTAATATATGATTGTTTATAATATCCGATCATTCAAATAAGCACATTTTTGCTTTTCAAGTTATGAAATAAAAATTGAAAACATATCAAATACAAAGGCAACATTCCAGAAAAATCAGATTTAATTTTCTTAAAAAAAAATTAATTGTTTACTTAAAAAAAAACTTTTTTTGCTTTTCATGTTATGAAATAAAAATTGAAAAAATATCAAATACAAAGGCAACATTCCAGAAAAATCAGATTTAATTTTCTTAAAAAAAATAATTAATTCTTTACTTAAAAAAACGCGATTTTAAAATAATTTGTGAATTAAAAAAAAAATAATTTCAAATAAAAAAAAAATACAATAAAAAAAAAGGAAATTAATTCTGGGTGAACATTCTGAACCGTGAATTTTATTTAGACAAAATTAGCTGTGAATTTAAGAAATTTTTGCTTTTCAAGTTATCAAAAGAAAAATTCAAATCCAAAGACAAAATCCAAAAAATCAGATTGAATTTACTATTTTTTTTAATATATGATTGTTTGGTTTTTGATAATATCCGATGATTCAAATAAGCACATTTTTGCTTTTCAAGTTATGAAATAAAAATTGAAAACATATCAAATACAAAGGCAACATTCCAGAAAAATCAGATTTCATTTTCTTTAAAAAAAAATTAATTGTTTACTTAAAAAAAAAACGCTTTTTTGCTTTTTAAATTATGAAATAAAAATTGAAAAAATATCAAATACAAAAGCAAAATTCCAAAAAATCATATTTAATTTTCTTTAAAAAAAACTAATTGTTTACTTAAAAAAAAACCTTTTTTTGCTTTTCAAGTTATGAAATAAAAATTGAAAAAATATCAAATACAAAGGCAACATTCTAGAAAAATCAGATTTAATTTTCTTAAAAAAAAAAAATTAATTCTTTACTTAAAAAAACGCGATTTTAAAATAATTTGTGAATTAAAAAATTAATTTTGGGTGGACATTCTGAACCGTGAATTTTATTTAGACAAAAAAATTGATCAAAAATATCCTGATAAAAATGGTGAAAAATTTTCAAAATTAATTCAAGGTCGACATTCTGAATTTTATTTGGACAAAAATTTGATCAGAAATACCTCTTTTCGTTCCTAGTCTCCCGATACAAATCCCGAAAATTTTTCGAAATTAATTTAGGGTAGACATTCTGAACGGTAAATTTTCGATCGATTTTTGAAGAGTAAAATACCTCTTTTCATTCCTAGTCTCCCGATACAAATCCCGAAAATTTTTCGAAATTAATTTAGGGTAGACATTCTGAACCGTAAATTTTCGATCGATTTTTGAAGAGTAAAATACCTCTTTTCATTCCTAGTCTCCCGATACAAATCCCGAAAATTTTTCGAAATTAATTTTGGGTGGACATTCTGAACCGTGAATTTTATTTAGACAAAAAAATTGATCAAAAATATCCTGATAAAAATGGTGAAAAATTTTCAAAATTAATTCAAGGTCGACATTCTGAATTTTATTTGGACACAAATTTGATCAGAAATACCTCTTTTCGTTCCTAGTCTCCCGATACAAATCGTGAAATTTTTTGGAAATTAATTCTGGGTGGACATTCTGAACCGTGAATTTTATTTAGACAAAAATTTGATGAGAAATAGTCTCCTGATACAAATCGTGAAAAAATTTCGAAATTAATTCTGGGTGGACATTCTAAAATTTACGAAAAAAATATTATTTAAAAAAATACAAATCCAGCGGCAAAATTCCATAAAAATCAAATTTGAAGGTGACCTCAACAGGCAATTGAAACTGTATTTGCGATTTTCAACAATTTCGCATTTTATACGATTAAAGGCGAGACGTAAAAACAAACGCATCACATGCGGCGATTCGAACCCAGGACGTCAGGATAAGAATCGCCAACATTACCACCACTCCAAGCCAGTTGTCTCCAAATCTCTAAATTAATGTGGCATTTATCCTGGACATAGGAAACATTATGGAAACAAAAATTTTGAGAAAAAAATTTACTACACATTTATTATCAATTCTGAGCAGGGTCTCGAGGTCATTTCAAGGTCAACTTGTTATTTTTAAATGAAATTCTGTAATTTTTTTAAAGGCTTTTAAATCCACGAATTAAAATAATAACTTTTATCCATTTTTTTTTCGCCACTTATTTTTTGCAATAATATTTTTGCATCTACGGATTCAAATCGATAACTTTTATAGAACTGTTTCCTCCGAGACACATCTATTGTACTAATTGTTTTTCGAGTTAATGTGATTAAAGGTCATTTCAAGGGCAACTTGTTATTTTTGAATAGAAACCTGTAATTTTTTTAAAAGCTTTTAAATCCACGAATTAAAATAATAACTTTTATCCACATTTTTTCGCCACTTATTTTTTTACAAAATTTCAGCTATCTTCAATAGCAAAAAAAATAGTGTGTCACCATGAACATATTAGAATTTTTTTTTAAATAAATTCGATTTTTCAGACTTTAATCGGCTGTAGCGGCTGAACGAAAACTCCGAATTGAACGCGGTTTTCAAATCTGTGCTCCTCGTATGCAAGTTAGCCCGATTCGATTAAAATTGGCGATTTTTAATTTTTGACGAAAACGTGAAATTCGATAGAAGGGTCTTACTTTTGCTCAAAAATTGGCTTTGAAATGTTCTAGTTCGATTCGGGGTTTCTATACATCACCGTAAAGATCCCTTCAAGACGTTTCAGAAAATGTACTTTCGCAAGAACAAATGTCAATTTGAAGCCCGTGACGCGTCAACAAAGAAAACATTGAAAAAATCAACTTTTTTAATAATCATCGCAGACTACTAGAATGTACAAATAAAAATCTTTCTCAACAAATTTCGAATGAACCAACATGCAGTTTTATACGTCCAAAGATAGCGATAGCAATAAAAATGGAAAATGTAAAAACGGAGCGAAATTCAATGGAAATATTCCCGTGCGATTTCTTATCAGGGCTCCGGCAGCGCGCGCGCTTTAAAAATATGTGTAACAATTCGATAAAGGGAAACGACGTCGAACAAACAGAAAAGTCCGAGCGGACGGATAAATGGGGCGCGCGTACAGCCCCGAAATTCCTCCCCAAGTAGAGCGGTAAACTCGAGAGAAATGCCAATTTTCTCTTCTCGGCCACGAGAAATATCATGTGGGGGCACTTTATGTTGGGAAAAGTTCGATCGAGGACGTGCGGTTCCGACAGATAGAAGGAAAAGGAACGGGCGCGCCATTATAATAAAAACAACACACCGTATTTTGTAAATTAACTTTTCCCGGCGATTCAACCCTCCAGTTAAAGTTTATCGTTACTGTAAGTTGTCATGAGTTTTAGATTGAATTGAAAAATTCACTTGTAAATTCTCTTATAAAAAAAATGGGATAGACACATGCAGATAGGCTTGTGTTGAAACCAAACAAAAAGGAAACAAAAAATGTACATTTTTCAATTTAGTTTAATTATTGATTAACAGGTTGTAACGGTCGCAGCCATCGCTTTTATAAGTTCTGATGACATGCAAGAAAAATGTAATGTAATTTATTAGTTTTTGTTTGCAAAATCATTAATAAAATCTACTCTTGGATTTTTTTCAAAAATCAACCAATTTACAGTTGGTGAAACCTTCCCTTATATTCTAAGAATTTGAGGGTAGAATAGGGAACACCCACCACCCTTCGTTACCTTTGAAATTAAACCTAGAACACACTGTTTAGTTAAAGAAATTTGAAAGTAAAACCACTGAAAATTTATGTTTAAAAATTACAAAGGAAGGTTTATAGGTGAAATTACAGAGTTGTGGGTGGGCCTTATTCCACCCTCCAAATCTTCAAACTCATCCAAGAAAAAATGCAAAAAAATTGGCAAGTCACCATGAACTTTATGGAAAATTTTGGAAAAGTAGATTTTCTCAGACTTTATGTTTAAAAATTACAAAGGAAGGTTTATAGGTGAAATTACAGAGTTGTGGGTGGGCCTTATTCCACCCTCCAAATCTTCAAACTCATCCAGGAAAAAAATGCAAAAAAATTGGCAAGTCACCATGAACTTTATGGAAAATTTTGGAAAAGAAGATTTTCTCAGACTTTATGTTTAAAAATTACAAAGGAAGGTTTGTAGGTGAAATTACAGAGTTGTGGGTGGGCCTTATTCCACCCTCCAAATCTTCAAACTCATCCAGGAAAAAATGCGAAAAAATTGGCAAGTCACCATGAACTTTATGGGAAATTTTGGAAAAGTAGATTTTCTCAGACTTTATGTTTAAAAATTACAAAGGAAGGTTTATGGGTGAAATTACAGAGTTGTGGATGGGCCTTATTTCTCCCTCCAAATCTTCAAACTCATCCAGGAAAAAATGCAAAAAAATTGGCAAGTCACCATGAACTTTATGGAAATTTTTGGAAAAGTAGATTTTCTCAGACTTTATGTTTAAAAATTACAAAGGAAGGTTTATGGGTGAAATTACAGAGTTGTGGGTGGGCCTTATTCCACCCTCCAAATCTTCAAACTCATCCAGGAAAAAATGCAAAAAAATTGGCAAGTCACCATGAACTTTATGGGAAATTTTGGAAAAGTAGATTTTCTCAGACTTTATGTTTAAAAATTACAAAGGAAGGTTTGTAGGTGAAATTACAGAGTTGTGGGTGGGCCTTATTCCACCCTCCAAATCTTCAAACTCAACCAGGAAAAAATGGAAAAAAATTGGCAAGTCACCATGAACTTTATGGAAAATTTTGGAAAAGTAGATTTTCTCAGACTTTATGTTTAAAAATTACAAAGGAAGGTTTATGGGTGAAATTACAGAGTTGTGGGTGGGCCTTATTCCACCCTCCAAATCTTCAAACTCATCCAGGAAAAAATGCAAAAAATTGGCAAGTCACCATGAACTTTATGGAAAATTTTGGAAAAGTAGATTTTCTCAGACTTTATGTTTAAAAATTACAAAGGAAGGTTTATAGGTGAAATTACAGAGTTGTGGGTGGGCCTTATTCCACCCTCCAAATCTTCAAACTCATCCAGGAAAAAATGCAAAAAAAATGGCAAGTCACCATGAACTTTTGGAAAAGTAGATTTTCTCAGACTTTATGTTTAAAAATTACAAAGGAAGGTGAATGGGTGAAATTACAGAGTTGTGGGTGGGCCTTATTCCACCCTCAAAATCTTCAAACACACCCCAGAGTTTCTACAAATAATTTCCATTGTTAAAGCATTAACCGTTGGATTTTTTTAAACATCAACTAATATACAGTTGGTGAAACCTTCTTTTACATTCTAAGAATTAGAGGGTAGAACAATTATTATTTGGCAAAAGGGCTTATTCCTTCGCTAAATCTAATGATTATTTATTGAATGCAGTTTTGTGGGTATAGTTAAATCGGCAGCGAGGACGCCAACTCGGCTTCCTCTCTCCCTCCAGTTAGAATTTATATTCGTACAAGATAATCCGCCTTTTATGTTATTTATCCGTCCAAGAGATAATGCTGCCGGTTTCGCGTCCCGAGCCCATCGATTCGTCTCGGATAATCTATCAATTTCAGGACGGCAATGGAGGAGACGCTTCAATATTGGCCCGAATTCCATCCTCTCGGCCTATTAATCATTAATTCTAGTATGTGCGTCTTAAGACTGTTCCTTCATTTGTTTAATGGGCATCGTTTGTAACCGGTCGCACGAATAGGCAGTGTCGAATGTAGATGCGGACGAGAAAATGCAACAAATAAAAAAAAAATTATGTGACCATCATGATTTGAAAATTTGAAAAACTACATTTTTTCTTAGACGGTAGATAATGGGCAGACCTGACAAAACTCAAATCTCTTAAAAAACCTATCGAGAATTATTTTCTACAGATGGCCCCATGTTACTCTAACTAAAAAATCTCGCGGAGGAGTACAGCTCGTACGTAATTGCGTCCTTATTTTTGAGGTAAAACTAATTTGGGTTAATGGATTTTATTACTAAAGAATCAATCTGTGCCTCTATAGTGAAACATTTTAGATTTTCACCGTTTATTGAAATTTTATTTAACGTTGAAAATACCTATTTTTTTAAGAATAAATTAGACATTATTATAAATACTTATAAAAAATGTAATTCTTTAGAAACAAACATCCATCTTTTATGCAACTCTGTGTAATAGTATATTACATAACTAGAGTTTTAAGTAGCAAATTACGAGCAAGTGCGTACGAGTAACGTAATTTCACGAGCGCGTAATTGCGTAACAACTCGCGTTATGTACTACACTTTACCTTCGACCTTGGATGTATTCGCTTAAACTAAAGACATATTGGAACTGAATCTTGTCATTACATCATTTTCAATCAGTTACGATCCGAGTGCCAAAACACTTTATTTTTCGAACGGATGGAACAGCATGATTTTTGTAGTTTGTGTGTTGCTGTCATCTCTAGGTATTACGACTTTTGGTAAGGTAATATAAATCAATAATAAACGCTATACATATTTCGATTCACGGTTTACTTGTAAAGGATGATAACTCTTAATTGAGATCGAGTTCGCCCGAGTTAAGCGATTAAATTAAAATTGCGGCGATGGTCTCCATTAAAAATAAGAAGTAGAGGAGTTATCTGGAGGCATTCATAATATTTAAGTACCAACATTTCTCTCCCGTTCCCCGGGTATCGCTATTTAAAACGTCAGTTTAATACGTTCCGTATATAATAAATGTAATGAGCTTAATGACCCTCCCATTAAGGCGTTTAATACTAAGTTCAAATCCCCTGATAAATTATTGCCAGCTACTAGAAATTTATGCGGCAAGTTTCGCAGAAACTTACAACTACATTATGACGGTACACATTTTCCGGACGACTTCGAGACGGAGTGCTTATTGCATCTGGTTCGCCCATGCGAAGACGGAACTAGTTGGAAAATTAATATGTGGACCGGGATGTTTAATCAGAGTTGTAGTTGAATAATTGTTTTTCTTTTTAATTATAGGAAATTATATACAAATACATTATAGATAAGAAAATTTGTTGAGAAATATGGATACAGTTAAATCTTCATCAAAACTTACACGTAATTGTGAATGAAGTTGCTTCAAATTTATTTAAAACTTACACATTTAAAAGAATTTGAATTCTACTACAACCTGAGGTATTTTTTAAAATTTGTTTTGGAGATATAAGGCTGACTTGATCTTTTTTTTTAAATCGCACGGATAGCCCCTTCGTTAACGCATGGCTACAACATGATAATTTGCATTCAGCCCAAATTTGAAGTGTCAGATTTTGCCAAGGTAGAAATCCTTCAGACGTCAAAAAATAATCTTTGAGGAGAAGAAACTTCGGACTTGCTTCATCATTGCAATCAATTGTATTTTTTTTAATTAAACAGCCAAAAATATTAGATACTCCTACAACTTAAATTCTTGGAATTGATGAAAACTTTAATCATTTGCATTTGAATTCATTGCGATTAGGCAAAATTTTTCCATCTCAATTCATTCTCGCAACTTGACGCATCTCTATATGTTCTTTATCTCTCTATATAATGTATGTTTGTCCTGTATGCGTTCCTATAACATTTATCATTTATCAATACAACTATAAACCGTATTTGTTTATATATTTATATAGATGTATATAAATATATACTTAATATTACGTATGTAATTAATTGACCTGTGTAACTTTTTGATTGACATGAATAAATTATTATTATTATTATTATTATCCGATTGCGATGAAACTTTGGTAAGTTGTTGTGCGCACGCCCGTGAAGGTTTCTGAATTAGTACCATTGTACAATAGGTGGCGTGCGAGGCATTCCAACAAATGATCGATTTCCGTTCAAATTATAGCCTCTTGTGGTGATTAAATTTATTCTTCGTTCATGAGATTTGGCATTAACTTTTTCACGTCAATTATTGAATACACACCTATTTCTCTTAATAGATGTAAACGTACAGCAGAGAATAGGAATTAATTACGATTCATTTGAATGGCCACACCTCTGCAATCATAAAATCACGAGCCGGGAATTCGCATTGTATATCTTACACAAATAAAATCCGCAATTGTAATTCCATCATCATGTCTTCCCAATGACTAATCAAACTCGCTTTTAATGCGGTAATTAATTGATGTATCATATATTTCAACTGTAACATAATTATATCAAAACGAAAATGTTTTATTGACGTATCATATTTAAACTTCAAAACGTAAATGTTTAAAATCAAATGATACAAATTGTACAATTTAATATTGTGTAATATAGCAATCCGATATCTACAGAGCCATTACGGAGATAATCGCATTTTTTTAAATTGCCGCTTAAAATTTTTGAATTTCCCGCTTTTATTTGTATTTCTTCTTGGTACGCTCGTAAAACTTTCCGCTTAAAATTAAGATATTATTTGGGTTCGTACTAAATTTTAGCGGGCAGTTTGGCCCTCTTTAATACTTTAACTCCCCCTCCCCCTTAAAATTTTTGAATTTACCGCTTTTATTTGTATTTATTTGTGGCTAAAAATTGCTACGCTCGTAAAACTTTGGTTTTCAGTTGGCACAACTTTTTGAATTTCCCGCTTTTTTTTGTACTGAACTTTGTCCGACAATTGTTTGTGCTGAATGCTATTATGCTACTTGTACAATTAAGTTTTACTGTACATACGCTGTAAATAAATAAAATTATTAGTAGTAGTAATGATCTTTATTCAGACTACAATTTACATTTATAGTGACTATACATAACATACATAACAAAAGTGGTGTTAGTCCGTCTGGGCTATCGAAATTATTATTATTATTATTGGTACGCTCGTTAAACTTTGGGTTTCAGTTGACACAACTTTTTGAATTGCCCGTTTTCTTTGTATTCAACTTTGGCTAACAATTCGTACGCTCGTAAAACTTTAGGTTTCAGTTTTTAAATTTCCCGCCTTTTTTGTATTACACTTTGGCCGACAATTGTTTGTGCTGTAAATATCTATTATGCTACTTGTATAATTGTGTTTTACTGTACACACACTGTAAATAATTTTTTTTAAATAATCAGTTTTATAAATACATTAAATCCGCCATACTTTGACGTTTGAATCATCAAAACCGGAGAACGCGTTTGGCGGTTATGCAATTTCAAAAATCAAATTCGCGATTTTAAAATTTGCAAACTTAAAAAAAATGCAATTTTTGTGTTTTGTATTAATTTTCCGAGAAAATTTCGTACTCCGTTTTGAAATTACACTAAATCCGCCATATTTTGAGGTGTGAATCATCAAAATCGGAGAACGCGTTTAAAAAAAATGCAATTTTTGTATTTTGCATTAATTTTAGGAGAAAATTTCGTAATCCGATTTAAAATTACACTAAATCCGTCATACTTTAACGTTCAAATTATCAAAATCAACGAACGTGTTTGGCAGTTGTGCAATTTCAAAAATCAAAATCGCGATTTTAACATCTTCGAACTTTAAATAAGTGAAATTTTCGCATTTTGTGTTAGTTTATCTAGAAAATTTCGTAATATTTTTTCAAACTACACCAAATTTTCCATGTTTTGACGTTTAATTCATCAAAATCAGAGAACGCGTTTGGCAGTTATGCAATTTCAAAAATCAAAATCGCGATTTTAAAATCTTCGAAATTAAAATAAGTAAAATTTTTACATTTTGTGAGTTTCACCAGAAAATTTCGTAATATTTTTTGAAACTACACCAAATTTGTCACGTTTTGACGTTTAATTCATCAAAATCAGAGAACGCGTTTGGCAGTTATGCAATTTCAAAAATCAAAATCGCGATTTTAAAATCTTCGAACTTTAAATAAGTGAAATTTTTGCATTTTGTGTTCGTTTAACTAGAAAATTTTGTAATATTTTTTTAAATTACAACGTTTAATTCATCAAAATCAGAGAACGCGTTGGGCAGTTATGCAATTTCAAAAATCAAAATCGCGATTTTAAAATCTTCGAAATTTAAATAAGTGAAATTTTTGCATTTTGTGGTTGTTCAACTAGAAAATTTCGTAATATTTTTTGAAACTACATCAAATTTGCTACATTTTGACGTTCAATTCATTAAAATCAGAGAACGCGTTTGGCTGTTCTGGAATTTAAAAAATCCAAATCGCAATTTAAAATCTTCGAACATTGAAAACGTGAAAGTTTTAATGTTTTGCGTTGTTCTAACGAACATATTTGTTATTTAGTTTTCAAATTGCATCAAATTTTCACCATTTTTACATTAGTCATCATAATCAAGTTGCGATTTAAAATTTGCGAATTGTATTTTGAATTAATTCGTCCGTTTTCAAATTACACTAATTAATTACTTTGACGTTTGAATCATCAAAATCAACGAACGCGTTTGGCAGTTGTGCAATTTCAAAAATCAAAATTGCGATTTTGAAATCGGCGAAGTTTAAAAAAAGTGCATTTTTTGCATTTTGCGTTAATTTAATGAGAAAATTAAATTAACGCAAAATGCAAAAAACATATATACCCAAAATCGTCCCGAAAATAACTACTTTCGGCAAGATTTATGTAAAGTGGTATTTTCGATGTAATAAATCATTCCGAAAGTTTTATTTTCGGGACGGCTGCAGAAAAAATTCTTAGCGCTCCGTCCACTATTTTGTGTAATAATTTAGATTCATTTTTTATGATTTTATTTGTGAAGTTGATTAATGCATATTTTGACAAAAATTCATTCTTAGCGCTGCATCCACTATTTTTTATACTAATTTTGATTCATTGTCACACTTGCCGATTATGATTTTATTTGTGCGTATTTTGAAGAAAAAAGTTAACGTAACAACATGACGGTAGTAATATTTGGATCACAATAATTAATTTGAAATATATTGACCTTAAACATTATTAAAGCCGGTTTCCTTGTCACGTATGTTAACACGCCAGAACTAACGCTTACCTGGGTCCAGGGTTCGAATCCCAGCGAGGGTATGATATATAGTACTTATACAGGAATTATATATATCAAAAATCGGTTCTAGTTGAATAAGCCAATACCCATATCATCCATAATTCCTCGACTTGTATTCACGTCAACCATTCTTCCTTAACAGGAAAGGATAGCAATTAAAAAGGAACGAATAAAAGATAGTGGCCACGGTGGTTCGGACATGATTAATAAAAATAAAACATTATTATCCGGATTAGAACATTAAAAACGAGTTTGCATTTAATTAAATCGAAACTGAATTACACAATGGACGCACACTTTTTCCACACTGATGCAATTCCCCCGTTTCAATCCGTGCGGCGAATGCGGCATTGTGTAATTGAAATGAATTTGTGCTTCTAATCCCCACAAAAAAGTGCGCGCCTAATCCTATTATAATGCAAACGGTCTTACCAAACTTTCCAGGCCAAGATTTTTTCTTTCGAAGTTGGGACGTGACAAAATATTGTAGAATGATGTAGGGTAATTTACCTCATCGTTCTGAAGCCACATTCAACAACAAGAAAAAAATTTTTTTTTGTTTTTTTCAACTCCGAGAGACCATTCTGAACACTATTTGTCTATAAAATATTTTTGTGGAACTTCCAGGAACCGAGATACGCAAAATTACTTTTTTCGTGTTGAAATAGATTAAATTTAATTTTTCTTCAAAATTTTGTTTTGTTTTTTTTTAAGTCTAAGAGACCATTCTGAACATTATTTGTCGATAAAGTATTCTTATGGGACTTTCAGGAACCGAGACACGCAAAATTACCTTTTTCGTAAATAGTGCTGAAATCGACTGGAAACGCCTAAAAATCGATTCAATTTAATTTTTTTTCAAAATTTTGTTTTGTTTTTTTTTAAGTCTAAGAGACCATTCAGAATACAATTTGTCGATAAACATTTTTTGTGGGACTTCCAGGAACCGAGATACGCAAAATTACTTTTTTCGTAAATAGTGCTTAAATCAAAGAGTGATCACGTCACAATATTCCGAATGTTTAACTGGTGATTCTATCAAAACTGACATTTACTTGTCGCTGCCAACATAAGTTTATTAAAACAATAATTTCATGGCCTTCTAGGGGATAAACAGATTTTGAAATAATTTTATTACATTTTTGCTTAGACAAACCTTCAGGGTGTCTAACTTTTTATCCCCTATATGTAAATGAAAATCGGTTTCTCTCAATTCCTACATGTATTTTTATCTTGATTGCGAATGACTATAACGAACACTGCCGCACTAATTCAATTAGATCACATTGAGAAACATGGGACAACTCGTGTGCACGATGATCATTAATAATTCCGTGGCGGTTTCTGTTCATAAAAGTCAATTGCATATTGGCGCCGGCAGTCTCCAATAAATTGAATCGGCCATTACACATATATGCAAACCAGAATTCTCACTCGATGAGTCAGTCAAGCATCGTTTTTTTATTAAAATCGTAATGAATTAAAAGCAATCATCGAAAAATAAATGTCAGCGGCACTCGCCGCTGGTAATTTAATGGAGGAGAACTGTGTTAGTGGTCTAACGATGGGATGGGGGCTTATTCAGCCGCCGACAACCCCCGCAACCCTCGACCCTTTTGTTATCCGATGAAAATTCACTTTGAATGGAAAGCACTCCGCTGTTTTTCCTCGCTACGGGGTGTCCCAATTAATGTGTTCGTTATTGTAATATTCTGTATGGGGTGTCAAACAAAATCACCGTAAGTAATGCAGTTTATCAGATATGTACAAGTTTACAACTACTTATTTTAAAATTCTCTTGAAACAAGTCGAGAATTTTAAACATTATATAACTCTGGCTTAAATTGACATAACACTGGTATTATATTTTCGGCTGTGTAAACGATCTTTCAAATGGTAAGCATAATTTGAGGTTTAGGTTCTGCGATTACATTACACATATTTTAATCGATATTTACTCTTTCACAATGTTTATTTACAAATTATTTTCCATATCGATGTATTTTTTTACCGTAAATCCTCCAATTTAAACAATCACGATTCAAGAACGTTTACACAGCTGAAAATATAATACCGGCTTACGAAAAACCTGGCTTAAATAAATGTTTGTGAAATCCACTGTAAAATTAACATCTATTTCATATTATTAAAAAAGATAATTTCCTAAACGAACGACGCAACTCGAAAAAAAAATCAAAAGCACACCACAAATCAGAGCATTGTTCCATTATGCATACAAATCAAACGACTTTGATTAATAATTTTCCAGTGATGTTTATTAAATGGGAATTTAATTTATTTCGCCTGAAAGCGAAAGGGAAAAAAGGCGTTTCGTGCGGACGGAAAATGAAAACGGCTTCGGTTCGCCGTCGAATCGATAAGGGATTATGCTTTGTAATTTTCGTTCGTATGTGAAGAAACATCGACGGCGTCATTAATCAATCAATCGATCCGTCGACGACGCCCAGTGAATAATTTACACGATAAATTGAAGCGATGGTGTGGAAACTTATTATCTCGAAGATAAAGTGCATACGATGATGATGACTAGACGTCCGTCCTCTCTTGAGGTTCTCGGAAATTATTAGAAGCTGAAATTTCCATTAGCTAATGCGAGCGGACTGAATTACCGGAGTTATTCAAAGCTATCCTTGTTTCAGTGGACGTCTTTAACGATGGTGAGTATGTAAAGGTTTGTTTTAAAAAATTATCTGTCTAAAATCGCCTTAGCAACGGAAGTTTTATTAAGAGGTGTTGGATCGAACGTGTCAATTTTTCTTCAAACGCCGAAAATAGTTGTACGCGGCACTAAAAGTACTTTTACAGCCGCGCGTGTTCCCGGCAATAAAGTTCGACTTTAACGACGTGTATTCACTGATAAAATATCAAACTTCAAGTAATGTTTATCCTTAAACTATAAATTCATATTTCTATTTCTATTTTGATTGAATGAGATTTATGCTTTCAAAAATGGCGTTTTATAGCTTAAAAGGGTCTTCCGCTTTGTTGGCCAATTTTTTAGCCTATTTTTAGGAATAAAATAAAAAATTTCGCACCACCGCCATTTTGAGAAAATTAAAACTTTAAGAAATCACAACTAAGAAAAATATGTAAAAAAAAATAAAATAAAAATTGGGCACACGTCCGCCATTTTGAAAAAAAAATTAAAACTTTGAGAAATACAAATTAAGAAAAATATCTAAAATTAAAAAAAAAATTGGCACACGTCCGCCATTTTGAAAAAAAATTAACTAATAACAGCTAAGAGAAATATCTAAAAAAAATAAAATAAAAATTGGGCACAAGTCCGCCATTTTGAGAGAAATTAAAACTTTGAGAAATACCCATTAAGAAAAATATCAAAAATAAAAAAAATTGGCACACGTCCGCCATTTTGAGAAAAATTAAAACTTTGAGAAATAACAACTAAGAGAAATATCTAAAAAAAATAAAATAAAAATTGGACACACGTCCGCCATTTTTAAAAAAATTTAAACTTTGAGAAATACAAATTAAGAGAAATATCTAAAAAAATAAAAAAAATTAAAATTGGGCACACGATCGCCATTTTGAAAAAAAATTAAAACTTTGACAAATACAAATTAAGAAAAACATCTAAAATTTAAAAAAAAATTGGCACACGTCCGACATTTTGAAAAAAAAAAAACTTTGAGAAATAACATTTTGAGAAAAATTAAAACTTTGAGAAATAACAACTAAGAGAAATATCTAAAAAAAATAAAATAAAAATTGGACACACGACCGCCATTTTGAAAAAATTTAAACTTTGAGAAATACAAATTAAGAGAAATATCTAAAAAAATAAAAAAATAAAAATTGGGCCACGATTGCCATTTTGAGAAAAATAAAAACCTTGAGAAATGACAATTAAAAAACATATCTAAGATAAAATTTTAAAAAAATGGGCACGTCCGCCATTTTGAAAAAAAGTAAAACTTTGAGAAATAACAACTAAGAGAAATATTTAAAAAATAAAAATAAAATAAAAATTGGCCACACGTCCGCCATTTTGAGAGAAATTAAAACTTTGAGAAATACCAATTAAGAAAAATATCTAAAGTAAAAAAAAATTGGCACACGTCCGCCATTTTGAGAGAAATTAAAACTTTGAGAAATATCAATTAAGAAAAATATCTAAAATAAAAAAAATGGGCACACGTCCGCCATTTTGAAAAAAAATAAAACTTTGAGACATAACAACTAAGAGAAATATCTAAAAAAATCAAACAAAAATTGTGCACAAGTCCGCCATTTTGAAAAAATTAAAACTGAGAAATACCAATTAAGAAAAATATCTAAAATTTAAAAAAAAATTGGCACATGTCCGCCATTTTGAAAAAAATTCAAACTTTGAGAAATACCAATTAAGAAAAATATCTAAAATAAAAAAAAAATTGGCACACGTCCGCCATTTTGAAAAAAAAAAAAATTTTGAGAAATAACAATTAAGAAAAATATCTAAAATAAAATTTTAAAAAAATAGGCACATGTCCGCCATTTAAAAAAAATTAAAACTGAGAAATACCGACTAAGAGAAATATCTAAAAAAAAAATTGGGTACACGTCGGCCATTTTGAAAAAAAACAAAACTTTAACTTTGAGATATGACAACTAAGAGAAATATCTAAAAATATAAAATAAAAATTGGGCACACGTACGTCGTTTTGAGAAAAATTAAAACTTTTAGAAATAACAATTAAGAAAAATATCTACTTGCTTGTTTCAGACGACCTGGAAATGCTGAATCACTGCCACCGTTTGACCTTCACTTTTTTGGCAGAGGCGTGGTCAAAGTCATCTGCAGGTCACCTGAAACAATAAAAAAAAACATCTTTTACGATTTTTTCACGAAAAAATCCCGAAGAAACAAATCGGGCAATAAAGCTTAAAATAGTAGAGGTGAGTTAGCTGAATTAAAAAAAAAGTTTTTACCGGAATAAGGAAGTAAATAATACATATTATTAAAAGTGGATTTTGTAAATTGCTTTTCGAGTTAAATAATACAGTGCGCACCTAAAGTAAAACTGAAATAAAATATTTTTCGAAAAAATCCCCGAACGAATTTTCTTTTAAAAAAATGCTCATTTTTGCATGAAAGTCGATTTTCAGTCGTCATTTGTTTTTGAGTAATGACGTAGTCCATTTTGTTTTTAAATGCCAACCCCTATTTTTGATTTTGAGACATATTTCCATTGTCGAACTGGAAGTATACAAATGTTGCCATCTTACATTTTTCGAGTAAATGACAATTGAAGGTGAGAACTTGATATTTAGAGTTTTTGCAGAGCTTTTATTCCAAACAAAAATTATCTTCACCCTGCCTACAATAAAATTTGGTTTCAGCAAGACGGCGCACCCCCGCGCTTTGCGTGTTTTTTTGACAATTGCTTTACGAACAGGTGGATTGGACCGATGGAATAGCCCGCGAGAGAAATGAATGCGCAGAATTAGCCTGGAAAATATTCAAAATCTTCAAATAGAATTCCTACATGTTCAAAAAAAACGCGCCTAGTGCGGGGATGCGTCGTCTTGCTGAAACCATATTGTATTATATGGTCAAGATCAATTGCTACAACCGCTGGAACAAGGTCATTTTGCAAAAACTCTTCTCACCTTCAATTGTCATTTACTCGAAAAATTTCTTATGTAAGATGGCAACATTTTTATAATTCCAGTTCGACAATGAAAAGATCTCTCGAAATTAAGAGCAAAAATAGGGGGTTGCCATTTAAAAACAAAATGGATTGCGTCATTACTCAAAAACAAATGAGGACTGAAAACCGACTTTCATGCAAAAATGTGTATTTTTATGAAAAAAAATCGACCTGTACAAGGATTTTTTGAATATATTCCATACTTTAGGCGCGCACTATATAATAGTAGTAATAAATAATTATGGATTACCACGTAGTAACGGTCGCAACCATCCTCTTCAATAATAAAATCAGTTTAAAAAAAGTATCTGCGAGTACAAATAGAATAATTTTTTTGTCCGGACTAAATTTTTTATGGCTGCACAATTTACGCCCCTGATTTGAGGTTGTAAACTTTGACAAATGTCACCGTCTGACAGTTATTAAGCACTGTTGCAATTATTCCGCCTTAGTATTACCATTTTACCATCATTATTATTCACCGAAGAGGATTTATCGCCACACAAATTTTATTACTTAAAAATGATTTAAAAAATTTCAGGTTATGTTCTTATTGTTATTATTATTATTCGTTTTCTCGGGGAGGAATTGTGTGTACGGACATTGTCAAGTGCACACAAATTTTATTATTTAAAAATTATTATTATTATAGTTATAATTTTATATAGTGCGAGTCCGACTCCAACTATAAATCATTCAGTTGGGGCACGAAACAAAAGAAAGATTGATGACTAGTTGCTGAGCAAAGAATGAGAAAACGTTCATTTCATTTTATTGTAAGTCACGTCAATAAATATAAGACGGCACAATTCGTTCCTTGCCGTACACGGTGTATACTGTTGGAGTGAACGGTGAATGTAAATTTATTTAGGTATTTTAATGGCATACAACCCACGAGGCGAGCCCTTCTAAATATTTTCTCAACGGACCACCCTCCTCTCCGTTTGAAAGCGGCAACATTTATTTGACCCTTCCAGAAGTGTTAATTTGCTTTAGTGGCCCCTCCATAAAATGTTAATTACCGGCAGATATATTTCTCGAAATGTTTTCATGCAATATTATCATCGTAAAACAAGACACAATTCGAACTCCACTAAATCCGTAAATTCTTGTCAGGATTATTATTTTTCGTCCTGCGTAATCCTCTAGAGTAGAGTAGAAAAAAATACATCGATATGCGGTTTTATCCGAAAGCTGTTTCTTTATATTCATAAAACCAGTGTAAAAATAAGACATCATCGGCGAAAACCGGCAAATTTGGCTGTGTTGAAAAAACGCGCCATCTAGCGGTCACTTCAGTAAATGAAATGATGCAATTCACATTCAAGAAAGAGCCCAAATCTAGCAACCCATTGTTGGTCTGCCGGAGCCATCAAATAAATGTCTTTCTGTCCATCAAATTCACTTGATAAAGACTTAGTTATACATAGTGGGCCAAAAAACGGCACAAGTAGTTTTGTACTCCCATACATCTTCGTGAGTTATTAATATTTTGAAATAATTAACATAACAGTGAAATTGAATTTTGATATCGAGACTGAATGATGTAAAACGCTTACGTCCGATTAAAAATTACTATTGATATCAAAAAAAAAAAAACGCCCAATTTTTATAGTAAGTAAACATTTTGTTTTTCGACGCAATATTTAATCGAAAATATGAATATTTTCAATTTGTCCCGATTGTTTTTGGTCCGCTGTGTATATAATAATAATAATAATAATACATTTATTACGGTAAATCACCATTTACCAATTAAATATACAACATAAAATTTGTGAGTGTATTTACAACAACTGGGCACTAAAATTAACTTCTCGCTATTTAATTTTTCTACGATAGTTTCATTAATTTCGTCTGTATTAATACCAATCTACGCGGTAATGGCTTCTTGAAGCCGCGCTCCATCCAATAACTTCCTTCTTCTCATTCTTCTAATCGCGTGTAATAACGGGTGATACCTGGAGCGGCAATAAAATCTGAATCTCCCGTAAGCTCTCCGTGAAATAATGAACGAATCAATTTACAAACAATAAACGATAAATTCCGTGCAGCGACACGCACACGATCCTCGCGGTTAATTAAAACCCACATTGTCCGGCATTATAAAACCTGACGGTTTAATTCAATTGTTCTCATTTGCATTTTGGGAGAGTTACCAGGAACGAGAAGATGATAAAACTGTGAGATAATTTTTGTGGGAACGACGTCAATTCCTCCCGAGCGAAATTAATTTCCGATTCGATCAAGTTGATTTTAATTGACTGCCGCGATGGATAGATTCGATTAATTTAAATTCATTTCCAGGTAATTTATTTGTCAAAGATGTTTTTGTTTTTTTTTTTCATTTATGGTTGATGAATAAAATGTTAAAAATTAAGTGAAAACTGAATTCACGATGTTCTGACCACAATTATTTTGAGTAAAAATAAAACAATTTTTTTTTATTTATCGTTGTTGAATAAAATGTTAAAAATTAACTGAAAACTGAATTCATAATGGTCTGACCACAATTATTTAGAGTAAAAGTTCACTGCGGTGAAATTTCTCTGCAATGTAATTTTTTGCGATGAATTTTGCTTACGATCAAGTTTCTGCGACCAATTTTCCCCGCAATTATTTTTTTTACGATCAACTTTCTGCGATGAATTTTCCCCGTAATGAATTTTTAACGATCAACTTTCCGCGATGAATTTTCTGCGACGAATTTCTCCCGCGATGAATTTTTAACGATCAACTTTCTGCGATGAATTTTCTACGACGAATTTTCCCCGCGATGAATTTTTAAGGATCAACTTTCTGCTACCAATTTTTCCCGCAATTAATTTTTTTACGATCAATTTTCTGCGATGAATTTTCTGCGAGGAATTTTTTCCGAGATGAATTTTCCTACGAGAAATAAACTTTCTGCGATGAATTTTCTGCGACGATTTTTTTCCGCAATGAATTTTCTTACGACAAATAAACTTTCTGCAATGAATTCTCTGCGGCGAATTTTCCCCCGCGATGAATTTTGAAGGATCAACTCTCTGCTACCAATTTTTCCCGCAATTAATTTTTTTACGATCAACTTTCTGCGATGAATTTTCTACGACGAATTTTCCCCGCGATGAATTTTTAAGGATCAACTTTCTGCTACCAATTTTTCCCGCAATTAATTTTTTTACGATCAATTTTCTGCGATGAATTTTCTGCGAGGAATTTTTTCCGAGATGAATTTTCCTACGAGAAATAAACTTTCTGCGATGAATTTTCTGCGACGATTTTTTTCCGCAATGAATTTTCTTACGACAAATAAACTTTCTGCAATGAATTCTCTGCGGCGAATTTTCCCCCGCGATGAATTTTGAAGGATCAACTCTCTGCTACCAATTTTTCCCGCAATTAATTTTTTTACGATCAACTTTCTGCGATGAATTTTCTTACGATAGATAAACTTTCTACGATGAATTTTCTGCGACGAATTTTTTCCGAGATGAATTTTCCTACGAGAAATAAACTTTCTGCGATGAATTTTCTGCGAAGATTTTTTTCCGCAATGAATTTTCTTACTACAAATAAACTTTCTGCGATAATTCTCTGCGACGAATTTTCCCCGCTATGAATTTTTAAGGATCAAATTTCTGCGATGAATTTTCTCCGCGATGAATTTATAATGATCAACATTCTGCGATGAATTTTCTGCGAAGAATTTTCTTACGATCAACGTTCTGCGATGAATTTTCTGCAACGAATTTTCTCCGCGTTAAATTTTCTTACAATCGACTTTTTGCGATGAATTTTTTGCGACGAATTTTGAACGATCAATTTTCTGCTGAATGTTCTGCGACGAAGTTTCTCCACGATAAATTTTTAACGATCAAGTTAATGCAATGAATTTTCTGTGACGATTTTTCGCGATGAATCTACAATCATGTTACTGCGAATTTTTTATTATCAAATTTCAGTTTTGACCAGCGCAATATTTCTTTCAATTAAATGAGTAAACTTAGTAATAAGTGAAATAAAATTTCTTATTTTTAACGATCAACTTTCTGCGACGAATTTTCCCCGCGATGAATATTCTTACGATCAACTTTCTGCGATGAATTTTCTGCAACGAATTTTCTCCACCATGAATTTTCTTACGATCCACTTTCTGCGATGAATTTTCTGCGACGATTTTTCGCGATGAATTTTCCAGACCCGGGAATCTACAATCATGTTACTGCAAATTTTTGATCATCAAATTACAGTTTTGACCAGCGCATTTTTTCTTTAAATGAAATAACGATCAACTTTCCGCGATGAATTTTCTGCGACGAATTTTTAACGATAAACTTTCTGCGACGAATTTTCCCCGCGATGAATTTTCTTACGATCAACTTTCTGCGGCGAATTTTCTCCGCAATTAATTTTCTTACGACCAACTTTCTGCGACGAATTTTCTCCGCGATGAATATTCTTACGATCAACTTACGATGAATTTTCTTACGATCGACTTTCTACGAAGAATTTTCTGCGACAATTTTTCGCGATGAATTTTCCGGACCCGAGAATCTACAATAATGTTGCAAATAGTCAGTTTTTGATCATCAAATTTCAGTTTTGACCAGCGCAATTTTTCTTTAAATGAAATAACGATCAACTCTCCGCGATGAATTTTTTGCGACGAATTTTTAATGATCAACTTTCTGCGATGAATTTTCTGCGACGAATTTTTAATGATCAACTTTTTGCGATGAATTTTTTGCGACGAATTTTCCGCGCGATGAATTTTCTTACCATCAAGTTTTTGAGATGAATTTCTTGCGACGAATTTTCCCCGCGATTCATTTTCTTACGACCAACTTTCTGAAACAAATATTCTTACGATCAACTTTCTGCGATGCATTTTCTGCGACGAATTATCCCCACGATGAATTTTCTTACGATCAACTTTCTACGATGAATTTTTTGCGATGAATTTTTCGAACCCGAGAATCTAAAATCATGTTACTGCTAATAATCAGTTTTTGATCATCAAATTTCGGTTTTGACCAGCGCAATTTTTCTTCCAGTGAAAAATAAGTGATTTTATTTATGATTTTATTTAAGCAGTTTTATTCAACCGTCTTGTTGGACAAAGAATCTACAATCATGTTTTTGCAAAAGCACAAGTTTCAGGTAATTTCCAGCGCCATTTTTCTTTCAGTAAAGTTGGAAAAGTTATTAATAAAAATTTCTACTAGGCACACTATTTAGAATCAATCTGCGCCATTTATCTTTTAGTCAGGTTGAAAAATCTGCAATAAAAAAAATCCGAAGATACACATTTTGAGATTCATTTGTTATATTTAAAGTTTGCTATTCAGCGCCACCACCCTAGAAGTAAGCGTCGTTTTTGTGAGAAGGAATATTTCAGCGCTTCCATGAAATATATAAACCTAGTTTTGTGAATGAATTTTTTTGGAATTTTGAAAAACCGAACGCAATTTCATTTAACTCACGAAACATTATTATTTTAAAATCACTTGGATTTAGGACTGGAATTTTTCTTCCGATTCGAAATTCCAATTTCAAAGGTACGGAGCTTCTAAGATTCATAAAAAAAAATCGAGGAATGCAACTTCACAACTGCGATATTTCGAAAAATGTGAAAACTTCTATGGCTCGAATCTTCGCAACTTAAAATCTACGAAAAGTTCTTTTCTCTTCTTCGGATTCTTCGAAGTTGTGAAGCTTCGAATTATTAGGACCCCTACTGGGATCTTAGGAACACATCAATTTTTAGTTATTTGTTTATGAAAATAATATGATTTTTTTTAAATTTTGAAAAAACCGAACACAATTCCATTTAACTCACGAAATTATATTATTTTAAAATCACTTGGATTTAGGGCTGCAATTTTTCTTAGAAGATTTCTAATTTCGAAGGTATGAAGCTTCAGAGATTCTAAGATTCATAAAAAATCTTCGAAGAATGAAACTTCACAACTGCGATTCTTCGAAAATTGCGAAAACTACGAAACTTCGCAACTTCGATACCTCGAATCTTTTCATTTCTTCGGATTCTTCGAAGGTACGGAGATTCTAAGATTTATAAAAAAAAAATCGAAGAATGCAACTGCGATATTTCGAAAAACATGAAAACTTCGAAACTTCGCAACTTCTATGCCTCGAATCTTCGCAAGTTAAAATCCACGTTCTTTTCGTTTCTTTGGATTCTTCGAAGTTTCGAAGTTGTGAAGCTTCAAATTATTAGCCCCTCTTGGATTTTAGGAACACATCAATTTTTACTTATTTGTTTATGAAAATAAATAATATCTGTTGTTAAACATTTGAGCGGCGTTGAAGGAAAACTTTTTTTCGCTCCAACGCCCATCAAATATGAATTGAACAAAAAAAAATATAATTTTTTCAAAACACAATTCTTTTAAAATTACGTTTGGCTTTGAAAATAAATTAGCAATTAGCAGAGGCGTTTGTTATGCAACTGGCTATTGATTGCGAGATCCTCCAGCAGTGTACAACTCAACTCAGTGTACTCAAACTTTTATCGAATTCTTAAAAAATCGTTTAAACGAGCGTGAAGTCGCGCAGTAAATATCTGTGCCTCATTGGGTACGTACCATGTCCATCCGTTTCAATGAAAACGTAATAAATACTGACTTATCTCGACGCTAACAGATTTATTTGCGGGTCATCAATATTGGCCCACTCCCTGTAGATGTCCGCCAGAGGACTCGAAACGTGGGTGGTCTAATGGCATAAGGAAGCAATAAACATCAGCGCCATACACACACATACATACACACGGACCACATTATACAACATTCCCTTTTGTGCACCTTAAATAATACCCTTGTTTTAATGCTAAACTAAACATATAATACGTACATGCACACACCCCGCCTTAGCAAGACATTAAAGGCGAGCCCAATCTACAAATGTTAAATATACATTAGCAACGTGTAAACGAATGTTAAATTATTCTAGTTTACTTGTCCTGTAATTATTTATTAAGTCTTGACCAAATAATTAATTGTGATTGGGCTTGAAATTATTTCACTAAACATGTGAGTCGGTTAATTCCGAGGAATTAGTTGAAGTCGGAATTAAATGCTTCTAAACTTAATTCAGTAAGCAAAAAAAACATCCGTTGTTAAATTCACGAAATAATCTAATCGAATGCACCATTGTCGAATAAATTCGTACATTTGCACTTGAATTCATTGCCAAAGGTGAGATTTGTTGTGTTTAAACTGTAGACCTCGGCCTGGCGGTCTCGTTCAATAACGAAACCGCCCTAGTTGCATTATTATTGATTATTTTACAGAATCACCGCCTGCGTTCTCGCGTATAAATCAAATGATTCAAATCCGCAGAATCATTTCAATACATAAGAATGAGATTTATTGTCTTTAAACTATAAACCTCGGCCTGGCTGTCTGGTTCAATAACGAAACCGCCCTAGATGCATTACTATTGATTATATTACGGAATCACCGCCTGCAGTCTCGCGTATAAATCAAATGATTTAAATCCGCAGAATCATTTCAATACATAAGAGCGAGATGTGTTGTTTTAAAACTGCTAACCTCGGCCTGGCGATCTCGTTCAATACCGAAACCGCCCTAGATGCATTACTATTGATTATTTCACGGAATCGCCGCCTGCATTCTAGCGTATAAATCAAAATATTCAAATCCGCCGAGTCATTCCAATTCATAAGCTCGTTTCGCCATTGTGTGCACGTCCGGTGGAATGTACGTCGGGTTATTTATGTTATTAATAAAGAATCGATAAAAAAATTTACGTTAACGTCATCGTGGATTAATCATGATAAACAGTTTTTTTTTTATTTTTCGTTCGAGAGGGGGCCGTAACGTAATTTGTGTACATTCAAGCAAACGCGGACTTCTTAATCTAAAATTAAATTGCTTTCAGTCTGGCTGAAAAGTAAGTCCATACAAAAATGAAAATCCTCGACGGGCGCGGCAGCGGGATTAATGTCCATTCCGTGACGTCTGGTGATTTTTTTTTTAATTCTGGCGTTCATTTAAAATTATACCGAGGCGAAAGGAACTGTGGTGTGTAAACAAATAAATAAAATGTGTGCAGTGTTTGAAGTATTTGATTTGTCAATGTAACAAAAAATCCTTAGTGATATCAGAAACAAATTACAAATGTTTCGAAGAATCGCAGTTTCATTCATTTCATTTTTTATGAATTTTAGAATCTCTGAAGCTTCGTATCTTCGAAATTAGAAATCTTCTAAGTAAAATTGCAGCCCTAAATCCAAATGATTTTAAAATAATATAATTTCGTGAGTTTCGGTTTTTCAAAATTTAAAAAAGAATCATATTATTTTCATAAACAAATAACTAAAAATTGATGTGTTCCTAAAATCCCAGTAGGGGTCCTAATAATTCGAAGCTTCACAACTTCGAAGAATCCGAAGAAGAGAAAAGAACTTTTCGTAGATTTTAAGTTGCGAAGATTCGAGCCATAGAAGTTTTCACATTTTTCGAAATATCGCAGTTGTGAAGTTGCATTCTTCGATTTTTTTTTATGAATCTTAGAAGCTCCGTACCTTTGAAATTGGAATTTCGAATCGGAAGAAAAATTCCAGTCCTAAATCCAAGTGATTTTAAAATAATAATGTTTAGTGAGTTAAATGAAATTGCGTTCGGTTTTTTTCAAAATTCCCAAAAAAATCATGCATAAAAATCGGATTGTTTATTTTATGGAAGCGCTGAAATATTCCTTCTCACAAAAACGATGCCTACTTCTAGGGTGGTGGCGTTGAATAGCAAACTTTAAATATAACAAATGAATCTCAAAATGTGTATCTTCGGATTTTTTTTATTGCAGATTTTTCAACCTGACTAAAAGATAAATGGCGCAGATTGATTCTAAATAGTGTGCCTATTAGAAATTTTTATTAATAACTTTTCCAACTTTACTGAAAGAAAAATGGCGCTGGAAATTACCTGAAATTTGTGCTTTTGCAAAAACATGATTGTAGATTCTTTGTCCAACAAGACGGCTGAATAAAACTGCTTAAATAAAATCACTTCACTGAAAGAAAAATTGCGCTGGTCAAAACCGAAATTTGATGATCAAAAACTAACTATTAGCAGTAACATGATTTTAGATTCTCGGGTTCGAAAAATTCATCGCAAAAAATTCATCGTAGAAAGTTGATCGTAAGAAAATTCGTCGCAGAAAGTTGGTCGTAAGAAAATGAAACGCGGGGAAAATTCGTCGCAGGAAATTCATCTCAAAAAGTTGATGGTAAGAAAATTCATCGCGGGGAAAATTCGTCGCAAAAAATTCATCGCAGAAAGTTTATCGTTAAAAATTCGTCGCAGAAAATTCATCGCAGAAAGTTGATCATTAAAAATTCGTCGCAAAAAAATTCATCGCGGAGAGTTGATCGTTATTTCATTTAAAGAAAAATTGCGCTGGTCAAAACTGAAATTTGATGATCAAAAACTGACTATTTGCAACATTATTGTAGATTCTCGGGTCCGGAAAATTCATCGCGAAAAATTGTCGCAGAAAATTCTTCGTAGAAAGTCGATCGTAAGAAAATTCATCGTAAGTCATTAGCTTCAAATTTCTCAAATCCATCCAGAAACATAGTATTTCTAACATATTGGAAAATGATCGATATACCCCCACTGGAAACAAAATGTCAGCACTCGAAACTTGAGTTTTTGAAAAACAGAATTTGCATCTTGCGATTTAAAAAAATTAAAAAAAAAATAGTGACTGTCATAATTAACTTCAAAATTTCGCAAATCCATCCAGAAATATAGTATTTTTAACATACTGGAAAATAATCGACATACCCCGACTGGAAACAAAATTGCAGCACTCAAAACTTGATTTTTAGAAAAATATAATTTGCATTTTGCGATTTAACAAATTCTAAAAAAAAATATTGATTGCCAGAAAAAGCTTCGAACTTCTCAAATCCATTAGAAATATTGTATTTTTGACAAACTGGAAAATGACAAAATGTCAGCCATCGAAACTTGATTTTTAGAAAAAACAGAATTTGCATCTTGTGATTTAAAAAATTCAAAAAAAAAATAGTGACTGCCATAATTAGCTTCAAAATTTCGCAAATCCATCCAGAAATATAGTAATTTTAACATACTGGAAAATAATCGATATACCCCGACGGGAAAATGTCAGTACGCGAAACTTGATTTTTAGAAAAATATAATTTGCATTTTGCCATTTAAAAAATTCTAAAAAAAATAGTGATTGCCTGAATAAGCTTCAAACTTTCAAAATCCATTAGAAATATTGTATTTTTGAAAAACCAGAAAATGACAAAATGTTAGCCATCGAAACTTGATTTTTAGAAAAAACAGAATTTGCATTTTGTGATTTAAAAAATTCCAAAAAAAAATAGAGACTGCCATAATTAGCTTCAAAATTTCGCAAATCCATCCAGAAATATAGTATTTTTAACATACTGGAAGATAATCGATATACCTCGAGTGAAAACAAAATGTCAGCAGTCGAAACTTGATTTTTAGAAAAATTTGCATTTTGTGATTTAACAAATTCTAAAAAAATAGTTACTACCAGAATTAGCTTCAAACTTCTCAAATACATCCAGAAATATAGTATTTCTAATATACTGGAAAATGATCGATATACCCCCACTGGAAACAAAATGTCAACACTCGAAACTTGAGTTTTAGAAAAATAGAATTTGCATCTTGTAATTTAAAGAATTCTAAAAAAATAGTGACCGCTACAATTAGCTTCAAAACTTCTCAGATCCATCCAGAAATATAGTATTTTTAACATACTGAAAAATAATCGACTCAAAACTTGATTTTTAGAAAAATATAATTTGCATTTTGCGATTTCAAAAATTCTAAAAAAAAATAGTGATTGCCAGAATTAGCCTCAAACTTCTCTAATCCATCTAGAAATATTGCGTTTTTGACAAACTGGAAAATGATCGACATATCCCCGCTGGAAACAAAATGTCAGCCATCGAAATGTGATTTTTAGAAAAAACAGAATTTGCATATTGTGATTAAAAAAATTCCAAAAAAATAGTGACTGCCAGAATTAGCTTCAAATTTCCCAAATACATCCAGAAATATTATATTTTTGACATTCTGGAAAATGATCGACATACCCCCACTGGAAACAAAATGTCAGCACTCAAAACTTTAATTTGCGTTTTGTGATTTAAAACATTCTAAAAAAATAGTGACTGCTAGAATTAGCTTCAAACTTCTCAAACTCATCCAGAAATATTGTATTTTTGACATTCTGAAAAATGCTCGACATATCCCAAAGTATTTTTTACGGTAATTAAATCAGATAGAGGCTCACCTAATTATTTCATTTATGTACTCGATAGCAGTGGCGGCTCGTGGATGTTCGGCGGCGGGGTAACGGAAGAAAATTTGACCGAAAAAGCAACGAAATATTTGCTTCCTCTATAAGAGTAAGTTGTGCAGCAGTCTTTGCTCTCCCGGCGGAAATCCACGAGCCGCCGCTGCTCGATAGTACATGAGCAAAAATGCTTATTCCATAATGAACTAATTTTACTTATCATCTATGGCGCAGAAAATACCAAGTGTCGTCGTCGTCGCGCTCGCGAGATGAAACAGAATTTATTCATATATTCAAGCTACATTTCGTTTTATTGAATTTATTTAATGCTTTCTGCAACAAGTAAGGTTGTTTCTAATTTATTTAGAATTTATTTGGCTCCAAATGCACGTTGCGTGTAAAATACTATTTAATTAAAAATTCTTGCTAAGATCGAAACTAGAGGTAGTGCCATCGCTTCTTGGCTCTACATGACGAGCCGCACCTGCTCTTCATATTGCTCAAAAAAACTGATCTTATGAAAACTTTTGATTTTTTATTTCCACAATAATATATCATTCAACCAAGGCTTAATTAAAGTTATTATCCTTGAAAAAAAAAACTATAACGACCCATTAATTATTAAGCTGCGACATAACGTCTGTTGAGTTAATTACGATTATGCATATGGAACGCCGGGCATGGTGGAAACAGATTGAACAACTTCGGCTCGGCTCCCCGGAAGAATCTGGCTTTATTGGTGTTTATAAAGTATGTTTATTGGAAGCATCTGCTCGAAATCTGCTTAAAATTACCTTTAGGCCCTCTTCATCAAAGGCGCGCACAAAATTTTATTTATTCTCATAAAAACTGGATCTGGTAAATCGTTATTAAAAATATGATAAACTTAAACCTGGGACATTGATTATCTTGGATAGAAACGTATAGACACGCTTTAACGAGAATAATCATCATTACGTATTAAGCATGATGTGCATGCACCAAGGCCGGCGTTCCTCTTCAAAATAATCGCAATTATTTGATCAAACGGAGTAAACAGACGGCACTTACGAACGACCGTAGAGTAGAAAATGAGGGTGATTTCTGTAAGAGCCGACCCGAAGGACAATAACACGGGCTCGACTCGTTAGAGCAAATAATCAAAGGGATCTCTCTTCGCGTGTCCGTCCTTCTTTCCATCCGAGAGAAACGGAGAATCCGATCCGCGCCGCCGTGCCGTCGATATTAAAACCTTCGTATCTCCTTACAAATATATATATATAAAGTTCATATTCCCGGCGAGGATCGCGTTCCCTTATATACTGCATCTATACGCAATCAGAAATAATCTCGAGCCTTGTTCCCACAAGGCACGGCCCAATCGCGTTTCCGTTTATTGTATTCATTACATCCGGGGGGTTGAAGGGAGGCTTCGAGATATTGGAAACATTTTATTGCATTATCAATCATCCATCCGGGGGCTCGGATTTTTCTTCTCAATAAGCGAAATGGGTTATTTATAGAGTGGAGATGGATTACGGTTGTAATTTTAATTGAAACGCTGTTTTATTTTTGAGTTTAGCACGCCCTTCGTCATGTCACGTCTGGGTCGGTCCGGACGCGTACGTAGAACGAGCTCGTGCAGTATTAGACCTGAAGGATGAAAAGGCGAGGAGAGAAGAAGGCAAGGAGGATGTCCGTTATCCAAGCCGGAGGCCCCTGACGGGATGATATCCCCTGTCCTTAATCCACCCGTGAGACATGCCCGCACGTAACGCCATTCTTTTCCCTTGCGCCCTTCACATATTGAGTTTTATGTCTTTTAATAACGCGATTAATATTTCCCGAAATAGAATACATAATGGTAACCCTATCTAATATTCACCGAGCCCAGCCAGCATAACAAGTCAAAGAGACATTTCTACGCCAACGCCGCACAGTGTGGCCGATTGAGCAAAACGCGGCCATCCGCGGGGCGGGAGGGTCGTTTTTCAACTTGAATTATTTAAAAAACTAAGTACAGCATCACGTTCCTCATACTTTAGAACCTCGAAGTCTAGAATTTCAACAAAGTAGCGTTTATCATTAACGAGTAATTAATTCACAAACATGGGCAATTTTAAGAAGTGAATTTTGAACGAAAATCGATGCGCGTTTAAATAAACATATTTTCGTAATGGGTTAAAATATGTATCTATTATTTTTTTCTGTAAAAGTTAAATGATCTCTGCTTCAGATAAATAAAGAACCAAATGATTATCATTATTATTTAATGAGTTATAAATTTATGAATTCACATAATTTTAAAATATAAATTTTAACTTTGCGAATCTCGCAAAAACGTATCTCAAATTTGTCCAACCTGTAATTAGCACTAAAATGTAGCCCCAAGCTTTGACTACAAGAGGAAGGCAATATTTTTCAAATATCGAACCAACTCCGTGAGAAAATGAATTTTTAATGTCGCGAGGCGGGCCAAATCGTCAATCGCGCGGGGCAATAAGTTGACTGGGCTGGAAGATATTTGCGCGGCAGCGCATTCTTATAAAAAATATTTGTTATTGCCACAAAAGTGATGAAAATCTTTTCGAATAGCAATCCATTAATAAATATATAGTTTACAAAGAAAGTGTATATAATACTTTTTTTATAAATTAAAACCAATAAAATGTATTTTTACACGATTAAACGCTTGGGTCAAGCTGAAAGAAACAATTGTCCGTATTCTAACCAATACCATCATATTTCGACTACCTATTTTCATTATTACATGTAACAATTTTATTGAAGTTGCACCAATTATAATAAAAATTAAATCATTTTTGTAAGACGAGATTTCAGCTGTTCCGCGTCCATTTTAATAGTTAATACAGACTTAAAAATTCCAATAATCCCAATAGCATTTAATAAAAAATGAAAATATGCATATCTTATACGCCGAATAAATCACTCCCTTCGTCTGTTTAAAATCATCCTCGGGTTCACTACTAATCACATAATACTCTGGTATATGTAGTGTTTACGTCTGTGTTCTGCACTTCAAGGGCTTAGTTTTTTTTTTATTTCCAAGGGGTGTCAAGTGGACCTGTGTTTTTCACAGTTCAAGGGATTTTTATATCAGTTTTCGTTCGTTTGTCGATGCGTGTGCATTATAATAACCGAGCCTCTTTCTATTATTATTTCATTATTGACTTTTCTAAACTAAGACCCTAATTAACATTTTTGACATTACCATAGTTTTAGTGTTTGTTTAGTGTAGTGTAAATATAAATAGTTTAAGTGATACAAATTTAGTGGTAATTTAGTTTGTAATAAATTTAGTGTTAATACAGAGACAATTGTGTAAATATAAATATGGATAAAATTACAAACTATGAACTTTTCCACATTTGGTATAATCAAAAGGAAAGATTATGTGTAACATCCCTGTCCACACAAAAATTGTTAAAAACTGAATTATTAAAAGTCGTACCAGAAGCTGGTTATCCTGGTCTCGATAGAAAATTACGTATGTTTTGTGTTAAATTGAAATTAAGATGGAAAGCTGCATCATACAGTTATAATCATTTTATTAATAAACACGAATCTTGGTTAAAACTGTCATTTAAAACTGTTGTCGAAAGCCAAGGTAATTTGGAAAATCTCCCTCCTATACCAAGTACTTCAAGGTCATTCCAGGAAGGTAATAATAATTTGGAAAATCCCGATTCAATGCGGGAAGCACATCAAAGTCATTTGATGAAATGTGTAGCGATTTGGAAAATCTACACTCAATGCCGAGTACATCAAAGCAATTTGAAGAATTAAGTATAAGACGTAAAAGAAGAAAAATTCAGGAAATCGTACAAAACAAAAGCTCCGATGAAATATTAATGGCTGCCGGTAATGTTATACGAAAACAAAAACAACCCCAAGCAGCAAAAATTGTCACTAAAATTATAAATGAATCACCTCAAAATATGGATAACCTCCTGAGTAGTTATAGAAGATTATCACGTGGTGAAGAAACAAGGCCATTTAATGAGGACGAAGCGTCAGCCCTTATGCTGCTTGCTAAAATGAGTGTCCGTAGTTACTGCGAATTAAGGAAACAACTCAATTCACGTGGATTTAAAAATGTTTTACCATCATATAAAATGGTACAGCAGGCAAAAAAAAGATGTTATCCGAATAATATTACCACGACTACTACAGGTGCCTCAGTCCGGTTACAAGATCTTCTAGAACACACTTTTTTACGGTTAGTAGAGGGGCTTGCCTTTAAAAATACGGATGATTTCGATGAAATTAAAATGATATTGAAATATGGCTGTGACGGGAGTTCCGGTCATAATGAATATATGCAGATGTACCATAATGATAGTAGTTCAGACGATGAACACATTACAGACAAAACTGTATTTCTTTTTTCAATTGTACCACTGAGATTAATTACAAATAATAATGAAATCCTGTGGAATAATGAGAAATCATCATCTACATGTTTTTGTAGACCAATCAAATTCAGGTATGTTAAAGAAACAATAACAACAATCAGGGAAGAAGTTGATTTAATGAAGAAAGAGGTAGAGAATTTAATTGTATTTAATACAGAAATAAATGGTAAATTAGTTCAAGTTCAATTTGTATTACATTTTACAGTGGTAGATGGAAAAATTATAAACGCACTAACTGGAACTCCAAGTACAAATTGTTTTATTTGTAAATGTTCACCGAAAAATATGAACAATTTGGAAAACATTAAAGAATTGCCTATTGCTGCTGAAAATCTGGCATATGCACGCATGGATTAAGTTTCTGGAATGCGTTTTACACATATCCTATAAATTGGAGTTACAAAAACCTACAACCCATGGTGCCACTGCAGATGAACGAAACACTATCAATCTCCGTAAAAAAAATATTCAGAAGTTGTTGCGGAAAGAGCTAGGAATTCAGGTGGATGCAATAGTACAAGGTGGAGGTACATCAAATACTGGAAATGTAGCCAGAAAATTTTTCAGAAATCCTGAAAAAGTTGCATCCATAACAGGAATAGATGAAACATTAATTAGAAGGTTTTCTATCTTTTTGATTGTTCTTTCGAGAGGGTACAACATCAACCCAGAAAGATTTGATGAATATGCATCAGAAACAGCCAAACTATTCGTGCAATTGTATGGATGGTATCGAATGCCTGTAAGCATTCACAAGATATTGATGCATGGATCAAAGTTTTTAAAACATTTTATGCTACCCATTGGACAATTATCTGAAAAGGCCCAAGAAGCCAGTAATAAAATATATAGGAAACTGCGAGAAAATCACACCAGGAAAAATTCACGGGCGAATACAGTAACGGACTTATTTAATATGCTCCTAGTATCATCAGATCCATGTATTTCCTTAAAACATGATACTCCAAAAATGAAACGGAAAATAATTCCAGCAGAAGCTGTCCCCCTTCATGAACAATGCGTGATTAGTAGTGAATCGGAGGATGATTTTAACTCAGACGAAGAGATTGATTTTTTCGGCGTTTAAGGTATGCACATTTTGATTTTTTAATTAGATAATGAGTACTATTCGAAATTTTAAGACCGTATAACTATTAAAATGGAAGCGAAATGGGTCAATTACCGGGTGTTACTGAATTCTGGTAGACCCCAAATATCATTTGCATTTTTACATAAATCTTTATGAAATTCAGTTTGATGTTTTTAGAGAATAAAGTATGTCAACATGTGATCTTTTAATACAAATTCCATTTCGTGTTCAACCGGAAATTATCTTAATTGTTCTATTTCAAATAGAACACCCTGTATATTTTTATATAATTTAATTTGTCTATAAATTTAGTTTAAATTTGTTTTTTATTTAAATTTAATTTAAACAACCAATTTAAACAACCAAAAGGTCACTTATGATACATTTCAAAACTCAGAATTTAGAGACGAATTAAATTATGTAAAAATATACAAGGTATTCTATTTGAAATAGAAAAGTTAAGTTAATTTCCGGTTAAACCGGAAGTGGAATTTTTATTAAAAGTCCACATGTCGACACACTTTATTCCTTAAAAAGCCATACAAAGTTTAATAAAAAATTATGTAAACATTCAAATGATATTTGGGGTCTACCAGAATTCAGTTACACCGGGTATATAATTACGGAACATACATTTTTAGGTTTTAATTAAAAAAAAAATATTATACACATTTTCTTTGTAAAGTATATATTTATTATGGATTGCTATTCGAAAAAAAATTGATCACTTTAGTGGTAATAACAAATATTTTTATAAGAAAGAGTTGCCGCGTGAATATCTTCCAGCTCAGTCGACTTATTGCCTCGCGCGATTGACGATTTGGCCCGCCTCGCGACATTAAAAATTCATTTTCTCACGGAGTTGGTTCGATATTTGAAAAATATTGATTTACTCTTGTAGACAAAACTTGGGGCTACATTTTAGTGCTAATTATAGGTTGGACAAATTTGAAATACGTTTTTGCGAGTTTTGCAAAGTTAAAATTTATATTTTAAAATTATGTGAATTCATAAATTTATAACTTATTAAATAATAATGATAATCATTTTGTTCTTTATTTATCTGAAGCAGAGATCATCTAACTTTTACAGAAAAAAACAATAGATACATATTTTAAACCATTACGAAAATATGTTTATTTAAACGCGCGTCGATTTTCGTTCAAAATTCACTTATTGAAATTGCCCATGTTTGTGAATTAATTACTCGTTAATCATAAACACTACTTCGTTGAAATTCTAGACTTCGAGGTTCCAAAGTATGAGGAACGTGATGCTGTACTTAGGTTTTTAAATAATTCAAGTTGAAAAACGACCCTCCCGCCCCGCGGATGGCCGCGTTTTGCTCAATCGGCCACACTGTGCGCCGCCGCGTCACCGGCAAAGGAAACGAAGACAATTGTCACGATATCATGACGCAACAGAGAGTGCACGTTATATCAGTATTTAACAATCCCGCCTGGCAGGAAGCGATGTATTTATGTACTCATCACACCTGGTGAAATACACGGACACACACGTACACATAGGACAATTACCTTCGTATACACATGTGTCCGCTTTATGCTCCGCGTGCAAACACATAGAGACACGATGGCCTGTTTAATGAACACAAAACGGAGATAAGTTGGTGTACATACCAGATATTTTATGCAATGCCAGAGAACAACATTGAAATGTTTGATGATACAACGTGAAGATAAACTTACACTTGGAACACTCCACCTATTGTCGGATTAAACTCCCCCCTTACGGATAGATACGAAGCTTCAGATTTTTATCAATAGTTGAAGTCTGGCCGCGCTATGAAGGCACCTAAGGTGATTAACTTGAGGGTGGCCCTCCCGACGACCCTTCGTTAATCACCACAGACGCCTTCATAGCGCGCCCGGAGTATATCTAAAATTATCAACATAACCTGGAGGAGCGTGTATAATATGTATTAAACATATTTTCATATTCGATGTGGATATGAATTTATGAATTTGACGGCGCCGGTTATTAAATATGCAAATGTTATGTCGATGTCAGTGCGGCCCAGCTCAAATGCACACTCGAAATAAGTTTCGGGACGTGTTCACGTGTAAAATTCGAAATTTATCAGGAGAATAAATTCGCGTGCAACGGCGTATATTCAAAATTTCATGTGTGCGCCGGGCCGGCGTTTATTATTTGTGCCGGAATGTACACATTTCCATATCCGATTCGAAAATATGCAGTTTGTAATTTTACGAAAAGTACATGTTTCAATTCGTTTTATGAGTTTTACAGCACGTAATTGTAGGAGCTTGCAATATTTTAAAAAATATTATTTTACGAAAGGTACACATTTCAATTTGTGTGTCGAAAGTACAGTAGTAATTACAGTGGCTTACAATATTTTTAAAAATTTCGTATAAGGTGATCAGAATTGACGAATGGAATTGAATTTTTTTAAATTGTAAATATCTACAAAACTAAATCTTGTAACACTGTAACGTAAATAATTTATTGGAATTGAAAGTACTTTTCTAACGAATGCTGAATTATAGAAAAAAATATTTGTATGCACTAATATAATAAGCGCCTAATATACTTCTAGAAATCTTAGAAATATGAAATTTTCAGGAAAAATTTAAAAAAATCCAAGAGGAAAACTATTAAAATTGCAACCCCTGCACATAGGGAGGAAGTACGAAAATCTAGTCTAAAGTGAAAATTTTGATGGAAAATTCCGGAAAAACTAAGGATAACCCATTTTCAATTTTTCCCTTTGTTTCATAGCTACATACGTCTGGAACATATCCTGAAAATATTATTGAAATCCATCGAAGGATTTTTAGAAAACTTAATGAGATCCAACCGAAAGTACAAATTTAGCAAAACAGTGATTTTGATGGAAAATTACGGAAAAACTAAGAATAACCCATTTTCGAATTTTTCTTTTGTTTCATAGCTACACATGTCTAGAACATATCCTGAAAATTTTATTAGAATTCAACAAAGGATTTTCTGCAAAATTAAAAAAATCTAACCGAAAGTGCAAATTTACCAAAGCAGCGATTTTGATGAGAAATTCCGGAAAAACTAAGGATAACCAATTTTTGGATTTGTCTTTTGTTTTTAGCTACACATGTCTGGAACATATCCTGAAAATTTTATTAGAATTCAACAAGAGATTTTCGGCAAAATTAAGAAAATCTAGCCGAAAGTGCAAATTTAGCAAAGCAGCGATTTTGATGGAAAATTCCGGAAAAACTAAGAACAATCCATTTTCGGATTTTTCTTTTGTTTCATAGCTACATATGTCTGGAACATATCCTGAAAATATAATTAGAATTCAACAAGGGATTTTCGGCAAAATTAAGAAAATCTAGCCGAAAATGCAAATTTAGCAAAGCAGCGATTTTGATGGAAAATTCCGGAAAAACTAAGGATAACCCATTTTTGGATTTTTCTTTTGTTTTATAGCTACACATGTCTGGAACATATCCTGAAAATTTTATTAGAATTCAACAAGAGATTTTCGGCAAAATTAAGAAAATCTAGCCGAAAGTGCAAATTTAGCAAAGCAGCGATTTTGATGGAAAATTCCGGAAAAACTAAGGAAAACCCATTTTTGGATTTTTCTTTTGTTTTATAGCTACACATGTCTGGAACATATCCTGAAAATTTTATTAGAATTCAACAAGAGATTTTCGGCAAAATTAAGAAAATCTAGCCGAAAGTGCAAATTTAGCAAAGCAGCGATTTTGATGGAAAATTCCGGAAAAACTAAGGATAACCCATTTTTGGATTTTTCTTTTGTTTCATAGCTACATAAGTCTGGAACATATCCTGAAAATTTTATTAGAATCCAACAAGGGATTTTCAGCAAAATTAAGAAAATCTATGCAAAAGTGCAAATTTAGCAAAGCAGCGATTTTGATGGAAAATTCCGGAAAAACTAAGGATAACCCATTTTTGGATTTTTCTTTTGTTTTATAGCTACACATGTCTGGAACATATCCTGAAAATTTTATTAGAATTCAACAAGAGATTTTCGGCAAAATTAAGAAAATCTAGCCGAAAGTGCAAATTTAGCAAAGCAGCGATTTTGATGGAAAATTCCGGAAAAACTAAGGAAAACCCATTTTTGGATTTTTCTTTTGTTTTATAGCTACACATGTCTGGAACATATCCTGAAAATTTTATTAGAATTCAACAAGAGATTTTCGGCAAAATTAAGAAAATCTAGCCGAAAGTGCAAATTTAGCAAAGCAGCGATTTTGATGGAAAATTCCGGAAAAACTAAGGATAACCCATTTTTGGATTTTTCTTTTGTTTCATAGCTACATAAGTCTGGAACATATCCTGAAAATTTTATTAGAATCCAACAAGGGATTTTCAGCAAAATTAAGAAAATCTATGCAAAAGTGCAAATTTAGCAAAGCAGCGATTTTGATGGAAAATTCCGGAAAAACTAAGGATAACCCATTTTTGGATTTTTCTTTTGTTTTATAGCTACACATGTCTGGAACATATCCTGAAAATTTTATTAGAATTCAACAAGAGATTTTCAGCAAAATTAAGAAAATCTAGCCGAAAGTGCAAATTTAGCAAAGCAGCGATTTTGATGGAAAATTCCGGAAAAACTAAGGATAACCCATTTTTGGATTTTTCTTTTGTTTCATAGCTACACATGTTTGGAACATATCCTGAAGATTTTATTAGAATTCAACAAGGGATTTTCAGCAAAATTAAGAAAATCTATGCAAAAGTGCAAATTTAGCAAAGCAGCGATTTTGATGGAAAATTCCGGAAAAACTAAGGATAACCTATTTTTGGATTTTTCTTTTGTTTCATAGCTACATAAGTCTGGAACATATCCTGAAAATTTTATTAGAATCCAATAAGGGATTTTTAGCAAAATTAAGAAAATCTATGCAAAAGTGCAAATTTAGCAAAGCAGCGATTTTGATGGAAAATTTCGGAAAAATTAAGGATAACCCATTTTCGGATTTTTCTTTTATTTCATAGCTACATACATCTGGAACATATCCTGAAAATTTTATTAGAAATCGGCGAGGGATTTTCAGGAAAATTAAGAAAATTTAATTGATAGTACAAATTTAGCGGAAAATTCCGGATAACGTATTTTCAATTTTCCTCTTGTTTTTGTTACTTTTAATAAAAAATCGTAATTTATACAAACTTGAAGAAAATAATTAAAGGTAAATTTAAAATTTTAAATGCTTCATATATTTCTGTTTTATATCAGAATAATTCAAAATATTCCGTTGGTTAAATAATTAACAATTGATAATAATTAAAACTAACTGATAAATGTACAAACGGAGGCGGAAGTTCCAATTTTCAATGATTGCATTATTCGATGGATAATGTTTAAAATCGACAGAGCGTTTGTGCAGGAATTCGAATTTGTAAGTTTAATCCCGACGAGCGGAAACCGCACGCCGATGTGTATATGCATGTAATGCAGCTTGTTCCCGTTGCCATTTTCAATTATGGTTGCGGCCATCGCGATCGAGCATGATTCTGTAATTGAAGGAATTATATAGAAAATTCGATTTCCCGCGGATATTAAGTTAGGTGGAAATTATTCGCGTCATAAGCTCCGCACGCACACGCTGGAAAATAAATATTTACCACAGATAATACGATATGAGTTACATGGAGGTCAGTAAACTCGTTAGTAACACGTTTTTTTTTCGATAATAAAGGTGGCATTCGCCAAAAGTTAACCCTTTGCAGTCGTATGTCGTATTATTGTCGCCACAATGCGTTTTGTTACTGTGCTCTCATATATAAATACGAGTGCAAAGGGTTAAGTGTGAAAAAATCTTGTTTTGCGAACTGGCAATTTTGGCAGTGTTGCAAGAAAGCGCCATCTAGCGGCCACTTCAATAATTATAATGACGCGATTAATATTAATAACAAAGTAGAGAAAGAAACGTCCATTTTACAAGTGCAAATTTGACACTTTTTAGTTTGGAATGTAGAGGAAATGGTGTGAAGCAAAAAAATTACTAACTTTTAATAAGCAAATTTTAGAGAAAATCTGTGTTTTGTAAATGATGCTGCTTGTTACGCCCTCTTGCAGTCAATCCAGGAAGTTAAATATAACATTTTTGACCATTTTCACTGTAAAGTTTTTTTTTCCGAATTTGTAGGTTTAACAGTTCTTTCGGCGCAAGTGTGTACGAAGCAATATATAGTAGTGAAATAACAAAACAATTATCGTGCATAAAGTAAATAACTACATCCAACGATAAATACCATTAATATACTTGTTCAAACAAAATGTAAATCCGGCGTGTATACTCATGATAAATTCAAGCTCGTGCATGTTTTTTTCGTTCGGGGCACCTGGCGGTGCTCGGTGGTGTAAATAAATAAATAAATAAATCCGTAGCAATATAATATGTTAAGCGTGGAGCATTCGTAGCAAAAGGAGGTAAGGTATACGCAAACACAAACACAAACACACGAGAATAGACACACAAAGCGAAGCAGCAACAATAGTTTATTACTGTCATAATTTGTGAAATTAACCGAAGCGGAACGTATTTTATCCCATTTTACAATGGCTGCGCGGCGTAACTCGAATCCGGGGACCGGAGCCAGGATAAATAATCCAATTTACTGTAGAAAATGGATCCCGACTAATCACAGTTTGAATCTTTCACGGAACACATCAGTTCTATTATTTGTTCTCCGCGGAAAAAAATATTGCCGCGATCGATGGAATCATTAACCATTTACCGACCGTTATTAATTGCTCGTATAATATTCCCATGGGTGGCCGACGCCATTAATTATTTTAATTGCGCCTAAGTAGAGAAATGGCACGTTTAAGGGAGAGAGAAAAGACGTAAAAAGGCACCACCCTGCATGATTAATGCGCAAACGTCTAATTATCGTTCGCGTTTAATACACTTTTAATGGAAGCTTGTCTCTCCTTAATAAGACGGGAATGGAGACGGTGGCAAAAAATTGCTTTGCCCCCGTTATAGTCGCAATAACAATAAAACTATTCCTGGGTTTAATCGCCCATTTCTGGGAATATCCCTGAAGAACATTACGACTGACTTCCATAAATTGCCGCTTCTATTCCATCCACGTCTATTGGTGTATTTCAGTCACATAGATGGAATTTTGCGTTTAATTTGGGCATTGTTCATAGTTCTCTGGTAATCAACCATTCGTACATGTACATGTACATCCATGTAAATTAACAATAACCACTGTTCAGGATCCATATAAAAAAATCAGTCTCATTGAATCAATCCTCAGAGAAATGTTTACGGTGGATGCCATTACTTTGTGATACATTTTGATTCAGGAACTTTTTCAGTAAAATAAATACACTTTGTTGGTAAAAGTTCCTAAAATGTTTACGGTTTTAAATAACAAATTTTAAGCAGAACAAGTACCGCTCGATAAAGTTATCAAATAAAAGAGAAAGGTTGTTTTGAGAAAATACATTCCAAGAAAAGCACAATATCTTCGGTATGAAAGTATATCCTTTCACCAGTGTGAAAAGTCGCAACAACTTGGTAAGCTAGTATTACTCCAACTGGAGCACCAGTCGGCGATGATATTTAATTGGAGACTGGAGTACCAAACTGAGATTAAATTTTGCTGTAAACTAAATAGCATACGCTAAATCAGGGCATGTTATCAACTCGAGTGGATCGTAAATAAAACTATTATAATAAGAAAAGGGGTCCCAGGCAGAACCTTGAGGAACACCCGAAGAAGGAGTGACACGAAACATGTTATCAATTCGAGTAGCTCGTTAATAAAAATATTAAGAACAAGGGGTCTCAGGCAGAAGTGTGTTCAATAAATAAAACGTTAATTTTCAAAAATTCATAACTTACGGAAAAACTGACACATGTTCAAAAATTTTAATTAATTTTAAAAGTCGATGGATATTTTGAGCAATTTTACCATGTAAGTATTTTTTTGTTTCGATTTTTTTTATTGAAGTGTTCGTTAAATTTTCAAAAATTCATAACTCACGAAAAAATTGGCTTATTTTGAAAAATTAGAATTAATTTTAAAGGTAGAAATCTTGTGAATTTATTAAACATTTTTAGCAATTTTATCATGTAAGTATTTTTTTTTGTTTCGATTTTTTTTTTATTGAAGTGTTCGACAAATTTTCAAAAATTCATAACTCACGGAAAAATTGACATATTTTGAAAAATTTGAATTCATTTTCAAGGTAGAAATCTTGTGAATTTATTAAACATTTTGAGCAATTTTATCATGTAAGTATTTTTTTTGTTTCGATTTTTTTTATTGAAGTGTTCGACAAATTTTCAAAAATTCATAACTCACGGAAAAATTGACATATTTTGAAAAATTTGAATTAATGTTAAAGGAGAAATCTTGTGAATTTATTAAACATTTTGAGCAATTTTACCATGTAAATATTTTTTTTGTTTCGATTTTTTTTTATTGAAGTGTTCGATAAATTTTCAAAAATTCATAACTCACGGAAAAAATAACATATTTTAAAAAATTTGAATGAATTTTAAAGGTAGAAATCTTGAGAATTTATTAAACATTTTGAGCAATTTTATCATGTAAGCAATTTTTATGTTTCAATTTTTTTTATTGAAGTGTTCGTTAAATTTTCAAAAATTTGTAACTCACGGAAAAATTTACATATTTTGAAAAATTTGAATTAATTTTAAAGGTAGAAATCTTGTGAATTTATTAAACATTTTGAGCAATTTTATCATGTAAGCATTTTTTTTGTTTCGATTTTTTTTATTGAAGTGTTCGTTAAATTTTCAAAAATTCATAACTCACGGAAAAATTGACATATTTTGAAAATTTGTATATAATTTTAAAGGTAGGTGAATGTATTAAATTTTTTTAGCAATTTTATCATGTAAGCATTTTTTTGTTTCGATTTTTTTTATTGAAGTGTTCGTTAAATTTTCAAAAATTTGTAACTCACGGAAAAATTGACACATCTTCAAAAATTTTAATTAATTTTAAAAGTAGACATCTCGTGAATGTATTAAATATTTTGAGCAATTTTATCGTATGAGTATTTATTTTTTTCGATGTTTCTTTAATTGAAGTGTTCGACAAATTAAAACGTTAATTTTCAAAAATTCATAACTCACGGAAAAATAGACACATCTTCAAAAATTTTAATTAATTTTAAAAGTAGACATCTTGTGAATGTATTAAACATTTTGAGCAATTTTGTCGTATGAGTATTTATTTTTTTCGATTTTTCTTTAATTGAAGTGTTCGGCAAATTAAAACGTTAATTTCCAAAAATTCATAACTCACGGAAAAATTGACACAACTTCAAAAATTTTCATTAATTTCAAAGGTAGACATCTTGTGAATGCATTAAACATTTAGAGCAATTTTATCGTATGAGTATTTATTTTTTTTTCGATTTTTCTTTAATTGAAGTGTTCGACAAATTAAAACGTTAATTTTCAAAAATTCATAACTCTCGGAAAATTTTTTTAATTAATTAATTTTAAAAGTAGGCATCTTGTGAATCTATTAAACATTTTGAGCAATTTTATCGTATGAGTATTTATTTTTTTCGATTTTTCTTTAATTGAAGTGTTCGGCAAATTAAAACGTTAATTTTCAAAAATTCATAACTCACGGAAAAATTGACACATCTTCAAAAATTTGAATTAATTTTAAAGGTAAAAATCTTGTGAATTTATTAAACATTTTGAGCAATTTCGTAACAAGTGTTTAATTTTTTTTCGAGTAGTAGTAAAACGATTTTATTAGGGCTATCGATCTGTTGGTCTTTCCGTCCCCTTTAAATGAATATTGTAAGATGAAACAATGTTTCCAATTGAATAAAGAATTGAATTGATGAGTGGTGGGTGGGCACTATCCTACAATCTAAGCAAGTACCAAAAAAAAAAAACGTCAATTTTGCAGGTTTTAAATGGAAGAAATAATTCTTTAATGGAAAAGAATTTCCGTTTACATCTGCAAAATGGTTGCTTTGGTTCAACTTTTGTATGGACCCAGTCACCACCCTCCATATCAACTTTTTTTTTTAAAGCTAGATTTTGTATTCTTTTATCAATTCAATCCTTTTAGTAATTCAACAAAGAATATTGTTCAATAAAACAATATTTTCAACTGAATATATAATTGTATCGATGGGTGGTGGGTGGTCTCCATCCAAGGCCGCGCCAAAGTATGTTGCCGCTTGGATGCGAGGCAAAGTAATGAAAGAAAAAAAAAGATTAATTCTTGGTTTACACTTGTGAAACCCTCGCGTATGTTCTGCTGTTTGGAGGGTAGGATAGGGCCCACCCGCCGCCCTTCGTATTCACTTAAACCTAACCTACAAACTTATTTTTACAGACAGTTGTCAAATTTCCAACATCACTGATGAAATAATAGAAATTATATTAAATTAAAGCTAGCTTTGTAGGCTAGATTTAATTGGATGCTAAGGGTGGTGGGTGGGCCCTATCATACTATCCAACCAGTAAAATATGAGTGGTGGGTGGTCCCTATCCTACAATCTAACCAGTAAAACATAACCCAGAAATTTTACAAATTAATAAATGAAGAAAAAAAATGTTTTCAACTGAATATATAATTGTATCGATGGGTTGTGGGTTGGCTCCATCCAGGGCCGCACCTGAGTATGTTGCCGTATAGGTGCGAGGCAAATTAATGAAAGAAAAAAAACAGAAAGTCAAAATTTTGATGATGAATTCATAGTTTTCTACCTGTGAAACCCTCGCGTATGTTCTGCTGTTTGGAGGGTAGGATAGGGGCCGCCCACCACCCTTAGTATTCTCTCAAACCTAACCTAAAAACTTATTTTCACTGACAGTTGCTAAATTTCCAACATCACTGATGAAATAATACAAATTGTATTAAATTAAACACTAGCTTTGTAGGCTAGGTTTAAGTGGATGCTAAGGGTGGTGGGTGGGTCCTATCCTACAATCCAACTAGTAAAACATAACCCAGAGTTTCCACAAATTATTAAATGAAGGAAAAAAAACAGGAAGTCAATATTTTTATATTAATTCTTCGATTTCTGCCTGTGAATTAAATTACAAACAAAATTCATCACCTTTAGTTCATCAAATCTAGTTTCTGTGATACATATTTTATCATAAAATAATTTTATTTTTTAACTTACGTACGTTACTGATATTATAGTACTTATTTCACAAAGTAGATAAATGTTTTTTTTAAATCAATTTACATGTTGGTATTACTGTTAATATAATTGATATCTAACGTACATGCAGTTATGTATTTTTCCCTGTAATTAGATATTAAAATCTGCCGGGAAATAAATAATTATTATAATTAATGGCTTTTCTCTTGCGAATTTCATATTTTTAAGTTGAAGTTTACAGCTTCCTGAATAACTTCGAAGAGTTTTTATAATGGAAAAAGTCGAACATATTTAAGAAAATACAATTTCCTAAAATCTCGCGCAATCCTTGAACATTTTAGGCCATTGCGTGCGAGTTCAATGTAAACTACATGGATTTTCTCTAGCCCAAAGTTTTTCAAAGTTGTCGTTCAGCATGAAAGTTTCCAATTTGCGTTTTGGTTGTAAATGTCGACATTTTGTTATTGGCTGTAAAATTATTCGCACAGTTTTAATTAAACAACACGTCAGGTAGTTTCCCATGTAGGATGACTCACGCCACGATCAAAACCAATTGAATATTCCATTGATTTTCCCAAGTTTGTCGAAACACATCGGTTCGGCCTCAACTTTCAATTAATAAAGCCGTAATTGCAATTTAATTAAGAAAATAAAAGAGCTTACATAACCTGCGTTAATTGCCCGTCAGTTTGTGTTTCAAAGTTTCCTGACGAGCGGCGTTAATGACGGCTCTTTTAGACCAAACGCCCATTTACATATTTATTATAAACTTTCGTTTCGCTCTCGGTAATTACGCGTTACACAATCGGTCAGTTTATAAGTGTTGATTAAAACATTTGGTAAAAATGCGGTCCTGGAAATATAATATGCAAATGTTTCAACGCGACCGGGTTTTTAATTTAAATCGAAGAAATGTTTGTGATCTTTTTTTTTTAACTCTTAATGCCAATTAATTTTATACCTGATAATCGGATTCATTGAGGGTTATAGGTTTTGCATAATGAAATGGTGTTCTAATTAAAATATTTATAAATTATAGCAGACAATGCGTGATTAAATCGAACCAAATAATTCAATATACAGTGCGTGCCTAAAGTATGGAATAAATTCAGTAAAATATTTTTGAAAAAAATCATCAATTCTCTTTGATAAAAATACACATTTTTGCCTGATTCAAGTCGATTTTCAGTCAGTGTTTTTGAGTAAAGACGTCATCCATTTTGTTTCTGAATGACAACCCCCTATTTTTGTTCTTGATTTTGAGAGATCTTTTCATTGTCGAACTAGCAGTATAAAAATGTTGCCATCTTATATCAGAATTGTTTTGAGTAAATAACAATAAAAATTTTATTATTTTTTATTGGCGAGTGTAACTTTTGTTTAGCACAATAAAACATTATTATTATTATTATTATTATTATTAATACATTGCCTTATGGATAATCCGGCCCTGATAACAAGCCACGATACGTTAATAAAAATTAATTATAGTAAAGTAACCCCCCCGTTGGTCTTTCATAATAAACTGAACGGCTAATAACCCGTCTCGTCCATCAGTAATGTCCATCATCGGTGCGGCAATCATGACCGAAACAGTTGAAACACGTCATATTCAGAAACAGCTGACGCTCGTTGCGCGTAGTTAACGATAATTTACATTTTCAATTTATGGCGCTCTCTCGCCGGCGAGCGTCGCGACGCGTCGCGCCGTCCTCCTCTGCCCGCGGTCGATTCGTGCGGCGCAGACAAGGACGCCGCCGTCGTAAATTTCTAAACGGCACCAATTTTAAATTCAGCTCGCATTAAGATTTATTCGGGGTGTTTTCGTTTCCCGTTTAATGCATGCGCTGCACCCCGAGGCTCTTAAATTGCTTCGGGAAACTTCTCGGGCGCAATTTGTTTCTACCATTGTGCTGTTGCGGAGGTGTTTAGACTTCGGTTCCTCCGTTTTGCTCGACGGCAAAAAAATGCAATTATGGCGCAAACGAATCCACGAGTGCAATTCCCACCAAATTATGGTCATCAGATATGCCAACAAAAGCCCAGACGTCCGCAAGCATGCGATACTGTGTTGCCGGCAGGAAAAAAAAGGCAGCGATGGTGAAAATGGAAAACCATAAATACGAGTATTCGGTTACCTCTAATGTGATATTTGATCTTCGCTTGTTGAAGGAAACGCTATGGCTTCATTATTTTAATGTAAACCCGTTCAACCTGAGGCCTTTCGCAGATATGGACGCAAAATATGGCGATGTGATAAAAATCTAAACAAATTAGTACTAGTAATAACATGCACATTTATTTTGTATCATTCAATATCCGACGTGGCACTAGCCAGGGAAGTAGTTGTTTAAATAAGTTATTTGTTTATAGTCTTAGTAAGACTTAATTTTGCTTGCAGAGTTACGAACAGGTTAACTATTCATATATTCAGGCTATATTTCGTTTTATTGAATTCATAAAAATCTGTTTAGTATTTTAGTTAGAAAAGTCTGAATTGAATTTTCTAACTAAAATACTAAACAGATTTTTTAACCTCTTGTCAGAAGTAAATCTTGTTTAGGGATTTAAAAGGCGAACACAATCCAAAGAAAAATTCAAAGATTCTCTGCTCCATTTGTAGTTCTCTTTGATGAGTATCTTAAAAAAACTGCTTATATATTGACGTCAACCGAAATCCGTACAAATATTCCTTAAATTGTAGGAAAAGACAAAAAAAAATTACATTACAAATTGCCATTTAATCTTATCCAACTTCACTGGAAGATAAACCGCGCTAGACAAAACTGAAATTGGATGATCACAAACTGACTTTTTGCAGAATCATGATTGTGATCAGGGACGGCTCGTGATATAGAGCCAAGGAGCCATGCAAGGAGCTTCGCAAGAATTTTAAATTAATTCTTAAAACACTTTTTCGCCAATTACTTTGGCCCAGGAGGATAAATCGTTCTTTCTTTCTTCAAAAGGGGGGTGGGGGTATATTGTATAGGTCGCTCTACCACCAACATGTTCCATAAGCTGCCACTAAAATTAAGTAGAGTTTTTAAAAATCCACGAGTTGTGAATTTTTGAAATCTTAATTTTTCGAGCAAAAAAATAAAAGAAAATATAAAACGTATCGATGAAATTCTACAAAAATTAAATTAAATTTGCAAATCATCGTTTTATCAAACTAAATGGAGTTTTTGAAAATCCACCCATTATTTCGCGAATTGTGATTTTTTTTAAATTTTAGATCTCGAATTGTATAATACTCGAGTTAAAAATTAAAAAAATATATAAAACGTGTCTACTAAATTCTACAAAAATTAAATTAGATTTGCAAATCATCGTTTTATCAAACTAAATAGAGTTTTTGAAAATCCACCCATTATTTCGCGAATTGTGATTTTTTTTAAATTTTAGATCTCGAATTGTATAATACTCGAGTTAAAAATTAAAAAAATATATAAAACGTGTCTACTAAATTCTACAAAAATTAAATTAGATTTGGAAATCATCGTTTTATCAAACTAAATAGAGTTTTTGAAAATCCACCGATTATTTCGCGAATTGTGAGTTTTTGAAAATTTTGGACCTTGAATTGTGTAATACTCGAGTTAAAAAATAAAAAAAAACATAAAACGTGTCTACTAAATTCTACAAAAATTAAATTAGATTTGCAAATCATTGTTTTATCAAACTAAATGGAGTTTTTGAAAATCCACCCATTATTTCGCGAATTGTGATTTTTTTTAAATTTTAGATCTCGAATAGTATAATACTCGAGTTAAAAATTAAAAAAATATATAAAACGTGTCTACTAAATTCTACAAAAATTAAATTAGATTTGCAAATCATTGTTTTATCAAACTAGATGAAGTTTTTGAAAATCCACCAATTATTTCATGAGTATTAAATTTTTGAAAATGTTAATTTTTGAATTGTGTAATACTCGAGCAAAAAAATAAAAGAAAATATAAAACGTGTCTACTAAATTCTACAAAAATTCAATTAGATTTGCAAATCATTGTTTTATCAAACTAAATGGAGATTTTGAAAATTCACCAATTATTTCGCGAATTGTGATTTTTTTAAAATTTTAGATCTTGAATTGTGTAATACTCGGGTTAAAAATTTAAAAAAATATATAAAACGTGTCTACTAAATTTTACAAAAATTAAATTAGATTTGCAAATCATTGTTTTATCAAACTAAATAGAATTTTTGAAAATCCACCGATTATTTCGCGAGTTTTTGAAAATTTTGGACCTTGAATTGTGTAATACTCGAGCAAAAAAATAAAAGAAAACATAAAATTCTACAAAAATTAAATTAGATTTGCAAATCATTGTTTTATCAAACTAAATAGAGTTTTTGAAAATCCACCAATTATTTCGTGAGTATTAAATTTTTGAAAATGTTATTTTCGAATTGTGTAATACTCGAGCAAAAAAATAAAAGAAAATATAAAACGTGTCGACGAAATTCTACGAAAATTAAATTAGATTTGTAAATCATCGTTTTATCAAACTAAATGAAGATTTTGAAAATTCACCAATTATTTCGCGAATTGTGAATTTTTGAAAATTTTAGATCTCGAATTGTGTAATACTCGAGTTAAAAATTTTAAAAAATATATAAAACGTGTCTACTAAATTCTACAAAAATTAAATTAGATTTGCAAATCGTTTTATCAAACTAAATGGAGTTTTTAAAAATTCATCAATTATTTCGCGAATTGTGATTTTTTGAAAATTTTAGATCTCGAATTGTGTAATACTCGAGTTAAAAATTAAAAAAATATATAAAACGTGTCTACTAAATTCTACAAAAATTAAATTAGATTTGCATATCATCGTTTTATCAAACTAAATAGAGTTTTTGAAAATCCACCATTTATTTCGTGAGTATTGAATTTTTGAAAATGTTAATTTTCGAATTCTGCAATACTCGAGCAAAAAAATAAAAGAAAATATAAAACGTGTCTACTAAATTCTACAAAAATTAAATTAGATTTGCAAATTACCGTTTTATCAAACTAAATGGAGATTTTGAAAATTCACCAATTATTTCGCGAATTGTGAATTTTTGAAAATTTTAGATCTCGAATTGTGTAATACTCGAGTTAAAAATTTAAAAAATATATAAAACGTGTCTATGAAATTCTACAAAAATTAATTTAGATTTGTAAATCATTGTTTTATCAAACTAAATAGAGTTTTTGAAAATCCAGTGATTATTTCGAAAGTTGTGAATTTTTGAAAATTTTAGTTTTCAAATTGTGAAATACTCGGGTGAAAAATTAAACAAAAGTATATATAAAAAGTGTTGACGAAATTCTACAAAAATTAAATTAGATTTGCAAATCATCGAATTAAGCAGGGGCGGCTCGTTATATAGAGCCAAAGAGCCATGGCACTACCAAGAACTTTTAATTAATTGTTAAAACACTTTTTCGCCAGTTTTGGTCTGGGAAGATAAATCGTTCTTTCTTTCTCCAAAAAGGAGGGGGGGGGGTATATTTATAAGTGGCTCTACCATCAACATGTTCCACGAGCCGCCACTGATTGTGATTAGTGGATGAAACTAGGAAATACAACTTTTATAAGTTATTTTCTCGGGGCCTAACTTTTTAGTTGTGGATGTAGCTAGGAAATACAATTTTAATCAATTCTTTTCTCGGGGCCACCTTTTTTAGTTTTTCAAAAGTTGGTTTTAAATTATTATAGTAATTTACGATACAAGTAACGTGAATGAAGGTTTTTACATTACGAGAGAAAAGTTTGAAAACACGAGCGACGTAGGAGCGAGTGCTTTTAAATTCTCGAGTAATGTAAAAGCAAATAACGTTACGTGTGTCGTAGCACGGTTTATTTTATCCTATTTCTATTTTCTTTTATTTGAAAAATGTTTGATGAAAACCGTCAAAAAGCGAAGTCATGTTTGTTTACCAATACCTCAATAACGAGTTTCTTTTTTTTTTTTTTAAAGGAAGGATGTTTGATGGAAACGCGGGTTGAGGAGAGTGAATGATATTGCGGAAATTGGCGTAAGCTACTTGGCTATTCTGCCACGACCGATTTTTACTATTTGTTAAATTTCATATTTATAATGAAATAGGACAAACACTAACATCCATGGACCCGAATGGCAAATTTTCGTAAATAAAATTTAACCGCCGGCGTGGGATTCGAACCCACAGCGCTTCGCACCGAAAGCAGGTGCTAATCCACTTCGCCACGGAGCGCCCCGCAACGAGTTTCGTTAAGATAATATAACAACACTAGTGTTGTTAAGAATTTCTTAACAACACTAGTGTTGTTAAAGGTACTTTAACGTTACTCGTTGCTAAGGAGTTATTGACATGATAACAGTATAGGATAAAATAAAGAATATTTTTTACAACTAATTCGCAGCATAAAAACCTTTCGCAATATAGAAAAAATGAATTAAACAATCATTACTCCCGTACTGATTATTTTTTATTAACAAATAGCAATCTGTAATGTTTGACGATTACAAACATCGATTCTCGTCTAAAATTCAATGTGGAATTTAACGAATTTCGTTTCGGGCGCGCGGCGATTTACTTTCCTCGGTGGGCAATTAATCACCGTAAAATCCGGCTTAATTTTCAGGCGACCGGCGAATTTATAAAATACGTAAAATTCTGCTTACGCCGGCGAGTTCAATTTATCTTTTCGAAATTATGAAAGGCGGAACTGTGAAATTTACTTGAGCGATTAATGTATTATTTATATTCCGGCGGAGAGAGTTTTGATGTGTTTGGAAATTAATAATCGTCTGAAATTGGTCTGCAAGAGTCCAGTGTTAGCGGTGAAAATATCCGATCATAGAAAATCTAGAGAAATGAACGATTTGCTTACATTACTTTAATTTTTGGAAGATTTAGGATGCACTGGGCTAGATAATATTTTCAGTGGGTTAGTAACTGACTGCCTACTAATCCACTAAAAATATTATGTAGCTCAATGCATCCTGAATCTTCAAAAAAAAAAAAGTAATCAACACAAGGTAACTACAGAGAAGCTAAGAAAAGCTTTCAACTTTGTTAGCATGATTAAAAAGAATCAAGCTGTTCCAATGAAGATATTAAATCACTGAACTATACAACATATTGCTACAGATAATGCTGGTATGCTTTTCTGTAAATCCTGATCTGCAAAAATTTCAACTATGAATTATCTATACTTCTTCTGTGTTTGTTTACACTTATAAACCGAATGAACTCCATCATTAAAAGAAATCCAAATGAGGTGTCCGGATGATCAAATTACTCTCATCTGTTGTTCATAACGTCGTTATTAAAATTTCAAAGCATAATTTCGAAAAATCAGCTTTAGCCAATATTGACTCGTTGGCGAAATAATTAAAATATTTTTGTACCCATAACTATGTTCATCTGTTTCTAAAATTTCATAGCACACTTTGCTGAAAAATTTCGAAAAGTAATTTGCCAGCTTTAGACAACGAGACAATGATAATTAAAATATTTTTGTATAAACAAAACGCAATTTCATTGCCAATTAAAATTTGCATTTAATTACATTCCAAGATTTTTTCTTTGCATTCTCCTCCCGTTTCTATAATTTCAAAACACGCTCTTTTGAAAAATTTCGAAAAATAATTTGCCACCCTTAGAATACGAGCCAATAGATAATTAAAATATTTTTGTATAAACAAAACGCATTTTCATTGCGAATTAAAACTTGCATTTAATTACATCCCATGATTTTTCATTGCATTCTCCTCCCATCCCCCATCCACGGCCACCTGTTTCTAAAATTTCAAAGCACGCTCTTCTGAAAAGTTTCGAAAAATAATTCGGCACCCTTAGACAACGAGTCAATAGATAATTAAAATATTTGTGTATAAACAAAATGCAATTTCACTGCCAATTAAAACTTGCATTTAATTACATTCCATGATTTTTTCATTGCATTCTCCTCGCGTTTCTAAAATTTCAAAACACGCTCTTTTGAAAAATTTCGAAAAATAATTCGGCACCCTTAGACAACGAGCCAATAGATAATTAAAATATTTGTGTATAAACAAAATGCAATTTCATTGCCAATTAAAACTTGCATTTAATTACATTCCATGATTTTTTCATTGCATTCTCCTCGCGTTTCTAAAATTTCAAAACACGCTCTTTTGAAAAATTTCGAAAAATAATTCGGCACCCTTAGACAACGAGCCAATAGATAATTAAAATATTTTTGTATAAACAAAACGCAATTTCATTGCCAATTAAAACTTGCATTTAATTACATTCCATGATTTTTTCATTGCATTCTCCTCGCGTTTCTAAAATTTCAAAACACGCTATTTTGAAAAATTTCGAAAAATAATTTGCCACCCTTAGAATACGAGCCAATAGATATTTAAAATATTTTTGTATAAACAAAACGCAATTTCATTGCCAATTAAAACTTTGATTCAATTACATTCCATGATTCTGCGTTCAATTAAGAATCTGCATTTCACGACGGCCATAATTTCAAGAATTAATTTAAATTGCGGACCTTTTTTCGTCTGTTTAGTTTTCGCCCGAGCCTTTCAATTAAGATTGACAACGACGTGATGGATCGTATTTGCCAATTAATTCGCAGTTCGCCGAACTTTACGGTTTCGATGTTAATTCGCAATTTGCATTTTTATGAAAAATGTGCACGCGTTTGCTAATCAGATGTATGCTAATTACTAAAATCATTGAAAAAAAAATTATACAAACTATTCTCTTCCTTTTCAATACAATTAAGGCAATAATTTAAACACATATTACATTTTCAATTATTCAGTGTCTCCAAACAATTTTGCAGGATGTTGTTAACAGGATGGCTGGGCTGCACCATCTTGTTGAAACCAAAGTTCAAAATATTCTTTGCAATGTTCACTTATTAATTAATTATGCAATTATATAAAATTGTCTTTCGCCGTAAGAGTGAATAACACATAATGCTAATCCCGTGCTAATTAACAAACATAAATGTCATTCCCGTATTCAGAGGATATTTTATGTGACAGTAAACAATGGTCTAAGCGTAAATCATTTCTATGGAAATAATAATAATAATAATAAGAGCTTTGGCGTTCCTCGTATCGTGGGACCGTATGTGCATGCGCATGAGAGTGAGGTCGTTAAAGAACATTATTTTCATAATTCCGGAGCAGAACAACAACAAAGCCCGGAGCCCTTTGCCATCCATCTATGGACGTGTGTTCCCTGCACTCCACTTTCTGAACGGTTCAATGGCGCACACATGATATTCGTCCGATAAAAATCCCCAATACTAATATCGCCCTGGCGCACACACCCTTCTTCCTCGATGGCCTGATTGCATGGATCTGCACCATTAACAGCTCTAATCTCTTTTTGCGGCGTATCGTGCAAATGCACCTTATTGTTGGGAACTAGAATTCGGCAGCTGTGGCACCACTCTATCTTTGTGTACATGGCACGTTCTCTCTCCCTCGTTCTCATACAACTCGATCACATCATCTCGTAAGTTCGCTGCTTTTAAGTTCAAAGGGCAATCATCATAATTTAATGGCGTCTTAATTATTGGAGGAGAAGGCCCGAATGTGGGCCCTGAATTTAATACAGTGACGGCTCGCGGGGTGACTCGTGGTACGGACAAGGTGCCAGAGGTGGCAATTAGGGGTGAGGTGTTCGATTATTGAAATGAATAATTATTGATTATTTTCAATAATCGATTATATTGATTAATCAAATTATAAAATGATGAATTAATAAAATAATCGATTAATCGATTAATCAAATTATCGATTCATTGATTATTTATCGAGTAATATTCAAACAACCGATTAATCGATTGTTTATAGATTATTTTGCACACCCCTAGTTATTGGCATATTTAAAAAGTTAAAATGGTATATCTTACCTGTTAAAAGTGGCATATTTTTCCAGTCAAAATTGGCATGTTTTAACTGTCAAAGTGGTATATTTTACCAGAAAAAAGTAGCATATTTAAACAGTCAAAATTGACATATTTTAACTGCCAAAAGTGGCATATTTTACCACACAAAAATAGCATATTTTAACAGTCAACAATGGCATGTTTCCCCAGTCAAAGCTGGCATAGTTTAACTATCGAAAATGACATATTTTTCCAGTCACAATTGATATATTTTGACTGCCAAGAGTGGCATAGTTTACCAGACAAAAGTAGCGAATTTTAACAGTCAACAATGGCATGTTTTCCCAGTCAAAACTGGAATAGTTTAACAGTCGAAAATGGCGTATTTTACCAGACAAAAGTATCAAATTTTAACAGTCAAAACTGGCATAGTTTAACTGTCGAAAATGGCATATTTAACCAGTCAAAACTGGCATCGTTTAATAGTCAATAGTGGCATATTTTAAAAGTTAAAAAGGATTATTTTATTTATTAAAAATGGCATACTATACCAATCGGAACATGCAACTTTTGAAGTTAAAACTAGCATATTTTTAAAGGCACTGTTTATTTTAACAGTAAAAATGGCCTATTTTGATAGTGAAAAATGCGACATTTTTATACAGTCAAAACTGGCATAGCTTAACTTTAAAAACTGGCCAAATATGGCATATGTTTTCTGAAAAAAAATCATAGCGGTTTTTAATGATGGAAAAAGGCGTGTAGATTAATTATTTTAAGGAAAGAAAATGTTTCATTTCTTACCAACAGAAAATTAACATGAGGCCTTACGGGAAGCGAATACCGAGACCCTGCACATTGACGCTGACGGACAGGGACTCATTTAAACAAAGAAATTTCGGTTCGTGAATATGGTAGATGGTTGGGAATAGAAGTAATGAATTTTAGAAGAATTTAGCTACAAATGTATGTCATATCATCCATAACTAGCTAGTGAGACCGCGTCAAAAAATTTCCAAAATCGACCGAATTTTCTGGACAACTTTTGTGAGCCCATTTTAAGAGCGCGAAACGAGAAAACTAAAAGTACGATTCGGCTGAAAATTTAACCACGTATTCCCCGTCCTTTTGTGAAAATGTTGATGTAGATTACAAGTCATTTGGCCATCTCGTGATTTTCGCTCAACTTTCCATACCATATTAGTCAGGAAAATTTGCCCAAAATTTTCGGTCTTGGAAAAATCTGAAAAATTTCAAGACGGTTCTTAATGATGAGAAAAAGCGTGTGGGGTCATTATTTTCCCGAAAAAAAAATTTGTCCTGCCATTTTTCAACAACTGAAAATTAACATGGGGCCTTACGGGAAGCGAATACTGAGACCCTGCAGATTGACGCCGTCGGATATCGACTAATTCGAACGCATAAATCTCGGTTCGTGGATACGGCAGATAGTTAAGAATGGGCACATTGAATTCTAGAAGAATGTAGCTACAAACTCATGTAAAATCATCAATATCCGTTTTGTGAGACCGCGTCAAAAAAATCCTAAAATTGACCGAAATTTCTGGCAAAATTACGAGTGCACATTTTGAGAGTGCGAAACGAGAAAACTGCAAGTACGATTCGGCTGAAAATTTAACCACGTATTCCCCGTCCTTTTGTGAAAATTTTGATGTACATTACAAGTTATTTGGCCATTTCATGATTTTCGCCCATTTTTCCACATCATTAGTCAGGAAAATTTGCCCAAAATTTTGGGTCTTGGAAAAATTTAAAATAAATTCAAGACGGTTCTTAATGATGAGAAAAAGCGTGTAGGGTTATTATTTTCCCGAAAAAAAAATTTGTCCAGCCATTTTTCACCAACTGAAAATTAACATGGGACCTTACGGGAAGCGAATACTGAGACCCTGCAGATTGACGCCATCGGATATCGACTAATTCAAACGCATAAATCTCGGTTTGTGCATACGGCAGATAGTTATGAATGGAAACATTGGATTCTAGAAGGATATAACTACAAACTCATGTAATATCATCCATATCCGTTCTGTGAAACCGCGCCAAAAAATTCCCAAATTCGACCGAAATTTCTGGCCAACTTACGAGTGCTCATTTTGAGAGTGCGAAACGAGAAAACTGCAAGTACGATTCGGCTGAAAATTTAACCACGTATTCCCCGTCCTTTTGTGAACATTTTGATGTAGATTACAAGTCATTTGGCCATTTCATGATTTTCGCTCATTTTTCCATACCATTAGTCAGGAAAATTTGCCCAAAATTTTGGTTCTTGGAAAAATCTGAAAAAATTCAAGACGGTTCTTAATGATGAGAAAAAGCGTGTAAAGTCATTATTTTCCCGAAAAAAAAATTTGTCCTGCCATTTTTCACCAACTGAAAATTAACATGGGGCCTTACGGGAAGCGAATACTGAGACCCAGCAGATTGACGCCGTCGGATCTCGACTAATTCGAACGCATAAATCTCGGTTCGTGGATACGGCAGATAGTTATGAATGGAAACATTGGATTCTAGAAGAATGTAGCTACAAACTCATGTAAAATCATTAATATCCGTTCCGTGAGACCGCGCCAAAAAAATCCTAAAATTGACCGAAATCTCCGGCCAAGTTACGAGTGCCCATTTTGAGAGCGGGAAACGAGAAAACTGCAAGTACGATTCGGCTGAAAATTTAACCACGTATTCCCCGTACTTTTGTGAACATTTTGATTTAGATTACAAGTCATTTGGCCATTTCATGATTTTCGCTCATTTTTCCATACCATTAGTCAGGAAAATTTGACCAAACTTTGGGTCTTGGAAAAATCTGAAAAAAATCAAGACGGTTCTTAATGATGAGAAAAAGCGTGTAGGGTCATTATTTTCCCGAAAAAAAAATTTGTCCTGCCATTTTCACCAACTGAAAATTAACATGGGGCCTTACGGGAAGCGAATACTGAGACCCTGCAGATTGACGCCGTCGGATATCGACTAATTCGAACGCATAAATCTCGGTTCGTGCATACGGCAGATAGTTATGAATGGAAACATTGGATTCTAGAAGAATGTAGCTACAAACTCATGTAATATCATCCATATCCGTTTTGTGAGACCGCGCCAAAAAAATCCCAAATTCGACCGAAATTTCTGGCCAACTTACGAGTGCCCATTTTGAGAGCGGGAAACGAGAAAACTGCAAGTACGATTCGGCTAGAAATTTAACCACGTATTCCCCGTTCTTTTGTGAATATTTTTATGTACATTACAAGTCATTTGGCCATTTCATGATTTTCGCCCATTTGGCAGGAAAAATGAGGGTCTCAAAAAAATCTGAAAAAAATCATGAGCGTTGTTAATGACACAGAAAGGCGGGTACAGTAATTTTTTCCCGAAAAAAAAAATTGTTTTCGGGTTAGGTCCATGCCGATTTTTAGATTTTTTTTCAAAAAAATCTAAAAATGGTTAGTAAAAAATATATATCGTTCAGTTAAATTTTTAGTAAATATGTGAAACGCTGATAGAAAAACAGTTTTATATCCATTTACGTACGTGTTTACTTCATGGGCGATTTAATCTGTCGAGCCGTAAAAATTTTAATGACCTCTCCGAGCTCTAACGTCCATAAAAGAAATTGTACGCTCGATCAATGTCTCTCCATTAATTCAGTAATCCTCTGGGAGTTTGAAGAGTTGAAATGCGCGCAAGTGTGCGGTCAGTTATAATGCATCATGGTTGCCGTCAGGGAGTTTCAAGGTTCGCGTCGCTCAAGGAAACCCTAGCGTGGAAATTAATTAAGGGAAATTCTGCACGGATACGATTCCGCTCGTGGCCGACCGCGATCTTCATCTTTCTTCGCCGTGTGTGGCGAGCCTCGCGTTTCTGTTGGTAACGCGGAGGCAGCTGCCACCCGGGGACCTCCTGCTTCGAATATTACTTAAGTCCGTTCGGTGGTATTAACGCGGCTTAAGCGCTTTTAAATGCAGCATTAGAAATTTTAATGTGTAGAAAAATGTGTATTCTGTTTACATAATTTTTGTGGTAAAATTAATTTTCTGCTGCGCATCGCAGGGAACGTTGAATAATTGAATCATTTCAACAGTTGCATCAATAAAGTCAGTGTCTCAGAAAAAAAATCACAAATATAAATTTTCTTCAAAAGGCAAATTATAGAACAAGTTAATTGATTCACGTCATCCGACGTGATAAATCATCGTTTGCGCTCCGCACATACATTATGGTTAATGCGCCTTCGAAACGGATGACGTAAAGTGTGTAATGCCGCGGCTGAAATCAATCCATATATTTATCTGGCATGAAAACCAGTAAACCAGTTGAGGGGCGCGTCTTCTGCTGACGTACGCGAATAGAGTGCATCGCTAATGAATCGAAATGCATGACGTTATGGCTCCCTCAGCTGTTAAATCGTGTCCCGTTTTACGTTGCAGTTCGCACAGCTGTATGCACGCGTGTGTTTCTGTGTGTTGTGTGTGTGTGTGTAATTCAATTAAAGATAGAAGTGCATTCATTCATACGGCATGTTGTAAATAGTGGGAGATTCAGGTGGGGGATCTTGGACCTTGCCCGACGTGGGGAATATTACTTAACCGGAATATTCCAAGCAGGAGGTCCGCAGGACGCGGTTGTCGCTCTGCTGTTCAACAAGCGCTTTCTCATAAATATATATCATAAACAAAAAATGGTGAAGTGGCCATCATGTTACTTTCTCCGACTTGATGGTATCGTAGTCATTTATATGTACGTTTCAATTGAAATCATATTTTAAATGTACGTCGAGCGTTGTGTAAACTCGGATGAAACTGACGTTTAAAACGTCAAAATTATGAAAGATGGACAAATTATACTTCAAATTCAAAAACTCAGTTTACTCAAAAACTAAAGGGATTTCGAGAAAAACTTATTCTTTATAAGTTGTTCATTTTAACATTCTCTACAATTATTATTAACATAAATTTACTGTAACTATTACCGTTTTATAATTATAAACCAAAAATGAAAAAAAAAAAAAAAATTTATTGGAATAAAAATGATTTTATAAAAAATGTTTTCAAGCAAAAGATGTTCATTTATTTGTTGTCTTTAATGTTTGTTTAAATGTTTTTGTGATAATTTTCATATTTAAGAAAATATTGGCAAAAAACAGTCAAGGTAAACACCCACTTCCGGTGTACGAAATTTTACCAAAAGCTTTTCAGTTCTTCAGATTATCAAATAAGACGTATGTTCAAAGTTTCATATCAATTACTCCATTAGTTTTTGAGATACAGCGCGCACAGTCAGACACACACGCGCAGACACACACACACAGACACAAAAAAATGTTTCTTCCAGAAATTGTTGAAATGGCATCCAGGGACCCCAAACGGATATTTCCGTAAAAAAAAATTTTTGGAAAAAAAATCATGATCACAATTTTTTTGGAAAAAAAATCATAATTTTTTTTTATCGAAGAAAGGAAGGCAATCTGGAAAAACAGTGACTTGAAAATGTATCTTTAAATCTTCCAGTGGAAGATACACTGAAAAAAATATGCAAACGGTGCACGGAAAATAAAATCCAAAAGACAATTTGTCAAGTGTGACATTCCGCTATGCTCTAAATGTATTTGATTTTTTTAATTTTTTTAATTTAACACAATTCCTTACAGGCCGGAGCATAGGAACATAGGAACATTACAATAAGGTGAAGTGAGTGTAATAACATAAGTAATAATATGTAATACAAAACAAAAAAAAACAATGTATTGCAATATAACATTTTTAAAATATTTCGTTTTGTATGCCATTCTGATTAATACACATTCTAAGGCTGACTAACCAAATTTCCCACTATCCGTGTTCGCGTAAAATAAGTCACAGTCGGTTCCATTAACACAATCAATTAATTTGTAGACTTTCTCTCTTCGTATATAAAGCAATGCAAATTTATGCGCAATTATTGGAATCGTTATATTTAATTATTCCATGAAGTTCGTTCGTGGTAACTAAAGTAATTGCAATATTTGTTTTTTTTTATTGCCTCGGCCTTGCGCCAAGGATATCCGTTGATAACTATAGAATTAAAAATAGAGCGTTTAATTAATATTTTACTGTGTCATTGGCAATTTTTGGCATTCATAGAATTGGTAAAATTTCAGCCGAATTATTCATTATTATCCATACTTTAGGCGCGCACTGTATATAATTTTGTAATTAGTGGCATACGTAATAAAGTAAAATTAATCATAAAAAATACTCATTTAAAAAAAAGAGTAAATTTGGTCGATCGTTTCTGGATATACTTTTTGAAAAAATTATATTAAAATTTAACAAAAAATAGTAATTTTGGTCGATCGATTTTTGATATTTTCTGAACAAAATTACTCATTAAAAAAAATATAGTAATTTGGTCAATTGATTGTGGGTTAAATTCTTAATATAATTTTTGAAAAAAATTACTCATTTTCAAAAAAAAAATTGTAATTTTGGTCGATCGATTTTTGATATAATTTCTTGAAAAAAATTACTCTTTTAAAAAAATATAGTAATTTTAGTGATCGATTCTTGATATAATTTTTGAAAAAAATTACTAATTTTCAAAAAAAAATAGTAATTTTGGTCGATCGATTCTGGATTCAATTTTTGATGAAAAAATTACTCATTTAAAAAAGTAGTCATTTTGGTCGATCGATTTTTGATATTTTCTGAACAAAATTACTCATTAAAAAAAAAATTGTAATTTTGGTCGATCAGTCGTGGATTCAATTTTTGATGGAATTTTTGAAAAAAAAATACTCATTTAAAGAAAATATAGTCATTTTGGTCGAACGATTCTTAATATAATTTTTGGAAAAAAATACTCTTTTAAAAAATATAGTAATTTTGGTCGATCGATTGTGGATTTAATTCTTGATAGAATTTTAAAAAAATCTCATTTAAAAAGAAATTGTAATTTTGGTCGATCGATTATGGATTCAATAATTGATAGAATTTTTGAAAAAAAATTACTCATTAAAAAAAAATAGCAATTTTTATCGATCGATTGTGGATGTAATTCTTGATAGAATTTTTGAAAAAAAATCCTCATTTAAAAAAAAAAAAATACTTTAAATCTGCAGCGTAATAATAATAAACAAAATTTTTAATACACAAATAGATTTCATTCCATATTTTATCAAATGTATTTGAGGCTTTATACAATTTGGCAGATACAAATATGTTTAATTCCATTATGTATTTGAGGCTTTACTTTTTGCCTCCGCAATAATAAATGACGAAACAAAATATCGGGGGCTGATTTATTATCGAGCAACGTCGCTATTTACAAAATCACTTTACAAATAGCCCCGCATATATTTTTTCCTCTCCGCAATAACTCATCGCGAATAGGCAGCATTAAATTTGTAACAGGAAAATATAGAGAAAGAGAACTGCCATAAATCCGATGCCGTTTGAGAAGGAAGCTCGGCATGGCCCACTTACATTTTAAATTTATAACATAATATATTCGATTAGAGTTCGTTTCCTTCGATTTATCGCATTTTACTAACTCGATTTATTTATAGTTATTCCATTCCGTTCGTTTATTAGACGTATTAAAGAATGTCAATAAGAGATGATGCTAGAGCTGGTCACGAAAAAATAATACGATGTAAAGCATTTTAAGAACGTGTCTAAGGAAAATACTTAATAACTGCAAGATGAATAGGAAGGAAGAATTGAAGGAAATGCACAAGGCACTGTAAAAAAATCCTAGGCAAATTTCAACTGGACTAATTCATCAGCCATCAAAATATTACTGGGTGAAATTTATTTATTTCTTCACACAAATACTAAATAAACAGTTTTCACTTAAATTTGAAAATTAAGTTTTTATTAAAATAAAAAAACAAATTATTTTTTTACGATTTTTATAAGCACCGACTGCAATTTTTTCTCTGCTTTTCAACTTTTGATGGTTGCCATTTTGTTTCCAGCCACGATGTGTCAAATATTACAGTGGATTAACAAAGTTAGGTTCATTCTGGATGCATTCTGCATTTTTGAAGGTTACTTTGGCCGAAATGAATTTTTTACAATTTTTATAAGCGCGGACTGCAATTTTTTCTCAGCTTTTCAACTTTTGATGGTTGCCATTTTGTTTCCAGACACGATGTGTCAAATATTGAAGTGGATTATCAAAGTTAGGTTCATTTTGGATGCATTTTGAAATTTTTAAGGTTACTTTGGCCGAAATGAATTTTTTACAATTTTTATAAGCGCAGACCGCAATTTTTTTCTCTGTTTTTCAACTTTTGATGATTGTTATTTTGTTTCCCGCCACAATGTGTCAAATATTGAAGTGGATTATCAAAGTTAGATTCATTCTGGATGTATTTTGAAATTTTGAAGGTTACTTTGGCCGAAAATTATTTTTTACAATTTTTATAAGCGCAGACTGCAATTTTTTTCTCTGTTTTTCAACTTTTGATGGTTGCCATTTTGTTTCCAGCCACGATGTGTCAAATATTGAAGTGGATTATCAAAGTTAGGTTCATTCTGGATGCATTCTGCAATTTTGAAGGTTACTTTGGCCGAAATGATTTTTTTACAATTTTTATAAGCGCAGACTGCAATTTTTTCACCTTTTCAACTTTTGTTGGTTGTCATTTTGTTTCCAGCTATAATGGAACATGTAGATTGTAGAACCACTTATCCAATATAGACCCCCCCCCCCCCCTCCTTATTTGTTGAAGAAAGAAAGAAAGATTTATCTTCCTAGACCAAAGTAACTGGCGAAAAAAGTGTTTTAAGATTTAATTAAAATTTTTTGAAACTACAGGTAGTGCCATGACTCCTTGGCTCTGTAGCCGAGCCGCCCCTGCTTTTAACATAATTCAACATTAAACATTTCGTTTAGATTGCTACTTTCCATTATAAAAAGATAAATTCCTGAGGATATTCACATACATTAAATATTTTACGTTCGACAACAGCTGAATTGAATACCCCCCCAGGATCACATTTTCGAATTCGTAACAGATTCGTGTACGGAAGAAGTTTGTCCTACTTTATGTATTTATCGAAGCATAAAAATTTCGGAAGTTGTGTTTATTTTACCTTATTCCCCAAACAAACCCGGCATTAACTTTTCATTCTGTCAAAAGCTCACATGACATATACCCCCCCCCCTCCTAGCCCTCACTTTGTAAAATTAAAACTAACAACAGCTGCTGACTCAATAGTTTACATCGATTCGAGCACGTCGATTTTATTTTTTTCCGGTAGGGTGGGTATACATCGTGGTGCAAAGATTGGACGGCCGCGTTCTCTCTCTAAAATCTTTCCCTTTCTCATTTGGCGAGTGCCCAGTGATGCAACCTTGTAAAATTATTTATAGCAAATTAAACATCTAAAACCACATTTTTCTATTTTACGTTTAAAACGGAGTCATTAATGCACTCATATGGGTTCGTTAAGGGCTCACTCAATTTTTTAAGGTTGGCACCGTTGAAATTCATAGCTGTCTACAGGACGGCAAACGTAACTTGCCGTTGCGCAGTGGCAAAATTGTGGGCGGAACCTTCGAAGTGCGCTCTCGATAGATTTCGTGAAGAGTTCGCGCGCCTTGTACATTCAATTATGTGGAGGAGAGCGCCCGATAGAGTTGTAAAGCGAAGAATATGTGCTTGCTTATTACGGCCGGCTGTAGAGAGAGAGCTTTCGCTTGCTCTCTGCGCGTCTGGCCAACTTACATTTGCCGTCCTGTACCTGTCCTAAATTTTCGGCCAGACAGTTATGTGATGTGTGAAAATCTCAAACTGATTTCAAATTGAAATGTCAATTATTAGTGTTACCAACCAACACCATACAGTTTTTAAAGGTGTCAATCAAACCACGATTAACTTAGTTTGACGCAATTGCGGCATAAATAGGACAAGTCGTGATGTCGCCTTGCCTTTCCGAAGGCAAACAATTGTTAGGCGAGGGCCCCCACACCGTTTCCCGTCGACGGACAAGTTATTATAAATAATATGTAACGGGGGGCAACCCTACACGAGCGCACACACACACAGTCGGGGCTTCCGAAATACGTACTTAGTAATTGGATACATAAAAGTATGGGCGTAAGCGTATTCCGTTCCGTGTTTGATACGTGGAGCTTGTTTACAACTGTTAAGTTTCGTTACGAAAGGGAAGCCCCACACGAGGGCACGTAATAAAAAAAAATACTGAACCGAACACGAAGTCTAGTAAAGGCAGCCGTAATTAAATTTTGTTTTAAAGAAAAAGTTTGAGAAAAGAAAATTGCACATGAGTCTCATTAATTTTACCACCCTCTCTAACAATAAAAATATATATTTATTATTACGTATGTACTTAATTTACTTGTGTAACTTTTGATCGACATTAATAAATTATTATTATTATTATTATTAACGTTTTAATCCTCTGCACTCGTATTTATATTTGAGAGCACAGTGACAAAACGTATTGTGGCGACTGGGGAAAATACGCTGAAGCAAGTCCATGGATGTTCCTGCAGTATGGGCTGTTGCACCGTCTTGTTGGGGCCAAATTTCTTTCGTGTTTAGTTTCCTTCTACGTAACCCTCTTAGAAAAAAGTTTCTGATTATTTCAGCGCTGAGACGAGTGGGGAATAACATGACATACGAGTGCAAGGGGTTAATACACAATGTTGACGTGAAAGGAAATAAAACAAATAGTATTGTTTATGCTGGAGGCTTCTACTTCGTTATACATTTTAAATATTATAATAAAACACTTTTAACTTTGTTTTGTATAACTTATATATTATTGAATATATAAGTTATACAAAACAAAGTTAAAAGTGTTTTATTATAAAGCAAATAGTATTCATCAAAATTATTGTTGAATTTGACTTTTTCGAAATCAACCTATCGAACAGATTAGCGATTTTGAAGAAAAAGGTATAGTATATTCACGATTATTTAAGACACGTTACAGTCCCATGATTCTTAAGAGCGACCACTGAAAAAGAAGTCATGAAAAAGTCAAAAGAGTCCGGAAAAAAGTTCCCAAATTCCTAGAATCAGTAATTAAATACAAAATTCTGGAACACTGAAAAAACAATATTTTTACTGAAACGCAATATAAATGGTGACGTGGCCATCATCCGACTTGATGCTATCATTTATATTTACGTTTTCGTGGTTTATTCTCAATTTAAATGTACATCGAGCGTTTCGTAGACTCGGATGAAACTGACGTTTAAAACGTCAAAATTATGAAAGATGGAAAATTTAAAAACTGAGTTTACCCAAAAACTAAAGCTATGTGGCGTAAGGCAAGGTTGGATTGTAGGATAGGGCCCACCCACCACCACCGATTCCACTTTTATTTAACCTACAAAATCGCGTTCCTTATTGTTTCTAAATTTTACACCTCTCCAATACATTGCTGAAGAAATTTCTTAAACCAAACAGAGGTTTGTAGTTTAAAATAATGTAGATTCGAAGGGTGGGGGGTGGGCCCTATCCTACAATCCAATCCGTTGCTCACGCGTCCAGATTTTTACTAATAAATAAGTTAAACGAGTAAAAAACACAGAAGACTTTATTTTTTTTTTATTATGTTCAAAGTTTCATATCAATTGCTCTATTAGTTTTTTTTAGATACAGCGCGCACAGACACACACACACATTTTTTTTTCCAGAAATTGTTGAAATAGCATCACAAGACAGTGAAGACTTTATTTTTTTTATTCACTCATTAATTGTTGAAAAAAAGGGCGCGTGAGCCACAGGTTGGATTGTAGGATAGGGCCCACCCACCACCCCTGATTTCACTTTTTTTTAACCTACAAATTTACGTTCCTTATTATTTCTAAATTTCACACCTCTCCAATACATTGTTGAAGAAATTTCTTAAACCAAACAGAGTTTTGTAGTTTAAACTAATGTAGATTCGAAGGGTGGGGGGTGGGCCCTATCCTACAATCCAATCCTTTGCTCACGCGTCCAGATTTTTGCTAATAAATAAGTTAAAGGAGTAAGAAAGACAGTGAAGACTTTATTTTTTTATTCACTTATTTATTTTTGGAAAAAAAGGCGCGTGAACCACAGGTTGGATTGTAGGATAGGGCCCGCCCACCACCCTTGATTTCATTTTTATTTAACCTACAAAATCACGTTCCTTATTATTTCTAAATTTTACTCCTCTCCAATACATTGTTGAAGAAATTTCTTAAACCAAACAGTTTTGTAGTTTAAAATAATGTAGATTCGAAGGGTGGGGGTGGGCCCTATCCTACAATCCAATCCGTTGCTCACGCATCCAGATTTTTACTAATAGATAAATTAAAGAAGTAAGAAAGACAGTGAAGACTTTATTTTTTTTATTCACTAATTTATTTTTTGAAAAAAGGGCGCGTGTGGCACAGGTTGGATTGTAGGATAGGGCCCACGCACCACCCCTGCTTTCACTTTTTTTTAACCTACAAAATCACGTTCCTTATTATTTCTAAATTTTACGCCTCTCCTATACATTGTTGAAGAAATTTCTTAAACCAAACAGAGTTTTGTAGTTTAAAATAATGTAGATTCGAAGGGTGGGGGGTGGGCCCTATCCTACAATCCAATCCGTTGCTCACGCGTCCAGATTTTTTATAAATAAATAAGTTAAACGAGTAAGAAACACAGTGAAGACCTAATTTTTTTTATTATGTTCAAAGTTTCATATCAATTGCTCTATTAGTTTTTTTTTGAGATACAGCGCACACACACAGCCATACACACACGCACAGACACAATTTCTTTTTCCAGAAATTGTTGAAATAGCATCTAGGGACCTCAAAACGGATATTTCCGTTAAAATTTTTTTTTACATTTTCACGATCACAACACTTTCTCGTACTTCGTAACGGAGAAAGTAAAAACGGTAATCATTTTTGAAATCAGCACTCCAAAATTAGCCAACAAACAAGTATCAGATCTAAATCAGCAAAAAAAAGTAAACATTTGTATACCTGTGTAATCGATCGACCAAAATTACTATTTTTTTTTTAATTAGGAACTACTTTTCGTCATTATTTAACTTGTTCTATTATATAAAAGAAAACGGTTTCGTTTTAAATAAAAATCCGTTCCATAACGCGGATTGAATTTCAAGATTAATTATTTTTAATTAAATTCCTCGATGTAAACAAATTTATTTATGAAAGTACATTGTGCACATCAAAAGCGATACTGCTTTTATTGTATTGTTGTATTTTTTTTTCAAGCCGTCTCGCATTTCAAAAGATATTATCGATCGTGTGAAACAGAGAGCTTTATGTGCCAGCAATAAAAACGCTGAAAAAGATGGATAATGAAGTCTGATGATTTGGCGGAATGAAAGGGCCCGGCTTGGGCTTATTGTTTCATTTTTAATCGAATTCCGGCTCCCTCCCTCTCTCTCTCACACACACTCTTGATTGCTTTGTGTTGTATGTGCGATGAGTAACGATTGTGGATGATTACATTTTGGAAGTTGCGTTAAGTTTCAGGATGGATGGGCAGAGAGAAGGAGAGAGTGATAGAATGATGGTTGTAGTTGCAAGTGGTATTAAGGGTGGAAGGGACGGACGGACAGCTGATGCCGTGTACATTAACATTTGTTACGACCTGCTGGGCACAGGTGGGGCCATTTGTAAGGCTCTGCTGGAAATCCGAGCCGAGATTTCCTCGCGGCGCTTTCTTCGTCACTTTGAAATATGTCACTTGCACAAAGATTTGTTTTAGAAACGTACAAAGTGTACGCCGAGATTTATATCTGCATCCATTGTTGTTTCCTTGAAAGGGCGACGCTTTGTGGTGGATTCGGTTTATTAATGGCATTCCGCGCGGACCACGGGTATTATCGGTTTATATTACGGCCGAATGCGATTCGAGAATTAATTAAACAATAATCAAAGTTTGCGAAAAGATTTGTATTAGAAATAATTTAACTTGAAGTGAGGAATATCTATTGTTTTTTTTTAGTCACGGCTGGATGCGATTTAAAAATATTGAAAGAATAATCAAAATACCAAAGTTTTTGAAAAGATTTCTCAAGTCATCGTTCGAAATTATAAATAATTTAAGTGGAAATTTTTTTTTCTAGTCTAGTTCACGAGAGACGAGTGAAATTGGTGATATGTGGGTTGGGATTTCGAGTATAATAAAGTTAATGTTAAGTCGTGGTTTGTCTAAAAGCAATAATTACTTTTTTGTTTTGGTGCCAATATTTGTAAAACACGTTGTTGGCACTGAAACTCGTCATTATCTATAATAAACAGACGACTTTATTCCTCCTGCCAAATCTTAGTACTCCTTAATAGCTTTCACCCGCAATTATTTATATTCGTAAAATTAAATAATTTATCGTATCATTACTTTATGCTAAACTTTGATTGCTAATTAACAAAAACATAATAATAAGGTTTGAGCCATAGAATTTTGTTTCAGAGTTGGCCATGCCTGAGAGAGAGAGAGAGAGAGAAACATAGCAGTCATGTCTGAGATTATTTTTTTTTTTAAATCTAATCTAGTCTCATGACGTAGTAATATGCGACATACCTCATTTATTCCACAGCCAACTCTGAAACAAAATTTTGTGGCTCACACGATACTATTATTTCATAATGCGCTAGTTAGTCATAATTCGTTATTATTTTTAGTTACTAAACAAACAAGAACGTGGAATTTTGGAGTTATTATTTTTATAATAAATTAAATTTAATTATTATTATTTATAATATGATGAGTTTTACTACTATAAATATACAAGTGACGCTTGAAAATACATTTTCACATGTCCGGCGGTAGAAAATTGTAAAATTATTATTGAAAATGAAATAATTATATTTTGCACGCTCATAGAAAAAAAAATCTTTGAAATCATTAATAGGAACCCCTATTTTTTTTTATTGCAGATTTGGATTCTGCGCTAAAAATTATGTAAGTTTTACGAGATTTTTTTTAATTCTTGATAGATGGCGCTGTGTTCGCAAAAATGAAAATATTTCCCGTTAACCTGAAAAGCGGCCTTAACCGTTAGTTGTGTGAATGAAAAAAGTATGTACATTTTACTTCGAGAGTTTTCTGATGGATGGCGGTAGAATTGCTAATATTAGATTTTTTTTCAAAAATAAAGATTTATCGTATTTAAAATATGTTGAAAAAAACAAAAAACTAAACCCAATTCCAGTTTTCGAATTTCATCTAAAGCTCCTCAGTTCTTCCAAATGTCAAATAACACTTACGTTTAAGGATTAATTTCGGTTCCTTCATTAGTGTTTGAGGTACAGCGCACACCGACATTAGGATCATGTTACTTTCTCCGATTTAAAGATTTTTACCCATTACCCATTTTTTCTACATCAGTATTTACATAAATAATCTCATTTGTGTGTATGTGTAGGTTCTTCTTGTATAATTACAGACAAAAACACAACAGTTTTATTACAAGAAAAAGAGTCTTTCAAAAATCAAAAAGTTCACGAGAAACATTTATAAATAAAAGATGTGTTTTTGTTGCCTTCAATATTCGTAGAAATGTTGTGAACAGTCAAAATCTGGGGGGAATTTAGTGGCGGGAACATGAACTCAAAATGGCTGACAAACTTAAAATCTGGGGGAATTTAGTGGCGGGAAATTGAAAAAATTGCGAAAGTGGTTCGAAATTTCATGTTAAAGTTTTACGGGTACACCAAATACCAATCATCGGAAATATAATGCGAATTCCAGTCGCAATTTTTGACCGATCTGCGGAAAAAAAAACTGGAAGCTTTTTTTGCAACACTGTGGAACTTCCAAGTTCCGCTGCTGCCATTTTAATTCCCCAGAAATCCCCACCACTAAATTCGCCCGGATTTTAAGGTTGGCAGCCATTTCGAGATTTGAATTTTTCGCCAGTAAATTCCCCTCAGATTTAGGCAAATATTGAAGGCAACAAAAATACATGCCGTTTTTTGGGTCAAAACCGGATGCCTTTTTGGCAACACTGTAGAACTTCCAAGCTGAGCTGCTGCCATTTGAATTTCCCGCCAATAAATTCCCTTCAACGACCAAATAATTTTTTCTGGCATGGTAACTAAGCACTGCTGAACGTATCACTGCGCCAAACACGTTTTTTTTTTCAATGAATGATAATAAGAACTCAAAATAAGAAGAGCCAATAGAAAATAAAAAACTTGACTTGAAATTGTACTAATTATTTATTTTGACTAGAAAATTCGTGATAAAATTGGTACCTAAAAAAATTAAATCCTCCCACAATGGCTCGTGGTCGTTAAACGGTTAAAGGTGGCAGTCGTTTTAAGTTAAAATTCTCCCAGATTTTAATTCCCCGCTACTAAACTCACCCCCAGATTTTTAGGTTGGTAGCCATTTTGAGTTGGTAGCCAAATTGGGATTGCATTTACGCAAGTATAAAGTTGGATGCAATATATTAAATTCGCCTAGATTTGAATTTCCCGCCACTCAATTCCCCCCAGATTTTGACAATTTGTACGAGGTCAAGGTCAAGATTATTTGAGATTGGTATTGGGGCTGTTCCCCTCTGCTCAAAAACTTCTTTGGATCGTCAAATAGAGCTTGATTTAATTAAAAAAGGAATAAAGTTGGTAGTCGTTTTGAGATTAAATTCCCCCAGATTTGAATTCCCCGCCAATAAATTCCCCCAGATTTTTAGGTTAGCAGCCGTCTTGGGTTTAAATTCGCTCAGATTTAAATTTTCCGCCACTTAATTTCAAATTTTGACAACGTCAAGGGATTGGTATTGGGGTAGTCTTGGCTGTTCCCCTCTACCCAAAAACTGTTTAGTTTTTTGGATCGTAAAATAAAGCTTATGCTTAATTTAATTTAAAAAGGGTTAAAGTTGGCAGTCGTTTTCAGTTTAAATTCCCCCAGATGTGAATTCTCCGCCACTAAATTCCCTCAGATTTTTAGGTTGGCAGCCATTTTGAGTTTAAATTCGCCCAGATTTGAATTTCTTGAAACTAAATTCCCCCACAGATTTTGGCAGTTTTTCGCGAGGTGAAGGCCAAGGTCATTAGGGATTGGTATCTGGGCAGTATTGGCTGTTCCCCTCTACTCAAAAAGTGTTTACTTCTTTGGATCGCCAAATAAAGCTTACGGTTAATTTAAGTTCAAGTTGGCAGTCGTTTTGAGTTTAAATTTCCCCAGATTTGAGTTCCTCGCCACTAAATTTTGCCAGATTTTTAGGTTGGCAGCCATTTTGAGTTTAAATTCGCCCAGATTTGAATTTCTTGCCAGTAAATTCGCCGCTGATTTTGACAGATTTTCGCGAGGTCAGGGTCAAGGTTATCTGGGATTGGCATAGGGGCAGTTCCTCGCCACTAAATTCTGCCAGATTTTTAGGTTGGCAGCCATTTTGAGTTTAAATTCGCCCAGATTTGAATTTCTTGCCAGTAAATTCGCCGCTGATTTTGACAGATTTTCGCGAGGTCAGGGTCAAGGTTATTTGGGATTGGTATTGGGGCAGTATTGGCTGTTCCCCTTTACCCAAAAACTGTTTAGTTCTTCGGATCGTCAAATAAAGCTTAATTTAATTTAAAAAGGGTTAAAGTTGGCAGTCGTTTTGAGTTTACATTCCCTCATATTTGAATTCCCCGCCACTAAATTTCGCCAGATTTTTAGGTTGGCAGCCATTTTGAGTTTACATTCCACCAGATTTGAATTCCCCGCCACTAAATTTCGCCAGATTTTTAGGTTGGCAGCCATTTTGAGTTTACATTCCACCAGATTTGAATTCCCCGCCACTAAATTTTGCCAGATTTCTAGGTTGGCAGCCATTTTGAGTTTACATTCCACCAGATTTGAATTCCCCGCCACTAAATTTCGCCAGATTTTTAGGTAGGCGGCCATTTTGAGTTTACATTCCACCAGATTTGAATTTCCCGCCAATAAATTCCCCCAAGATTTTGACAGTTTGCGCGGGGTCAAGGTCAAGGTTGTTTGAGATTGGGATTGGGGCAGAATGCGCTGTTCTCTTCTACTAAAAAAAAAATGTTTGCTTCTTCGGATCGTCAAATGAAGCTTTTGCTTAATTTAATTTGGAAATATTTAGTAGTTTTTGAGATGTAGCGCCCACAAACAGACACGAGAAGACCGAACGGACTGTCTCACTTTGTACCGATCTTCCTCTGGTTTCACTGTAGCGCGAGACCCTTACTTACCCCTTTATATGCTTATAAAAATTTGAGGTTGGGTTTGCACTCGTTTGGCCGTCCATTTCCTCTAGCGCAAGGCATTCCTCTTAAATCTTTACAAAAATTTAGAGTTCATATTTACACTTGTTTGACTTGTTTGTCCGTTTGATCGCGGCATAATTGTCACCGTTGTTCCGAGATGCCGTGTGAATGCATTCTGGGGATTAAATTGTTAAATTTTAATGTCAATCAATTGTTTTTCAAAGCCACCTTCAATTTTTATTTAGTAAAATGGTTGATAAAACGAGTTTTCCGCAAATAACTTTTAATGCGTTAGGAATCGGGACAGGGTTGTTATCACGAAAAATGTTTGTTTTTTAATTCCGCATGGAATGACATAAAAATATACAGGGGCTCCAATTTAAAATAAGAAAAATAAAGCGCTTTAAAGTTTGAAATGTTTGACACTCAATTTTGGACACCCTGTATAATTCATATCGATCAAACTTGGTTAACGGTACTATCAGACAGTGGCGGTTTCAAAGGGGGGGTAATCGGGTAATTACCCCCCTAAGAAATTTTCGCTTAAGAATTTTTATTGTTAAATATTACCGATATTCCATATTCCAAACAAATAATATAACCGGTAAATTTTTCTAACGCTTTAAAACGTTGGAAAAGGATAGGGAAATTTTACGGAACAAGTGTATGAGAGCGAAAGCACCAGTTTATCTATCTTTTTTTTTAATTACCCCCCCTAGACTAGTTGATTGGAAACGCCCTTGCTATCAGACCTTATTTAATGATTTTATTAACAACGCACTATTTTATTTTTTATTCATTTTTTAAAGCAATAGTGCAAAAGTGTTTTTTTTAATTTTAATTTTTTTTTGCCGATATCCCTGAATCGATTCCAATAAAATTATAGGAGTATGTAGGCAACCACAAAAGGTACCCAAATAAGCAATAAAATACATAGCGTGTAATTTAAAAAAATATATCATCATGACGTCACGCTTTTTTGGGACACCCTGTATAATAAAAAATATTTTCCTAAAATGCATCATAGGATACAAATATATTTTAAAAAATATCGAAATCCTACATTAACACGTTGACCGTTTTGTCAGTCACCGGACACTGAAGTACTTCGATGAGGCCACGTCAGTCACCGGACACTGAAGTACTTAGATGAGGCCACGTCAGTCACCGATGACTGACAGTAAGTACCTACTTTAAACTTACTATTTAGCGCTGTCAGTCACGAGATGAATTAAATTAGCATATTCTTACTCATATTATAAAATAAAATTTAAAAAAACAAAGCAAACTATTTTGGAAATTTTAAAACTTGTTGGCAACCAATGTGTTAATGTGTTAATTAGTAACTGAGCTATAGAAGACGGGAGGTGAGATGCAGGACCCTGTATAAAATAAACTAAAATAAAAATAAACACCATGCGTACCAAGTATCATATGAGCTTTTGACACACTTCCACCCAAATTCTGGTTTACTGCGCAATCTTATTTAATTAGTTCTCAGAAGGTATATCGAATTAAATAATTAACGTTAATTATTATCGGATAATTTACATCGGGGGCGACGATTAAGCAAATGGCGGGTTAGTTTCACATTTAAATATTAACTGGTTAGCCGGTCGCAGGCGGGACTTTTAAACCGGATTTATGCTAATGAAATATGACGCCCCAGAACTGTGTTTTATCGGGCCGTTAAATACGTGATTTATTCATTAACTGCTTTTGTATTCAGTTTAAATTACACGATAGAGAAATATTATTCTCGTGTAATTATGTTTGGACCGCGGCCACCGACGAGAAACTAAAATATTGGTTGTTCGTTATACGCCCCCCAACCCCCCTCTGGGATAATTAACTCATTCATTAATTTACTCGGCTCGCGATGGACATTATGTAATCAAATTAATTGCCTAGTATTATATTTTAGGATCTTAAAACCTGCATTTGGCAAAAAAAGAACTAATTTTCTTGTGAGTTATATATTTAACCAATTTAACCAATGTCATTTTTTTTTTCAAAAATTCATAACTTTCCTCCAAATCATCGAAACGACTCGAATTTTTAAGGCATTTGAAGGAAATTGATTAAATTTTTCTGCCATTGTGGTGAAATTTCCCGCCGATTTTTTTTGCGCACGGTACAGCTTGTCAAAGTTGGACAATTTTTTATATACGGGGGGTGGGGTGGGTTGGACTTGGGGTCAAAATCGACTACACATTCTTAAAGATAAAACTTGAATCTTTCCCAAACTAAAAGATTCATCGATTTTCGACCAAATTGAACCAAGTTACGACGGTTTGAAAAATCGAGTTTTTTCGCGATTTTTCGAGTGGCGCTTTTTTTTGACGCCGAGTGTATAATCAAAATGATTGATTAAAAAATAATTCAAACAAAACGAATAAGTTTGTTGGTATATTCGTTTTATTTAAATTATTCAAAATGTATCACGAATTTACTTATTAAAAAAAAATAACTAACTTGATTTTTGACTTCAAAACTTCCGGAACTGGGAACGCGCAAAAAAATCACCTTTAAATGAAATACGAATTGCAAGTTTTTTTTTTTTAATGCAAATGTAAATAACTCATGTAATTATTTTAGCTCGTGTAATTTCAGTAGGAAGCGCCCAAAAAAAAAAAAAATTACGCAAACTCGCGCACGTAAACAACTGAAACGTTACGCTGACTTATTACAATTTTCCGACACAAAGAATCGTTATTTATATACGCGGAAAGAGAAAAGTGGCGCGGACAGAAAATGCCCTGGTCGGTGGTTCTCTCTGTCGGAATAAATGGAATAATTTAAAATTTATCAACCGACTTTATCGCCGCGTTTTCTTTCCCCGCATGGGCACGGAATTCCACATATAAGTAGTGTTTCCTGTAACTTCATATCCTGGAATATGATAAATTCAGTAGATGAATACATTACGGAAACGACGGCTCGTACGTACGAGAGAAATGGATATCGAGAATTTAAATTGGATTCGGCATACATCCGAAGTAACTCATTAAGTTTGCCTTCGTCGTCGGATACACACCGGAGTTTCTAATAATGTATTCTTTTCCTACAATCGCGTTCTCTTCGTTTAATACTTCTGGGAAAAAAAGTACGGATTGTTGAGTAATTCGAACAATAAAATCTACGTATTTTTAAATACTTCACGTAGAGTGAGCCACAGAATTTTGTTTCAAAATTGGCCATGCCCGAGAAGAGAAAGAAACATAGCAGTCATGATTAATTCATTTTTTTTTAAATTCTAATTCATTTGAAGTAATCTAGTCTCATATGCGACATACCTCATCTATTTCACAGCCAACTCTGAAACAAAATTTTGTGGCTCACACGATACATTAATCAATGGATCTTTGCGTTCACGTCATCGATAGCTTCGACAACATTTTCATGCGTTTACTCTCTCTGCGATAAGTTGAATTAAGCGCAATCATCCAAGGCGAGAAAATTCAGCCTTCAGTAATGTGCACACGCAAAGATCCATTGATCTAAGTATACCAAATTCTGGTTCAGATTTCATTGCGTACAAATATTTGAAAATGCCTGTTTGCATGTAAAAAAGTAATAAATAAACTGTAAATTAACTTATTGTTGCCATATGCTTCATCCCACGTAATGATGTTACGTATTTTTTTTTAGTGCAGATTTAATTTATATTTAAATTTTATCGGAGGCCGCCGCAATTTTCTATTAAAATTCAAATTTCGCAGAAAACGCCTCGGCATTAAAGTTAATGGCCGGCGATATTCCTGGGCAGTGGCGGCGCAGCGGAACGGAAACTATTTAATCCCCAACTTGTCCAAACTATAATTATGTAAAATTTGGCTGTCGGAGATAGTTCTCTCTGCGGGCCCCGCAGTTTATGCACAATTAAAATAAATACCTATGATAGTAACTTAAATTAGTCCGCGTCTCTCGCCCCCTTAAAGTAGTTGAAGCAAAAGCCGTTCGTGTGTGGAAACTCTAAAGCAGCGCCATAACGGCGCGCCCGTCTTACTCTTCAAAGGCGCTGCTGGATTATGTAATGACTACCAAGATACGTTACTGCGAGCGTTTCGCATGTTTCCAGTTAATCATGCCCAGGAATGAATCGCCCCCAACGACTTAGACACGTCAGAAGCATCGGATGCCGTTGGGGCGTTTAGGTGGAAGAATGTGCAAGTTGGCTTAGTTGAATTAGCGAGACGCAACAGTTAAAATATTTTTCTTTGTTTTCCTGGCTAATAAAGTTTCATAATCCAGCCAAGTCAGTAAATCTGCTTATTGCCATCTTGAACATGTAATTTTTGTACACACTTTTAGAAACTGAAAACAATCCATATTTTAGCGAAAGAAATTTTAAAATCCTTGTTTTTGATTCAACTGATTTTTTTCGATTTTTTCCATTTTCAAGTTTTGACATGTCAATTTTTTGCTATTTAATTTTTTAACGCCAATCGATTTTACTCGTTCTGCTGATGAAAAAAAGGTACACTTTAATGATCCACGATGACAGTAGTTGCTTCAGCAAATCATTTCAAATCCAATTTTTGAGCAAAAGTTAATTTTGTCAAAAAAAATCGCCAATTTTAATTAAATCCAACTAATTTGCACCCAAGGAGCACATATTTAAAAACCGCGTTCAATTTGGAGTTTTCGTTCAGCCGCTACGACCGTTCAAACTCTAAAAAATCGTTTTTTTTTTTTAATTTTCTAACGTGTTCATGGTGACCAATTTTTTAACATTTTTTTCTACAGGAAATTTTTTAACGCCAATTAATTAAGCTTTCTGATAAAGAAAAAGGTATTACGTAAGGGTCTACAATGATTATTAAAACAGTTGATTTTTTCGACTTTTTCGAGTTTTCTTTGCTGACGCGTCACGGGCTTCAAGTTGACAATTGTTTTTGCGAAAGTATATTTTCCGAGGCGTCTTGAAAGGATCTTTCCAGTGATGCGTGAAAACCCCGAATCGAACCAGTGGTTTCTTCAGAAAATTATTTCAAAGCCAATTTTTGAGCAAAAGTAAGAAATTTGACCATTTTTATTTTTACCGTGGAGGTAAAATTCTGAAAAAAATCCGTTAAATTCATAAAGCTTCGTTCTAGCCAAAAAAAAATGTTTTGGAAAATTTGACAATTTTTATGCAAGATGTGAATTTTTGAAATTTCAGTTTTTAATTTTTCGTCACGTGAGCGGAAATATTTAAGAAAAAAAAATATCGAGGAGGTAAAATTCTGAGAAAATTCAGTTAAACTCATAAAGCTTCGTTGCAACCAAAAAAATCTTGTTTTTGAAAATTTGATCATTTTTAGCAAGATATGAATTTTTGAAATTTCAGTTTTCAATTTTTACTCACGTGATCGGAAATATTTAAGAAAAAAAAATATCGCGGAAGTAAAATTCTGAAAAAATTCAGTTAAACTTATAAAGCTTCGTTCTAACCAAAAAAATCTTGTTTTTGAAAATTTGATAATTTTTAGGCAAGAATGTTGGAAATTTCAGTTTTCAATTTTCCGTCACGTGAGCGGACATATTTAAGAACAAGAAAAATATCGCGGAGGTACAATTCTGAAAAAATTCGGTTAAACTCATAAAGCTTAGTTGCAACCAAAAAAATCTTGTTTTCGAAAATTTGATAATTTTTAGGCAAGATGTGAATGTTTGAAATTTCAGTTTTTAATTACCCGTCACTTGAGCGGAAATATTTAAGAAAAAAAAAATATCGCGGCGGTAAAATTCTGAAAAAATTCAGTTACACTCACAAAGCTTCGTTCTAACCAAAAAAATCTTGTTTTTGAAAATTTGATAATTTTTAGGTAAGATGTGAATGTTTGAAATTTCAGTTTTCAATTTTCCGTCACTTGAGCGGAAATATTTAAGAAAAAAAAATATCGCGGCGGTAAAATTCTGAAAAAATTCAGTTACACTCATAAAGCTTCGTTCTAACCAAAAAAATCTTGTTTTTGAAAATCTGATAATTTTTAGGCAATATGTAAATTTTTGAAATTTCAGTTTTCAATTTTTCGTCACGTGAGCGGAAATATTTAAGAAAAAGAAAAATATCGCGGAGGTAAAATTCTGGAAAAAATCAGTTAAACTCACAAAGCTTCGTTGCAACCAAAAAAATCTTGTTTTTGAAAATTTGATCATTTTTAGGCAAGATGTGTATTTTTTAAATTTCAGTTAAAAAAGAAAAAGAAAAATATCGCGGAGGTAAAATTCTGAAAAAATCAGTTAAACCCATAAAGCTTCGTTCTAGCAAAAAAAAAAAATTAAAATTTGACAATTTTTATGGAAGATTTTTCAGGTTTTCTTCAAAAATTAAAAATCGCCAATTGTAATTGAATTCGACTTTTTATACCCAAGGAGCACAGATTTGAAAACCTCGTGCTATTCGGTTTCTTCGTTTAGCTGCTATGGCCGATCAAAGTCTGAAAAATCGATTTTTTCAAAATGTTCCATAAAGGTCATGGTGACTGCATTTTTTCCCAGATGAAATTTCTTAACGCCAATCGATTTAGCTCGTTTTTCTGATGAAAAAAGGCATTACATAAGGGTCTACGGTGATTATTATAAAAGTTTATTTTTTTGATTTTTCTTTGCTGATGCGTCACGGGCTTAAAATTGACATTTGTTCTTACACAAATACATTTTCTGAAGTGCCTTGAAAGGATCTTTCTAGTGATGTATAGACACTGCGAATCGAACCAGTGGTTTCTTCAGGAAATCATTTCAAAGCCAATTTTTGAGCAAAAGTAAGAATTTTACGTTTTCGTCAAAAATTAAAAATCGCCAATTTTAATCGATTCCGACTAACTTGCACCCGAGGAGCACAGTTTTGAAATCCGCGTTCGATTTTGATTCTGAAGTCTGAGAAAAATCGATTGTTCATGGTGACTTGCCAATTTTTTTGCATTTTCGATTTTTTGTGTTTTGTGTTTTGTGTTTAATTTTAATTCCCCAACGAGAATTTCAAACACCAAACTGTGGTCTTCTCGCTTCGGCACGTTAAAAGCGGCTTCGCAGCGTATATACGTCCCGTCATTAAAAGTTGTTATTTTAAGCCGTTCACGATGCGGGGGACCAGAGAAAAAGCTCCTTTCCTCTCCTTTCATGCGCCGAGCGTGGAGGGTTTCGAGAGTTTAAAAACTCGCGAAATGGGTCAAGAGTGCTGAAAGGGATTTTTTTTAGCCGCTCTCACGGCAGTAAAAACTTCGCAGTTTAATTAAGGAATTTTCGGATTATAGTGGTGCGTGCTTATTGGGGTGAGAAGTGGCCTTTGTTGGTTAATAAATATAGATTATGTATCTGTCAGTCGGCAGGAAGGCCAATTTCGAGTTGCATGAGCGAGTTGGAAGCAATGTGCACGCAGTGGACCGTTCGTTCCCATCCGAACTGGGCGAAATGGGCGAACTGGGCGACCGAACCTCCTCGTATCAATTTGTTATTTCCGTGGAAGTTCGAAAACTCGATTTCATCTACCACGCCCCGAGCCGGATTACATGCAGCCTTACTTAATATATAGTTTCAAGACAGTCGCGTATCAAATTTACGCCTGTAATAAAAAGAAACCCTTAATGCGATACGCCCTTTCCTCTTACGTAATAAAACGGCCCCGGGGCTTGAATGACCTGCCTGACTGGATGGATGGATGGATGGATTTATGGACGGATGGATATGGCTGCTTTGTAACGTGCAAGAGCGCGACACCATAATATTATATACCGCGATAGATCCAATGATATCCGTCTCAACCACTTCCTGGGGATGTTTACCTTATCACCCTTCCATTCGTGTCACTCTGTGTTAGCCCTGTTCGTTCACGTCCATTGCCGCATTCAGGCTTTCCCATTAAATATATTACGGCCCGAGCGAGTCGAGAGAGATATATCAATATGATTCATATTTCATTACTATTCATAGTCTCGGGAGCAAATAATCAATACTCGATATTACAAATAAGGACATAAAAACATCGACCCAGACAACGCATTAATCACATAACGAAACTTAAAAGAGTACATTAATCACTTCAACCGTAAATCGATTCGTAATCGTGAACTGGTGTATTGCTGTGGAATCAATGTGGAAAATAATGACGATGTAATAAGAATTCATCTAAATCCACAATTTCCTTTGTCTGTAAAATTCATGTCATCTGAAATTTCGCTAATGTTCGGGAACGTTTTAAATTTTGCGCGCGAAAACTGACACCTCTGATTTGCGCAGTTATTTAACGCATCGGTCGTTAGAACGCTATTTTGACAGCGGGGGCTCGTGGATCTTCGTATAGAAAACTTAAACAGAGTCGCTCTTACTTTTATAGAGGAAGCAAATATTCCGCTGCTGTTTTAGTCAAATTTTCTTTCGTAGCCTCGCGGAACATCCACGAGTCGCTACTGCATTTCGGCAAGGACATGCATCCAGAGTTTGAATATTCATATATTCCGGCTTTATTTAATGCTTCTGCAATTTAATTATTATTCAAATAAATTACTCCGCTAGAAATTTAAATATTCGACAAGCCACTAACAGTAAAAGGAGATACGAATCTGGAGAATGTCGAAAATCGTTATCGCCCGTCTAAAATCTCCCGAAACGAAAGTACACTTTACAAGGCGACCGATCAAATCGTAACGGTAAGAATTAATTACGGACGGAGAGCAATTCCTCATAAGTTCGAGTTTGATATTTTCGGTTTCGTAAAACGAGAGACGCGGCCCCGCGCGCTCGTTAATTAATTAAAGGAATCATTTCGCCCGGTCCGTTAATTACCGCTCCGTGTACGAGAGATGCACTTATCTTATCCGTGACATAACTCACTTTATAACATTTTCGTTCGCGTACCCGGGAACATGAGGAACACGACCTCATCGGGCGGAGATGAATTATATCTCACGTCCCATCATATCAGCGATAATGGATGGAGAAAAATGCCCGAAACGATCCCGAAACGGGGAAACGCGTCTGTCGGGGTCATGAGTCATGTTCGGTGCGCCTGCTGTTTTATGCAAATGATCGATGTCCTGTTAATTGCTTTTTAAAAATGTCCGAGCGATAATTGCCGCTTACTGTGGTGTTTCACAAATCGGACAGAAAGTTAGTTTTTGGTATTTAGATTTAAAAAATAAATCGAATTGGGAATTTCACAATGATGGTGCATCATCTAGCTCAGGGGTGGCCAAAGTGTCGACCGCGGTCGACTGGTCGATTGGTTGACTGGTCGACGTCGATTGGTAGACTGGTCGATTGGTTGACTGGTCGATGTCGATTGGCAGACTAATCGACTGATCTATTAGTCTATTGGTCGACTGGGCAATTGGTCCACTGATCGATTGGTCGACTGGGAAATTGGTCCACTGATCGATTGGTAGAGTGGTCGATCGCGTGACTATTCCTAGTCGCCCGCCTGTCTGATATATACATATTAGAGATGGGTAACTCGTCTCAAAAAAGTTGTTTTTGACTTTTACTTATCACTTTTCGACGTCGATTGGTAGACTGATCGACTGGTGTATTGGCCGATTGGTTGACTGGTCGACGTCTATTGGAAGACTGATCGACTGGTGTATTGGCCGATTGGTTGACTGGTCGACGTCTATTGGAAGACTGATCGACTGGTCGACGTCGATTGGTAGACTGATCGACTGATGTATTGATCGATTGGACGACTGGGCGATTGGTCCACTGATCGACTGGTAGACCACTCGACCGCGTGACTATTCCTAGTCGCCCGCCCCATTAGAGATGGGTAACTCGTCTCAAAAAAGTTATTTTTGACTTCCACTTACCATCTGATGATCATTTAACACATACGATGTTGGTAGACCTCCGCCTATAATTTTATAATTGAAAAAACAGGTCGCCCTTCGTGATGAAAAGTTTGGCCACCCCTGATCTAGCTGAAGTGAAATTAAAGCTGTTCAATCCGCTCGAAAAATGAAGCGTTTTTGGCACCCGCCTCGTAACTGATTGTGTCGCGATCGGTAAAAACGATGTAAGAATATTTTCAAAAAGGATGGATGTTGGTTTCTAAAGAATTATATTTTTTATATGTATTTCTTATAAGTAGTGATGTGTAAGATCGATCAAAAAAGATCGAGTACTCGATCTTTGCAAATGATCGAGCCGCTCGATCTTTTGATCGATCAACGCTGCTCGATCTCGATCATAGCCGCTCGATCTCTTGATCGATCGACGCGGCTCGACCTTCTTACGCCGCTCGAGCAGATCGAGCAAAAGATCGAGCGGCTCGATACATCAACTGATCGATCACCGATTGATCGATCTTTGAGATACTCGATCTTGCCCATCACTAATCTTGACATTTCATATAATACAATATGGTTTCAGCAAGACGGCGCATTCCAGCACTAGGCGCGTTTTTTTTTTATTTTTTTTGTACGAACATGTAGAAATCCTTTTTGAACATTTTGAATTATTTCCAGGCTAATTCTGCGCATTCATCTCTGTCACAGGCTATTCCATCGGTCCCCACCTATTCGTAAAGCAATTGCTAAAAAAACGCGTATAGTGCGGGGGTGCGCCGTCTTGCTGAAACCATATTGTATTATATGAAATGTCAATATGAACCATATTGCATTATATGGCAGATGAAGATAATTTTTGTTTGGAAAAAAATCGCTGAAAAAGGTCATTCAATTTTGATAATTCCAGCTTCAGAATATGGTCGAACTTATGGTTTTAAAAAGGTATTAAATCTTCTTACGAAATCAATGGAAATGTTTTGGGTGTTGACTTTCAAATTTTGTGAAATCCTTTTTCTTTAATTCATACCACTTAAACCATAATTTTGATCACGTACACGTTAAAAAATCGCTTCACCAGAAAGTTGTAACAATTAACAATTCTAACATTAATCACCGTTTAAAAAAAAAATAAAAACAAATAATTTCCATCAACAATGAGTACGGCAAAATAAAATATGAGATCGTAGGAAATGTATATGTGACCGTCCATGAATATTTAATGTCGTTTTGGGATGAGGCAGGTCCAAATATTATCGGAAAAATTTAAATATTCAAAACCGGCATTGCTCGAATATACAGCGAGCCCCGAATAAGTGCGGTGTTTCGTTTAAAATCGAAAACATTTCGTGCATTCGGCAATAGTAGTCCCCATATTTGTCCCTACCACACTAATGTGCCCATTGTTTTTGATAAAAGGTCAAAGCTGTCTGGATTCTAGTTAAAAACAGACGACGCGCATTGTGTTTACAGATAATGTAAATTATAAATGGGTCTATCGGTATTATTCCGTTGCCAGCGCTCCGCCGAGGAATGTTTTGTGAATACGGACCGACGGCGTTATGGCCCATTGTTGCGTTCTAAATGTAATAAGAATTTAGTGGTAAATGTTGCTAGGACGTGCCCTAATTCCCATTCGAATTGTTCAAGTTGGCGAATGTCGTCGTCCGCCGGAATGAATTGTGGCTTATGTGGGACGTCATAAACATTACGCCTAATTTATATAATCCGAACACGGGAATTAATGTTGCGCGGCCCAAGTTAAGTTGGCTTTCGTATTTCGAATAAGAGAGTTTTATTACCGTCATAAAGCATACGATAATATCGGTGCGCATCCAACTAACCGCTTTATATGGAACTGCTAGATTATGTTTTATTTCTTGACATTAAACTTGCATTATTCTTACACGCAATCTTAATCGATTGCCGTGGAATGGTTCTATTGTTATGGATATGACTTTTCGTAATCTAAAAGAAAATTAGTTATTGGTTTCCTTATTGAATTGTACAAAAAAATTGTTGCGGTAATAACGCTAATCGCAGACACGTGCTTGTTTGATAAAACAGGGTTAAAGTAAAAGTTTAATGTTTATGTTGTACAGCATCGATGTAGTCTGTTATGTACCCACTGTATTGGTATATCTGTAAACAATTTGAAAATTAATGCCAAAATCTGGTGACACAAAGTCATAATTATTCAGTGAACATAATGTAAATTTAGGCACAGAATCAATTGCGAAGTGATTATTCATCTTCACGCCACGTGTAGATTTGTAATCGCGTTCTCTCCGAATACGCGTCACGACATTTTGGGACGGTTATACGTAGTTCAACTCGTTTTCTTGCTTTTCGCAGTTCATTTTCAAATCATTGTTTATTATAGAATGTGGTCATCAATCTTTGTAGCAAATTTGGTTGTTGATGACAAGCGTACGCGATGTTCGTTGAAGCGCCAGCCGTGAACTGATGATTCATCTTCAATTCGGTGATGCGGCCACGCCTAGATTTGCCATCGCGTTCTCTTAGAATGCGCGTCACGACATTTTGGGACGGGTCTACGTATCTCAATTCGTTTTTGTGCTTCTCGCAGTTCATTTTCAAACCATTGTTTAGAATGTAATCATCAATCTTTATAGCAAAATTTGATTATCGATGTTCGTCGAAGCGTCACACGATGGTTTCATGTAACTCCACTCAAATTCTAATGAGCAGTGCTGGGAATTAGGGGTGCGGCCCCCTGCTGCATCTTTTCACGCATAATCCGAAATTACGATAATTACGAATCTCGACCGGCTGTTGTTAACTTTTATGGGGCCTCCTTGATAATGCCATTACTGCAAATGCATGTGTGTGGAGAGGAAGTCCATATGGTGGAGCTCTGATATGAGCGAGCGCAAACAAAATTCGATATGTAAAGCGGAACGGCCGGGACAGAGAATATCATTTCCTGTCAGTTTGATTTAACTAATATGTTAAATAACAGTCTGCACTAAACCAATATACGTTCGTGCACCGGAAGTAATCTGCATAACCGGTTTGCATAAGCGCAAAACCGTTTTTATCAATTAAAACAGGATCGAGAGGGCCGTACCTGCTGCTGCCATATACCTTTGACGGCGATGAAGAATGCGACCTGTCGCCGGAGACCATAAACGGGAAGTATGCTTAATGAACATGTGGTCGTGGCAAGTTGCGGGGGTTGTGAAGTCCGGGAATTTCTCCGGTCCCCGAAATTGTATTAGCATAAAGTTTCAGGAGAGGAGCGAATTCCGTCGACGTCAACGACGACGACGTATTTATCTTTCTCGTCGGTTATTAGTCCCGTGATACTCCGCTACTGCTTAGTAGTGCACCCTCATTCCTCTTTAACAAAAAGTCTCCTTCATAATGTTTCATCAATGTATTGTACTATAAAATTAATGTGCGGTAATTTTTTTTGCCAAATAAATGTATGTATGTAATGTATGTTCATTAAAAAAAAAAACGTCAAGTGTGCCATGATTTTTTAATTTTAAAAATTTAAGTTGGTAACACATATTGAGGTATGTATGTACAGTCAGAGAAAATACAAATCCGAAACTCGATCGGCGAGGGAATGCTGCCGCTTAGTTCGGTAGAATCCCGTTCCTGCTTAAAATCCATTTATGAGGTAATAAAAGGGTATCCCGAGATAAGATGGTCAAAATGCCACCCAACACAGATTTTTAAATAAATATGAAAATATCATTAGTTCTGCCCTTAAATCAAAGTAGCCATATATAAAAAAAAAAACCCACATGACCCGGGAAGCCCTAAAATAAGATTCTTTCAAATATAATTTTTTTAACCACCAAAAAATTATTTTAAAAATCTGAAAAAATCACATATATTATTGACCCAAATACCAAATTAGGTGAATTTTTTCAAGGTCATTGAACGTTATTTACAATATTAAAAAAATGTTTGAAAATAAAAAAAAATAAAATTTGCCCACAAAAATGCCAAAACTAGTCTTGAAAAAAAGTACGGAAAAAAATGCCAAAAAGAGTACTGGAAAAAATTGTCTTGAAAAAAAATACCAAAAAGAGTACTGGAAAAAATTGTCCTGAATAAAATGCCAAAAAGAGTACTGAATAAAATTGTCTTGGAAAAAATGCCAGTCTCAAAAGTCCAAAAAAATTGTCCCAAAAAAATGCTAAAAAGTCTTGAAAAAGTGAACTGAAAATATGCCAAAAAGAGTACTGGAAAAAATTGTAAAAAATTGTCCTAAATAAAATTTCAAAAAAAGTACTGGAAAAAATTGTCTTGGAAGAAATGCCAAAGAGTCTCAAGAGTCAAAAAAAATTGTCCCAAAAAAATGCTAAAAAGTCTTGTAAAAGTGAACTAAAAAAAATGCCAAAAAGAGTACTGGAAAAAATCGTCCTGAACAAAATGCCAAAAAGAGTACTGAAAAAAATCGTCTTGGAAAAAATGTCAAAGAGTCTTAAGAGTACTAAAACAAATTGTCCGAAAAAAATGCTAAAAAGTCTTGTAAAAGTGAACTAAAAAAAATGCCAAAAAGAGTACTGAAAAAAATTGTCTTGGAAAAAATGCCAGTCTCAAGAGTCCAAAAAAAAATTGTCCCAAAAAAATGCTAAAAAGTCTTGAAAAAGTGAAATGAAAAAATGGCAAAAAGAGTACTGGAAAAAATCGTCCTGAATAAAATTCCAAAAAAAGTACTGAAAAAAATTGTCTTGGAAGAAATGCCAAAGAGTCTCAAGAGTCAAAAAAAATTGTCCCAAAAAAATGCTAAAAAGTCTTGAAAAAGTGAAATGAAAAAATGGCAAAAAGAGTACTAGAAAAAATCGTCCTGAATAAAATTCCAAAAAAAGTACTGAAAAAAATTGTCTTGGAAGAAATGCCAAAGTCTCAAGAGTCAAAAAAAAATTGTCCCAAAAAAATGCTAAAAAGTCTCGTAAAAGTGAACTAAAAAAAATGCCAAAAAGAGTACTGGAAAAAATCGTCCTGAACAAAATGCCAAAAAGAGTACTGAAAAAAATCGTCTTGGAAAAAATGTCAAAGAGTCTTAAGAGTACTAAAACAAATTGTCCGAAAAAAATGCTAAAAAGTCTTGTAAAAGTGAACTAAAAAAAATGCCAAAAAGAGTACTGAAAAAAATTGTCTTGGAAAAAATGCCAGTCTCAAGAGTCCAAAAAAAATTGTCCTAAAAAAATGCTAAAAAGTCTTGAAAAAGTGAAATGAAAAAATGGCAAAAAGAGTACTGGAAAAAATCGTCCTGAATAAAATTCCAAAAAAAGTACTGAAAAAAATTGTCTTGGAAGAAATGCCAAAGAGTCTCAAGAGTAAAAAAAAATTGTCCCAAAAAAATGCTAAAAAGTCTTGAAAAAGTGAAATGAAAAAATGGCAAAAAGAGTACTGGAAAAAATCGTCCTGAATAAAATTCCAAAAAAAGTACTGAAAAAAATTGTCTTGGAAGAAATGCCAAAGAGTCTTAAGAGTAAAAAAAAAATTGTGCCAAAAAAATGCTAAAAAGTCTTGTAAAAGTGAACTAAAAAAAATGCCAAAAAGAGTACTGGAAAAAATTGCCCTGAACAAAATGCCAAAAAGAGTACTGAAAAAAATCGTCTTGGAAAAAATGCCAAAGAGTCTTAAGAGTACTAAAACAAATTGTCCCAAAAAAATGCTAAAAAGTGCTGAAATTAGTATTTCAGTATTAATTTTTTTTCAGTTTCGTATAAACAACTCATTTTTTTGTCAAGATATGACCATGAAACCCTCGAAAAATGGGTTTTTGTTTTTAACCACTATAAAAATCTGAAAAAAATCATAAATATTTTTATCGCAAATACCAAATTAAGTAATTTTTTTCAAGGTTAGAAAGGGCGAAAAAAAATGGTTAAACCTAAAAAAAATAATACCCTAAATAAACTTTTATTTGGGTAAAAAATATATGTGAATTTTAAAAATTAAATTAAAAAAATAAAATCTTATTTTTCGAGGGTTTCAAGGTCATATCTTGGCAAACATGGGGTAACATATTTATACGAAACTGAACAGAAAATTACTACTAAAATATTACCAATAATTTTATATAAAATTACTGTTCAATTGTTGATAAATATATTAAAAAAATATCAAAATAAACATTTTAGTTATTCGAATTTTTGAAGATGACGCACCAAAAATTGGAAGATGAAAGGAAGATATGAAAGGACAACCACTTAAACATCCAAGGCCCCGCACGGCCATTTTTCATTCAGAAAAAGTGACCGCACGGATGGGATTCGAACCCACGACCACGAAGCCCAGAAGCAGGAACGCTACCCACTAGGCCACCGCGGCCCCCCAAAGTGTAGTTAATTTGATAAAATTTCATCCCATTTTTAACCCGGCATTGGGTTAAAGTTATGAAACATGTTTAATTAAATATTCAAAATTACAACCGCTGTGTATGAAAATTTACCCACTCCCACTTTGTAATTGATAAATTCAATTACGAATTCATGGAACACATAGAAATGTAAAATGTAACACATAACTTGTCATTTTATTACAACGCGATATTATGTACTTATTAGCCAATTATAATGACGAATTGTAGCAATGTTAGGGAGTCGGCTGATGTTAGTCAGCTGACTCCCTTCATTCGTCCGTTCGTCTTTAAATATTAAAAGTGACGGTGACATTCAAATGTCAGATTACAAAATATTGGTTATAACACTAACCGACACGATACCGCGCAATTTCATACAAATTGCCATTACGAAGCAATTAAAAAAAATTAATTCCACGTCACACAACGATGACGGAAGTTAAAGTTTTAACCAATTAAATCGATGTAGAATTTAATTCATTTTAGTACCACAATGAAATGAAGCATATGCACCACAGGTATAGCCCTTCCTTCATGGGGCTTTTAACAAAAAAAAAAGGACCTTTATTGGCATAAAAATAAAATACAAACAAATAAAATACAAACTTTTAACAAAAATCTTTTAATTTGGAATAAAACACTCTTACACGTTTTATTGATTTCTCGTTGCGCACTTGGTTAAACATTTTAAGTAATTATTTATTTATTATTATTTATTCTTACTTATTTATAATTTGTGGTGTTGTACTATGAAGTAAAACGCCTCCAACATTAAACATTAATCACCAAACATAATCGAGTTTTTGTTAATAGAAAATCTTTTTTAGTCAATTTTGTCCGATGTCTGCAGTCTCTTTTGATTAGTTCTTCGTTTAGATCAGTCTCGGAGATATTTTTGAAGATTGGGCCATTGGAACAGCAATGAACATTTAATGATTCGTCCACGTATGTGCCACAAATTCTAAGTAGGTAGTTATTATCACAGTCACAAACTTTTTTACTTCAACTGAACAGCATTTACACACTACTTCTACTGGTTTATGTTGCTTAGGCGCCATCTTTGCTTTTTTTATCCATCGTATCTAAATTAACAATTTTTTTATATATAAATATAATAGTTACCGGCATAATTGCTTTATAAATTAATTAACTTGCAATATTTTGCTAAAGCGAAATCAATCTTGTGTAACTAATAAATAATCGAACATCAATCAATAATTATCAACTTAAAATTAATTGATGTTATTAATAGTGGAGTGAAAGCAACTGGACAGACTCCATGAATCAGCGGGGACGGCGAACTAATAAGGAAACTTCACGGACTTTAGACAAGGCATTTTTCGAATTAGATTTTAAGATTTAAACCGATTACCAACGTCCATTCCATTAATTTTATGATGTACGGCCGTATTATAATTATAATAAACGAGAATAAACGAGAATAAACGAGAATAAACATAATTTATATTTCAAGTTCCGAACTGAATTAACAAGTATAACTCTTATTTAAGAGCGTTGGGAGTATCAGAAAACTATATGTGAATGCATGTGATTTGTTAACATAAATTGAAGCTAAATGGTTAAGTATCTTCGATTTCGGTTTTCACCGAGTAGAAGCTGTTATGGTCTAGTAACGGATCTACTGATTGTTTTTATCCAATTTCACCTCAGAGTATTCTTTTTAAACAAGATTGAAATTGAAAAAAGTGCCCAATAATAGGCTTATTTTTTTCATTACAGTTAACACAGTAAATAGAGTTACAATATTAAAATAAATTAGTAGGTTCAGTAGCCTAATACGTCCTTTCATCAGACATAAGAATTATGTTTTTTAATTGGAAAACCAATTTTATTTATATGTTAACGTGCAACAGTGTTTCAGTGATAAATGTGGGGCTAGGATTACTTTCTCTTTTCGTCACACACTACGCCCCGCTATCTTATTGCTCCGTCCATACCAGTGGTGCTCGTCTCTAACATAACAAAAACAATACATAAACGCATAAGATTACCCTTAACTGCTGATTTGTGTGTCTGCCTGTGCAGCAATTAACTTGGAACGGTCTTATTCGACAATCCGAAGAACTGAAAAGCTTTTGGTAAAACGTTATATACCGTAAGGGGGTGAACATTCACATTAAAAAAAAAAAGTTGATTTTTCAGACTTTGAACGGTCGTAGCAGCTGAACGAGAACTCCGAATTGAACGCGGTTTTCAAATCTGTGCTCCTTGTGTGTGAAATTAGTCGGATTCAATTAAAATTGGCGACTTAAAATTTTTGACGAACACCTGAAAAACTACCCAAGGGTCTCCCCCCTTTTTACTTTTGCTCAAAAATCGGCTTTGAAATAATTTCCTGAAGAAACCACTGGTTCGATTCGGGGTTTTCACACATCACCGGAAAGATCGGAAAATGTACTTCGCAAGAACAATTGTCAATTTGAAGCCCGTGACGCGTCAGCAAAGAAAACTCGAAAATGGAAAAAATCGAAAAGATCAACTCTTTTAATAATCATCGTACACCCTTATCTTTATCAAAAAAACGAGCTAAATGGATTGGCGTTTAAAAATTTCATCTGCAAAAAAATGCAAAAAAATTGGCAAGTCACCATGAACACGTTAGAAAATTTTCAAAAAAAACTTTGTTCGGTCGTAGCGGCCAAACGAAAACTCCAAATTGAACGCGGTTTTCAAATCTGTGCTCCTCGTTCGTCAATTAGTCGGTTTCAATTAAAATTAGAGATTTTAAATTTTTGACGAAAACAAGAAAAAATACACGACCCTTGGAAATTTTTATAAAAATGCAACTTTTTTAATAATCACCGTAGACCATTGAAGTATACCTTCTTTTTCATCAGAAAAACAAGAGAAATTGATTGCCGTTAAAAAATTTCAGCTATCTTCAATAGCAAACAAATTAGTCAGTCATCATGAGCATTTTAGAAAATTAAAAAAAATAATTGATTTTTCAGACTTTGATCGCCCGTAGCGGCTAAACGAAAACTCCAAATTGAACGCGGTTTTCAAATCTGTGCTCCTTGTGTGTAGATTAGTCGGATTCAATTAAAATTGGCGACTTAATTTTTTTGACGAAAACCTGAAAAACTACCCAAGGGCCCCCCTTCTTAGTTTTGCTCAAAAATTGGCTTTGAAATAATTTCCTGAAGAAACCACTGGTTCGATTCGGGATTTCCACACATCACCGGAAAGATCCCTTCAAGACGCCTCAGAAAATGTACTTTCGCAAGAACAATTGTCAATTTGAAGCCCGTGACGCGTAGACAAAGAAAACTAGAAAATGAAAAAAATCGAAAAAAACAACTCTTTTAATAATCATCGTAGACCCTTATTTAATTCGTTTTTCTTCATCAGAAAAACGAGGTAAATGAATTGGCGTTAAAAAATTTCATCTAGAAAAAAATGCAAAAAAAAACATGAACACGTTGGAAAATTTTCAAAAAAAATCGATTTTTCAGCCTTTGATCGGCCGTAGCGACAAAACGAAAACTCCAAATTGAACGCGGTTTTCAAATCTGTGCTCCTTGTGTTTGAATTCAATTAAAATTGGTGATTTAAAATTGTTGAAAAACTACCCCCTTGTTACTTTTACTCAAAAATTGGCTTTGAAATCATATCCAGAAGAAACCACCGATAAAAGCGTTCAATTTAAAACTAAATTTGTAAATAAATGGATATGAAGGATCACACGACCCAACCTTTACGGGGCATTTACCAAGCGAGTAAGGAATGTCTCCCTCAGCATTCACGAATACGGAGAGGGTGCCGAGTGCCGAGTTTAGGGGTGGCGTAATTGCTCTTAATCATCTGTTTAGTATTAAAAACGTAACACAGCCACCCTCCCGTTTTAAATTAGTACGAACGTCACGGTCACCGGGCACATTTTTGAATTTTTTTTTTCGATGACACTCGGCCGTAATTAATAATCCACTTTTCCGATACTCGACAGATACGTAATTACGGATTCCATTTAAATTTTTAATTTCCAATTAAAACACGTGCGGTACTCGTAACACTCGGTGTTTTAAGTGCACACTAATATCTGTTATTAAGGATGTGAATAAATACGCAAATAATAAAATATTGACGGCGAGAATAATTACACATGAAAGTTATTTGTAATTGTAAATTTATGAATACGAAAAATTAAAAAAAATATAATTAAAATTTAAATAGCTTAATCGTTGCAAAAGCATTAAATAAAGTCGAAAAGTTGCCCGAGTTTATTCAACCTGTTCGTAACTCTGCAAAATAAGTCTTATGAAGACTAAAAACAAATAACTTATTAAAACAACTATTTCCCTGACTGGTGCCACGTTGGATATTCAATACAATTTTTTTTTATTGTGCTAAAATATTTACAAAATACTCGTCAACAAACAGGAATTAATAAGTGTTAAATTATAGTGTTCCTATTCATCGTGGTGGTTTTCATGAGTCTCGTCCTATAAAAGGACTTTCTGCAGTTAAGGTGGGGTTACACGCTCATGCAATTTGTGTCAATTGGCTTGTACAAGCTAATTTGCGCGTGTAAACGTGTGCAAATCAAAAAATAAGGTTTGAAGAAAATCTGTTGTGCTAGAAAATTTGCATGAGGCTGCTGAATTTTTTTATCTTTCTGCTTCTATTTTACGTTTTTTTAATAAAGAAAAGACCTTTATTGGCATTTACATTATCGCTTTACATTCTTCTACATTTCTATCCCTTCTCCGCCACCCCTTCTGCCTTCCTTCTTCCACCCCAGTCTGACCAGTATCTTTACCCCGGCTCCGTTTTCTCTCATCCATTCATTCTTAATAAAAATAAAAATCGACACTCTTTTGTAGATTATGTCGATAGGTAAATTGAATGCGCAAACATGAACACAAGTTCAGTTTTGCGTGCACAAATTGCATGAGCCGTGTAAACGCACCTTTAGACGTATTTGAATGTGCAAGTGTATGGAATGAATTCAATTACTTGTTTAACGTTAATTTGGTAGCCTTTCTAGATTCAGTTTTTTTGCAGATTTCAATTATAAAAGCTGCATTTAATAAAAAAAAAAACATCGATATGTATTTATGCATACGCCGGGTGGCTCATTAAAATTTAAATTTTTAATCCGATCGAAAGGTGCTTTCCATATGCGAACCGGTCGTCGAATTTATGTGCACGGTAATCCCCGGGTGTTTACTACTCCCCGTCCCCACTTTTCAACGTAAGATACCCTCCGCATTTATCAAACGATTCTGGCCAATTTTTCCAGGCACTAATCTGAAATCAGGTTCTTCACGAGCGCACCAGAAAAGGTGGACGAGACGAGATTCGTAGTGGATAACTCGCCGGCATAAATAACGTGGGGTTGCAGCCCATAGGGGAAAGATTTCGGTCATTATTTCGAGGCTTTTGAATGAACGGACTCGGAAACCTGTATTTTCGATGAGTTACGCGACGATTTTTCACGTGGGGGTAATGAATGGGTTTCGGTGCGGGGCGGTTTTTCTTGGGAATTCTAAAAGTTTTCCGCTCACGTGCTTCCTTTGGATATTACCCGCGGTGGTGCGGGCTTTTAATAACACTTATCGAAAACTTATTCGGCGGAACAAGGGAAATTAATTGTAATTACATCGGCCATTAATATCCCGTCGAGTAATTTGGAGTTATTGTTGATATCTTCCCCATACATGTTAATTTATTAATATTAAGAAACTCACGAGTTGTGAATTTTTGAAAATTTTAGTTTTAGAATTGTGTAATACTAGAGCGAAAAATAAAAAAAAAATATAAAACGTGACGACTAAATTCTACAAAAATTAAACTAGATTTGCAAATCATTGCTTTATCAAAGTAAGTGCAGTTTTTGAAAATCCACCAATTATTTTGGGAGTTGTGAATTTTTGAAAATTTTAGATTTCGAATTGTGTAATAGTCGAGCAAAAAATTAAAAAAAAAATATAAAACGTGTCGACTAAATTCTACAAAAATTAAATTGAATTTGCAAATCATCGTTTTATCAAACTAAATAGAGTTTTTAAAAATGCGCTAATTATTTCGAGAGTTGTGAATTTTTGAAAATTTTAGTTTTCGAATTGTGTAATACTCGAGCAAAAAATTAAAAAAATATATAAAACGTGTCCACTAAATTCTACAAAAATTAAATTGGATTTGCAAATCATCGTTTTATCAAACTAAATAGAGTTTTTAAAAATCCGCCAATTGTTTTGCGAATTGTATATTTTTAAAAATTTTAGTTTTCGAATCGTGTAATACTCGAGCAAAAAATAAAAAAAATATATAAAAAGTGTCAACTAAATTCTACAAAAATTAGATTGGATTTGCAAATCATCGTTTTATCAAACTAAATAGAGTTTGTAAATATCCGAAAATTATTTCGAGAGTTGTGAATTTTTGAAAATTTTAGTTTTCGAATTGTGTAATACTCGAGCAAAAAATAAAAAAAAATATAAAACGTGACGACTAAATTCTACAAAAATTAAATTGGATTTGCAAATCATCGTTTTATCAAACTAAATAGAGTTTTTGAAAATCCGCTAATTATTTCATGAGTTGTGAATTTTTGAAAATTTTAGTTTTGGAATTGTGTAATACTCGAGCGAAAAATAAAAAAAAAATTTAAAACGTGTCAACTAAATTCTACAAAAATTAAACTAGATTTGCAAATCATTGTTCTATCAAAGTAAGTGCAGTTTTTGAAAATCCACCAATTATTTCCCGAATTGTGAATTTTTAAAAATTTTAGTTTTCGAATTGTGTAATACTCGAGCAAAAAATTAAAAAAAAATATAAAACGTGTCGACTAAATTCTCCAAAAATTAAATTGGATTTGCAAATCATCGTTTTATCAAACTAAATAGAGTTTTTGAAAATCCGCTAATTATTTCGCGAGTTGTGAATTTTTTAAAATTTTAGCTTTCGAATTTTATAATACTCGAGCAAAAAATTGAAAAAAATATATAAAACGTGACGACTAAATTCTACAAAAATTAAATTGGATTTGCAAATCATCGTTTTATCAAACTAAGTAGAGTTTTTAAAAATCCGCCAATTATTTCGCGAGTTGTGAATTTTTGAAAATTTTAGTTTTGGAATTGTGTAATACTCGAGCGAAAATTAAAAAAAAAATAGAAAACGTGACGACTAAATTCTACAAAAATTAAACTAGATTTGCAAATCATTGTTTTATCAAATTAATTGCAGTTTTTGAAAATCCACCAATTATTTTGCGAGTTGTGAATTTTTGAAAATTTTAGTTTTGGAATTGTGTAATACTCGAGCGAAAATTAAAAAAAAAATAGAAAACGTGACGACTAAATTCTACAAAAATTAAACTAGATTTGCAAATCATTGTTTTATCAAATTAATTGCAGTTTTTGAAAATCCACCAATTATTTCGCGAGTTGTGAATTTTTGAAAATTTTAGTTTTGGAATTGTGTAATACTCGAGCGAAAATTTAAAAAAAAATAGAAAACGTGACGACTAAATTCTACAAAAATTAAACTAGATTTGCAAATCATTGTTTTATCAAATTAATTGCAGTTTTTGAAAATCCATCAATTATTTTGCGAGTTGTGAATTTTTGAAAATTTTAGTTTTCGAATTGTATAATACTCGAGCGAAAAATTAAAAAAAATATAAAACGTGGCGACTAAATTCTACAAAAATTAAATTGGATTTGCAAATCATCGTTCTATCAAACTAAATAGAGTTTTTGAAAATCCGCCAATTATTTCGCGATTGTGAATTTTTTTAAATTTTAGTTTTCGAATTGTGTAATACTCGAGCAGAAAATTAAAAAAATATATAAAACGTGTCAATTAAATTCTACAAAAATTAAATTGGATTTGCAAATCATCGTTTTATCAAAGCAAGTACAGTTTTTGAAAATCCACCAATTAGTAGTAGTAAACAATGTTTTATTAGGGCTATCGACCTATCGGTCTTTCTGCCCTTAGTTCATACATTTAAGGTTACAAATATATAGTATAAGATAATAAGTAACTATTTAATCTTGATGCGTGCGGTGCGGTGCTGGGGGTGGGTGGAGCTTATTCTCTGTACGTTTCATAGAGGGTTCTCGTGGGGTGTTTTATTGTGCTGTGTCTCGTCCCGCGTTTTATGCAGAGGTCGTCCATGATCGTCCAGTTTGTGTCGTTTGCATTAAATTTCTGCCTAAGATTTTCCAGCCTGGTCAGTATGGGAGGGATGTTGGTAATTTGGTATAGGGATTCGTTTGATATGTTATGGAGAGGGTTGTTTGGGTGTCTTATTTTGGTCCACCAATTATTTCGCGAGTTGTGAATTTTTGAAAATTTTAGTTTTCGAATTGTGTAATACTCGAGCAAAAAATTAAAAAAATATATAAAACGTGTCAACTAAATTCTACAAAAATTAAATTGGATTTGCAAATCATCGTTTCATCAAACTAAATAGAGTTTTTAAAAATCCACCAATTGTTTTGCGAGTTGTGAATTTTTGAAAATTTTAGTTTTCGAATTGTGTAATACTCGAGCAAAAAATTAAAAAAATATAAAAAACGTGTCAACTAAATTCTACAAAAATTAAATTGGATTTGCAAATCATTGTTTTCTCAAACTAAATAGAGTTTTTGAAAATCCGCCAATTATTTCGCGAATTATGAATTTTTGAAAATTTTAGTTTTCGAATAGTGTAATACTCGAGCAAAAAATTAAAAAAAATATAGAACGTGTCAACTAAATTCTACAAAAATTAAATTGGATCTGAAAATCATCGTTTTATCAAACCAAATAGAGTTTTCAAAAATCCGCCAATTATTTCGCGAGTTGTGAATTTTTGAAAATATTAATTTTCGAATTGTGTAATATTCGAGTAAAAAATTAAAAAAATATATAAAACGTGTAGACTAAATTCTACAAAAATTAAATTGGATTTCCAAATCATCGTTTTATCAAACTAAATAGAGTTTTTGAAAATACGCCGATTATTTCGCGAGTTGTGAATTTTTGAAAATTGTAATTTTCGAATTGTGTAATACTCGAGTAAAAAATTTAAAAAAAATATAAAACGTGACGACTAAATTCTACAAAAATTAAATTAGATTTGCAAATCATTGCTTTATCAAATTAAATGCAGTTTTTGAAAATCCACCTATTATTTCGCAAGTTGTGAATTTTTGAAAATTTTAGTTTTTGAATTATGTAATAGTCGAGCAAAAAATTAAAAAAATATATAAAACGTGTCAACTAAATTCTACAAAAATTAAATTGGATTTGCAAATCATTGTTTTCTCAAACTAAATAGAGTTTTTGAAAATCCGCCAATTATTTCGCGAATTATGAATTTTTGAAAATTTTAGTTTTCGAATAGTGTAATACTCGAGCAAAAAATTAAAAAAATATAGAACGTGTCAACTAAATTCTACAAAAATTAAATTGGATCTGCAAATCATCGTTTTATCAAACCAAATAGAGTTTTCAAAAATCCGCTAATTATTTCGTGAGTTGTGAATTTTTGAAAATTTTAGTTTTCGAATTGTGTAATACTTGAGCAAAAAATAAAAAAAATATATAAAACGTGTCAATTAAATTCCACAAAAATTAAATTGGATTTGCAAATCATCGTTTTATCAAACTAAATAGAGTTTTTGAAAATCCGCTAATTATTTCGTGAGTTGTGAATTTTTGAAAATTTTAATTTTCGAATTGTATAATACTCGAGTAAAAAATTTAAAAAAAATATAAAACGTGTCGACTAAATTCTACAAAAATTAAATTGGATTTGCAAATCATTGTTTTATCAAACTAAATAGAGTTTTTGAAAATCCACCAATTATTTCCCGAGTTGTGAATTTTTGAAAATTTCACTATCTCTACTCCGTAATTAACATATATCACTTTTAAATACATCGCTGGTATCCGGTCAACCATTAATAATCCCCGAGCCAAACATCTGAAAATAATCATGACATATATATATAATCCAGACCTCGGTGTTTTGCATAAATTTCCTTTCCGGCGCTGAATCATTAACGTGTTTCTCTCTCGCGCGAAAAAGAAAACAAAACGAAAAACGGTAGCACCCTCGGCCGGTTCATATTTTTTTTTTTTTTTCGCGGGGTTTCAATTTGCGGCAGACACGTGCGTGTCAAAGTCGGCGGCCAAGTGCCAATTACGTTATCTGGATCGGAAGGAACCGCTATTTACGGACACAGCATTAATGTTATTTTCTGTTGCGTTTCTGTAAAAAGTAATTGGCGCTTCTAACGCCGGAGGCTCGTTCCCGTTGGAAAATATCGTCTCGTCGTCGTCGTCAGGCTTAATTACACGTGGAAACACACACACATGCACACGTGTACACTTCGCATGACAGCTCTGTAACTAATCTGATGTTGCCATTCAAACTTTATAGGAGTCATGTCGTTGGTTCGTTCGTTCGTTCGTTGCCAGAAGGGAACTTTTGCTCAACTGTTTGGATTGTAGGATTAGGCCTACCGAACACACTTCGTATCAGTGACGGTTCGCGGGTTTTTTTCTGGTACGGCCGAGGAACAAGAAGTGGTAATACAGATAGGTAGGGTCAGTTGCAGAGAACGCACCTATCTGTATTACCACCTATTGTCCCTCGGCCGTACCCGAAAAAAACCCGCGAACCGTCACTGCTTCGTATCCTCTTTGACTACAAGCACTTTTAGGCTGGGGCCACATTAGACGAATCGTTCTGTACGTTCTTATCTACAATCAGTCGGAGCATAATAGTTACAGGACGGCAAACGTAACTTGCCATTGCGCAGTGGCAAAATTGTGGGCGGAACCTTCGAAGGGCGCTCTCGATAGATTTCGTGAAGAGTTCGCGCGCCTGGTACATTCATTTTCAAAAGTGACAGTGCATTAATTATGTGGAGGAGAGCGCCCGATAGAGTTGTAAATGAATAGCGCACGCGAAGAATAAGTGCTTGCTTATTACGGCCGGCTGTAGAGAGAGAGAGAGAGCTTTCGCTTGCTCTCGGCGCGTCTGGCCAACTTACATTTGCTGTCCTGTACAGTGCGCTAGATGGTCGCAAATGTTGGTTACCCATCAAAAATAAGCATTAAGAGCACAACATGTCTACTCCATTAAACAATAATATAACGGCAGACCGAGGAGACAGTTGGAACGCTAACAGGACATAAAAGTGCGCCTGGTATGAAATTTAAAATGAATGATTAGAATTTAAAGTCGGTGCCAGGCGACGTATCCCGTTAAATATTTCAAAGTGTAAAATTGCCCAGACGCCAAGAATATATAAAACTGGATCACAAAGGCGGGCAGGAAACTGGAGGGAAAATACACGGTTTGTTGTCACGCGGACCGCGACGCGACATTTTAAAGATTAACGACATATTTCATTGGATTACACTTTTTTTTGTCCCGCCCTCAGTTTTTCGCCCTCGGAAGAAAAGTACTTAGCAGTCGGAATGGAAACACTGCAGCGTGCATTTTCTTAATAAAATCCACTTAATGCGTCTCGTATAAATCATCCTTAATTTAAAATATGATGTCAGATTAAGTTTAGCTGACTAATGAAAAAGTTTTTTTTAATTTTTAAATTATAAACTTAATCATAAAACACGAATGTTAGAATTTCATTGTGATACAAAATAAATAATAAAAAAATAAAAGTTTTGAAAAGTTGAACTTTTTCAAAAATCAATTCTTCCATTTTTGGATTTCGTGATTAAAAGTTTTTTTATGAAACTTGTAGGTCTCGAAAAATGTATGTAAATTAATATAATGTTAGAACTTCATTATGATAAGAAATTTTACTTTATTTCACCGAAAAGATTTTATGGTACTTCAAATTTGATCCAAACATTCATATATCACCAAACCATTTTCTTGCAACTTCAAGACGTTGAGGCTTCTTAATTGAGCAGTTAGAAAACTGGGCGGTCCGTTGGTGTAGTGGGTAGAGGTGAGCGCTTGTGCCGGCTGCACCGCGGCCGTGTGGGTTCGAATCCCAGCCCGGCCGAAAGATTTTTCGGGGATCGAGAAGTATTCGGTCGGTCCGTGGTTGTTGTATACGTCTTTCATTATTCATTTATTCATTTAATTCATAACTTATATATCTATAACATTGATGATGGCTAATGGTCACAGAACCAAGGCCAGGCGTAACGCCGAAAAAAAAAGTTAGAAAACTGTTTGTCTTAAAATCTTTAACCAGTTAAGTGCGTTCGACGTGTAACAACTAACAGATTAAGTTAAGAAATCAATTGTTAATTTTTGATCACAAAATATAATCTTTTCTGGTTTTTCATAAAATTTATAATCGGACCATTTGCCCTGCGTTCGACGTGTATATTTGTCATTGCTCGACTTTAATTCCGCACTCTGTGAGGAGTTTTTAAATTAATTCCGCAGTTAAATGGTGTTTTTGGCATATTCTTTCACCAAAGTCAATACAGAGCTTATACAGAATATTTGCGTTCTATTATTTTATTCTGAAAAAAAGCAAAATCTCATTTCTGCTTATTTTATTTTAAATCCAAAATCAATACAGAGCTTGAATAGAATATTTGCGTTCTATTATTTTATTATAAAGAAAAAGCAAAATCTCTTTTTTGCTTATTTTATTTATGTTTTAAATTCAAAAGAGACTCTGATGTAATTTACTAATATACTTAATGCTGTATCGATTAAGATAATTATAAATTTAAATTATACACCAGTACACCGATCCGAAAATTTACAACACGAAAAGGAAAGTATTAATTGGTGCTTTCGAGCGGTCTATAAATAACATAATGACCGGAAAAAATAATGTCCAATAAAAATTTAACAAGTATTTGATGGCGGACATCGGAACGGATTTTCCTGGTGTAATTGGTATCATAAAATTGAATAATTGTGGTGCTCCGGTGAGCAGCGGATGCGATCATAAAGTACATGCATTTATTAATAATATAAGGTTTCGGGTGTTACGGGAGAATTGAGCAGACAATCATCCAATTAAAGAATGTATCCATTTATTAACCCTTAGCGAACGAATGCCGCCGTATTCGCGACAAGAAAAAAAATACAGTGAGATCGACATGATTTAAGACTTTATTGATGAGCCTTAAAGTCTAAAATTTGCCTAAAAATAAGGCTCCTTGTTCACGTGATCAAAAAATTAAAACTAAAATTTTCAAAAATCCCTATCTCCATTAAAAACTGTGGAATTTATAAAAACCAAATTGATTTTGAATAAGCGATACTTCGACCATTGAGGATATTTCTTATGGAATTTTGTCGGAGCGTTTAATATTTTTTTCTGCGTTGTTTTCATTCAAGTGCTCAAAAAATATAAAACTAAAATTTTCAAAAATCCCTATTTCCGTTGAAAATTGTTGAATCTACAAAAACCAAATTGATTTTGAATAAACGATACTTCGGCCATTGAAGATATTGTTTTAAGGAATTTTTTCTACGCATTTTATATTTTTTTATGCGATGTTTTCATTCAAGTGCTCAAAAAAAAAGAAAATCTTCAAAAATCCATATCTCTATTGAAAATTGTTGGATTTACAAAAACTTAATCGATTTTGAATTAGCTATACTTCGACCATTGAGGATATTTCTTATGGAATTTTGTCGGCGCGTTTAATATTTTTTTTGCGATGTTTTCATTCAAGTGCTCAAAAAAAATAAAACTAAAATTTTCAAAAATTCATATCTCCGTTAAAAATTGTCGAATTTACAAAAACCAAATTAATTTTGAATAAACGATTCTTCGAGCATTAAAGGTAATGTTTTAAGGAATTTTTTCTACGCGTTTGATATTTTTTGCGATGTTTTTATTCAAGTACTCAAAAAATTAAAACGAAAATATTCAAAAATCCATTTCTCTATTGAAAATTGTTGAATTTACAAAAACCAAATTAATTTTGACTAAACGATTCTTCGACCATTGAAGATATTGTTTTAGGGAATTTTTTCTACGAGTTTTATATTTCTTTCTGCGATGTTTTTATTCAAGTGTTCAAAAAATTAAAACAAAAATCTTCAAAAATCCATATCTCTATTGAAAATTGTTGAATTTACAAAAACCAAATTGATTTTGAATTAGCTATATTTCGACCATTGAGGATATTTTTTATTGAATTTTGTCGGCGCGTTTTCTATTTTTTCTCCGATATTTTCAGTCAAGTGCTCAAAAAATTAAAACGAAAATCTTCAAAAATCCATATCTCTATTGAAAATTGTTGAAATTACAAAAACCAAATTGATTTTGAATTAGCTATACTTCGACCATTGAGGATATTCCTTATTGGATTTTGTCGGCGGGTTTTATATTTTTTTCTGCGAGGTTTTCATTCAAGTGCTCAAAAAATTAAAACTAAAATTTTCAAAAATCCATATCTCCTTTTAAAATTGCTGAATTTACAAAAAACAAATTAATTTTGAATAAACGATTCTTCGACCATTTAAGTTAATATTTTAAGGAATTTTTTCTATGCGTTTTATATTTTTTTTCTGCGATGTTGTTATTCAAGTGCTCAAAAAATTAAAACTAAAATTTTCAAAAATTCATATCTCTGTTAAAAATTGTTGAATTTACAAAAACCAAATTGATTTTGAATAAACGATACTTCGGCCATTGAAGATATTGTTTTAAGGATTTTTTCCACGCGTTTCATATTTTTTTCTGCGATGTTTTCATGCAAGTGCTCAAAAAAATAAAACTAAAATTTTCAAAAATCCATATCTCCGTTAAAAATTGTTGAATTTACAAAAACCAAATTGATTTTGAATAAAAGATACTTCGGCCATTGAAGATATTGTTTTAAGGAATTTTTCCACGAGTTTTATATTTTTTTCTGCGATGTTTTCATTTAAGTGCTCAAAAAAATAAAACTAAAATTTTCAAAAATCCATATCTCCTTTTAAAATTATTGAATTTACAAAAAAAAACAAATTGATTTTGAATAAGCTACACTTCGACCATTGAGGATATTTCTTATGGAATTTTGTCGGCGCGTTTTATATTTTTTTCTGCGATGTTTTCATGCAAGTGCTCAGAAAAATAAAACTAAAATTTTCAAAAATCCATATCTCCGTTAAAAATTGTCGAATTTACAAAAACCAAATAAATTTTGAAAAAACGATTCTTCGACCATTGAAGATATTGTTTTAAGGATTTTTTTCTAAGCGTTTTATATTTTTTCTGCGATGTTTTCATTCAAGTGCTCAAAAAAATAAAACTAAAATTTTCAAAAATCCATATCTCCGTTAAAAATTGTTGAATTAACAAAAACCAGACTAATTTTGAATAAACGATTCTTCGACCATTGAAGATAATGTTTTAAAGAATTTTTTCTAAGCGTTTTATATTTTTTTCTGCGATGTTTTTATTCAAGTGCTCAAAAAATTAAAACGAAAATCTTCAAAAATCCATATCTCCATTGAAAATTGTTGGATTTACAAAAACCAAATTGATTTTGAATTAGCTATACTTCGACCATTGAGGATATTTATTATGGAATTTTATCGGCGCGTTTAATATTTTTTTCTGCGATGTTTTCATTCAAGTGCTAAAAAAAATATTTTTTTTTTTTTCAAAAATCCATATCTCCAGGTCCATAAAGCCAAATTGATTTTGAATAAACGATACTTCGGCCATTGAAGATATTGTTTTAAGGAAGTTTTTCTACACGTTTTATATTTTTTTCTGCGATGTTTTCATTCAAGTGCTCAAAAAATTAAAACGAAAATTTTTAAAAATACATATCTCTATTGAAAATTGTTGAATTTACAAAAACCAAATAGATTTCGAATAAGCGGTACTTCGGCCATTGAGGATATTTTTTATGGAATTTTGCCTGCACGTTTTATATTTTTTTCTGCGATGTCTTTACTCTATCATTATGTACTAGTACGAAATATATGCCGTTTTGGTTTAGAAACAAACTATTTTCGTACAATCGAACATAAAAATATTCGTAAGATCGAATAATTCTGCAGAGAATGCATGATGTAAATTGCAAGTTCCCGGCGCATCCACCATAAAATAAATTCATAAATTAGCTCATTTTACTTGTTTGTAAAGCGATGGTTGCGACCATTATAAACTAGCTCGTTCGCTAAGGGATAATATATTTTGGCTATGGAGTGAATAGCATAAGCACAAATCAGGAAGAAACCAGCGGCGGCTCGTGGATGTTCGGCGGTAAGGCAACGGAAGAAAATTTGACCGAAACAGCAACGAAATATTTTCTTTCTCTATTAGAGTAAGTGCAGCACGAGCGATATCTTTGTATTTGCCTCACCCACGGAAATCCACGAGCCGCCGATGGAAGAAACATATTTTTTTTTTTTTATGAAAAAAGGAAGGATGTTTGATGGAATTGCAGGTAAACGATTAAGGGAATTGGCGTAAGCGATTTGCTGTTCGGCCACTAACGTATAGTATAAGTTTTTGAACATTTCATTTTAATAATGAATGGGATATACACTACACATCCATGGACCCGCCGGCGACTTCTTCGTTCTGAAAAAGTGACCGCACGGATAGAATTCGAACCCACGACCACGAGGCCCGTGAGCAGGAGCTCTACTCACTAGGCCACCGCGGCCCCCGAAACATAATTTATTAGTTGTGCAATTCTAAATCTGTTTGATTATACTTTTAATATATTACGGTCGAAACGAATAACTAGATTATCAATAAAAAAAAATTGCAACAATGCATATATAAATTACATAAAATATAATTTTTCCAAATAAAATTCGAATGCAGTAAAACAAATATAAATGCATTATTTCCGATTGTGTATACGTATATATTCGAATCGCGTTTTAATAATTCACGGCATTCGCGCGTATCATTTATTTATTTTCCTGATGATGGTATCGATTCCAACGCCCCCCGGCCGAGCGAACAAAAACAGCAACATTAAAACTTTTATTACATTCGGGCACAAATGGACGCCAACAATATTATGAATAAATATTGCCCCAACCGCGCGCGGGCCCCGTATTTATGTTAAATTAGTTTAGGCATCGATCGGGCCGCGGCGGTAAATAGCCCTTTCCGACCTCTTCACTTCGCGAGTTCGAGTTTGTTGTTGGATAAATATTTTCTGCGAAAGCACACCGGTGAAAATAGAATTTCCAAATCGTAATTCGTGTGCCGCGCGTAATAAACAAAATCACCGTTCGTTGGTTACCGCCACTAAATGTGAAATATGAAATCGGTTCGTGGAATACTGAAAAAAAAAGATAACTCGCGAACACCTACTTCAAAACGGGACCATTAAATCACTATTAAAACGTCGGCTTTTGCTCGGCCGAGTGTGTAATAAAGTTAATATTGAATCATTATGCAAACAATAAATAAGCGCAGAATGTATAGCCTCCATACGTGTTTCGGAGTGATAACACATGAATTATTAGTAAACTTAATGTAGCTATAATAATAAAATGAGTTATGCGGTAAACAAATATTTTAGTCTTTAGAAAACTTCGAAGTGTTGAATTAATTTGGAATTTAGGGCAGCTGGTGTTATTCCTAAAGTGTTACTAACATCGATTTATGAGGAGTGTTGAATTAATTTGGAATTTAAGGCGCATCGACAGCTGATGTTATTCCTGAAGTGTTACTAACATCGATTTATGAGGTAGGTAGCTAATAGTGTTTCAAGAAGAAATTAATCGCAGTAGCCTAGGAATTTAAATGCGCATGCTCTGGTTAAACATTCAGTGCAAAAATGCGTTAGTGACATGCGCAAAAAATTACTTCAAATTGATTCACGAATGATTCTTCAAAATGTTATGCACTTCCCATCACTAGATCACTAGATTTATGTGAAGAGTAAAGTTGTTAAAAATAGTAAATATATTTTGGTGGCTTGAAAAAAATAGAAAAAACAATTGCCATCGATTTGAAACTTTCCAAAATTACTTAAAATTGATTCAAGAGCGATCTGAAAGATCACGTACACCCCATCACTAGATTTCAAGATAACTTTATGTGATCGAAGAGGAAAGTTGTAAAAAATAGCAAATTTGTGGCTTGAAAAAATTTAAAACTTAAAACTTGCCAACATTACTTTAAATTTATTAAATATTACGATTTTGTTGTTAAAAACTTATGGATACCATTAACCTATTTTTAATAATCACAAGCGTAAAATTGCGATTTTTTTAAATAAATTAGGCGGCTTGAAAAAAATATAAAAAAAATTGCCACCAATTTGATTACTCAAAATTTATTGGAGATTATGATTTTTCGTAAAGAATACATTCACACCTTTACCAGTTTTTATGATAATTACACGTGACTAGAGCGTGAAAAATTCTTACAATTTCGATTACTCGAAAAATTTAGAAGCAACTGGCATCAACTTGAAAATTGCCAAAGTTATAAAGATTTATTAGAGATTACGCTTTCTAAATTAGAATTACAAGCACACCATCGCCAAATTTTATGACAATACACACCTTTTTTTTATAGGAAGGATGGTTGACGGGAATTCGGGTTGAGGAATGATTTGGAATTGGCGTAAGCATGTACTATTCAGCCACTAACGATAATTACGTTGAGATTTCATTTTAATAATTAATGGGACATACACTAAACATCCATGGACCCGCACGGCCACTTCTTCGTTCCGAAAAAGTGACCGCACGGATGGGATTCGAACCCACGACCACGAGGCCCGTGAGCAGGAGCTCTACTCACTAGGCCACCGCGGCCCCAATACACATCTTTATCAGATTTTTTAAACATTCAGAATCTAAACTGAGTTTTAATTTAATTACTGTTCTTAATGGTTGAATATTAATTGGGCACGTGCCGCATTGAAAAAACTAACACGTCGACCAATCGCTTGAACCGTTATAAATCCATTACAGCGGAAAATAAATTATCTTCTAAGGTTAAACATGTTGGTACGGAAATAATCATCGTTTTACGTTTCCATTTCCACAATTCAAAACGAATGAGAAAAAAAATGAAGTAGTTATTTCCATTTCCATCTGATGTATCTTTATTACGTATAGATGAAATTAACCCGCTTCAAGGAAGACCGTAACGAGTGCGCCTCGATATCCTCAACACAGTAAATTTTACCGCTAATTATACTTTACATACTCGGCATGCAAAAGCAATTTCAGCGTTTCGGTCCCGTTTGCTTTTTTAACTTTAGCGAGAAACACGCGAGTGCTGAGGGAATTAAAGTTCCACGAATTTATGGTGTTTTATGTTGCTTTCTTCGAATTTACGGTCGGATCGTTGGTTGGATAACTAAAATTCCTGTTATCATTAAATCGGAGAAAGTAACATGATGGCCACATCAATATTTCAGTAGAAAATGTTGAATTGAAAAATTTGGATTTGAATGGATTGTATTTTTAGATTAATGTACATTCCTGAATTTAAGAAATGTTGAAGTGAAAAACTTGAGAGAAACTAACATGATGGCCACATCAATATTTCAGTAGAAAATGTTGAATTGAAAAATTTGGATTTGAATGGATTGTATTTTTCGATTAATGTACATTCCTGAATTTAAGAAATGTTGAAGTGAAAAACTCAAGAGAAAGTAACATGATGGCTACATCAATATTTCAGTAGAAAATGTTGATTTGAAAAATTTGGATTTGGATAGATTGTATTTTTCGATTAATGTACATTCCTGAATTTAAGAAATATTGAAGTGAAAAATTCGAGAGAAAGTAACAAAATAGGTTTCTGAGGCTTTTATGCTATCGTTGTGGTGTTATATATAACAATAATTCTGTTAGCTACTTTAATTTACTGTCTCTAAGAGAAAGACGTTTTATCACAGACTTAGTACTTCTTTTTAAACTAACGAATGCCCTAGTCAATTCTAGTTTTCTTTTAAGTAGGTTACATTTTAATGCAACCACTGGTCATTTACAAAGAACCCAATTAACATTTAGGCCTGAATTTCACAACACTAATTATGGAATGAATAGCCCTATATGTAGAATAATGCGATTTTTCAATTTAATATCTAAGTATAATTTAGACTTATTTAGCAATTCGCTGAATAAATTTAAGAGGCAATGTAAACAAATAGTGTCTAGTAATAATATTTTAAATGTTTCCTATGTGCGTTAAATATTTTACTTTTAAGTTGTTACTGTAAAGCACTTTCTGTGCTCATTATGTATATTGTATAGGTATAGCCGTTAATAAAGTTTGATTTGATTTGATTTGATGATGGCCACATCAATATTTCAGTAGAAAATGTTGAATCGAAAAACTTGGATTTGGTTTGATTGTATTTTTCGATTAATGTACATTCCTGAATTTAAGGAATGTTGAAGTGAAAAACTCGAGAAAAAGTAACATGATGGCCACATCAATATTTCAGTAGAAAATGTTGAATTGAAAAATTTGGATTTGAATGGATTGTATTTTTCGATTAATGTACATTCCTGAATTTAAGGAATGTTGAAGTGAAAAACTCGAGAGAAAGTAACATGATCGCCACATCAATATTTCAGTAGAAAATGTTGAATTGAAAAATTTGGATTTGGTTTGATTGTATTTTTCGATTAATATACATTCGTGAATTTAAGAAATGTTGAAGTGAAAAACTCGAGAGAAAGTAACATGATGGCCACATCAATATTTCAGTAGAAAATGGTGAATTGAAAAACAGAAATTTTAGGATTTGTTTTGATTGTAATATTTTTCGATGCTGTGTAGTCGATTAATGTACATTCCTGTATATAGAAAATGTTGAAGTGAAAAACTCTTATTTTTTCGAGGTAGTGTAGTCGTTTAATGTACATTCTTGTACTTTTCAAAGGGCTGTTTTATTGACGTTAATCTTGGACATTTAGTGCCGCCCTGGATTTTATTGAAATTCGTCGCGTTTTATTATATATACAAGCGAGCGTTTCCAGTTGATTTTATTTACTTTATTGCCCTTGTCTGAGCGCCGCTGTTTACTGGGGGATCAGTAAATATTTTACTGCTACAATTTTATCAATTTCTTTGATGTTTCGCGTTCTGTCTAATCTTTACATAACTCCACCTCTTCGTCGTCGGCGATCCAACTACAAAGGTAAACAACGGCCGCTTTGTCGTGTAGCGAGGATATTTTTTTTTTCGTATGTAAGCGACGTTTTATTTTTAATTCTTATTTCTGGGCTATAAATAAAACTGTCGCCGTTACATCTTGTCTAAATTATTTGTAAGTTTTGAATAATTGTGTCTCTGAGATATATAGTACAGGGCTCACCCACAATCTTCCGAGTTTTACCAAAAACTGTTTTTGATGCCTCGAAAAGTTGCTTTCAAGGCTGAAAACTTTAAACGCGCAATTTCTCATAGTACGTCGAACTTGCGTGCACGATAGCACAAAAATGGCTTGGCCGATTTCAACAAAAAATGTCTCTAATTAAAGAGGATAGATTTCTCCAAGGACTGACGAAGCCAAAATTTATTATTTTAAATTTTTTGTGTCATTTTTTCCTTAAACAAATTGAAAAAAAAAAAGTTTTTACAAAACGTGTTCTAATTCGTGTAACAAAATAAAACGAAACGTCAATCCCTGAAGGACGTAATAATGAATAAAAAATGTTTCACACTTTTCGCCCTCGATTCAATTCCAAAGGCTCTACAATGCACGCAAATTGCCCCCGTCAAAACGACATGGTATACTTTGAGTGCTCAGATCTCAGGACTTTTGACAAACGATTCATTTTGTAATATCAAGTCGATAAAGAACACATTTCTTTTTTCTTTCAATCCACGCGTAAAATCGAGTCGCGAAAAATCCGAATTCTGATCATCCATCCTTTTTTTTATCTTGTTTGTTTTCTGGCGTCGACTGCGAGGTCATCTGCCACTACCGTTTGTGTTAATATACAGTGACGGTTCGCGAGTTTTTTTCTGGTACGGCCGAGGTAACAAGGGTCTCTGCAACTGACCCTACCTATCTGTATCACCACCTCTTGTTCCTCGGCCGTACCAGAAAAAACCCCGCGGACCGTCACTGTTAATATATTATAAATAAATAGAATAATCAACCAACCTTCATTGTCGAATTTTTCACACCTGTAACTTTTCTTTACCTATCGAACCCCTTAAAGACTACCATTTTAACCTTGAGCATATATGACTTTGGATATAATTTTATGGTAATTTCAAAAAAAAAAAATTGTATCTCCCGTGTTTCTCTTCTTCCTCCGGAGTCTCGATGCATGTTCGTGTATTATGTACGCGTATGTAATTCAAACAGCGTCCGCCAGGAGGTCATAACTTAGCCTCCGGGAGATAATGCCGCCAGGAGCTGACGCCAGACGGAGATAGCATCTAAATAGCACACTCCATATACGATAAAGACGGAGGAGGCCCTGCACAATCGATAATGATCTGTAGACTATATACCTTTTGAATGGCGGATTAATTGATCGGCAGTAATTAACGAATAGTATGCGCGTTCCGAATTCCTTCGCCTGCCTCTAATTAATGCCCAAAGCCCGAAGGAAAGAAAAAAAAACACAAAACAACAATATCTCAGCATCGATTTTTTTTTAACGGTCTAATTGCCAACTGCGGGTTATCATCGTAATAATACGGACGTAAGAAAGTTGGCTATCTCTTCATTTATCGGAATGGGCGGATTGAGTTTTGCCGAAGTTGGGGGCTTAATTGAAATTTGTTTTATTTACGACCTGCGTGACGTTAATGGTTTTTTTTCGGTATTTAAAAAAAAATGTTTATTGCCATATTTTACACATTTATTTCTCCTTTATATTATTACCCTTTTCCCCTACCCCTACCTTCCTTCTCCCGCCCCAACCTCCACAGTATCTTCACCCCGGCTCCGTCTTCTCTCATCCATTTTTTTTTTCTAAGGACTGAAAATAATAAAGAGGGTATCTCAGGTCGATAACAAATTTGTATCTGGATAGAAACAAATTCACTATATGTTTTTGATTTGGAAATTTTAGTTTGGCAGCCATGACCGTTTAAAGAAAATTCCCAGCAGATACAGATCTGTGCTAGTTCTAACAACAAAATTTAGCGTATCTGCTGGGAGAAAATTCCCAGCAGATACGCTAAATTTTGTTGTTAAAACTAGCGCAGATCTGTAAACGGCAATTAATTTCTTACCAAAGCATCAGATAAATCTAACTGACCGTCCTATATCAGTCGATTGCAGTGACGGTTCGCGGAGTTTTTTCTGGTACGGCCGAGAAACAAGAGGTGGTAATACGGAGCCAGCTGTCTCTGCAACTGACCCTACCTATCTATATTGCCACCCTTGTTACCTCGGCCGTACCAGAAAAAAAACCGCGAACCGTCACTTGTCAATTGCTTTCAGCTTCACGACCACTACCTTGCCTGGGCTTACCATGGCTTACGGAGTAGAATCTATGCGTATTGATCCTAGCTGGCTGGCTAGAAGGCTTGCACTGGACATGAAACATAGTTACACACAAATTATCTACTGTATCATTCAATATTCGTCGTGGCACTAGCTAGGAAAGTAGTTGTTTCGGTAGATGATTTGATTATTGTAGTCTCATGAAGACTCTTAAATTGTAGAAGACGAAAAGTATAGTATTTCTAATTTTATAGTTACTATTGCCCTAAGTCTAGTCAAGGACGTGTAAATAAATGTTATTTTTATAAAAAAATTATTTTATAACATTTTACAGAAATGGTATCTCATAGCTATCGGTATTTACTTCGAAACTTATACGCCCCGTTATTTGTTAACTCCTGCGCTTCCCGTACAGCCGACGGCAGCGGCGGCGGCGGCGACTGGAAACTTTTAATCGCGGCAGTAAATGTTGCTGGCTTATGTCTGTTTTCATATATTTATTATGTTTGGGAGTGAGCGTGTAGTGCTCTGGTAAATAATCGCAGCTAATGTCGGGGATTAACATAAAAAGTTACTGTTATGGTGGCATCGTAAAATTTACATTCGAGTTGGTTTTTGTTATTCTCTGCCATAATCACGGCGACCCCTGTTTTTCCCGGAAAATAGCAATCGCTAAAATGGTTTCAGCTCATTTCCATCAAATAATAAAGTTCCATACATCAAATTTATATTAGATAATACGTATGTTTTTATCGGAAAGAATAATTTAATTATTGAAGTATTGAAGATTCACAACATAATAGTTATTACAAGAATGAATATTTCAATAAAAGAGCGTACAGGATTTACATTGCAAATGAGGCTTTTATATTGTCAACGGTAAGTGTGTTATTTGTTTAATTAACAATGCCTGGTCAAGAAACTGAAGTGACAAAAGCTTGAGTATGGTTCGTCAATCAGAGCAGTTAGTGGTATGATTGCAAAAATGATTTTTCAATAAATTTACAGTTGATAGGTACAACCTTTAGCAATCGTGCGAAGTGATAATCAACAAACAAACAAACAATGTTTGATTCCACAGCCACCCAAGACTTTGACAACACAGCTTTAACAAATTATGTGCATTACATCAACGAAATTTCGAATGTAAATCCGGAAGTAATCCCCATTAAAATTGTATGTACGAATATTTTGCATCTGAAGGCACCAAAGATGATTTTCCATAAAGTATATGCAAATGCATAAATATTAACACTGTGCAAGTTTCCGCGGCGGAATCTAATGCACTCACTCCGGTGCACTTAAGCCGGAATAACAATCGTAAAGTGCGATATATGAGCGCGTTTTAGTGTTGAGAGTCGCGCGACGTCTCTTAATGCCGGCGCGGCGTCCCGTTTTCACACGTGTTACTTCTTATGCAAATTGAGATGTCTGTAGACGGTTTTACATATATAGATTCGAGATACAGCCCCGCGTTACCTTATAGACGACGAATAAATTATTTGCCGACCAAAAGCTCTCCCTCGCCCCCATTTTAATCATGCCACGTCAAAAAAACGGAAAGAGCCGAAGGGACATGACGACTTGTTTTAATAATTCACCACGACGTCAAGGAATATGTAAACTTTTATATATATAAAGAGAGAGAGAGGGCAGAGCGTGCCTTTACACGTTATAAAATTTTATGCTCCGATTTTATCATCACATGAAACGGTTTCATGTAAATGCGAACAGACACGCCCTGGGGATTCTAATTTTGATTCCAAACCTAATTTAACCATAACAATGTCATTTGATGTAACAAGATTTTTTCTGTGTCGGATGTACCCTCAAGTCAAACCCGCTATAAAATCAATTACTTCGTTAGCAGCTGCGCTGATTCAATTTCAAATACAAATAAAAATGTTTGTTGAAGTTGGTTCTCGTTTATCACGTGGTGAAACATTTTTAATATTTATGCCATACTTGTTTATTATTGAAATTATAATGGCATGGAAACAACGTATATTAAATACGGGCGGTATTTCTATAATTATCAACAGATCGACTGTCAACAATTCGCCAAACGCAAATCAAGCGTGCGAACGCCGTAAACATCTGAGCGGCATGATAAAGATTTTAAATAATCACAAAATAATCGCAATTCTTATACTTTACCTTATCAAATTTATTTTTGTTGGTTGTCTCAAATTTAACTTTCCAGATCCTTGGCAACTCCATAAAAATATACAAATAGCGTTTGCCTCAATTTTGTAATAATAACACTTCTAACACATTAAATGAACGGTGGTAGAACAGCTGCTTCTACATTCGCAGCAGCTGCGGGTTCGATTCCCATCCGCGCGGTGTTTCTCCAATATCGAGAATATTTTTGTTGGCAGCATTAATCGCGCGTTCTTCTAACCGAAAAGTAATTTCCATTTCCGGTAATTACGGAAAATTTGTCATGTAACGCCGGCTCGTTATTTCTGCCTAAATTTATCTTGGCGAGGATGTTGGCCAAATTTCACACGACTCGCCTCGAAAAGAAAACAAACTTCCGCTTCGCATTACGTCGCTAACTACCGATGCCATCAGAACTTCTTCCATTCATCAAGTAAAATTAAATCAGTTAATTATTAACGCGAGTTATGCAAAAAATCATTTTTTATTCTTCGTAAATTAGACTTAAAATAATTTTAAGTAAAAAAAAAAATCAAGTAAAAAAAATTAGTGCTACTGTAAGTGTACAAAAGTTATTGAAATTTACAAATAATGTAGCAGGAAGTTTCAAACAGATCAAGACAGGCTCATCGTGGCCGCAAGCGGCGTCACTAAAGAATTTAGAATTTTAATTATTTTTTTTTAATTTTGTAAATTTATTATCAGTTTTTTGTATATAAATGTATTCTGTGATTATTTTTGTAAAAGGGGTTACCCGTAAATAAATTATTATTATTATTATCATAAAGAATGCATTCGCACCATCACCAAATTATTTTGTGATGATTAAACGTAGTGTGAAATTACACGAAAAATTGATTTTGATGACCTGAAAAAAATTGGCATCAACTTGAAACTTGCAAAAATTACTTAAAATGTTTTAGAGACTATGATTTTGTAAAAAAATATATCAATTACATCATTAACAGATTTTGTGATAAGTACATGAGATCAAACCGTGAAATCACAAAAAAATTATAACCTTGGAATAAATATAAAAACAATTGTTATGAACTTAAAACTTACCAAAATTACAATTTTGTTAAAAATTCATGGAGACCTTTAGCAGATTTTGTGATAATTACAAGTGAACAGGGCGAGAAATTGCCAAAAACTATGGCGGCTAGAAGAAAAAATATAAAAACAACTGCTATCAACTTGAATCTTGCCAAAATTACTCAAAATCCATTGGAGATTATGATTTCATAAAGAAATACACTCATACCATCACCAAATTTTGTGATAATTACACATGATCAGAGCGTAAAATTGCTAAAAATCGTTCCGATTTGGATGGCTTGGAAAAAATATAAAAACAATTGCTACCGACTTTAATCTTGCCAGAGTTACTTATAATTTATTAGAGATTATGATTTAGGAAAAAAAATAAGCTCACCTGCGCCTGATTTTGTGATAATTGCATGTGATCAAAGCGTGAAATTGCAAAAAAAGTTTTGGTGGCTTGAAAAAATGTAGAAATAATTGCTATCAACTTGAAACTTGCCAAAATTACTCAAAATCCATTGGAGATTATGATTTCATAAAAAAAAATCACAATTTTGGTGGCTTGGAATAAATGTAAAAAACAATTGCTATCAACCTGAAACTTGCCATAATTACTTAAAATCCATTGGAGATTATGTTTTTAAAAAAAATACACTGGCACCATCACCAAATTTTGTGATAAAAAAAATGTAAAAACAATTACTATCAACTTTAATTTTGCCAAAGTTGCTTATCAGTTATTAGAGGTTATGATTTTGAAGAAAAAAAAATGCACACCTTTGACAGATTTTGTGATGATTGCATGAGATCCGAGCGTGAAATTGCAAAAAATAATTGGTGCCTTGAAAAAATGTAGAAATAATTGCTAGCAACTTAAAGCTTGCCAAAATTATTCAAAATCCATCGGAGATTATGATTTTAAAAAGAATACATTTACACCATAACCACGTTTTGTTATAATTACACATGATCAGAGCATGAAATTGCTAAAAATTCTTCTAATATTGATGGCTTGGAAAAAATATTAAAACAATTGCTATCAACTTTAATTTTGACAAAGTTACTTATCGGTCATTAGAGATTATAATAAAAAAAAAAAATGCACACCTTTGACAGATTTTGTGATGATTGCCTGTGATCAGAGCGTGAAATTGCAAAATAAAATCACAATTTTGGTGGCTTGGAATAAATGTAAAAAACAATTGCTATCAACTTGAAACTTGCCAAAATTGCTTAAAATCCATCGGAGATTATAATTTCATAATAAAATACACTGGCACCATCACTAAATTTTGTGATAATTACACATGACCAAAGTGTGAAATTGCTAAAAATTGCTCTAATTTTGGTGGCTTGAAAAAAATATAAAAACAATTGCTATCAACTTTAACTTTGCCAAAGTTACTTATCAGTTATTAGAGATTATGATTTTGAAAAAAAAATATGCACACCTTTGACAGATTTTGTGATGATTGCATGTGATCAGAGCGTGAAATTGCAAAAAAAATTGTTATAATTTTAGTTGCTTGGAAGAAATATAAAAACAATTGCTATCAACTTGAAACTTGGCAAATTTACTTTAAAATCCATTGGAGATTATGATTTCATAAAAAAATACATTGGCACCATCACCAAATTTTGTGATAATTACGCATGATCAAAGTGTGAAATTGAAATTTTGGTGGCTGAAAAAAAATATAAAAACAATTGCTATCGACTTTAATCTTGCCAAAGTTACTTATAATTTATTAGAGATTATGATTTTGAAAAAAAATATATATATATATGCACACCTTTGACAGATTTTGTGATGATTGGATGTGATCAGGGCGTGAAATTGCAAAAAAAATTGTTATAATTTTAGTGGCTTGGAATAAATATAAAAACAATTGCTATCAACTTGAAACTTGGCAAATTTGCTTTAAAATCTATTGCAGATTATGATTTCATAAAAAAAATACATTAGCACCATCACCAAATTTTGTGATAATTACACATGATCAAAGTGTAAAATTGCTAAAAATTGCTCTAATTTTGGTGGCTTGAAAAAAAAATTAAAAACAATTGCTATTGACTTTAATCTTGCCAAAGTTACTTATAATTTATTAGAGATTATGATTTTGAAAAAAAAATATTTGCACACCTTTGACATATTCTGTGATGATTGCATATGATCAGAGCGCGAAATTGCAAAAAAAAAATATAATTTTGGTTGCTTAAAAAAAATGTAGAAACAATTGCTATTAACTTGAAACTTGCCAAAAATTCTTTAAAATTAATTACTAATTGCGGTTAAAAAAAAATCACGCTCACCGTTGCTAGATTTTGTAATAATTACAAGTGAACAGAGAGTGAAATTGCGAAAAATTGTTATAAATGAAAAAAATATATAAAAACAGCTACCATCAATTTGAAACTTTCCAAAATTTGATTCACGAGCGATTCTTTGAAATGTCATGTACATCCCATCACTATATTTAGAGATAACTTTATGTGATAGAAGAGTAAAGTTGTAGAAAAATAGTAAATATTTAAGCGGCTTGAAAAAATATAAAAAACAATTGCCATCGACTTGAAACTTTCCAAAATTACTTAAAATTGTTTCAAGAGTGATTCTTTGAAATGTCACGTACATCCCATCACTAGATTTAGAGATAACTTTATGTGATCGAAGAGTAAAGTTGTAAAAAATAGTAAATATTTGAGTGGCTTGAAAACATATTAAAAACACAATTGCCATCGACTTGAAACTTTCCAAAATTACTTAAAATTGATTCAAGAGAGATTCTCTGAAATGTCACGTACATCCCATCACTAGATTTAGAGACAACTTTATGTGATCGAAGAGAAAAGTTGTAAAAAATTGTAAATATTTTAGGGGCTTGAAAAAATATTAAAAAAAAACAATTGCCACCAACTTGAAACTTTCCAAAATTACTTAAAATTGATTCAAGAGTGATTTTCTGAAATGTCATGTACATCCCGTCCCTATATTTAGAGATAACTTTATGTGATCGAAGTGTAAAGTTGTAAAAAATAGTAAATATTTGTGTCTTGAAAAAATATTACAAAAAACAAATGCCATCGACTTGAACCTTTCCAAAATTACTTAAAACTGATTCAAGAGTGATTCTCTGAAATGTCATGTACATCCCTTCACTATATTTAGAGATAACTTTATGTGATCGAAGAGCAAAGTTGTAAAAAATTGTAAATATTTTAGTGGCTTGAAACAATAGTAAAAAAACTATTGCCATCGACTTGAAACTTTCCAAAATTACTTAAAATTGTCTCAAGAGTGATTCTCTGAAATGTCACGTACATCCCATCACTAGATTTAGAGATTACTTTATGTGATCGAAGAGTAAAGTTGTAAAAAATAGTAAATATTTTAGTGGCTTGAAAAAATATTTCAAAAAACAATTGCCACCGACTTGAAACTTTCCAAAATTACTTAAAATTGTTTCAAGAATGATTCTCAGAAACATCACGTACATCCCATCACTAAATTTAGAGATAACTTTATGTGATCGAAGTGTAAAGTTGTAAAAATAGTCAATATTTTATTGTCTTGAAAAAACATAACAAAAAAACAATTGCCACCGACTTGAAACTTTCCAAAATTACTTAAAATCGTTTCAAGAGTGATTCTCTGAAATTTCATGTACATCCCATCACTAGATTTAGAGATAACTTTATGTAATCGAAGAGTAAAGTTGTAAAAAATAGTAAATATTTTAGTGGCTTGAAAAAATATTAAAAAAACAATTGCCATCGACTTGAAACTTTCCAAAATTACTTAAAATTGATTCAAGAGCGATTCTCTGAAATGTCATGTTCATCCCATCACTAGATTTGGAGATAACTTTATGTGATCGAACAGTAAAGTTGTAAAAATAGTCAATATTTGAGTGACTTGAAAAATTATAATTAAAAAAAAACAATTGCTGTCGACTTAAAACTTGGGGTGCAATGATGACTTGCGCAAGAATAAATGTCATTTTGAAGCTCGTGATGCGTCAGCAAAGAAAACACGAAAATGGAGAAAATCTAAAAAATCAACTTTTTTAAAAATCATCGTAGACCGTTAAAGTATACCTTTTTTCATCAGAAGAACGAGCTAAATCGATTGGCGTTAAACAAATTCAGCCATCTTAAATAGCAAAAAAGTTGGCAAGTCACTTTGAAAATTTTAGAAATTTTAGTAAAAATTCGATTTTCTCAGACTTTGAACGGCCAATGCGGCTAAACGAAGAATCCAAATAGAACGCGGTTTCCAAATCTGTGCTCCTTGTGTGAATATTAGTCGGATACAATTAAAATTTGCGATTTTTAATTTTTGACGAAAACTTGAAAAACACTTACTTTTGCTCAACATTGGCTATGAAATGATTTCCTGAAGAAACCACTGGTTCGATTCTGGGTTTCTATACGTCACTGGAGAGATCCCTTCAAGACCCTTCAGAAAATGTACTTGCGCAAAAACAAATGCCAATTTGAAGCCCGTGACGCGTCAGCAAAGAAAAAATCGAAAAAATGTATTTGCATGACACTAGAACATCCAGGGCTTAACCAAATATTTTTAATGGTTATTTATATCCGCAGCGAAATTAACTTGCATTAGTGTTAAGAGGTAAAGTATTTAAGTACACACGAGCCGTGTATATATGTGCTCGTGTCTCCATATAGCGAAGTAAAGATAATTATCGTGGTAAATGCGTCTCGCGGCATTAGCAATTATTATCAAGCCGGCTAATATTTACAAGGAGCTTATACATATAGTGGAGGAACATCCTGTAAATAACGATAAGCGCCGCTGTAAGAACATTAAGCAAATGCAGTTCGGCTCTTCGGCGTAAATTATGGTTTTCTTGCGATGCGAGGAAAGGGCAAGAAAAAAAACGCGGCTATAATTAATACGTAATAAATCACCGCGTTAATGCCGTTATAAATCACTTTACATTATGCACACAAAACATGAAAGCCATCCATTAATACGTGCACAAGTTGGTCGTACGCGAAAAACAAGATTTGAATGGTTCGGAAAAGTGTCTTCAAAATTCGTACGGGTTGGAAACACTTTTTTTTTGTTTATTTCTTTTTCTTTTTTTAAGAGCGTTTGCCTCCCTAGGAAGCCTCAAGTGGCTCTCCTGAATAATCTGATCGCGTGTGCCTCCTTCAGATTTTTTTTTTTATAACATGCATGATCAACTCTGATCAGTTTCGATTATCAAATGAAAGCGATTTAGACCCTTCAGATCTTAAAACATGATTTTGGAAAATTAATAATTCTTGATGTAACCAGCCGGTTTGATTATATGATATTTTGTAAAGTGCAATAACTCCGAATAAAATTCAAGTTTAATATATTTGTGATTTTTGAAGGTATTTATTGAACGTAATTAATTTTTAGCACTTTTTGAAAACTTTAATATTTAAGTAAATCGCAATTCGTTTGAAAATCATATTAATTTTAAATTATTCACGTATTTGTAAATTGTTTTACCTTTACTCCCCTTGAGACTTGCTAAAGATGTGTTCTGAAGATCCGGCGAAGACTCCCACCTTCTTTCTTCGGGATGGATGCAACGAAACGGAACATCCCACAAATTCTGGGTGAAGTTTGCACTGTTTTGAAAATGAAGAAAATACAATTGAAACTGTTGCAATTGTTAGCGGTTGAATAAATCAATCAAATTAAGTAAACCCGTCATCATAACTCACGCAGCTAACACACGCACTCAGTTTAAGAAAATCGACGCGAACTGCAGTTTTTTTCGCGATCAAAACGTTCAAGAAACGGTTTTTGGAAAATTAATCGAACGCGATTTGCACATCTTTCGCGACGGCGATGTGCAGACTGAGGTCCGGTAAAATTCCGATAAGCAAGACGCGCGCTGATAAGATTTCGAAATCTGCACAAAAAAGTTATTACGAATCTCACGCGCTTTCCAGTTTTTAAAGCCTCGGGGCTATTTAATACGGGAAGAATCAAGTAAACAAGTGTGGTGTTTCGCAATGTCCGAAACAGCGGAGGTATTTTTATTCAAATAAAAAAATGTTGCAGATGAATTAAGAGTAATTCTTATTATTATTATTATTTAATTAATTAATATTTTTGGATGTAAATCACACTTCGACCATCCATAAACACACCATAACCTTCTGTCTTTGAATTTAGGGCTTGAAACGGTTTATTTTTTCGGTGTTGCCGTTCCGTCCGTTTCGCCGTAATTAATCATCAGCAGTGAACGTAAAACCGCGCGGTATTTGCGGTGAATAATGAACGCGATTTGTCCATTGTTTATCCCGCAGCACGTGAATTTTTCATGCGGGGGCCATTTCTCATTGTATTAACAAAAGGTATGCGGGATACATTATAATAACGCGGCCCTTCCAACTAAATATTAAATGGCTGGATTGTTCCCTCGTTCGAAAAATATAGTTTTAACTCGATGATCATTATAAATTGCGCGCACACAAAGCGCTTCGTTTCGGTGCGTGTGCGAGAATAACAATTTCAAATGGGTCGCCATTTTGTTTCCAGTTTGTGGTCATCAATTGTTTGGTGGTGTGTGAAAAATATATTATTTCCAAGTGTATTTGGAAGTTTTGAAGGCAATTCCGCAAGTGATTTTTTTTTAGAATTTTAATAATCGCGAGGTGCACATTTCGTTTTCTGCAATTTAAGTTTAGAGCGTCGCCATTTTGTTTCCCGTAAATGGACATCAATTGTTTTGTAGTATGTCAAAAATGTATTATTTCCAAGTGTATTTGGAAGTTTTGAAGGCAATTCCGCAAGTGATTATTTTTTTAGAATTTCAATAATCGCGAGATGCAAATTTCGTTTCCTTCAATTCAAGTTTAGAGCATCGCCATTTTGTTTCCCGTTAATGGACATCAATTGTTTTGTAGTATGTCAAAAATATATTATTTCCAAGTGCATTTGGAAGTTTTGAAGGCAATTCCGCAAGTGATTATTTTTTTAGAATTTTAATAATCGCGAGATGCAAATTTCGTTTCCTTCAATTCAAGTTTAGAGCGTTGCCATTTTGTTTCCCGTTAATGGACATCAATTGTTTTGTAGTATGTCAAAAATATATTATTTCCAAATGTATTTGGAAGTTTTGAAGACAATTCCGCGAGTGATTATTTTTTTAGAATTTTAATAATCGCGAGATGCAAATTTCGTTTCCTTCAATTCAAGTTTAGAGCGTCGCCATTTTGTTTCCCGTTAATGAACATCAATTGTTTTATAGTATGTCAAAAATATACTATTTCCAAATGTATTTGGAAGTTTTGAAGGCAATTCCGCAAGTGATTATTTTTTTAGAATTTTAATAATCGCGAGGTGCAAATTTCGTTTCCTTCAATTCAAGTTTAGAGCGTCGCCATTTTGTTTCCCGTTAATGGACATCAATTGTTTTGTAGTATGTCAAAAATATATTATTTATTTCCAAGTGTATTTGGAAGTTTTGAAGGCAATTCCGCAAGTGATTATTTTTTTAGAATTTTAATAATCGCGAGATGCAAATTTCGTTTCCTTCAATTCAAGTTTAGAGCGTTGCCATTTTGTTTCCCGTTAATGGACATCAATTGTTTTGTAGTATGTCAAAAATATATTATTTCCAAATGTATTTGGAAGTTTTGAAGACAATTCCGCGAGTGATTATTTTTTTAGAATTTTAATAATCGCGAGATGCAAATTTCGTTTCCTTCAATTCAAGTTTAGAGCGTCGCCATTTTGTTTCCCGTTAATAGACATCAATTGTTTTGTAGTATGTCAAAAATATATTATTTCCAAATGTATTTGGAAGTTTTGAAGACAATTCCGCGAGTGATTATTTTTTTAGAATTTTAATAATCGCGAGATGCAAATTTCGTTTCCTTCAATTCAAGTTTAGAGCGTCGCCATTTTGTTTCCCGTTAATGGACATCAATTGTTTTGTAGTATGTCAAAAATATATTATTTCCAAGTGTATTTGGAAGTTTTGAAAACAATTCCGCAAGTGATTATTTTTTTAGAATTTTAATAATCGCGAGGTGCACATTTCGTTTTCTGCAATTTAAGTTTAGAGCGTCGCCATTTTGTTTCCCGTTAATGGACATCAATTGTTTTGTAGTATGTCAAAAATATATTATTTTCAAGTGTATTTGGAAGTTTTGAAGGCAATTCCGCAAGTGATTATTTTTTTAGAATTTTAATAATCGCGAGATGCAAATTTCGTTTCCTTCGATTCAAGTTTAGAGCGTCGCCATTTTGTTTCCCGTTAATGGACATCAATTGTTTTGTAGTATGTCAAAAATATATTATTTCCAAGTGTATTCGGAAGTTTTGAAGGCAATTCCGCAAGTGATTATTTTCTTAGAATTTTAATAATCGCGAGATGCAAATTTCGTTTCCTGCAATTTAAGTTTAGAGCGTCGCCATTTTGATTCCCGTTAATGGACATCAATTGTTTTGTAGTATGTCAAAAATATATTATTTCCAAGTGCATTTGGAAGTTTTGAAGGCAATTCCGCAAGTGATTATTTTTTTAGAATTTTAATAATCGCGAGATGCAAATTTCGTTTCCTTCAATTCAAGTTTAGAGCGTTGCCATTTTGTTTCCCGTTAATGGACATCAATTGTTTTGTAGTATGTCAAAAATATATTATTTCCAAATGTATTTGGAAGTTTTGAAGACAATTCCGCAAGTGATTATTTTTTTTAATTTTAATAATCGAGTTATTATCCATTCCATCTTTACGTCAATAACTCATCATTAAAAAATTATTAGGCAAGTTTGTATTCAAACAATCAAAAACACATTCGTCAGATGATTAATAATTACTGTACAGATTGACATATCTCGGTAACAATGATGAATAATTTAGTCCTGAAATAATGCAATAGATCAATGTGAGATAAAACAAATGTGTCGTACAAATTATTAAATAGCATAACATAGCATAACATAACAATATAAAATTCAAATTGGATACAACGGAACGTAGCCATTAATTCATGGGATTGTTTGTGTCTACGTGTACCAAATACAAAATTGAGGCCGACAAGAAGTTAAATAAGGCATGCTCGGGTTTTATTCATGGATCGATTTGAAGTTTGCTCTGCCCCGAGTATATGTAGTATGCAGCATGTACTATCCTATCTATCCGGTAAATGTTTTATAATAATGGTGAGCCCGTATATATAAAGCCGTGCGGTGTATCAGCAGGGCCGACATAAATTACTTATAAATGGGTGGATTGTGTTGTATCATGGCCGCCATAGATATCTATTATGATTTATTGGGCACGGGTTCTATGCATATAGAATTACCAATCTGTAACGAGTTTTAAATGAGGCAACATGGCAGATAAGTTGCCAGCGCCGATAGCGAGCGCCCGCGCCCCGCCATTTTATTTTTGTTTAATGTTTAATGTTTAATGGTCCGCCCGTTACGAACCGAACGGCGTCGCTGCCCGTTTTCGATTACGATCTTTAATTATGCGGTTCTTATTTATTGGCCGCACCATCCGATACATACACATCTCCTCTGCCCATTGTTGCCGTTTTTGGACAAAAGGTTATTAAAACAATTGCGATCTATTGATTGATGATGCTACGTGCTCTGCGTTACGCCAATCTTTAACATGAATCAAAACTATCGGTTATCTTGCGAGCGAACACCCATTTGTATTCTTTCAGTGTAGCTCACTCACTTATACTAACTACTTATACAATTGGGATGTAGTAGTGTGGCTACTATGGGTGAACATGCAAAAGATGCAAGAGCACAGAATGTCTGATCAAATGCGATGATAGCTGAAACTTGTTTGACGTTTTTAGGAATCAATTTGCAAGCGGATTAAAAGGTAGATGTAAGTTTGCATTCGGATAAACTTTATTTATCTTCACTATGAAAACGTTCTGAACGATTTGAAATTATAGCGTTTGTGATACATTGCGATTAGGAACTTTTCAATGAAAAAAATTATCCTTAGCGCGAGTAGTATTTGTTTACGAAGCAAAACTATACATAAGTTCAAATCGTTAAAATGCACTTTGTTGATGTCACACACGTTTTTATGTCTACTTTATATCAATGTCTATTTGATAATGATCCTGTAAGGGTCGAAACTAGTGAAAAACATTTAAAAAAAAAGGTGTGTGATATCAATAAAGTGTGTCTGTGTGTCTGCGTAAAAGTATGTCTGTGTAACAGTGTGTCTGTGTGTCTGCGTAACAGTGTGTCTGTGGGTCTGTGCGTCTGTGTGTCTGTGTTGCCTAATTTCCAAAATCATTTCAAGATATATCTTTATGAAATTTAGTATGGTGTTTTAAGGGAATACAGTGCGTCGATATGGCTAGTTTTAGTAAAAATTCCACTTCCGGTTTAACCGGAAATGACTATAACTTTTCTATTTCAAATGGAACACCCTATTTTTACATCATTTTATTCGTCTTCAAATTCTGAGTTCAGAGATGTATCATAAGTGACCTTTCGGTTATTAGTTTTTTGTTCAAATTCAATTCAAATTTGTTCTTTCTTTAAATTCAATAATTTATGAAGAATACGGTTTTTTTCAAAATCACTTTAGTTTTTAAGTAAACTGACGATAAATATTATTAGAATTTGAAGTATAATTTATCATTTCCATCTTTCATCATTTTTTTGATGATTTTATTTCCAGGAATTTGATTCAGAACTTTTCTTTCGGGACTTTTTTCAGGTGTCTTTCGACTTTTTTATGACTTTTTTCGGGACTTTTCCAAGGCCTCTTTTGAGGACTTTTTTCAGGTGTTTTTGGACTTTTTTATGACTTTTTTTGGGACTTTTCCGAGGCCTCTTTTGAGGACTTTTTTCAGGTGTTTTTGGACTTTTTATGACTTTTTTTCGGGACTTTTCCAAAGCCTCTTTTGAGGACCTTTTTCAGGTGTTTTTGGACTTTTTTATGACTTTTTTCGGGACTTTTCCAAGGCCTCTTTTGAGGACTTTTTTCATGTGTTTTTGGACTTTTTTTGGGGCTTTTCCAAGGCCTCTTTTGAGGACTTTTTTCATGTGTTTTTGGACTTTTTTATGACTTTTTTTTGGGACTTTTCCGAGGCCTCTTTTGAGGACTTTTTTCAGGTGTTTTTGGACTTTTTTATGACTTTTTTTTTCGGGACTTTTCCAAAGCCTCTTTTGAGGACTTTTTTCAGGTGTTTTTAGACTTTTTTATGACTTTTTTCGGGACTTTTCCAAGGCCTCTTTTGAGAACTTTTTTCAGATGACTTTTTCGGGACTTTTCCAAGGCCTCTTTTGAGGACTTTTTTCATGTGTTTTTGGACTTTTTTATGACTTTTTTTTGGGACTTTTCCGAGGCCTCTTTTGAGGACTTTTTTCAGGTGTTTTTGGACTTTTTTATGACTTTTTTTTTCGGGACTTTTCCAAAGCCTCTTTTGAGGACTTTTTTCAGGTGTTTTTAGACTTTTTTATGACTTTTTTTCAGGACTTTTCCAAGGCCTCTTTTAAGGACTTTTTACTGGACATTTTTATCTAAACTTTATTTTCAGGACTCTTTTCAAAGAAATTTTCGATACTTCATTTTTGGGATTAATGAAATATATAACAACAATTGTCACCGACTTGAAACCTTGAAACCTTATAAATTTACTCAAAACAAGAAATTTTGGAAACATCCATGAGCTTGAAAAAAAATATAAATAAAATTGCCACTGTCTTGAAACTTCCGAAAATTACTTAAAAGATGGTACCCACTGATATTTAGTGAAAACCATAAACGTCCCAACCCAAAATTTTGTGAAAATCTAATGCAAACTGAACGTTTGTATATTCAAGAAAATTTGCATCAACATCCTCGAGCTTGAAAAAATATAAATAAAATTGCCACTGTCTTGAAACTTTCCAAAATTACTAAAAATATAGTGCCCAATAATATTTAGTAAAAACCATAAACGTCCAAACTCAAAATTTTGAGAAAATCTTACGCAAATTGAACGTTTGTATATTCAAAAAAACTTGCATACATTCTCGAGCTTGAAAAAAATATAAATAAAATTGCCACTGTCTTGAAACTTTCCAAAATTACTTAAAATTTGAGAAAATCTTATGCAAACTGAACGTTCGTATATTCTAGAAAATTTGCATACATTCTCGAGCTTGAAAAAAAATTAAATAAAATTTCCACAGTCTTGAAACTTTCCAAAATTACTTAAAATATAGTACCTAATAATATTTAGTAAAAACCATAAACATCCAAACTCAAAAATTTGAGAAAATCTTATGCAAACTGAACGTTTGTATATTCAAGAAAATTTGCATACATTCTCGAGCTTGAAAAAAATATAAATAAAATTGCCACTGTCTTGAAACTTTCCAAAATTACTTAAAATATAGTACCCAATAATATTTAGTAAAAACCATAAACATTCAAACTCAAAATTTTGAGAAAATCTTACGCAAATTGAACGGTTGTATATTCAAAAAAACTTGCGTACATTCTCGAGCTTGAAAAAAATATAAATAAAATTTCCACTGTCTTGAAACTTTCCAAAATTACTTAAAATATAGTACCCAATAATATTTAGTAAAAACCATAAACGTCTAAACTCAAAATGTTGAGAAAATCTTACGCAAACTGAACGTTCGTATATTCAAGAAAATTTGCATACATTCTCGAGCTTGAAAAAAATATAGATAAAATTGCCACTGTCTTGAAACTTTAAAGATTTAATCTCAGACATGACTGCTATGTTTCCCTCTCTCTCAGGCATGGCCAACTCAGCAACAATTACACCTTATTATTAAGCATAGAATAACACGCCGAGTGATATTTGTTTTTCATATTTCCATGATTATTCTGGAATGTGGATTTGCAGAGACGATGTTTTATAATCATTGTTTATTGTTGATAACATTAACAATACAGAAACTAAACTTAACTAGCGTGGGGTTAATGCCGACGTAAGAACATTGCCGACCTAATATATTTGAACAATTTTAATGGAATCGAGGTTTCTATAGTTGCATTAGCAAGATCTTCTCATTCCGGTGGAGTCTTCTGATGTTTTTGGGGCATTCGTATTTAACCATTTAATTAGCGTTAATGTATCTGTCAAATTATGCAAAAGCGCTGATGATGATAACGTGAAAATTTGGAACTAATTCGCCGGCAGTTTTTCCTGTATTATTTTACTAGTACTTCTACATTTTCAAATTATGAAAAAGCGCTGATGGCGCTGACGTGAATTATTATTTTACAGCTTACAGTTTCATAAAGTGCTGATCTTACGTTTGAAGAGAAAATAGCTTCATCTCAGTAATCATTAAGAATTGTACAACTAAACTTCTAAAATTCTAACCTTCTAAAACACCTTAAATTATCCGTTTAGATTGTTTCAGTGAAGGCAAAATAAAACGGCAAGTCGGGAGACAATTGGTCGCGGTCGGGAATTAATCATTTCCAAGAGAAACCCCAAGAATGGTGTACATCTAGCGAAAAGCATTGGTGTGCAATTAACCGTGGAAAAAAAAGGAACGGTCCCATTGTGTCGCGGTGGAGCCGTTTTGATACAATCGAAATTCTTTTTGTGTCCTTTTCGCTTATCCTCGCATATCCATCCGCATTCTGGGTCCGGCTCGCAGCATTCTAATCCTGCACACAGTAATTTGCGTATAAAAAGCCGACATAACTGCGTCCCATTTCGTATTATATCTCCCTTAGGATATATATATATATATATATATATATATATATATATATATATATATATATAAACTACCACATGGTGCACTGTCCGAGACTATCTTCATCGATCTCTGGTCTACAACGGCTATTGTTTTTCCACATCACGCTTTTATCTACAGCACCGCACACGGACGTGCATAAACTTACTTTCGTGTTGTGGATGATGGGGTACACGAAAAAGCTCTATTACATTAGCCTACGCCCATAAAAGCAAAATCGTAATGGGTATGATAATGATACTGCCCGATATCATGGAAATCATTATCACGATTGCCATCAAATCACATTTTCGAAAATATACCTTTAACATAATAATTCCACAAATTTATTTTTACGATATGAAGAAGTCGTTCGTTAATCTTGATTTAATCGGATTTAACAATTATATAAATAGCTCAAAGTTTCAATTACTTAGGGCTGAAGAGATGTTGCTATCTTGGTGGAAATACCATCCATTAATATTTGGGAGGGTAATTTAATACGAAATACGTTGTAGTGTCTCCGGCGACGTGTTTTCAGTCCCCTCTCTCTGTTCCGTGCATGGATTGTTGTAAATGGAGGAGGCCCAGTCCGAGCAAACATATCCTGTGGCATTCCTAAATAATGGATCCCATGTATCAAGTTCCAGAGATAATACGGGATGCGTGCTTAGGAGAAACCTTGAACGGGTCTTTATTATCCTGTCAAATTACAGGCGCAGTACGTTCACTGCTTACAGATGAAAGAAAACTATTCCGTTTCGTTCCTTCATTGCGCAGACACTTTTCACGCCATTCTATTCGTGTAATTGTCCGACTCTCCGTCGACCCAACTTCCTCGAAAAAGGAAAAAGAAAACGACCACCACGTTTAACACTGTTTCTAACGTCGTTTCATGTACTTCTAAAATAGTACCTCAGTAAAACCATTTACCTACAAATACTTTTTCTTGTGTAGAATATACGGCCGGTTGTAAATCGTAATGTGACAGCGACTGTCACTTTTTAGAGAAAAATGAAATATCCGCCATTATGATTTCATGGCAAACCTTTGTTTTTAATCCAAAATAATTGCAATGTTTTTACTTTCTCCGTTACGAAGTACGAGAAAGTATTGTGATCGTGATTTTTTTTTCAAAAATTTTTTTTACGGAAATATCCGTTTTGGGGTCCCTAGATGCCATTTCAACAATTTGGAAAAAAAAAATTGTGTCTGTGTGTGTGTCTGCGTGTGTGTGTGTGTGTGTGTGTGTGTGTGTGTGTGTGTGTGTGTGTGTGTGTGTGTGTGTGTGTGTGTGTGTGTGTGTGTGTGTGTGTGTGTGTGTGTGTGTGTGTGTGTGTGTGTGTGTGTGTGTGTGTGTGTGTGTGTGTGTGTGTGTGTGTGTGTGTGTGTGTGTGTGTGTGTGTGTGTGTGTGTGTGTGTGTGTGTGTGTGTGTGTGTGTGTGTGTGTGTGTGTGTGTGTATGTCCCCACATATTTGTGGCACTTTGTGTGTGCTACATCCTGAATTGTGGCGGAGGCGCGTTCTTGTGGCACCTTACCCTCCGTGCCACAAGTACATTCGGCTATTTCTCCATTGCTTCATATGTCACACTTACGACATTTAGTACCAATGTTAAAGAAGATCAGATTATTTCAGTTATCTATACGAAAATTCTCTAAAATCATTCTCACGAAAGTTATGATACCTTAAAAATAATTGTGTGTATGACGCCACATCATGGGTACCGATCATGTGTGCTACACACCAAATTGTGACAACCCTTGTTGGTAGCGCCACCTGGAACAAAATATGCTGCGTTGCCGACCTATCCCACATACCTACCGAGGGGATCGCATTGTTTGCTCAATTCTCGGGTTGGAAATAGATTTACAGTTGGCGTTAGGACTTGCAGTGTCCATTCATAAATATTTCAATTAAATAAATAACATAAATTATTAATAAATAAATATTGAAATATTAAAATATTAATGAAATAAGAAATTGTGAGTAGAGAAATTAATTAAATTAATAACAGTAATTATTAATAAATAAATAAAAATTGAATTATTTATGAAACATAAAATTGCAAACAGAGAAATAAAATGTACAATTAAATGTTAAAAATGCACGGAATTTCTTGTAATTGTCTAAATTATTATTGTTCTTGACAATTAATACCCAACTTAAATTGATTTTTTTGTTCCCACTTTACTTGAATTACAGTTAAAATTATGCATAAATTATGCAAATTCACCAAATTAAATAGCATTTATTTATATTAATTTATTGGATTCTGTTTTAAAGTTTAAACGGGTTCGGGATGATAAAATGATACAAATATTATTACAATCTTTATATGTATATAAAAAGTGCATGTAATATAATTTATTTCGGATTCAATTAACAAAATTTTCCCACTTTCTTTGAATTTTTAATTTTATCTATATGATTTTTAACACAAAATTTAATGTCAGTCCAACCGCGTGAAGATAATATAGAATTGCTATTCATACATTTTATGCAGTTTACTTTTCCTGGTACAGTATTTCTTTTTATGTGCGTTGCAAAAAACTTCAACACTGCTCCTTTCTCTGCACTAGAGCATTATACATCATATTAAGGATACAAATAGTTTATGATTAATTTTGAAATAGCACTAAACAATATTAATAAATATCATTACCTGAACATGTACGGGGAACAGGTACTTGAGTCGATACTTATATTAAAAAAAAATATTTTTTTTAATGGAATAAAACATGTTTAAATAATTCTAATTAATCCCATCATATAGAAAAATAATTGATTTATATTACTAACAAAAATTTGCTTCAAAGTTATATGATAAAATATACATTAACACAAGGTAAAAGTTTTAGCATGTAAAATCCTATGGCCCACGATAAAAAACATACTGTATATCTAACGGTCAATCCATGTCAAATCAACCAATGATAGTCGCTAATTTTTTTTTATTTTCCAGAAGTTTTAGCTATTTTTTAAATTTCTAACCAAAAAGCTAATAAAGTCTCAGTGATGAAATTTTAACCACTTAGTATAACACCATTAAAGAACGTTTTGTGAAAATATTGGGTTTTTAAAGTGTGTCCCTTCCGAGATATTTCAGATCGAAAATACCTGATTTTAGGAAAATTGCAATATTTGAAGACCCTTTAAAAAAGGATGTAACTCTCTGGCCTGATACTTTTTAGGGAAGTAGTATACTATAGACACTATATCCACAAAAAATGAATTTGAGTCTTCGTTTTATCTTTAACACTTTTAATTTTTAAAGAGAAGCTTTTTATTTTGGAAACGTTAACATTTACCTATTTTCTGCTAATTTACAATTTAGTATAGGCCTATATATATATATATATATATATATATATATACTTAACAGAAAAAATTGTACATTTTATGTTCTTTAACATGGTTTCTTTTTGAACCAAATATCTCCAAAAACCGAGGAGCTACAGAGTTTAACGTAAATCTCTACAAAATGCAAAATAGGCTGACCCACCAATACAAAATGGCTGTTCACAAAAAAAAACTGAACATCTGAAAAATTAATGCATAGCTGTTTTCAACTCTCTGAATATACTACAACATAGGTAAAAAAACGAAAATAAATAAATTTTGTCAGAGACCTTTTCAAATTAAATTGGTTGATTTGATTGACCCCTAAGAATTTTTAGTGATAATCTAAAGACAATAATCAAACAAACTGTTTTAAAAATATGTTTACTTCTTAAAAATAATATTTATTGTTTCAAAATTGTCTAACAATAAGTAAGAAGTTCGTTTGAAATGCATCTCCCTAAATATATGTTCATGAACGCTGGAATATTTAGGTTGGTTCATATACTTACATGTTTGTTTGCAAAATATTAGGAAAAGTTGATAAAAACCAAAGAAAATATGAGCGATTAGATTTTTCACCATAATTGCTTTGAATAGTATGAGAGTGCTGTCTTTATTCTGACAACAATTAAAATGTAACTCATTCTAATTTGGTTTCTGTATCGAATAGAAAATTCAGCAATGTACATTGGTGATTTACATTGTATTTATATGTTTATGCAAACTCCTGCTTCCCATACAGATGGCAAAAAAAGGCAATAGCATAACAAAAAACGTGTATTGTAACTTGTTACTCAAGAGTGAAAAAATAAAATTAAAATATTTGGGATTTCACACGAGTTACCGCGCTTGTCATCAATTGAAAATCTATAAATAGATTGTTAATAATTTTCTTAAAATACAATCCGGAATGAATTTTGAGTAAATTTTCAAATCGATGGTAATTATTATTACATTTTTTCACTTAAATTATTACAGATTTTCAAGAACTTATACTTTATTCTCATGGATTTATCCCACAACTTGCGGATGGGGTGTTTGCAGGTTTTTATGGATTAATAATTATAATTAATTTTTAGTAAATTTATAAAGTTTATAGGAGAGACATATTTCATTTCATTTTTTCATTTGAATGGCAAAAATATTGTTATTTTCAAATAACAACCTACCTTGTTGTTTACTTTTTAGATAGAGCATTTTTAACTACAATACAATACTATTTTTTCTCCACGACCACTGTAGAATTTAAGCATTCTGAAATCAATTTTGATCATAGAACGTACACATTCTCACTCTTGTTATGGATCAAAATAAAATGCACTTATGCGTTTTGCATGTAATTCATTCCATAATAACTAATGGAATGAATATTCTCACACCGTTTCGAATAAAACAATTAGCCTTGGATATCACAATTGTCAAAATACTATAAACATAACCACAAACGCGATAATAAAACGTAAGTTCTTTGTGTTAATTATAATTAATATACTAATACAATAATTATTGTATTAGTCTATTTTATCTGGTCGAGGAGAAAGTATAGTCTACTACTAGGTAAGAATGGAAATTCTGATGCTAGTCCACTCGCATCGAATTTCCATTTTAACCTTGTTACAGAGTATACTATTATACCCTCGCCTAAGGCATTTTTCAAGTTAATTTGACTAAAATAAGCGCTGCGTGTCTAAAATTTGTCGCATAATAACATTTTTTTTTAAATTATTTACCAAATTCAGTATTGCATCAAACTAAAGTTGATTATTTTGTTGCTATAACAATACACTTTTTTATTCTTTATAGAGATTTTTCTCTAGTAATTTTTTTTAAGTTGCATTATTAGAAATTTTTTGAGTAATTTCGTTTTGAAAATAAAAGCAACAGTGCGTTGTCCTAGCAACAAAACGATAAGTTCCAACGAATATCCAACATCATCACTAAACGCATTATTAAATTCCAAAGAACTTGTATACAAATCATTTTCGGATTCGGTAAATAAAATAAAAGTAAAGTCATTACGCAAAACCCTGACCGCTTATTTAGTCGATTTTTTTTTTGAAAATGTTATTGTATTTGCAACCACATTTAATTGATGAAAATAACATTTTCTCATACCAGATTTACATTCCTTCCTTACAATTAGTTCAGTGATTTTTTAATTAAATTACGTTCATAAAACTCACATAAATGGATATTTTGTATATGCTGCACTGTCAAATAAGCTCCAATTATGTGTCTAATATTAATTTCTTGGTTTATTTGATCCATTCTCATTTTACTGTAAATGTGTAAATGTTGTTATGTGTTAATTGCTATTGTGTGTTAGTTTGGACCGGATATTGGGATGTGATGCATTCATTCGACGAATTCCTTTTAACATTTAAAGAGACGGTCCAAAACAGGTAGAACACTTGGGGGTGACGAATGCTAACATCTGCGAAAGATAAATATTTGAGGCCTGGCTCCTACTTCTATACATATTTAAAAATAGACTTTTATTATTGCTATTTAAATTAATAACTTTCTGTAATTTTCTTGCTCTTTCAAACTGAATTTCAATGGCTATTGTAATGCACGCTAGAGAAATAAATCTTCGATTTTTTTATTACGTCCATTTTCTCAATAAAACTTTATTCATACATTTCTTATAGATTTTAATATAGAAATAAATACCAATCAATAATAATAACTTACTACAAAAAATAATGTTGGTAAAAATCAAACTATTATCTTTTAATTTTTATGCTATTAAGGAATTCATTATTTTTTGCTGCCCAAAACAGCGAATGGATAAAATAAACCATGAAATGAACATTAGATACATAATTTGCGAATATTTGAACGTGTGAAATACCCGAAATGTCCATTTATGTGACGTTTATAAATTCAAAACTTACTAAAGTAAGGAGATATTGTAAATCTAAAAAAAATATGACTTACATCTACATTCAAATCCTTATTTCGAATAACTCTATCGACTTTTTTCTGACTACATAGTTTCGACAAATAAGTGTGTCAGTTTCGGACATAATAATTTTTTAAATGAGAACCGAAACTTTCAAATGACGAGTGTATCCTAAAATAAGTTTTTCAAAGCAAAAATTTTGTAAATCAGGGCTTGACGTTACTAATATGGCGGAATCGTAAGTGGTTTTTTCTACCGTTTGTATACTCATGACTTTACTAGTTTAGAGTTTTTCGAACAATTTTAAATTGTATATAACATTTACTAAATTAAAAATTGGTGGTTAAATAATAGCCTAAATTATACTATTTCAAGTAACGTTCGATGATTTTATAAACTTATATTTGCCTGAGCTATAAATCTGAGATATTTTTTCAGCTAAATCGCCGGAAATAAATAATGAATACCAATATAATATTTAATAAAAAATGTATTGGTTTTGATTTTCAAAAGTAAACTGATTTTTCTTCGAATAATGAATAATGCATAATTTACGGTATTAAACCTGTATTTGATAATCCTTTTGTGCCGTAAATTGTGTGTGTAATAGAGAAAAGTTAGACAGAACAACATAATGACAAATCTTTTTTTTTTCATTTTAAAATTTAATTTGAATTCATAAATTTTAGAATAATTTGCCTAATATTATAAACATAGTAAGATATGCTAAATTTGCGAAGTAAAAAAAATATAAATTGTGTTAATTGTGAGTTAAAATTATAAAACGTATCGGGAAGCAGCTGAAATATTTAATAAGAAACATCCAGACACAAATGTACATACAATAATTAATATTTTGAAATGAAAATAATTAAAACATATGGATATGTTAAAAATAAATTAAATAACAAACGTCGATAACTGAGGACTTTAAAGTGAGGACTTTAAATGTAATGTTATCTACAATAGAATATATTAAATATTAGCTGCGCAAAAGGGTAAAGATATGATGGCAAATATTTTGAAAGCACACAAATTCCACCCATATAAACCACATTAAAACCTAGAGATTATGTTAGTGGTTTCAATTTTTGTTCTCTTATCCAAGGAGAGTTAGAAGAGCATCCATTTTGGGTTAGAATAATCATGTTTGAAGATGAAGCTTCATTTAATTCAAATGGTACAGTGAGTTCCCAAAATTGTCGATGATGGAATGACCTTCAACCCTAACTAACTAACGAAATAAATATTCATTACTGTAGTATTGTGTACATTTTTATCTGGATGTTTGTTATAATATATTTCAGCTGCTTCCCGATACGTTTTATAATTTTCAATCACAATTAATACAATTTCTATTTTTTCTCCAAACTCAATGTCACCGGAATTACTATTCATTTATAATGTTTAAATAATATCTGATGTTTAATGACAGACCTGTCACTGTCATTTCAACATTTGAAATATCAATGTGCATGTATCACTGTAGAGAAAAAGAAAAATTACAAAATCTTATTTTTAGCAACAGGTATACATGACTGTATGATTGAACCCAGTTTTCAATTCTAAATAACTTTTCTTTATAACAGTTCTTGATATTGTCAAAAATAAAGGTACTTTATTCTGGAACAAAATTCATATTTTCACACAAACTCCGTATATGACCAAAAAAATTTGACAGCTGATGGTTGCATTTTAGGTTTTGGACCATGCAGAACTTTTTATAAAGAATAACTTTTTTCCTAAAATTAATTTTCAAATGGGATGGTTGAGAAGCTGCAAACTAATATCATTTATTACAATGCAAAAAAAAAATTAAATATATTGATACCAACATAAGCACAACTTATAAGATGAATTGATATGTAGTGTATTTTTTACTGTGAACTTTTAAAGTTTTCATATTAAGTTTTAAGTGGTACTATATTAAAATTTAATTATTTAACTGTTGATATGTTAACTTTGATAACCGAAATACGAGAAAATGTAATTCATGTCAATGTCATTTTCCTAAAAATTAAACAAAAACCTATGAATTACAATCTATTGTCTGTTATAAAAATGTTCTAATTATAAGAACAATCAGTTCGCTGTAAAAAGATAAAATTTTAATATGGATTTTAAGCAAATATTTTCATATGTTAAAATATGGTCCAAAAGTTAATTTGCAAAATCTTAACGGCCGTGGTAATAAAATACACGGCATATTATAACATACCCCCTAAAAGCATAATCTATTAATAATATATCATCTAAACCTATAATTTGACTAAATTACAATGTTCGAAAGACATTTATTAGCAAAATATGTAAATTTAGAAAAACAAATTGAAATTGTATTTAATTAAAATATTTGATACAATTAAAATTATTTACCGTTTTGTGCCAGTTATTGAATTCAAATCACATAAATTCAATGGGCAATTGACTCTTAGCTCGATTCGTACTAGATGATACTTGTAATAATCATAATACTGAAATAAAATTGCAACGGATATGCCCGTGTGTCACATCACTGAAATCAGCTAAAAAAATCTGATTTAAATATGTATATATCATAAATTGTGCCCACAATGAAAACGAAAGCTAAGTGTAAAAAAACAAAAACTAACCCTGTAGATAAAAATCGTTCGCCATTTGAGAAGACGTAAAAAGATGCCGTAGGAACGTTTTTACGAAATTACGATTTACACTTCTTTCCAAACTGCAGAGAAACCGTTAAAATAATTTAAATGTTAAAGCAGATTATTAATCAACATAAAATTCTGCAAAAGTGTCGAATTTAAACCTACCCTCTATTTCCTATAATAAGCTATATCCCCATACTCGCCCTCGAATTTCAATCACCCTTTATATTTCACCCGATAGCTGACGAGGCAATTCAAGTACAATTACTCAAAATATAGCTTTAAAACATTTTCGCATATTCTGTTATATTTTTTATACCAGAAAAGTTTTAAATGTATAAACCTCACTAAAGACGGTTGTAACATAATTAGTATTATCAACCTACCTAAAATAACTGGATGTAACAATAGTTTCAAAAAGGCCAATAATTTTAATCCTATTACAAAAGTTTGCTGTAAAAGTTGTGAGCTTTCATACATTTAAAACATCAAGAGACTATTTTTATTGTCCCAACAGAAATCTTGGAGCATGTCAAGCACAAACATAAAAAATCACTTTTTGTCAAGGTTATTTAATTAAGCCATGCATATTCTAAAGCTATGCTTATTCTAAAATATTTATTTTACCATTTTTCAATTAGTTTATAAGGCACATTTTGATCATAAACCCAAACTTAAAATGTTTGTACAATAAAATTAGGTTAAATTATTAGTTCAAAGGGTATGGTTTAATACTCGTTTTTTTATAGATATTATATAAATTTATGGTTTCATCGTACAAATCCTTGTCGTGTGGGACCCAAAAATATTTATGGGGGCCTATTTAGGTTATTGGAGAGATAATTTCGGAAAAATTGTATTGTCATGCTCCGCTGTTTATAATTATTTAAATCCGAAGGGTAAGTACATAAGAAATCATTCTCGTTTTTCTCCTGTGCTAAGTTCCTTTATTATCCAGTAACCAATATTTATAAATTATTGTTTTCTGTGGTTACATACAAAAGTGTTTTAAAAGGATAACAGACAAGAGTTTGCTAATATGCATAATTATGTAATATTAACGTGATTATTTCCGTTTTTGGCCTCTTCAACTACCATTTTTTGACTTCGATTTCGTTCTGAGCCGAAACTTTGTGATGGTTATAAATTTAAAAAAACATATAAATAAGGAGTCTAAATCTAGTTCATAGCGTAGCTTTGAGTGGTTTATCTTTCAAATTGTATTAACAAAAAAAGTCATTGCTTCAATTTGTGGATATTATTTTTATTTCCTTAATTTGAAAGTTAATACAGACATTTTCATATTTATTTTCAAAAACAAAACTCTCATTAGCGTAATGAAATTGATTTGCCAAAGGCAATAAACTTTACATGTGGAAACATTTTGGGGGTTATTAATATTTTGAAAAAATGATGGGATGTTCAAATTCAATTTTTGAACATGGTAAGGAAATTACAAACATACGTTAGCCCTTATGATAAAATTGACACTGACAAATTGATTTCATGACATTACCAGTGTTTCGTTTTCGGCATTGAATATGAAAATTATAAATTTAATTTATCTTGAATTTGATACTATTTTAAATTGAAAATTCACGTGACTTTTAAACGTTTAATTGTAAAAAACTGTAAGAAAAATAATATTTGTCTACCTTTTAAATTAAAAGGGAAAAAAGGTTTAAAAAACTACAAGAGCTTAAAACAACTGAAAACGGAAATTTTTCCTCACGAAGATACTTCACGATTTATAAATGAGGATTATATTCAAGATAAAATAATTCTAGATTTAAATATTATTCACGTTAAATCTTTATATTGAAACTGCATTTTTAGTGTTTATAGTACTAGGAAAGTTGTATTTTCAAACATTTATAATATCCAGATGTCGGCATTGTTCGTCTCAGCAGTCGAAAGCAGGTACCAAGCGTCCCTTTAAATTTTTAAAAGGAATTCCTAGAAAAGAGGACAGACGACTCATTTCAAAATCCGGTTCAAACCAATATCATTCATATTGTTTATTCTGGAGACTTCCACTTCTTTATACATGTTGAGTAATATAATAAAACACTTTTCACTTTGTTTTGTATAACATGGTAATATATTCAAATTGAACCGGATGAGAAATGCTTGTTTTATTTTCATGTTTGAAAATGGTAGGCGTTGTTAGCGAAACATATTATACAACATAATTCATATTTTATTTATCCTTCGAGTATATTCAAATTCTAAATAGTATTTCTCATTATCTCTATAGTTGTGGTTTTTATAGTCGTTTGTAGCGATACTTGCCGCTACATAGTAAATTTTATACACAAAACATATAACTTTTAAAAGTAACCTGATAAATTATAAATACATTCATGAATCTTTTAAATAACTTATAATCCTTAATAAATGAACCATTTATGTTAATACTATAATTCATAGAAGTATATTTTTTTAAGTAAACAGAAGTTTTTCAATATATCGAAATTTTGTAAGTGATAAAAGAAAATCATTCGTTGTAGATAATTAAGAGAAACATCTTATTTTTAATTGTTACAATAATACAAATGAGTGAAATAAGTAGAGTTTATACTATATTTAATGGTAATGCATATCTATAGTATAGATCTTTATTTAATAAAAAAATTATCAAGTTGACTTTGATTTTAAAATACTTCATATGGAAAACGTTTCCCGACATTTGCGATGAAATTCCTTTTTTCTCCGAAATTTTGTTATGCAATGTGTAATTTTTTTTACACCAATGAAAAATTTAGAGTTTTGGCTGTACAACGCCGTAATTTTTTTAGGGGGGTGCCATTTGAAATTTTCGGAAAAAATGACAACATGCGAAGATCAATAAAAAATTATTTTTTTTCCATAAATTACCCGAAAAAAAATTATGTGAAGGTACACGAGGTCTTAACCTGTACCTCAATTCAAAATTTAGGCGCCGGCGTCAATTAGTTTCTCTACAAAAAAATCTCAAAAATGGGGCGCAATTTTGAAAGAAAGGGTTATAACAGCGAAACCGCTAAAGTGAAGGGTATAACATGTTAGATAAAAAAATAAGTACTCGTCGAGCACTTTCCAAATCTGCAATAAAAAATAGGGCATTCCATTTAAAAAAACATAAGTTTGGTACGCCACTGGAGTACGGCACGCCACTGATGATTAGAAATATTTTTGAAACATAGCGACGGTAACTATGCACCACTTTGTTCTTAGATTTTTTTCGATAGCTTTTATCGTAAAGGAGCTATGATCCGAGGCGTCTTAAGTGCCACACCCTGTATATATATATATATATATATACATATATATATTTATATATATAAACATGCAAATGATATTTGGGGTCTACCAGAATTCAGTTACACCCGGTATATAAGATACAAATTGCAATATTGTGCTTAATGTTAAAAATCTTGAATCTGAATCTTTATGTTTTATTTTAATTCATTTAATTACTTATATTTTATTTATTTATTTATTTGGTATTACATTTTTATTTTATTATCTATTGGAAGCGTTGCGCGGGCAAGAAAATGCGTGACAAGGACTTTCTTTGCAAATTATAAGACGGTCACATCTCCACGGCAACATTGCTTTTCACACACTTACACACATTTTCATGGCATGCAATATTAGTGGCACCATAAATTGATACCAGTCATATTTGTGACACCATGTGTTAACTTTTCACGTTTCATAATATTTGTGGCACATTTAATTTTTTTGCAATAACTTTTGTTATATGGAGGGTATCGTAAAATTAACCACATATTCAGAAATAATGGAAAGAAGCGCAGCGGAACGACAGTATCTTAACAAAAGCGCCACAAATGGGGATATATCATGCGGTGCCACAAATATGTAGGGACGTGTATGTGTGTGTGTGTGTGTGTGTGTGTGTGTGTGTGTGTGTGTGTGTGCGTGTGTGTCTGTCTGTGTGCGCTGTATCTCAAAAACCAATAGAGCAATTGATATGAAACTTTGAACATACGTCTTATTTGATAATCCGAAGAACTGAAAAGCTTTTGGTAAAATTTCGTACACCGGAAGTGGGTGTTTACCTTAACTGTTTTTTGTTTTTTGCCAAAATTTTCTTAAATATAAAAAATATCACGAAAACATTTAAACAAACATCGAAGACAACAAAGAAATGAATAGCTTTTGCTTGAAAATATTTTTCATAAAATCATTGCTATTCGAGAAAAAAATTTATTAATTTTTTTTAATTTTTGGTTTATAATTATGAAACGATAATACTTACAGCAATTTTATGTGAATAATAATTGTAGAGAATGCCAAAATGAACAACTTCTAAAGAATAAGTTTTTTTCGAAAACTCGTTAGTTTTCGAGTAAACCTAGTTTTTGAATTTGAAGTATAATTTTTCCATCTTTCATGATTTTGACGTTTTAAACGTCAGTTTCATCCAAATTTACGCAACGCTCGATGTACATTTAAAATATGATTTCACTTGAAAATAAACCCATGAAAACGTAAATATAAAGTCGGAGAAAGTAACATGATGGCCTCATCACCATTTTTTGCAAATATTCTGCGGAAATTATTGTATAAGGTACCAAATAATTCAGCTTAAAATTTTTTAAAAATAATGTAAGAAGACCGATGCTGTCAAATAATTAGGGGAGTCAATATTAATACATTTCAAATTTTACATGTAAATCCCTATGGCCCGTTTGACAATTCATCACCCTGTTTTTATTCAAAAATCAATTGTTATATTATTACAATTATCACACTTCAAGAAAAATTCACAAGTTTAATAACACTTGCTGCACCGGAAGAAAACCAACGCTTTTTCAAATTTAGAGTGCCAAAATTGAAATGAATGATTACTGAAAAAAACTGACTAAAGAACGTCTTTGAATTTTCTAAAATTTGAACGCCCAGGCATTTATAAACAATTTTATACTTTTAAGCTTCGAATTTAGAAAAATCGACGCATTTTTTAAATTTCAGCTCTAAATATAGTCTATCCTAGATTTTTAATAGACTCTAAAAGTAGGTGACAAACGTGCTTCTGGAAGGAGGTCCAATACTTTTTAAATAACTTTATAAAAAGTAGAAGTATTTTCTAAAATCTACGTTTTCTCGAATTTTGAGTGCCGAAAATGAGCATTGTTAATTATTGGAAAAACAAGCGTAGGTTTTTTTAAAAATGAAAAAGCCCAATAATTTTTGAATACTATTATAAAACTTGAAAGTCTGCATGGCTGTTTAGATATTTGTACCAAAAAAACAATTATTTTTAGATAAATTTAATAAAATGAAATTTAAAAAAAAGAGAATAAAAAGGGCTACAAATTTAGTAAAATAAAAACAAAATGGTTTCCATTAAAAAAATGTCTATGACGTAATACGTGAAAGACTAGTCACGTCATACTATTTTTGAAGGCGCTAAAAAGTGCAGAATAAAAAATAAAAATCGACCTGTCCGAGGATTTTGTTCTGGTACTTTGATTTCATAAATACCGAATTTGTTCCAGTTGAAGTTTCCACCCTGTACATTAAAAAAAAACAAACTATACTCATGGAAAATCGAAAAAGTTTGGGTACCACTGCCTTAACGTTTTTATAATCCATATATTATCTAAATTTGACACAGGTTATTTCTAAAATCAGTAATTCTCGTTGAATTATTTTTTTTCTTGTTGAAAATTTGAAGGGGCTCTACACTAGAATTGAAGGAAACGAAATTAGCATCTTACGATTATTAAAATTCTAAAGAAATAATCACATGCGTAATTGTCTTCAATACTTCCAAATACACTTGGAAAAAATATATTTTTGACATACTACCAAACAATTGATGTCCACAAACTGGAAACATAATGGCGACGCTCTACGCTAGAATTGAAGGAAACGAAATTTGCATCTCGCGATTATTAAAATTCTAAAAAAATAATCACTTGCGGAATTACCTTCAAAACTTCCAAATACACTTGGAAATAATATATTTTTGACATACTACAAAACAATTGATGTCCATTAACGGGAAACAAAATGGCGACGCTCTAAACTTAAAATTGCAGGAAACGAAATTTGCACCTCGCAATTATTAAAATTCTAAAAAAATAATCACTTGCAGAATTGTCTTCAAAACTTCCAAATACACTTGGAAATAATATATTTTTGACATACTACAAAACAATTGATGTCCATTAACGGGAAACAAAATGGCGACGCTCTAAACTTAAAATTGCAGGAAACGAAATTTGCACCTCGCGATTATTAAAATTCTAAAAAAATAATCACTTGCGGAATTGCCTTCAAAACTTACAAATACACTTGGAAATAATATATTTTTGACATACTACAAAACAATTGATGTCCATTAACGGGAAACAAAATGGCGACGCTCTAAACTTAAATTGCAGGAAACGAAATTTGCACCTCCCGGTTATTAAAATTCTGAAAAAATAATCACTTGCTGGATTGCCTTCATAACTTCCAAATACACTTGGAAATAATATATTTTTGACATACTAGAAAACAATTCCACAAATTGGAAATATTGGCTACATGAAATTTAAAGTTTGAATGAGAACCTTCAAGTTTCTTAATCTCCGCAAAGTTGACTTATGTAGTTTTAAGTCACCTTACCCCCAAATTTTTAGATGATTTAAGCCATCTCCAAGAATTGAAAATGCATCCGCCCACGCAAAATAACCATCGCCCCCCCAAAAGTGAATTGTAAGATAATCGCCCAATTTTAAATATCGATCGCCCACGTTGAGAAACACTGCCCTAAACGAATAAATAACGATGAAAATCTTTACTAGTTTTTGAGATACAGTGCCCGCAGACTCACAGACATTTTGAAAAAATGGTCGGTATCATCTTGGAGGACGTCAGCTACCATTGAAATTTCAAATATTCGGAAACGGTACTTGTAAAAAATCTGGTCGAATCGTTTTGAATAAACCACGTACGTTTAATTATTTCGTGGGCGAATGTGTTATTGTAAGAAGGCACGTGAAGCTGTTCAAAATTAATCACGGCCGCTTTCAGTTTCATTTCACATATTTTACATGCGGCGGCGGTAAAAAACGCGACGGAAGGAGCGGATTCGCGTCCGTTTCGCTCGCACCCGTACTCGCACGTACAACTGGGCCCATTAAAAATGAATGCATCAATTCATGCAAGTAAAGAAGTGCTCGGCGAATGGTTAATGGAAAATTTATTCACCGCACGGACCCGCGTCCGTATCATTCTATAATTTAGATTAAATTCCGCCGTTCATTGTCCGCGTTCCATATTCAGACCTCCTTGCGATAAAATATGATTTCGGCGTCCGATTTATCGGAACTCGCCGCTGACTGAAGTGAAGCCTTCCTTTCGCGGAGGATAAATTCAATTAAGAGCGAGTGCCAGTTTTCCCTTTTGCCAACGATGAATGGATGCGGCTTCTCGAAGAAGACCCACACACATAACTAACAATTGCAAACTCGAACGCCACATTTCTATTACGGATTGTAATTTCCCATCTGCGATTTTAATCGCGACTTAAAAGGTAACTGGCGCTTTGTATGAAAGCCCAGCAACATTAGAATGAAATGAGAATCGAAATTATTACCTATGCTAAGGAGTAACGACGTGGAGGTATTGATGGAATCTCGTTTTAAGGCTCTTCGTTAAAGCATTGAAATGGTACATTCCTGGGAGGGTTATAATTCACGATGGTATTTGAATGCTTGCAGCCACGAGTTCTGAAGTTGCAAAAACTGTTCATCATCTATATTTCAGAATCAATTATTGCTAACTTCATTTCATTTCATACTTGCACAAGTCGTATGTAATAATAGACCTAGCTGATGTTTCTGTTCCGAGTGAAAAGAATAAGGTATTGAGGTGACTTCTTGTAACTTCAGTCAACCTCTAAAATTGTTGGGAACCATGTTTATTTTCAAATATTCATAGTTAAAAAGAGTAGACTGATAATTTCAAAGAATCTACTAATCATTTCAAAGAGTCAATTATTGATTTGAAAGAGTCGACACAATTTGAAGTGAAAAGAATCCCAAAAAAATTTAATGTGCAAAAAAAAGAAAAATTAAGTCATGACTTCAAAAATTTCATGACTCAAATTGAGCTGCTAAGCATTAACTCTTTGAGTCGAGTCACTCATGACCTACTTGAAACGCAGTTTAGAGCTTTTCGTAACACACCTTCTTCTAGGAGGCGCTATTACGATGATTTTAAAGAATTTCCATTTTTAACATGCCGTCACCCTAAAATCGAGCAATTTGCGACATCATTTGAATCTATAGCTGAACACAGCGTTAAGATAATTACACGAAATCTAGTTGCTAAATCTATCCATCTTCACTTCACGCAGTCGGAGGTCCCCATAAACCGGGCACGCACTACATAATTTCTATCCAATTTCCACGCTGGATTATTTAAATTGATTGCGGCATTAAATTATTATAAACGGCCTTAACATAATTACCATCATAATGGGGGCCCAGAGAGCGGATTTCGGGGGGTTGAAACTCATATTCGGCCGGCGGGCCTATTCATGAATAGGGTTTCAAATAAATGATACAGAAATAATATTATTTTAATATGGACGCGGACCCTAGCCCGCCATGCGTACACTTCCAGAGTGTTATTGTATTTTTGTGTTTCATATTTTATCGTGAGCGCCGAGCACATGGAAGCGCCAGATGTTGCCGTCACACAACAAGCATTAATTCTATGAGAAAGGGCCTTTTATAATTTTTATCGTTCCCAATTAAGTTCAAGCACGTGCTGCAATTATTATCGATGATTTTCCTTTAACTAAAATTACAGTATTTCTAACCTTTACAAAATTGTTCAAAAATGATCCCACAGTTTTGCAAAATTTCAGTCATGATTTGTCTTTAACAAAAATTACAGTACAGACTTCTAACCTTTCCAAAACTATTCAAAAATGATTGGGCTCAAAAAAATAACTTTAATCCCATATTTTTGCAAAATTTGAGTCATGATTTGTCTTTAACAAAAATTACAGTACATAGTTCTAACCTTTCCAAAACTATTCAAAAATAATTGGGCTCAAAAAAATAACTTTAATCCCATATTTTTGCAAAATTTCAGTCATGATTTGTCTTTAACAAAAATTACAGTACAGACTTCTAACCTTTCCAAAACTATTCAAAAATAATTGGGCTCAAAAAAATAACTTTAATCCCATATTTTTGCAAAATTTCAGTCATGATTTGTCTTTAACAAAAATTACAGTACTGACTTCTAAACCTTTCCAAAACTATTCAAAAATAATTGGGCTCAAAAAAATAACTTTAATCCCATATTTTTGCAAAATTTCAGTCATGATTTGTCTTTAACAAAAATTACAGTACTGACTTCTAAACCTTTCCAAAACTATTCAAAAATAATTGGGCTCAAAAAAATAACTTTAATCCCATATTTTTACAAATTTTCAGTCATGATGTGCCTTTAACAAAAATCACATTACAGACATCTAACCTTTTCAAAATTGTTCAAAAATGATTTGGCTTCTCTATCCAAAAAAATCGCCCGAAAGTTACTCAATTGGGAAACAAAGCTCGCATATAGCTGCCATCGAAGTTGTCGATGTGGCGGTGGTGGCTCCGTCCTGTTAAAACCAGAACGAAAATTACTTGATTTGGAAACAAAGCTGGTACAGCTATCATCGAAGTTCTGAATGTGTTGGCGGTGGCTCCGTCCTGTTAGAACCACAAACTCTTTCTACAGTTTCGCCTTCTGTGTAGATCCGGAACAACATCTTTCGCAACATTTTCCTTTTCCTCTGCAACAATTTGCATGGCTTGAGCGAACGCAATGTTTGTAGGTAGTCCCATAAAAAAATGTCCGTTTCTTTGACGCCATCTCTTAGAAAATATAAAATTTGCTCTCCAAATTCCAAGGAAAGGAAATCATCTACCGTATTTTCCGGATTTTTACTTGTTTCTTCAGTTAAAGTTGATGATTAATTTGAGGCAGATGAATAAGTTACGTAGACTGCGCCGTGGTATATTGATTCAATAGACAAATTGTATTCTGGTTACAAAAATGCATCTGCGACTACGTGTGAAAATAACATATACTCGAGTCTGGATATGTTTGGCATATTTTGCATACGGGTCCAAGCGTTGACCCACGTGGGTTGCGTCATGGTATACTGATTTAATAAAAGAATTGTATTCTGGTTTTCCAAATTCATTAAAAATACATTAAATCAAAATCTAAAAAAAGATAATCACACGAGAATGGAATGCAGCAGACGTGAACTTTTTAAAGGTTTGAAAAAAATATAAAAACAATCGCCACACATTTGAAACTTTCCAAATTTATTCAAAACACATTCTGCTTCATAATTGAAACAACATCTGCAAACACCCCTTCACTACATTTCAGGATAATCACATGAGAATGGAATGCTGAAGACTTGCACTTTTTAATGGTTTGAAAAAAATATAAAAACAATCGCCACACATTTGAAAATTTCCAAATTTATTCAAAATACATTCTGCATCATAATTAAATCAAAATCTGAAAACACCCCTTCACTACATTTCAAGATAAAATGCTGAAGACGTGAACTTTTTAAAGGTTTGAAAAAAATATAAAAACAATCGCCACACATTGGAAACGTTCCAAATTTATTCAAAATACGTTCTGCTTCATAATTAAATCAAAATCTGAAAACACCCCTTCACTACATTTCAGGATAATCACACGAGAATGGAATGTTGAAGACTTGCATTTTTTAATGGTTTGAAAAAAATACAAAAACAAACGCCACACATTTGAAAACTTCCAAATTTATTCAAAATACATTCTGCTTCATAATTAAAACAAAATCTGAAAACACCCCTTCACTACATTTCAAGATAATCACACGAGAATGGAATGCTGATGACGTGCACTTTTTAATGGTTTGAAAAAAGTATAAAAACAATCGCCACACATTTGAAACCTTCCAAATTTATTCAAAACACATTCTGCTTCATAATTAAATCAAAATCTGAAAACACCCCTTCACTACATTTCAAGATAATCACACGAGAATGGAATGCTGAAGACTTGCATTTTTTAATGGTTTGAAAAAAATACAAAAACAAACGCCACACAATTGAAACCTTCCAAATTTATTCAAAATACATTCTGCTTCATAATTAAAACAAAATCTGAAAACACCCCTTCACTACATTTCAAGATAAAATGCTGAAGACATGAACTTTTTAGAGGTTTGAAAAAAATATAAAAACAATCGCCACACATTTGAAACTTTCCAAATTTATTCAAAATGTATTTGCGACTACGCGTCAAAAAACCAATACTCGAGTCTGCAGACATTTGGCAAGTGAAAAAACTTTCTCTCTCCAACGACACCAAGAATTCATTGGCGCGAGTTTCATCAGCAAATAATTATGTTTATGTGGGGTCGATGTTTATTTTTCAGCGGTTTTCATTGCTTCGTTTGGGACTATGCTCCATCTCACTTTATAATTGCCAGGAATGCCACGTTTCCGTATACTGACCTATACATTGTTATTTTTGCTACAAGTAGAAAATCTCGTTTTTTTTGACTAACCGTCAGCTATTGAAAATTGATCACTCGCGTGACATCCCGCGATAATATACTCATCAATTCGAACAAACAAAAGAGTAGCCGAAAGCCTGAAATTACAATTGAAAAATGTATACGTCCTCGTCCCTTACATTCAATTAGAGCCCCCCCTCGACTCATCTTATTACGTTCTATTACACCGAAATGAAAGTACGGCACTGCGTCCGTGTTTGTCCGGTCCCGCATGCCATCCATTATTATTTACTACTAAATTATGGCCCGTCATCGTTTTCAATACGTACAACCATGAATTTTTCATGATAATACACCTCAATAAAGTCCCGCACAACAATGGGATATAAAAACGTAGATAAAGCAACAATATTCCATACAGATTGAATTTTTTATCGTGATTGTGTTCCCTGTACTTTTATATATACAGTATGTCTAAATGCATTCGGTGAGAACGTGAATCGGCAGAATGGAGAATTGCAGGTGTGTGCAGTTCCTGCAGCTTTAGAAAAGTGCCCGAATTCGGTTCACGGAGTGGGTGAGAGAATTGTATTACACTTCAAAATATTCTGCGATCTATTATCTAACTTTTCTGTGGAGGATTTTTTTCAAAATTTTGCTCCATTTTGGAGATATTAATTTTTGAACGCGATCGTGCACATTTTGCAGTTGTTCGCGCGAAATCTCTCTCCTCTGGTGATCGTGGGGTTAGAAAATTGAATTGTACTTCAAAATATTCTACGATCTATTATCTAACTTTTTTGTGAAGGATTTTTTCAAAATTTTGCTCCATTTTGGAGATATTAATTTTTGAACGCGATAGTGCAGATTTGGCAGACGTTCGCGCGAAATCTCTCTCCTCTGGTGATCTTGGGGTTAGAAAATTGAATTGTACTTCAAAATATTCTACGATCTATTATCTAACTTTTCTGTAAAAGATTTTTTTCAAAATTTTGCTCCATTTTGGAGATATTAATTTTTGAACGCGATCGTGCAGATTTTGCAGACGTTCGCGCGAAATCTCTCTCCTCTGGTGATCTTGGGGTTAGAAAATTGTATTATACTTCAAAATATTCTACGATCTATTATCTAACTTTTCTGTGGAGGATTTTTTTCAAAATTTAGCTCCATTTTGGAGATATTAATTTTTGAACGCGATCGTGCAGATTTGGCAGACGTTCGCGCGAAATCTCTCTCCTCTGGTGATCTTGGGGTTAGAAAATTGAATTGTACTTCAAAATATTCTACGATCTATTATCTAACTTTTCTGTGGAGGATTTTTTTCAAAATTTTGCTCCATTTTGGAGATATTAATTTTTGAACGCGATAGTGCAGATTTGGCAGACGTTCGCGCGAAATCTCTCTCCTCTGGTGATCTTGGGGTTAGAAAATTGAATTGTACTTCAAAATATTCTACGATCTATTATCTAACTTTTCTGTGGAGGATTTTTTTCAAAATTTTGCTCCATTTTGGAGATATTAATTTTTGAACGCGATCGTGCAGATTTTGCAGACGTTCGCGCGATATCTCTCTCCTCTGGTGATCTTGTGGTTAGAAAATTGTATTGTACTTCAAAATATTCCACGATCTATTATCTAACTTTTCTGTGAAGGATTTTTTTCAAAATTTTGCTTCATTTTGGAGATATTAATTTTTGAACGCGATCGTGCAGATTTTGCAGACGTTCGCGCGAAATCTCTCTCCTCTGGTGATCTTGGGGTTAGAAAATTGTATTATACTTCAAAATATTCTACGATCTATCATCTAACTTTTCTGTGGAGGATTTTTTTCAAAATTTAGCTCCATTTTGGAGATATTAATTTTTGAACGCGATCGTGCAGATTTTGCAGTTGTTCGAGCGAAATATCTCTCCTCTGGTGATCTTGGGGTTAGAAAATTGTATTACACTTCAAAATATTCTACGATCTATTATCTAACTTTTCTGTGAAGGACTTTTTTTCAAAATTTTGCTCCACTTTGGAGAAATTAATTTTTGAACGCGATCGTGCAGATTTTGCAGACGTTCGCGCGAAATCTCTCTCTTCTGGTGATCTTGGGGTTAGAAAATTGTATTGTACTTCAAAATATTCTACGATCTATTATCTAACTTTTCTGTGAATGATTTTTTTCAAAATTTTGCTCCATTTTGGAGAAATTAATTTTTGAACGCGATCGTGCAAATTTGGCAGACGTTCGCGCGAAATCTCTCTCCTCTGGTGATCTTGGGGTTAGAAAATTGTATTGTACTTCAAAATATTCTAAGATCAATTATGCAACTTTTCTGTAGAGGAATTTTCAAAATTTTACTCCATTTTGGAGATAATAATTTTTGAACGCGATCGTGCAAATTTTGCAGTTTTGAAGTTTTCTTGTTTGTAATTATTGTACTATTTCAATCAAAAATGTTACAAATTACATTTTCGAATTTAACAAATTGGCGTTATACGCTAAATTCCAGTACATAGATCAAGGAAAACGATTTATACACACTGTATTTTATCAATTAAAATGATGCATTACATAAATTAAATAGTTAATTTTAAAAATCTTTTTGTTCTACAGCGGATAATAAGAAGAATTGTAAAGTTTGGAAAAGCCGACCGGCATTTTGTGAAATTAATGTTGTCGGCCGTAGAGGATAATAAAGATGAAATTTTCGGTCGTTTAAAGGGCGGCTCTCCGGCACCCCCAAAAATTCCAAGCTTAAATATACCGTAACGCCGAAGTTATTTCCTTCTCTTCCAAACAATGTTTCATGTAAATGTGGAAATATTCGAGTGCGGAAATGCTAAAATAAAATTGCTGCAACTGAATTTCGACTACATAAAATTCCGCGCTCGCCCACCAAATTGAATCATGCAAAGTTGTTCCGCATTGTCGTAGGGTTGGTTTGTTCGAATTCCTCTCGTAGAAAATGCATCATTTTTAATTATACGTACAGGGCGACCCTTTTTCAAACACCGACACGAAATCTCGATCGCGAGAGAAATAAACACTAGCATGCGCTGATCAAGACCATCTCGATTAGTTTATTTTTTTGGGATAAATGATAAATCATCCTACCGCTATTTAGTTAGAAATCCGCATCCCCTGGCCCACTATACGCTACGCTACTGACTATATTAGTAAAATACCATTAATGATTAATTCTAAAATTTACGTAAATACACTGCAGTTTAACATTTACGGTTTCATTTTGTTGAAACTATAGGATGAATCCTTAAATTAAAATTAAGACTCAAATTGGGTTAACTTAATTAACATTAAATAATCCCCAACAACCATTTAATCCCCACAACGTAAATCCGTTCCGCTGGGGGATTTAAGCATCCGCGCCGACTTCGCCGGACCCGAAATTTCCCTCCGTCGTCGTTTTCCCCGACAATTGTAAATGGCCCTTGCATTTCCACCTGTCCGGAAAATAAGGACGAATGCCTCGGTTCGTTTCAAATCGAACGGCGATAAATTCATAACGCCTTTTCCGAAATAGATCATCGAACAAAAAATAAAAAAAATATATGATGCGTCATGTTTAATGATATTTTCAATATTTATTCATTTTCTTCAGAAACTATAAATGATCAATTTTGACACTCATAATGTTAATTTGATTATCATTTCATAACTATAGTTACAAATCTACAAAAACTTTCTTTTCAAAAATCAAAAAAATTACGAGAAACGCAAAATATGTTCAATTTTTTGGTGCCTTCAATATTTGTTAAAATGATTTTTCTACTATAAATGATCAATTTTTTTGATCATTTTTTTCATCAAAAATCAAAAAATTTACGAGAAACACAAAATATGTTCAATTTTTTGGTGCCTTCAATATTTGTTAAAATGATTTTTCTACTATAAATGATCAATTTTGACACTCTAAATGTTAATTTGATTATCATTTCATAACTATAGTTACAAATCTACAAAAACTTTCTTTTCAAAAATCAAAAAAATTACGAGAAACGCAAAATATGTTCAATTTTTTGGTGCCTTCAATATTTGTTAAAATGATTTTTCTACTATAAATGATCAATTTTGACACTCTAAATGTTAATTTGATTATCATTTCATAACTATAGTTACAAATCTACCAAAACTTTCTTTTCAAAAATCAAAAAAATTACGAGAAACGCAAAATATGTTCAATTTTTTAGTGCCTTCAATATTTGTTAAAATGATTTTTCTACTATAAATGATCAATTTTGACACTCTAAATGTTAATTTGATTATCATTTCATAACTATAGTTACAAATCTACAAAAACTTTCTTTTCAAAAATCAAAAAAATTACGAGAAACGCAAAATATGTTCAATTTTTTGGTGCCTTCAATATTTGTTAAAATGATTTTTCTACTATAAATGATCAATTTTGACACTCTAAATGTTAATTTGATTATCATTTCATAACTATAGTTACAAATCTACCAAAACTTTTTTTTTCAAAAATCAAAAAAATTGCGAGAAACACAAAATATGTTTCAATATTTGTTAAAATGATTTTTCTAATATTTTTTTTATAGTTAAGATAATATTTGGAAAAAATCAAGAAACAGTTTCTGTCCACGAAACTCTCAAAACCTTCTCAATTCATCAGATTGATTGCTTTTGTTTAAAATTTCATTTAAAAATAATTGCTAGCGGTTTTTGATTTTTATTTGGAAAATTCTCTTGTATCTTCTTTCTGTGTATAAAATAAAAATCAACATCCCGTGACTCCTCCACCATTTACAATTCTGCAGTGAAAGTAGAAACGGATGCATCTTTGCGATCCTCTTAGCTGATGAGAATCAATTAAATTAGACAAAGGACATAAACGTTGCACGGTAGTGGACCATAAAAGGGGAATTAATTATGATCCGAGTTTGGGGTTCGCATGGGTCCCCCAAGGCGTTCGCGTTAATGGTATCCCTCGGGGCACAATCGTGCCATTACCCATTACTGCCTTGCTTTGAGCATCCGCGATAAAAATAACGCGCGAATCGTTAAAGAACAGCCCTCCTAGAATGATTCATTTATAACTGTAATATAATAAGAATCGAATTTTAAAAAAAGGACCCGAGAAAAGAATAATATCTTGTGCGTGGGAATTGGTAAACATTTAACACTATAAAACTTAACTCTGGTGATATCTTGAATATCTCAATAAATAATGAAAATAAATTGTAAAAAATTATAGTAGGCCTTGAAATTTTATAAAAAAAAACATGCTGAATTTGAAATTTTCAAATTCAATTTAGTTTAATTTTCAAGTCCTGTGGGTAGAAATAAAGGATCTTAAACCAATGTTATTATCTAGTAGTACTAGTAATAACATGCAAATTTCTTTTGTATCATTCAATATCCGTGCCGAGTGGCATTAGCCAGGGAAGTAGTTGTTTTAATAAGTTATTTGTTTATAGTCTTAGTAAGACTTAATTTTGCAGAGTCACGAATAGTTTGAAAATTCATATATTCAGGCTACTTTCGTCTTTATCTAATTTATTTAATGCTTCTGCAACAAGGGAGGTTGCCTCAAATTTATTTATTATTATTATTATTATTATAGAGATTTATCGGCAATTTTTGATGATAAACCACCGCCTTTTTTCCCCCCTTTGCCTCCCCCGACTGTACCGAGCGGCACTTTGTGCTATTGACAGCTCGTTCGGTTCAATACACTTATAAAAGAGTTTTTGAACCCCTCCAACAATTCACGTACTGATTGATCTCCTCTGCAGACGGTACAGTCCCGGTCCGACCGAGGAAAACGTGGATATAATTACGGAACGTAATAATTGAATGCGCCCGTATACATTGAGATAAATTCATGTCTGGAGCGAAATTTAAATTCATGACCGCCGTTAGAGTTTAGAAATCTGTTACAATTATCTTTAATCTCAACTTTTATTAACTCTTAAAGACGCGCGGGAGTCTCTAGTAATTGGGGTGGAGAAGCGGAGATAAGGGAAGGGGATACTCCGTGTTATCGCGGTTTATTGGGGGGAAAAAGAGAAATGACTGAACGAGAGTGCGTGTGTTAGCTTGCGAGATTTAAAAACAACAATTTCCTGTAATTAATAAGTGGAAAGAAAAAAAATGTTACTCACATGTTCATTTGTTGCCGGCGTAGCTTAGGTGGAGGTGACTGTGGGGTTCTGTAACAGAGAGATACATTTATTAGTAATAAGGCGACCTTGTGACCGACTTTAGTAACTAAGTGCAACATTGCTACTTTCTGGATCGTTTTGCGTGGATAATCGATTAGCACCCAGAGGATTGATTAAACAGTTTCACAATTTTTGTACTGACTTGAGCTCCAGCACAACGTCAAGGCAAAGGGTTAACCGGCGGATAACGGGGGCACTAACTGGGGTCAACCGATGAATAATGGTATCTTCTGGAGGGATCGCCAACATTCTAGACTACTAGCGGATAACGGTATCTGCCGGAGGGATCGCCACTAGGGTCAACTAGCGCGTAACGGTATCTACTAGAGCGATCACTAACTGGGGTCAACCGGCGGATAACGTTATCCGCCGGCTGGCGTCAAAGACCAAGTCCGACGTTTACGCCACAAAATCGCATATAACAATAGAGCACTGAGTATACCAGGGGTATGTATCACATTCTGTTTAAAATAATAATAATCGCAATCCGCTATGAATTGAAATGAGCGTATCTCCTGATTATGCATTCGTGCGATTAATTTAATTTTGAAACACGGTATAAATGAATACTCAATGATAGCAAAAATAATTATAGAAAAAGCCTAGAAACTGACGGTGTACTCCACATGTTTTACATTATTAGATACTAATGATTACATTACGTAATTCCTACATCCGACCATTTTAACATGAAACGACTTTCGAAAGGGCGAGTGGACAATTAAAATTTCATTTGGACCGAAATTACCGCTCCGAACGGACGGACCTCACAGAGGCGTCAATTTAAAAATGCTTATCGTATTTTTTTCCCCGTATCCTTAATTGTTTGTTATTTATGAATGCGAGAGACCGACGGAGGAGAGAAAGAGAATTCGACGCATTGTTATCCTAACAAGTGTCCTTAAGGACACGAACAGCTGCGGACCGACCGGCCACCGCATGACGTGTAATTTTTTATTGATGCCAGTACCCGGGGAAGGTCCCTCGTCTACGTCCAATCAATACGACGTACTTAACGTCTCGCGGCTTTTGCATATTTCATCCGTTGTAATGACAAATAATTACGTTCGTTACGTGGCACTTAACGAATGTTTAATTCCACGTTTGTATTGTGTAAATGATGGAATTTATTGTATACACTAGTGACGACCGACGGCTCCGCTGCGCTGCACCGTCGTCCATGCGTAGCCTCTTAAAATTAAGCAAGGTAATTGGTAACGGACTACGGCTCCGCTGCGCTGCGCCCATTAAAATTAACGAAAGTTACTGGTGACAGACGACGGCTCCGCTGCGCTGCGCCCATTAAAATTAACGAAAGTTACTGGTGACAGACGACGGCTCCGCTGCGCTGCGCCCATTAAAATTAAGTAAAGTTACTGGTGACGGACCACGGCTCCGCTGCGCTGCGCCGTCGTCCATGCGTAGCCCATTAAAATTAAGCAAGGTAATTGGTAACGGACGACGGCTCTGCTGCGCTGCGCCGTCGCCCGTGCGTCACCCATATATATTAACCTTTCCGGTGAGTCGCCGAACAAACACCCAAAATTGGAAATCGATCCGACCAACGATTTTCGAGTTTTTGAAGTGAATACAAACCAACGTAATATTTTTATATAGGAAGCTTCCTGAGAAATAGAATCAGTGAAAACTGAGGAATCACGTTTGTTCATAATGGACGCGCGGTTAGAAGCGAGCATATTGCGGACGTGGATCTCGACGCGACTGTCGAGCTGTACTTGAATATATCATTGACTAGCGTAACAATAAATAGATTTTTGTGAACATTTTACTTCAACTGCAAAACTTGTTTAAGTTGAGAGTAGTCTTTGTAGAATTAGCAAAAGGGTTAGTGTCACTAACAACCAAAACCAGTGGCAGTAACTTAAATTAAAATTTGAACGAAGGGTGGTGGGTGGTCCCTATCCTACAATTGAAACAGGCTTTTTTTGTAATGATAAATAATTAAGTTCCTTAAGTAGCACTTAACGAAAATTTAATTTAGTTTGTAGTGTGTAAATGATAGAATTTTAGGCTGAATTTTTAATTGTATATTATTGTTACATTATCCGTTAACATCAACACATTTTTATTGTTATTTTTCTACTATGTTCTAAAGTCCACATTTTGTGTAGAACTTTACGCCCTAGGGAGGAAATGACGTTGTTGTAAGCATTCTGGACTAAAGGCCGGGCTTTAAAACGCAAATAGTTGTTTATTTTTTTTTGTCATAATTTACGGGCGTAAAGTAGAACTTTACGTCAAAATCGAATATTTTCCAAATTCAAAGCTAACAAAATCGCGTTTTTAGAAATTGCATAACTTCCGAACACGTTGTTATATTTTGACATATCCAAACGTTAATTGAAGGCAATTTCGTAAAATTTAAAAATGAATTAAAATGAAAATATTTTTATGTCAAATCAGTTTCAAAAACTCAAATCATACGTTTTCCAAATTTAGAACCAACATAATTGCGTTTTTGATTATAACAAATTATATAACTTCCAAAAACGTAAAATTTTTGAAAATTCAAACTGTGTTCATTTAATATGGTTTAAAAATGGATTAAAATATTTATTTGCGAAACTTACGCAAAGTGCAAAAAAACGCAAATTTTGTACGTAAAATTTTTGAAAATTCAAGCTGTATGTTAATTTAATATGATTTAAAATGCATTGAAATATTTATTTGCGAAACTTACGCAAAGTGAAAAAAAACGCAAATTTTGTCATTACAAAGTTTATTACATTTTTTGTAAGAAATTGTACGTTTTTCAAATTCAAAACCAACAAAATTGCGTTTTTTATTATGACAAATTAAATAACTTCCAAAAACGTAAAATTTTTTAAAATTCAAACTGTATGTTCATTTAAAGTGGTTTAAAAATGGATTAAAATATTTATTTGGGAAACTTACGCAAAGTGCAAAAAAAACGCAAATTTTGTCATTACAAAGTTTATTACATTTTTTGTAAGAAATTGTACGTTTTTCAAATTCAAAACTAACAAAATTGCGTTTTTGATTTTGACAAATTATATAACTTCCAAAAACGTAAAATTTTTGAAAATTCAAACTCTATGTTCATTAAATATGGTTTAAAAATGGATTAAAATATTTATTTACAAAACTTACGCAAAGTGCAAAAAAACGCAAATTTTGTCATTACAAAGTTTATTACATTTTTTGTTATTAGAAATTGCACATTTTTCAAAACCAAAAAAAAATGTGCTTTTGATGACAAATAATATAACTTACAAAAACGTAAAATTTTTGAAAATGAAAACTGTTTGTTCATTTAATATGGTTTAAAAATGGATTAAAATATTTATTTGCGAAACTTACGCAAAGTGCAAAAAACGCAAATTTTGTCATTACAAAGTTTATTACATTTTTTGTTATTATTATTATTATTTATTCAAATCACGTTGCCAGCATATACAAATAGTCAAAAATAATGTAAAATTGATCCAAAGTAGTGGATGTGAGCGTCCGTTATACAATTATCAACTAATAAAATAATTAAAATTAGAAATTGCACATTGCACACAAAAATTTGTGTTTTTGATGACAAATTATATAACTTCCAAACAAGTTTTTGAAAATTTTTACCTCAAACTGTATTTCCTTTCAATATATATGGTTTAAAAATAAAGTAAAATATTTAGTAGAAAAAGTGCCAAAAAAGAAAATTTTGCCATTTCAAAGTTAAAAAAATTACTTTTTTTTATTTTTTATTAGAAATTGCACAACCTCAATTTTTAATAAATCATGAGGATTTAAACGTCAAAACGTAGGTAATTTGGTTCATTTTTTTAAATCACGCCGAACCAATAGTAAACCACCATTTTTTTAAACTGAAAGTGGGGCGGGTTTATTTTAAATTGCTTTGATTGCACCCCTTTGGCAACTTTGCTTTAACTTTAGTCACATAACCTGTTTAGATTGTTATTATTTCTTTGAAAATTTAGTTATTTAAAAGTTAGTTTTACAAAGGCCAACATTTGTAAGTTTTCTTATTGAAAGCCAACTGTGAGACTTCCAAACACATTGCTGGAATTCGATGATTCTTACTCTAATATGTAGGCAATTTATTTTTCTTTTTTTTTCTAAAATTAACGCAAAACGAAAAAAATGCATTTTTTAATAGCGTTGACAACCAAGTCATCTGACATAACCCCTTGTTTGTATATTATATTAAAACTTATATGAGTGATGATGCATACTGGATAAACTTTGAGATTAAAAAAAATTTGGTTTTTAAAAATTGCACAACTTTCAAACAAGCTGTTAGATTTAGATTATTCAAACGTCAAAATGTAGATAATTTGGTATGTTTATAAATAGTATTGAGACATTTTTACACCAAAATAATCGTAAATTGCCAAAATTGCAAGTTTTCAAAATAAATGCCAAAAAAATCACATTTTTGGTTTTTCAAAATTGGACAACTTTCAAACACGCTGTTAGATTTATATAATTCAAACGTCAAAATGTAGATAATTTGGTGTGTGTATAAACAGTATTGAGACATTTTTACGTGTAACTAACCGTAAATTGCCAAAATTGCAAGTTTTCTAAATGAATGCCAACAAAATTACATTTTTGGTTTTTCAAAATTGGACAACTTTTAAACACGCTGTTAGATTTAGATAATTCAAACGTCAAAATGTAGATAATTTGGTATGTTTTTATAAACAGTATTGAGACATTTTTACCCTAAAATAAGGGTAAACTGCCAAAATTGCAAGTTTTCTAAATGAATGCCAACAAAATCACATTTTTGGTTTTTCAAAATTGGACAACTTTCAAACACGCTGTTAGATTTAACTGATCCGAACGTCGAAATGTGAAAAATGTGGAAGATTAAAAAAACATTTAAGGAAATATTAATTTCGAACGTTCAAGGTCAAAACCTGGATCTACCTAACGCGTTCTTGGATTTTGATGGTTCGAAAGTCAAAATGTGTTCAATTAATTGTGTTTTAAATAAGTGTAAAGATAATAATTGTCAAAAACGCAAGTTTTTGTAGCTCAAACCCAAAACCTGTCTTTGATTTTCTTTAATTGCACAGCTACCCAACGCGTTGGTAGATTTTGATAGTTTGAACATCAAAATGCACTTTATGTGTTAGAATTAGCGGTGGCTCGTGGATTTCCGTAGGAAGGGCTAAAACAAATATGTCGCTCGTGCCGCACTACTTACTCTTATAGAGGAAGCAAATATTTCGTTGCTATTTCGGTCAAATTTTCTTCCCTTGCCCCACCGCCGAACATCCACGAGCCGCCGCTGGTTGGAACTTTAATATCAAATGGAGCGTAAATTGACAAATTTAAAAGTTTTCCTAGTTCAAAGCCATTTCTACTTTCTCCGTTACGAAGTACGGGAAAGTATTGTGATCGTGATTTTTTTCCAATTTTTTTTTTACGGAAATATCCGTTTTGGGGTCCCTAGATGTCATTTCAACAATTTCTGAGAAAAAAAAAATTGTGTGTGTGTGTCTTTGTCTGTCTGTGCGCAGTATCTCAAAAACGCTGTCGTTACAGGGTTTTGATTAATGATTACAAAACCAACGTAATGTTAATTTTTTTTAAAGTTTTTCTATTACTTTAAGGCATTTTTTTTTTGTTTAAACTGATTTGAAGGTGTGACGTGCTTATATTATTTTTTTCTTTGCATTTATTGGAGCTATTTTTTGTAAAGTGCATGATCTGGATCACTTGCATGATCATTACTCAAATGAAAGTGATTTAGACTATATTCAAGCGATATTTCGTCGGATATGTATTTATAAGTGATTTCACCGGTTTCTTTATGTTTTAAGTTCTAGTTCGAGTTCTTCAGGCGATAACAAATATGCCGACGCCGGTAATTCTTGGACGGACACGAAACCACTTTTGCAGAATAAGAGGGGAAGAAAAAGTGCCACGGCATTATTGCAGACAATGATCTCCTCTCGATGGAAACTAACGATTATGCTTGCGTTGCGTAACCGTGAGAAAAAGTCGCGAAAGTTCCATCTCCGGACAAATCGGATGAAAATCTCTACGTGCTCAATTCCAACGAGTGAATCATTAGAATTTGAGACATAAATAAAAAAATGCAGTCGCGATTGAAATCCCAAAACAATGTTTTAATAAAAGTACCAATATGAAATAAATATTAACATAACGAAATATAAATCAGTGGTAGTCAACCTGATCCGTACCGGACACTATACTCGGCGCACCGAATCGGTGGTATAATGGGTTTGCGTGATTTTTTTTGATTGGTCAGCGCAAACGCATGTGAAGCGTGTGTCACGCAGCCGAAATTTTTAATCAGGCCCGTTGTATGCCATGTGTTCTCGTTTTTCTGTCTTATTTAAATGTAGTAATTACGTTCTATCCTTAAATCAGCCTTTTTCAATTACAATGAATTAGGAAGTGGTAAATAGTTAGATTTTGTGGGTTTATATTTCCGGCACAGAACTAAAATGTGGCAAGGCTGTGTGAATCAGGCTTTTCATAACGTCTCGACGAACTATCACGAGGACGCGGGGTGAACGCAACGTGACCATGCCACCTATTCGGTGCGCCGAGTATAGAGTTAAAATAAAATTTCTTAACCTTGACGATTGTGTGTAGTAATGTAACGTTTGACAATAAATAACGGGGCCACAGTAACTCTTTCCAAGATGTTCATGGCGCTGGTTTGGAATTACATATTGCAGTTCGGGTTTCACATCCGTCCCCACGAGGAGAGACACTTTTAACGTGTATGTACAAGTTTCTTTTTAGAAAAAAAAGACGCTTTTTATCCCTTTTGTGCCTTGTCGCACAATACTTTGTGAGGCGGCGCGGAATTTGCATTCGGAAAAGGGCGATTTAAATTCACTCGCAAAGGGACCCCAATAATAAACTTCGTGCGACTATTCATTCCTTTTGTACCTTTCGCGATCTATATTCGTATTTTTTTTTAATTAATATTTAATTTCTTTAAAGCAAGGCTTTCTTACGTTGTTTATTTACACTAGGCGTCAAAATCGCGAAGAAACTCGATTTTTTAAACCGTCGTAACTTGGTTCAATTTGGTCGAAAATCGATGAATCTTTCAGTTTGGGAAAGAAAGAAAGTACTAATAATTGTAGATATTATGATTGACGGAGGAAGCCATTACTTTCTGATACGTTGTGGTTAGAAACTTTTCAATAAAATGCATTTTGTTGATACCACACTCGTTTTTTTTTTATTTTGGCGGATAATAATTCTGTAAAGGTCGAAACAACAGTCACAAAAATAAAAAACGTGTGTGATATCAACAAAGTGCATTTTATTGAAAAGTACTTAATTGTAGATATATAAATAACTAACATTTATTTAATTTTAAAAAAATATTACACCGTAAACATTTTGCACTAAATGTAATTTTTCAGTTCCAACACGTAATTCCGTAAGCATGACGTTTTTTTTTTTAATATCACGGTTGATTACGCTCGAATATTATCCATCCGGACAAGGAAGCGATATTGTGTGTGTTGGGACGTGATTAAGGTAGTCGAGTATGAAAAGTGTACCGCAACAGCTGCAAGTTATTACCTCGTCTAATGCACTTTTTGGGCCACTCATACTTCTCGCCTGAACGCCCCTAATCACCAACCCCGATAACTACACCGCCGTGACTCGTTCGCTTTTAACTATTCGACATCAAATTTAATATAAGATTACGCTGCAATAAAAATTATCGAAAGATCTCCAAATCAATTCCTATGCGATTATATCATCAGTGTTAAATTATGCAATTAGCGTATTACAATCATATTACCGTATAATAGTAATCGTTTAGGACTCCAGGCCGAGTTGGCTCATACCTTGTTTCACAATTATTTTTTGCATTTTCTCTTTCAAGTTATTAATATTGGTTTCTTCTAAAGTCCTGTAACACCTTTCCTTTCCAGTAATTTTCTTGGCATTCTATCTTATAATAATAATAATAATAATAATTTAGCACACCAGGCCGAGTTGGCTCATGCCGTCTTTCACAAGTATTTTTCGCATTTTCACTTTCCAATTATTAATACTGCTTTCTTCTAGATTCTGTATCAAATCTTCCTTTCCAATACTTTTCTCGGCATTCTATCTTATAATAATAATAATAATTTAGCAAACCAGGCCGAGTTGGCTCATGCCTTCTTTCACAAGTATTTTTCGCATTTTCACTTTCCAGTTATTAATACTGCTTTCTTCTAGATCCTGTATCAAATCTTCCTTTCCAGTACTTTTGTCGGTTTTCTATCTCATAATAATAATAATAATAATTTAGCACACCAGGCCGAGTTGGCTCATGCCTTCTTTCACAAGTATTTTTCGCATTTTCACTTTCCAGTTATTAATACTGCTTTCTTCTAGATCCTGTATCAAATCTTCCTTTCCAGTACTTTTGTCGGTTTTCTATCTCATAATAATAATAATAATAATTTAGCACACCAGGCCGAGTTGGCTCATGCCTTCTTTCACAAGTATTTTTCGCATTTTCACTTTCCAGTTATTAATACTGCTTTCTTCTAGATCCTGTATCAAATCTTCCTTTCCAGTACTTTTCTCGGCATTCTATCTTATAATAATAATAATAATAATTTAGCAAAACAGGCCGAGTTGGCTCATGCCTTCTTTCACAAGTATTTTTCGCATTTTCACTTTCCAGTTATTAATACTGCTTTCTTCTAGATCCTGTATCAAATCTTCCTTTCCAGTAGTTTTCTCGGCATTCTATCTTATAGTAATAATAATAATTTAGCAAACCAGGCCGAGTTGGCTCATGCCTTGTTTGATAACTATTTTTCAAATTTTCTCTTTCCAGTTATTAATACTGCTTTCTTCTATTCTTCTAGGTCCTGTATCACCTCTACCTTCCACCTTGTTCTCGGTCTCCTTTGCTTTCGACCTCCTATGGCACTTTCCGGTACTTTTTTTGATATCTATTCTCTCCTATTCGTTTCAAAGACCCCAGCCAACGAATATATTGCTCTTTTTCTTTTCTTAGACGTCAGGAGCTTTTTGCAATTTGACAGTACTTATCCTTACAAAGGAGGTATAGGTTGTTGGTATGCAACCCAATTTACACTATATTAACTGGAGGTATAGGTTGCTGGTATGCAACCCAATTTACACGACATTAAATGAAGGTGGTATGGGTTGTTAGCATGCAATCCAATTTACACTATTAACACATTGTGGTCAGGCGGTTTGTGCCGGTGTATTATGGCTGGAACGGGTAATTTATTTGCATTTTGGTTATAAATTCGGGAACAGTATCAACATTTATCTAAGGATAGCGTAAAAACTCCTCTAGTTTGCGAAAAACGTATTTTTACGTATCCCGACGACAATGTGTTAACTATGAGTTGCTACCATGCAACCCAATTTACAAAATCGCTGGTATGCAATCCAATTTACACAATATTAACTGCCCAGGCAATGTGATTAAATTGGGTGATGATTTCTATTATTTCATCGGCGATTCCATAATAAATGACTATTATTACTTTTCTAATATTTTCAGTTTTTAATACTTATTTCTTATTATATCAAAATCTTAAGATTTATTTTTCCGGAATCGACACGAACGAATTCACTTCCTCGTGCCGCATAACGTTGGCGACTCCATCAGCGAATACGAAATTCCCCGCATTGATTAAAACGGAGCACCTGCCCAGGAATTTGGCAAAATTGAAGAAAATCCAGTAGCGGCGGCAGCGGGTAAGATTGTATATTAATGCATGCCGTCGAAATTTCGGTGTGTGTATGTGTGTGTGTGTGTGCGGTCCCAGATAACTTTCCGGGTTGCATTACGGAGCCAAAAGTTTCGCAAGAGTTCAAAGCGGGAGGGAGACCTTTTGTTATTATTTTTGCGAGACGGAGAAACAAAAATGTTTTTTTGATGATGCCTCCTGCGCCGCGTGCGTGGTTCGCAACTGGAAGAATGTTAATAAATTCCCGGGGAAATTCTTTAAAGCCTCGAATCCCTTTCGGCGGCTCCGAAGAGGAATTCGAGTGATGACTCAAAGTTTTTTTTTATTATACGTAATTTATTATTTTTTTAATAAAATATAGCCACGAATTTTAAACAATTCAGGCAATAAATAATCACGTTACGGTTACGTGTCTATTGCAGTTTGAAATCGCCATTTAAAGCAATCAATTTATGTATAAGTTTTCCCGCAGAAATAAGAAAATAAGAGCAGCAAATACAAAGTGTACCTCAAAAATATGTTATTAGGTAGCTGCCCATTTAGCATTGAAGATTTTTTCAATTACACATTTTAATTTTTGTCACCAATATATAGTAAGACGATTGTAAATATTTTCTGTAAATATCTAGCACAATAAATATTATTATTATAATACACTGGTCGGCGTGAAAATCTGCCCTGACATCATTCCTGCTGATTCTTATGTAAAATGGCCTCCTAAGACCAAATATGACCCCCGTTATCCCCCATGACCCATCATTTTCAGATGACGCCCTTCAACCTATTTTGTTCACTTTTCGATCACTTGGAGGGATTATTTTAATCTTTGTATTTCCTCTGAGGGGTAGAGAGGTGAAAAGTCCCAAAACATGGACAGGTATAGCAAAGAGGTAGATTTGGGAGGACTGATTGGAATGGCTAGTTGGATCCCTTTTATGAACATTTTTATGTAAGTCATTTGATCATTTTATGATTTTAGTCAGGAAAATTTTTTTAAAAAAAGTTGGGTCTCAGAAAAATTTCAAAAAATTTATGACGATTCTTAATGACGGGAAAAGGCGTTTAGAGTAATTATTTTCCCGAAAAAAAAATTTTTAAAACCATTTTTCACCAATCGAAAATTAACATGGGGCCTTATGGGAAGCGAATACCGCGACCCTGCAGATTGACGCTAACGGACACTGGTTTGTTCAAACAAACGAATTTCGGTTTGTGAATATGGTAGATGGTTGCGAATAAAAGTAATGAATTCTAGAAGAACGTAGCTAAAAACGTATATAATATCATCCATATCTCTCTTATGACACCGCGCCAAAAAATTCTCAAAACTGACTGAAATTTCTGGCCAATTTTCGAGTACGTAATTTAAGACCGTATAACAAGAAAACTAGAAGAACAATTAGGCTGAAAATTTAACCACGTATTTTCAGTACTTTTGCGGATATTTTGATGTACATTACAAGTCGTTTGATCATTTTATGATTTTCGCCGTTTTTTTCCATACCATTAGTCAGGAAAATTTGTAAAAAATTTTGGGTCTCAGAAAAATTTGAAAAAAATCATGACGGCTCTTAATGACGCAGAAAAGCGTGTAGAGTAATTATTTTCCCGAAAAAAAATTTTTTTAAACCATTTTCCACCAATCGAAAATTAACATGTGGCCTTATGGAAATCGAATACCGCGACCCTGCAGATTGACGCTAACGGACACTGACTCATTCGAACGAACGAATTTCGGTTCATGGGCATGGTAGATGGTTGGGAATAAAAGTAATGGATTCTAAAAGAATGTAGCTACAAACTTATGTAATATCATCCATATCTGTCTTATGACACCGTGCCAAAAAAATCTCAAAATTGACTGAAATTTCTGGCCAACTTTCGAGTACGCAAACTAAGAACGGATAGCAAGAAAACTTCGAATACAATTGGGCTGAAAATTTAAACACGTATTGTACGTTCTTTTGCGGACATTTTGATGTATATTACAAGCCATTTGATCATTTCATGATTTTCGCCGTTTTTTCCTTACCATTAGTCAGGAAAATTTGAAAAAAAATTTGGGTCTCAGAAAAATTTGAAAAAAATCATGACGGTTCTTAATGACGCAGAAAAGCGCGTAGAGTAATTATTTTCCCGAAAAAAAAATTTTTAAACCATTTTCCACCAACCGAAAATTAGCATGTGGCCTTATGGAAAGCGAATACCGCGACCCTGCAGATTGACTCTAACGGGCACTGGTTCGTTCAAACAAACGAATTTCGGTTTGTAGGCATGGTAGATGGTTGGGAATAAAAGTAATGTATTCTAGAAGAATGTAGCTACAAACTTATGTAATATCATCCATATATGTGTTATGACACCGCGCCAAAAAATTCTTAAAATTGAATGAAATTTCTGGTCAACTTTCGAGTACGCAGTTTGAGAGCGGATAGCAAGAAAACTACAAGGACAATTAGGCTGAAAATTTAACCACGTATTTCCTGTTCCTTTGCGGATATTTTGATGTATATTACAAGTCGTTTGATCATTTCATGATTTTCGCCGTTTTTTCCTTACCATTGGTCAGGAAAATTTGTAAAAATTTTTGGGTCTCAGAAAAAATTGAAAAAAATTATGACGGTTCTTAATGACGCAGAAAAGCGTGTAGAGTAATTATTTTCTCGAAAAAAAAAATTTCAAACAATTTTCCACGAATCGAAAATTAACATGTGGCCTTATGGGAAGCGAATACCGCGACACTGCAGATTGACGCTAATGAACGCTGACTCATTCGAACGAACGAATTTCGGTTCATGGGCATGGTAGATGGTTGGGAATAAAAGTAATGGATTCTAGAAGAATGTAGCTACAAACTTATATAATATCATCCATATCTGTCTTATGGCATCGCGCCAAAAAATTCTCAAAATTGACTGAAATTTCTGGCCAACTTTCGAGTACGTCATTTAAGAGCGTATAACAAGAAAACTAGAAGGACAATTAGGCTGAAAATTTAGCCACGTATTTCCAGTACTTTTGCGGACATTTTGATGTATATTACAAGTCGTTTGATCATTTCATGATTTTCGCCGTTTTTTCCATACCATTAGTCAGGAAAATTTGTAAAAAATTTTGGGTCTCAGAAAAATCTGAAAAAATTCATGACGGCTCTTAATGACGCAGAAAAGCGTGTAGAGTAATTATTTTCCCGAAAAAAAAATTTTTTAAACCATTTTCCACCAATTGAAAATTAACATGTGGCCTTATGGAAAACGAATACGGCGACCCTGCAGATTGACGCTATCAGACACTGGTTCGTTCAAACAAACGAATTTCGGTTCGTGGGCATGGTAGATGGTTGGGAATAAAAGTAATGGATTCTAGAAGAATGTAGGTACAAACTTATGTAATATCATCCATATCTGTCTTATGACACCGCGCCAAAACATTCTCAAAATTGACTGAAATTTCTGGTCAACTTTCGAGTACGCAAACTAAGAGCGGATAGCAAGAAAACTACAAATACAATTGGGCTGAAAATTTAAACACGTATTGTACGTTCTTTTGCGGACATTTTGATGTATATTACAAGCCATTTGATCATTTCATGATTTTCGCCGTTTTTTCCTACCATTAGTCAGGAAAATTTGAAAAAAAATTTGGGTCTCAGAAAAATTTGAAATCATGATGGTTCTTAATGACGTAGAAAAGCATGTAGAGTAATTATTTTCCCGATAAATTTTTTTTTAAACATTTTCCATCAATCGAAAGTTAACACGTGGCCTTATGGAAAACGAATACCGCGACCCTGCAGATTGACGCTAACGGACACCGACTCATTCGAACGAACGAATTTCGATTCTTAGGCATGGTAGATGGTTGCGGATAAAAGTAATGGATTCTAGAAGAATGTAGCTACAAACTTATGTAATATCATCCATATCTGTCTTATGACACCGCGCCAAAAAATTCTCAAAATTGACTGAAATTTCTGCCCAACTTTCGAGTACGCAATCTAAGAGCGGACACCAAGAAAACTACAAGTACAATTAGGCTGAAAATTTAACCACGTAATTCCAGTTCTTTTGCGGATATTTTGATGTACATTACAAGTCATTTGATCATTTCATGATTTTCGCCGTTTTTCAAGGAACATTTGTAAAAAATGTTGGGTCTCCGAAAAATTTGAAAAAAATCATGACGGTTCTTAATGACGCAGAAAAGCGTGCGGAGTAATTATTTTCCCGAAAAAAAAATTTTTTAAACCATTTTCCACCAATTGAAAATTAACATGAGGCCTAATGGAAAGCGAAATCTTCACGACTTTACGTTTGATAAAAGTTATGAATAATATAAACTCTCATAATGGTTTTGTTATTGAATTAAGATTATGAGAACGTATGCACGAGCATCATCAATAAAGACGTTACGATTACGACATTATTATTTGCGCGCTGAATGCAGTCGCGACGCGTTAAAGTAATAAACACATAAAGGACGAGAGATGCAAGGATGATTACATTAAATCCATAGAGTAAACTAGTTCACTCGAACATTGTATGCATTACATTTCCGAAGCCACACATGCAGATAGAACAATTTAATCTTTACGATAACATGCTAATTAACCATCCGGCGGAGCGAGCGTACCGGGAACGGTTCGAATTCCGCAAACCGCACATCTCCAATACTTTGCAATCAAGAATTTCCACGCTATCCGTCGGATTTTTTTTTCATCGCGGTCACGGTTAGCCATTCCGGAATGCAAATTGCTTGTAAAGCGAAACGTAGAATTATGACGAGGGTATACACACCTGCCAGCATTAGAGGACGGTTTTAATTGCGAATTTCTATAAGTTCCACATTTCAATCATCCGGAAGAGAACTCAATTATAAATTTCGAATTTCCGCGGCGAGAAAAGTTGCTCCGGGCAATTTGGTGCGCCCGCTCTAATTAACAATGGGGCAGAGTGGAGCGGGATTAGCGCGGGCTTCGAAGAGGGTGCGGAGAAGGGTGCTATAGTCGAAGAGATCGAGATCGGTATTGTTATTCGATAGCCCTGGGTGCATTATGTAATCACGTCCCGGGCACCTCTCGCGAGAGATGCTCCGCGCTCAAGTGGATGTTTCGTTATTTATAAGGGCGGACGAAGGGTCGAAGTCTCTTTTGTGTTCCGCGCCCCCCGATATTTGCATAATCGCGTTACCGGGATTTGCTCCGACAAATATCAACCAGATTTAGCTAATCGCTATCTCGCATTGATGATGCCTTGCGCCACTGGGGTTGTATAATTAATGGCCTCGCAGTGGCGGCGGTGGGCGTTTGAAGTAACATCGCACGGTTGCAGTAATAAAGGGACGAATAACCGCACGTCGAGTATATTCGTTAAGCTCGGCCAGAGATGATGGTAGTGTCTGCCACATTGAAGGAAATATCTCTGCGAGTTGGTAAATATCCAAATTGCCATTACAAGGGACAAGGGGTAGCAAAAACTGAAACCGGTCTGTAGTTTGTCGTTTAATGAGAGATAAAATTAATCTAAATTAGGAATGTTACAAAAAATGTGTACACTTCTCTCTACCCCAAAAATGAAAAAAACTGTCTGTATCATTCAATATCCTACATGGCATTAGCAGCCAGTAGTTGTTTCAATAAGTTATTTTTAAGACTTAATTTTGCAGAGCTACAAACAAGTTGGATGTTTGTATATTCAAGCTACTTTTCATCTTTATTTAATTTTGATTGATTATTACTCCAGAAACAAAACATTTCAAATTACACAATTTCATCTCATCCCCAAGAAACTCTTGTGGACTTTTATTAACGATACACGCGATCAACGGCAATATCGCCCCGCGCGCGCCCCCCATAAATTTCCGGCGACGCGCGTATCGATTTCGTTTCATTTCATTTCATTTTTAGTGCCGGACGACATACAGCGAAGGAGAGGATATTGCGCTCCTCTGGCGACCCTAACGACTGGACACGGGCCGTAAACCAACTATAAAACGGGCCATTTTTATACCGGGCACGTTTCGCGCACTATGTCTTATACGATTACCGAAGGCAAACCACAACGACATTTGAATGTGGAACGTTATGTCCGTGTGGTGAATTTCAAGAAATAATGACGGGGACCGCAACGCGAATTTCAATGGACGGCCGCAACTGTACTTTTTCATCGTTCTTCCGCTGGAAAAGGGCCGCGTGCATCGCTATAAATTAGGACCGAGAAAGCTCGATTTATTAATATTTATGGCGAGAGAAATTGATTGCCGTTAAAAAATTTCAGCTATCTTCAATAGCAAAAAAATTAGTCAGTCACCATGAACATTTTGGGAAATTTTAGAAAATAATTGATTTTTCAGACTTTGATCGGCCGTAGCGGCTAAACGAAAACTCGAAATTGAACGCGGTTTGCAAATCTGAGCTCCTCGTACGTCAATTAGTCGGATTAGAGATTTTTAATTTTTGATGAAAACACGAAAAAAGACCCTTGGAAATTTTGTTAAAAAATGCAACTTTCTTAAAAATCATCGTAGACTATGAATTATACCTTTTTTTTCATCAGAAAGACGAGAGAAATTGATTTCCGTTAAAAAATTTCAGCTATCTTCAATAGCAAAAAAATTAGTCACTCACCATGAACATTTTAGGAAATTTTAGAAAATAATTGATTTTTCAGACTTTGATCGGCCATAGCGGCTAAACGAAAACTCCAAATTGTACGCGGTTTGCAAATCTGAGCTCCTCGAACGTCAATTAGTCGGATTAGAGATTTTTAATTTTTCATGAAATCGAGAAAAAAGACATGACTAACCCCCTTGGAAATTTTGTTAAAAAATGCAACTTTCTTAAAAATCGTCGTAGACTGTGAATTATACCTTTCTTTTCATCAGAAAGACGAGAGAAATTGATTGCCGTTAAAAAATTTCAGCTATCTTCAATAGCAAAAAAATTAGTCAGTCACCATGAACATTTTTGAAAATTTATGAAAATAATTGATTTTTCAGACTTTGATCGGCCGTAGCGGCTAAACGAAAACTCCAAATTGAACGCGGTTTGCAAATCTGAGCTCCTCGTACGTCAATTAGTCGGATTAGAGATTTTTAATTTTTGATGAAATCGTGAAAAAAGACATGATTAACCCCCTTGGAAATTTTGTTAAAAAATGCAACTTTCTTAAAAATCATCGTAGACTATGAATTATACCTTTTTTTTCATCAGAAAGACGAGAGAAATTGATTGCCGTTAAAAAAATTCAGCTATCTTCAATAGCAAAAAAAATAGTTGCTCACCATGAACATTTTAGAAAATTTAAAAAAAATAATTGATTTTTCAGACTTTGATCGGCCGTAGCGGCTAAACGAAAACTCCAAATTGAACGCGGTTTGCAAATCTGAGCTCCTCGTACGTCAATTAGTCGGATTCGAGATTTTCAATTTTTGATGAAAACACAAAAAAAGACATGACTAACCCCCTTGGAAATTTTGTTAAAAAATGCAACATTCTTAAAAATCATCGTAGACTATGAATTACAGCATTTTTTTCATCAGAAAGACGAGAGAAATTGATTGCCGTTAAAAAATTTCAGCTATCTTCAATAGCAAAAAAATTAGTCACTCACCATGAACATTTTAGGAAATTTTAGAAAACAATTGATTTTTCAGACTTTGATCGGCCATAGCGGCTAAACGAAAACTCCAAATTGAACGCGGTTTGCAAATCTGAGCTCCTCGTACGTCAATTAGTCGGATTAGAGATTTTTAATTTTTGATGAAATCGTGAAAAAAGACATGACTAACCCCCTTGGAAATTTTGTTAAAAAATGCAACTTTCTTAAAAATCATCGTAGACTATGAATTATACCTTTTTTTTCATCAGAAAGACGAGAGAAATTGATTGCCGTTAAAAAAATTCAGCTATCTTCAATAGCAAAAAAAATAGTTGCTCACCATGAACATTTTAGAAAATTTAAAAAAATAATTGATTTTTCAGACTTTGATCGGCCATAGCGGCTAAACGAAAACTCCAAATTGAACGCGGTTTGCAAATCTGAGCTCCTCGTACGTCAATTAGTCGGATTAGAGATTTTTAATTTTTCATGAAATCGAGAAAAAAGACATGACTAACCCCCTTGGAAATTTTGTTAAAAAATGCAACTTTCTTAAAAATCGTCGTAGACTGTGAATTATACCTTTCTTTTCATCAGAAAGACGAGAGAAATTGATTGCCGTTAAAAAATTTCAGCTATCTTCAATAGCAAAAAAATTAGTCAGTCACCATGAACATTTTTGAAAATTTAAGAAAATAATTGATTTTTCAGACTTTGATCGGCCATAGCGGCTAAACGAAAACTCCAAATTGAACGCGGTTTGCAAATCTGAGCTCCTCGTACGTCAATTAGTCGGATTAGAGATTTTTAATTTTTGATGAAATCGTGAAAAAAGACATGATTAACCCCCTTGGAAATTTTGTTAAAAAATGCAACTTTCTTAAAAATCATCGTAGACTATGAATTATACCTTTTTTTTCATCAGAAAGACGAGAGAAATTGATTGCCGTTAAAAAAATTCAGCTATCTTCAATAGCAAAAAAAATAGTTGCTCACCATGAACATTTTAGAAAATTTAAAAAAAATAATTGATTTTTCAGACTTTGATCGGCCGTAGCGGCTAAACGAAAACTCCAAATTGAACGCGGTTTGCAAATCTGAGCTCCTCGAACGTCAATTAGTCGGATTAGAGATTTTTAATTTTTCATGAAATCGAGAAAAAAGACATGACTAACCCCCTTGGAAATTTTGTTAAAAAATGCAACTTTCTTAAAAATCGTCGTAGACTGTGAATTATACCTTTCTTTTCATCAGAAAGACGAGAGAAATTGATTGCCGTTAAAAAATTTCAGCTATCTTCAATAGCAAAAAAAATAGTCAGTCACCATGAACATTTTAGGGAATTTTAGAAAATAATTGATTTTTCAGACTTTGATCGGCCGTAGCGGCTAAACGAAAACTCCAAATTGAACGCGGTTTGCAAATCTGAGCTCCTCGTATGTCAATTAGTCGGATTAGAGATTTTTAATTTTTGATGAAATCGTGAAAAAAGACATGACTAACCCCCTTGGAAATGTTGTTAAAAAATGCAACTTTCTTAAAAATCATCGTAGACTATGAATTATACCTTTTTTTCATCAGAAAGACGAGAGAAATTGATTGCCGTTAAAAAATTTCAGCTATCTTCAATAGCAAAAAAATTAGTCTGTCACCATGAACATTTTGGAAAATTTAAGAAAATAATTGATTTTTCAGACTTATATCGGCCGTAGCGGCCAAACGAAAACTCCAAATTGAACGCTGTTTCCAAATCTGAGCTCCTTGTACGTCAGTTAGTCGGATTAGAGATTTTCAATTTTTGACGAAAACATTAAACATTAATAAACCCTGATCAATCCGGGAGCCGGAGACATCTCGATTGGCCAGAGGGAATTACTTTATATTACCCACGCGAGGATTTCATCCTTTATAAAACAATTAAGCTTTATTGATATGGATTTCGTGATCACCACGAGCCGGGACTTCAACAATGCCCGGCTTTCAGTATCGCTCCGAAACTTCGACGAGATTAAGAACGTTAAAACATCTCTAATGAGAAATATTAAACATTATATAAATTTCCAACGAAAGCCCCTACTTACGCAAAGCCCCCTTTTGAAGGGCAAAATAATGGATGCAATTATTTTGTTTTAAATACCGCTTCACGAAGTTCAACTTGAGCTTTTCATATTGTAATCCGATAAAAAAAAAACGGGACAGATTGAATGCGTAATGTTATTCTAGCTGGCATACCTTTATATACGGTGGCGGCTCATTACTCGCGTTTCATATATAAATCAACTTTAATTAATAATAATAATAATAATCATATTTATTGACCACTCAAATTTGCAGATTACAAAATTTACATATTACAAAAAAAGACCGTTACAGTAAAAGGGGGTCAAATCTGCTTTAAGTTAGAAGCAACATACTTAAATCAATTTAATCAGTTTAGTATTGTCACGAGAACAAATCTGTGGCTTGGAACTGAAAAGGCCAATGTCAAAAATTATACATTTGGGAAAATCGCATTGAAATATAACATATTGACATTGGCCGTTTTAGCTCCGAGCCGAAGAAATTATATTTCGGAGTGACGGCTGGTGGCGGGACTCGTGGTGGAGCCAGGGTAGTAGGAATGACAATAAAAATGGTTTCAGTAGTGCCTGTCAAATGCTTTGGAATCGCGGAGTCAAGTCGACACGATTTACACTGTTTTTTTTTTAAGCATTTTTTTTGGTTGACGGGAATTCGGGTTGACGATGATTTGGGAATTGGCATCTAGGCAATTCGGCCACTAACGATATATATATAGTTTTTTTTAGATTTCATTTTAATAATGAATGGGACATACACTAAACATCCATGGACCCGCACGGCCAATTCTTCGTTCCGAAAAAGTGACCGCACGGATAGGATTTGAACCCACGACCACGAGGCCCGTGAGCAGGAGCTCTACTCACTAGGCCACTTAAATCGTACGCAGTATTTTAGAATACATAACATAGAATGTTCCTCAAGGATCACTCTGTTGTTAATTTACACGAAATTGTTAAACACTAGCAGAGGACGATTTAAAATTACTTACAGTAGTGAATAAATTTAATTTATAACCTTAGTAAGATTTACTTTAAAGATTATCCAGAGAATTTTCGTAACTTTAAAATTTTATTAATATTAATATTTTTGGTATAATATTTTATAGAATGCAATTATGTCGGCAAGGAATATTTCTTATAATCATAAAACAGTCTGCGTGACGTGAACAGGCAGAGAGTTAAGAGTTGAATCGTGTTTTACGATTGTAATACGGAATATACGGCTTTTTTGTTCTTCTGGAGAATATAAGTCGGGGGAGGGGGGTTATAATTCGGCGGAAGAATGGAAGGTCATTCCAGGGCGGAATCCGGCCAGGAAATATGATGGAAATAACATGTTCTCTCTAAATGTCAGAATTAACGGCCTTCCATTCTCGTTTCCGCTTTTCCTATACCACCACTCGATTGTTATATCTTTTATCGGAAGAATTATACAAACAAAAATCCTAACAGTACAGGGTCCTGCATTTCACCTCCTGTCTTCTATAGCTCATTTACTAATTAAGTTGGAATTTTGATATTTTTGCAGAATAAATTTGCATCCTAGAATGCATTTCAGGAAAATATTTTTGATTATACAGGGTGTCCCAAAAAAAGCGTGACGTCATATGCTATAAAATGGCGACAATGAGTGAAGGTGAAATTTGTGCTCCCGCGATTCCTTGCCGCAACTGCAAGCAAATGCCGAAATCAGGGTATAAGTGCGTAAACTGTAGTGCGTTAATTCACCCGGGATGTGCGAAATACATAAAAGGTGCGGTAATACTGGACGGAAAGCTTATTAACTGCTGTGAACCATCGGACAGTAATCATGATCACAACAACTCAACGGATTCTATTGACAGCACGGAAACCATAATAAGCAACGATCTATCATCCAGGATGTGCGTCGACCAAATAATGTGTAATCAGTGTTCTTCCGAAGTTAATGAATCCATCCAATGTGTAGATTGTAAAAACAATTACCATCCTATGTGTTTACTGAAGATTAACGGCACCTATGTCGACACACGGGGCATGGCTCATTGCTGTACCGAGCGTCTCGATCCGAAACCAAACGAAACAAGGTATCTTCAGCTCACAATTAAATACCAGGACGACATAATTATAGAACTAAAAGATAAAATTAATGTACTGAAAAATAATATTACACTATTACAGCAAATTAACGAACTGTCGCCACCTAGCGTCCCTATAAATAATGTCGTTATAAACACAAACGATTCTGCCTCAAACGGCGTACCAACCAAAAACCAAAAAATTAACCAAAACGATGCGCAGAGTACACGCAAATCCGGCGCGAAGAAACACAGCGCCATGAAACACAACAATCCACCGACGCGGTCAACGGACCCGGACGACAACAAACTACAAAAACAAATGACCCAGCCGCAAACCGTCTCTCAAGATAACAATACCTCTAAAATTATTTATGGCAGTAATAGTGAAATAGAAGATATAGTTTATCAAGAGGACAAAAGAGTTTGGTATCATGTGGGAAAATTTAACAAAGAATTCAACGAGGACGATTTGAAACAATTTCTTACAAGGAGTTTTCCTCTCGTAAGTTTTAATGTTACAATGCTGGAAAGTAGAAATCCATCGAATATTAACAAATTTAACTGCTTTAAAATTGGCGTAAAAAAAGAAGATCGTAATACCATAAATAACCATGAATTATGGCCGCAAGGTATTAAAATAAGCCCATTTCGAAACCCCTTTCGTAAACAATGGACACCACTGTCAAACAAATATAGCCAACCAAGAACATTCCAAAACTCCTGCAGCATTTAAAATAATTCATCAAAATATTCGCAGCGCATTCAATAAAATGGATGAACTATTTATTGCAATAGAACATGAGAATCCGCAAGTAATATGTTTAACGGAGACGTGGACAAACAGTGACAATGTAAGTTTCATTAATCTACCGGGATACAAAAACGTATCCAGTTTTACTCGCAGCTCCAGTAATCACGGCGGTACACTAATTCTAGTTGGACAAGACATCGAAGCACATGAATACTCAAACGTAAGTCGATATTGCGTAGAAATGATCGTCGAATGCGCGGCATGTACACTAAAAACTAATAACTATAAGTTAGCTATCTTATCAATCTATAGACCACCTAATGGTAGTATACACATATTTTTTTCTAAACTTACTGATATACTCACCGAATTACATAAGAAACATGAAATTATTGTTTTATGTGGCGACTTGAATATAGATATTTCACAAAACTCAACAGAATCACAAATCTTAAAAGATCTCTTTGATACGTTTAGATTAACAAATAAGCTAAACGAACCATCGAGAATAGAAACAACAACTAGAGGTCGTTCTGCATCCCAAATAGACGTTGCGGTGGCTACATGGCCATACGACAAACTAGAAGTACGCAATATTAATCTTCACCTATCCGACCATCTTGGCCAGCTAATAACTCTAAATCTAGATAATCCAGCAGGTACCAAACCTAAAGAAACAGTAATAATTATACGGAAAATAAATCAACATAATATAAATACACTGAAAAATGAACTAGGAAATGTAAACTGGAGTATTATCGAATCGGACAACGTAAACACTTCCTTTGATTTATTTCTAAAGGAGTTTCTACTCCACTTTGAGAAAGCCTGCCCACTAACAAAAATCAACTTAAAAACAAACGAAAAGCCACTAAAAAGAAGGAACCCATGGATAAATGTTAATATAACAGAATCTAGCAAGAACTTAAAAGAACTATTTCACCTAAAAACTACACTAAATTTGCCGGAATTAAACAATGACTATAGAGAAGCAAAAAAACGTCATAAACAACTAATAAAAAATTCTAAGGAGAATTACGTCGCTTCGCAATTAGAGGAAGCTTCAAACAAGCAGCAAAGGATTTGGTCAATAATCAATGAAAATCTCGGTAAAACAAAAAAATCTATTAACGTTAACGTAAAAACCCTCGAAGGAAAAAAACTAAACCTACCAGTAAACACACCCGAAGTATTTGTAGAATACTTTTCTACAGTGGCCACCAAGAAATTAAATACCCTACTCGGAAACCGCATATCAACAGAATGCACAACACCAGCTCCAATTTCTAACACAATGTTTCTGGAACCCGTGGAGATTGAAGAAGTAGGAGATGTAATTATGAAACTAAAGAACGTAAGTGCAGGGAACGATGGAATAACTACCAACATTCTAAAATCGGTAGTAAACGAGATAGTTTCACCCATAACCTATTTAGTAAATTCATGTTTTACTTCTGGAACTTTCCCCGAAACACTGAAAACTGCAAGACTCATCCCTATTCACAAAAAAGGAAGCAGCGATGAAGTAGAAAACCATAGACAGGTAGCAATTTTAAGCTGTTTCTCAAAAGTAATCGAGAAAATTACTTTAAAGCGACTCTGGAAATTTATAGACAAGGAGAAAATACTAAAGCCAAATCAACATGGATTCCGTGAAGGGCAATCGACAGAGACTGCAACCATAGACCTAATGAAGATGATCAACACAAATATGGACCAAGGAATGTGCGTGGCAAGTTTATTTTTTGACTTTTCGTGCGCGTTTGACACAGTGGACGCCAAGTTCATGAGTGACAAGTTATATGCATACGGAATACGCGGTCCTACGCTAAGTCTTATCACTTCGTTTTTGACGGATAGATATATTTATGTGAATATCAACAACCAATCGTCAACAATTCGCCCAGTGTATAAAGGAGTGGCTCAAGGTTCTACCCTAGGACCCACACTCTTTATATTATTTATTAATGATCTGATAGAGCATATAACCGAGGGTCATGTAATTATATTCGCTGACGACACGACAATTGTTATACACGGTAAAACACAAGTTGAATTAAATGACAAAATAAACAAAACGACGGAGGAAATGTCGCAGTGGTGCAACAGGAACAATTTACTCCTTAACAAAGACAAAACTGTAATGCTTCACTTTTACAATCGGAAAGCCTCTATAGTCAATAACACTAAAACCACAAAATTCCTTGGAACAATCGTGGATGAGCAACTGTCGTGGAATCAACATAACAGTCATGTATGTAGCAAACTAAACAGCGCCGGTTACGCAATACTTAAACTAAGGTCAATTCTGCCACCAAAATCACTTATGAGTCTCTATTACTCTCTGGCTTACCCCTATATTTCCTATAACATAGTGGCTTGGGGTGGATCCGATATTCAAAGAATATTTGTGGCACAAAAAAGAATTTTAAAAATAATTTTTAAAAAGGCTAAAACCGACACTTGCCGACATTTATTTAAAGAAAACAATATACTTACCTTAGTATCGATTTATATCTACAAATGTGCTATCTATACGGTATCTAACTTAAAATCCTTTGAAAAAAATAATGTTTCGCACAAATATGATACTAGAAACGCTATGGGACTACGTGTACCCAAACATGTTACTGCGTTGTACGAAAGATCTCCTTTTTATTCATGTATAACGATATATAATAGACTACCACAGGATATTAAAAACATTAGAAATCTAAATAAATTCAAGAAAATGTTAAAAGAATTTCTCATTAAAAAGTGCTATTATACATTCACGGAATTTCTAAATGATCATGTATAGTAATCCGATGGGTCTAATATATAATGTGTGCTTGATGGTGTACTTTTTTTTTACTCTCTATTTTTAAAGCTAAGACTATTTTGCCCTGTCTTTTATTTATTTACTATTTTATCAATTATTGATTGTTATAATTATATTTCTGCAATTTTAAAATGTAACGTAGTTAGCTATTAACTGTATTTTAATTTAAATATATTTGACATGTACATCCACATAACAGTGGCGAAGTTACGAATAAAGAATTTGAATTTGAATTTGATGATATATTTTTTTAAATTACATGCTATATATTTTATTGCTTATTTGGGTACCTTTTATGATTGCCTACATACTCCTATAATTTTATTCGAATCGATTTAGGGATATCAGCAAAAAAAAAATTAAAACTAAAAAAATCAGTTTTGCACTGTTGTTTTAAAAAATGAATAAAAAATAAAAACAGTGCCTTGTTAATAAAATCATACAAGGTACTTATTAAATAAGGTCTGATAGTCCCGTTAACCAAGTTTGATCGATATGAATTATACAGGGTGTCCAAAATTTAGTGTCAAACATTACAAACTTTAAATCACTTTATTTTTCTTATTTTAAATTGGAGCCCCTATATATTTTTATGTCATTACATGCGGAATTAAAAAACAAACATTTTTCCTAATAACAACCCTGTCCCAATTCCTAACGCATTAAAAGTTATTTGCAGAAAACTCGTTTTATCAAACATTTCAATAGCCATTTTACTAAATAAAAATCGAAGGTGGCTTTGAAAAACAATTTACTGACATTAAAATTTAACAAGGTGGCAAGAGGTTGTTTCGACTTTAGTAATGTAAAAGTTTAGAGCATTGTTAACTTAAGCTCTTTGTACTCAAGAATTATTTTTTCCATGACAAAATATTATTCTTGAGTATAAAGAACTTAAGCTATTTCAGATAAATTCGGACAATAGAGGACAGGTTTTTTTTTTTATTTTCAACAAATACTCCGCCTATCAACCACAGCACCCCCAGCTAGTGTGCTAAACCAAAGAAGACCGGTTTCGGAGTACTGTACTGAAACGTGTGGCTTCAGTCGTTGCCCACTTCCATCTTTAGTTTTCGCCTTAGAGGGTCCGCCAATAATGCGATCCGTTCACAAGATATTCCTCCACAATATAACAATCGACACGTTTTTCGATTTCCTTAATGAGATAAGTTCAAAATATTTCCTTTTTTAGTCGATGTTTCTTTTGAGGACGTATTTATCCATTTAAAATAGGAGAGCTGAAATCTTTACAGTTGGTAGAGGATACGTCTATCTTTCATTTGTATATTTTTTTAAATTTTAGAACCCCCACCCTTCGCCTTCAGGATGCGTCATTTGGCACCTTTTTTAAGACTATTTTTTTTTATAGCGAAAAAGTACTCTAATTAGTTCATCCCCACAATATTTGTTAAATTTGATACTCCTTAACAAGATATGATTTTTCAAAATGTGACCAAAATACTCCACCAGTTTCGAAGCTTCATTCAATGACGTATTTGTTTCTTTTGAATTGTAAGAGCTAAAAAAAATATTTTTTTTGACTAAGACTTTCGCCATTCAGTCACGACACATTTTTATTAAGAAAAAAATTTTTTTTTTTCACGACTAGCTTTTGGAACCCCCCTACGGTCTTACGGCGGGTTTTAATTTAACGGGTGTACGCATTATTATGTTACCTACAAATTAATGAGGACAATTAATAAGAGATACCGTTTCGGAGGACTTTTCTGCGGAGGAAATAATTAAGTGCAGAAACGAGAGATTCCTCCTCGGAGCGCAATAACGGCCGAGGAATCATTACGTGACTATATTTCATCGGGGCCATCATCTCCCGCCAATGATTTATATTTCAATACCCGTATCGTACCGGGATGCATGACCGAGCATAATTTGTTTGGCGCCCCCATTCTATTCTTCGGCATCTTTCGATAATTATTTTTCTTTTCTGGCGCGCCCCTTCATTATTTCCACATCACCCCGAAAGAAAAAAAAAACTCAAATGAATGTAATGTATCTATAATTAAGGAAAACAGCTTTAATTATTGCTCGAGTCAGCGTTACTGGTTATTATCTGTATCGTTTTACAACCGTAGGAAATTACCGGTAAATAAGTTTTTACCCACAAAGGCAAGAGATGCGTTCTTGGATATTCAATTCAAAAATTGACCAATCAAAACCCAACATGCGGCATTTTTTCGACCAATCAAAAAATTACCGCGAGTATATCTTGAAGAAAGGTATTCAAGTGAGGTTGATGCCTCTGGAACGTCCAGAAACGCGCGTCTACCAATCAATCGTGCGTCCGCACTCCTTCGAGAGCAGTCGAGACGCGGACGTTGAGCGACGGACGCGTCATAGGAATCGCTTCTTAAAAAATAGATATATTCGATGATTTCCCTGGATTGGAAGTGTGAATATGTACTCAGGCGGGACCGAAACTGTGTGGCCTCTGTGGTGCAAATGGCAGCATCCCAGACCGAAGATCTGGAGGTTGCAGGTTCGATCCCTGTCGGAGGCATGTTCACACTTTTAATTCAGCTATTTACGGAGTATCTTCACCCATTATTTATTAACAAATAATGTAAATACCATTATTTTATAAAATACAGTTTGTAACTCGTTGTGTACCTTTCATTGATGAATTTAAATAGATAGTGGTAGTAACATCAAAAGCATCTGCAAGAGCGTGCGTTTGGTCGATAGTGGAGCAACCCGAGCGCGCATTTGTAATTCAGGCATTATGTAAATATCGAGTTTCTTATCTGGTAAGTGGCTTCCTCGAGGACCGTATAAATTGAATATTTTTCGTGTCGTTTAGTCCGAAGAGTTCGGCCCACCCTTCTTTCGCTTCTCTCGGGGAGATTAGAAGGGACGATATGCGCAAGATGACATATCAGACCGTAAAACGACGAGGTGAGCATGGCGTGCCGTCTCCCCCCCACCCGTTCCACCCCCCCCCCTAGGTGGGGTAATTGGTTGTTTACTATCAAGAAGGAAACGTATTTTAATATTCCGTGTAGTTAGTTATTCATACTCGTGCTTTTACGGGAATCGTTGAAAGATAATGATATCGTTAATCATGGATCGGTTACGCACCGTTGAAGCAAAATCCGTGTACAAATTATTCAGAAATTATGCTATGAAACAACTGTTATGGGAATGCAACCAAAATCACTAATCGTAATCCAGTAAACGGCTATGTTTTTACTTTGATTTGGTCGTACATTAGTCACAAAAAAATGGTGATGTGGCCATCATGTTACTTTCTCCGACTTGATGGTATCATAGCCATTTATATTTACGCATTCATGGTTTATTTTAAATTTAAATGTACATCGAGCGTTGTGTAAACTCGGATGAAACTGACGTTTAAAACGTCAAAATTATGAAAGATGGAAAAATTATACTTCAAATTCAAAAATTCAGTTTACTCAAAAACTAAAGGGATTTCGAAAAAAACTTATTCTTCATAAATTCTTCATTTTGGCATTCTCTACAATTATTATTAACATAAATTTGCTGTAACTATTATCGTTTTATAATTATAAACCAAAAATTTAAAAATAATAATAATTTTTTTTCTCGAATAACAATGATTTTATGAAAAATATTTTCAAACCAAAGATGTTCATTTCTTTGAGCTCTACTCACTAGGCCACCGCAGCCCCAATTAGAGATTTAAATTAATTTTTAAAAGGATTCTATCGTCTCCTGTAAAATTTATGTTTTGTAGGCGAGCGAAATGACTCTTTTTTGTGAGTCGACTCATCGCGAATAATTCACAATTTTATAAATTTTGCAATTTACTCTCGAAATATAGCGAAAAGCAAAAATCTTCACTTCCAAATTTTCAATGTACTTCTCAAATTTCACGAGTCAGGACATTTACACAGGACTCACTTTACTCACGACCCACTTCTAAGAGCCAAAATCTGTTTTGGTCAATTTTTTTTCCGCAGCCTTCTCATCGAACTTCCACGAGCCGCCGTTAGTGCAGTCCATAATTCATTCATAAGTAATTATAAATTAGTTACTACGCATTATAATGAGCATTTTACGATACGGATGATTTACTGGTTTGGCGCTAAGCGTTCGTTTTTTTTTTTTTGGTGGAGATACATAAATGATCAGTTTGGGATAAGGCATATTGCTATTTGGCTGGCGGCCACGTTTGTGTGGAACGTGGGATGAAGATTATGCACGCCGGGATTGCCAAATAAATTAAATTCCAGAGCCGTAAGCCTGGAGGACTGCCCTAAGATTATTACTTATGATACGGCGGGCACTAATGCCGCAAATGCATAGTCTTACCGCTGGCCCTCTCTAATTAGACCTTCCCTTTCGCAAAGAGGAGAATATTAACATTTATTTTCATGTAATGCAGTCTATACTGTAAATATATAGGAGTACTACATATTGAATATACGTGGAATGTTCTGCACTTAAGGTGCTAAACATAAATTTTGCGAAATTATATATTGGTGAAATCACGTGAAAATCGAAGATTTGCAGTGGGTCATAAATTTTTTTTTTTTCAATTTGGCGTTAAACTGTGTAAAATTATCATTAAGGGATGTAGGTACCAAGAAATAAAAAATTAAATTGAATATGCGTAGAATGTTCTGCACTTAAGGTGCTAAACATAAATCAAGATTTTGGGAAATTATATATTGGTGAAACCACGTGAAAATCGAAGATTTGCAGTGGGTAATATTTTTTTTTTTAATTTGGCGTTAAACTGTGTAAAATTATCATTAAGGGATGTAGGTACCAAGAAATAAAAAAAATTCTTGTGTTATCTTTGGCGTTAAACTGTGTAAAATTATTATTAAGGGATGTAGGTACCAAGAAATAAAAAAATTCTTGTGTTATCTTTGGCGGTAAACTGAGTAAAATTATCATTAAGGGATGTAGGTACGAAGAATAGAAAAATAATCAATTTTTTTATTGGATTAAAAAAATTCTTGTGTTATCTAACTTCAAAAAAATTATCCTATCGCTAGAAGTGCAAAAAAATCGAGTCCATCAATTATTCATACGACACTGACTAGCTTTCATTCAAATATTTTTTTAATTCCTCAGCCATAAATAATTATTTTGGAGGTAAGGATAAGTGTGCAAAATTTCGGGGAAATCGGTCCAGTAGTTTTCTAGAAAAGTGTACCTAATAATCACGTTTTTTTTTTAAATCGAAAACGGCGGAGGAAGTGCCCCCCTTAAATTGAATCTGTACAGACAGACCAACAGTGTTGCCAAGTCAGCGGAAAATCCGCTAGATCTGGCGGATTTTTAATCCGAATTGCGGAATAATTTTCGTTTTAGCGGCTGGCGGATTTGCTAACCGAATTATGTTGAATCAATGAGGAAACTAGCGTAATTCTTATTTTCAAAACATCTATTTTACGAGAGGAAAAGCAGAAACTTAAAATATTAACTTAAAAAAATTCATAACACATTTTCAAAAATTAAAGCTATTTTCAAAGGTAGATGTTCTGTCAATATGCTAAAATATTTGAAGAACTCTTCTCATATCAAAAATAATTTTTATTTTATTTTTGCTTTGTTTGTGCTCAATAACTCATAACTTACGGAAAAAGTTATACATTTAAAAAAATTAAAGTTACTTTTAAGAGTAGATGTTTTGTGAAGATATTTAAAAAAAAATAGATTTTTTTGTTTAAGTGTTCAACAACTTTAAATATTAATTTTCAAAAATTGATATGTTTTGTTGAAGTGTTCGACAACTTAAAATATTAATGTGAATATGCTAAAATATTTGAAGAACTCTTCTCAAATCAAAAATATTTTTATTTTATTTTTTTTTGTTTGTGTTCAACAACTCATAACTTACGGAAAAAGTTACACATTTAAAAAAATTAAAGTTACTTTTAAGAGTAGATGTTTTGTGAAGATATTTAAAAAAAATAGATTTTTTTGTTTAAGTGTTCAACAACTTTAAATATTAATTTTCAAAAATTTATATGTTTTGTTAAAGTGTTCGACAACTTAAAATATTAATGTGAATATGCTAAAATATTTGAAGAACTCTTCTCATATCAAAATATTTTTTTTAAATTTTTGTTTTGTTTGTGTTCAACAACTCATAACTTATGGAAAAAGCTACACATTTAAAAAAATTAAAGTTACTTTTAAGAGTAGATGTTTTGTGAAGATATTTAAAAAAAATAGATTTTTTGTTTAAGTGTTCAACAACTTTAAATATTAATTTTCAAAAATTGATATGTTTTGTTAAAGTGTTCGACAACTTAAAATATTAATCTACAAAAATTCATAACTCGCGCAAAAATAAACAAAACTCAAAGTTAATTTTAAAGGTAAATGTATTTTTCTGCTGCCGTCCCGAAAATAAAACTTTCGGTATGATTTATTAAATCGAAAGTACCGCTTTTCACAAATCGTACCAAAAGTAGTTCTTTTCGGAACGATTTTGTTTCACTTTCGGAACGATTTCTTTACTTTCGGGACGCTACGACTCGTCCTGGAAACTTCCTACTCATCCCGTAAAATATCACTTTCGGAACTTGTTACGTAAATTACTATATGATTGCATTAGAGTTTTTAAGGAACTCAATCATATCAGTATTATTTTTTTTTCCATTTTTTCTTTGTTCAAATATTCGAGAAACTTAAAAAACAATTAAAAAAATTAAATAAATAATAATCGAAGATTCTCCGTATAATTCGGGAAATCATCATATATATTTAAAAACAATATTTTTAAAAATTTATAACTGACGCAAAAATGGACACATTTTCAAAAATCTGAGTTGATTCCAAAGGCAGATGTTTTTTGAATATACTTATTTAAATTTTTGAGAAATTCTATCATATCAGTATTTTTTTTTAGTTAACAACTTAAAATCTTAATTTTCAAAAATTCAAAAACTCGGAGAAATTGGCAGACTTTCAAAAATTTAAGTTAGTTTTAAAGATAGAAAAGGTTTAAAAAATACTGTGAAATTCTATTATATCACTATTCATTATTTTACTTTTTTTGTTTGTCTTTAACAACTGAACATACTAATTTTCAAAAATTTACGCAAACATTATGGTTAATTTTACACCTAAAAATGAACACGTTTTCAAAAATCAAAGTTAATTTAAAAGGTAGTCGTTCTGTGGGTGTATTAAAATGTTTAAGGAACTCAATTTTGTTTTCGATTTTTGTTTTGTTTAAGTGTTTAACAACTTTAAATATTAATCTACAAAAATTCATAACTCGCGCAAAAATAAACAAAACTCAAAGTTAATTTTAAAGGTAAATGTATTATGATTGCATTAGAGTTTTTAAGGAATTCAATCATATCAGTATTTTTTTTTCTATTTTTTCTTTGTTCAAATATACGAGAAACTTAAAAAAACAATATTTTTAAAAATTTATAACTCATGCAAAAATAGACGCATTTTCAAAATTCAAGTTAATTTTAAGGGTAAATGTTTTATTATTGCATTAGAGTTTTTAATGAATTCAATCATATCAGTATTATTTTTTTTTCAATTTTTTTCTTTCGTCAAATATTCGACCAGTTAAAAAATCATTTTGAAAATTTATAACTCACGCAGAAATTGACACATTTTCAAAAATCAAAAATTAAGTTAAAGGTCTTGTGAATATACTAAAAATTTTGAGCAATTCCATTATATAATAATTTATTTTCTTTAGATTTTGTTTGTTTGCGAAAACTCAAAACATTAATTTTCAAAAATTCAAAAACTCGGAGAAATTGGCAGACTTTCAAAAATTTAAGTTAGTTTTAAAGATAGAAAAGGTTTAAAAAATGCTGTGAAAATCTATTATATCACTATTCATTATTTTACATTTTTTTTTGTTCGTCTTTAACAACTGAAAATATTAATTTTCAAAAATTAATAACTCACGCAAAAATTAAGGTTAATTTTAAAGGTAACTGTATTATCATTGCATCAGAGTTTTTAAGGAATTCAATCATATCGATATGATTTTTTTTTCTAGGTTTTCCTTATTCAAATATTCGACAACTTTAAAAAAATCATAATTCACGCAGAAATTTGTACATTTTCAAAAATGTTTATTAAAGGTAATTCCATCATATAAGTTTTTTTTAAGATTTGTTCAATTGTTCGACAACTTAAAACGTTAATTTTCAAAAATTCATAACTCGGGGAGAAATTGGCAAAATTTCAAAAATGTAAGTTAGTTTTAAAGGTGCGTGTTTTGCGAAGATTTAAACATTTTAGTGGAATTCTATTATATCACCATTTATTTTTTTTTTAGATTTTTTTGTTCTACTACCAAAATATTAATTTTCAAAGATTCAATCAAATTTTTTGTTACAATCATATGTGTATTTATTTTTCTTCGGATTATTTCATTGTTCTACCTAACATTCAACCTTAATTCGTACGCAAAACGTTAAATTCAACTGTTAAAATATAAGATAGATTTATTTCGTATTTTATATTTTCATATTTTCAGGCAGAATTCTAAGTGAAGTGGAATTAGGTTGGCTATCTGGAGCAGCTAGGAGCAGGGAAACACCTTTATTGGTATCATGTGGCAACATTTATACAAGCCGCCCGCCCAGGCAGAAAGGTAAGTGCGCATTGGGTTGCATTGTATTAATAAGGTAAAACTTCTTTTAACCCTCACTTAACGAATGCCGCCTTATTCACGAGAAAAGAAAAATATCTCGTAAAATCGAACGTCGTCGCATTCGCGATTATAAAAATATTCCTATAGCGAGCGCATGATGTAAATTTAAAGTTCCCGACGCATCCACCATAAAATAAATTCGTAAAATAGCTCATTTTACTTGTTCGTAAAGCGATGGTAGCGACCATTATAAACTGGCTCGTTATCTAAGGGTTGAATTAAACACAGTTACACAGTAGCTCACTAACTAAGGGTTGAATTAAGCACAGTTCAACACTCCACCCTTAATTTGCGTACGTTTCCAATATCCGAACCTCATCTACAAAATCACGACATCGATGCTCGGTCACGATTGTTCTTCTAAATTACATATTGTAGCCAACTTGCCAAATTTTCACATGGATATTATTGTTACGTATGCAACCATGTTCACGTGGGTGTGTACATATGGTTGCGTACGAAACATTCCATTTAGGTAGACGTTAACAGCAAACACGTATTATTAGTTACCTAAAATTATGCCCAAAGAAGAGGTGTGAAAATTTCAGCTCTTTTGCACACAAAAAAACAAACCGAATTTAAATTCTACCCCAAGTGTCCAACTTTCAGGTAGATGTTATTGTTGCGTACGCAACCATATTTACGTAGATCTGTACATTTGGTTGCATACAAAAGAGCATCCCAACAGCAAATACGTTTTATTAGTTACCTAAAATTATGCCAAAAAAAGACAACCAAAATTTAAATTGTACCCTAAGGATCGATTGGAATGGCCATAAACGTAATGTTTGATTGTTCTTCTAAATAATATCGTGTGAGTCACAAAATTTTGATCATGTCGCATATTATTACGTCATGAGACTAGATCAGTTCAATTGAATTAGATTTAAGAAAAATGAATTAATCTCAGACATGACTCCTATATTTCTATCCCTCCCAGGCATAGCCAACTCAGAAACAAAATTCTGTGGCTCACACCTTATATATAGTTCGATCATACAGATGTGTGCATAAACGTGTCGGCCTAATTTATGGTCTCCGTTCCCCGGGGAGAAGGGCAAAGCAAAAGGGAAAAGGAGGAGGAGGAGGAGGAGGGGGAGAGGTCAATTACATACGGCGTGCCGCGAAACATCGAGCGCTTTATATACGGCTTTAGAGGGCCACTGGGCCGAATTTCGCACCCCCCCGCAAATGGCGAAATACTATATTCTTATAAACTCAGCAAATGGGGCGCAGGAGGTGAAGTATATCCCTAAATATATTACGGAACACACGGGAAAAGAAAGAGATATGAAGTCGCTTCGATTTTATGCTGATTTTGAATTCGGATATATTACAGTGCGGAATGAAAATGTATCCGCGTCGGCATTAAGATTTTATGAATGTAAACATGTGAGGAAGGAAGTGAATTCGATGTTTTATAAAGAAGGGACAATGCGAAATGAAAATATATCCATGTTGCCCATTAAGATTGTAAACATGTGAAGAAGGGAATTAATTCAGTGTTTAAGAAGGGCTTATGAAACTCAATTAGTTCAAGTCTGCAGTTAAAGCGAACCAGCGGACTATTTTTTATGGAACATATACTTTGCAATTAAAGGTAAAATTTAATTAAAAATATTATTCACGGAGCGATTATGTGATCGGAAAAACAAAAATTCACTCACCTATAGTCTGTTCACGTTAAAGATGCAGCAGGGAGCCATCTTGTACTGAACATCCAAGGGCTTGTCTGCAATCTCTGTAGATAGAAATCTGAAAAGTTAAATAATAAACAAATAAATACGATATTCAGGATGGAAAGACCTCGGTTGATAACCCATTTCACATCATAAGATAAAAGAAAAAAAATGTATAGTAAACACTTGATTGTGAAATAAATGTATTATTATTATTATTAAGATATTCATTAGATGATGACTTATAAAATATTCTAGAATTATTTTGAGAGACAATACATTTATTGAGATGACCTCAACAGGCAGTTGACCAGAGGTCTTTCAGCCTATTTGGCTTGTTTGTTGAAAACGAGGGTTTGTTGACTTTGAACTTGGAAAATTTCGGATATTGACAATTTTTATAGACTCAACATGATTATCTCTTAATACTTTTTTAAACACTCTAAATTTGTCACATTGTAGCATTTAAATCAGCAAAACTAAATAACGTGTTCGAATGTTTGGGAATTTTTCAAAATCAAAAACGCGATTTTGTTGACTTTGAACTAATAAAACAACATTTTTTTTTTGACAACTTTCTTTGAACGATATGTATATTTCTTTATATTTTTTTAAAGCACATTGAATTCGCTAACTTTAGGAATTTAAATCATCAAAATCAAGAGAGTTAAAAATTTTTTTCAAAATCACAATCGCTATTTTGTTGATATTGATCTTAAAAAATTTTGTTTGTCAATTTTCGTTACATTGACAAAAATAATTTTATTATATTTTTAGCAAATAAATTATCATTATCAGGAAATGCTTTTAACACCTCAGCAATCTTTAAAAATTTATTTTGTATGTTACAAATCTAACACTTTCTCATAAAACAATTACGCTCTTATTAAAACTGAAAAGAAACAATTCCTTCGTCGGCCGTATCGCGATCTTATTTCGCGCCGTCCATTATATCCGCCCGTAATATGTTTTCATTAAATAAAATTGAGCCATTTTTCCTTTTTTTTGCTTAATATCCCAAATTATGTAATCAACGTAATTGCGTTTCATTTTTACGTAAACCCGATACGGTTGCCTGTTCGATAAAAAAATGTAATTATTATTTAGCACGCGCCATTAATGGTAACATCTGTGTGTTCGTCTATCTGAACCCAACACCTGCAACTATTGGTTTAGTTACGCTGGTGTGTAACTGGTTTATGTAAATATTGCACCCCGCGATGCATAACCATTTCATTTATTCTTGATGCTTAGAAGTGATTTTGATGCTGTAAGTGATTTTGATCCCTTGGAAATTTTGTTAAAAAATGCAACTTTCTTAAAAATCATCGTAGACCATGAATTATACCTTTTTTTTCATCAGAAAGACGAGAGAAATTGATTGCCGTTAAAAAATTTCAACTATCTTCAATAGCAAAAAAAATAGTCAGTCACCATGAACATTTTAGGAAATTTTAGAAAATAATTGATTTTTCAGACTTTGATCGGCCGTAGCGGCTAAACGAAAACTCCAAATTGAACGCGGTTTGCAAATCTGAGCTCCTCGTACGTCAATTAGTCGGATTAGAGATTTTTAATTTTTGATGAAAACACGAAAAAAGACATGACTAAGCCCCTTGGAAATTTTGTTAAAAAATGCAACATTCTTAAAAATCATCGTAGACTATGAATTACAGCATTTTTTTCATCAGAAAGACGAGAGAAATTGATTGCCGTTAAAAAATTTCAGCTATCTTCAATAGCAAAAAAAATAGTCAGTCACCATAAACATTTTAGGAAATTTTAGAAAATAATTGATTTTTCGGACTTTGATCGGCCGTAGCGGCTAAACGAAAACTCCAAATTGAACGCGGTTTGCAAATCTGACTTCTTCGTACGTCAATTAGTCGGATTAGAGATTTTCAATTTTTGATGAAAACACGAAAAAAGACATGACTAACCCCCTTGGAAATTTTGTTAAAAAATGCAACTTTCTTAAAAATCATCGTAGACCATGAATTATACCTTTTTTTTCATCAGAAAGACGAGAGAAATTGATTGCCGTTAAAAAATTTCAACTATCTTCAATAGCAAAAAAAATAGTCAGTCACCATGAACATTTTAGGAAATTTTAGAAAATAATTGATTTTTCAGACTTTGATCGGCCGTAGCGGCTAAACGAAAACTCCAAATTGAACGCGGTTTGCAAATCTGAGCTCCTCGTACGTCAATTAGTCGGATTAGAGATTTTTAATTTTTGATGAAAACACGAAAAAAGACATGACTAAGCCCCTTGGAAATTTTGTTAAAAAATGCAACATTCTTAAAAATCATCGTAGACTATGAATTACAGCATTTTTTTCATCAGAAAGACGAGAGAAATTGATTGCCGTTAAAAAATTTCAGCTATCTTCAATAGCAAAAAAAATAGTCAGTCACCATAAACATTTTAGGAAATTTTAGAAAATAATTGATTTTTCGGACTTTGATCGGCCGTAGCGGCTAAACGAAAACTCCAAATTGAACGCGGTTTGCAAATCTGACTTCTTCGTACGTCAATTAGTCGGATTAGAGATTTTCAATTTTTGATGAAAACACGAAAAAAGACATGACTAACCCCCTTGGAAATTTTGTTAAAAAATGCAACTTTCTTAAAAATCATCGTAGACCATGAATTATACCTTTTTTTTCATCAGAAAGACGAGAGAAATTGATTGCCGTTAAAAAATTTCAGCTATCTTCAATAGCAAAAAAAATAGTCAGTCACCATGAACATTTTAGGAAATTTTAGAAAATAATTGATTTTTCAGACTTTGATCGGCCGTAGCGGCTAAACGAAAACTCCAAATTGAACGCGGTTTGCAAATCTGAGCTCCTCGTACGTCAATTAGTCGGATTAGAGATTTTTAATTTTTGATGAAAACACGAAAAAAGACATGACTAAGCCCCTTGGAAATTTTGTTAAAAAATGCAACATTCTTAAAAATCATCGTAGACTATGAATTACAGCATTTTTTTCATCAGAAAGACGAGAGAAATTGATTGCCGTTAAAAAATTTCAGCTATCTTCAATAGCAAAAAAATTAACAAAAATGGCTACGATCGAAAGCAAAATTTCACTACGAAAAATTAACTTTTTCCTCAAATTGTTCTAACAATTTATTTCGACAATAAATATCAAATTTTGACAGATTAACCCTAGATAATATCTCTTTGTAAATCATTAAAAAATACTCTTCAAAATTCACAGAAAGAAAAATCGCTATGATCGAAAGCAAATTTTCAAGATGAAAAATGATAATTTTCCTCAAATTGCTCTGAGAATTCCACATATACTTCGACAGATGTATTAAATTTTGGCGGGTTAACCCTAGATAATGTATCTCCGCAAATCTTCAAAAAAAATACCATCCAAACTACACAGAAACAAAAATGACTACGTTCGAAAGCAAATTTTCAAGAATTTTTCCACAAATTGCTCTAAGAATTCCACATTTATTTCCACAGATGTATGAAATTTTGATAGATTAATCCTAGGTAGGTAATGTACCCTTGCAAATCTACAAAAAAATACCATCCAAATTACACAGAAACAAAAAAGGCTACGCTTTAAACCAAATTTTCAAGATGAAAGATTAACGTTTTCCTCAAATTGCTCTAAGAAATCCACATTTATATCCATAAATGTATCAAATTTTGACAATTTAATCCTAGATAATGTATCTTTGGAAATCTTCAAAAAATACCATCCAAACTACACAGAAACAAAAATGGCTACGCGCGAGAGTAAATTTTTAAGACGAAAAAACTTTTTCCTTAAATTACTTCAAGAATTCCACATTTATTTATACAGATGTGTCAAATTTTGACAGATTAACCCTAATGATATACCCTTGCAATGTTCAAAAAATTCTATTCAAACTTCACACAAACAAAAATGGCTCCGATCGAAAGCAAATTTTAAAGAATTTTTCCACAAATTGCTCTAAGAATTCCACATTTATTTCGTCAGATGTATTAAATTTTGACAGATTAACCCTAGATAATGTATGTTCACAAATCTTAAAAAATACCATCCAAACTTCACAGAAACAAAAATCGCTACGCACGAAAGCAAAATTTTGAAGACGAAAAATGATTTTTTTCCTAAAATTGCTCTTTGACTTCCACACTTATTTCGACAGATGTATCAAATTTTGACAGACTAACCTTACATGACGTGTCTTTGCAAATGTTGAGAAAATTCTATTCAAACTTCACAGGAACAAAAATGGAAGAATACACTTTCAGTATCAATAGCCTCCACGGATTCTAGCGTTTGTGATGGCAAAATTTAGTGAGTTGGGTCTTGATACCAAGCTGAATTTATGCTAGAATCTATTAATTTATTTATTTATTTATTTGTTACCCGGAGCCCCCTATTTACAATAATGCGACAAAATACATATTTAAAATAACTTAAACTAAATAAACTAAATCTAGTTGACAGAGTTAATGCTCAATGAATGGTACGAGTTTTGAAGGACAGTTGATTATTTTTATATCATTGGATCGCTTGTTCACCAAAAGTTGCTTAAAATCTATGATGACTTAATCTATCAAAACCACAATGAATTTTGATGCTATCGCAAAAAATCAACTATATAAAGGCTGTACCAGATATTCGCCATTCGGCTAGAGCCGAGCAACAATTTTCCAAATTCCGAGCCTTCTAGATGTGAACATTCATTTTGCATATCGTATCGCTCAAACGAATATTCTGCTTTTCCCATCAAATTTTCGGCAAAATACGCCAGAAATATTCCAGTAATCAGTAATCACAATTACAACGTATACCCATTTTTCTTCCGCCTCCATGTGGCAATCATCATGGTTACACGAATATTTGTATGCATTCACGAAAAAACATGTTTGAATAGCCCAGTAAACAAAAACGCTCAAATTACCGCAACTGTTGTTGCTCATTAGTAGTGCTTTCTTAACAAGTCATTATTTGTGAATTAAGGCTGATGATTGAATCCCGATCGTTACCATTTTTTTTCTTTTCTTTTTTTTTGGTCTGTCGTAATGATTTTGAAAACGACCCCTGTTATTTAGGTGGTGCTCCTTCCGACATTGGCGCACACCTTCTCCGTTGATTGGGGATAATTGTATGGCACAATTCATCACGCACGCATTTCACAATCAACGGACCGACCACCCGAACTGGAGGCGGACAGAAGAGCGAATGAGAGGGAGAGTGGAAACATAATTGAAGCGATCGGCGTCGAAATTTTTATCGCATGAAAATTAGCTCGAATTAGCGGCGGTTTGTGGATATTCGAAGAGGAGATGCTGTATTTGGTCTTATTGTGGAGGCAAATATTCCATTGGTGTTTTGAACAATTTTTTTTCCATGGCCTCCTTCCACGAGGCGCTCAAATAATTATAAGTAACGGATACTTTTATAGCAAGTGATAAATCATGTTATCTTCGCTATTAAAACAAGAGGAACCGTCATAAAAATAAACCAAAACCAACAACAAAATTCTCGATTCAATTTATTTAGCTAACATTTTTCTCGATATGCGAGCAACAAAAAACGCCATTTTATGTAATTAACTCTACAAACTATCAATTACGTTTAGTTCATGCCGTCCTGTCAATATTTCATTATTGATCGATTTACAAGATTAATTCCAAACCATACACACAACTGAAACATCAAACATCATGCAGACAAAGAAAATGGAAAGTCGACCACATTAAATCACGATTCAATATATAATAACATTAGATATATGTTTCCATTAAGAGTTCAATGCTGAGTTAATGGACGCATGCAGGAGGCTCTCTTGTGTGAGCACTCGGGAAGCAGTTGGGAAAGGAGCCACATAATAAATACGGGCATTACTGTGCGGATAAATGACCGTTCGGCCATAATATCGATAGTAATGGGCGTATTAATTAAAGACCATGTCTATCCACGGAGATAATTCTCCGTCATCCTTTATGGGGTGTGACGTAAATTCCCGCTTCCCCATTGCATCCGATACACTTGACACACCTTCGCCATCGCAGGTAAAAGGCTCTTTATTAATTAAGCGCCGTCATCGCGAGTTTAATGTTTGAGTGTTGGGATCAATAGCTGCATCGTTAAATATAAACTTCTTAGTTACAGTTTTCAAACCGTTACTTATTTGTAATAAAAATAGTTTGAACATAATTAAAAATTATTGTCCTGAATAAAAGAATAAAATTAAACGGTAAAATTCATTTAAATTTTTGGAAACTCAAATTTCGGATAAAGATACATCTGTTTTAGATTTGTAAAAAAATACATAACGCGGAAATAAAATTATAGGATATTTTAAAACATTCGAAAAAGAAAAATTACTTAATTTTTTGAAAATACACCGTGTTTAGAATTTTTGGTCGTTTATCAAAAGATTTGTAATTTTTGAAAATTTCGTTTTCGAGTTGTAGAATAATTAAAAAATAAATTCCCGTAGAAATTCCATTGTAAAAAGATTGTAAACTACTAAAAAAATAAGTCGTTCCTTCGAAATCACTTTGGATTTTGAAAATTTAGCGATTTTTCAATAGTGTGTGTAATTTTTTAGCGAAAAAAATTGAAAAAAAAATTTCATCAAGATAGAATCATGAGAATGTAAAGATAACTTTCTACAAAGATTGTAAGTTACTAAAAATAAGTTGTTTCTTCGAAATCACTTTGGTTTTTGAAAATTTAGCCATTTTTCAATAGTGTGTGTGTAATTTTTGAGTGAAAAAAATTGAAAAAAAATATTAATCATAAAGATAGAATCATGAGAAAATTAATTACAACTGATAAAGAGTAATCCGTTCAACTTCAGTTTGGATTTTAAAAATTCATCAATTTTTAAATAAGTTTATTTTTTAATTGAAGAAATTTAAAAAAATATGTAACGTAGAGCAGCAATTATTTAAAACATTCAAAATAATTTATAAAAATACAATCCTACCCAAATGAATTATTTTTTTTAAATCATAACAACAGCAGAAAAAATACAAAACACAAATATATAATTATGGAAAAAAGTGGGACAATCGAGAAAGGGCATTTCTTTGAAAATTATGTGTTTTGAAAATTCGTTCTTTTAAAAAGTTACAATTTTTGGCCGTTTATCGAAAATGTTGGAATTTTTGAAAATATTGTTTTCGAGTTGTAGACTAAGAAATCGCTTTGGATTTTGAAAATTTAGCGATTTTTGAATAGTGTGTGTAATTTTTGTGCGAAAAAAATTGAAAAAAAATATTAATCATAAAGATAGAATCATGAGAATGTAGAGATAACATTCTACAAAGATTGTAAACTACTGAAAATAAGTCGTTCCTTCGAAATAACTTTGGATTTTGAAAATTTCGCGATGTTTCAATAGTGTTTGTAATTTTTGCGCTAAAAAAAAAAATTAAAAAAATATTAATCGTAAAGATAGAATCATGAGAATGTGGAGATACCTTTCTACAACGATTGTAAACTACTGAAAATAAGTCGTTCCTTCGAAATTACTTTGGTTTTTGAAAATTTCACGATGTTTCAATAGTGTTTGTAATTTTTGCGCCAAAAAAAAATTAATCATAAAGATAGAATCATGAGAATGTAGAGATAACATTCTACGCAGATTGTAGACCACTAAAAATAAGTCGTTTCTTCGAAATCACTTTGGTTTCTGAAAATTTCGCGATGCTTCAATAGTGTTTGTAATTTTTGCGCCAAAAAAAAAATTGAAAAAAAATATTAATCATAAAGATAGAATCATGAAAATGTGGAGATGACATTCTACAACGATTGTAAACTACTAAAAATAAGTCGTTCCTTCGAAATAACTTTGGATTTTGAAAATTTAGCGATTTTTCAATAGTTTGTAATTTTTGCGCGAAAAAAAAAATTAAAAAAATATTAATCATAAAGATAGAATCATGACAATGTGGGTATAACATTCTACAGCGATTGTAAACTACTAAAAATAAGTCGTTTCATCGAAATCACTTTGGATTTTGAAAATTTCGCGATGCTTCAATGATGTTTGTAATTTTTGCGCGAAAAAAATTAATTTAAAAAAAATATTAATCATAAAGATAGAATCATAAGAATGTGGAGATAACATTCTACAACGATTGTAAACTACTAAAAATAAGTCGTTCCTTCGAAATAACTTTGGATTTTGAAAATTTAGCGATTTTTCAATAGTTTGTAATTTTTGCGCGAAAAAAAAAATTAAAAAAATATTAATCATAAAGATAGAATCATGAGAATGTGGAGATAACATTCTACAGCGATTGTAAACTACTAAAAATAAGTCGTTTCATCGAAATCACTTTGGATTTTGAAAATTTCGCGATGTTTCAATAGTGTTTGTAATTTTTGCGCGAAAAATAAAATTTAAAAAAATATTAATCAGAAAGATAGAATCATGAGAATGTGGAGATAACATTCTACAACGATTGTAAACTACTAAAAATAAGTCGTTCCTTCGAAATCACTTTGGTTTTTGAAAATTTAGCTATTTTTCAATAGTGTGTGTAATTTTTGCACGAAAAAAATTGAAAAAAAATATTAATCATAAAGATAGAATCATGAGAATGTGGAGATAACATTCTAGAAAGATTGTAGAGTACTAAAAATAAGTCGTTCCTTCGAAATAACTTTGGATTTTGGAAATTTCGTGATGTTTCAATAGTGTTTGTAATTTTTGCGCCAAAAAAATTGAAAAAAAATATTCATCATAAAGATAGAATCATGAGAATGTAGAGATAACATTCTACAAAGATTGTAAACTATTAATAATAAGTCGTTCCTTCGAAATCACTTTGGATTTTGAAAATTTCGCGATGTTTCAATAGTGTTTGAAATTTTTGAGCGAAAAAAATTGAAAAAAAAATATTAATCATAAAGATAGAATCATAAGAATGTGGAGATAACATTCTACAACGATTGTAAACTACTAAAAATAAGTCGTTCCTTCGAAATAACTTTGGATTTTGAAAATTTAGCGATTTTTCAATAGTTTGTAATTTTTGCGCGAAAAAAAAAATTAAAAAAATATTAATCATAAAGATAGAATCATGAGAATGTGAAGATAACTTTCTACAACGATTGTAAACTACTAAAAATAAGTCGTTTCTTCGAAATCACTTTGAATTTTGAAAATTTTGCAATTTTTTAATAGTGTTTGTAATTTTTGCGCGAAAAAAAAATTTAAAAAAATATTAATCATAAAGATAGAATCATGAGAATGTGGAGATAACATTCTACAAAGATTGTAAACTACTAAAAATAAGTCGTTTCTTCGAAATCACTTTGGATTTTGAAAATTTCGCGATTTTTCAATAGTGTGTGTAATTTTTGCGCGAAAAAAATTGAAAAAAAATATTAATTACAAAGATTGTAGAGATAACATTCTATAAAGATTGTAAACTACTAAAAATAAGTCGTTTCTTCGAAATCACTTTGGATTTTGAAAATTTCGCGATGTTTCAATGGTGTTTGTAATTTTTGCGCGAAAAATAAAATTGAAAAAAAATATTAGTTATTAAAATAGAATCTTGAGAATGTGGAGATAACATTCTACAACGATAGTAAACTACTAAAAATAAGTCGTTTCTTCGAAATAACTTTGGTTTTTGAAAATTTCGCGATTTTTCAATAGTGTGTGTAATTTTTGGGCGAAAAAAATTGAAAAAAAATATTAATTATAAAGAATATAGAGATAACATTCTACAAAGATTGTAAACTACTAAAAATAAGTCGTTTCTTCGAAATCACTTTGGATTTTGAAAATTTAGCCATTTTTCAATAGTGTGTGTAATTTTTGCGCGAAAAAAATATTAATCATAAAGATAGAATCATGAGAATGTGGAGATAACATTCTACAACGATTGTAAACTACTGAAAATAAGTCGTTCCTTCAAAATCACAGGGACAATGCCCATCCTCGACCCTTCGATTTCAGTTCAATTTAACCTACAAACTAGGTTTTTGATTATTCCAATTGGTCAAGCTCTTCTTACTAAGATAGTGCCAATAACCTTGGCTATTGATGCGTCTTAAATCCAAAATTCATTCAGGGTGGAAAGCCAAAATACTAAAAATCTCAAAAATGGTCAAAATCGTCTCTGGAAATTTCGAAAATTTTCAAGGGGATACTACGTGCCTTTTCGGAATATCGTCGGTAAAGCGGCAATACCGCCTTATCTCACAATTACCAAATTTCATAGGAGAGGCAAAAAAACAAATTTACAGCTTTCTGGGAAAAATTGATGTTAAAATCTCAATTTTGGTCCAAATGGCGGTTAGGCGGTATTGCCGCTTTGTCGACGATATGTTTTCCATCGATTCACAGAAATAAAAATTTTGTAAATACACACAAAAACAAAAGCATTATTCAACGTTCAAACGTCCACACACTAGAAGTGGGCGAAATGACTCTTTTTTTGTGAGTCGACTCGTGACGGTCCACAAAAAATTTACATTTTAACACGCTAATAAAAAAAATTAACACGCTATCAAAAACATTCACGAATTAATTTGAGTCATTTCCACATGAGTCACTGGACTCCACTCATTTTGATGAGTCGACTCTTTCAATCGACTCACTCATGGGTTATCCATCTCTATCAAGCACATCCGCTTTATTTGTTCGAAATCCGAGTTATTTTTCTTTCGCGAATTTTATTCATGGATTTTTTTGCAATTTCGTTAAAACCCCCGGGACGGCCCTCCGGGCCGGCATAATTCCCCCGCATATGGAATATTAAGGAGCGACGCTTGTGAAATCGAGTAACTCTCGCAGCAGCGGAATGCAATTGATGCACTGAAAGCTCCGATCTGGCTGAATGCAGCTTTGATATGGCACGCGCGATAGCATTTCAATATCCAAGGACCCTCTTCAAGCCAGAGGGACTAAAAATTTATGGATGTAGAATGACTCACATTAATGAAATACTTCGGGCGGCACAATCGTGCTAATGTTCAGCTTGATAATATCGAAATACAAGCAAGTTGAAAATTTACACGGGAGTTACACTCCGCGACTCATTTCTAAAGGTGCGTTTACACGCTCGAGCAATTTGTCTTGCAAAACATATGATGGTGTGATGCAAAATTTTGTAGGAAGAAGGATGTTAAAAACAATCATACAGCAACAGTTTGCGAAGAAATGAATCATAGTGTAGCAAACAAACAAGCAAGAAGTACGACTTCCAGCAAGTTAATTAAATTCTTAAGTGTGCTGTATAATTACATTCCAGGAACAGAACACGTTCGCCGCCTAGATATTCTATTAATATTAAGGATTCAACAATGTAATGAAATGTTTTGTGTAATATATACCACGACCGTCGGGGAGTATCATTTGCTGCAGATATAATATGATTTGAAATGCAAGAGTGGTTTCCTAATATCCAGCTCGAGTGTATGTGTATATCGGAGAGCTGCCAATACACGAAATACAATAGAAGATTCAGATGCTGGCAACGTATAGAGGCAATGCGGAGAGATAAAATATCATAAAATAAATTTGGTTTACGAGGAGCCGCCGGGCGCAGACAATGCCTCTCTCTCCCAGTAATCTCTTCTCCACTCCACCAATCCACAATCCACGCTACGCCTGCCTCGCACACAAATATAATTCATGTAGATTAGTCTTTAGTCATACCAGATGCTATCTACCGTCATAAAATTAACAGCTACGCGATAATGTTATAGACCCACCTCATCCACACACACATTCACATTGATATATCACATGAATAAACCCGATAACAATTACCTATACCTATACGTTATATTGTTGTAAATTTTCAACATGACAATCGCAAACTCTTCAATGTTGAAGTATTGATGGATCCAACGTCTGCTGATAAACAGTTTTTGTGAAAACGTAAAAAATCTAAGAGTTTCGATGTGCTACCATCATTTTTAAGGTTGATACTGGGTAAAAGAATTTCAACGACGAAATAAAAGATCTGCATAAAAAATCCACCATTTTCTGGGTAAAAGAATTTCAACGGCTAAATAAAAACCTGCATAAAAAATCCACCATTTTCTGGGAAAAAAGAATTTCGACGACGAAATAAAAAATCTGCATGAAAAATCCACCATTTTTTGGGTAAAAGAATTTCAACGACGAAATAAAAAATCTGCATAAAAAATCCACCATTTTCTGGGTAAACCAATTTCAACGACAAAAATTTCAAATTTCAAAGAAAGACCTCAAATTTACTTCGTCCACTTATAAAAGTTTATTCATTACGCATTAATTTATCTCAAAATGATATTCTTCGTAATTGCATTGGAGGTATAATGAAAAAGAAAATGTAATTTTAAATCTTAAAACACTGTAACCTTTTGTGAAGAAAAGAATGAAAGCATTGAATTACCAGACCAATTAACCCCAGAAATACTTGAAGTATTCTCGACGCGTCCCCTATACAAGATGATCCAGCAGAAGTTGAAACGAAACAATATAACGCAACGGTTCTCGTCGCCGGCAAAACGAGGCAATTGCCATTGATAATTGAAATGTTAAGAGGCACTGTTTACTGTCTGAATGCAGGGTCTTTGTGCGCGGACGGAGAGAGTGCTTCAAAAAATATTTCGGCTTAACGAGGGCTTCGTAGAATCGCGGCGGATTCCGAATAGTCCGTCATTAAGATCCGATCCTCTTAAGGAGTGAATTATTTGAATACACTTTATGGGCGCCGTAAAAGAGACGGACTTTTAAAAGCTTTTAGCCGCGCAGGTTGGTGGGCAAACACAGAAATTTTCACTCGTTCGGTCAAGAAATTTATTGGGCAAACAGGCGTAGGCAAATAACCGGCGAGGATTTTTTCTGGGCTCCGCCGTGTTTGCTCTATCAATGCGTGGCGATTTTCCCCCGGACGGACGGAAGCAAATATTTATTGTGTTTTAAAATGTACGTGATAATGGAACTGCTTGTGTTCATTATTTTTCTTTCCGTGAATACGTGCAGAAGATGAGATTTTGTGGAATGCTTTTGTACGTTTCTCGTAACTGCTTTTATCTTTATGGTATTGTTATTTGAAACTAAATACGCAATGTGAAAAAATGTCGTGAAAGTTTTTAAGTAACAAATTCTGAACCTGTTACCTGAGGCAACATTAGTAAAATTTAATTTGATACATGAAAATGGTAATGTGGCCATCATGTTACTCTCTCCGGCTTTATATTTACGCTTTCGTGGTATATTTTCAATTTAAATCATATTTTAAATGTACTTCGAGCGTTGTGTAAACTCGGATGAAACTGACGTTTAAAATTATGAAAGATGGAAAAATTATACTTCAAAATCAAAAACTCAGTTTACTCAAAAATTAAAGGGATTTCGAAAAAAACTTATTCTTTATAAGTTGTTCATTTTGGAATTATCTGCAATTATTATTAACATAAATTTGCTTTAACTATTATCGTTTTATAATTATAAACCAAAAATTTAAAAAAAAATAATAAATTTGTTTCATTTGTTCATTTCTTTGTTGTCTTCATCAAAGTTTGTTCAAATGTTTTTGTAATATTTTTCATATTTAAGAAAATATTGGCAAAAAACAAAAAACAGTTAAGGTAAACGCCCACTTCCTGTGTTCGAAATTTTACCAAAAGCTTTTCAGTTCTTTATATTATCAAATAAGACTGATGTTCAAAGTTTCTTATCAATTGCTCTATTAGTTTTTGAGATACAGCGCACACAACAGACATACACACACAGCATGCACAATTTTTTTTTTCCAGAAATTGTTGAAATGGCATTTAGGGACCCCAAAACAGATATTTCCGGAAAAAATAATTTTGAAAAAATTTTCACGATCACAATACTTTCTCGTATAGAGTAGGATTGCATGGGTATCTTTCTTATTCTTAAAGCTAGAGATCTGGTTAAATGGGCAATGTAATGCTGTTTTCTATGCTGATTCAGATTATGTTGAGAAATTTTCAAAATTCCGAGCAGTTTAGAAAATATTTTAAAAAAATCTGAAAATCGCGATTTTCAAAAAAATCAAATATCTCAATAATTATTAAAGATGCGAAAAAAAGTTTTAAATAAAAGTTACTTGGTTTAATTAGGCAAACATACAAATCAAGTCAAAATAAAATTCAAGGTGGCGGTTTCCGAGATATTAATACCAACTTTCTTATTTCAAATGGCCGCCATATTTGATTTTTACACGCATAAATAGACTTTTTTTTCTCTTTTCAACGATGTACAACAACCAATGTCAAAATAAAAAATAATGGAAATATTAATTGTTTAAATTTCAATTTTAATTTTTTAAATTATTTTTAAAGCAAATGTAACAAAACAAAAAGAGGTAATACAACCAAGTAGTAAAATAACAATAAATTATAAAAAATGCTCAAAATGTTGACCGTTATTGGCCAAACACAATTGACAGCGTTTTACAACACTGCCAGTTACTTTTCTCAATGTGTTGCGATTAATGCCGTTTATTGCCTCTGCCACTGCTTCGCGAAGTTCATCCACATTGTTATAATTGAAGTTACTTCCATAAACTTTGTTTTTTAAAGTGCCCCACAAATAAAAGTTAAGAGGCGTCAAGTCTGCAGATCTGGCTGGCCACTGTACAGGTGTATTAGTCGCTATTACTTTATTATTAAAACGTCCATTTAGATAAGTAATAACATCTCTGGCATTGTGTGCTGGAGCGCCATCTTGCTGGTACCATATTTGCATATTTTGTGCAAAAGGTAAATCATCCAATAAATCTTCTAAGGTTGTTTGAAGAATTTCCAAATAACGTTATGCAGTTAGAGTTCCATCAAAAATTATAGGACCAAGTAAACGATTTCCCATTATGCCACAAAAAACACTAAAGCCGAACCGTAATTGGTTTCGCCGTGGAATAACTATGTGTGGATTTTCTTGAGCCCAATAGTGCTCGTTATGACGATTAAATAATCCACAATTAGAAAAGTAAGATTCGTCAGTCCATAAAATTGTGTTTATAAAATCACCATTTTCCGTAATTTTGTTGATTAACCACCTGTAAAATGTTAATCTACGGATGTTATCATTTGGTTGTAAAGTCTGAGATAGGTGCAATTTATAAGGGTGAAACTTGTGCTTTTTTAAAATTGTTGATGCTCTAGACTTATTGTTAGATACGTTAACTTCATTTTCTATCTGCCGACATGGAATGTTCGGATTAGCTGCCACACAAGCCAATGTTAATTCTTCATCATCAACGATCATATTTCTATTTCTCTTAGGTTTTTTTAAACTTCCATACAATTGCATATTTTCATCCAATCTTTTAAATACCTTAATTGTCCGGCTGCCTTCTTTCAGGAAAGTTTGCTTGGTATGTTTGTGCTGCAAGATGGGGGTTTTTGTAACACTTGATGTAATTACAAAACATATCGTATTGTTCGGATATTGAATAATTCGCCATTTCAAGTAATTAATATTTATCGATATTACAACAACTTAAGACAATACACATGTATGAATGATTAATACAACTGATAAACTAATGTAAGATGACAGTTAGTCATTATAACAAATTTTGTTTTATTTTTATTTATGCCTACTTGTTTTAAACTTACAACAATTAATATTTACATTATTTTTTATTTTGACATGGGTTGTTGTACATCGTTGAAAAGAGAAAAAAAAAGTCTATTCATGCGTGTAAAAATCAAATATGGCGGCCATTTGAAATAAGAAAGTTGGTATTAATATCTCGGAAACCGCCATCTTGAATTTTATTTTGACTTGATTTCTATGTTTGCCTAATTAAACCAAGTAACTTTTATTTAAAACTTTTTTTCGCATCTTTAATAATTATTGAGATATTTGATTTTTTTGAAAATCGCGATTTTCAGTTTTTTTTTAATATTTTCTAAACCGCTCGGAATTTTGAAAATTTCTCAACATAATCTGAATCAGCATAGAAAACTGCACAACATTGCCCATTTAACCAGATCTCTAGCTTTAAGAATAAGAAAGATACCCATGCAATCCTACCCCTATATAATTATGAATAAGCTCACATTATTGTTATTAACATTATTCTCGGAGATTCTCTTCAGACATAATAATCTCCCCAAGACCGAACGTTATGAATCGATAGAATTATGGACGAGAAAAGAAAAAAGGAAGGAATTATAAAGGGACCCCTGAAATATTGCGAAACTAATCACGTATTTCGATTCAGGCAAACACACCGTCGGAATATTGAACCGTTTCCTGGGCCGCGCACACACACACACACATAAGTACCCCACAAAGGGCCTAAGTACTTCGCCTCGGCTCTATTTACTCTGGAGAATTCAGTCCGCACGTCCTGGGATTATGAATAGATGCTGCTGCTGCTGTGCTCTGCCTGCTCCTCTATCCCCGGCAGCGACCCTCGTACAAACATAAGATTCCTATACGCCAGCTTTGCCAACTTCCACTTCTCTATTAGAGTTTCTTATTAATTATCCCTTCGCGAACTCGCCCCGCGACGTTGTTGGTTTAATGCGAACGAAAATCCACGATTTATGCAACCTCACTAAATATTCCGTTAATAACAAAAAGTTTTAACTCGTTCAGCAAATATTTTACGGTGTGTTTAAAAAAAAATCGCGATCGCTTATGGAATATCGTGACACATTGCCCAGTGAACATCTTAAATTTCAAGAGAGAGAACGCCGAAGACTCTTAATTATTCAGCGAGAGTCGGGTGAACATAAGGTGTGAGCCACAGAATTTTGTTTCTGATTTGGCCATGCCTGAGAGAGAGAGAGAGAGAGAGAGAGAGAGAGAGAGAGAGAGAGAGAGAGAGAGAGAGAGAGAGAGAGAGAGAGAGAGAGAGAGAGAGAGAGCAACATAGCTGTTATGTCTGAGATTCATTCATTTTTTTAAATCTAAATCCAGTCTCATGATGTAATAATACCCGACATACCTCATTTATCTCACAGCCAACTCTGAAACAAAATGTTGTGGCTCACACGATACAAATACAGGCACAGAATCGTCGCGAAATGATGATTCATCTTCTATTCGATGTAGCGTAAATTTGTTATCGCGTTCTCACCAGAGGAACAAGAGGTGGTAATACAGATAGGTAGGGTCAGTTGCTGAGACGGCTGGCTGCGTGACCGCACCTATCTGTATTACCACTTCTTGTTCCTCGGCCGTACCGAAAAAACTCCGCGAACCGTCACTGGTTCTCACTCTGCGTAAACTTCACCCCCAGGTGTTACGACATTTTGGGACGGCACTAGTTGCCATCCAGACAAAAATGTCGACCATTCCGCAAGAAAGCGTTAATCAGCGCCATGCGCTATTCAATTCATAGGCGACTGCGATGCATTTATTTTTGAAACACACCATACAACAGTTGCTGAATGAGATAATTCCGGTCTGATTGCAGAGTTAAAAGTTTTTGTCACATAACTAACATTTCAGTTTGTCGCTGTGGTAATGTACGTCCCGACCTTTATCCGAACTTTCAACTAACGACCAAAGGATTTCGGACGAACCTTCAACGATTCATTGTTCATATTTTTCCCGCTATACATCTAATTCCCGTTAATTCCCGTGGAAATGACAAATTCGTGTTGCCCGAGGAGCGAAATTACGGGGCCTGATTGAAAAATAAAAACTCGTCGCGGTCCCGCGGACGAGACAAAAGTACTTAATCATTTTTCGATTGTTAGTCGCGATAGTGTGACAATGGCAGTTAAATTTCCCCCATGCGGAACGAACGAAACGACCCTCTTTGTGAGCGCCTCCGCGCGAATTGCACGCTCGGCCCCCATCCAAATTGGATCAATTCCGAATCCTGCACACACTCACAATATGTCAAACGACGTGCCCATTATTTATACCTGACAACAACAAAAAATAAAAAAAGGGTAAATACGAATGAACGCTAAAAAATGTGTGCGTTAGGTGCGAATTCCGCGGCAATTGCGATTAATTAACTGCTTTTGTCATCCAGTTTAATCAATTCCAACCTTTAATTGCGACAGGCTGACGCGGCTGCTTACGTTTAATCGAAGGAAAAAAGATGACACGACAAACGTCAGAATAAGCTTCAACGAGATACAATTATTGTATGATGATAATTATTATAGATGGGCGATATTTCATGTACAGTCAGAGTAAATACAAATGCGAAACTCGATCGGTGAGGGTTGCTGCCGCATGTCGGTGCTTAGTTCGGTCGAATCCCGTTCCTGCTTAAAATCCATTTATGAGGTAATAAAAGGGTATCCCGAGATAAGATGCCACCCGACACAGATTTTTAAATAAATATGAAAATATCATTAGATATGCCCTTAAAGCAAAGTAGCCGTATATCAAAAATAACCCTTACATAACCCGGGAAGCCCCAAAATAAGATTATTTCAAATATAATTTTTTTAACCACTAAAATTTTTTTTTTTAAATCTAAAAAAATCACATATACAATTGACCCAAATACCAAATTAGGTGAATTTTTCAAGGTCATTGAACGTTATTTACAATATAAAAAAAAATGTTTGAAAATAAAAAAAGAAAATTTGCCCACAAAAATGCCAATAGTAGTCTTGAAAAAGAGTACTGAAAAAAATTGTCCCTAAAAAAAGCCAAAAAGAGTACTGGAAAAAATTGTCTTGAAAAAAATACCAAAAAGAGTCTTGGAAAAGAGTACTGAAAAAATTGTGCTGAAAAAAAATGGTGATGTGGCCATCATGTGACTTTCTCCGACTTGGTAGTATAATTTATATTTACGCTTTCATGGTTTATTTTCAATTTAAATGTGCATCGAGCGTTTTGTCGACTTGGATGAAACTGACGTTTGAAACCTCAAAGTTAAGAAAGATGGAAAAATTATACTTCAAATTCAAAAACTCAGTTTACTTAAAAACCAACGAGATTTCGAAAAAAACTTATTCTTTATAAGTTATTCATTTTATTATTCATTAATTTACTGTAACTACTATTATCGTTTCATAATTATAAACCAAAAATGAAAAACAAATTAATACATTTTTTTCTCGAATAACAATGATTTTATGAAAAATATTTTCCAACAAAAGATATTAATTTATTTGTTGTCTTCAATATTTGTTTAAATAATTTTGTGACATTTTTCATATTTAAAAAAATATTGGGAAAAAACAGAAAACAGTTAAGGTAAACAAACACTTCGGGTGTATGAAATTTTACCAAAAGCTTTTCAGTTATTCAGATTCTCAAATGTTTAAAGTTTCATATCAATTGCTCCATTAGTTTTTGAGATACAGCGCGCACAGACTGACAGACAGACAGGCAGACAGACAGACAGACACACGCACACACAAAGACGCACAGCACATTTTTTGTTTCCAGAAATTGTTAAAATGGCATCTAGGGACCCAAAACGGATATTTCCATAAAAAAAAAATTTGAAAATTTTTTCACGATCACAATACTTTCTCGTACTTTGTAACGGAGAAAGTAAAAATGCCAAAAAGAGTCTTGAAAAAAAGTACTGAAAAAATTGTCTTGAAAAAAAATTGCACAGAAAAAAAATGCCAAAAAGAGTACTGGAAAAAATGTTTTAAAAAAATACCGAAAAGAGTACTAAAAAAATTGTCCTGAAAAAAAAGTGCCAAAAGTAGTCCTGAAAGAGTACTGAAAATAAATACCAAAAAGAGTACCGGAAAAAATTGTCTAAAAAAATGCCTAAGAGTCTTGAAAAAGTGAACTGAAAAAATGCTAAAAAGAGTACTGGAAAAAATTGTCCTGAATAAAATGCCAAAAAGAGTACTGGAGAAAATTGTCCTGAATAAAATGCCAAAAAAAGTACTGGAAAAAATTGTCCTGAATAAAATGCCAAAGAGTCTTAAGAGTACTAAAAAAAATTATCCCAAAAAATGCTAAAAAGTCTTGAAAAAGTGAACTGAAAAAATGCTAAAAAGAGTACTAGAAAAAATTGTCCTGAATAAAATGCCAAAAAGAGTACTGGAAAAAATTGTCCTGATTAAAATGCCAAAAAGAGTACTGGAAAAAATTGTCCTGGATAAAATGCCAGAGTCTTAAGAGTACTAAAAAAAATTGTCCCAAAAAAATGCTAAAAAGTCTTGGAAAAGTGAACTGAAAAAATGCTAAAAAGAGTACTGGAAAAAATTGTCCTGAATAAAATGCCAAAAAGAGTACTGGAAAAAATTGTCCTGAATAAAATGCCACAAAAAGTACTGGAAAAAATTGTCTTGGAAAAAATGCCAAAGAGTCTCAAGAGTCCAAAAAAAAATTGTCCCAAAAAATTGCTAAAAAGTCTTGAAAAAGTGAACTGAAAAAATGCTAAAAAGAGTACTGGAAAAAATTGTCCTGAATAAAAGCTAAAAAGAGTACTGGAAAAAATTGTCCTGAATAAAATGCCAAAGAGTCTTAAGAGTACTAAAAAAAATTGTCCCAAAAAAATGCTAAAAAGTCTTGAAAAAGTGAACTGAAAAAAAATGCCAAAAAGAGTACTAGAAAAAATTGTCTTGAAAAAATGCCAAAGAGTTTTAAGAGTACTAAAAAAATTGGCCCGAAAACAATGCTTAAAAGTCTTGAAAAAGTATAATTTAAAATTATATTTCGTCATATGATTGCTATCAATAAGTACCATCTATGTAATTTTTTCATCTTTCAACTTCAAAAATTCGAATAACTAATATTTTTACGATAATTTTTGTATATTTATCAACAGTTGAACAGTCATTTTATGTAAAATTATTATTAGTATTTCAGTAATAATTTTTTTTCAGTTTCGTATAAACAACCCAATTTTTTGCCAAGATATGACCATGAAACCCTCGAAAAATGGTTTTTTTTTAACCACTATAAAAATCTGAAAAAAATCATAAATATTTTTATCCCTAATACCAAATTAAGTTTAGAAAGGGCGAAAAAAAATGATGAAAACTTAAAAAAATAATACCCTAAATAAACTTTTATTTGGGTGAAAAATATGTGTGAATTTTTCAGATTATTATAATAATTTTTAGTGATTAAAAAAATAAAATCTTATTTTTCGAGGGTTTCAAGGTCATATCTTTGCAAAAATGGGGTAACATATTTATACGAAACTGAAAAGAAAATTACTACTAAAATATTACCAATAATTTTATATAAAAGTACTGTTCAATTGTTGATAAATGTATTTAAAAAATATCAAAATAAACATTTTAGTTATTCGAATTTTTGAAGATGACGCACGAAAAATTGGAAGATGAAAAAACCACAGATATGGCATTAACTGATAGAAATCATATAACGAAATAAAATTTGCCGTCAGTCGATCACTTAAGGGCGAGAAGTGAACTAGGCTTGTAAATTTTATTATCTCATAATTGTATTTTAAGTGGGGACGGGTTTCGACTGAACTAAGCACTGACATGCGGCAGATTCCCTCACATTTGTATTTTCTCTGACTGTACCTGATTTTTCACTGGTATTACTGCTGATACTAATAGGCGATTTCATTGCTACTTAAAATCACTGCTACTTAAAATCACTCCGACTTAAAATCACTGTCACTGTCACTGTCGCTGTCGCTGTCACTGTCACTGTCACAGTCACAGTCACAGTCACAGTCACAGTCACAGTCACAGTCACAGTCACAGTCACAGTCACAGTCACAGTCACAGTCACAGTCACAGTCACAGTCACAGTCACAGTCACAGTCACAGTCACAGTCACTGTCACAGTCACTGTCACTGTCACTGTCACTGTCACTGTCACTGTCACTGTCACTGTCACTGTCACTGTCACTGTCACTGTCACTGTCACTGTCACTGTCACTGTCACTGTCACTGTCACTGTCACTGTCACTGTCACTGTCACTGTCACTGTCACTGTCACTGTCACTGTCACTGTCACTGTCACTGTCACTGTCACTGTCACTGTCACTGTCACTGTCACTGTCACTGTCACTGTCACTGTCACTGTCACTGTCACTGTCACTGTCACTGTCACTGTCACTGTCACTGTCACTGTCACTGTCACTGTCACTGTCACTGTCACTGTCACTGTCACTGTCAGTCTGTCACTGCCACTAATTTGTAATTGTTTCACACACTTTTGATTTCGTGTAATAAATTAGAAAACGAATTCAATAGTAAGACCATTTGGGAACCATAAACACACACAAGTTGTGTAGATAGAGGGGAAATTCGGGCATGTAATAAAATAATTCGATTGTGTGCGTGTGCCTATTTATATATATATATATATATATATATATATATATATATATATATGTGTGTGTGTGTGTGTGTGTGTAAATAAAGATAACATAAACACGGCGATATAGCGGCGGCAATAAAAGCTCATTTGAGGGCGAGGAAAGCCCGCGGTCGTAATTCCCGCTGTTTAAGTTTCGGCAGTAAAATCGAGGCCTTGCACTGCAGCAGCAGCAGGAGGGATAGAACGGGGATGTTATGTGTTGGTGTAATTTGTTAGGTAAGGGCAGTCGAGGTAACCGAGGCCTGGCACGAACAGGTTGCTAGCTAGCTGCCGGTTGCTACCTACTGTCATGTATAATCCAGCATAATCGGCTGTCAGATCCCTCGGAGGGCTCCGGTTTCGGTATTCGCTCCGTTGACCTTCTCTCCCTTGAATTATCCCCTTTCCACTACAGACGCGCACACATTTCATACACAGAGATGGCTCTTATTTCGATGCACAAATTCCTGCTTATCACTTAACAATACCAATAAACCCTAGACCGCTCCGGCTTTACTTAATATTGAATCATCCCTTTTGTGCGAGTCCACGTGTATTCACAAAGGGAACATTGACACTCGTTCTTGATGTATACCCTCAGCTAATCTATCAAACTCCAGGGTGGGTATTATTTACCTTCAATTCAATCGAAACTGTAATTTAACATTACAACATTAAAGACGGAATATAAAATGGGAAAGCCTTCGTCGTCGTCGGGGCTGCCTTTCGACATATTTCGGGAATTTTAAAGGGCTTTATTGGCGTGTAAAAAAGTTCGTGCGGTTATTAAACGTAAAATATTTTAACAGCGCGCCGTACTCTTGTTATTAAAAAGGTTGAAAGAGAAGGGAAGGAATAAAAAAGTGGGAAAAATGGGGAGAACGGGAGAGGCGCCAATTATCATATTTTCCTCGAGCGGAATTGAAAATGTGGCGCAGAAGGATGAATGGAGCCGTTTTCGCAGCGAGGATAATCGCGTTTCTTGCTGTTGATAAAGCTGTCGGAATATTGGATTTTATGGAAAATTTCGGATATTTTATTCAGCGCTTTAATTTTCTACAGTACAGGGAGACAACAGAAAAACGGGGAGATTATTTGTTTAAATAATACAGTGTGAAAACCAGTGGAAGAAGGAAGAAAATCCGGAAAATAAAATATACGTAACGTACTTTCTTAGCGCGTGGTGCATAATAGTGTAAGGCAACAAGACAGGGCCGCATAAACAAAAATAAAATCAAGCGTGAAACGGATTATAAGTTTTAAAGAAAGAAAAGGCGAATAAAGAGGAAGACAATGAATTAAACTTTCCAAAACCAAATAAACCTTCAGCTAATGAGCAACAGTTTCAAACTAAAATGAACTCATTTATAAATTGATCAGATGTTGGATGCGCCGGGAATTTCAAATTCTATCTTACGAGAATATTTTTATTGTCGCGAATATGGCGGCATTCGTTAGGAAAGGGCTAACTAAAAGACCCCCAGCAAAAAGCAACAGCGATGAATTAAATTAAATAAATAAGACAGGGACAACGAGACACCAATGCAACAACAAGAAAAAGAAGAGAACAAATATATAATAAAATTAGGCGACATTTAAATATGTCTATAATTCATTTAATAACACTTTTTGAGCGGGCGCTATGACCAAGGTGACTTGCCTGTGTAGCGGGTTGGATTTGTAACCCAAGCGAAAATATTGCGCGCGCCGCCGTGTATGACGAACTGTATGCAACCCATTCTGCATGTTTGCGTCTAAAAATAGACGGCCCGCCCACAGTTCGCAAATTGTCTACAAATAGACGCGAAAATATTGCGCGCGCCTCCGTGTATGATGAACTGTATGCAACCCTTTCTGCATGTTTGCGTCTAAAAATAGACGGCCCGCCTATAGCACACGGTTCGCAAAGTCCAGCTCAAAGTGTGTTAATATTATTCCGTCAAATTTGGATAAAATATTGTATAAACTGCGTGAGTTAAGCATGTCTATTCACTAGAAGAAAAACAAATTCTGATGAATAAACATTTACTTAACTCAGTGTACAAATATCTATTATAATTCAAATGTAGTTAAGAAAGAGCAATAATACAAATTGCAATATTGGAGATACTTTTAATTTTCCTGTTTGTTTCATGTAAATTTGTTTAATCCCCGGGCGTAAGGATTAATGGGCGCCCTCGACTCGGGGGAGCAACTGGTGCGAAGGTGTTTTTAGGGGTGGATTTATTCTCCCCTAAATCCGTTCCCATTCCAGTTTTATCTTTTTAATGATTCGCAATTTGTAGGTCAGGAAAAACGGGAGTTAATGAACCATAGATAACCTCATTCAGATGTTAAGGGGGGGATTTTTTCTTCTTTTTTTTTTGTTCACTAGCACCAATTGATTCGGTAGAAACTGTATTCTAGGATAATTTAATTTTAGCGGAAGTGAAAAAGTGTAATTATTTTAGAGTCTCGATGATAATATGTATAGAGACGATTTAGTACGTAAAAATTTTGAAAAATTGTAATAATGTTAGGGACTCCATTAAAAAACAAATGCTATCGACTTAAACTTTCCAAAATTACTCATAATGCATATCAAATTATGATTCTGGGAAAACTTCAAGTACTTCGGCCCTAGATTTTTGATAAGTTAACGTGAACGGTAATTAAAATTTTGAAAAATTGGAATAATTTTAGCGACTCGATAAAAAATATTAAAACAAATGCTATCGACTTGAAACTTTCCAAAATTACTTACAATGCATATCAAATTATGATTTTGGGAAAAATGTAAGTATTTCCACCCTAAATTTGTGGATAAGTTAATATAAACTGATTTTAAAATTTTTAAAAATTAGAACAATTTTAGTGACTCCATAAAAACATTAAAACAAATCCTATCGACTTCAAACTTTCCAAAATTGCCCATAATGCATATAAAATTATGATACCGGCAAAAATTTAAGTACTTCGGCCCTAAATTTGTGGATAAGTTAATCTGAACATAATTTAAAATTTTTAAAAATTGGAACAATTTTAGCCATTCGATGAAACATATTAAAACAAATGCTATCGACTTGAAACTTTTCAAAAAGACTCATAATGCATGTTAAATTATGATTCTGGGAAAATATTAAGTACTTCTACCCTAAATTTGTGGATAAGTTATTCTAAACAGAATTTAAAATTGTGAAAAATTGGAATAATTTTGCCGACTCGATAAAAAATAAACAAACCCTATCGACTTGAAATTTTTTTAAATCACTCATTATGGGCACCAAATTATGATTCTGGGAAAACTCTAAGTACTTCAGCCCTAGATTTGAGGAAATGGTAATGTGAAGAGAACTTAAAATTATGAAAAATTGGAATAATTTTGGTGACTCGATAAAAAATATTAAAACAAATCCTATCGACTTGAAACTTTCCAAAATTGCTCATAATGCATATTTAATTATGTTTCTAGAAAAAAATTAGGTACTTCGGCCTCAAATTTGTGGATAACTTAATGTGAACAGAATTTAAAATTTTGAAGAATTGGAACAATTTTGGCGACTCGATGAAACATATTAAAACAAATGCTAGAGACTTGAAATTTTCCAAAATCACTCATAATGGACATCGAATTATGATTCCAGAAAAATTTTAACTACTTCGGCCTTAGATTTGTGGTTAAGTTAACCCGAATAGAACTTAAAATTGTGAAAAATTAGAATAATTTTGGCGACTCGATAAAAAATATTAAAACAAACTCTATCGACTTGAAATTTTCCAAAATCACTCATAATGGACACCAAATTATGATTCTGGGAAAAAATTAGGTGCTTCGGCCCCAAATTTGTGGATAAGTTAATGTGAACAGAACTTTAAATTTTGAAAAATTGGAACCATTTTGGCGGTTCAATGAAACATATTAAAACAAATGCTATCGACTTGAAATTTTCCAAAATTACTCATAAAGGACATCGAATTATGATTTCAGAAAAATTTTAAGTACTTCTACCCTAAATTTGTGAAGTTAATCTAAACAGAATTTAAAATTGTGAAAAATTAGAATAATTTTGCCGACTCGATAAAAAATATTAAAACAAACCCTATCGACCTGAAATTTTCCAAAATTACTCATAATGGACACCAAACTATGATTCTGGGAAAACTTTAAGTACTTCGGCCCTAGATTTGAGGATAAGTTAATGTGAACAGAACTTAAAATTATGAAAAATTGAAACAATTTTAGCGACTCCGTAAAAAAAATTAAAACAAATCCTCTCGACTTGAAACTTTCCAAAATTGCCCTTAATGCATGTAAAATTATGATACTGGAAAAAAATTAAGTACTTCGGCCCTAAATTTGTGGATAAGTTAATCTGAACAGAATTTAAAATTTTTGAAAAATTTGAATAATTTTGACGACTCGATAAAAAATATTAAAACAAATCCTATCGACTTGAAATTTTCCAAAATTACTCATAATGGACATCGAATTATGATTCCAGAAAAATTTTAAGTACTTCGGCCCTAGATTTGTGGATAAGTTAATATGAACAGAACTTAAAATTTTGAAAAATTTTAATAATTCTTGCGACTCGATAAAAAATATTAAAACAAATGCTATCGACTTGAAACTTTTCAAAATTACTCATAATGCATATCAAATTATGATTCTGCGAAAATTTCAAGTACTTTGGCTCTAGATTTAAGGATAAGTTAATGTCGACATAACTTAAAATTGTGAAAAATTGGAATAATTTTGGCGACTCGATAAAAAATATTAAAACAAACCCTGTCGACCTGAAATTTTCCAAAATTACTCATAATGGACACCAAATTATGATTCTGGAAAAACTTTAAGTACTTCGACCCTAGATTTGAGGATAAGTTAATGTGAATGTAACTTAAAATTGTGAAAAATTGTAATCATTTTTGCGACTTGACAAGAAATATTAAAACAAATGCTACCGACTTGAAACTCTCCAAAATTACCCATAATTCATTGCAAATGCTGATTTTGGGAAAACCGTAAGTACTTTGGCCCTAAATTTCTAGATATCTTAATGTGAACAGAACTTAAAATTGTGAAAAATTGTAATAATTTTGGCGACTCAATAAAAAAATATTAAAACAAATACTATCGACTTGAAACTTTCTAAGTTCATGTACAATCTATCTATTATCACAATACAGTAGAGAGCTTCAAACACTCTTAAATACATATTGGGAAATTTTCATGTTAACAGAGAGTTAATGTGTGAAAAATTGTAGTTATTTTGGTGACTCGATAATAATATCTATTGAAAAATATCGTGTATACTGAAAAATTGTATACGTATTTTAATTATACAGGGTGTCCCATTTTAAATTGCCACCCCAAATATCTCGAAACCTGAGAGCAACATGGCAAAAAATGTTTCAGATAAAAGTTGTGGAGTTCGGAGGGGGACATATGCTGGTGACCTTGAAAATAACCTTGGCGGTGATTTTCAAGGTCAAGCGAAGGTCGACTTTGATTTTTCAAATGGAACCCTCTATTTTTTTTATTGCGGGATCGTATTCTACGGGACAATATTTCAGATAAAAGTTGTAGAGTTCGGAGGGGGACATATGCTGGTGACCTTGAAAATAACCTTGGCGATAATTTTCAAGGTCAAGCGAAGGTCGACTTTGATTTTTCAAACGGAACCCTCGTTGCGTTTTTCAAAGTTGATCTTCGTTTGACCTTGAAAATTGACCCCAAGGTTATTTTCAAGGTCTCCAGCATATGTCTCCCTCCGAGCCCCATAACTTTCATCTGAAAATTTTTTTGAGATATTTGGGGTGGCAATTTAAAATGGGACACCCTGTAAAATAGAGTTATTAATAATCTATATACTGTCATTATTAACGGAGAATCGATTGAGTTTGTAATTATGGTGTAATTAGTTTTTGCTTGTGTGATTATAATGTAGAGAAAATGGATCCAAATTGGCATAATTTGTGTCGGCAGCAGAGATTTATATTGACTCAATTAGCTGATCATATATGCAAACGCGGGTCACGACCGATAATTATTCGCTGGATGAAATTATCATTCAGGATGCGACGCGATTTTCAATTAAAATCACTCGTTGATTGTTCGGCTTGTGATGTTCTAAAAAATAAGTTCCGCTTTTAAAGTTAAATAATGTACAGGGTGTTATAAATATTGGTCCTCATTCCAATCACTTTTAGAATATGATTGGTGTTGCTGATAATATACAGGGTGTTATAAATTGGTTATAAATTTTGAATGTGAATCAAAACTTAATTTTTATAACGATATGTTTGATTCAGAAAATATCTTACAAGTGAGGATTCCAACTTTTTAGGAAACATTGATCAAAATTTAATGCCTTTATGGTGGATTGAATAGACAATTTTTTTCCAACTCTGTACACGTCGTCAAAGTTGGACATGGTTTCCTGAAAAAAAAATTTTTTTAGAGGGGTGCTAGAGGGGAGCGGAAGGGGTTACGCTTAAGTTCGCATGCATGACTTTAAAGAAGACACTTCAAAGTTTTTCGCCCTCAAAGATTCATCACAATCGATTGTAAATACGCCGAATTATGGCGGTTTGAAAATGGTCGAAATGTTTCATTTTTTTCCACCAGTTTGTTTTTCGGGGCTGATGCTTCCAGCTGTGGCAATTGAAAAAAAATATGAAAGAATTAATTCTGAAGGGTACGAGTGAAATTCGGCGATATCTCTCCTGCACATGTCATTATAATTAAAATAATGAGGCGGCGCCACTCGCTGCAAGGGTATCTCTGGACGGTCATGTACACCCTGCAATTGCGGAGTGCCACCCCTAGCCGTATGCAAATTAGTCAAAGGGTGAGCCTCCCTAACCGTGCCGCCTTTATGGGATAATAATATGTTACACCGCAGGTTCGCTTATCTTCATCGGTAATTACTGTATCCTCGAATGAAATCTTTTTCACTTTAACAGTGTTTGCCGTTGGAATGATTATAAACGCATTTTTTATTCGTAGTTAAGAATTGGTTAGGTAGTTAGCGTGATGCTTATATTCGTTGGGGAAATTTTAAACTTTTAAAAAAGAATAGTACATGTAGAAAATTGTCTGTGGTTTTGTGTGACGTCTGAAGACTATATCTAGGAATGTAAATTCGATTATGATATAATATTTTTCCGCTACCGACAACGTAAATGAGAATTGCATCCATAGTTACAGGTACTGTAAGTGGCTGATAACATTCGTGGTGTTTGTTGTCCTTGACGACGGAACTTAAGGAAAATAATAAATAGAAACGTAACGCTCCAACATATACGCGAGCAACACATTTAGCATCGGCATCCTTTTTACATAACTACTGCTTAAAAGAGTCGTAACAGGGCACATACCTTTTTCGCTTTTGACGGTAACAGGTTCTAACACGCAATATTCGCAGCTTCGTTTGCATCCATGCCCGCAAAAATTGTCACTGGATTGACACAAACAAACAAAATTCGACATTGTTTTCTCGGTTGCTGGGTTGCCATAGGACGCATAGGTGACTATAAAAATTTTAATCCCAAATGTTACAAGCCGTATTTTAGAATATTTTCTTATCTTGTTTGAGTATTATATTTCCGGTAGCGGAAACAAAATAATAAGCAACACGGACTTAATGACAATTAATATTTTCGGCAGGCGACGAGCCTCGGCTCGTATTCGCCTACCTCAAATGTTAACACGTCCTTACGTTCCTTGTTGCTTAAATAACTATTATATTATTTGTAAACAAATAATGGAGAAGATTCTCCGTATATAGCTGAATCAAAAGTGTGAACATGCCTCCGACAGGGATCGAATGTTCAACCTCCAGATCTCCGGTCTGGGGCGCTATAGTCCACGATTAGTCTCACTAATAAGAATTATGATTTCAATTCGCAAGACCAAACTTTGCTACTTTTTTTTTCTTGAGGAGAAGAGATCTCCTAAAGACGCCCCTATAGTAGGGTAGTGCTGGATTCACTTCCTGAAGGGAAGCGCTTGCCAACTGAAACCTCTTCCCCAGGGACGTGCCGTCCCAGTTTTGCAACTGCACTCCTCAATTATGAAAATATGTTTCGGACAGATTTTGACAGTAGATGATGCGCCCCCGCCGGCGTTTCCTGTAGTAATAACGCGAGCGAACACAAAAACATATCCTTTAAGACCGAACATGCGATCATGTCATCATTACTGCTTAATAATAGACGACCAATTTTAAGAATAATTACCGCCGGCAAATTACATATTATTAGAAACATCTAGTCCGAATGTCACCGGGGAGAAATTATCCCCGATGTAATAAACATCGCCTCGTAATTTCCCAGATAACACAAATTACCGCGGAGGCAATCAGCCCAGAAATTGATAAATAAATAAGTGCAATCACCAATACCGTAATTAATAGGCCAAGATGGCCGCCCCGCGACGACCCAATAATTAAACCCTAATCTTACGTCCTTCAATCGATACGACGCCATTCATTTAATGGAAGCCATCGTCAATTTTTCTCCATCCTCAATTACAATCCGAGCCATTGTTACGTTAACAATAACAACAATCAAGTGCACAACAATAACTAATAATGGAGTACGTACATGTACTCCTTATGGAGCATAAAATGATATTTTGAATTGATCGCGGCGGCGGCGGCGGCAGTCGAATAACAATGTGTTTGAATGCCATATATCTCGTTACTCATCTCCATTGTGTTGCCATTGTGTGTTCTGCGCCTTTTGTGCGATCTCTAGAAACGTCTTGTAAATTGCGTATTTGAAATAATATAATAAAGAGCGCGCTATTACCAATCCGCACCTCCATTTTGTATATTAAAATATTACACACACATGACGCATAATGGATCATCAATTGTTGTTTACACCACGTGTAGGATTTGAAAATATTACGAAATTGATGGAAATGATTGATTTTAGGTGTCCTAGAGCTTCTATAATTTTTTTTTAAATTTAATTCTTTATAACCCATCCACAAACAGCTTAGTGTTGAAACTACAGTCACAAACTAGAAAATGACAGACATACCGGGTGACCCAGGGATCTGTAAAAGCCCCATAACTTATTTGCTATTTGAGATATCGACTTCCAGTTTTCTTGAACTGGTACCCACACTTATTCTACATATTTTAAAAATATGTGTGTTTTCGTACAGGGTGTCCCAATATACATAACAGAACAAAGTTATGTTTTTTTAAATGGAACACCCTATATTTTATACTTTATTTTCAATCTTCTTGAGAAGCTGATAAATTTTGATGACCAAAAAAGTGCATTTTTCAGAAAATTGCATGGGAATCCCAAATTTATTGCAACAGATCGTTGAAATTTTGACAGACTAATTTTGAATAATGTGCCTACAAATTTCCAAACAAAATAATTTTCTTCTAAATTTTCGATTTTTTTGTTAAAATTATCGATTTTTTGGTCCGCAATTTTGATTTTTAGGATCGAATTTTTTAATTTTTTATCCTATATTTTAGATTTTTTTAACCTAAATTATTGATTTTTATACGCAACTTTTTTTATTTTTTGCCGATATTTTCAAGTTTTTTTGACAGTTTTTGATTTCTTGCCCTTCATTTTAGATTTTTAACTTGAATTATTATTTTTTATGGGCGATTTTTTTTACTTTTTGGTTACTTTTGACTAAAATCGATTAAACGTCGTTTGGATTTTTTTTTCAAATCAGACCATTCTGAACACTATTTGTCAATAAAAAATTTTGGTGGGACTTCCAGAGAACGAGGTTTTCTAGTTTCTAGTCAGCAACTTATTTTGTTTTCCTTGATTTTTCAATTTTTTGGTTTGCATTTTTTATTTTTAGATGAGTATTTTTTTAATTTTTTTGGCATATATTTTAGATCTTTGACCTGCATTTTTTATTTCTCCGTTCCAAATTTTTGCCCTAAATATTCTTTATTTTGGTTAAACTTTTTGATTTTTTTTGTTGAAATTTTCGGATTTTTTGTCTGCATTTTTTTGCCGCGAATTTTCGATTATTGTGTAAAGTTTTAGTTTTTTACCTTAACCACTTCGCGCCCATGCTGCTTCGATCGGGTTAATAATAATAATAATAATAATAATACTTTATTGGTGCCAATAACTTTCGTTTTACACAAGTCAAAGAATATATGTTGTGGAGACAAAATTAAAGAATAAGTGGATACTAAAATTAATTAAGGCTTTAAAATTAAATAATTTGTATTAACAAGGCTTAAAAAGTAGGCGAAATCAAGGAGCTAAGGTAAAAGTAACTCTAAACCTAAATAAAACATACATATAAAAATTTAGTTAAAATATTGCAAATAAGTAAAATTGTAAAATTGCAATTATTACATAATCTCAGTTTTATTGAAAAATTACTTTTTCGTTATTGTTACGGTTTTCTACGAAATATTATTTTACTGTCATAAACTCAGTTATGCAAAAAAATATGAAAAATATTCCATAGATGGCGCTGAAGCGGTATTCTTTTTATTTGTAAACATTTTTTTTTTGTGACGAGCTATGCGTAAAGAGGTTAATTAAGATCTAATTCTGCAAGTGATTAATTTTTTACAATTTTTCAAAACATTGAGTGCAATTTTCGTTTCCTCCAGTGCAGTTTTGAGTCAATTCATGTTGTTTTGAGTAGCAATATTGCAATTATTTTTACAAGTAATCAAAAATGCACTCTTTTCTGCGTAGTTTTAGTAATTTTTGAGCTAATTCCACAAGTGATTAATATTTTACAATTTTTCAAAACATTGAGTGCAAATTTCCTTCACTACAGAGCAAATTTTGAGTTTACTCTTACAAAAGTACACTATTTTTCAATAATTGAAGTTTATTTGAAGCGAATCCTTGGGGTAATGCATTTTTTACAATTTTTCAAATCGTCGAGTGCAAATTTCCTTCACCACAAAGCAAATTTTGAGTTTTTTCCTTTGTTTTCTGGGGCTAATCACCCCGAGTCCTGAAAATGGCAATTTTGGTACAATTTTTAGGATCGAATTTTTGGTCGATTTTAAGATTTCTTTAACCTAAATGAATGATATTGATAAGCGACTTTTTTTTTGTCGATATTTTGAATTACAGTTTTTGATTTCTTCCCCTTCATTTTAGAATTTTTTTTACTTTTTGACTGCCGTTTTCGAGTTTCTGGTCGGCAACATATTTTGAGCTAGTGAGTAAATTTGGGGGCTGAAAATGGCAAATTATGTTTGTTTTCCTTGATTTTTTAAATTTTTGGTTTGCATTTTTTATTTTAAGACCTGCATTTTTGTTTTTTTTTTGCCTACATTCTAGATCTTTGACCTGTATTTATCATTTCTTCGTTTCAAATTTTAGAGTTTTTTGCCCTAAATATTTTTTATTTTGGTTAAACTTATTTTCGGATTTTTGGTCTAATTTTTTTTTTGCCGCTAATTTTCGATATTTGTCTAAATTTTCGTCTTTTCGTGCTTATATTTTAGGTTTTTACCTTAATTAAGAGAGTATTTTTTTATTGTTAACGTGATTGATTTTTATGTTCAAATTTTTGATTTTTTTGGCCGGTATTTAATTTGCATAATTTGTTATTTCCAATAAATTGTAAACGTGGCTCTACTATCAACATGTTCCACGAGCCGCCGCTGCACGTAATACATTTTAACGAACAAAGGGTAAAATTTTGGGGAAAAAAATTTAATAACCTAATTAAATTTTCAATTTTGTATGGTAACGATGAATGGGAATACAATTTCTATATTCGAATCGATGGCTCGTAACATTGAAAATTAATCAAATTCCCCGCAGTGCACAACACCAAAACCCAGCAATCATCGGCTTTCATGAAACGCTCGACTGTTATTTTCTGCGCGGAACAGTCATTTTTATCGATTCCTCCTCGGGGCCGTTTCATTTACTTCCTGCTTATTGATTACGGCCATTTATTACGGCATAGAGGCAATGTGCGGCGAAATAGAGTAGATAACATAATTACTGGACACGGTCCCAAAGGGGAGAAACACGACCGTTGCAACCAGAGATAAAGCACGAACGAAAAAAAAAAACGGCTATTATTTTGCCGGTAAGGGAAATTGGTTTGTACGTGTGAATTTGAATTGTATGAACTATGATGGATATATCATACTCTGTGTGTGTGTGTGTGTATTGTGTGAAAGGTGATAACGAAATGGCCCCTCCATGATCAGGATGAATGGACTAGTTCATCTTATGAACCATAGGGATTTACAAGTAAAATTTTAAATGTATTAATATTGGCTCCCCTAATTATTGAACCGTATCCCTCTCCGTATATTATTTTTAAAGCTTTTTAAGCTGAATGGATTGGTACCTTACTCAATAATTTCCGTATTTACCGAGATATTTGCAAAAAAACTTTACTATTATTTTGAATTAAAAACAAAGGTTTGCCATGAAATCATAATGGCGGATATTTCATTTTGTTCTAAAAAGTGACGTTTGTTCTCGCATTACGATTTACAATCGGCCATGAGTCATGTCTGACTCGATTTCGCGATTTCAAGCGCCAACTCCGTCGTCGATTTTTGTTGTACGCCCGTTATTTAAATTAATGAAGTGTATCATCCCGAAGTCAATTCATTAAATCCGTAATAGAGTCGAGACGGACTAATCGAGATCGTCAATCTTTAATGGATATTACTTAGAGTGCGGCATCTATCATCTGTCCGGCAACGAAGGGCTCTCTGCGGCGCCTAATAACCCACGGACCTAATCCTAGAAGAAAGAGTGGACGGATATAGTGGATGGAGGGAATGGCTCTGACACGGATAGCAGCCGTGAATTGATCGTGGCGCTTTTTAATGACCGCACAAAAAGGGTAATTTGCTTAGACGTTGCCTCGCTGCACCAACTATCCATTATAACAGACTCTCTGGCCGGGCCAATCTTTAAGCTCACCTCTGCGCCGGCTTTTTCTCCTAATAAATCTTTGTTATGCGAGCTCGTTTCCTGCAGGAATTTCCACCATAATCGCCATACGAAAAACTAACGCTAATTATCTCACATTTGCATTTATAATATTAAAATAATCGTTATTGGGATAATTATCTATCCTAGGTGTAGTCAGCTTTAACTCTATCATCATTAGTCAATTACTTATTTATTTAATTATATTCACGTACACGCGGATAAAATAGCAATTGTAGATTCAAGTAGAAATCATTATTAGTAAATTAGAAATAACTAGTTTTCCAAGTTTAAACTACTTTTAGGTAAAATTTAAAAAAAAATCCCAATGAAAGCCGCTTATATCCTTCGGCATCCCTGAAAATTTCAACTCTCTGATATAAATAGAAAAAAAGAAATCACTAAAAGAAGAAAAACGAAAAACCGGGCGACGCGCTCTGGAAGGGTAGGGGGTGTTTTAAAAATTTTGAAAAAAATACAGATGAAGGCTCGTCTTACCCCGCACCCCCCCTGAAAGTTTCAACTCTCTGATATAAATAGAAAAAAGAAATCACTAAAAGAAGAAAAACGAAAAACCGGGTGACGCGCTCTGGAAGGATAGGGGGGGTTTGAAAAATTTTGAAAAAAAAAACAGAAGAAGGCTCGTATTACCCCGAACCCCCCCTGAAAGTTTCAACTCTCTGATATAAATAGAAAAAAAGAAATCACTAAAAGAAGAAAAACGAAAGACCGGGTGCGCGCTCTGGAAGGGTAGGGGGTGTTTTAAAATTTTTGAAAAAAATACAGAAGAAGGCTCGTCTTACCCCGAACCCCCCCTAAAAGTTTCAACTCTCCGATATGAATAGAAAAAAATACGTCCTCGAAAGAAATAAAAAGGAAAGATAAAATGTCCGGGGTGGGCCGAATAACACGCTCTGGAGGGGCGAGGGGTGGTCGGAAGGTTCTGAAAAAATTAGGGATCACGGCTCGTCTCACCCCCCGCCTACCCTGAAAGTTTCATCTCTTCGATTTCCGTAGAAAAAAATACGTCCCCGAAAGTACGCCGCAAAGTAAAAAAGGGGGCGTGGCCCGATTGGGGCAAAAATTCAAAAATCGGGCACCGAGCGTCCCTTTGAAATCGATTTTAGTTTCTAAAAAACACGGCCGCCGCCCTCCCGCTCGGTCGCCTATCGACTTCTGATCCGGCGCGTTTTGATGTTTTTTTTTTCGATTTTCAAAAATTCACCCAGGGGGCTCTGCTGGTTCTAGAGGGGTTGGAGTGGTCGGGATCGACTCGATCAACCATTTTACACAAACTGAGAAAAAAATTATACGGTGTCAAAATGTCAACTCTCTACGACTATACCTTTTTTTCACTATTCAAGTTTTTAGAAACTAGTTTTCCAAGTTTAAACTACTTTTAGGTAAAATTGTGTTGTTTAAAAATTTTTGAAAAAATTCCCAATGCAAGCCGGTTTTATTCTCCGGTATCCCTAAAAGTTCCAACTCTCTGATATAAATAGAAAAAAATAAATCACTAAAAAAAGAAAAACGAAAAACTGGGTGACGCGCTCTGGAAGGGTACGGGGTGTTTGAAAAAATACAGAAAAAGGCTCGTCTTACCCCCCCCCCCCCCCTCCCCCCCTCCTGAAAGTTTCAACTCTCCTATATGAATAGGAAAAAATACGTCCTCGAAAGAAATAAACAGGAAAGAGAAAAATGTCAGGGGTGGGCCGAATAACGCGCTCTGGAGGGGCGGGGGGTGGTCGGAAGGTTCTGAAAAAATTAGGGATCACGGCTCGTCTCACCCCCCGCCTACCCTGGAAGTTTCATCTCTTCGATTTCCATAGAGAAAAATACGTCCCCGAAAGTACGCCGAAAAGTAAAAAAGGGGACGCGGCCCGATTGGGGCAAAAATTCAAAAATCGGGCACCGAGCGTCCCTTTGAAATCGATTTTAGTTTCTAAAAAACACGGCCGCCACCCTCCCGCTCGGTCGCCTATCGACTTCTGATGTTTTGATGTTTTTTTTTTCAATTTTCAAAAATTCGCTCGGGGGGCTCTGCTGATTCTAGAGGGGTGGGAGTGGTCGGGATCGACTCGATCGACCATTTTACACAAACTGAGAAAAAAAAAATCGAGCGGACTTTAAACCCCGTTCTAATAATTTTTTTACCTTTTGGCGCCATCTATACGGTGTCAAAATTTCAACTCTCTACGACTTTTACTTTTTTCACTATACAAGTTTTTAAAACTCAATTATAAATTAGAAATAATTAATTCTTGGAAGATAGTGGCTTCTTCAGGAAATATTGTTAAAATTTAACAAGAGATCATTTACTCCCCAAACTGTTTCCAATTCCCGTGTCAAAACAACCCTCGGGAGAAATTCCTTTTCTGCTGACCGACCGAATTTTCCAGTTACCCCTCGGTTTTAAACGCTCCGGTAATTCACAATCTGAGCTTTAGCTTTGCCCAAGAAGCAATTTTCTATCAAAATATTTACTCTGTTCAACTTTTCCCAACAAAAGAAGCCATTCCGAATTTATTTCAAACCAGTTTGTAGAATGAAAAAAAAAATTTCGCAATTTAAAAAAATAACACTAGCACCATTAATCACCGCAATATCATCGGTGGGCAACATCATAAATCCATAAAATAGCGCGTATTCGCGTATCGTTTCAATAATTCAAAATAATAAATAAACGGCAGGATCCGGACGAATTAATGAATCATAATAAAGGGAGCGTTTTTCGAATGCGTCAAATTAATTGCGATTTTTCGGCGCCGCGTGTAATATTAATTAAAACCGAACGCATTTCGCGAGTAATTCATATTTATTAGTTTTTATTTTTTGTTTTCGAATTACATTAATTCATGTTTAATATTCAAATCCCGTATTTATACATCGTGTCACTGCATATGGTAAATAATAAATTCTGTTTAACAATTAAAGGATATTTATATGTATTTGAATAATTATTTAAAAACATCATGCAGGCGGATGTTTTATAAAATCAATCAATATCGAATATTATTTTCAATTCGGTCGTAAAGTTAAATAGATTTCGAGTGTATTTGGAAACTTTCACGTTTGTGGCAATTGTTTTTGTATTTTTTTTATGTCTCCAAAACCACGCAACTTTAAAATTTGCAAAAATTCTGTTTTGGTGCGTTTATTTTTTAATTCAGCGAAGGGATGCTCACAGATTCTTTCAGGGTCATAAAGGTTAATAGATTTCGAGTAAATTTGGAAATTTTTACGCTTGTGGCAATTGTTTTTGTATTTTTTTTTTGTCTCCAAAGACACGCAACTTTAAAATTTGCAAAAATTATATTTTAGTGCGTTTATTTTTTAATTCACCGAAGGGATGCTCACGGATTCTTTCAGGGTCGTAATGTTAAATAGATTTCGAGTAAATTTGGAAATTTTTACGCTTGTGGCAATTGTTTTTGTAATTTTTTTTTGTCTCCAAAGACACGCAACTTTAAAATTTGCAAAAATTATGTTTTAGTGCGGTTATTTTTTAATTCAGCGAAGGGATGCTCACAGATTCTTTCAGGGTCGTAAAGTGAAATGGATTTCGTGTAAATTTGGAAATTTTTACGTTTGTGGCAATTGTTTTTGTATTTTTTTAATGTCTCCAAAACCAAGCAACTTTAAAATTTGCAAAAATCATGTTTTGGTGCGTTTATTTTTTAATTCAGCGAAGGGATGCTCACAGATTTTTTCAGGGTCGTAAAGTGAAATGGATTTCGAGTAAATTTGGAAATTTTTACGTCTGTGGCAATTGTTTTTGTATTTTTTTTATGACTCCAAAACCACGCAACTTTAAAATTTGCAAAAATTATGTTTTGGTGCGTTTATTTTTTAATTCAGCGAAGGGATGCTCACAGATTCTTTCAGGGTCGTAAAGTGAAATGGATTTCGTGTAAATTTGGAAATTTTTACGTTTGTGGCAATTGTTTTTGTATTTTTTTAATGTCTCCAAAACCAAGCAACTTTAAAATTTGCAAAAATTATGTTTTGGTGCGTTTATTTTTTAATTCAGCGAAGGGATGCTCACAGATTTTTTCAGGGTCGTAAAGTGAAATGGATTTCGAGTAAATTTGGAAATTTTTACGATTGTGGCAATTGTTTTTGTATTTTTTTTTGTCTCCAAAACCATGCAACTTTAAAATTTGCAAAAATTCTGTTTTAGTGAGTTTATTTTTTAATTCAGCGAAAGGATGCTCACAGATTCTTTCAGGGTCGTAAAGTTAAATAGATTTCGAGTAAATTTGGAAATTTTTACGTTTGTGGCAATTGTTTTTGTATTTTTTTAATGCCTCCAAAACCACGCAACTTTAAAATTTGCAAAAATTCTGTATTACTGCGTTTATTTTTTAATTCAGTGAAGGGATGCTCACAGATTATTTCAGGGTCGTAAAGTTAAATAGATTTCTAGTAAATTTGGAAACTTTCACGTTTGTAGCAATTGTTTAAGTATTTTTTTTATGACTCCAAAACCACGCAACTTTAAAATTTGCTAAAATTCTGTTTTGGTGCGTTTATTTTTTAATTCAGCGAAGCGATGCTCACAGATTCTTTAAGGGTCGTAAAGTTAAATAGATTTCGAGTTAATTTGGAAATTTTTACATTTGTGGCAACTGTTTTTGTATTTTTTTTATGTCTCCAAAACCACGCAACTTTAAAATTTGCAAAAATTCTGTTTTGGTGCCTTTATTTTTTAATTTAGCGAAGGGATGCTCACAGATTCTTTAAGGGTCGTAAAGTTAAATAGATTTCGAGTTAATTTGGAAATTTTCACGTTTGTGGCAACTGTTTTTGTATTTTTTAATGCCTCCAAAACCACGCAACTTTAAAATTTGCAAAAATTATGTTTGAATGCGTTTATTTTTTAATTCAGCGAATGGATGCTCATAGATTCTTTTAGGGTCGTAAAGTTAAATAGATTGAGAGTTAATTTGAAATTTTTTACGTTTGTGGCAATTGTTTTTGTATTTTTTTTTAATGTCTCCAAAACCACGCAACTTTAAAATTTGCAAAAATTCTGTTTTGGTGCGTTTATTTTTTAATTCAGCGAAGGGATGCTCACAGATTCTTTAAGGGTCGTAAAGTTAAATAGATTTCGAGTTAATTTGGAAATTTTCACGTTTGTGGCAATTATTTTTGTATTTTTTTTTAATGTCCCCAAAACCACGCAACTTTAAAATTTGCAAAAATTATGTATTACTGCGTTTATTTTTTAATCTGGCGAAGGGATGTTTACGGATTACTTCAGGGTCGATGACGTTTACTATCATAAACGTCAGTTTTGTTTCTATTTACCCGCCCCCTAGATACGAGTGCGTCCAATGTTCTCCACCTCGTGACAAAGCGAAATAATGGCATATGGTTGATATTTATGTATATTAGTTATACATATTTATGAGTTGTGGTTTTTCTGCAAAACGGTCGTAGAAAAAATATTGTGTGTAATTTCGTGTCCAAAGTGTGTTTGTCGATTTCGATTTCGCTAGCGCGTCGCGCGGCAACTGTCGATCTCAATCGGCAAACACGTACTTTGCACTCTTAACACACAAATAGCTATTTTACCAAGAGCAACCGAAGCGTTTGATGGTAACTAACTCTATAGCAATTTATTCATTTGTAGAAATAACAATGTTAACGAAGGCGTCGTTAGATAAAGAAAATCCATCTCCTACCGCATCGACCATTGACTCAGAAAATCATATTCCTCCGTGCACGAGAACAAGTCATCCTGCTGCTGCCCGGAAAATCCTGAGCTCCGGATGTAAATATTAAGACTTGTTCTCAACTGCTGAACCCGACGGTGCACACGAAAAGAAACAAAAAAAAAACTTTACCCGATTGCAGAGGAGGAATCTTAATGCCCCCCTTTTCTCTTTCGCAACCTGCTGCAGATACCGTCCTCTTTTATTTCTTTTTCCCGCCCGCGACGGAACTCGCACGAAAATATCTACATTTAATTCATCCTCTTTTCACCAGTTGCGATTGTGAGAGCAACTTTTATTAGGCGACAACGTAATTAATTAGACTCTATCTTGATGCCGTCGGGTAATTAATCAACTCCCGGCCCCGGATAAATGATGCCCGGCCGAGTTTTGTGCGGCTGAAGAAATACGCAAGTGGAGGAATAGTTTCTTGCCGGAATAATGTTTCAGTGATAAATACTGTTGTTACATGATTAATGCTATTCTTTAGTGGTTGGTTCTTGAGATTCTTTTTTAATTTTAAGATATAATTTACTACTTCCTTTGTGTAAAGTTGTAATTGAATTGTTAATGTGAACATTAAATATTGTTCCCCCATTCAGTACAGCGTTCAGGCAATAGATTCCGCCACTTTGGCGTTTCTACCTTTGAATTGTTAATGTTGTATTGCAATAGGATCTTTTTTTTTAACTTTGGGTGCGTACATCACTCGATAAGCTACTGAAGAATCACAAATTTCTCATTCCACACTACTCATGTCTTATAATATCTGTGGCTTGGTGCTAAAAGGGCCGATGTCACAATTTTACTGTTAAGTTAAGCAATACATTCGATTATTTTTGTCAATATCTTTAATATGCTGAAAGAGCCACTGCCTAGTTTAACCAATAGCAAATTTATAAAAGCAGCAAATAAATTCATTTTTAATCAAAACTTTTACCTCGATTATCAATTGTAGAATATTTGACTTTGGCCTTTTTAGCACCAAGCCACAGATATATAAGTACAAGCGTCTTCGAAAAAATGTGAGAGAATCTGATATCTCTATGTTGTGTAATTGACAGCATAAGGAGGCTTCCATAAGTGATGTCACGGGTTTTTTTTTGTTAAGTCTTCTCTCTCCAAAGATAATAATCCTTCCTTTTTAAAAAGGTCACAAGTCACCCCGCGAGCCTTCACTGAAAATGGTGTACATTATTGAAGAGATAATTAAAATATACATTTTTCTTTAGTAAAATATTAAACTATTGAAGATATCAAAGCTGCCTGGCAATTTCGTTTCTGATTCTTGAAATATTCAACCTGTAAATACCCCCTTTATCGCACACACATGAAACCGGGTCGCGATAAAATAACGTTTCTGTTCGCCTCTCCTTTCCTTCCGCCAACGTCGGTAATGCATGTTTAAATTTAAAATTTCTCGTGGCCCGTACGTACACCCCTACCCTCCATTATCTTCCCATCCCCGAGCAAAATCTGCTCAGTCATTGATAATAACTTTGGAGCGCTCCAGCGGTCCGTGTGACGCGAGAGATAGTTACTGCAGGCAAATGTCAGATGTCAGATGCAGAGAGATAATCTCTCCTCCATCTCTTTCGTTCGCCATCCTAATCCGCGCGGTGGTCCTCCCAGGAATTCTGAGTAATAAACGAACCCATTAAATCGCGTTACTGGCTCGCGGTTGGATTGAAGGAAACACTCACACGCACATGAGCCACAAGATTTTTATTTAGAGTTGGCTGTGAGATAAATTAGGAACGTCGCATATTAAAAGCCCTAAAGGCTGGAACTAATATTTATGAAAAAAAAAAATACAAAATTGTAAGATGGGTTATATGCCCACCATGTTCATGAATAACACAAATTGTCTCGACTTGTCAGTTTGATTTTAATTTGACAATTCGCGTCATGGAAGACTAGGTTATTTCAGATGAATTAAATTTTAAAAAAATCTCAGACATGACCGTTACGTTTTCTCTCTCTCGAGCATGGCCATAACAGCAACAAAATTCATTGGCTTACACCTTAAGCCGGGCTCACACGATGCTACGAACGTTTGCCTCAAATGTTTGCTTCCAAGTGATCAGTCAAACGTTGGACGAACGTCTTGACACATGCGCTCCCACACGATAGACAAACGTTGGATCCAAATGCAGTTGGTTCCAACGTTTGTTTGAACGAGGTTCACCCCCTTATTAGTTCTCAGAGTCCGTTAAAAAGACCGTTACTTATGATACACGGTTGTCATTCGTACAAATGTTTGTGCATGTCGTGTGGGAATGTATCCAATGCCACCAAGTATGCCAACCAATGACAGAGAAAACCCTTTGAAGCAGACTAAAAGACCGACAGCCGGCCGAACACCTTCCAACACGAACGTTTGACGCTGGAAGCTGGCCACTTGTAGTTCGTGGATCTCCCACATGATGCGCCCAACGTTGGAAGGTGTTCGTAGCATCGTGTGGGCGCGGCTTTACACACACACGCATACACAAATCTGCACCATGATAGCGAGTACAGAGCATTAAGGATAAAAAGGGATAGTTCATTGTTAACTTTTGGAAACGCCATCAGCGCCATCTGCGAGTTATCTGGCCAAACACATCGAGCCAGCGGGAAATTTAAAATTGCGACTTTACTATTCATTTTTGCGTGTGTTTCGAACTTTTGGCAGCGTTGCGTTGCGTTAGTTGGGCCAGATGACTGTGAGATGGCGTGGATGTCGCGTTTCCAATTCTCCCTGATAGCGAATTTTGACTGAATTCCCCTTTCGAAAAAAAAAGATGCCATAATAAGGCGGATCCAACATGAAATTTTATTTGGTAGAATTAATATCTGTTTCATATTATCAATTTAAACCAACCATCTTAATTAAAACTACTGCCACAGTCTAAAATCTTAAACGGATATCATTTGGAATTCCAAAATAATCCCATAAATTACGACCGTTAATTACGGATCGTAAACCACCATTTCTAAAAACATTTTTCTTTCCATTAATTACCTGCACGCACCTGGTGTCCTTTACGGGCTGTTATTAATCCAATTCGGAGAGCTGGATGGCCATAATTTCGCCCGGAAGATTGTTATACCGAGCGCTCCTCGTAAATTTCATTAATTACACGAAACGCACACGTCCTCGCGGTCATAAAAAGGGAGTTGTTATATTTATTCTGGAAACATTATTTAATCAAGCTCTCGTTCCCTTTTTAAGACCTCCTCTTTAACGGTAGGGTATAGGCTCTATTCTGTTGTTGGGAAAACGTAATTTTTAGTCATTTGCTATTTAAATTTATTTACGTCGTAAATGTATGTTACTCTGAAATGTATGAACAATATATAAATGTTTAAAAAAAAATTTTTTGTCCATTAATAAAAAAGTTAGATTTATGTTAGTAATCAGAAAAAATACAGCAATTATAGAATTTTTTTTTTCAATAGTTAATTGTCATAGTATTTCATAGGTCGTTGTATATTTTCATGAATATTGAGTGAAAAATATAGGAGAAATACAGTGTTATGTGTTGTAATGTATGGAAATAAATGAGTCATCTCTCATTTTTGCTAATATCTCTACTAGAATATAAAAAAAAAATGTTAGAGATACCTTGAAAATGTTAGCAGCTTTTTTCTGAGACCAAGTTCATGAAAATTGCATAATTAATAAGAGCAATAATAAACATACAAATTTTCGTTTTTTTCGGAATTACTAGGACTGCAGTAGAGAAAGATAGACACAATTTACGCTTTCGCCCCGACATCGGCCGAATAATACATCTGGCAAAATACATCTGGAGACTATTTTCAGTGGGGATAGACGGAATTTAAACGAATAATCGAGATCACCTAAAAACGCATCGGCACGGAAAACGAAAAAAATACATGACTGTGTTTACCGCAACACTCGGCCGGATAGGAATTTTAATGGGGTAGTTTTACAGCGGTCGGACCTTTTCGCCTGCTTTTTTATTAGTAATAATAATAATTTATTGGTGCTATTAACGGAGCGTCTTACACAGGTCATAAAAGGTATAAAAATTAACGAAGATGGCACAACATTAAAAATTAAAAATTAAAAATTAAAAATTAAAAATTAAAAATTAAAAATTAAAAATTAAAAATTAAAAATTAAAAATTAAAAATTAAAAATTAAAAATTAAAAATTAAAAATTAAAAATTAAAAATTAAAAATTAAAAATTAAAAATTAAAAATTAAAAATTAAAAATTAAAAATTAAAAATTAAAAATTAAAAATTAAAAATTAAAAATTAAAAATTAAAAATTAAAAATTAAAAATTAAAAATTAAAAATTAAAAATTAAAAATTAAAAATTAAAAATTAAAAATTAAAAATTAAAAATTAAAAATTAAAAATTAAAAATTAAAAATTAAAAATTAAAAATTAAGCACAATTTTTTAATTTTCGCGAATATTATCATTTGTATTTTATTATTTATTTCGGGTTTTTACTCTAAAATGATCAGGGAAGATAATATTCCAATATAAAAAAATTAACAGTGAAAATCCTATGTTCTATTTTGTTACACTACTGACTACACAATGTATATATTTCTGATAATTCCTGACCCATTCAATTGGTAATAAATATTCAATTGGTTGCACATAGGAATCTTTTGGTATTTTTTTGTAAAATATTGATATTGGAATAGATTTAAATCTACTGCAGATTTTGGAACACGGTTGGAAGAATACTTATACCAGCTGGATACATGACATCTATAACTTGATTTGCTGTCTTGAAAAATTATCCAAATGTTCTTGTTCCTCATTTTTTTTTAGCAAATGTAATTTTACATTTATTATAGAACGATGATGATGAATGATGTCACAATCTGTAAATGCATGTAAACACAGCACGTGCTCTCTTTACATTTAGGCATTTTATTGAGACAGGCTTACAAATAGACCATTTGTGGCATTTTACTTCTGGGTGATTTTAGAAAATAATTGTCTTGTTCTTCTGGTGTCAAAGCTATTAATAAAAACAACCCGCTTATATCTTTGACTGCAGTATTATAAAGAATATTAAATTATGCAACACTAAAAATACCGGGTATAAGCACTACGGCAAATTTTCACTTCTGTCAAAGCTAAGACTAGTTTATTTTAAACTGATAGTTTCAACTTTTTATTGCTAAGGTAACTCGCTTCTATTATTTTTTTTTGTCAAAGTGTTGCGAGATTGTAATAATAACCGATTAGTTATAAAATTATTTGACGTTTCTTTTTGGTTATGTCATAGTTACACAGCTTACTTCTTCAAAATTGAATTTATAAATTTCATAAATATTACTTCCATTACATTCTTCTAAAATCGAGCGATATTCTTCCGAATATCCCACATGCATCAATTTTTGCGATTGCAATCGGTCGTCTTTGACTCGTGCCGACTGCGAATGCAAAAACGCACTCATGTTAACAAGTTTAAGTTTAAATAAAAAAAAATTTTACTTCTAAAATTAACTCAAAATGGTGCATTTGACTGAACAAGAAATAATAGTTATGAATGATGATGGAATATGGCGATAGGCTAAGAACTTGTGAGGAATCATGCGATTTGTTCAATCAATAACACCACGAAAGAGTTAAAATTTCAAAATCCACAGTAAGAGCTCTGCAAAAGTTGCTCCTCAAACACTAGTAACGTCACAATATTTTTGAGCACGTCAAAAAGTGCGCAATAATGAACAAAAATCGACCTGCTAAGCTGTTATGAATTTTGTGCTGAACTTTTTCACCATTCTGTATATAAATATCCATATTTAAAATAAAATAGAGTGTTTACTAATAATTGCTAATTATTTAATCAAATAAGTATAGTCAGTATTGCGATTATTTAAACTATTACATATACACTCCTCAATTGTGTTGCAGGTAATCAAACCCAACCCTCGTTCATTGTAAATTTCCCTTTTTTGGTATTCTGGAAATTCGATATGGGTGATTAACACCCTGGAGTTCTCTGGGGTGGGCCGCCGGAGGGCTTGGTGACAAATTCTTGCGGACCTGTCATTTTTAGCGGCTCTTCGGGCGTTTCCGCCGCGCAGTTGAAAAAGGAAAGAACAGTCGCGGTATGCACTATCGCCGCCTAGCGAGAATGAGTGGAACATTTTAACCATTACCCTACCCTTAATCAAACGAAATGACGCATCAATCGCGGCCCTAACGAACTCAAACTAGCCTTCAATGGACGCTGTTTGCGTCGTGTAATCATAGATATAATTTTGTGTGTGAATGGATCGAGGCAAGTGGGTGTTGTTATCGTGTTTCCTCATCACCATCGTCGCAGGAAAATAATAATTTCATTGTTTACTAGCCTTAACTAGACGGACTGTCGAACAATGTACCGTTACCTGGAGTACAGGTGTGTATTTGTGGTTGCATATCACAAAAACTTTTTTTATGCATAAATATATCGTGCCAACTGTACAGGACGCCAAACGTAACCAAACGCAAAATTGTGGGCGAAACCTTCGAAGGGCGCTCTCGATAGATTTCGTGAAGAGTTCGCGCGCCTTGTACATTCAATTATGTGGACGAGAGCGCCCGATTGAGTTTTAGATGAATAACGTACGCGAAGAATATGTGACTGTACTCGGCCGGCTGTAGAGAGAGAGCTTTCGCTTGCTCTTTGCGCGTCTGGCCAACTTACATTTGCCGTCCTGTACAGGAGCAGCCTATAATGACCTACAGGGCCTATGACATAGTTATGCAGAAATTCAGCCCTATTATTTCACATTGTCATACAGATAAACATACATCTGATAAACAGATATTTAATGTTATACAGGGTGGTACAAGAGTAATCATAAAAATAGAAACATTTTATTTTATTGGTCTAAAATTATGAAATAATGATTTACATTAAATCTATATAAACAGAAATTGCAGAAAATGCTAAAATGAGCGACTTATATGTAATAGGTTTTTAAGAAAATGCAAAATAACTTTAAAATTTGTTTTATACCATCAAATCGGAGAAAGTTACATTTAAGTTCTAGTTCTGATGTTTCGACAAAGATCTTTTTTATGCATTGTATTAACCTTTTGCACTCGTATGTCGACTCATAGTCGCCACAATACATGCTCTCAAATATAAATACGAGTGCAAAGGGTTAATATATACTGAAGGAAAAAAAATGAAACACTTTAAAATTGGTGAAATTTCGACCATTTTCAAACCGCCATAACTCGGCGTATTTTCAATCGATTTTGATGAATCTTTAAGGGCGAGAAACTTTAAAGTGTCTTCTTTAAAGTCATGCACGCTAAATTAAGCGTAACCCCTTCCGCTCCCCTCTAGCGCCTCTGGGGGAAAAAAAAGTTTTTTTTTCTGGAAACCATTTTCAACTTTAACAATGTCTACGGAAATTTTGTCGACCCAATCCAACATAAAGGCATTAAAATTTGTTCAATTCCCTTTGCAGGACTCAAAGAACGAAGTTCCTACGACGATTTGGCACCAAGTTATGGGTGTTTGAAAAAAAAGGTGCATTTTGAGGTTTTTTCAGGAAAAAATCCCATTTTGGCTCTACTTTAATATATTAAACTCAGATTATAATGATCCCTTTTCGAACCCTTCAACCCCCGAACAAAAAAAAAACACGTTTTTGGGCAAAAAACGCCAAACTTTGGCAACTTGTACCGAGTTGGAAAAAATGTGTCGACTCGATCCAACAAAAGGGCATTGAAATATGTTCAATTACCTGCGCAGGAGTTAAATAACGAAGTTCCTACGACGATTTGTCACAAAGTTATGGATGTTTGAAAAAAAGCAAATTTTGTTGTTTTTTGAATCATAAGTCCGAAGTTTTTCGACGAAATTGTTATCGTTTTCACGAATGAAATTTTCTTTCCATGTTCTTTAAGGTATGCACGAAAATAATTGTTTGCGCGAAATCATGAATAATGCATTTTGTACCTTAGAAATTTTTATTTTAGGTCAAAAAAGGCTTACTTTAACGATCTCTGTAGGGTCGGAAAAAAATGTGGGCCTAACTCACCACCGTTCGTCCATTTTTCCATTCGTCCAATAAAAACAAACAAATTGCACTGACGGAAAAAAATTAAACACTTGAGATTTGTAAAAATTTAGGTAATTTTCAAATGACCATAACTACCGACGAGAAGTTAGCCACGGATTTTGGCGCCTCCACCATCACGTGAATTTTGACCAATTTCAGTGAAATTTTAATTACAGCCGTTAGGGTGGTACCCCAGTCCAAATGTTTACAAAAACGTATTAAGGGATATCCTACTAACAATTGAAAATAATTCTTTTGAAATTTTCGTCAAAACTCGGGATGGAATGAATTTTTAAAATTAACCTTTATTTTCAACAATTATACACCACAGTAAAAAAATTATAACATGCCGTTTGGCTTAACTTGAATAAACAAATTTCACATAAATATTACAAGCAACAACGAGCAAACAATTTACACTAATTTATTTATAGTACTCTTCAAAACCAACTGAGTAATGATTTTTGTTAAATCGACCAAGAAATCGAGAAAAATAAAACCTCAAAAGCCGTTTGGCGATACACACATTCTATTTTTAAACATAAACCCGATAAGCAACATGAAGTAGGTAACTTTAAACAATTAAGTTGTGGATATCTTTAGAAATAAGTAAGTAATTAATGTTTTAACCGATCTTTGTCCACAGAAACGCGAGTTTTAAAATTTCAAAAAATTTTAAAGTGCCGTTTGGCGCTAGATATATTCGAATTTTTACCATAAATGTATTAAGCAACATGTAATAAGCAATTTAAAATAATTTGTTTATAGTGCCCTTTGGAAATAGAGAATAATTTAAAATAATTGTGCAATTATTGAAAATAAAGGTTAATTTTAAAAATCCATTCCATCCCGAGTTTTGACGAAAATTTTAAACTAATTATTTTTGATTGTTAGTAGGATATCCCTTAATACGTTTGTGCAAACTTTTGGACTGGGGTTACACCCTAACGGCTGTAATTAATATTCCATTGAGATTGGTTATAATTCAGGTGATGGTGGAGGCGCCAAAATCCGTAGCTGGAAAGTCGTGGCTAACTTCTCGTCGGTACCATAACTCGGTTTCTATTTAACCAATTTCGACGATCTTTTGAGAAATAAAAAGCAAAATGTGTCCTCTTTGAGAGGGTGTATCCCCCACTCAAAGAGAGGACTCTACGCCCCTCCAAATAAAAAAATAAAAAGACCATAAAATGCGCTTTTTTCAAACACCCATAACTTTGTGCCGAATTGCCGTAGGAACTTCATTTTTGAGTCCTGCGCAGGTAATTGAATACATTTCAATGCCCTTTTGGTGGATCGACTCGACACATTTTTTCCAACTCGGTACACGTTGCCAAAGTTGGACGTTTTTTTGCCCAAAAACGTATTTTTTTTGTTCGGGGGCTTAAGGGTTTGAAAAGGGATCATTCCAATCTGAGTTTACCGCCTTAAAGTAGTGCCAAAAAGAGATTTTTTCCCGAAAGAATCATCAAATTTGGTTGAAAAGTCGCTGAGTTATGTGCGAAAAACGTCAAAATGCAGCCATAACTTGGTGCCTAATCGTCGTAGGAACTTCGTTCTTCGAGTCCTGCATAGGGAATTGATCAAATTTTAATGCCTTTATGGAGGATCCAGTCGACAAAATTTTTCCAACTCCATAGACACCGTCAAAGTTGAAAATGGTTTCCTGAAAAAAATATTTTTTTTCACAGGGGCGGAAGGGGTTACGCTTAAGTTTGTATACATGGCTTTAAAGAAGACACTTCAAAGTTTTTCGCCCTTAAAGATTCATCAAAATCGATTAAAAATGCGCCGAGTTATGGCGGTTTGAAAATGGTGAAAATTTCACGAATTTCAAGTTTCATTTTTTTTTCCTCCAGTGTATGATTATTTTTTTTTATAAAAGGAAGGATGGTTGACGGGAATTCGGGTTGAGGAAGTGCGGATGATTTGGAATTGGCGTAAGCGGCCACTAACGATAATTACTTGAGATTTCATTTTGATAATTAATGGGACATACACTAGATATCCACGGACCCGCACGACCACTTCTTGGTTCTGAAAAAGTGACCGCACGGATGGGATTCGAACCCACGACCACGAGGCCCGTGAGCAGGAGCTCTACTCACTAGGCCACCGCGGTCCCCAGTGTACGATTAAATTTAAATTTAAATATGTTTACAATTTTGACGTTTTAATTAAAATCTGTGGATTATTACTGCATTCGCCCGACGTTTTTATTAAATTCCGAAATATCCGATGTTGGAGCGCATCTATCAAAATGTATCTCGCAGACATTTATCTTGTCCCATCCGCCGGCGGTCATCAATCAAATTGGGAGAAACTATTCCGCAGCAATTATATTCAGACGTGACAGGACACGTCTTATAAAGTTATCCTTCGGAACCGTACTAAGTGAACGTCTGGGGAGATTAATCGTGGATTTTCAGACACACACCGTAAACTGTTCTAATGGCGACTTTTTTCTTTTTTTTTAAACCTTATCCAACAACCGAGAACGTTGCTGTTTTGACAGTTTTGTGGATATCGATCGGGAGCCATGGCTAATGGATCCGCTACTAGCTACTAGCAAGAATGAGCAGATCTTATATGTATTACGTTATATTCGTTTGTTAGTGGGAAGTAAGAAAAATATCTTATTTCATTTTGATGGTGCGTGTCCGCTCGTTAATATCGTGTAAGCCACAAAATTTTGTATCAGAGTTGGCTGTGAGATAAATGAGGTATGTCGCATGTTATTACTTCAATTGAATTAGATTTAAAAAATGAAATAATCTCAGACATGACTGCTATGTTCTCTAATATGCAATTGAATTAGATTTAAAAAAATGAATTAATCTCAGACATGACTGCTATGTTACTCTCTCTTGGGCATGGCCAACACGTGTGGTGATAGAAGGTAGATCCGTGCCAAAATCTCGTGGCGCAATGATCATCTTAAATTTCAAGAGGGAGAAAGCGCCGGAAACTTGAAAATATTCAGTGAACATAATGTAAATATAGGCACAGAATCGTCGCAAAATTTGTCGACACGCGGAGATTTCTTATCACGTTCTCTTACTCCGTGCAAACTTTACACCCAGGTGACGCGAGATTTTGGTAATACACACCGCTAAGGTAATTAAATATACCGGAAACAATGTACAAAAGAAATCCGACTCTGCGTCTACCCAATTTCAAATAATTAGTTTGCAGTTGCTATTTTCAATTGATTAGATAAACCAGTAAATAATAAGCAACGTTTATATAGGGGCAGCTTATGAATATAATTATTTGCAAAATTCAGTCGAGCACGTAATTAATTCATTTTCAATTACCCGTTTGCGTAATTTCAAATATTTTAATAATTACCCATAATGGAGGGCCCTCGTTGAACGTTTTAATTAATGCAACAACTTTATATATTTGTAATTATTAATGCATTAAACTAGTTAATCAATACAGGTTCGCGCTATTAGTTTTGACGATAATGTTTTATTCAGGCAGTAAATTAAATATTAACATGAAATGTATTTAAGAGAGTTGCAAAATTTAACGAATTGTGCAGTGGTACAGGGCCCCGCGCTGATGGGGCCCTGTGCTCCGGGACCGAAGCACCTATGAGATGATATTTATGGGTACATTTCCAATCAGTAAAACTAGTGTGACAAATTTTAACATGCCGTTAAATTATCGTGAAACGTTAAAATTCCATCTTCATCACAGCGCTTATATTTTTACTTCCTCCGTTACGAAGTATGAGAAAGTATTGTGATCGTGATTTTTTTTCAAAAATTTTTTTTTACGGAAATATCCATTTTGGGGTCCCTAGATACCATTGCAACAATTTCTGGAAAAAAAAAAATTGTGTCTGTGGTTGTGTGTCTTTGTCTGTGGTGGTGTGTCTTTGTCTGTGTCTACTGTGCGCGCTGTATTCCAAAAACTAATAAAGCAATTGATATGAAACTTTGAACATCCGTCTTATTTGATAATCTGAAGAACTGAAAAGCTTTTGGTAAAATTTCATATACCAGAAGTGGGCGTTTACCTTAACCGTTTTTTGTTTTTTGCCAATATTTTGTTAAATATGAAAAATATCACAAAAACATTTAAACAAACTTTGAATACAACAAAAAAATCAACATCTTTTGCTTGAAAATATTTTCCATAAAATCATTTTTATTCGAGAAAAAAATTTATTGTCTTTTTTTTAAATTTTTGGTTTATAATTATAAAACGATAATAGTTACAGCACATTTATGTTAATAATAATTGTAGAGAATGCTAAAATGAACAATTTATAAAGAATAAGTTTTTTCGAAATCCCTTTAGTTTTTGAGTAAACTGAGTTTTTGAATTTAAAGTATAATTTTTCCATCTTTCATAATTTTGACGTTTTAAACGTCAGTTTACACAACGCTCGATGCACATTTAAAATATGATTTCGATTGAAAATAAACCATGAAAACGTAAATATAAATGGCTTTGATACCATCAAGTCGGAGAAAGTAACATGATGGCCACATCACCATTTTTTAAAAACATTTTGAAATGTCTTATGACGACTCCGCGATTTAGTCATACAGGCAAAATATTGATAGATCGATGGCCAATTGTAACTCGCAGAGTTTCAATAAAGTGTGTTTATTATTATTGATAGAAAATTTCCGAATAAATTTTTGAAAAATAATTATTTATAACTTAAACGTTTATAAGAAAGTGCATAATTTAAAATTAAAACAGTTGAACCGATTAAGTTATTATTTTCTTAAGAATTGCTCTGGATAGAGGCCAATTTGGAAATAATTAAACGTTAATGATCGTCGGAACGGCGTAACCTGGAGAAATAAATATTTATTGCGCTCTTAATATTCTCTTCGTATCGACGTTACCGTTGCACCTTTTTTTTATTCAGGCTTTATTGCACGATTACTGAAAGTCTGATTTTGCCGAGGATAAGGGTTCCCGCACTCCAGATGTTAAATAAGTGAGTTAGATTTTTATTTATTATAATGGCGGCGTATTATTCCTACGGAAACTGGTAATGTATGTACTTTATGATTTTACACGAGCCTCGCTCGATGGCGCCCGTACGTGTAATTTATTTATAATATATTCCATGTTTATATGCAACACAATTTACAATAATTTGACGTTCTGGCGACAATCAAAAGGTTAGGGCGCGCAGCGGCAAAAACGCTAAAAAAGCTGGCCGAAAGTCAAAAACAGCTTTGGATTTGAACTCAACTAAATAAGAGTCTTCGAGGTCATTGATTACAGATTTGAAGTAAGAAATGTAGAATTCAAAATGGTGGATCCAATTGCCAAAAAATCACTTGTTTTGGATGACACTCTGAATTCCAAATTGAAAGCGGTTTTCAAATCCGTGCTCCTCGTGTGCAAATTGGCCGGATTCAATTAAAATTGACGATTTTTAATTTTTGACGAAAACTTGAAAATGTTCACAAGGAACTTTTCTCAAAAAATGCTTTTATACATTCTTTTCATCAGAAGAACGAGACAAATTGATTCGCGTTAAAAAATTTAAGCTATCTTCAATAGTAAAAAAATTAGCGTGTCACCTTGAACAAAAAAATCGATTTTTCAGACTTTGAACGACCGTAGCGGCTAAACGAAAACTCCAAATTGAACGCGGTTTTCAAATCTGTGCTCCTCGTGTGCAAATTAGTCGGATCCAATTAAAATTGGCGATTTAAAATTTTTGACGAAAACCTGAAAAACCACCCAAGGGTCCCCCCTTCTTACTTTTTCTCAAAAATTGGCTTTGAAATAATTTCCTGAACAAATCACTGGTTCGATTCCTGGTTTCTACACATGACTGGAAAGATCCCTTCAAGACGCCTCGGAAAATGTACTTTCGCAAGAACAAATGTCAATTTGAAGCCCGTGACGCGTCAGCAAAGGAAACTCGAAAATGAAAAAAATCGAAAAAATCAACTTTTTTAATAATTATCGTAGACCATTGAAGTACACCTGCTTTTTCGTCAGAAGAATTGAGAAATTGATTGCCGTTAAAAAATTTCAGCTATCTTCAATAGCAAAAAAATTAGTCAGTCACCATGAAAATGTTCAAAAATTTTCAAAAAAAATCGATTTTTCAGACTTTGATCGGCCGTAGCGGCTAAACGAAAACTCCAAATTGAACGCGGTTTTCAAATCCGTGCTCTATTGAATGTTCCAGTCAATAAATTAACAGCGTGTAACCTTAAGCCGTCGAATAATCATTAGATCTGTCTTTCGTAGACAAACTGCGACAGACAAAACACCCCAAACTTTATAAATAGTCCCCGATCGCGTACCCCGATAACCAAACAGAGATATTTAAGAGGAGCCTCAACTATTTACACAATACTGGTACCTCTATGTGCACGCTCGGAATAGTTATTATCTTGGATCTCTTCGGGTCGGTAATGATCGAAATGCCCTCCAACAATGCATACCATGAATAATGGATGGAAACGGCAAAAGCAAAACCTTTGCACTAGGAATTACTGCTGCTATCTCGGGTTGATATTTAGGAGAACTAACTTTTGCCGCTGACGATGGGAAAATTAATGTTTGATTTTTCTTGTCGGCTTTCGGTTGCGAACTTTCTTTTTCCTCGCCCCAATTGATGTAATCACGTTTTATACGGAAAACTTTCCGGCGGCGGCGGCGGCGCTTCGGCCCCAATAATTCACCCGTCGAGTATCAAACTTATTTTATCACAATCATATTAAAATAGTTTGGAGAGGGGACGAAATTATGAATACTTTTAAAACTTCAGGACAAAGACGGGGCGCGGGTCCATTATCTTCGAAGATTTTTCGTCCATTAACTTTGGGAAATCATCAACTCCCCTTTTGTTATCGCGAAAATTCCCTTAAATTAAATTGTTAACGTTCGTTCGGAATTGAAATTGAATTGAAGAAAGCTCGTTAGCGGCGAGGGCTAGGGGAGGGAAAAGGAGCGCGAGCTAAGCTTTAAAAGTGCGCCCATCAATTAGGGAAGCCCCTCACGGCCAACTTGGAACTTGTTTTTTTTTTGCTTTTTTTCTCGCGGCGATCAAATTTAAACGCTCGGATCCGAACCGTAGCTTCAATTTACATTTTCGTTGATGTTTGAATCACTAGGTCAAGGCGGAGGTTAATATTTTTTTATGTTGAATAATAAATGAATAAAACTCGAATATTACCGATTTATTTAAAAACGTCCTCGATTATTATGGATCGCATAATATTCTTACAGCTATAATTTCTTGAGTTTTAATCAAATACAATATTTTAAGAGAAATACAAATTCCAGCAATAACCATTGTCATCCGCGTGTAATTTTATTTAAACTTTAATCAGCGATAACTGACCGTAATACCCGGCTTTATTGTTGCGTGCAGATATTACGTAATCTGTTTAAATTACAAGAGCTTTTAAACGTTACGATATTACAACTGAGCATGCCATTATTCACCGTGGGTAAGCCATTTATTTTTGCTCATTGCCTAAACATACAAAAGGATATGCGCGGAAATGGCCGCTCGTATTTTATACACTCTGCGTCATTCGTTATATTTTATAAATAGTATTATCTGGCTATTTTTAAAATTGCTGAACGTCAGCAACAGGGACTTGAAATGTAATCATTTTAGTGACTTGGAAAAAATATTGCCATCGATTTGAAACTTCTCAAATGAATGCCAAATTACATTTCTGTCAAAATTGTTAACACTTCATTCCTAAATTTTTGAATAATTTAATGTGAAGAGAACGTTGATTTTTGAAAAAATGTAATAACTTTAGTGACTTGGAAAAAATATAAAAAAAATTGCCATTGACTTGAAACTTCCAAAATTTGCTTATGATGAATGCCAAATTACGTTTCTGTCACAATTATTAACACTACATCCCTAAATTTTGGAATAATTTAATGTGAACAGAACGTTAATTTTTGAAAAAATGTAATAACTTTAGTGACTTGGAAAAAATATTAAAAAAATTGCCATTGGCTTGAAACTTCCAAAATTTGCTTATAACGAATGCCAAATTACGTTTCTGTCAATATTATTAACTCGACATCCCTAAATTTTGGAATAATTTAACGTGAACAGAGCGTGAAGTTTTGAAAAAATGTAATAATTGTAGTGACTTGGAAAAAATATAAAAACAATTGCCATCGATTTTAAACTTCTCAAATTTGCTTAGAATGAATGCCAAATTACGTTTCTGCCAAAATTATTAACACTTCATTCCTAAATTTTTGAATAATTTAATGTGAGAAGAAAGTTAATTTTTGAAAAAATGTAATAACTTTGGTGGAAAAAATATAAAAAAAATTGCCATTGACTTGAAACTTCAAAAATTTGCTTATAATGAATGCCAAATTACGTTTCTGTCACAATTATGAACACTTCATTATTCCTAAATTTTTGAATAATTTAATGTGAAGAGAAAGTTAATTTTTGAAAAATGTAATAACTTTACTGACTTGGAAAAAATATAAAAAAAATTGCCATCGATTTGAAACTTCTCAAATTTGCTTATAATGAATGCCAAATTACGTTTCTGTCACAAGTATTAACACTTCATTCCTAAATTTTTGAATAATTTAATGTGAAGAGAAAGTTAATTTTTGAAAAAATGTAACAACTTTAGTGACTTGGAAAAAATATAAAAACAATTGGCATCGATTTGAAACTTTTCAAATTTGCTTATAATGAATGCCAAATTACGTTTCTGCCAAAATTATTAACACTTCATTCCTAAATTTTGGAATAATTTAATGTGAAGAGAAAGTTAATTTTCGAAAACATGTAATAACTTTAGTGACTTGGAAGAAATATAAAAAAATTGCCATTGACTTGAAACTTCCAAAATTTGCTTACAATGAATGCCAAATTACGTTTCTGTTACAATTATTAACACTACATCCCTAAATTTTGGAATAATTTAATGTGAACAGAGCGTAAAGTTTTGAAAAAATGTAATAATTTTAGTGACTTGGAAAAAATATAAAATCAATTGCAATCGATTTGAAATTTGCTCAGAATGAATGCCAAATTACGTTTCTGCCAAAATTAATAGCACTTCATTCCTAAATTTTTGAATAATTTAATGTGAAGAGAAAGTTAATTTTCGAAAACATGTAATAACTTTGGTGACTTGGAAAAAATATAAAAAAAATTGCCATCGATTTGAAATTTCTCAAATTTGCTTATAATGAATGCCAAATTATGTTTCTGCCAAAATTATTAACACTTCATTCCTAAATTTTTGAATAATTTAATGTGAAAAGAAAGTTAATTTTTGAAAAATGTAATAACTTTAGAGACTTGGAAAAAAATATAAAAACAATTGCCATCGATTTGAAATTTCTCAAATTTGCTTAGAATGAATGCCAAATTACGTTTCTGTCAAAATTATTAACACTACATCCCTAAATTTTTGAATAATTTAATGTGAAGAGAATGTAAATTTTTGAAAAAATGTAATAATTTTAGTGACTTGGAAAAAATATAAAATCAATTGCAATCTATTTGAAATTTGCTCAGAATGAATGCCAAATTGCGTTCCTGCCAAAATTATTAACACTTCATTCCTAAATTTTTCAATAATTTAATGTGACGAGAAAGTTAATTTTTGAAAAATTGTAAAAACTTTAGTGACTTTAAAAAAATATAAAAACTATTGTCATGGATTTGAAACTTCCAAAATTTGCTTATAATGAATGCCAAATTACGTTTCTGTCACAATTATTAACACTACATCCCTAAATTTTGGAATAATTGAATGTGAACAAAACGTTAATTTTTGAAAAAATGTAATAACTTTAGTGACTTGGAAAAAATATAAAAAAAGTTGCCATTGACTTGAAACTTCCAAAATTTGCTTATGATGAATGCCAAATTACGTTTCTGTCACAATTATTAACACTACATCCCTAAATTTTGGAATAATTTAATGTGAAGAGAAAGTTAATTTTTGAAAAAATGTAATAACTTTAGTGACTTGGACAAAATATTAAAAAAATTGCCATTGACTTGAAACTTCCAAAATTTGCTTATAATAAATGCCAAATTACGTTTCTGTGAAAATTATTAACACTACATCCCTAAATTTTGGAATATTTTAACGTGAACAGAACGTTAATTTTTGAAAAAATGTAATAACTTTAATGACTTGGAAAAAATATAAAAACAATTGCCATCGATTTGAAACTTCCAAAGTTTGATTATGATGAATGCCAAATTACATTTCTGTCACAATTATTAACACTACATCCCTAAATTTTGGAATAATTTAATGTGAACAGAACGTTAATTTAAAAAAAAAATGTAATAACTTTAGTGACTTGGAAAAAATATAAAAACAAATGCCATAGATTTGAAACTTTTCAAATTTGCTTAGAATGAATGCCAAATTACGTTTCTGCCAAAATTATTAACACTACATTCCTACATTTTTGAATAATTTAATGTAAAGAGAAAGTTAATTTTTGAAAAAATGTAATAACTTTAGTGACTTGGAAAAAATATAAAAAAAATTGCCATTGACTTGAAACTTCCAAAATGTGCTTATAATGAATGCCAAATTACGTTTCTGTCACAATTATTAACACTACATCTCTAAATTTTGGAATAATTGAATGTGAACAGAACGTTAATTTTTGAAAAAATGTAATAACTTTAGAGACTTGGAAAAAATATAAAATCAATTGCAATCGATTTAAAATTTCTCAAATTTGCTTGGAATTAATTCCAAATTACGTTTCTGCCAAAATTATTAACACTTCATTCCTAAATTTTTGAATAATTAAATGTGAAGGGAATGTAAATTTTTGAAAAATTGTAATAACTTTAGTGACTTGGAAAAAATATAAAAACAATTGCCATCGATTTGAAACTTTTCAAATTTGCTTAGAATGAATGCCAAATTACGTTTCTGTCAAAATTATTAATACTACATCCCTAAATTTTGGAATAATTTAACGTGAACAGAACGTTAATTTTTGAAAAAAAAAATGTAATAATTTCAGCGACTTGAAAAAAATATAAAAACAGTTGCCATCGACTTTAAACTTTTTAAATTTGCTTAAAATGAATGCTAAATTACGTTTCTGCTAAAATTGTTAACACTTCATCACTAAATTTTGGAATAATTTAATGAGAACAGAACGTTCATTTTTGAAAAATGTAATATTTTTAGTGACTAGGAAAAAAATATAAAAACAATTTCCGTCGATAAGAAACTTTGTTTCGTTTTTGTAAATATTTAATAATAATATTAACCCTGACATAAAAATTTTCAAATCATATAACAATTTCATAATTCCCTTTTTGTCCCCTAAAATATAAAATGATCGGTTCGACATTTATTACACGAAACAGTGAATTTATATCAAAACAAAAAAAAAATAACAAAATGGAGTTTGATGGAGGGGGTCGATCAACCGTGCAACAAACCATATGGACGTGACGATAAACGAAACGACAATAACTCCATCCGAGCTTTAATGCATTTAAAACTGGGACGCGTTATATTTTCCTATCAGTTTCACAGTGCTTTAATTGCAACTAATTGATTCGGTTTGGCTCGAAATTGATGAAAGCCAAATTGGATTTTTAGGCAAACTCTCGTCGCACCCGAACTAAAACTAGTGGAATTGCATTGGTTTCTAATGAATCGACTATTTTTGTTTTGATTCACGTGAATTATTCGATTTGTACTGTTTATATGTTTTATTCACAATTAGTATAATAATAATATGCATATTTTTAACCGCCAAAAAGTTGGGAAATTAGCGATTCTCCGTCCCTCTCTTGGTCGGCAAAAACATTTTGCGAAGTACAGAAATTGTCGATTGTCAATATGTATAATCGACAAATTGATATCAATTAAACGCACGGTTTCTCCAAAGTGAATTTTTCAATTCAGTTTAATTATGGATTACCACAACCTTCTTCATCAGTTTTATTTATAAGTAGATATTAATTTCTGCTATTACACCAAACGAATTTATACATACCTTAGGTTAGCAACGTTGTTTTTTAACGAAAATTTCAGGCATTACATTTTCTAATGTCAAATCATTCTAAATGTCATTGTTCCCGTTTATTTCAAATAAAATGTAATAGTGTAACGGCGGCGAGTGAATTTCACAAATGAAAGCGTTTACCGGAGTTGTATCTTTATTATTATTATTATTATTTTCTTAATATGATCTGACCAAATATGTACATTAATTTATAAACATGTCCGATTAATAATCAATTTCACGGCAGACGGAGAATGTAAAAAAAATTAAGCAACCATTACAGAACGCGTACTTAGTATCCAAGTCCCAAACATGGTGAATTAATCAGGCGAATTTGTACTTCAAAAAAAAGAGAGAATCATGCATATAATTTAAGCACGAAAACACATGGCCCCTTGTACTCATTACCATATCAGATAAGGTCGAAACGAACGAGTCGACCACTCGAATGCTAAGCAAAGGTCGTCCACGATAATCCAACATCCGTTCCAGCGTTTGAAAGAGAGGAATTTAAATATAATTTAAAATGATTTTCTACCACAATGGACATTAACAACCCCTCAATGGACGAAATTGTAAATGCAGTATATCCCGGATGCGGCAATGAGAAAGGGCTGCGCGGCGTTGCACTTAACGGCCGGAAGGGCTTATTTAAATGCGAGCCCCGATTTTCGTTCTCATCCTAATTGAGATTTACAATCGTTTCACGGCGTACTTTATAACATGATTTACTGGAAATTTGATAGAAATTCTTTTGGGCACAGATTTCGATACAGTTTCAAAATACCTCAGAAACTGTTTCACTAAAAAAATGGTGATGTGGGCAACTTGTTACTTTCTCCGATGGTATCATCATTTATATTTACACATTCGTGGTTTATTTTCTATTGAAATCATATTTTAAATGTACATCGAGTGTTTTGTAGACTCGGATGAAACTGACGTTTAAAACGTCAAAATTATGAAAGATGGAAAAATTATACTTCAAATTCAAAAACTCGGTTTACTCAAAAACTAACGAGATTTCGAAAAAAAACTTATTCTTTAGAAGTTGTTCATTTTAGCATTCTCTACAATTATTATTCACATATATTTGCTGTAACTATTATCGTTTCATAATTATAAACCAAAAATTAAAAAATAATAATAATTTTTTTTTCTCGAATAATAATGATTCTATGAAAAATGTTTTCAAACAAAATAATCTCATTTCTGTATTGTCTTCAATATTTGTTTATATTTTTTTGTGATATTTTTTCATATTTAAGAAAATATTGGCAAAAAACAAAAAACAGTTAAGGTAAACACCTACTTCCGGTGTACGAAATTTTACCAAAAACTATTCAGTTCTTCGGATTATCAAATAAGATGTATGTTCAAAGTTTTGTATCAATTGCTCTATTAGTTTTTGAGATACAGCGTGCACAGGCACACGCACACACACACAGCACTGGAAAATAACACACTGCGCAAATCATCTGGTATTACAGATAATACGAAAGTTGTAAATTATTATAAAGCCACAATATATTTGGCTCTGTTGAGCCTCTTATATTCCCATTGTACGCCCACTCGAAACGGCAACACACGTGAACGGCATACGTGCGCATATTATAATTTGAAAGCGGGCAATGTGAGCACACATTTAGAACAAACAAGCGCTCGCGTAAGAGCACTAAAATGTAAAATTGTAACATAATGCGGGCAACAATGTACAGAGCGATGCGATTATCAAGGGCCGGCATTTATCGTGCATAACGTATGGTATTACAAAACGACCCAATTTTTTTTCACAAGGATGAGGTAACAAAATATCGAATATCAGGGTTGTATTACCTTGGCACGGCAGTCACAGTTTAAATAGCAGTGATTTTAAGTAGCGACCACGTTTTAAGTAGCAGTGATTTTAAGTAGCGGTGATTTTAAGTAGCAATGATTTTAAGTCGCAGTAATTTTAAGTAGCGCTGATTTTTAAATTACAAGTTTCAGTTTTTTCCAGTCATGGCTTCTGCTATTTTAACATTATAATATAATTTTCACATTTTCTCCTCTCTGGTCGCACATCGATAGTAAATATAAATCTTTTCTCCTCTCTGGTCGCACATCGATAGTAAATATAAATCAAATCTGGTAGATTTTCAAAAATAATCGGGAGAGCAGTAAAATGCACACCCGGTATATCATACTCTTCTTAATTTTTGAATGAAATAAATAATTTCAAAATGGTATAATTTCTTTATTATGAAAGTATAAAATATTATTTTGTGTTTTTTATGCTGTGGGTTAGTTTATTTTTCATTTATTTTTTTATTAAGCATCTAAAAGAAATTTCAAATTTAACTAAAGTTAAAAGAAATTTGACTTAAATTCGACAAGCATAAAGAAAGTAAAACTAATTTTGACTTAAACCCTTAAACACCTGGAAAAAATGTCAAATTTGAGTTAAATTAATATATTTAATGTCAAAATTTGACTTAAAGTCGAAAATCTTCAAGAAAAAAGACTACTTTTAACTTAAAGACGTTAAGCCTCCAGAAAAATGTCAAATTTGTGTAGAGTTAAGAAACTGTATGTGCAAATTAATGTCTAAATTTGACTTAAAGTCGATAATCGTCAAAAAAAAGACTTTAAAGCCTCTAATAAAATGTCAAATTTCATTAAAGGCAAAAGACTATGTCCAAATTAATGTTGAAATTTGATCTAAATTCGACAAGCGTTGAGAAAGCAAGACTAATTTTGACCCTAACCCTTAAGCCTCTAGAAAAAATGTCAAATTTGAGTTCAATTAAGAGACTTTATGTCCAAATTAATGTCAAAATTTGACTTAAACGTCAAGAAAAAAGACTAATTTTAAATTAAAGACGTTAAACCTCCAGAAAAAATGACTAATTTTAACTTAAAGACGTTAAACCTAAAAAAAAAGACTAATTTTAACTTAAAGTCGAAGAACGTCAAGAAAAAAAGACTAATTTTAACTTATAGACGTTAAACCTCCAGAAAAAAAGACTAATTTTAACTTAAAGACGTTAAACCTTCAGAAAAAAAAGATTTATTTTAACTTAAAGTTTAACTTAAAGACGTTAAACCTCCATAAAAAAGACTTATTTTAACTAAAAGACGTTAAACCTCCAGAAAAAAGGACTAATTTTAACTTAAACACGTTAAACCTCCAGAAAAAAAAAACTAATTTTAACTTAAAGACGTTAAACCTCCAGAAAAAAATGACTAATTTTAACTTAAAGACGTTAAACCTCCAGAAAAAAAGACTAATTTTAACTTAAAGACGTTAAACCTCCAGAAAAAAAGACTTATTTTAACTTAAAGACGTTAAACCTCCAGCAAAAAAGACAAATTTTAACTTAAAGTCGTTAAACCTTCAGAAAAAAAGACTTATTTTAACTTAAAGACGTTAAACACTAATTTTAACTTAAAGACGTTAAACCTCCAGAAAAAAAGACTTATTTTAACTTAAAGACGTTAAACCTCCGGAAAAATGTCAAATTTAATTAAAGTGAAGAGACTTTAAGTCCAAATTACTGTCGAAATTTGACTTAAAGTTGAGAAGCGTTAAGAAAGCAAGACTAATTTTGACTTAAACCCTTAATCCTCTGGGTAGAATTATGTGCTAATTAATGTCGAAATTTGATTTAAGTCAACAAACTGCAAGAAAAACAACAAATTTTGACTTAAAATAGTTAAGTTTCTAGAAACAATGTCAAATTTAATTCAAGTTAAAAGACTTTATGAGAAATTATTGTCTAAATCTGATTTAGCGTCAACAAGCGTTAACGAAAAAATACTAATTTTGATTTAAAGCTAAGTCTCTAGAAAAAGTGACAAATTTAATTCAAGTCAACTTTAATTTTAAATAAAATAGTTTCTTTTTAATATCACACTTTATTTTTCAGTGCCTCGAGTTTCGATTATTAGCTTAAAGTAAGTAATTTTTAAACTTAAAGTAAATTAAAATACGCACGTATTTTTTTTAAAGACTATGTCAAATGAATTACAAGCGTCAAAAGATAGACTAATAGACTTAAACTCTTAAAGCCTCTGGAAAAAATGTTAAGTTTACTTAAAGTTAAAAGACTTTATGACAACTTAATGTAGAAATTTGACTTAAAGTCGAAAAAGTCTAATTATGACTTAAATCAGTTAAGCCTCTAGAAAATTTGTCAAATTGAATTAACGTTAAAAGACTTTATAACAAATTAATGTCGAAATATGACTTGAAGTCGACAAGCGTTAAGAAAAAAAAAATATTAATTTGACTTAAAACCTAAAGCCTCTAAAAAAATGTCAAATATAATTAAAGTTAAAAGACTTTATGTCCAAATTAATGTGTAAATTTGACTTTAAAGTCAACAAACGTCAAGAGAAAAGACTAATTTTGACTTAAAACCTAAAGCCTCTAAAAAAATGTCGAATATAATTAAAGTTAAAAGACTTTATGTCCGAATTAATGTGTAAATTTAACTTAAAGTCAACAAGCGTCAAGAGAAAAGACTAATTTTGACTTAAAGTCGTTAAGCCTCTAGAAAACATGCCAAATTGAATTAAAGTTAAAAGACTTTGTATGCAAATTATTGTCGAAATTTGACTTAAAATCGTCAAACGTAAAAAAACGACTAATTTTGACTTAAACCCGTTAAGCCTTTAAAAAATGTCATATTTAATTAAAGTAAGATGAATGTCAAAATTAGACTAAAAGCTACAAGCGTCAAGAAAAAAAAGACTAATTTTGACTTAAAGCAGTTAGGACCCTAAAAAAAAAGTTGACTTTAATTAAACGTTTTCACATTTTCATTTAAAATTGCAAGTCAAAATTTAAGTCTGGACTAAAAAAAAATCACGAAAACGGCATGAAATTTCGGGGGCTAACTTTAAGCGGTTCACAATGGAAACGCTATTTGCACGAACTTCATGCGTATGCTGGTATGAACCGCATAACGTTACCGCGAAAACTTCATGCGTTTCGAGGTGTGAACCGCTTGAAGTTATCTACAGAAACTTCATGCGTTTCGAGGTGTGAACCACTTGAAGTTATCTACGGAAACCTCATGCGTTTCGAGGTGTGAACCGCTTGAAGTTATCTACGGAAACTTCATGCGTTTCGAGGTGTGAACCGCTTGTAGTTATCTACAGAAACTTCATGCGTTTCGAGGTGTGAACCACTTGAAGTTATCTACGGAAACTTCATGCGTTTCGAGGTGTGAACCGCTTGAAGTTATCTACGGAAACTTCACGCGGTTCATACCCGGAATCGCACGAAGCTCCTGCAAATAGTGGAGTGAACAGCATGAAATTTTCTCAGTTAACTTGATGCGCATCTCTTGGAACCACATGAAGTTTGCGCAGGTGACTTCATGCGATGCTTCTACAGAGGGGTACGCGTCTGATTTTCACTCTTGAAGAAAAAGTCATGCGGTGCTTCTACAGGTCTGATTTTCACTCTTGAAGAAAAAGCCAAGTACATATTAAAGAGCAGAGGAACCGCAGTTACTTTTGTCCGAACCGGTTCCTGAGCGCTCTTTGCTAAGAACCGGTTCATTGAACCGGTTCCTGAACCGTCTGCCCATCTCTAGCTGCAGCAATGGATATGGACAGCCAGAAGTAGGGAACGAAGATAAGAGCAGTGGGTGGTCATTTACTAATTTTGTACACATGTTTTGTTAGGTAGAAATTCCTTCCTTCAAACTCATTATCTTTAATTCTCGTATCTCGGATTTTTTGATAATTCACATCATATTTTCTGTGCAATGATCATGTCGCTGAATACCTTTTTTCGGAATAGCAACAGACGAATTTTAGATTGAACAATTAATTTTCAAATCAAACCAAATCAAATATTTATTCGTGTTAGTAGATAATACATCTTTAGAAGTAGTAATGGTTACCAAGAGATACAGTTTTTCTCGATTTTCTCAAAACGTCATTTTTGGACAAATGCTGTTTATGAAATCAACGCCTCTATGATTATTTGTGTTTCGGGATAAATGAAACACAATTTTTCGTGAGGAGTGATAGACACTGTATATTCACATGATAATTTCGAGATTTGTATGAATAAATCAAGTTGGCAACTCGAAAGTTTGAATTTACGACCACAGTTATTGATCATTAAAGTAAACTTCTTTTCCTCAGGTATTACGTAACGGGCTGATTACTTAATGCATAAACAAGCCACGTTTGCTCCTTGCCCTTCGCGGCGAATCCGCGTGAATATTTAAAATTTCAATTCGCCGAATTACCGCCGCCCGCGTAATTAACAATGAAAAAGGGCTTTGAGGGTCCCCCCTTTGCGCGGCCACCCCTTTCTTTTCACGAGGTGGGGCTTTAAAAAGTTTCCGAGGCAGGTGGACGTCAGGTATGACGGGGCGCCATCCAGTGACAACCTGAAAAGGATGAAAAGAAAAAAAAGGGGGCGCGATCGATCGACCGTAAACGTGAAGTTCGGGTTCGACGCGCGGCCTCTCTCCGAGGAATTCATTAATTATCACTTATCAACTTTATGGCTACATTAAATCGGGCGGCCGTAAGGAAAGGAAGGAGCAGCACATAGCGAGCATACGGGGGGGCATTCATAACATTCTCCGTAAAATATGCACGAGATTAAATTTGAATTTTACGATTATCACGCGCCGTAATAACGTACTTTACTTTTATATCAGAAACGTTCACTTGTGCGCAAATCCTATTTTCGTTGTTTATTATAAGCCGAGTTAGTTTTTTTAATGGATTTTATAAAATTCAAGTAAAACATTAAAAAATGCTTGAATTAATGCGCAATATTCAATTAAATTTAAGTTTGGTGATACAGTCTTACCGAGCACTTGAGACGTGTGGGGGTGAAGTTTGCGCAGAGTGAGAAAGTAATCGGAGAACGCGGGAGAACACGAGAGAACGCAAGACAATGCAAGACAATGCAAGAAAACGCAAGATAACGCAAGAGAACGCGAGAGAACGTTAGAGAACGCGAGTGAACATGAGAGAACGCGACAACAAATCTCCGGAGCCAATCGAATTTTAGTTGCTCACTGCGCAACACGCCTCGAGTACTTGGTACAACTCTAACTGTTTCTCTCATTAAATATGATTAGCGTAACTCCTCTTTCACATCAAGTTCCTTCAGGACAGTCATTATCAGAGAGTCTGTATTTGAATCAGTTTTGTTACTCACCCTGCTAAGCTCGGCGTCGATGGTATGCACATGTTGTGGTGTTGAGATCCGCGTTCGCAACATGCCCGCTTCTAGGTAAATACAAAGCAGACTCTTCAGCGCGAACGGTCGTTTCCGATTCCCATCTGAAACAAAAAAAAAACAATCATTACTTACATAATTTTCAGCGCTGTTGAAACCACATCTCCAACAATACGCCGAGAATCCCGTTAAAGTTTTCAATTAAGCGCGAAAAAGGAAGAGGACGCGTAATGGAAGAGAGGAGGACAACGGGTTTTTTTTTTCCTTAATGCACAAATGGGCACCTTACCGATCGCCACCACTTAAATGGGCAGACATCATTCTTCTTTAATGTCGTAATTTCCTTTAATAACGTGCCACACGCACTCACACTCGGACATAATTCCCTGGCACGTATTAATTATGTACGGCCGGAGCGAAATCTCCTGCTCGACCGGAATAATCCGCGACAACTTATTATTACATCCTGCCGTAAGAGCGAGATTAAGTTCGGACGCGCTGTATCTTTATATTTAGGGACATTCCCTCATTAATTTTGAGTGGACGCCACGTCACCGCGTGGGAATTAAAGCCGCTTGAAATAATGGAAGGGATTACAGTTTTCTTCTTCTAGTTTTCATATTCCGCTCCCCTTTCTGTAATAAACTAGTTTTAAATTATGGCAAAGTACTCAATTTAATTACGAGTTGAAGCACAATTTTCCTTTGTAATGCAGCGACAATAATATTACGAAATGAGACTTTTTCAAAGCGAAAGAAACGCAAATAAATTCGCATTAAAAAGAATCTCGTTCGTGGAAATATAAGAGATAAAACCTGCCTTCCGCCCCCTCGAAATACGAAATAAAACGAACCCATCATCGCGGCCCTTTGATATCGCTATTAAACGAGTATTTAAATGTCATAAAGTAGTAGAAAAAAAATATGGCCATCATGTTACTTTCTCCGACTTTATATTTACGTTTTCATGGGTTTATTTTCAATTGAAATCATATTTTAAATGTACATCGAGCGTTGTGTAAACTCGGATGAAACTGACGTTTAAAACGTCAAAATTATGAAAGATGGAAAAATTATACTTCAAATTAAAAGACTAAGTTTACTCAAAAACTAAAGGGATTTCGAAAAAAACGTATTCTTTATAAGTTGTTTATTTTAGCATTCTCTACAATTATTATTCACATAAATTTGCTGTACCTATTATCTTTTTATAATTAACCAAAAATTTAAAAAATATTAATACATTTTTTTCTCGAATAAAAATAATTTTATGAAAAATATTTTCAAGCAAAAGATGTTCATTACTTTGTTGTCTTCAAAGTTTGTTTATATGTTTTTATGATATTTTTCATATTTAAGAAAATATTGGCGAAAAACAAAAAACAGTTAAGGTAAACGCCCACTTCCGGTATACGAAATTTTACCAAAAGCTTTTCAGTTCTTCAGATTATCAAATAAGACGGATGTTCAAAGTTTCATATCGATTGCTGTATTAGTTTTTGAGATACAGTGCGCACAGACACACACACACACACACAGACAGACACACCATCACACAACACAGACACACACACACACACACACACACACACACACACACAGTCACACACACAGACACACACACAGACACATACACACAGACACACACACACAGACACAAAAAAAAATTCCAGAAATTGTTGAAATGGCATCTAGAGACCCCAAAACAAATATTTCCGTAAAAAAAAAAATTTAAAAAAAAAGTCACGATCGCAATACTTTCTCGTACTTCGTAACGGTGAAAGTAAAAAGGAGGCGGGGGCGGGGAGTATATTGTATTCTATACCATCAACAAGTTCCAAGAGCCGCTACTGAGAGTGATATTAACCAAGTGAAATGTTTTATTTGAATTTTTAAAATTAGTTTTACACTTTTGATCAATTAAAATGAAAATAAAAAAAATGTTTTGGTATTAAAAAAATATTTCGAGCAATAAAGTGATTTGAACAATTTTCTTATTAGAATATTCTGCATTTCTTATTAGTAAGCCCAGTTTTTTTCGATTTTTTTTTTATCTAAATATTCTCTATATTGACGATTTTAATCTTAAAATTTTCGACTTTTTGATCCGCATTTTTAATTTTTAGATTTTTTGGTCTAAATTTTTATCTTTTGGCCTAAATATCCTTATTTTGACATAAATTTTTGATGTAATTGTTTAAATTTTCAATTTTAGATTTTTCAGGGCGAATTTTAAACTTTTAGACTTTTTAGCATGCATTTTTGATTTTAGTTCAAAATTTTTAATTTTTGATTTTTCAGGGCGAATTTTTAACCTTTAGACTTTTTGGCCCGCATTTTTGATTTTTCAGACCGAATTTTTAATTTGAGTTGCAAATTTTTGATTTCTTAGATATTTTAACCTGAATTATTGATGCGAGAATTTTTTCGAGTTTTGTTTGCTGAAATTTTCGATTTTTTAGTCCGCATTTATTATTATTATTATTTATTATCATCATTTTGTTTTATTTGTTCGTTTGTGAAAATTTTTATCCTCTTGAACCACCATTTTCATTTTTAGGCTTGAATTAGGCTTTTTTTTTATTTTTTGTCCAATGTTTTAGATTTTTTAACTTGAATGATTGATTTTATTGTGCGATTTTTTGTATTTTTTTGGCTATTATTTTCGAATTTCTGGTCAGAAATTTATTTTTGGGGGCTGAAAGTGGTAAATTATTTTGCTTCTACCTAAATTTTTGATTTTTTTTTGTCTGCGTTTTTTATTCTTATATCAGGATTCTTGATGCTTGGCCCATATTTAAGACTTCTGTATTTTAATTTTTTTTAATTTTTGGCCTAAATATTCTCTATTCTGACCAAAATTTTCGATTTTTGTTGTCCGTATTTCTTATCTTTACGCCCGAGTTTTCGATGTTTCATCTAAATTTTCACCTTTTTTCGCCATATCGTAGATTTATACATTTTTGGCCTATATTTTATATTTTGGATTATTTCGGTTGAAATTTTTGGTCTTTTGGATGAAATTTTCTTTATGTTGACTTAAATTTTCGATTTGTTTGTTGAATTTTTCGATTTGTTTGTTAAAAATTTTAATTTTCTTGGTCCACCACTTTAATTTTTAGGAACGAATTTTAGATGTTTGGTCTTAATTTTTTATTTTTTGTCCCATATTTTAGATTTTCTTAACTTGAATTGATTTTGATATTGAATTTTCTTTATGTTGACTTAAATTTTCGATTTGTTTGTTGAAGTTTTCGATTTGTTTGTTAAAATTTTTATTTTTTTGGTCCACCACTTTGATTTTTAGGAACGAATTTTAGATTTTTTGGTCTTAATTTTTTATTTTTTGTCCCATATTTTAGATTTTCTTAACTTGAATTAATGATTTTATTGTGAGGTTTATTTAATTTTTTTTTGTTATTATTTTCAAATTTCTGGTCGGAACTTATTTTAAGCTAAAAAGAGTTATTTTTAGACCAGGATTTTTGATTTTTGGCCGATATTTTAAATCTTCGGCAATTTTGTTCCAAATTTTTTTATTTCTTTGGCCAAAATATTCAATTCGTTTATTGAAATGTTGGATTTCTCGGTTTGCATTTTTTATTTTGGGGCCTTTTTTTAATTTTTTTGGCCAAAATATTCGATTCGTTTATTGATATGTTGGATTTCTCGGTTTGCATTTTTTATTTTTGGTCCTGAGTTTTCGACCTTTCGACCTAAATTTAGACAAAACATCGAAAACTCGGGCCTGAAGATGAAAAAGGAGACTAAAAAATCCAAAATTTCAACAAATCGAATATTTTGGCCAGACCATCAAAAATTTGAACAAAATAGCCGAAGATCTAAAATATCGGCCAAAAAAATCAAAAATCTTGGTTTAAAAATAAAAATGCAGATCAAAAAAAACTTGAAAATGCAGACAAAAGAAAAATAATTTGCATAATTTTCAACAAACAAAACTGGAAAATTCTCGCATATAAATCAATATTTTTTTTTACTTTGGCCTACATTTTTGATTAGTTTGTTACAATTTTCAATATTTCCTAATTTTCAGGCCAGACGACGTTTTGGTAATTTTTTTATTTTTTATTTTTTGTCCTACATTTCAGATTTTTTAACCTGAATTATTGTTTTTTACGCGGATTTTTTTATTTCTTTGTCGGAATTTTTTTTGGTCTAAGTTTTTGATTTTTGTCCTTAGTTTGCTTTTGGTAAACGGCCACAGATTTGTATTTTAAAGGGACGCCAGTTTACGAATATTTAAATGTCATAGAGTAGTAGAAAAAAAATGCAGTTCACAGTATTAAAAATCGGAAGCAATCGAAAATTAACAATTTATGCTTATTGCGCCGCCGCTGGAATTTTAATTACACTTATTATTTGGATTTTAAAAGGGCGCCGGGTTTAATTACGCCGCTGCAAAGAAGAATGGGAATAATTTCGTTGGCCACAATTTGCATGTGGATACGGAGCTTGCCGCTGAAACAACATTTATTTTAAGCATGTAAATAGATATATAATTCAATTCCGTGGATTCCGGGACGAGTTTGTAAGTTAATTAATTTAGTTATGCGTACGAAAGTTCCTCCAGTTATGACCTACATCATTTCACGAATTTGCATTATATTTTCTTTATCATACATCTAATATTATTCGATCAACAATATTAAATTTAATTAAAATGATTCCGCCTCCAATATACAGGGTCCTGTCTTCTATAGATCAGTTACTAATTAAGTTGGAATATTTTGCGGAATAAATTTGCATCCTAGAATGCATTTCAGGAAAATATTTTTGATTATACAGGGTGTCCCAAAAAAGCGTGACGTCATGATGATATATTTTTTTTAAATTACATGCTATGTATTTTATTGCTTATTTGGGTACCTTTTATGCTATAATTTTATTGTAATCGATTCAGGGATATCAGTAAAAAAAAATAAAAACTAAAAAAAATCAGTTTTGCACTATTGTTTTAAAAAATGAATAAAAAATAAAAATAGTGCGTTGTTAATAAAATCATACAAGGTACTTATTAAATAAGGTCTGATGGTCCCGTTAACCAAGTTTGATCGATATGAATTATAAAGGGTGTCCAAAGTTTAGTGTCAAACATTTCAAACTTTAAAGCACTTTATTTTTCTTATTTTAAATTGGAGCCCCTGTATGTTTTTATGTCATTCCATGCAGAATTAAAAAAACAAACATTTTTTCTAATAACGACCCTGTATCAATTCCTGGCGGATTAAAAGTTATTTGCAGAAAACTCGTTTTATCGACCATTTCAATAGCCATTTTACTAAATAAAAATCGAAGGTAGCTTTGAAAAACAATTTATTGACATTAAAATTTAACAAGGTGGCAAGAGACTGTTTTGACGTTAGTAATGCAAAAGTTTAAAGCATTGTTAACTTAAGCTCTTTGTACTCAAGAATTATTTTTCCATGACAAAATATTATTCTTGAGTATAAAGAATTTAAGCTAACAATGCTTTAAAAAATCTCTACAACTAAAGGTGCAAAATGGGAAATAAAATTCAATTTTTTTGGATTGGACCGTTAGCCCGAGATGTCCAAGATTCTCGAGGTGGAGACGGAGAGAAAACATGTGCAAGCATCTTCTCTGCGAATTACTTTTTCTTTCCGTATTTGTAATTTGATAGGTAAACAATAAATTGTAAACAGTCGGAAACGTGTTAGAAAGAAGTGTTTCTAATTTCAGATGGACGACCAATCAATATTAAACCTTTGGGAATAAAAATAAATGCTTAAAAAGCAGTGACGGTTCGCGGGGTTTTTTCTGGTACGGCCGAAGGAACAAGGGTGGCAATACAGATAGGTAGGGTCAGTTGCAGAGACGGCTGGCTGCGTGTCCGCACCTATCTGTATTACCACCTCTTGTTCCTCGGCCGTACCAGAAAAAAACCCGCGAACCGTCACTGTTAAAAAGGGAGACACACAACAGATCGCTCCTGCAATCGATCAATCACGAATTAATTAATATTCATCAAACCGACCGGTGCAGTCCATTAAATACCGAAATTCCTAATGGGGATAATTACCGAATCAAAAACGTATTTGCATAATTCGATTAAAATATATAATTCATCATTATTTTTATTAATGCCACATCCATAATTTATAATATTACTCATACGAAGGTTCATTATGGGTGTAATTATGGTAATCGTATTTTTGTCCAATATCGAATCCATATTTTAATACTAATTACCAATAAATAAAATATGGAAACCCTTGATTGTACGCGAATTAAATAATAATTTATAAAACACCATTACAACATAACTATTCTGAATGTTTAATATTATTATTTTGATTTCATCATTAATAACCGAATAAAAGGTTTTCATGTTGAAAATAACGACAGTTCGATGATCATCCGGGGGGGATGAAAATTACAAAAATGAATGTACAAAGCAATAATAAAGAGAATCGGGCGTCATCTGCATGTGTCGTGTCGGCGGGGCTTCGGGGATGCCGGGCGGCATTGTGCGGGGAAATTGGGAAAAGGGCACAATGGATATATTCACGGGCTGACGGACGGATGGGATAACGGAGGATTCATATCAATGCGATATGAAAACCCCGCTTGTTTACTTTCGTGCCGCATTTCGAAAACAGCTGCCGCCTTATCAAATTAAAAATACATCCCGTCCGCGCCGCGGGCCGGCCCTTCCAACATCTCAGCCCTTCTTTGACAAAAACAAACATGCATTTTCAGTAGTTGAAATTAATCGGGAAAATGAATAAGGCTTCCGTATATTTGCGAATAAGAACGAACTAACTAGCCGTTGGTGTAGTGGCTACAGGCGAGCGCTTGTGCCGTGTGGGTTCGAATCCCAGCCCGGCCGAAAGATTTTTCGGGGATCGAGAAGTACTCGCACGGGTCCGTGGTTGTTGTATACGTCTTTCATTATTCATTTATTCATTTAATTCATAACTTATATATCTATAACATTGATGATGGCTAATGGTTACAGAACCAAGGCCAGGCGTAACGTCCAAAAAAAAAAAATTCGCTGTGTGGGTTTAATTATTTCATCATCCTGGAATAACCCTCTGCCAGTGACAGCTCGCGGGGTGACTCGTGGTACGGCCGAGGTAGCAGATTTTTCAATAAGAACTTTTTTTAAATATCTCGCAAACCATTTAGGATATATCAAAAATTGTATTATTGGCTTACAGTACAATCAATGCAATTATGAATGGAACTCGACTTCGGTCATATGTCTAGCAAGGGCACGATTACAGCGGTCGATTCGTTGAAGCCAATTTTCGATGACTCGGCCACACAATTCGACGGAAATGGCCGCTATTTCTCGTTCGATGTTGGCTCTTAGGTCCTCTAACGCCGCCGGCTTGTTGGCATAGACCTTTGATTTAACGTAGCCCCACAGAAAAAAGTCTAGAGGTGTTAAATCACAAGATCTCGGCGGCCAATCAACAGGACCTCTTCTCGATATAACACGTTCACCGAACCTGGACTTCAATAAGTCGACCGTCTTGCTGAAACCGCATATCACTGATGTCCATCTCATGCAATTGATTGAAGAAATAACGCTGCAACATGTCTCTGTAGCGTTCACCATTGACTGTAACGTGACGTATTTCGTTGCTGTTTCGGTCAAATTTTCTTCCGTTGCCTCACCGCCGAACATCGTCACTGGTCGTCACTGGCAGAGGGTTATTCTAAGACAATGAAATAATTAAACCCACAACCCCTAGATAGTGCGTCATCTTGGAGTAGTTAACGTTACCATTATTAATAATAAAGCATTATGCATCATAACCCGTACTTTACTTTCTGGTAAATTAAGTCGGAGGAAATAAAATAGATTGTGAAGAATGTTCCAGGTATTCCTCGTAGCAGGTAATTCCGGATGGAAATTATGCCGGCAACACGCGGTTTGAATAAATTACCGGATAATTTCCCGTGCATCTCGTTACGTCAGTAATTGCTATAAATTATCATCTAATAGTTATGAACAGAAGGTGCTATTACCCCCGATTAATTTATGTAGCACCAAACATTTCCACCGCCATGCCACTTAGAAATCATCATGTGATTCATTACTTATCGAGCTTTTAAATTAACATACGGCTACTTAAGCTGAAAATATTATTGAACTTTCTATAACATTAACAAGGGGATCAGTTACGTTATGTTTACAGGGTGTTGAATTGCGAAGCGGGCCATTGGGATTTAGATGTAAAATTTGAAATGTGTTAATATTGGCTCCCCTAATTATTTGATAGTATCGGTCTTCTTAAATTATTTTTAAAACTTTTTAAGTTGAATGATTTGGTACCTTACTCAATAGTTCCTGCAGAGATATTTGCAAAAACTTTACAACTATTTTGAATTAAAAACAAAGGTTGGCCATGAAAACATAATGGCGGATTTTTCATTTTGCTCTAAAAAGTGACAGTCGCTGTCACATTGCAATTTACAACCGGCCGTGTATTCTACACAAGAAAAAGTATTTATAAGTAAATGGTTTTACTCAGGTACTATTTAAGAAGTGTAAGTGATTTGTTTAGTGTTGAATTTCCGAAGAAGGCAATACCCAGCAATGAGTATTAAAAATAATGTAAGTAGACCGATTCTATAAAATAATTAAGGGATCCAATTGTAACACATTTTAAATTTAGAAAGTAAAGTAGTAACTATTCAATAAATTGCTGGATATTGCATCCTCCGGAAATTCAAGTACAGTTTTTAAATAGTGCCTGAGTAAAACGTTTTAATCATAAATACTTTTTCTTATGTAGAATACACGGCTGATTGTAAATCGTAATACATCAAACGTCACTTTTTAGAACAAAATTGAATATCCGCCATTATGATTTCATGGCAAACGTTTGTTTTTTATTCAAAATAATAGTAAAGTTTTCTGCAAATATCTCGGTAAACATTCTGAGTAAGCTTAAAAATCTTTAAAAATAATGTAAGAAGATCAATGCTGTGTGTTATATAATCGCATAACCTAAACTCAAATTATCTATTCCGTTTGCCATTTGAAAGATCGTTTACACAGCCGAAAATATGTCAATGAGTATTATGTCAATTTAAGCCGAAGTTATATTTACTGCCACCTTTGCAAAATCCACTGTGAAAGTAATACAAATCATAATACAAACAATATTGAATGTATTTTTAGTGATTCCACAAATGCACTCGCTAATTATAAATAGTTAAGCCTCAAACTAAAACCTATTATTCATTTAATTTGAATCCACTTATATTATTTACAATTTCAGTTACTTTTGATTTCCCAGCAGGATCGGTATTGATTCAGTTGATTTGAATCGTAAATTCGTACGTCAGTAACATGCATGCACATGCAAGGGATATCGAGTGCCCTTATTTTATACACATGTATGTATATAAAAATGTTCCCGTGTGCACGAGTCGCGGATATGTGCGGCATCATCACAGCGCGCTCCCTCCGCCGTCGTATCTGCTAACCAACAGTTCCGATCGGATGCTATGCTATGCCACGCTATGCCACGCCATCAGATGCGGGCCCATTAAATTTACAACCGCATCCACGGCGACATATTTTTTATTACGGACATCAAAGACCTCCACCATACGAACCGACCGGATCGGTGACATAACTTCCAGCGTTCGTGATTTATATTTAAATTCTTAGATAATTACTAATTGTAGGGTAAGTTTGAAAAAAAAGGCAGTGGCGTACAGGGGTTTGGCGGGTTTGGTAGAGCCAGATTTGGATATTTGAACTAGTATAGTACAATCGCCCAGAGGTGATAGTGACTCATCGCTCCATGTTGCTTGAATAAGTTTCTAGTAAACGTATGTCCATAAAAAAATTAGATTCAGTCTAGGCGGGAAATTTAAAAAGTCTCGAGCGTGCAAATATGTTCCCGACGAAACTTTGCGAGTGTATTTTTCGGCAATCGGTAAAGACAACTGGAAATTTGTCATTAACTTTAACCCTTTTATAAATGAGATGGATGCAATCAATTCTGCTCTTAACTAAATCGAAATCGGAGACGGTCAAAACCGTGAATTTTGAGGTTATAATAGATAGAATGAGAAAAGACATACGTTGCATTTAGCCCTTGAATTTACATATCGACATACGTTTTGTATTTCATTTCGTTTTTCTTAAGCATGCGAACGAGTATAGGTATTTATCCAGACACGATTATTAGATTCAAAAAGCATGAGTCACGCGATTGTACTATGTATTGCTAACCAGCGGCGGCTCGTAGATCTTCGTGGAGGAGGCTAAGACAGAGATACCGCTGGTGTCGTACGACTTACTCATACATGAAGAAAATATTTCCTTACTGTTTTGCAGGGGCGGCTCGTTATATAGAGCCAAAGAGCCATGGCACTACCTCTAATTCCAAGCTCAGCAAGAATTTTTAATTAATTTTTCACCAGTTAATAATAATAATAATGCTTTATTCGTGCCACAACAACATAATGTAATACAATCAATCACCAATAGAGAAAAATTTAAACAAAGTTAAAAAAAACAAATAGTTGAAATAGCTGAATATAATCACAAGAGGGCGTACAATTATAGTTAAAGCAAACCACATTTTGTAAAAATAAAAATTCAAAATTAATGACTCCATAGTTACATGACAAATTACAAGTTAAACAGATTAAAATTACAAATTGAAAAATAAAAATTAAAAATATTAAAAGCAGCATTTTTCGACATTTTTTTAACTGTCAAAAATGGCATTTTTCAGCTGGCAAAACCTGTATTTTTTGTGTTGTCAAAAATTGTATTTTTTAGCTGACAATAATGGTGTGTTACAGTTGTCAATAATGGTTTGTTGCAGTTGTCAAGAATAGTATTTTTCAGTTGTTAAAAATGGTATTTTTCAGCTGTTAAGAAGAGTATTATTAAACTAGTAAAAATAATATTTTTCTGTTGTCAAAAATGGTACTTTTCAACTGTCAAAACAAATATTTCTCACCTATAAAAATAATATTTTCAGCTATTAAAAGCAACATTTTTTTGACATTTTTTAATTGTCGAAAATGGCATTTTACAGCTGTCAAAATGGCATTTTTCAGCTGTTAAAAACGGTAGTTTCCAGTTGTTAAAAAATGTATTATTCAACTGATAAAATGATATTTTTCAGCTATCAAAAATTATATTTTTCAACTGTCAAAAATGATATTTTTCAGCTATTAAAAATTATATTTTTCAACTGTCAAAAATGATATTTTTCAGCTATTAAAAATGATATTTTTCAACTGCCAAAAATGATATTTTTCAGCTGTCAACAGTGGTATTTCCCACCTATAAAACTGATATTTTTCAGCTATCAAAAATTATATTTTTCAACTGCCAAAAATGATATTTTTCAGCTGTCAACAATGGTATTTCCCACCTACAAAAATGATATTTTTCAACTGTCAAAAATGATATTTTTCAGCTGTCAACAATGGTATTTCCCACCTATAAAAATGATATTTTTCAGCTATCAAAAATTATATTTTTCAACTGCCAAAAATAATATTTTTCAGCTGTCAACAATGGTATTTCCCACCTATAAAAATGGTATTTTTCAGCTATCAAAAATTATATTTTTCAACTGTCAAAAATGATATTTTTCAGCTATCAAAAATTATATTTTTCAACTGCCAAAAATGATATTTTTCAGCTGTCAACAATGGTATTTCCCACCCATAAAAATGATATTTTTCAGCTATCAAAAATTATATTTTTCAACTGCCAAAAATGATATTTTTCAGCTGTCAACAATGGTATTTCCCACCCATAAAAATGATATTTTTCAGCTATCAAAAATTATATTTTTCAACAGCCAAAAATGATATTTTTCAGCTGCCAACAATGGTATTTCCCACCTATAAAAATGATATTTTTCAGCTATCAAAAATTATATTTTTCAACTGCCAAAAATGATATTTTTCAGCTGTCAACAATGGTATTTCCCACCTATAAAAATGATATTTTTCAGCTATCAAAAATTATATTTTTCAACTGCCAAAAATGATATTTTTCAGCTGTCAACAATGGCATTTCTCACCTATAAAAAATGGCATTTTTCAGCTATCAAAAGCAGCATTTTTGGTCATTTTTTTAATTGTCAAAATGGCATTTTTCAGCTGTCAAAACCTGTACTCTTTGTTGTCAAAAATTGTATTTTTATCTGACAATAATGGTATGTTACAGTTGTCAATAATAGCTTGTTGCAGTTGTCAAGAATGGTATTTTTCAGCTGTTAAAAATGGTATTTTCAGCTGTTAAGAAGTGTATTATTCAACTGTCAAACATGATATTTTTCAGCTAACAAAAATTATATTTTTCAACTGTCAAAAATGATATTTTTCAGCTGTTAAAAATTATATTTTTCAACTCTCAAAAATGATATATTTCAGCTATCAAAAATTATATTTTTCAACTGTCAAAAATGATATATTTCAGCTATCAAAAATTATATTTTTCAACTGCCAAAAATGATATTTTTCAGCTGTCAACAATGGTATTTCTCACCTATAAAAAATGGCATTTTTCGGCTATCAAAAGCAGCATTTTTGGTCATTTTTTTAATTGTCAAAATGGCATTTTTCAGCTGTCAAAACTTGTACTCTTTGTTGTCAAAAATTGTATTTTTTATCTGACAATAATGGTATGTTACAGTTGTCAATAATGGCTTGTTGCAGTTGTCAAGAATGCTATTTTTCAGCTGTTAAAAATGGTATTTTCAGCTGTTAAGAAGTGTATTATTCAACTGTCAAACATGATATTTTTCAGCTAACAAAAATTATATTTTTCAACTGTCAAAAATGATATTTTTCAGCTAACAAAAATTATATTTTTCAACTGTCAAAAATGATATTTTTCAGCCATCAAAAGCAGCATTTTTTGACATTTTGTAACTGTAAAAAATTGCATTTTTCAGCTGTCAAAACCTGTATATTTTGTTGTCAAAAATTGATTCTTTTTTTTTGTCAAAAATTGTAGCTGCCAATAACGGTATGTTTCAGCTGAATGGTATTTTTCGGCTGTCAAAAATGGTAATCCCCAGCTGTTGAAAATAGTATTCTTTGGCTACCAAATATGCTATGTTTCAGCTGCCAAAAACAGTATTTTTCAGCTAATAAAAATTGTTCTTTTCGACATTTTTGTATTGTCAAAAATTGTATTTTCCTCAGCTGTTGAAAATTAGTATTATTCAGCTGTCAAAATAATATTTTTCGTTTGTCAACTATGGTATGTTTCAGCTGTCAAAAATAATATTGTTCGTGTGTCAATAATGGTATGTTTCAGCTGACAAAAACAGTATTTTTCAGTTAATAACAATAGTTATTTCAACATTTTTGAATTGTCAAAAATTGTATTTTTCAGCTGTCAAAAATAATATTTTTCGTGTGTCAACTATGGTATGTTTCAGCTGTCAAAAATGATATTTTTCGTGTGTCAACAATGGTATGTTTCAGCTGTGAAAAACAGTATTTTTCAGTTAATAAAAATAGTTATTTCTACATTTTTGAATTGTCAAAAATTGTATTTTTCAGCTGTCAAAAATAATATTTTTCGTGTGTCAATAATGGTATGTTTCAGCTGTCAAAAATGATATTTTTCGTGTGTCAACAATGGTATGTTTCAGCTGACAAAAACAGTATTTTTCAGTTAATGAAAATAGTTATATCAACATTTTTGAATTGTCAAAAATTGTATTTTTCAGCTGTCAAAAATAATATCTTTCGTGTGTCAACTATGGTATGTTTCAGCTGTCAAAAATGATATTTTTCGTGAGTCAACAATGGTATGTTTCAGCTGTGAAAAACGGTATTTTTCAGTTAATAAAAATAGTTATTTCAACATTTTTGAATTGTCAAAAATTGTATTTTTCAGCTGTCAAAAGTAGTATATTTTGCTGTCAAAGCAGGGGCTTATATAGAGCCAAGGAGCCATGTAGTCTCAAGCTCAGCAATAATTTTTAATGAAGTCTTAAAATACTTTTTCGCCAGTTACTTTGGTCCGGGAAGTTAAATAGTTATTTCTTTCTTCAAAAAAGTAGGGGGGGGGGGGTATATTGTATAAGTGGCTTTACCATCAACATCTTCCACGAGCCGCCACTGCTGTTTTGGTCAAATTTTCTTCCGTAGCCTTCTTCATAGTTCATTTTGCGCCTTTATTTACTTTATTTGAACATTTGCCTGACGAGTGTAAGCAATTTCGTTGTGTTAATACGAATAAATTACTTACTTGGTAATCTATCGATTTCGGGTCAAGAAAACATAATATAATAATAATAATAATAATAATATAATAATTATATATGCATCTGTATTTAATTTAATTTTATTTCATTTGTAACTTCAATTGCTATTATATTACCCTGTTAATGGATCTTGATATCTGTTGGGAAATAAATATTATTATTATTATTATTATAATTAATGTTGCTTTAAGTTTTCACTGAAACAGGGTTTTGCATCGAACTCCGCGATGAATGAAAAACGTACCAAATAATCCTGCTGGGTTATTCTTATTAGTGCATTTCTCTCTTCCTCGTTGACGCGGTTGCGTCAGTGCCTCGCAAAGCTGAATACTATCCCTAAGCCTTTTAATAATGTAATTCGCATTCCGTTCAAAGATCTTATCCCTCGGTTCGGCTGTTGGGCTGTTGGAGAAGTGAAGACGGTGTCGTGAGGTTGAGCCTCATTGTTCGGGAACTGATATGAATGGCTTTCTGATGACCTAACAATGCAGCTTCCTTCGTCTCTGACGTCAGGGCCCTCATTGTTCACGAACTAGCACCCCTGCTGCCGTCCGTCTAGCTATCTATCTATAGTTTGTTTGAAAATACTTTATAGTCCTCCGCTGAAATTTATGTTTCCACTGCAAGCGGTTTTTCCTCCTTCTCCTTTCCCCACACCCATTCTTCGCAAACTTCCTCGCATTCCCTATCCCTTCGACATGTGTGTGTGTGTGTGTGTATATAACGCGGAATGCGAGATTTATTTTCTTTCAAACTTTGTAATTGTATGCTTTATGATATTTTGATATCTGAAAGGAAATACCATAAATTACATCGAACCCGCGGCGTTTTTACATTCTATTATATCAGATTTATTGCTTACCGAAAACGGAACATAGAAGATTTCATTTAAAACTTTATTATGCAGATATGGTACAAAAGCAGAAGTTTATAATATATAATTACAAAAATAGGTTTCTCTCTCTTTCGGCTGATTTGATCAAATTTTGTTGCTCGGATGCTCTTCATTATTATTGATAAAAAGATAAGATGAATTGAATGGTAATGTTACCTATATTTACGTGCATGTACGAAAATGTAAGATTCCCTAATTGAAATAACATTCCTTTGTTCGCATCCTCGCTTGTTGTTGTTCCCCTTTTATCGAATTCCAAAGTCGCGCAGAAAGAGGAATAAAAAGAATTATGCCGGTTAATTGCAAAAATTACCGCAAGTTTTCCCGGCCAAACGGAATAAAACGGAATAAACAAGCGTCCTGGTGGGGAGTTTAATTAAAAACTTCTTGTATTATTACCCCGAGAGGCGGAGGAAACCCCGCGTCTCTGGCGCGCGGGCACGGGAAATAAAATGTAAAAGTTTTTCCGGCCCGCAATAAAACAACACCTGCATTATTTCACACGTGGGGTTTGTTCGCGCATATATGATGCCGACAATATTAAACGTATAACTTTGAATTACAAATCGTGGGATTTACAGAAAACTTTCCTTATTTCGCACGAAAAATGGAAATGCCGACTTGTTTCAGATGCATTAAATAAATTTAATAAAAAAATATTCAGTCTACAAAAATGAAATCTCGCAAAAATAAAATATTATTTCTCCTGATAAGCATGCAGAATGATAAAACATCTTCTCACGTAGAGAGATGAATTATCTATGCTAAATTGTGCCTTTTATCAAAGCATTTTAGAAAATTAAATAAATTAATTGATTTTTCAGACTTTGATCGGCTAAACGAAAACTCCAAATTGAACGCGGTTTGCAAATCTGATCTCCTCGTACGTCAATTAGTCGGATCAGAGATTTTTAATTTTTGATGAAAACACGAAAAAAGACATGACTAACCCCCTTGGAAATTTTGTTAAAAAATGCAACTTTCTTAAAAATCATTGTAGACTATGAATTATACCTTTCTTTTTCATCAGAAAGACGAGAGAAATTGATTGCCGTTAAAAAATTTCAGCTATCTTCAATAGCAAAAAAATTAGCTAGTCACCATGAACATTTTAGAAAATTAAAAAAAAAATTGATTTTTCAGACTTTGAACGGCCGTAGCGGCCAAACAAAAACTCCAAATTGAACGCGGTTTGCAAATCTGAGCTTCTCGTACGTCAATTAGTCGGATTAGAGATTTTTAATTTTTGATGAAATCGTGAAAAAAGACATGACTAACCCCCTTAGAAATTTTGTTAAAAAATGCAACTTTCTTAAAAATCATCGTAGACAATGAATTACACCTTTTTTTTCATCAGAAAGACGAGAGAAATTGATTGCCGTTAAAAAATTTCACCCATCTTCAATAGCAAAAAAATTAGCTAGTCACCATGAACATTTTAGAAAATTAAAAAAAATAATTGATTTTTCAGACTTTGAACGGCCGTAGCGGCCAAACGAAAACTCCAAATTGAACGCGGTTTGCAAATCTGAGCTCCTCGTACGTCAATTAGTGGGATTCGGTTAAAATTGGTGATTTTTAAATTTTGACGAAAACCTGAAAATCCATCCAAGGGTCCCCCCTTCTTACTTTTGCTCAAAAATTGGCTTTGAAATAATTTTCCGAAGAAACCACTGGTTCGATTCCGGGTTTCTACACATCACTGGAAAGATCCCTTCAAGACGCTTCAGAAAATGTACTTTCGCAAGAACAAACGTCAATTTGAAGGCCGTGACGCGTCAGCAAAGAAAACTCGAAAATGGAAAAAATCGAAAAAATCAACTTTTTTTATAATCATCGTAGACCATTGAAGTATACCTTTTTTTCATTAGAAAAACGAGAGAAATTAATTAATGTTGATATAATTGTTTGTTTTTAATCTACTTATTATAATATTGATTAATGGAAAAGTTTTCAATTATTGAACCAGAACTCGGGCAGATACGTATCTTTGTCTAAGAATTACCAACTCCGCGGTTCACGCCAATTGAATCGCGGCTCTGGAAAGTTACCTTATTCTACGTGTTAATTATGAAATGTTCGTGTCACGTGATGAATATCTACACGGATTTCGCCTGGAAAACTTCTCCGAATCCGCGTGCGGAGAGAGAGACGTATCAGATTGCCTTAAATAATCATTAATGCCTTCGTAAAGATTAAAGCCCCATTTAGGGGCCGATAAAAACCGTTGTAGCATGGGAATCGGGACTTTGATGGCCTTACATAAAACCGCCAATCATGGGAAATCGATTTGTGCGGTTATGCATTCAAATAATGTGCATTCCTAATCTTCCGGGACATTATATAGATATTCCAATTTGAAGATATTGGATTTTAAATCAAAAATGTAACCATCGACTTTTTTTAACTCCTGTTCGCGTTCAAAGATGGCGTAGTTATTTTGTATAGCGGAAGAAGTATTTAATTAAATGGCATGTAGATTTAAGGATTAGTAAATAGTGCTGTGTGTACGCGGAGGCAATAAAGGAAAAGATGCCATTCTATTTAAATGCATAAATAATGGACGTCGTTTGCATGTTATTTTATCTGTCAGCGGGGTTATACATTTTCGTGATTTAAATAGCTCCGTTGGGTATACGTTTTATTTCAAATATGAAATATTTAAACAAAAATAGCAAAGATGTTTAAAGTAAATAATAATAATTTTCGAACAATGAATGAACATTTCTGGCTGATTGTGACATGATCGATAAAAAATGGTGATGTGGCCATCATGTTACTTTCTCCGACTTGATCGTATCATTTATATTTACGTTTTCATGGTTTATTTTTAATTGAAATCATATTTTAAATGTACATCGAGCGTTTTGTAGACTCGCACGAAACTGACGTTTAAAACGTCAAAATTATAAAAGATGGAAAAACTATACTTCAAATTCAAAAACTCAGTTTACTCAAAAACTAAAGGGATTTTGGAAAAAAAAAACTGTTCATTTGGTATTTTCAACATTAAATATTTAAAAACGGCGAAACTCTCGTACACCGTGTATTCAATTTCGCTGCATATTCGATGAAATTCATACATTGTTGAAGCCGTTGATGGCAATTACCAAAACTATACGAACTTAATAATAATTATCTCGCCGTACACAAGAAAACACAATGGAAAATATAAAGTGAGTTAATTAATCGCATCGATCGCCGCCGAGTAAACTTGTACAGCTTCGGAGCGAAACTTCGCCGACGTCGGCGTAATTAAATGCATTCGGCTTCTGAAATCTAATAACTACATTATTAATAATTCATGCCGTGCGAAACGTGCAAATTACACTTAGTTATTGATTCAGGCAGAACCGTATGATATTCACAGCGAATTAGTTCAAAGACTTAAAGTTTAGACTGTTCCGGAGTGGAACTGGAGGAGCTTTTTCGCTTCAAGTTGGTTACTTGTGAAAAATACTAATAGTGGGTATTGCTAGAATGTTTGACAAAATTAAGAATTTGAGATGCGAATGTCTGAGCTTACAAAAGTGTCTTAACCGCAACATTTACATGTCTCTACTTACTATGACAATCCATATTTTTGCTGTTTATCACTAGATGTCACTTTAACAAAGCCTCACTAATTAATTCCTATACTAATTAATCAAATCAGTTCAAATTTGGTATTTATGATCTTAAGAAGCTCCCCATCAATAATAATTAACAAAAATTTTTTTTCAAATTGAAAAATCCAGAGCTGAAAGGGTTAAGAAAGTGACCACCAACACCACCAGCAACACCACCAAAATATCTAAATAACGAAACAGCGAATTTGAAATTTTTTTTTTTTTCTAACCAAAATTGATTTCTTTTAGTGTTTTTTTTTTAAAGAATTCCGGAATTAGTCGGAAAATTTTTAATTTCTTTTTAAAAATAATTCAGCATTAAAATACACAACTTTGCCTCCACTTAACCAACGCTCTATTTCACACAGTTACGAAGATAGCAATGCTATCGCATCGAATTTCTAACGCCACGTATAGATTTACTTACGTGCACGTACCTAATATCATTAAAACAACAATTTCCACATTTAGATGGATCCATACTTTCGCCCACCCCCTCATAATTTTAATGAATACCCCGCCGACGATTAAATGGGTCTTACGCCTGTACAAATTAGGGTTCGTTTCAATGTAATTTTCTGAAAGGGTATTAAGGTATCGTTTTGAAGTCGCAGACAAGAAAACGAGGTAAGGACCAACAGACATTTAATTACCCCTTTCATAGCTTAAAGGTAATAAGCCGATTATGTATGAGCACGCCCGGCTGCGAATTCATTATTTAATTTTTTTGTGCGGAGATACGCAGCAGGCGAGGTTCGCCTTTGATGTTCTTCCAGAGACAGAAACAAACAACAAAAAAAAAACAAACATTAATTAACCAGTCTAGGAATCGTCGAGACTCGGACTTGAGATATCTTAGTATTCCGCAGCAGGAATTGGTTTGAAATTAATCGCGTCGTTTGCACTTTGGGAAAATGAAAATTAATTGTTCGCGTCCAGAACATTCAACGATTTGAGATACCTAGTCTAAAAAAAGAATCATTTTTGGAGTGATTTTTTTTGTACAATAATTTGAAATGTTATGTAAATACGAGGAATAAACAATAAATACAATACAATACAAAAACGTTGGGACCGCGGTGGTCTAGTGGGTAGAGGTCCGGCCTCTGGACCCTGTTGGTGCGGGTTCGAGTCCCGTCCGGACGGTCACTTTTTCAACACGAAAAATGGCCGTACGGGTCCCTGGGTGTCTAGTGTTTGTCCCCATTTCATTTAAATATGAATATTATTAATATAAATTGGTTGTGGCTGAATGCCCTAGTTGGCTAAGCCAAGTCCCCATCATCCTCGATTCCCTAACCCGAACTCCTGTCATAATAATAATAATAAAAAAAAATTAAAAACGTTCGACAGTAAACATTTGAGTGAGCTGCAAAAATTTTATTTTAAATTAGTTGTGATATCCTATATCTGATTAGACATATTTTGTAAGAGTAGTCAAAATATCATATTTTTTAAAATAAATAATACATATTTGGATTTTGCCCGATTTCTTAGATAAATATTTCCAAGATGACACCACCTTGCAAAAAAAACATATTTCTTAATGATTGTGTGCACTTCTCTAGCAAAATTAATGAAAATTAAGAACATTTTATTTTCTTCGAGATGCTAAAAAAAAAATTCAAAACAGTTATGCTTTCGCTCGTGGAGAGCCCAAAAAAATGCGCACTTACTATAGCTACGCCTGAGCCGCCATTTTTTTTGTAACAATTTTTTTGCATACTTCAATACATGCAGAATAAACCATTTTTTTAGTAACATTTTTTTTAATACTTCAATACACGTACAATAAATCCTTTTTTTCGTAACATTTTTTTATACTTCAATACATTTTTTTTGGTAACTTTTTTTTAATACTTCAATACACGTAGAATAAACCATTTTTTTCGTAACAATTTTTTTGTATACTTTAATACAAGCAAAATAAACTATTTTTTCGTAAAAAAAAATTGAATACTTCAATACACGTAGAATAGACAATTTTTTTCGTAACAATTTTTTTTTTGTATACTTCAATACACGCAGAATAAACCATTTTTTAGTAACATTTGTTTAATACTTCAATACACGTAGAATAAACCATTTTTTTGTAACTTTTTTCTTTTTTTTTTTTTTTTTTCTGTCACGCTGACATAAAATGTCACAATAAAATAGTTCCATATTACATGGCTATAAATAAGCCAGAAATGGCCAAAATAATGCCTAAATGGTAATAATCTGAAGCTGATCGGGAACACCATCATGTGGAAGAGAATAATAGGTCTGAGTGGAAGAACACATTGTGAACTCCGCCTGCAAATCCTGTGTCCTAAATTTTTTGGGTTATTAACTTTAATTATTTATTGTTTTGCACATATTATAGTAACAGGATATGTAAAGTTAATAAATAAATAAATAAATAAAATACATGTAGAATAAACAATTTTTTTTGCATACTTCAATACATGCAGAATAAACCATTTTTTCCATAACAATTTTTTTTTGTATACTTCAGAACATGCAGAATACAATTTTTTTTCGTAACAATTTTTTTTGCATACTTCCGTTCATACAGAATAAACCATTCCTCTTTAGTATTCTCAAATAAAATTCCCAAAACAATTATTATTTTTCGGTGTGCCAATTAGATGTAACGCCTTAATTAATTACGCCACTGATTTCTACAAATTTAAACGTTTGGATAAATTTTCATAATATCCAATTTAATACACGTTGCGACATCTCTAGGAAATGCGCGACACTTGTATTTATAAAGTGTAGAATTCTGCTACTGCTATTAATTATATGAACCGCATATAATTAACTGTAAAATAACTGAAAATAATAAAAAAAAAACTCTATTTTTCCAAAATTAAAAAAATAATAATTAATGAGATTATGAAAAATTGTATTCTTTACAAGTTTCTCTTTTCAAATTTGTTACAAATATTATGATTTTAAATTTACAGACAAACTAATCTGTAAAATAACTGAAAATAATTTAAAAAAAAACTCAATTTTTCCAAAATTAAAAAAAATATTCATGAGATTATGAAAAACCATATTCTTTACAAGTTTCTCTTTTCAAGTTTGTTACAAATATTATGATTTTAAATTTATGGACAAACTAATCTGTAAAATAACTAAAAATATTTTAAAAAAAAACTCATTGTGAAAAATCGTATTCTTTACAAGTTGCTCTTTTCAAATTTGTTACAAATCTTATGATTTTAAATTTATAGACAAACTAATCTGTAAAATAACTGAAAATAATTTAAAAAAAAAACTCATTTTTTCCAAAATTAAAAAAAAATATTAATGAGATTATGACAAACCATATTCTTTACAAGCTTCTCTTTTCAAGTTTGTTACAAATATTATAATTTTACATTTATAGACAAATGTTACAAGTATTCTTCGAAAAAACATTTATTAGCAGGACTTTTCGTTATCTTCAACATTTGATGAAATATGTTTATAAACCTTCAAAATTTTAACTTTTCAGTTCTTCGAAATGTCATAAAAACCTTCAGGGCGTGTTCAGCTTTTCGTTATCTTCAACATTTGATGAAATATATTTGCAAACCTATAAAATTTTAAGAAAGTCTTTTCAGTTCTTCGAAATGTCATAAAAACTTTCAGGACGTGTTCAGCTTTTCGTTATCTTCAACATTTGATGAAATATGTTTGTAAACCTTCAAAATTTTAATAAACTCTTTTCAGTTCTTAGAAATGTCATAAAAACCTTCAGGACGTGTTCAGCTTTTCGTTATCTTCAACATTTGATGAAATATATTTGCAAACCTATAAAATTTTAAGAAAGTCTTTTCAGTTCTTGGAAATGTCATAAAAAACTTCAGGACGTGTTCAGATTTTCGTTATCTTCAACATTTGATGAAATATTTACTTACAAAATTTTAAGAAAGTTTTTTCAGTTCTTCGAAATGTCATAAAAACCTTCTGGACGTGTTCAGCTTTTCGTTATCTTCAACATGTGATAAAATATGATTGTTAACCTACAAAATTTTAACAAACACTTTTCAGTTCTTCTAAATGTCATAAAAACCTTCAGGACATGTTTCAAAAATCAGAAGCCAACCTGTAACAGAAACGGAGAAAGAAAGTTATCCCAAAAGTCATCAGACTCACATCGGAGAAAGTTTTAAAAAGCCTGAAACCAACCAGTTACAGAAACGGAGAGAGGCTCAAGCCGGAAACATAATTTGAACGACGCAAAAGTTATCCGAAGATTCATCAGACTCACATCGAAGAAAATTTCAAAAGGTTAGAAGCTAACTTATAACAGAAATTGAGAGAGACTCAAGCCGGAAACGGCGCACAAGTTATCTCGACCATCTTCCCAAGAGTCACCAGACTCACATCGAAGAGATTAAAGCAAAGAGCTGAAAACCAAGGACCAATTGATTCTCTGGAATGCGTGGAGACAATGTCTTGCAACTATTAATACCCTGCAACAAAACATGACTCAAAAAGTCCTGAATCTGGAAACCTAAAGTACTCAGACGCTGGACATTCAGAAGTTATGAGGGCACTTCGCCTGAGAATAGTAAACGAAGACAGCATAACCTTAAAAGCAAGAACACCATACTGATGAAGAACTCTGCATTCCTAAGTTGTTTAGGCCAGCGCCCGGCAACCTGCAATACGCATGCCGCTTGGTGGCATGCGGAAGGATTTTTGGTGGCACGGAGGTGACAATTATGAAATGTATTGTAAACCTGTAACTTCAGAAATGTGCATAAAATTTTCTATGAACCAAATATTGATGTTTTAGCTTCCAAAATTGAACCAAATATTGATGTTTTAGCTTCCAAAATTGAACCAAATAATTAAATATTATAATTTTGTATGTTGTTTGTTGACTAAATATTATTATAGTAAAATAAAAATGTCTTAAAATACAATTGATTTTCTGGTTTTATTTTAATGTCCGGTATTTTGAATTACCTGTTTTGTGGCACGCCAATGCATTTGGTTGAAGCTTTCATATGTTAAAGCACCTTTTACTGCCTCTCTTAACTTCTCCTTTGATCCATTCTGCATATTTTGTTTTCGCCGTCTCAAACCAACTCCAACCCCTTTTTTGTAGTTGATGCTCTTACTTATTCCTCTCCTCGCCCACGAATCCAACTTGCACCATCGCGGGGAAAAGATCTAAGCCTCACCTATCCTCCACTTCATGTCTAATTTCTTTACTAACCAGAATGTACTCTATAACTGAACTTCCTGTCCAAACATCTTCAATGCACCAATTTAAAATCTCTAATCATTTTACGTTGATCCAATTTAACCACTATCCTCTATCTTTATTAATTATTACATCTTTCAACTTTCTATTGCTTCATTGTTGCCCATCTCTATCGGAATTCCTTCTTGTACTCTATCTATACAATTCGTAAGAAGAGGAAGAAAGCAAAAACTATCTCCACATTGATCATGAATCTCCCAATGAGATCGTACGGAAAACTCCACAAAAAAACTCATATTCCTCTACCGATATTTTCTGAAAAGATCTTGGGCAACAAAAAATCGCGGAAGCCCTTAAGCCAATTGAAATTACTTCAGCTCCAAAATAAACTGCTCATCTGGAGAAGAATACCGCAAAGCAACTAAATGGCTCAACAGCTCAGTGATAAACAAACGAGGCCTCTGAAACTCATGATTTGATTATTTTTTCTTCCTCTAATCCTCAACCGTAATTATTATATTATTATAAATACAGTTTAAAGTAAACTTACTTAATATACATGATTATGTTGTCCTGCAATTGGAATTTGTATTCTGTTGGGCAGAATATTTTTATTATAATGTTCCAGATTACGAAATAATTACATATTTAAATTTTCTACGCTCAGCCATACTTTATTAATACAGCTGCAAATAAGGTAGCCTACGTTATTTCAAGCTAAGACTATTTTGCGCACAGGTAGGTATGCGCGAGTGGTGGAGGTAAAAAGAGAGAAAGTGCATGCAACAAACAACATGTGGACAAAATGTTTAAACAGTTTTGAGTGAACAATCAACTCGGTCTTACTGCTAATTCGTTTCCTGCGGATTAACACTTCATCAATCGGATGAAAAATACAACAACAAAAAAAATAGTGCGCGATAATTTTTTTTATTGTACCAAATCACCTTGATTTTTTTTTTACTTTTGAAATGTGATCGACTCGAATGTGCTCTTGAATGGACAATGTGATAACATGGAGTGCGCGGTGAAAGAATAAAATGTACAGTGGGGTCGAGGGCAAGGGATGCGGAGGCGACAGGATGGCCCTTATCGAAAATTGTTTCTGCTGCAGTTTGGCGATCGCGGCCGGATTTTTGGCGGTTTATTTGCTGGTGAGTGAATTCGCAACGAATACGCATTTCAAATAAAAACTAATCACTTTATTAACTTGGAGTAGTTACTATTTCAGCTTGTCATTTTCAAACAATTTATTTGAATTATTCAAAATGTTACCACGAAGTGAAAGCCTCCACAATTACCTATTGAATACACATTTTATTTTTCCTGGATGAGGTTTTCTCATTTAACACTTTTGGCGGATTTTATATTAAAAACAAATTTTTAAAAAAATTTACAAAAGTTACATAAAAATAAATTTAAAAGTTCACATACAAAAATTTGGCGGATTTTATATTAAAAACAAATTTTTAAAAAAATTTACAAAAGTTACATAAAAATAAATTAAAAAGTTCACATACAAAATTTTTTAAAAACAAATACAGACTTCAAAAATATATTGGATCAGGTTCTCATTTAGCACTTTTGGCGGCTTTTATATTAAAAAGAAATACAGACGTCAAATACAAATTTCATTCTTCTTGGATCAAGTTCTCATTTAATACTTTTGACGGATTTTATATCAAAAACAAATACAGACGTCAAATATAAATTTCATTCTTCTTGGATCAAGTTCTCATTTAGCGCTGTGTATCAAACAAATGCAGATTTTATATTGTCGATTCTGCATTTGTAAAGTGCAAGTGAAATTTTATGCAAATTTTCGAGTTTCACTTTCGTTTCGTGAGGAAACTCGCGAATTAAGATCGGAAACACCTTGGGATTTGTAATTTCTGCGCATGTAATTGTTAGGAATTTAAAGAGGATTTTAAAACTTATAATGGAAAACAAAGAATTCCTTAGTAAACTTGAAAAAGATTGTAGTGGAAAATATATTTTTCCACCTCAGATGGAAACAAAGTTACAACTCTGAAAACTTGAAATGTAGAAATTGAAAATGTCATTCTACAACTATAAAAGAAATGTGAAAGATGAACCACGCGAGTAATTAGCTCTAAAACTATAAAATCCCTTCAAAAACGGTTTGCTTTTTGATATTAATAAAAATGTGGAAACCACAACACTCGCAACTTGATCTAGAAAAATTCGTCATTTGCATTCAGAGACTAAAAAACATGTGCAAAATGAATTTCTTGAAGAATTGGCTTCAAAATTTCAAAATCTATCCAAAAATGGTTTATTTTTAATTATCCATAGAAACAATTGATCCACCTCAAATATAACCAAAATCACTACACTCTAACTTGAACGAATAAAAACAATCGAGCACAACAAAGGTGAATGACACAAGTAATTAGTTCCAAATTATAAAATCCAACCAGAAATGGTTTGCTTTTGGTTATCAATAACAATAATTGATATGGGGTGGTTGAAAACAAAACCGCAACACTCTTAACTTCATTTGAAAAAATTAAGCGTTTGCATTCAGAGACAGAAAATTTTATGTAAAATTAATTAGAGAGGGGAGAGGGGGGGGATCGCTCTTGGACCCTTCTAAACATCTATTTACCGAGTGTTAACCACCAAACCTGGTCATAGCAAAACAGTGCTTTTTAGAATTTTAATTAATTCTTCACGAGTTCAATTTCCGCCAGCAGACATATTTTGATATTTATACAGGGTTCGTCGAAATTGCCGGAACACTTAAATAATTCTCCAACTGTAAAAAGTTTCCTATATGTAAACAAGCTATCGTTTAAATAATTAATCAAACGGGTGATGAGCGTTGAAGGTCCTGAAATTCCCACTAAGATTTTTACTTAAATATAAATAAACACATCGCCGTGCAGCAGCAAAATGCACGCGCCACTGCATCGGACGATATGCATGGTGCGTGCGCAATCCTACGGTGGAACGCTCTGATTTAAAAGTGAAGTTTCAAATTCAATTTAATAATCGATTATCATTTAGTCAGTCTCGCATCCTCATGGTGAATTAAATTTTATTGTTGATCGTTTCGAGCTTTATGTCTCGATTTCTGACGTAATCACATTCCTCACGAAAACAAAAATATACTTAAAATAAAGTGTAATGATTGCACAATATCTTGCATCAGCTGTATTTTAATATTTTAAATTATTGTATTTATTTATTTATTTTTTATCTTTCATTTTAAATATTTTAACATGTTTATATCTTAATATTTTCACTACCTACTGTACTGTCTTTATTTTAATGATGGTCAACTTATGTTTTTACAATTAAAATAATATATCTTGTTAATATTAATACCAACAGCGACCTGTCTGTTGATAAACTCGCCATCTATGTTTTGTACACGTTTGTAAACTGTTCATTTATCAACATATTATCTTGACCTGTGTTATTAGCACCAATAAAAAATATTGTTATTATTATTAATATTCATAGAAACTTTTGGTTAAATAACTACCGATTAATTTATTCGTTTATTAATTAAACGGCGGGCACCTCCGAAAATTATCAATTAAATATGACGACGAGATGAACGGCGTTAATTAGCCTGGCAAATTATAGGCTCCGTATAATGAGTCGCCTCGCGATGAAGAAAGCAAGCCGAATCTGTTTATTAACTATTAGCATTGTTGTTAATTACCAATTTGAATGAGAGATTAGCGTGTAATTAATTATTCGAGAGTGCGTGAAATTTGTAGCCTAGTAATTACTTTCGATTGTTTAAAAGCCTACGTTGTGTTGTTTTTGTTTACTGGCTGATATCTTATTTTGCACGAATGTAGAAACGTCTCCACACATAATATATCCAAGTGTTGAACAAAAACGTAACATAGTTAACTTTTTTATAATCGAATATTATCTCCAAGTGTTGAACAAAAACATAACATTTGTTATGTAGGAAGCTTCTACTTCGTTATACATGCTTTTTATATAGAATAAAACACTTTTTTACTTTGTTTGTATAACACTTAAATAAGTGTTATACAAACAAAGTAAAAAAGTGTATAACACTTAAATAAGTGTTATACAAACAAAGTAAAAAAGTGTTTTATTCTATATAAAACATAACAAGTAATTTTTTTTTATATTGGAATATTATCTTCCTATTGTAGAGGAAACATGTAAATATTTTTTTAGTAGAATAAAAATTTCTGCATTATAGCCATGCTATTATAATTTTTTTGCATTTATAAAAATTCGAAAAAATAATCAAATAAAATTTCACCAAAATAATGGTTGCCATGAAATTAAAAAAAAAATATGCGCTGAATCTTCTTCGTGAACAGAGTATAATTAATCTAAAAAATGGTGATGTGGCCCTCATGTTACTTTCTCCGACTTGATGGTATTATTTTCATGGTTTATTTTCAACTTAAATCATATTTCGTATTATCAAATAAGACCTATGTTTAAAGTTTCATATTAATTGCTCTATTAGTTTTTCAGATACAGCGCGCATAGACACACACACACAGAGAGAGAGAGAGAGAGAGAGACGCACATACAGACACAATTTTTTTTTTCCAGAAATTGTTGAAATGGCATCAAGGGACCCCAAAACGGATATTTCCGCAAAAAAAATTTTGAAAAAATTTTCACGATCACAATACCTTTACAGGGTGTATTTGAAATAACGAACAGGCATTTAAGGGCTACATACACAAAATATTTGTGAACCCATTTCCGTCAAAATTTATTCGAAAAAAAAATTTTGAATTTTCCTAATTTTTCGAGGTTTTTTAAACCGATGCTTTTCTCATTTAATTAGGTCTGCGTGGAATGAGTGTTTGTTTATTTAAAACGCATGATACTATTTCTTGTGTTATCGCAACGTTTTTTTTTTTGTAAAAAATAAACAGTCCTCAATTTAATTGACGCTTAAAGAGCACTCAGATATTTCCTACGCGCTTGTTGTAATTCGATATCTAAAGCCGATGCCGTTTAAAAATTAGGTCACATTACCACTGCCCCCAAACATGTTGCGTATTTTCACTCATTAACTTTAATAATTAATTGCGGGCTTTTTGTTGCAGTTATAAACAAAATAATTGCGAATATTGTTTAAAAATAATATAATCTCTTTGTGGTTACGAGCCTGTTCGTTATTTCAAATACACCCTGTATAAGTAAAAATGGTAGGTCACTATTCCTCCTGTTGATAAGCCAAAGGTTGCTAATTCCATCTTCAAATAGAAAACAAAAATAAACACTAAACTTACTACAATCAATATTACTTGGTTAACAGTAAGGGTTGTAGCATCAGATTCTGAGTTACCTCTAGCTTAACTCGTCTACTAGTTATAAGGCGGAGGTATTTCAAGGTTAGGGTCATATTTATGTAGAGTTGCACCAAGCACTCGAGGCGTGTGGTGCAGTGAACATCTTAACATTAATTGGCTCTGGAGATTTGTTATCGCGTTCTCTCGCGTCCTCCAAATACTTTCTCACTCTGCGTGAACTTAAAACTGTAGATGGCTGCACCTAATTACTAGTTATACGTTAAAGGTACCCAGAAGGACCTCCACCTTATAAATGTTGCCATTCTCGTTTCACGGCGCGCCTAATGTTTTGCGTTTGTAGAGGTTTACAAAAAACTCCTCATTTCAGTTAAAGGTCGCCACGAAGTTCTTGAGTAAGGAATATGATTCTTATCAAAGCCTGAACTTTTATACTTTTAACTTGTTTACTATAATTTTTTTTTTCTTATTAGTGAATTTTTCAATTCAGCTAAAACTTTTTACTTTCTCCGTTACGAAGTACGAGAAAGTATTGTGATCGTGATTTTTTTTTCAAATTCTTCTTTTTACGGAAATATCCGTTTTGGGGTCCCTAGATGCCATTTCAAGAATTTCTGGAAAATTTTACTTTCTCCGTTACGAAGTACGAGAAAGTATTGTGATCGTGATTTTTTTTCAAATTCTTTTTTTTACGGAAATATCCGTTTTGGGGTCCCTAGATGCCATTTCAACAATGTCTGGAAATTTTTTTTTGTCTGTGTATGTGTGTCAAAAACTAATAAAGCAATTGATATGAAACTTTGAACATAAGTCTTATTTGATAATCCGAAGAGCTGAAAAGCTTTTGGTAAAATTTCGTACACCGGAAGTGGATGTTTACCTTATCTGTTTTTTGTTTTTTTCCAATATTTTTTTAAATATGAAAAATTTCACAAAAATATTTATACAAATATTGAAGACATCTTTTGCTTGAAAATATTTTTTCATAAAATCATTGTTATTCGAGAAAATTTTTTTTTAATTTTTTTTATTTTTGGTTTAATTATGAAACGATAATAGTTACAGCAAATTTATGTGAATAATAATTGTAGAGAATGCCAATATGAACAACTTATAAAGAATAAGTTTTTTTCAAAATCTTTTTAGTTTTTGAGTAAACTGAGTTTTTGAATTTGAAGTATAATTCATAATTTGGACGTTTTAAACGTCAGTTTCATCCGAGGCTACAAAACGCTTGATGTACATTTAAAATATGATTTAAATTGAAAATAAACCACGGAAGCATAAATATAAATGATACCATCTAGTCGGAGAAAGTAACATGATGGCCGCATCACCATTTTTTTTTCTTATTAGTGAATTTTTCAATTCTGCTTTAACTTTTTTAGCGTTACCGTTTAGCGCGCTCGAATTAATTTAAGGGGTCAATTAATAGTTATTTAACCAACAAGTGTGTTAATGATAGCGATTAATGATCGAGACATTTTCACGCACGAGCGCTTGCGCGAGGGCGTTAATTGTTGAGATCATTAATCGCCAATTAACACACGAGTTGGTTACAAGATTTTTCCGTTGATCGTAACTTAGATCAACATTAGAAAGTAGATTAGAGAAAATCCAAACAAAACAAACAAATTAACTTGCTATTAAGCCCTTTGCAGCAATATCGGCAAAACATGCGAATAGCGCAGATTCCGAAGGAAGCAAATTTAATGTTGCATTATTTGCAACTTTTGGCGGTGTTAATTTAAACTCGACAGTATCCATAGTAGCAGACATTGATACACGCGTTTTTATAAATTTGATGTTTCACACTTTGTCATTATTGTATAACAAAATCGAAGGTGGTTCACCGCTAATTTGTTTCTAGTGCAGAGAATTTATATACTTTTGCATTTACATGTGAAACAAATTATAGATCGTTTTCTCGCTATTATCAGTTACATTTCCAGTAATTATGAGTAATTTGCCACTCATGAATTACCTATTTAATGCTTAACTATAAATCGTTCTTTTTTTTTAAGAAATATGATTGATAGGAATTCATGTTAGGGAATCGAGGATGATAGGGAATTGGCTTATCCAGTTAGGGCATTCAGCCACAACCGATGTATAGCATTTAATAATTCATTTAAGTGAAATGAGGACAAAGACTAAATATATCCAGGGACCCGCACGGCCATTTTTCGTGTTAAAAAAGTTCAAAAAACGGTGACCACCCGGACGGGACTCGAACCCGCACCAGCGGGGTCCAGAGGCCGGACCTCTACCCACTAGACCACCGCGGCCCTAGAAATCGTTCATTAATGAAAAATCGTTTATTAATGAAAAATCGTTCATTAAAAGGGGTCATTAATGAACGATTTTTGATACATTTGGGTACATTAAAGTTAGCCATTAACCAACGAGCAACGGAAAATGAACTTTAAACCCCAATATTGATGCCTCGTGTGCAACCTTTAATTCGCCGTTGAAATTCATCCGATCGAAAACGGTGCACGCGCTTTGCAAAATGAAATTTAAATGTCGCTCGCGATTATCTCGGCAAATCCGCACTTTCAAGTTTGCTCGAGGTTATGGGGGCCATAGACGGGCGTGATGCAAGTTTCACAATTCCGTTTCGATTCGTTAATGGGTCTATGGACTCGCATGCTGGTGCTATTCGTGTTAATTGTATCTGGCACACTCGAGTCAGGTATGTCACAATCGAACGTGTGCGTACCGATAAAACCGAAATTGGCTTTTTTGTTCTTGTGAACGCTGTAATTACAATTGCAATAAAACTGATTTGGTTTTATCTAAGAATTTATGGACCAAGGACACTGAAGCCGGTGGCCAATTGGGTCAAGCCTGACGGATACGATCACTTAATCAATATTAGGGCGTTGTGATATTTAATTAGTAACAGTCAATGAGGTACAACACTTGGTAGCAGTAATGGTATTTGTTGGGCTATAGCTAGCTGGCTATCAAAAATGAAATCCTTCGAACGTGTATTATTAACCCTTCGACCTACAACCACGAGTACTCCTCGTGTTTAAATGTTCGGGCCAAACACAACGACCACGAGCATATCTGGTGGCGCGCCGCTTGGGCCAATCACATCGAGCACGAGATCAACTCGTGGCGAGCCGCTTGGGCCAATCAAATCGAGCACGAGCTCAACTCCTGGCACAGCGCTTGCGTTAGCAGTGCTGCACAATGAACGCATTTTCTTGCGAAACAGAATTTTTTGAAGTCCATATTTTACGTTTTCAGTTGTGCCATGAAAAAACATGAATTTGTGCGCATACAATTCCGTCGCGTCTGCTATTAAAAGTGCACGCATTCGGACGTAAGGAAAGTAGGCCAAAGGGTTAATAGCAGTGGTGCTTACAATTTTTAAATAATAGAATGGCCAATGAAGAATTTTGTGATTAATATATGTCTCCTCCATTTATACTCAAAAGTAACATTAACACGGCCGAATATTTTTTTTTTCTATTCCTCTGTATTATCTCTTGTAATTGCATTTACCTTAAAACTTTATTTTCGTGAAGCGAACGTACGGTTCGCATTATTGCGTGTTCCAGTATCTTTTATGGAAACATGTTCTGAAAGACTTTCGAGTGTACGCGGACAGTGCCGACGATTTATTATGTTGAAACTCATTCAACATTAAATTTATACGCGCACGAGAATCGGGGAGGTGTATTGGGTGTGTTTGAATGAGATTTCAGATATGAAATAATCTCGTTTTCTATTTTTTATTTGTGCAGAGTGCGAGACACGGCATGAATAAAATTATTTTGCGTACGTCATCGTACGATAATGAAAGGCATTTGGCTTGGAGAGTAATGTAAATTCATTTTAAGAATTTATCCCGAAACCAACAACAGTTTATTATAATAATAATATTTATTCCCAATAGATTGATAAACCTAATCACAGGGAATACAATTTTTTTAACCAAATCGAAACATAAATTCTTAACAATGAAGTTAAACTGGGGCCGCGGTGGCCCAGTGAGTAGATCACCTGCTTACGGGCCTCGTGGTCGTGGGTTCGAATCCCATCCGGGCCGTGAGGGTGGATGTTTGCCGTCCCTTTCATCATTATAAATGATTATTATACAAATTATCAATTGTGGCAGAATGCCCTAGTTTGCTCCGTCAATTCCCAAAACATCCGCACTTCCTCAACCTTCCTTAAAAAAAAGGTTAAACCAATATAATTTTATCCGAATTCTGGAATGCAAACCGTCAGTGGCGGCTCGTGGAACATGTTGATGGTAGAGCCACTTATACAATATACCTTCCCCCCTCCTTTTTTGAAGAAAGAGAGAACGATTTATCTCTGGGATTCAAATTAACTCCCGTCCGTACAAATGGGATTATATCAAAATTTAAAGATGAGGTGTTTCCACGTGTTGATGAAATCTTAAAGAGGAATGGATTCTGAATAAATTTGCAAAATTTGGCGCTGCTGGCAATTGTTTTACTATTTTTTAAAACGAGTGGGAAAATGCACAACTCGAAAAATTAACTCCGGTCCGTACAAATGGGATTATATCAAAATTTAAGGATGAGGTGTTTCCACGTGTTGATGAAATCTTAAAGAGGAATGGATTCTGAATAAAATTGTAAAATTTGGCGTTGCTGGTAATTGTTTTTCTATTTTTTTTAAACGAGCGGGAAAATGCACAACTCGAAAAATTAACTCCTGTCCGTACAAATGGGATTATATCAAAATTTAAGGATGAGGTGTATCCACGTGTTGATGAAATCTTAAAGAGGAATGGATTCTGAATAAAATTGTAAAATTTGGCGTTGCTGGCAATTGTTTTCTATTTTTTAAACGAGCGGGAAAATGCACAACTCGAAAAATTAACTCCGGTCCGTACAAATGGGATTATATCAAAATTTAAGGATGAGGTGTTTCCACGTGTTGATGAAATCTTAAAGAGGAATGGATTCTGAATAAAATTGTAAAATTTGGCGTTGCTGGTAATTGTTTTTCTATTTTTTTTAAACGAGCGGGAAAATGCACAACTCGAAAAATTAACTCCTGTCCGTACAAATGGGATTATATCAAAATTTAAGGATGAGGTGTATCCACGTGTTGATGAAATCTTAAAGAGGAATGGATTCTGAATAAAATTGTAAAATTTGGCGTTGCTGGCAATTGTTTTCTATTTTTTAAACGAGCGGGAAAATGCACAACTCGAAAAATTAACTCCGGTCCGCACAAGTGGGATTATATCAAAATTTAAGGATGAGGTGTTTCCACGTGTTGATGAAATCTTAAAGAGGAATGGATTCTGAATAAACTTGTAAAATTTGGCGTTGCTGGCAATTGTTTTTCTATTTTTTAAACGAACGGGAAAATGCACAACTCGAAAAATTAACTCCTGTCCGTACAAATGGGATTATATCAAAATTTAAGGATGACGGGTTTCCACGTGTTGATGAAATCTTAAAGAGGAATGGATTCTGAATAAATTTGCAAAATTTGGCGTTGGTGGCAATTGTTTTTCTATTTTTTAAACAACACAACTCGAAAAATTAACTCTGGTCCGTACAAATGGGATTATATCGAAATTTAAGGACGAGACAATATATCCCAACACTTCATTCTTTATTTTTAGCACTCTTAAGAAGCTGATAAACATAAATATTAGCAAGAATATCTCTCGTACGGTATTCTAGCGATATTTTAATTGTTTGTTTTAGGTATTTCAATTATTTCAATAGAGATTTAACATACATTAACATACCTGTAGATGATTTATTAGCAACTTTCCTTATAATTAGATAATCCTGTTTGATTTATAAGTGGCAAACATGCATTAATGATATGCTCCACGGTTTCCACAAGAATCCACGAAGAAAAAGCAAACAATAGAGACATTAATCTAAAATCCATGTAAATTCAGTTGTTACGTTTTTTTTTCAATCCTACCAACAGCATGTCCGGTGTACTTAATCCGCAAAGGTTTCTTCTTTTCAAGTTAATTGCAGCAAGGGAAGTATTTTCTTTGAGTGCGCATTGTTTACGCGCTTCAGTAAATTTCTGCGTAAAATGGATCGTTCAGTTGAATAACCTTAAACACCATTAAGAGCACTTTTGATGCAAACGAAGCATTTTTTTCTTTTCTTCTTTTTGTTGAAAACAAATTGTGTTGCGTATTTAGCCTGAGAAAATGGTGTTTTCCTTATTCGGGTAACACCTTATAAATTACTTAATTCCAATTAAATTTAGACGTTACTATAAGCGGCGTCCGTTTCGCAATTGTTTACTCCCTCGTTAAGATGGAACCTTGAGGGACACCAAATTGAACAATAGGTAAATTCTTCCCACGGGTTGATGTTGACTCATGAAGCTGGAATAATTTTAAAAACGTAATTGTTACTCGAACGAAAGGAAATAGGAGTAGAATTCAAAATTTTGAAAACTTGGTAATTAATTTTTTTTTTCACAATTAAATTTACTGCTTGGTCATCTGCCACTACCGCGTGTTAATTAATAATTAAATAAATAAATTTTAGACAACCTCACTTGTTGCAAATTTTTTGTCTATATGTATATTAGTTTATGCATTCTTTATGAAAATATGCGTTTAGAACAAAATTTTGCAATTTTAATTTAAAAAATCTATATAAATGTCAAAAATCATTCTGCATCGATCACGGAAGTTTCTGTCTCCGTGAAAGTTATCTCTCTCCAGATCCGAATTCCATTCAAATGCGCAAGCTTTATTGTCGGGCCGCCAGAGGCTCACGAAAGTTACGGAGGTGTGTTATTCTTACATAAGTAATTTATGTGATGAGTAATAAAACTGTTATCATAAATATCAGATATGGTCACCACACAACTTTCTTTTATCTAATGAATTTCTCTGGGGTATTCTAACCAAGTACAATTGGTTAGGTTCAGACAAAAATATAATTTCTAAATTATAACAGTAATGATAAACTTTTCATTTACGAGAAAGTATTGTGATCGTGATTTTTTTTCAAAAATTTCCGTTTTCTATCTCAAAAACTACTAAAGCAATTGATATGAAACTTTGAACATACGTCTTATTTGATAATCTCAAGAACTGAAAAGCTTTTGGTAAAATTTCGTACACCGAAAGGGTGTTTACCTTAACTGTTTTTTGTTTTTTACCAATATTTTCTTAAATATGAAAAATATCACAAAAACATTTAAACAAACATTGAAGACAACAAAGAAATGAACATCTTTTGCTTGAAAACATTTTTCATAAAATCATTTTTATTCCAGAAAAAAAATTATTATTATTTTTCTAATTTTTGGTTTATAATTATAAAACGATAATAGTTACAGCAAATTTATATTAATAATAATTGTAGAGAATGCCAAAATGAACAACTTATAAAGAATAAAGTTTTTTCGAAATCTCTTTGGTTTTTGAGTAAACTTGAAGTATAATTTGTCATAATTTTGACGTCTTAAACATCCGATTCTAAAAAACATTCGATTTACATTTAAAATATGATTTAAATTGAAAATCAACCATATAAATGATGATACCATCGGAGAAAGTAACATGATGGCCACATCACCATTTTTTCTGTCTACACGCGAAATATTTTTTTCTAAAGAATGTAATGCTTCTCAAAGCTTATCAACGTTTCCAAAAGTGAAATCTGAAGAATGTTGAAATCATTGTTCAACAGGAGTAGCACCAATTTTTTTTTCTATACGCGAAATATATTTTTTTTCTAAAGAATGTAACGCCGTCATTTAAGTTTGATGACTCGTGCGCAAATTAAAATTCAGAGGGTACCGCCTCGGGGTTACCGTTGCCCGCGATCGTGACACCTCCATAAGGTGTAAGAATATTTAACACAAGGCTCGAATCGATTATGGTCGAGCCCACTTTGTTTACCTTGCACAGTTACGTATTTCAGTTATTCGCGTTCAAATGATCGTTGGAATTGCCGCGGAACGCCGCCGGGTGGGCCGATTACGGACCTGCGAAAAAACCGCTCGAAAGCCGGTCGCGGCGGAAAATGCGTCCACGGCTCTCTTGGGCGGAAATGGTGCAATTGCCATTACCTGTATTTGCATCTTAAACGAGATTGTTTGAGTGAAATGTTGCGCGGAATCGAGTTAGATGTATTCGAATTATGACAACGATGGTATACCACAAGGCTCCGCATGGGTCCGAATCGTACTACTGAATATTTTAACAAAATCGCGTACGACAATTTAATAGCGTGAATTTGTAAGTATTAGGTGAATATTATAGCATTTGGTTTGCGCGTCCAATTGCTGATATATTAGGAAACTAAAATTTTCAAAAATTCACAACTCGCGAAATAAGTGGAGGATTTTCAAAAACTGCACTTACTTTGATAAAGCAATGATTTGCAAATATAGTTTAATTTTTGTAGAATTTAGTCGTCACGTTTTATATTTTTTTTAAATTTTTTGCTCGAGTATTACTCAATTCGAAATCTAAAATTTTCAAAAATTCACAACTCGCGAAATAATCGGTGGATTTTCAAAAACTCTATTTAGTTTGATAAAACGATGATTTGCAAATCCAATTTAATTTTTGTAGAATTTAGTCGTCACGTTTTATATTTTTTTTAAATTTTTTGCTCGAGTATTACACAATTCGAAAACTAAAATTTTCAAAAATTCACAATTCGCGAAATAATTGGTGGATTTTCAAAAACTGCACTTACTTTGATAAAGCAATGATTTGCAAATCTAGTTTAATTTTTGTAGAATTTAGTCGTCACGTTTTATATTTTTTTTAAATTTTTCGCTCGAGTATTACACAATTACAAAACTAAAATTTTTAAAAATTCACAACTCGGGAAATAATTGGTGGATTTTCAAAAACTGCACTTTATTTGATAAAACAATGATTTGCAAATCTAGTTTAATTTTTGTAGAATTTGGTCGACACGTTTTATATTTTTTTTTAATTTTTCGCTCGAGTATTACACAATTCGAAAACTAAAATTTTCAAAAATTCACAACTCGGGAAATAATTGGTGGATTTTCAAAAACTGCACTTAATTTGATAAAACAATGATTTACAATTCTAGTTTAATTTTTGTAGAATTTAGTCGTCACGTTTTATATTTTTTTTTTAATTTTTCGCTCGAGTATTACACAATTCGAAAACTAAAATTTTCAAAAATTCACAATTCCCGAAATAATTGGTGGATTTTTAAAAACTGCACTTAATTTGATAAAACGATGATTTTCAAATGTATTTTAATTTTTGCAGAATTTTGTCGACACGTTTTAATTTTTTTTAAATTTTTTTGCTCGAGGATTACACAATTCGAAAATTAAAATTTTCAAAAATTCACAACTCGTGGATTTTCAAAAACGGTACTTGCAGGCTCGTAGAACATGTTGATGGTAGCGCCACTTATGAAATATAGCCCCCCCCCTCCTTCTCTGAAGAAAAAATAAACGATTTCTTCCCAGACCAAAGTAACTGGCAAAAAGTGTTTTAAAAATTAATTAAAAATTCTTACTGAGCTTTAAACTACTCCTTGGCTCTATATAACGAGCCGCCCCTGGTAAATAGTTAAGAAGTCGAACGTGGTATTTTGCCACGCTGCCAAAATTTTTGGCGCTTTAACAACTTAATATTCAAAAATTTTGGAACACGTTTAGGACTGGAAAAACTGAGTACAGAAACTTGCTTGTTGTTTATTAACATAATGTATAATGCAACAGCAAACAGTTTTTTTACAACTACGAAGATCGCTGACATATTTCAAACTTGACATACCTCCGATAAAAACAAAACATAATCGTTTAGGCGGCAATAACTAGAAGTGCTTGTTCGGAAATATTTCAACCGTGAATCGCATAAAAAGTGGTTTTCGCTAATAATGCAAAAATAATAAACCGTAAAATTAATAGGCAACGACACTAAACCAACAAAGCGCGGAGATTATTTAACTCTTTACATAATCTAAAATGGATTCTGTTTTTTTTTTTATTTTAATTCCGTAACTCAGTATTTTAAAAATATACACCTCCCGTCTTTATAGCTCAGTTACTAATTAAGTTAGGATTTCGATATTTTGTAGAATATATTTGTATCCTGTGATGTATTTCAGGAAAATATTTTTGATTATACAGGGTGTCCCAGAAAAGCGTGACGTCATGATGACATTTTTTTTAAATTACATGCCATTTATTTTATTGCTTATTTGGGTACCTTTTATGGTCGCCTACATACACCTATAATTTTATTGGAATCGATTCAGGGATATCAGCAAAAAAAAATTAAAACTAAAAATAAAACAGTTTAGCACTATTGTTTTAAAAAATGAATAAAAAATAAAAATAGTGCCTTGTTAATAAAATCATACAAGGTACTTATTAAATAAGGTCTGATAGTCCCGTTAACCAAGTTTGATCGATATGAATTATACAGGGTGTCCAAAATTTAGTGTCAAACATTTCAAACTTTAAAGCACTTTATTTTTCTTATTTTAAATTGGAGCCCCTGTATATTTTTATGTCATTCCATGCGGGATTAAAAAACGAACAATTTTCCTAATAACAACCCTGTCCCAATTCCTAACGCATTAAAAGTTATTTGCAGAAAACTCGTTTTATCAACCATTTTACTAAATAAAAATCGAAGGTGGCTTTGAAAAACAATTTATTGACATTAAAATTTAACAAAGTGACAAGAGACTATTTTGACTTTAGTAATGTAAACGTTTAAAGCATTGTTAACTTAAACTCTTTGTACTCAAGAATAATTTTTTTCCATGACAAAATATTATTCTTGAATTCTTGAGAATAAAGAACTTAACACTTTTTGAGCTAGGCCTATGACCAAGGCGACTCTTGCCTGTGTAGCGGGTTGAATTTGCAACCCAAGCGAAAATATTGTGTATTATGAACTGTATGCAACCCATTCTACATGTTTGCGTCTAAAAATAGACGGCCCGCCTATAGGGCACAGTTCACGTCTACAAATAGACGCTCCCGCTCAAAGTGTGTTAACAAACCTACAAGGCTTGAGGATCTTAAGATATTTTACCAAAAGCAGTTCTTTGGAAGAACTCAAGAATAATATTTCTTCATGGAAAATTATTTGAAATTATTGCGATACATCCAACCAGGTATTCCCCAGGGTTCCATATAATTAACACCAATAACCGTTTACGAGTTTATAGTTATACCATCGAGAAGGTCGGATGTCAAAGTAATAAATTCATTTTATTATAGTAATGAGATTTCTCCTTTTCCGCACCGAAAATATTAATTATAAACTCCGCGTCTCCATCAGTTATTGGTAATTAGCAATTTGTTGCACAATTAATTATAAACCCAATAAAGCTGGAAAGGAAACGATGGATTTCCTACTGGAAATCGTTTCCGATGGATTAGCAAATCGAATGGTGAAAACAAAGCGCGTTCTTGACTCTGAGGCCGAGACGGAGGCAAGTCCCACGGCAAAAATGGACAAGAAACGCGCGAACAAAAACAACAAAATCATTGTAAATCCCTCATTGTTTCCCAACGAGTACACGTTTTCACAATGTTTACGGCGTGTGTCTGTCTGTCTCTCCGAGTGGCGAAATTTATTAGCATATTGTTAATTTGTGTTTAAGCTCATTCATTGTGTGCACGTCCTTGGAAACAACGCCAATCTTCAACAGTGAATAGAGTTCTTCACCATCCCCAACCCGGAATGTTTCTTCAAATTTTGGAAGAAGTACAACCAGTACATTTTATTATTTTCCGTTGGCGCATGCACAAACATGTTTTCCAGGTAAAGAAATTACACAATCAAAATAAACTTAAAAAAAAAGTTAACGAACCGAAACCAGGTGTGCGCGGCAGCCTTAGATCTGCATAAATAACCACTTTTACGTTTCAAAACTTGAGACCGCATTTCATAGCGCCATCCTTGAGTTTTTGACGAAAATCAGGAAGCAAACAACTGCATTTACAACCGAAGAAGAAAAAAATCTACGGCACACGGTAGCGACCCACTTTTCCCCGGCAGCCATTTATTATCCTTCTGTGGGTTTATGAAACGTGCCGCTTTGCTGATTATTAGGAATTAAATCGTTATGCCGAGAGAGGAGATTGATTCTGGTCAGGAATTTCGTCGCCGGCTTTCAATCGAGTCGACTTGGGAAAACGGGAAGTAAATTTTGAAATCGAAAACGAATCTGGGTTACGTTCGGTCGTGTGATATGTAAATATCACTCTCGGAGCAAGAAGTCCGATTAACACATTGGCTGCCAACAAGTTTTTTTTGTAAAATGTCAAAAAAGTTTTCTTTGTTTTTCAGTTTTATTTTATAAAATGAGTAAGAATATGCTTATTTCGACAGCGCTAAATAGTAAGTTTAAAGTAGGTACTCGCGGTCAGTCATCGGTGACTGACGCGGCCCCATTGGAATACACAAGTGTCAGTCACCAAAGCGGTCAACGTGTCAAGTAACTTTTGGTTGTAAACAGTAAAAAATATAGGTGTGTCATAATCGCGTGTATTGAAATTTTGACGACGCACAAGTAATAAATAAAAAAAATTAAAAAAAGGCTTATGTTCGAAGTTAAGTATTAATTCCTGTATTAGTTTTTGAGATAGAACGCGTACATACCAATTTTTTTGAGAAAATAAAAGAGCGTTCCAGTAAATGATAAATTTCCAATTAATCAGTCTTGCGAAATGATGTCTATAAGACGACAACCATCCTTCAAATTTGACTCAAAAATAAAAATTCACTCCACCGTACTGTTAAAATCTAAAACACCCAACTCGCACTGATGGAACTGGAAAACTTGTCAAGTGCGGACCGCCAAATCATCTGACCTTTGCCCCGGAGAAAATTAGCGTCCGGCGTAGAGGTCGCAAAAACACATTCTGTTATCAATGCTTATCCACGATGCATTAACGCAGCAACGATTCAAACTTGTGTAGCCTTAGATATAACGGGTGGGCCAAATAGTGGTTTCTTTTTGAAATATATGTTATTTTAATTTTAGAATCAATCAATTTTTTTCTCGAAAACGGCTGAATAGTGCGCCCTATTACTTGCACCTGTTACACTCCTACTCATGACCTACACGTGTGCCAAAGATGGATCAAATCGGTGAGTCACACATCTGATCCTCTCCTTGTCAGTAAATATTAAAATCACCACAGAAACATCTTCAATTTCATAATCCAAGTTGATTGCGATGATGAATCGAAGATTATTTCTGAATCATTCGCGTGGAATTTTTCAAACATTCCGTCACCATCACGTCCCACCTTTGCAAATCTCTGCACTTATTAAGTTTGTTATGCAAATGCTAAACGTGCGTCGGATTGTATGCAAATTAAAAAAATTAACAAAATACTTTCCTTATTTATTCGAGTGAATTAATTCGATTTGGCGGTATAATCACCGGAAGGTGCGGCTCGTTTTTTTCTTATACATTATTTAATTTTTGGAAATGAATGTACCGACTTGATTTTTGTTTAAGAATGTAATTTATGTATGCGGATCTTGGAATACAACACTTAAACTTTGTTATATCTGTTATACAGCGTTTCCCATCGAAAACTGAGCAACATGGCAAGAAATGTTTCAGATTAAAGTTGTAGGGTTCGGAGGGGGACATATGCTGGTGATATTCAAAATGACCTTGGCGTTAATTTTCAAGGTCAAACAAAGGTCAACCTTGATTTTTCAAATGGGACCCCCTATTTTTGATCGCGGGATCGTATTCTACGGGAAAAAATACAAACTTTTTGTAGGAAACGTTTTTGTTAAATTGCTAAGTTTTTTCTGCATTAATTGAAAAGTTTGAATATTGAGGAAACTTAATGCCATCAGACGTCGCGCGGAACACCTGACAGCTCGTCGCGTTGTTCTGCTCCCGCACTTTTGAAGCTAATGCCGAGGGTAATGCATGAATCACATGAGGAAAAAATTCGTGAAAAAGCATTTTCAACAACTGCCAAAATTGACAGATGTTCAAAAGCCAAAAAAGTAAATTTTCAACTGCAAAAAATGACGATTTTCTACTGCCAAAAATGACAATTTTAAACTGCAATATCCAACTGTCAAAAATAATAATTTTCAACTGCTGAAGATGACCATTTGTAACTGCCAAAAATGACTTTTTTCAACTGGCAAAACTCACAATATTCAATTACCAAAAACTACAGGTTTCAACTGTCAAAAATGATGCGTTTTAGCTGCTAACGATGACCTTTTTCAACTGTCAAAAATACTAGTTTTTAGCTGTCAATAATGACAATTTTCAACCTCCAAAATCTACAATTTTGAAATGCAAAAAATGATGATTTTCAGCAATCAAAAACGTTAACTTTAAACTGTCAAAAATGCCAATTTTCAACTGCCAAAAACTACAATTTCCAACCGTTAAAATTAAAAGTTTTCAACTGCTTTGGTGACCATCTGCAACTGGCAAAAATGAGTTTATGTCAAAAAATTAGTTTTTGGCAATTGAAGATTCAATTGTCAAAAACTACAATTTTCAACTGTCAAAAATGATTTTTTTTTTACTGCCAACGATGACCTTTTTTGACAGTTGAATCATCAAAAAATGATGATTTTCAGCAATCAAAAACGTTAACTTTAAACTGTCAAAAATGCCAATTTTCAACTGCCAAAAACTACAATTTCCAACCGTTAAAATTAAAAGTTTTCAACTGCTTTGGTGACCATCTGCAACTGGCAAAAATGAGTTTATGTCAAAAAATGTCAATTTTCAACTGTCAAAAATGATTTTTTTTTTCTGCCAACGATGACCTTTTTCAACTGTCAAAAATAATAATTTTTAGCTACCAATAATAACAATTTTCAACCTCCAAAAATACAATTTTGAAATGCGAAAATTGATGGTTTTCAACAACCAAAAACTTCCATTTTAAACTACCAAAAATCACAATTTTCAACTGCCAAAAACTACAATTTCCAAATAAAAATTTTCAAATACTAACGATGACCATTTTAACTGGCAGAAAATGCAATTTTTAACTACTAACGATCATTTGCAACTGCCGAAAATGACAATTTTAAAATGCCAAAATTTCCAACGGGCAAAAACGTCAATTTTCAACTGTCGAAAACTATAAAAATGACACTGAAAAATCTCACTTTTGACAGTTGAAAATGGTTTGTAATTGAAAATTTACTTTTTTGACTTCTGAAAATTTTTCTCAATATTTGGTAGTTGGAAATGATCAATTTTGGTAGCTGAAAATTGTTATTTTTAATTGCCAACGATGTCCAGAAATAATTATTTTTAGCTACCAAATTGAGAATTTTTAACTGTCAAAAACTACAGTAAGTAGTAAGTAAATTTTCAACTACCAAAAATGACGATTTTCTACTGCCAAAAATGACAATTTTAAACTACAATTTCCAACTGTCAAAAATGATAATTTTCAACTGTTGAAGATGACCATTTGTAACTGCCAAAAATGACTATTTTCAACTGGCAAAACACACAATCTTCAATTACCAAAAACCACAGGTTTCAACTGTCAAAAATTATGCGTTTTAATTGCTAACGATGACCTTTTTCAACTGTCAAAAATAATAGTTTTTGGCTGTCAATAATGACAATTTTCAACCTCCAAAAACTACAATTTTGAAATGCAAAAAATTATCATTTTCAACAATCAAAAACGTCAATTTTAAACTGCCAAATTGACAATGTTCATACGCCAAAAAAGTTAATTTTCATCTACCAAAAATGACGATTTTCTACTGCCAAAAATGATCATTTAAACTGCAATTTCCAACTGTCAAAAATGATCATTTTCAACTACTAAAGATGGCCATTTGTAACTGCCAAAAATGACTATTTTCAACTGGCAAAACTCACAATCTTCAATTGCCAAAAACTGCAGGTTTCAACTGTCAAAAATGATGAGTATTAACTGCAAACGATGACCTTTTTCAAATGTTAAAAATAATAGTTTTTAACAATTTTCAACCTTCAAAAACTACCATTTTGAAATGCAAAAATTGATCATTTTCAGCAATCAAAAATGATATTTTTTTAAATTTATTTCCCGTGTCACAATCTTAACATTACTCATTCTTCGAATATGTTAGAAGTTACAAGATGTCTATTAATTACTGACCAAATACTTTCACCGGGAGTCATTTAGCGTGTGTGTGACATTTGAAACCTGTAGACGAATATTTGCTGCCAGTTATGTTGATTAATACCAGGAATGGCATGTTAATATTTAAATTTATTGAATGTGATTTATTTATATCTTTGTTGAAAGCAATTTATTTTCAATTTTCAACTAGTTATTTCTATATACATACAGGTACATCTTTATTTAGACCAATTTTTAACGATAATTTGTTCGAGTTTACAATCTATATGGGCTATAATTGATAAGAGCTACCCAGACAATTTCTTTTCTTTTCGTTAGTTCTTTGTTGTTTAATTCGCATTTATAATTATTAGAATATAAATAAAGCTGTAAAGTTATTTCAATAAATATATTTAATTGAATTGTACTGCTGACTTTATAGATAGAAAGTTGGTAATATACATATTCAGCTTAATAAATTATATATTTGAGGGGCGCGGTGGCCTAGTGAGTAGAGCTCCTTCTCACGGGCCTAGTGGTCGTGGGTTCGAATCACATCCGTGCGGTCACTTTTTCGGAACGAAGAAGTGGCCGTGCTGGTCTATGGGTGTGTATGTCCTATTCATTATTAAAATGAAATCTCAAAAACTGAATTACCGTTAGTGGCCGAATAGCTAGATGCTTACGCCAATTCCAAATCATCCGCACTTCCTCAACCCGAATTCCCGTCAAAAAAAAAATATATATATATTTGATGTGAAAGTAATTCGCTTAAAATATACATATTGTGGTTATTATTGTGTAGGCGAATATTTTCGTACAATTGCATTTAACATTGTGCAACGAGCTATAAAAGTGTTGTTTAAAAAGGTCAGTGAAACGAGAAAAGGTTTAATATGTAATCGTCAAAACTTGTTTTGGTTAACGCAGGTACAATTGTCGTGACCTTTTCTTACAAAAAAAAAACTAATTTATGAACAAGGTTAATCAATAACAATCACTTCCTCTTCCTTCGTAGTATTTGTTTTAATTAAATACATTTATTATTAAATACATAATATATGAAAAATATCATTTAATCATTTCCTTTCCTTTAGCTTCGTAGTTTTTTTTTTATCAATATTTGTATTATATGAAAATTGTCATTTTGCAGCCACTTAATCGTTTTCGTTCCTTCTGTATTTATTACTTAATTCTTCGCCTGTGTTTTCGCCGGTTCTTCTTATTTTTCTGCACCTTATTCTCCAGTTTTTTTTTGCATAGCAATCTTCCAAATTATGATTTTGTGTTTAAATTTTGAAGAGGAAAGTAAATGGTACATTAAAGAACGAGTTTAATAAGTGGAGCTTTATCACGCGCGTCCAAGTATGGAACACGAATCGCTTGCGGCGAGTGCGATGATAGCTAATTTTAGTACAAGTGAGCAAAGTGCATCATTTAATCACGAGTCTGAAAGTTGGGCGCCCAGTATAATATAAAATCTACAACTATAGCCTATTCGGTGAAATCTGGCGGCCGAGGTCGTCCTCCCTGAGGATCGACGCACCCTTGAAGAAAAGGTATTGGTGGTTCGTCTAATTGCATCCCATACATTTATTACTGTCCTTCGCTCCTATTGGTATACGCTTTTTACACCAGTACTTCTCAACAAAGATTGGTTTGAGATAAAAAAATATTACGTCCCTTACTTACCGAGCGCCGACCCTCTTTTACAACCACAGCCGCCAGATTCCGGAGAACGGGCTATATACACCGGTGGTGATAGACAAAAAAACAAAACAAGAAAAAACCTCTAGTATAAATAATACCTATTATTAACCCCCAATACCAAATTTGCAATTCATTGACATTTCTTTTTGTATAGGCAGAACCAATTAAATTTCAAACCATTTGTTTTCCATCTAGGGAATGCTTCACTGAATCTTTCTCGCAAAGCCATCCATCATCGTAACATAATTGGCCCTAATTTAGGTGCGCGAATTAAAACCCGCCTCACTGGTACCAACACAATGACACGCTCGAAATCAGCCAGACGGTTTTGTTTATTCGTTTATGCAATGATTCCATAAAAAAAAGAAACATTACGGTTACACAACTACCGCAAAAAAATTATACGCCAGCGCAGAGAAGTCATCACGTTTTTCAGATTACCCAAGTTTACTTAAGTGCACAACAATGAAATTAAATCGTTACTTCGTGTAATAAATACATTTTCATATAAATCCTCCCTTGTATCAAAATGTATTTATTACATGAAGTAACGACAGCTTATTTAATATTCAGGTGGAAGTTTGTAATACATAATTTTTAAGAGTCTGTCAAGTTGGCACCCCAATGAAAAGTTCTGACAGTTTTCTCAATTCCTTTTGATGTATCTAGAAGTACTGTCAACTTTTATAAAAGAGTTCTGTAAAATTGGGCTGTAGTTCTGATTGTTCTGAATAGAGTTCTCAATTCCTTTTGATGTATCTAGAAGTACTACCAACTTTTAAAAAAGAGTTCTGTAAAATTGGGCCGTCAGGAATTTTTTGAAAAATGGGGTGGCAACTTGACACCGCACCCCGACATTGTTATCGAATAGTTCTGAACTAGTTTTACGATGTATTTGGATTAGTACTATAGTTCCTGTCACTTTTAAAAAAGAGTTCTGTTGAATTTCCAGAGATCAAAAATTGGAAAAAAAAGTTGGAAATTCGAAATATTCAAATTTATATTACTCACTTAATATTGGTCGAATCTAAATATTTCATAACAACTATGGATAGAACTCACAAAGAATTGCAATACCACCAATCAGAATTATCCGGAACTATCAAAAATATATTTTTTTTGTAAGTCGCAAAGAAAAAAAAAATGAGAGTTCTCCGAGTTCTAAGTTAATTTTCTATTTCTACTTATTGAGTACAATCATTCTTTCTTATAAACAAATTCAATACAATCACGATTTATGGCATTTTTTAATAAATTTAAAATTCGATAATAGAAAATTTAATTTTGAAAATACCCATTTCCTGTCATTTATTTAATCGCAATTTGCCATTAGAGTTTTCGTTAGAACTCCTTGAGTACAACCTATAAGTCTAATCAGAACTCCCAGAACTATTTTAAAAAAATCAACATTTTGAAAAAAATTCTGTCCGAAAAGAAAAAAAAAATTGAGAGTTCTATCTGTTCTGACTTAATTTTCTATTTCTGCTCATTGAGTACAATAATTCTTTCTCATAAACAAATTCGATGCAATCACGATTTATGGCATTTTTTAATAAATTTAAAATTCGATAATAGAAAATTTAATTTTGAAAATACCAATTTCCTGTCATTTAATCGCAATTTGCCATTAGAGTTTTCGTTAGAACTCCTTGAGTACAACCCAGAAGTCAAATCGGAACTTCCAGAACTATTAACAAAAAATCAACATTTTGAAAAAAATTCTGTCCGAAAAAAAAAAATTGAGAGTTCTAGGAGTTCTGAGTTAATTTTCTATTTCTACTTATTGAGTACAATAATTCTTTCTTATAAACAAATTCGATACAATCACGATTTATGGCATTTTTAAATAAATTTAAAATTCGATAATAAAAAATTTAATTTTGAAAATATCCATTTCATGTCATTTAATCGCAATTTGCCATTAGAGTTTTCGTTAGAACTCCTTGAGTACAACCCATAAGTCTAATCGGAACTCCCAGAACTATTAAAAAAAATCAATATTTTGAAAAAATTCTAAATCGGAAAAGAAAAAAAAAGAGAGTTCTAGGAGTTCTGAGTTAATTTTCTATTTCTACTCATTGAGTACAATAATTCTTTCTTATAAACAAATTCGATGGAATCACGATTTATGGCATTTTTAAATAAATTTAAAATTCGATAATAGAAAATTTAATTTTGAAAATACCCATTTTCTGTTATTTAATCGCAAAAGAAAAAAAAATTGAGAGTTCTATGTGTTCTGAGTTAATTTTCTATTTCTACTCATTGAGTACAATAATTCTTTCTTATAAACAAATTCGATGCAATGACGATTTATGGCATTTTTAAAAAAATTTAAAATTCGATAATAGAAAATTAAATTTTGAAAATACCCATTTCCTGTCATTTAATCGCAATTTGCCATTAGAGTTTTCGTTAGAACTCCTTGAGTACAACCCATACTTTAAATCAGAACTCCCAGAACTATTAAAAAAAATCCGAAAAGAACAAAAAATTGAAAGTTCTAAGAATTCTGTATGTGATATGTCGCTGAAAGACTTCATGTTCAATGTCCGATTAAGCAGAGCCTAACAAATACAATCACTACTACTTATATATTTTTGGTTTGATTCTCATTGATCACTTGATGAAACATGATTGAATATTTGTATTATTATTTAAAAAAAAAATTAAAGTGAAACAAAATATTTAAAAATAAACTTAAAATACTGAACATTATTATTAATTAAATGGTGCACATATTGTTCCTCTACAATTAATTAGTTTTCTCACTTAACTCGTGGTGAAAAATTTCTGTATTATATTGATTGATTGAAACACATGGTTTTGTTTCATTGTTTTTATTATTTTTCTCTCTCAGGAGAACTAAACTAAACCAAGTGTTTTAATCACTGACGGTTCGCGGGGTTTTTTCTGGTACGGCCGAGGGAACAAGGGTGGCAATACAGATAGGTAGGGTCAGTTGCAGAGACGGCTGGCTGCGTGACCCCACCTCTTGTTCCTCGGCCGTACCAGAAATAACCCCGCGAACCGTCACTGGTTTTAATCAATCAATATATTGTTCCTCTATTCCAATTTGTTTTTTATCGTTAATTTAATATTATTTTGATATTAGATCGGTGAAAGGAATTTTCGAAGAGGCGAAGGAAAGTGTCGTTAATTTCAGCGTGAGAATTTGAAGACACCAACGACCATGGGATCTTCTTTTTGTTTCCAGATTTAAATACGGGCGAAATTAAACAGAGATTAGCCTGTCGAAGATAAAATCTTCTTTTTGGATACGAAATTTTTGGAAGTTCCCACTGGTGTATGATTCTTTATTGCATAATTTTGTATTATTGTGTTAAACGATTCTCATGGAGATTAGTACTGACCAATTGGATTTTAATAGTAGATTACATATGAAGGGAAAGAAATTGCGTGTTTTTTTTCCAAGGTGCAAAATTTGTATACAACGCAACTTATAATAAATAATGGAAACTCGTAGAGACAAAAATATTTACTTCCCACCCTAGGGTGGGAAATGATTATTTTTCTCACGAAACAACGAAACGGCTGATTTCTACAGCTAAAAACTAGTATTTCTCTCCAGACAAATGTATTACTAAAATTTAAAATCTGTGCAATTGTAACCCTCAATCATTTTGGTAGTTTCAATGTGATAGCCTTAAGAGATAATAAACGGATATTAATCTAACAAAGAGATTTTTTACTACCAAGTAGTCGAGGATTTGAAACATTCAGAGTTTTATTTGGTGGAATTAATATTTACTTCAAATTACTATTGACTTTGCATGTTATGAAATGCAAGACGAAAAAACTATTTAAATGTCAATGTTATTTTGTTAGCTTTGATAGATAGCTGTAGTCTTTATCAGACCTTAATAAAGCGAGAAATATTTTATTTGAGTACAACTCGATTTGATTCGTTATGCATTTATTTTCAGATTACGTATCTCATAGCGTTTGCTTTTGAGTTGCTGTGGATTCTGGAGTCAGCAGTGGCCTTACCTACAGCGGCCATCCTACTATGCGCAGGTTACTTCACCTTGGCTCTATTTGCGGCGATGCTGATTCACGGATTGGCAACAGTGAGTATTGTCACCATAAGGAAATGAATGCATCACGCGTGATTTATGCAAAAATGTTGAGATGTTACATGCATTTCCTTAATTTTCATTCAACGTTTCATCATAAGCCTATCTACAGATTTTTACTAGAGTAGAAGATTTATCAAAATGGTTGATAGAGGAACCAAAAAAAAAATTATTATAAGTGCAATTTATTGAAAAGTTCCTGAAGATTTATAAATTAAAGCGCTAGTAGGCAAAGCCGAAAAATTTTGTTTGATTTTTGTTTCCATAGTAGTAAGCCACAAAATTTTGTTTCATTGAAGTACACCTTCTTTTTCATCAGAAGAAATTGATTGGCGTCAAAAAATTTCAGCTATCTTCAATAGTAAAAAAAATAGCGTATCACCATGAACATTTTCAAAATAAATCGATTTTTCAGACTTTGATCGGCCGTAGCGGCTAAACGAAAACTCCAAATTGAACACGGTTTGCAAATCTGAGCTCCACGTACATCAATTAGTCGGATTAGAGATTTTTAATTTTTGACGAAAACATGAAAAAATACACGAGTAAACCCCTTGGAACTTTTGTTGAAAAATGCAACTTTCTTAATAATCATCGTAGACTATTGAAGTATACCTTCTTTTTCATCAGAAAAGCGAGGGAAATTGATTGCCGTTAAAACAATTCAGCTATCTTCAATAGCAAAAAAATTAGCTGGTCACCATAAACTTTTTAGAAGATTTAAAAAAATAATTGATTTTTCAGACTTTGATCGGCCTTAGCGCCTAAACGAAAACCCCAAATTGAACGCGGTTTGCAAATCTGTGCTCCTCGTGTGTAAATTAGTCGGATTTAATTAAAATTGGCGATTTTAAATTTTTGACGAAAACCTGAAAAACTACCCAAGGGTCCCCCCTTCTTACTTTTTCTCAAAAATTGGCTTTGAAACAATTTCCTGAAAAAACCACTGGTTCGATTCCGGGTTTCTACACATCACTGGGAAGATCCCTTCAAGACGCCTCGGAAAATGTACTTTCGCAAGAACAAATATCAATTTGAAGCCCGTGACGCTTCAGCAAAGAAAACTCGAAAATGGAAAAAATCGAAAAAATCAACTTTTTTAATAATCATCGTAGACCATTGAAGTTACCTTGTTTTTCATCAGAAAAACGAGAGAAATTGATTGGGGTCAAAAAATTTCCGCTATCTTCAATAACAAAAAAATTAGCGTGTCACCATGAACATTAAAAGAAATCGTTTTTTCAGACGACCGTAGCGGCTAAACGAAAACTCCAAACTGTACGCGGTTTTCAAATTTGTGCTCCTCGTGTGCAAATTAGTCGGATCATTTAAAAGTTTAATTTTTTGATATTTGGGTTAAAAAAATGAAAAACATTTATTACAAGCAGCAAACTTTCTAAAGTAACTTTAAATAGATGATAATTTGTGATTCCGTAAAAAAATTAAATATTCCCTCTCTCAATTACTAAATAATCGTAATTAAACGTAATTGTGTTCATTTCGAAATTACATTTTTTTTTTAATTCGGTTAAAAAAATTGAAAAATCTTACCAACAAGCATGAAATTTTTCAAAATTGCTTAGAATAAACGTTACTACATAGTTTAATAAAAAACCCAAAATATCCCTTCCCTTAATAACTACAAGATAATCCCAATGAAACACCCGTGTTAATTTTTAAGTTACATTTATTGAAATTCGGGTAAAAAAAAAAGAAAAACATTTGCTATAAGGGTAAAACTTTTTAAAATTATTCAAATAGATGCTACTACGTGATTACATTAAAATCCTAAAATATCCCATTCCTAAATTACAAGATAATCCCACTTTAACGCACTCTTGTTCATTCTAAATACATTTTTTTTTAATTCGTCTAATAGAATTAAAAAAAAAACAATTGCTATAAGGGTAACACTTTCCAAAATTATTCAAATAGATGGTACTACGTGATTTCATAAAAAAAAAAAAAAAATTGAAAAAAAAAATGAAAACGAAAATCTTCAAAAATCCAAATCTCTATTGAAAATTGTTGAATTTTTAAAAGCCAAATTAATTTTGAATAATCAATACTTTGGCCATTGGGGATGATTTTTTATGGAATTTTGCCTGCACGTTTTATATTTTTTTCTGCGATGTTTTTGTTCAAGTGCTCAAAAAAATAGAACTAAAATTTTCAAAAATCCATATCTCTATTGAAAACTGTTAAATTTACAAAAACCAAATTGATTTTAAATAAGCGGTACTTTGGCAATTGAGGATAATTTTTTATGGAATTTTTCCTGCAAGTTTTATATTTTTTTCTGCGATGTTTTTGTCCAAGAGCTCAAAAAATTAAAATTAAAATTTCAAAAATCTATATCTCCATTGAAAATTAATGAATTTTCAAAAACCAAATTGATTTTGAATAAACGATACTTTGGCCATTAAGGATGATATTTTGTGGAATTTTGCCTACTCGTTTTATATTTATTCTGCGATGTTTTTGTTCAAGTGCTCAAAAAAATAGAAATAAAATTTTCAAAAATCCACATCTCTATTAAAAATTGTTGAATTTTCAAAAACCAAATTGATTTTGAATAAGCGATACCTTGGCCATCGAGGATGATTTTTTATGGAATTTTTCCTGCACGTTTTATATTTTTTTCTGCGATGTTTTTATTCAAGTGCTCAAAATATTAAAAATAAAATTTTCAAAAATCCACATCTCTATTGAAAATTGTTGGATTTTCAAAAACCAAATTAATTTTGAATAAGCGATACCTTGGCCATTGAGGATGATTTTTTATGGAATTTTTCTTGCACGTTTTATATTTTTTCTGTGATGTTTTTATTCAAGTGCTCAAAATATTAAAAATAAAATTTTCAAAAATCCACATCTCTATTAAAAATTGTTGAATTTTCAAAAACCAAATTAATCTTGAATAAGCGATACCTTGGCCATCGAGGATGATTTTTTATGGAATTTTTCCTGCATGTTTTATATTTTTTTCTGCGATGTTTTTATTCAAGTGCTCGAAATATTAAAAATAAAATTTTCAAAAATCCACATCTCTATTAAAAATTGTTGAATTTTCAAAAACCAAATTAATTTTGAATAAGCGATACCTTGGCCATCGAGGATGATTTTTTATGGAATTTTTCCTGCACGTTTTATATTTTTTCCAAGAGCTCAAAAAATTAAAACTAAAATTTCAAAAATCCACATCTCTATTAAAGATTGTTGAATTTTCAAAAACCAAATTAATTTTGAATAAGCAATACCTTGGCCATCGAGGATGATTTTTTATGGAATTTTGCCTGCACGTTTTATATTTATTCTGCGATGTTTTTATTCAAGTGCTCAAAATATTAAAAATAAAATTTTCAAAAATCCACATCTTTATTAAAAATTGTTGAATTTTCAAAAACCAAATTAATTTTGAATAAGCTATACCTTGGCCATCGAGGATGATTTTTTATGGAATTTTGCCTGCACGTTTTATATTTTTTTCTGCTATGTTTTTATTCAAGTGCTCAAAAAATAACAACTAAAATTTTCAAAAATCCACATCTCTATTGAAAATTGTTGAATTTACAAAAACCAAATTGATTTTGAATTAGCGATACTTTGGCCATTGAGGATGATTTTTTATGGAATTTTGCCTGCACGTTTTATATTTATTCTGCTCAAAATATTAAATCCAAGATCAGTTTTATCCCTCTCTAATTGCTATTCTTAGGGTTAGATTGGTATTTGCCTCATTCTATTAATTAATTTAAACTTTGATTTTTATTCTACAACTGTTCTTTAAAGATTTACATCATTTGTGTGGATTAATTAAAATATATAACAATAATTACGCGAATAGCATTAAAAAAATTAACAAACAAGGAAATGCGTGCATGTAATACTATTAAAATACGCTATAAAATTGTAATGAAAAACAGTAATCCGTTAAACGCCTGTCATTAATTCTAATGCAATTTGCCCAGTAAAGCATAATTAATTAGTTCAACTTGTTCATTTTCGATTCAATTAATTAAGAAATAATGAAGATTTAATTCAACTGGAACAGTAAATACAGCAAGCGCCATTTTACGTAGGCACAGCAATCGTGATTATTGCATTTTTACTTTCTCCGTTACGAACGTTCGAGAAAATTGAAATATTGGGGAGTTATAAATATGTAAATCACAACATTTCTATGGAATTATCTATTATTATTCAGTCCATACTCAACTGCAGCATTTTTTTTATGGGCACAGGCACACGCATACCTCTGACTTCCCGTTCGCAAATAAGCAAAATTATTATTGTAAATGAGAGTGGAATGCATTCACTCTCGTTAAAAGTACAACAAATCACGCAAAACGACGCTCCGCATGTATATTCGCGTGTGTAACCCAGACTAAACACAATATCATAATATTCACTAACCTTTAGATGCCCTCTTCGTATTTACCACGATCCTCCATCTTGTTGCGGATCACCTCGCCGCTGATTTTCACCATTAACACCACCCTGGTAATTCGCTGCACTAACTGTCATGAATAAAACAATAACAATCCCGAAATTTACTTGCACGGCACATTTTTTAATTAAACGACGCGATTTATTTATTTGCACAACACGGCGACACGAAGGAACGTGTCCGTGCTCCGTGTAAACAACGGCGAGTGACGTCACCGGCGCAAGCGCGCTTGGGTTAAGGCTGATGGGAATAATAGATGGAGCTGTTGTCATGCAGCGAACGAAATTGTAAAATGTTTCTTATGGCGTAAACAACTCACGAGCGCTTGCGTCGCTTATGAACGACTACGTATATCGTTTTAAGTGCAAATGAATTCATGTTTAAAAAAAAATTATTACAATGTTTGAAGTAGTGTTGGTTACCAAAACTTTATAAAAAAAATTGACTAATGTCTTTTAGGTCATTTAACAGAATTAAAAATTACAATGTTTGTAGTAGTGTTAGTTACCAAAACTTTATAAAAAAATTGACTAATGTCTACCAGGCCATTTAGCAGTAAAATCAGAATATCTTACATTTAGTAAATTACGATACATTTGGTTTTAGAAATATAGCTTAACTTTAATTATTTGACATGTTAGTAAAGTAAAAAATGAATCAAGATAAAAATCATCAAGTAACTATACGGTATGCATTTTGAAAGTTTGATTGCTGGTAGTCAGTGACGGTTGGCGGGGTTTTTTCTGGTACGGCCGAGGTAACAAGATAGGTAGGGTCAGTTGCAGAGACGGCTGGCTGCGTGACCGCACCTATCTTGTTCCTCGACCGTACCAGAAAAAACACCGCGAACCGTCACTGCTGGTAGTTCATGGGAAAGATCATTTTTGAAGGATCATGTAACCATCAACAGGCAAAACACAACCGTCTTGAATATTATACAAGATTCATTTCATAAACTACTTCCCGACTTTAATTAAAAGAAAGCAGCGAGAAGTATGGAAATTATACATTTGCGGCCGCGCTTCTATTATACTTTCTTAATTTCACACTGCAACTTTAATTAACCGGGAATTAGAAGAAACGAGGCGATCTGCAAATAAATACTTAACGCCGAAGGTGCAATTACGAAAACAATCGGTTCGGATAAATTGATGTAATTAGTGTTGCATTCGTGTTGCAATATTGCAACTAGACGAAGAGAAAACATGGAATTACGAGAGTCGGGGCTGAATTTGTTGTTGTTATTAAAAACTTTTACTTGTTTAGTTATTCGTACCTACAATTATTGAAGAAATTATGTACGTATGTATGGTTGCCTAAAATTAACGCCTAAACATTAAACTTCTCAGGCCATTACGCGTGAGCGAGTACAATGATGTATAGATTTTTTAATACAATTATCAAATAAGTTTCAAGCCAGCCAAAACAGTTATTATACAGCGAAGAAAGGTTTAAGAGCTACAAATTACAAGTATGTATGTAAGGTTGCCTAATATTATCGCTTAAACATTCTCAGGCGTTGAGTATGAGTGAGTACGATGATGTATGGGATTTTTTTAGCCCACACTCTTAACAAAATTATGTAATCAGTTTTAAGTCAGTCAAAGCAATTGTTGTATAGCGAAGAAAGATTTAAGAGCTACAAATTACAAGTATGTATATACGGTTGCCTAAAATTATCACTTAAACATTCTCAGGCGTTGAGTATGAGTGAGTACGATGATGTATGGATTTTCTTCCCACACTGTTAACAAAATTATCCAATCAGTTTCAAGTCAGTCAAAGCAGCTGTTATACAGGGGAAGAAAAGTTTAAGAACTACAAATTGCATAATTCACAAGATCTACCAGAAAGAGAAAGAGGCTGGTGGGATAAGAGTGCAAAATCTGCCCCCGCAAGTATTACGTTCTAATTAATGATATAAGTTAGTTTTCATGAAACCAAATTTTAACCTCGAAATTCAATTTTTATGGAAGATATGGAGGGGGAAAGAAAAATAAAAAAATATATTTTTCTCAAAAAAGGCTGAAACGATTTCATTAAAAAAAGTATATGTTTATGACTAACAATGAGACTATTTTCTAGAAAATTAAAAAAAAGTGATTTTTTTTTATTTTTCTTTTTTTTTGAGGTAATGTTCTAGAGTGACACCAATCATTATTCACATGCATATTCCTCAAAGTGTGTCTTTCAACATATATTTTTGCCATTTTTTGGAATGGTGCTACATAGTGAAAAAAAAATAAATAAAAAAAATAAAAATCGTGCATTTTTTTCACAATTTTTTTTTATTTGAGGTAATGTTCTATCAATGAGATTATTTTCTAGAAGACTCAAAAAATTCCGACAAAAATTTTAGGTGATTTTTTTTTCATTTTTCGATTTTTTTTTGAGGTAATGTTCTATAGTGACACCAACCATTTTTCACATATATATATTCCTCAAAGTGTGCCTTTCAACATATATTTTTGCCATTTTTTTGGAATGGTGCTACATAGTGAAAAAAAAAATATAAAAAAATTTAAATCGTGTATTTTTTAAATTTTTTGTTTTGTTTGAGGTAATGTTCTATAGTGACACCAACATTTAAAAAAGTATATGTTTATAACTATCAATGGGACTATTTTTTTGAAAAATTAAAAAAAAAATCCGACAAAAATTTTAGTTAATTTTTTTTTTTTAATTTTTCGATTTTTTTTTAGGTAATGTTCTATAGTGGCACCGACCATTTTTCACATATATATTCCTCAAAGTGTGCCTTTCAATATATATTTTTGCCATTTTTTTTGGAATGGTGCTACATAGTGAAAAAAAAAATAAATAAAAATCGTGTATTTTGTTCACATTTTTTTTTGTTTGAGGTAATGTTCTATAGTGACACAAAAATTAAAAAAAGTATATGTTTATAACTATCAATAAGACTATTTTCTAGAAGACTCAAAAAAAAATTCCGACAAAAATTTTAGGTGATTTTTTTTTCATTTTTCGATTTTTTTTGTTCTATAGTAACACCAACCATTTTTCACAAATATATTCCTCAAAGTGTGCCTTTCAACATATATTTTTCCCATTTTTTTTGAATGGTGCTACATAGTGAAAAAAAATAAATTTAAAAAAATCAAAATCGTGAATTTTTTTTACAATATATGGAGGGAAAAAGAAAAATACATACATAAATTTTTCTCAAAAAAGGCTGAAACGATTTCATTAAAAAAAGTATATGTTTATAACTAAAAATGAGACTATTTTCTGGAAAAATAAATAAAAAAAATTCCGAGAAAAATTTTAGTTAATTTTTCGTTTTTTTTTTTTGAGGTAATGTTCTATAGTGACACCAACATTTAAAAAAAGTATATGTTTATAACTATTAATAAGACTTTTCTAGAAAAAAAAAATCCGACAAGAATTTTAGGTGATTTTTTGTTTTTTTTCGATTTGTTTTTGAGGTAATGTTCTAAATTGACACCAACATTTAAAAAAAAGTATATGTTTATAACTATTAATGAGACTTTTATAGAAAAAAAAAATTCGACAAAAATTTCAGGTGATTTTTTTTTTATTTTTCGATTTCTTTTTTAAGGTAATGTTCTATAGTGGCACCAACCATTTTTCACATATTTATTCCTCAAAGTGTGTCTTTCAACATATATTTTTGCCATGTTTTTGGAATACATAGTGAAAAAAAAAATTAATTAAAAAAAAACTAAACCGTGTATTTTTTTCACAATATGTGGAGGGGGAAAGAAAAATAAAAAAATATATTTTTCTCAAAAAAAGGCTGAAACGATTTCATTAAAAAAAGTGAGACTATTTTCTAGAAAAATAAAAAAAAATTCCGACAAAAATTTTGGGTGATTTTTTTTTTAAATTTTTCTATTTTTTTTTTGAGGAGTTGTTCTATAGTAACACCAACATTTAAAAAAAGTATATGTTTATAACCATCAATGAGACTATTTTCTAGAAAAATAAAAAAAAAATTTAGGCGATTTTTTTTTTAATTTTTCTATTTTTTTTTAACTTCTATTTTCAGAAAAATACGCTGTGCCTTATAGCCTGGATGTTTGCCGTAACCGTGCTTACCTTCCCAGAAGCTGGAATGGTCATTTATATGAGTATTCAGTATTGGGTAAGCATTTTTGTGTTATGTTCTTATTTCAAACTTTATTCATACATTTGCACGAGATTTAAAGGAAAATTTTACAGCCTGTTCATTATACCGTGATAAATTTGTCGTAAACTCAGTGATGCGTCAAAATAGGCAGCGATTATTGCGTAAGAAATGCAGTGTCGCCCGAAGAGAATTTATCTAGTGCACAATTGTAATCATTAACAGGAAATAATTTAGGCAAAAACGAACGCCACTGCCAGGTAAGAATGACTACCCGTATGATCGTAAATTTATCACGGTATAACGAACATACTGTAAATGATGTGTTCCTCTAAATCAAGAAATTAAGATTTAAAAATGCAGAGAGATTATTTTTCGCTTCATGTAAAATGACAATGAATCAGTGACGGTTCGCGGAGTTTTTTCTGGTACGGCCAAGGAAGATAGGTAGGGTCAGTTGCAGAGACGACTGGCTGCGTGACCGCACCTATCTGTATTACCACCTCTTGTTCCTCGGCCGTACCAGAAAAAACCCCGCGAACCGTCACTGCAATGAATAATCACCGAACGTACTTATTGGAATAAAAAAATGATAGATGGCGCTGACAATATTCTAGATATAGTTTTATATAATAGTCGTCCTACATACTACCGTGGACAAAAAAATGACACCCCTAATTTGTCATGTGTCCGTTATTTCTTATTTTTTAGTGTTGTGAATTTGACTTATGTAACCTTAATATTTGACAGTGACAGTTATAACTAGCAATACAGTAAATCTAAAAAGGTATTGCCTCCCAACATGCTTTTATTTTGTGCCAGAGCTTAGATTGACATTTGCCGGTTTGTCAAATGAAAAGTCATATTTACATTAGTAAAATTAGGGGTGTCATTTTTTTGTCCACGGTAGTATAGAACTGTAGGCATGTCTACAAAACACTTCGATTAATGCCCTTAAATATTCGTGGGACATAGCTTTTAGTAAAGGTGCATTACGTGAGCCGAATTTGCTCTACATCAGTGGCGACTCGTGAGGGCGCTTCCTTTTTAAAAGTAAGTTGTTATAACAGCGGCAGCTCGTGGATGTTCGGCGAGGAGGCTACTTAAGAAAATGTGACCAAAACAGCAACGAAATGTTTGCTTTCTTCATAAGAGTAAGTAGTACCTCACGAGGGGCATCTCTGTCTTAGCCTCCTCTGCGGAAATCCTCGAGCCGCCGCTGTGTTATAACATCTCTACTAAAGGTGGTTTTACATTGTATGATTTATCACATGATTTTGTCATAGCCACAAATTTTATGTTCACACTGTATGATTTACATCAGGCCAAGTTTTTTTTTTTATATTAGTTTTAAGTTAATTATTAAGCCGTACATTGTTTTCTGTTATGTTTTTATTATATTTTTTATTTATTTAATTTCATACAGCAATCTCTATTATTTACATAATACATATGTAATAAAGTTGTAAAAAGGTGAATCCGTCAAATAAATTAAATTAAATTAAATTTATCATACAGAACTAGTCATGAGGAAAATCTTATCGAATCACAGCCTGATTTTGGGAATAGAACAGCGCCTATTCGTTTTTCATGATTACCGATAATGTCAAGGAACTACATTATCGACGGAGTAGAGAATGACTGGAATCGCAACAATTCGTTCACAATCTCGTCGCAGAAAACATTGATGTGCCCAAAGCCTTCTTTTCCTATAATTTTTTTCTACTAGACATAATTCTTTTCGGCGTAATATTACCAAGACACATTGCAATGGCCCTCAGACGTGATTATTCCTTAATCATTGCTTAATATCGTATATATTCCCACTTTACTCAAAGCATAAACTACAAAGAGTAAACATAACCTAACTGTTTATCATCGTGCCACGCGCAGAAATCACACGCATTCACAAAACGTTCTCATTCAGTGTAAACTCAATTTCGCAAAAATCATAAGCTAAGCCGTCTGTGTGATTTTATACGTGACAAAATCATATGATAAATCATACAATGTAAAGGCACCTTATAAAGCTCACGAACCGCCAATGCTGCGCATACGCCCTCTACGAACAAACCATCACAACTTCATCATTAACTCCAAAAAATATTTGTTTCAGAGGATAGAATCTCTGTACGGAGTGACAGAGTTGGCTTCTTGGTTCGCTAGGATACTAGCGAACGTCATAGAAATAATCATAGTACAATCTTTATACGCCGCGTGGAAGGAGGAGGAGATGGTGGCGAAAAGGCTGCGGGACCTGAGCCTGACGGCGGTCACGATACCGAGAGAAACTAGTCTGAACCCGTTGAATAGTCAGTATTATCAAAACAACGGGTACCAAACCTCCGTGGAGCACTTAAATATTCTAGGTTTAAAAAGGTACGTCGATAATGGTCGAAACGTTAGCGCGAGAAAACGAAAGAACTTTTGCTTCCAGGGCCACCTCGACACCGCACATCTGGCCCAGTGCCGTTCCGAACAATTTCCCGTTCGACGGGTACCAGTTCTGTTCGACTCAGAGCGAATTCAACGCGAGCATCTTCATGCCGAAGTTCATCAATGAGATTCCAATAGAACCAGGTTTGTAATAGTAATTAAGGTACTCATAACGCCCTAGGTCGACGGTGTACAGCCCGAGGGATGTAGAGTACGTTTGAATAGAGAAGAGCCCAAGGTTGCGCGAAATTTCAACGGTCGCCTGTGCCAGTGGCGTGCGCAATTCAAGTAAATATATTTGGGAGGGCAGAAAATAATACGTGAAGATCCCAATATAGGTGCCGCCTTTAAAAGCTTCTATATTGCTTCGTATTCCATAAACTCTGCAGAGATAATTTCACGAGATTGAGAGTGAATTACTAGTCCACGTGGTTGGGGAACCAACAAACACTTCCTTTCGGCGGCCATCGGAATGCAGCGATAAATGATTTAATAAAAAGTGAAACAACCAATATAAACCACTATCGTACAGTCCACTAACTCGTAAGTTCTGAAAAGAACTGATTTTTATAAACACAAGAAAAACTAATCAAAGCAAAACAACGAACAATAAAAATTAGAATGACACTCGGAACTCGGAAGCAACTACGCTAATGAAACACTGCCACACCCTATTGTGCATAATAGACTCGGCTAAACGGCTAAAAATCAGTTTTGTTCGTGCGCAAGGTTCTTCTCTATTCAAACGTACTCTACGTCGACCGTGGGCGTTTTGCTCATAACGCCCGTGGTGCCTTCAACGTTGTATATCATACTTGTAGTTTAAATTTATCGAAGATTTTCTTATATTATTTTCTGACAGATTGTCGCGTCGAAAGCCGTGCCGCGCAGATGTCTACGGCGTTCGCACGCTTGATTTGCGTTTGGCGAATTGTTGACATCTGCTGCTGGTCGGGTTTTCTGCGTCGGAACAAAGATAGCGGACGCCCTAGAGCGTTATTTGTCATTTAATTACGTTGCTTCCATGTCATTATGATTTCAATAATAAACAAGTAAGACATAAAAGTTATAACCTTCAACAGTTAAACGTCTATATAATATATCTATCTTTATTGGTTGGGTCCAAACAAAGTTAAAGTTATCCCTAGCAATTCCTCTAGATCAGAGATGGCCAAACCTTAGATTTTCTTTTACTTCATTTCTACACCCCCATCTCAGTGTCTCAGCTAGATATGGCACCCCTAGACGAGCTAGATCGCACCAACCTTACAAAAAATTCAATTACCTTATTTTCAGTGAAAAAGGCTCAATCACTAATCGACTTCAGGACGATCGACGAGAAGTCAGCGATACTAGACAACGAAATACCCAAACAAAGCCAGTGGATCACCCAGAACCTCCACCAGGGCGGCACCCTGATGCCCGCGTACACCCTGAGCCTGGGCAGGAAGGCCTCGACGAAACTTCCGAAATTCGCGTCCCTCGACGATCTCAACGACATCAAGCACGACGGACACATGATCAGAAACCGCACAGGTTTCTACGCGCAGCCCATCGAGAACTTCGGCGTGCCCATTTACTACGGGCCGCTGGACGGTCCCGATTTCCTCATCTACAAGAAACAGGTCGACAAGCTGAGCAGCAAAAATTCCCTGAGCAACACCTCCACGGACGACGTGCAAAAGTACAGGGACGTTGCTCTGTGAAATAGTAAATTTTGACGCGTGGACTCGAGACGAGTCCGTCTTGTCTTACATTTTTGGACGGGAGTTACCATTAATTTAATATGTACTTACAATTATTGATTAATAAATTGAATTGTTTTCTATTACTTCATCTGCATTGCACTCATTACAAGTGTCTTTTTTCTACCCATGTGAGCCTGGCATAAGAAATTTTGTCTCGCAAGTTGAAAAATGCATTCAACGATTTGAAAAATTGTAAAAAAATAACCATTAAAGGAATTTATTTCAAAACCTGAAGATGTCTTAATAAATAATGCATTTTTAATTTCCCGTCAAAACAATTGCCAAATTTTAGAACGAAACAAAGTAGCAACGCTCCAAACTTGAAAAAATGGAAAAGTTGAAAAGTGCATTAAACGATTTGAAAAATTGTAAAAAAATAAACATTAAAGGAATTTATTTCGAAACCTGAAGATGTCTTAATAAATAATGTATTTTTAATTACCCGTCAAAACAATTGCCAAATTTTAGAACGAAACAAAGTGGCAACGCTCCAAACTTGAAAAAATGGAAAAGTTGAAAAATGCATTCAACGATTTGAAAAATTGTAAAAAAATAACCATTAAAGGAATTTATTTCAAAACCTGAAGATGTCTTAATAAATAATGCATTTTTAATTACCCGTCAAAGCAATTGCCAAATTTTAGTACGAAACAAAGTAGCAACGCTCCAAACTTGAAAAAATGGAAAAGTTGAAAAATGCATTAAACGATTTGAAAAATTGTAAAAAAATAACCATTAAAGGAATTTATTTCAAAACCTGAAGATGTCTTAATAAATAATGTGTTTTCAATTTCCCGTCAAAACAATTGCCAAATTTTAGAAGGAAACAAAGTAGCAACGCTCCAAACTTGAAAAAATGGAAAAGTTGAAAAATGCATTCAACGATTTGAAAAATTGTAAAAAATCAATCAGACAAGGAATTTATTTCATAACCTGAAGATTGCTTAGTGAATAATGTATTTTTAATTTCCCGTCAAAACAATTGCCAAATTTTAGAACGAAACAAAGTAGCAACGCTCCAAACTTGAAAAAATGGAAAAGTTGAAAAATGCATTAAACGATTTCAAAAATTGTAAAAAAATAACCATTAAAGGAATTTATTTCAAAACCTGAAGATGTCTTAATAAATAATGTATTTTTAATTACCCGTCAAAGCAATTGCCAAATTTTAGAACGAAACAAAGTAGCAACGCTCCAAACTTGAAAAAATGGAAAAGTTGAAAAATGCATGAAACGATTTGAAAAATTGTAAAAAAATAACCATTAAAGGAATTTATTTCAAAACTTGAAGATGTCTTAATAAATAATGTATTTTTAATTTCCCGTCAAAACAATTGCCAAATTTTAGAACGTAACAAAGTAGAAACGCTCCAAACTTGAAAAAATGAAAAAGTAAAAATGCATCAAACGATTTTAAAAATTGTAAAAAAATAACCATTACAGGAATTTATTTCAAAACCTGAAGATGTCTTAATAAATAATGTATTTTTAATTTCCCGTCAAAACAATTGCCAAATTTTAGGTCGAAACAAAGTAGCAACGCTCCAAACTTGGAAAAATAGAAAAGTTGAAAAATGCATTAAACGATTTGAAAAATTGTAAAAAAATAACCATTGAAGGAATTTATTTCAAAACCTGAAGATGTCTTAATAAACAATGTATTTTTAATTTCCTGTTAAAACAATTGCCAAATTTTAGAACGAAACAAAACAGCAACGCTCCAAACTTGAAAAAATGGAAAAGTTAAAAATGTATTACACGATTTGAAAAATTGTAAAAAAATAACCATTAAAGGAATTTATTTCAAAACCTGAAGATGTCTTAATAAATAATGTATTTTTAATTTCCCCTCAAAACAATTGCCAAATTTTAGAAAGAAACAAAGTAGCAACGCTCCAAACTTGAAAAAATGGAAAAGTTGAAAAATGCATTAAACGATTTGAAAAATTGTAAAAAAATAACCATCAAAGGAATTTATTGCAAAACCTGAAGATGTCTTAATAAATAACGTATTTTTAATTTCCCGTCAAAACAATTGCCAAACTTTGGAATGAAACAAAGTAGCAACGCTCCAAACTTGAAAAAATGGAAAAGTTGAAAAATGTATTAAACGATTAGAAAAATTGTAAAAAAATAATCATTCAAGGAATTGATTTCAAAACCTGAAGATGTCTTAATAAATAATGTATTTTTAATTTCCTGTTGAAACAACTGCCAAATTTTAGAACGAAACAAAGTAGCAACGCTCCAAACTTGAAAAAATGGAAAAGTTGAAAATGTATTACACGATTTGAAAAATTGTAAAAAAATAACCATTAAAGGAATTTATTTCAAAACCTGAAGATGTCTTAATAAATAATGTATTTTTAATTTCCCCTCAAAACAATTGCCAAATTTTAGAACGAAACAGAGTAGCAACGCTCCAAACTTGAAAAAATGGAAAAGTTGAAAAATGCATTCAACGATTTGAAAAATTGTAAAAAAATAACCATTAAAGGAATTTATTTCAAAACCTGAAGATGTCTTAATAAATAATGCATTTTTAATTACCCGTCAAAGCAATTGCCAAATTTTAGTACGAAACAAAGTAGCAACGCTCCAAACTTGAAAAAATGGAAAAGTTGAAAAATGCATTAAACGATTTGAAAAATTGTAGAAAAATAACCATTAAAGGAATTTATTTCAAAACCTGAAGATGTCTTAATAAATAATGTGTTTTTAATTTCCCGTCAAAGTAATTGCCAAATTTTAGAACGAAACAAAGTAGCAACGCTCCAAACTTGAAAAAATGCATTCGACGATTTGAAAAATTGTAAAAAGAAAGTGTCAAGTTTAAAAATAATTTACAGGAAAATGAAAAATATGTGTAATTTTTTTGACACTTAATATTATTAATAGAGCTCTTAATTAATAGAACATTGATGGCCAAAAATATCTAACCTAAACGAAGCCTTAAAGATGATTTTTTTTTTTTTTAATTGATCAAATATCATAAAACTGTTGAGTTTAAAAATTATTTACAGGAAAATGAAAAGTGTCATTTTTTTGTTACTTAATATTATCAATAAAGCCCTTTAGAACAGAAACCAGGCCTAAAGATTGAAGAAAAAAACCTTTTTCAAACATTCATAAATCGATTGAAAATTGCTGCACATTAAAAAATCAAAATTATTTTGAAACATCGACGTTTTGTGAAGTGAACTGAATTTTTGTAGGATTTTATCGCTACGTTTCGTATTGATTTTTTGCACTCATTGAAAAAAATACGTTTTCAAAAATTCATAACTCGACTGAAAATTGTTGCACATTCAAAAACCAAAATTATTTTCATGTCATTATTTTCACGTCTTGTGAAGTGAACTGAATTTTTGTAGAATTTTTTCCCCGCGTTTTATTTTAATTTTTTAACAATTTGTACTCGAGTGTTGGACATTGGAAAAGGGACATTTTCAAAAATTCTGAACGTACGCATTGGAATAAAAAATGATAGATGGCGCTGATGATATTCTAGATGTGATTTTAAGAAGAACTTTAAAATCGTCATGCATATAGAACTGTAGGTATATCTGGGTTAATGGTATATATCAAATTTAAGATGAAAAGGCACTCACCAGGAACTAAAGAAGGACAAGGATATCATTGGGGTGGATTTCTCAGCTGCTTGAAGAACTTCATACTTGTTACGAAACCACAGATGGATGGATACATCTCGTAATGGATAATCATGAAGGAAGGAAGTTTTAAGGGAAATACAATACAACTTTTTAAGAGTTAAAAAACTAAAAAGTTTTGTACACCCATCTGAAAAATGATACACGATAACCAAATCAATTTATTTAAAAACTTGGATTTCCTGTCGTGGCTTTATTACTTACCTTAGATGTTCGTGTCGTAATAAATGTGGTGGAAAAAAATTCAAAGAAGACCTGTAAAACGCATTTTATTGAAACACTTCATACGTTTGAATAATAAACGAAAAAAAACGAGTTGAACCAATAGCCTACCGATCCATTAATTTTTGGTCGAATTAATTCATGGTCGCTGCCCATGGCGGTGTCATCGGTTGAGGATTCTGCAAATACGACATCACTATCGCAGAGATCGACAGCATAAAGGAACTCAAAATCTGGAAAAAAGTATGTACTGCAACTCGAGCGGTTGTTATAGAAATGGATTCATTTCTTTTGGCCCTCTTTAGGACGATTTGTAAACCACCAATCGTGGTGTCATATCAGCACAATATCAAAACGTGCTGCCAACTATTTTCGACTTTCTGATCTTACGGTATATAATAAATATTTTTTTAAATAAATTCAATAAAACGAAATATAATTTATTTAATGCTTTCTGCAACAAGTAAGGTTGTTTCTAATTTATTTTTTTTAAGGTAACATGCTAAACCGTTCGCATTTATTGGATTTCAAATTTTCATCATTCAATCAATTAAATCAAATAAAACACCATCGTTTCCACTTACTTGTTTTGTATCGTCCGATAGCCGTGAATTCGCGAAACTAATGCAAGAGCAGTAGAGGGCGACCCAAGCGCACCACTTGAGCCGCATCATCAGTCCGCACATGCTGAATATCATACCTGTCGGAAGAGAAAAACGATGAAACCGATTAAAAAAAGAAATTCAAAAACTCTCGATACTTCCCATAACTCGTTTCCAGGCAACAGAAAAGAAAACAAATCGCAGAAACACTTGATTAAATATGATTTATTTTTTTTTTAAATATCTTCAGTAGTGTATTAAAATATAGTTCAGTTTACAAGTGAATAACATAAAGTATATATCTGATGAAAAATAAATAACGTAAGTAAATAAATGAAAACATCCGATATAATGCCATACGTTTATAATTATGCAATAATATTCTCATTAACCTACAGAAAGAAAACAATTACAATAATTTTATAACAACACAGCCATAAAAGTCTACTTCTTTTTTAACTATAAATTTCAGCTAGAAACATAGGTCTGGCCGTATGAAAATTCACTTTTATTCTCTAATAGTCAAATCGATTTTATAATTTTAATTGAATCGAGTACAGTCGGGTTTGACTGCAAACATTGCAAACGAACTCGACTGCAGTTCGGTCACAAGGCGAATTACACTGTGCTCGCATTTCTGCAATTGTTTATTACAAACATTACTTAACAGAAAAAAAAATGGGTATAATAATGATAACGCATGAGTATAAGTATACGATAATTAAGAGATACGTAAATAAATATATCAATGTGGATATTTCTTCTCGGTTTTTTTTTTCCTTCGAATTTTTTACATTAAAATATAAAAATAGTGATGAGGGGGGATTGCAGCAAATGAGTTCGACCACAAATCATTATTAAAGGACATAATCACAGTTTCGAATAGCACCAAATTCAACATTTGGCTTTTATTACTCCTGTTAATATATATATTTTCTTTCATATATTTATATTTATACAATAATTACATAATTTACAAATCTTTAATAAATAGAATTTCTTTCGGCCAATAGTTGCTCGATTAACGTAAAATATTAACAGTTTTTCTTTTTTTGTTTTGCGTTTACAGGGCGTCGTAGTTAACCTATTAGAATGGCATATTTTTATAATCATAATATTAAAAAAAACTTATTACGTATTATGGATGATTATTTCCTAGGACATTTCTAACTCTAATTAATGAAAATTGTAAAACCATCAAAAACTGTTTAATATCAGCTTAACCCTAAACTCAATGGGCCGTATTCATACATCTCATTTAGAGTCGTTTTTTTACGGAATAATATGACAATGTGTCATTTATTTGAGCGGGAAATAAATAGAACGAAAATCGAAGGCATTATCAGAAAATCTATGTCAAAATTTTTGAATGTGTTCTATGTACGTATTTTCGTAAAATTTCTTCGATTTTCGATATTTTCAATTTTCCGACCGAATAAATGATACGTTGCCATATAATGCTCGCAGTTTTTCATCATTTTGTTAAAAGCGACTCTAAATGTGAGGTATGAATGTGGGCCAATATAAACTTACAGCTTATAAAGAACCGTTTTTTTAACCCGTTGTACTCGAGCGAGTACAACAAGCAGCATGGGCTTTAGTGACACCTAGTGGCAATGTTATTTGCTTTAGATAACGTATTTGTGATGCAAACTCTTCTATATTAATGATAGAACAATATTAAGTTTTTCCAAATTTATTTTTGTAAAATTTGAAATTCTTCGAAAAATATTGTATATCATGGGATGTAATGGATTAGTGTAGATTATCATCAAGGGGAGATATACACCTACCTAGCATGGTTGAAAGATCAATGTTTCAATTTTTGCATTTTCTTGAAGTTTGAGGTCTCAAAAATTTGAAGACAATATCTCAATAAATGATGTGAAGTTATGGCTATTATACAGGGTGTCTATTTAAAAACTTGATCTGATAAAAGCTGGCAAAATAAAAGGTCTTCATGAATTTCTTGAACTTTTCCATAGGATTTGCAAATCCACAGACACGCGATACTAACAAGTAGCGAAGTTTTTTTTACTTTTTTTCCTATGGCTATTATACAGGGTGTCTATTTAAAAACTTGATCTGATAAAGGCTGGCAAAATAAAAGGTCATCATGAATTTCTTGAGCTTTTCCATAAGATTTGCAAAACCACACACACACACAATACTAACAAGTAGCGAAGTTTTTTTTTACTTTTTTTTTCTATATTTGTAATTGAAAAAAAGGAAGTTGCTTGTTGAACCAAGTGCGTCCAAAGCTTGGTGCAGCAATATTTTCCCGTACCCCTGGGGGTACCACGTATCACACTTTGAGAAACACTGATCTAGATGACGAAAGGAGTGATATTGTGGCATCTACAGCAAATTGACCAAGAACCTCAATATGGGTAGCTTCATTGAGTATTCTTCTTTAACCTCTTCACGCCCAGGTCGCTACATGTGGCGGCAAGCAAAAATAGCAAAAATAAAAGAAAACAAAAATATTTAGCCCCTTTAGCGCCATCTATGGAATATTTTTTTTGCATAAAAGAGTAAGTTTGTGACAGTGGAATAATATTTTATAGAAAAACGTAAAAACAAAATAATTTTTCAATAAACCTGCTATAACCGAATCAAAGCAGCATGGGCGCGAAGTGGCTAATTGTGAACAGATCTCTTTTGTTCAAATTTTTCAACCAACTCGTTGACATATTTATGATGCACATTTTTGCCAGGGTGCAGTTCATTAACACGTTCGCTGCCACCGCAATTGGGATTGCATGTACGCAAGTATTAAGTTGGACGCACTAGCGCGTCGGTGGCAGCGAACGTGTTAAATGCCACCGCAGTTTGTAGAGCACAACAATTTTGTGCACCATAAAGAAAAATCATTTCAACATGTTCAGCCATTATGTAAACCATTTTGGAGAGCAAATAATGCGAATAGCAGTATTTTTGTACGTTTTAAATCGGATACGAAAAATCCAACAAAAACATACACAATCGATGGAGGAATGTTCAATAATGCCAATAAAATATTTCACGACAAAAATTGCAAAATAATAAAAGACCATTTAAAAATACTCATGCGAGTTATTTTCTGCATTTAATTTAAAAGCCTAAAAACCAAAGTGTTCTGATTATTGTTGAACAATTTGTTTATTTATGCTTTTTTTGTTAAAATTATTATTTGTGTTCTCCAATGTTTTTACGATCTTATTTGCAACGAAATGCTATAACGAGAAATTGGATTAAATTATTTTGCATATTTCTCAAAAATTATAGCAATTCTCAAGAGCTTTCCAATGAAGTATCACAAAGAGGTGTTGCCATTTAAACAAATTTAGTTGGGGTGGCTACAGCCGACGGGGTTGCTTAGTGATGGTCATTTTTGTGCTCATACTGATTCCCCCCACATTCCCTAGAAACGGTTTTGAGAAATTTTTTATACCTTTTTAACCTCTTCACGCCCAGGTCGCCACAAAAAATGAAAACAAAAATATTTTACAAAAGAAAATTACACCTTCAGCGCCATCTATGGAATATTTTTTTCATATTTCTTTGCATAAATGGGTAAATTTGTGACAGTGGAATAATATGTGGTGGAAAAAGGTAACAACAAGTAAAAAGTAATTTTTTAGGATTATCCTATAGCCCAATCAAAGCTACATGGGCGCGAAGTGGTTAAGGTCCATATTTATATTTTTAAATAGACACCCTGTATTTATTCAATGTAAGTTGAAAAATTTCATGATTTACTCATTGACCAATTTTCAAAAGCGTTTTTCTCGAAACCGCGTTTTTCAAATTGGTACCCAAAGAATCGATTACATTGATTTTTTTGTGGTTATTCTGTACATAATTATCTAGTCTTTGTCGTAGGATTTTTTTCTTTGTTTGCAAAATTAGAACTAATTGTTGTATCGAAACGCCCGCCATTTTGTCGAAAATCCATAATTTCAAAATCGGCTACGACAAAGACTGCATTATAGCATCCAGTTTAACACGTTCGCTGCCACCGCAATTGGGATTGCATTTAGGCAAGTATAAAGTCGGACGCACTAGCGCGTCGGTGGCAGCGAACGTGTTAATCATTTTGTTGGTTTTTTGTTTCAGATGATTTTTGAAGAAACGTCGATGGGTATAAATAACTTCTCTAAAGTAACTAATATTGGCACTAATAATGTTTGTTGTACTTGCTCGAGTACAATGGGAAGTAATGGGTTAAGCTGATATTGAAGAACTGGCCCTAATAACTTCAAGGTTTTAAAATGCGATTTAACGACTCGAAATCTGCGACTTAACCGCATACAATATACAATTGTTAAACCATGATCGAACAACACTAAATACACTCTATGTAAGGTTAAGCTTCTCCTAAACAATCGGCCCTTAGAATATTACTGCAATTTCGTTTATATACAATTGTGATGAAAAATGCGTTGTTGATTATCTGAATTCATGTTTGCGCCGTGACAAGAACTTAAATATAAAAATGTGACATATGCCATTGGAATAAGTTACCTGTGATACCTCGATAAAACAGCTGAATGCAATCGTACTATCATAAATTAAACAAGAAAGCAGACGAGTAGAGAAGAGTGAATACAAAAAGGTGATTAATAAAATGTAACTTTAAAAGAGGACAGGAGAGGGGGGCGTGGCAAACTATTGGGGCGGATCCGGTGTACAGCTCGGATTGCTGTTTGGTCCTTTTGGTATCTGCTGCTTCAAGAAGTTGTTCTCGGTCTCCAGCTGCTGGATCCTCTCCATCAGCTCGGCGATCTTCTCCTTGAGGACCTCCACCTCCTCGCGCACCGTGTACATGAGGTGGCTCTTGACCAGATCCATGGCCTGTTCGATTTTGTTGTCTATGGCGTTCACGACGGGGTTCGCCTTGGCGGGATCGTCGCCGGCCGTGCTTTCGGTCTCGGCGGTCGCGTCGGTGCACTCCCCCTGGGAGTCACTGTTCTCCGCGGCCGGTATGCTGTTGACACTCGCGACGAACTGCGGGTTGGTGTAGACGTTCGTGGATAGGTTCGGGTCATAGTTCTGGGGTATTTGCGTTAGGTTTACCGTTATGGCCGCGTGGGTGGGTAGCGCGGGGTTCACTTGGTTTACACTCGTCGGTATCTGGTTCACACTTTGACCGCTCGCGACGGGAACTATGGGCGTCACACTCGACGACGGGGGTATGTTTTGCGTCTGGTTCGCGGGGTATCCCGAGTTGGGGTTATACTGTTGCTGACCTTGCAGGACCTGCTGTATGGGGTTGCTGGATTGGATCGCTTGTGGTACGTTGGCGTTCAGGATAACGTTTTTCGCGACTTGCGTGGGTAAACTACTGGCGACGACCTGGGGCTCCGTGGGCTGAGGAAAAGCGTGCCCGTTGACCATCGGCTGGGCGCCGGAGGGCGGACCGGCGTACGTTTGGCTCTGCTGGAAGTTAGGCGGCAGCTGCGGGTTCACGTTTTGAGTAGTCGGCACGAAGGCACTGTTTTGATTCTGGAGGAGATTCGAGGGTACATACTGAACATTCGTGTAGTTAGTATAAGCCGCGCTGTGGGGCACGACGTTCTGCTGAAAGTACTGCTGGTTAGCGTTAATGAACTGCGGCGGCATCCCGCCCTGCTGCACCCCCATCTGCTGTATAGACGTGACGCTGGCCGGCGCCGGGTAAAAATACTGAGATTGAGGGATCATCTGCGAGGGCAGATTCTGATAAAACTGCTGCGGGTTGGTGAACGCCCCCTGCACCAGCATCTGCTGGAAGTGCTGCTGGGGCAGGCTCTGCGTCTGCATGTAAATATTCCCGCCGATCTGCGTCAGCTGCTGCTTGCCGCCCGCCGTCGTCGCGGGTGGGGGATTCTCGTCCACGTAGTCCATACATTTCCACCGCCCCCTCCGAAACGGCTCCAGGCTAGCTATCTTGACCACCTTAAACCGGTCGTTCCTGCTCGGCGTCGAGTGCATGTCTTTACTGTCCCCCTCGCCCTTCGCGGTCGTCTCCACCACGGTGTCCGTCGACGAGGTCGTCGTTTCCGATGGAACGTCACTACTGCTCATGATCGCGACACCATATTGAGGACTTGTGGGTATCACATTGGTTCCATTCGACGTTTCTTGAACGGAAGCCGACGGATCTTCAGTCTGTTGTAGCTGCTGCTGGGGTTTCACGCTTTCCGCAGCTTCTGCATTTGCCGTGGCCGAATCTGGACCTACGGAATGCAATGGTTAGTATTATTCGACCTGAATAAATGATACCCACTAAGTCACTCAGTATGGCTGCATGTTTACAATAAATACTATACCGAGTGGTCTAATACAATACATAGAATCAATTCATGTTCCCCAACACCGATTTCGGACTGTCGGTCCACGTTAGCGCAGATGGGGAATCGGAATGACTAACTACTCACCCTCTGGACGGATTCTTTTTACAATTGTCATTCCTCTATCAAAAAAAAAAAACGACATCTAGGGAGAAACGGAAACTTCATCGGTCTACTTACTAGCTCTGAAAATAGCGGAATAGCAATGCAACGCCCGTGTAAATTGTAGGATGCGAAAGTTACACCAGTAGGTGGAGTTAAGCATTCTAACGCCATCTCGGTTTTTGGTACTAGAGACGGTGGTAAAACTCTAATTCAACTGAAATTAGAATGTTAATAATTACTTTACGCTATTAAAGACGAGGTTTCCAAAAAAACTAAAATTAGGATGTTCATGATTCCTGCTAGAGATATGTCGGTGTAACTAACTGTAGACCGCATAACTATTCTTAGTCGTACGAGTGTTTCGATATGTACACATTATAAAGTATGTTCATTAAAAAAAAACCTCAAGTGTGCCATGATTTTTTAATTTAAAAAATAAGTTGGTAACACATATTGAGGTTGTGTTACTTATGTTAAATTCCTACCGATAAATTCATTTGCTGTAATAAACGACGCGGAGAAATCGTAGGTTCATCTTCCAAAATTTCTTGGGCACTTCCTGGTTTACGGAGACATAACAGATCATGATAATGTATTTTTAAATTCATCATAACTAATGGGAACGTTAGGAAATTCTTCCTGAAACTCTGCTAAAGGTACGTCGAATGAATACACCCAATTTCCATCCACTTTAATCCCATTTCGGAAATAACTTTCAATTAGAAACGTTTTTTGCTGGTTGCTGTGAACCATTGTGAGCACGGAATAATTGTGACTTCTAGAGGACGTTTATATGTCAATTCCCAACAAGTGTCAAGTGTGCCCACTGACATTTTTAAAACGAAAAAGTCATGACACACTTGAGGTTTTTTTTTAATGAACATACGATAGTATTATTATTATCTCCTTACCTTCAACCTTTTGTAATAGTATTAGCCCATCTTTGGCCAACGGTGCATGTACGCACCATTTCAGAATGCAACTATTTATTATTTTATTCTACCAATTGTTGTTATTTCCGTAAGGAGATTATTTAACTTAATTTAGAGATAGTTTAAATATTTTTTTCTTTTTAATTACATTTGCAAACATAACATGAAATTGTCCAATTTTAGGTACGATTTCATTGAGGTTGTTTAAATTTAATTTTTTTATTTCTAGGCAATATTTTTGGATGTTTTTAATATCAAAAATTTCCATAATTGAAATAATGACAGTTAATCATTAATTGAGGTTGTTTAAATTTAATTTTTTTATTTCCAGACAATATTTTTGGATGTTTTTAATTTTAAAAATTTCCATAATTGAAATAATGACAGTTAATCCTTAGTTATGCGTATACGCATCACTGGCCGAAAGGGGGCTTCTAAAAAATAATTATAGTAAATATACTTTTAACGGATTACAGATTTCCGAAATTGAAATTATAACCCTATAATACACGTAATTTTTTTCTCTTTCAGACTTTTTCTCTAAAATAATTTGGCGAGCCAATATTTGGACATTAAGAATCTAACATGCAAATTCCTACGGTGCCTGAACCAATTCAACACCCAGTATATTAAAAATAATAATACAATTAACTGATTGAGGTTGGCGGCACTTACTTCGTAATACATTTTTAATTAAATAAAACACACTTTTACTTAGTTAATATCACACTGTTACTTACAGTTTGATAATGATCATTGTTTGATCGAAACTGCACTCACTATAAATAAACAGTGTGATATTAACGAAGTAAAAGTATGTTTTATTTAATAATACAATTGTTTTTCCAAGAAAAATATTTCTCACCAGTGTTAGAATAAACCGCAATTTATAACATTCGCGGCACATGTGTAATTCAAAATAAAAATACAACACACGGCGCCGATCAATCTTTTTGACAGACTGCCCATTCAGCGAGCAGTGCAGAAAGCTACTGAGAGGAGTTTATCAGGGCGTTATGTATATATATAGAAATAAAAGTACCTTATCCAAGAATAACAAACACAATGTATAAACACTAATAAGAGATAAGGGGCATAATAACAACAATGCCGTGTGGTTTAAGTGCCGAGAGCGTGTGATTCGTATTAAAATTATTCCGGACCGTACCTTAATTAATAAGGTCAGAGCGTATTTAAGCTAATACAGAAAGAGAGAGGAGAGGATAACTCGATGGTTATCAAATCAAAATCAAATTGACTCATTCAGGTGATGTCATGTGGAATATTTTAAATACATGTGAATGAGCAATTTTTGGGTGCTTTGCCAATTTTTAGAATATATATTTCTATTGAGTATTATATGATGTAGATGTTGTATTAAGGTGTAGTAAATTAGGTACTCCCTTAATTTGTATAAAATTTATATTGCAACCGGACAATTTTGCCCAAAGATGGCATGAGCCCAAACCGGTCACAAATAGTATATAGCGTATCAAGGGCCGAAAATAAGCTTTAGCAACCTGCCGCTTTTAGCAACATGAGCATGCGAAGCGAGCGAGGGTTGCTGAAAGTGAAGAGTTGCTAAAGCAGTTCGGCAAAATATCAAAACATTCTGCAGGTTGTTTTCGAGGTATTCAACTAGAAACTCAAAAAAATCCATTTTTATAAATAAATATTGGGAAAATGTAAAATTTCGGTTTAAATCAAAGCAAATCACATTGTACCGTCACTGAAATTATTTATCAATATCAGGGCTTCAATATTTACACAAAACATTCCGCAGATGTTTTTTGAGTTTTTTTAGTGAAAACTGGAAAATGTCAATTTTTGTAACAAATATTGGCAAAAGGCGAAATTTCGGTTTGAATCAAAGCAAATCACAATAAAATGTCACTAAAAATCACTTATCAATCCCAGGGCTTTAATATTCATGTAAATGATCGAAACCATCTGCAGTTGGTTTTTGAGTTATTCAACTGAAAACTAGAAAATTTTGGGAAAAATTGAAATTTCAGTTTAAAATCAAAGCAAATCAGCAACTTCAAATTTTGGTTAAAATCAAAGTAAATTACTTTGAACTCTCACTGAAAATTAATTATCAATATCAGGGCTTCAATATTTATGCAAAATATCATAACATTCTGAAAATGTTTCTTGAGTTAACTGAAAACTGGAAAATGTCCATTTTTTGTAACAAATATTGGGAAAAGGAGATATTTCCGTTGAAATCGAAGAAAATGGGGGCAGAAAGACCTTGGTCGATCGCCCTTTCAGTAACATTGTACTAAATAATAATAATAATAATATATTTATTTGCGTTAATGACAATAGTCTTACGCATGTCAGGAAGAGTAAAGAAACAAAAAATGTTTTATAATATAAAATCACTATCTTAGGTCTAACACAGTAATGAAATAAATATAATAAATAAAAATTAGATACAAAATTAATAAACCTGCACAGATATAAGAACTTCAATGTATGTATAGTTACCGAATAAATGTGTTCTCTCAAAGAAGAAGAAAAAGAAGAAAATCAAGATGGACTACGACTCAAATTCACTTATCAATATCATGGGTTTAATATTTACGCAAAATATCGAAATATTCTGCAGATTTTTTTGAATTATTCAAACTAAAAATGAACAAAACATTTCTACCTTTTGTCTAATATCGTTCGAATTCGTTTACGAGATCAAAGACAAATATTGAACGTTGGAATTCCTAGACAGTGGATTCAATGCCGTGTACAAAAATAATTTTATCGTCACAATATTTGAACGGTGCACGCCCAATTGTATAAATAGACTCATTAGTTTTGTGCCGGTGGCAGCCAGGAAGACAAATACTATACACGTTTTCGTGCGGGGATCAACAACGGCGGCCTTGGATAAGGTTAACCGCGTAAACATATATTGAGCGAGCGAAAGAAAACACTGCAGTTATGCAAATGGTCGGAAATAAATTGCGTAAGTTTTAAATAGAGAAAGCCCGGGTGGTCCACGACAAATCCTTCACGAATAATGTTAAAAAAATATTTATTTACTGAACAGGTCCTTCATGAATAATGTTAAAAAAATATTTATTTACTGAACAGGACGAAACCAAAAAGTGTTTACTGTAACTTGATTATTACATGCGGCTAATTATACACCGTGTCCAAGATAAGATAATGCATGGGGATCTTGAAAACGGTAAAAGATACAGGGTGGCTTGAATTAGGAAAAAGTTGCACTATTCAGAGTATGTTTACATGCCAATCATAGAAGTTCATAATTGTTTATGATTTTCGAAATTTTCCAAAAAATGCAATTTTTCGGATTTTTGATTTTTCCAATTTTTGTATTTATTTTAACCCTTTGCACTCGTATGACGACTCATAGTTGCCAAAATACATTTTACCATTGTGCTCTCAAATATAAATACGAGTGCAAAGGGTTAAAAGATGTTTAATGGCACTTTGTCATTGTCACTTTTTAAGCTCTACAAAATGGCGTCTTCAAATTTTTTATCTGATGTTTTATCTCCGAGATATCATCATCAATTTAATTTTTTTATATGGCTACAAAAGTAGAAATACCTTATATACGGTAGCATTTTCTATTACAAATTCAACGATGTATCACACATTATGCTTCTAATGCCAGAAAATAGAGAAAAAATAATTTCAATATTTTGCAGGTTCTTAATCTAGAAGGCGTTCATTAAAAAAAAAAACCTCAAGTATGTCATGATTTTCTATTTTTAAAAATTTAAGTTGGCAACACAAATTGAGGTTATGTTACTTGCGACATGTTCCTACCGATAAATTAATTTGCTGTGATAAACGATGCAAAGAAGACGTGGGTTCACCTTCCAAAATACCTTGGGCTGTATTAATAGCATCCTAAGTACGTTCGACTGGTCCACCACTTCCTGGTTTACGGAGAATACTACCCGCTTCATGAAATAATACAACAGATCGTGATAAGGAACTTTTAAATTCATCATAAATAATGAGAACGTTAGGAAATTCTTCCTGAAACTCTGCCATAGGTGCGTCGAATGAAACGCATTTCACAAACGAAGAAAAATTTTATATGTTGACTTGTTACATCTTGTGTCCCTAGTAGAAATTATTATGAACCACCCTGGATTTCTGAACTTAAAACTCATACCATCTGCTTAAAACGCCCATTTTTTGTACAAACCGAAATGGTTCAATGTTTCAAATGAAAACGACGAACAATAAATCGCCTAGACTAAAGTCGCACTTTAACTAAAACGTTACTAGTATACCCAATTACAGCAACTTGAAGAGGATTATTATTAGCATTCAATATATGAAGGGTACAGGGAATAAACTGGCTTAGTCCAAAATATCCAGTTTTTGCGATTTTGCCCCATCTTGTAGTGCAAAATATACTCTACCAGGTGCTGTAGGTGCCAAATAACAGAACCGTCTAAGTCCGCTATAATAACAACTTAATAATTAATAATTCACCGTACAGGGAAACAAACAGCTAAGTCAAACTTTAAAAACGCATTATCCACAAATTATGAAAATGTGACTAAGCCGGTTTATTCCCCTGTGCCCTTCATATATTTAAACACAAGAATGTACTAATGTATTTAAAACAGAAATAATCATACCCGTAACAACCAAAACAACCAATCCGATCGGCGGTGCAGAATTTCGTTTCGACCTCCTTCTCAACATAATGCAGGAAGGTAACCACCCACCAAACACCAACCGAAACCACTTAAATCTGGACACACACTGATTGCGAGCAGCGATTGATATGCTTATATATTAATTTACTTGTTTATTCCAAGTAACTCCAGCTCAATTAGTAAACAAAACAGTGTCTGATTATGGTAATAATGCAAATATTGAAATATGAAAAAGACATTTGCTAAGTAAACACTCTGGCTGATATACGAGGTAAATAAATAATGACTAATTTGATTTAAATTGCATAAACTTTGGGGCATTCTTTAATCCTGTTGGTACACAAATCATTAGAAAATGAAAGTAACATACCGTGTGTTCGATAAAAAACGCCCAACGCCATAACTCCGTTATTTATTGACCGATGTGAATGAACTAAAAACCAAAGTCAATGGTGGTTTAAATCAGGGTTCGGAAAATATCCGATATTTATATAAATATCAATATATCGGATTTATATTCGATATATATCAACTTCTTGATATTTATTCTTGGTCATTAATATTAACGTTTATATGACTTATTAATTATATAATGCACATACTTTATTTATATTATATTTATTTATTGCAAACAAACACAGTTGCTTACAATATAGTAAAAAAATAACATTTAAATTGTTAAAATATTTGACATCAAATTGATTTTTTTTTTAAATAAGGACTTTTTTGCTCTTCACTGGGTTTTCAGGGGTAAATTGAAGAATTTTCAAAGTGAGGACCTTTTCTTTGTTTTTTTTGCTCACACTTACTTTTTCATTTTTAACGTGAGTCACTTCAAAAATCGATTTTTTCTGACAAAAAAGAGTCATTTCGCCCATCTCTAGTTTATATTCGAGCACATGATTACTATTCATATTGCTGCAACTGGAAATATTTGAGAAACGGGGGAATTTTTTGGTATTGTGTGTTTCATAAATATCCATGATATATATCCGATGATATATATCGTCCGAACCCTGGTTTAAATACTAAAAAAATACATCAATATGGATTTTTTTCAATAATAATTTCTTTGTCAAATGATAGCCAACTTAAAATTTTTAAATGGCAGCATATAATTTTTTAATTTTTTTACATTCGACATTATTTTTCTGAATTCAATAATGCCCAATACGTTGCTTTTCGTTCAATATTTTGGTCGAAAAAAATTAAAATAAATCTTCCATTTAAAATTATATTTTTCAAAAATTATAATTAGCGTGCCTTGGAAAAAATGTGACAAATGTCATTTGTTGTAAGATGAATAATAAGGACCCAATAAATTAGTACCTATGTTACAACTCAATGTAGAATAGAATAAACTAGTGCAAGTATTAATTCACTTGCGATTTAGATGTTCTGTGATTATTGTAAACACTAAGTAGAACGTCTAACTCTGCAAGTCCGCGAAATTGTCGATACACTCTCTTCGACTATTTAAAGGCTCCATATCATCTCAAATTTCCTTCTTACCTTCTAAATTTAGGTTCTGGTATTCGCCGCTCTGGAAACCGTAGATGATAAATTCATGCTGCTGCTCTTCGATTTCTATTACATAGAAAATAAATTTGTAACATGTCTGTTAATGCGCTATTGTTCATGATTATGTGTGAAACAACAAACGGTTAACATTACTTATACAATAAATGACATTTGTCAATTCGAATTTTTTTCATGGCACACTGCATTTGTTACCAAAAAAATCATGTGAACAAGATTTATTATTATCTTTTTCTAGCATAAACATTATAATTTTTGTAGGCTTGTAGATAATCCTATGAACACACAAATGGATGGAGAGAAAATAATTGCTTACTGATTATTAGTGGATACGTAACACAATTTAAAATTGTAGTTTTGTTTTTTGGAAGACTCGTGTTGCAAATTATGAAACACATGAGGAATTTATTGCACCATTGAACACCTTCTTATTTTTATTTATTGCAGGTGAAATTGAGTTTCAAACAAGTGAAAGCGGAATTTAAAATTAAATAACCGATATGTAATACATTCAAAATTGAAGGAAAAAAATGGAGATGTCGCCATCGTCTAACTTTCTCCAATTTGATTTCTTTGGAAAAAAACAAACAACTGTTCGGTTTTTAGAATCAGCAAATCAAATAATGCTTTTAGCCAAAGTTTCATTTCAATTCCTGTATTGGCTGTTAAGTACAGCTCCCGCAAAGACAGACACAAAATAGTATATTAACGCGGTTGCTACAGAAACGAATGACCGACCTTGAAAAGCATGAGCAATTCTCTGGATAGTCTAGTCAAATACAATTCGTGGTCGGCCAGCGAACACACTCTTATAATACACAATATACACACGATTCGCCAAGCAATTTACGCGTTTTGACGATTATTGTTTATTAACGCGGTTGCCACAGAAACGACTGACTGACCTTGAAAAGCATGAGTAATTCTCTGTCTAGCCAAATACAATTCGTGGTCGGACTCATTTGGTAATTTTTATGTCAGATTAATTCGTAGCCTTTGCCGTTAGAAAAATATTTTTGCCGCAACAGGTACTCTTTAACCGACTGACAAGAATTGCCGGCAAGAATTCATCCACTTATTGTACTGTATTTGATAATAAGAATTTTGTTTCTGAGTTGGATATGCCTGAGAGAGAGAAACATAGCAGTCATGTCTGAGATTAATTCATTTTTTTAACCCTTTCAGCCCTGGATTTTTAAATTTGAAAAAAAAATGTTTTTGTTAATTATTATTGATGGGGAGCTTCTTAAGACCATAAATACCAAATTTTAACTCATTTGATTAATTAGTACAGGAATTAGTGAGGCTTTATTGAAGTGACATCTAGTGACAAACAGCAAAAATATGGATTGTCATAGTAAGTGGAGACATGTAAATGTTGCGGTGGCAATTGCCACCACCAGGGCCGAAAGGGTTAAGTCTAATTCTAGTCTCACGATGTAATAATATGCGACATGCCTCATTTATCTCACAGCCAACTCTAAAACAAAATTTTGTGGCTCACACGATACAATTATTTGTGAGAATTTACAATACATTATAAAACTACTTAAATAATTGTTAGATAATAAAAATCATTGCCTTTTACATAAATGTGAAATTTGAAATGTAGTTCCTGTCAAACAATTTTAATTTAACTACTATACCTAATATTTTGGTGAGCCACAAAAAACATTTGTATCTCCGGTTTTAATTTTTTTTTAAGTGCCAATAAATACCCGTAGGAGTATTATCTTCCCTTCGCTTTAAGCGAACTTTCTATACCCATTGTACCGACAAGTATTAAGCAATTAGCGCAATCAATATTATCATTACTACTTACTTTTAAACAATTAAAATGAGTCCTTGCACATTATAAAAAGTACTATTGGCCACTGCACAATATCGAGTCTTTCACATCACACCAACAACATTTCTAATTCTCATACGCAAGAGCGTTATTAATTGCTGCTGTGCCATGCGCCCGGACGGTGGGTAAAAGTACCAAAGAACGACCCACAATTACCGGTTTGTCATCTAAAAAATGCACGCACGCACTCAATTTATGCGGCCACCAGCACTCCTCTCGAGTGAATGAATGAATGAATGGAAAGGTGTGTTGTGCACGGCATGTAAATTAGGGATAGCCGTTAAATGAATTGCCCGCGCCATTTTAATTAATTGCTTATAATTAGCACGCGCTTAACTATTAATTGGGTTAATCGCATAAGAATATTGCCCGGGGAATAAATTAAAGGATCCATTGTTAATCGATCACATTTTATATTGCACTTGTAAAGTAATTTATTGGATTATAAAAACATTTAAAAAAAAATATTTTTTGGTGTGTCTGCAACTGAATAAACATTATAAAGATGACGGTTGCGGCAGTTAAAATGTGGCTTTCAGGTAATTTAAAATTAAACAATTCTTGACAGTTTATACCAGAGTAGTATAAAATGTGAGAAGTTGTTTCTTTTAAAATTTCTTGAAAAGTATAAATTGTGTGCAAATTTTAATTGTAACTAATTTTTTGTTTAAAAATTGAATAGTTTTGGATATCTAATGTTAGCTACCAATAACATTAGAAATCCAAGGCCTTTCAATTTATAAACAAAAAATTAGTTACAATTCAAATCTTCAAGGACAGAAACACATTTGTGTACGTTTTAAAAAATAACGAACACATTTCAAACAAATTTGATTTAGCTCAATACTGCCATCTCATGTCAAGCTCTGAAAGCTGCTACAGTTGCACATTTCCATGCAGATACCTTCTGTCCGGTTCTACTGGCGAGATATCAATTGTTTCTTAAAGGATTTGAAACTTCAAAATTATTTTATCCCTGGAGAGGTTAAACGCTTTCCGAGTTGTAAATATAGCAGAAACTTGTTTTCCTTTAGCCATTTGGTATGAATTTAAATAAAAAGACCTCTTGTGTAAACCCATGACTAATCTACAGAAATTCTTTGTAGAATATGTTGATTTCAAACACAACGGACATTTGATATCCAGCACAGATTAAGGCTGTTGCTCCTTAATCTTTGAACAAACCACATGTTAGATATCAAATTTCTCTTCACTGATAACATTATTATTAATAAACATTGTGAAAAGGAAAAGTGTTTGTTTGTTTAATCTTCGAGACTTAATTTTATAAATTATCCATTATCATTACCTTATATGAAGTATTCTAAAATAACTTCCTCACGTTTACAAAATATACTCGTTCTGTTCTCGAATTACTTCACAAAAGTTAATTACGAAATTAATTACATTAAATCTAGCTTAAATATTTAAACTTCAATCTTGTTCACAGCATATGCTGAATAAATTCAATTTCCAATCATGTTTAGAGATAAATTCAGAGGCCGTCGCTGCGGCACGCAATATTTCCAAGAAACCTCAAGTGATCGAGCACTTGGACCCGTTTAAAAAAACCAGTCATATCTCGTCCACTGAATTCCAACATGATTACGACTACAAAGTTTAATGACTCATCGATAAGTAGCAATTTATTTGCAATGGACTTACTCATTCACATTTCATCACAATAATTAATCAGGTTGACTAAACTTACATATAAAAAAACTATTATTTCAGATAATAATAATAATAATAAATCAAAATTTATTTTTATATTTCACTGTCAAGTGATAAAAAAAAATTGAACAAAATTGAATGTCGATAACAAGTTCAAACTTTACATTATATTTTAAGTTACCGACTGAAAAAAAAAAATTGGAAAGTTTTTATATTTAGTTTTACGCTGTCAACTGACAAAAAAATTGAATATGGATTACAAGTTCAAACTAGAATTGTTGGAAATACTTTTTCTGTTTTTTTTTAACTTGACTTTATCTGCCAACTACAAAAGAAAATTGGAAAAAATTGAATGTAGATTATAAGTCCAAACTTTAAATAATTATTAGCTGTCAATACAGGTGTGAAGTTAGCAATAGATCCAGCAATAGATTTTAAAAATTCATATCTCTGAGAAAATTGTTTAGAAATTGTTGGTCCAGTTCTGCAGCTGGATGCTCCGAACTCCAGCGTATTATTTGTGTTGTAAAAGTCAAATTTCTTCCTTTGATGAAAAGATGAAAGTGACGTGCAGCAATGCGTACTTATGGAGAAATAATATCTTACTTTCTTCAGAGTACATTTTTTACTTTCATTAATCTAAGAAATTAATTTTCTTCGCCTAAGGCAATAAGATTAAAAGTCACTTTATATATACATATGAAGAACGTGAATAAATAAAATAACAAAAATATACATAACACTGCTACAAATCTTCTGTTGAGGATATTTAAGCCACGGGCCAACAGTGCAACAGAAAATTCAATACAACTCGCTAAAATTGTTTACCATTAAAATTTTAACAAAAAAAATAATAAATGTTTTCAAAGCAACTGGTGTTTTGCAGAACACTCGATCTTTTAACATCATGTCGGACAACGCACCTAGCATCAGAATACTCAGGGATTCAGTCTTAGAAAGTTGGTGGTACAGGCAAATGTAACACTCGGGCTTATAGACCCCACGTGACATTTAATTCTTCGTTTTACAATCAACACATTAATGACAAGTCAGAATCGAACGAATACAAATTGTAAACAGAAACAAATGCACCGCTTACGATTTTTAATTATTAAACAATCACGTATGAATAACGACAGCAGTCGGGATGTGTGTACGTACCTAAGATATTCATGTAGTCAGGCGTGAGGTCCTCGACGGGTGCATTCCCATTGGCCTGCGGGGGCTTGTAACGCTGCACCTTCTCGGGGCGCCTCGGGTCCACGTTACCGGGGATCATGATGATTTCTGCATAACCAAAGTGCGCAATTATTATTAATCCGGCAGCGATCTTGCTCGGGATAAGGTAAATGACATGTAAATAGATGTTAATAAGGTTGGTATGTACTGTCAAAATACCGTGATTTTGTTCAGCGAGCGACGCGGCTAATGAGCGCTTAATCTCGCTGCCGGACGCGCCCCATGGTCCTTCGGGTCGCCGCCCAAACGGACGCTATTCGAACACTGAGAATACCACTTTTTACACCAGTAAAATCGAAATATACTCACAGCTACTTTTGCAAATCACAATGGCGACACTCGCAGGGTAATGTCAAACTAATAATGCGGACAGTGGCGCCGGGTGGCTCGAATATTTCCGCTCGCATTTTCCTCGTTTTGCGTTCGATAAAACTAAATTTAATAAGTACTTCAACTGCAATTGCGCTATAAAATTATATTGGGAAAATTAACCTATACTTGCGATTAAATAATGCTTAAATTCATTGCATAATCGTTGACGAAAACTAATTTAAGCCACTGGACGAAATGACAAATGTTGATGCCAAAATGGTTCCGCGTTCTACACCTAGATGTCTGGTAAAAATACTGTTTTCAAAAAAAAGCAATAAATAATTAGAAAACGCCCTTCCAATTTCTTAAATAACATACGAAATAAGTTACAAATAAGAATGATTTCACGACCAATCCATTATAATAAGATTTCTCCGTGCTTGCACTAATATTAAACAATTACAACTATCGACACCTATTATCCAATATTGAAATGCAGATGAATAAACAAGTAAACAAATAAAACCGTTCGAAAATGTCGGAGCTGTTTGATTGTATTTGCGATAAAGTGGATAGTTTAGAGTTGCGGAGAGATATAGCAAAAATTTATAAAGCGAATCCGAAAAATGAGGTGATCAGGGATGTTTTGAAGGTTTTGGTAAATATTGCAAGAAATGTGAACGGAACGAAAGAACTATTGGAGCGGCAGCAGGAATGTAATAGAGAATACAGCGTAAGGCAGTAGGCTTATGTTTTTTGCTCTTTTATGTTTAATTTCTATGCCGTAGGAGCTTACAGAAAAAATCAAAGGATGTGAGCGAGTAATTGAAAGGTTAACTAATGCTGATCATGTAATTGAAGAACAAGCTGGCTCGAATGAGGTATGTTTATAATTTGTATTCACATATAAGTGTAAAATAGTGTTTAAAAAACCGATTAATTCATCCATATTTCAGTACTTGTCTAAAATTTATAAATTGGGCAAAGCGATTCAAGTGCTCGGCGAGTCGGGAGTAGATCAGGATGAAGACGATGAAATTGAAAAGCTCGACACAGACGAGTGGGATGAGAATCCAAAAGAAAATGCATTCGACACTGAAAGTAGTTGTGAATTGGATTCGGCCTGTAAGTATGAAAGACCGAGGATATCAAAGGAGAGTCTAATACCGTCGATATTGATGTATGAACTGGATCACCTCGGGGAAGACGATTTACAGTCTGTACCCAAGTAAGTAAGGCGGTGAGATGAATAATGCACATGTGATCATGCCAATAATAATTATGCATTGTTGGGGATGGGGAAACAATATTTAATGTTTAGTTTTGCATATTTTCTGCAGACGTTAGAGGTCGTGTCTGTCTTTGGGATTGTTTTTTTTTTCAATATTTTTACTTTACAGTTACATGCTGGGAAGATTGACTCTGCAGCAAATCAACTCGTTTATCGATCAAATTAATACAGCAATATGTGTAAAATACACGTTGCTGAGAAAACCTAAATCGGCTCTATCGTATCCAGAAAAGAGGATTATTTCACAGTACAAGGCTATTAAAGTTCCAGATTTAAAGGGTAAGGTTGTGTACGATTTGAATTTTTTGTTGACTCTTTAGTCCCAATACTAAAAAAATAAATTGTGCACGTAAGATGTCATTTTCATGGGCATTTTTTAGGAATCATTGACAGAAGGAAAACATTGATGGGTTTATAAGAGTAATTTTTTTTTGTGTAAAACTCACTTTATCTAAATGTTATATGAAGTTTGTACACTCATTCAGTAATTTTTTTTTTCACAAACGGGACAGAATGTCGATTTCTCAGCTGTTGAAATCGTGAGAGTAATCATTTCTCTCCCTAAAAGGTTCCATTATTTATTTTAACTGTCACGGCTGACAACATTTTCGGGCTGTTTTTTGCCCTTTTATTGGCATGTTGTGTTTATGTATAATTAAAGTAAAACATTTTCAAACAATATTTTTACATGTAAAGGAGGCATATTATAAAATGCAACATTGCACTAGACATTGACATAACCAAATTGTTAGTAACTTTTTTACTACCAACAAAAAAATGCAACATTACACTATACATTGACATGACCAAATTATTAGGAACTTTTTTGCTACGAACAAAAAAAATGCAACATTGCACTACACATTTTTCAGTCACACACGGCTAGATTTTTAATTGTATTTTTGTATGAATAAATGAAGAAATTAATAATGGAAGACATAAACAACATATACGCGCTTGCCTTCGATTCTTATTTAATCATTATGGTTATCACATTTTTTTACAATTTGGATTTGATTAGGATTAATTTCTAATCATAAAAAAACTCGCTCCTGCCGATTAGAACTTAACCCTTCAAACCGACAAGTCCGAGTTTTTTTTTATGTTATTAGCATTCGTTATTTTATGGATTTTTTTTTTGATTCCAGGAAAGACGTTCATATCCGAAGAAAACTTAATCGAAGTTATGGGTCTGAAGTGTTTAGATAAAATATCTCTTAAGTTTATTACAATCTTGAGGCACTTGAAGAAACTGTTCCTGCATAATGATAAAACTGTTAAGTATTACTACATGAGTTAAGGCGAATGTTATTGACACATGTCAAATTTAATAAAAATATTTTGTTTATGTTTCGTATTTGCAAACAAAATCCGACATATTTTTGCAACATAGAGGGCTTTTATTTTAACTCTGAACATACGATTGTTAATGCCCATGTTCAATCGTAAAATAATCACATCAACGCATTACCATACTTGCTCAGTTATTGTCAAAATTGTGTTATTAATAAAAATGTATTAAGCTTTATTCGTAATGCGTTAAGCTGTGTCACTATCATGGTTGCATACAATTTCAATTAAGTCCCATGCGTTGATGTGATTATTTTACGATTGAACATAGGCGTTAATAATATTGGGTTGGCAATAAGTGATTCCGGATTTTAAATAAGAAGAAAAATTCAAAATTTTTACTTAAAAATATAACTTTATTTAATTAGGTATTGTCCGTTTTTGTCGATGACCCTTTGCCATCTTTCAGGCAGGGTCATAATTCCGTGTTCGTAAAACTTATTACTTTTGCTAGCAAAAAACTGAATAAACACGTTCGCTGCGAACATGTTAAATGTGATTTTACATCATCAGCGTCGAGAGGAAAGAGTGGAACAGTGCAATAGCAGAAATGGCAAATAAAGGAATTAGCAAATGATAGGAAGAAGCGGAAATGCTATAAAAATTAGCAATGCAAGTCTTACACTGAAAGATAAATAGATGGGCAAAAGAATAAAAAGTGAAAAAAAATTAATAAATGCAATTAATACAAAAATAACTATATTGAATGTGGCTCCACAATTATTTAGTAAATAAAACATAATTGGTTTCCTGTACATACACTGCACCAACATAACACAACACATTAATTTGTCTTTTTATAAAAACATCCCGAAATAAGGCGAGCCAAAGTTCAAAAACGCCTGAAAATGGGTGCCTGGTCACATCTCTACAACGTTTACTCTGAAACGCAGCATACCATCGGTGAAGCGGCAATACTGCCTAACTCACCTTTACCAAAGGATCCCTTACAAATCAAATGGAAATTGGTTTTCGGTGAAATTGACCAAATTTTGGATATGTTGTTCCTTTCGGTGTCCAGATTAAAAGTCTCCACGGCCACAAGGCTTGAAAATCTTCCCTGCGAGCAGTACCCAGCCCCGAAGATTAGAGACCGGTAATCCGCAAAAATGCAAGGGGAGAGGTAAAATCAGGGATAACCGGTCGGTCTCTAACCTTCGGAGCTTATTATTATTATTAATAATAAGAATATCTTATAAATATCCCGAAAATGCAAAGGGAGAGGTAAAATCAGCGAAAATCACGGATTACCGGTCTCTAACCTTCGGAACTGGGTACTGCTCGCAGGAAAGATTTTCGAGCCTTGTGCCCGTGGAGACTTTTGATCTGGACACCGAAAGGAACAACATATCCAAAATTTGGTCAATTTCACTGAAAGCCAATTTCCATTTGATTTGTGAAGGGTCCTTTGACCGGAGACAAAAAACTGATTTATAGCTTTCTGGGAAAAGATTATGTACTCAATTTTGGTAATGGTCGTCGACAATATGAAGGGTTGTATCAAGCACTCGAGATGAGTTGCGCACTTAAATTAAATTGGCTCTCGAGATTTGTTGTCCCATTCTCCGATTTCTTTTTCACTCTGCGCAGGTCTCGAATGGTCAGAAGAGTGACTGGAAATCTTGGGCCCATTTAAGTATTCAAAATTATAACAAAAATTGCATTCCTTGTTTGATGAATTCAAAAAAAGTTGACGTACGACGAGCAGGCACTATTCCACCTGATGCGTACAATATAGTGCGATCGAATAAAAAATTAGTCAAAGTTGGCCATGAGCCAAAATATGTAAACCTTTTCCTAATCTTATTGGCAAGTGTCAAGCTGACGCATATTGATATTTTCAAATTTAAGAACTAAGAAAATACATTCGGCAGCTTTTTATTCATGACCTGCTTTGAATAATTTTTTATTCGATCTCGCTGTATTGTTACTGTAAATTTTCTGTTCATTCAAAATTTCTGTATGAAAGTTTTGCCCTCCCCCTGCGGACGCCCATGCTTGGCCCCTATGCGACGACACACCTTACACGCACTACAAACAATTTATTCAAACACGTCGTTCAGCCTCCACATTGGTACGTAAGAAATAATTTAATAATCAATAAAGGCTGAACAGAAAACACAGGACATAACACATTAATCGACTCTGCCATTCTACCAGAGGCACGAGCCCCAACAAGTATCCGCGTACGTCTAAGTTAAATCCTTTTAAAATACACTTTCAAGTTACCGCACACACGTTCCACCGCGAATTTAAATAGCACGTCATCATCATCAGAGCTCCAATTTGCGAAACCTCTTGATGTACCTGCAAACAGAAAGAGTACATCTGCAAATTGAAAGGCGTCGGTGTTACTTCTTACGCAAAGTATCCGGAGGAGGGGGTGTGATTGAGGATTTGAGGTTAGGAGCGCATGCAACTCTACGTTATGTTCACCCACAGGGGTTTCGTTCGAAATAAGTATGTCTTCGAGGTTTTCAGTGAAGTCTCACTACTGAAAAAATTCGGACGGTGTTTTAAATATTGAAAGTTCCGTCCCAAATTCGAGACAACCTCACTTAACCCTTTCAGGACGGGTCACATCAATAAGCGTTTTAACGTAACTTCTGCGACAGCCGGGAAGCATCAATAAGCGTTCTGATGAATTTACTTGTTTTTATATCCGAATAACGCTCATCATTGACGCTGCAGATATGTTTTTAGTTTCGGAGCAAAATTCAACACTAGAAATCGATGTTTGAAAAATTGATATTTTTTACGTCCGTCGGATGTGATATTGCCAGATATACCCGTACCGAAAGGGTTAAGCATTAAGAGGGATGTCTGGTCGACCAATTTTCATAATTTTTTTAGAAATTTTTGTGCATTTGAAAAGATACAGGCTGTCTCGTTTCAAGTGTGCCACAAGGAAACAGGAATTAGATAATGTTATTCTGAACAGAGAAGTTCAAATAAACGTATGTCCGATATATTACCGTTATCGAGATAAATAATGAAGAAAAAAATTCGATTGCAAAAAGTTATATAAACAAAGCAGTAGTGTTTTATTTATTATATAAAACTTTTGTTATTCATTTTGTGTAGAATTGAGTTTATTGCTACTTTAATAACCTTTCATCAACAAATCCGGCGAATCACATTGAAATTGGTGCTGCTCAATTGATTTAACACATTGACTGCCGACTCGGTCAATATGACAGACACATTTCCACGATTTTCTTCGCGTAGGTGATAAATATTGTAAAATTTCTTTCGTAAGACTTCAATATTCGTGGATATCTACAATTGCGCAATATGGCCCAAAAAATGAAATTTTTGCCCAATATGAAATATACCGCAAGGCCCTAACGTAAAATATAATAAAAAGCACTCCGGCAGTAAACGTGTTAATTGACATTTTATTGGATCAAGGAGGTGTTACTTGTTGAAACTAGGAGCGGCTCGTTATATAGAGCCAAGAAGCCATGGCACTACCTGTAGTTTTAAGCTCAGCAAGAATTTTTAATCAATTCTTAAAACATTTTTTCGGCAGTTACTTTAGTCTAGGAAGATAAATCATTCTTTCTTTCTTGTATATTGTATAATTGGCTCTACTATCAACATGTTCCACGAGCCGCCACTGGTTGAAACCATTTCTTTTGTATAAAGTAGAGAGTGGTAGTAAAATACTGTATGTAAATCAATTTACCTTCGTCGCTTTGGAGACACACTAATTTCGGACTCTTCTACAGCTTGCGGGATTTCCTGGAAACAATAATAAAAACGATATAGTGGCAGATAACCAAACAGCCAAAGCAAATTTTCAAAAAAAAAATTCTATGTCATAATAACTGAGATATATTTATGTATTTAAAAAAATTGACACTTTTTACATTTTTCAAAATATCTAGTTACCCTTGACTTTTTTGAAAACTTTGAAAGTGTTATTTTATTGGGCTCGAAAAATTGCACTTCTTTGCCCATTTCTCTTAGTTTCCCAGATCCCCATAGAAAACATCGAAAAAAACTCACCCTGTATAAGCCCTAATTATTAATTGTGTAATCATATTTTTCATCTACCTGATGAAGCCTGTGCGGTGAACCAATTGTTGTAGAACGATAAAAATATTTTGCAACCTTATTAAATCATAAAACATTTTTGTTTTTTTTTTGTTTGAGCATGAAGAGGTTAAGGAACGTTTTTATACCATCCAAAACGGTGAGAAACAACAGTCAAGTTTAGTTTTAAAATCACTGAATAAAACACTTACCACGTAGTAACGGTCGCAACCATCACCATGATTAAAGTTTAGTTTTTTCTGCTGCGCAATGACGTATCATAATATGTTGTAACGTTACACTTACATGATTTTCCGTCTCTTCTCTGTTGACGCAGGTCTCGGCCGAGCACTTGCAGCTCTCGCAGCAGGAGTTCGCGTACTTCCTGCAGCCGCAGGCCCTCGAACTGCAGGTGCCCCTGCAGCTGCAGCCGCCGCGCGAATTCCTCTTGACGGCTATCGCCAGGTCTCGCTCGTGTATGCCCCTGCGCATGTTCTGCACGCGCTTGCCCAGCCTGGTTTTGGTCCAGTCGGGGTCCTGTTTTATGTCATCCAATGATGCGTTAACGTTGGCCTTCGGGGTCACTATAATGTCCTCGTCACTGGAACTATCCTGTAATAAACAATTACGGCATTTATTAACCATGGGCGATAGCATAATCCCGGGTCGATTATTTTTTTGTTGTTACGTTTTTCTACGAAATATGAGTGCATACTGCACTATGCCTTTGGGTTAATTACGATCCAGGGCAGGCATGTCAAACAGGCGGCCCGCTTACAAGTTGTCTGCGGCCCGGCAAGGTTGGTATCAAATATTTAAAAAAAAATTATATACAAGGTAAAAATAATTATTTTTTGTTTGGTTTCAATTGTAGTTTTTTTTGGTAATGCGGCCCACGGCTTGTGTGTCATACTTGATGTGGCCCTTGGTGGTAAACAAGTTTGACATGCCTGATCTAGGGGAAGTAACAGCTATATCAGATTTTTTTTTATTGCAGATTTGGATTCTACTCGAAAATATATTAGGTTTTTATTTCTTTTTTAATTTTTGATTAGTAAAAAAAAAAAATTTGTTTTTCATATTTTTTTTTAAATTAAAAAAAAATCCAGTTTGTTGTTACACACATTCATAAATTACCACAATAGAAAAGAATAGCATAGAATTTGATAATCAAATTTTTTATTTAAAAAAAAAAAATTTGATTAGTAAAAAAATATTTTTTTTTTCATATTTTTTTAAATTAAAAAAAAAATCCAGTTTGTTGTTACACATATTCATAAATCACCACAATAGAAAAGAATAGCATGGAATTTGATAAGCAAATTTTTTTATTTAAAAAAAAAATTTTGATTAGTAAAAAAAAATTTTTTTTAAATTAAAAAAAAATCCATTTTGTTGTTACACACATTCATAAATCACCACAATAGAAAAGAATAGCATGGAATTTGATAATCATTTTTATTCGTTTCTACGATTTTTTTTACAAAGATTTTTTTTTTAACTTATTTATGACATAAAATTACGAATGACTTCAATCAACGCCTTATTTAAAAGATAACTAGGAAAAAAATGTCATAATCTGTCATTTGATGCGAGAAATAAATTTAATTAAAAAAATGTTTTTGCCGAATATAGCGCCATCTGTCGCTCATCGAAATTTTTTTTTCGGATCAAAGCCTCATATTTTTAAACATAGAATCCAAATCTGCAGTAAAAAATAGGGGTTCCCATTTAAGATTTCAAAGTTGCCCCCCTCCCCGCCCCAGGGGGAAGGGCGGTTCACATTTCACACCACATGATAGGGTTCAAAAAACAGTTTTGGACATATTTTTTTAAATCTCAATCCGATTTGTATTTCTCGAGATATTTGGGGTGTACGGGTGGTCTGCAACACCCTATATATATATATATTTTTTTTATGAAATGTTTGGGAAAAATTCAAAAATACTTCTAGCAACACTGCTACCAAGACTCGGTTATATTATTTGTTTGGATTTGGAATATGAAATATCGGTAATTTTTAACCTCTTCACGCCCAGGTTCGCCACACGTGGCGACAAGCAAAAAAAATATATTTTACAAATTAAAAAAAAAATTACCGCTTTAGCGCAACTATGAAAAAATTTTTCATATTTTTTTAGCAAAAATGAGTTTATGACAGTGGAATAATATTTCGTAGAAAACCGTAACAACAATAAATTTTTCAATGAACCCTGGATTATGCTATAATCCAATCAAAGTAGCATGGGCGCGAAGTGGTTAACAATAAAAATTGATAAGCGAAAAATTCTTGGGGGTATTTACCCGATTATTATTGGGCAAACTTACCTGAACTTTTATAACTGATCCATTTTGAGGAACGTTTTCCTTGTTTTTTTCCTTTTTCTTCCTTTTCGGCGGTGTAAGGACAGTCTTATATTTTTCAAGCAGGCCCTGTAAAAACAAAATCCTTAAATGAATGAATAATAATAAAAAAAAAAATGATAGATGGCGCTGTCGATATTCTAGATGTAATTTTAAGAAGAACTTTAAAATAGTCGACGTACGTATAGAACTGTAGGTTAAAATGATTTTTGAATTCCTCGATACATTAACAAAGTTGTCGTTACATCCATACTCACATTAATGTACTCTATTTTGTTTTGAAGCTGTTCATTCGTAGCAAGCAGTTCCTCTTTGTCCCTTTCTAACCTCTCGATCGTCTGCAGCTGGATCGTAGTGCGCATTTCCACTTCTTCGTCCACATCTGATGAAATAACACATTAAGAAGACCCAACAAAAAGTACGGTTATTGTGATGATTGGACAAATGATAAAATACACGAGACAGATTTGGCTTGCGCATCCAAAACTTAGGTCATTTGCACCAAATCATATGAACAAAATTATTTGTGATTTTAAATATTTTAAAGACAAAAAAATAACTGAAAAGTACAACTCAATATTCTGCCCAGAAAATATACAAAATAGCTTCAAAATTTTAACCCTTTCACTATGGGAATCGTCAAAAAGCGACTTGGTAGTTCTGCCTTTGTATTCCGGCAGTTGTCAATAGACGATTTAGTGTTTTAATTTAAAGAGAAAAAGTCATTACATATTTCACAAATTTGCAAAATTTATCCCCTACAAGGAAAATATTTTAGTAAGTTTAATTTTGAGAAAAAAGCTGGCATTGTAATCGTGTATAATGTTGCCCGTAGTTAAAGGGTTAATGCGGTAAAATAATCAACCAATTGTTTAGTGTTTATAAATATCAAATTCAGAAGCAAAATTAATTTTGTATTTTATCATTACTCATTTTATTTCGCGAGGGATTGTATGATTTTGATTTCGTTGTTGTATGATTGGTTAGAAAGTGGAATTGCTTTAGCTCTATAGATCATAGTTTCAAATGCGGATAATTTGTGTTTAAAGGTGTGTCTTGAATTAGAATCTTTAACTAAGGATTTTAAATTTTTCATAAAGTAATCATTTGGGTCTTTTTCATATTGTCACTAAGATTTAATAAAGTGATGGGCAAGTGTTAAACTGTATAAAATCATCATCTCTCATGGAAAGAAAATGTGTTTTTGAGTTCAGCCCTTTGTTAACTTTGCGGTTATGTGCGTTTTGTGAAAATTGTACTTACTCTTAACTTCGACGCCCCTCAACTGTCTCAGCAAAACCGAAATTTTCTGCTCGTGTTCCATTTGCAGGCTGGAGAATTGGTCCTTCATTTTGTTCTCGAAATTAGCCTTCTCCTCGGAAAACTTGTTTTCCAGCTGCACAATGACATTGTTGAAATTAAGAAAGCCGCAGCGTAAACACAATTTTACTTACCTCCAACTGCAGGGCGGACAGCTCGTTAGGTTTCGACGCTTTTTTCTTCGTCGCGTCCGCTATTAGCTCAAACAGTGTTTTCAGGGTGAATTTAGCTTCGGCCATGGTTTGTATGTTGTCGAAGATACCTTTAGATTTATCGTCTGAAATATTTATAAATTTGTATTTAATAGTATACAGGGTATTTTTTTTATCGTGGGCCATAGGATTTTATATGCTAAAAATTATACCTTGTGTTAATGTATATTTTATCATAAAATTTTGAAGGAAATTTTAGTTAGTAATATAAATCAATTATTTTTCTACATGATGCGCTAGTCAGAATAATTTAAACATGTTTTATTCCATTAAAAAAATGAAATTATTTAAAATAAATAACTGAGCAAACATAATCAAAGTACCTTGAATTTCTGAAATGTCAGATTGATTAGTGAATTAATTTAATTTTTTAATGTAATGTTTAAGGTAATCTAATTAAGCACATCATGTGGAAAAGTAATTGATTTATTACTAACTAAAATTTGCTTTAAAATTATATGTTGAAATATGCGTTAAAACAAGGTTTAATTTTTAATATGTAAAATCCTATGGCCCACGATAAAAAAAACAAGGGTCAAAAATAGGCTTTAACTTTAGGGTTGCTAAAGCATTTTGGCATGAGTTACAATCGATATTTTTTCGCCTGCCTTAAGTAAAAACAGTGTTTCAGGAAATTTTATATCGCGCACCATTGAACTGTCACTGTCAGATTTTTGCATAGCCTACTCATATTCCGCGGAAGGTTGTCTAGATTATGCATGTTATTTTTACGGCCCTAAATACGCTAAATCGTAGTTTCGGTCCGATTTTTATGTCCGAAATATATGGTTTCGGTAGAGGGAGGCGAAAAAGTTATTAATATACTCAGTGGGGGTGGGGGTGTTTTTTGTTCTTATATTGGTATGTTGTATTGTATAGTATATTAACAATATTTTTACATGAGAATAAAATGCACATTGCACTAGACATAACCAAAAATATGCAATGACATAACTTTCTTACTACCAACAAAAATGTCACCCTAACAAAGCCTACTGCAGTGAGAATAAAATGTGAACTGAGTATATCTTATGACAAGAAAATTAATTATATTTTCTTTTTCTACCTAAACATCTTTTTTTTTTAAACCTTACTGTAATACTAATCCATACTAATCGACAGCGACTGAGCACAATGGTGTACTTGCTGTGCTAGACTGACCTCACACCTTGGATAGGATTTGTATCGAGTTGCTCTTTCCGAAATATTTAACTTTTAATCATAAAACCTACCTCCATCAGCACTATCAATCAACTTCTGTTGCAATTCCGCGATTTGCACGGATCTAAGCTCGATTTCCTCCTCCAAATCCTCCGTTCCTTCCTGACCACACTCCTTAAGTTTATCAACCTGATTCTGCTGACTGGCGCGGTCCTCGAGGAGCACGTCCAGCGTCGTCTGGGCCTCGATGGTGCTGACAAACACCTCAAACTCCCTTCGAATCTGCAACGCTCTCATTGTAACTTTTTAATTGATCAACACGCAAATAACGTACCCACGGCCCCAGATATTCAATTTTCCCATTCAACTTCTGATCCTGCGTGGCTTTCCTTAGAGCGAGCGCGTCCTTGAGCCGCTTATTAATAGCGGCGGCCTCCTCCACCTTCCTCCTCAGCACGTTCTGCTGCCGGCTGTGAACCGTCTCCATCTTGATGATCTGGTTCTGCCTCTTCCTGTCCTGGTCCTTCAGCTTGTGCAGCTCGCGCTCCCTCTGGTTCTTCCACGTCCTGAATTTCTCCGCCTCCTGCCGCATGTTCTTGATCAGCTTCACCTTAGTGGCCTTCATCCCGTAAATTTCCGTGTTCAACTGTCGGATCTTCTGTTCGTCCTTCTCCTTCAGCTTGATCATCCTGGCCTGTTCGGAAACCTTTTTACGCAGGTCCTTTATTTGCGATTCCAGCTCCTGCATCCGCCTCCTTCTCGCCTCCGTCGTTTTATTATTCGGCTCCTGCGGTTGCGCTTCTTGGACCGTTTTAAGCATGTGCAGGAGCTCCTCCCTTTCCGATTCCCAGGCGTTGAGCTTGGCCTCGTTTTCCGCTACTTCTTTCGCATCGACCATGTAGTTGGCGTTCATTAAAATCTGCTTGGCTAGATCTTCTTTTTGCGCCAGCATTTTCGTAACTTCCTGCAGCTTGTAGTTCATCTCCATTTGTTGCGCGGTGTGATTCTCGCGCTTCTCGTAAATCTCCTTCTCGGACGAGTCCGTGTCAAGGGTGCTCCTCGCGGCGCTGATCTCGTGCTTCCTTATCTCATCCTCGTTCTTCTTGTACTCCTGATCCAAATCGTTTAGGTGTGTCTGTATCGTTCGCAATTTGGTGACGTTCAAGTGTATGGCTTCGACGTCGTTCCGCTCCAGGCTGGTGTTGAAATCGTCCAGCATCGTGTTGTAAGTATCCTTCAGCTCGGCCAGTTTCACCGATAGGGCCTCGTTCGCCGATTGCATGATCATGATGCGCTCTAACAGGGCGGTGTTCTCGTTGACGGTGAAGGACAGTTTCATGCTCATGTCGGACAGTTCTTTCTTTAGCAGTTCGAGTTCCGCGGGGCATATCACGGGTCCGCCCTGTCCGATGAGTTCGTAACGGAGCTGCTGCACCAGCTTGTTGAGCCTGTTGATTTCGGCCCTCTTGGGGTCCTCGTTTACGATGGGCTTGTTTTTGATTTTCTTCGCCCGGTCGGCGTACCTTAGCGTGGAGAGGGTTTCCTCAATGTTGTAGTCGGCCGGGCTGGCGCAGGCTACCATTAGTGTGATGCTGTTGCCTCCCAACGAGTCTAAAATAGGGTTTTAAAAATTATTACAAAAAAAAATTGCATGTTATAAATAATAGTATAACTATCTACAAATACACTTGTTATAAGGTGTGAGCCACAGAATTTTGTTTCTGAGTTGGCCATGCCTGAGAGAGAGAGAGAAACGAAGAAGTCATGTTTGAGATTAATTCATTTTTTTAAATTCTAATTCAATTGAACTCATGACGTAATAATATGCGACATACCTCATTTATCTCACAGCCAACTCTGAAACAAAATTTTGTGGCTCACGATATACAGTACGTTTTTTTTATCGTGGGCCATAAGATTTTACATGCTAAAAATTATACCTTGTGTTAATGTATATTTCAACATATAATTTTAAAGCAAATTTTAGTTAGTAATAAATCAATTCCTTTTCCACATGATGTGCTTAATTAGATTAACTTAAACATGTTTTATTCCATTAAAAAATGAAATTAATTCACTGATCAATCTGACATTTCAGAAATTCAAGGTACTTTGATTATTTTTGCTCAGTTATTTATTTTAAATAATTTCATGTTTTAATGGAATAAAACATGTTTAAATTATTCTGACTAAGCGCATCATGTAGAAAAATAATTGATTTATATTACTAACTGAAATTTCCTTCAAAATTTTATGATAAAATATACATTAAAACAAGGTATAATTTTTAGCATGTAAAATCCTATGGCTCACGATAAAAAAAATACCCTGTAAATATATATACATTTATAAATAAAATATCTGTACAGAACTGTACCTTTTAGGAGCCTGGTCAAGTTACTATCCCTGTAGCCTACGTAACTAGCTTCTTCACCGAGTGCAGAAATTACGTTGCCCAAGGCGAGGAGGCCTTTATTGATGTTGATGCCTTCCTTAAATGTTTGGCCGGTGGCACCCGTCTTTTTGGACCGTTCCGAACCGGCTAGATCCACCAGGTGAAATTTGGCGGTCTTTAACGTCTCTCTAAAATGGAAATCAAATTTAAAGCTACCAAAATTTATAATCTACAAAAACAAATCTCACTTGGACAAATTACTGCTTTCCTAATTCCAGTGATTTAGCGTAAATAAATCATTTGTAAAGAAAATGAATCTAACTAATGTTATTATTTTAGCAACTAATAAAAGCACATTTTAACCCTTCCAGCCCTGGATTTTCAAATTTGAAAAAAAGTTTTGTTTGTTAATTATTATTGATGGGGAGCTTCTTAAGACCATAAATACCAAATTTTAACTCACTTGATTAATTAGTATAGGAATTAATTAGAACAAATTTTTTTTTTAAATTTGAAAAAAAAAATTTTTTGTTAATTATTATTGATGGGGAGCTTCTTAAGACCATAAATACCAAATTTTAACTCATTCGATTAATTAGTATAGGAATTAATTAGGGAGGCTTTGTTGAAGTGACATCTAGTGATAAACAGCAAAATTATGGATTGTCATAGTAAATTTTGCGGTGGCACCACCAGGGCCGAAAGGGTTAACCAAATTGTTAGTAACTTGTTTACTACCAACAGAAATATCACACCAACAAACCCTACTGCAGCGAGTATAAACTAATCTACAGGAAGACAAACAACAACTTACACTTCACTTTTTTTCTGCATTGTTAGATTTATTGTAAAGATGGCATGGCTCCTCGAACTCTGGGTGTTCATGTTGGTACTGCTGGTCGCCCGACCCAGCGAGCCCTTGAGCAGGCAGTCGAGCGTCTCGCGGATATTCTTCACACCCTGCTCGGTCAATCCGGGGATTAAAATCGACTTGTGCACGTCCTCGCGTATTTCCAGCACACTTTGATCCCTCGACTTGGTCGACAACAGGTCGTACAGCACCTCCTGGTAGAGCTCCACAAACGACACGGAAACGGTGAAATCGTAAGCGAACTGATCGTTTACCCGATTGAAGATCGCGTTGATGACGCGGGGGATGACGCCCATTTCACCGTCGCCGTTGTAGGCGGTTCCCATCGAGTGTGTTTTGCCTGAAAAATTAATTATAACCGCGAGTGTTATTTATTTATTTATTCCTTTGCCTATTTACCTTTCGGTGTAAGGCTTGAGTGATATTTATTTAGATAATTTACAAATAAACCAAATATTGTTTATGCTGGAGGCTTCTACTTCGTTATACATTTTAAATATTATAATAAAACACTTTTAACTTTGTTTTGTATAACTTATATATTTATTTTTGTGAAAATAGTAATTGTTTTACCGAAACTTAAGTCACAAAAATAAATATATAAGTTATACAAAACAAAGTTAAAAGTGTTTTATTATAAATAAAGCAAACTTTGCAAGGCTGTTTGAAATGCCCATTTTTATACAAGAGACTAAGAAAATGTAGAAAACTGAAGATTTTCAATTCCATTCTTAATCTATTGCTGAATGTTATGCTACAGATTGCAATGTAAATAAAATAATTTAAAAAAATAAATACAAGAGTTAAATGATTTTTTTTGGAAATAAAACAAAAAAAAGCTGTTAAAGGTAAGGTAAACAGCCAATTCCAGTTTTTGGAAATTTACCAAAAGCTTTTCAGTTCTTCGGATTGACTTATGTTCCACGTTTCATGTTATTTCCTGTATAACTTTTTGAGATACAGCCCACAGAGACAGACTTAAAAAATTGTTCATAATCACAATACGTAAGGAGGAAAAACTTACCAGAACCCGTTTGTCCGTAAGCTAAAATTGTAACGTTGTAGCCTTTGAACAGATTATCGATAAGCGGCGACACGCACTTATCGTAGAACTCGTCCTGCGAGGTCCTCTCGTCGAAGCAGTGATCGTACGTGAACGCCTTGTCCGTCTCCCTGATCCTCACCTGGTTCACGGCGGGGAAGAGCTCCAGGGCGCTCTTGCACCCCCGCGACAGCTCGCTCTGCACCAGCGGCCTCACCCTCAGGGCGACCCTCACGGACGTGTTGTCTTTGGCGTCCATCTAAACGCATAGCTTCGGATCAGCGGTCAATTTTACAAATCCGCAAATGCGAAAGCATCAAATTTGGCACTAGCTCACCCAGCCGAAAATGAAATGACCGCACATGTCAAGTACTTACTCTCGTTTGTAAATCGTTAGTTGTTAAGTTATAAAAGCGAACGTGAACGATCCACCGGCAAGTTTAGGGGCTGCACTCGAAATGAAATTGTGGTAATGGCCGACGCCAACTGTTGCGGCGAATGTCTCCGAACGGTGTTTTCGGCAGCGGCGTTGCAACGCTTGCATTAATGATTCGTTCGAAATAGTGGAAACTTTGCTTAATACAAAATGTATGTTTGATGTAAAATAATTATAATTCCTTACGTTACGTTTTATTGATATTACACTTGCGAATTACTGGTTAAAAAATATATTTTAATGCATTAGCGCGCCGGTGCGTCGGTCGGGTGCCTTCGGTAAAAGAGGTTTAACGGTTTTCTTAGTTTCAAATTTAATAACCGATGCATAGATCTATTATTAACTATAACAGAATGTTATACGCAAGTTAATAAATTCATCCGTATTGATACAATGTTATCTATATAGTAATCATCAATTTGTGTGTTTACATCGGTGCTCATTAATTAGCGCGAAATTTAAATTTAAATAAATCAAAGTGTTTTATTCGAAATAAATCAAGATGCACCACCAAGTAAACGCCGCTAATATTCAAGAATTTAAATTAAAATTAAATTAATGTAATTTCAATATTTCATTTCTATAATTGTTTTAATAAGTTATTTGTTCTTAAGGCAGCTTCACAACAACTAGAAATTATGTAATATTAAAAATAAAAGTTGAATAAATTAAGACTGGATAAAAGTTAAGAACTTACTTCTTGTGATCAGTCAATTGAAACGCAATTTTTATTTGCTGGACTGTGACCGTGTAATACTGCCGGATTACCTGTACATTCGGTTGTATACAACAAATATTCTTTTTTAGGCGTAGATCTGATATAAAAACATAAAATAATCAAATGCAGACCTATCTGCTCACAAACTTGGTAATTTAAATAAGTGCGGGAAATATTGTCTACTTGTAATTTCTGGTGAATTCAGTGCGCATGTCTGGAGTCCATCTTTGGTTTCCATTCCTAAATACATCAGAGGTAAGCAAAAATCACAAATCCTCAAGACTAGACATTAAAATATCATTTAAATTGCCCGGAAAATCAAACTGCTTGCACGTGCATGCACACACCTACTTCGATTTCCAATATTCGCTTAATTATGTAGTAATACTAGGTTAGGGGAGTGATTACATAAAACCTGCACTTATTATCTGAAAATGTTAAAAATTATACAGTCACACTGCTCAACTAATAAAGATTTACGATTCATCTAAGATTCCATTAAAAGCATTCCATGCAGATTTTCAAGTTGGAAATGATGTAATTTTTTTCCGTGTGAATTTATGTAACGATGATTATCAATTTTAGTTATGTTTCCGATGTGCGTATTATTTGTCAGAAATTCTGCTTCATATTTATTGTTTGGAAAGATTCACCGAATCTGTACTAACTGCAGTTTGAGTTGAAAGTGTCAAGTTTTGAAAACGGGTTTATTTAGAGATAATCAATGGGAATTACTTAGTATATTGGTTGCCTACGGTTAATGACATTTATCAATTTTCAAAATATTGACAGCATTTACTTGGTGGTGCATCTTGATATAATTACAAAATAAAACATAGTTTTAAGTGTTTTATTTCAAAATTATACGGTATTTTTTAACACATTGACTGCCAAGACCTTGCGAACTACATTAAACAACGATGGGTATTCTCATGGTTGGCAGTCAACACGTTAATCAAGCCTAACTGGTTTCTCTTCCCTAAAAAATTTTAGTTCCAATTAAAATAAACAATTGATAATACTTTTATAAAAATATGTCTTAGGGTAAATTAGCAAATCAGAATGTCCGACGCACCAGCAGGTCCAGTGGGTAGGCCCATGAAGTTCCCCTACACCTTCTCGGCCAAGCTTGCCCAGTTCCCCTACAAGTTCTACTTCGGAAAGCAGTGGATCTGGAAATACTACGCCATCGCCGTGGTCGTCTGCATTCCCATCTTCAAGAAGATCAGCAACCTGTCCAACTCGCCCGAAAACGTCGCGAAATGGGCCGAAATCAGGCGCAAGGAAGCGGCGGAACACCACTAAGCCCACCTGCTTAACCATTAGTCAGAAATGTTATAATAAGACGGGCAAACTTATAATAAACTAGATTCTTTATTAATAAAAAAAAAAATTACATTTGCATTTCAACCAATATATACACCCTCCCTCTATGGCACCAGTTGAAATAAATTTCTCTTTTACAAGCAGAAATAATTACGTGTAAAGTTAATAGTAAATATTGTGTAACCTTCAAGAAACGGTTATTTTGGGTGTTTTCGCAACTTTCTTGGACCTCAACCTCTCGACTAAACCGGCCATCGTTTTAACAATACTGGCTGCGATCAACTTGGTTGGTTTTATGTAGTACTTCATGCCCATTTGTTTCCGCAGTGCTCGTTCTTCGGCCGCTCTCAACTTTGAAATGTAAGCGAGGTCCTCAATCTCGCCGACTTCGGGCTGAAGTTTCGCAAATCCAAGGGAAATTAGGGATTCGCCGATATCCACATTGTTTATTTTTTTCTAAAATTTAATACACAAAACAATAATGAAATGTACTGTCAACCTTCCAGGCCAAGCCTTTCAATTTTTTAGAGCTCACCTTTTGATTTAATTGCGGCATCACCACCTGGCAGTGAATGCAATTTGATCTTTTTAAAACCGGAACAAAATTAATCTCATTCCCGGTGACTATAGTTTGCAACCAGCTAATGCCGTAACCGTTGACGTCCACCGCTGAGATTTTTACGGGCAGAGTGTTTCCGTTGGCTCCAAATGTTAGGTCGATTGGTGGCCTATGCTTGACCATCAACAAGGCACCGTTTGGTTCGATTCTCTGAACACGTCCCGTCAGCAATCTCCTTTTTTTGATGAATACATTAGGCACGTCTGATGGTCTTATAAATCTGCTGAACTAAAAATGATTGCAATCATTGTTAATTTATTTATTTTAATTTATCCTATTATGTTATCATGCCAATAACTCCTTAGCAACAAGTGATGTTAAGATACCTTTTTTTTCTGATTGAAACAATATCGAGTAATATTGCCTTAGTTACGATATGTCATAACACACTTATATTTCCCTAGGGAAATATGAAGTGCTCATATTTCCCTAGGAAAATATAAACATCAAAAAAATGTCATTAGGAGCTTCTCCCAAGAATTGTTTTAATTGCTCTGGGGACAACACCTCCGATTTCTTAGGAAGGTATCCTTTATGGATTTTACCAGAACCAAACATTCACGGTCTTTCGTCGCTTGCATTAACACATAGTTTGACATTTCACCAATTTATGAAACAACGCAAAAATCAAACCAGTCAACTATGATATTTACAAACAAGGCCCTTAGCAACGTTACCAATCCAATAAATTCCAAAATTTACAATCCAATATTTTCCTATTTACAGAACAATATTCTTTCAATCAGAAAAAAACTATTGATTACAACACGGGAAATATGAATACATTTCCCTTGGTTGTCTATACATCCCGAGGGCAACCTCGGGAAATATACTATTCATATTTCCCTAGTTGTAATAATAGCTATTAAATTGCAGAATCGAATAAAAAATGTCAAGTATTTAAATAATAATAAACTGATAATAATTACAGATAAACTTGAATGAAATGATAAAAAGTAGACTTACGGGTCGCACCCTCCTCATGGCAAGGAACAGCCCCGTCAGCGCCACGGAATACGCCCCGATCTGAAAACGTAATCTCGAGATGTAAACAAAAACAAGTGGTGCACACCGTGGGCGCGTACCTGGGCCCCCTTTTTGTTTGCGCCCATCGCGTCGCAATACTTTTCGAAAAGTCCGTCCATCGCGTCGAATTCCGATCGAAGACGTGAAATCTATATTTACACACCGCTACTAATATTACTTCGCTCATTCATTCATTTAATTTGCGATTGAGGTTACGTCGTACGTGCCCATTCAACAGCTGTCACCGGTTGAATTGATGAAAAAAAATGGAAAATTAATATAATGAGCTCTAATTTGAAAAATTACTATTATTTATTGTTTCGTTGCAAAATGGATTTGTTTATAGTTTTTTTTGTATATTTGAAAAATATTGTTTCGTACAGTGACATCTATTGAAAGAGACAGATATTAAATTTGATTTATTTTTTCTTCTAATAATAATAATAACTTTATTTAGCACTTTTGCTATAATACTTACATATATAATAGTATATTATACAACGAGCATATAATTCACTCGCCTACGGCTCGTTCTGCAAACATCGTTCTCGTGATTAAAAGCCACACACGTAATCGCGTGTTTAATAAATTGAGTGTTAAATGTACCCCATTAATGCTGCCCATACAATTAAATAATGCGCACATGTAATAGTTCATTTTCATGATTTTCATGAACAATAGCTTTTAAACATTTTACATTCGCATTTCCCCGCCTCATCGCCATCTATTTGACGATGGCCGAACTACTAAGTGATGTTTTTGAACAGCGCCAAAATGCTCGAACTTTATCCTTATAATCAAAGTGTTGATATTCAGCAATGCTCTGTACACGAAACGATAGACTATTTAATTCAGAATCGAATGGTGTATAAAATAGCTGAGGCAATTTAACGGTTTTCTTGTAATTTGCGAATGAAAATTAAGCACGACACACTTACCAACATTTACAGTTCACTGTAACTTTAAAATTAAGTGTACAACAATTTGCTATATTCTTCAATGAAATACGGGTCCCAATACTTATTACTGATTATGCAATTAACTTTTTATATTATTAATGCATTACAATAAGAGAAATATATGAGGAATCCTAATCTTCATAGAGGGTACCCTCTGTTATCGTGGGGATAAACTACGTTTTCATTTGTGGATTTAATAATTGTTTTAATAATGAAAGAATATTTAAAAACTTAAGAAGACTGTTATCTTATAATAAAATTAATTTACTTGTAGATATTTTCGTATTTAAATTGCAGAAACAATACATTATAATATATCCGCCTAATCACAGGCAACCCGATAAACGCATAACTACTATAAAAAAAACTTCCAATTTTAAAGGTGACAGTGGCAAAATCATAAGTGTAATCCTCAGTAAATCTTCAAAAATAGTGCGAATATTTAAGTATTTAAATTGCAGAAATAATTATATTACATAAACGCCAACTTACAGACAATGCAACACACGCATACATAAAATTCATTTATTACTAAAAACATCCAATTTTAAACGTGACAGGGACAAAACCATAAGTGTTATCCTCCGTAAAGCTTAAAAAATATGTGAATAATAAAGTATTTAAATTGCAGAAATAATTAAATTATATAAACGCCTGCTTACAGGCAACCCAATACACGTATAACTAATAATGATTTATTATTTAAAACTTTAAATTTTAATCGTAACAGGGACAAAACCACAAGTGTAATATTTTTAAAGCGTTGCTAAGGATTACACTAATGCTTGTGTCCCTATTATATTTAAAATTAGAAGTTAAAAAAAAATATTAGCAATAGTATATTGGGTTGCCTACAAGTAGGCGTTTATATAATACCATTGTTTCCGCAATTTAAATACTTAAATATTCCCACTATTTTTGAAGCTTTACTCAGGATTACACTTATGGTTTTGTCCCTGTTACGTATAAAATTAGAAGTTTTTAATAATAAATTAATTCGGGTTATGCGTATATCGGGTTGCTTAGGATTAGGCGTGTATATTATAAAATATTGTTTCTGCAATTTAAGTACGTAAATATCCACAAGTAAATTTATTTAATCATGAGATAACATTCTTTTTAAGTTTTTAAATATTCTTTTATTATTACAACAATTATTACATCCACAAATTATTAAGTAGTTTATCCCCGCGATAACAGGTAGAGCCCTCTACTTAGATTATGATTTCTCGTATTTTTCTCTTATTGTAATGCATTAACAATATAATTAGTTGAATGATTAATCAGGAATAAGTATTGTAATCCGTATTTGATTGAAGAATATAGCAAATTCTTCTTTATTGAATTTTTATGTTACAGTGAGCTGTAAATGTCGGTAAGTGTGTCGTGCTTAATTTTCATTCGCAAATTACAGAAAAACCGCTAAATTTCCTCAGCTATTTTATGCACCATTCGATTCGGAATTAAATCGTCTATCGTTTCGTGTCTAGCGCATTGCTGAATATTAACACTTTGATTATAAGGATAAAGTTCGAGCATTTTGGCGCTGTTCAAAAACATCACTTAGCAGTTCAGCCACCGTCTAATAGATGTCGACGAGGCGCGGAAATTCGAACGAAAAATGTTTAAAAGCTTCTAAATAACAATTCTAAGGGATGATTTTGATAATATAAGCATTAAATGACCGCCAAACGTATAATCCTTTAATCTTTTGAAATAAAAGTGCAAATGCGTGTTTAATGAAATGAGTGTTAAATGTACGTCATTAATGCTGCCCATACAATTAAATAATTTTCGTGAACAAAATAACATTATATATGGTTATGCTACATCCACATGGTTTTTATTTTTTTACTCAAACAACTGTTGTCGTTGGGCAAGCTACAGTGCCACCTATTGAAGGAGACAGATTTTAAATTTGATTTGATTTTTCTTTTAATAATATTAATGATAACGGTTATGTTTTATGTGGACTCTGTTTAAATTACGTTAAAGTGTTGTCTTTCTTAGTTGTTTTTTGTGTTCAGTGATATTATCGAGTTAAGCTTAATTGGAACTACTACCTGTGTGAGCAAGATAAGTAGGACTCACTTAGTTGAATAGATATTCTGCAATCAAGATTTTAGTATTAATAACGTTCATTGGGAGGTATAAAATTAATATATCCGTCTGTAGATAAGCGTGAGCGTTTTAATCTGCGGTTTTTATACAATACTTTCTGTCTGCCAAAATTGTCAGTTAAGTCAACAACTGGAAATTTAATTTATTGCAATATACCATACATTATTTAAAACTTAAAGTAAGCAAAAACCAGCGTCATTAGGTGGCTGTGCGGAAATTCCTCTTGAGTTCATTCTGCAGGTGTGTTCTTCCAATCGAGGAGCACAATTTTCCAAAGTGTCGGCATCGAATTCTGACCACAATTTTTCTGCAACTGCACTGGCCCTCGGCCATACCCTCGAAACCACGTTATGCTCATTCACATTTTCCCCCCACATGCACGCTTCTCCACCTTTCAACAGGTGTCTTGAACGATTTGGCACGAGGAGGTACGGATCGCAAACGTAAAATTTGTCCCAATCGCCTCCTCGATGCACATCGTCCAAATACCAACAGCTGGAGAAAATTGCTGGCTGTCCAGCTGAAACTACCTAAAAATTGAATAGTGTTAATCCAAATGAAGCAACTTACTTACTGTACTGAATTGAATAAATTAAGGTGGCCAATATTTTTTGCTCTAACTAAATGAAATCATAAGAGTTCGAGAGGAAAATTCTAAATCTGTATTTGGTATGAAACGTATGCAACCTAATATGCGTATATTAATGGGTGACACGAACAAGCTACTTGATCAATGGATCTTTGCGTGTACGTCATAGATAGCTGAACCATTCGACATTATTTTCATGCGTTTACTCCCTCTACGATAAGTTAAATGAGGCGCTATAATGTGAAAACGAGAAAACTCCTTTCTCGGTAATGTCGCACACTCAAAGCTCCGTTGATCAAACTATGTCATCTTATATATCCAAGGTTCGTTTGTACGGTTTATGACTTTCTGTAGTACGTTCGTGTCTGTGTATTTATTTATCTCAAACCGTAATAAATAATTTCAAATGAAACCGTTCTTTTCATGGATTTAACATCCATGAAAAGAACGTAGTACCCACCTGCTTCAATTGAATATATCCGAGAATACTCCAGACGTGTACTATGGTATCCTTATTCAATCTCGCCCCATTGGAGAATACCTCTTGCCAGACAATAGTTTTTCTTCGTGTTCCGATTATATCGTGTAATTTTTCGATATGAATTTGTTCCAATTTCTTGAAGTTTCCCCGTATCTTCCATTCCTTCATGACTCTTCGAACCTCTGGATTATTCTTCCTAACATAATGGCATAATTGACACATTTTTTTTATCAACAAAATTGCCCTTTACATCAATTTAAATAAATTACCAGCAGTCTTGGTTCACTTCATCTCCTCCTAAATGAAGATATTTGTCTGGAAAGAGACGAATAATTTCGTCAAATAATTCCTTTAAGAAGATGTACAAATATGGCTCTGTTGGATTCATGGGTCCGTACGATCCATTCGGTTTGCCTTTCTCGTAGCATGCGGTAAGAATTTTTTTAACTCCACCCCAGGATCGTGTATGTCCTATAAATTAACAAATAATATTTTTGCAAGATCGAATGATTCTACAGTGAGCGCATGGCGTAAATTTTTAATGCCCGGCAACTCCACCAAAAGATAAAATCATGAACGAACTGTCTGTAATGCGATGGTTGAGAATTGTTTTAACTGTAGTCTATTCATTCTATGGAAAGAGTTTGGAAACGCCTACAATCGCAATTTTTTTCTTAATAAAAAAAAATATTTTCAAAAATTCATAACTCGACTGAAAACTGCTTCACATTTAAAATCAAAAATTATTTTGAAAGATCGACGTGTTGTGAAGTGAACTGAATTTTTGCAGAATTTTTTTTCGGCGTTTCATATTAATTTTTAATTTTTTGCACTCGAGTGTTCGTCATTAAAAAAAATACGAGTTTAAAAATTCATAACTCGACTGAAAATTGTTACCCTTGCAAAAACCAAAATTATTTTGAAAGATCGGCGTCTTGTGAAGTGAACTGAATTTTTGCAGATTTTTTTTTCGACGTTTCATATTAATTTTTAATTTTTTGCACTCGAGTATTCGTAATTAAAAAAAAAACGAGTTTAAAAATTCATAACTCGACTGAAAATTGTTGCACTTGCAAAAACTAAAATTATTTTGAAAGATTGACGTCTTGTGAAGTGAACTGTATTTTTGCTGAATTTTTTATTTGGCGTTTCATATTAATTTTTAATTTTTTGCACTCGAGTGTTCGTAATTAAAAAAAAAATACGAGTTTAAAAATTCATAACTCGACTGAAAATTGTTGCACTTGCAAAAACCAAAATTATTTTGAAAGATCGACGTCTTGTGAAGTGAACTGAATTTTTGCTGAATTTTTTATTTGGCGTTTCATATTAATTTTTATTTTTTTGCACTCGAGTGTTCGTAATTAAAAAAAAAATACGAGTTTAAAAATTCATAACTCGACTGAAAATTGTTGCACTTGCAAAAACCAAAATTATTTTGAAAGATCGACGTCTTGTGAAGTGAACTGAATTTTTGCTGAATTTTTTTTTGACGTTTCACATTAATTTTTATTTTTTTGCACTCGAGTGTTCGTCATTAAAAAAAAATACGAGTTCAAAAATTCATAACTCGACTGAAAATTGTTGCACTTGCAAAAACCAAAATTATTTTGAAATATCGACGTCTTGTGGAGTGAACTGAATTTTTGCAAAATTTTATTTACGCGTTTAAAATTGATTTTTAATTTTTTTGCACTCGAGTGTTCGTCATTGAAAAAAATATATTTTCAAAAATTCATTTCTTGATTGAAAATTGCTGCATATTCAAGAACCAAAATTATTTTGAAAGATCGACGCCTTGTGATGTGAAATGAATTTTTGTAGGATTCTATTTCTGCGTGTCATATTAATTTTTAATTTTTTGCACTCGTTGAGAAAATTAATTTTCAAAAATTCATAACTCGACTGAAAATGGTTGCACTTGCAAAAACCAAAATTATTTTGAAAGATCGACGTCTTGTGAAGTGAACTGAATTTTTGCTGAATTTTTTATTTGGCGTTTCATATTAATTTTTAATTTTTTGCACTCGAGTGTTCGTAATTAAAAAAAAATACGAGTTTAAAAATTCATAACTCGACTGAAAATTGTTGCACTTGCAAAAACCAAAATTATTTTGAAAGATCGACGTCTTGTGAAGTGAACTGAATTTTTGCTGAATTTTTTTTTGACGTTTCACATTAATTTTTATTTTTTTGCACTCGAGTGTTCGTCATTAAAAAAAAATACGAGTTCAAAAATTCATAACTCGACTGAAAATTGTTGCACTTGCAAAAACCAAAATTATTTTGAAATATCGACGTCTTGTGGAGTGAACTGAATTTTTGCAAAATTTTATTTACGCGTTTAAAATTGATTTTTAATTTTTTTGCACTCGAGTGTTCGTCATTGAAAAAAATATATTTTCAAAAATTCATTTCTTGATTGAAAATTGCTGCATATTCAAGAACCAAAATTATTTTGAAAGATCGACGCCTTGTGATGTGAAATGAATTTTTGTAGGATTCTATTTCTGCGTGTCATATTAATTTTTAATTTTTTGCACTCGTTGAGAAAATTAATTTTCAAAAATTCATAACTCGACTGAAAATGGTTGCACTTGCAAAAACCAAAATTATTTTCAAAGATCGACGTCTTGTGAAGTGAACTGAATTTTTGTAGAATTCTATCCCTGCGTTTCGTATTAATTTTGAATTTTTTGCACTTGAGTGTTCGTCATTTAAAAAAATACGAGTTCAAATATTCATAACTCGACTAAAAATTGCTGCACATTCAAAAACCAAAATTATTTTGAAAGATCGACGTCTTACGAAGTGATCTGCATTTTTGTAGAATTTTATCCCAGCGTTTCGTATTAATTTTTAATTTTTTGCATTCATTGAAAAAAATACATGTTTAAAAATTAATTACTCGACTAAAAATTGCCATACATTCAAAAACCAAAATTATTTTTAAATATCGACGTCTTGTGAAGTGAACTGAATTTTTGTAGAATTTTATTTACGCGTTTAAAATTAATTTTTAATTTTTTAGCACTCGCGTGTTCGTCATTAAAAAAAATACATTTTCAAAAATTCATAACTCGATTGAAAATTGCTGAACATTCAAAAACCAAAATTATTTTGAAAGATCGATGTATTGTGAAGTGAACTGAATTTTTGTAGGATTTTATCCCAGCGTTTGGTATTAATTTTCAATTTTTTGTAATCATTGAAAAAAATTAATTTTCAAAAATTCATAACTCGACTGAAAATTGTTGCACATTCAAAAACGAAAATAATTTTGAAAGATCGACGTCTTGTGAAGTGAATTGAATTTTTGTAGGATTTTAGCCCTGCGTTTCATATTAATTTTTAATTTTTTGCTCTCGAGTGTTCGTCATTGAAAAAAAAATACATTTTCAAAAATTCATAACTCAACTGAAAATTGCTGCACATTCAAAAACCAAAATAATTTCGAAAGATCGAAGTCTTATGAAGTGAATTGAATTTTTGTAGAATTTTTTAATATGCGATGGCTGTGATTTATATAAACTGTAATTTAAAGCAGAATAAATGTTCAATAAAAAAAAAATTATACACTACCTGGTGTATCAAATTCTACGACGACTCTAATGCCACGAACGCGTGCAAATTCAATGATATCCTTTACATCCTTTTGGGTGTATATTTTTAAATATGAATGGTAGGCCCCCTGTTTGCTACAATAAAAGAAAAATAACGAAACGTACGTAAATAAGACGGAATTTTAAATTTAACAGATTCATTTATTCAACTGCGTTTCTAAATAGGGTGGTAACCTAAATAGATAATTTATTGTTGACTTAAGGAGCTATAATAGCTATTTATGTAACAAGTGCATAATATAACACTTTATTGGAGGGCGAGTCGATAAAGTGCTATTGCGGACTAGTTACATACAAAGCATTATGTTCGAGCAGCTATAATAGCTATTTATGTAACAAGTCTATAATACAGTACTTTATTGGACGAGACGTTTTATAATGGAGGCGAGTCCATAAAGTGCTATTGTGGACGTGTTACATACAAATCTTTACGTTCGACTGCGTTCAGCATTTTTGGAATAGTTTTTTTTAATAAAAACTGAAGCAATGCATTTATAAATAAACAAATTCTTTATCCCACCTTACCTTAATTCCGGGAATCTGGTGCTTTGGTATGGAAAGCTTTGGTCGTCCACTATATGCCAGTGAAAAACGTTCAACTTGTTACAAGCCATGGCTTCAAGGTTTTCGAAAATTGTATCGACTGGAAGGTAATGTCTGGATGTATCCAGGAGTAAACCTCTGTGTGCGAATCTTGGAAAGTCATCAATATCTGTTGCTTTAATAACATACTAAAAGTAATCAACACATATTATAATTTTTTATCAACTGCCAATATCAAGACAGTAATTTTGTATTTTGCAAATTGGAGTGAAAAGGGTTGAAAAATGCATTGCAGTTACAGTAAAAGTAAAATGAAGTACTCAGAGAGTGAAAGCTAATAAATTTCAATGCAATCAATATTGAAGGTATTTAAAAAAAAAATGTGCTCTCTACTTTTTAATCTCATAGTGTACTTACGTTGTAATTACTATTTAAATGAATAAGCTGTGCAAAAGTTTCCAATCCTCTTAAAAATCCCCAAACTGTATTAGCTTTTAGTACACCTTTGCCACCTTTGCGGCCTATCTCCAGTTTATCTAAAAAAAAAAAAAAATCAAATCTGCTTTTTTTTTACCTCAATGAAGAGTTCTGATAGTTTTGAATAGAGTTGTTTCTTAAATTCATTTTGATGTATCTAGAGTTGCCATCTAGTTATTGACCCCCGTATTAAAACTCGACCAGTTTTTAATCTGCACAAGGTGGCCCGACAAGATAATTCAAAAAGTTCGTTTTTTTTTTTGTCGAGATTAAATTCTTATCACTAGCCCGCGGTGTATTTGTTGATATCAATTCAGTGTGCAGTTCGCGGTCGCGAAGAATGTGCGTTCCGGTTCGGAATATTCAATTTTCGAAAGTTTTAGTGCCCGTTGTGTTGTGGTACATCTTCAGGATTTGTGTGTGTGTGTTGGTGTTTGTGTTTTTTCGCTCCATTCCGCCCCATCAATCCAAGGAAAATGGATCAACATCTTAACCGCCAAAATGCCTGGTAAGTAAACTATTGTTTCAGTAGTTTCAGAAAATTTAAAGTTTCTAGCAACTGTTTTTATATTTTTTAAGCGCTCGAGATAAAATGCAACTTTAAATAATTACAAATTTTGTTCTCGTGGAATTAGCTCGAAATATGGTGAAGGGTTGTTTGCGATTTTGACAGTATCATAGAGTAATATGTTGTTTGAGTAAATTTAGAAAATTTCAAGTGTCTGTCAATTGTTTTTATATTTTTTTAAGCGCTCGAGATAAAGCGCAATTTTAAATAATTACAAATTTTGTTCTCGTGGAAGTAGCTCGAAATGTAATGAAGGGTTGTTTGCGATTTTGACAGTATCGTGGAGTAATATGTTGTCTGAGTAAATTTAGAAGATTTCAAGTGTATGGCAATTGTTTTTATATTTTTTTAAGCGCTCGAAAAAAGTGCAATTTTAGATAATTACAAATTTTATTCTCGTGGAATTAGCTCGAAATGTAGTGAAGGGTAGTTTGCGATTTTGACAGTATCGTGGAGTAATATGTTGTTTGAGTAAATTTAGAAAATTTCAAGTGTCTGGCAATTGTTTTTATATTTTTTTAAGCGCTCGAGATAAAGCGCAACTTTAAATAATTACAAATTTTGTTTTCGTGGAATTAGCTCAAAATCTGGTGAAGGGATGTTTGCGATTTTGACAGTATCGTGAGGAAATATGTTGTTTGAGTAAATTTAGAAAATTTCAAATATCTGGCAATTGTTTTTATATTTTTTTAAGCGCTCGAGAAAAAATCCAATTTTAAATAATTACAAATTTTGTTCTTGTGGAATTTTCTCGAAATGTAGTGAAGGGTTGTTTGCGTTTTTGACAGTATCGTAGAGTAATATGTTGTTTGAGTAAATTTAGAAAATTTCAAGTGTCTGACAATTGTTTTTATATTTTTTTAAGCGCTCGAGATAAAAAGCAATTTTAAATAATTACAAATTTTGTTCTTGTGGAATTATCTCGAAATATAGTGAAGGGTTGTTTGCGACTTTGACTGTATCATGAAGTAATATGTTATTTAAGTAAATTTAGAAAATTTCAAGTGTCTGGCAATTATTTTTATATTTTTTAAGCGCTCGAGAAGAAGTGCAATTTTAAATAATTACAAATTTTCTTCTCGTGGAATTATCTGGAAATTTAGTGAAGGGTTATTTGCGATTTTGACAGTATCGTGGAGTAATATGTTGTTTGAGTAAATTTAGAAAATTTCAAGTGCCTGGCAATTGTTTTTATATTTTTTTAAGCGCTCGAGATAAAATGCAATTTTAAATAATTACAAATTTTGTTCTTGTGGAATTTTCTCGAAAAGATAGTGAAGGGTTGTTTGCAGATTTTTAGAGTATCGTGGAATAATATGTTGTTTGGGTAAATTTAGAAAATTTCAAGTGTCTGGCAATTGTTTTTTATATTTTTTTAAGCGCTCGAGATAAAATGCAACTTTAAATAATTACAAACTTTGTTCTTTTGGAATTAGCTCGAAATGTAGTGAAGGGTTGTTTGCGTTTTTGACAGTATCGTAGAGTAATATGTTGTTTGAGTAAATTTAGAAAATTTCAAGTGTCTGACAATTGTTTTTATATTTTTTTAAGCGCTCGAGATAAAAAGCAATTTTAAATAATTACAAATTTTGTTCTTGTGGAATTAGCTCGAAATTTAGTGAAGGGTCGTTTACGATTTTGACAGTATCGTGGAGCAATAAGTTGTTTGAGTAAATTTAGAGGATTTTAAGTTCCTGGCAATTGTTTTTATATTTTTTTACGCGCTCGAGAAAAAGTGCAACTTTAGATAATTACAAATTAGCTCGAAATGTAGTTTTTTTCAAAAATGGTCTGCCAACTTGACTCAACCTGTCATTGAATAGCCAGTTGTCTTTCAAATTCCATGGGTACAACCCTTGGAACGAATCAGAACTTAAAAAAAAATGTTTTTTTTAAATCGTTAACTAAAATTTAATTATTAATTACTTACATGATTCATCCATTTCCATATAAGGATATTCATTTCCATTGCATGATTTCACTAAACGAATTTCCAATATGTTCAAAGGTCCAGCGTAATCATCCGACGATTCATCGTGGGGACCAAATTTGTCCCTTACACTTTTTTGCAAATTTTGCACCCGTGCTATTGCCCTATCGATAATCAATCGATATCTATTAAGGGCATCTTTCACAAGAGAACAAGTCGATCCTATAGTCTTGGATTTAAAATATAAGATTAGTAATATGAAATAGATTTTAATTCTACCAAATAAAAAAAGATTATTTAAGGGGGTAAGTGCCTCGCGCTAGAGTTAGACTAGAACGGTCTAATAGAAAATGATAATCGCCAGTATCTTGGGTCCGAAATTTCATCTAGGAGAAAATGCAAAAAAATTGTTGGAAAATTTTCAAAAAAAGTCGATTTTTTCAAATTTTGATCGGCCGTAGCGGCTAAACGAAAACTCCAAATTGAACGTGGTTTTCAAATCTGTGCTCCTTGTATGTGAATTAGTAGGATTCAATTAAAATTAGGGATTTTCAATTTTTGACGAAAACATGAAAAAAGACACGACTACACCCCTTGGAAATTTTTATAAAAATGCAACTTTTTTAATAATCATCGTAGACCATTGAAGTATACCTTCTTTTTCATCAAAAAAAACGAGAGAAATTGATTGCCGTTAAAAAATTTCAGCTATCTTCAATAGCAAAAAAATAGTCAGTCACCATGAGCTTTTTAGAAAATTAAAAAAAAAAATGATTTTTCAGACTTTGAACGGCCGTAGCGGCTAAACGAAAACTCCAAATTGAACGCGGATTGCAAATCTGAGCTCCTCGTACGTCAATTAGTTGGATTCAGTTAAAATTGGTGATTTTTAATTTTTGACGAAAACTTGAAAATCCACCCAAGGGTCCCCCCTTCTTAGTTTTGCTCAAAAATTGGCTTTGAAATAATTTTCCGAAGAAACCACTGGTTCGATTCCGGGTTTCTACACATCACTGGAAAGATCCCTTCAAGACGCTTCAGAAAATGTACTTTCGCAAGAACAAACGTCAATTTGAAGGCCGTGACGCATCAGCAAAGAAAACTCGAAAATGGAAAAAATCGAAAAAATCAACTCTTTTAGTAATTATTGTAGAGCCTTATGTAATACCTTTTTCTTCATCAGAAGAACGAGCTAAATCGATTGGCGTTAAAAAATTTCATCTAGGAAAAAATGTAAAAAATTTGGCAAGTCACCATGAACAAGTCGATTTTTTCAGATTTTTATCGGCCGTAGCGGCTAAACGAAAACTCCAAATTGAACGCAGTTTTCAAATTTATGCTCCTTGTATGTGAATTAGTCGGATTCAATTAAAATTGGCGATTTTTAATTTTTGACGAAAACTTGAATATGTTCCCTTGGAACTTTTGCTCAAAAAATGCAACTTTTTTAATAATCAACGTAGACCATTGAAGTATACCTATGAAGTATACGTATACGAAACATCCATTTTAAGTTCCCCTAAAGACAATTTTAGGGCATCAAGCTCAATACTTTTTCGACTGACATTGTTTCATACCTTAAATTCGAAACCGGGTCGTTTTATGGTGTAGTAATCATCGAAGCAACGGCTTTTCTGCGGTTTCGGCCAAACGTCTCCCTTCGTGGCTATCACAGGTGGCCTTTGCTCGATGCACAAATTTCCGGAAACGATCGTCAGAAATAAACACAATTTAAGGTACATCTTCAGAAAATAATGTGAAGCTAATTATTTTTGTGCTTATATACGAGCGTATTATCAGCTGGTAATAACATATTCTATAGTTTATTTGCAGGTAGCAGTGGTGGCAATACAGATAGGTAGGGTCGGTTGCAGACACGGCGTGACTATCCGTGGTACCACCTCTACTACCTCGGCCGTACCATGAGTCACTCATTGTGTATTTGATACTTTTGATATTTAAATGTTGGCTTATCTTATCGCTGAAAGAGTGAGTATGAATTTATGTTGCGTTTGATGAAGCCATTCAATGGAGTGAATCGAAACCGACGGGAAACAATTATTACGTTTTACTGATAATTTTTTTATACAGCGATATTTGTGGGTAAGGTGATAAAAATAATAATAAAATGAAGATAAAGCAGAAACCATACTTAGTAAGGAAATATAATAAAGGTGAAAAATAGCTTGAATGTGTGAATATTCAACCTGCAAAATTAATTCTTAGTGACAAGGAAACTGACCCAAGTGTTAAAAAATAAAAATAATGGCAGAAAAAATGGTGATGTGGCGATCATGTTACTTTCTCCGACTTCGTGACATCGTCTATATTTACGCTTTCGTGGTTTATTTTCGATTTGAATCATATTTTAAATGTACATCGAGCGGATGAAACTGACGTTTAAAACGTCAAAATTGTGAAAGATGGAAAAATTATACTTCAAATTTAAAAACTGAGTTTACTAAAAAACTAAAGAGATTTCGAAAAAAACTTATTCTTTATAAGTTATTCATTTTGGTATTCTCTACAATTATTATTAGAATAAATTTGCTGTAACTATTTTCGTTTCATAATTATAAACCAAAAATTTAAAAAATATAAATAACTTTTTTTCTCGAATAACAATGATTTTATGAAAAATATTTTTAGACAAAAGTTGTTCATTTCTTTGTTGTATTTAATATTTATTTACAAAAATATTGGAGAAAAACAAAAAACGGTTAAGGTAAACACCCACTTCCGGTGTACAAAATTTTACCAAAAGCTTTTCAGTTCTTTGGATTATCAAATAAGACTTATGTTCAAAGTTTTATATCAATTGCTCTATTAGTTTTTGAGATACAGCGCGCACAGGCTTTTATTATTTTTATTATTTAATTTTTGGTTTATAATTATAAAACGATAATAATTACAGCAAATTTATGTTAATAATAATTGTAGAGAATGTTAAAATGAACAACTTATAAAGAATAAGTTTTTTTCGAAATCTCTTTAGTTTTTGAGTAAACTGAGTGTTTGAATTTGAAGTATAATTTTTACATCTTTCATAATTTTGACGTTTTAAACGTCAGTTTCATCCGAGTTTACACAACGCTTGATGTATATTTAAAATATGATTATATAAATGGCTATGGTACCATCAAGTCGGAGAAAGTAACATGATGGCCACATCACCATTTTTTCCAGAAATTTTTGAAATGGGACCCTAAAACGGATATCACAATACATTCTCGTACTTCGTAACGGAGAAAGTAAAAATACGTATCGAATATTTTGGCTCCCTCTACAGATCCACCAAATTTCATTAAAATCGGAGGGGAGCACTTGAGGTTAGTTCTCTTGTAAGTAAAGGTTGCAATAATCAATTAATTTACTTTTAAAATTCGATTAATCAAAAACTTGTACAACTACATCTAAATTAAAATTAATGTATGAATTCCAACTTATTTGCGTTTTTTTTTAAGTAAGATCTAAAACGTTTCAGTTGAAAATAATAATAATAATAATAATTTTTATTGTTGTTAGATACCTTAAAGGTTTACAAAAGTCGTGCACATTAATGCACAAAATGAATCAAGTATGCTTTTAGTAAACAAAATCTTACGCTTTTTCTTAACCCTAGATAACTAAACATTTGTCTAATGGACTACCGACGTTTGACAGTTTTGAGAAGGCAATTATGGAGAGCTCACTTTTATCACCTGCCTGGAGTGCAAACGCTAATTTTTAGCACTTTTTATATTTTCATTGAAGTATTATAATTTATCTCTTAACTTAAGCTAATTTGTTCAAAATAATTCAAGAACATTTAAAAATGATGGGCAATGGTAATGGATACCAAGGCCAGGCGTAAGCCACATCGAAATAATAAAAAAAAAAAAAAATGTACTTGATTTTAATTCGTAGCCTATGAGTGGAATGATTACTTACAGAGTAACACTGATTTAAATTTAGTTATCTACGGTTAATGTAGATCTAAAACGTTTCAGTTGGAAACGAATCAAGTATGCTTTTTATAAACAAAATGTTGCACTTTTTCTTAAGTTAAATCTAAAAAGTTTCAGTTGAAAACGAATCAAGTGTGCTTTTTATAAACAGAATTTTACACTTTTTTAAGTTAAATCTAAAACGTTTCAGTTGAAAACGAATCAAGTATGCTTTTTATAAACAAAATCTTGCACTTTTTTTTTAAGTTAAATTTAAAAAGTTTCAGTTGAAAACGAATCAAGTGTGCTTTTTATAAACAAAATCTTGCACTTTTTTAAGTTAAATCTAAAACGTTTCAATTGAAAACGAATCTTTTTTTTTTGTTTTTTTTGGCGTCGACTGCGAGGTCATCCGCCACCACCGTTTGTTAAAAAAAAAACGAATCAAGTATGCTTTTTTATAAACAAAATCCAGGCCCGTTGGGAGGCTGCGCCGATATTCCCCGATTGTTCATCCTACAGGCGTGCTCTTCCAATCTTCTCGCAGCTCTAAAATAAAAGTCGGCATCCTTCTTGGACCACAACTTCTCGGCGGTCGCGCTCGCTCGCGGCCAAATTCTTGGGATAACGTTATATTCGTTAACACTTTCCGCCCACATGCAAGCCTCTCCGCCCTTAACCAGGGCCAGTTCCTCGGGAGTTCCTTCGAAGTCGTGAGGATCGCACCTGTAAAACTTTGCCCAATCTCCTCCTCCGCTGATATGGTCCAAATACCAGCAGGCGGATAGCAGGGCTGGTTTTCCGGCACCACAAACCTTGACAGATGAAAATAATGCATGTAATAAAATTCACACGTTGACCGCTTTGTCAGTCACCGGTGACTGACACCGAAGTATTCCGATGGGGCTGCGTCAGTCACTGATGGCTGACAGCGAGTACTGTAATTTCCCGTAATTTCGTCTAAAAAATGCATCCAAATGAATTAAATAAGCATATCGTTACTCATTTTATAAAATAAAACTTAAAAATAAAGAAAACTTTTTTTGACATTTTAGAAAGAAACTTGTTGGCAGCCAATGTGTTAGAATAGAATAGAATAGAATAGAATTTTATTTTACAATGACAAATTACAAAAAAAAAAAATGAAAATTCGTACATGTAAAAACGTCAAAAAAAAAACATACAAAAGTACATAACAGTTAACAAAAAAATTATAACCGAATCGTACTGTAAACCTAAATGGTCCAAATTGGATGTTACTGTAGGGAATTTTGGTTATTAGAAGAGATAGAAAAAATTGATGGTGCATCCTCGAGCTCTTCTTTCGAGACCAACCCAATGCCGAAAACATAAGTTGGCTACCGTTATAACCAAAAAATCAATATTTTCCATTTTCGATTTTCATTAATATCTTATATTTATTATTGTATTAACCATTTCGGCCCTGGTGGTGGCAATTGCCACCGCAACATTTACATGTCTCTACTTACTATGACAATCCATATTTTTGCTGTTTATCACTAGATGTCACTTCAACAAAGCCTCACTAATTAATTCCTATACTAATTAATCAAATAAGTTAAAATTTGGTATTTATAGTCTTAAGAAGCTCCCCATTAATAATAATTAACAAAAACATTTTTTTTTCAAATTTAAAAATCCAGGGCTGAAAGGGTTAAGATAAGAATTATAGTCCATTTTCAGGTAATTTGAAAGAAAAAGACTTTAGACATTTTACACGATTTCAAAAATAAAACGTCAAAAGTGTTTTAATTTCCAATTACCGTAAGTTTACCTGTTTCAAAACCTTGAATCCATCATCTTTCCACACGTGAATGAAGGTGTCATCGGGTACGTCGACTCCGTTTACGAAAACTTCCTCCCAAACGAGAGATTTGGCCTTTTCCGCGGTGACTATTTTGATCAATTTCTGAATGTAATAACTTTCCAGTGCTGGGTAATTGCCGCTTATGTTCATTTTATTCATAAAATCCACTATTTCAGGATTACTTTGCCTTAGAACAAAAAACAAAAAAAAATTTTCGAAGTTACCTGTTTAAATTTTTTTTTTCCGAAAATTAGTAGAATTAAATCTTCGCGAATGCTTCTACGTCCATGCGAACAACAATTATTCGGATAAATGGCGGCTAAGACTGTGTCAGTGTCTGATTTTTCGTGTCTAATAAACGCCAAACAACTGTCACTAGTAATCAAAGGTGTTTTTTACTTCAGAACATAAAAGATTCATCATTGAATCTTATTTTCGTAATGTTGTTTTCAATAACGAAAAATGGCCAAAAAATTGTAGATTATGGTCGTTCTAATAAAGTAAAATCAAAGTGTGAAACAGGTATATACAACCAAAAATTCCTGTAGCAGATATACAGGGTGATTTTAAATAGGTGACCGCTTGCCGATACATACTTATGGGTATGTGCCGGTTTATACACCAAATCCAAATAAGGTAGTCAAAGCAGGCAATGAACAAAAATCCGCATGTCTTTTTATAGTTCGTTCCTAAAAAGCTTCAAACTTCACGTCTGACTTTGACAGTGCCAATAATTAGTTTCAAATTTAGAAAGTAAGAAAAGACTTGACTTAAAAAAGTCAAGTACTTTAAGCGGATTATTATTAAATCCAAAATATAGCATCGTTGCAAGGGAACAAGGGAAAAAAATTAATCAAATCAGGTCATGAACCAAAATTCGCATGTCTTTTCTCATTTCGTTCCTAAAAAACTTCAAACTTCAAGTTTGACTTTGTCAATAATTAGTGTCAAATTTAGAAACTAAAATTCACCATTTACTTCCTAAAATCTCAAAGGCTTCTTTTATCTAAATAATTGTTGACCACACGGTATTGTAAATTAAAACAGTTAAAAAAAAGGAATCACAATGAACTATTTTTGTTTTAGTTTGATGAAGATGATATGCTATTTAATTTAATCATTAAAAATGTTAGGTATCACTTCTCACTTTCTCACTGTATTATAAAGATTCTTGGCCATTCATCAATTAGTATTACTATATTTGTTTACTGAAACTCACCAACATTCAAACTCGACCTCATCTCCGCCCAAATGCACGTATTCATCAGGAAATACGTCGATGACTTCGCGAAAGAATTCTTCTAAAAATTGGTACAGCGATTTTTTGGTGGGGTTCATGGGTCCGTACTGTCCACTGGGTGCACCATTTTTATAACATGGAGTTAGGATGCCTTTAATACCTTCACCCCATGACCGTGTGTGTCCTTAAGGAAACCAAATAATATTGCACGTTATCTTTAAATAATCAAAGGTTTGCCATTGTCATATGTCAAGTTAAAAAAATGGTGATGTGGCCATCATGTTACTTTCTCCGATTTGGTGGTATCATTTATATTTACGCGTTCATTGTTTATTTTTAATTTAAATCATGTTTTAAATGTTCATACAGCGTTTTGTAGAATCGGATGAAACTGACGTTTATAACGTCAAATTTATGAAAGCTAGAATTGACAAATTATACTTTAAATTCTAATAGTCAGTTTACTCGAAAACTAAAGAGATTTCGAAAAATACTTTTTCTATCAGTCATCTTGAGATAATCAAAAGTTTTTAAAGTATTACACTTTTTTCGTCAGTTACAGTGATATACTACATCTACCAATAGATTAGACTTTTTTGACATCTCGAACAGAAATTCTACTAGGTTATCCAACAATTCTCGCCACAAAAAGTTATACTTACGAGTATACCAGTACCACCTTAATGTCATGAATGTGCATTTATCTCATAGTCGTGTTGGTACTTTTCACTTTCTAGGTTTGTCACTAAAGATGTCAAACAAGTCTAATCAATGGGCAGGTTTCTCGAGATAGATGTTTCAAAAATTTTCTAGGTTCTTGTTCTAAACTTGACGAACTTCATTAATTACTTCTTCTGTATATACGGTTGCCCTACCAGCAGGGGCGGCTCGTTACACAGAGCCAAGGAGCCATGGCACTTCCTGTAGTTTCAAGCTCAGCAAGAATTTTAAATTAATTCTTAAACATTTTTTCGCCAGTTACTTTGATCTAGGAAGATAAATTGTGATACGGGGGGGGGGGGGGTGTATTGTATAAGTGGCTCTACCATCAACATGTTCCACAAGCCGCCACCTTTTTTATGACACACAGCCAGTTTAGCAACAGATTCTGTAAGGCACGCTTAAAAAATTTCTAATTAAGCTAAAGCTGAGAGGTACTCTCGAAAATTGATTGACTGTATTCCCAATTTCCGTTACAAAATGGGCTTGAAACATGTAAATTTTGTGTTCTGTGATGAACACCATTATTCATGATTTGGGTTACAATAAAATTTGTGGGTAAGACACGTTACTTGACAGAAGCTAAGACATTCCATGGCTACTTTGACCAAGGTGTTCTGTGGTAAAAACCATTATTCATGAACTGCTTAGGATTACAATAAAACTTAACAGAAGCTAAGGCAGCAGTTTTCCATTTTTGCATACCATGTGCATTCGCGTTGTAGCTTCATACATCGCCACATCACCAAGCAGGTTAGAACAAATTACGCTAGATGGACCTACCCGCTGATACAATTTGAAAATCTCGTCCGTAAATCATTTAACACCAAGCAATGATCAGTGAGGGCGAAACAAAACCGTAAGCATGTGAATATTTACTTTATCTATCTACTCCTGACCAAGATAATTTTTGATGTCGCGGTATTTTTGAAATATGCGAAACTGCGGATAATTACCTGGCGTATCAAATTCTGGCAGAACTCTAATGCCTCTTTCCCTTGCAAATTCTATGATTTTCTGTATATCTTCTTGAGTGTACACCTGAAGAACTGGATGGTACGCACCTTCGTTGCTGAAATAGACAATGCAATCGTTACAATCACGTGACGTTTTCAATACAACATGTTAAAACATAACCTTAAACGGATACGAGAGGGTGCGTTCAAATTCAAGCTGAATCTTTCCTCTTCAACACAACAACAGGAGCATTATGAAAAACTGAAAAGTTTGCGCTGCAGACCGTTTTATACCCGGAAAGTCCACATTGTACCCACTCACTAATCTAACATCGAATACACAAATAAGTGCCGCTTTTACAATAGTCATAAAATATGCTTTTACAATGCCTAGTTAAAGCAGGGTTAGGGTTAAGAAGCAGTGACGGTTCGCGGGGTTTTTTCTGGTACGGCCGAGGTAACAAGGGTGGCAATACAGATAGGTAGGGTCAGTTGCAGAGACGGCTGGCTGCGTGACCGCACCTATCTGTATCACCACCTCTTGTTCCTCGGCCGTACCAGAAAAAACCCCGCGAACCGTCACTGTTAAGAAGCAGATAATTCGCAGTTATCTTATCCGGTGCTTGGAGCAGCAGATAAATCTCGAAATAACTCGCAGGGCATGCGCACAGCAAGCACACGCACCATACCGGCATTATAGCGATCTGCAATCGGTATTACATACAGGAGCCGTTAGAGGGTGACAAACTAGTTTCTAAACATGCATTCTGGCTTATTTCTAGGTGGAATATTGAAAAGAAGCTCGAGGGGGTCAAGTGTCGCATTAATGATTACAAACGCAACTTTCTAACCTTTCCGCAAGCAAAACGAAAAATGTCAATTCTATAAACTGCGCAACCGCATGTATCCGCAATGCTGCCAACGTTGGCGTTTCGGGAGAAAATCTATCTAAGCGTTTGTAAAAGGCAGCGTGCGTTAACTGAGAGATTAGTTAAAGAGGGTATAAGTTAACCATCATTTATCCGACAATTGTAAAAGCGGCCATAAATCACCTAAACGGTGGATTTCATAAACATTTATTTAAGCCAAATTTTTCGTAAGCCGGTATTATATTTTCAGCTTTTTTTCTTTGTCTGTCACTGTCAGTTACCAAATACATTTTATAATTGTTATTGCAATGGTGCCCCGAGAAGAGGATTTAAGGTAAAAATACATCGAAATAGAAAATAATTTGTTAATAAACATTGCGAAACAGTAAAGATCGATTAAATCATGTGGAATGTAATCGCAGAACCTAACCTCTAGTTATGTATTTCGATCACCATTTAAAAGATCGTTTACACAGCCGAAAATATATTACCAGTGTTATGTCAATTTAAGCCAGGATTATATTTATGAAATCCACTGTATAGTGAATAAAACTGCGCTACTGCTAACTAATACAAGCAAAACATTTGATACCTAATGGCTTATCCGAGTAGACAGATTTGATTTTCGGGAGAGGTTACAGTTTTCTCCATCTAAATTCCATAATATAATTAAATAATATCGACGAGGAAATAAATTAAATAACTCCTTTTGCGTTTATGTACAGTACCTCATCTCGGGAAACTTCACGCTTTGATACGGAAAACTTTGGTCGTCGACGATGTGCCAATGAAATACGTTCAATTTGTTGTAAGACATCGCCTCCAAGTTGTCCAGAATGATACGCACGGGTATGAAATGGCGAGACGTGTCAAGGTGTAATCCTCTGTGCGGAAATCTTGGAAAATCTTTGATGTGTGATACATTTAGAGCTTGCTGGAATATTAAAAAAAATCCGGTATACAAGATTGATATACTTATAAAGTTTGTTCATTTAAAAAAACCTCAAGTGTGTCATGATTTTTTATTTTTAAAAATTGAAGTTAGTAACACATATTGAGGTTATGTTACTTGCGGCATTGTTTATTTGCTGTGACAAACGGCGCAGAGAAGTCGTAGGTTCATCTTCCAAAATTCCTTGTGCTGTGTTAATAACATCCTAAGTACGTTTGACTGGTCTACCTCTTCCTGGTTAACGGAGTTTCGTGATAAGGTATTTTTAAATTCATCGAAAATAATGGGAACGTAAGGAAATTCTACCTGAAACTCCATATACACCCAATTTCCGTCCATTTTGAAAATAACTTTCAACTGGAAACGTTTTTTGCTGGTTGCTGTAAACCATTGTGACCACGGAATAATTGTGCCTTTTAGAAAGATCTGACGTTTTCATGTCAATTCCTAACATGTGTGCCAACATAAATTTGTAAAAATAAAAAATCATAGCACACTTGAGGTTTTTTTTTAATGAACATACGATATAGTCGGGCCGCTGAGAGCTGCCTGTGACTCATCACTTAAAATCGCATGAATCAAGATTTAAGTAAACGTATGTCCGTAAGAAAATTTGGTGCCGCGCTGATTTTTATTGGCGGGATATTTAAAAATTCTCGCGCAAACTTTTTACGGTTATGTTATTTGACGTAGCGCTCGCGTGTTTTGTGTATTTATATGAACCGTCACTGGTGCCAATGCGATGCAAGAGTCATGCGTGAGCTTAGACCTACGTTACCGCTGCCCTATTCTTTAACACGCAGACACACGTTTCGTCTTTAATTTCATACCGTTTCGTACATGATAGAAAAAGATAGATACAAAATGCAAAGGAATTCTTAGTACGAAAATGCATGAGTCACCGACAGCTCTCAACGGTTGAACTATATAAACAAATGTATGAGAAAATCTGATGAGTTAACTCGTCACTATGTTGCCATGTTTCATAAATTAATTTTTCTTTAAATAAAGCGACATCTGTTGAGATGATCTAGAAAAGTCACCACTTCTTTCTGGGGCACCATGTATATACTATTTTTTTTCACAAACGTTCGTTTTTTAAATCTAACCTTGAAAAAACGTAAGCAGTGCCAGTTAAAATAAATGATGGAACTTCGTAGGGAGAGAAATAATTACTTCTCTCCCTTGGATGAAAAATGTAATTTCGACAGCTGAGAACTCGAATTTCCCGTTTGTGAAAAACAAATATTATTTGAAATTGCAGACGCATTAAATATTTAATGATGACCTTCTAATGTATCTAACGAGTTATCATATTGTGAAAGTAAAATTGACTTACATTGTAGTTATCGTTTAAATAAATCAATTGAGAAAATGTCTCGAGTCCTCTTAAAATTCCCCAAACGGTGTTAGCTCGAAGGAAGGATCCTTCAGGTTTTGTTTTAATTTCCAATTTGTCTAAAATTAAATACAGTTCGTATTACAAGGAGGAATTGAAAGTATTGTGATCGTGATTTTATTTTCAAAAAAATTTTTTACGGAAATATCCGTTTCGGGGTCCCTAGATGCCATTTCAACAATTTCTGGAAAAAAAAAATTGTGGCTGTGTGTGTGTTGTGTGTGTGTCTGTGTCTGCTGTGTGCGCTGCATCTGAAAAACTAATAGAGCAATTTATATGAAACTTTGAACATAAGTCTTATTTGATAATCCGAAGAACTGAAAAGCTTTTGGTAAAATTTCGTATACCGGAAGTGGGTGTTTACCTTAACTGTTTTTTGTTTTTTGCCAATATTTTCTTAAATATGAAAAATATCACAAAAACATTTAAACAAACGTTGAAGACAACAAAGAAATGAACATCTTTTGCTTGAAAATATTTTTCATGAAATCATTGCTATTCGAGAAAAAAAAAAATTATTTTTTTTTAAATTTTTGGTTTATTATTATGAAACGTTAATAGTTACAGCAATTTAATGTGTATAATAATTGTAGATAATGCCAAAATGAACAACTTCTAAAGAATAAGTTTTTTCGAAATCTCGTTAGTTTTTGAGTAAACCGAGTTTTTTTAACTTGAAGTATAATTTTTCCATCTTTCATAATTTTGACGTTTTAAACGTCAGTTTAATGCGAGTCTACAAAACGCTCAAAATATGATTTAAATTGAAAATAAACCATGAAAACGTAAATATAAATGGCCATGATACCATCAAATCGGAGAAAGTAACATGATGGCCACATCACAATTTTTTTTTAATTTGACAATAAAACAAAGATATTTAATCAATTTAAGCTTTGCAATGCGGCTATTACTCGAAAATGCAACAAAAAACAATACCTAACGGAGAATAAAGTTATTTAACAAACCCGGTCTCACAGACCAGTAGGTCACCATTGGAGGGTTTTTTCGAGAATACAAAGAACTTTTGGTAAAATTTCTAACATCGGCAAATTTTAAACTTTTAACTATTTGGCAGTTATTTTATATTAATTTGACAAACTCCAGTGCCACTTATTTTAAACACTCTGTTTATTAGCATGATGGAAATGTGATTCCTTACAAGATTCATCCATATTAATTGATGGGTATTCGCCTTCCTTGCATGGCGACAAGAGTTCAACTTTTAAAGTTTCAAAACTTCCAAGATAGGACTTTGAGTTTTCTGTAACAGTCCCATCACTAAGCTTTTGAATGTATTTTCCTCTTTTGTCTGCTTTATATATGATATTCCAATATCTTCTTAGGGCATTTTGAACTATAGAACATGCATCTCCCAAATACTAAAAAAAAAGAACATCATTAAAACACTCTACCATAGTCTATTAAATGTAATAATATTAGTTGTTTATTCTAGAAAGTATTATTTACACTATCACGGTAATAAATTCATCATGTCATCATAATTTGAGGTTAATATGTGATTTTTTCTACTTTGATTTTAGTTAAGGATTTGTTTTTGAAATAGAATATTTACTTAGACGTGATGAGTTTTATTTGCAACATGTGGCAGCACTGAAAAATATATTTTTTTTCGAACAAATACATTGTACCCTCACTGTTTCTTCCGTGCTATTCGTTTTGCATACAAATTACAAACTTAGCCAGTGTGTGTTGTGTTGCAGTGATTATATAACAAATTACAAACTTGTGTATATGTGTATGTTGTGTTGCTGTGAAACGTCGTCAGCGAGCGTTTGATGAATTCATGCGTCCGCCCGTTCCGTTGTCACCGAATTCCCACGTTTTCCGTGCCTTTAAAAATTGAACAACATTACGCCTCCGTTTCTTCATCATTGGTTATACTGATGGCGAACTGCCCAATATACTTTATGTAACGCATCGGAGGGTTCCAATTGTCCTATTACATTTTGATGTCGACACCTGTCACGTTTAAGTACTGCCAATCGTGACAAATAAAATTTCACCAAAATAATGAGCAAAAAAATATCTCATTAGTAGAATTTAATCCACAGCAGAAAAAAAATAAATTATTCCTATTTCATTATAATTACTCATATACAAATTTTCAACGAACAGGTTGCACAACATGTAGTTTATTATTAGCCTGATTTTTACATTACAAACGATTACGAATGTACTAACCTTAAACTGAAAATCGCTCGCTGTTATTGTAAAATACGATTCTTCGACATCAATAGACTGCGGCAGAGGCCAAACGCCTCCCTTTGTTGCTATTACTGACGGTCCAGGATTGACAATGTAACCTTCAATCAGACACACACAGACGACAGCACAGAGTGTCAAACATTTTAGAAACATGTTGCCAAAATAATGCACTTTACACTATGAACAGTTCACCGACTTTTATGTGGCGCTTGATGTGCTCAATGTACTCGTACCACACCAACTAAATTGAAGAACAGAAGTCGTACGCTCTTATCTGCAACTGGCAATGATTATATAGTGATGATACTCGAGTGCTTTATTTGTACGTTAATATAATTACGTTCATGACGAGCGAAATCGGCGAAGCGTTGATGGTGATTGTAATTTTATCTAAATTGCATGTTATGGTTCACTTAAGAGTGATTTAATTTCTGATATATTCTAAAACACTTACAACCATCCTTTATTTTCTGTTTAATGTATTTCTCCCTAAAGTCTTTCATGTTTATTTCTCAACGCCCACTTTGTCTATTTCATGTTTGCATTGTCATTAAAAGAATGCATGTATTTCTCTTTAAAGGTTCATGGTTTAGAATTTTTTTGGACCAAACGCTCACTGTAATTCGCTTCTTAATTCGCTCACTTTGAGTTCATTAAACCATTGTGTAGATAAAGTTAATAATATTTATTTAATATAATTACTATCAGGTGTAATGATAACTTTGTACTCATATTAAGGACACTTCAAATCCATTAATGATTATCTTTCATAAGGTAAACATCGCCGTTATTGAAGTTATTGACCTATTTGAGTTCATCGCACTGATTTTTTTTTTTTATTAATATTGAGTTCTTCACGCAAAAAGCTCTAAAAAGAATTGTATAAAATTTGACTTAAAAAATTGATTCTCGATTTTTCAATTAGGACAAATTTTCAACTGCCAAAAACGACAATTTCCAACTGTCAAAAAAAAAAATTTTAACTGCCAAAAACGACAATTTCCAACTGTCAAAAATAAAAACTTTCAACTGCTAACGATGGCCATTCTAACTGGCGGAAAATGCAATTTTTAACAACTAACGATGATCATTTGCAACTGCCGAAAATGACAATTTTAAAATGCCAACATTTTCTACATGCTAAAACTTCAATTTTCAACTGACAAAAACTATAAAAATGACATTAAAAAATCTTACTTTAGACATTTTTTGACAGTTGAAAATGATCTTTTTTGATACTATTTTGGCTTCTGAAAATGTTTCTTAATTTTTGGCAGTAATTTTGAAACTGTAGTTTTTGGAAGTTGAAAATGATCAATTTTGGTAGCTGAAAATTGTTTTTTTTAATTGCCAACAATGACCAGAAATAATGATTTTCAGCTATCAAATTGAGAATTTTTAACTGTTAAAAACTACGGTTTTAAATTGCCAAAATTGACAATTTTCAAAAGCAAAAAAATTAAATTTTCAACTACCTAAAATGACGATTTTCTACTGCCAAAAATAATAATTTTAAACTGAAAAAAAAAACTATAATTTCTAACTGTCAAAAATGATAATTTTCAACTGAAAAAACTACAATTTTTAACTGTCAAAAATCATAATTTTAAACTGAAAAAAACTACAATTTCTAACTGTCAAAAATGTTAATTTTCAACTGATAAAAAAACTACTATTTCTAACTGTCAAAAATGATAATCTTCAACTGTAAAAAACTACAATTTCTAACTGTGAAAAATGATAATTTTCAACTGCTAAGAATGATCATTTGTAACTGTCAAAAATGACCATTTTCAACTGCTAACAGTGGCCATTTTAACTGTCAAAAATTACATTTTTTATCTGCTTACAATGACCATCTGCAACTTCCAAAAATGACAATTTTCAACTGGCAAAAATGACAATCTTCAATTGCCAAAAACTGCAGTTTTCAAATGTCAAAAATGATTTTATTTAACTGCCAAGGATGACCTTTTTCAACTGTCAAAAATAATTATTTTTAGCTACCAATAATAACAATTTTCAACCTCTAAAAACTACAATTTTGAAATGTGAAAATTGATAATTTTCAGCAATTTTAATTTGCCAAAAATAACAATTTTCAACTGTCAAAAATAAAAAATTTCAACTGCCAAAAACGACAATTTCCAACTGTCAACAATACAAAATTTCAACTGCTAAAAATGACAATTTCCAACTGTCAAAAATAAAAAATTTCAACTGCCAAAAACGACAATTTCCAACTGTCAAAAATAAAAATTTTTAACTGTTAACAACTAACGATGATCATTTGCAACTGCCGAAAATGACAATTTTAAAATGCCAAAATTTTCAACATGCTAAAACTTCAATTTTCAACTGACAAAAACTATAAAACAAACATTAAAAAATCTTACTTTTGACAGTTGAAAATTATCTTTTTTGATACTTTACTTTTTTGGCTTCTGAAAATTTTTCTTAATTTTTGGCAAGAATTTTGAAACTGTAGTTTTTGGCTGTTAAAAATGATCAATTTTGGTAGCTGAAAATTGTTTTTTTAATTGCCAACGATGACCGGAAATAATGATTTTCAGCTACCAAAATGAGAATTTTTAACTGTCAAAAACTACGGTTTTAAATTGCCAAAATTGACAATTTTCAGAAGCAAAAAAATTAAATTTTCTACTACCTAAAATGACGATTTTCTACTGCCAAAAATGACAAAATCTTACTTTTGACAGTTTTTGACAATTGATAATGATCTTTTTTGATACTTGAAAATTTACTTTTTTACTGGCTTCTCAAATTTTTTCTTAATTTTTGGCAGTTGAAAATTATCGATTTTGGTAGTTGAAAATTGTTTTTCTAATTGCCAACGATGACCAGATTTAATGATTTTAAGCTACCAAATTCGATAATTTTTAACTGTCAAAAACTACGATTTTAAACGGCCAAAATTGACAATTTTCAGAAACCAAAACATTTCGACTACCGAAAATGACGATTTTCTACTGCCAAACATGACAATTTTAAACTGAAAAAACTACAATTTCTAACTGTCAAAAATGATAATTTTCAACTGAAAAAAACTACAATTTCTAACTGTCAAAATGATAATTTTCAACTGCTAAAGATGACCATTTGTAACTGCCAAAAATGACTATTTTCAACTGTATAAATGAACATTTTTAACTGCCAATGATGACCATTTTTAACTGTCAAAAATTATAATTTTCAACTGCTAAAGATGACCATTTGTAACTGCCAAAAATGACCATTTTCAATTGTAAAAATGAACATTTTTAACTGCCGACGATGACCATTTTTAACTGTCAAAAATGATCATTTTCAACTGCTAAAGATGACCATTTGTAACTGCCAAAAATGACCATTTTCAACTATAAAAAATGAACATTTTTAAGTGCCAACGATGACTATTTTTAACTGTCAAAAATGATAATTTTCAACTGCTAAAAATGACCATTTGTAACTGCCAAAAATGACCATTTTCAACTGTAAAAATGAACATTTTTAACTGCCAACGATGACCATTTTCAACTGTCAAAAATGATAATTTTCAACTGTTAAAAATGACCATTTGTAACTGCCAAAAATGACTATTTTCAACTGTAAAAATGAACATTTTTGACTGCCAACGATGACCATTTTTAACTGTCAAAAATGATAATTTTCAACTGCTAAAGATGGCCATTTGTAACTGCCAAAAATGACTATTTTCAACTGTAAAAAATGAATATTTTTAACTGCCAATGATGACCATTTTTAACTGTCAAAAATGATAATTTTCAACTGCTAAGAATGACCATATGTAACTGCCAAAAATGACTATTTTCAATTGTAAAAAATGAAATTTTTTAACTGCCAACGATGGCCATTTTTAACTGTCAAAAGTGATAATTTTCAACTTCCAAAGATCACCATTTGTAACTGCAAAAATGACTATTTTCAACTGTAAAAAATGAAATTTTTCAACTGCCAACGATGACCATTTTTAACTATCAAAAATAATAATTTTCAACTGCAGAAGATGACCATTTGTAACTACCAAAAATGACTATTTTCAACTGTAAAAATGAACATTTTTGACTGCCAACGATGACCATTTTTAACTGTCAAAAATGATAATTTTCAACTGCTAAAGATGGCCATTTGTAACTGCCAAAAATGACTATTTTCAACTGTAAAAAATGAATATTTTTAACTGCCAATGATGACCATTTTTAACTGTCAAAAATGATAATTTTCAAATGCTAAACATGACCATTTTCAACTGTCAAAAATGATAATTTTCAACTGCTAAAGATGACCATTTGTACCTGCCAAAAAATGACTATTTTTAACTGTAAAAATGAATATTTTTAACTGCCAACGATGACCATTTTTAACTGTCAAAAATAATAATTTTAAGCTACAAAAAATCCTTGATAGAACCTCAAAAGTTTTCCCCTGACTTTAACGGAGACATATATTAAATCGGTTTTTCCCGTTGCGTAAAAAACAAGGTTTTTTAACATTGTCCTTTGTTTTGTCCGTCGTTTTAAAAATACATGAGTTGAATTATTACGTTTAATTGTAAAATGTAATAATAATAATAATAATAATAAGTCTATTTTATTTCAGAAAATGGTTAAATGGTTAACACAAAAAACTTAAAAATATTCTGGTAAACAAAAATGAAATTGCGTGACAATAAAGATAATAATAACACTAAGACAAAAAAACTCAAAGAAATATTCGTAACCTGTAAGTAGGAAAATAAGGTAGAGGTATAGAAATTAGCTTGAAAATTCGTTATTTATTCACTCAATCAATCTAAAATACTGAACAATTCTCATAACAATAAGAATGGAAAAATTATCTTCATATACGTATGTTATATAATATGTATATATTATATACAAAAAGGAAAGGAATAAAACACCGACACCATAAAAGTGCCTCAGATCTTGTTTGCGGACTCCTCCCAAGGAGTCGACGTCAACGTTAATTAATACTCCGTCTTCGAGTGATCGCCACTCGCAACCCTTATAATAATTTCATCCTAACCTCGCAACAAAATATATATATAGGGGAGAAGTATGTACAAGACTTTGTCATCAACTAATAACCCTCGTAAAACATGGAACAGGAAACTCCAGGGAGTATGTACAAGACGGCAGGCGCCCAAGAACACGATAGTATTAACTAAGGTCGAGATAAGTGCCTAAAATTTGTACTTTGTAGTCATTGAAGTACAAGGGTGCAAAATGAAAGCGCGGAGGGGGGCGAAAATACTCTCATATAAATCATTGGCACCTCGTCTCGGCTAGCTTTTCAATTACAATTTGTTTACGGTTATACATGTATATAAAACGCTTTGTTTTTTGGGGATTAAATACGCCGCGAATACAAAATGCGTGGCCCCTCCGTGCCCTCACCCCTAGTAAAGAAATTTCTTTAATTATATATATTTATATATATACCTACCCAAAAACTAATACTCAAAAAACGATAAATTCAAATAACTGCATGAGTGATCCACCAATTTTTTTTTTTTTTGCGAAAAACCAAAAGATTCATTATTATGAGGAATTATTTGAATTGGTTTCGCCGTTCATCTTCCGACCGTCTACCCTAATAAATCTACTGTAGTCCAATATTTCGAAGCCCAACTTGGTGAACATCGCCTGGGACGCGGAGTTGTTCACGAGGACGGTCCCTACGGGATTGTGGCCCTCTTCGGCGATCTCTTTGGAAATCGCCGTCGTCACCAGGGTGCCGTATCCTTTTCTCTTGTACTCGTCCAGGGTCTGCAGGACCACCATCGTGCCCAGCTGGTTCTTCAGGATCCAGGCGACCAGTTTGTCGTTGGACTTCAGGAAGAGGCCGCGCCCTCCGTTCATCTTGATGAAGGTCGTTATGTAGCCCTCGGAGCCAGGAAATCTGTGGGGCCACACCGCGTTTATTACGGCCGCGTGGCACGGCCTCAGCGGGCTTATGTATACGTCTGGAGGACACCTGAAAAAATTTCAACGAATTTATAATATTTCTTCAACGGCAGTCGGATTGTTAGTTTTTGAGGAGACGAAATCAAAGCGTCAACGTCGCTTATCAAATTTCATTATACCTACAGAGAAGGAAAATTCTCGCAAAAAGTCCCTTAACCCTTTCGGCCCTGGTGGTGGCAATTGCCACCTCAGCATTTACATGTCTCTACTTACTATGACAATTCATATTTTTGCTGTTTATCACTAGATGTCACTTCAACAAAGCCTCAGTAATTAATTCCTATACTAATTAAGCAAATGAGTTAAAATTTGGTATTTATGGTCTCAAGAAGCTCCCCATCAATAATAATTAACAACATTTTTTTTTTTCAAATTTAAAAATCCAGGGCTGAAAGCTTTTTCGAAATACATTCATGAAATTTTTCAGCAATTCACACGCAGAAATTTTGTACACTTGCGATGTAACTATTGTATAGATCAAACCTCGACTAGAATTCAATTTCAAAAAAGAAATCGTAAAATCTAATTCGACTAGAATTCAATTTAGATTAGAAAAATAATGGTGAAATTTGAAAGAAATCGTAACTTACTCGATTTTGAATTTTAATGCTTTGTCCCTGGGAGTCCACCACAGATCCGTCTTGATGTCCAGCATAATTGACAAGTTGAGTTCCTTTATCACCCTGTATATCATGTGACAGTGTTCTCTGTGCACGGCGTAGAACTGTATCACGTTGTTCCAGTCAACTTTCTTCGTTTCCGTGAGGGCCTTGTAGAGCCGCTCGCATTTGTTGTCCAAGGAGAACATGAACAAGTCATAACAGCTCCACTGAAAATTGAACAAAACACTGTGTCTTAATTTTGTAACACTTCGCAACAAATGTTGCGTTGTTGTGGCACTTTCATAACGATAAGAAAACTACAAAACAATTAAAATCGACAAAAGAAACAATAGATTAAGTAAGAAATACTAGAGCAAAGCAAACAAAGAAATAATTTGCAACAAAAATATAGTGCATTATAATACTTTGCTACAAATGTTTCATACAACTTTGCGTTGTCGCGCTAAAGGGCACCTTTTTAACGATATTGATATAAACAATAAATAATTAACAAAACTACAAAATAATTGAATCCAACAAAAGAACTAATGGATTAACGTAAGAACACTAGAGCAAAGCAAATCTCAAAAGTCTTCAAATAGCTTTAATTGTAATTCATTTTTATTCTATGATTGATAGTGGAAGCCATTACTTTGTGATGCATTTTTGATTCAAGAACTTTTCAATAAAATGTACATAGTTGGTATCACACAAAAAACTTGCGATATCAACAAAATTCATTTTATTGAAAAGTTCCTGAATCACTAGTAACTCATTGTATATAAATTTTTTGTACATATACATTTTTCTTGTAAATATTCACTTCCTTAATTAAGTTATACACTGATGTGAAGATGGCCACGGATTTCCCGGTGGCTCCATCTCTGAATAAAAATTAATACCAATTTCTTTATTATGGCATATACTGATGTGAAGATAGCCACGGATATCCCGGTGGCTCTATCTCTGAATAAAAATTAATACCAATTTCTTTATTATGGCATATACTAATGTGAAGATAGCCACGGATTTCCCGGTGGCTCCATCTCTGAATAAAAATTAATACCAATTTTTTCATTATGGCATATACTGATGTGAAGATAGCCACGGACTTCCCGGCGCGTCCTCCAATATAAAAAAAATATATTAATTTCTCCATTGTTTACGATTTATTATCAAACGCGGGGAATACAATTCAAAACTTAAATCACTTTAGAATTGTCAACAGTTCAAAACATTAAAAAATAAAATTTAGCAAATTTGTTCAAAATCATACGATTGAAAACGATCAAAAGCAGATAATAATTTGTAAGAAAGTATTGAAGATCATCAGTATTGTTCCAAAACTACTAAAATAATTTCTAACCAAAAAAACATTATGAAAGGAAATTTTTGAACTATTTTAATTGAAATTATCTTAAAATTTAGTGATAGGGTATTTGCAACTTTTTACACAGTCATGATCTAGAGTTAATTCTGAGTAAATTTGGAAAGTTTTAAGCCGATGTAAATTGTTTTCATATGTTTTTCGAGTCGCCGAAATTATTTCTTGCCTTACTTTTGCTCGAAAATTGGCTTTCAAATGATTTCCTGAAGAAACCACTTGTCCGATTCGGGGTTTCTATACATCACTGGAAAGATCCCTTCAAGACGCTTCAAAAAATGTTTCTTCGAAAAAACAAATGTTAATTTAAAGCCCGTAACGCGTTGGCAAAGAAAACTCAAAAATTAAAAAAATTTTAATATTCACGAAAAATCCAAATCCAACGCGGATTTCAAATCTGCACTCCTCGAGTGCAAATTAGTCGAATTCAATTAAAAATGGCAATTTTTATTTTTTGTCGAAAAATGAAATTCGATAAAAGGCTCAAAAATTGGCTTTGAAATGATTTCCTGAAGAAACCACTGGTCCGTTTCGGTGTTTCTATACATCACTGGAAAGATCCCTTCAAGACATTTCAGAAAATGTACTTTCGCAAGAACAAATGTTAATCTGAAGCCCGTGACGCGTCAGCAAAGAAAACTCGAAAATGGAAAAAATCGAAAAAATCAACTCTTTTAATAATCACCGTAGATCCTTGTGTATCACCTTTTTCTTCATTAAAAGAACGAGCTAAATCGATTGGCGTTAAAAAAATTCATCTAGGAAAAAATGCAAAAAAATTGGCAAGTCACCATGAACATGTTAAAATTTTTTGAAAAAAGTCGAATTTTCCAAACTTTGAACGGCCGTAGCGACTAAACGAAGAATCTAAATCGAACGCAGATTTCAAATCTGTACTACTCGGGTGCAAATTAGTCGGATTCAAGTAAAATTGGCGATTTTTAATTTTTGTCGAAAACGTGAAATTCTATGGAAGACTTCTTACTTTTGCTCAAAAATTGGCTTTGAAATGATTTCCTGAAGAAACCACTGGTTCGATTCGGGGTTTCTATACATCACTGGAAAGATCCCTTCAAGACGCTTCAGAAAATGTACTTTTGCAGGAACAAATGTTAATTTGAAGCTGGTGACGCGTCGGCAAAGATAACTCGAAAATTAAAAAAATCGAAAAAATTAACTATTTTAATAATCACCGTAGACCCTCATATGATACCTCTTTCTTCAATAGAAGAACGAGCTAAAAAAACATTAAAAAATGTAATCTAGGGAAAAATGCAAAAAAATTGGCGGCATGAACATGTTAAAATTTTTTCAGACTTTGAACGGCCGTAGCGGCTAAACGAAGAATCCAAATCCAACGCGGTTTCTAAATCTGCACTCCTCGGGTACGAATTAGCCGGATTCAATTAAAATTGGCGAATTTAAAAAAAAATCGATTTTTCAGACTTTGAATAGCCGTAGCGGCTAAACGAAAACTCCAAATTGAACGCAGTTTTCAAATCTGTGCTCCTCGTGTGCAAATTAGTCGGATTCAATTAAAATTGATGATTTTTAATTTTTGACGAAAATGTACACAAGTACAGCCCTTGGAACTTTTGCTCAAAAAATGTAATTTTTTTAATATTTATCGTAGACCATTAACGTATACCTTCTTTTTCATCAGAAGAACGAGAGAAATTGACTGGCGGTAAAAAAATTCAGCTATCTTCAATAGTAAAAAAAATAGCGTGTCACCATGAACATGTAAGAAAATTTTCAAAAAAAAATCGATTTTTCAGACTTTGAACGGCCGTAGCGGCTAAACGAAAACTCCAAATTGAACGCGGTTTTCAAATCCATGCTCCTTGTGTGCAAATTAGTCGGATACAATTAAAATTGGCGATTTAAAATTTTTGACGAAAACCTGAAAAACTACCCAAGGGTCCCCCCTTCTTACTTTTTCTCAAAAATTGGTTTTGAAATAATTTCCTGAAGAAACCACTGGTTCGATTCCGGGTTTCTACACATCACTGGAAAGATCCCTTCAAGGCGCCTCGGAAAATGTACTTTCGCAAGAACAAATGTCTATTTGAAGCCCATGACGCGTCCGCAAAGAAAACTCAAAAATGGAAAAAATCGAAAAAATCAACTTTTTTAATAATCATCGTAATTACATCTGTTTAAGAGGGATTTTAAAGGGGAAAGTAATGAAAATAATAAAAACGTTATACACAATTTTACCCAAAATTTTATTGTTTAAATCGCTTAATTAAACCAAAAAAATAATATTTGTATAATTGAGCTTCATATGTCAAATAGTCACCCTTTTACTCTAAAGCACCATTGCTGTGTAATCTTTCATTCAATTTAATTAATTTTCTATCGATGTGCAGTTATTACGATTCACGTCGCCGCATCTTTATTAACTGCACGAGTTATTACGAGACCGACTTTGCAAACAAACAAATATTATTCAAGGCGATGATGCCTCCCTACCAAATGGCAGATCTAAAACGAGGACAAAGGCTGTATTGATTAGGGCGAAAATAGAAATATTTCTTGGAGTGTGGGCAATGGAATTTTCTTAATTACCAAAATGACCTGATAAAAAAAAATCAAAAAATCCAGCAGTAGTAATGGTTATGGTTTTTTTTGACGTTTCAAACGTCAGTGTCATCCAGGATCGGATGTACATTTAAAATATCATCAAAATTGAAAATGAACGATGAAAGTATTAACCCTTTGCACTCGTATGTCGTCTTATAGTCGCCACAATAAGTTTTACCAATGTGCTTTCAAATATAAATACGAGTGCAAAGTGTTAATGTAAATAATCATCAAAATTGGAGAAAGTAACATGATCGCCACATCAAATAATTTTCAATCCCAGTTTTATAAACAGAAAATATAGTGATAAATATAGAATGTGATCAACGTCAATTAAGTAATATAATGGATTATAAAAAGAATTCGATTTTTAGAAAGGTCATTATAATCGATTCCATGTTGAAGGTGGGATGTATGAATAACCAATTTATCGCCACCCTTAATTAATCCCTTTTACTGTACACATTCCCGCCCGGTTGTCACATGATTGATTCGATCGTTGAAAGCTATGAATATAAAGTACTATTTTTCTAAATTAGGAAGAAAGTATTTAACAACTGCTAATATTAAACAATAATCAATGAATACGAAAGCTTCATCGGCTTAAATCCCTGCTGTTGTGTTATATCAAAAATTATTACAACTTTACTTACTTACAAACAGAAATTCTATATTCTTAAACAATCTTCATATTCTTCGAGTATTGGTTCACAAAATAATTTTCCTCCCCTTCTTATTATTTTGATCAAAGTTTTCAATTCATTTTTTTTTAAATCTTTTTCATGATCCCCCGAAGACAGATTTACCTATACCCAAGTCCAAATTATAATTTTCCTCTTTAACTATTGCTATCTCTTTATTTCATTCATTTATCAATAACAAATCTTTTTGCCATCAAAAATTTGAAATGCCGAGACACAAGAACATCTTTCAAGCGTTCTTTGGCAACTTTTTTCCAGTCTTTGACCCCGCAAGATCCTAATTTAGTTAAAGTACCATGTTCGTTAACAAATCGATAAAATGAAGAAAGAGAAAATATTAGTTCAATGGCACTTAATTTTTCCATGTTTTTTTTTTGCTGGAAGTCGAGCAAAAAAATTGTAACATTGCGAAATTTTCAAAATCCAAAGTGATTTCGAAGAAACGACTTATTTTTAGTAATCTACAAACTGTGTAGTATGTTATTTCCACATTCTCGTGATTCTATCTTTATGATTAATATTTTTTTTCAATTTTTTTCGCTCAAAAATTATACACACTATTGAAAAATCTCGAAATTTTCAAAATCCAAAGTGATTTCGAAGAAACGACTTATTTATAGTGGTCTACAATCGTTTTAGAATGTTATCTCTGCATTCTTATGATTCTATCTTAATGATAATTTTTTTTTTCGCGCAAAAATTACATTAAAAATTGCGAGATTTTTAAAATCCAAAGTGATTTCGAAGAAACGACTTATTTTTTATTTTTCTATCTTAATGATTAATTTTTTTTTTCGCGCAAAAATTACAAACACTATTGAAAAATCGCTACATTTTCAAAATCCAAAGAAATTTCGAAGGGACTACTTATTTTTAGTATTTTACAATCTTTGTAGAATATTCATTCTGATGATTCTATCTTTATGATTCATATTTTTTTTTTATTTTTTTCGCTCAAAAATTACACACTATTGAAAAATCACTAAATTTTCAAAATCCAAAGTGATTTCGAAGAAACGACTTATTTTTAGTAGTTTACAATCTGTGTAGAATGTTATCTCTACATTCTCATGATACTATCTTTATTATTAATTTTTTTTTCAATTTTTTTTCGCGCAAAAATTACAAACACAATTGAAACATCGCGAAATTTTCAAAATCCAAAGCGATTTCGAAGGAACGACTTATTTTTAGTAGTTTACAATCTTTGTAGGATGTTATCTCTACATTCTCATAATTCTATCTTTATGATTAATATTTTTTTTCAATTTTTTTCGCGCAAAAATTACAAACACTATTGAAACATCGCGAAATTTTCAAAATCCAAAGTGATTTCGAAGAAACGACTTTTTTCTAGTAGTTTACAATCTTTGTAGAATGTTATCTCTACAGGAATTAATTTTTTAACTAGTCCACAACTCGAAAACAAAATTTTCAAAAATTCCAACATTTTCGATAAACGACCAAAAATTGTAACTTTTTTAAAACAACGAATTTTCAAAACACAAAATCATTTTGAAAGAAATGCCCTTTCTCGATTGTCCCCATTTTTTCCAATAATTATATTTTAGTGTTTTGCATTTTTTCTGCTGTTGTTATAACTCAAGGGCCAGAATTTTTAAAAACTCATAACGTTGTTTAAAATTTGAGCATTTGTAAAAAAAAAACAATTTATTTGGGTAGAATTGTATTTTCATAAATTATTTTGAATGTTTTAAATAATTGCTGCTCTACGTTACTTATTTTTTTAAATGTAACTTTTTCAAAAATCCAAATTGAAGTTGAACGGATAACTCTTTATCAATTGTAATTAATTTTCTCATGATTCTATCTTTATGATTAATATTTTTTTTCAATTTTTTTTGCTCAAAAATTATACACACTATTGAAAAATCGCTAAATTTTCAAAATCCAAAGTGATTTCGAAGAAACGACTTATTTTTTTAGTAGTTTACAATCTGTTTACAATGGAATTTCTATTTATTTTTTAATTATTCTACAACTCGAAAACAAAATTTTCAAAAGTTACAAATCTTTTGATAAACGACTAAAAATTGTAACACGGCGTACTTTTAAAAATGTAAGCAAAATCCAAAGTGATTTCGAAGGAACGACTTATTTTTTTAGTTGTCTACAATCTTTGTAGAATGTTATCTCAACAGGAATTTATTTTTTTAATTATCCTACAACTCGAAAACAACATTTACAAATCTTTTTGATAAACGACCAAAAACTCTAAACACGGTGAATTTTCAAAAAATTTAAGTATTTTTTCTTTTTCGATTGTATTAAAATATCCTATAATTTTATTTCTGCGTTTTGTATTTTTTACAAATCTGAAACAAATGTATCTTTGACCAAAATTTTAGTTTCCAAAAATTTAAATGATTTCAAAAAAGTACCCTTGTAGTAATTGTTGAAAAAGTTTAAACAAAGCTACTTTTTAATTTTATTTTCTTTCTGTGGATTTTAAAAGTCAAAAAAAAGAATATTTAAAAATTCTTAACTTTGTCAACAATTTTACCTTTTAATTCAATTTTTTTCTGTGGTTTTTACAATTCAAGGACAAGAATTTTTAAATTTCATATCTTTGTCAACAATTTTACCTTATAATTTTATTTCTTTCTGTGGTTTTTACAACTCAAGGTCATGAATTTTTAAAAATTCATAACTTTGTCAACAATTTTACCTTTTTAATTTTATTTTTTCTGTGGTTTTTACAACGCAAGGACACGAATTTTTAAAAATTCATAACTTTGTCGGAAGTCTGAGTATTTAAAAAAAATTCTAATTATTTCGAAACTTCTTTAAAACTTAATGGGTTTTCAAAACCCAAACTGAAGTCAAAAGAATAACTCTTTATCAATTGTAATGATTTTTTTTATGATTTCATATTTGTGTTTAATTTTTTTTTCAAGTTTTTGTGCTTTATATCGAAAAAAAATTCTAACATTTTTTTTTTCAAAAGTGTCTTCGAAGGAACGACACATTTTTTGTAGTTTCGAAGCTTTGGAGACCAAAAAATTTTACGTTTTCATTTTATTTTTTTTTCTGTGGTTTTTACAACTCAAGGACAAGAATTTTTTAAAATTCTAACTTTGCCAACTACTCTACCTTTAAATTTTATTTTTTTCTGTGGGTTTTACAACTGAAGGACAAGAATTTTTAATTATTCTAACATTGTCAACAATTCTATCTTTTAATTTTATTTTTTCTGTGGTTTTTACAACTCAAGGACACGAATTTTTAAAAATTCTAACTTTGCCAACAATTCTACCTTTTAATTTGATTTTTTTCTGTGGTTTTTACAACTCAAGGACAATAATTTTTAAAAATTCTAACTTTGTCAACAATTCCACCTTTTAATTTTATTTTTTTCTGTGGTTTTTACAACTAAAGCACAAGAATTTTTAAAAATTCTAACTTTGTCAATAATTCTACCTTTTAATTTTATTTTTTTCTGTGGTTTTTATAACTCAAGGACAAGAATTTTTAGAAATTCATAACTTTGTCAACTATTTTACCTTTTAATTTTATTTTTTCTGTGATTTTTACAACCCAAGGACAAAAATTTGTCCGAAATTCTTTTATTAAAATTTTTTTTTTAATATTTCCAAATTTCTTTAAAACTTAATGGGCATTCAAAACCCAAACTGAAGTCTAAAGAATAACTCTTTATCATTGTAATGATTTTTTTTTATGATTTCATCTTTGTGTTTAATTTTTTTTTCGATTTTTTGAGCTGTATATCGAGAAAAAAATTGTAACATTTTGATTTTTTTTTTCAAAACTCAAAGTGACCGAAGGAACGACACATTTTTAGTAATCTTAAAGCTTTGGAGAATGTTATCTTTATTGGAATTTATTTTTCAATTATTCCACAATTCGAAAACAAAATTAAAAACAAAATTTTTTCGATTTCTTTCAAAATTAAAAATCTAAATTTTAAGAAAGAATCTTACGAGGTTTAAAACTTCTTCAAAAATTGATAATTTAACGTAATAGCAACTGTTTTAACATCCTTGATATTGACATTCAACAATAATTAGTATTTGTATTTCAGTTCAATGTCACAAAAAATCAATATTTACGTTGGATCAGGACAGATTCGATTAATGATATATGATAATTTGAAATGTGCAGCAATAATTATGAAGATAAAGTTGGGTGTAAACAATTTCAACGGCATCAACGTGATCGATTGTTCTCGCCCCCTCTGACTCATTGGAACTAACATGTGGCGGAACTACCGAATAGGGGATGATCTAACCTACTGCCACAGAGTCGCCGGTCAGTATTGATTAAGTACAGGGGTTGCACCCACATAACCGAAAACGGATCAATACTAATAAAAAAAAAAATCAAAATTTGGATACAAAGAATAGATTAAGAAAAGGCCTCACCTGCAGGATGACGATGAACGTCCCGTCGGTCCTCCAGTCTCCGTACGGCGCCAGGAAAGTCATGTACTTCTCGTCGGGCTTCTTCTTGATCCATTTCATGCTGGTGTTGAAGAAGCTGAACACGTGAGTCGTCCCCGGCAGGTGATCCTTGTACATGTCCCTGAGTTCCGCGAGCTCATCGTAAGGGATACTCTGCAGAACGTCATCGTCGACGATTGACATGATGACTCTCGCGTATCTTTTAATTCTCAAATCCTAATCCGACACAGACAACACGGCCTTTAACCGACACCGGCACCGAACGGGGCGAATTTCAATAACGAAATGTGTGAATTTTCCTCACCTTCCTGCCTGGTCCTGGTCCTGGGCTCGACTTCTTCAGTGCAGGACTGCGCCTGTTGGGACGGCGGCGGCGTTCCTCTTTCCTGGCATGCTCCAGACGCGATCAGCCGCCACACCGGAACGAAATCATTCGGAAACTAAAAAAGCGGCGGTTTTTCTTGACAAATTACAATAAAATAAAGTAATTGTGGGTTTCAACTAAATCTATTAGAACGCAAAAGGCATGCGCACCGGGTCGTCGGTGCGGCGTCGCGGCGCGCGATTACACCCCCCTGGCGCCGGCCGAATCGCCGGACCGAAATACCCTAGGAAAGTCTCCAAATGATTATTCATTTTAATTGTGATTCATACAAAAGTGCTTTCATTTGAGATTCAATAATTAAGAATTGAAGTAAAAAAAAAATGCACGCGGCGATTTAAAAAATTGTAAAAAATTAATTTCAACTAGAATTAGCTTCAAAACTTCAAAATACTTTAAAAATAAACCGTTTTCTGACATCCTTCCTCAAAAATTGATATATCATTCGATGAACAAAATGACAACGCTACAAACTTGAATTGAAGTTAAAAAAAAACTGCACGCGGCGATTTGAAAAATTGTAAAAAAATCATTTCAACTAGAATTAGCTTCAAAACTTAAAAATACTTTCAAAATAAAACCATTTTTGACATCCTTCCTCAAAAATTGATATATCACAACTATGAACAAAATGGCAACGCTACAAACTTCAATTGGAGTATAAAAAAAAAACTGCACGCGACGATTTGAAAAATTGTAATAAATTAATTTCAACTAGAATTAGCTTCAAAACTTCAAAATACTTTCAAAATAAACCTGTTTATGACATCCATACTCAAAAATTGATATATTGCAGCTATGAACAAAATGACAACGCTACAAACTTGAATTGAAGTAAAAAAAAAACAGCACGCGGCGATTTGAAAAATTGTAAAAAATTAATTTCAACTAGAATTACTTTCAAAACTCCAAAATATTTTCAAAATAAACCTGTTTATGACATCCTTCCTCAAAAATTGATATATCACAGCTATGAAGAAAATGACAACGCAACAAACTTAAATTGAAGTAAAAAAGAAAACTGCACGCGCCGATTTGAAAAATTGTAAAAAATTAATTTCAACTAGAATTAGCTTCAAAACTTCAAAATACTTTCAAAATAAACCCGTTTCTCATATCCTGCCTCAAAAATTGATATATCACAGCTATGAACAAAATGACAACGCTACAAACTTGAATTGAAGTGAAGAAAAAACTGCACGCGCCCATTTGAAAAATTGTAAAAAATTAATTTCAACTAGAATTAGCTTTGAAACTTCAAAATACTTTTAAAATAAACCTGTTTATGACATCCTGCCTCAAAAATTGATATATCACAGCCAAGAACAAAATGACAACGCTACAAACTTGAATTGAAGTAAAAAAAAAACTGCACGCGGCGATTTGAAAAATTGTAAAAAATTAATTTCTCGTAGAATTAGCTTCAAAACATCAAAATACTTTCAAAATAATCCTGTTTATGACATCCTGCCTCAAAAATTGATATATCACAGCTATGAACAAAATGACAACGCTACAAACTTGAATTGAAGTAAAAAAAAAATGCACGCGACGATTTGAAAAATTGTAGTAAATTAATTTCAACTAGAATTAGCTTCAAAACTTCAAAATACTTTCAAAATAAACCTGTTTATGGCATCCTTCCTCAAAAATTGATATATCACAGCTATGAACAAAATGACAACGCTACAAACTTGAATTGAAGTAAAAAAAAACTGCACGCGCCGATTTGAAAAATTGTAAAAAATTAATTTCAACTAGAATCAGCTTCAAAACTTCAAAATACTTTCAAAATAAACCTGTTTATGACATCCTGCCTTAAGTAGACGTCATTAGATTTTAGGGTAATTTTGTGTGATCCGAGAGCAAAGTTTCAAAAAATTGTAAGCAATTTGGCGATTCAAAAAAAAAAATAGAAAAACAATTGCCATCGACTTGAAACTTTGTAAAATTACTCAAAACCCATTCGAGGTTATGATTTCGTGCAATTCCACACGTAGACGTCACTGGATTTTAGGGTAATTTTGTGTGTTCCGAGAGCAAAGTTCAAAGAAATTGTAATCAATTTGGCGATTGGAAAAAAATAGAAAAACAATTGCAATCGACTTGAAACTTTTCAAAATTACTCAAAATCCATTCGAGGTTATGATTTCGTGCAATTCCACACGTGGACGTCACTGGATTTTAGGGTAATTTTGTGTGATCCAAGAGCAAAGTTCCAAAAAGTTGTAATCAATTTGGCGATTGGAAAAAAAATAGAAAAACAATTGCCATCGACTTGAAACTTTTTAAAATTACTCAAAACCCATTTGAGGTTATGATTTCGTGCAATTCCACATGTAGACGTCACTGGATTTTAGGGTAATTTCGTGTGATCCGAGAGCAAAGTTCAAAAAAATTGTAATCAATTTGGCGATTGGAAAAAAATAGAAAAACAATTCCCATCGACTTGAAACTTTTCAAAATTACTCAAAACCCATTTGAGGTTATGATTTCGTGCAATTCCACATGTAGACGTCACTGGATTTTAGGGTAATTTTGTGTGATCCGAGAGCAAAGTTCAAAAAAATTGTAATCAATTTGGCGATTGGAAAAAAATAGAAAAACAATTCCCATCGACTTGAAACTTTTCAAAATTACTCAAAACCCATTTGAGGTTATGATTTCGTGCAATTCCACACGTAGACGTTACTGGATTTTAGGGTAATTTTGTGTGATCCGAGAGCAAAGTTCCAAAAAATTGTAATCAATTTGGCGATTGGAAAAAAATAGAAAAACAATTGCCATCGACTTGAAACTTTTCAAAATTACTCAAAACCCATTTGAGGTTATGATTTCGTGCAATTCCACATGTAGACGTCACTGGATTTTAGGGTAATTTTGTGTGATCCGAGAGCAAAGTTCAAAAAAATTGTAATTAATTTGGCGATTGGAAAAGAATAGAAAAACAATTGCCATCGACTTAAAACTTTTCAAAATTACTCAAAACCCATTCGAGGTTATGACTTCGTGCAATTCCACATGTAGACGTCACTGGATTTTAGGGTAATTTTGTGTAATGCAAACATTTTGATTTATAAACTCTTTGATTTTCGAGGAAAAAATACTTTTTTGACTATAATTATGAAATGGTGATATTATCAAACTTATACAGGGTGTTGCAAATTATATGCATTAGCATTGCTATCTGCGTAACTATAAGAAATAGAGAGTTTGCTAGATTAAGACAAAGTTGCGCATTTTAATGCTGAATAATTTGTTAAAAAGAAATTTAAATTATTTCTACTTTATCCGGAGATATTCGATAAAAACCGAAAAAGTCAATTTTGGTTTTTTTACGACTTTATTATTGATTATTTTGAGAAACCAAGACAACTTTCTTTCTTTCACTTTTGTAAGTAACCAACTCTCCGTTTCTCATAGTTACCGAGATAGCAATGCTAATGCATCGACTTTGTAACACCCTGTATAAACAAAAATTTTAGAAAGTGTCATAATGAACAACTTATGAAGATTATGAAGCATAGGTTTTATTCGGATCATGACTAGTGTTTTAAATATTCAACATTTCAGAAAAAGTTACAGGATGGCCACATTTCAAAAATTCCTTATTATAGTTCCGTTAAAAAAAATTGAAAAAATTTGGGAGAAAGTAAAAAGCTATTAATATTTTCGTAACTTACATTTATTACGTGGATATTATATTTTCTATCTTCGCTGGAATTAATCGGTCATTTTTGAAAATAACTCGCGTACTGGTCTGTTCTGCCAAGTCGTACGGAGGACACTGAGGAATTTTTGAAAATGCATTTATTTATCATATCTGTGCGTAACGACATTGAAGAATTACTTTTCCGTTAACTTAAACATAAAACAAACGTGGATTATAATAAATAGCCGGAAACGTTATATCATAATACGATCGTTAAATTAATTTACGGTGCGTGTTTGTAAAATATTTTGTATGCTGTGTGGGACTTAATATTAGTCCATTAATTTTATTTTTTCTTTCGAACAGATTTTTAATTTTTTAATTGTTTACAAAGTATTCAGCCTATAGAGGCATATTTATTTAAATATTGTTCCCCCATCAGAACACAGACCGGTTTCGACCTTTCAGGTCTCATCAGTGTAGGAGATTACTATTGGAATATAAGTATTCCAAACACCGTTAAAGGTAGAAACGCCAAAGTGGCAGTACAGCATTCGGGCAATAGATTCCGCCACTTTGGCGTTGTTAGCATATTTATTTACTGAATAAAATTGAAATTTATTCTAAACATAAAATATTGTTTACATACAGACCGGTTTCGACCTTTCAGTTCTCATCATTGCAGCTAGAATCTCAAATTAAATCAAATCAAATCAAATAATTTATTTCATGATGAATACATTCTTGTCAAATATATAAATAAACTTAAAATCTGAAGACATTAAAATAACATCAGTTACAAGTACTCAAGTACTGACGGAGAAATTGATATTCCTATTTAAATATAAATATTCCAAATACTGTTAAAGGTAGAAAGAAATGGACAAGCTTAAAATAATTTATTGAGCGTATAAAATACCATTAATATCACTTTAACGTATCACTACCTGCGTTAACATAAACGCATCTGTTCAAAATTTTGAATCCCAATTTGGAAAACATCGTCTTTGAAGCCTCGTTGCCGATCAGAACCGTCCCGATGGGATTATGACCTTCCAGTCCAATTTCCTTGCTCAGCGATCTCGTGATTACACTCCCGAAACCCTTCCTCCGGTATTCCTCCAACGTTTGAAGAATGCCCAACGTTCCCATCACGTTCTTCAGACACCACGACACCAGTTTTCCTTCCTTGGTGAAAATCCCGTGTCCGCCGTTCATTTCGATGAAGGTGGACACGTAACCAACCGAATCTTTGTAACGATGGGGCCATTCTTGATCGACGATTGGGGCGTGTTCTGGACGTAGAGTGTCTATGTAGTATCCAATGGGACAACTGAAATTGTTTACAGTAAACTAAACTATTTGAAAATATTATAACGAGCGTACAAGAAAATTCGGCGACGAAGTTGGCGCTGGAAATCTAAAGTCATGTCTGAGGTGAGATCACACGAGCACGCGTAAAGTACTGATTGTCATGTTGACATGTCAGATGTTAATAACCTCTAATTATAATATCTAACATGTCACCGTTTAACATCTACCAGAATTTCACGTATGAGATGACAAGATTTTCAACGCCAATTTCGTCATCGATTTTTGTTGCCAAATGGCAAAATATTTGATGTTAGTACAGAGATGACAAGATTTTCAACGCCAATTTCATCATCGATTTTTATTGCCAAATGGCAAAATATTTCATATGTGTGATGTTAGTACAGACATGACAAGATTTTCAACGCCAATTTCGTCATCGATTTTTATTGCCAAATGGCAAAATATTTCACATGTGTGATGTTAGTGCAAACATGACAAGATTTTCAACGCCAATTTCGTCATCGATCTTTGTTGTCAAATGGCAAAATATTTCACGTGTGTGATGTTAATGCAGACATGACAAGATTTTCAACGCCAATTTTGTCATCGATTTTTTTGTTGCCCCATGGCAAAATATTTCAAGTGTGTGATGTTAGTGCAAACATGACAAGATTTTAAACGCCAATTTCGTCATCGATTTTTGTTGCCCCATGGCAAAATATTTCACATGTGTGATGTTAGTACAGACATGACAAGATTTTCAACGCCAATTTCGTCATCGATTTTTATTGCCAAATGGCAAAATATTTCACGTGTGTGATGTTAGTGCAGACATGACAATATTTTCAACGCCAATTTCATCATCGATTTTTATTGCCAAATGGCAAAATATTTCACATGTGTGATGTTAGTATAGACTTGACAAGATTTTCAACGCCAATTTCGTCATCGATTTTTTTGTTGCCAAATGGCAAAATATTTCAAGTGTGTGATGTTAGTACAAACATGACAAGATTTTCAACGCCAATTTCGTCATCGATATTTTTGTTGCCAAATGGAAAAATATTTCAAGTATGTGATGTTAATGCAGACATGACAAGATTTTCAACGCCAATTTCGTCATCGATTTTTGTTGCCAAATGGCAAAATATTTCACGTGTGTGATGTTGGTACAGACATGACAAGATTTTCAACGCCAATTTCGTCATCGATTTTTGTTGCCAGATGGCAAAATATTTCACGTGTGTGATGTTAGTACAGACGTGACAAGATTTTCAACGCCAATTTCGTCATCGATTTTTATTGCCAAATGGCAAAATATTTCACGTGTGTGATGTTAGTGCAGACATGACAAGATTTTCAATGCCAATTTCATCATCGATTTTTTTGTTGCCCCATGGCAAAATATTTCACGTGTGTGATGTTGGGACAGACATGACAAGATTTTCAACGCCAATTTCGTCATCGATTTTTGTTGCCAAATGGCAAAATATTTCACGTGTGTGATGTTAGTACAGACATGACAGGATTTTCAACGCCAATTTCGTCATCGATTTTTGTTGCCAAATGGCAAAATATTTCACGTGTGTGATGTTAGTACAGACATGACAAGATTTTCAACGCCAATTTCGTCATCGATTTTTGTTGCGCCATGGCTAAATATATTAGCACTGCTTCAGATGAACTTATTGAAGTCATTTGGAAAATAAAAAAAAAAATTATCTCTTGCGAGAATGTGCAAAATTTTTCAGATTTGATTTAAAAAAATGGTGATGTAGCCATCATGTTACTTTCTCCGACTTGATGGTATCATTTATATTTACGTTTTCATGATTCATTTTCAATTTAAATCGTATTTTAAATGTACATCGAGCGGATGAAACTGACGTTTAAAACGTCAAAATTATACTTCAAATTAAAAAACTCGGTTTATTCAAAAACTAATGAGATTTAGAAAAAAACTTATTCTTTAGAAGTTGTTCATTTTGACATTGTCTACAATTATTATTAACATAAATTTGCTGTAACTATTAACGTTTCATAATTATAAACCAAAAATTAAAAAAAAATTAATAAATTTCTTTCTCGAATAACAATGATTTTATGAAAAATATTTTCAAGCAAAAGATGTTCATTTCTTTGTTGTCTTCAATGTTTGTTTAAATTTTATGTGATCTTTTTCATATTTAAGAAAATATTGTCAAAAAACAAAAAACAGTTAAGGTAAACACCCACTTCCGGTGTACGAAATTTTACCAAAAGCTTTTCAGTTCTTCGGATTATCAAATAAGACGTATGTTCAAAGTTTCATATCAATTGCTCTGTTAGTTTTTGAGATACAGCGCAGACAGACAGTCACACACACACACACACACACACACACACACACACACACACACACACACACACACACACAGACAGACACACACAGACGGACACACACACAGACACACACACAGACACAATTTTTTTTACAGAAATTGTTGAAATGCCATCTAGGGACCCCAAAACGGATATTTCCGTAAAAAAAAAATTTGAAAAAAAATCAAGATGACAATACTTTCTTGTACTTCGTAACGGAGAAAGAAATTACTGGAAAATTTGTTAATTTTCATTCTAAAATCAACGATTTTGATCAATATTTTATTGATAACATATATACAGGGTGATTCCGATTGCATTTTAATAATACTCACTTGACAGTTAATTCGGCACTTTCTTCTTTCGGCATCCAATATATGTAAGTTTCCGTTTGTGAAAGTATGGGGACCTTCCTTTCATTCAAAGCTTCAACGACAGCGTCTCGATGGTCTATGTGCAGCGCGTAGAATAAAACCATGTTGTTTGCGAAATCCAACTTTTTCGTCTTGACAAGAGCTTCGCGCAAGCGCGCGCATTCAGGATCCATTGTAAAGAGGAAAATGTCATAACACGTAAACTGAAAATAGGAAAATACAAAAATTACGATACAATGTGGTAACCCTTACTAACCTTAAAAATATAAAAAACAAAAATACGATACAATGTGGTAACCCTTACTAATCTCGTAAACTGAAAATAGAAAATACAAAAAATACGATACAATGTGGTAACCCTTATTAACCTCGAAAACATAAAATAAAGAAAACAAAAAATATGATACAATGTGGTAACCCTTATTAACCTCGAAAACATGAAATAAAGAAAACAAAAAATACGATATAATGTGGTAACCCTTGCTAACCTTGAAAACAGAAAATAGAAAAAACAAAAAATACGATACAATCCGGTAACCCTTACTAACCTCGTAAACTGAAAATATAAAATACAATGTCAATTTTTATCTAATCTAGAAACGTTTTTTCTATGCTCAAACAATTTTGAGACGAATCTGAGCTTCTTACGCAGAAAATGTTGGGAAAGAACATATACGGTATAAAAATACCTGTCTAATGACGTAATTTTGGCAGCCGCCACTAATAACGATTTTTTGAAACTGAAAATATAAAATACAAAAAATACAATGCGGTAACCCTAACTAACCTCCAGCAACGCGATGAACGTTCCATCCTTTTTCCAATCGCCATCAGGGGCGAAAAATTTGAAGAAATGCTTCTCCGTTTTCGCTTCCATCCACTTCATCGCGGTGTTGAAGAAGCTGTACACGTGGGTCGCGTACGGTAAATGCTTCGCGTAAAAATCCCTCAACAGGGGAAGATCTTCGGATGGTATTTCTTTTAAAACATCCGTTTCTGGTTCCATGTTTGAGATTCCTAAAATAAAACTTTGATTAGGTAACGCATAGTAATAGAAGCAATGATTAAAATAATCGCTTTGTCACCTTATACGATGTGCACTGTAACAAATACTCAAGCAAAGAGATAAGAAGTTAGATAAATAATAAACGTGTTTAATATTTGTACATAAATAGTAAAAATTTTCTTCAAAACGAAGTTAAAAGATAAAATTTATTTGTGGTTTCTACTTTTACTCCAGCTAATCAGATTTTACTGTTTAAATGCGTCGTTAAATTAAAATTGGATGGTTACAATGATTGCACTAAAGAAAGTTAAAAACGTGATGGAGCATTAAACTCAATGTCAAAATAAAACAAACAATGAAACCAATTAGTAAATTATTTCATAGATAACAAGCAGAAAGTTATTTATTTCCAGAAATAATGTTCACCATAAAGCTTAAAGACTTCGGTCGATGGCTATTGGTAGATCTTATGTGTTAGAGTTTCAATAAACTGTATTTATTTATTTATTTATTTTTGTTCACCATTGGGTCGCGGTGATCTCTGGACCCAGTTGGTGCGGGTTCAAATTTTGTCATATTTTTCACGAAGAATAATCGTCTGATTTTCATCTATAATACACAGGGGCGGCTCGTTATATAGAGCCAAGGAGCCATGGCACTACCTGAGCAAGAATTTTTAATTCATTCTTAAAACACTTTTTCCAGTTCCTTTGGTCTAGGAAGATAAATCGTTCTTTCTTTCTTCAAAAATGGAGGGGGGAGGGTATATTGTAAAGGTGGCTCTACCATCAACAAGTTCCACGAGCCGCCACTGATAATACAAATCGGTTGTAGATTAATACCTACGCCAATTTCCTTAAAAAAAGAAACGAAAGAAAATATTCACGACATTAAATTTTAGACAGAAAGACCTCTGGTCGATAGCCATCTGGCAGATTAACAAACTAACATCATTTTATCATATGTAGTATTGTTTCTGTTAATAAAGATGTATTTTATATATAAAAACTTTTAAAATTCCAAACTATTAATAGTTTTTAATATGAATCATCCAGTACAATCCAGTAAGGAACAAATAATGAACTCCTTATATAACCGTGCAAACAGATAAATGAAATGAGCGTCCGGAGAAAATAGCCTCGTTTTCTCTTTAACCAGGTACATATCCTACATACCGAAATAATCCTTCAAACTCCGAATAGAAAGAAAAAATAAGTGCACACTCTTGGTGCGGTAATGACACACTAAGCCGAATTGGCCAATATCAGAGGAAGATGTTCCAATCGCGCACTGTTAATGCAACTTCCGCGTGACGGGCAAATTTACACTGGAAAGCGGAAAGGTATTGTTTACGAACGAAAAAAATTGTTGAAAAAAACAAGAGTGGTCGAGACGGTCACGGACCATCGCAGAAATAAAGGTCGTCTCGGCGTTCGCGTCTCATTCAGGTGGTGAACTCGTGCGGAAGAGGAACTCCAGTTTTCTTGCATATGTGACGATGGATCGGATTTTTGTTGGAATTGTTACCGTTTTGAAGTTTATGGTAAGATTGATTTTTAGTATTGATACAAATTCGAATTGAGTGGAAAAATGGTTTTCATTTCATTTTGGTTATATAAAAGGGATTTTTCTGATATTTTTTATGTTCGTGAATATTTTTCTTTAAAACCTAGTCTTTATTAGTTTTTGATTTTGGCATTCTCTACAATTTGATGTAACTATTATATACCGAAGGAAAAAAAAATTAAACACTTGAAATTCGTGAATTTTCGATCATTTTCAAACCGCCATAACTCGGCGTATTTTCAATAGATTTTAATGAATCTTTGAGGGCAAAAAACTTTGAAGTGTCTTCTTTAAAGTCATGCATGCGAAATTAAGCGTAACCCCTTCCGCCCCCCTCTAGCGCCCCTGTGAAAAAAAAAGTTTTTTTCAGGAAACCATGTCCAACTTTGACGATGTCTATGGAGTTATTTTGTCGACTCGATCCACCATAAAGGCATTAAAATTTGATAAATTCCGTATGCAGGACTCGAAGAAGAAACGCGCCGAGTTATGGCGGTTTGAAAATGGTCGAAATTTCACGAATTTTAAGTGTTTCATTTTTTTTCCTCCAGTGTAGATGATTTTTTTTTTCGAACATCAAGGGGTTTATGAAGTACATTGTTCAAAAGATGTGCAGTTCGTCATTTTCAATATTTATTGGAAGGTTTTTGTAATATTTTTCATATGAAACAAAATATCGGACACAGACAGGGACACAGACACACAGGCCCACAGATACACGGACACACAGACACACAGACACACAGACACACAGACACACAGACACACAGACACACAGACACACAGACACACAGACACACAGACACACAGACACACAGACACACAGACACACAGACACACAGACACACAGACACACAGACACACAGACACACAGACACACAGACACACAGACACACAGACACACAGACACACAAACACACAAACACACAAACACACAAACACACAAACGCACAGACACAGAGGAGACAAGGCGCTAAATGTATCACGAATTGTTCGTAATAAAACGTTAACATGTTCCAGATAATAGCAAATGGTAAGGAAATGGTGTCCTTCGCCCCCAATAAAGAAATACAAACATTTCATGTTCCCATATCAAAGAATCCCATCTTGAGCTGGATGGATGTCAAGGAAGGTATTTATCCAAATGTGAGTATCAATTAAATTATACCATAACTGGTACAATCGATAAGTTACCTACATTGTAAAATCTGAGGTCTTCGAAACGACTCTGGAATTAATTGTTATTTATTTTTAATTACCCTTTCAAGTTCTGCATTGTTGCTGGGCGAGCTCTTAAAAAATTTCGATTTGAGATATCCACACAAAAAATAATCACAAAAGCTCTCAGATCTGACAATCGTCAATTCCTATAGGAAATTTTTTTTTCAGTCTCCTATTACAGATTTTTAATTGATTTATATATTATACAGAGACTCCTTTAGAAAACCTAATTTTAAATCATATTATACAAGTATAGCAAATGCTATTCAATAATAATAATAATATATTAAAGAACGAGTTTTGTAAGTGGAGTTTTATTGTACGAGCCGCTTGCTTGGAATTTAGTCGAATGTAGTTGAAGTTGGTAACCCTAATGTGTCAATGTCACTTGAATGTTTTGAGGTTATGTAAGCTAGAAGTTATTTATACCGTGTGTACAAAAAGTCAAAAATAGTAGGCAGCCCTTAAAACAGAAGTTCAGTGGAGTCACTAAAAATGGGAATTTTGCTATGAAATAACCTGAAATTTAAATAAAACAATACGATAAAATAAATATTAAATGTAACATTAATAGTGATGATCAGTTCCGAAAATAATTGCTGTTTAAAATACACAAAATCTGCAAATAAAAATCCACAAAACTATTTTTTAAACAAGTAACCTCAAAAACCACATTTCAAAATAAACACAAGAATTCAGGGCAACCAATATACTTCAATTTGAATAGGTATTTTTAGAAATTGTGCTGCCAATTATTTTCAACTTTCTGATCTCACGGTATACAGGGTGTTTCAAATTCGAGGCTCACCATGGGGATCTCGCTTATTAGAAGAGATAGAGGGCATGTTTAAATTTGGCACTTTTGCAGAATTTTATGCTCATTAATAATTCACTGCAAAAAAATACTTAAATTGTTTTGTTTTTGAGTTAAGTCCAAAAAACTGAAAAAAAACTGATTTTGGTTTTTTTCTTTACATCTTCGTTATTTGAGGTGATATTTAAAAACAGTAAAGACGTTCTTATAGCACTTTTTTATTATCTAATACAGGGTTTCCCAACCTTTATATCACCGAGCCTCCCCGCACCAAAAATAATATTTTCATGCCCCCCTTAAATTTCAACAAAAATAAGAAACACACATTTTTTATCAACTAAAAACTAAATTATTTATTTGAATTCCAAATAGGTATAATACAAATACAATGTATTTATTTATTAAGGATCTTTAACAGAAGAGTACACTTGAAAATCATTAATCACTTTCACATTTACATTTCTTAGTTTTCTTTTATTTATAAAAACCATACCATGCACTGATCATTACTTGCTTGAATAGATTTTTTTCTATTATTATCTTTTATTTATTTCAATTATATTTTTATAATTAGATAATGCTTAACAACTTTCAAAGTAATTTTAGAACAAATAAATAAAAACTTTTAAAGTACTAATGAGATACTTGAGCTTGCATGCTCTGTACCAGTTGGTCGATTCTGGGTTCAGTTTTTGCAAGAGCTATGGTTAAATCGCTGTCGACTGCAAGGCGATTTCGCTGTTTAGTTTTTATTGAAACTAGAGCTGAAAAACCTGTCTCGCATAAATAAGTGGACGAAAATGGAATAAGTATTTTCAAAGCAAGAGAAGCAACTTTCGGATTAATAAGGAATCGTTTGATCCAAAATTTCTCTAATGTCAAGAGATGAAAGTCATCTTTCATGGTCGAGTCAGCCTTCATTTCTAGAAATTCTTCCTGAACTTCTTCAGGTAATTGTGAGACATCGACAACGAATGGGTTTCTGGTCATGTGCCATATTGGTGACTCGGAATTAACATCTCGATAGTATCGGTGAAATTGGTTTTCCAACTCTTCTAAATGAGTTTCTATCTCAGATTTCAAATCTTTATCCAGTTTTTGATGATTAATTGCTTCGGATAGCCGTGAAAAAGGAAATACATTTTCAGCAGATACCTTATTTTTCCAAAGTTGAAGCTTTAATATGAAACCTTGAATATGATCATAGTTACTAATCAAAGTGCCATTTCTGCCCTGAAGTTTCAAGTTTAGCTGATTCAGGGCCTCAAATATATCAGCCAAATAGGCCAGCTTCCACTGAAATTTTTCTTCTTTGAATAGTTGCATAAAATGATTATTTTCTTTGAATTCAAGAAAGAGGATGACCTCTTCTCTTAATTCATAAAGGCGAGCTAACATGTTGCCTTTTGATAACCAGCGCACTTCTGTGTGGAATAGGAGGACCTTGTGATCAGAATCGAGATCCTCGCAAAGTAAAGTAAATAACCGACTGTTCAATGCACTACTTTTGATGTAGTTTATGATCTTTATAGCCGAGTTCAAAATCTGACACAAATTCTGTGGCAAAGTTTTTGAGGCCAAAGCTTGGCGATGAACAACACAATGTGTACTAACTAACACGGGGTTCTTTTCTTTAAGTTTTTGAGCCAAGCCTGATCGTACACCTATCATTGCAGGGGCGCCGTCTGTGCAGAGTCCAATTAGTTTATTCCAATCCAAATCATTTCTTTCGATGAAGTCCGATATTGAATTAAATATATTTTCAGATTTCGTGCCTGCTGATAATGATTCTGAGTGAAAAATCTCTTCATCAATGTGATCTCCGCTGACATATCTAACATAAATAATAAGTTGTGCACAATTAGCGATGTCTGTGGACTCATCACAACTAATGGCAAAAAATGGTGATAGTTTGACTTTATTTATAATTTGTAATTTTATGTCTGATGCAATATCGTCAATTCTTCGCTTGACTGTGTTATTAGAGAGACATAATGATTTCATTTTTTGCTCTGATTCTTCTCCTAATATTATTTTCGTGGCTTTGAGGATACATGGTTTGATTAAATCCTCCCCGATAGTATGAGGTTTCTTTTGTTTTGCTATCAAAAACGCTATTTCAAATGAAGCTTTGAGATGTAGTGATACACCTTTATGATAACTTCCTGACTTATCCAATCTCATGCGCTTAAGTGATTCTGCTTTAGAAGAAAAAAACTCTTTGGACTTCGAAGCCAGAGTAGGATGTTGCTGGCTCAAATGCCTCTCAAGGCGAGTGGGTCTCATGCTATCATTGCTCAAAACTTTCATACACATTACACACTGCGGCAATTGTAGCTCGTCTTTTTCTATGAAGGTAAATCCAAATTTAATATAATCTTCCGAAAACTTTCTTTTTTTCGCTGCCATTTCGCGTCTGAAACAATAATAATAGTTCATTACCATACGGGTGCGGTATGGCGTTGACAATACAAGGTAGAATTTCAGCCCGAGCCGAAGGCAAGGGCATAAAAGAGCCGAGTGTAATATAGCCAATACGCATGTGTTCCGTACAAAATTTTCAATACACTTGCGAGTGAAAATAAAAAAAAATATCATGAATAATCTCAATATTTTTTTTTCGGCGTTATGCCTGGCCTTGGTGCTATGACCATTAGCCATCATCTATGTTTGTTTAACTTATAAGTTAAATGAATAAATGAACAAATGAATAATGAAAGACGTATACAAACAACCACGGACCTGAACGAATACTTCTCGACAGAAAAGTCTTTCGTCCCGGCTGGGAATCGAACCCACACGGCCGCGGTGCAACCGGCACAAGCGCTCGCCTGTACCCACTACACTACACCAACGGGCCGCCCAATAATCTCAATACAAAATTAAAATTGAGAAAAATGACTAGTGGATTTTTTATCGTCTTTGCCAATATCTGCGCAAAGATATTGGCGAAAGCGATATGCATCCAAGTGATTAATGAATATTTCGAGTAAATGACACAATAACTTAATTTGTAGACAAAACTAAATAATTTTGTAAACTAAACGTTTATTTATCATTTGTAATAACATCAACGAGCTTATGATTAAAAATGATTACGTACTATTTTTAAGACATAAATAATTACCGATTTAAAATAAGTACTTGACACTAAAAAATAAAAATAAATGGCGGGCAAAGTTTGATATATACTAAAAAACGTACCTTTTATTTTTAGTAGATGAAACAATTTCACACTTAAATATCTCACTTAACAGATTTTTATGCGAACGAACTATTGACAGAAGCGGGTGCGGCCCGCAATTGTTTTCTGATGGATGCAAGCGGCAAGCGGGAAGGTCACATGTCGTGTTGTGACTTGTCGAAACTTGTATAGCAGCGCTAAGGAATAACAGGAAGCGACAAGGCATGTTGATAAATTGGAATAGATAAGCGCCATCTGTGAATAGCGGCGTGAACTAACACCAAACATGCACACAACCGATACGTGTGTGTGTGTATATATTCTTTCGTACTACACAAAAATAAGTTAAATATTGGTAATCAAAAACACTTGGTATTTACTTGTTTTACAATTTATATTAATTAAACATTATACTTCTACAAGTTTTGTGCATTCTCCTTTCGAGAATGTTCGTGTGAACAAATCCACTTGGGCAAGTTGTATAATATTTATTCTACTTAATATAAATAGTAAAACATAGTGATTTTGTTTACCATTATTTACCTTGTTAATAACGTTTCATCGGGCGATGTAGACATATATTTTGTACATATTGTGCTATGAGGCTAACACAAGAAATGATTGTTTTATTCATCATCGATTTCCGCACTGTGACATTCTACGTTTCAAGTAACACGGGGAATTACACGGCATGTAGATAAGGAAAAGCGCCGTCTAGTGTTAGCAACAAACATAATTTACAGAAATCCATCGAATTTTTATGGTGGCGCCATCCAATATTAGCGGCGTAAAGCTCGATTTCTTATAACTTGTTTCCCATATCTCTTGTCATACCCCTGAGCAGCGCCCCCCCTGATATTTCTCTACGCCCCCCAAGGGGGGCGTGCCCCCCGGGTTGGGAAGTCCTGATCTAATAGATGGCATAAGACTTTTAGTTGTAACATGTTTCGTTTCTTTTGAACCACCATCAACTTCCTTATTTCTTACGGACGCCATATTTAATTTTTATCGCATCTCAATGCTCATTTTTTTGTAATGACAACAATATAACACAACATACATTTAATTTCGTAAATGGACATATAATTGTTTAAAACACTTTTATTGGCAATCTTTTTAGCGCTTACTAAAAATCATCCGTGCCATGGAATTAAAAAACACTATTTGTGAATTTGCATTCATCTGTCCAATCCAAATCATGTTTTTCTTTTAATTATCATCTTCATTATACTTTTGCAGCAGTCAATTACAAAATGCAAAAAACAGGCGCAAGTGAGCCTCGAATTTAAAACACCCTGTATGGTTTATAATCGTTTGACGTAATTGATTTTTTATACGTTTCAGTGCTGCTAACTTGAAACAATAAATTGCCTCTACGTTACTTTAATTTACGAGTTCTATAATAAATAAGCATTACGGTACGGTTTTGGGTGCTGAAACAGCTATATTATAGACGCAAAATATATTATACACCTACTCGTATAATCTAATCTAATCGACCGAATTGTTAAAGGTTCGAAGTCCAAATGTCGCGAAATTTACAAATTAAATAATTCATATTTGCTTTTTCTTTTTTCCGACAACCTCCATTTACTTAACAGACACGCCTCGTATCTAATCCAAATTAACTTCAATGGCTATTGAATGTGCAAAACATAACTTAACCAACATTACAAATGAGTGTAATTATTTATAGTTCTATAAATTTAGATTCTCTATTTAATAATAACGAACGAAACCGGTGATATTTACTTACTGCGTCGACTAATGAACACAATTTTATGAACCGATTTGTTGTAACAGTGCACGGAGATAACTGTTCTAATGTTTGTTAAATGGCATCGCGATCGAATGGAATGATTCAGACTTATTATATTTAATTTAAATTAAGAAAACTTGTATTTTATCGTATGCAACTCAATTTACAATGGTTAGACATTCTGCCTAGTTCGTAAGCAAAATGTTAAATTCAATGTCTGAACGCAGGGGCGGGGGGACCCAGGGCCAGGCGCATAGGTAGAATTTGTTTTTTCTTACCAGCTAATAATTTAAATAAAAATAAAAATTTTGGAAACACATTAAAACACATTAAATATTATTTAAATAAAACACACTTTTACTTAGTTAATATCACACTGTATATGTGTCAGTGACTGCAGTTTCGATCAAACAATGATCATTATCAAACTCTAAGTGATGTTTTATGTTTTATTTAATTAAAAATGTATCACGAAGTAAGTGCCGCCAACCTCAATCAGTTAAATATTATTGAATAAAATAGAAACAACCTTACTTATTGCAGAAAGTATTAAATAAATTCAAAAAAACGAAATATATTTTCAGGCTATAGTTCGTTTTTTTGAATTTATTAAATATTATTCTTTAAAATTTCGGAGGGTGTTATAACGCTGTAACCTCCCATCCATGTACGCCACTGCTCAGAGCTTATTGAAGACCAATGGGGCCCATTTTTTTTTAGAGTAAGAATCTTTAAATTCGGGGTTTAATTAAATTCATTCTTAATAACATCAAAATTATTGTTAATGAAAGAGCAATAAAAATGTATGATCTTTGTGGGCCCCTTGACTTTGGGGGCTTGAGCCCTATTAGTCCCTATGTAGACATAATGGCTGAACTTTATGTTAAAATAAGTGATAGCTTATTTAATTTCCAATTAGTAAAAAAAACGGAGGCAGAGAAAATTATAAATCATTTGAAAAAAACCACAAAATGCACTTTTTTTCAATTACCTATAACTCTGTGCCAAATCGCCGTAGGAACTTCGTTTTTTTGAGTCTTGCACAGGTAATTAAACACATTTCAATGCCCTTTTGGTGGATCAAGTCGATACATTTTTTCCAACTCGGTACACGTTGCTAAAATTGGACGTTTTTTTGCCCAAAAACGTGTTTTTTTTTTTTGTTTGAGGGTTGAAGGGTTCGAAAAGGGATCATTCCAATCTGAGTTGACCCCCTTAAAGTAGAGCCAAAATGGGATTTTTTCCCGAAAGAATCATCAAATTTGGTTGAAAAATCACTGAGCTATGTGCGGAAAACCTCAAAATGCACTTTTTTTTCAAACACCCATAACTTGATGCAAAATCGTCGTAGGAACTTCGTTCTTCGAGTCCTGCATAGGTAATTGATCCAATTTGAATACCTTTATGGTGGATCGAGTTGAAAAAAAATTTCCAACTCCGTAGACATCGTCAAAGTTGGACATGGTTTCAAGAAAAAAAAATTTTTTTTCGCCGGGGCGCTAGAGGGGGCCGGAAGGGGTTACGCTTAAGTTCGCATGCATGAGTTTAAAGAAGACACTTCAAAGTTTTTCGCTCTCAAAGATTCAGCAAAATCGATTGAAAATACGCCGAGTTATGGTCGAAATTTCACGAATTTCAAATGTTTCATTTTTTCCCTTCAGTATAGTATTTCATATTTTAGACAAAGCCCATTGAGAAGGAAATCCAAATTGGCACAACTTTGTCCATACTGATACATTTTTACGACAAAAGTAAATTGTACGATATGTTAGTGGACAATTGTATAGCTTCAGATGAAGAGGACTTGAACAAATCCGAGAACGTATTCATGCTCTATGATGCTGATGATAATGACTATCATACCTCGTAAGTATCTAATTCATTTTTAAACATTCAGTATAGTACTCCTGTCGACACAATCCGATTTTTAAGACTTCAAGATAATTTAAAAAAAAAATTAATCCAGGTTTTTGTTAACCGGCATTAAATTTTCAGCTGTATAAACGATCCTTTTGTTATAAAATTGCCTTAAAAGTTTAAGGCTTTAATGTTTTCAATACTATTGAAACTAAACCACTATCAAATATTTTGAAACAAAATTAAATTCATTAATTACGTGTTAAGAATAAATAATAATTTTTATCTTCCAGCGGCAGAATTAGTAATTGGAAGGTGGTAAAAAATGTAGAGCAATTCACGACACTGTTCCACGCCAACTTTTCAGCTTTCAAATTCCCCGAAGGAGATAAAATTTTTCTAACGTGTAACATTGAGGTAAGATTTGTGACATTAACCCTTTCCTAATGAATGTCTCCATATTCGTAACAACAAAAAACATTCCTGATAGTTCGAAGATTGCCGTATTCGCAATAATATTGTTTTTTTCTTCGGCGAGCGTTAGATTCCCGGCGCGTCCACCATATGTCCGAGGGTAGATATTTGATTATTTAAGTTTTACGCCAAACTATACTTAAAATATTAGGGCGTCATATTTTAATAGCAATAATTGGGATTTTAACAGTCGTACTTTCCAAAAGAATTTTTTAAAACATTATTGTATTTTACAGTTTTATATTGCTAATTATTTTGGTAACTACCAATTTATTATAATAAAATACGTTTACTTTGTTGGTATAACACACATTTTTATTGTTGACTATAGTTTCGGCAACTCAACTTGCCATTATCAAAACATAAAATTTCAACGTTTTTACTTTATGTTTTGAGTTGCCGAAACTATAGCAACAACACAAATTTGTGTTATAGCACAAGTTATAAAAGTGTTTGATTATATTTACAACATGTATAACGAAGTAGAAGCCTCCACCATAAACAATACCAATTTATTAACTTTGCACTTGATACAATAATTAAAATGTTTACGTTTTCGTAGTAACTCATAATTTAACAACGGTCACTTAAATAAATTTCTCTCCACCTTTTGTATGACAATTTGGGTTGTCCTATATATTTTAAAAATGTGTTTTTTACATTAACTTTCAATTTATAATTTTTGCAGCTATGTTATGGATTATGCAAGGCGAAATCTGATCAAACAAATGAAATATAATCACCTGAAATTGGTTTTGGTTGAATGTGGCACTATTATGAAAGAGGGAGAGTTACGTGTTAATGTGTTTTCGTCAAAATCTAAAACAAAAGCAAATGGACAAATTAGAAACAACCTTACTTGTTGCAGAAAGCATTAAATAAATACAATAAAACGAAGAAGCTTACAGAGTTACGAACAGGTTGAATATTCATATATTCAGGTTATATTTCGTTTTATTGAATTTATTTAAAAGCAAATGGGTTTATTATTCTATAAATTATTACTACAAATATTTTCACTAAATCCTATTTTTTGCATTATTTTTTTGAAAATATTTGATTAAAACTCAACTTTTCATATATAGTGGACACAAATCATATTAACAAAAACTAACCTAGTGTTTATCTTGTAAATATTATATTATTAACATCTTCAAATTTGTGGAAAACTTTCTAGTCTAAAATATTATTTGTTATTTTGTAATTAATCGAAAATAAATTATTTATTATTGTCTTGGTGTGTTTTTACAGTACTGTGTTATAAAAAATAAAACGCAGTACTGGATTCTTCTTCCTTATAAACCTTATCTCGTCTCGAATGTTTTTTTTTCACCTGAAAATGGCCAGAGCAAAAATTTTGTTAAACCCAGAAACATAAATTTTGTTCGTTTTTAAATAAGTGGAATTACTAATTTTACGTGTGTACGCGTTTTAATACATAAATTATCTTTATTGGCAGGTCTATTTACACGATTACATTTTTACAAATAAGACATGGGCTATCGACCGTCTCTGTGAGTCTGTTACACACATGTTTAATAATCGTTATTTATTATTTAATAAGCGTAATGTGCAATATACCGGACGGATATTTTAAATGATTGTTATGTTAACAAACATAATGAGTACAGTAGTTATAGCCATAATAAACGAAGTTTTGTCTACTATTTCCGAGAAGAATAGTGAAAATATATTTTTGACTATTCAATTCACCTGGAAACAATTACATTGTTTTAATTGAGTTGATTCATTGAATAATCAATCTCTCAAATACTATTTTAAATTAAAATTACGTAGATTATTTTTGTATTGCTTTCACTCGTGTCCATTGCCCTTGGGATTCTTGAGATCTCAAGTATGCACATTCGTGATACAACTGCAAAAATATAACTACGTAATTTTGATTATGACAATGATTATTATTCACTGCTGTATTATCAAATATTGTAGATTCAAATATATTATTTATTTATTCATACATAAAATCATCCAATCGTAGACTTTCGTTAATTTTTCTGCTCGCTATAATATGCTGGTAAACGAACGCCGACTTTTTTGGTGTTCGCTTTCGGTTGCTATCGTTGAAATCAACATGATACATTCCAAATTTTAGCCTAAAATAAAAAAAAAATATTATTGGCTCTATAATCCTATATTCAGGTTACATTTCGAGGAATTCTCACATAAACCAATTAAAAAAAAACATTTAATTCTCTCTACTTTAAGTTTTGTTAATGGCAAGTTGAGTTGCCGAAACTATAGTCAACAATAAATAAAATTTGTGTTATACCAACAAAGTAAAAGTGTCTTATTATATTTACAACATGTATAACGAAGTAGAAGCCTCCTCCATAAACAATTTAATTCTCTCGTTCGTCACTTAATTTTATCTGTAAAACCCTTGTCTATGCTCCACTCCTCCACCCTTCGTTTCCACGCTTACTTAACCCTTTAATCATCTGCTTGATGAAGCCACTGTGTGGCGAAACATGTGTCGTAGTGTTTCGACATTAAAAATTTGTGAAAATTCTCAACACACGTGTTTTATTTACCACTTTAACCCACAAACCTAGTTGTCGGTTTTTTTTTACAATCGTGTTTTATAGACTTTATAAACCCGGGAAGTATATTTTACTTACGAGTATCCATCACTCCACTCAAAGTTATCCATGTAACTCCAGGCGTAATATCCAGTGACGTTACATTTATCTTCAACTACGGCTTTCAGCACTTCCTCAAGATAAGCCTTAAAATTAAAAAAAACACACAGCAAGTTAACAATAAAAAAAATACCAAATATTTCGTGAGTCTTATAAAGATGATGGTTGCAATCATTTCTGTGGTAGTCTATTTTCAGATAGTTTAAAATCAAAGAAGTAATAATTAATGTTTACATTTTTTTTTGTGGAGAGGCTAGGCTTGCCAGATATAAATTTCGAAAAAGGGATATATTTTCGTAATATCGGTTTTCGACGAACCAATAAAGAAAATGAAAATGTACAGGTCCTCACAGCGCCACAGGCGATTTTTTCAAAAAAAGGGCGTGAGAAAGCTGAAAATTTGTGTATTTGCTTAGGAGCGAAACATGTTCCATAAAAGGAATTTTAATTTTTTTTTGTTATATTGTTTTTTATATCATTTCCGCCGCCGCCACCGCCGCCGCCGCCGCCGCCGCCGCCACCGCTTCAATCGTTTATGATGAATCTTTGAGGGCGAAAAACTTTGAAGTGTCTTCTTTAAAGCCATGCATGCGAACTTAAGCGTAAACCCTTCCGCCTAAGCAACACTGTGAAAAAAAAAAGGTTTTTCCAATAAACTATGTCCAACTTTGACGATGTGTACGGAGTTGGAAACAATTTGTCGACTCGATCAACCATAAAGGCATTAAAATTTGATCAATTCCCTATGCAGGACTCAAATAACGAAGTTCCTACGACGATTTGGCACCAAGTTATGGGTGTTAAAAAAAAGTGCATTTTGAGGGTTTTCGCACATAACTCAGCGACTTTGGAACCAAATTAGATGATGCTTCTTAAATTCAACAAACCTTACTTCATTGTTTATTATTAAACCTTTAATCCCTCCGTAAATTACGGTTTAAATCATTAAAATTAATGAAGAATTGCGACGACCTGACTTATTATTCCGGAATTTTTACGGCAAGTTTTTTTTGAAAAAGATTAAAGGGTTACAAGTTTTTAGGTGATTTAACTTTAAAATTATCAAAATTATCCCTCAGAATTACTATTTAAAAGCTTTTAAACATTTTACGTTCGCATTTCCACGCCTCGTCGCCATCTATTCGACGATGGCCGAACTACTAAGTGATGTTTTTGAACAGCGCCAAAATGCTCGAACTTTATACCTATAATCAAAATGTTAATATTCAGCAATGCGCTGTACACGAAACGATAGACGATTTAATTCCGAATTGAACGGTGTATAAAATAGCTAAGGCAATTTACCGGTTTTCTTGTAATTTGCGAATGAAAATTAAACACGACACACTTACCGACATTTACAGTTCACTGTAACTTAAAAATTAAACACAGAACAATTTGCTATATTCTCCAATGAAATACGGGTCCCAACACTTATTACTAATTAGTAATTCAACTTTTTATGTCTTTACTGCGCTACAATAAGAGAAATATATGGGGAATCCTAATCTTCATAGATGGTACCCTCTGTTATCGTGGGGCTAAACTACGTTCTCATTTGTGGATTTAATAATTGTTTTAATAATGAAAGAATATTTAAAAACTTAAGAAGAATGTTACAATAAAATAAATTTACTTGTAGATATTTTCGAATTTAAATTGCAGAAACAATACATTATAATATATCCGCCTAATCACAGGCAACCCGATATACGCATAAGTACTATTAATTTATTATTAAAAACTTCCAATTTTAAACGTGACAGTGACAAAACCTTAAGTGTAATCCTCAGTAAAGGTTCAAAAATTGTGCGAATATTCAAGTATTTAAGTTGCAGAAATAATTATATTACATAAACGCCAACTTACAGACAATACCTAATATTAATTTATTATTAAAAATTTCCAATTCTAAACGTGACAGGGACAAAACCATTAGTATAATCCTTCAAAAGCTTCAAAAATAGTAGCAATATTTAAGTATTTAAATTGCAAAAATAATTATATTATATAAACGCCTACTTACTGGCAGCCCAATACACGTGTAACTAATAATGATTTATTATTTAAAACTTCCAATTGTAAACGTAACAAGGACAAAACCATAAGTGTAATATTTTTAAAGCGTTACAAAAGACTACACTCATACTTGTGCCCGTATTATGTTTAAAATTGGAAGTGATTAATAATAAATTATTATTAGTTATGCTATATTGGGTTGCCTGTAAGTAGGCGTTTATATAATACCATTGTTTCCGCAATTTAAATACTTAAATATTCGCACTATTTGTGAAGCTTACACTTATGGTTTTATCCCTGTTACGTATAAAATTAGAAGTTTTTAATAATAAATTAATTAGAGTTATGCGTATATCGGGTTGCTTGTGATTAGGCGTGTATATTATAAAATATTGTTTAAGCAATTTAAGTTCGTAAATATCCACAAGTGAATTTATTTAATCATGAGACAACATTCTTTTTAAGTTTATATATATATATATATATAATATTCTTTGATTATTACAACAATTATTACATCCACAAATTATTAAGTAGTTTATCCCCACGATAACAGGTAGAGCCCTCTACTTAGATTATGATTTCTCTTATTGTAATGAATTAACAATATAAATAGTTGATTGATTCATCAGGAATAAGTATTGTAACCCGTATTTGATTGAAGAATATAGCAAATTCCTCTTTATTGAATTTTTATGTTACAGTGAGCTGTAAATGTCGGTAAGTGTGTCGTGCTTAATTTTCATTCGCAAATTACAGAAAAACCGCTAAATTTCCTCAGCTATTTTATACACTATTCGATTAAAACTTAAATCGTCTACCGTTTCATGCACAGCCCATTCCTAAACATTAACACTTTGACAATAAGTATAAAGTTCGAGCATTTTGGCGCTGTTCAAAAACATCACTTAGCAGTTCAGCCACCGTCCAATAGATGGCGACGAGGCGCGGAAATCCGAACAAAAAATGTTTAAAAGCTTCTAAATAGCAATTCTAAGGGATGATTTTGATAATGTAAACATTAAATGACCGCCAAACATATAATCCTTTAATCTTTTGAAATAAAAGTGCTGTAAAAATCCTGCAATAATAAATATTGCCGCAGCATTTTTTCAATGATTAAATTGATTTTAATGATTCGAATTGTAATTTACAGAGGTATTAATGGTTTAATAATAAACAATAAAATAAGATTTGTTGTTGTTGGGAAATTAACATTTACTTACGAAGTTATTTTAAACCCAAATAACTCCTAAACGTTTATTGATTAGCTCAATTGTAGTTATTGTTTCATCGCTGTTAGACTTAAAAGCGGGTTTTAAATATTAATTTAATAGTCGAAGAGGTTGTATAAAAAGAGATAGCATGAAGCGATTTAGTTTTGATGCATTACTTGGTTCCACTTGAAGCATCGAATGTCAAACGCAAAAAGTGCGGAAAACCGGAATCTACAAGTATACACACTATAGACCGTGCATCTTTCTTATTATTTCTTACTTTGCTAACGTGCATCACACTCTCACATGTCAAACTTACATTATGAAACCGAATTCTTCCATCATCATCAAGTCCCTCGTTTTCCAAACCACCGTAACCATTCTCGGTAATAATAACTTCCGTATTATCATACTCCTCCTTGATCCAATTTAACACCTTCCTCAAGCCCCACGGCACGATTTTGAATATATCGCGAGCGCCCGACTCCCATTTCTCGTCTTGAGACAGGGTGACGCCGACGTCGTGCAAAAATGTCAGGGCGTTGATGCCCTCATCATTTTTATGACTAACGTACGCAGTTAAGTAATGATTCACACCGATAAAGTCGATCGCTCCTTTCATCTCCTCGATTTCCTCTCTCGTGAATTTTGGCAGTCGCGAAGATTTGAAGCCCTGCAGCTCGCTCAGATTGTCGATGCGTTGTCGCATTATTTTAGGGTAGTCTCCGTCTTTTGATAGTAAGGGGTGTAGATGGCTGCCGGTCTAAAATTGGATTTCAGGTTTGTTTTACGTGCGTGGTTTGAACTTACGTAATGCTGGTGCAGCGCTTCCGCAGCTTCGGTGTCGGCGGTGGAATTGGTAAGTGGCTCCCCCCAGCTTACATCTACAGCGAGGCCGACTTTTCCTAAATGAAGAAGAAGACCAGTGATTATTGTCTACAGCAAGGCCGACTTTTCCTAAATTAAAAGTTTTTAAATTTAGAAGAAGACCACTAAGAATAATGAAGATTACAACGGTAATAAAAGACCACTAATTATTGTTGTCAATGAATAGATTGTACCTTTTTGTAACGATTTGTAATCCTTTTCAAAAACCCGATAAGCTTTAGCGTGACCACGAATCATGTTGTGCGAACACAAGTAATTTCCAATTCCTTCGCTCTTGTAGTACGGAGCCAACGTTCCATTTCCGTATCCGTATAGACAATTCGACATCGGATCGTTGATGGTCATCCACAGTTTCACCCTGTCGCCGAAGAGTCGGAAGCATTCCCTGGCGTAATCGGCGAAATAGTCGGCCATCAACGGATTCGCCCAACCGCCCAGCATTTGTAGACTTTGCGGCAGATCCCAATGGAAGAGAGTGACCGCCGGTTGAATGCCATTCTCCAGAAGTTTGTCTATCAATTTGTTGTAGTGCGAGACTCCTTTTTCGCTAATCAAATTTGGAAAACCCGTCGGCAGAATTCGCGGCCATGACAGGGAGAATCTGTAGAAGTCCACTTTGAGTTTCTTCAAGTTGGCAACGTCTTCGTCGATGTGGTTCAACGAGTCGCAGGCTACGTCTCCGTTGGAGGAATCTGTGACTTTTTCGGGGAACGTGTGCGTGTTGTAATCCCATATACTTTCGGTTTTATCTAAAAATAAATCAAAATGATCATTAAAATAAAAATTCCATGACTTCTTGTAGACTTGTAGAAATATACAATAAAATGAGAAATACGATATTCTCTAAGAAACTACTAATTGTAGTCTCTTAGAGACTCTTAAATTGTAGATGGCATTTTATCAAATTAATCATACTAATATTGTTTCAAAATTCTTATTAAAGAACAAATTACAATTAACAAAAAAAATGGTGATGTGGCCATCCGACTTAATGGTATCATTTATATTTACGCTTTCATGATTTATTTTTAATTTAAATCATATTTTGAGCGTTTTGTAGACTCGCACGAAACTGACGTTTAAAACGTCAAAATTATGAAAGACGGAAAAATTATACTTCAAATTCATAAACTCAGTTTACTCAAAAAGTAAAGAACTTTCGAAAAAAACTTATTCTTTATAAGTTATTTATTTTAGCATTATCTACAATTATGATTAACATAAATTTGCTGTAACCATTATAGTTTCATAATTATAAACCATAAATAAAAAAAAATAAAATAAATTTTTTTCTCGAATAATAATGATTTTATGAAAAATATTTTCAAACAAAACATGTTCATTTCTTTGCCGTCTTCAATATTTGTTTAAATGTTTTTGTAATATTTTTCATATTTAAATCAAATATTGGCAAAAAACAAAAAACAGTTAAGGTAAACACCCACTTCCGGTGTACGAAATTTTACCAAAAGCTTTTCAGTTCTTCGGATTATCAAATAAGACGTATGTTCAAAGTTTCGTATCAATTGCTCTATTAGTTTTTGAGATACAGCACGCACAGACACACACAGCCACACACAGACACACACAGCCACACACACAGACACACACACAATTTTTTCTTCCAGAAACTGTTGAAATGGCATCTAGGGACCACAAAACGGATATTTCCGTAAAAAAAATTTTTGAAAAAAAAATCACAATATTTTCTCGTACTTCGGAAAATTCGAAATCGGTGTGTAATTATTTTACAAATGCTAACAGACATTTTTGCATCTATTTACTAACCAAAATAGCTGATTGTTTAGAAAAACAACTACTAAGATTAAAGTTATGAATTTTCAATGGAGAAAGTAAAAATCAACAGTGGAAGGCTAAAAGACCTCTGGTCAATTGCCTATTGAGATCATCTGCAAAAGTGCGTCAATAAATGTATTCTCTCTCTCAGTCTCTCTCTCTCTCTCTCTCTCTCTCTCTCTCTCTCTCTCTCTCTCTTAACAGTAGACCATATCAAAATAATTAAATGACCTTGATTATATTCTTATATTCAGTTTTGAACACGCAAATTAAAACAACAAATAATATTTACCGTCTGCATTCCACGCCCCTTCAATTTGATAGGATGACGTCGCGACACCGAATTTAAATTCGGGTGGAAATTCGTAAACTTCCGCGTAATGACAATGATGAAGTAAATATAAAATAAAAGGTAGTTTACTGAGCATGTTGCTATACCTTCTGCAATAATATTTGCTCGTCACTTCCTATTTATATAAATTCTCCTCCTTATCTGGAAACTTTTTAAAATTAGAAGTAGCACAAGGTTAATCTAATCACGTGTAGATTGTAACCGAAAATGTATCAAATTGGCCGATTTATTGTTAATTAAGCTGTTTATTCCCAATATGGGTTATACAAGGTTTGTCCAACAAGTATCGAGATTGACGTCATAAAAATAAATTTATTTAATTGGTGTAATTTTCTTTAATAATTAACCTACTTATTTCTATATGGATTATACGGGGTTTGTCTAACAAGTATCGGGACTGACGTCATAAAAAGAAATTTATTTAATTGGTGTATTTTTCTTTATTAATTAACCTGCTAATTTCTATGTGGGTTATACAAGGTGTGTCCAGTAAGTACCGCGACTGAAGCCATAAAACAAAATATTGAAGATTTATGTACAGTAAGTACACATCTTGATGGTAGAGCCACTTATGCATTTAAAATAATTTCATGAAGAAACCACTGGTTCGATTTGGGGTTTCTATACGTCACCAGAAAGATCCCTTCAAGACGCTTCAGAAAATGTACTTTCGCAAGAACAAATGTCAATTTTAAGCCCGTGATGATTCAGCAAAGAAAACTCGAAAATGGAAAAAATCGAAAAAATCAATCAACTTCTTTAATAATCATCGTAGACCTTTATGTAATACCTTTTTTACATCAGAAGAACGAGCTAAAACGATTGGCGTTAAAAAATTTCACCTAGAAAAAATTGCAAAAAAGTTGGCAAGTCACCATGAACATTATTAAAAATTTGGATTTTTTCCAACTTTAAACGGCCGTAGCGATTAAACGAAGAATCCAAATCGAACGCGGTTTTCAAATCTGTGCTCCTTGGGTGCAAATTAGTCGGATTCAATTAAAATTGGCGATTTTTAATTTTTGACGAAAACTTGAAAAACTACCCAAGGGTCCCCCCTTCTTACTTTTGCCCAAAATTTGCGTTTAAAATAATTTCCTGAAGAAACCACCGGTTCGATTCGGGATTTCTATACGTCACTAGAAAGATCACTTCAAGACGCTTCAGAAAATGTACTTTCGCAAGAATAAATGTCAATTTGAAGCCCGTGACGCGTCAGCAAAGAAAACTCGAAAATGGAGAAAATCGAAAAAATCAACTTTTTTCATATCGCAGAGAAAAACACATTGATGCTGAAGTAAATTACGTTTTCGTGGTACACATTATCGGTTATGGTTAGAAATATCACAGTTTAAGTAAATATTATAATCATGCAAGTAATACAGTAATGCATACATATATTAGTTAAAAATTATAGAAATTAAATAGTGCAGCATCTAATGAAGAAATTTGTCTGGTATGAGCGTGTGGTCGATTTTTCTAGTGACGATTATATTTTGGTAAACAAAGGCGGACTGTTTCGGCGTTCTCGGTCTATCCTTCTTTTCAAAATCCACGTAATATAGTCCAAAACGCATTCTGAAAAAAGAAAAAACGTATCAACGTAAAGATGAACAGTTTGGACTTTTATTAATTCGAAATTCGTCCGCAAAAAGGCCAGTTTCTAAACTTGAGCCGAAGAATACGATTTAACTGTATTGTGGTTTTGTTGTCAAATGCAAAAAATGAAAATGATAAAAAGCCATTCAGTGAAAGAACAATTTAAAACTAATCTGGAAAAGTGTACTTACGTGTATCCGTTACCCCATTCGAAATTATCCACGTAACTCCAAGCCGTGTATGATGACACTCTACATTTATCTATGGTAATTGCATCTAAAACTGCTTGTAGATATCCCTGAAATTATCAAAATATGACATCGCTAGAGTAACTTAATTTCGTTACAGGAAAATACTCTTCATCTATAGCCCTGCACCAGGCTCACATACAGGGGAAAATCTTGTAATTGTATGATTGTAAACTGAAGAATTGAACACTCTTAATTATAAAAATACGCACAAACGCAAAATTCAGAATTAGACATTTTTTAAGAAGTTGCTTTGAAATTATTTTCAGCACAAAATGTTCCTTTAAAAATACTTTTGTACGCCTGTTAGCGTCATTTTAAAAGAAGTCGACACCCTAGAATTTCGAAAAAACTCACTTTCAAATTGTTTAAAAAAAAAAAAAATTTCTTAAAAAAAATTAACTCTCAATCCTTTCCTTCGTCATTTTTAGATATTTTCTCAAAGTCTACAGTTATTTAAAAGTTGCTTTAATTTGTTTAGAATTATTCTTAGTACGTCAAAAGTTGTGAATTTTAAAAATTATTCCTGCAAATCATAAAATTTTCACCATAAGTTGAAAAAATTGTAAAAAATTGAAATCGTTGCGCAATTGTTTTGTAATTGTTAACATCTAATTTTACATCTATGGACTAACCAAAACAATTTACTAATTTCGAAAATTACGTCCGAGTCAAAAGTTATGAATTTTCAAAATTATCCCTGCAAATTATAAAACTTAAAAAAAATGTAAAAAGTTGAAATCATTGCACAATTGTTTTGTAATTGCTAACATCTACTTTTACATCTATTTATCAACCAAAACAGTTTACCAATTTCGAAAATTTTGTCTAAATCAAAAGTTATGAAATTTTAAAATTCCCCATGCAAATCATAAAATTAAAAAAATTAATAAATCGAAACCGTTGCGCTATTGTTTTGTAATTGCTAACATCTTCTTTTACATCTTTATTTATTTATTTGACTAATCAAAACAGTTCACCAATTTTGAAAATTACATCCAAGTCAAAAGTTATGATTTTTTTTAATTATCGCTGCAAATTATAAAATTTTAACTATAAGTTAAAAAAATTGTAAAAAAATGAAATCGTTGCGCAATTGTTTTGTAATTGCTAACATCTACTTTTACATCAATTGACTAACCAAAATACTTTACCAATTTCGAAAGTTATATCCAAGTCAAAAGTTATGATTTTTTTTAATTATCGCTGCAAATCATAAAATTTTAACTGTAAATTAAAAAAATTGTAAAAAATTGAAATCGTTGCGCAATTGTTTTGTTATTGCTAACATCTACTTTTACATCTATTGACTAACCAAAATACTTTACCAATTTCGAAAGTTATATCCAAGTCAAAAGTTATGATTTTTTTTAATTATCCCTGCAAATCATAAAATTTTAACTGTAAGTGAAAAATATTTTAAAAAATGAAATCGTTGCGCAATTGTTTTGTAATTGCTAACATCTACTTTTACATCTATTGACTAATCAAAACAGTTCACCAATTTCGAAAATTACGTCCAAGTCAAAAGTTATGATTTTTTTAAATTATCGCTGCAAATCAGAAAATTTTAACTGTAAATTAAAGAAATTGTCAAAAAAATGAAATCGTTGCGCAATTGTTTTGTAATTGCTAACATCTACTTTTACATCTATTGACTAACCAAAACACTTTACCAATTTCGAAAATTATGTCCAAGTCAAAAGTTATGAATTTTTTTTAATTATCCCTGCAAATCATAAAATTTGAATTGTAAATTAAAAAAATTGTAAAAAAATGTAATCGTTGCGCAATTGTTTTGTAATTGCTAACATCTACTTTTACATCTATTGACTAATCAAAACAGTTCACCAATTTCGAAAATTACGTCCAAGTCAAAAGTTATGAATTTTTTAAATTATCCCTGTAAATCATAAAATTTTAACTGTAAGTTAAAAAAATTGTAAAAAATGTAATCGTTGCGCAATTGTTTTGTAATTGCTAACATCTACTTTTACATCTATTGACTAATCAAAACAGTTCACCAATTTCGAAAATTACTTCCAAGTCAAAAGTTATGAATTTTTTAAATTATCGCTGCAAATTATAAAATTTTAACTGCAAGTTAAAAAAATTGTAAAAAAATTAAATCGTAGCGCAATTGTTTTGTTGTTGCTAACATCTACTTTTACATATATTGACCAACCAAAACAGTTTACGAATTTTGTAAATTACATCGAAGTCAAAAGTTATGAATTTTTAAAATTATCCCTGCAAATCGTAAAATGTTAACAGTAAGTTCAAAAAATTGTAAAAAATTTCAATCGTTGCGCAATTGTTTTGTAATTACTAACATCTACTTTTACATCTATTGACTAACCAAAACAGTTTACGAATTTTAAAGATTACCTCTTAGTCAAAAGTTATGATTTTTCAAAATTATCCCTGCAAATCATAAAGTTAAAAATTAGTAATTGGCGAATGAAATCAGAAAACAGCATTTGCAAAATAAATGGATCCTTTGACCCATTTAGCGATAAAATAGGGCAATAGTGGAGAGGTCCAAAAACCTAATTAGAAAAGTTGTTTATGTTATGTTTATACTAAACGTTCCAACATAAAGAAAAAAAAATAAGTTTCTAGCAAACCTCAAGAAAATGAAGTCACTGTTCCGCAAGTTACTCAAATTGAAAAAAGACAGAGTTTAGCTCTAATTATTTCTTTCGATAACATCGGTTTGATAATTAATGAATACCGCACTAAAATTCAAAATAATTGGCATTTATCTCACAGACGTAGATCCCTACAATTAAAACATCAGCATCTTAAATATTTTCTGGTTACTGTAGTAACAGAATGCATGATTTAGCACACTTCATAATATACTGCATCTACCCATAGGTTAGACTTTTTTGACAATTTGAGTGACAGCTGTGGCAATTTGAGTGACAGGACTTCTAGAAGTCCCACTGGATCGCTGAACAACTCTCGCCACAAAAAGTAGAAACTTTGCGGGAAATGTAAATGTTGTAGTTTATTACGAAAATCACACTCTCGCATCGTTTAGAACATTCTCCATGGCGGAAATTCGAAAAATAGTTAAAACTCAAGAACAATAACAAACTGTCAATAACGTATCTTTTGGCGACTTCGCGTATGAATGATTGGAAGTACACCGATACCTGCAAAATTACATTTTCTTCATAACCGTGTTGGTACTTTTCACCTTCTGGTGTTTGTCACTAAAGATGTCAAAACAGTCTAATCTATCGGTGTGTATGGTATAGCAGCAGTGACGGCTCGCGGGTTTTTTTCTGGTACGGCCGAGGAACAAGAGGTGGTAATCCAGATAGGTAGGGTCAGTTGCAGAGACGGCTGGCTGCGTGACAGCACCTATCTCCACCTCTTGTTCCTCGGTCGTACCAAAAAAAAACCCGCGAACCGTCACAGCAGTACTTACATTATAATACTCAATCCTGTCAACATCATTAGTGGTCTCGTTCGCAAATCCGGCGTACCCATTTTCCGTAATAACAATCTCGGGATTGCAGTACTCTTTCTTGAGCCAGTTCAGCAACTTCCTCAGACCCTCCGGTACCACCTTGAATATATCCCGCGCCGTACCTTTCCATTTTGGATCGACGCTCGTTGTTACTCCGATATCGTCGATGTAAGCGGGGTAAGGGGTCACGGGAACATTAGGTTTGTTTTCAACGAGGAACGTCGTGTAATGATTGAGACCCAAAAAATCGGAACTGCCGCGGATCATTTCGATTTCTGAGGGCGTGAAGCGAGGAAGGCGAGATTCCAAAAAGCCCTGCCTTTTGCTCATGGAGTCGATTCTTTTGCGCATAACTCTCGGATAGTCGCCGCATTTCGAATAAATCGGATGGACGAACCAGCCGTACTGAAAATTGTGTGGTGAGATTTTTGGAGTCGAAGATTTTGGAAGCACTTACGTACATCTGAAGCATTCTTTCCGCGGCTTCTTTATTTTGAGTTGAGTTTGTTTTGGGTTCGTACCACGAGGTCTCTACGGTAATGCCTACTCTACCTGTAAATAAGTCGATGGTGGTGGTACTTTCATATTCAGAGTCAATTTTGTCATAAACGTTGTGCAGCAAACATGATGAGGATGTTAATCATTGCTAAAACGTTAGCAGGAAAAGTTCTCCTGAGGTAGTCCTACGTAGAACCAACCAGCGTGTATAGTTTTTTTTTTTTGTATTGCCAAGTGACAGTGACATTTTCCAATAATTTATGAATGTCAGTGGAAAAACTGATAATTATATCGAACGTCCAAGTTGGCAAGATTTTGAGAGATTTGACAGATTTTGAAAACTTTCAATGAACGATATGTATATTTCTTTACATTTTTCTTAAACACTCTAAACTCGCTACATTTTGGAATTTAAATCATCAAAATCAAGTAAGGCGTTCGGAAGTTAAGCAATTTCTCAAAATCAAAAACACGATTTTGTTGACTTTGAATATAAAAAACAACAGATTTTGGCTACTTCCTTTGAACGAAATGTATATTTCTGTATATATTTTTTAAAACACATTAAATTCGCTACATTTTGGAATTCAAATCATCAAAATCAAGTAAGGTGTTACGAAGTTAAGCAATTTTTTTAAATAAAAAACGCGATTTTGTTGTCTTAAAATTCGGAAAACAACAGATTTTGGCAACTTTCTTTGAACAATAAGTGTATTTCCTTGTATTTTTTTAAAACACACTTAATTCGCAACATTTTATAATTTAAATCATCAAAATCAAGTAAGGCGTCCGGAAGTTAAGCAATTTCTCAAAATCAAAAACACGGTTTTCTTGATTTTGAACATAAAAAACAACAGATTTTGGCTACTTCCTTTGAACGAAATGTATATTTCTTTATATATTTTTAAAACACATTAAATTCGCTACATTTTGGAATTCAAATCATCAAAATTAAGTCAGGTGTTACGAAGTTAAGCAATTTTTTAAAATAAAAAACACGATTTCGTTGTCTTAGAATTCGGAAAACAACAGATTTTGGCAACTTTCTTTGAACAATAAATATATTTCCTTGTATTTTTTTAAACACACTTAATTCGCAACATTTTATAATTTAAATCATCAAAATCAAGTAAGGCGTCCGGAAGTTAAGCAATTTCTCAAAATCAAAAACACGGTTTTCTTGATTTTGAACATAAAAAACAACAGATTTTGGCTACTTCCTTTAAACGAAATGTATATTTCTTTATATATTTTTAAAACACATTAAATTCGCTACATTTTGGAATTCAAATCATCAAAATTAAGTCAGGTGTTACGAAGTTAAGCAATTTTTTAAAATAAAAAACACGATTTCGTTGTCTTAGAATTCGGAAAACAACAGATTTTGGCAACTTTCTTTGAACAATAAGTATATTTCCTTGTATTTTTTTAAACACACTTAATTCGCAACATTTTATAATTTAAATCATCAAAATCAAGTAAGGCGTCCGGAAGTTAAGCAATTTCTCAAAATCAAAAACACGGTTTTCTTGATTTTGAACATAAAAAACAACAGATTTTGGCTACTTCCTTTAAACGAAATGTATATTTCTTTATATATTTTTAAAACACATTAAATTCGCTACATTTTGGAATTCAAATCATCAAAATTAAGCCAGGTGTTACGAAGTTAAGCAATTTTTTAAAATAAAAAACACGATTTCGTTGTCTTAGAATTCGGAAAACAACAGATTTTGGCAACTTTCTTTGAACAATAAGTATATTTCCTTGTATTTTTTTTAAACACACTTAATTCGTAACATTTTATAATTTAAATCATCAAAATCAAGTAAGGCGTTCGGAAGTTAAGCAATTTCTCAAAATCAAAAACACGGTTTTCTTGATTTTGAACTTAAAAAACAACAGATTTTGGCTACTTCCTTTGAACGAAATGTATATTTCTTTATATATTTTTAAAACACATTAAATTCGCTACATTTTGGAATTCAAATCATCAAAATTAAGTCAGGTGTTACGAAGTTAAGTAATTTTTTTAAATAAAAAACACGATTTTGTTGTCTTAGAATTCGGAAAACAACAGATTTTGGCAACTTTCTTTGAACAATAAGTATATTTCCTTGTATTTTTTTAAAACACACTTAATTCGTAACATTTTATAATTTAAATCATCAAAATCAAGTAAGGCGTCCGGAAGTTAAGCAATTTCTCAAAATCAAAAACACGATTTTGTTGACTTTGAACATAAAAAACAACAGATTTTGGCAACTTCCTTTGAACGAAATGTATATTTCTTTATATATTTTTTAAAACACATTAAATTCGCTACATTTTGGAATTCAAATCATCAAAATCAAGTAAGGTGTTACGAAGTTAAGCAATTTTTTTGAAATAAAAAAACGCGATTTTGTTGTCTTAGAATTCGGAAAACAACAGATTTTGGCAACTTTCTTTGAACAATGAGTATATTTCCTTGTATTTTTTTTAACGCACTTAATTCGCAACATTTTATAATTTAAATCATCAAAATCAAGTAAGGCATTCGGAAGCTAAGCAATTTCTCAAAATCAAAAACACGATTTTGTTGACTTTGAACATAAAAAACAATAGATTTTGACAACTTTCTTTGAACGATATGTATATTTCTTTATATATTTTTAAAACACATTAAATCCGCTACAGTTTGGAATTCAAATCATCAAAATCAAGTAAGGTGTTACGAAGTAAAAAAAAAAAACGCGATTTCGTTGATTCTGAACTCGGAAAACAACAGATTTTGGCAACTTTCTTTGAACTATACGGATGTTTCTTTATATTTTTTAAAAACACACTAAACTCGCTACATTTTTTTAATTTAAATCATCAAAATCAAGTAAGGCATTCGGAAGTTAAGCAATTTTTTAAAATCAAAAACGCGATTTTGTTGATTTTGAACTCGGAAAACAACAGATTTTGGCAACTTTCTTTGAACTATACGGATGTTTCTTTGTATTTTTTAAAAACACACTAAACTCGCTATATTTTTTAATTTAAATCATCAAAATCAAGTAAGGTGTTACGAAGTTAAGCAATTTTTTAAAATCAAAAACGCGATTTTGTTGATTCTGAACTCGGAAAACAACAGATTTTGGCAACTTTCTTTGAACTATACGGATGTTTCTTTATATTTTTTTAAAATACACTAAATTCGCTAAAGTTTTTAATTTAAATCATCAAAATCAAGTAAGGCATTCGGAAGTTAAGCAATTTTTTTTAATCAAAAACGCGATGAACTTGAAAAACAACAGATTTTGGCAATTTTTGTTGTACGTTCGTTATAACATTTACCAATGTTTCTCACTTATTCTTACCTCTTACAGAGGATTCGGGCGCTTGGTTTTCTAGGCGGCTGATACTATTTTTAGATCTTGACTCATAAAAAACCAACCATAGACAGCATTAACAAGCAAATGCATACATTTACGAAAATGCATATATTAAATCAAAGGAGGCTCGTGAAAATTCAGCAGAGGAGACTACGGAAGAAAGTACTACCTTGCTTTCTTTTAGCCTCCTCATACAAAACCTCACGAATTGCCTCAATCAAAATTTACCAAAACGCACCTTTCTGCTTCCGTTTGAATTCATTCTTATAGACATGATAAGCCTTAGCGTGAGCCAGGATGATGGTATGTCCGGCCAAGTACGGAGCAGTACCGTCCATTTTCTTGAACGGAGCCAAAATCCCCGAACCGTACCCCAACTGCGCGATTTGCGACGGCTCGTTGATCGTGATCCAGTTCTTAACTCGATCACCGAATTGTTGGAAACACACCCTCGCAAACTCGGCGAAATAATCGGCCAGCCGGACATTCGTCCAACCTCCAATATCTTGGAAGTCTATCGGCAAGTCCCAGTGGTAAAGGGTGACCATCGGTTCGATTCCGTTCTGCAACAGTTTATCAATTAACTCGTTGTAATATTTCACGCCGGCTGGGTTGAGGCTGTTCTTATGCCCGTTCGGCAGAATTCTGCACCAGGATATCGAAAACCTGTAGAAGTCGACTTTTAACTTCATCAGATTTTTAATGTCCACGTCGATTTTGTTGTAGGCGTCGCACGCTATATCCCCATTGGATCTGTCTTCTATTAAATCTGGGAAGGTGTGTGTGTAGTAATCCCAAATATTCACAGATTTACCTGGAAATTTTGAGTGATTTATAAATGTGATTTTAAATGATTGCGAGCGTACCATCTGCGTTCCAAGCACCTTCGATTTGGTATGAGGCTGTGGCCACGCCGAATTTAAAGTCTGGTGGAAAAGATTGCATCGATACTCTGTTGATCAGGAGGCATATTAAAATTGGTAAGTGAAAAGGATTTTGATTCTTCATCGGTAAGTGCTCTAAAATGGTTAATAAATTAGTTATTAGTTATAGACAATGACACAACAACTAGATTTCATTTCTGATAACATAAAATACAAGCGAGGTGCGTCAATTATTTGGAATGTAAAAAATACGTTATTTGCAAATTTTGAAGCAAATTCCGCGGGCGATAATTTCTCACTCACTCAAATTCCAGTTCAGAGTGCTGCCATTTTGTTTGCAAACAAGTTACGTCAATTATTTTTTAGTGTGTCAAAAATATGTTATTTCTAAGCAAATTTGGAAATTTTGAAGCAAATTCCGCCGGTGATAACTTTTTTAGAATTTTTTTAATCAGGTGGTGCACATTTCACTCACTCAAATTCGAGTTCAGAGTGCAGCCATTTTGTTTACAAGCAAGGTGCGTTAATCATCTTTTAGTATGTCAAAAATACATTATTTCTAAGCAAATTTGGAAATTTTGAAGCAAATTCTTCGGGCGATAATTTTTTTAGTATTCTTTTAATCAGGTGGTGCACATTTCACTCACTCAAATTCCAGCTCAGAGTGCTGCCATTTTGTTTACAAACAATTTGCGTCAACTATCTTTTAGTGTGTCAAAAATACGTTATTTCTAAGCAAATTTGGAAATTTTGAAGCAAATTCCGTGGGCGATAATTGTTTTAGAATTTTTTTAATCAAGTGGTGCACACTTCACTCACTCAAATTCGAGTTCAGAATGCTGCCATTTTGTTTACAAACAAGGTGCGTTAATCATCTTTTAGTATGTCAAAAATACGTTATTTCTAAGCAAATTTGGAAATTTTGAAGCAAATTCCGGCGATGATAACTTTTTTAGAATTTTTTTAATCAGGTGTTGCACATTTCACTCACTCAAATTCCAGTTCAGAGTGCTGCCATTTTGTTTATAAGCAAGGTGCGTCAATTATCTTTTGGTGTGTTAAAAATACATTATTTTTAAGCAAATTTGGAAATTTTGAAGCAAATTCCGGCGATGATAACTTTTTTAGATTTTTTTTTAATCAGGTGGTGCACATTTCACTCTCTCAAATTCGAGTTCAGAGTGCTGCCATTTTGTTTACAAACAAGTTAGGTCAATTATTTTTTAGTGTGTCAAAAATATGTTATTTCTAAGCAAAGTTGGAAATTTTGAAGCAAATTCCGCGGGCGATAATTGTTTTAGAATTTTTTTAATCAGGTGGTGCACTTTTCACTCACTCAAATTCTAGTTCAGAGTGCTGCCATTTTGTTTACAAGCAAGGTGCCTTAATCATCTTTTAGTATGTCAAAAATACATTATTTCTAAGCAAATTTGGAAATTTTGAAGCAAATTCTTCGGGCGATAATTTTTTTAGTATTCTTTTAATCAGGTGGTGCACATTTCACTCACTCAAATTCCAGCTCAGAGTGCTGCCATTTTGTTTACAAACAATTTGCGTCAACTATCTTTTAGTGTGTCAAAAATACGTTATTTCTAAGCAAATTTGGAAATTTTGAAGCAAATTCCGTGGGCGATAATTGTTTTAGAATTTTTTTAATCAAGTGGTGCACACTTCACTCACTCAAATTCGAGTTCAGAATGCTGCCATTTTGTTTACAAACAAGGTGCGTTAATCATCTTTTAGTATGTCAAAAATACGTTATTTCTAAGCAAATTTGGAAATTTTGAAGCAAATTCCGCCGGTGATAACTTTTTTAGAATTTTTTTAATCAGGTGTTGCACATTTCACTCACTCAAATTCCAGTTCAGAGTGCTGCCATTTTGTTTATAAGCAAGGTGCGTCAATTATCTTTTGGTGTGTTAAAAATACATTATTTTTAAGCAAATTTGGAAATTTTAAAGCAAATTCCGCCGATGATAACTTTTTTAGAATTTTTTTAATCAAGTGGTGCACACTTTACTCACTCAAATTCGAGTTCAGAGTGCTGCCATTTTGTTTACAAGCAAGGTGCGTTAATCATCTTTTAGTATGTCAAAAATACGTTATTTCTAAGCAAATTTGGAAACTTTGAAGTAAATTCTTCGGGCGATATTTTTTTTAGAATTCTTTTAATCAGGTGGTGCACATTTCTCTCACTCAAATTCGAGTTCAGAATGCTGCCATTTTGTTTACAAGCAAGGTGCGTTAATCATCTTTTAGTACATCAAAAATACGTTATTTCTAAGCAAATTTGGAAATTTTGAAGCAAATTCCGCCGGTGATAACTTTTTTAGAATTTTTTTAATCAGGTGGTGCACATTTCACTCTCTCAAATTCAAGTTTGGGGTGCTGCCATTTTATTTCCAGGCGGATTGCGTCGATTATTTTCATATTGGTAAGATACTTTCAAAGCCGTGATTGCTCTTCAACGCAACATTCAAAACTTTATTATCCAAAACTGAAGAATTATGAAAAATGAGCAGAATAAATACAGCTAATGATTTATGGTAATTAAAAAAAATTGAACATACCCAAACAACTTATTGCTTCAAACAAGCCACACGCAGTTTTAAATAAACTGACCAACAATGTGGTGTTTAAATATTCATGAATGTTATCTATGCTAACATTCATTTGACGCGAAAAACCTCTTAATTCGTGCATTTGAATAAACTAAATTCCAGTTACGTTATTTTGATTACAGTCTTACTATCTTTTCCGGTAGACTTTAATTGTGTGGTGGCACATATTTTTTTTATCAATATTGTTGTTGTTTATAATGACAACAGTATTTTGAAACAAATTTTATCTGGAGCTATTTATACTGTATTTACATTAAAAACAGTTCTTGTTTGTAACATTGTTAAAATTTTAATTAAAACCAGACACGATTTTCTTCAATATTTCAACAATAATACGGTGTTTCTAAATTGCTGCGAACGATTGTAAAGGATTTTTTTGTTCAAAACCCTTTTCTCTTACAGCCCTTTAAAGTGAAGGGTAAAAAAATATTTCAGAAAAATAGGTCATAACGTGTATATCAGAAGTCGTAAGATTTGCGAGATAGCCTATAAAAACATCGAATTTGAGCCACTCAGTACAAGAAAATATAAATCCAATTTGAAAACACCAAGAAAATTATCCCAGTATTAAAATTAATGTTTAAATGTAGCAATAAAAAGATTTAGATTTAAATTGATAAGATAAAACTGTATGTACCAGCAGCTTAGTTTACATATGACCTTAAATTTGAAGATTGGAACAATAGAATAGCAAATAGAAAAAATAATTAATAAAAATTTGATACTAACATCCTTTACGATTTTCAGGTGGATGAATATACTTCTCAGATTGGTAATTCCAAAGTATTTCGGTTAAGGTGCACACAATTAAAAAATTTAATCAAACGTATATTATTTGTAAACTTAGTAAATGGGGAAATCATTTCATAAATTTAAAAATTAGTCCTAAAAACCAACATTAGTTATTTTCTCTACATAAACCTGACACCAACAGACACAATGAACGTACAAAGACGTAAACTTCTAATTAAGCAATTTTAATAAACACACTTTCACGAAATGCTTACCTTTTCTGTTGTAAACAAATGTTGCAATCGGCAATCACGCCTTTCTTGTTTAAGTGATTGCAAGGTAAATGAGAAACCCAAACGAGTTACATTGCAGTTTGTTAATTTACAAGGTCCATTTATAAGTAATTATCTTATCGGATTATATTTGTTTAATGTCCAAAACTTGTCCTTTTCTTTATGATACCTAACAATTTTGTTGCATCGCGATAAAATGGTTTGATCTCCAGTTTCAATTGTGATATATAAAATAGGGTTTTTAAAAACTCAAAGATATCCGAGATTAAAGCGATATTGATAAGAATAGACCTCGTTGCAATTATTAATACATAAATGCAATACATTTCATTCGCAATTTGTCACGACAAGAACTAAAAATGAGAATAAACAGTCTCAATAAATTGAAAAATTCGTGATACCAGCAAAGTGTTTAATTCAACCTCCTTAGTAAAAGACAAAAATTAGGGCCGAAAGACCGCAGGTCGATAGCCCACTTGTATTAATTTAATTACCGTAGTATCTATTATATTATATTATTTTTTGAGCATCATTAAATATTCAAACGTTTGTCATTGCCTCCTTCAGATATAATTTAATTTATAATTTTTGAGCACTTGCTTTGATTTTGTTTCTCTATATTTATATTTGTATTAATTTTTATTTCTATCTATTTTAATAATTTTCTTTTGTTAATTTGTATATTGGTTCTATCCGTAAATAAATGATTATTATTATTATTATTATATTGTTATGTAAAATAAAAAAAATGGCTAAAATCATGAAACTTTGAAATCATGAAAAATGTTTTTCTTGGGAAAAATAATAACTCTACACGCTTCTTTACATCAATAAAACCGTCATAAATTTTTTTAAATCTTTCTGAGATACAACATTTTTTTCCTTTTTCTTTCATTTTACCTTCGTAATTTCCGCCGCATCCGCACCATCTACCGGACGACAGCTGAACTACCACGTGCATATTGCCAGCAGCGCCAAAACACTCGATCTTTATACTTATAATCAACATGTTAATATCCAGCAATGAGCTGTACATCAAATGATAGAATTTTTCATTCTGAATCGAATGATGTATAAAATAGCTGCGGAAATTTAGCAATTTTCCAGTAATTTACAAATTAAAATTTGTGTCGGTAACTCAGTTTACTGTAACACTTAAAATTTAAATACATAACATTTTCGATATATTTAAAATAAATACTCGTCTTAAAATTTATCAGTGATTAATTATTTAACCATTTATCTTGTTAATGCATTAAAATATCGAAAATTCTCATCTCTATACAGCCGCACCATCCATTAGCGTATTGATAAACTAGTGGTTTATATAAACGCCTAATCGTAGGTGACCCAATATACACATAACTCCTATATATTAAATATTACAAGAGCGTCTTATTTTACACATAACAGGAATGAAACTATAACATAAAAACAATAATTTAAATATGAATTTAATAAGCACAACTTATTTGAAGAGCTAACATAAATAGTATCTTCGAAAACTTACTAAAATTTAGCGTTATTAGCCTTCAACATCTAATCTAAAGAAACTGGTAATATTTATAATACTTGGAATCTAAAATTATAAATCATTTTATATTTATTTGCCCAAAATTAAAATATTGTTTATTTTCTATATTTGTGTATATCGGGTTGCTTGGCGATTAGGTGAGAATATTATAGCATTTTATTTGCTAAATTCAAAATCTGTTTTGGGATAGCACATCTATGTGTTTAAATAATCTTTAAAATTATAATTGCACATTATTTTATACATTATTTTGCCTAAATGTAAAATATTGTTTAATTTCTATCTTCGTGTATATTAAGTTGCCCGGCAATTAGGAGTGAATATTTAAGCATTTTAGCTGCAAAATTTAACATTTGTTATAAGATACCAATTATCCTTTATTTTTAAATAACCTTTTAAATTGTAATTACGAACAATTTTATATTTATTTTGCCTAAATGTAAAATATTGTTTAATTTTTGTCTGTATGTATGTTAGGTTGCCCGGCAATTAGGCGTAAATATTTAAGCATATTATTTGCAAAATTCAAAATCTGTTTTGGAATAGCATACTTACTATGAGTTTAAATAATCATTAAAATTATAATTACACATTATTTTATACATTATTTTGCCTAAATATAAAATATTGTTTAATTTCTGTCCTCGTGTATATTAAGTTGCCCGGCGATCAGGCGTAAATATTTAAGCATATTATTTGCTGAATTCAAAATCTGTTTTGGGATAGAATACTCACTATGTAATTAAATAATCATTTAAATTAAAATTACACATTATTTTACACATTATTTTGCCTAAATGTAAAATATTGTTTAATTTCTGTCTTCGTGTATATTAGGTTGCCCGTCGATTAGGCGTGAATATTTAAGCATTTCATTTGCAAAATTTAACATTTGTTTTACAATACCATTCGTCCTATGTTTTTAAATGACCTTTTAAAATGTAATTACAAACAATTTTATATTTATTTTGCTTAAATGTAAAATATTGTTTATGTCTGCATGTATGTTTGGTTGATCGACGATCAGGCGTAAATATTTAAACATATTATTTGCTAAATTCAAAATCTGTTTTGGGTTAGCATGCTTACTATGTGTTTAAATAATCATTAAAATTATAATTACAAATCATTTTATACCTTATTTTGCCTAAATGTAAAATATTGTTTAATTTGCAGTCCTCTTGTATATCGGGTTGCTTGGCGAGCGATTAGGCGTGTTTATTAAAGCATTTTATTTGCAAAAGTTAAATAACAACAAATTAATTTCTTTTAGGATACCATCCTCACCATATTTCTAAGTAATTTCTAATTATTAAATTAATGCTGAAATAAATATAAAATCTTTAATCCTCGCGATAACAGAGGGTGCCAGTGTACAGAAATTAAGATTATTTATAAAGTAATGCAGTACACAAGGTAAAAATTTGGATAATTAATAAGTAGTCAAAATTAGTCATTATTTGGCCCGTATTTATTTAATAACTATTGCAAAATGCTCTATATTTACATTTTAAGCTTTACAGGAAACTCAGTTACTAACCCTGGCTCGTGCTAAATTTTAATTTACAAATTACTCAAAAACCGTGAAATTTCCTCAGCTATTTTATACATCATTCGATTCAGAATTAAATACTTTATGATTTCATGTACAACCTATTGATGTATTTTAACATTTTAATTATAAGTATAAAGTTCGAGTGTTTTGGCGCTGTCGGCAATACGCACTTGACAGTTCAGCTATCGTCCGGTAGCTGGCGCGGAGGTAGCGGCAATTACGAATGCAGTTTGAATTTTTAAAAGCTTATAACTCCTAATTCTGACATGTGATTTTGATAATTGAAACATTAAATCACTACCGAATTTTTAATCTCTAAGCCTGTTTAAAAAAAACATTGAAACTGTGTGGCTTCTTTGGTGCAAATTATTTTTAATTACAGGCAAAATTAAAACAACGAATTAACTTACCTTAATGTTGCTAACTACCAGTTTGCGGTCTTCAGTAGACACAGATTTCTTTAGTATGTTAATTTTTTAGACCTATATTTGGTTTTATATTGATATAAACCTATTTTTATGTCTAAATGAAATAAAACACACTTTTACTTACAATTAGTTAATATCACACTGTTTCATTATTAGTGACTGCGGTTTCGATTAAACAACCCATAAGTAACAAATACAGAGAACATCTTATTTATTCCGCTTGAATGTTGGTTTCACCTTTGTTCAACGCGGTATAAATAAGATGTTCTCTGTATTTAAGTTACTTATAATTTGATCATAACTGCAGTCACTAATAAATAAACAGTGTGATATTAACTAAGTAAAAGTGTGTTTTATTTAATTAAAAATGTATCATCACCCTCAATCAGTTAATTTTATGTCCTTACCTAAACGGTATCCCACGGAGATGAATTTAAATAAATTTGAGACCTCACCTGTTGCAGACGCTTTAAATAAATTTAATAAAGACGAAAAATAGCCCCAAATGATTTTAATTCAATATCAAAAGTAGATAGAATTTGTCTACCTCATGTATCGATTTCAAAATACCGCCTCGGCTGTAAAATTAAACGACGGACATTTATTATTCAAGAAAATCTTGTGGGTTAGTGTTGAAGAAAAGGAACAAAATACATATTTATGGTGATAACAATAAACACATCGTCAAAATAAGAAATTTAACGTGAACACATAACTAAATAATAATGCCATAAAATTATAAATTGAACGAGAGGACTGAGCAATCAATAATGAACGTAAAAATAAATGCAACACCATTAATATATATTAATATAATAAGGTTTAAAATTTGTACAGTGTAAAGTAAAAAAGATGCTGGATAACCTCTAAGTAAGATTTCCGTAACATTTTAATCGTATGTTATTCACTTATTTAAAGAAAAATAAAATAGACACAAACATATTGCATGAACTTCAGTTCAGGTCTCTATCTTCTAAGTACTTGTATTCGAATGTGAATCCTTCCTTCTTTCGTTGACCCCATTTCTCGTAGTCGAAATAAATATATGTTCCCTGTAAATAAATGCATAAATCAATAATCAAAATAATACTATAATACATACAGTGAGATCAGAAAGTCGAAAATAGTTTGCAGCACATTTTCTGAAAATAGGGATAATAATTGGCTGTCAGGATCAGTGTAGTACATAAGAATTTTGTCTATTTCGACGTCTTGTGGTTTTTTGAAGTTACCTGTTTTAAAGACAAGACGACAAAATAAATCAAATGAACATGCACTGTGCTGAAATAATTCAGGCAATTAAATTATTATACGGATTTTCAGAAAATGTGCTGCCAATTATTTTCGACTTTCTAATCTCACTGTATATAATACAACAACTTTCGGTTTTAAAATCCGTCACAAATATATATGTAACAAGGATAACAATAAATTGTAGTTCATACCTGCTCGTATTCTTCATTAATTATTTTGGGTTCCTCGTGCCTTTGGAACCACATCATGTATTTCGTATGAAACCTCCAGCTCTGTTTTTTCAATGCTTTTGCTGCCAAGTATTGTGCTTTCGTGCCCTCCATGTAGTAGAATACAAAGAACAGGGTTTCCGTCGCCAGCCTCTGATAAAACTCCAGCGTGTCCGACTGGGGCAACGGCTGCTGCATGTAGTACACGGGCGTGTGGCACTGGTTCCTCGGCAGGTACGTCCTCAGCCGTTCCGAGTCTTGGGGTTGCGGCATGTGGTAGTACGCCGCCTCCATCATCTGGAACTGCGCCTGGTGTTCTTTCCTTAGGGGCACCGCGCCCAGGGGCGCCACACCCAGCAAAGGCGGTATGCAGGCCTCCGATTTGGCAGACGTCTGAGTTTTGTTCGATTCTAACATCACTTGGTTACTATCAAGACCCGCTCGATCTATCACCTGTTGGGCTATCGACTTCAACGACATGTTGTCGGATATCTAGAGAAAGAAGTTTGTTTAATATTTCGTAGATGAAAAAAACTAGTCGATTGTACAAATTAGCACACAAATACAGCATTGCAGGGAAGAGGAAATAAAAGAAGACATTCCATGAACAGAACGTATTGTATTTTTAAAATAATATTTAAAAGTGTCCTTATAGATATTGCCTACCTTGTTATCTAACGTAGGACCATTCATAGTTGCCTGTTGCTGCTGTGTTTGTAAGCTCTGAATAGTTGGCTCAATAATGGGTAGTGGGGACGTTCGACTGCTAACACTAGACACGGGACTAGTGCTGTTGTTATTCTGCGTATGCACCTCGTTGAAACTGGCAATTAGAGGCTTTTGAACAGTGTTTGTTATCGAATTCTGACTTGACTAGAACAAAAAGGGTAATATTTAAATAAACTGCGGCAAATACTTTATCCAATCACGCAGGTAGAATAACTTCAATTTTATCATTTAACTATTCGTATAATTCAGGAGTTAAGCTGTGAGAATTAAAAAAAAAAAGCGAGCCCTAGGTGACTTCAATTTTATAATCTAACTATTCGTATAATTCAGGAGCTTGGGAAATGAGAATAAGTGAGAGTTAAAAAAAAAGAGCCCTAAGTGAAACTTGATTAACATCATCATTTACAAACATTTTTCTCGAAGAAAAATCCTCGTATCAGGGAATCGGCGAAAAAAAATTTGTTACTGTTCCCAACAGGTACGATCGTTACTTCCCTCCAGCATCGTAATTTACTTTCTAAATTCCTATTGTTAAGTCCTAGCGCACAACGTATGATCAAATGTTATATACTGCTACACCCAATAGGAATGCATGAATTGTATTATTGCGGCGGCGCAGGCGCCATCTAGTATGTAAAGCTAACACTAACAACAATATAACCTATAAAATGTATGCTGGCAATAGAAATACATTAATTGTATTATTGTAGTGCCGCGGCGCAGGCGCCATCTAGTATGTAAAGATAACACTAACAACAATATAACCTATAAAATGTATGCTGGCACTAAAACAGTTCTAATCAGCGGCGGCTCGTGGATTTCCGTAGGGAGGGCCAAGACAAAGATGTCGCTCGTGCCGCACTACTTATTCTTACAGATGAGGCAAATATTTCGTTGCTGTTTCGGTCAAATTTTCTTACGTTGCCTTACCGCCGAACATCCACGAGCCGCCGCTGGTTCTAATAAATTGTCCATCAGCAATTATACCCCAAACTTCCATTGTTGTTCGCGTTGATTGAATGCGACGCACAAAACAGATTTCGTTTCGAAATAATTTGTTACCGAAAATTCGTCATAATCGTACTGCATATTGATGGTAATCATCAACATTATCAGACTCTAGAAATCATTAGTTTATTACTCATTAATAACTTACGTTACAAGTTGCTCACATCAACATCAAATTGGCTTCGTAAATATTATTAGTTTGCCGATTAAAAAAACTGCAAAGCGCACACGAGGCTCCGCAATTTAAGATGTCCGCCGGCCATCTAGCGGCGGGTTCGCGAACTACACCGACTTCGAAGAATAAGATCTGACGTCCATACCCGATTGTTAATGTTTATCTTATAATATCACTCGGAGATAAATAGGAGTATTAAAATACAGTGGGTTAGTCACGGTTGCGTTTTACGGTGACTGTCCGATTTTTTACGAATCGGACTACATCAATGTGGTGGGGATAGAGGCAAGCAAAAAACGTCCTTACAGAGGCGCGCTTATGTTCAGAACATTAACAAACGTGATAAGAGAACGTTGTAACATAATTCCAAATGTTATTTGATATTATGTAAATATTATTTCTTTATGGCCGTACTTTTATTTCTGGACCTTGCTTTTCTATCATATTCATGCCTATATTATTAGACGAAACAGCTCATGGCTAACTCATGAGCGAGTCGAATGAAAAAGTCGGCTTTTTAGAAGTGAGTGACTTGTGTATAAATATCCTGACTCTTTTGAGTCATATTTTTACACTCATGAGTGAGTTGAATAAAAGAGTCGAGGTGTCACTATTGAACGTAGTATGTTTTATGTCAAATAAAGGTTTTTTTTTTTTAGTAATCACATTGAATATTTTTTAGCATTTATGGTGTCATTGCTATGGCAACCTACTGTTTTTTTTTTTGATTAAATATTTTTCTCTCTAAATGACACGAAAAATTGATAAATCTTACAAAAACAAAGGTATGCATTTCAGCGCCGCGGGGGTCACCGGTGTCCACCGTCAAGATAAATGCGCCACACATGATTACACACTTTAAATTGTCTGTTATAAATAATAACTTTCATAATGACATTTATGGTGTTATTCTGAACAAAAATGTTAGCGTTAACACCTCTGTTATTTTCTAACATCGACAGATGTTATGAATATACGATTCCGTACACAATGTCAACCAACACCGACGTATATTAACATTTTCGATGATAACAAAACATGTCAAAACGCTTGACGTTACGAGATTGTTAATGGCGATATACATATTTTGAGGTTATTTCGTGGTTTGTGTTTTTCCCCATTTGGGTCAGATGATTCAGTACAGGATGTGAACTACAAACATGTACTGATCCAAAGATCCTCTTTACCAAAACGAACTTATTTCTTCAGTTTTGTCACCTTATCTAGCTGGAATTTCTTCATTTTGAAAATAATGAAACTGCAAATGTTCAAAATAGACCATACAAAATAGAGAGGCTTCTCTCTATATTGCTTCAAAATTATGGATTTACACAATCCAGGACAAGTATTGGTGATGATGGTTATGAATTTCTACAATTAAAAGTGCCTTTGTAGGCGACATTGTAACAAATAAATATAATTTTTTTGGAATTTATTCTCTACAGTACATATTTTTTAGAATGTTTTTCAACAAATGGAAAAATCAAATTTTTAAAACTTGGTGGATTTTAAAAAGCAAAAGTGTATTTTAAAGAATGAGATGAATCCAGGGGTATGACAAGAGATAGGGGAAACAGTGCGTTGAGCTTTACGTCGCTAATATTGGATGGCGCCACAATAGAAATTCGATGGATTTCTGTAAATTATGTTCGTTGCTAACACTAGAGGGCACTTTTCCGGTCAAATTTATCTACATGCCGTGTAATTTCCCGTGTTACTTAAAACGTAGAATGTCAAACAGTGCGGAAATTGAGGACGAACAAAACACCCATTTCTTGCGTTAGCCTTATAGCAAAATATGTACAAAATTTATGTGTACATCACCCGATGAAACATTATTAACCCTTTCAGCCCTGGTGGTGGCAATTGCCACCGCAACATTTACATGTCTCTACTTTGTCAATCCATATTCTTGCTGTTTATCACCAGATGTCACTTAAAAAAAGCCTCACTAATTAATTCCTATACTAATTAATCAAATCAGTTCAAATTTGGTATTTATGGTCTTAGAAGCTTCCCATCGATAATAATTAACAAAAAATTATTTTTTTTCAAATTTAAAAATCCAGGGCTGAAAGGGTTAACAAGGTAAATATTGGTAAACAAAATCACTGTTTTACTATTTATATAAATAGTTCTAATATTCTACTAATATTAGTAGAATAAATATTATACAACTTGCCCAACTATACTCAGCGCACCGAATCCGTGGTATATTCGATGTGTGTGATCTTCACGTGATGTTCGCTGATTGGTCAGAGCAAACGCATGTGAAGCGTGTGTCATGCAGCCGAAATTTTTAGTCAGTCCCATTGTATGCCATGTGCTCTCGTTTTTCTGTCTTATTTAAATGTAGTGATTACGTTACATCCACGTGGTTCCTATGTTTGCTAAATTAAGTACAGCTAGCACTATCGTGATCGCGTCGGTATGGTCTCCGCTTCACAATATCGTGATTGCCATCGCTATTCCGATTGTGGTCGTGATCGCGCCGGTGTTCTCAACCCTTTAACATTCTTCAAGTTCCTCTCACTTTTGTAACAAATGGTACATCCGCTAATAAACTTAGTGCACAAGTAGCGACTATTTTTTTTTTTGGTGTGATTAGGTTAAGTTGGTGTAGCGGGTACAGGCGAGCGCCTTGTGCCGGTTGCACCGCGGCCGTGTGGGTTCGATTCCCAGCCCGGGGGCAAGATTTTTCGGTTTCGAGAAGTATTCGTTCGGGTCCGTGGTTGTTGTATACGTCTTTTATTATTAATTTGTTCATTTCATTCATTTAATTTAGAACTTATATATCTATTAAACATTTGATGATGGCTAATGGTCATTGAACCAAGGCGTAACGCCGAAACAAAAAAAACAAAAAAAAATAGGTTAACTATTACTATTGATGAAAAGTAGGCTTCCCTTCCTCAATAATGTATAGTATAATTAAAGACTTATAAATTACCTGTGTTATCGACAGCGACGTCGGTGGTGGATGAGTATTTATGCTTGATATACTCGGCGCTACCTGCGTCACCGTCTGATTACTATTAGTCATTATCACAGATGCCGGAACAATCTCAGTACTCGTTGCTGCAAGAAATTAAGAATTGTGTAAATAGATATGCATAAAATAGGAATTCAAATAAATAATGCAACATTTTTGGTCCTCTCCATATCCAGAGAGAGAGAGAGAATACATTTATTGAGACACTTTTCCAAATATTTGTTATGTAGGAAGCTTCTACTTCGTTATACATGCTTTTTATATAGAATAAACTTTTACAAATGACCCCAACAGGCAATTGAGCCTCTTTCAGCCTCCCATATCCAGAAAACATTAAATTCAATTGTAAATTTGATCGAGACGGCAAGAAAAGGAGCTAATTTCAATATGTTAAATAAATTAATTCCAGATAGAAACGCCAAGTGGCGGAATCTATTGCCTGAATGCTGTACTGAACCAAATCCGGGTGGCTTTAACACCGACAAGATGTGGACATTGCCAGCGGCGGCAAATATAACAATATTAATGTGAACATTAAATATTGTTCCCCCATCAGAACATCTACAGACCGGTTTCGCATTCAGCATTCAGGCAATAGATTCCGCCACTTTGGCGTTTTTACCTTTTAACGGTGTTTGGAATACTTATATTCCAGTAGTAATCTCCGTTTCCCCATCAGCAACTAGCTACACTGATGAGACCTGAAAGGTCGAAACCGGTTTGTAGGTGTTCTGATGGGGGAACAATACTTAATGTTCAAATTAATTCCAGATTTAAAATCACTTATTGATTATTGTTGGAATTATTTAACTACGCGTATTTGTTACAATATCAAAAATGTAAAAAATTACTTACAGGTGATGGGTTTGGAAATGGGATTATTAGCAGCCACCGCGGCAAAGTTCCCCTGGGGAGGTTGAGACACCGGAGACGTGTTTTCCTTGGGGGGTTTACTGGGCGTGCTGCTGACCATCGCCGGTTTGTTGTTGGGCGTGGACGTCGTGCTGTTACCACTCGTGTTTAGGATGGAATTCGTGCTGCTGTTCATTGTTGTACTTGATGCTCTGACGGCTTGAGGTTTTATAGGCTATATGAAAAAAAAAAGGGATAATAGTATAGTTTTTGAGGTTGTAAATAGTTTTGTATATGCCAATAATGGTGTTTTTTTTTATACAACACAACACACCGAGGAAAAAATAGCATTCCCTCCCGAGATATATATACTATTTTTTTTCACAAACGGGATATTTTAAGAGTAAAACGTTCGTTTCTAAAACCTAACCTAGAAAAAAACGCTGTCAGCCGTGATAGTTAATAGTTATTTAACCAACAAGTGTGTTAATGATGGCGATTAATGATCGAGACATTTTCACGCACGAGCGCTTGCGCGAGTGCGTTAATTGTTGAGATCATTAATTGCCAATTAACTCACGAATTGGTTACAAGATTTTTCCGTTGATCGTAACTTAGATCAACATTAGAGATTAGATTAGAGAAAATCCAAACAAAACGAACAAATAAACTTGCTATTAAGCCCGTTGCAGCAATATCGGCAAAACATGCGAATGGCACAGATTCCGAATGATATCTTACCTGTTACTCCTCGCACCAGGAAATAAATTCTACGTAAGTTTTTCGTAAAAATGTGTACTCTTTTCCGGAAGCAAATTTAATGTTGCATTATTTGCAATGGCTAGTACTTTTGGCGGTGTTAATTTAAACTCGACACTATCCATAGTAGCAGACATTCACTCCATACACGCGTTTTATAAATTTGACGTTGCACACTTTGACATTATTGTATAACAAAATCGAAGGCGGTTCGCCGCTAGATTGTTTCGCAAGAGAATTGAATACTTTTGCATTTTCATGTGACACAAATTATAGATCGTTTTCTCGCTATTATTAGTTACTTTTCCAGTAATTATGAGTAATTAGCCACTCATGAATTAGCTATTTAATGCTTAACTAGAAATCGTTCTTTTTTTTAGGAAATATGATTGATAGGAATTCGAGTTACGGAATCGAGGAGGATAGGGAACTGGCTTAGCCAGCTAGGGCATTCAGCCACAATCTATGTATAGTATTTAATAATTTATTTAAGTGAAATGAGGATAAAGACTAAATATATCCAGGGACCCGAACGGCCATTTTTCGTGTTAAAAAAAGTAAAAAAACTGACCCGCCCGGACGGGACTCGAACCCACACCAGCGGGGTCTAGAGGCGGGACCTCTACCCACTAGACCACCGCGGCCCTAGAAATCGTTCATTAATGAAAAATCGTTTATTAATGAAAAATCCTTCATTAATAGGGGTCATTAATAAACGATTTTTGATACATTTGGGTACATTAAAGTTAGACGTTAACCAACGAGCAACGGAAAAATAAATAATGGAACCTCATAGGGATGGGAAATGATTACTTCTTTCCCTAAGGAGAGAAGTAGTCATTTTTCTCCCTTGGGCGAGAAATGTTATATCTCTCCTTTGGGCGAGAAATGTTATCTCTCTCCTTTGGGCGAGAAATGTTATCTCTCTCCCTTGGGCCAGAAATGTTATCTCTCTCCCTTGGGAGAGAAATGTTATTTCTCTCATGATTTCGACAGCTGAGAAATCGACTTTCTCTCCCGTTTGTGAAAAAATAAATTTAATAAAGACAAAAATAGCCTGAATATACTCCTTTTTTCAAGAACATTATGATTCTTAGCTGAAAGGTTGAGAAAGAATTAATACGATGGACCTTGGTCTACCAAGATTTTTCCCGAGCTATCAGCATGGGTGTGAAGTAGAAAAATGTAGTATTGTAGCATTTCTTAACGAGTTAATTGTTGGTAGTATATAATATCTGACTAAATATACTCTGTGATATGGAAATTGCAACACCGAGGAGCGTAGAGTTTTTGGCATATTTGACACTTCTGACCATTAATTCAATCAATTTGAGATAACCTCACTTATTGCAGATGCATTAATTATTTCTCAGGTGTTTTTCTTTATTCTTGTCGGTTGATTTTGTTTCTTTTTTGTGCAGGTGTTTACGTTGTGAACTATTATAATAAGAGTGTGACAATGCCTAAAGTACAGCAAACTCGATAGAAATAGACTTGTAGATCTAATTAAAGATGGTTTTTTGTGTGGGGAAACTTGGAACCATTTCAAACGAAACCAAACAAGCATCACAAGATGTTATCAAACCTGGATTGCAGAGGTTAAGGAGTATCACAAGAGAGGAACCTGTGGGTGGAGAGAAACAAATGAGATGCAGCACTGCTGTCTTTATCCGGTGGCATTCTACCACTACATAAATCGTTGATCAATAGTGGTGAAGACAAACAAATGAAGTGCAAGATTGTTGCCATTAAGAAACTGATTTTCTACCACTACATAAATTGTTGATCAATGATGTCGTGAAGATTTTCCAACAGTTTACTGTTGAATTGGCTTGACGTTATGGCTGCATCTTGTTCTGCCGTTGACACTGGGAGCAACATTTGGAGTGGTATAGGTTTGGACAGCTCTGGAATCTCAAGAATCTTCAGTCATGAATCTCGATTATGTCTGGGAATGCATGATGGCAGGCAGAGGGTCAGATGTTCACTTTTCTGTTGAGAGACAGAACTGCAGGCACGGAAGTATGTCTTTTTTGGCCTTCATCCTGCGGGATAATATCGGTCGTCACTTTATAAGGACTTTCATAACCTTTTTCAAAGGAGCCCACGTTTATCTGCCTAGATCTCCCGACCTTTCGCCACTAGATCACATCTGGGACGTAATGAGGAGAAGATAACAAAACCTGGCTCTCGATAATAGTAATGCTCAATTAGTTGTTCTCAACAAACTAAAAAAAATATCTACTCCTTCGTGGTATTGCAATTTCCGTGTCACAGAATATAATATTTGAAGGGTTTGGAATAAAACGGGTACAAGTGCATAAATGCTTGTTTTGAGATAATTGAATCTAAAGTTCAATTAATTTTACAAAATTCCAAAACAAATTTATATGAACAAGGATGGGGTTATGCTATTTCTTGGCAACCCATTTTAATCTGAATTGTACTACACTTAACTATGATAATCTGCACTTAAATCAAATTTAAAAAAAAAAAGCACTTAAAGCCGTTTTATTCCAAACCCTTCATTTAATATATTTTACTTTTATTGTGTTTATGTAAGAGATAAAAAAATAGACTTTACATTTTATTGTATCGTATGTTCATTAAAAAAAAAACCTCAAGAGTGCCATGATTTTTTATATTTTAAAATTTAAGTTGGCACACATGTTAGGAATTGCCATACAAAACGTCAGATCACAATTATTCCGTGCTCACAGTGGTTTACAGCAACCAACAAAAACGTTTCCAGTAAGTGGTAGACGAGTCAAACGTACTTAGGATGGTATTAACACAGCCCAAGAAATTTTGGAAGGTGAACCTACGTCTTCTCTGTGTAGTTTATCACAGCAAATTAATTCATCGGTAGGAACATGCCGCAAGTAACATAACCTTTATATGAGTTACCAACTTAAATTTTTTTAAATAAAAAATCATGGCACACTTGAGGTTTTTTTTTAATGAACATACTTTACGTGGTAAAACCATAAAATGTTCGATGATTCGAGCATAAATACACAAAAATTAATTTATATCACTACGATAACAAAAAAATTAAAATTTGTTATATGAAAGTCTAATGAATACACTTAAAGAATAAAAACAAAATTAAATTAATTTCGATTTCATTCACTCGGAAATTTAGATTTAATAAATTTTAAATAAAGCAAATTACCTTGGGCATATCTTTAAATGTATTCTTCTTATCTTCGTTGGAACTATCGCTGGAATGATTGTAAGGAGGTACCGAAGGTAAGGGCGACGCTAAAGGCGACGAGCCGGAAATAATTGATGTGGGAGTGCCTCCGGTCTCGTTACTGTCCGTCGTCGCCGACGAGGGAAGCCCCACTCCCGACAGCTCCACGTCGTCGAGACCGATGATATCGTCGTAAATGTACTCGTTCTCCTCAAAATCGGGCTCCTGGGAGGACTCGATGTAGAACTCTATGTCCTCCCGGATCCCCTTGATCTGCGACACCTCCACCGACATATTGTCCAGCATCCTCAGCAGCGTCTCGAGCTTCCGTATGTGAAACCTGTGCTTCTCCAGCCGGGACTTGCACTCCTCCATCTTCTCCTGCCGTTCCTTGTCGAGCTTCTTCTTCTTGTTCGCCAGCAGCGATTCTATTTCACATTCAAAAGAATCGCACTGAAATTTTAAATCGGAGGAAGCCATATATCGCACGCACGTCACTTTACCGGACTTACTTGCAGGTTCAGGTTGTCTATCGAGTTCACCAGCCACGTCTGGATCTCCTCCCGTTCCTTCTGGGCCGGGTCCAGCTTCTGGGCGGCCCCGAGGCCCTCCTTCGAGTACGCTTTCGTCTTCGTCTCCCTTTCCACTACTTTGAACCTTTCCATTTGCTAAAAAAAAAATGCGTTTTTGTTAAATATGTAAAAGTGATTAGATACTGCTTTATACGAAAGAACTCTCCTTTATTCATGCATAATAGGCTTCCACGAAGTATTAAAAACAAATCCAAATGAATTTAAGAAACTACTGAAAGAATTCCTCAGAAATAAGTGTTATTATACATTCACGGAGTTTCTAAATGATCATGTACAACAGTAATCCCATGGGTCTAATATATTATATGTGCTTGATGGTGTTTGTTTTTTAATTAAGACTGTGTTTGTTCTATGACTTTTAACGGGTGTGAAGTTAGCAATAGATCCAGCAATAGATTTTAAAAATCCATATCTCTGAGAAAATAAAAGCGAATCGAAAGAAAAGTAATCCATACCATTACGAAGGGTCTAAATTAATAGCACTAAAAAAATCATTCATTTTAACCCTTTATATTTTTTCACCTCTTTCAAAAATATTTTTTTTTGTTTTTTTTTTTTAAGTTTACAATCAGCCACAACTAAATAAAAATGCTTATTCTTATGACTAATATAGGTTCTTTTATAATCAAAATTCAAAAAACCGTTGTGTGCACTCCTTCAAACGAAAAAAATTAATTTCTCCGTAAGTCGCAAAAATCCACACATTGCGATTTTTGACAAAGTTTGCAATCAGCCATAACTAAATAAAAATTCTTATTCGTATCACTAATATAGGTACTTTCGTAACCAAAAGTCGAAAAAACGTTACGGGCATTCCTTCAACCCAGAAAAAAATAATTTTTCCGTAAGTCGCAGAAATCGACATTTCGCGATATTAATCTCAATTTTTGAAAATGTTTGCAGTGAGCCATAACTGAATAAAAATTCTTATTCTTATCACTAATAAAGGTACTTTCATAATCAAAAGTCAAAGAAACGTAACGCGAACTTCTTCAACCCAGAAAAAATTATTTTCTCCGTAAGTCGCAGAAATCCACACCTCGTGATTTTTGAGAAAGTTTGCCATCAACCATAACTGAATAAAAATTCTTATTCTTATCACTAATAAAGGTACTTTCATAATAAAAAGTCAAAAAAACATTATGGGCACTCCTTCAACACAGAAAAAAATATTTTCTCCGGAAGTCCCAGAAACCTATACCTATTAGTGATAAGAAAAAAACTTGAGGGGTGAAAAAATATAAAGGGTTGATTTTTTTTTATAATATTAATTTAGACCTTTCGTAATGGTATGGCATACTTTTCTTTCGATTCGCTTTTCTTTTCTCATAGATATGAATTTTTAAAATCTATTGCTGGATCTATTGCTAACTTCACACCCGTCACTCGCTGTACATGATAAACGCCATGTAAAAAAAATTACAGCCCAAAACATCGATACCTCGCATTAATGTTCATTTCCAAGTACAAGTACACTAAATTGTGTAAACTTTCAAACCAGGCAAATACATACTGTTTCAATGAGTTTCCTATTGTCCATGAGAACACTTTTGTCCTTGATTTCACCCGACGCGATCCAACTTTTGATCTGGTCTCGCAGTCGCTGCAGTTTTTTGATTTCCTTTTTGAGGTCGGCCTCATACTTCTCCTTCTGATTGCTGTTCGTCGCATTGTGCACCTTCTGCCAGATATCCTCAAAAGTCTCCACACCCTCCGTCACTTTTTTAAGGCATCTATCAATTTCCCCTAAAAAAAATATAACAAACCCAATAAAACACTGAATGATGCTTGTACGCAGTGACGGTTCACTGAGACAGCAGAGGTAGAAATGGCTGGGGATGCGGCGTGACCGTACCTATCTGTATTACCACCTCTGCTACTTTGGCCGTACCAAAAAAAAACCCGCGAGCCGTGAGAATTTAAAGTCTGAAATATCCAACAGTGAAAAAATATGAATTGAAGAAAATCATTATACTAATGAGTAAAAACTGGGGGTGAAGTATACTTTCCAACACAAATAAAAATTTTAAGTCGTACGACCATATTAAGTATTATTTTAGTGCGAGAAATAATACATCCCTTTATAGGTTAACTCGTGGCATGTTTGTCAAACCTAATGAAAAACACCGAGTACAATATGTACCAGAACTTTAACAAGTTCCACCAAGTGCACGACTCTTTTTGGTTGAGCGAAGCTGTGGTCGGGCCGGTTAACAGTTGCATTCCCATCAGAGGGTTTCGGGCTGAGCATTTCGGGGGGGACGTTTTCGGCCATGGGGGCGATTACTGGCCGCTATTTCAGTCATCAAACGGTCGCATTTACCGTGCTCGCGTTATTTCTCACCTTGCAATTTTCTAGATGCAGCCATTACTGTGAAATATACTTCAATATGACCACATAATACGTCCTTGCTCCGGCATCCACCAGGCAAAATTCTGCGGTCACATGCAAACGGAATAGCGTTTACCCTTGCTAGCTTTTGTATCAACAAAACTGGAACACTTCTGGTTTGCTCGTGTTTAATATAAAATTTTGCAAAACAACAGAATTCTTCCGTCTGTGATTATAGCTCGGCATTGCCAACGTTGAAGTTCGGAATCGTGCGCTCCCTCTCGCGCGACGCATCAAATTCTCGTTGTGCGGATTCGCAGGGCCGTAACGAAATAATTATATAATAATTGCATCGATGGCACGTTGCGAATTGTATACAGATTGGCGTTTATTTACGCCGAGTTAGCGGTGAATTAATATATCTGAGGGTGTTTTGAGGTTTCTATTATTTTTTAATGCTGGATATAAATTAAGTTATTAGGAGGTGAATCCATCTTTATCCTTGTGTAATTAACAGCGGCGGCTCGTGGATTTCTGTAGGGAGGGCAAAGACAAAGATGTCGCTCGTGCCGCACTACTTACTCTTATAGAGGAAGCAAATATTTCGTTGCTGTTTCGGTCAAATTTTCTTCCGTTGCCCCACCGCTGAACATCCACGAGCTGGTAATTAATCTACTGGATCAGTGGCCAGTTCCAAATAATAACATTAATAGCAGTGACGATTCGCGGGGTTTTTTCTGGTACGGCCGAGGAACAAGAGGTGGTAATACAGCCGTCTCTGCAACTGACCCTACCTATCTGTATTACCACCTCTTGTTCCTCGGCCATACCAGAAAAAAACCCGCGAACCGTCACTGATAGGTAGAGTCAGTTGCAGAGACCGCTGGCTGCGTGACCGCACCTATCTGTATTACCACCTCTTGTTCCTCGGCGTACCAGAAAAAACCCCGCGAACCGTCACTGATTATTAGCGTTTATTTACGCCGAATTACTGTGTTTGAGAATATTTCGAGATTTCTATTATTCTTCAATGCCAGTTGATTGTAAATTAAGATATTTACATCTACCAATAAACTGGCATTGAAGATGTAAATTAAGATAAATATCTTAATTGAATTTAAAATACATACCTTAATTTAAATCTACCAAAAAAACTGGCATTGAAGCAGCGGCGGCTCGTGGATGTTCCGCGGTGAGGCAACGGAAGAAGATTTGTCCGAAAAAGCAACGGAATATTTGCTTCCTCCATTAGCGTTAGTAGTGCAGCACGAGCGGCGTCTTTGTCTTTGCCTCCCCTAGGGAAACCCACGAGCCGCCACTGCATTGAAGAATAATAGAAATCCAGCTTTATTTTTGTAAAATTAATCTACCAATAACTTTTAGTTGAAAGTTTTGAACAGTATTTATGATATTTTGTATATCAAATAAACAATACAGTGTATTTCTAGCAAACGGGTCACGGATTCTTGCGCAAACGGATAACCACAACCAAGACATTATTGTTTTTGTCGGAATGATTCATGTTTGAGGAACTCATTTCGTTGCGTTCGTGGTGAGGGAATTCCTGTAAATCCGTTACGCAATAACAATTACTACGCTCGTGACTCAGATGCGCAGAGCTGCGTCACCTCTCCCAGTGTTAAAACAGCATCACCACCGTGGAGTCGCACACAGAGATTCCCGACATTGGGCATTTTTTGTGTATTTGTCCAGCAAAACCAGACACGATGGTGCAAACCGTAAGTACAGATCTATTTGCATCGATTGAACGCGAAAAGTTCGTATTGATTTTTAACAAAATGTCTTCTGGGTGTGTTTTAACAAAGATTAAATTAGGAGGCGTAATAATAATAATAATAATCTTTATTTAGCAATATTGATATCTATTGCTATATAAACATTTTCATTGCAGACTCGAACAATATAAAATAATTACAATTTGTATTTTGAACAATTATGTTAGTTTTTAAATAAAACAGTTTCCTTGTTAAAAAAAAAAAACACCTTTATTGGCATGTATCCTTACAAAATTATCTTTATTATACTTCTTTGTTAATATCTCACTTAATTTTTTAGTGTTAGGGGGGCCCGTTGGTGTAGTGAGTACAGGCGAGCACTTGTGCCGGTTGCACCGCGTGCCGTGTGGGTTCGATTCCCAGCCCGGCCGAAAGATTTTTCGGGGATCGAGAAGTATTCGGTCGGGTCCATGGTTGTTGTGTATACGTCTGACATTATTTATTTGTTCATTTACTCATCTCAAATTAAATACATAAAATAATAATAACCTGGTCGTGACTGAATGGCTCATTTATAAGTAAAAAAAAAAAAAAAATTTTAGTGACTCGAGTTTCGATCACTATCTGATCATTTTCAAAATTAAAGTAAATTAAAATACAATAAACACACGTATTTATGCAGAGTGAAATAAGGAGGAGAATACTGAGGCGACATGGTCATTAATTATGGGAAAGCCCGGATTACCCTTTGCTTTGTAAAAGGGTCAAAAGATGGCTCTACCCGAATCTCTAAAAAACAAACCACAAGGATATAATTAATTCCTAAAAAAAGAACAGGGCAAATAAACTTGAAACATTTAAATTAATAACGCAATACAGTGTGGATTTTATGACTAATATTAATCGGCATAAATGACATTAAAACTATCATTAACGCGAGATGGTAAATCGTTAACGAGTATAATAAAGAGAAGCGGTCCTAAGATTGAGCCTTGAGGGGCACCGTTATCAACCGGCAGTGTGCTAGAAGTACCATATGTATAAAAATTATTTAGATAAGGCATGGCTATGATAAACAAAATCACTGTCTTAGATTAGTTCAACACGTTGTTGACTTTATGTCATATGAACAACTGGTGGCGAAGACGTGATGCGACGTATTAAACCTGCAACGTACGTTCCGAAATACAAAGCCACCCTTTATCTAAATAATTTTTATACATATGGTAGTACCTCCATATTGTACTACTTGTGTCTTATTTGGCAGATAAGACAGTATTAACATGATGCCGCTTTCGTTGAACCCATAGCGCGCGAGTTTCCCCATTAAAATGTCATGATTTACGCAAACGAATGTCCACAAAAGAAGTCATCTTCATAGCCTGATAGTATTTCATTAAGTAAGGTCAATATGGCATCTATTTTATATTCTTTTTTGTAATTTTTATTTGATAAGCGAAAGTACTCAAATGTTAACTAATCTCTAATTACACACAATTTGAACTTTAAAATTTTGATTTTTGTTATTAAACCCAACAAATATAATAATTTATTCTGTTTTAGAGAGAACCAACGGTTTACCCTCATCAGGGATTCAAATATCAGGAAGATGCCGAGACTCTGAGGGCTGCCATGAAGGGCATGGGCACCGATGAGGATGTCATTATCGAAATACTCACATCGAGGAGCAACGCTCAAAGGCAACTGATAGCCAAGTACTTTAAAGAAGAACTGGATCGGGTAAGTTTCAAAATACTTATAGTAACGATAAGTAAACGAAAACGAGGAATTTTATTATACGAGATGATTTCCCCATTTACGGAGTTAAAAATATAGTTGTATTTATTTTATGTCCACACTTTTGATCCACATCTCGACACCCTGAAGGGTATAGAGAGATTTAAATAGATTATATATACCGGGTGTTGACTTGGTGGACACAACATAGGAAAACGCATCTTAATTTTGAAATGTTCAAATATTGGCTCTCCTATTTATTTTAGAGACAAAATGCATTTAACTTTTTTGTAGAGGGAAAGATTCTGAATTTAATAACGTTCACACTTAGCACTTTACGTTTCTGTAAGTTGAAATAATTAAGAAAAAGTAATGTGATTTTATAAAAAATAATGGTATGCCATGGAATTAAAACAACAATTGCGGATATCAAAATGGCACAACATGTCGCTGTCATTTGAGGAACGTAAACATTTTCGAAATGATTTACACTACACAGCAAAAAATCGTCCTAATTAAGTGGGATTATGCAGGCCATAGTTTTAAGGATCTTTCTATCCAGTTTCCTGATAGACCGACAACGATACCTGATGAATCCACTGTTCAACGATTGGTAAGCAAGTTTGAAGCGTGGGGAACAGTTTTGAATAACTGCAAGTGTGAAAATAAGGACATACAAGAAAATAAGAATTCAGCAAGACAAAATCAAAAGGAATTCGGTATTTTGCTGTCTGTAGAAGAAAATGCGGATATTAATACGAGTCCGGTTGAATATAAATCATACAAATACTTTTAAGGTTTTAAAGAAATACAAATGTATTTCTTTTAAGTATGAGTACCATCAAGTAGTGTAAATAATTTCAAAAACGTTAATTTAATCAAATGACAGCGATATATTGTGCCATTTTGATATCCGTGATTGTTGTTTCAATTCCATGGCATGTCATAATTTTTATAAAATCACATTACTTTTTCTCAATTATTTCAAATTAGAGAAACATAACGTGCTAAATGTGAACATTAATAAATTCGGAATTTTTCCCTCTACAAAAAAGTTAAATACATTTTGTCTCTAAAATAAATAGGGGAGCCAATATTTGAACATTTCAAAATTAACGTGCGATTTCCTATGTTGCGTCCACCAAGTCAACACCCTATATATACTTTTGATCCAGTTATATATGGAGAATCTTCTCCATTATTTGCTTACAAATATCCATATAATTTTTTTATACGTTACAGTTTCATATTTAACCCACATTTGCCCGAGATTTGAATTAAGATTTAAAAACACTTTTTGCTTCCTGTCAAATTGCAATGAATAATCACCGAAAATACTTGTTGGAATAAAATAATGATAGATGGCGCTGATGATATTCTAAATGTAATTTTAAAATAGTCGTCCCAAATATAGAACTGTAGGCACATCTGGGTTAACTGTTGTTGTATTCATTAGAAATGACATCTAGCCAATATCAAACTGATTTGCAACATTTGCTTCAGGATATAGTCGAGGACCTCAAGAGCGAATTGGGCGGACACTTCGAAGACGTAATCGTTGGTTTGATGCTGCCGCCGGAAGATTACCTCTGCAAGGAGCTCTACCGCGCCATGGACGGAATGGGAACGGAAGAAGGCACCCTGATCGAAATTATATGTTCCAAGAATAACGACGAAATGATCAAAATTGTGGAAGCCTATGAAAACAGTAAGTGGTTTTACTCGTAGTGTACAACTGAATTTATTATTTCCCGCTAATACTCTACCTGTATAAGCATTGGAATGAATTGAAGATTGCAAGTTGTGAAGTTTGCTGCTTCAGTGTACCTTGTAGGGGAACTTGGTTGTAACGACCCGACAAAAAGATAGTTCACTTGAATAATAACAACGACGTATATTTAAAACGTCTGTCTTTGTACAAATCTGGCTTAAAACTAACAAATTTACAAAAAAATGAAATGAAAATTCATATTATCGTCCTTAAGAAGGGAAGGGCATTGGGGTGTGTCCACTATTCACACCACTGCGAATGCACTTCTTGGATTTTCCAGAATCCATCTGGCAACCAAATGCTATTGTTCACCTTCCTTTGTCTGAGGAAGACAAAGGGCTGTAAAGATTTATGCAAATTACGTTCGTACGAATTTCATCAGTCGACCTAAGCAGGTAGGTACCCTCCTTGTTGAATCTCTGCACAGAGGTATGCATTTTTTTGTCTCGTAAAATGCACTCCAAAACCAAACAGGCATTTTATTATTTTATTATGTATGATAGGCCTTTTATTATTTTATTTCAATGTATGATGGGCCTTTCATTATTTTATTTCAGTGTACGATAGGCCTCTAGTGGAACAACTCTGCGGAGAAACTTCTGGGGAATTACGCCGACTTCTAACCTTCATGGTTACCGGAGTCCGTGACAGCTCCAAGACCGTCGACGCGGCATTAGCTCGTGAACAAGCCGTAGAACTCTTTGAAGCCGGCGAAAATAAGTTCGGAACTGATGAATCTGTCTTCACGAAAATCATTGCCAAAGAAAACTTCCATCACTTAGAAAGGGTCTTCGAGGAATACAAAGAAGTCTCCGGAGATACCATAGAGCAAGCCCTTAATCATGAATTAGATGGGGAATTGCTGGAAGCGATGCTTGCAGTTGGTAAGCAACAATCACCATTAACACGTTCGCAACCACCGACGCGCTAGTGCGTCCGACTTTACACTTACGTAAATGCAATCCCAATTGCGGCGGCAGCGAACTTGTTAACCCATTATATCCCGAGACACAATTTTTTTCAAAAGAATTTCTAATTCGTAGATGTCTTTTAAAACTAAATTTTGTGAAATAGAATACAATCACTGCTAAATGTCTGTTCTACTATCAATACAATAGTAGATTATATATCAAGGGAGAGAAGTGCGTGATTTTTCCTGAGGCGCAAATTTGTATCCCCAGGGCGAACGCCTGAGGGATACAACACTCCGAGGGAAAAACAGCATTCTCTCTCGAGATATGTATACTATTTTTTTCATATACGAAATATTCCTAAAACCCAACCTAGAAAAAAAAATGCTGTCAGCCGTGACAGTTAAAAACCTTGCAGGGATAGAAATGATTATTTCTCTTCCTAGGCAGAGAAAAGTGATTTCTATCATGATTTTGACAGCTGAGAAATTGACTTTCTCTAGGGATTACAACGTAATTTTTTGCAGGACTATGAAACACATTAAACTATTTCTTTTACAAAAACTTTGCTGCAGCTACACATTTGTAAAATAAATCCGCAACCCTTAACCACCGAAAAAGAAATGTTTTCACCACACCACCAAATTCGTATCAATAACCAACAAATTGCAAAAAAAAATTGTTAACCGTTTATACTTTAAACTCGGCTCAAAAAATTACAAAAACATTGATCAACTACCTTTAATAGTTAATAATTTTGATTGTAATTTTAGTTGAGTGCATTCAATCTCCACCGGCTTTCTTCGCGAAAAAACTGTACGAATCCATGCACGGAGCTGGAACGGACGATAACGCTTTGATCAGAATCATCATCAGTCGTTCCGAAATCGATTTGGGTACAATAAAGGAGGAATTCGAGAGGATCTATGACAAAACACTTCAGAGCTACATTGGGGTGAGTAAAATCCACGTAAAATATGGTTTTATTATTTTTACTCCCCTCATTTCTACAGAACCTTTGTCTATACATATAAACATTTATATTTATATAGCCAAAGGATTGAACAATATTTCAGTGGCTACTTAAAAAATTGAAAATACCGGGACTAAAAAAAAGGACCTTTATTGGCATATCCAACTCAAAAAAAATACCGGGGACTCGGTGACGGTTCGCGGGTTTTTTTCTGGTACGTACAGAAAGGTAGGGTCAGTTGTAGAGACGGCTGACCGCACCTATCTGTATTACTACCTCTTGTTCCTCAGTCGTACCAGAAAAAACCCCGCGAACTGTCACTGCCGGGACTGTCTTTTTATTTGAAAGTATTAAAACCTATTTTATATTACTATTCCCAACAAATTTTATTTACATGCTATGGAAATGTTGTTCTAGATTTGATCAGTGACAGTTCACAGTTTTTTTTTGGTACAGCCGAGGTAGCATAGGTGGGGTCGGTTGCAGAGATCTGTATTACCACCTCTGCTACCTCGGCCGAACCAAAAAAAACCCTGCGAACCATCACTGGGTTTGATTCATTATTTTTGTAAATAGATTTTATAATTTACCGAACTTTTCTTTGCTCAGGAAGGCAGAGGGGTAAGGTTTCTACCTGGTTTTAAGGCTTCTGCATGCTCACCTAGCAGTCGACGCTTGTTTGCGCGTTAAACGATCTTTAATTTTTCTTTCATTAGCAGGGCGAGACCACCGGAGATTACAAGAGCGCCCTCCTGGCGTTAATCAAGTAGATCTGGATGCGCGATTATTGAAAGAAGCAAGTATTCATTACGATGATTGATTCCACGGTGACTAGATTATGTCGTATATACAAATGACCATGTACACTAGTTAGGGTAGTTGTTTTGAGTGGCACGAGTTTGATGTTGCTTCACTTGTCACCGCTGAATGTTTAGATTGTTCGGTTGAATTTGGGAAGGATTTAGTTCGCACAAATTGTGATGTAAGCTACGCCGTGTGGAATCAATTATGAATTATGTATGTTGTATAATTTATATTTTTATTATATATTTTTATAGCTTTCGTAAGTCGGACAAATATATGTACCGTTATGACTGTTATTTTGTTTTATTTAATTTATAAACTTGCCCGGATATGCCTTCAGTTCTATATGTAGGACGACTCGATCTTAAAATTATATCTAGAATATCGTCAGCTCCATCTATCATTTTTTTATTCCAATAAGTATGTTCGGTGATTATTCATTGACGTCTGACAAGAAGCGAAAAATAACCTCTCTGCGTTTTTAAATCTTAATTACTCAATTTATGCCCACTTGCACCATTGTAATTAAGCTATGCTTAACCCGTTATTGCCCAACGATTTTTTTTCTTCAAATTTTCATGTTTTCTCTGCAGTTGCTTATCGCAAAAATTTTAAACGGCTAATGTGTGTATTCCTTTAGTGCACTGTGGTCTTACCGGTCATAAATTCTACGAAAAGAATCAACGCGGAACGCTGGTGCACGTGCACTTCTTAAAAAAAAAAATGTTCCACTAATGGAACAGTGGGCAAAAACGGGTTAAAAGTTTTCTTAAAATTTAAGCTACTCTTAAGTGGGCATTCCGCTTGCACCATACTTTAAGCAAGACTTTCTAATCCTTTCTTAACAGAAAAGATATCTAATTACAGAAAAACATAATATAACATAAAATAAACATACAGTGCGTAAAAGTACTGTGACTAAATGAAATTACAAAGTTATAATGAGTGTAACTTGAAGTTAACAGTTTTTTTAAGTTATATAAGAATTCCTTTTTATCAGAAAACAGATCAACCCCTTATTGGACTTGACATGGTATTTACGAATCATCATGATCAACGGTGAAAAAGAATGATGATTCGTGCCTGGAGTAATAAATTGTAATTTTGCACGAACATGGCTTAAATTCCAAGTTGTACTTTAAACCTTAAGTATGGCTTATTGCATTGCACCCATCGTCAAGTGTAGCTAAAGAACTTTAAGTGAACAATTTTGCTGCCTTACTGAAAACTTAACCTAAAAATTGTTATCTGCGAATTTGAATTCAAAGAAGTAATGACTAAAGCCATACTTAAATCTAAGTATGGACGATGCAAACGGGCCTAAATAAGTCGTCCTAATGGACCGCTTCAAATTTAAGTCTGCTAACATAACCTTCAATTCGTTCCGTCTGTGGTTCCTTGTGACATATTCATGCACAATAAATTATTTTCAATAACAATTCCAGTATATTTAATGGCCATTGAAGAATTAAACTTTGGTGCAAGTGGGCATTAGAGAAACATATTTACTTTCCTTTAATTTAAATCTTGTGCAAATGCAGGTTAAATATGACAAAACCCTAATATGAAACGTGAATAGGTAATTTTATGAAACACTGGAAATTAAACACGGGATTACTGTTTAAAAATTAAGACAGACATCAAGTGTATAAATCTAAAGCTTTCATAGCTGTGGATTACATATTAATTAAATATAATTGTTGTTATTCCTTAAGGCCAAATAACATGTAAACTTCTCACTTTAATCCATTGCATCCCTTGAGGTACAATTTTTCCAAAGAATTTCAAATTCTCAAATATTTGTTTAAAATCATTTTAGAAAAACTGAATGGAATCACTGCTAAATATTGTTCCATCATTAATACAGAAGAGTTTGTATTGCAGATACGTTATCTAAAGTAAATAACATTGCTACTAGGTGTCACTAAAGCCCATGATCTTTATTGCACTCACTCGAGTACAATGAGAAGTAATAGGTTAAGAAAACACTTCAAGAATAAATAAAAAAAGTTTATTCTATCTTCCTGTGATGCATAAACAGGTATTTGTATAAAGATAAAAGTGTTATATAAATATATAGGCAACATTTTCAATAAAAATCCTCCTCCACCGACTTCGCCCCTCCCTGCTGATTCTTGATCTGATCTTGGTTCGAGTACATGTCCGCCACCTGTTGGGCTGAAGTGGCGTCCTCCACCTGCTTGTCGTCTCTGATTCGAATGAACCTGGGGAACCTCAGGGAAATCCCCTTCTCCGGATCGGCGATACCGATCCCGGCAAGATGCACGGGCGACAGTGATAAATCGGCGCACTTGATCTCCCACACCTGCACCGAATCGAACCAATGATCCGGCTCGTGTGATGCATCATACCTGTAATATGATTTTGGCTGCGGGATAATATGATTTTTGAAAAATTCCGTGTGGGTTTGTAGGCTTTCGTCGGTGAAACCCGTACCAATCTGGAATAATAAAATGAACAGTATTAGCCATCAGTAACTTTTTCAATTTGGGGCGTAAAAGGGAATTAAAAATTTCCAAAATTTAATTTTTTAAAGAGCAAACACAAATATCAGAGAGCCAAACAAATACTAGTTTTTTTTTTTATTGGCCAACAAGATTTGGGATTTATTTTTCTTAGGTTCCTTGATTATTTGGGTTTCCCTACTGTCATGTAATGACCGGTATTGCAATTCAAAAATGGTAATAAAATAAATGAAAACTGTCCCCGCTTTACACGTTCACTGCCACCGACGCGCTGGTGCGTTCGACTTTATATTTGCATAAATGCAATCCGAATTGTGGTGGCAGCGAACGTATAATTAATCTTTTTTCACAAAAGGAAGAGAAAGTTGATTTCTCAGCTGTTAAAATCGTGAGAGAAATAACATTTATCTCTCTCTTCCATGATTTATTTTTACTGTCACAGCTGACAGCGATTTTTTATGGGTTAGGTTTTATAAACGAACGTTTTACTCTTAAAATAGCCAATTAGTGAAAAAAATTGTGTATATATATCTCGAGAGAATGCTGTTTTTCCCTCGCTGCGTTGTATCTCTCAGGCTTTCGCCCTCGGTATACAAATTTGCACCTCAGGATAAATCACTCATTTCTCTCCCTATTATGTTATGCCACGTTTACATGATGCCAATCGAAGAGACAATTGTCGGGGCCAGTTGGGTGAATGTCTGAGGCCAGTCCAATTGAATGAAAACTTGTTCACACGGTGAAACTATTGCCACGGCAGTTGGTGACGAAAAAGTTAAAAACACACACGTAGCACTCTCGACTGACTAAGGCAAACTGGCCCAAAACGAGAGACCTACTGCCCTGCAACGTTCACACGGCGCCAACTGTCTTGATAGAGTAGTGGGGGGCGTCAATGCGCCCAGCCAATAGTCCTCTGTCTACTCCTGGAGGCAATCGAATTTTAGGACAATTGGCAGGGCAGTTGGCACGCCAATTGGCCAGAGGTGTTTACACGTAGCCAATAATTTTATGCCAGTAAATTGTCCTCTGACAATTGTCTCCCCAATTGGCATCGTGTAAACCCGGCATTAGGGCAATTAAATACATGATAACCATGTGGAAAGCATAACCTCAAATTTATGTTAAAGGCAAAAGTCAGAATTACAACCAGAGTATCCAACATAAAAATCACCAGATCTGGTTGGCCAATAAAAAAAAAATCGAGTATAGATATTTGTTTTTAAAATCTATGGAAATTGAAAAACTTATTTTAAAATTCTCTCTGTATCTTATACACCTTCAAGTTAAATTCTAAAACCGAACGTACCTTGCATATACTCTGATACTCCTCATTATCGGCATCGTAACAGGCCAGCAGAAACCCGCCGTAGGTTCCGGTGCGCTTGCCTTTGCCCAGGTAACCGCCGATCACGACGACGTCCAGGGTGTCGCCGACCCCCTCCAGGTAATCCTTCTTCAACTTCAGCCAGTTGCGCGACCTCTTCGCGATCTCGTAGGTCGCATCTTCCTCCAGGGTTTTCACCATCAGACCCTCGCAGTTTCCCTTCACGCTCTCCTCCAGGAACTCCTGCACCTCCTCCATGGTCTTGGTGTCCATGGCCGTGGCGAAACGCCACTCGCCCTCCGATTCCGTAAAGTTCTCTTTGAGGAGTTTGCGACGTTCGGAGAAGGATTTCGTGACCAAGGGTTCGCCGTTCAGGTACAACAGATCGAACATGAAAATGCAAACTTGGACTTTTATGTCGGCTTCGTTGGCATCCTGGAAGATCATAGAATCGTGTTATAAGTTGGTTAAAAATTGGTTAAATCTGGTTAACTCAATGTATTGTACTTATTAAGTTTGTTTAATTTCGGTTAATTTTTTTTTTTTTTTTGCATAGGAAACTGGTCCACCTCCCCAGAGGTAACATTAACCTCTTCAGGGACAGAAACACATTTGTGTATGTTTTAAAAAATGACGAACACATTTCAAACAAATTTGATTTAGCTCAATACTGCCATCTTATGTGAAGCTCTGAAAGCTGCTACAGTTGCAAATTTCCATGCAGATACCTCCTGTTCGGTTCTACTGGCTTCTACTTGTCCCTGAAGAGGTTAAACTGTGTATTGATTTCTAAATATATATATTTATACATGATCATTATTAATTACATAATGAATGGAGGGGGACATACACTGGACATCCATGGACCCGCACGGTAATTTCTTCGTTTCGAAAAATTGACCACACGGATGGGATTCGAACCCACGACCACGAGGCCCGTGAGCAGGAGCTCTACTCACGAGACCACCGCGGCCCCTCGGTTGAATTTAGTTACCTTGCGTTTTCTTGTGCTCAAAATTTGAAAAGGTAGAATCTGCTTCTTCTCCTTATCCCACGCCACAGCTTCACAATCCAATATGCACGACTTTACCTTCTCGGTTCTACAGTTATCCAAACGATTAATAACGTCCGGGTATTTCGAAGTGTTGTTTTCTTGGTTCCTGCTGTATATGCTGACATCTCCGTTTTCATCAATATGAATCTGAAATATTTAGCAATGACAGTTAAGCTACGCGCACACTTATCAGAATCGGACGGACGGCACGAGGCGGCAAAAATTGCTTAACACAGTTGTAAACGAGTCATCGCACATTTATCGGTACAGCATGAAACGGATAAATGTGCGTTGACTCATTTACAACTGTGTCCGTCCGATTCCGATAAGTGTGCACGTAGCTTTTGTGAGAAAATTTGGCAAATTTCTTCTTCTACCGAAGAACCCTTTCAGGCGTCAGGTGTACATTACTGATAATAACAATATTGAATATTTTACGAGTTTTGACATTAATCTGCAAATATTAACCTCAAATAGTTGTTTACATAAAACATTAAATTTCTAGTTAATACTGAATTTTGTAAGTAGCGTAATATTTATACTAAGCATACCTGTGCACGTTCACCATCATACTTCCACTCGCAGGTAAACTTAAGCCCGTCAAATCTATGCAACACTTCTTGCACGCCTTTCGTGGGATGGGCCAACATGGGCTTCAGTGGAATGCCCGGAGTGAGCTTGCAATGTTCCGGAAGCTTTCTGATACCCTCCTTCAGCAGAACCGGTATTATTTTATCATAATTTGGACATTCACTAAAAAAAAAAGAATAATTTTTTGAATAAATTTCGTGCCATGATGTTTAACGTTCGACTTTTTAATGGTCTTTTTTAACCTCTTCATGCCCAGGTGGCGACAAACAAAAAAATTAAAACAAAAATATTTTACAAAAGAAAATTACACCTTTAGCGCCATCTATGGAATATTTCTTTCATATTTCTTTGCATAAATGAGTAAATTTGTGACGGTGGAATAATATGTCGTAGAAAAAGGTAACAATAAGAAAAAAGTGATTTTTCAGGATTATCCTAGAGCCCAATCAAAGCTACATGGGCGCGAAGTGGTTAAGCAATAAGTCACAAGTTGTAAATACATTTTTTTAATAAATTTCATGCCATGGTGTCTGACTATAGTTTAGACTTTTTGATAACAATAAGTCACAAGTTGTAAAAACAGTGTCACTTTAAAAAAATTAAAAAACGTAAATAGATTTCTTACCAGTACGTCGTTTTTAAAATGAGAGAAGCTTCGTCCAGCTTGGCCTTGAACGAATCGGAAGTCATCCCCTTAGATCCGTTGAGTATCTTCGGAGGATAACTTTGTCCCGGCGGTGTCATTTCGCACGCCAATGCCAGAGCCTGCAGTACCGATTGTTCGGCCAGCCCGATCCTGAGTTTCCCGGCTAGGGACCTTATGAGAAATCTGGCCTCGGAATGTTTACAAGCCACAAACATCGACTGGATCTTCTCCACTTTTTTGGCTTGCGACTATAAAGGAAAAAAAACAATAATAATCACAGCTCGACTACAATCAGATATGAAAATAGGGTTGCGTGTATTGCTGTAGTATCGTAGGTTCATTAAAAAAAAAAACCTCAAGTGTGCCATGATTTTTTATTTAAAAAAAATTAAGTTGGCACAAATATTCGGAATTGACAAACAAAACGTCAGATCGTTCTAAAAGTCAGAATTATTCCGTGACCACAATGGTTTACCAACCGTTTCTAGTTGAAAGTTATTTCCGAAATGGGACTAAAGTGGATGGAAATTGGGTGTATTCATTCGACGCACCTATGGCAGAGTTTCGGGAACGTTCTCATTATTTGATGATGAATTTAAAAATACCTTATCACGACCTGTTGTATTATTTCACAAAACGGGTAGTATTCTCCGTAAACCAGGAAGTGGTAGACCAGTCAAACGTACTTAGGATGCTATTAACACAGCCCAAGGAATTTTGGAAGGTGAACCCACGTCTTCTCTGCATCGTTTATCACAGCAAATTAATTTATCGGTAGTCACATGCCGCAAGTAACATAACCTCAATTTGTGTTACCAACTTAAATTTTTAAAAATAAAAAATCATGGCACACTTGAGGTTTTTTTTTTAAGAACATTAGTTTTATGTTTGTTTTTTGGAGCAGAATGAAAATTAAATTTACAAGCCACAAACATTGACTGAATCTTCTCCAGTTTTTTAGCTTGTGACCTTACACTTAAAAATAATCATAACCTAAATCTAATAACTAATATAAACTAAAACAAATTATCTAAATTTACTGAAAATAGATAAATATTTTTTTATATTAATTTTCATTCTGCTCCAAAAAACATAAAATCAAAACTAACACAACAATACACGCAACCCTATTTTCATATCAGTCTTAAATGAAATCATCATTATTATTGTACTTAATAAATACTCACCGCGTTTCCACTCATTTTTGCGATCTCCTTCAACTTCGTGAACACATTCCTAACGTTCAGGGGCGCGGGCTGAACGATCATCCTCTGATTGCTCTTCGAGCGTTCCGCCACTATCCCCAGATCGCCGGCTTCCTGGGCGTCGGCCTTGATCTGGGCCATGGTGCGGCCCGTGCTGTGAGCGATCGCCTTCATCAGCGACGTTTCGGCCACGCCCAGCTCGATGCCTTCGTACGCCGGCGCCAGTTTGTTCAGGCACAGGTAAACGCTGGGCAAAAGATCCTCTGGCGTGAGGACGATGACCGACCGAAGGAAATTGCTCAGTATTTCGACTATTTTCAAACGGGCAGATATGTTTTCGATTTCCTCGAGTGTTCGGGATAAGGCTAAGTACGGCACTCTATAATATAAATAGTTGTGAGTTCTTACATTGTTTATTTGACATCTTTTAAGCTTTAGATTTTTAAAAGTTTATAAAACTGGTAATATACAATTTTTATCTTTTATAAGACAGTATATTCATGATTAACATAATAATAGCCATAATTTGGACTAGAAATGGGCGAAATGGCTCTTTTTTGAGAGTTGGCTCTTCCTCAAACAATGTTTGTATGAGTAACCTTAAAAAATCACAAATGTCAAAATTAAAATTTTAGACAGCCAATATAATTTTACTTGAATTATTATAGGGATTTTCAGAAAACATGCTGCCAACTATTTTCGATTTTCTGATCTCACTGTAGTCTTATAGAAGATAAAAGTTGTACATTATCACTTTTATACCTCAAAAATGGTTTTTAAACGATTTTCTTACAACCCACCATTTTCCTTATATATGCTCATTAATAAATGCTAATTAGTTTGCACATTTTCTTCTATTAAACGATTAATACAAATACAATATGATACTTACTTTTCTCCTTGTTTCCACGTTGCACATTCAATAGGATCGTATTTTCCCAACGTTGGATTATAACTAATACCATTCGATGCATTAGATTCCTGTTTGGACTTCAAATTCTTATCTACGGAAAACAATAATTAAAAATAAATTTGAGTTGCAGAAGCATTAAATAAATTCAATAAAGACGAAAGTAGCCTGAATAAATAAATATTCAAACTGTTCGTAACTCTGCAAAATTAAGTCTTATTAGGACTACTAACAAATAACTTATTGAAACAACTACTTCGCTGGCTGGTGCCACGCCGGATAATAACTGAAAACACCGGTTTTATTAAAATTACCAACATAACCTAGAAACTCACTGAAAAAGTCGAACATTTTGGGCTTCTTATCATTTCCGCTTTCTTTCAAAGGAGATTTCTTATCATCGGATTTCTTGTCCACCTCTTTCGAAGGAGATTTCTCATCATCGGATTTCTTTTCCACGTCTTTCGTAGGAGATTTCTCATCATCCGATTTCTTCTCCACCTTAATTTTATCATCATCCCTTTCTCCGGTCGAATTTTGTTCACCTTCATCCTTTACATTTTTCTCGGCTTCTTCAGTCTTCACTTCTTTACCCACGAGTTCTTCCTCACTGTCCGATTCTATTATTAGTTTCTTGCGTTTCTTCTTATTGGATTTTGGAGTGATGATTTCTTCTTTAACGGGAGATTCATCTTCTGTTTTGGCAGCACTGAGATTTTCTCTTTCAGTCTTGTTTTCTGCTTGACTTAGTACTAGAACCTTGGACGGGGACTTGGAGTTCCTATTGATGGATTTTTTACGTTTTGCTGTAATCAATTTTTGTTTAAATTAGGAACATAAATCAAATATTGGTGATCTCTGGGCAATAATAATTTTAATGAATTAGAGTGAGAGATCGTTTTACAAGAGAGAATTCCACCATTTAATTTGCTGTCAAATATAATTATTTGTTTGTTCTGTGTAGTGTTTATACATTAGTAATTATAATTACTTATGTACCGTGAGATCAAAAAGTCGAAAATAGTTTATAGCTGAAATCAGCATACGAAATACAGGTTAATAATAATTCATGTATGCATTACATGTGTGGGCGTTAAGAGAATTAGATCATTAGATAAACACCTCTTTTTATAAAGAAGAGGTAAACTAAATGTTAAATAAACCATTCTTATTAGTAACGTAAAAAAAAAAAATTTTAATAGTTATTTAAAAATATGATTAAACTTACTATTTTGCTTCTTCGGCGTGACCTTTTTCTTCTTGCTCCTGAAATAAAAATTATTATTTAAACAAGATGTTCTTCATAAGGAATAAATTAAAATATTCAAAATAATATTTACAATTCCTACAAAAATTGTGCGCATTTAATAATAATTTTTTAAACTTACCTATCGTCTTCATTTCCGTCACTCGTACTGGAATCCCTTTGCCTCTTCAACTTGTCCTCTGGACTCTGTATCTTGCTTGCGGTCCTAATGTAACCCAAAAAAGGAGAGTTTATATTTTTCAATAATTTCACACCTTGCACTGACCGTGTGGTGTGAATCAGTGTTCGTAGCAGAAACATGTTAAATTACGTACCCATTTGAATTCGGAGAGTTGCTCGAGGGAACTCTTGCAAAAAATGATCTGAAATAATTGGATGCATTATAATAACAGGAAATTACCACACGAAGTAGAATCAAAGTCGAGGGTGCTACAACCTACAACAAGTACGGTTGCTTCCATAAAGACGAAAATCATACTGCCAAAGGAACCAGGATCGACGCAAGGTTGAGCGAATCCTAACAAATACAACCAGTGCGTAGGTACATTAAGAAAATGCAGTGTAAATTGTGTGAATTATAAATACAACTTATAAAAACAAATATAACAAGATTTTAACCCTTTGCATTCGTATTTATTAGTGATAACACGTATTGTGTCCACAATAAGCCGACATACGAGTGCAAAGGGTTAAAATCATGCTGCCAAAGGAGCCAGGGTCGACACAATATTGAGCAAATCTTAACAAACTGCGTAGGTACATTAAGAAAACACAATTTAAATTGTGTGAATTATATACATAACCTATAAAAACAAATATAACTACGAGAAGACTATACATTGATTTTAAATAAGAAATAACTCACGTGATGCTTCTTTGAGCCATATTTTATATAACCCAGTAAATTGTACTTATTGTATTTTTAATTTAGGCCTATTTAAAAACGATTACTTCCTACAAACTTTTTCTAGGTTAGGTTACTTCCATGGAGTAAAATAGATCGGCGGCTCCGTATTTACCGCGTTTTTAGTTCGACACTGGCGACACGCGATGGCGCTGGCATTGTAAAAGCAGGTTTCCAATTCTCAAAATTTTGATCAAAATAAAATGTAAGAGCAATAAGAAGTCATTGATTCAAATAATATATTAATTAAAAACAACTATAGAAGTTTAAAAGTTTGTAATTATAAATAGCATAAATGCGAAGTGACTCACAAAATATATGTATTTTATTCGTATAATTCTAATCTACCTTTCAACCACTATTGAAATCCCTACTAATATATAAAAACATCTTATAAATAAACAGAAAAAGCTACAAAATATTGGATACTTAAATAAATAACGGAAGGACTTATGTACTTGCTAATTTTCTTCACAGTTCCTTATTATAAATAAGAGACGTACTTATGTGCTTGCTAATTTTCTTACCTTAAAGAAATAAGTGGTCTTATTTGAGTTCTACCAAGATCACACATTTAATCGTTTTCAAACACGTTCATAGTAGACATAAAATAAAATTCCGACTGGAACGAATAATCATGTTTACGTTCGCGGAGTTGTTTATTTACATAAACTGCAATTCGCTTGTGTAGGTTTTTAATATTAAACTAGAATACGTAGTACAGTTAATCGGTTTTTATTTAAAATGATGTTTTTGCGATACTTGCGCCATCCGTTGTATCTAGTGTGGAAGCTTCGACGCGAACAATTTCATTTGTATGGAGGCGCAGGCGTGGTGACTATTCTTCTCTTGTCGTTTTCGCGCCAATTATATTTGAGCGGTGTAAAATTACTATACCCAGGAGGCGAAAAGTCACGTTTACACTAGAAAAATTCACCAGAAATATTTTAGCAGTCAAAATTAAATTATTTAATAACCATTCTAGGCAAAAATTTCTTGATTATATTTATATAGTCAACAATTTGATATATTAATTCTAGGCAAACTTTCTTGATTATTTTTATATAGTCAATAATTTTGCTATATTTGTTTTGTAGGAAGGTTTTACGTCCTACTTTATTATACATGCTTTCATATGGAATAAAAAACACCTTTTACTTTGTTTGTATAACACTTTGATCCATTTGTTTGACTGCAGTTTCGGGAACTCAGCTTCAGTGACGGTTCGCGGGTTTTTTTCTGGTACGGTCGAGGAACAAGAGGTGGTAATACAGATATGTAGGGTCAGTTGCAGAGACGGCTGGCTGCGTGACCGCACCTATCTGTATTACCACCTCTTGTTCCTCGGCCGTACCAGAAAAAACCCCGCGAACCGTCACTGCTCAGCTTGCCATTATCAAAACTAAAGTTTTTAGTTTTGATTTATTTGTTTCACTGCAGTTTTGTCCAATTTTTAAGCTTCCAAGGGGAATCGAAAGACAATCGTTTGTACTTGTTTGTACCTCTTTTTAAATTGCATGTGCCTCAAAATGACACCGAACACATAATGTGTATAAATTTCAGTTTTAGATAAAGCTTCTGTTATCGACCTGAAACTATCTGAAATTACCCAATTTAATTTAAATGGAATCGCAATTGCTACAGGAAACCAACTGATAGTACGCTTTGGCGCATGGGTTTCTCAAAGATATCTATTTTTAATTGTTATAATAGAGGCACATAATCTTAAATGCTAATTTAATTGATATTCGCGAGGTATAAATAGAGACAATAAATTGGCACAAATTACTTCGATTGCAGAAATGAATCTTTTGCAGTTTGTGTTTAGTGCGTGTATATTGTTAATTAATAACAATGTTGGTGAGTATTGACAAGTGTTCATGAAAAATTGTTAGTTGAAAATGCAGCCTAAAATATTAGAATTTAATGCTGTATTTATACGTGAATTTGGTATGGGTTATCCTCTACTTAAATGGTTTAACTCTGTGGTCGGCCACTCTTTAAATCTGAGTGGCCGAATTCAACGGGTTAAGATTAATAATTCTATTTCAAACTCATTCAATGCTTCATCTAGTGTGCCGCAAGACTTGCATTGAGGTCCTCTGTTGTTTTCACTATTTATTAAGGATTTATCGAACATACTCTCCTGTCCGCACTTGTTATTTGCTGATTATTTAAATTCGTAGTGCAACTGATTGTATTGATGTTCAAAATGACTTAAATTTAGTTCATAATTGGTGTTAGATCTAAATATAAATAAATGCCAGTCTGTCGTATTTTCTAGAAGTAAAACTCCAATCGACTTTACTTACGTTTTAAATGGCACTTTGTTATGTAAATATAGTTGTTTCGTTCACTTTTACTTTTAACTTTACAATTTTGATCCGCTTACACTTATTAGTTATCCGTGCCCCTTGAATTCTTAAGACGGTCATGAAGAAACTGCATATTTGTAAACGCAAACTTATTCCAGATGCAGGCAGTCACAGGATCGTCGGTGGCTCAGAAGCTGCAGAAGGCCAGTTTCCCTACCAAGTGTCATTGAGGATGTTTGATAAATATCACTTCTGCGGAGGTTCCATTTTGAACGAGCACTACATTTTAACGGCTGCTCACTGCATTGATGGGTTTGTAGATATGTTAAAACTTGCAATATTAAACTAAACCAATTTTAACATGTGAATATATCAAAACGTGCAATACTGAATTTAACTAAATTTAACATTGTCGTCTCAGGCAAAAAGAGGATAATATATCTGTAGTGGCTGGAAGTAGTTCATTATCAACTGGAGGGGATAGATACCAAGTTGAATCCATTATTGGACATAGCGGATACTCGGGTTTGTTCATTTACAATGACATTGCTCTCCTTAAGCTAAAAACTCCGATTAAGTTTGGAGAAAATGTGAAAGCAATCGATTTGCCTACGCAGGACACGAAAGTGGGAACGAATTTGACTTTAAGCGGGTGGGGAATGACTAAAGTAAGTAACACTTATTTATACAAATAATCTAAGAGCCCAAAATAAAATAAAGACCAAGATAATTACCACTAACATAAAAATGATGTGTTAATTCACGTGCTTAAAGTTTCTAAAAATTCTTAATTGAAACCACACACTAATTTGAGATTTCCTTTACAGTACCCAGCATCGAGCAACTCGAATAACATTCCAGACAAGTTACAATTCGCCTACTTGCAATCCATATCTCCGTTTAAGTGCATAAGGGAGCATTTAGGCGTTCCATCTCCGATCACAAGAAATAATGTTTGCACATTTACGCATGAAGGCCAAGGCGCTTGTAAAGTAAGTAACATTACCCTTTTTTTTTAATTGAATATTGGCAATCTACTTTGTTAGCATAAGAATAACTTAACATTACCTTAATAGGAATTTGACTTTACCAACAGGATGTAATGTATATTTAATTGCAACGTGCAAAGGAGCAGAAAGATTCCATTAGCTATTTAAATTGCGAGTGCTCAATTTTCCGCAATCTGTGAAATATATTTTATCATTACAGGGAGATTCCGGTGGTCCTCTTGTTGATGAAGAAAACCACTACCAAGTAGGGGTAGTTTCTTGGGGAATACCGTGCGCAAAGGGCAAACCTGATGTATTCACACGAGTCTACACCTTCTTGAGATGGATTAAAGAAAATATGAAGGAAACACCTGAAAGTGCAACTGAAAATCAAACGGATGGAAGTTCATCTGAAGAAAACGTGAAGGAAACACCTGAAAGTGCAACTGATAATCAAACGGATGGATGTTCATCTGAAGAAAACGTTTCTGAAGGGAGTAGCGCTAATACCGAAGCACCTTTGTAATACATCAACATATAAAATAAGTGTGGATATTATAAGTCAATAAATTATTACAAAATAAAAAATTGGATTGATGAGGCTGTTACTTGGTGAAATTCCATAATATATGTGGTAAGTAAAACACGTGTGTTGAGAATTTTCATAAATTTTTAATGTCGAAACACTGCGACATATGTTTTGCTACACAGTGGCTTCATCAGGCAGATGATCAACACACGTGTTTTACTCACCACATACAAAATAAAACTAAAACTCAATCTATATACCATCCATACTCAGTGTGGTCTTTGTAGCCCTAAGACTTCATAAAGGCTCCACCGAAATAATATAACCTACAAAAGCACGAAACCATTTAATCAATTCGCAGTAAAATCAATGCAGAGTTATGTAAATATTTTCGTTTGATTTTCATTAAAGGATGTACGAAAGCCTGGTTCTGTTTATTTTGAGGCTCCGAAAAATATATTTTTTTTTTTTTTTGGCCTCAGATACAATTCCATATGGCCAGCTCAAGGTGGTTAGGATAAGACTAAGGCACAATTCTTGACGTTAAGGGGCCTTTCATAATGACTGCAACGTGACACACAAAACTCAACCATGGAAAGTATGTCATACAAGAGGAATGCAACAAAGGAAGGATAATTGTTATATTTTGAGGTTCCGTAAAATATTTAATGCTTTAAAAGGGTTCCATCGAAAAAGCTGAACTATACCATTGTATTTATATTTTTAGTATGCCAACGCAATGTAAATTTATAGGACCAGAAATATACGCCAAGAGAGAGTACCATTTATTAATTTAATTCACGTCACGGTGCAAATCTGCCACACAAGAGTGGCTTTGCAAATAATTTATTTTTGAAACACGTAGTATTATGCAAAGGAATTTGGCTTCCTTCCAGCTATCATGACGGATTATTTGAACTTTGTGCCCACCGTTTCAACCCGGAGAAAAAGTTATTGGCACAGAATTGGATTCTTAAAAGTATATCAAAGCAGTGTGACATTGCTCACAACATCCAAACGATTATTAGAGATAGGTATACTTTGATCAATGGATAGATATAGATATACTCTGGCCGCGCTATGAAGGCGCCTGAGGTGATTAATGAAGGGTCGGAAGGGCCGCCCTCATCAGAAGTGATTGGATATTTTGTTACTTTACACTCACAGATGTTTACACTTTACTTGCTAGCTATTGATGCACCATCGGTTTTTATGTATAAATGACGTTTTTAAAAGGTTAAAGATAGCACCTCAGATGCCTTCATAGCACGGCCAAACTTTATGGTATAATCGCGCAGAGGTGACAGCACAGAACACATACCTTTAGAAGTGAAACCTGCATGTTAAATTTCGGAAACACGATTTTTGGCGCCGCCTGGTGTCGGGGTGGCAAATTACTACGATTTCCACCAAAATTTAAAAATGTTATACTCGTCTACACGATATATTTCAATTTAATAACACTAAAAATATAATCAATTATGTATTTTGAGCACATAATTGATTATACTTTTAGATAGTACAGAAATGAAGAAGTTACTGGTTTTGGTAAAAGAAAAAAGATTGGATTTCACAAAATAAAAATATGCCTACATGGAAAAAATATATTTAACAGAATAATTATATACATTATTATTAACAAAATTATAAAAATTATCAAATATAAAAATATCACAACAATCAGGTATTACGGTCTTGTCCAGGTGCAATGTTCCATCAGGTCTCTTCGGATACTTCTTTCAGGCGTCGTAACAGGTCAGTTGTTTGCTCGTATCCAGGATTCATGACATTAAAATAGTTAAAAAAGTAAATTAGTGTAGTTATATTGTCTTACTACATGGTGTCGGAACAGCATTGCAATTGAATTTTTTGCGGAAATGGTTAACAAAATGTTTACGAATAAAATGATCTCCACATGAATGAAAATTTAAACAATGAACGGTCTCTTCAATATCACAAATGGTTTTCCATGTTTTAAGATATTCTTCATTTTTAGGAAATTTATAGAAATGTTTATTTTTGTAGTCGACATTAGTTATATCGGAAAAGAAAGAATTTTGACAATCTGAATATTTACAAGAATATTTAATACGGCCATTTGATGTTTCCATTATTAATAAATACAAGTGACGAGTTTACAAGACAGAATATATAATAACTTACCTTCAAACATGAATTAATAGCACTCACAGCACCCTTGAGGTTAGTTGATAAAAATGGTGAGACTTCATTAAGCGTTGCCGCATATACATCGAAGTATAAATGTACAATGCACATGATTATATTTAATAAACAGTAATATTGTACTTTCATAAGTTATTATTACAAATATAAGCGATAATGAGTCTAATTATGTTTAAAACATCATTTTAATTGTTAAAATTATTACTTTATAGTGAAATTTAAAGATTATTAAAAACGGTAATCCCCATAATAAGATCTTTGATAAATCTGGCAACATCGAGGGAACCATCTTTACAAAAGCGGCAAATTTGAAATTCCCCCTCGCCCCACTGTCCTAGGGTGGCCCACATACTTTCGTGTTGCCGATATTCGTATCTCGGCTTCATCCCCGTGGGTGACAGTGTCTCATCACTCCATGTTGCCTGAATTAAGTTTGTCCATAAATAATTTGATTCAGTCTAAGCGGGAAATTTAAAAATTCTCGAGCGTGCAAATATTTTCCCGACGAAACTTTGCGAGTGCATTTTTCGGCAATCGGTAAAGACAAATTGGTCATTAAATTTAACCTTTTTATGAATGAAATGGATACAATCAATTCTGCAAATCGAAATCGGAGACGGTCAAAACCAGATACAAGCACGTGAATTTTGAGGTTAGAATAGATAGAATGAGAAAAGACATACGTTGCACTAAGCCCTTGAATTTACATATCGACATACGTTTCGTATTTCTTAAGCATGCGAACGAGTATAGATATTTATTCAGACGCGATTATTAGATCGAAAAAGCATGAGTCACTGTCACCTCTGCGCGATTGTACTATAGCTGAACCTAGCTCCGACAACATTTTCATGCGTTTACTCTCTCTACGGCAAGTTGAATTGGGCACAATCATGTGTGTACATATGTCATCCAAGGCGAAAAAACTTGGTCTTCTGTAATGACGCACACGCAAACATCCATTGATCAAACCATGCAAACTTCACATGAAATAAAACGCACAAAATTTTATCGGTATACAATGACGAAAAAAATCTACGAAATTTTGATTTATTTTATTTGAAATAAAGCTACAAACTGTATATGTTTATAATTGTATATAAAATAAATGTGTTCTTAAAACCTTCAATAATTTGACACACGTTCAGATTCATAAGGTGCTTGTGTTTGCTAAAACATCAATAATATAGGGAATACTTCTTTGGAGATCAAATTTCCGCTTATCTTATCAAGGAAAGGAGCGCTTTCTTGTAGTCACCCGATGTTTCACCCTGCTAAGAAAGAGGAAGTAATCAATTGCATTATCGTATATAAAGGGGCATTAGTATAAAATATATTTGAACATTTTTTTTAATCGATTGCATCATCGTATGTGACGGAGCATTGATATAAAACATATTTGAACGTTTTATGACTTAATCCTGACATTCCTGATAAGGAGAATGACAAATTAACATTTTATGGCTTAATCCTGACAAGGAAAATTACAAATTAAGATAAAATTAATCTTGTATTTGAAGAATAAATAAATTTGAGATAACCTCACTTGTTGCAGAAGCATTAAATAAATTCGATAAAGACGCTGAGTTACGAACAGGTTGAATATTAATCAATTCAGGCTTCTTTCGTCTTTATCGAATTTATTGTATTTGAAGGTTAGAGAAACAGCAAATAGGAGCAACTTTGAATAAATAATGAGTAAATCAGTGGCAGCTAGTGGATGTTCGGCGAGGAGGCTACGGAAGAAAATTTTACTAAAGCAGCAGTGGAATATTTGCTTCCTCTATTAGCGCCATCTCTATCAACCTTCTCTACGAAGATTCACGAGCCACCGCTGGTGTAAATAAAGATATTTACATTGGTTTGAGTTAAAGAACTTTGCAAGTTAGTTTGCAATTAAAAATTACTACCAATTGTTGTTTTAAAAATATTCTTTTAAATTGTTTAATCATGTTAGATGAATAATTGTTATATTAATACCTCTATTACAATTCAATACGTAGATTTAAAAGCATTAAATCGCTTATTTAGTAATTCGGTTAATAATAATGATTAATGTTCGAAAACTACACTGCAAAGCATTTATCTTTAATTTTAAGTATACTGACCGAAACATAACTCGATAGCGTTTTGTCATAGATCCTCTCAAATTCATCCTTAATGTTCCCAAGATCAATTTCGGATCTGCTGACAATGATTCGAATCAGCGTTTGGTCATCCGTACCGGCGCCGTGCATCGCTTTGTGAAGGCATTTTGCGAAGAAGGCCGGTGGGCTTTGGACGCATTCAACTGGAATAAAAAAAAAATGTGATAAAAATTGGAAATAGAACATGAATATACTTTTATTAGTGATAAATATAAATTTTCTGAGAATGTATTGTATTATCCTGAAATCTTTGACAATAGATAAATGATCAATTTAAATGGATTATACTATTTGTCAAATTCTTCCTTCCAGTAATGTACTCTGAAGAGCAAAACATAAATAGCTATTCGTTTGAAATGTCAGATTAAGTGAAGCAGTAGGAGTTTCACAGCTAAGCGAACGGAGCTGTGAATCCAGACGAGTCAGTAAAACTGCTTTATTGTCGTGTTGAATTTCCAACTATAAATTTATCTTACCGACAGCCAACATAGCTTCCAAAACTTCACCGTCCAACTCGTGTTTTAAGGATTGTTCGATGGTGTTCCCCGAGACGTCTTTGTACTCTTCGAAAACTTGCGAGAGGTGATTGAAGTTTTCCTTGGCCAAAATTTTTGTGAACACACTTTCATCGGTTCCCCAACGTTCTTCCCCGGCCTCGAAAAGCATGACGGCTTGCTCCCGCGCCAAAGAGTGATCGACTTCATCGCTCCCGTCGCGTTTTCCCGTTACTATGAACGTTAAAAGGCGGCGCAATTCTCCTGATGTTTCACCGCATAATTGCTCAGCTAATGGTCTGTTGTACACTACACGAAACAAGGGAAACAAATATGTTATAAAGAACTAGTGCAGATTTTTTTAAATAAATGGTCTGTTGTACACTACAAGAGGATAGTCACCAGTGAAGATTTTTCAAAATATAAAATGTGCTAACGGTCTGTTGTAGCAGAGATGAGTGGAGAGATCGCTAACGCCAATGCAAACAGCTGCGCCGACTTTTTCGTCCCTACGCTAGTGACACCTAATAGGACAACAGGTAACCGAAACAGTCATGTGATCTTACTCCACTCAATTTTTACGATGTCTTCCTCTCTAAAGCCCGTTTTAGACGACGTTATTTTCTTGTACAAGAAAATTGTAGTAGAATATGTCACCAAAAAATATTAGCTAGTGCGAAATACGCATTTTTCATCATATATAATGGTACAAGAAAACAGTCCTGGATCACACGCAGAATTGAAAAATTTTAAGTTGGTATAAAACATTTCGATTTTAAACGTTGGAACTTATTGTGGTATTCCACATGTTTTATAACATACAGCAATGGGTTCTCTTGATATCCCTCAATAATGCTCGCGATTTCATCTGTTGTCCTAGTAGTCTTCGTTGAAACGGCATAAACTCAACTCACGTGCTGCAATTTTAGGTTATGTCGCAGATGAGCGATATAAATTCATTACATTCAAAATGCGCATGCTCGCATACTAGATCTAGGATGGAAATAGAGCGTGTCCTATTTTCATCCCAATTTATTGTACAAGATTTGATTTCCTGTATTACACGATACGAGAAAAAGGTATACCATTCTCTGGTACAAGAAACCTTCGCTTACCACACCTTCGCTTACCACACCCGCTAAAATTATCTTCCCGGAGTGTTTCTCTCTTGGTCCACGAGCGTCTTTACGCCGATGAATAGATTGACATTGACATATTAATAAGATCACATGACTATTTCGGATTGTCTCCTATTACGTGCAGCTAGCATGTGGATGAAAAAACCGGATCGCTCTTTTATATTCCATTGTCAATCTGTCTACTCATCTCTGGTTGTACACTAGATGAAACAATGGTAACAAATACAGTGTGGATTTTTTTAAATTTAAAATATGGTTCAAACAAAAAAATGCATTCCTTACTTTCTTCATATACTGATACGAGTCGGTTAATTTCACCGTTCGTTTTGGAACACAGGATTTCCACCAAGGTTTCTTCGTTGGTCCCCAATCCCTCCATGGCTTTGTGTAGCTGTTTGCATAAGTAATGGTCCGGCGGGAGGCACAAACCGACGATGACATCTTCGAAATTTCCTCCAAGTTCACTTTTCAGATCTTTAATCAAATTCTGATGGAAAATAAATGTTATTTCTTAGTGCGTGTGGTTAAGTAAAGTGGAAATCACATTTTGAATTAATAAACTTCTTATAAACCAACATATATGATTACTTTAAACAAGTGGAAGTCAATTATAACTGACATATCTAAAGGTAGAAACGCCAAAGTGGCGGAATCTATTGCCTGAATGATGTACTGAACCAAATCCGGGTGGCTTTAACACCCTCCCCATCAGCAACTAACTACACTGATGAGACCTGAAAGGTCGAAACCGGTCTGTTGGTGTTCTGATGGGGGAACAATATTTAATGTTGACATATCTAGTAAAAACTAGTTAAAAATTAGCTGATGTTGACTCCATTGACGATACTTACTCTTCCTAATTCTTCTTCAAAGTATTTGGCAATGCACTGCCTTTGAAAATTAGATCTTGCTGTTAAAATTTCGATAATCGTATCTTCGTCAGTTCCAAAACCCTTCATGGCTGCCCTAAGGGCATCCCCGTCTTCTTGTGCATTGAATCCATCATAAGGATAAACGGTTGGCTCTCTCTGCAAAACATAAAATCATTCTTTTAACTTTTAATATGGAAATATTAACATTTTCGACATTGACAGATTTGCACGCATGGAACCTTTAGGTTTGGCCGCTGACACTCCTAGCACTCACATGACAAAGAATTCCGATTCATCTCCCCATATTAGAATTAATGTACATGCCGTATGTACTCACATTAGAAACTATTGCATTGTTTTGATTTGATTGAATTTAAGAAACTGAAAATCCATTCAATGTGAATTAGTCACATCACATAATTAGTTTAAGTTTATATAAAAGGGCTGAAAGACTATTGGTCGATGGCCCTTTCACAGTATCAATATGTAAATTGTTTTATTATATGAATATAAACTGTATGTGTTTTTACTGTGAATAAAGCTGTTTGTATATAAAAATCTGACGAAAAGTTTTTGTATTAAATTTCCAACAAATGTCTAATTTTCTACATGTTCAGAAAGATTGCTTTGATTTGAATACACTTGAAGATTTTTCTGTTTATTTCAAAAACATTGCGTAAGGTTGCCGGCGTTTGGGATGTTGAGGGAAATACATTTCCGCTGCATTTTTTGTGTTTAAGTGAAACTTCAAATAACTCCTACAGCAAACATTTTTGCAAATCATTAGATCTAAATCTATTTTGTGCAGAATATATCATCCTGTTATTAAAACAAATATAAGTTTAATTAATACATCGCTTACAATGTCTGTTATTTCACGTGATGACCTTGGCGGGAAACGGACTCGGATACATTGGTTTATTGATTGTGTATTTTATGCATGCATGTTTAATACACGCAAAGTGCATGTTTCCTAAATATAGTTGAATTATTTAACGGTTTAGAGTCAATTCAGAGAGTCGACTCAAGTGACTGAGGGTTAAATTAACCTTTAATAATTTTTTTAATACATGATTTGTTTATTTTATAGCTATTATTACAACTAGGGAAATATGAATAGTATATTTCCCGAGGTTGGCTAGTTACATCCCGAGGGCAAAGCCCGAGGGATGTATAGACAACCAAGGGAAATGTATTCATAATTCCCGAGTTGTAATCAACAGTTTTTTTCTGATTGAAAGAATATTGTACTGTAGAAATCGGAGGTGTTGTCCCGAGAGCAATTAAAACAATTCTTGCGAGAAGCTCCTAATGACAATTGTTTGATGTCTATATTTCCCTAGGGAAATATGAGCACTTCATGTTTCCCTACGAAAATATAGGTGTGCTATGACATATCGTAACTAAAGCAATATCACTCAATATTGTTTCAGTCAGAAAAAAAATTAAATAATATATACAATGATTTATTTGAAGGTAATGTTGGCAATTTAAATATTAATTACACAAACAATCAGTGCTTTGTTAAAATAATAAATTGTAATATAATGACGTTGCCTATATTTTTGAGCTACAACTAAAACGATCTCGTGACTCACGTTCAAAATACACATAGGAAATAATAATAGCTGTGATAACAGTGTGTGGGGAGTGTCGCCCAGTTTATCTAAAAGCATTATTATTATTACTACCGCGTTATATCATATTAACGATTTTGGAGTGTCGTATCGATAAAGATTAGATATGTAAAATGGGCACTTACGTTGTAAACCATTGTGTGTATTGATAGTAACGCAAACACTGTTTAGAACCGTCGAGACGAACAAGTTGTAGATGTGTAGCGTCAGAGCGGTCAAGGTGACTCCGCGGAGAGGAAAATCGTGCGCGCTGACTCACCGGAAAAAAAAATCGACATGAATAAAGAAAGTTATAAAATAGTAAAGCGTTCCCGCAATTCCGGATTATATCATTGAATTCTAGAACGTAATTCTATGTGGCAACCATGGCTTTGAAAGTCAATTTTTAATAATTTCGTTTGGTGTACAGTAAATTGGCAACTGACTAATTTCCCCTAATTATCTAATTTTATGCAGCAACCATAGCTTTAAAACGAATCGTATTTTTATTAATATTATCTGATGAAATGTAAATTGGTAACTGAGTAATTTCCCATAATTATCTATGCATTATTAATCATAAAAAAATATTACATGGACAGAAATCTATCTTATCGGTTGCATTATGGCGGGAGTAAGAAATACGTAAGATATTTAATAAAATATTATTTTCCATATTTAAATAAACAGATTTAAAGTGTAATTCAATGTTTCAATTATGATTAAAATCATTAAACCTTTTCTTAAAAATGTAAACAAATCCTTTTAATAATTCTGGTCGCAATTGCGCCATCTATCAAACAAGGAGTGAACTTTTAAGCGGCGATTGCAAGTAGCGCCAAAACCCTCGATCAAAATTAAAAATCCAGTAATGTGCTATACATTAAATTATTTCAATTAACAAAATAATCCCTCAGAGTTACAAGTTATAAGCTTCTAAAAATTCAAGTGTATCAGCCGCTGCTGCCGCGCCATCCACCGGACGACGGCTGAACTGCCAAGTGCTGCTAGCACGTGGCTCCAAAAAGATCGAACTTTATACCTATAATAAACAAGTAAACATCCAGTAATTATACATCAAACGATAAAATATTTCATTCTGAATCGAATGATGTGTAAAATAGCTGAGAAGCTTTGCGCCATCTGTCAGACAAGGCGTGGACTTTTAAGCCGCGATTGCAAGCAGCGTCGAAACCCTCGATCAAAATTTAAAAAATGCAGTAATGTGCTATACATGAAATTATTTCAATTATCAAAATCATCCCCCAGTAATTATACATAAAACGATAAAATATTTCATTCTGATACGAATGATGTGTAAAATAGCTGAGGAAGCTTTGCGCCATCTGCCAGACAAGGCGTGGACTTTTAAGCCGCGATTGCAAACAGCGCCGAAACCCTCGATCAAAATTTAAAAAAATCCCGTAATGTGCTATACATTAAATTATTTCAATTATCAAAATCATCACTCAGCGTTACGAGCAGGGAGGGCAATGATAAGAGATATGAGAAACAAGGCATAATAAATCGAGCTTTACGCCGCTAATATTGGATGGCACCACAATAGAAATTCGATGGATTTCTGTAAATTATGTTTGTTGCTAACACTAGACGACGCTTTTCCGGTAAAATTAATCTACATGCCGTGTAATTCACCAGTGACGGTTCGCGGGTTTTTTTCTGGTACGGCCGAGGAACAAGATACAGATAGGTAGGGTCAGTTGCAGAGACGGCTGGCTGCGTGACCACACCTATCTGAATTACCACCTGTAAAACCCCACGACCGTCACTGTAATTCACAGTTTTGCCTTGAACCAAGTTCCCATTGTGTCATCTGTTAATTATTCAGAGTGCTACAATTTAACTCATTAGAGCAATTACTTTTTATTTTAAATATTTATTATACCAGAATCGAACTACATTGGTAATTTCATAACATTATCTGGAAGATGTAATAATGTAATAAGTATTTACATTGGTAATTTCATAGCATTTACCGGAAGATGTAATAATGTAATAAGTATTTCTACTTACCTTGAGCAATTTATTTCAAAATATGTAATTGAGAGAAAACAGAAAAGAAATGTATAAAAAACCGAAGCGATGAATTGTTATTCCATTTAAGAAGAAAAATTGTAAAGACTTGAGTGTAAGGGTTGTATACTTATTTGGTACTAAGATGCGTGCATTATTACTATGCGTATTATGCAGTTTAGTTTATTGCACTAAACTTAACAATTACAAACGTGAAGTTGTAACTGATTTTCTCAAGAATCAGTCGGAACCAACGAAAATACTCTCATTTTTATGTTGGCATAAAGGTGCTTCGCCAACAAACACGAATGTATCGAATTAGTGATTTTCTATTTTCAGATGAAATTGTTAATTTAATTAAAGGATTAAATCGAAAAAATATATTCAGCGCTAATTACGATCCTATGTACAAACATCACATTCCAAGTTCGGTTACACCTGAACATCAGTTTTACTTATTGGATATGAACTGTGGTTACGCAGAAAATGTTCTAAAACTCGTAAGTCGTTAAATGATAAGGTGCGAGCCCCAGAATTTTGTTTTTGAGTTAGCCATGCCTGAGAGAGCGAAACATAGCAGTCATGTCTGAGATTAATAAATTTTTTTAAACCTAATTCAATTGAAGTAAGTCTCATGACGTAATAATAAGCGACATACCTCATTTAACAAAATTTTATGGCTCACACGATATAATAGTAATTATTTCTCTCCTTTGGACGAGAAATGTCAATGACAGCGGAGAACACGGATTTCTCTCCTGTTTGTGAAAAAATTGCAATTATGAAGAAATAGTTACATTTTTTGTGTTAACATAACGTATGATTATATTTCAGGCTGATCGAGGACATTTGTTAAACTATCCCTACCGTTGGATGATTTTGGAAGATTGTGATGGGGCGGATAAATTAAAAAAACTCAATATAGTCCTTAACAGCAGAATGTATGCAGTAAATATGTGTGAGGTTTAATCGCGGATTACATGTTATTCATATTTATTTTCAGTAGTTAAGGATAGAAATACAACAATCTCGTAAAACTGCTCAGAATCTGACCAACTTGTTTCTTCTTGTGAAAATCTTTGTTTCCCGGGACGTTGCTGGTGAAGTCGACAGCAATCGTGCGATTTACAAACGTCAATATTGTGAGCAAATCATTTTCACGAGCTCTCTCCTGCAATTCCTTGCAGAGGGCTTGAATGAACCAGGCGCCATTTGTTGGGCTTCTGAATGAATAATGATCTGAAATAAAGGATTGGAATAATAATGCCGATGCGGTGTATGCGAAAGAGTGCTTACTATCAGTTGTTGAATACATAATTAATATGTCCGCCATAACTGGGAGAGTATAGGCATTTTCATGGGGCAAATCTTTGACGACAGACATTTTTACTCCTGGATCCAGTTCGTCACCGCGACATGCCTGTAAATATTAAAATGTTCCTATACGTATTGTCTATGGTTCATAAATACTTGTATTTTTGTTAAATTCGGTTTTGACTCTTTAAATTCAGCTTTAATTTAGAGTTTATAAAGACTTTCAGTAAAACTAGTAATAAGAGTAAACTAAACAAAATGGCCTAGTTGATACTGCTTACCTGAATGAAAAATAATTTTGGCTTTCCAGCTAATGTGGGGCATTTATCTCCTGTAAATGGTGTCCACAAATTGTCAGGTGGATAAGTATGATCCTTTGCATTCAATTTACCTCTGTCCCCATGTGACATAACAATGACAGCCAGGCAATCATTATCAGTATGGTCCTCTTTAGCAACTAAACAGTAAGATATTCGTCAACAAGTCAATATCAAATGGTGGTGGCAGATGACCTCGTGGTCGACGCCAAAAACAAAACAAAAAAAAAACATCAACATGCATTGCTTGATTTGATTTCCAATTACATTTAATAGTGAATTAAACCAGATTTAAAAGTCAATTTACCATCATTGATGACATTGTATATCGCTCCATACTTCAAGTCGTCGTATCTGTAAACATCGAACTTCAATTCTTCGAATGTCTTCTCGACATTTTTAGCATCCTCTTCGGTGCCGACTCTTTTCGACAAATTGTTATCATCGAACTCGTAGTGGTTAAATATAATGGCTTTTCCCCGCTTATAATGGCTCATGTCAAAATAATCAGCGTATTTGTCGACTCCAGTTGCTTTTGGCTTAGGCTTGATCGGTACGCTGTCCTTGGCATCTTTAGTTTTCCTAAGTAAATTTGATTATATTACATAAATTGCAAAAAAGTGCAAATCACCATGAACTTGATGGAAATTTTGAAAAAATCGATTTTTTAAAACTTTCTAGCGCCTAAACGAAAACTCCAAATTGAACGCGGTTTTCAAATCTGTGCTTCTTGGGTGCAAGTTAGTCTTGGGCGATTTTTAATTTTGGACTAAAATGTGAAATTCGATAGAAGGGTCCGCCCTTCTTACTTTTACCCAAAAATTGGCTTTGAAATAATTTTCTGAAGAAACCAATGGTTCGAATCGTGGTTTCTATACATCACTGGAAAGATCCATTCAAGACGCTTCACAAAATGTACTTTCGCAAGAACAAATGTCGATTTGAAGCCCCTTGAAAATTTGAAAATGAAAAAAGAAAATGTGCCGGAATTTTTTACTTACCTTCGAAAACTTATTCCCAGGGCATCTGTACATTCGTCAGCCGACATTATTGAAGAATGCTTTATTATGCTATACACAGTACAATTGCTGGAGGGATAGAGATAAGCACCGATAACAGAATTCAATATAATAAATATATAATCTCCTGATAAAATGGATTAACTTACTTATCTATAAAAAAATTATGGGATATTCTAGAATTATATTTGGTAGTAATATTTGATTGCTTCACAAATATTAATTTAGGGGAATTATGTGTAGAATAAAAATATTGAGCTTATGTACTATTATTTATATTGTGAAATATTATTTACACCAGTCACCGGTGAAAATAAATTAACATTTATACCATCGCATAATCCTGTCCTGAAATCGTAAGAAAGGAATTTTATTTGAGGGCCAATACAAAAAAACTACTAAAATTGAATTTTATTATTACGATAAAATACAGTGAGATCAGAAAGTCGAAAATAGTTAGCACCACATTTTCTGAAAATAGGGATAATATTTCACTAATATTATGGTCGATGCCTGGATGAGTGCAGTACATAAGAGGTTACTTGTTTTAAAAATAGTTTTTAAAACAAGTAACGTCAAAATAAATAAAATGCACATGCACTGCAATAATTCGAGTCTTGAATAGTTTCGCATGCTTGTGGGTTCAAATTGTAGACTTGTATAATTAAATATTTACAGATTTAAAGGCAATTAAATTATTATACGGATTTTCAGAAAATGTGCTGCCAACTATTTTCGACTTTCCGATCTCACTGTATACAATACATAGCAATTTAAACAATTACAAGAATACAAGAATTTTAAATATAATTTGAAGAATTTGTATATTAGGTTGCCTATAAATAGAGTTTTCATAAATATCCCTAAACTTTTCTCTTTTAGGCGTGTAGGACTGTAGGAGTTCCAGTGATTTTACTAACTCCCGGCGGTCCACAAGCCACCATCTTCGTTTTAAAGTCTTCAATATCGTTTTCAGTGGTGCGCGCCAAATCCTCAAGAAACTTCATGTAATCATGATAATTAAGTGTCCTTGCTCTGCAATGTTATAACACTGATTAAAACAATTAGTGGAAATTTTATTTAAAAAAAAACTGCTAATAATGTAGCAACATTTTTAAATTAGATATTATAATATAATTTCAGTTCTGTTATGCTTAAAATCAGAAGCTTTCTAAATATTAAATTCATAGTAGTTATGTGTATATTGGGTAACCCGTGATTAGGGGTTTATATAATTTGTTAGTTTATTCACACGATAACAGATAGAGATGAGGATTTATCATACTGTAATGTTATAGCATCTGCTAATAATGTTGAAACATTTTTAAATGAGATATTATAATATAATTTCAGTCCTGTTATGCTTAAAATCAGAAGCTTTTTTAATATTAAATTCATAGTAGTTATGTGTATATTGGGTAACCCGTGATTAGGCGTTTATATAATTTGTTAGTTTATCCACACGATAACAGATAAAGATGAGGATTTTCCATACTGTAATGCATTAACGATATAGAAAGTTGAATAATTAATCAATAATACATTTTAAGATGTGTATATATTTTAATAATATTGCAAATTTAAATATATTAAGCTTTACAGTACACTGAACTACCGACACTGGCTCGTGTTAAATTTCAATTTGTAATTACTAGAAAATCGCTAAATTTCCTCAGCTATTTTACACACATTTAATTCAGAATGAAATATTTTATCGTTTGATGTGTAATTACTGGATGTTTACATTTTTATTATAAGTTTTATTAAAGTTCGAGTCTTGGCAGTTCAGCGTTCGTCCGGTAGATGGCGCAGAGGCGGCGGAAAATACTAATGGCATGAATTTTCAACAGCTTATAATTCGTAACTCTGAGGGATGATTTTGATAATTGAAATATTTTCATACAAAAGATGTTAATGTCTTTGATATCTTCAATATTTGTCTGAAAGTTTTTGTAATATTTTTCATATGTAAAAACTTATCGGAAAGAACGCGTCTAGGTTTTTTGGGGGCCTATAATCGCATATTGTGAATTAGGACTCCGTAGACTAGCAGTCACCTAACAACTAGGGGCTTTTGGGGATAGTGATTTAAAAATTATGTACAGATAAGATAAAGTCATAAAGATCCATCTTATCTTTTATATTTACCTTGTTTACTGTTTGAATCTACTTGTTATTTATTACATTACATTGTATTATAGACTAATGATCTAAGTTCTACGCGTAGCTGCATGTATCATTAAACAATAACAACAGACACATTATTTAATAATTATTTAACAGTGTTGATAGATTACCTGAATTTATTGAAACAAACTCCTGTCTCCGTTAATGTAAGAACCTTATTATCAATGATATGTGCCTGCTTCATCCATTTATCACTCTGACTCAATGTCATCGTTTTACCGTCAGATCTGGGATCTCCGAATTTTGAAAAGAGAACGAACTGCTCTTGTAGTGCAGTCATGAAAAATTTCCGAAAGGATTTTCCTAAAACGTATCGATAAGGTTGAAGTGCAACGTCAACATATTTCGAAAGGTTATTTTCGTTTGACATAATACAAGTTCATATAAAATATAAAATTAATAAAAGCACTGAAAATCATTGAATATGATTATAACTGATATTGTGTTTGATTCGATATAAAATTTCCGGGCAAAGTAATAAAAATGCATTTCTATCGTGTGAGCCACAAAATTTTGTTTTAGAGTTGGCTGTGAGATAAAAGCGGTATGTCGCATATTATTATGTCATGAGACTAATTACTTCAATTGAATTAGATCTAAAGAATGAATTCATCTCAGACATTACTGCTATGTTTCTCTCTCTCTCTCTCTCTCTCGCAGGTATGGCCAACTCGGTAACAAAATTCTGTGGCTCACACCTTATAATCTAGCTATTTTATTTAGTGTTCAGAGTTTTCCATTTTTAGGTGATATGAAGCCGAATATCGGCAGCACGAAAAAGGTGGGCCACCCCAGAACAGTGGGGCGAGGGAGAATTTCAAATTTGCCGCTTTTTAAAGATGGTTTCTAAAGGTGGCTTTTTCTGTGGCTCAAACCTTATAACATTGGTTTAAGATGTTTTCTCCCTTATTTATAATGAGTTTAAACGAATCTGAGTTTAGAGGAATAAGATAAATCTGATCTCCTTAAACGTCTCATAATTTTTTTATAAATTATTCACGCGGAAATCACGAGTGTTTAGATATTAAACGATGAATGTGTGCGAAAACGCGGGAAGTCTACCGAATAAACGACGTCCGAACCGAAGCGCCAGTTACGATCTAGACGCTGTGGAGTGAGTTGATCTATCGGTGTTTAAAAATAAATATTCATCAATTCAAACCACTCGAAATAATCTAACAGAAACGTAAGTATCCTAAAATAATTACACAATTAATCGGATCCTGCCGCAAATCTTACAATCCGAGCTGATCATTCAAGTGATCCAGTTGCATTCTGGGTAAATCTTCGCAGGATTTGCGAATAAGACGCAATAACACGTGAAACAATCCACGATTTTTCCGGAAGAGTTTTCTTTGTGCACCCCTAGGGGTTGCAATCGATTTCCTCTTGTGCGCATGCAGCCCTTCAGAGTGTGCAAAATCGGGGATGACATCATTTTATTATTTTCATTCGTGTCATCACTTTAAATACTTTGCATTTATTTACATTGCGCGTCTACGAGTATTTTTAATTTCACGACAGATGACCAAAACGCGTCGCTGCGTTGCTTGGTGTATAAATAAATATTTGGTTAATGATTTATGTGCATGTATATCTCACATTCACGTGTTTTGTTTAATTGCATAAATATTTAATTAAGAGCTTTTATTAACCACTCTTGTTATTAAAGAAATAGTAGTTTATACAGTGTTATATCGTCGACGAAGCGGAAATATCGCCTAAACGCGATAATTGAGATTTTAGTACACAATCTTTTCCCAGAAAGCCAGAAATCAGTTCTTTGCCTCTCCTGTCAAGTTTGGCAAATGTGAGATTGGCGGTATTGCCGCTTCACCGACGATATATTTTTTTAATTTCGTTTGCGGCGTTCAATGGGCGCGTTCGTCAGAATTTTCAACTGTCAACGTGTTTATTTTGATTTACGCTAAATGTTGGTATTTGATGAACGCTACTTTTGTAACCTCCATTTCGGCGGCAACTTCAACACTTGATTCCAACAGCAATCAGTCTAATTTGTACGATTGGTAAAATGGCGACCGCTGAACGAACTTGGAAATACTGTTTAGTCTGACAAACGCGACCAATGACATTTTAGATTGACGTAAGGTGACTACGATGAAAGCGTAGTTTTAAAAATCAACAATTGTAATCTATCTTTCTTAATCTTTCCATCCTTTACCCTTATTGGGTGTCGATGTATTATTCGTAGAATTTAATCCACTCCTTTCTATGCATTGTTAATCATTTTTGCTTTTGTATCATTCCGGGTTTCTTGTGGCCTTCATCTTGTTCTCTTTCCATTTGCTTTTGCCTCCCATACTTGTCTACTTATCTGCCCAAAACATCTTCCATTTTCTTCTGTGTGGATGTGCTTCCTAATCTCCTCAATCTCCACGTTTCGTAACTCCGTCCACTCTTCTTAGGTATTTCTGTACCTTGGATTAACCATCTGTCAATTTTTATTATCTCGAACATTTCATAAGTGATTGATCTATGGTTGAATCCTGCCCACAGTAATCATGATTATTGGGCACCCAAAAAATTCCTCCGTGATTTATAAATAGCACGTTAACAGCTCCATCAATTGACCATTATCTACACTAATTCTGGGTGTGGGCTAAACGTGTAATGTTTGACCATCATCTAATCGACCTTGGTACTGCGATTAGCATAGATACTAATGAAAATCGTACTCGAAATGCTTTAATGGTACTCACACCTACTTTTATGAGAACTGCAAGGATACAAATAATAAACAGTAAAGTGAGTAAAGTGCAGTGACGGTTCGCGGGGTTTTTTCTGGTACGGCCGAGGTAACAAGAGGTGGTAATACAGATAGGTGCCGTCACGCAGCCAGCCGTCTCTGCAACTGATCCTACCTATCTGTATTACCACCTCTTGTTCCTCGGCCGTACCAGAAAAACCCCGCGAACCGTCACTGGTAAAGTGTACTGGCATCAATAAGTGCACCCTTCATAAAACTTTAAAAATACAGGATGAGTTTTTTTTCGATGTTCTCTATGGAGATCTCGGAAACTATAAGAGATAGAGAAACGGTTAAATGGGCAAAGAAGTGCAGTTTGATGATCCCAATAAAATAACACTTTTAAAGTTTTCAAAAAAGTGAAGGGTAACTAGATATTTTGAAAAATGTAAAAAGTGTCATTTTTTTTCTAATAAATATATCTCGTTTATTATGACAGATAGAAAAAAACTGTAAAGGACGAAGTTGTAGATAATTTTACGCAGCTTAATAAAATAAATTCGGAAAATTTTTAACACCATTTTTTTCCGAGATATGACGCAAACTTTTTTATAAAAGGCCATGACCTCATTCGAAAGACTATTTTTTTCTCTTTAATCCGATATTCGTCATAATATTGACCACTCATAAAATACCAATTTCACTAATGATACTGTTTTATTTCAGATAAACACATTTTCCCGGAGATTAGATTTAAAATGAGTAAGTACGAAACAAGTTTAAAATCGTTATCTATATTTAACTAGAAAATCGATGGTGCTGAAATTTTCTATAATTGCCTAGGCATCATGGGCCTTATTATAGAACACCCCTGATGAATTAAACCATAAATTTATGTATATGTGTTTGTGTCTGTCTGTCTGTGCGCGCTGTATCTCAAAAACTAATACAGCAATTGATATGAAACTTTGAACATAAGTCTTATTTGATAATACGAAGAACTGAAAAGCTTTTGGTAAAATTTCGTACACCGGAAGTGGGTGTTTACCTTAACTGTTTTTTGTTTTTTTCCAATATTTTTGTAAATATGAAAAATATCAAAAAATCATTTAAATAAATATTGTAGGCAACAAAAAAATGAACATCTTTGGTTTGAAAATATTTTTAATAAAATCATTGTTATTCGAGAAATTTTTTTTTTTTTCATGTTTGGTTTATAATTATAAAAGGATAATAGTTACAGCAAATTTATGTTAATAATAATTGTAGAGAATTCCAAAATGAACAACTTATAAGGAATAAGTTTTTTCCGAAATCTCTTTAGTTTTTGAGTAAACTCAGCTTTTAAATTTGCAGTATAATTTTTTCATCTTTCATAATTTTGACGTTTTAAACGTCAGTTTCATCCGCTCGATATACATTTAAAATATGATTTTAATTGAAAATAAACCATGAAAGCGTAAATATAAATGATGGTACCATCGGAGAAAGTAACATGATGCCCACATCACCATTTTTTTTATTATATCGACTGATATAAATAAATAAATATAACTGTTAAAATATCTAAAAAACGAATGTTAGCTGATTTTTATTAGTGGATCTTTCCGGTAAGAATCCAAGCTGGTGTACAGATAAAGCAAATTGGACCCTTTTTAAACATCCGTTTGTGCAGATTATAAGTATTCAATTTATTTCTAGTAAATATTGAAAATTATGCAACTGCGAAATTTCACACTCAATATTCACTTTTTAGCCAGGCGTTATTAATGAGATTTTGTAATATTCGTGATAAGGTCAAGTTTACGTATTTGTGGCAGAATTCCACCATCACTATTTATAGACAGAATTACCTCATTCAGCTGCAAACACTGAAATAATAAAAAAAAAGTTATATTTCTATACAAAAACTGCATTCGGCAATTCAGAGTAATTAGGTCACGTTTGTCCATTCAATTACAGAATGTTTGATAATTACAAATTGAAGTGTTTTAATGGAATATTATTATACGGTGCGTTTCTTTTTTTAAATGCACCATAGGGATTTGCATGTTAAAATTTACAACAAAACAACTTATCCTAAAAATTATGTACGTAGTATGTTTGGTTGCCTAAAATTCTTACATAAACATTCAACGTTTCGCACCATTAATGTTTTTTGCGCTAATAAAACATGTTAAGGCCGCTTCTGAACAACCCGGGAATGGGAACGAAAATATACCAAGTTTATCATTCCCGTTACCGGGAATTAGTTATTAGTTGTGTATCTCAACATGCGAATCAAGTATTTAACTTTTGGTTCCTGTTCTCATTACCGTTCCCGGGTCGTTGTGAAGCGGCTTTAGTATTTGCATTTTGATTTAATCTGCCCTTCCACTCACAAAATTCTATTCGCGGCAAATAATCTCTTTCCAGTAGACATGACGTAATTTGTAGCTCTTAAACGTTTCTTCCCTTTGCAACAACAGCTTCGACTGTATTGAAATTAATTGTACACACAATGGTCTAAAAAAGTCGAATATTTAAGCGGTAGTTTTAGGCAACCTTGTATGCACACATACATTATTATTGACTTTCTTCATTATAAAAACTAGCGTTAATAATTTATCAAGCTTATAAATAACGTACTCCTAATATCGCTTCATCTTATCGTTACCTACATACATATAAACGCAGGAGTTCAAAATTTTGAATCCCAACTTTGAAAACATCGTCTCGGAAGCCTCATTGTCGATCAAAATCGTCCCGATCGGATTGTGACCTTCCAGTCCAATTTCCTTACTCAGCAATTTTGTGAGTAAGGCCCATAGGCCCTATCCTACCCTCCAAATCTTGGAACACAAACGAGGGTTTTACAATTGTTAATTAATGGATAAGAGAAGAATTAATTGCCTCGATAAAAGAATTGTTTATAGAAACTGGGGTGTGACAGGGAGATGTTTACACGATAATTTTAGGCAACCGTATACACACACACACACACACACACACAAACACAAACGCACACAATTAATTTCGTTCATTTCTTCAACATTTCCGACTTTTTCATTTTATAAACTATTCAACGTTGTACAGGGAGGTGCAAACTTAAAAAAAAAAACTATGTAAGAGAAGAACTATAAACAGGCATACAAATTTTAACACGTAAATCCTTATAAAGTCCATCCAAGTAAAGTAGACCCATGAACGTCTCGATTTCGGTCAAATCAGCAATACGTGCGTCTCTTGCTCTGCTGTGTTGAATAAACACTTCAAGTTCATGCCTTGAAGTAGCATCCCGTTACTTGACGATCTTGCCAATCTTTACTTCATCGATGTTGCCAATATCTTGTGAGGCGCACAAGTATGTTTTGCTTCTCCAGTCTCCTTTTTCTGACTGAAATGTTCTACACTCCGGTTTCGGTGGAAGGTCTGTAGCAATGTTATCACAAGATGACAAGAGCTTTATTCTTTGTGATTTATAAGAACTTTCCCTACTGCCTACGTTAATACATTACAATGACGTAGGGTGTTTTCCACAAAAAATTTTGGACGGCTTTCTTTACTTGCATACGTATCGTTCACTATCTGAATTTTCTTCGATATGTTCGGAACAGTTTGTATCATATTCTTCACCTAACAGCTCTTCAATTGCGTTTTCATTATTGAAGCTATACAGCAGTGACGGTTCGCGGGTTTTTTTCTGGTACGGCTGAGGAACAAGAGGTGGTAATACAGATAGGTAGGGTAGGCTGGCTGAATGACCGCACCTATCTGTATTACCACCTCTTGTTCCTCAGCCGTACCAGAAAAAAACCCCGCGAACCGTCACTGCTATACAGTCTTTATAAACAGTTACAATAATTTGGATTACGCAAGAATGGTCGCTGGTAAACTTTAATCACTGGATCTTTGCGTGCTCAATGTAGTTTCGACATGACTTTCATGCGTTCATACGCATAAGTTAAATTAGACACAATAATGTGTTCGTCCATGGCGAGAACACTCATCAGTTTCACACTCGGTAACGACGCACACGCAAAGATCCGTTGATCAAACTATATCTCGCAGGTACTAGTTCCTTCCTTACATGTTCTTGTTTACCAACTATTCTCTAGTTTTACTCAAATGTCCCTGGAACAAAAAATGTGGCGTTGTCATAAATTCAAAGTAAAACAAGCGGATCAATCGTGATCGTGGCACTTTTTTACAATCTGTTCGTTCTCGAAAGTTCGCACAAATACTTTACCCACATCCCCCTCTCGCAGGTAGGTAGACGGCAGCAGATCCCCACCGCTAGGTAGATTCGCAATCTATGCGATAAAAAGTTGCCGACATGTAACTGTCAGATAGGCGCAACTGCTGGAAGGTTAGGTCAAAATTATAGAGTAACGTTTTGCGATCAGAAATTTCACCAGTAAGTACATTTTTTGAGTATAAATTTGTCTAAAACATGTTGATGTGTAGTTGGTTTGGATGATTGTAGGTTAGCAGAATTTATTTTTTTTTGTTTTCATTTGAACCGACATTGAAACCTTTGTTTAATACAATACTAGCAGTGACGGTTCGCGGGTTTTTTTCTGGTACGGCCGAGGAACAAGAGGTGGTAATACAGATAGGTGCGGTCACGCAGCCAGCCGTCTCTGCAACTGACCCTACCTATCTGTATTACCACCTCTTGTTCCTCGGCCGTACCAGAAAAAACCCGCGAACCGTCACTGAATACTAGTGTATAAGATATCAATTACGTTTTGCAAATTTGTTGAAATCTTGTAACGTTACCTTCTGGAGGCATGGAGGCAAATTATTGTTTGCGCGAAATCATGAATATCCCATTTTGTACCTTAGAAATGCACCCATAACTTGGTGCCAAATCGTCGTGGGAACTTCGTTCTTTGAGTCTACTCCGTAGACATCGTCAAAGTTGGACATGGTTTCTTGAAATTTTTTTTCGCAGGGGTGCTAGAGGGGGCGGAAAGGGTTACGCTCAAGTTCGCATACATGACTTTAAAGAAGACACTTCAAAGTATTTCGCCCTTAAAGATTCATCAAAATCGATCGAAAATACGCCGAGCTATGGCGGTTTGAAAATGGTCGAAATTTCTTGATCTTATGATTCTGAATAATTCAATGATTTTACAGGTGAAACAGAAAAGGGCAGCTGTACCGCGGAAGACTTCGGTGAGGAAATCACCGTCGGGAACGGATCGATGGAATCGAACCGGAGGTCACCGAGGGACGGCGGATGCAGCTTCGAGCAGCAGTTCAAAACGTTTTCGAAATTCGGCGACAAAAGCTCCGACGGCAAGCAGATCACGCTCACGCAGAGCGACAAATGGATGAAGCAGGCGAAGGTCATCGACGGGAAAAAGATCACCACCACGGACACGGGCATCTGCTTCAAGAAGCTGAAGTCCCTGAAAGTGGGCATCAGTGATTACAAAAAGTTTCTGGACGAATTGGCGACGACCAAAAAGTTGGAGTTGGGCGAGGTCAAGACGAAGATGGCGAACTGCGGACAGCCGGGACTTCATGGGTGCACAGGAGTAAGTTATATCGTGTGAGCCACAAAATTTCGTTTCAGACATAAATGAGGTATGTCGCATATTGTTACGTCATTAGTTCAATTGAATTAGATTTAAAAAAAATGAATTCATCCCAGACATGACTGCCATGTTCGTCTTCTCTCAGGCATGGCCAACTCGGCAACAAAATTCTGGGGCTCGCACCTTATTAATAATTGGTAATCACGTTCTCAAAATTGGTATCCCTAATTGAATAATAGTTAATGGTCATGTTGTGGCACATTCGCTACCATGAACAGAAACTATTTTGTGACTGGTAGATCGGCAATATGGCCAGTAACCAATAAAAAAAAGTAACAATTTTGTGCCTGGCAGATATGGCCAAAATCCACTAAAAAAAAAGAAACAATTTTCTGACTGGTAGATTGACCAATATCCAATAAAAAAAAAGAAACAATTTTGTGACTGGTAAATTGGCAATATGGCCAATATCCAATTATCAAAAAAAAAGAATAGCTATTATTACAACTAGGGAAATATGAATAGTATATGAAATGTATTCATATTTCCCGTGTTGTAATCAATAGTTTTTTTCTGTTTCATGAATTGGTGAAATGTCAAACTATGTGTTAACGCAAGCGACGAAAGACCGTGAATGTTTGATTCCCGTAAAATCCAAAGCTGTAAAATCCATAAAGGATACCTTCCTAAGAAATCGGAGGTGTTGTCCCGAGAGCAATTAAAACAATTCTTGCGAGAAGCTCCTAATGACAATTGTTTGATGTCTATATTTCCCTAGGGAAATATAAGTGTGTTATGACATATCGTAACTAAGGCAATATCACTCAATATTGTTTCAATCAGAAAAAAACAATCTTTTCAGGCCTGTGCCAACGTCGACTTTCAAAATTGTTGGTCCATCGCTGCCAACCATCAGGGTTTTACCTATATATAACCACAGAACACACACCTTATAATATGACACCCTTTTTAATACCATTTTCTTTCGATTAGATAGCCAACGTTCCGAATGCAGTCAAGAGATTAACGGACACGTCGAAGTATACGGGTACCCAAAGGCAGCCAGCGTTTTCCGGAAAAACAAAAGGCTCCCCGAAGAAGGAATCGTCCTACTAAAACAAGGACTCGTACTGCACATCCCATTAGTTTATAGTTACCCACCTCGAACAATATTTTTCTACATTAAAATCCACACGGAATGAAACATATTAAAGTTAAATTTAAAAGTAATCCAATTTCAATTACATACTTTTTTAAACCATAATTATTTATGATTATTTATTACTTTCGCTCAGTATTACGTTTGTACCAATAAGAACGAAACTGACAACTTTTAACGGCCTGGGAAAGTTCTTACCTTCGGCCATTTATACTAAACTTTTATTACAATTAGAATTCTTTATTGCGTGTTGTGTATTTACACATCGATGGCCCTCTGCAATAACTCAACTCAAAATCTAACAATTTTCAGGAGAACGATTAAAAACTGCATTACTTATATGTATTTTTGTATTGATCAAATAACGCAAAACACGCTCTACTGAGTATTTTTAAAATTAGCGATGTGCACTATATCCGCAACAAAAATGGAAAACATGACATTTTGAGTTATGCCAGTATTGCAGAGGACCATCGACATGTCATTACAGAAAAGTGTTTATTACATATGAATTATATTCATTATTTAGCCTCCGTCCCTTCGGGAAAATTCCCGGTAACCCGCAATCCAAGAACAATGTATTAAATTCGTAAAATGAAACGCAGAAAGTTTGTTAAGAATCAATATATTGATTCGAAATTTTGACTAACCACTAAATGTGCATCCGAAGATTAACCCAACTAAAAACCACACGTAGCATTTGGATGTTACTTTTATTTTACATTTCACCATTATTCGGTAATAATGGGAATATCGAAATTATTTATTCAAGTTGGTTATATTTAGAAAATTTGATTACACACGAGTAAAAGCAGAATCTAAATGTGTCTTGCCTTTATTTTAGATCTATTAACAAACGTTTTTGTCTAATTAAAAATAACATTTAAGCTATCTTAATCGAAAGTTTATTCCAAACTCTTTGGAGAAAAAAATCTAACCTCGGATATATTTTTTATAATCAGAGAAAAGAATTGTTATAATCATCTACGATGTTGCAAATATACAATTAGTTTCAAGAGATCTTTAAATGTTTCTTAAGCAGATTTTGGAACGTGTAGATGAGAAAGGCGAAAATAGTTGGCGGCACATTTTCTGAAAATCGGGATAATAATTCACATAGTATTAAATTCAATAAAACGAAATATAGCCTGAATATATGAATATTCAACCTGTTCGTAACTCTGCAAGCAAAATTAAGTCTTACTAACACTATAAACAAATAACTTATTGAAACAACTACTTCCCTGGCTACTGCTAATTTGTCACGTAGTATTATGTTGGCTGCCAGGATCAGTGCAGTACATAAGAATTTTGTCTTTTGACATCTTGTGATTTTTTGAGGTTACATGTTAACGTCGAAAATGACAAGACGTCAAAATAAATAAAATGCCCATGCACTGCACTGAAATAATTCAGGCAGCCGATATCAGATTACTTAAATTATTATAGGGATTTTCAGAAAATGTGCTGCCTACTATTTTCAACTTTCTGATCTCACTGTGTACAAGAAAAATCAACTTGTTTCTAATTCTACAAATTTTAAAATGTGTAACTGTGTGTCTTCTCTGGAAGCAAAATCAAAACAATCGTCCCCGATGTTGCAAATATGCAACATGATCGTATAAATTAGTCTCAACAGATTTTTAAATATTTTCTGAGCAGATTTTTGAACGGGAATACAAGAAAAATCAACTTATGTTTCTGATTCTACAAATTTTACAATGTGTAACTGTGTCATGTCTGGAAGCAAAATCAAAAATTTTACTGTTATAGATATATCGTAAATTTATTTATATTTAAGAAAATGTCTGTAGATTTTTAAATAAACAGATTCTTCTATTTATTATCGAATGCATTGTATAGCCTGGTGTACTTTTGTACTATCCAAAATGACCAAAAACTGACGTCCAAAAATTGCTTAATGATAATTTGTGGTCGGGTCTGTGTAAAGTATTATCCACCGAGAGACTTATATAACCAATATTTGCCACCATTGATTATACACTGTGAGATCAAAAAGTCGAAAATAGTTGGCAGCACATTATCTGAAAATAAGAAGAATGTAACTCCATTTTCTCAACAGTGCGCAAAAGTAGGTGCAATCGATGAACCGAAGACCAGTGCTGAAGGATACCCGAAGAAGTGTCTAAATAAAAACTGCAGTCTGAATTAATATAAGTTTTAATTTTTGTTCATCATAAGAACATTACAAGGGCATCGGTCTTAGTGTTTATGTGATTTAACAATATTTATTTGTGTATATTTGATGTATGGATACTTTCAGCACTCATTCTATTACCTTTAGGGGAAAACGTTCAGGAGTTATTTAGTTTTAAAAAATGTCCATAAGAAATTTAAAAACAAATATTAATTTCCAAACATCAACAAACTTTACTTGATTGTTTATTATTAAACCAATAATTATCCTATAAATTAACGTTTGAATCATTAAAATGAATTCAACCATTAAATATTTGCAACGGCAGTATTTATTATTTCAGGATTTTCACAGCACGTTTAAAAATATCAAAGGATTATACCGTTCCAATTATCAAAATTGTCGCTCAGAATTACCATTTAAAAGCTTTTAAAATTGATTGATTATTAAATTCGTATTTACGCGCTTTTTCGCCATCTACCGGACGATAGATGAACTGCTAAGTGCGTTTTTACGTCAGCGCCAAAATGCTCGAACTTTATACTTATAATCAAAGTGTTAAAATTCAGCAATGCGCTATACATGAAACGATAGACGATTAAATTCTGAAAGAAATGGTGTACAAAATAGCTGAGGAAATTTTGCGGTTTTCCTGTAATTTGGGGATGAAAATTAAGCAGGACACCCTTACCGACAATTACAGTTCACTGTAACGTAAAAAATTAATTAAGAACAATTTGCAATATTCTTTAATTAAATACGGGTCCCAATACTTATTACTGATTAATTATTTAATTTTTTGTTTTGTTAAAGCCTTACAATATAAGAAATCCGTATCTTCATAAAGGGTCCCCTCTGTTATCGAGCGGATGAACTAGCAAATCATTGGTGGATTTAATATTTGTTTTAATGTTTTAAGAATATTTTAAAACTTAAGAAGAATCTTATCTTAGAATAATAGAATAAGTTTACTTGTGAATATTCGAATATTTAAATTTAAAAACCAATAGTAAGCTTTACAGTGAACTTAATTATCGGCTAAATTTTCGTGCGCAAATTATTACAAAACTGAAAAGTTTCTTTAGCCATTCTACACATAATTCGATTCAGAATAAAATGCTTTGTTGTTTAATGTATAGCTTATTGCTGGATTTTTACATTTTGACCATTGTACGAGGCTTTTGGCTTAATAGTGTACACCTTGTTCGACAGATGGCACAGTCATGACTAGAATTATTTAAATGTTTATTTACATTTTTAAATAACTAAAACTAGAAATTATTTGTTGATTTTAAGCATCATTAAAACGTTTAATTATGGTTTAAATCTGCTTACTTGAAGGTGCTGTAAAAATTGAAAAATAATCGTTGGTGTTGCAATTATGCCAGTATTGGGTTAAATTTTTAATAATTCCCTTACCATTGATTTGATTTTTAAGTTTAGTTTAATCCTTGTTACGTTTAAAATTAGTAATTTTTAGTATTAATAAATTAACAATGGCCACGTGTATATTGGGTTGCCTGTCATTACGCGTTTATTTTAAACTGTTGTTTCCGCAGTTTAAATATTTAAATATTTACTCTTTACAAATAAATTAATTCTAAGATAACATATTTCTTAAGTTTTTAAACAGTCTTTCATTATTAAAATAAATCATAAATCCATCAATGATATACTAGTTTATCCCCGCGATAACAGAGGGTGCACCGGTGTAGATATTAGTATTTCTCATATTGTAAAGCATTGACAAAATAAAAAGTTGAATAATTAATCAGTAACAAGTATTTGGGCCCCTTATTTTGCAAATTGTTCTTAATTAAAGTTTTAAGTTACAGTGAACTGTAATTGTCGGTAAGGGTGTCGTGCTTAATTTTCATTCGCAAATTACAGGAAAACGGCTAAATTTCCTCAGCTATTTTATATATCAATCGATTCGGAATTAAATTGTCTATCGTTTAATGTGTGACGCATTGCTGAATTTTAACACTTTGATAATAGGTATAAAGTTCGAGCATTTTGGCGCTGCCGTAAAAACGCACTTAGCAGTTCATCTATCGTCCGGTAGATGGCAAAACGGCGCAAAAATACGAATTTAATATTTTTAGAAGCTCACTACTCATCCCAATCAATTGTAAATTCACCTTATAGAATAAATACCACTATTAAATTGCCTACAGCAAAAATAGTAATTGATAGTTCCACCTATTCAAGATCCGTCATTGAATAAATAAATCTTTTCAATGCAGCTTATTTAAATTATCCATTCTGTAATTCAGCGGTTTTCTCATCGCAATAATAATTTAGTATTCCAGTACGCTTAAATACACTCAAATTATTCGATACTTTGCATACAACCACTTCGAGTTAACTTGTCCATCTTGCATAAGTTTATTGAGGTTATGTGTATAACTCATGTTAACTAACCTCAATCCAATTTGCAATTTCCCTTTTTTAACAAGAAACTTGAAACTGCCAGCAATCCGCGCCCTCGCCAAGATGAGCGCGTTCATACAAAGATTGAATCCAATCACAGGACAAAGTGATTGGGTGGTTCAAAATGAAGACTACGATTACCACCAAGAAGTGGCGCGTGCTGCCTTCGCAGACATGCTGCATGATACTGAAAGGAATGTTATGTACGAGCAGGGCTTGAAAGTGGCGATCGAGCATATGCATAAACGAGGGAAGAAAGCCAATGTATTGGATATAGGAACGGGCACGGGATTGTTATCAATGATGGCCGTCAGACACGGGGCTGACAGTGTCGTGGCTTGCGAGGCTTTTACACCGATGAGTAAATGTGCCCTGCAAGTGATCGCCCTGAACGGGTTTGCAGATAAAATTAAGGTGATTCCGAAACGTTCCACGGATTTAATAGTCGGAGAGGATTTGGAAAACAGAGCAAATATTTTGGTAACCGAAGTGTTCGATACCGAATTAATAGGTGAGGGAGCTTTGAGTACGTTCAAACACGCTCATGAAGTATTACTGGAGGATGATTGTGTGGTGGTACCGCATAGTGCTAAAATATACGCGCAAGTTATCGACAGTTCGGTAATTACAAACTGGAATCGGTTGAAGAATGTTTTCGACGACGACGGGGAATTGTTGATAAAAGTTCCGGATGAAATCAGCGCTTGTAAAGGGTCGACTTCTTTACATGACCTGCAAGTAAGTCAATTGCCCACCGAATTTATTCAAACCATCAGTTCTCCGCAAGCGGTTATCAGTTTTGATTGGTCGGGAAGAACTCCGTTTATGTACAATCGGAGCACCATAAATACCATCAAGGCTGAGGTCGACGGTACGGCAAGAGCGGTTTTGATGTGGTGGGATTTAAATATGGATATTGAGAACGAGGTGGTGTTATCGTGCGCCCCGTTTTGGGCGCATCCGTCTGGTAAAGGGAAGGATAAGATCCCCTGGAGGGATCATTGGATGCAGGCGATATACTACTTACCGAAGGAATTTAATGTGAAGAGGAACGAGGAGCTGCATTTAATTTTCTGCCACGACGAGTACTCCCTTTGGTTTAATATGCGCACGGATTTAAAGGTGTCGGACGCGGACTTGGAGGGTCCCGTTTGCTATTGTGGGGTTCATTTAACTTACGCTAGAACGCGGATTGGTATGCTGAACGATTCCACCAGAACCAAGAAGTATTTATCGGTGATTGAACGCAATGTGAGTTCGGAGAGTGTCGTGTTGATATTAAGCCATGGATCGTATTCCGCGTTGGCCGCTGCTAAAACGGCTAAATGGGTGTATTGCTTGGAAAGCAATATGTTATCCCGCCGGGTCATGCAGGAGTTTATCGATGTTAATAATTTAACGAACGTTGAGATTATACAAGATCCCAAGGAGTTTACCCCAAAAAACAAAATCGATTTTGTGATCGGAGAGCCTTACTTCGTAAGCAGCATATTACCGTGGGACAATTTGCTGTTTTTGTATTTATTGAAGGATATGCAAGCGCATTTTACCGACGGCGTGAAGATATTTCCGAAACTGGCCAGGATCCGAGGTGTGCCGATGGAGTTTAATAATTTGCATAAGATACGGGCTCCGCTGGGGAAATGCCAGGATTTTCTGATGGAACCTTTTGATAAATTGATTTTGGTAAGTTTTTACTGTTGATAATAGTTATTTATTATACGAGTGTGGAATGTACATAATTAGTTCCGCAAGAAAAAGTTTCTCTGAGTCATTTCACATGAGACACAATTATATGTTATTATTAGAATTTTCCACTATCATTCCACCCATTACTTAAGACCTCAGTGTTTTATCACACTTAATATTATTGTTTTTTTTAGTCCTCAAGCGACATCAGCGATGAAAATGTAGAAGCTCAACCACTATGGGAGTATCCAGGGAAAGCACTGGCAGATGCCGAAGATATGGCGACCATTGATTTAAGCATACCGAAAGATGGACTCACCATTGAAACTAATGGAGTTTTTAATACTAACGGGTAAAAAGATTTCATCTCAATCATATCTTACATATTCACGAATCTGATATTCATGAATTGGAATATGCATTAATTTCAATCTTCTCTTACATATTCACAAATCTAATATCGTAAATAATAATTTTGTTTTAGTATTGGAATATGCAATGGAATCGCTTTATGGGTTGATTGGGTGTTGGACACGGCGAATCCAAAGAAATATACAGTGACGACGGGGCCCATGAAACCCATTGAAATCGGAGAGAATGTTTCTTGGGATATGCACACGAGGCAGGGGGTATGCCTCTTGGGGCACTTGAAGATGAACCAACACATCGACTATAGTTTTAAGTTTAATTTCGATGCGGGGAACATTAGTTTTAAAATAAATTCTTCAAAATAATACTTCAGTTCATTCCCCCCCTGATTTCAGCGAGATTTAGGGAAATGTTGGATTTTAAATTTTTAAGTTGAAAGCTTATAAATAAATTTAAGGCAGAAGCATTATATTTTTGGAAAACACATGCCAAGGTTGCATGGTTTAATTCTAACTAGTAGTCTGGTTAAGAGAGAGGCGTTACTGCAGAAATGGGCTTGTTTATTTTCTGATGAACGTGAGCCAACTACTGGTTTTAATGTACAAGAAATTTCTTAATAATAATATCAGCAAATGATAATAGAAACTTTGCTTTGAATTATTGTAATTGTTTTATTTCCTTTGTTGATTTTAAAAGTTTAAGAATTTTTATTTTGCCGAGGACCACACTGCTGTAAAGAAAGCGAAAATTTTGGTCCAGAAGAAATACGTACATTTTTTAAGTGGATATCTTACAACAAAAGTAGACATACAAAAAGGATAGATATTAAAAAAAAAATTTACTTTCAATGTTTCGTGTCAGGTTTTTCGTTTTAAATTTCCTGCAAATAGATTTCATGATTTTATGCCGAGAGCTTGGACGATTAACTTTTTGAAAAACTGCGCAACATGTCACCATTAGTGACGGTTCGCGGGGTTTTTTCTGGTACGGCGGACGAACAAGAGGTGGCAATACAGATAGGTAGGATCAGTTGCTGAGACGGCTGGCTACGTGACCGCACCTATCTGTATTACCACCTCTTGTTCCTCGGCCGTACCAGAAGAAACCCCGCGAACCGTCACTGGTCACCATGCATATTATGAAAGCTGCCATAAGTAAGTACATCTTGTGTTGTACTATTGAAAAGTCATAGATAAGGTATGGTTTTGTATTCGCGTCCAAGAGCTATTATTTATTCGAATAAATTACGGAACCTAATCTTCGTGAATAATACTCATCATTACAAGCTCATTGCATTATAAACTATAGATAAATTGTAAAATATTGCATAAAATTGCTTGCTTCCTCAGGTGGTCGGGTGCGGAACTAACCGAAAGTGCGCATATGTATCTTCTATTATGCCATGTTTTAAATTTCTAACCTACAAAGTAACGTGATCGTGTAAATCTTATTTGCGGTTAAAGAGGTAATTTACAAGGTTATCCAAAATGTCGGTGAGTAGGTATATGCATCCAAGAAATATATACAAAACGCCCCCGAATTTCAAACAGCTGGCAATAGATTATCCGGAATTTCGGAAATGTGTTACAATGGTAAGTTGTTTAAAAAAAAGCACGATTACACCATGGTTTATTATCGTTGCTAAGGAAAATAGTATATAGTGTACCAAGGGCCGAAAATAGGCTTTAGCAACCCGATCGCTCGTGTTGCTAAAAGTGAAGGGTTGCTAAATCATTTTGGCATGAGTTACACTCGATATTTTTTCGCCTGCCTTAAGTAAAAACTGTTTCAGGAAATTTTTCATCGCGCACCATTGAAATGTGAGTGTCAGATTTTTGCATAGCCTACTACTCATATTCCGCGGAAGATTGTCTAGATTATGCATATTATTTTTTCGGCCCTAGATACGCTAGTATTGGCCCGATTTTTATGGCTGAAATATATGATTTCGGTAGAGGCAGGCGAAAAATATTATATAAATATTCTGCTTTATTCTAATGCATTGTGAGATACCAAAAAAACAATTTTTTTCTGTCACCTTGAAAAATGACATGTGCTTTGTATGATAATATTGTTCTAAACGAGCCGTAGGCGTGTTGCAATTCACCCCAGTGGCAATGGCCACTTGTTCACGAGTTTCATACTATACTTTTTCGCATCATATTAAATAATTACCTAAAGATTTTTCTGTTCGCTGACGAAAAACGAATCATAACCATAGTAACAACTAAACTGTTGGGCAATGAAATCGCTATCATTTGATTGGATGTCACCTGTTGGGTAATGGAACCGCGATTATTTGATTGGGCGTCACCTGTTGGGCAATGAAATTGCTATCATTTGATTGGACGTCACCTGTGGAGAAAATGATTCGGCCTAATAATGGACAACTTTCTCAATCAAAAACGATTTAACAATGTTTATATTATTTAATAAGATGCGAAAAAATTTGTTGTTTGTCGTTTCCATAGCGACCTACAAACTGCTACTACGGTTTAGGTGGAATATTAACACATCCTTCGAATTATATTTAGGTACTTTTGTATGTATTATTTTTTGTAGGATATCACCGGGAAAGTAACTTTGGACTTCAAAGATTTAGCCTCGCTCAAAGCCCTGTCGTGCACCCTGTTGAAAAAAGATTTCGGCTTAGAAGTCGAGATGCCACTGAACAAATTGATACCGACCATCCCGTTGAGACTGAACTACATATTGTGGGTCGAAGATCTAATGGAAATCTCCCGAAAAGTACAAGGCGTTTCGGGCATCGATATAGGAACCGGGGCTTCTTGTGTCTACCCTCTTGTCTCTGCCAAGAAGAATGGCTGGTCCATGCTTGCGACGGAAGTCGACGATGAGAGTATTATTTATGCAGAGGAGAATGTTAAGAGGAATGGTCTTGAAGATAAAATAAAAGGTGCGAAAGTGTACGAAATGTGTGTGTGCAGGTAATAATATTAGCTTAAGATTGTAATTTCAATATCTACGGAGTTTCACTGATGGTAAATTTGATTATGGGAAGATTTACATGGATTTTTAAGGAAATGCGTATTTATGTATCTATTGAGCTCTATTCTCGCTAGATGGCGTTAGCGGCTCATACCTCTGGTAATATAAGTTGGATTGGGTTGGTGACGATGTGAACGATGATTGTGATCTGCACTGGTTTAGATCTCGTTCACTGATAATGATGCAGGTGATAATAAAATAATGGTGCACTTTACCAAAATATATACATTGTTACACTTATTAATACAAATTACAGTAACCGGTTGTCGTGAATTACAAAAGTGTGCAACTGTTTTTTGTAAACAAACATGAATGTTCAATTATTGTTTGTTGATTTTGTCAAGGTGAACCTTGATATGGTGGGAGCCGTCCGAATTGTCGCCGACGCGCTTGTCCATGATTTTGATCCGAGAGCAGGTAGCTCTAAATAGCCGGAACAGGGTCATACATTTGATCCTACTAAAAATGCAATGTATTTTATTTTATCAATAATTTAGAGCACCCTGAAGATAAGTGCAACTTCTACATAAAGTAGCTTCATCCCTTAACACACTTTTTTTTAGCGTAACCGTTCGAATTAACTCAAGCGTGTACGTTAAGGGATTAATTTTACAATCTTATTTCGATAATGGCTAAACAACCTGTGAATTCAAGAATAGATCTATTAGTCATTTACAACAGTAATACATTTTAAAAAACTCATTTATTAAGTTTAAATTTATTTGTAGTGATGAGAGTGAATAAAACCAGTTTACTAATCGAAGCCGTACAGGATGACACCTACGATTTTTGCATGTGCAATCCCCCATTTTTCTCATCGCAAAAGGAGACATTGTTTGAATTCAAGTCGAGGAAGGAATCTCGTCCACGTCCCAAAAACGCTTTCACCGGATCTCTTGGGGAAGTTGTTGCTAAAGGAGGAGAAGTGGATTTTGTTACTAAACTGATTCATGAAAGCAAACAGCTGGAGAATAATATCAGGTACTTTTATTCCACGGTTATAATGAAATTATTTAATTATTATAATAAAACACTTTCAACTTTGTTTTGTATAACTTATAAATTTATTTTTGTGACTCAACTTTCGGTAATACAATTACCATTTTCAAACAAGTTTGAAGTCACTTCTTGTTTGAAAATGGTAATTGTATTACCGAAACTTGAGTCACAAAAATAAATATATGTTATACAAAACAAAGTTGAAAGTGTTTTATTATAATATTTAAAATGTATAACGAAGTAGAAGCCTCCAGCATAAACAAAATTATTTAATTGTTTGTTTGTTTGTTAATTTTACATATCCTGTTAATATAATATGTGCAAAACAATATATAAATAAAATATATATCATGTATTTTTTTAAATTTAAATATACAAAGATTTTATTTTTAGATATTTTTCATGTTTATTTATATTCCAGAGTATTTACTACAATGTTAGGTCATAAATCTAGCTTGGCGCCTCTGAAAAGCCTGTTGCGCGAGATCGACGTTGTCAGTTTCAAGCAAACCGAGTTCTGCCAGGGAAATACAACAAGGTGGGGATTGGCGTGGACATTCCTCGACATAGATTTACGTCAAATACCCGAAACGGTCAAGGCGGCCCTGAAGAAACAAAAGGTCAAAAATCCAGTGCAATACACTTTACCTCCCGAATGGAATAACGTTGATATTGAAGGAGTTGGAAAGAAGTTGGTTTCAATCTTTGATAATTTACAAGTAAGATAATCATAATAATAATAATAATCTACAGTCGATAGCCCAGACAGTGACTTACTAACTAACAATAGAAATAAATGAAATACTACACTATGTAATAAAGATGTATATTGTTGTTGTTATTCTAGATAGACTATAAAATATTCAAACACAGTAAAAACGTATTGGGTTACACCATCACAGCTAATACCAACACATGGTCACACCAGAGGAGGAAAAGAAGGGAACAGCAAAGAGCCGTTAATAAAAGTGACAGTTCAGAAGCTTCGATAAACATGGAGCAGGATCAAGAAGAATCATCTAATGGTAATGACGATTTACAAAGTACTCAAAAGTAGTTCTTTCAATAAATTTGCTTCAATTTCATAATCCAAACTCAAATTTATTTTTTCTACAGAAAACAGCAAAACCCAACACGAAGAAAAATCTAATGTAGATTTTTCAATAAATAATTTGCTTCAATTTCATAATCCATATCATTTATATTAATGAGAGATGAGACTCGAAAGTAGTTCTTTCAATAAATAATTTGCTTCCATTTCATAATTTACTTCTTCTGCAGAAAACATCGAAACCCAACACGAAGAAATCCATTCTGCCAGTCCTAATGTTGACGCCACGACGAGCTTAATTTCAGAAATGAATGTCAGAAGCCCCGGCCAGAGCAAACGACAACTGGAAGATGACGATGGATACTACAACAACAAGAAATTTAAATTGGAAGATAGCAGTTGCATCGATATTTGCAAAGTGTTTATGGAGAGTAATGCCGTGCTAAGGAAGGATGCTAAAGGAATCCATTTTGGTTTGGTTTGGGTGTGCGGATTTGCTTCGAGAGACGTTTTGCATCAAATATTGCAATACGTGAAGAATAACTTGAGCATTGATTCATAAAAAAATGTTTGTTTATAATATGCAAAGAATAAATTCAGGATGAGAGATTGGAACACAAATTAAATAATAAATCTAAAAACTATACTTGTATTATGTAAAACGTTTCATTTATTATAAAACTTCATAATTATGTCTGTTATAAAAAATAATTTCCTGAATTTAAATTTAAAATACATGTTTATTAAATTTTATTCCTAATGTTTTTAACCATTTCGCTGCTGTAGACGCATATTTTCGTTCCGCTTTTGCGTCAACATGTTTCTTCATTCATTCATTCATTTCGCGAAAAGTTACTCTAATTTTCCACAAACAATAAGCATACTGTTAACAGATTTATAGGTTTTCTTATTCTGCTAGATGCCGTTGCTGTTAACATATACATAAAGTTCCAGGCTAATCTAAAGCCGCACCACAGACATGGAACGTTTTCCTAATGCCGCAGCGAAAGGGTTAATGATGAAGTGGATTTTAAAAACATCAATGTAGTATAATTTATAGAATAAACTTTGTATGAGCAACATTGGCTAGTTTCCGAGGTCAAAGAAAAAAAAAACTATGGATAAATTACATTATTAAAAAGATTGATTCAATTTGTTTTTATTTTGTTAGAATTTCTTTTATTTGTACGATTAATTGTTTGGAATAAAACACTTTTTACTTTGTTTGTATCGTGCGAGCCACAAAATTTAGTTTCCGAGTTGGCTCTGAGATAAATGAGGTATGTCGCATATTATTACGTCATGAGACTATTGAATTAGATTAAAAAAAAAAGAATTAATCTTGGACATGACTGCTATGTTTCTCTCTCTCTCTCTCGGGAAAAATGAATTAATCTCTAGACATGACTGCTATGTTTCTCTCTCTCGGGCATGGCCAACTCTGAAACTAAATTCTGTGGCTCACACCTTATAACACTGATATAAACAATGTAAAAGTGTTTTATTCCATATAAAAGCATGTACAACGAAGTAGAAGTAGAAGATTAATTGTTTGTTTATTTTATTATGGCTCTGATTTACGTTTTGATTCTCATTTTTTTAGTTTAAGAAATTAATGCTATTTTTATAATTGATTTTTTTTTTGTAATATGAATACTGTAAAAATTCTTCTGTATCATCTTTGTAAATATATTTATAAACTTTAGATGTGTTTATTTTTTTTATTTTTTAGTTGGTTGATATTTACTATTATCGTCATGGACACAAGGCATGAAAATGTTCTCATAACTCCCTCGGGAGTCAAAGATACAGAACATATGAATATTCAACCTGTTCATGACTTTGCAAAATTAAGTCTTACATAGACTACAAACAAATAACTGATTGAAACAACTACATCCCTTGCTAGTGCCACCCGGCACGGATATTGAATGATACAAAAGAAATTTGCATGTTAAGTATAGTAGTCCTAATAAGACTTAATTTTGCAGAGTTGCTAACAGATTGAATATTCATACATATATCTAATGTATTTAATACTTCTGCAACAAGTGAGGTCTCAAATTTATTTAAAAATTGAATCAATTAATTAATTAAATTCGTATTTCTGCGCCTTTTCGCCATCTAACGGACGATAGATGAACTGCTAAGTGTGTTTTTACGGCAGCGCCAAAATGCTCGAACTTTATACTTATAATCAAAGTGTTAAAATTCAGCAATGCGCCACACATGAAACGATAGATGATTTAATTCAGAATCGAATGATGTATAAAATAGCTGAGGTAATTAAGCGGTTTACCCGTAATGTGCGAATGAAAATTAAGCACGACACACTTACCGACATTTACAGTTCACTGTAACTTAAATACTAAATAAAGAACAATTGGGAATATTCTTCAATCAAATACGGGTCTGTATTCTTATTACTAATTAGTCGCTCAACTTTTTATTTTGTTAATGCATTACAATATGAGAAATACTATCCCCATACCGGTGCACCCTCTGTTATCGTAGGGATAAACTACTAAACCATTATTGGATTTAATATTTGGTTCAATAATAAAGGCCTGTTTAAAAACTTAAGAAGAATGTTATCTTTGAATGAATTTACTTATAAAGAATAAATATTTAAATAATTAAACTGCAAAAACAATAGTTTAAAATATACGCCTTAAAAAAGGCAACCCAGTATACAGGTAACTGCAATTAATTTATTAATACTAAAAATTGCCAATTTTACAGGATTAAACCAAACTCAAAAATTAAATCTTAGGTGAGGGAATTATTAATAATTTATTTAACCCAATACTGGCATAATTGACACACCAACATCTATTATTTTTCAATTTTAATGACACCTTCAACTAAATAAATTTAAACTATAATTAAACGTTTTAATGATGATTGAAATCAACAAATCATTTAAAAATGTTAAACATTTATTTAATTCTGGTCATTACTGTGCCATCTGTCGGACAAGGTGTAAACTATTAAGCCAAAAGCCTCGAACTATAGTCAAAATGTAAAAATCCAGCAATGAGCTGTACATCAAATAATAAAGCATATCATTATGAATCGAATTATGTGTAAAATGGCTCAGAAAACTTTGCAGTTTTTCAGTTATTTGCAAACGAAAATTTACCCGGTAATTCAGTTCACTGTAAAGCTTCCGCGTATATTGGGTTGCCTGAAATTAGACGTTTATATAACATTGTTTTTTAATTTAAATATTTGAATATTTACAAGTAAACTCATTCTACCATTCTAAGATTAGATTCTTCTTTAGTTTTTAAATATTATTAAAACATTAAAACAAATATTAAACCTACAAATGATTTACTATTTCATCTATACAATAACAGAGGGCAACCTATATGAAGATTAGGATTTCTCATGAAGTAAGGCATTAACAAAATCAAAAGTTAAATAATTAATAAGTAATAAGTATTGGGACCCGTATTTGATTGAACAATATTGAAAATTGTTCTTGATTAAATTTTTAGGTTACAGGGAACTGTAATTGTCGGTAAAGGTGTCGTGCTTAATTTTCATTCGCAAATTACAGGAAAACCGCTAAATTTCCTCAGCTATTTTATACATCATTCGATTTAGAATGAAATCGTCTATCCTTTCATGTGTGGCGCATTGCTGAATTTTAACACTCAAATTATAGGTATAAAGTTCGAGCATTTTGGCGCTGCCGTAAAAACGCACTTAGCAGTTCATCTATCGTCCGGTAGATGGCGAAAACGCGCTAAAATGCGAATTTGAAATGTTTGGCTTTCTAAGCTTTTAGATCGTAATTTTGATAATTGGAACGTTAAATCATCACTAACTTATAATTATTTGATATTTTTAAATAAACATGCTGAAAATCCTGAAATAATAAATACTGCCGTCGCAATTATTTAATGGTTGAATTCACTTGAATGTTTCAAACGTTAATTTATGCGGAATTATTCGTTTAATAATAAACAATCAAGTAAGGTTTGTTGATGTTCCAAAATTGTTGTTTATTTTTAAATTTCGTATGGAGATTTTTTTAAACTAAATAACTCTGGAACGTGTTCACCTAAAGGTAATACAATTAGTGCAGAAAGTATTCATATACTTATTTAAGAATTTATTAAGAGGCAATGTAATGCATGCGTAATTTTTCACAATTTGTATTATGAGACAAGGAACGAAAAGGGGTGACTTGTCTTAGAATGCACTTTCTAGGAATTTATTTTTCGGTTCAGAATGTCTACCCAAAATCGATTTTGGGTACATTTTCTACACAGGAAAATAAATTCATAGAAAGTACATTTCAAGACAAATTATCTCTTTTCGTTCCTAGTCTCCCGATACCCTAATTATGGATGATTGTTTAACATTTAAACTGATGTGTGTGATTTAAATGTTAACTTGTAGAGGAATCAATGTTTTAATATAAAATTTTATATAACGTAGTAAAAATTTATTGTTGGAATTCTTTTAAAATTGAATAACTCTGAAACGCTTGTTATTATGATGTTTGCTGATTATTTAAACTGTATTTAATTTTTACCTGTATCATATCTATCTTACTGATTTATTTCATGTGTATATTTTCGAGTTAGCAAATAAACTAATTTATTATTATTATTATCGATTGTTGAAGTCATTACTTTGTGATTGATATTGAATTACTAAGGAGCTTGCTGGTATCACAAATTCGCAAGTAATTATTATTATTAAATAATTAGTTTTAAGGGGTAACACCACTCGAGCCTAACTTTGACGATTTATTTTGGGAGTATGGAAAAAGGAATGGGATTTCTATTTAGAGAGTTTGTTTAACACTTTTTGAGGTATGAAAAAATTTTAATGCAAAATGGCGGCGACAGAGCCAATCTTTGAAATCGCCAACATGATTCAAACATCAGAACATAGCTAAGCGAGTTTAGTTCCATTGAAGAAGCTATTTTGCACCACCATGCATACAAATGTAATTTTACACAATTGAACAGATAAATGGGAAGCACTAATTGCAATTGTTCCCAAAACACTAATGTAATTGAGTAATGAACGAGTTGATTACAACGCGTTTTCGTGACGCAAGTACAAAACCATAATTTTAAGCTTGGATGACATAATTATTGCTATATTGAATCTATAAAATTATTTGTAATGATTTCATAATATGTAATGTACTGAGTACGTGTTTAAGTATTTAAGCATAAAAAAAATCGATTGTCACTTGTTGCTAATCAATTTTTGTGAGACAAGGTTACTTCCACCTCTTAACCTTTTTTTTTATCCGCAACCTGCAGCAAGAATACCATTATATCACTACAGACTGATGCTAATATCCCATCCACGCAACTCTTACTCAACCTCACGAAATGCATGTTGTAAAATGAAGGCCAGAAACTTTTGATACGCGCGCACATAATGATTGTGCAAAGGCCGTCTGCCTCCATTGTGTAACGCCAATGATCACTCAATCGTAGTAAACATCGTAAACCCCACTAAAACTTCTGGATTTAGAAGCCCCACCAAAAAAGAAAAAAAACACTCTTCGCCAACTTGGTGATTCCAGTTTCACCTGGCGTCTCGTGCGCGAAGAAAGTAAACAAACAAACAAACTTCAGGTGAGTACGCTGCGCAAATAAATCCATGTACTTCTTGCAGGAATTTTAATAAGTAAAAAAAAAGTGCGGCGCGCGAAAATGCGAAACGACCGAAAGAAATTTAGGGCTTCATAAATCACCTCTAATTGCAGCCTTTAATTTAAGTGAACTTTTCATCTGGTGCCCGAGAAAAATTAAAAGTGCGAAAAAATACGGACGGTGTGATGTATTAACGTTTCCGAAATGGGTTTTTAATTATGTGCTAGAGTTCGTAATTACTGGATTTTCTTAAATGTATTAAATTATGGATATGGGAATCATACTATGAATTGTATTAATTAAAAGGCACCTTTAAATTAAAGAATTAAATACCGAAATTTTCGAGACAATAGCAAGAATACCGTTAAAATAATTGTACCAGAATTAATCATACATTTAAAAGTTTTCTATAAAATACGCAAAACGCAGTGTTGATGTGGTTATTTATGCATTATAAATAAATAGATTGTACTATCAGTCAGTGCCGTGCCCCTGGGTAAGGCACTGCGACTCCTGGGCAGATATACTAGCTACTAGCTACTAGAATTAATAACATATTAGATAAATTAGATATGGTTTGATCAGTGGATCTTTCTCTCTGTCTTAAGAAAATGTAACAGTGTGGAATTATCAAAAAAAAAAAAATCGTAAAATGTGTATGCAAATGCTTGACTTCCCATGTAGAAATCTATTTGAAATTCTTTAGTATCGTCTAGTATTTAGAAATAACATCCCTATTAGAATATATTACTACCGTGAAATGTTGTTGTTAACATCAGTTTACCATATTTTCACCAGTTAACCTACAATGAATCGATTAAAATACATTCCAGGTTCTAATGCCACCACGTTCTAAAAGTGTTGGATTTTTTTACGCGATTTTGCAATAGACGGAATATAAATCAGTTGGCAATCGGAATAATTGTTTTATGTTTGAAAACATATGTTATTTCTGTGGTCTTCTTGGCAGAATTTAGTAGAGTGCTTATTTTTTATTTCGACTTTAAATTTAGGAGTTACGACATAAAACAACCGTTAATTTTCAAAAGTTTTTATTAACCACGTTATGTCAACATAAAGCTGATTTAACCCTTTGCACTCGTATGTCGTCTTGTAGTCGTCACAATACCATTTACCACTGTGCTCTTAAATATAAATACGAGTGCAAAGGGTTAAAGTTATATTCAACGATATTAAAATATACAGGGTGTTCCTTTAAAAAAAATGGAACTTTGTGTCCTAAATTAAAAGTTAAAATGAAAAAAATAAGCACGTTACTGAATTCTGCGAAGAAGACCACACAATAACTATTTAACTGTTTTTTTGTATATCTAACAGTTATTGAGGAATTAAAATTGACTAAAATTGAAAAACGCCCGATTTCTCCTAAACTAATCAAGTTAGCCATGATCTGTTATTAAAGAGAAACAGGTCATAACGTGTATCAGAGGCCTGCATGGGCCGGGCTTTGGCCCGGCCCGGAAAGCCCGGCCCGGCCCGACGTCGGGCCGGGCCGGGTCGGGCCGTAATTTTCAAACTCCGGGCCGGGCCGGGCCGGGCCGGGCTTTCCGATGGATAATTTAACCCGGGCCGGGCCGGGCCGGGCTTGGATAAATTTAATTGTATAATATTTTGAAAAACAACAACTAAGTGAATTGAAAGAAAAATGTTATTAACACGAATTAAATGTATTTTAAGAATTTTAAGAAATACATGGTTCTAGTAATTTTATTAATTTTATTCAACATTTTTCGGGGACGGGCCGGGCCGGGCTTTGAATATTCAGCTCCGGGCCGGGTCGGGCCGGGCCCGCAGCACAATTTCATTTTATCGGGCCGGGCCGGGCCGGGTTTTTAATTTTCTCTGTCGGGCCGGGCCGGGCCGGGCTTTCGAAAACCCGCTTCTGCAGGGCTCTGACGTGTATATCAATTTTTTTTCTAACTCTTAAGGTTACCAAGAAAAGCCTATAAAAATATTGAATTTGGGCCACTCGGTACATAAAAAAAAAATTAAATAAAAAAAAAAAATTGATTGATAATCAGGGCCCTGCAATATTTGCCCTGGGTATAATACGTACATAATTTGTGTACAGATTTATTATATGTGAAGTGTAACACTTTTCAAATTCAATACTGATTAAACGCAGACTAAATGTAAGCCATTAGGGCAGTTTATCTGGTCACGCTGTATAATAAATGGCGATTACGACGTATCGCGAAGCACGTGAAGTTGATTAGAGTTCCGGATCGATGCGTGCTGACCCGAAACTATGAAATTAGCCGCGATAGAGTAATAAAAACTCATTTGTCAGTTACGTGTCAAATTTCGTTTGGTGGAACACAACGCGGTGGTAATTCAGCGCCTTATAACTGTCTGTCGCCCACTCAATCACCTCAAATTCCCTAAAACATTAATTGCATTTTTAGTCCCGTATTTCTACATTCGAAATGTTTTCACTTTTTATGAATTTTTGAAAATTTTAGTTTTGGAATTGTGTAATATTCCAGCAAAACATTAAAAAAAAAATATAAAACGTGTCGACTAAATTCTACAAAAATTAAACTAGATTTGGAAATCATTGTTTTATCAAATTAAGTGCAGTTTTTGAAAATCCACCAATTATTTCGCGAATTATGAATTTTTTAAAATTTTAGTTTTGGAATTGTGTAATACTCGAGCAAAACATTAAAAAAAAATATAAAACGTGTCAACTTATTTCTACAAAAATTAAATTGGATTTGCAAACCATCGTTTTATCCAACTAAATAGAGTTTTTGAAAATCCGTCAATTATTTCGCGAGTTGTGAATTTTTGAAAATTTTAGTTTTCGAATTGTGTAATACTCGAGCAAAAAATTAAAAAAAAATATAAAACGTGTCGACTAAATTCTACAAAAATTAAGCTAGATTTGTAAATCATTGTTTTATCAAATTAAGTGCAGTTTTTAAAAATCCACCAATTATTTCCCGAATTGTGAATTCTTGAAAATTTTAGTTTTCGAATTGTGTAATACTCGAGCAAAACATTAAACAAAAAATATAAAACGTGTCGACTAAATTCTATAAAAATTAAACTAGATTTGCAAATCATTGTTTTATCAAATTTAGTGCAGTTTTTGAAAATCCACCAATTATTTCGAGAGTTATGAATTTTTGAAAATTTTAGTTTTCGAACTGTGTAATACTCGAGCAAAACATTTAAAAAAAATATAAAACGTGTCAACTTATTTCTACAAAAATTAAATTGGATTTGCAAATCATCGTTTTATCCAACTAAATAGAGTTTTTGAAAATCCGCCAATTATTTCGCGAGTTGTGAATTTTTGAAAATTTTAGTTTTGGAATTGTGTAATACTCGAGCAAAATATTAAAAAAAAAATATAAAACGTGTCGACTAAATTCTACAAAAATTAAACTAGATTTGCAAATCATTGTTTTATCAAATTAAGTGCAGTTTTTGAAAATCCACCAATTATTTCGAGAGTTACGAATTTTTGAAAATTTTAGTTTTCGAACTGTGTAATACTCGAGCAAAATATAAAAAAAAAATATAAAACGTGTCGACTAAATTCTACAAAAATTAAACTAGATTTGCAAATCATTGTTTTATCAAATTAAGTGCAGTTTTTGAAAATCCACCAATTATTTCCCGAATTATGAATTTTTGAAAATTTTAGTTTTGGAATTGTGTAATACTCGAGCAAAACATCAAAAGAAAAATATAAAACGTGTCGACTAAATTCTACAAAAATTAAACTAGATTTGCAAATTATTGTTTTATCAAATTTAGTGCAGTTTTTGAAAATCCACCAATTATTTCCCGAATTGTGTATTTTTGAAAATTTTAGTTTTCGAATTGAGTAATACTGGAGCAAAACATTTAAAAAAATATAAAACGTGTCGACTAAATTCTACAAAAATTAAATTAGATTTGCAAATCATTGTTTGATCCATGGCCATGGCACTACCTGTAGTTTCAAGCTCAGCAAGAATTTTTAAAACACTTTCGCCAGTTACTTTGTCCAAGGAAGATAAATCGTTCTTTCTTTCTTAAAAAGGGGGGGGGGGGGGTATGTTGTATAAGTGGCTCTACCATCAACATGCTCCACGAGTCGGCCACTGTCACTATATCAATTTTATTTCTTGGCCGGATCTACGGTCAACTTTCCTCCTATTTTGGAATGCGTTTAGAATCAATTTTGATAATTAAGAATACATCGCGGGCAAAAATTGGCTCCAGAAAGAGACACCACTTCGGGGTGTTCTGAGAAAGAAGAAGAATCTGAAATATGTTTTGAGTGAATTTGGAAAGTTTTGAAATATTACGAGAGGGCTTTCAAAACTTCAATCTTCGATTTTCTATGAATCTTCGAATATTCGACGGTTAGAACCTTCGAAATTGGAAATCTTCGAACAATCTCCCGGATATATTTTTTCCGCCTAACTGTTCTCGACGTTCATTTATCGTGTCTAAATTGCGGGATGAAAATCCCGTTTAGAATTCCAAGGGATGATATAGCGTTACAGAAATGTTCCGATAGATGGCGACATACTTGTCAAACTAATGGCGTTACAGAAATGTGACGATAGATGGCGACATACTTGTCAAACTAATGTCAGTGCGCGATACATACAAATCACCTGTGTTCTGCAATCGTTTGTAAATAAATCTACAATTATGGATGTTAGCAGCAACGGTGATAGCAGTGATGTGCTCACACCACCAGAACTAAAGGAAATTGCCGCTGTCGCTTCTAATAATTTATTGCCCGCGAAATCCAAAAGTGTGCTTCACAATTTATTTATTTTACCATATTATCGGTAGGCGGAAAAATAGCGTGTGTCCCGCAGGCAAAAATGCTTTAGCAGCCCTTAGTTCCTCGGGCTGCTAAAGCATATTTTCTGCCCTTGGTGCACAATATACTATTTCTACATACCCCGCATTATTTCAGACAACCGCCTTCTCGTTCAAAAATAATCATTTAGAACTGAGGATTGTACTTTCCATTTTTCGAGAAGAAAATTTTCATTATCAAATGATTAATTTAAATAAATATCTCCAGATTTACAGCAGTTTGTGCACACGATCACTTTTATATGTATGCATGTTGCACCTGCACTTCCTTATAATACCTGTCGGGTGTATTTGATGCCGACAATACGGTGCCGTTTTGAAATTCCAGAGGCGTCACCTATGCACTTTCTATTTGCAGAACTTCTGGTTCTTTGAACCGTGACAATTCGTGTCGTAATTCGCGGATAATAAAACACAAAATTATTCGTAAATTACGCAATCAAATTGATCAGTGAAGATGTGTCGTAAATTAGCACTGAACAAGGTATTTTACTTATTTTTTAGATAATTAGAAAGCTCTACATTTTTGGGTTAATTACGAATAATAATATTTAAATCTATAAACATATTATCTTTATTAACATGATTACATTTTTTAGATAATTTTCATATAAACAAAACTATCACATCGACCTTAGGCCTATTTATAAACATTCAATTGTAAAAATGGGGCCGCGGTGGCCTAGTGAGTAGAGCGCCTGCGCGCGGGCAACGTGGTCGTGGGTTCGAATCCCATCCGTGCGGTCACTTTTTCGGAACGAAGAAGTGGCCATGGATGTCTAGTGTATGTCTTATTCATTATTAATTCTTTAACACTTCTTTAACCCGAATTCCCGTCAAGCATCCTTCCTTTTTTAATAGAAAAAAAAATTGTAAAGATCTTTATGTAATTCAAAATGGCAAAATATAAACGCGCAACAGGAAAAATATACCAAGAAAGAGATTTGAGCTTGCTACTGGGCATATTGGGAAAAAAAATAATTATATTAGAAAAAACCTCGACAATTTAAATCCCAAAACGTCCAATTCTTGACGATTTGATACACCAACTTTCCACAGAAAATAAAAAAAAACATGAATACTGAAGTTAATCACTAAATCAATTGGAGTTCTAAATGTAAAATGCATTAAGGGAACCGAAGGCAAGATACAATCACAACATTTTTCACCGAGCCGCCGCCCGCCGTCTCCATTAATTTTTCAGCAGCTGTCAATTCGTGCTCAGACAGTGAATAATAGGCACAGACAGTGATGGCTTACATATGGAGCTTTCCTAATGCAGACAGGAAATGATAAATACTGCTCGACTTCGGTTTGCCGCATTAAATAAAAGATGAGACGCGTCACTCTCGAAGGCGAATTTACTATTTTGCACACACAAATAAGTGTCTATTACTGCTCTGGGAATATTAACAATTTAACATGCACTTGGTGCAAATATGTTCCCGAAATATATGAGACGTACAGTTGCAAGACTTATCCATCTATAGCCCGTTCTCCGGAATCTGGCGGCTGTGGTCGTAAAAGAGGTAAGTAGGGGACGTAATATTTTTTATCTCAAACCAATCTTTGTTGAGAAGTACTGGTGTAAAAGTGCGTATACCAATAGCAGCAAAGGATAGTAATAAATGTATGGGATGCAATTAGACTCAGGGCGGACCGACCGTTTTACGACCTTGGCCGCCAGATTCTACCGAATAGGCTATAAACACCCTAGCTGTCATATTTTTAATACAATGTGAATTATAAGGCACCGAAATTAAGCATTTATAAAGTAATTAGAAACGTTTTCATTTCCAAGATTTTTTCCGTGATGGCTCACGGGCTGCAAGGACTTTCACCTGGTGTCATCGAAAATGAGTATAATTAGTATTCCACGATTGTGAATTGGTTAATTAAGCGAACAAGATTTTAAAGAATTTTTTTTATTTTCTTTCTTTTATAATTGCAACACAAGATTTTGTAATCATTTTCAATTCATAAAACGAATGTGTTTTAGCGTAGCGTTAACAATGCATCAAATCCAATTTCATCCCTAAACGCGAACACGACTCCCACAATTAAAACGGTTCACACAGAAACGTCTATCAATAAATTACTACAGACGAAATGTATCATTACCCCGGAACAAGACTCCCTCATTCGAACCCAATTCTAATTAATTAAACACGGACCTCGTTCAAAACATAATTAAATAATTGCTCGTTCCACGGTAAAAATTTTGTATACATTTTGGTGGCTCGAAAAAAAAAATACAAAAACAATTGCCATCATCTTGAAAATTGCCAAATTTACTCAAAATACATTCAAAATTATGAACTGTAAATAATTGCAAAGATACCATCATTAAATTTTAATGTAATTTCATATGAACAGAGCGCAAAGTTGTTAAAAATTGTTAATATTTTGGTGGCTCGAAAAAAAATACAAAAACAATTGCCATCGACTTGAAAATTGCCAAATTTACTCAAAATACATTCAAAATTATGAACTGTAAATAATTGCAAAAATGCCATCATTAAATTTTAAAATAATTTCATATGAACAGAGCACAAAGTTGTTAAAAATTGTTAAAATTTTGTTGGCTCAAAAAAAAATACAAAAACAATAGCCATCGACTTGAAAATTTCCAAATTTACTCAAAATACATTCAAAATTATGAACTGTAAATAATTGCAAAAATGCCATCATTAAATTTTAATATAATTTTATATGAACAGAGCGTAAAGTTGTTAAAAATTGTTAAAATTTTGGTGGCTCGAAAATAAATACAAAAACAATTGCCATCGACTTGAAAATTGCCAAATTTACTCAAAATACATTCAAAATTATGAACTGTAAATAATTGCAAAGATACCATCACTAAATTTTAATATAATTTCATATGAACAGAGCGCAAAGTTCTTAAAAATTGTTAAAATTTTGGTGGCTCGAAAAAAAATACAAAAACAATAGCCATCAACTTGAAAATTGCCAAATTTACTCAAAATACATTCAAAATTATGAACTGTAAATAATTGCAAAAATGCCATCATTAAATTTTAATATAATTTCATATGAACCGAGCGTAAAGTTGTTAAAAATTGTTAAAATTTTGGTGGCTCGAAAATAAATACAAAAACAATTGCCATCGACTTGAAAATTGCCAAATTTACTCAAAATACATTACAAATTATGAACTGTAAATAATTGCAAAAATGCCATCATTAAATTTTAATATAATTTCATATGAACAAAGCGTAAAGTAGTTAAAAATTGTTAAAATTTTGGTGGCTCGAAAAAAATACAAAAACAAAAGCCATCGAGTTGAAAATTGCCAAATTTACTCAAAATACATTCAAAATTATGAACTGTAAATAATTGCAAAAATGCCATCATTAAATTTTAATATAATTTCATATGAACAGAGCGTAAAATTGTTAAAAATTGTTAAAATTTTGTTGGTTCGAAAAAAAATACAAAAACAATTGCCATCGACTTGAAAATTGCAAAATTTACTCAAAATACATTACAAATTATGAACTGTAAATAATTGCAAAAATGCTATCATTAAATTTTAATATAATTTCATATGAACAAAGCGTAAAGTAGTTAAAAATTGTTAAAATTTTGGTGGCTCGAAAATAAATACAAAAACAATTGCCATCGACTTGAAAATTGCCAAATTTACTCAAAATACATTCAAAATTATGAACTGTAAATAATTGCAAAAATGCCATCATTAAATTTTAATATAATTTCATATGAACAGAGCGTAAAATTGTTAAAAATTGTTAAAATTTTGTTGGTTCGAAAAAAAATACAAAAACAATTGCCATCGACTTGAAAATTGCAAAATTTACTCAAAATACATTACAAATTATGAACTGTAAATAATTGCAAAAATGCTATCATTAAATTTTAATATAATTTCATATGAACAAAGCGTAAAGTAGTTAAAAATTGTTAAAATTTTGGTGGCTCGAAAATAAATACAAAAACAATTGCCATCGACTTGAAAATTGCCAAATTTACTCAAAATACATTACAAATTACAGAATAACCATAATATATCAATCTTTGGAACATCATTTGCCACTTTTAGACGTCAACTTAAAACTGTTGACTTTACTGTATGTAATAACCTAAATGGTACATAATGTGTATTAGTACGTATATGTATTTTGCTTATATTTTATTTTTGTCTTTATTGAAACTGCATGAACTTTATATTTACGGTGTTCAAGGACCTGTTTTAATTTTCTAATTTTAAGTTGCATTGTTGCGTGTGTATATATTTAATTATTAAATTATTGGACATTTATGTAATTTAAATTTAATATTGATTTGGTTTTGATTTTTATTTTTATTTTTATATTCGTATATTAATTTTAGGTTTAATTTTAATTTAATTTAATAGTCTTAGTTTTAGTTTTATTTCTGCTTTTTCTTTTATCATGTTTTTAATGTATGCAAAAGGTGTAACCGTAAACAAATAAATAAATAAATAAATTATGAACTGTAAATAATTGCAAAAAATGCCATCATTAAATTTTAATATAATTTCATATGAACAGAGTGTAAAATTGTTAAAAATTGTTAAAATTTTGTTGGTTCGAAAAAAAATACAAAAACAATTGCCATCGACTTGAAAATTGCAAAATTTACTCAAAATACATTACAAATTATGAACTGTAAATAATTGCAAAAATGCAATCATTAAATTTTAATATAATTTCATATGAACAAAGCGTAAAGTAGTTAAAAATTGTTAAAATTTTGGTGGCTCGAAAATAAATACAAAAACAATTGCCATCGACTTGAAAATTGCCAAATTTACTCAAAATACATTACAAATTATGAACTGTAAATAATTGCAAAAATGCCATCATTAAATTTTAATATAATTTCATATGAACAGAGGGTATAATTGTTAAAATTTTGGTGGCTCGAAAAAAAATACAAAAACAATTGCCATCGACTTGAAAATTGCCAAATTTACTCAATGTACATTCAAAATTATGAACTGTAAATAATTGCAAAAACGCCATCATTAAATTTTAATATAATTTCATATGAACAGAGCGTAAAATTGTTAAAAATTGTTAAAATTTTGTTGGCTCGAAAAAAAATACAAAAACAATTGCCATCGACTTGAAAATTACAAAATTTACTCAAAATACATTACAAATTATGAACTGTAAATAATTGCAAAAACGCCATCATTAAATTTTAATATAATTTCATATGAACAGAGCGTAAAATTGTTAAAAATTGTTAAAATTTTGTTGGCTCGAAAAAAAATACAAAAACAATTGCCATCGACTTGAAAATTACAAAATTTACTCAAAATACATTACAAATTATGAACTGTAAATAATTGCAAAAATGCAATCATTAAATTTTAATATAATTTCATATGAACAGAGCGTAAAGTTGTTAAAAATTGTTAAAATTTTGGCGGCTCGAAAAAAAAATACAAAAACAATTGCCATCGAGTTAAAAATTGCCAAATTTACTCAAAATACATTCAAAAATTATGAACTGTCAATGATTGCAAAGATTGGTATTTTATTATAATTTTATATGAACAGAGCGTTAAGTTGTTAAAAAATTTTAAAATTTTGGTGGCTCGAAAAAAAATACAAACACAATAGCCATCGACTTGAAAATTGCCAAATTTACTCAAAATACATTCAAAATTTGAATTGTAAAAAATAGCAAAAATACCAACATTCAATTTTATGAAAATTTCATATGAAGAGAGCGTAACGTTGCTAAAAATTGTTAACATTTTGGTGGCTCAAAAAAATATAGCAGTAAAAAATTGCATTGTGGGATAGCGCCCACCCACCACCATTTGAAGCAACTTCTATTTAAATTCAACTTCTATTTAAACTACAGACCTTGTTTTTTTCGCTACCTCAAATGATTTTGAGAAAATTTTAATGAAAAAAATACATATTTAAAGGTTAAATTTAGGGTTGTTGGGTGTGCTCTATCCTATCCTTCAAACAGTAGAAAATTAATAATCTTTTGAGCAACTTTTTCTTAAACCACAGACCTTGTTTTTCAAGATGATAAACTTCCAAAACCTCGAATGAATTTGAGAAAATTTTAATTAAAAAAATTATGATGTGGCCATCATGTTACTTTCTCCGATTTGATGGTCAATAAATTTGAGACAGCCTCACTGGTTGTAGAAGCATCAAAGACGAAAATAATAGGTATTCAAGGAGAGCAACATAATTTTTGAAAATTAACGCCGAAGACTTTTTAAAAAAAAAATCGAAAAAAATTATAAAATTGCTCAAAATGTTTGATATAATCACAAGACATTTTTTACCTTTAACAGTGATTAAAATTTTTGAAAATGTGTCAATTTTTCTGTGAGTTATGAATTTTTGAAAATTAACGTTTTAATTTGTCGAAGACTTCAATAAAAAAGAAATCGAAAAAAATTATAAAAGTGCTCAAAATGTTTAATATATTCACAAGACATTTTTTACCTTTAACGGTAATTAAAATTTTTGAAAATGTGTAAATTTTTCTGTGAGATGAATTTTTGAAAATTAACGTCTTAATTTGTCGAACACTTCAATAAAAAAAATGGTGATGTGGCCATCATGTTACTTTCTCCGACTTGATGGTATTATTTATATTTACGTTTTCATGGTTTATTTTCAATTGAAATTATATTTTAAATGTACATCGAATGCTTTGTAGAATCGGATGAAACATTTAAAACGTCAAAATTATACTTCAAATTCAAAAACTAAAGAGATTTCTAAAAAAAATATGGTATGGATTTCTGTGAATGACGAGAGAAATTATTTTTTTGGGGATGAAAGGGTGCGCGTAAGGTTTATTTGACTATTGATTATTAAGCCACTTGTATTAGTGTTAAGAACAAGAATTTTTATTTTGAAATGGGTGATTGTAAACTTTGTCAAAAATCGAGATTTACATCGCGAGGTATGGATTTCTGTGAATGACTAGGGAAATAATTTTTTTTTGGAGATGAAAAGGCGCGCGTAACGTTTATTCGATTTTTGATTATTAAACCACTTGTGTTAGTGATAAGAACAAGAATTTTTATTTAGCTATAGCTGATTGTAAACTTTGTTCGCGAGGTATATAGATTTATGCAATCCCGGCGCATTCACCATAAGGTAATTTCACAAATTAACTTATTTTAGTTGCTGTACAAGAAATAAAACGCGATAAAAGCATGTTCGCTATTTAAAGAAACTATAAAATGTCTCTTATTTTCCAGAGATGCAACTGTTAGCGGCGGTTCTCCTCTCGCTGGCGGTAATTTGCGGCTGCCAATTCAGCCCGGATTCGGTGCGCCACGGGGCGGTAATCCGGACGGCTGCTGAAGAATCCCGACTGCCGCCACATCTCCTTAACCCCTTTTACAGAAATCCCCGGATAAGGGACGCTTTGGCGAGGAGCTCCTGGTTCGGGTCGGGGGAACGACCCGTTTACAACAGGGAGGCCGACAAGATTTCCAGGAGGGAGATATTCCTGGTGCTGAATCACGCCGGGCTTTTACCCCAACAAAGGCAGTTCTAACGGTGTGGGTGTAACGTGGGATTTGATGAATGTTCGCGTCCTAATTTCCGATCGAAATCGGGGGCGCGCTTTCGTTGTAAATGTGCTTTATTGCCCATTTTTATTTATTCGACTGTATATTTTTTTCCTTGTGCAAACATTTTTAATATATAATTTTTGTTATATGCTTGCTTTATTTTGTTATTCGTGAAGCGCGAGCAGCGGCCTTGGCGTGGGTTCGGATGACCTTGACCTTACGCCGCGTATTCGTATAAGACGTGGATTATTGCACGCGGGGAATAACCGAATTTTGTTGATTGGAATAAAACACTTATTCAAACATATGTTTGAAAATGACCAGTGAATGGTCGAAACTAGTCACATAAACAAAATATAGTGGTATTAAAAATTAAAGTGGTTTAAACCTTCGGCAATTCGCAATATCAGTTCCCCGATAAATTCGAGATGGAAAGATTGTAAAAGTTAATAATTGTTGTTCTCGAGATTTAATGAATTTCAATTAAGCTTAAATTATGTTTATGCTCAATATGTAAATTCTTTTTATTTATTGTTTACTATTCTGATCTTTTTTTTTGTGTGTCCACTCTAAGATGGAAAGTTACTTTGGAGGTGCGCCGCTTCCAATTTTCTGGACGTGATTGAAACTGGTCGTGCAGTTTTTGCACGGCCGGCTTTGATTAACCCGGACTCTGATTAAAATGTTTGTTTTGCGTTCCGCCGACTTTAATCTGCGATTCAGCCCGGGCTTTGCGCAATTTACCCGACGACGGAAAAAAAAGAGATACACACGCCCAGACAGACTCATTCAATATTTGAAAGCGTTCGCCGTATCAGCACTTTTGTCGATTGCCGCAGTCTTTTCGTAATGAATTTCCCTTTTGTGTTTACCCTTCCGAATGGGATTACTAATTATCAAAATTGTATAACCTCCGGAGATTTATGTTTAAGTTTGTGGGAAGAACGCTATTTCCGGTATTTTAAATCATTCCATTGGCGTAAACATGTTTGCTTCCGTTGCAGATTTATACACGGAGAATATATTGTCTCAAATTAATTTTGTCATATTTTAATACTAGTTTGAGAGCCTCTTGCCAAACCACGTTCGGTTAATTGAAAAAAGGCACATTCGGAATGCAAGATGGAGATGTAAATAAATCCCAAAAACAAGTCTATTATTAGCAACAGCTACAGCTAATATTTTAATCTTGTACTTAAAAGTAATTGGATATATGATATTGGGTATATCAATCGGTTCTAAAAAAAAATAATTCGGAATGAAAGATGAAGATTTAAATAAATCCCAAAAACAAGTCTACTATTGGCAACAGCAACAGCTAATATTTTAATCTCGTAATTATAAATAATTTGAAATATGATATTGGGTAATAATAGGGTCTGATAACTCCGGGGATGGTCATAATTGTCGGTTGATCAAAGCGCTTTATACACAAATAGAGTGCAATTAGGGGAGATCTGGAGTGTCACCGTCGGGATTACCGAGGGATTATTTTATTGACCACCCGGGTTCTCTGCATCCATTAATTTCTCCATCTACTGAAGCTATTCAAATTAAATTTGTAGTCCCTTTACCGTTTTGTTACTTTTATCGTGAAATAATTTAAAATAAACAAACTACTTACAAAAAAATTATACTAAAAATAAATAACACGAACACACACCATCCAAGTTCATTGGATTAAGGCTATCCGATATAGTTTTTACCATTTCATAGCCGAATTTTTAAATAGAAACCTCCGAATTTTACGTTAAAATTATTTAAAAAATCTTCTTTAGGTCGTTACAGATCCATTTTCAAAAATTCACAACTCGCGAAATAATCGGTGGATTTTCAAATACTCTAGTTAGTTTGATAAAACGATGATTTACAAATCTAATTTAATTTTTGCAAAATTTCGTCGACACGTTTTATACATATATTTTTAAATTTTCACTCGAGTAGTACACAATTCGAAAACTAAAATTTTAAAAAATTCACAACTCGCTAAATAATTGGTGGATTTTCAAAAACTGCACTTAATTTGACAAAAAAATGATTTGCAAATGTATTTTAATTTTGCAGAATTTTATCAACATGTTTTACATTTTTTTTAAATTTTTTTGCTCGAGTATTACACAATTCGAAAACTAAAATTTTCAAAAATTCACAACTCCCGAAGTAATTGGTGAATTTTCAAAAACTGCACTTAATTTGATAAAACAATGATTTGCAAATGTATTTTAATTTTTGCAGAATTTTATCAACATGTTTTAGATATTTTTTTAATTTTTTTGCTCGAGTATTATTACACAATTCGAAAACTAAAATTTCAAAAAATTCACAACTCGCGAAGTAATTGGTGGATTTTTAAAAACTGTACTTAATTTGATAAAACAATGATTTGCAAATGTATGTTAATTTTTGCAGAATTTTATCAACATGTTTTACATTTTTTTTAAATTTTTTTGCTCGAGTATTACACAATTCGAAAACTAAAATTTTCAAAAATTCACAACTCGCGAAATAATCGGTGGATTTTTAAAAACTGCACTTCGTTTGATAAAACAATGATTTGCAAATGTATTTTAATTTTTGCAGAATTTTATCAACATTTTTTTTAAATTTTTTTACTCGAGTATTCAAAAATTAAAATTTAAAAAAAAATCACAACTCGCGAAGTAATTGGTGGATTTTCAAAAACTGCACTTAATTTGATAAAACAATGATTTGCAAATGTATTTTAATTTTTGCAGAATTTTATCAACATGTTTTATATATTTTTTTAATTTTTTTGCTCGAGTATTACACAATTCCAAAACTAAAATTTTCAAAAATTCACAACTCGCGAAATAATTAGAGGATTTTCAAAAACTGCACTTAATTTGATAAAACAATGATTTGTAAATGTATTTTAATTTTTACAGAATTTTATCAACATGTTTTACATTTTTTTTAAATTTTTTTGCTCGAGTATTACACAATTCGAAAACTAAAATTTCAAAAAAATTCACAACTCGCGAAGTAATTGGTGGGTTTTTAAAAACTGCACTTAATTTGATAAAACAATGATTTGCAAATCTAGTTTAATTTTTGTAGAATTTAGTCGACAGGTTTTATATTTTTTAATTTTTTTTTTCGAGTGTTGCACAATTAGAAATGTAAATTTTTTAAAAATTCACAATTCGCGAAATAATCTGTGGATTTTCAAATACGTTATTTAGTTTGATAAAACTATGATTTGCAAATCCAATTTAATTTTTATAAAATTTAATCGACGCGTTTTATATATTTTTTTATTTTTTCTCGAGTATTATACAATTCGAAAACAAAAATTTTCAAAAAAATTCACAACTCGCGAAGTAATTGGTGGATTTTCAAAAGCTGCACTTAATTTGATAAAACAATGATTTGCAAATGTATTTTAATTTTTGCAGAATTTTATCAACATGTTTTATATATTTTTTAAATTTTTTTGCTCGAGTATTACACAATTCAAAAACTAAAATTTCAAAAAAATTCACAACTCGCGAAGTAATTGGTGGATTTTTAAAAACTCCACATAATTTGATAAAACAATGATTTGCAAATCTAGTTTAATTTTTGTAGAATTTAGTCGACACGTTTTATATTTTTTAATTTTTTTTTTCGAGTATTGCACAATTGGAAATCTAAAATTTTTAAAAATTCACAACTCGCGAAATAATCTGTAGATTTTCGAATACTCCATTTAGTTTGATAAAACTATAATTTGCAAATCCAATTTAATTTTTATAGAATTTAATCGACGCGTTTTATATATTTTTTTATTTTTTGCTCGAGTATTACACAATTCGAAAACTAAAATTTTCAAAAATTCACAACTCGCGAAGTAATTAGTGGATTTGCAAAAACTGCACATAATTTGATAAAACAATGATTTGCAAATCTAGTTTAATTTTTGTAGAATTTAGTCGACACGTTTTATATTTTTTAATTTTTTTTTCGAGTATTGCACAATTGGAAATCTAAAATTTTCAAAAATTCACAACTCGCGAAATAATTGATGGATTTTCAAAAACTGCACATAATTTGATAAAACGGCTATTTGGGAATATATTTTAATTTTTGCACAACTTTGTCAACACGTTTTATATATTTTTTTAAATTTTTTGCTCGAGTTTTACAAAATTTGAAAATAAGAATTTTCAAAAACTCACAACTCGTGGGTTTTCAAAAACTGTACTTAATTTCAATGGCGGCTCGTGGCACATTTTGATGGTAGAGCCACTTTGAAGAAAGAAAGAACGATTTATTGTCCTAGACCAAAGTAACTGGCGAAAAATGTTTTAAGAATTTATTAAAAAATGTTACTGAGCTTGAAACTACAGGTAGTGCCATGGCTCCTTGGCTCTATATAACAAGCCGCCCCTGCCATAAATATTTCAACAGCCAACTACGATAAAAAAGTGAGTTAAAAAAAAATCTCTACAAATAAAGGTGCAAAATGGGAAATAAAATTAAATTTTTTTGGAATAATCTGCTGAAACCAATTGTGATAAGTTTAGCCTTAAGAATGGGCATCTTCGTATTTTAGTACTTTAAGAGGGTCCCAAAGACTTTATCTGATTATCCTAAATAAAGCTTTCGAGCTTTCTGGTTGTTTCTATCGTTTCATTATTATTATTATTATTATATTAGCCATTTTGCCTAGCTGGCTATATTTTTTCTATCGGTTTTTAGAAACACATTTCTTCATAATATACTACTTTTAAGCTCCTATCGCAATAAATTTTGAATTTGCGGGCCAATATTTGAAAAAAGTCAATTATAGATTATCAAAATTTGTTTTTCAGTGCAGCTATTTTTGTTAGTGCAAAGTTCGGATAATTTTCTTTATGCAATCTCAAAGACAGGTTATTTGAGATTAATCTGTCAAAATTTGAAGCTCCTATCGTAATAAATTTCGAATTTGAGGGCCAATATTTGGAAAAAGTCAATTATAGATTATCAAAATTTGTTTTCTGGTGCAGCCATTTTTGTTAGTGAAAAGTTCGGATAATTTTCTTTATGCAATCTCAAAGACACATTATTTGAGATTAATCTGTCAAAATTTGAAGCTCCTATCGCAATAAATTTCGAATTTGAGGGCCAATATTTGGAAAAAGGCAATTATAGATCATCAAAATTTGTTCTCTGGTGCAGCCATTTTTGTTAGTGCAAAGTTCGGATCATTTTCTTTAGACAATCTCAAAGACACATTATTTGAGATTAATCTGTTAAAATTTTAAGCTCTTATCGCAATAAATTTCGAATTCGTGGGACAATATTTGGAGAGTCCAAAAGAAAAAATAAAAAAAAAAACACAATACAGTGGACATCCCTGGACCCGAACGGCCACTTCTTCGTTCCGCCCGGATGGGATTCGAACCTACGACCACGAGGCCCGTGAACAGGAGCTCTACTCACTAGGCCACCGCGGCCCCTATATAAGAGATAGCAGTAATATTTTTATGGCGAACGTTTTATTTATTATATTACCTCGAACATAATTTATACGGTAATATTTTAACTCGTCAATAACTTTTCGTTGATTTTATTGCCGTGGATCTAAAATAAGTTCAGTACGTCTATCCTGAGAGAAATTCGCCGTTTCAATTATTCAATCCTTGCTTCCTTCAGCAATAAAATATATACGAGTGGTCACAGAGGGTTTCATGCGGAGGACAATTCCGCCCTTATACGTGGAAATAGTCAATTCTGCAGGGGCGATTGTCCCCTAAGTTATTTCCCACATATTTTATATAAAAGTGAAATAACTAAATATTCGATACAAGAAAATTGTTCCACTGAATCGTTCTCCATAGGAAGATCACGCTTGTTGTGAGATAAAGAGAGTTAATAATAATATATATTTCTTTCTTCAGGATATACATGATATAAAAAAAATGATACAATGTATATGACAAAGAAAATTGTCACGAGAAAGAAAGAAATTATATACGTAGTAACATAGTAACTTAAAAATAAGAAAAATACGAATTTTCGATTTTTAACATTTATTTAAAGAACGTGTAATTCTAAACGAAGTTTCAAAAGAATTAATTGTGGGGTTTCATTTGAACGATTTTTTTAAGCGAAGAATCGGCTGTTTTTGTAAAAACAATAATTTTCAAGGCAAATATTACAAAAACTGAAATGAAGTAACTTCTGGTTTTTACATTTATTTAAAGAAGATGTAAGCCTAAACAAATTTACACAGTTTTAGGATAATCCATTAAGAGGTTTTACCCAAGCGTTTTTTTTTAAGTGGTCATCACTTTTTTCAGTGCCAAAATTAATTTTAACCCAAATATCTCAAAAACTTGAAATGACATATTTCTGGTTTTCAACATTTATTTAAAGAACGTGTAATTCTGAACAAAGTTATAAAGTTTCAGGATAATCCATCGAGGGGTTTCACTTGAGCAATTTTTTTAAGCAAGGCATCACTTTTTTCAGTACAAAAATTAACTTTCAAAGAAAATATCACAGAAACTGAAATGACGCAACTTCCGATTTTTACATTTATTTAAAGACTATGTAATCCTGAACAGACTTATAAAGTTTCAGGATAATCCATCGAGGGGTTTCACTTGAGCAATTTTTTTAAGCAAGGCATCACTTTTTTCAGTACAAAAATTAACTTTCAAAGAAAATATCACAGAAACTGAAATGACGCAACTTCCGATTTTTACATTTATTTAAAGACTATGTAATCCTGAACAAACTTTTAAAGTTTCAGGATAATCCGTCAAGGGGTTTCACCTGAGCAATTTTTTTAAGCAAGGCATCACTTTTTTCAGTACAAAAATTAATTTTCAAAGATAATATCACAAAAACAAAAAAGACGCAACTTCGGGTTTTTATATTTATTTAAAGACTATGTAATCCTGAACAGACTTATAAAGTTTCAGGATAATCCATCGAGGGGTTTCACTTGAGCAATTTTTTTAAGCAAGGCATCACTTTTTTTAGTAAAAAAATAACTTTCAAAGAAAATATCACAAAAACTGAAATGACGCAACTTCCGGTTTTTACATTTATTTAGAGACTATGTAATCCTGAACAAACTTATAAAGTTTCAGGATAATCCATCGAGGGGTTTCAATTTTTTTAAGCGAGGCATAGCCTTTATCAGTACAAAAATCAAGTTTCAAGGAAAATATCACAAAAACTGGTATGACGTAACTTCCGGTTTCTACATTTATTTAAAGAATATATAATTATGAACAAATATACAAAGTTTCAGGATAATCCAATAAGAGGTTTTACCCGAGCGATTTTTTTTAAAGTAGGCATCGTCTTTTTCAGTGCCAAAATTAATTTTTACCCAAATATTTCAAAAACTTGAAATGACGTATTTCTGGTTTTTAACATTTATTTAAAGAACGTGTAATTCTGAACGAAGTTATAAAGTTTCAAGAGAATTCAACAAAGGGTTTCACTTGAGCGATTTTTTAAGCGAGGCATCGCCTTTTTCAGTACAAAAATCGATTTTTAAAGAAAATATCACAAAGACTGAGCGAAGACCTAACTTCCGGTTTTAACATTTATTTAAAGAATATGTAATCCTAAACAAATTTACGAAGTTTCAGGATAATCCAATAAGAAGTTTTACCCGAGCGATTTTTTTAAAGTAGGCATCGTCTTTTTCAGTGCCCAAAATAACTTTTAAGCCAAATATCTCAAAAAATTGAAATGACGTATTTCCGGTTTTTTACATTTATTTAAAGAACGTGTAATTATGAACAAAATTATAAAGTTTCAAGAGAATCCATCGAGAGGTTACACTTGAGCGATTTTTTTAAAGCGAGGTATCGCCTTTTTCGGTACAAAAATCGAGTTTCAAAGAAAATATCACAAAAACTGAAATGACGAAACTTCCGGTTTCTACATTTATTTAAAGAAGATGTATTACTGAACAAATTTACAAAGTTTCAGGATAATCCATTCAGAGGATTTACCTGAGCGATTTTTTTTTAATGTAGGCATCGTCTTTTTCAATGCCAAAATTAACTTTTAAGCCAAATATCTCAAAAAAATTAAATGACGTATTACCGGTATTTAACATTTAATTAAAGAACGTGTAATTTTGAACACATTTGTACAGTTTCAAGACAATCCATCACGGGGTTTTTCATCAGCGATTTTTTTAAGCGAGGCATAGTCTTTTTCAGTACCAAAATCAACTTTAAAAAAAAATATCGCAAACACTGAAATGACGTAACTTCGTAAAAACTTACATATATTTAAAGATTATGTAATCCTGAATAAATTTACAAAGTTTCAGGATAATCCATTAAGAGGTTTTACCTGAGCGATTTTTTTTAAATAGGCATCGTCTTTTTTAGCGCCAAAATTAACTTTTAGCCAAATATCTCAAAAAATTAAAATAAAGTATTTCCGGGTTTTAACATTTCTTTAAAGAACGTGTAATTTTGAACAAATTTATAAAGTTTCAAGATAATCCATCGAGGGGTTTCACTTGAGCAATTTTTTTAAGCGAGGCATCACTTTTTCAGTACAAAAATCAACTTTCAAAGAAAATATCACAAAAACTGAAATGACGCAACTTCCGGTTTTTACATTTATTTAAAGACTATGTAATCCTGAACAAACTTACAAAGTTTCAGGACAATCCATTAACAGGTTTTACCTGAGCGATTTTTTTTTGTAGGCATCGTCTTTTTCATTCCCAAAATTAACTTTTAGGCCAAATATCTCAAAAAATTTGAATGACGTATTTCTGGTTTTAATTCTTAATTAAAGAACGTGTAATTCTTAAAGTATTTGTAAAGTTTCAAGACAATCCATCAGGGGGTTTTACTTAAGCGATTATTTTAATCGAGGCATCGCCTTTTTCAGTACAAAAATCAAATTTGAAAGAAAATATCACAGAAACTGAAATGATGTAATTTCCGGTTTTTACATTTTTTTAAAGAATATGTAATCCTGAAAAAATTAACAAAGTTTCAGGACAATCCATTAAGAGGCTTTACCTGAGCGATTTTTTAAAGTAGGGATCGTCTTTTTCAGTCCCAAAATCAAATTTTAAGCCAAATATCTCAAAAACTTGAAATGACTTATTTCCGTTTTTTTAACATTTATTTAAAGAACGTATAATTCTGAATGAATTTGTAAAGTTTCAAGAGAATCCATGAAGGGATTTCACTTGAGCGATTTTTTTAAGCGAGGCATCACTTTTTTCAGTAAAAATTTTTTTTTAAGCGAGGCGTCGTTTTTTTCAGTACAACAATCAACTTTCAAAGAAAATATCACAAAAACTGAAATGACGTAAGTTCCGGTTTTCACATTTATTTAAAGAATATATAATCTTGAACAAATTTACAAAGTTTCAGGATAATCTATTAAGAGGTTTTACCTGAGAAATTTTTTTAAAGATTCGTCGTTTTCAATGAAAAAAAATAATTTATAAACCAAATATCTCAAAAAATTGAAACGACGTATTTCCGGTTTTTAACATTGTTTCAAAGAACGTGTAATTCTGAACAAATTTACAAAGTTTCAGGATAATCCATATCGTGGTTTTACCTGAGCCTTTTTGACTTGACTTAACTTTTTTCAGGATTATTTTCAGGATTATTTTCAGGGCTTATTTTATGTGCCTTTTTTAGAACTTTTTCCAGGAGTATACAAAATTAAGTGATTTTACAACGGTCAACCTTATTTGCTATACGATACTCATAGTCACAGACACACAGTAAATACGCACAGTTTTAAAGTTTTAAAATTGACTTATAAAGTTGGAAGGAATATTGTCCACACTTACGATGTACGAAATTATATTATACCATTGCAATTGGAGTGCGTCTTTATTTGCTTGCGTATCAAGTTAGCTTCCGAGAGACTGTAATTTCGGTAAAGTAAATATTTGAGTTAAGCACACATAATCTTGACATTTGCATTTCGAAAACTTCAAGCGGATTACACGTCATGTACAAATCATTTTAACAACTTTTTGCGTCTACGATTTCATTAATCGAAACGTCAATTATTTATTTATTTATTTATTGATTAAGGGAACACTCCTTTTATACATTAAATACATATATACAAAAAAAATCAACTAAATAACTAAATCTAGATAATTGTTTATTTTATAACAAATATGACCATAATTTTTATTTTATTACAAGCTGTGTACTATATTTATTCCTATTGTTAGCTGTTACAAGAGTCGGAGAATTAATTACTACTTCGCAATTAAGCAAATAAAATAATGAGTTTGCTACAATTGTTTCGCCACACTGTGGCTTCTTCAGGCGAAGAAATGGTGGAAATGTTGCGAACTCAGACAATAAATATTTGAAAGTATTATTTACTAATATCAAAGTGAACATGGACAACAAATAAAATGAGCTTGTTTGTGAAACTATGTGTTTTGGTGGATGCGCCGGGAACTGAATTTATAATGTTGCGAATAAGGAGGCATTCGTTTGCTAAAATTTTACGTTTATTTTCTGGTCGGATATAAATTTTAGTCACCAAGAGCCATGTGTTTAAGATCTGAAAAAATTATAGATTTGAACACACATAGCAGGTTGGAAGGTGGAAACTAGTTCGTACACTTAAAACGTTTGCTTGGAGAACAATTTTCTTTAACTTATTATTACCCCATTTCGCATCAACCCTTCTTCCTGTGGATCGCACGGAAACGCGGATAAAGCTCTCCCCCCCCCACTATTCCCGATATAAAACGAATCGCTAATGAAAGGGCCATTTAATAATTCCGATTTGCGTCGTCGCGGGTGTAATTAGGAATTGATGTAGGGCCTTTGTTCGGCCACACGAGCGCGACTTGACCCTCACACCCCCCGATACCCAATACCCGCCGAATCGGGCCCGAAGGTACGAGAGTGGGACGAGGGAAGGACTGGCGCTTGCGTTTCGGGGTGGTATCGACCATTTTACTGCGGCTAACATTGCAGGACGGTCACACGTGCCGAAACCGTCGCGAGGGCGCGTACTCAAGGGTTTTCGCGTCCGAAGTATTTTCGAAACCACCAACGGGAATGTAAACCGAATGATTTGATCTGCTAACGCGCCAAGGTAAGCTATATTTATGCTAATAAACGTGAACGTCGCAGTGTAAACAGGGAGCGGGTAATTGTCCCTTACTTCACCCTTCGATGCGTGTCGGGAATAACAATTTTGAAATGAAAACCGTGTAAACATTTAAAACATTCCACCCTCGAAAACTTCAATATACCCAAACCAGGAGTTGGGGGTTTCACTGACAAATCAACTTGTTTTTTGTTTATTTATTAAATCAATCCCTTCCTACCTTGATAATTGTACACATTAACCTATTTTTGAAATTGGTAAATTGTGTTACTCGGTCAATATAAATGACATACATTTTCGTGTTGTGCAAATAATTATAAACTTTAGGAGTATGCATCAAGGTAAATACCAATCTTTTATAATATGCGCATAAATGATTTTATTTTTAACGGTTGAAAATCGCTATTTTTGACAGTTGAAAATTACTGTTTTTATGATTGGAAATCACCATTTTTTGACACTTGAAATTTTAACAGATGAAGGTTGCTATTTTTCCACAGTTAAAAATCACTATTTTTGATAGTTCAAAATCACCATTTATTTCCAGTTGAAAATCGCTATTTTTGACGGTTGAAAACGACGATTTTGGATAGTTGAAAATTACCATTTTTGACGGTTCAAAATTAAAATCGACGAGACAACGATGAAATAGAGACGTTCAGCTGTCGAAAACAGTGATTTTCAATTGTCAAATATAGTAATTTGGAACCGTCAAATACAGTAATTTTGAACTTCTTGAAATAGAGATGTTTAACTGTCAAAAATAGTGATGTTCAACTGTCAAATATAGTAATTTGCAACCGTTAAATATAGCAAATAATTACTTCCTGAAATACAGAAGTTCAACTCTAGAAAATAGTGATTTTTAACTGTCAAATAGAGTAATTTGGAACCGTCAAATATAGTCACTTTTTTAACTTCCTGAAATAGTGATGTTCACATGTCGAAAATAGTGATTTTCAGAGGTAAAAAATAGTGATTCCGATAGTTAAAAATAGTGCTTTTTGGCTGTCAAAAATAGTAACTTTGAACTATAAAACACATTGGTTTTCAACTGACAAAAATCACTGTATTTGACAGTTAAAAATAACAATTTTTCGCAGTATAAAATGAGTTGAAAATCTTAGATGGCGAAAACCCCAATCTTTTAGTGTTGAAAATCACTATTTTTAACGGTTGAAAATCGCTATTTTTGACAGTTAAAAATCACTATTTTGGATAGTTCAAAATTACTATGTTTGACGATTATAACTCACCATTTTTGGCAGTTGAAAATTACTATTTTTATGGTTGCAATTCACCATTTTTTAACACTTGAAATTCACTGTTTTAACCGTTAAAAATCACTATTTTAGCAGTTGAAAGTTACAATTTTTAAGGTTGATTACGCTAACTTAGACAGTTGAAAAAAAAAAAACTATTGTAGAGAGTTGAAAATTACCATTTGTGACTGTTGAAAATCGCTCTTTTAACAGGTAAAGATTGCTATTTTTCCTTAGTTGAAAATCACTATTTTTGATAGTTCAAAATCACCATTTATTTGCAGTTGAAAATTCCTATTTTTGACAGTTAATAATGACTATTTTTCACAATATAAAATGAGTCGAAAATCTCCATTTTAGATGGTGAAAATCACAATTTTCGAGTCTTAAAAGTCACTATTTTTAACGGTTAAATCGCTATTTATGATAGTTGAAAATCACTATTTTTGATATTTAAAAATTATTTCTTTTGACGGTTCAAAATCACCATTTTTGTCAGTTGAAAATGAGAATTTTTATGGTTGGAAATCACCATTTTTGACACTTGAAACTTACTATTTTAACCGTTGAAAATCACTATTTTAACAGTTAAAAGTCACAATTTTTAAGGTTGATACCGCTAATTTAGACAGTTGAAAGAAACTATTTTAGACAATTGAAAATTACCATTTGTGACTGTTGAAGATCACTATTTTAACAGATGAAGGTTGCCATTTTTCCACAGTTGAAAATCACTATCTTTGATAGTTCAAAATCACCATTTATTTCCAGTTGAAAATTGCTATTTTTGACAGTTGAAAATGACGATTTTAGATAGTTAAAAATTACTATTTTGACGGTTCAAAATCACCATTTGTTGGCAGTCAAAAATTACTACTTTTATGGTTGGAAATCATAATTTTTTGACACTTTAAATTCACTATTTTAACAGTTGAAAATCACGATTTTAGCAGTTGAAAATCACTATTTTATTCTTGACACATTAAAAGTTATTTGCAGAAAACTCGTTTTAACAACTATTAAAATGGCTAATTAATTTCTCACTTAACCCGTGGTGAAACATTATTATATAATTTTGATTAACTTGGTTTTGTTTCACTATTTTTATTTGTCTCTATCTCCTTGAGAATGACCAAAGGTGGAAACTAGTCGGAGACACAAATAAAAATAGTGTAACAAAACCAAGTGTTTTAATTAATCGAAATAATTAAAATGGCCATTTTAATGAATAAAAACCGAAGGTGCATGTAAAAAACAATTTGTTGACATAACATATTTTGTAATTACAATTATTATTGTTATTTATTATTATATTTCTGAATATTCATTAAAATAGCCATGTGTTGCCCGGCGCATTCACCATAATGGGTCCTGCATTTCAACTCCCGTCTTCTATTACTCAGTTATTAATTAAGTTGGGATTTTGATATTCTGCAGACTTTATTAGCAGCCTAGGATGCATTTCTCGAAAATATATTTGATTATACAGGATGTCCCAAAAAAGTGTGACGTCATGATGATATATTTTTTAAGATCACATTATATATATATTGTTATTTATTTGGGTGCCTTTTAGAGTTATCTACATACCCGTAAAATTTTATTAAAATCGGTTTAGTGATGACGGCAAAAATAAATAAAAACTAAGAAAAATCATGGGGCCGCGGTGGTCTAGTGGGTAGAGGTCCGGCCTCTGGACCCCGTTGGTGCGGGTTCGAGTCCCGTCCGGACGGTCACTTTTTCAACACGAAAAATGGCCGTACGGGTCCCTGGGTGTCTAGTGTTTGTCCCCATTTCATTTAAATATGAATATTATTAATATAAATTGGTTGTGGCTGAATGCCCTAGCTGGCTAAGCCAAGTCCCCATCATCCTCGATTCCCTAACCCGAACTCCTGTCAATCATCTTTCCTTTAAAAAAAAAAAAAAAAAAAAAAAAATCATTGTAGCTGGAATTCGTAAAAATTTAAATCGTTGCGTAATTGTTTTACAAATGTAACTAGATATTTTTGCATCTATTCGCTAGCCAAAATAGTTTATTGTTTCTAAAAAACTTATGAATTTTCAAAATTATCTCTGCAATAAATGTTTATTAATCCAATATTACACATCACTCCTTTAATCCATTATTATTTGGCTCAACTATTTAGAATTTAAAGAGATTCTAAAAGCAAAAGACAATTAAAAAGACGTCTTGTTTTTCACACCCCCTCCCCCGTAGCCAAATTCGAGTTAATCCGTTCATCCACATGCCTCGGCAATTTGATTTATCGCCGCTTTATAATTCGTCCCCTGTTTTGTTTCAGGGGTAGGTAGCAGGGTATGTTCCTGTTCCATCCATAAAACTTTTTTTTAACGATGACGAGGGTGGTTGGCGCGCCCGAAATAATCTCCGTGTCGTATTGTTTTTGGGCGGCAAAAAATCGCGCCAAGGAGGAGCGAAGAAGGCACGGGGGGATGATCGATAATAAATTGTTTTCGACATATTTTAAAGTGGGTTACCCTCGGGGATAATTTATTTAACGTCGCCCCGATTATATTCGGGCCGTAAATAAGGGATGCACGCGCGTCCCCCATAATTCCCCCTCCCCCGCCCCGACCTAATCAGCGACTCACCAATTGCGTTTCAATATTTCACGTGTGTATGTAGAACGATGGTTAATGACTCGGAAAATTACCCGCCGCCACGCACATGGAAAGAAAATTGCGCCGGGCGGAAAATTCCGGTGACTCGGCTTAAAGTTAAATTACTTTACTTTTATTAAGTTGTAATTTCCCAGTTGGAGCATAGTTCAACATTTATCTCTACCGGGTTTAATATGATGTTTAATATGATCATATCGGTGAAGAGAGGGAAATAATCTTAAAAATGCAAATATTTTTTTTTGTCGGGAAAATATGTAAAAAATGTTGGGTTTCAGAAAAATTTGAAAAAATTCATGACGATTCTTAATGACGAAAAAAAACGTGTAGAGTAATTATTTTCCCGAAAAAAATTTTTTTATACCATTTTCCACCATCTAAAAATTAACATGTGGCCTTATGGAACGCGAATACCGAGACCCTGCGGATTGACGCTAACGGACACTGCCTCGTTCAAATGAACGAATTTCGGTTTGTGTTTACGATAGATAGTTGGGAATGAAAGTAATCGATTCTAGAAGAATGTAGCTACAAAATTGTGTAATATCATCCATATCTGTTGTATGATACCGCGTAAAAAAATTCTTAAAATTAACTAAAATTTCTGGCCAACTTTAGAGTACGCAGTTTGAGAGTGGGCAGCAAGAAAACTACAAGTACAATTAGGTTGAAAATTTAAACACGTATTTGACGTTCTTTTTTGAACATTTTGATGTATATTACAAGTCATTTGGCCATTACATGATTTTCGCCGATTTTTCCTTACCAATGTCAGGAAAATTTGGTAAAAATTTTGGGTCCCAGAAAAATTTGAAAAAAATCATGATAGTTCTTAATGACGAGAAAAAACGTTTAGAGTAATTATTTTTCCGAAAAAAATTTTTTTACACCATTTTCCACCAATTGAAAATTAACATGTGGCCTTATGGAAAGCGAAAACCGAGACCCTGCAGACTGACGCTAACGGACACTGCCTCGTTCAAACAAACGTATTTCGGTTTGTGATTATGATAGATAGTTAAGAATAAAAGTAATCGATTCTAGAAGAATGTAGCTACAAAACTATGTAATACCATCCATATCTGTTGTATGACATTGCGCCAAAAAATTCTCAAAATTGACTGAAATTTCTGGCCAACTTTAGAGTACGCAGTTTGAGAGCGGGCAGCAAGAAAACTACAAGTGCAATTAGGCTGAAAATTTAAACACGTATTTGACGTTCTTTTTTGAACATTTTGATGTACATTACAAGTCATTTGGTCATTTAATGATTTTCGACGATTTTTCCTTACCTTTAGTCAGGAAAATTTGTTAAAAATTTTGGGTTTCAGAAAAATTTGAAAAAAATCATGACGGTTCTTAATGGCGAGGAAAAACGTTTAGAGTAATTATTTTTCCGAAAAAAAAATTATTACACTATTTTTTACCAATTGAAAATTAACATGTGGCCTTATGGAACGCGAATACCGACACCCTGCAGATTGACGCTAACGGACACTGCCTCGTTCAAACAAACATATTTCGGTTTGTGATTATGATAGACAGTTGGGAATAAAAGTAATAGATTCTAGAAGAATGTAGCTACAAAATTATGTAATATCATCTATATCTGTTGTATGACACCGCGTCAAAAAATTCTCAAAATTGACGAAAATTTCTGGCCAACTTTAGAGTACGCAGTTTTAGAGCGGGCAGCAAGAAAACTACAAGTACAATTGGGCTGAAAATTTAAACACGTATTTGACGTTCTTTTTTGAACATTTTGATGTATATTACAAGTCATTTGGTCATTTCATGATTTTCGCCGATTTTTCCATATCTTTAGTCAGGAAAATTTGTTAAAAATTTTGGGTTTCAGAAAAATTTGAAAAAATTCATAACGGTTCGTAATGACGAGAAAAAACGTGTAGAGTAATTATTTTTCAGAAAAAAAATTTTTTATACCATTTTCCACCAACCGAAAATTAACATGTGGCCTTATGGAACGCGAATACAGAGACCCTGCAGATTGACGATAAAGGACACTGGCGGATTCAAACAAACGAATTTCGGTTTGTGATTATGATAGATAGTTGGAAATAAAAGTAGTCGATTTTAGAAGAATGTAGCTATAAAATTATGTAATATCATCTATATCTGTTGTATGACACCGCGCCAAAAAATTCTCAAAATTGACTAAAATTTCTGGCCAACTTTAGATTACGCAGTTTGAGAGCGGGCAGCAAGAAAACTACAAGTGCAATTAGGCTGAAAATTTAAACACGTATTTGACGTTATTTTTTGAACATTTTGATGTATATTACAAGTCATTTGGTCATTTCATGATTTTCGACGATTTTTCCTTACCTTTAGTCAGGAAAATTTGTTAAAAATTTTGGGTTTCAGAAAAATTTGAAAAAAATCATGACGGTTCTTAATGACGAGGAAAAACGTTTAGAGTAATTATTTTTCCGAAAAAAAAATTATTACACTATTTTTTACCAATTGAAAATTAACATGTGGCCTTATGGAACGCGAATACCGACACCCTGCAGATTGACGCTAACGGACACTGCCTCGTTCAAACAAACATATTTCGGTTTGTGATTATGATAGATAGTTGGGAATAAAAGTAATAGATTCTAGAAGAATGTAGCTACAAAATTGTGTAATATCATCCATATCTGTTGTATGACACCGCGTCAAAAAATTCTCAAAATTGACGAAAATTTCTGGCCAACTTTAGAGTACGCAGTTTTAGAGCGGGCAGCAAGAAAACTACAAGTACAATTGGGCTGAAAATTTAAACACGTATTTGACGTTCTTTTTTGAACATTTTGATGTATATTACAAGTCATTTGGTCATTTCATGATTTTCGCCGATTTTTCCATATCTTTAGTCAGGAAAATTTGTTAAAAATTTTGGGTTTCAGAAAAATTTGAAAAAATTCATAACGGTTCGTAATGACGAGAAAAAACGTGTAGAGTAATTATTTTTCAGAAAAAAATTTTTTTATACCATTTTCCACCAACCGAAAATTAACATGTGGCCTTATGGAACGCGAATACAGAGACCCTGCAGATTGACGATAAAGGACACTGGCGCATTCAAACAAACGAATTTCGGTTTGTGATTATGATAGATAGTGGGAAATAAAAGTAGTCGATTCTAGAAGAATGTAGCTATAAAATTATGTAATATCATCTATATCTGCTGTATGACACCGCGCCAAAAAATTCTCAAAATTTCTGGCCAACTTTAGATTACGCAGTTTGAGAGCGGGCAGCAAGAAAACTACAAGCACAATTGGGCTGAAAATTTAAACACGTATTCCACGTTCTTTTGTGAACATTTTGATATATATTACAAGTAATTTGGTTATTTCATGATTTTCGCCGATTTTTCCATACCATTAGTCAGAAAAATTTGTTAAAAATTTTGGGTCTTAGAAAAATTTGAAAAAATTTATGACGGTTTTTAATGACGAGAAAAAACGTGTAGAGTAATTATTTTCCCGAAAAAAAAATTCTTACACTATTTTCCACTAATTGAAAATTAACATGTGGCCTTATGGAACGCGAATACCGAGACCCTGCAGATTGACGATAACGGATAGTGCCTGGTTCAAACAAACATATTTCGGTTTGTGATTATGATAGATAGTTGGGATAAAAAGTAATCGATTCTAGAAGAATGTAGCTACAAAATTGTATATTATCATCCATATCTGTTGTATGACACCGCGCCAAAAAAATCTCAAAATTGACTGAAATTTCTGGCCAACTTTAGAGTACGTAGTTTGAGAGCGGGCAGCAAGAAAACTACAAGTACAATTGGGCTGAAAATTTAAACACGTATTTGACGTTCTTTTTTGAACATTTTGATGTACATTACAAGTCATTTGGTCATTTCATGATTTTCGCCGATTTTTCCATACCTTTGGTCAGGAAAATTTGTTAAAAATTTTGGGTCTCAGAAAAATTTGAAAAAATTCATGATGGTTATTAATGAAGAGAAAAAATGTTTGGAGTAATTATTTTCCCGAAAAAAAAATTTTTTATGCTATTTTTCACCAATTGAAAATTAACATGTGGCCTTATGGAAAGCGAATACTGAGACCCTGCAGATTGACGTTAACGGACACTGCCTCGTTCAAACAAACAAATTTCGGTTTATGATTATGATAGATAGTTGGGAATAAAAGTAATCGATTCTAGAAGAATGTAGCTACAAAATTGTATATTATCATCCATATCTGTTATATGACACCGCGCCAAAAAAATCTCAAAATTGACTGAAATTTCTGGCCAACTTTAGAGTACGCAGTTTGAGAGCGGGCAGCAAGAAAACTACAAGTACAATTGGGCTGAAAATTTAAACACGTATTCCACGTTTTCTTGTGAACATTTTAATGTATATTACAAGTCATTTGGTCGTTTCATGATTTTCGCCGATTTTTCCTTACCTATAGCCAGGAAAATTTGTTAAAAAAAATTCATCACACTTATTAATGACGAGAAAAAACGTTTAGAGTAATAAGTTTCCCCAAAAGAAAATTTTTATACTATTTTCCACCAATTGAAAATTAACATGTGGCCTTATGGAACGCGAATACCGAGACCCTGCAGATTGACGCTAACGGACACTGCCTCGTTTAAACAAACGAATTTCGGTTTGTGATTATGATAAATAGTTGGGAATGAAAGTAATCGATTCTAGAAGAATGTAGCTGCAAAATTATATACTATCATCCATATCTGTCGTATGACACCGCGCCAAAAAATTCTCAAAATTGACTGAAATTTCTGGCCAACTTTCGAGTACGCAGTTTGAGAGCGGGCAGCAAGAAAACAACAAGTGCAATTAGGCTGAAAATTGAAACACGTATTCCACGTTCTTTTGTAAACATTTTGATGTGTATTACAAGTCATTTGGTCATTTCATGATTTTCGCCGATTTTTCCATACAAAAATTTTGGGTCTCAGAAAAATTTGAAAAAATTCATGACGCTTCCTAATGACGAGAAAAAGCGCTTAGAGTATTTTTTTTTTGTTATATTATATATTTTCTCTTGAATTTTTCAGGTGAAACCATGAGTGCAATCGAGACGTATGGATTCTCAAGCACCCATTGGGCCCTGGGGGGACTGGTGCTGGTGGCGCTGGCCGCCTCCGAATATTCGGGGGCAGGCACCCTCGTGGCCCTGCCGATTTCAGCCGTGGGAATTTCATTTGCAGGTAAGGAAGTCCGTCTTTATACCACCCCTAATGAACGCCGACTCCGGAGGCAGGCCGCACAAATATTATTACCCCCCTTTTACAAATGGTCCTCGTCTGTCTGTCCGCAGGACAGATGCGTCTCTTTCAGCGCGCGAAAACGCTTAATAAGTGCCGTTTTGTTTTATTTGATCGCTTCCCTAAATGTTTTCGCCGAAACGATAATGATATTACAGCTGAATTAATTTCGTTTATTAGTTCTATTCCGCTCAGTGTTTTCCTTTCTCTCCCAGAAAATGTAAGGTATTTTAACATCATAAAAATCTATCTGCAAGCATCTAAACTTATTTCCAAAGCGATCAAAACACGTATTTATAGACATATCGATTGATGAAGTCTATTCCGAAGGAAACATTTTTAGCAATCGATTTCACGCTACATGAATTACATGTAGTGAAAATAATACGTGGCTTTCAGATACATATTACACGCAACACATACACGAGTTCTTTGACCCAGATAGAAGAAACCTTCCCGTTTCCCATGAAAGCGTACAATTGCAGCGAATCGATAGATTACAAAAGTGCGGCAATGTTGGCATTGGCACTAAGTGTTTCTTGCTTCTGTATAATGGCCGGAGTGGAAGCAGAAAGCTTTCAAGCCGACTGCCACTACAAAGGGATTCACTTTCATATATGCAGAATGCACGCGCCGTTTTGCAGCCCGGTTAAATTGAAGCAATTATTATTTCTTTTTCGCTTGCGAGGGGATTAAATTGAAATACGTGAAAGCATTTCAACGTTCTCAAAGGGATAATTCAAGTTTTGCTTGGTAACTGTTATGTGTGTAAATACAAATCCGCTACGGGAATTTAATAAAAAATACACGTAGAAAAATCCATAAAAAATTCAAGTTAAAAAACCAGTTCGTGTGGTTTTCTGTGGGGGGATTTTGTAAATTTTGGAAAATGATGGAAATCAAATAATTTTTTTTATGAAGCTCATTCCATCTTAGTGGATACGTTAACAAGCACAACTTCTAGCTATTGGGCTGAAAAAACTTCTCACCAGTTTCATGAAAAACCACGTCATGATCCTTTGGTGCAGGAAATCAATTATTAGCATTTCTACAACAATAGCAATAAGTCATTGATTCAATTAAAATTAGAGATTTTGAATTTTTCACGAAAACATAAAAAAAATACACATCCCTTGAAAATTTTCATAAAAATGCAACTTTTTAAATAATCATCGATGAAGTATACCTTCTTTTTCATCAGAAGAACGAGAGAAATTGATTGCCGTTAAAAAATTTCAGCTATCTTCAATAGTAAAAAAATTAGTCAGTCACCATGAGCATTTTAGAAAATTTAAAAAAATAATTGATTTTTCAGACTTTGGTCGGCCGTAGCGGCTAAACGAAAACCAAATTGAACGCGGTTTGCAAATCTGTGCTCCTCGTGTGCCAATTAGTCGGATTCAATTGAAATTGGCGATTTTTAATTTTTAACGAAAACACACCCAAGGGTACCCCCTTCTAACTTTTTCTCAAAAATTGGCTTTGAAATAATTTCCTGAAGAAACCACTTGTACGATTCGGGGTTTCTACACATCACTGGAAAGATCCCTTCAAGACGCCTCGGAAAATGTACTTTCGCAAGAACAAATGTCAAATTGAAGCCCGTGACGCGTCAGCAAAGAAAACTCGAAAATGGAAAAAATCGAAAAAAACAACTTTTTTAGTAATCATCGTAGACTATTGAACTATACCTTTTTTTCATCAGAAAGACGAGAGAAATTGATTGCCGTTAAAAAATTTCAGCTATCTTCAATAGCAAAAAAATTAGTCAGTCGGTCACATTTTTGAAAATTTTAGAAAATAATTGATTTTTCAGACTTTGCTCGGCCGTAGCGGCTAAACGAAAACTCCAAATTGAACGCGGTTTGCAAATCTGAGCTCCTCGTTCGTCAATTAGTCGGATTAGAGATTTTTAATTTTTGATGAAAACACGAAAAAAGAAATGACTAACCCCCTTGGAAATTTTGTTAAAAAATGCTACTTTCTTAAAAATCATCGTAGACTATGAATTATAACTTTTTTTCATCAGAAAGACGAGAGAAATTGATTGCCGTTAAAAAATTTCAGCTATCTTCAATAGCAAAAAAATTAGTCAGTCACCATGAACATTTTTGAAAATTTAAGAAAATAATTGATTTTTCAGACTTTGATCGGCCGTAGCGGCTAAACGAAAACTCTAAATTGAACGCGGTTTGCAAATTTGAGCTCCTCGTACATCAATTAGTCGGATTAGAGATTTTTAATTTTTGATGAAATCATGAAAAAAGACATGACTAACCCCCTTGGAAATTTTGTTAAAAAATGCAACTTTCTTAAAAATCATCGTAGACTATGAATTCTATCTTTTTTTTCATCAGAAAGACGAGAGAAATTGATTGCCGTTAAAAAATTTCAGCTATCTTCAATAGCAAAAAACTTAGTCAGTCACCATGAACATTTTTGAAAATTTAAGAAAATAATTGATTTTTCAGACTTTGATCGGCCGTAGCGGCTAAACGAAAACTCCAAATTGAACGCGGTTTTCAAATCTGTGCTTCTCGTGTGTAAATTAGTCGGATTCAAGTAAAATTGGCGATTTAAATTTTTTGACGAAAACCTGAAAAACTACCCAAGGGTCCCCCCTTCTTACTTTTGCTCAAAAATTGGCTTTGAAATAATTTCCTGAAGAAACCACCGATTCGATTCGGGGTTTCTACACATCGCTGGAAAGATCCCTTCAAGGCGCCTCGGAAAATGTGATTTTGCAAGAACAAATGTAAATTTGAAGCCCGTGACGCGTCCGCAAAGAAAACTCGAAAAAGGAAAAAATCGAAAAAATCAACTCTTTTAATAATTATCGTAGACCCTTATGTAATACCTTTTTCTTCATCCGAAAAACGAGCTGAATTGATTGACGTTGAAAAATTCCATCCAGGAAAAAATGCAAAAAAATTGGCAAGTCACCATGAACATTTTCAAAAAAGTAGATTTTTTCAAACTTTGATCGGCCATAGCGGCTAAACGAAAACTCCAAATGGAACGCGGTTTTCAAATCTGTGCTCCTTGTGTGTAAATTAGTCGGATACCCAAGGGTCCCCCCTTCTTACTTTTAAACAAAAATTGGCTTTGATATAATTTCCTGAAAAAACCACTGGTTCGATTCTGGGTTTCTACGCATCACTGGAAAGATCATTTGAAGGCGCTTCGGAAAATGTACTTTCCGAAGAACAAATGTCGATTTGAAGCCCGTGACACGTCAGCAAAGAAAACTCGAAAAAGGAAAAAATCGAAAAAAATCAACTTTTTTTAATAATTATCGTAGACCCTGTAATACTATTTTCTTCATCAGAAAAATGAGCTCAATAGATTGGCGTTAAAAAAATTCATCTAGAAAAAAATGCAAAAAGAATGGTAAATCACAAATTGGCAAGATTAACAGCAAAAAAAAAATAGTCTGTAACTATGAAATAGCTAACGTTTAACTAATTTGCATACACGAAAATAAATATTTGGTATACATTCAACTTTAGGGACTGAGTCTTTAATGTTTATCGATCCCCAAACTGTATCCACAGGATAAGAAAATTACGTCCGTTACGTGGGTGGATATACACTGTCCACGTTAAAATATTGTTATCGGTGAAGGTCAAAAAGGTCAAAAAAATAAAATATTTATTTATTATCAATTAGCAAATATGTATTTCCACATCGCACTAATTCAATCAACTTCCATGTGTCCTTATTGCGACGTGAAATTTTATATTAAACTTCTTTACATAAACGTTAAAATGGTCCATGTTATGAGTGCACTTACAAAGCGCACGGATTTATGAATAGAGCATTGTGCATTTTAATACCCCTTTGAATGATATACCAGCGGAGCCAGAAAATAGGAAAGAGCTTTCCTCGGGGGCATAAGCACCGTTGCTTTATATTGCGTGAACCTTTTAAAGACGGCTCTAAAATATACAATTGAAAATCTCTTGTAAGCCGCTTGAGGATCTAGTCTCATGAGCTTAAACGCCGTGCACTAAATAAAATAATTTAGTGTTACATAAAGGATGTATACAGGGCGGGGCAAATGTGTCGAAACACCTGATTTCTGGTTGTTTTCTTATTACTTTGAAGAGAAATATTTATGGTTTTATTTATTCTAATCAGTTTTCAACAGCTACCCTGACTGAGATATGACGTCATTGGCAGTTTTTTTAAATGGAATATTAAATCTATATCCCATCTCCATTAGCGTAACGTTGCATTATTAGCTGGCGTGCATATAAATAACTAGTAAATATTTAATTCGCATTTGCGGCGGCAAAATATGAGTAATGTTTGAAGTGGAAATTCCGTGCATAATGTAATATTTAAAAAGGGCGGAACGGAAGGGCGAGTTTTCAGTTTTTCACGGTAGACCGGTTTGTTTCCTTTCATATTTGGAGATATTTTAATAAAAGAAATATTTCATGGAATTCCAAAGGTTCGCAGAAAGCGAGGCTTGACTTATGCATATAAAAGTCAACGTAATGTCAGGAGTTTATGACATTTTATGTGGGCGTGTATGTTAGAGGATTTACTTATTTTACCGTTGTATACCTTTTAAGGACGATAATATATTTGAACGTAAGAGTTACGAATTTTTTAAAATTTTATAGCGCATCGAGGAAAAAATAATTCGAAAAAAATATAAACCGCAGAGAATGAATTCTAGAAAAATTGTATCAAATTAACAAAATAACACTCTTTCAAAATTCCCGTTGGTTTTTTTTTAATACATCAATTTTCAAAAGAGTTACGAATTTTTGAAAATTGTATTTTTTCGACATTCAAAAAAAAATATAAACCGCAGAGAATAAATTCTAGAAAAATTGTATCAAATTACCAATATAACACTCTTTTAAAATTCCCGTTGTTTTTTTTAATTCGTCAATTTTCAAAAGAGTTACGAATTTTTGAAAATTTTATAGCGCATCGAGAAAAAAAAATCGAAAAAAGTGCAAACCGCAGGGAATAAATTGTACAAAAATTGTATCAAATTACCAAAATAACACTCTTTTAAAATTCCCGTTGTTTTTTTAAATATATCAATTTTCAAAAGAGTTACGAATTTTTGAAAATTTTATAGCGCAACGAAGAAAAAAAAATCGAAAAAAATATAAACCGCAAAGAATAAATTCTAGAAAAATTGTATCAAATTACCAAAATAACACTCTTTTAAAATACCCGTTGGTTTTATTTAAATACATCAATTTTCAAAAGAGTTACGAATTTTTGAAAATATTATAGCGCATCGAGAAAAAAATATAAACCGCAGAGAATAAATTCAAGAAAAATTGTATCAAATTACCAAAATAACACTCTTTTAAAATTCCCGTTGTTTTTTTTAAATACAACAATTTTCAAAAGAGTTACGAATTTTTGAAAATTTTATAGCGCATCGAGAAAAAAAATTGGAAAAAAATATAAACCGCAGAGAATAAATTCCAGAAAAATTGTATCAAATTACTAAAATAACACTCTTTTAAAATTCCCGTTGTTTTTTTTAAATACATCAATTTTCAAAAGAGTTACGAATTTTTGAAAATTTTATAGCGCATCGAAGAAAAAAATATAAACCACAGGGAATAAATTCTAGAAAAATTGTATAAAATTACCAAAATAACACTCTTTTAAAATTCCCGTTGGTTTTTTTTTCAATACATCAATTTTCAAAAGAGTTAGGAATTTTTGAAAATTTTATAGCGCATCGAAGAAAAAAATTCGAAAAAATATAAACCGCAGAGAATAAATTTTAGAAAAATTGTATAAAATTACCAAAATAACACTCTTTTAAAATTCCTGTTGTTTTTTTAAAAATACATCAATTTTCAAAAGAGTTACGAATTTTTGAAAATTTTATAGCGCTTCGAGAAAAAAAATCGAAAAAAGTATAAACCGCAGGGAATAAATTCCAGAAAAATTGTATCAAATTACCAAAATATCACTCTTTTAAAATTCCCGTTATTTTTTTTTAAAACATCAATTTTCAAAGGAGTTGCGAATTTTTGAAAATTTTATAGCGCATCGAGAAAAAAAATTGGAAAAAAATATAAACCGCAGAGAATAAATTCCAGAAAAATTGTTTCACATTACTAAAATAACACTCTTTTAAAATTCCCGTTGTTTTTTTTAAATACATCAATTTTCAAAAGAGTTACGAATTTTTGAAAATTTTATACCGCATCGAGAAAAAAAAATTCGAAATAAATATAAACCGCAGAGTATACATTCTAGAAAAATTGTATCAAATTACCAAAATAACACTCTTTTAAAATTCCTGTTGTTTTTTATAAATACATCAATTTTCAAAAGAGTTACGAATTTTTGAAAATTTTATAGCGCATCGAGAAAAAATAATTCGAAAAAAATATAAACCGCAGAGAATAAATTCTAGAAAAATTGTATCAAATTACCAAAACAACACTCTTTTAAAATTCCCGTTGTTTTTTTAAAAATACATCAATTTTTAAAAGAGTTACGAACTTTTGAAAATTTTATAGCGCATCGAGAAAAAAAATATAAACCGCAGAGAATAAATTGTAGAAAAATTGTATCAAATTACCAAAATAACACTCTTTTAAAATTCCCGTTGTTTTTTTTAATACATCAATTTTCAAAAGAGTTACGAATTTTTGAAAATTTTATAGCGTATCGAGAAAAGAAAATTCGAAAAAAAAATAAACCGTAGAGAATAAATTCTAGAAAAATTGTATCAAATTACCAAAATAACACTCTTTTAGAATTCCCGTTGGTTTTTTTAAATACATCAATTTTCAAAAGAGTTACGAATTTTTGAAAATTTTATAGCGCATCGAGAAAAAGAAAATTCGAAAAAAATATAAACCGCAGAGAATAAATTCTAGAAAAATTGTATCAAATTACCAAAATAATACTCTTTTAAAATTCCCGTAAGTTTTTTTAAATACATCTATTTTCAAAAGAGTTACGAATTTTTGAAAATTTTATAGCACATCGAGAAAAAAAAATTCGAAAAAAATATAAACCGCACAGAATAAATTCTAGAAAAATTGTATTACATTACCAAAATATCACTTCTTTAAAATAACTCTAGTTTTTTTAAATTCTCTAATTTGCAATCGAATTACGATTTTTTTTTTAACATTTTTAAAGTCTAAGACAGAATTTTTTTAAGGGGGTGAAAATTCAGATATACATAGAAATTATACAGTAATAATTTGTCTTACTAAAGCACCTTTTTGTTGAAATTTGGGATAGAAAAATATTGATTATACAGGGTGTCCCATTTTAAAATGCCACCCCAAATATATCGAAACCTGAGCAACATGACAAAAAATGTTTCAGATAAAAGTTGTAGGGTTCGGAGGGGGAAATATGCTGGTGACCTTGAAAACGACCTTGGCGTTAATTTTCAAGGTCAAACGAAGGTCAACTTTGATTTTTCTATTTTTTACTGCGGGATCGTATTTTACGGAAAAAATACAAAATTTTTGTGGGAAACTTTTTTTTTGAAGATGCTTTTTAATGAGTTTTTTGCCATGTTGCTCAGGTTTCGAGATATTTGGAGTGGCAATTTAAAATGGGACACCCTGTATGAAAGTTGTAGATAGGAATCGACTAATCGGAAAATATTTATAGACCATTCTGAACACGATTTGTCTATAATTTTTTTTGTGGGACTTCCAGGAACCGAGACGCGCAAAATTACTTTTTTATTTATTAAATTCGAACGGCGAAATATCCTTGTTATTGGATTTCGAATTTGCAGAAGTTTTAATTGCTCGGTGTATTCGAGAGGTGCTTCCAATTTTTCTTTTTCACCGTGTCTCCGGGCATATTTGAGCCGGAGTGATATAGAAGCTTTCGAGCTCGAAAAGCTCCCCAATTTTCCAGTTTACTTAATCGACGTCGAATACGTTAATTAGTCCATCGATTGCTCTCGAATTATATTTAATTCGAGAAGGGATTCCCTCGCGTCGCTATTGGCGCGTCCGGGGGATGAAAAGTTTTCGGTCGAGATTAAAGGATTTTCGAACACTGATCACTGTAAATTGGTCGGATGGTATTTCAAAAAAGAAAAAAAAATTGTTGTTCAACTAATTTCCCATCGATTTTGAACTTCCATTAAATGGAAAATCATGCGAATAATTGGTACTTATTTATTTTTATCCTTGACCTACTTTATTGTAATTTGTAACGTTGATTTCATGAGTCGAAATAAGTAGAATCTATTTGTTTTTATTCTTTACGTACTTGATTGTAATATGTAACGTTGATTTCATGAGTCTAAATAAGTAAAATCCGTTTTCAAATAATACAATTTTAACAACGTGAAATATCCACATTTGAAAAACTCAAATATTTTTTATTCTCGTTTAAAATTATATTATAAATTATCTATTTCTGCTATCCGCTGTCTTTTTATTTCCCCGGTATCATTGGATGAATATTTTCACTTTCTCCGTTACGAAGTACGAGAAAAAGTTGTGATCGTGATTTTTTTTTCAAATTTTTTTTTTTACGGAAATATCCGTTTTGGGGTCTCTAGATACCATTTCAACAATTTCTGAAAATGTTTACTTTCTCCGTTACGAAGTAAGAGAAAGTATTGTGATCGTGATTTTTTTTTTCAAAATTTTTTTTTACGGAAATATCCGTTTTGGGGTCCCTAGATACCATTTCAACAATTTCTGGAAATTTTTACTTTCTCCGTTACGAAGTAAGAGAAAGCATTGTGATCGTGATTTAAAAAAAAATAATTTTTTTTACGGAAATATCCGTTTTGGGGTCCCTAGAAGCCATTTCAACAATTTCTGGAAAAAAAAAATTGTCTCTGTGTGTGCTGTGTGTCTCTTTGTGCGCGCTGTATCTCAGAAACGAATACAGCAATTGATATGAAACTTTGAACACACGTCTTATTTGATAATCTGAAGAAATGAGAAGCTTTTGGTAAAATTTCGTACACCGGAAGTGGGCGTTTACCTTAACTGTTTTTTGTTTTTTGCCAATATTTTCTTAAATAAGAAAAATATCACAAAAACATTTAAACAAACTTTGAAGTCAACAAAGAAATGAACATGTTTTGCTTGAAAATATTTTTCATAAAATCATTTTTATTCGAGAAAAAAATTTATTATTTTTTTTAAATTTTTGGTTTATAATTATAAAACGATAATAGTTACAGCAAATTTATGTTAATAATAATTGTAGAGAATGCTGAAATTAACAACTTATAAAGAATAAGTTTTTTTCGAAATCCTTTTAGTTTTTGAGTAAACTGAGTTTTTGAATTTGAAGTATAATTTTTCCATCTTTTATAATTTTGACGTTTTAAATGTCAGTTTCATCCCCTCGACGTACATTTAAAATATGATTTGAACTGAAAATAAACCATCAAAACGTAAATATTAATGGTTGTGATACCATCAAGTAACGTGATGGCCACATCACCATTTTTTTTGATACAGAGAATTTGCTTTAAAATTGCATATTCTTAATTTAAAATAAGCCTGGAGAACCTAACACGTTTACTGCCACTACAATTGGGATTGCACATACGCAAGTACAAAGTTGGGGTGGCAGCGAACGTGTTAAAGTAAGATCATTGGGTGAATATAAGTTTATTTTTTTGCGACAGACAGAATTTGATATCCTCTAGTCGATTTAAAATCAAGCCTGGAGAATTTGTAAGTTCACTCTCCTTTTTCCCCCGTCATAATGAACAGGATATAATTACTTCTTAGGTAAGTTTTGCAATAAATTATCTTAAAGGCGACAGGCGGCCTTTCGACGGGGGAAATTGTTGGAAACGTAAAATTTGTCCGAGGAATGTAATGGCCTTAACGATGACAAATTCCCGATTACTTTCATTCCGACACAATTACATTTCGCAATGTCTAAAACGCGAGTTGTTATTATAATCCGTCTGTGGAGTGAGAGGGGAATTTCTCGGAGTGAATATTCAGCAATGCAAACTCAAATATTTTATTCGATTTTGAGATGCTTATATAAATTCACTTTGAATAATTACTGTTGATTTAACGCGAAATAAGAAGAGACCAGCAATTACGAGTTACACCTTCTAGTTTATATTTTGATGATATAAAAAAATTGTTATGATTCTAAAGGTAATTAAAAAGATTACAAATTAGATAACAAATTATCTTGCATGGTTTTTAAAACGGTGACAATCACCTCCAACATTCAAATAAACATATTAGATCATCCATTAAAGGAAGGGCCAAAAATTATATATTATGAAACTGAATATTTTTTAATTAAAGTTAAAAAATATTCAGTTTCATAATTTATAATTTTTGGCCTTTCCTCTAATAATGCTCTTCATGGATTACCTGACATCATTATAATTTTATTAGGGCAGTTAACCTTAACCATTTAGTCCTTGTAATTAAGGGTTGAACAATTTAAAGGTCAGAGGTTTCAGGGGTTCAGTCCACTAAGCTTCATTATATTGCTTATTTGTGGTCTGTAGCGTTTGGGGCTAACTAAATATGAGACAGGGTAGACAAAACATTATTTATACACGCAATTGTTAGGTTATTATCTCTCTCACAAAAGTAAATATGCCATCTATAAAATTATACTGCTATTACCATTCTATTGATATTATACACATGACATCTATAAAATTATACTTCTATTCCCATTCTATTGACATTCCATTAATATACACATGACATCTATAAAATTGTACAACAAACACACATATTTCCCATTCCCATTTCCATTCTATTGGCATTATATTATTATAAATGAAATAAATTAATTAGAAGACACACGCGACGTTCGTTTTACATTTTTTTCGCGAAGGCGAGTAAAAATTCTTTCACTTAATAAATACACGGAGGCGGCGCGGCGGCGAGTCACGCTTAAATTAAATTTTTAAAGTACATTTCGTGTCACTCTAATTTACATTTTCATTAAAAGAACTTCCTCTTCATAAAAAACAATTTCCTCGAGAAACAAAGCCCGCCCGAAACCTTGAATTAAATACGGCCGGAAATTGGAGTTAAATGAGATTATTACGGATTCAGGACCGAAAACGGTGATTACATCTTTACATACGCTACAAAAAAAAACTACATGATACCAAAAAAATTCCCTTAATTAATTTTATTTATGATATATACGTAGTCAATTATTTATTATCAGAATCTTTTGCGATTCGCAGTGGTCTCAAATTTTTATAAAACTCGACTTGTGGATCAAGGCAAACAATTCTAGAATCGTAGTAAACATCAACTTCTGTTGCTGTTTTTACAACCGCGGAGAATAAATTCTAGAAAAATTGTATTAAATTACCAAACTAGCACTCTTTTAAACTAGCTTTTGTTTTTTAAAATACTTGAAGCTTCTCAATATCACTTAATATTAATTAAGGATTGATTTTCAGAAAAGTTACAATACATTCCGTCAATAGTTTTTGCGATATTTCATGAAAACACGATGTAAATTTATGAAAAATTGTAATAAATTTGTTGACTCGAAAAAAAAAATTTAAAACAATTGCTATCCATTTAAAGCTTTTGTGCAAAATTACAAAACATTCCGTCAATAGCTCTTACGATGTTTCATGCAAAAAAATGTAATAGTTTTGTTGAAGCGAAAAAAAAAATACAAAAGCAATTGCTATCCACTTGAAACTTCTCAGTATCACTCAATATTAATGCAAGATTAATTATATGAAAAATTACAATATATTCCATCAGTAGCTTTTGCGATATTTCATGCAAACGTGGTGTAAATTTAAGAAAAATTGTAATTATTTTGTTGACGCGAAAAAAATATAAAAAACAATTGCTATCCATTTAAAGCTTCTCAAAATCACTCAACATTAATTCAGGATTGGCTTTGTGAAAGAATACAACACATTCCATCAGTAGCTTTTGCGATATACCATGTAAACGTGGTGTAAATTTTTGAAAAAATTTAATCATTTTGTTGATGCGAACAAAATATAAAAACAATTGCTATCTACTTGAAGCTTTTTAAAATCACTTAAGATTAGTTTTGTGAAAAATTACGATACATTACATTGATAACTTTTCCGATATTTCTTGCAAACACAGCAAATTTTTATGAAAAATTGTAATTATTTTGTTGACGCGAAAAAAATATAAAAACTAAATTGCTATCCACTTAAAATTTCTCAAAATCACTCAATATTAATTCAAGGTTAATTTAGTGAAAAATTACAATACATTCCGTCAATAGATTTTGCGATATTTCATGCAATTGTGGTGTAGATTTATAAAAAATTGAAATAATTTTGTTGACGCAAAAAAATATAAAAAAATTGCTATCTACTTGAAACTTCTCAAAATCACCCAATATTAATTCAAGATTGATTTTGTGAAAAAATACAATACATTTCGTTAATAGTTTGTGCGATATTTCATGAAAACGTGGTGCGAGTTTATGAAAAATTGTAATAAACTTATTGACTCAAAAAAAAATAAATAAAAACAATTGCTATCCACTTGAAGCTTCTTAAAATCACTAAATATTAATTCAAGGTTGATTTTGTGAAAAATTACAGCACATTCCGTCAATAGTTTTTGCGATATTTCATGGAAACACAAAAAAATGTAATAATTTTGTCGACGCCAAAAAAATATAAAAACAATTGCTATCGACTTGAAATTTCTCAAAAACACTCAATATTAATTCGAGATTTGTTTTGTGAAAAATTACAATACATTCCGTCAATAGTTTTTCCGATATTTCATGCAAACACGGTGTGAATTTATAAAAAAATGTAATCATTTTGTCAACGCCAAAAAAAAATACAAACAATTGCTCTCCACTTGAAATTTCTCAAAAACACTCAATATGAATTCGAGATTGGTTTTGTGAAAAATTACAATACATTCCGTTAATACTTTTTGCAATATTTCATGCAAACACGGTGTAAATTTATTAAAAAAATGTAATAATTTTGTCGATGCCAAAAAAATACAAAAAAAATTGCTATCCACTTGAAATTTCTCAAAAACACTCAATATTAATTCCAGATTGGTTTTGTGAAAAATTACAATACATTCCGTTAATACTTTTTGCAATATTTCATGCAAACACGGTGTAAATTTATTAAAAAAATGTAATAATTGTGTCGATGCCAAAAAAATACAAAAAAAATGCTATCCACTTGAAATTTCTCAAAAACACTCAATATTAATTCGAGATTGGTTTTGTGAAAAATTACAATACATTCCGTCAATAGTTTTTGCGATATTTCATGCAAACACGGTGTAAATTTATAAAAAAAATGTAATAATTTTGTCGACGCCAAAAAAATACAAAAATAATTGCTATTCACTTGAAATTTCTCAAAAACCCTCAATATTAATTCGAGATTGGTTTTGTGAAAAATTACAATACATTCCGTCAATAGCTTTTGCGATATTTCATGCAAACACGGTGTAAATTTATAAAAATATGTAATAATTTTGTCGGCGCCAAAATAATACAAAAACAATTGCTAGGCACTTGAAATTTCTCAAAAACACTCAATATTAATTCGAGATTTGTTTTGTGAAAAATTACAATACATTCCGTCGATAGTTTTTGCGGTATTTCATGCACACGCGGTGTAAATTTATGAGAAATGGTAATCAATTTGTTAACGCGAAAAAAATATAAAAATTATTGCTATCTACATGAAACTTCTCAAAATCACTCAACATGAGTTCAAGATTGATTTTGTGAAAAAATATAATACATTCCGTCAATGGTTTGTGCGATATTTCATGCAAACATGGTGTAAATTCATGAAAAATTGTAAGAATTTTGTCGGCGCCAAAAAAATACAAAAACAATTGCTAGGCACTTGAAATTTCTCAAAAACACTCAATATTAATTCGAAATTAAAAATAACAATACATTCCATCAATAGCTTTTGCGATATTTCATGTAAACGCGGTGTAAATTTGTAAAAAATTGTAATTATTTTGTTGACGCGAAACAAATATAAAAACAATTGATATCTACTTGAAACTTCTCAAAATCACTCAATATTAGTTCAAGATTGATTTTGTGAAAAATTACAACACATTCCTTCAATAGCTTTTGCGATATTTTATGCAAACGCGGTGTAAATTTATGAAAAATTGTAAGAATTTTGTTGTCGCGAAAAAAATATAAAAATAATTGCTATCCACTTGAAACTTCTCAAAATCACTCATTATTAGTTCAAGATTGATTTTGTGAAAAAATATAATACATTCCATCAATAGTTTTTGCGATATTTCATGTAAACACCGTGTAAATTTTTGAAAAAGAAATTTTTTTTTTTTTTTGAGAAAGAATTTTGTCGACGCGAAAAAAAAAATATAAAAACAATTGCTATCCACATGAAACTTCTCAAAATCACTAAAAATTAGTTTAAGATTGATTTTATAAAAAAATTACAATATATTGCGTCAGTCGTTTTTGCGATATTTCATGCAAAGATGGTGTAAATTTATGAAAAATTGAAATAATTTTGTTTACTATTAAAAAAATTAAAAACAATCGCGATGTAAATGTAGAGGTCGCTTTAATGGAGAAGGCCTTCAGGTTACGTCAGATTTCAACTGTCGGTTACTGCCAGTGGCGTAGGCTTTTCTAGGAAACGTAAACCTTTTTGGGGAAATTTAAAAGTGAGAACCGGAAGTTTTTCGGTGTTTCAAAATTACTGGTACCCTTTTTACCACCTCCCCCCTCTTTCCAAGAGACGCCACTGTCTTAGTGAACCACGGGCTAGTATTAAAAAACATGATGATCAAAATTTTACCCATTTCTCTAAAACCATCATTAATTGCGAAGTTACATTACACAGGATTTAGTAAAAATGCTGTGGGCATGTCAAGTTTTTTTGGAGGTCGTTCGCAAATTTTGAAACATCTGAGACCATTGGCGTAGTTGCTGGTGTTCCACAAGGTACTATTTTTGGACCTATTTTATTTTGCACTTGTACATCTTGTTTAAATTTTTGAAACTTGCAGTGTAAATTTTTATGCGGATGACACTCAGCTACTTTCCTTTATAATAATAATAATAATAATAACCAAAGAGATGTTAACAAAACAAACAATGTTATTGGGAACATAAATGAAACTGTGTCAGAAAAATAATGAATAATAACAAAAATTATAACAAATTGTAAAAAAGAAATGAACACAAACTTAAGTGAAGCGCATATTATCAAAGAAAGCTTTAAGAGAATTTATTTCGGCATTCAACAATAAGCGAAATACAGCGGTCTTATATTTACTAAATGAATTTAGATCTCGTATATTCCTTGGTAGAGTATTGTACATTTTAATTTAATGTTGATGATATTTATACAGCTTAAAATAATAGAAACATCACTGACGTAGTTTCTGGTGTTCCTCAAGGTACTATTTTGGGACCTATTTTATTTTGCATTTATACATCTAGTTTAAAATTTTGATACATTGCAGTGCAATTTTTTATGCGAATGACACTCAGCTACTTTCCTTTATTTAATGTTGATGATATTCATACAACATAAAATACTAAAATAAAACACTTTTAACTTTGTTTTGTATAACTTGTATATTTATTTTTGTGTTAGTGTTTGAAAATGGTAATTGTACTTAAGTCACAAAAATAAATATCCAAGTTGTACAAGGGGCGGCGGTGGCCTAGTGAGTAGAGCTCCTGCTCACGGGCCTCGTGGTCGTGGGTTCGAATCCCATCCGTGCGGTCACTTTTTCGGAACGAAGAAGTGGCCGTGAGGGTCCGTGGATGTCTCATTCATTATTAAAATGAAATCTCAGAAAAACTTAATTATCGTTAGTGGCCGAATAGCTAGATGCTTACGCCAATTCCAAATCATCCGCACTTCCCCAAACTCGAATTTCCGTCAACCATCCCTCCTTTAAAAAAAAAAGTTGTACAAAACAAAGTTGAAAGTAAATGTATAACGAAGTAGAAGCCTTCAGCATAAACAAGCTTAAAATAATTTAATCGGCGTGCTACATCTGAAACATCTGAGATCATCCACGTAGTTGCTGGTGTTCCTCAAGGTACTATTTTGGACCCAATTTTTGAAATATCGCGGTGTAATTTTGTATGCAGATGACACCCAGCGACTTTCCTTTATTTAGTGTTAATGATTTTCATACAGCTGATGTTGATATTAATTCAGATTTAACATATTAAAATAATTTAATCGAAGTGCCAGACCAATGTGTTAATAAATTTATTTAATTAACACAATTTAACTTAACTCATAACCGAAGTGAACCCCCATAATATAATCCCACCATTCACACAATCCAGTGTAATATATTTCCGACATAATATGTCGCATGTTACATCTTTCACATAATTTATATTGCGAAGTTTTCGTGTAAATGTGGATTTTGAATGCACACGAGAACTTGATATGAGGCGGGGAGGACTGGGGGGCCTTCGTTTTCGCATTGTTGCCAACAAGACATAATTATAATTTCCACTCGGGGGAGAGGAATCATTATCCCGATTTATGTGTGTGGCCGCGCCGTACCCTATTAATGTCAAAATGATGGTTCGCCGGGCCGTAATTAATTCGCGATTTTTGCAAATTCATCACGACCACTTTGACACTGATTGCTGTGTTATGATAATGTTTTGATGTTAATGAAAAATATTATGCCAGCAGGGATGTAATTACAGATTACTTTTTCAAATTCGAAAATGACGTTTTCATCGCTCAATTTGGAGAGGAAAGTAATAGACGTTTCCACCAGTGACGGTTCGCGGGGTTTTTTCTGGTACGGCCGAGGTAACAAGGGTGGCAATACAGATAGGTAGGGTCGGTTGCAGATATCTGTATTACCACCTCTTGTCCCTCGGCCGTACCAGAAAAAAAACCCGCGAACCGTCACTGGTTTCCATCACTTGTTAAGTAAATTCACTTGACTGGAGAGGACAGTAACTGCTGTTATGATTCAGGCGGAATAATCAATTCTTGCAAATTAATGTTTATTTATAAATCCGCTGAATGATATTATTTTCAGAAAATGTGCTGCCATCTATTTTCGAATTTTTGATCTCACGATATTTAGAAAATAGTATACACAACTGTATGCCAGAAATGATTATATATAAGAATTTGATTAAAATCGATTACTTTTAACCTTCAGTAAACTTCTCCAATAACCCACACCAGATTAACATAATGTAAAATCATAAAACTCATTACATTAACCGGTGACGTCAGCAATAAACCCGCCGAGTTCTAACTAATTTTCGTTTCCCATCATCGTGATCTACTTTTAGGAAAATTAAAATCGGAAAATTCAGACACGTCTGGGAATCCGTTACGTGTCCAATTTTCCGACATGTGGCAACCATCTGATGTAAGAAGTTGGTAAAACTCGCCTCTTATTATTGCTTATTTTCCGAGGGTCACGTGCAAAGTGGAAAAATTGAAAAAAAAGCGTAATATGTTTACCGGCGCGAGGAAAACTTTCAGCATTAATATTGTTTGTCGCAGCGGCGCGGCTTGAAAAATTAAGAAAACTTCCGTTGCACCAGCCGACATGCATGAAAAACGTCGCGAAGTGGTATTTTCGAAACGTGTCTTAAGGGGAACAGTTTGTTTCGTACGCTTCGTAAATTCCACAATTTTCGCGTTATATATAAGCAATTCTTATAAATATCGAACATGGATTGTTTTAATTTAATGTTCACAAATGGTTGTTAGTAAGGATTTTATGTCCGAGTTGGTCATGCCCGAGAGAGAGAAACAACAGTCATGTCTGAGATTACTTTTTTTTAAATCTCATGACGTAATAATATGCGACATACCTCATTTATCTCACAGCCAACTCTGAAACAAAATTTTGTGGCTCACACGATATGATTAGTCTGATAAATGGCAATCAACCTTTCCACACTATTTTATTGTGGATACAATTTTTTTTTTTGACTTAGGCATGAGCCATTCAGTCACATCGAATATTTGATTTTTGTATTTTAACTTTTGGGATGAATAAATGAATAATGTCAGACGTATACACAACAACCATGGACCCAACCGAATACTTCTCGATCCCCGAAAAATCTTTCGCCCGGGCTGGGATTGGAACCCACACGGCACGCGGTGCAACCGGCAAAATATTTTCTTTATACACATTTCTCCAAGGAAAGGGATTTTAATAATACTAATTCGATTAATGATAATACGATTGAGAGGTTATTAGGTTTCGCATGTTACACTATCACGAAAGAGACGAGGCATATTTAAACAAATCGTTAAGTACATTTAATGGAATTAAATTTAAATAACAGGTATTTTATAAACATACGCTGTTAACCACATCCGGGATCAATTATGGTATCCCGTAAGGCTCTATAATAGGGCCCCAGTTGTACCCAATTTTCATAAACGACCTTCCTGTACAAAGTAATCTAACACACGCAGATAATCACCTCTGGGATTAATTTTGGTGTTCCCCAGGGCTCTACGCTAGGACCCCAACTTTATTACGTTATATTAATGTACACGTTTTTTTATTTTCAGCGTTATGCAGCTACTCGAAGACGGAAAAATCCCTAGCCCGGAGGAAATACTGCGGGGATCTGGTGTATTTTCTAGAGATTTGGCTGAACATTCTGGAACACCTAATTTCTGCGGCTACGTGTGCCAGAGTGGCAAGTGCTACTGTAGATTACATGACCGACGGCAGACTCAGGGAATGGCTGTTCGGAATAGAATCGCATTCACTGGGCGAACCATGGCCAGATGTCTTAGGTATAAGTACCATCGCGATCATCACGACACTGTTCATGCTAGGTTTAGAGGTATGTATAAAAATAGTTCAATTTCCAAAAATATAAAACTTTGGCGGATTATTCTCAGATAGTGTGTCTTTACAAATTACCAACTAAAACTGTTCCAAGTACACTAGAAGAAAAATGGCGCTGACCAAAACAGTAATTTATTAACCAAAAACTGACATTTTTGCAGAAAAAGTTTTGTAGATTCTACAGCCAATTAGACAATTTGTTAAAAATTTGGCGGATTAATCTCAGATAGTGTGTCTTTATAAATTACCAACTAAAACTATTCCAAGTACACCAAAAAAAAAAAATGGCGCTGACCAAAACAGTAATTTATTAATCAAAAACTGACATTTTTGCAGAAAAAGTTTTGTAGATTCTACAGCCAATTAGACAATTTATTAAAACTTTGGCGGATTAATCTCAGATAGTGTGTCTTTACAAATTACTAACTAAAACTATTCCAAGTACACCAGAAAAAAAATGGCGCTGACCAAAACAGTAATTTATTAATCAAAAACTGACATTTTTGCAGAAAAAGTTTTGTAGATTCTACAGCCAATTAGACAATTTATTAAAACTTTGGCGGATTAATCTCAGATAGTGTGTCTTTACAAATTACCAACTAAAACTATTCCAAGTACACCAGAAAAAAAATGGCGCTGACCAAAACAGTAATTTATTAATCAAAAACTGACATTTTTGCAGAAAAAGTTGTGTAGATTCTACAGCCAATTAGCCAATTTATTAAAACTTTTGCGAATTAATCCCAGATAGTGTGTCTTTACAAATTACCAACTAAAACTATTCCAAGTACACTAGAAGAAAAATGGCGATGACCAAAACAGTAATTTATTAATCAAAAATTGACATTTTTGCAGAAAAAGTTTTGTAGATTCTACAGCCAATTAGACAATTTATTAAAACTTTGGCGGATTAATCTCAGATAGTGTGTCTTTACAAATTACCAACTAAATCTTTTATAAGTACACTAGAAGAATTTTTTTTTGAAATAGATTAATATTTAATAATATTCAATGCATTATGTCACACCTAATTCAATATAACAGTTAATTTAGCTTTCTGTTTCAGAAATCATCATCCTTTTGTATTTTGCTGTATCTTGGCATTTTTGCAAGCTTTGCATTCTTCGTGGGCGTAGGTGGATACCACACCGACATCATATTCTGGAACTGGACGGAGGACTTCAAGAAACGATCGTGGGGTTGCGTAAGTAAAAATCTATACTTTATTCACGTGACCTTCGGCTTTAGTTTGCCGTCATATTCTGGCCTGCACTTGAAAACTTGGAAATACGAGTTGTGCTTTTCAGGCTAAAAAATTTAAACTATCACTTTAAACTTGTTCCTCATTGATCACTTCGTGAAACATTATGTTTAATTAATTAAAATTCGCTTTAATCACGAAACAAACAAAAATTCATCTCAAACGGCGCTTTTCAAATTTGCGTGCACGATATCCCAAGAATGGCTTGACAGATTTAAATAATTTTTTTATGAAATTAAAGAGGATACAATTTGCCAGGGACTGACGTGGCCAAAATATATTTAGTTTTGCTTATATTACTACTAAATAAATAAATGATCTTTATTCGTTCTTACATTCATATAGACATAATATATGCAAATAGCATTTTTTTTATTTTCAAAGGATATCGTCCAGTATTTATATTATTTATAAACAAATTAAAAAAATTAAGTTTTTACAAAAAGTGTTGTAATTTATGTAAAAAAAAGTTATTATTATTTCACACGAATTTTTATAGGGATTTTCCGAAAATGTACTGCAAATTTTCTGATCTCACAGTATATGCCAAATATAAAATCTCTCCATTATTTTTATAAAACACAAAAGGCACAATAATCGTAATATCATTTGGAAAAATCAATTTAAAATAAACTTAGAAAGATTGACTTTTATTTTACATTTTTTTTAATCAATCAAATAAGTCAAATTTCTTTACTGATTCTAGGTCTGTTAAAGTGTGATTATTTCGAAATTTAAGGATGGAGAATTATTGTAATTTTATATAATCATAAAGTAGAATCAATTTTCAATAAATTTCGAAAGTTTAAGGTTTGTTGCAATTGTTTTTCTATTTTTTTTATCAGCTTGAAATAACTATTCATTTTTATTTTGAATTAAGGCGTGTTCAAGGGTGATTATTTTGAAATTTAAGGATGCAGATTTATCTTAATTTCATATAATCATAAAGTAGAATGAATTTGCAATATATTTAGAAGGTTTGAGGTTTGTTGCAATTGTTTTTGCATTTTTTTGATTACCTTGAAATATGTTTTAATTTCGGTACAGAATCAAGGTCCGTTTAAGGGTGATTATTTTGAAGTTTAGGGATGCAGAATCATCTAAATTTGATATATTCATAAAATAGAAACAATTTTCAATCAATATAGAAGGTTTGGGATTTGTTGCAATTGTTTTCGCATTTTTTTGATTACCTTGAAATATGTTTTAATTTCGGTGCAGAATCAAGGTATGTTCAAGAGTGATTATTTTGAAATTTAGGGATGCGGAATTATCTAAATTTGATATATTCATAAAATAGAAACAATTTTCAATCAATTTAGAAGGTTTGGGGTTTGTTGCAATTGTTTTTGCATTTTTTTGATTACCTTGAAATATGTTTTAATTTCGGTACTGAATCAAGGTCCGTTTAAGGGTGATTATTTTGAAGTTTAGGGATGCAGAATTATCTAAATTTGATATATTCATAAAATAGAGACAATTTTCAATCAATTTAGAAGGTTTGGGGTTTGTTGCAATTGTTTTTGCATTTTTTTGATTAGCTTGAAATATGTTTTAATTTCGGTACTGAATCAAAGTCTGTTCAAGGGTGATTATTCTGAAGTTTGGGGATGCAGAATCATCTAAATTTGATATATTCATAAAATAGAGACAATTTTCAATCAATTTAGAAGGTTTGGGGTTTGTTGCAATTGTTTTTGCATTTTTTTGATTAGCTTAAAATATGTCTTAATTTCGGTACAGAATCAAGGTCTGTTTAAGGATGATTATTTTGAAGTTTGGGGATGCAGAATCATCTAAATTTGATATATTCATAAAATAGAGACAATTTTCAATCAATTTAGAAGGTTTGGGGTTTGTTGCAATTGTTTTTGCATTTTTTTGATTAGCTTAAAATATGTCTTAATTTCGGTACAGAATCAAGGTCTGTTCAAGGGTGATTATTTTGAAGTTTAGGGATGCAGAATTATCTAAATTTGATATATTCATAAAATAGAGACAATTTTCAATCAATTTAGAAGGTTTGGGGTTTGTTGCAATTGTTTTTGCATTTTTTTGATTAGCTTGAAATATGTCTTAAATTCGGTACTGAATCAAAGTCTGTTCAAGGGTGATTATTCTGAAGTTTGGGGATGCAGAATCATCTAAATTTGATATATTCATAAAATAGAGACAATTTTCAATCAATTTAGAAGGTTTGGGGTTTGTTGCAATTGTTTTTGCATTTTTTTGATTAGCTTAAAATATGTCTTAATTTCGGTACAGAATCAAGGTCTGTTTAAGGGTGATTATTTTGAAGTTTGGGGATGCAGAATCATCTAAATTTGATATATTCATAAAATAGAGACAATTTTCAATCAATTTAGAAGGTTTGAAGTTGTTGAAATTGTTTTTTACTTTTTTCTGCCAACTTGAAATATGCCCTAATTTCTGTATTTTGAGGTTTGTTGCAAATAAAACGAAACGTCAATCCCCAAAGGACGTAATAATGAACAAAAAATATTTGGCACTTTTTGTTTTAGATTTAATTCTGAAGGCTCTATAATGTACGCAAATTGCCTCTGTTTTAAATTTATTTTGCTTCGTCGTATTGATCCACGAGAGATTACAGCATTTTTGGAATAATCTATATTTTTATCAGAAATTAATTTTAAAACAAATACTGCTAGCGAATTTATTCCGCCGTTTTGCAGTCGAACGAATTAATATGTTATCGATATTTATTGTCGCGAATATATCATCCGCCATTTCTGTCCCGAACTGAAATTTACACAATGGGGACATTTTATGTTCCGCGGGCACAAAACAGTTCGAATTTAATTTATATGTTTGTGGCAAGTTCCAGACAAAAGGCAAACAAACACATTTATTTTCATACCACGGTCGCCCACAAGAAAATGCTCGTGCGGGAAAACTAAATCAATATGGACAGACGAAACGGCTACCAAAATAACCAGAAAAGTCTATTAAGTCTTAATCCGTAGAATGCGTAAAGTAATAAAAAAAAAGATTACATCAAAATCTAGTAATAAAATCATTTAATTTGTTAACGCACTTACGAGGGTGGTTTAGAAAGTAAATTATTTTCTTTAATATAAAACCAATTAAAGAAAATAATTTACAAAATAGCAATCAAAATAACTGGAAAAACTGTCTAGTAAGTTATGTATAATCCAAAGAATTCGTAAAAAAATTAAAAATTGGATAAAATAAATCCGTTATTCAAATTATTTAATTTGTGTATTACACATACGTGGATGGTTTGAAAAGTTTGATAATTAAAAAAAATTGATTCATAAAATATTGGATGGAAAGGAATTATTATATTTTGATTAGTTATATTATAATATTCATTTGATTGACTCTTACCATGGCAATAAATTATGTAGAAAGCAGTAATTAGAATAAACGCATTCTTGCAATATCGCCATCACGAGTGCAACATAAATATCCATTAAAGGGCGAAGGTTCGAGTGGAAAATTTTAAAACCCGCCGCGGTCCGTATCAACGGAAGCGGAGTCGGGACCGAACGAAAAAAGTCATTTATTCGAAATTAAATACCTCGAATCTTCGGAAAATTGATTCGATTTAATGGGGGCAGCGTCTGCAGTCACAACGGTCGGAATCAATTCGACTCGGGGATATCCATATTTCTCATTTACTTTTATGACATAAGCGCCCTTTAAAATCCCCAGTTTTTTTTTAAACAATTTTCGCTGATTCAAGTTATCTTTCCAATTTTGACAGAGTAAATCCGTATAATTTCGCAAAACATCATCCCCCTTAAATTTAATGCTTGCCATGCTAAATTTAAGAATTAATTAATTTATTCTTTTTCTTCTCAAAATCCGATTATTTTTTCCAATTTTGTTGGTTTTGTGTTTTGCCCCTTATTTTTTTTAAGATTTCGAGTTTATAATCAAATATTCCTATTATTTAATTTCAGTAGGTTTCTATCACCTTGGGGCAGTGATGGCAAACCTTTTGAGCTCGGCGTGTTAAAATTTTGAAAAATCGAAACATAATTTTCATGGCATCACAAAAATAAAGACGAAAAGAAAAATAGAAATATTTATAATTTTTGTATTAATTAATTATAATTTTGTTAATTATTAATTATTATTAACGTAAGTAATAATATAATTATTAATAACCAAACAAACACTGAACAACCATGGACCCGAACGATAAACTTTTCGTTAATAAAAGCTACCGTCCGAGCGTGGGACTCGAACCCACTACGCCTCGCACCGAAAGCGGGTGCCAAACCGCTCCGTCACGGTTTGTTTGTCAGAAAAAATTGTCTCAATTTTAAATTTTAAATTGTAATTTTAATTTTTGTATTTTTATATTTTATATTTATATTTTCTTTTATATTTTATATTCTAATTAATACTTTAATGTACAGGGTGAATCCCGTAAATATATTATTATTATTATTATTGTTATTCCATTTTTTTTCTTTCAGGTACTGACGACTGCAGCGATGTGCTCTTTCGGTTTCGCGAACACCTTTCCGAGTGCCTTAATACTGAAACGAATCAAACTGACCGCGTTTGTGATATTCCCTTTGGTGTGCTACACCGTGATCGCCCTCGTGTTTACCCTGATGTCGCACTACAGGTGAATATTTAATGCCCTTGACCTTTGCGGTGAATTTTCTCGTTCTCGTTCGCAGGGAGGTGGCAGGGACCGCGATTCCCTTAGTGAGGGTCTTCGAGGTGCGAGACGTCGACTGGGCGAGGCCGGTGATGGCAGCGTGCACCATCATCGTCGTCTGTTTGTCCCTGACCGAAATTATGCCATCCCTTTACAGTTTGCTGGTCAAGTTGGCGGGAAGGGACTGGAGGGTGCTCGTCTCGCCGATACTCTACAGGAATTCGATGACTGGTGCGCCAGTATTGGCCATTTTCACTGCAGGTAAATGAATTATATACAAATTTTCCTTGAAATAAACAAAAACCCGAAATTGGGTTATCACTAGTTTTTTCGAAATTTTACTTAAAAACTCGTGGCTTCGCAAAATGCGCACTTTCTACGAGATTTTTAAATTTTCGAGAAAACCCCTTAATGGATTTTATTAAAATTTTCAGGTAACATTCTAGAGGTATGTACCTATAAAATAAGTGAAAAACTCAAAAATGGGTTATCACTAGTTTTAACAAAATTCATGGCTTTGTAAAATGCGCACTTTCTACGAGATTTTTAAATTTTCGTAAAAACCCCTCGGTGGATTTTATTAAAATTTTCAGGAAACATTCTAGACGTATGTATCTATAAAATAAGTGAAAACCCCAAAAAAGGGTTATCACTAGTTTTTTCGGAATTTTACTTTAAAATTCGTGGTTTTGCAAAATGCGCACTTTCTACGAGATTTTTAAATTTTCGTGAAAACCCCTTGATGGATTTTATTAAAATTTTCAGGTAACATTCTAGACGTATGTATCTATAAAATAAGCGAAAAACCCAAAAATGGGTTATCACTAGTTTTTTCGGAATTTTGCTCCAAAATGCGTGGCTTTGCAAAATGCGCACTTTCTACGAGCTTTTTACAATTTTCATGAAAACCCCTCGGTGGATTTTATTAAAATTTTCAGGAAACATTCGAGACGTATGTACCTATAAAATAAGCGAAAAAACAAAAAATGGGTTATAACTAGTTTTTTCGGAATTTTACTTTGAAATTCGTGGCTTTGCAAAATGCGCACTTTTTACGAGATTTTTAAATTTTCGTGAAAACCCCTTGATGGATTTTATTAAAATTTTCAGGTAACATTCTAGACGTATGTATCTATAAAATAAGCGAAAAACCCAAAAATGGGTTATCACTAGTTTTTTCGGAATTTTGCTCCAAAATGCGTGGCTTTGCAAAATGCACACTTTCTACGAGCTTTTTACAATTTTCATGAAAACCCCTCGGTGGATTTTATTAAAATTTTCAGGAAACATTCTAGACGTATGTACCTATAAAATAAGTGAAAAACCCAAAAATGGGTTATCACTAGTTTTAACGGAATTTTGCTTCAAAATTCGTGGCTTTGCAAAATGCGCACTTTCTACAAGATTTTTCAATTTTCCTGAAAATTCCTCGATAGATTTTATTAAAATTTTCAGGTAACATTCTAGACGTATGTAGCTATAAAATAAGTGAAAAACCCAAAAATGCGTTATCACTAGTTTGAACGCAATTTTACTTCAAAATTCGTGACTTTGCAAAATGCGCACTTTCTACAAGATTTTTTAATTTTCCTGAAAATTCCTCGATGGATTTGATTAAAATTTTCAGGAAACATTCTAGACGTATGTACCTATAAAATAAGTGAAAAACCCAAAAATGGGTTAACACTAGTTTTTTCGGAATTTTACTTCAAAATTCGTGACTTTGCAAAATGCGCACTTTCCACAAGATTTTTCAATTTTCCTGAAAATTCCTCGATGGATTTTATTAAAATTTTCAGGTAACATTCTAGACGTATGTACCTATAAAATAATGAAAAACCCAAAAATGGGTTATCACCAGTTTTTTTCCGAATTTGACTTCAAAATTCGTGACTTTGCAAAATGCGCACTTTCTACGAAATTTTTAAATTTTCGTGAAAACCCCTTGATGGATTTTATTAAAATTTTCAGGTAACATTCTAGACGTATGTACCTATAAAATAAGCGAAAAACCCAAAAATGGGTTATCGCTAGTTTTAACGGAATTTTACTTCAAAATTCGTGGCTTTGCAAAATGCGCACTTTCTACGAGATTTTTAAATTTTCATGAAAACCCCTCGATGGATTTTATTAAAATTTTCAGGTAACATTCTAGACGTATGTACCTATAAAATAAGCGAAAAAACAAAAAATGGGTTATAACTAGTTTTTTCGGAATTTTACTTTGAAATTCGTGGCTTTGCAAAATGCGCACTTTTTACGAGATTTTTAAATTTTCGTGAAAACCCCTTGATGGATTTTATTAAAATTTTCAGGTAACATTCTAGACGTATGTATCTATAAAATAAGCGAAAAACCCAAAAATGGGTTATCACTAGTTTTTTCGGAATTTTGTTCCAAAATTCGTGGCTTTGCAAAATGCACACTTTCTACGAGCTTTTTACAATTTTCATGAAAACCCCTCGGTGGATTTTATTAAAATTTTCAGGAAACATTCTAGACGTATGTACCTATAAAATAAGTGAAAAACCCAAAAATGGGTTATCACTAGTTTTAACGGAATTTTGCTTCAAAATTCGTGGCTTTGCAAAATGCGCACTTTCTACAAGATTTTTCAATTTTCCTGAAAATTCCTCGATAGATTTTATTAAAATTTTCAGGTAACATTCTAGACGTATGTACCTATAAAATAAGTGAAAAACCCAAAAATGCGTTATCACTAGTTTGAACGCAATTTTACTTCAAAATTCGTGACTTTGCAAAATGCGCACTTTCTACAAGATTTTTTAATTTTCCTGAAAATTCCTCGATGGATTTGATTAAAATTTTCAGGAAACATTCTAGACGTATGTACCTATAAAATAAGTGAAAAACCCAAAAATGGGTTAACACTAGTTTTTTCGGAATTTTACTTCAAAATTCGTGACTTTGCAAAATGCGCACTTTCCACAAGATTTTTCAATTTTCCTGAAAATTCCTCGATGGATTTTATTAAAATTTTCAGGTAACATTCTAGACGTATGTACCTATAAAATAATAAAAAACCCAAAAATGGGTTATCACTAGTTTTTTCCGAATTTGACTTCAAAATTCGTGACTTTGCAAAATGCGCACTTTCTACGAGATTTTTAAATTTTCGTGAAAACCCCTTGATGGATTTTATTAAAATTTTCAGGTAACATTCTAAACGTACGTACCTATAAAATAAGCGAAAAAACAAAAAATGGGTTATAACTAGTTTTTTCGGAATTTTACTTTGAAATTCGTGGTTTTGCAAAATGCGCACTTTTTACGAGATTTTTAAATTTTCATGAAAACCCCTTGATGGATTTTATTAAAATTTTCAGGTAACATTCTAGACGTATGTACCTATAAAATAAGCGAAAAACCAAAAAATGGGTTATCACTAGTTTTAACGGAATTTTACTTCAAAATTAGTGGCTTTGCAAAATGCGCACTTTCTACGAGATTTTTAAATTTTTATGAAAACCCCTTGATGGATTTTATTAAAATTTTCAGGTAACATTCTAGACGTATGTACCTATAAAATAAGCGAAAAACCCAAAAATGGGTTATCGCTAGTTTTAACGGAATTTTACTTCAAAATTCGTGGCTTTGCAAAATGCGCACTTTCTACGAGATTTTTAAATTTTCATGAAAACCCCTCGATGGATTTTATTAAAATTTTCAGGTAACATTCTAAACGTATGTACCTATAAAATAAGCGAAAAAACAAAAAATGGGTTATAACTAGTTTTTTCGGAATTTTACTTTGAAATTCGTGGCTTTGCAAAATGCGCACTTTTTACGAGATTTTTAAATTTTCATGAAAACCCCTTGATGGATTTTATTAAAATTTTCAGGTAACATTCTAGACGTATGTACCTATAAAATAAGCGAAAAACCAAAAAATGGGTTATCACTAGTTTTAACGGAATTTTACTTCAAAATTAGTGGCTTTGCAAAATGCGCACTTTCTACGAGATTTTTAAATTTTTATGAAAACCCCTTGATGGATTTTATTAAAATTTTCAGGTAACATTCTAGACGTATGTACCTATAAAATAAGCGAAAAACCAAAAAATGCGTTATCACTAGTTTGAACGCAATTTTACTTCAAAATTCGTGACTTTGCAAAATGCGCACTTTCTACAAGATTTTTTCAATTTTCCTGAAAATTCCTCGATGGATTTTATAAAAATTTTCGGGAAACATTCTAGACGTATGTACCTATAAAATAAGTGCAAAACCCAAAAATGGGTTGTCACTAGTTTTTCGGAATTTTACTTAAAAATTCGTGGTTTTGCAAAATGCGCACTTTCTACGAGATTTTGAAATTTTCATGAAAACCCCTTGCTGGATTTTATTAAAATTTTCAGGTAACATTCTAGACGTATGTACCTATAAAATAAGTGAAAAACCCAAAAATGGGTTATCACTAGTTTTTTCGGAAATTTACTTCAAAATTCGTGACTGCAAAATGCGCACTTTCTACAAGATTTTTTCAATTTTCCTGAAAATTCCTCGATGGATTTTATTTAAATTTTCAGGTAACATTCTAGACGTATGTACCTATAAAATAAGTGAAAAACCCAAAAATGAGTTATTACTAGTTTTTTCGGAATTTTACTTCAAAATTCGTGGTTTTGCAAAATGCGCACTTTCTACGAGATTTTTCAATTTTCCTGAAAACCCCTTGATGGATTTTATTAAAATTTTCAGGTAACATTCTAGAGGTATGAACCTATAAAATAAGCGAAAAACCCAAAAATGGGTTTTTACTAGTTCTTTCGGAATTTTACTTTAAAATTCCTGGTTTTGCAAAATGCGCACTTTCTACGAGATTTTAAAATTTTCGTGAAAACCCCTTGATGGATTTTATTAAAATTTTTAGGTAACATTCTAGACGTATTACCTATAAAATAAGCGAAAAACGAAAAATGGGTTATCACTTGTTTTTTCGAAATTTGACTTTAAAATTCGAGGCTTTGCAAAATGCGAATTTTCTACGAGATTTTTAAATTTTCGTGAAAACCCCTTGATGGATTTTATTAAATATTTTAGGTAACATTCTAGACGTATCTACCTATAAAATAAGCGAAAAACCCAAAAATGGGTTATCACTAGTTTTTTCGGAATTTGAGTTCAAAATTCGTGGCTTTGCAAAATGCGCACTTTTTACGAGATTTTTAAATTTTCATGAAAACCCATTGATGGATTTTATTAAAATTTTTAGGTAACATTCTAGACGTATGTACCTATAAAATAAGCGAATAACCCAAAAATGGGTTATCGCTAGTTTTTTCGGAATTTGACTTTAAAATTCGTGGTTTTGCAAAATACGCACTTTCTAGGAGATTTTTAAATTTTCATGAGAACCCCTCGATTGATATTATTAAAAATTTCAGGAAATATTCTGGACTTATGTACCTATGAAACAAATGAAAAATCCAAAAATAGGCCATCACTACTTTTTCAGGATTTCACTCAGTTTACGCAACGGCATTTTATTTCCAACATTATCACAAATTTAAATTGCTCGTGCGGCAACACCATCCGGAACGTCATTCACCATTTTAATGACCTCTTGCTACCTTTTTTGAGAAGCACCGATTTCGGCCGAATCGCCCGATTTTCATGAATAAGTAATTTCGCACCGTGTCACGCGCTTTTTTTAAACACTTTTCGAGTTTTATGATCTCTAAACATTTTCTGGGTCCGCTCCAAGTTTTAGGGGGAATTGCGACATTGAATTTTTATTAAGCGTTCCTTATCCACGATTCCGTCCCCAATTTTATCTCCGCGAACATTTTACTTAACGCGCGTATATTTCATTTCTAGTGATATATCGTCAGAGGGCGGAATGGCACGCTAAAAATATTCAGCAGTGATTTATAAGATTGATTTAATCTTTGTTTACAATTTATTGTCGAAAGTACAAAAGACGAGATCAAGGTTAATTTTGGTAACAAACTGTTTTGAATATTTTTATAACATTTCTGTTAATGAATTTTACATTTTTTAAAATTATTATCTTATCTTTAGTTAAGCGAATTTTATTGGTATGTTAATTGTACCTTGTTTTTAGTTTTTCCCTGTAAATGGATATTAATTTTTCTGTGGGGAAATGTTTTGATAACAAACTGTTTTGAATATTTTTATAATATTTCTGTTGATGAATTTTACATTTTTTAAAATTATTATCTTATCTTTACTTAAGCGAATTTTGTTGGTATGTTAATTGTACCTTATTTTCAGTTTTTCCCTGTAAATGGATATTAATTTTTCTGTGGGGAAATAAATTATTATTATTATAATAAGTAGAAAAATAAGTACAGTACAACCAATAATAATTTGTAATTTAAATAAAACACAATTTTTCTTAGTTAATATCACACTGTTTACAGTGTGATATTAACTAAGTAAAAGTGTGTTTTATTTAATTAAAAATGTATCACGAAGTAAGTGCCGCCAACCTCAATCAGTTAATTTGTAATTTCGTTGTTTGGAATATTTTTACAACATAATAAGTAGAAAAATAAGTACACCGAAACCAAAAATAGTTTGTAATTTCGTTTCCACCTGACGTTTAATGTTTAATGTCAATGCTTGACCGTGTAATAAAATATTTGCATGATCCGACCGCCTCGAGTAGTAATCTTTTTAAATGTCAGCGTAAACAGGACTTAATTTAAATACAATACGTTTTCGGCCATGAAATAATCGAATTACATGCAAACTAGTTGCTATACACGAGACGTCAGTAAATACTGAATTTTTTATCAGCTCCAGTTATTAATAAATTACTACTACTATGAGAATCGGCATGTTTTGTAAGTAAATATTTACTCTAAGCAACAGCTTTTACTGTAACTGTTTAACTCTTAGCCAACGAGCTAGTTTATAAAAGTCGCAACCATCGCTTTACAGTCAATTAAAGTGAGCTCATTTATGAACTTATCTTATGGTGGATTCGCCGGGGACTCAACAATTAATACACTCGTTGTAGGAGCATCGAGAATATTTCTATTTTCGCCTTCGATAGCTTTATGAAATCGTTCCCCTCGCAGTTTTAATATAAGCCAATACAGTTTTTTTTTAATTCCAGGCAGTTTGGCTTCAATTCTAGCGTTCGCATGCCCATTATCCTACTTGGTGGGATTAATAAACGCGGCATGTTTATACAAGTGTGCCGTGAAATCCAGCACAGCCCTCTACGGCCGCTACAAGCCCGAATACACGCATCCGGACATGTCAGGTATTGAATTTTTGATGATGCACCGCCGTCCAAATTTAGAATCCAATAGATAACACATGTCACCATGCATCATGGAAACGCGGATGAATTAGTAACGTCCTCTGGTTGTTATTAACTATTCGATGTCAATCCAATTTACGAAATTAAATTTTGATGTAATTAGCGGGTAATGTGAACATGCATGATTTATATTTTCAGTGATGTCCAGCAGTATACAGTACAGCATGCTGCACCAGAACAGAAGGCAGCAGATGCGCAAGAGCAAGAGTTTCTACGACATGCTTCCCGATTATTTGAAGAAGAAGAAGGCGGCGGTTGCCACGACGGATTGTCGGAGTACGAGGAGTAGAAAGAGTAAGTGAATCGTTTGAGCTTAAGAAATTATAAATTTTAATGTGACCTATTTTTTTGCACAAGAGAAAGAGGTTTATTAATTCTTGCCTCAAAAGTAGAAAATGGAATTTTCTGTTGGTGCAGGCTGGGATTGGTAAAAATTACTAAATTCAGAAATTTGTAGCATTCACACAAATCAATTTTAGACAACCTCCACTTCCAGAAGAAAAGAACACGAACAGGTCCAATATTCATATATTCTGGCTATTTTTTTTTACTTTGGCAGGTGCCCTTCAGTCATACGTTCAGGCTATTTTCGTCTTTATAGAATTTATTCACACAAAAAACAATTACTTTTTTGCAATTATCACTTCAATGAAAAAAAATTCTCTAATCTTTTATTTTTTGCTAAAAATAATTGTTAACATTTTTTTTCTATTTATGACGTTAAATAAACTTTTTACCGCCCATTATCACTTTAATAAAAGAATTGGTGAAATAATAATCTTTTATTTTTTTTGGTAAAAATAATTGCCAACATTTTTTCTTTCTATTTATGACGTTAAATACACTTTTTTCCGCCCTCCATTCCAAACATATTCACTTCAACGGCGAATTTATGGACCATAAATTATCGTGTATTCAAGATCTCCTATTATCAGCATAAATTCGCAGCCCCCTTCGCTTATTTGTTCCTACACGTTCTATTATTTTCGTCTTTTCTTTCTTGCCGCCCGGCAATAACTTACCCTTATCGGGGCTTAAGAAGGGCGACGCTGATGTATTCAGCGTGTAAAGTGATTAAAAGCTGCGATTCAATCGAAATCATTCATGGTCTTCGTGGATGTTGTTAGTGAGGACTATTTACTAGTTTTCACAGAAACGTAATTTGAGAAGTTTCAAGTCGATGGCAATGGTTTTTAAATTTTTTCCAAGTCAATTTTTTTCAAAACTTAACGTTCTGTTCACATTAAATTATTCCAAAATGTAGGGGTGAAGTGTTAATTATTTTTTACAGAAACATAATTTAGCAATCATTCTAAACAAATTTGAGAAGTTTCTAGTCGATGGCAATTGTTTTTATATTTTTTCCAAGTCACTAAAATGATTACATTTTGTATTACAACTTTTCACTCGAATCAAATGTAATAACCATAAAAATCCAGTTCTAAATTGTACGTAGCTTTCATAAAAACATAATTTTGAATCAACTCACAATGGTTTTAGAAAGTTTTAAATCAATAGCAATTCTTTTTCATTTTTTTCGAATCGCCAAAACTTTTGAAAATTTTTACAACTTCCCACTCTCATCACTTGCAATGATCCCAAAATCCAGTGATGAAGTACATGTAGATTTTATGGAATCATTATCTCAAATTAATTTTGAGTTATTTTGGACAGTTTGGAGTTAATAGTAATTGTTTTTCTATTTTTATTTAAACGTTAAAATTATTGCAAATATTTACAAATTTCCGCTCCGATCAAATGAAATTATCGCAAAACACAGTGTTGAAACGTATATAATTATAAACTTCAGTGAATTTTGAGTAATTTTGAAAAGTTTCAAGTCGATAGCAATTGTTTTTCTAGTTTTTTCGCATCGCCAAAATTGTTGAAATTTTTTACAACTTCCAGTTCTGATCATATGAAAATATTCCAAAATCCAGTGATGAACTATTTGTAGATTTTTACGGAATCATAATCTCGAATTAATTTTGAGTTATTTTGAAAAGTTTGAAGTTAATGGCAATTGTTTTTCTATTTTTATCGAATCGTTAAAATTATTGCAAATTTTCACAAATTTCACCTTCGATCAAATGAAATTATCGCAAAATTCAGTGATGAAATGTATATAATTATAAACTTCAGTGAATTTTGAATAATTTTGAAAAGTTTCAAGTCGATAGCAATTGTTTTTCTATTTTTTTCGAATCGCCAAAATTGTTGAAATTTTTTTACAACTTCCCTCTGTGTTCACATGCAATTATCTCAAAATCCAGTGATGAAGATCATGTAGATTTTACGGAATCATTATCTAGAATTAATTTAGAGTTATTTTTGGCAGTTTGGAGTTAATGGTCATTGTTTTTCTATTTTTATTTAAACCTTAAAATTATTGCAAATTTTCACAATTTCGGCTCCGATCAACTGAAATTGACGCAAAATTGGGTGATGAACTATAAGCAGATCTTCATGTAATTATACATTTAAATAAATTTTGAGTAATTTTGAAAAGTTCCAAGATGATAGCAATTGTTTTTCTACTTTTATCGAATCGTTAAAATTGTTGCAAATTTTCACAAATTTCACCTTCGATCAAATGAAATTATCGCAAAATTCAGCGATGAAGGGTATGCAGATTCTTGCGTAATTATAAACTTAAGTGAATTTTGAGTAATTTTGAAAAGTTTAAAGTCGATAGCAATTGTTTTTTTTTTAATTTTTAATCACCAAGATTATCGTATTTTTTTACAAAACCTCGCATAAAATTATCCCAAAAATTCAGTGATAGAGTGAATGCAAATTTTCACCGATTCATAACATGAAAGAGATTTTGAGGAACTTTCAAATCAATTTTTTTTTATCGCGAAATTATTACAATTATTCACGATTTGATCAAATCAATTTTTTAACAATTATTCACAATTTTCCGTTTTGATCAAATTAAATTATCGCATAATCCAGTGATTAAGCGCATACAGTTTTTACGAAAACATATCAATTTTGGAAAGTTTCAAGACGGTTGAAATTGTTTTTCAATTTTTTTCGCGTCGTCAAAATTATAACAGTTTTTTTTTTCTCTCAAATTGTCGCTCTGATCAAATTCAATTACCGCAAAATCTATTGATGAAGTTTACGATTTTTTTACAATAACATAATCTTAAGTACATTTTTAGTGATTATTGAAAGATTTTTTTAAAAATTTTTTAGAACCGCTAAAAGTTTTACAATTTTTACAACTTTCGTTTATTAAGTGGAATAATCCTAAAATCCAGTGATGGTCTCCTTGTAGTTTTTCACGGAATCATAAACTCGAATACATTTTGAGTGAGTTTGGAAAGTTTTAACTCCTTAGCAATTGTTTTTCTATTTTTTTGGAATCGTTAAAATTGTAACATTTTTTTACAACTTTTCACTCGAAACAAATCTAATAATCATAAAAATCCAGTGCTAAATTGTACGTAGTTTTCATGAAAAATGTAATCTCGAATCAACTTTCAATAATTTTAGAAAGTTTAAAGTCGATAGCAATTGTTTTTATATTTTTTTGGAATTGTTAAAATTGTTGCATTTTTTCACAACTTTTCGCTCGAATCAAATGTAATAATCATAAAAATTCAGTGCTTAATTGCACGTAGTTTTCATAAAAAACACAATCTCGAATCAACTTTCGTAATTTTAGAAAGTCTCAAGTTGATCGCAATTATTTTTCAATTGTTTTCGAATCGCCAAAATTGTTGCAATTTTTTACAACTTTCCGCTCTGATTACATGAAATAATCACAAAATCCAATGCTAAATTGTACATCCTTTTGCAATAATATAAACTTGGATGAATTTTCAATATTCTTAGAATGTTTTAAGTCGCTAGATATTGTCTTTATATTTTTTCAAGTCACTAAAATTATTACATTTTTTCAAAAATTCACGCTCTGTTCTCTTAAATTAATTAAAAATTTCGGGATGAAGTGTTTATAGTTTTTACAGAAACATAATTTTGCATTCATTATAAGCAAATTTGGAAAGTTTTAAGTCGATGGCAATTGTTTTTATATTTTTTTCAAGTCACTAAAATTATTACATTTTTTCAAAAATTCACGCTCTGTTCTTATTAAATTAATTAAAAATTTCGGCATGAAGTGTTGATAGTTTTTACAGAAACATAATTTTGCATTCATTATAAGCAAATTTGGAAAGTTTTAAGTCAATGGCAATTGTTTTTATATTTTTTTCAAGTCACTAAAATTATTACATTTTTTCAAAAATTTACGCTCTGTTCTTATTAAATTAATTAAAAATTTCGGGATGAAGTGTTGATAGTTTTTACAGACACATAATTTTGCATTAATTATAAGCAAATTTGGAAAGTTTTAAGTTGATGGCAATTGTTTTTATATTTTTTTCAAGTCACTAAAATTATTACATTTTTTCAAAAATTTACGCTCTGTTCTCATTAAATTAATTAAAAATTTCGGGATGAAGTGTTGATAGTTTTTACAGACACATAATTTTGCATTAATTATAAGCAAATTTGGAAAGTTTTAAGTTGATGGCAATTGTTTTTATATTTTTTTCAAGTCACTAAAATTATTACATTTTTTCAAAAATTCACGCTCTGTTCTCATTAAATTAATTAAAAATTTCGGCATGAAGTGTTGATAGTTTTTACAGACACATAATTTTGCATTTATTATAAGCAAATTTGGAAAGTTTTAAGTCGATGGAAATTGTTTTTATATTTTTTTCAAGTCACTAAAATGATTACATTTTTTCAAAAATTCACGCTCTGTTATCATTAAATTAATTAAAAATTTCGGGATGAAGTATTAATTAATTTTCACAGAAACGTAATTTTGCATTCATTATGAGCAAATTTGAGAAGTTTCGAGTCGATAGCAATTGTTTTTATATTTTTTCCAAGTCTCTAAAATTATAACATTTTTTCAAAACTTCACTCTCTGTTCGCATTAATTTATTCCGAGTTGTATTAGGCAACTTAATACACACGCATACTTTATCCTGCCTGGCGAGCACTAAAGAGCTGCACACAAATCGTAAATTACACAAATATTGTAAATTTTTGTATCAGGTCCATTATAAATTTTTTTCAAAACTTCACGCTCTGTTCACATAAAATTATTCCAAAATTTAGGAATGATGTATTAATTATTTTCACAGAAACGTAATTTGGCATTCATTATAAGCAAATTTGAGAAGTTTTGAGTCGATGGCAATTGTTTTTATATTTTTTCCAAGTCTCTAAAATTATGACATTTTTTTCAAAACTTAACACTCTGTTTACATTAAATTATTCCAAAATTTAGGGATGTAGTGTTAAATAATTTTCAGAGAAACGTAATTTGGCATTCATTCCAAGCAATTTTGGAAAGTTTCAAGTCGATGGGAATTGTTTTTATATTTTTTCCAAGTCACTAAAATTATTACATTTTTTTCAAAACTTATCGCTCTGTTCACATTAAATTATTCCAAAATTTAGGGATGAAATGAATTTTCACAGAAACATAATTTGGCATCTTTTTAAGCAAATTTTGGAAGTTTCGAGTCGATGGCAATTGTTTTTAAATTTTTTCCAAGTCTCTAAAATTATTACATTTTTTCAAAACTTCACGCTCTGTTCGCATTTATTTATTCCGAGTTGTGTTAGGCAACTTAATACACACGCATACTTTATCCTGCCTGGAGTTCACCAAATTGTGAATTACACAAAATTTGTAAATTTTTGTCCATCAGGTCCATCCGGAGATAAGGAGTACCTCCTCCTGGACCATTACAGCAGTTCCTCGTTGAACGACCTGGCGGCCGACACAGGCTCAGAGAGCGACGTCAACGAGCCGTCGCCGACGTGCAGCGACGCCGAGGACTCCGGCAGTTCCACGGACATCGACGCCGTCGTCCAGGAGTACAAAGACAGAATTCAAGTAAGCGACGCGCGACGATCATTTTTACATCTCGGTGCCGTGAAGTTAATAATAATAATAATAATAATAATAATAATAATAATAATAATAATAATAATAATAAATTGCATTATTTGCAGAAACAAAAGACAAAAAAAAGTAATAGCATCAATAACACAGTAACTTCAAAGTAGATACTTAAATAAATATTATGATGCGAGAAAGATAATAACGCAGATTCAGCTTTTACAAAACAACTTTTTCATTTGCGCTGTTTCAGGGGCTCTTTTACGACGCTTGTAGGTGTTTTCTTGCAGGTGGCGACTACGAATAATTTCGCGGAGAAGAGGACGCCCTCGGTGTTGACGAGCAGAATGGTTATCGGCTTCATCTTCATACTGTACGCCACCTCGACGATGCTCTCCGTCGCAATTCGTTTGAATTTTATCCAGCTCATTTGGGCTAGTATAGCAAGTAAGTGTGTAACTTAGTTTATTTATTTATTTGACGTCATACACCCTTAAAGGTATCGAGATCAGCGGCGGCTCGTGGATGTTCGGCGGTGAGGCAACGGAAGAAAATTTGACCGAAACAGCAGTAGAGCGGCATCTTTGCCTTTGCCTCTCCTACGGAAATCCACGAGCCGCCGCTGATCGAGATCAGATTGCAACGTTACATAATCGTCATACGATGAATATTGTGACATCATTTGCAAATAGAAATATTGATGAACTCACACCAATAGATGTATCGTTGATGAATGTATTAAATAAAAGCGGACCTGAATGCGACCCTTGCGGAACACCAGATGTTGCATGAGAAGGATCTGATGAGAAGCTATTATTGCGAACTGATTACAATTTCTTCTCGCGAGATGAACACAATCTGCAAAATTCGTTCTTTTTCAAATTTCGAAGATTTCAAAATCGTAATTTTGATTTTTGAAACTACACAACTGCCAAACTCATTGAGCGATTTTGATAATTCTAACGTCAAAAAATTGAAAATCTACTGCAATTTAAATATTTTCATGAAATCAAATCATATCGTCAAAATTGCATTAAATTTTTGACTTGACACATGTTACAGTTGATATGTAAAATCTGTTCCAAGACTTCCAGTTACTGATAACTACTTTTTCGTGTACAACAAACATTTATTATCAGCAGCGGCACATAAATTCCCCCCGGATCCCACCTCATCCGGAATCGAAAGTTTCCGGCGAACTTTTCCAATATTTGATAAGTGAATGAAAGCAATGACCCCAATAAAATATATTTCTCGTGAAATTCCCCCTTATTTAAGAAGTTGTCGTTATCAATTGTTCGGAGTATTACACCGACCGTGAAATCGCTCCCCGGAGCCTTCGATGTACTGTTCCAACCCTTTGCACAACTTTTTCGGGGGGAGGAATGATGCATCGACCGCAAAACTGCTACCCCCGGCCCCCCGAAACCAGGATATCCGCTCCCAGGGAAAGTGTCAATTAAATTTGACGAGAATCGGGCTAAAACAACCCCCGACCACGCTTATTAAACTAACGATGGAATAACTTCCCTCGTGCTGGCACACCGTTCTCCACGAATCGATCAAATCCATCAAAGGGGTGGAGAAAATTGAGTCTAGTCAAATATTTGTTCGGCTGCGATTAATGAAAGTATCACGTTCGTATTTATTTATTACAGGTTATGAATTTTTACATCTTGACAGTAATTAACGGAATTTTAGTTATTTTTAGTTTTACAAAAAAAAACAAAATAATTTTTTATCGTTCCTTGAACTAAAGGTAGTCTATCCATTAAATTAACCGCTCAAGAAATCGATTATTTTTTGTAAATATAAACTATTTAAAATAGTTTATGTTTATAATATCTGTAAATATTTCTGTTTTTAGGTTTCGGTTTAATTTTTATTATCAACATTTCACTTCAAACAGATAAAATGCGGAACCAATGAAGTAACAACAGTTAAATTTGACATGTAGTTAACCAATACATATATCTACGCAATGAAGTAATTTAAAAACAAAATCACAATTATTAAAGAAACTAGAAACTTTGAAAAATTGAAAAAAAATTGTACCAATTTTGGAGACAAAATAAATTTAAAAAAAATTGCAATAGACTTGAAACTTTGTAAATAACTCAAAATTCATTCCAAATTGATTTCGTTAAAAAGCCTGTATTCGCACAATTTCTAGATTTTTGGAAATTTTGATGTGATCGGAGTGTAATATTGAAAAAAAATTGAACCAATTTTGGAGACCCAAAATAAATATAAAAACAATTGCTATCGACTTGAAACTTTACAAAATTACTCAAAATTCATTCCAAATTGATTTCTTGAAAAAACTATAATCGCACCATTTCGAGATTTTTGGAAATTTTGATGTGATCAGAGTGTAAAGTTGTAAAAAATAGAATAAATTTTGAAGACTCAGAATAAATATAGAAACAAGTGCTATCGACTTAAAACTTTCCAAAATTACTCAGAATTAATTTCAAATTGGTTTCTTAAAAAAACTGTATTCGCACCATTTCTAGATTTTTGGAAATGTTGATGTGGTCGCAGGATAAAATTGAAAACAAAATTTAACGAGTTTTGGAGACTCAAATTCAATATAAAAACAATTGCTATCGATTTGAAACTTTCCAAAATCACTCAAAATTCATTCAAAATTGATTTCTTAAAAAAACTGTATTCGCACCATCTCTAAATTTTTGGAAATCTTGATGTGGTCGCAGGGTAAAATTGAACGAATTTTGAAGACTCAAATTAAATATAAAAACAATTGCTATCGACTTGAAACTTTCCAAAACTACTCAAAATTCATTCGAAATTGATTTCTTAAAAAAAACTATATTCTCACAATTTCCAGATTTTTGGAAATTTTGATGTGATCAGAGTGTAAAGTTGTAAAAAATAGAATAAATTTTGAACTCAAAATAAATATAGAAACAATTGCTATCGACTTGAAATTTTCCAAAATTACTCAAAATTCATTCCAAATTGATTTCTTAAAAAAACTATATTCGCAACATTTCCAGATTTTTGGAAATTTTGATGCGATCAGAGTGTAAAGTTGTAGAAAATGGAATAAATTTTGAAGACTCAAAATAAATATAAAAACAATTGCTTTCGACTCGAAACTTACCAAAATTACTCAAAATTCATTCTAAATTGATTTCTTAAAAAAACTAAATTCTCACAATTTCCAGATTTTTGGAAATTTTGATGTGATCAGAGTGTAAAGTTGTAAAAAATAGAATAAATTTTGAAGACTCAAAATAAATATAAAAACAATTGCTATCAATTTGAAACTTTACAAATTTACTCACAATTCATTCCAAATTGGTTTCTTAAAAAAACTGTATTCGCAACATTTCTAGATTTTTGGAAATGTTGATGTGGTCGCAGGGTAAAATTGAAAAAAAAATTGAACGAATTTTGGAGACTCAAATTAATTATAAAAACAATTGCTATCGACTTAAAACTTTCCAAAATTACTCAAAATTCATTCCAAATTGATTTCTTGAAAAAAACTATAATCGCACCATTTACAGATTTTTGGAAATTTTGATGTGATCAGAGTGTAAAGTTGTAAAAAATAGAATTAATTTGAAGACTCAAAATAAATATAAAAACAATTGCTATCGACTTAAAACTTTCCAAAATTACTCAAAATTCATTCCAAATTGATTCCTTAAAAAAACTGTATTCGCACCATTTCTAGATTTTTGGAAATGTTGATGTGGTCGCTGGGTAAAATTGAAAGAAAACTTGATCGAATTTTCGAGACTCAAATTAAATATAAAAACAATTGCTATCGACTTGAAACTTTACAATATTACTCAAAACTCATTCCAAATTGGTTTCTTAAAAAAGCTGTATTCGCACCATTTCTAGATTCTTGGAAATGTTGATGTGGTCGCAGGGTAAAATTGAAAGAAAAATTGTACGAATTTTGGAGACTCAAAATAAATATAAAAACAATTGTTATCGACTTGAAACTTTCCAAAATTACTCAAAATTCATTCGAAATTGACTTCTTAAAATGCCACATTCATAACGTTACTGGATTTTTTTATATTTTGAGATGCTCGGTGTGTAGAGCTCTAAAAAAATAGAACCAATTTTAAAGACTCAAAATAAATATAAAAACAATTGCTATCGACTTAAGCCCGAAAGCCCTGGGTGTCAAATTTAACGGTTGTCACTTAATTGGTTATACATTTTATCTGTTTAAAGTGAAATATTGCTGATACTTAAGTTACTTTTCATCTTTATTTAATTAATTTAACGCTTCTGCAACAAGTGAGGGTTTTAAATTTTAATTATTACTAAAGTTTCCGTGGCTTTATATTATATATATATTTAATTCATCTGCAACAAGTTTGGGTTTTCATTCTTGATGAAACCCGGCGAAATTTACTCCGGCGTAAATTTATGGAAATGGAAAACTGCAAACCGCTATATCTTCCTTTATTTGCGGCCGGAGCCGAGGACGGGAAAATTTTATAGGTCACGTAGCTTGATGCACTGACCTTAGAGGATGTAATTTTCCATTATATATTTCGGGATGAATTCGGGCAATCGCCCCCTGGAGAAATTTCCTGGAAACTTTGATCACACTTAATATTTAATCTCGCTTAATTTATATTTGTACACCGTTTATTTTTTTTTCCAGCGGCAAGAAATTAAATGATATTTTGTTTACTTTTAACGACATCGTTATGTAATAATTTATGTTTTAAATCGATGGCAATTCTTAATACATTTCTTGTCGAATCGCCAACCAACGTTTTTACAATTTTCAGAATTCTACTTTATGTTCGAATTAAATTATCGTAAAATCAATGGTTGAAGCATTTACGCTTTTTTCATAATCGTAATTTGGGATGCCACTATAAGTAAGTTTGAAAAGTTTAAAGTCGGTGGCAATTGTTTTTTTTATATTTTTCAAGCTGCCAAAATAATTACAATTTTTCACAACTTTACTCTCTTTTCACATAAAATTATTCTGAAATCTAGTGGCGTACAAACTGTAGCTATTTACGAAATAAATCTCAAATACATTTTGAGTAAATTTAGAGAGTTTCAAGTCGTCGGAAATTGTTTTTCTATTTTTTTCAAGTTACCAAAATTATTACAATTTTTCACAACTTTACTCTCTATTCACATGAAATTATTCTGAAATCTAGTAGCATACAACCTGTAGCTTTTCACGAAATAAATCTCGAATACATTTTGAGTAAATTTAAAGAGTTTCAAGTCGCCGGAAATTGTTTTTCTATTTTTTTCAAGTTACTAAAATTATTACAATTTTTCACAACTTTACTCTCTATTCACATAAAATTATTCTGAAATCTAGTGGCGTACAAACTGTAGCTTTTCACGAAATAAATCTCGAATACATTTTGAGTAAATTTAGAGAGTTTCAAGTCGCCAGAACTTGTTTTTCTATTTTTTTCAAGTCACTAGAATTATTACAATTTTTCACAACTTTATGTCAGTCGCCCACCATGGGGCGATATCGCCCACTTTGAGAAACACAAGATGGCAAAAATCCAAACGTATGAAAACGAAAACTGCATTTAATGATTAGAAAAATTGTAACAAAATAATCAACGAAGGAATTTGTTGAAAAATTTGAACACTTCGATATTCGAATTTCTCCTTTTTTTGGATTCTTCGAAGCTTTGGTGCTGCGAAGTTTCAAATTATTAGGAGTAGGGATAGACGATATTTCACGTACCTGTGATTTTTCACTAGTATTAAAAATCACAGGTCGTTACTGTTACTAATAGGCGAATTTCACTGCTACTTAAAATCACTGCTATTTCAACTGTGACTTAAACTGTGATTGCTCCTTAAAATAACAACTGTTACCTAAAAACGTGATTGTAGGAAGACAATGGAGAATTTCTACATATTATTTTATATTCTTATTTATACTCTTATGCTCATGTTCAAATTACGATTTTCATCAACTGAAAAACAAATATATAAAAACAATTTCTACAAATGGTAAACCTAAAATGACTCAAATTTCATTTTAATTTAAGATTCCGTGCGAATATCTAAACATACATTTTGAAATAATAAAATTGCAAACTTCATTACCTGAAAATTAAAAATAAAAACAATTCACCAAACTGCGGAAATCTCCAAATGCTCCTCCATGTTCAGGTGCTCAAAAAATTAAAACAAAAATCTTCAAAAATCCATATCTCTATTAAAAATCGTTGAATTTACAAAAACCAAATTGATTTTGAATAAGCGGTATTTCGACCATTGAGGATGATTTTTAATAGAATTTTACTGCGTTTTTTATATTTTTTTCTGCGATGTTTGTGTTCAGGTGCTCAGAAAATTAAAACAAAAATTTTCAAAAAATAATATCTCTATTGAAAATAATTGAATTTACAAAAACCAAATTGATTTTGAATAAGCGATACTTCAGCCATTGAGGATGTTTTTTTATGGAATTTTTCCTGCGTTTTTTATATTTTTTTCTGCGATGTTTGTGTTCAGGTGCTCAGAAAATTAAAACAAAAATATTCAAAAATCAATATCTCTATTGAAAATTATTGAATTCACAAAATCCATATTGATTTTGAATAAGCGATACTTCGGCAATTGAGGATGATTTTTTATGGAATTTTTCCTGCGTTTTTTATATTTTTTTCTGCGATGTTTTTGTTCAGGTGCTCAAAAAATTAAAATAACAATTTTCAAAAATCCATATCTTTGTTAAAAATGATTAAATTTACAAAAACCAAATTGATTTTGAATAAGCGATACTTCTGACATTGAGGATGATTTTTTATGGAATTTTTCCTGCGTTTTTTATATTTTTTCTGCGATGTTTTTGTTCAGGTGCTCAGAAAATTAAAACAAAAATTTTCAAAAATCCATATCTCTATTGAAAATTAGTGAATTTACAAAAACCAAATTGATTCTGAATTAGCGATACTTCTGCCATTGAGGATGATTTTTTATGGAATTTTTCCTGCGTTTTTTTATATTTTTTTCTGCGAAGTTTTTGTTCAGGTGCTCAAAAAATTAAAATAAAAAATTTCAAAAATCCATATATTTGTTAAAAATTATTGAATTTACAAAAACCAAGTTGATTTTGTATAAGCGGTAGTTCGACCATTGAGGATGATTTTTTATGGATTTTTTCCTGCGTTTTTTATATTTTTTCTGCGATGTTTTTGTTCAGGTGCTCAGAAAATTAAAACAAAAATCTTCAAAAATCCATATCTCTATTGAAAATCATTGAATTTACAAAATCCAAATTGATTTTGAATAAGCGATACTTCGGCCATTAAGGATAATTTTTTTATGGAATTTTTCCTGCGTTTTTTATATTTTTTTCTGCGATGTTTTTGTTCAGGTGCTCAGAAAATTAAAACAAAAATTTTCAAAAATCCATATCTCTATTGAAAATTAGTGAATTTACAAAAACCAAATTGATTCTGAATTAGCGATACTTCTGCCATTGAGGATGATTTTTTATGGAATTTTTCCTGCGTTTTTTATATTTTTTCTGCGATGTTTTTGTGATCATAGTCACAGATTAAAATCACTGATATTAAAAAGTAGCAATCACAGGTTGCAAGGTGATTCAAAAGTAGCAAGACTAAGGCCCTGATGTCTGTTGAGCTTTAGAAATAACATTTTTAGTTCTGCGAAAAAAAGTCCGGGAAAGTATTGTGATTGTGGAATGTTTTTCCAAATTTTTTTTAACGAAAATATTCACTTCGAGGCTCCTAGAAGCGACTTCAAAGATTTTTGGAAATTGTTTTGTGTGTGTGTGTGTGTGTGTGTGTGTGTGTGTGTGTGTTCGGAAAAGTATTGTGATCGTGGAATTTTTTTCCAATTTTTTTTAACGAAAATATTCGCTTTGAGGCCCCTAGAAGCGGCTTCAAAGATTTTTTGGAATTTGTTTTGTGTGTATCCGAGAAAGTATTGTGATCGTGGAATTTTTTTCCCAAATTTTTTTAACGAAAATATTCGCTTTGAGGCTCCTAGAAGCGACTTCAAAGATTTTTTGGAATTTGTTTTGTGTGTGTTTTTGTATTGTGATCGTGGAATTTTTTCCAATTTTTTTTAACGAAAATATTCGCTTTGATGCCCCTAGAAGCGACTTCAAAGATTTTTTGGAATTTGTTTTGTGTGTGTCCGGGAAAGTATTGTGATCGTGGAATTTTTTTCCAAATTTTTTTAACGAAAATATTCGCTTTGAGGCCCCTAGAAGCGATTTCAAAGCTTTTTGGAAATTGTTTTGAGTGTGTCTATCTGTCCGCGATATATGTCAAAATGAAACTTTGGACATTTGTTTATCACTTTCGGTGAGGCAGAATGTAAGAAAATCCAAACTTACCAAAAAGCAAAATCACTTCGGGGCGTCTTGGCGTCAACAAATTTTGATGGTTAATCCTGTGTATTCATGTTTCTTTACTCTTGGATCGACGGGGCGGAATGGAAAAACATAAACACCAACACTCGAACGGCTGTAATTCCGAAATGTATTTTGAAATGAAATCCCGAAAATGTATCAAACACTACGCGCACTAAAACCACCACACGCTCTTCACGACCGGCGACCATAGACTGAGTTGATATCGACAGGTACGCCGCGGATTGGTGATAAGAATTTAATCTCGTTCCGAAACGTGAGCAAAAAAAAACAACGAATATTTTGATTATCTTCTCGGGCCACCTTGTGCAGATTAAAAACTGGTCGAGTTTTAACACGGGGGACGAGGTAAGATGTATAAAGTTAGACACACTGCTAATTATTTGCAATTGATGGACAGCATTGGAATATAAGGTGTGAGCTACAAAATTTTGTTTCTGAGTTGGCGATGATTGAGAGAGAGAAACATAGCAGTCATGTCTGAGATGAATTCATTTTTTAAATTCTGATTCAATAGTCTCATGACGTAATAATGTGCGACATACTTCATTTATCTCACAGCTAACTCTAAAACAAAATTTTGTGGCTCACATGGTACAAGTACTGTATTGCTGTAAGCTAGATTATTCTTCAGTCGGTTCAATAGTGTGTTATGGACCAAAATATATGAGAGACGTTTTTGGGCCAAGGTAAAAATTCGAAACTTCGCTCTATACCCGTGCAAAAATAGAAAATGTCAAATTATGTCCGGTTTGCTATTGTTAACGTATAAATCGCACTTTTATGGAGAAAACAAGGTATTGGTGAAGAAAATCGCACCGGAGTTATGAGCAATTGAATGAAGCTACCAAAACGATTTCTTCACTTTCGGGACGCTTTTTGTTACTTTCGGGACGATTTTGCGTATTTATGTAGGCGGCCTTGACAAAAACATGAACTTCGTATTTCATTATGACAGCGCTTGTCATAACATCCGTGTGTGTTTTTGCTTTTTTAACATAGAAAACGGCTGCTGGAAAAATATTGTACGTAACACGTTCCAAAAGTGATTGTACGGGACTCGCAGGATTCCAGGACTCACCTAGGGCTCGTCCTGGAAACTTGTTACGTAAATTACTATTATAAATATGTTGCATTGTAAATCAAATGTATTGATTGCGTGTGGCTTATGCAAAAAAAAAAACAAAACTCGAGTGCCGTTCTGTACTTCTTTCTGATTTATTAATATTGTTGTTTCAGTTGCAGTGGTTGCCCTAATTGGAATATGTGTGATGCCGCAGAACATATCCAACAAGGACGCGGTGATAATGTCGCCGGTATTATTCCCGTGGGTGTGTTTCGTCGCCATCATAATAAATGTCCTTCTGGCAACGACGTTGCTATTAGAGATTTGGCCGGCGCTGGTGCTCTGGATTTTAGCTGGTGAGTTTCTTTCTGCATTAAATTATCATCGCATTATAATTTATTTCCTGAAACTTCAACAGATATTTATTTTTTTTTATTAAGTTTTCATACGCTAAATAAAGATTTGGAAAGGTGGTAATTTTATAGTAATCAAGGTATCTATAGTCTGTCCACGGTACACATAGAGTTGTAAAAAACGCCCACAATCGCCAACGCATCATTCTTACTGGCCGATTCGAAAAATTGCGGGAAATCCGCACGTACGAATGCAAATGGTTGACGCGACCGTCAGCTGATTGCTGCGTCTGTTTGCGATCGAGTACCTTTCCGCTTGTTTCATTATAATGGCTTTATCTCCATCAAAACGACGCCGTGCGAAGCATTTTTCAGTGTCCACCAAGGAATCTATACTTAATATTTTTAAGCCGTGTCAGGAAAATTTAAATTTTGAACAACGTCACATTTTTTTTTTTTAATTTTGTTACGTCGCATTTAAATTGATAACACGCCACCACAGTTTAACCGTATACAAACAAATACGGGGTGTTCATTAAGTCGTGTTAGGCGAATCCGGAATGATAATGAAACCGCGTACAAGTTGTCAACGCGCTCCCACAATTAGTCGAACGCCGAAAATTTAATTACACGGATTGCGGCCGCTCGACGCCATTAAATATGTATGAGTTCCAGCTCATTCTTTACATATTTACTTTAACCGCATAAAGTCATCCCGGTTTTCCGCACACAAGGCTGAAAAATGTAATTAAAATAACTGCTTCATACGAGGGAACTTTTTTTTGTTACATAGCCTGACTAGATGTAATTTTGCGTTATGTTTCTTTTAATTATATTTGCGTAGCTGACATGTGTAACTTTCAAAGTGGATATTTTTACTTTTTCCGTTACGAAGTACGAGAAAGTATTGTGATCGTGATTTTTTTTTCAAATTTTTTTTTTACGGAAATATCCATTTTGGGGTCCCTAGATGCCATTTCAACTATTTCTGGAAATGTTTACTTTTTCCGTTACGAAGTATGAGAAAGTATTGTGATCGTGATTTTTTTTTCAAAAAATTTTTTTTTACGGAAATATCCGTTTTGGTGTCCCTTTGGTGTATCTCAAAAATTAATAGAAATCATAAATGATATGAAACTTTGAACATCAGTCTTATTTGATAATCTGAAGAACTGAAAAGCTTTTGGTAAAATTTCGTACACCGGAAGTGGGCGTTTACCTTAACTATTTTTTGTTTTTTGCCAATATTTTCTTAAATATGAAAAATATCACAAAAACATTTAAACAAACTTTGAAGACAACAAAGAAATAAACATATTTTGCCTAAAAAAAATGTATTATTATTTTTTAATTTTTGGTTTATAATTATAAATGTTAATATTTTCTATTAAATTTACATTATTTTTAGGCCTAATCCTGTACTCGCGCTGCAACTGCTGCAGTTGCTGCGACGAAGACAAAGACCGAATCAGGCTGAGCTCCTCGAAAACGGAGTGTTCCATAGCGGACTGTTCCGCCGGCAGGGAACACAAGTACATCGAAGTGGACACCATCCTCATACCCAGATGACAGGACGAAGAGGACGAGTACCTAATCCTGGACTTAGACGAGGAGGAGGCGTAGCCAAATTGTGTGTACATTTCATCTGTATGTACCGAACATCCGCGATTATACGAGTAACGGACTTTGAACGAGACAATACGGAATATTTAACAGCCTCGGGTTTTCATTCATTTCTACCAAAACGAAAAACGCGAAAACGAAAAAGAGAATTTTCTTAAAATTAATTAGAAAAAATTGACATTTCCGACTTTTCTGTTGAATAACTCAAAAACCATCTGCAGAATGTTTTGATATTTTGAGTGGATATTATAGCCCTAATGTTGATGAGTGATTTTGAGTTACAGTTAATTGCGATTTGTTGCGATTTTAAGCGAATTTTCTCAAAATTTATTAAAAAAAATTGACAAATTTTGACTTTTCTGTTCAATAACTCAAAAACCATCTGCAGAATGTTTTGATATTTTGAGTGGATATTATAGCCCTGATGTTGATAAGTGATTTTGAGTAACAGTTAATTATAATTTGTTTAATTTTAAGCGAATTTTCTTAAAATTAATTAGAAAAAATTGACATTTCCGACTTTTCTGCTGAATAACTCAAAAACCATCTGCAGAATGTTTTGATATTTTGAGTGAATATTAAGGTTCTGATGTCGATGCGTGATTTTAAGTAACAGTTAATTGCGATTTGTTTCGATTTTAAGCGAATTTTCTCAAAATTTAATAAAAAAAATTGACATTTCTGACTTTTCTGTTGAATAACTCAAAAACCATCTACAAAATGTTTTGATATTTTGAATTGATATTATAGCTCTGATGTTGATAAGTGATTTTGAGTAATAGTTAATTATAATTTGTTTAATTTTAAGCGAATTTTCTTAAAATTAATTAGAAAAAATTAACATTTTCTACTTTTCTGTTGAAGAACTCAAAAACCATCTGCAGAATGTTTTGATATTATGAATGGATATTATAGCTCTGATGTCGATGAGTGATTTTGAGTGACAGTTAATTGTGATTTGTTTCGATTTTAAGCGAATTTTCTCAAAATTTATTACAAAAAATTGAAATTTCTGAATTTTCTGTTGAATAACTCAAAAACCATCTGCAGAATGTTTTGATATTTTGAGTGGATATTATAGCCCTGATGTCGATGAGTGATTTTGAGTAAAAGTTAATTGCGATTTGTTTCGATTTTAAGCGAATTTTCTCAAAATTTATAAAAAAAAAGATATTTCTGACTTTTCAGTTGAATAACTCAAAAACCATCTGCAGAATGTTTTGATATTTTGAGTGGATATAATAGCCCTGATGTCGATGAGTTATTTTGAGTAACAGTTAATTATAATTTATTTCATTTTAAGCGAATTTTCTTTAAATTAATTAGAAAAAATTGACATTTCCGACTTTTCTGTTGAATAACTCAAAAACCATCTGCAGAATGTTCTGATATTTTGAGCGAATATTATGGCCCTGATGTTGATAAGTGATTTTGAGTAACAGTTAATTATAATTTGTTTAATTTTAAGCGAATTTTCTTAAAATTCATTAGAAAAAATTGACATTTCCGACTTTTCTGTTGAATAACTCAAAAACCATCTGCAGAATGCTTTGATATTTTGAATGGATATTATAGCTCTGATGTTGATAATTGATTTTGAGTAACAGTTAATTATAATTTGTTTAATTTTAAGCGAATTTTCTTAAAATTCATTAGAAAAAATTGACATTTCCAACTTTTTTCTTGAATAACTTAAAAACCATCTGCAGAATGTTTTGATATTTTGAATAGATGTTATAGCTCTGATATTGATAAGTGATTTTGAGTAACAGTTAATTATAATTTGTTTAATTTTAAGCGAATTTTCTTAAAATTAATTAGAAAAAATTGACATTTCCTACTTTTCTGTTGAATAACTCAGAAACCATCTGCAGAATGTTTTGATATTTTGAATGGATATTATGGCTCTGATGTCGATAAGTGATTTTGAGTAACAGGTAACTATAATTTGTTTAATTTTAAGCAAATTTTCTTAAAATTAATTAGAAAAAATTGACATTTCCAACTTTTTTCTTGAATAACTCAAAAACCATCTACATAATGTTTTGATATTTTGAATATATATAATAGCCTTGATGTCGATCAGTGATTTTGAGAAACAGTTAATTGCGATTTGTTTCGATTTTAAGCGAATTTTCTCAAAATTTATTAAAAAAAAATTGTCATTTCTGACTTTCCTGTTGAATAACTCAAAAACCATCTGCAGAATGTTTTGATATTTTGAATGGATATTATAGCTCTGATGTTGATAAGTGATTTTGAATAACAGTTAATTATAATTTGTTTAATTTTAAGCGAATTTTCTTAAAATTAATTAGAAAAAATTGACATTTCCGACTTTTCTGTTGAATAACTCAAAAACCATCTGCAGAATGTTTTGATATTTTGAGTGGATATTATTGTCCTGATATCGATGAGTGATTTTGAGTAACAGTTAATCGCGATTTATTTCGATTTTAAGAGAATTTTCTCAAAATTTATTACAAAAAATTGACATTTCCGACTTTTCTGTTGAATAACTCAAAAACCATCTGCAAAATGTTTTGATATTTTGAATGGATATTATAGCTCTGATGTTGATAAGTGATTTTGAGTAACAGTTAATTACAATTTGTTTAATTTTAAGCGAATTTTCTTAAAATTAATTAGAAAAAATTGACATTTTCTAATTTTCTGTTGAATAACTCAAAAACCATTTGCAGAATGTTTTAATATTTTAAATGGATATTATAGCTCTGATGTTGATAAGTGATTTTAAATAACAGCTATTTATAATTTGTTTAATTTTAAGCGAATTTTCTTAAAATTAATTAGAAAAAATTGACATTTTCTAATTTTCTGTTGAATAACTCAAAAACCATTTGCAGAATGTTTTAATATTTTAAATGGATATTATAGCTCTGATGTTGATAAGTGATTTTAAATAACAGCCATTTATAATTTGTTTAATTTTAAGCGAATTTTCTTAAAATTAATTAGAAAAAATTGACATTTCCGACTTTTCTGTTGAATAACTCAAAAACCATCTGCAGAATATTTTGATATTTTTAATGGATATTATAGCCCTGATGTCGGTGAGTGATTTTGAGTAACAGTAAATTGCAATTTGTTTCGATTTTAAGCGAATTTTCTCAAAATTTGTTACAAAAAGTAACATTTCTGGCTTTTCTGTTGAATAACTCAAAAACCAACTGCAGAATGTTTTGATATTTTGAGTGGATATTATAGCCCTGATGTCGATGAGTGATTTTAAGTAACAATTAATTGCGATTTGTTGTGATTTTACGCGAATTTTCTCAAAATTTAGACAAAAAATTGATATCTCTGACTTTTCTGTTATATAACTCAAAAACCATCTGCGGAATGTTTTGGTATTTTGAGAGGATATTATAGCCCTGATGTCGATGAGTGATTTTGAGTAACAGTTAATTGCGATTTGTTTCGATTTTAAGCGAATTTTCTCAAAATTTATTACAAAAAATTGACATTCCTGACTTTTCTGTTGAATAACTCAAAAACTATCTGCAGAATGTTTTGATATTTTGAATGGATATTCTAGCTCTGATTTTGTGTAATAGTTCATTATAATTTGTTTTAATTTTAAGCGAATTTTCTTAAAATTAATTAGAAAAAATTGACATTTCCGACTTTTCTGCTGAATAACTCAAAAACCATCTGCAGAATGTTTTGATATTTTGAGTGAATATTATAGCCCGGATGTCGATGAGTGATTTTAAGTAACAGTTAATTGCGATTTGTTTCGATTTTAAGCGAATTTTCTCAAAATTTATTACAAAAAATTAACATTTCTGACTTTTCTGTTGAATAACTCAAAAACCATCTTCAGAATGTTTTGATATTTTGAGTGAATATTATGACCCTGATGCCGATGAGTGATTTTGAGTAACAGTTAATTCCGATTTGCTTCGATTTTAAGCGAATTTTCTCAAAATTTATTTAAAAAAAATTGACATTTCTGACTTTTCTGTTGAATAACTCAAAAACCATCTGCAGAACGTTTTGATATTTTGAGTGGATATAATAGCCCTGATGTCGATGAGTAATTTTGAGTAACAGTTAATTCCGATTTGCTTCGATTTTAAGCGAATTTTTTCAAAATTCATTACAAAATATTGACATTTCCGACTTTTCTGTTGAATAACTCAAAAACCATCTGCAGAACGTTTTGATATTTTGAGTGGATATAATAGCCCTGATGTCGATGAGTAATTTTGAGTAACAGTTAATTCCGATTTGCTTCGATTTTAAGCGAATTTTTTCAAAATTCATTACAAAATATTGACATTTCCGACTTTTCTGCTGAATAACTCAAAAACCGTCTTCAGAATGTTGTGATATTTTGCATAAATATTAAAGTTCTTATATTAGTAGGTAATGTTGAGTGACAGTCCGTTGTGATTTGTTTTGATTTTGGCCGAAATTTCACTTTTTCCCAATGATTGTTTCAAAAAATATTATTTTTGAGTTTTAATTAACGTTAAAATTTTCGTTGCAAAGTAAATTCAGCATCGACCTACTGGCCTGATTCAATCTCGCCAAAATAAATAACTTTCCGGCAGAGTGACGAAAAAGTTGTATTCGCGCGGGGAGCATCGAATTTTTTTTCTGGGGAAACTTTTTTAATAAATATTTTCACATGTCACAGAAGATGTACGAAGTTAAATTGCCGAAAGGGGAACTTAAATTATATATTTAAAAGATGGCCTGGAATATTCCAGCGAAAAGTTTCTGGTGATTGTTTCATCGGGTTTAATTGAGCCGAAGTTGAGTACTTTTAATCGTTATTTATCTCCGAATTTTACGACCTTGAAAGTTCGGAGTTTCATGGCTTCCTGTTATGCTCACGGTTTACTCACCCAATAATTTAAAATGATTTGTAGTGATGCGCCATCTTGTTAGATCAATATTTATTGCATTTATATTGTTGAATTAAAAACTATAACGCATTTATCGCGCCGAGTATGCTATAACTGTTATTCGTTTTGGTATGAAATGAATGAAAAGTAGATTTTATCCGCACGTTCAAAAGCGGCTTGTACATACGGAGATTTCTATCAAAACAAAAATTAATGTGTATGTACATTTTTGATCTCATTGTTTCGATACGAGTACAAATAATTTATTGCTCAATATTTTTGTTTGTTTACTTTGGCACTAAAATTGAAGAAATTTGAAAAATATAGAATGTACAGGATAAGTAAAAGTATACAGGGTGTCCCACCGAAATAGCACATTGAAAGTATATGGACTTCTGGTTGATGCATTGTATTGAGATTTTCAGCATTTATGTAATCGAGTGTGCTCTTTTTAATGAAAATATTTTGAAGATTATGAAACTTCCGGTTATACCGGAAATCAACACCAACTTCCTTATTTTAAATCGAATGCTATATTTTTTATCACAAATTTGAATTCTACATAAAATTTAGTGAAAAAATCATCATTTTCGAGATATTTAACATTTTTTTCTAAAATTTAGCGATTTTTTATAATTTACTTTAAAATACGTATCTCCGAACAAAATAAAATCGAATATAATCAAATATAATTAATAAATTTGTGATAATACGCATTTCAAATTGAATGTTTATTTGACTGAAACAATTTCTACTTTTAAAAATATTGAGCGATAAAAGTTACTATGACACGAACCACTTCATACAATTTTTGATAATAATATGTGTGTATAAAGTTTTCAACATTTAAAATATAATTTGGAAAACGTAGCTTCAAACAAAACCGCAATAACACCAAAAAAAAAGCTTCTAGGAAACAGAAAAAAAAGTATTAACACAGAACAGGAAAATGAGGTATCGTTCGTTATAGCTGTGATAAAAATAATAAAAGTCGTACATCAAAAATACGCTTCTTATGCAAAAGAATAAGGACGAAATCGAGCCATCCAAATTATGTAGAATGTGTACTCAGCAGATGATTATTTCACATATTTTTTTACAAAGCGTAGAAATGTCTTATTCCTCTTATAGACCTGCACTTGTTTTGGCTTTACTTTTAATTTCGTTCTAGAAGTGTTACTATTTTTTTTTTATAGGTTGAACGTCTGAATTAAGCAAACTTTTGTAATAATTTTTATGTATTTCCAATAAAGTGTAATATAACAGTATACTTTGTTTATTATTCCTTTGCAAATGTAAAAACCTATTGTATGTAATAACAGCACATATTTTTTTCAAGTTCAAGGTGGTGTCAAAAGTAATTTTACTGAAAATTGTATTAGTGTATATATTATTATATTCCCTGTTACTGGAACGTTGTTCTGTTGGGATTAAATAAATAAATAAATAAATAAATTAGGTGACGTACCGTGTGGTAATTGTTCTCGAGGGAAAAAAATCAAATTAAGTTAATTAGGTATCGGTGGCGCTCTCTATGGGAGGCTTAGATAGTTTCTATTTGGAAGTTCGTGTTTTGTCCACCTGGAGGGAGGCGGGCCAGGCGCAAACAATTTTTGACAGATTTATTGTTTATATAACCTGACTTTTTATTCCGTGGATTGGGAGCTCTCAGTTTGGGAAATTCGTGGGGTAATTTTTAGCAGTTGAAAATATAAGTTTTTGGTTGTTGAAAATGATCAATTTTGGCATTTCAAGATTGTAGTTTTTGAAGGTTGAAAATTGCCATTTTTGGTAGCTCAAAATTATTATTTTTGGCAGTTGAAAATAGACAAAAAAACGTCATTTCTGCCAGTTGCAGATGGTCATTGCAGGCAGAGAAAAATTACAGTTTTTGGCAGTTAAAACGGGAATTGATTGCAGTTGAAAATTTGTCATTTTTGACAGTTGGGAATTGTGGTTTTTGGCAGTTGAAAATTGCCATTTTTAGCAGTTGAAAATATAAGTTTTTGGTTGTTAAAATTGTCATTTTTGTAGCTCAAAATTATTATTTTTGGTAGTTGAAAATAGCAAAAAAAAGTCATTTCTGTCAGTTGCAGATGGTCATTGCAGGCAGAGAAAAATTACAGTTTTTGACAGTTAAAACGGTAATTGATTGCAGTTGAAAATTTGTCATTTTTGACAGTTGGGAATTGTGGTTTTTGGCAGTTGAAAATTGCCATTTTTAGCAGTTGAAAATATAAGTTTTTGGTTGTTAAAATTGTCATTTTTGTAGCTCAAAATTATTATTTTTGGTAGTTGAAAATAGCCAAAAAAAGTCATTTCTGTCAGTTGCAGATGGTCATTGCAGGCAGAGAAAAATTACAGTTTTTGACAGTTAAAACGGTAATTGATTGCAGTTGAAAATTTGTCATTTTTGACAGTTGGGAATTGTGGTTTTTGGCAGTTGAAAATTGCGATTTTTAGCAGTTGAAAATATAAGTTTTTTGGTTGTTGAAATTGATCAATTTTGGCATTTCAAGATTGTAGTTTTAGGGGGTTAAAAATTGCCATTTTTGGTAGCTCAAAATTATTATTTTTAACAGTTGAAAATAGCCAAAAAAAATGTAATTTCTGCCAGTTGCAGATGGTCATTGCAGGCAGAGAAAAATTACAGTTTTTGGCAGTTAAAACGGGAATTGATTGCAGTTGAAAATTTGTCATTTTTGACAGCTGGGAATTGTGGTTTTTGGCAGTTGAAAATTGCCATTTTTAGCAGTTGAAAATATAAGTTTTTGGTAGTTGAAAATGATCAATTTGGGCATTTCAAGATTGTAGTTTTTGGGGGTTGAAAATTGTCATTTTTGGTAGCTCAAAATTATTATTTTTGGCAGTTGAAAATAGCCTAAAAAATTGTCATTTCTGCCAGTTGTAAATGGATATTACAGGCAGATCAAAATTACAGTTTTTGACAGTTAAAACGGTAATTGATTGCAGTTGAAAATTTGTCATTTTTGACAGTTGGGAATTGTGGTTTTTGGCAGTTAAAAATTGCGATTTTTAGCAGTTAAAAATATAAGTTTTGGTTGTTGAAAATGATCAATTTTGGCATTTCAAGATTGTAGTTTTTGAAGGTTGAAAATTGTCATTTTTTGTAGCTCAAAATTATTATTTTTGACAGTTGAAAGTAGACATCGTTGGCAGTGAAATTTGTAATTTTTGTCGGTTGAAAACTGTGTTTTTTTGCAATTGAAAATTTTAATTTTTGGCAGACTGTAAGCAGATAAAAAATACCAATTTTGGCATTTTAAGATTGTAGTTTTAGAGGTTGAAAATTGTCATTTTTTGCAGATGAAAATTATTCGTTTTGACAGTTGAGAATGGTCATTGTTGGAAGGTATTTTTTTTTGGCAGTTGAAAACTTTTTTTAAGTTCGAAAATTTTAAAATCGTGATTTTGATTTTTCAAATTGCACAACTGCCGAACGCATTCTTCGATTTTTATCATTCAAACGTCAAAATATGGACAATTTAGTGTAAGTTCAGAATGGATTACGAAATTTTCTCTTGAAATTGACACGAAATGTAAAAATTGCAGTTTTTAAATTTCCAAGATTTCAAAATCGCGATTTTGATATTTGAAATTGCACACCTGCCGAATTCGTCGTCCGATTTTGATGATTTAAACACGTTAAAATGTGGCAAATTTAGTGTTATGTTAAAACGGATTACAAAACATTTTCCTGAAATTAACACAAAATGCAAAAATCTCACTTTTTTAAGTTCGAAGATTTTAAAATCGTAAAAGTACTACGGGCGGTATTAAAGGTACAACGGCCGCACTATTGTTTAGTATCAAAAAGTACTTACATCGGGTAACGTTGTAAGTCTGGCAAACAAATTTAGTACTGTTTTGTTTTGGTTTAGATTCTTTGCTTCTTATCTCTAGTACAAGGAGGAATTAGACAAAGCTGAACATTTTGCGCTGTGTTGCGCTGTGATGTGACATTAAATTAGTACCACGTGCGCAAACATCGGAAACAAAAAAAAATAGTACATCATGAAAAAGGCAAAAAACAACGTTACAAACGTAGTAAATATTCTTTCTTTAATTACACTCACAAATAAATAATTTTACAGTACCCTTTCAATAAGTCAGAACTAAAATAATGTAAACGAGTAAAAATGGTACGATATAGGAATTTAACATTACTGTCTTAATCGGATTAAATAAATAAGTAAGGGAAGACGCAGATACCAGTCACCGTCTTCCCCGAATCACTAATATAACAAAAAACATGGCAGCTTACAAAAAAAAAACGAGTTGTCAACTAATACAATACGTTAATTAATCTTATATATATATATAAAAAAAAATCGATATCACAATAAGATCACTTAAGATACTTCCACTGTTTCGAGCAATTGCACTAAATCGTCGTCGGCGTTACCACATGGACACTTCGTTTATTTTGTCCTTCTGATTTCTTAACCTGGAAAAGAGTAATTAGTTACAGTCAAAATTAAATAATCACTGAATAAAACACTTACTATGTTTTATTCAGTGATTATATATTGAACTACCACGTAGTAACGGTCGCAACTACCACCATGATCAAAATTAAAACTTTTTCTAGGGCACCCTTCATAACTGTTTGCAAAGTAACTCTGTTTATCATTCGAATTTCCCGACGAATATTACTCTTCAGCTCAGCAAATGTAAGGCAAACGAAATTCCACATTTCTGCAAATTATTCTTTATCCAAACATTTTGCCTTAACGGCTACATGGACTCTCTGACTGAGTGAGCAGTTGCCCCATCTTGCTGCCACCACATTCCAGGTGTGTTACACAAAATTTCTTAACATTCGCCGATATCGTGACTGTATTCTCTTCAAGATCTTTGAAGATTTGATGTAATTCCGCAACAAACCGTGACTTTTGAGAGGGTGCAGTTCTCGTTGATAAAAAAAAACTTTGGTATTTTCAATTTACCAAAATTTGTCCGTACTTGTTGCAATTTTTTTAATTAATAGAAAGATTAGCTTACTTAACTATAATTCCTTTTCTCCAATTTTGTCCATTAAAATCATCTATACTTTTTTCGGTTCATGTAGAGTGAAATTATACCTGATAAATTAAATTATTTATTATTACAACAAAAAAAAACAAAACTAAAAATTTTGAAACTGCAACACCGAAACCAAAATACCGGTTCGTTGTGCTGATCTAGCATCAATATATTGCGTTTTCTTGCTACAATTTATTAAAAAAAAACAATCGGTTTGATCACTTTCTCTTCAATAAGAGGAAAATATAATCAAAAATTTGAAATAAAATAAAGCTGAAACATATTTTATTATATACTGAAGGAAAAAAAATGAAACAATTTAAACTCGTGAAATTTCGACCATTTTCAAACCGCCATAACTCGGCGTATTTTCAATCGATTTTGATGAATCTTTGAGGGCAAAAAACTCTGAAGTGTCTTCTTTAAAGTCATGCATGCGAAACTAAACATAACCCCTTCCGCCCCCCTCTAGGGCCCCTGTGAAAAAAAAGAGTTTTTTCTGAAAACCATGTCCAACTTTGACGATGTCTACGGATACTCGATCCACCATAAAGGCATTAAAATTTCTTCAAAGTCATGCACGCGAATTTGAGCGTAACCCCTTCCGCCCTCCTCTAGCACCCCTGGGAAAAAAATGTTTTCTTAGGAAACCATGTCCAACTTTGACGATGTCTATGGAGTTGAAAAATTTTGTCGACTCGATCCACCATAAAGGCATTAAAATTTGATCAATTCCCTATGCAGGACTCGAAGAATGAAGTTCTTACGACGATTTGGCACCAAGTTATGGGTATTTGAAAAAAAGTGCATTTTGAGGTTTTTTGCACACCCATAACTTGGTGTCAAATGGTCGTAGGAACTTCGTTCTTCGAGTCCTGCATAGGGAATTGATCAAATTTTAATGCATTTATAGTGGATCGAGTCGAAAAAAATTTTCCAACTCCATAGACATCGTCAAAGTTGGACATGGTTTCCTAAGAAAACATTTTTTTCACAGGGGTGCTAGAGGAGGGCGGAAGGGGTTACGCTTAAGTTCGCGTGCATGACTTTGAAGAAGACACTTCAGAGTTTTTCGCCCTCAAAGATTCATCAAAATCGATTGAAAATACGCGGTTTGAAAATGGTCAAAATTTCACGAATTTCAAGTGTTTCATTTTCTTTCCTCCAGTGTAGAAGTACAGTCTGTTTGTTATACCGTGATAAATTTACGGTCAGAGCGGGCACTCCTACCCGACAGGGGCTGTAATATTTGACTGATCGGCTCAGTGGCGTTCGTGGCAGTTCAGGCGACATAATTGCCCCTCCGCCTAATCGCTGTTAAAGTACGTACCTAGAAAATTCTTTATGAATCGAAGGAACATCTCGGGAAACACTTGAAGCAACTGAATTCTCGGAAAGAGTGCGAGTTAACTTTTTCTCGGGCAGCGAGTGTCTTTGTTTGAAGGGGTATTGCCAAGAAGACTTCGTGGGTTCCATTTCGAAGGCTTGATTTTCCACACCTTGCGCTTTATCGAGCATTTTTTCGTGTGTTTTGGACGAAAGTCTTCTAAAATTAAAAAAATTATATTTTTAATTATTTTCAGAAAAAAATTACTAAGCTGTCTAATAATAGTTATTAATTAATTTTCAGTAATAAATAATAATTATTTGTTCTAATTAAATTAATCAAATCTTTTTGTGTCCTCTATTAACCACTTCGCGCCCATGCTACTTTGATTGGGTTATAGCATAATCCAGGGTTTATTGAAAAATGACTTTTTTGTTGTTGTTACGGTTTTCTACGATATATTATTCCACTGTCATAAACTAAAAAATATTCCATAGTTGGCGCTAAAGCAGTAATTTTGTTTGTTTGTTTGTAAAATATATTTTTTTTGCTTGTCGCTACATGTGGCGACCTGGGCGTGAAGAGGTTAAAAAGATATCGTAAATTGAAAAGGAATACTCACTAGAAATGGGCGAAATGACTCTTTTTTGTGAGTCAAATCATTGTTACTCTTTACATGACTATTGAAAAAGTAAAAAGTATGTCGAACATTTTGCAATTTTCCCGGAAATCATATTGAATTTAATTTTTGAGAGAGTCGAGTAATAATTTCAAAGATTCACACCTTAATATTCTAGTTCCTAACCCTATACCCGACGGCTCCTCAAGTTTGGTGCTACTCGATCTCTTCTTCTGGAACCTCCTGCCGTGACTGTCTTCTAAAATTATATGTCTATCGTAGGGAGTATCGTAGTCCACCTCTAAAATGGTCGAAAAGCTATTTGGGAATAGTATTTCTATCGTCGTGATTATTACACCTCCCAAAAGACATATACAACCTGAAACATTTACTTGAATCATTATATACAAAGCAATTAGAATATATACTTTCTCCGCGACCACTTTGGAATTTAAGCATTCTGAAATTAATTTTGTGTACGTAGGTACACATTCTCACACTTGTTACAGATTTAAGTATTCTGAAATCAATTTTCTCACACATTCTCACTTAAGTTACAGGATGAATACTCTCTCATCGTTCCAAATAAAACACTTAGCCTTGGATGTCACAGTTGTCAAAATACTATAAACATAACCATAAACATGTAAATATTGTATTTGCTTAGTTTGTCTCATGGTCGTGCAGAAAGTATAGTCTGCCACTCGGATGCTGATGCTCGTGAATATTCCACTCGCATCGAACTCTAACCTTCGTACAGAATATACTATAAAGTTATTTGCTAGTTCACTTTTATGGATAAAGTATAAACATTTATCCAAACTAACTGCGTAATAAAATAATTGATACCTGCTATAACAACCAACCAGAACGACCATCCGAAATTAAAATGGAGGGTACTTCCTTCTAGATGAATCGTCAGAGGATTTTCCGGAAGCATTCCCAGATATCCGCAAACTGTCGAGAGTAAGCAGATACCGCATGCCGTCATCAGGACGGCTCCATATCTTGGCACAACGACTAACATTAGATTCATTAGCAGCCACACAGCAAATGATGTCCTGAAATGAAAAATACGTACATAGTTTTGGCTCTTAAAGCTAGTAGCGTTCGAAGGACGATTTTCTAAAACCAACAAAAAAAATAAAATATCTGCAATATCGTTAGTGGCTGAACGGTTAAACGCCTACGAAAAAAAAATCAGGTGACCCTTGCGGCCAATTATAATCACCATGTCGCGATACAAGTCATCCAGGTTTCTTGCATATCGCTTGTTGCTCGATCTTGCTGGAACTATGAGTCGCTATTATCAACCTCAAGGCAATTCAGCAAATCAAATTTTTTTAAGCATTTCCAAATACCGAAGTTAATAACGATATAATTAAGGCATTAATCCGGCTAAAATCACGTTACATGAAATAAGACATTACAGAAACATTTAACATCCATGCGTTCACAACCATCCGAAGAAGTTAGGATGCGTAAGCATCTCGATACTCGATTAAAAAAAAAACCAAATTTACTTACCATAACATTATAATTGCAAAATAACCCGCCGACCTGTACTGTCCGCCCCAAGAAAGTCCCTCCTGACCGATGCTGAAGTATTCGGCCACAGTCAAAATTGGGTATGGCAGACCTCTGGTTAACGCCTCTTTGAAACTGCTTCCCATCTGATCAGAGCTCAACCAGTAGAATCTCTCGTTGAAATCGACATCGGAACTGACATTATGGAAAGTTGAAGCTGTGGAAAAGATTTAAAAAATTGTAATTATCTTAGCGACTCAAATAAATATAAAAAACAATTGCAATTGACTTGAAGCTTTCTAAATTTACTCAAAATGCATCCAGGATTATAATTCCATCAAAAATTCCAAAAAGTCCATGCATAGATTTTAAAATAAATCCATCTGAACAAAACATAATTTCTTAAAAAATTGTAATTATCTCAGTGACTCAAATAAATATAAAAACAATTGCAATTGACTTGAAACTTTCTAAATTTACTCAAAATGCATCCAGGATTATAATTCCATCAAAAATTCCAAATAGTCCATGCATAGATTTTGAAATAAATTCATGTGAACAAAACATAATTTCTTGAAAAATTGTAAATATCTTAGCGACTCAAATAAATATAAAAGCAATTGCAATCGACTTGAAACTTTCTAAATTTACTCAAAATACATCCAGGATTATAATTCCATCAAAAATTCCAAATAGTCCAAGCATAGATTTTGAAATAAATTCATCTGAACAAAATATAATTTCTTAAAAAATTGTAATTATCTTAGCGACTCAAATAAATATAAAAACAATTGCAATCGACTTGAAACTTTCTAAATTTACTCAAAATTCATCCAGGATTACAATTCCATCAAAAATTCCTAATAGTCCATGCATAGATTTTGAAATAAATCCATGCAAACAAAGCATAATTTCTTAAAAAATTGTAAATATCTTAGCGACTCAAATAAATATAAAAGCAATTGCAATCGACTTGAAACTTTCTAAATTTACTCAAAATACATCCAGGATTCTAATTCCATCAAAAATTTCAAATAGCCCATGCATAGATTTTGAAATAAATCCATGCAAACAAAGCATAATTTCTTGAAAAATTGTAATTATCTTATTGACTCAAATAAATATAAAAACAATTGCAATTGACTTGAAACTTTCTAAATTTACTCAAAATGCATCCAGGATTATAATTCCATCAAAAATTCCAAATAGTCCATGCATAGATTTTGAAATAAATCCATGCAAACAAAGCATAATTTCTTAAAAAATTGTAATTACTTAGTGACTCAAATAAATATAAAAACAATTGCAATCGACTTGAAACTTTCTAAATTTACTCAAAATGCATCCAGGATTATAATTCCATCAAAATTTTCAAATAGCCCATGCATAGATTTTGAAATAAATCCATCTGAACAAAACATAATTTCTTGAAAAATTGTAATTATCTTAGTGACTCAAATAAATATAAAAACAATTGCAATCGACTTGAAACTTTCCAAATTTACTCAAAATACATCCAGGATTATAATTCCATAAAAATTTTCAAATAGTCCATGCATAGATTTTGAAATAAATCCATCTGAACAAAACATAATTTCTTTAAAAATTGTAATTATTTTAGTGACTCAAATAAATAAAAAAACAATTGCAATTGACTTGAAACTTTCTAAATTTACTCAAAATGCAACCAGGATTATAATTCCATCAAAAATTCCAAATAGTCCACGCATAGATTTTGAAATAAATTCATGTGAACAAAACATAATTTCTTAAAAAAATGTAATTATCTTAGTGACTCAAATAAATATAAAAACAATTGCAATCGACTTGAAACTTTCCAAATTTACTCAAAATGCATCCAGGATTATAATTCTATCAAAAATTCCATATAGTCCATGCATAGATTTTGACCTGATGGCCTCTCTACTCATATCGAATTAAATTGCATTGAAAATTTCACAATAAATTATTTACCCAATAAAGTTTAATTACTTACCACAGTCCGAACTATTGTATCTTTATAATTATTAATTAAAATCAATTTCCATTAATATAATTTTCAATATTCCGCACACTAAAACACGTGAACACTCACAGCCCAATCAAACGATTTTTAATGAATAAAAAAGAGATTTAATTTGAATCGGAGCTGCGTTAGTGCATCGCAGATAAGCACTGATAACAGGCGACAAAATAATGTGTTTTTGCATTTCTACGCCGGATGTTAATTGCCTCGGGGGCACAGGTCAGATGATTAGGCGGTTCGCACCTGGCAAATTTTTCTGTTCAGTGTGAGTTCGGTGTTTTAGATTTTAACAGTGCTGTGGAGTGTTGTTCTCGAATTTTAATTTTTGAGTGAAAATTTGAGGGATGGATGAGTTTCGGTTGTCGTCTTATAGACATCATTTCACTAAGGTGAGTGTACAGAAAATTTATCATTTACTGGAACACGTTTTTATTTTCTTAAACGATTGTGTTGGATGATTCTAATAATTCAATTTAATAATTTCGTTGATTAATTGAAAAAAAATCAATCATAACTTTCCTGAAAATCGGTTAATTTTTAAAATCAAAATTTATTTCGATATAATAAAGCTTTGTTGATTACCCGTAATTTTTTGTAGATTTCCAACTTTGCTTTTATATTTTTATTTTTATTTTTTTCGGTGGTGTCGCTCAAATTTAACAAAAAATTTAAAAAAATCATAACTTTCCTGAAAATCGGTTAATTTTTAAAATCAAAATTTATTTAGATACAATAAAGCTTCGTTGATTAACTGTAATTTTTAGTAATTTTCCAACTTTGTTTTTATATTTTTATTTTCATTTTTTCGGCGGTGTCGCTCAAATTTAACAAAAAATAAAAAAAAATCATAACTTTCCTGAAAATCGGTCAATTTTTAAAATCAAAATTTATTTCGATACAATAAAGCTTCGTTGATTAACTGTAATTTTTTTTGTAGATTTCCAACTTTGCTTTTATATTTTTATTTTCATTTTTTTCGGCGGTGTCGCTCAAATTTAACAAAAAATTGAAAAAAAAATCAGAACTTTCCTGAAAATCGGTTAATTTTTAAATGCAAAATTTATTTCGATACAATAAAGCTTCGTTGATTAACTGTAATTTTTAGTAATTTTCCAACTTTGTTTTTATATTTTTATTTTCATTTTTTCGGCGGTGTCGCTCAAATTTAACAAAAAATAAAAAAAAAATCATAACTTTCCTGAAAATCGGTTAATTTTTAAAATCAAAATTTATTTCGATACAATAAAGCTTCGTTGATTAACTGTAATTTTTTTGTAGATTTCCAACTTTGCTTTTATATTTTTATTTTCATTTTTTTCGGCGGTGTCGCTCAAATTTAACAAAAAATTAAAAAAAAACATAACTTTCCTAAAAATCGGTTAATTTTTAAAATCAAAATTTATTTCGATACAATAAAGCTTCGTTGATTAACTGTCATTTTTTGTAGATTTCCAACTTTGCTTTTATATTTTTATTTTTATTTTTTTCGGCAATGTCGCTCAAATTTAACAAAAAATTTAAAAAAGTCATAACTTTCCTGAAAACCGGTTAATTTTTAAAATCAAAATTTATTTTAATACAATAAAGCTTCGTTGATTGACTCTAATTTTTTGTAAAGTTTCAACATTGGTTTTATATATATATATATATTTTTTTTTTCTAGTATCTAGTATCTAGATTTTATTGATTGAAATTAATCATTGTTTTTACACCTATAATTTCATCTGATTATTTTTAGGATTCCGTAATGTTTATATTACAGCATTATTTAATTGTCTACATCAATTATCGTAAGTAGATTTTGCTTTGATCATTTTTTTTTCGCGGAAATAATTTGTTTCGTGAAAATCTGTTCGACCTTTGGTAAAGCCCATTAATTACCCGAAGGTAGGCAATTACCCATCATCAATGGCGTTTCTCTTGACAGCCCATGCAGGTTACCGAAGGACGATGGCGTAACAGTCGTTAGCGAGATTAAATTGCGTTTACGCACACGTGAAACATGCGGGTGTTCCGAATTTGTTATGGGAAACAAATACCGTACCAGTATATTCATTAACGCTGTATAATCAGTTGATAACAATTTCGAGAAACATTTGAGTTTGTGTTTACTTCTTACTGAATGAGAAAATATCAGTTTGGGGGGGTCCATTCATTTTCTTTTTTAAAAGTTTTTATAAATCCATGTGTATTTAAATATCTTAATTTTAGAATCAATTATATTAACTTCATTTTTAGGGGTAAAAGGATTCTTAAATAAATTAAACAGGAGATTGAAAAATCAATAATTGTATTTCCAGACAATTTTTTTATAAATCCTTGTTCGATATTATTTTCTATATGCTACTGTGCTTTTCGCCCTGAAAGGACTGCACGGACTGGAATAATTAATTTAGAACAAAATACTGGAAATAAAAATATTGAATTTTCAATCTCCTGTTTAATTTGTTGTAATTAATTACTTGTAATTAAGAACTTGGCCAAAAGGATTCAAACCATCGACCCTGCGACTACGAACCGGCGATCTTACCAATGCGCCATGGGGTCGGTATTGTTTTATTAACGTAAATGGTACACAGACACACTGGAAATAAAAAAAAAATGGCTGAATAGTACGGTCTATTACTTGCACCTGTTACACCTACACGTGTGCCAAAGATGGATCAAATCGGTTGTTAGTCAAAAATATACTTACCTAACACCATTAAGTAACATTGATCTAATCAATAAGCAAATACATCACCGTATTTATTTATGAACTTTAATTTACAACATAAATGCATATGTAATGTATACAGTAAATATTATTGAAAGTCAGTGTTAATATTTTCATCATCGATTATTTCTAATAATTTCTTAATTCCTCATAGCGGCGGTAATTATGCTAATGTGATAATATTCTCTTGGGAAAATAATATCCGTGCTAATTAATGTACACAAGTCGGTGTGCGATTAGATATAATTATTATTGCAATGATTACTCACCTTGGAGAGTAATGTTAACGTGTTGTAATCCGACGTACACGCCAATATCGGCGTTTATTTTTTCTTTAGAGAACGCCTTGTAACTGCTCAGGATCTTCGCCGTTCCCACGTGCCATCCAGAACCAAATAACGAAACTGAAAATACAATATCATATGAGAAATTCGATGATCAATAAAGCTGTAGATCAAAAAATTACAAAGGTAAACAGAATGTTAAGTTTTAGTGACTGGAAAAACAAATAAAAACAATTGCTATCGACTTGAAACTTCTCAAAATTTGCTTATAACGAATGCAAAATTATGTTTCTGTGAAAACTATCAACACTTCATCCCGAAATTTTTAATTAATTTAATGAGAACAGAGCGTGAATTTTTAAAAAAATGTAATAATTTTAGAGACTTGAAAAAAATATAAAAATAATTGCAAACGACTTAAAACTTTCCAAATTTGCTTATAATGAATGCAAAATTATGTTTCTGTGAAAACTATCAACACTTCATCCCGAAATTTTTAATTAATTTAATGAGAACAGAGCGTGAATTTTTAAAAAAATGTAATAATTTTAGAGACTTGAAAAAAATATAAAAATAATTGCAAACGACTTAAAACTTTCCAAATTTGCTTATAATGAATGCAAAATTATGTTTCTGTGAAAACTATCAACACTTCATCCCGAAATTTTTAATTAATGTAATGAGAACAGAGCGTGAATTTTTGAAAAAATGTAATAATTTTAGAGACTTGAAAAAAATATAAAAATAATTGCCATCGACCTAAAACTTTCCAAATTTGCTTATAATTAATGCAAAATTATATTTCTGTGAAAACCATCAACACTTCATCTACAAATTTTGGAATAATTTAATGAGAACAGAATTTTTAATTTTAGATTGCCACAAGCTCAATTTTGACCAAATATTTCGAAATCTAATAAATGAATGTTTGTAAAGTTTTCTACGTTTACTGAGTAGAATGTATTTTGAGTAAATTAGGAAAATTTCAAATAACTGATAATTGTTTTTCATATTTTTTTAAGGGCTCAGGAAAATTTTGAAAGATGTAATAATTTTAGTGACTTGAAAAAAATATGAAAACAATTGCCATCGACTTTAAACTTCTCAAATTTACTTAAAATGAATACCAAATTACGTTTCTGTAAAAATTGGTTACACTGCATCCCTAAATTTTGGAATAAGTTAATGTGTACAGAACGTTAAGTCTTGGAAAAATATAATAATTTTAATGACTTGGAAAAAATATAAAAACAATTGCTATCGGCTTGAAACTTCTCAAATTTGCTTATAGTGAATGCGAAATTACGCTGTTGTAAAAACTATTAACATTTCATCCCGAAATTTTGGAATAATTTAATGTGAACAGAGCGTTAAGTTTTGAAAAAGAAATGTAATAATTTTGGCGACTTGGAAAAAATATAAAAATAATTGCTATCGGCTTGAAACTTTTCAAATTTGCTTATAGTGAATGCGAAATTACGCTGATGTAAAAACTATTAACATTTCATCCCGAAATTTTGGAATAATTTAATGTGAACATTAGCGTTAAGTTTTGAAAAAGAAATGTAATAATTTTGGCGACTTGGAAAAAATATAAAAATAATTGCTATCGGCTTGAAACTTTTCAAAGTTGCTTATAGTAAATGCGAAATTACGATGATGTACAAACTATTAACATTTCATCCCGAAATTTTGGAAAAATTTAATATGAACAGAACGTAAAGTTCTGAAAAAAAATGTAATAATTTTAGCGACTTGGAAAAAATATAAAAACAATTGCTATCGGTTTAAAACTTCTCAAATTTGCTTATAGTGAATGCGAAATTACGCTGATGTAAAAACTATTAACAATTTATCCCGAAATTTTGAAATAATTTAATATGAACAGAACGTAAAGTTTTGAACAAAATGTAATAATTTTAGCGACTTGAAAAAAATATAAAAATAATTGCTATCGGCTTGAAACTTCTCAAATTTGCTTATAGTGAATGCGAAATTACGCTGATGTAAAAACTATTAACATTTCATCCCAAAATTTTGGAAAAATTTAATATGAACAGAACGCTAAGTTTTGAAAAAAATGTAATAATTTTAGTGACTTGGAAAAAATATAAAAACAATTGCTATCGGCTTGAAACTTCTCAAATTTGCTTATAGTGAATGCGAAATTACGTTGATGTAAAAACTATTAACATTTCATCCCTAAATTTTGGAAAAATTTAACGTGAAGTGTGGGAAAAAATGTATTCATTTTAGTGACTTGAAAAATTTAATTTCCATCGACTTGAAACTCAAATTTGCTTATAATTAATACGAAATTACGATTCTGTGAATAATTTAATGTAATTTCGTTATTTCGTTTTCGTTTTCGTTTCGTTCTTATTTCTCAAATAAAATACATACCTAATATAGTTGCTCCTACGAATAAGCTGACTGTCACAGCGAAGAACGTTGTGAATCTCTGAAAAGAAGAAATACCTTTATTAGACCCTTGTTATTCCAAATTAGATAAGGAATTTCATTTTTGTGATAAATCAGAAAATATAGAATTTGCAGCACACTGTCATGATTGCAAATGAAGAAAATTGTAAAATATTTATTTGAATCAGTATAAAATATTGAATAAGACATCTTTTCTAAATAACTCAATATTCTTTTTCATTCTTAATATTTGAAGAACGCTGAATAAAACATCTTTTCTAAATAACTTTTTCTAATTCTTTTCATTTTTAATATTTAATGAACGCTTTTAGACTTAGTTTAGATAACGATTGTTATCAGATTTATAGAAAACTTCATGGATGGAATATTTAGCAGTGGGAAAGAAAGTGCAGAAAGGCATTTAAAAAATTACTTTGTCCAGGATGTTATTTGTGGAATTGGGACTTCGTAAACCATTTTATCCAGAAATATACCAAAAGCTAAAATTCTTGTTTACACTGTTGAGAAATTTGTTTTGTCCAGGAATTGGACTTCGTAAACCATATTATCCAGATATATACCAACAGATAAAATTCTTTGTTTACACTTTTAAGAAATTTGTTTTGTCCAGGAATTTGACTTCGCAAACCATATTATCCAGAAATTTACCAAAAGCTAAAATTCTTGTTTACACTGTTAAGAAATTTGTTATGTCCTGGAATTGTAGCCATATTATCAAGAAATTTAACAAAAGCTAAATTTGAAGTAATTTCTTACATTATGAAAATCGATCAATTGTAATTATTTAAACATCTGCCACACCATGTAGCATATTCTATTTATCTAAACTTACAAAAAAAAAATATTTAACATCTGCCACACTACGTATTACATTTACATGGTATTAGATCTTCAAGAGGTATTACTTAATATGGCAGAGAATCAATTGCACTTTAACAATGCCAGTTAATACTAAATACAGAAGACAATTCAATTTACAACTACTCCATGTTATTTGCTAAATATATACACACAATAGAACGCACATAACGCAACCTCGTTAAAGTACATATCAATTGGCCTCCAAGCCTTCAAGAACGATTTAAATGATCACGTTCATCAGATTAATGCTTTATAATTAGTAAAAAACATGTAGTCCTTTAAAAGTAGACATATAAGTATAGGCTTTTGTTCTGAAGGTTCATTTTTAGGGGGAAAACGAGGAAGAATTATTGATTTTTGTGATGAAGAAAGTCATTTTTGCAAATCTTTAAAAGGTAAAATTTGTTGTGCAAAATTAGATATGTTAAATTTTACTTAATCCATAAACCAAAAAATTCAATATTTTTTTTAAATTTCAAGAAAGTTTCAAAGATCAGTCTCTTCATTCAGTGCCAGTTCGAAAATTGTTTTAGTAAAACTGGATTTGCCACCCAATCAAATTTCTCTACTTGTAATATTGGAAAATAATTTTGCACCAACAAAGTCGAATGCTCAATAATTTTCGTACAATTTTTTTTTCTGTTTTTCTCGTTTGCTTTCTTGCTTCAAAAGAACAATTTTTTTTACGTTTATAAATTTTCGGAGGAAATTATAAATATTTCAATCTGTTCCCTGCTTTCTTAAGTTAAGACTGTTAACTCAAATTAAATATATCTGATAGATATGTTAATTTTGTACATGAAATTTTATCTCTTAAAAATTTCTAAAAATCTCTAAATTCTTTTTAAGGGAGTCATGAATTTTCAAAAAATAAATATTTCGGGTAAGTAAAAATCACTTCTTTCTTCATCACAAAAATCAATATTTTTTTCTCCTAATTTGTAAATATTTTTGTAAAAAAATGTATTTGAAGTAAAAATAAATAAATATTTTAGTTACAATACTTCAAATCTTGGATATATCGGTGCTGAAGGTAAAATCAATTTGAGTTGTTCCTTTCGAGTTTTCTTTATGTAAATGAGTGCGGATTACATATCGAGAGTTATATAAATGTAAATTCGTGCTCGTTGGTTTATCGAAACCAGAAGTATTTAGTGTATTTCCTGGTATGTATATGTCTGCACTCGTGAAATATTTACACACGTGCGTTATGCAATCGAAAAGACCGCCTAATGCGCCGCTCAAGGTCTGGTTCACCGCAAACCGATGGTCGAGGTCCTTTCCATCAAGTTTGGCCTACTCCCAGTACATTAAATCATCGTGTAATATAATCAATAAATTGATCATTTAAATGAAAAATAAATAAATTTAAAAATGTCCTCCAGAGAATTTGTCATTTTTGATCTATAATTATGAAATGCCAATAGTTACACCAAATTTATATAATTAATAATTGTAAAGAATGTGTAGGTGTCCGAAAATATTTTTAATTTGAAGTTCAGAAATCTGTATTAATTGCTTATAACTCAAAAATGATGCATTTTATAAAAAAAATTTTTTTTCAAAAAATACTTAGAATTAAAAAATGTAAAAATATGCAGGGTGTTCTATTTGAAAAAAGGAAGTTTACCAAATTTCCTTAATAAAATGAATACCCTGTATTTTTAAAATACATTCAAACGATAACTTGTTTACATTTAAGAAACTTTTGTTTAAACATTTTTTTGAATTTTTTAACGCTTGGAGAATTATTGAGGTGTAATTTTGGTAAATGTAAAAATTTTAAAGTACAGTTCACTCTAAAAATTCAATAAAATCAGTATGCACCAAAAATTAAAAAAAAATGACTAATATAATCTTGAAAAGTATTATGACGAAAAGTAAAATTTCACATGATAAACTTTGAAAATGTGAAAGAAATTGAAAAAAATATTGAATTTTACTCTAAAAAATTCAATAAAATCAGTACACTCCACAAATGTTTAGAATCTAAGGAAATTCAAGGAATTTTACTCTAACTTAATTTTGAAACGAATTATGACGTTTTGAATATCGAAAAGTAAAATTTCATATGATAAACTTTAGAAATGTGAAAAAATATTAAATTTCACTCTAAAAAAATTCAATAAAATCAGTACACTACACACGTTTAGAATTCAAGGATAATTAAGAAATTTTATTCTAATTTAATTTTTAAATGAATTTTCAATTTGGAAAAGTAAAATTTCACAAAAAAATTGAATTAAATGAGTATACTTCACAAATTATAATTTAAGGATATTCAACTAATTTCACTCTAATTTAATTAAATTTTTAAATTTAAAATTTCACACGATAAACCTAAAAAATTTGAAAAAATATTAAATTTCACTCTAAAAAATTCAATAAAATCAGTATATTGCACAAATGTTTAAAATTCAAGAAAATTCAATGAGTTTTATTCCAAATTAATTTTGAAACATGTTATTATTCTTTTAAATTTGGAAAATTAAAATATTACATGAAAAATATTTGAAAAAAAATGAATTTCACTCTAAAAAGTTAGTTATAAAATCAGTATACTCTACAAATAATATTAATTTAAGGATATTAAAAAAATTTCACTCTGATTTAATATCGACACGATTTATATATATATATATATATATATATATATATATATATTATTTTTAAATTTGGAAACGTAAAATTCCACACGATAAATTTAATTTTCTTTTTAAATATTAAATTTCACTCTAAAAAAATCAATTAAATCATTATACTCGACAAATATTTAGAATTTAAGAGTAATGTAGAAATGTTACACTAACTTAATTTTGAAACTACTATGACATTTTCAATTTGGAAATGTAAAATTTCACATGTTAAACTTTAAAAATTTGAAAAAATATTAAATTTCACTCTAAAAAAAAAATTCAATTAAATCAGTATATTTTACAAATATTTAGAATTTAGCGGAATTCAATAAATTTTACTCTAACCTAATTTTGAAACGAATTATGACGTTTTCAATTTGGAAAAGTACAATTTCACATTGTAAACTTTAAAAATTTGAAAAAGAAAATATATTTCACTCTAAAAAAATTCAACAAAGTCAGTATACTCTAAAAATGTTTATAATTTTAGGATATTCAAGAAATTTCACTCTAATTTAATATCGACACGATTTATATTTTTTCAAAATTTGGAAACGTAAAATTTAAAAGAATATTAAATTTCACTCCATATATTCAATTAAATAAATATACTCGACAAATGTTTATAGAATGTAAGGACAATAAGAAATGTTACTTTAACTTAATTTTTAAACCAGTTATGACATTTTCAATTTGAAAAAGTAAAATTTTACATGATGAACTTTAAAAATGTGAAAAAATATTAAATTTCACTCCAAAAAAATTCTATAAAATCAATATACTTCACAAGTGTTTAGAATTTAAGGATATTCAAGAAATTTAACACAAATTTAATATCGAGACAATTTATATTTTTTTTAAATTTGGAAATGTAAAATTTCACATGATAAACTAAAAAAAATTGAAAAAATATTAAATTTCACTCTAAAAAGTTCAATAAAATCAGTATACTCTACAAATGTTTAGAATTTAAGGATAACTAAGAAACTTTAATCTAACTTAATTTTGAAACTATTTATGATATTTTCAACTTGGAAAAGTAAAATTTCACATGATGAACTTTAAAAATGTGAAAAAGTATTAAATTTAATTCCAAAAAAATTCAATAAAATCAATATACTCCACAAATATTGAGAATTTAAGGATATTCAAGAAATTTCACTCTAACTTAATATCGAGAGAATTTATATATTTTTTTAAATTTGGAAATGTAAAATTTCAAGATAAGCTTTAAAAATGTGAAAAGGTATTAAACTTGACACTAAAAAAATTCAATAAAATCAGTTTACTCCATAAATGTTTAGAATTTAAGGATATTAAAGAAATTTCAAGTTGATTTAATATCGACACGATTTATATATATATTTTTTTTTAAATTTGGGAACGTAACATTTTACATGATAAATTTAAAGAAATGTGAAAAAATATTAAATTTAACTCTAAAAAAATGTAATTAAATCAGTATACTCCACAAATGTTTAAAATTGAAGGATATTCAAGAAATTTCACTGTAATTTAATATCGACACAATTTATGATTTTTTAAATTTGGAAACTTTGGAAAATTTATATTTTTTTAAAATTTGGTAATGTAAAATTTCACATGATAAACTTGAACAAATTGAAAAAATATTAAATTTCACACTAAAAAAAAAATCAATAAATCAATCAGTGCACTACACAGATGTTTAGAATTTATGGACAATTGAGAAATTTTACTCTAACTTAATTTTTAAACGTGTTTTTATTTTTTAACATTTGGAAAATTAAAATATTTCAAAATTTAAAAAAAATATTAAATTTTACCCTAAAAAATTTAATAAAATGTGAATGCTCCAAAAACATTTTAAATTTAAGGATATTTCAAAATTTTTGGCTATAACTTAATTTTGAAACGAATTAGGACTTTTTCAATTTGGGATAGTAGAAAATCTCATGATAAAAATTTGAAAAAAAAGTTATTAAATTTCCTTTTAAAATCTGTATATTCTACAAACGTTTCGAATGTAAGGAAAAAAATTGAAAAATTGAAAAAATGTACTAGACATAATTTTTGTCTAGTATGAATCAATAATACTTTTCTCTAAGAGTATGAGAAATTTTTTAAATTTTGGAATATTATTTCCTTACCTCCTTTCTAATTCCCGGAAATATGATAAGAAATGCCACGTAGAGTGTGCAAAAAATTATTAGGAATGTGATGATGGTGACATCTCCGGTGACAGCTGTCCTGTTGTTGAAGCTGTAGAGAGTAGGACCTCCATCGTATCGGAAGGCATCAAACCAACCCTTCATGGCACTATCGGTCCTGGAAATAAAATACAAATATTATTGACATTACGATAAAATAGAAAAAAGCTAGAAAAAATTTAAAAAAAGTTCGATTGATTTCGCTCTGTTGATGTTAACTCATCAGTCACGTGGAATTGAATACACTGATTAATTTCACCTGAGCGGACCAATAGCATTATTTTGTAGACAGTACGTAGAGCCTTCCCAAAATGTCGTGACACCTGAGGGTAAAGTTTGTGCAGAGTGAAAACGCAATAGCAAATGTTGATGTTAACTCATCAGTCACGTGGAATTAAATACACCGATTAATGACCCAGATTTAACCTGAGTGGATCAATAGCATTATTTTGTAGATTTTACGTAGAGCCGCCCCAAAATGTCGTGACACCGGAGGGTAAAGTTTACGCAGAGTGAGAACGCAATAATAAATCGCGACCGATTCTGTGTCAAAATTTACATTAAGTTCACTGAATAATTATGAGTTTCCGGGGTTCCCTCTCTTAAAATTTAAGATGTTCACTGCGTAATGTGTCACGACACTTTGGGACGGCAACAGATAACACATGACCTGTGCCAGTTTCCGGCGCCCCCTCTCTTAAACTTAAAAATTCTTACTGTGTAATGTGTCACGACATTTTGGGACGGCAATACATAACACATGACCTGTGCCAGTTTCAGGGGTCCCCTCTCTTAAAATTTAAGATGCTCACTGCGTAATGTGCCACGACATTTTGCGACGGCAACGCATAACACATGACCTGTGCCAATTTAAGACATTCACTGCGCAATGTGTCACGACATTTTGGTAGGGCTATACATGTAAGTAATTAATTTTAACAAAAAAAAAGATTGTAATGATTAATTAACCCCCGAGGCCTTCAATTCGAGTAACACATAACAATAGAAAGTAGAACGTATTTTTTCTCTTGAACATTCCTCGCACAGACGAATTGAATCGTGGGCGAGAATCAATACACGGCAACGAATCATTTGTCATTCGTCCTAAATATGCAACGGCAATAACTGGTAAAGCCGGAGCGAGCGGATGTGACCACTGGACCGTGTAACGCCGGCCTCTTAATATTCACTATGAAATGCCAACAAAATTACGCAAAGTGAACACACAGACCATTTTAATCTATATAATTACAAGGTTTAGACAATGAGGTCTCTCTGTGTAGTGACCACTAATGATTTTCTATTTTATTACGGTCGTGATTTGCTCTCAGCTCTTTTTTCAAATCGACGTTAATTGCGAACACGAACACGAATACGAACTCGCGGGTCGTAGATAATGATCGTAATCGGAAAGTTGGTTGATGTAAGTTAATTTTTTTTTTTGTGTAAAGAGGAAATGCGAATCGGTTAATGTGTTGAGTGTAACGAGGCATTCGGTTATTAGCGTGATATGAGGAAACTTAATGGCGTGATTTGTGAGGTTGCAATTATAGCAAGAGATGATTCATTAGATAAATGGCAGTTAATTGCACAAAAGAGATTTATATCAAAGTTAAAATACTCGAACAAGTAAACTATTCCGACTTTCAACAGAAGTATCAAATGATCGAGAAGTGGAAGGCTTTATCGTTAGTTAGTTAATACTAAAACGGTAAAGCTTTTTTGGGAACCAATCTTCCACTTCTCGATCATTTCATACTTCTGTTTTGCAAGTTAATACTTCTGCGTCCAAAGAATGGACTTGATTATTATTTTGCGACTGATTTCTTTTGAAAATCCATCTTTGCAGAACTGTAGGTTCATAAGCTTCGCCTGGAATGACGCATGAGTTGAAGGGTGTAATGCCAGCTTTCTTGAAACAATTTTTGATGATGCTGGGATCTAAGTTTTGCCACAAAACTCCAATTATTTTTGGGAAAGTTTTTTTAAGCAACTTTTTCCTTTCACAAACCCTTTCAATAAGCGGTAAACATGAAGGTTAGTTTTGGATCAATTAATCTCAAAATGTATGCTCGAAAAAAAAATTCAAAAAGAGTTTGCTCCATCCATCAGTTATTAGAAGCCGCGTATGTGATATTTGGAAAAGCAGTTCCTTTAAGAGCCATCCACTGTTTCCAAATATTTTTTGATCTATGATGTCTTGTCAGACACATTTAGTTCTTGAATTGTTTCATTAAGAAGTTCAAAATATTCATTAATAATGAATGAATCGCAATTTTCTAACAATGCTTGCAATAAATATAAATTTTTGCATTGGGGCGTTCTACTTTGTAGAGAATGCAGAACTTATTGAAAAATTATTATTTATATTTATTTATTCGATCGTAAACCGTGATATTAATTCGTCATAAAAAATAACCTTCACGAATTTCAATTTAACTCTTTTCAAGGAAAGCGCAAGTGACCTCTCCTCAATATTCCAATTCACTGCTAATCTATGCAGAACGCCACGGCGCGACGTCAAACCACTCTCAGGCAATTACAATTAAAACCCGTGTGGCAACCGAACTCGTTAAGATAATTAATTAATAGTCAAAATAAGGCAGACCTTATAATTAATGGCGTCGTAAATTGTATTTAGAAAAAAAAATCACTTTCAATTTAATTGTTAAAAAGATATGCTTAAACGATTCGGACTGTAGAATGTTAACTCCGCTAAGGTCAAAAAAAAATTTATATATAGATTACCATTTCACAATTATAGATCAAAAATAATAAAGAAAAAAAATTCGAAAAAAATTATTGATTGTGATTGTTTAAAAAATAGGGATAATATGTTATAATATTTCTATAGAAACATTAACCTCAATCCTTTTTAAGTAAATTTTAAAAGTTTCAAGTTTGTAGCATTTGTTTTTAAATTTTTTTCATCGACATTTCCAATATGCAATTTTACGATTGAAAAAAACTGTGTTTACGTGTGATTATTTTGAAAATTACCGGTAAGGTGTTGTCATATTTTGATTGAAAGATGAAGCTAAATCGATTTTGGGTAAATTTTAAAAGTTTCAAATTTGTAGCCTTTGTTTTTAATTTTTTTTCCATCAACATTTCCAATATACAATTTTACGATTGAAAAACTGTGTTTACGTGTGATTATTTCAAAAATTTCCGGTAAGGTGTTGTCATATTTTGATAGAAACATGAAGCTGAATCGATTTTGAGTAAATTTTGAAAGCTTCAGATTTGTAGCATTTGTTTTTAAATTTTTTTCATCGAAATCTCCAATATGCAATTTTACGATTGAAAAACTGTGTTTACGTGTGATTATTTCGAAAATTACCGTTAAGGTGTTGTCATATTTTGATTGAAACATGAAGCTGAATCGATTTTTAGTAAATTTTGAAATTTTCAAATTTGCAGCATTTGTTTTTAAATTTTTTTCATCGACATTGCAAATACGCAATTTTACGATTGAAAAAAACTTTATTTACGTGTGATTATTTCGAAAATTACCGGTAAGGTGTTGTCATATTTTGATTGAAACATGAAGCTGAATCGATTTTGAGTACATTTTGAAAGTTTCAAATTTGTAGCATTAGTTTTTAAATTTTTTTCATCGACATTTCCAATATGCAATTTTACGATTGAAAAACTGTGTTTACGTGTGATTACTTCGAAAATTACCGGTAAAGTGTTGTCATATTTTGATTGAAACATGAAGCTGAATCGATTTTGACTAAATTTTGAAAGTTTCAAATTTGCAGCAATTGTTTTTAAATTTTTTTCATCGACATTGCAAATACGCAATTTTACGATTGAAAAAAACTTTATTTACGTGTGATTATTTCGAAAATTACCGGTAAGGTGTTGTCATATTTTGATTGAAACATGAAGCTGAATCGATTTTAAGTAAATTTTGAAAGTTTCAAATTTATAGGATTTGTTTTTAAATTTTTCACATTGGCATTCAAAATACGCAATTTTACGATTAAAAAATTGTTTACGTGTAATTATTAAAAAAAAAATAGGGACTACCTATTATCACATTTTTGTAGTAAGATGAAGTTCAATGGATTTTGATTAAATTTTAAAAATTTCAAGTTTGTAGCATTTGTTTTCTTTAATTTTTTACATCGACTTGAAAAATGCGTAATTATTCGACTAAAAAATTTCCTCACGTGCCATTATTTTGAAGATTAGGAACAAGTTAATATCTAATATTGATTGAAGCATAAAGTTAAATCGATTTTGAGTAAATTTTGAAAGTCTCAAATTTGCAGCATTTGTTTTTTAATTTTTTTCATCGGCTTGAAAAATGCGCAATTTTACGATTGAAAAACCGTGTTTGCGCGTGATTATTTCAAAAATTGGGGATGACGTGTTATCATATTTTTGTGGAAGTGGAAAATGAAGCTCAATGGGTTTTGAGTAAATTTTGAAAGCATCAAGTTTCCAGCATTTGTTTTTTAATTTTTTCATCGACTTGAAAAATGCGCAATTTTACGATTGAAAAACTGCGTTTACGCGTGATTATTTAAAAAAATTAGGGATGACGTGTTATCACATTTTTGTGAAAACTGAAGCTCAATGGGTTTTGATCAAATTTTGAAAGTTTCAAGTTTGCAGCATTTGTTTTAAAAGTTTTTTCATTGATTTGAAAAATGCGCAATTTTACGATTGAAAAACTGTGTTTACGCGTGATTATTTCAAAAATTGGGGATGACGTGTTATCATATTTTTGTGGAAACTAAAGCTCGATGGGTTCTGAGTAAATTTTGAAAGCTTCAAGTTTGCAGCATTTGGTTTTTTAATTTTTTTCATCGACTTGAAAAATGCGCAATTTTACGATTGAAAAACCGTGTTTGCGCGTGATTATTTCAAAAATTGGGGATGACGTGTTATCATATTTTTGTGGAAGTGGAAAATGAAGCTCAATGGGTTTTGAGTAAATTTTGAAAGCATCAAGTTTCCAGCATTTGTTTTTTAATTTTTTCATCGACTTGAAAAATGCGCAATTTTACGATTGAAAAACTGCGTTTACGCGTGATTATTTAAAAAAATAGGGATGACGTGTTATCACATTTTTGTGAAAACTGAAGCTTAATGGGTTTTGAGCAAATTTTGAAAGTTTCAAGTTTGCAGCATTTGTTTTAAAAGTTTTTTCATTGATTTGAAAAATGCGCAATTTTACGATTGAAAAACCGTGTTTGCGCGTGATTATTTCAAAAATTGGGGATGACGTGTTATCATATTTTTGTGGAAGTGGAAAATGAAGCTCAATGGGTTTTGAGTAAATTTTGAAAGCATCAAGTTTCCAGCATTTGTTTTTTAATTTTTTCATCGACTTGAAAAATGCGCAATTTTACGATTGAAAAACTGCGTTTACGCGTGATTATTTAAAAAATTAGGGATGACGTGTTATCACATTTTTGTGAAAACTGAAGCTCAATGGGTTTTGAGCAAATTTTGAAAGTTTCAAGTTTGCAGCATTTGTTTTAAAAGTTTTTTCATTGATTTGAAAAATGCGCAATTTTACGATTGAAAAACTGTGTTTACGCGTGATTATTTCAAAAATTGGGGATGACGTGTTATCATATTTTTGTGGAAACTAAAGCTCGATGGGTTCTGAGTAAATTTTGAAAGCTTCAAGTTTGCAGCATTTGGTTTTTTAATTTTTTTCATCGACTTGAAAAATGCGCAATTTTACGATTGAAAAACCGTGTTTGCGCGTGATTATTTCAAAAATTGGGGATGACGTGTTATCATATTTTTGTGGAAGTGGAAAATGAAGCTCAATGGGTTTTGAGTAAATTTTGAAAGCATCAAGTTTCCAGCATTTGTTTTTTAATTTTTTCATCGACTTGAAAAATGCGCAATTTTACGATTGAAAAACTGCGTTTACGCGTGATTATTTAAAAAATTAGGGATGACGTGTTATCACATTTTTGTGAAAACTGAAGCTCAATGGGTTTTGAGCAAATTTTGAAAGTTTCAAGTTTGCAGCATTTGTTTTAAAAGTTTTTTCATTGATTTGAAAAATGCGCAATTTTACGATTGAAAAACTGTGTTTACGCGTGATTATTTCAAAAATTGGGGATGACGTGTTATCATATTTTTGTGGAAACTAAAGCTCGATGGGTTTTGAGTAAATTTTGAAAGCTTCAAGTTTGCAGCATTTGGTTTTTTAATTTTTTTCATCGACTTGAAAAATGCGCAATTTTACGATTGAAAAACTGTGTTTACGCGTGATTATTTCAAAAATTGGGGATGACGTGTTATCATATTTTTGTGGAAACTAAAGCTCGATGGGTTTTGAGTAAATTTTGAAAGCTTCAAGTTTGCAGCATTTGGTTTTTTAATTTTTTTCATCGACTTGAAAAATGCGCAATTTTACGATTGAAAAACTGTGTTTACGCGTGATTATTTCAAAAATTGGGGATGACGTGTTATCATATTTTTGTGGAAACTGAAGCTCAATGGGTTTTGAGTAAATTTTGAAAGCTTCAAGTTTGCAGAATTTGTTTTTAAATTTTTTTCATCGACTTGAAAAATGCGCAATTTTACGATTGAAAAACTGTGTTTACGCGTGATTATTTCAAAAATTGGGGATGACGTGTTATCATATTTTTGTGGAAACTAAAGCTCGATGGGTTTTGAGTAAATTTTGAAAGCTTCAAGTTTGCAGCATTTGGTTTTTTAATTTTTTTCATCGACTTGAAAAATGCGCAATTTTACGATTGAAAAACTGTGTTTACTGTGATTATTTCAAAAATTGGGGATGACGTGTTATCATATTTTTGTGGAAACTGAAGCTCAATGGGTTTTGAGTAAATTTTGAAAGCTTCAAGTTTGCAGAATTTGTTTTTAAATTTTTTTCATCGACTTGAAAAATGCGCAATTTTACGATTAAAAAACTGTGTTTTCGCGTGATTATTTCAAAAATTGGGGATGACGTGTTATCATATTTTTGTGAAAACTGAAGCTTAATGGGTTTTGAGTAAATTTTGAAAGCTTCAAGTTTGCAGCATTTGTTTTTTTAATTTTTTTCATCGATTTGAAAAATGCGCAATTTTACGATTGAAAAACTGTGTTTACGCGTGATTTTTTCAAAAATTGGGGATAACGTGTTATCATATTTTTGTGGAAACTGAAGCTCAATGGGTTTTGAGTAAATTTTGAAAGTTTTAAGTTTGCAGCATTTGTTTTTTAATTTTTTTCATCGACTTGAAAAATGCGCAATTTTACGATTGAAAAACTGTGTTTACGCGTGATTATTTCAAAAATTGGGGATGACGTGTTATCATATTTTTGTGGAAACAGAAGCTCAATGGGTTTTGAGTAAATTTTGAAAGCGTCAAGTTTGCAGCATTTATTTTTAAATTTTTTTCATCGACTTGAGAAATGCGCAATTTCACGATTGAAAAACTGTGTTTACGCGTGATTATTTTAAAAAATGGGGATGACGTGTTATCATATTTTTGTGAAAACTGAAGCTCAATGGGTTTTAAGTAAATTTTAAAAGCTTCAAGTTTGCAGCATTTGTTTTTAAATTTTTTTCATCGACTTGAAAAATGCGCAAGTTTACGATTGGAAAACTGTGTTTACGCGTGATTATTTCAAAAATTGGGGATGACGTGTTATCATATTTATGTGGAAACTGAAGCTTGATGGGTTTTCAGTAAATTTTGAAAGCTTCAAGTTTGAAGCATTTGTTTTTTAATTTTTTTTATCGACTTGAAAAATGCGCAATTTGATGATTGAAAAACTGTGTTTACGCGTGATTTTTTTAAAAATTAGGGATGACGTGTTATCATATTTTTGTGGAAACTGAAGCTCAATGGGTTTTGAGTAAATTTTGAAAGTTTCAAGTTTGCAGCATTTGTTTTTTATTTTTTTTCATCGACTTCAAAAATGCGCAATTTTACGATTGAAAAACTGTGTTTATGCGTGATTATTTTAATAATTGGCGATGGCGTGTTATCACATTTTTGTGGAAACTGAAGCTCAATGGGTTTTGAGTAAATTTTGAAAGTTTCAAGTTTGCAGAATTTGTTTTTAAATTTTTTTCATCGACTTGAAAAATGCGCAATTTTATGATTGAAACGCTGTGTTTACGTGTAGAATAACAGGATAATAAATTCTAAAATTAATCACATGGTCATCATCAGGTAAACTCGTTGGTAAAACCTCGCATTCCGCATGACACTCGCGTCCGGGTTGAAGAACGCGAATCCGGATTCCACAACAGATGTAAAACCTCTGTTGCGAAATTACCCTCGTTATTTATTTATACACGTATGTAAATATTTATCCGGTCTCTTAATTATACCGAGAGAGCAGGTTCGAGCCCACCCACACAAACGACAATAACAGTGAAAGTGGAAAAGGCTCTTCGGCTTGAGGATTGTTGTTGTTGATTTCCGTAATTGCACTGTTTTCTACTTACATTTTTTTTTTATGGAAAAGGCTTGTGTGATTGAGTATTGTGAGTTTCCCTAATTGTAGGCCTAATAAGACTTAATTTTGCAGAGTTACGAAGAGGTTGAATATTCATATATTCAGGCTACTTTTCGTCTTTATTGAATTTATTCCCTAATTGCACTTACATTTTTTTTTGAAAATTTTATAATCCACTCACTTTCGCCACTAGCACGTGTATTTGCGGTTTTCCACCTAAAACAGGTGCGCGTCGCGCGGTAGAGCTCGCGGGACTGGTCGGATCGGTTTACGAATTTTGGCTTTTTTCGATTTTCACGGTCGTTTCATCGATACGTTTCGGATTTTAATAAATTAAGAGAGAAGTGTGTTGCTATTGATATCTCAATGACATACGTTTACCGGAGATCGGAAATTGTTAACATCCTTCGTGTGCACGAAGTAAGTGGAACTGAATTTGGCTAATTGTTTCAATGTTAAAGGAAAGGTGGACTGCATTGAACGTGATATTTCCGGAATAACTGAAGTACTGGAAACAATAGCAATCACGATTTGAAGATGGTTTGAGGAGTTACAATAAAGAGGAAGACGCTTTGCGACCTTTCAGACCTGTGAGTTGTAACTGCTTCACATATTGTATGTTCATTAAAAAAAAAAACCTCAAGTGTGCCATGATTTTTTTTTTCAATATGTGTTACCAACTTAAATTTTAAAAAATAAAAAATCATGGCACACTTGAGGTTTTTTTTTAATGAACATACTTTTTAATAAAGGTAACCTTTCATGGTTCGCTAATAAAAGATAAACTGAATAAATGCTATCCAATAATAAAATACCTCCAGAATTATATAAAAGCATAAACATAATAATTACATCAAGAATGCGCGCTTGGCATGTGATTAAATTTAGATTAGTCATAATATTCGACATAAATTATAGTTATTCCCAGGAAATAACACTTAATAGAGTTACACACTGTTACACAAATTATTAAGCAATTAGAATTACATATTGCATACTGGAGATAATTCGTCGCACGATTCGTAAAAAAAATTGTATGACCACTGGCAATACGGCGATAAAATACCGAAAAGCATTGCAAACTGTAAAGACATAAAACTGGTAATGGTTCTTTGCGTTCACGCATTCTTACCACAGTCATTACATTTACATGCTGTGCACCTATTCGAGAGTCAATTAATGACCAGACACAGACAGTAATTACTGGCACGGTCACGTCGCCCAAGAAATATGGCGTCACGTCCGATATCTAAGCAATATTTAAACAATGTGTTGCAATTTTGTGCTAATTTATTTGAATGACTTAAATCAATATATTTTCCTTTAAATAAAACAGTTTCTTTGTTAATATCACACTTTATTGTTCAGTGACTCGAGTTTCGATCATAAGCTGATCATTTTCAAACTTAAAGTAAATTAAACAAAAAAAATTTTAAAGTAAAATTAACAAAGAAACTGTTTTATTTAAAGTTCCAAAATGTATCACGAAGTTAACGCCTCAACCATCAATCAATTAATATATTTTCCATTTATTTACTACTCAGAGCAGAAACAACACGAGCTTCAGTCATTAAATTTTTGTTAAACAAGACACTTCACATGTAGACGTTCGAATCATCAAAATCGGACAATGCGTTTGGCAGTGTTGTTGTGTTGTTTCAAAGTCCAAAATCACGATTTTGAAATTTTCGAACTTCAAAAAATTCCGAATTTTGCAGTTTACATTAATTTCACGCAAATAAATTGCAATCAGTTTTAAAATCCCAATATATTTTGCTCATTTTAACGTTTGAATCATCAAAATCGGACAATGCGTCCGACAGTTGTGTTGTTTCAAAGTCCTAAATCACGATTTTGAAATCTTCGAACTTCGAAAAAGTCCAAATTTTGCAGTTTACCTTAATTTCACACAACTAATTGTAATCAGTTTTAAAATCCCAATATATTTTCTTCATTTTTACGTTTGAATCATCAAAATCGGACAATGCGTTTGGCAGTTGTGTTGTTTCAAAGTCCAAAATCACGATTTTGAAATCTTCGAACATCGAAAAAGTCCAAATTTTGCAGTTTACCTTAATTTCATGCAACTAATTGTAATCAGTTTTAAAATACCAATATGTTTTCTTCATTTTTACGTTTGAATCATCAAAATCGGACAATGCGTTTGGCAGTTATGTTGTTTCAAAGTCCAAAATCACGATTTTGAAATTTTCGAACTTCGAAAAAGTCCGAATTTTGCAGTTTACCACAATTTCACGCAAATAAATTGTAATCAGTTTTAAAATCCCGATATATTTTTCTTATTTTTACGTTTGAATCATCAAAATCGGACAATGCGTCTGGCAGTTGTGTTGTTTCAAAGTCCAAAATCACGATTTTGAAATTTTCGAACTTCTTAAAAGTCCGAATTTTGCAATTTACCTTAATTTCACGCAAATAAATTGTAATCAGTTTTAAAATCCCAATATATTTTCCTCATTTTTACGTTTGAATCATCAAAATCGGACAATGCGTCTGGCAGTTGTGCCGCTTCAAAAATCAAAAATGCGATTTTGAAATTTTCGAACTTCAAAAAAGTCCGAATTTTGCAGTTTACCTTAATTTCACGCAAAAAAATTGTAATCAGTTTTAAAATCCAAATATATTTTACTCATTTTTACGTTTGAATCATCAAAATCGCACAATGCGTCTGGCAGTTGTGTTGTTTCAAATTCCAAAATCACGATTTTGAAATTTTCGAACTTCTTAAAAGTCCGAATTTTGCAGTTTACAATAATTTCACGCAAATAAATTGTAATCAGTTTTAAAATCCCAATATATTTTCCTCATTTCAAAGTTTGAATCATCAAAATCGGACAATGCGTCTAGCAGTTGTGTTGTTTCAAACCACAAAATCACGATTTTGAAATTTTCGAACTTCTTAAAAGTCCGAATTTTGCAGTTTACAATAATTTCGCGCAAATAAATTGTAATCAGTTTTAAAATCCCAATATATTTTCCTCATTTTTACGTTTGAATCATCAAAATCGGACAATGCGTCTGGCAGTTGCGCCGCTTCAAAAATCAAAAATGCGATTTTGAATATTTCGAACTTCAAAAAAGTCCGAATTTCCCAGTTTACCTTAGTAGTAGTAGTATAAAACTTTATTGAAATCATACATATACATACATATACATACATACATGCACACAAGCATGAGCTCAAAATTTACCTTAATTTCACGCAAATAAATTGTAATCAGTTTTAAAATCCCAATATATTTTCCTCATTTTAACGTTTGAATCATCAAAATCGGACAATGCATCTGGCGGTTGTGTTGTTTCAAAGTCTAAAATCACGATTTTAAAATTTCGAACTTCGAAAAAGTCCGAATTTTGCAATTTACCTTAATTTCACGCAACTAAATTGTAATCAGTTTTAAAATCCCAATATGTTTTCCTCATTTTTACGTTTGAATCATCAAAATCGGATAATGCGTTTGGCAGTTGTGTTGTTTCAAAGTCCAAAATCACCAATTTGAAATTTTCGAACTTCGAAAAAGTCCGAATTTTGCAGTTTACCTTAATTTCACGCAACTAAATTGTTATCAGTTTTAAAACCCCAATATATTTTCCTCATTTTTACGTTTGAATCATCAAAATCTGACAAAGCATTTGACAGTTGTGCAATTAAAAAAAAAAATCAAAATCGCAATTTTAAATCTTCGGAATTTGAAAACAGGTTTGACGTTAATTTTACGAAAATATTTATTACCAGTTTTTAAATTGCACTAAATTTTCTATTTTTTGACGTTGGGATCATAAAAGTCTAATAATGCGTTTGGCAGCTGTGCACTTTCAAAAATCAAAATCTCGATTTAGAAATCATCGCATTTCAAAAAAGTACGATTTTTGCAGTTTGTGTTCATTTCGTGAAAAGAAATTGTAATCAGTTTTAAAATTGCACTAAATATTCCACATTTTGAAGTTGGAATCATAAAAATCTAACAACGTGTCTGGCAGCTGTACACTTTCAAAAATTAAAATCTCGATTTTGAAATCTTCGAAATTTGAAAAAGTGCGAATTTTGCAGTTTGTGTTAATTTCACGTAAAGAAATTGTGATCAATTTTAAAATTCCTTTAAATTGTTCACATTTTTACGTTTGAATCATCAAAATCAGACTAAGCATTTGGCAGTTGTGCAATTAAAAAAAAAATCAAAATCGCTATTTTAAATCTTCTGACTTTGAAAATGTTCAATTTTGACGGTTTTGCAATGATTTCACGAAAATATTTATTAACCAGTTTTTAAATTACACTAAATTTTCCACTTTTTGACGTTGGAATCATAAAAATCTAACAATGCGTTTGGCAGCTGCACACTTGCAAAAAAACAAAATCATTTTGAAATTTTAGAACTTACAAAAAGTGCGATACTTGCAGTTTGTGTTAATTTCGCGCAAAAAATTGTAATCAATTTTGAAATTTCAATAAACCCTCCACATTTTTACATTTGAATCATCAAAATCGAACAAAGCATTTGACAGTTGTGCAATAAAAAAAAAATCAAAATCGCAATTTTACATCTTCGGATTTCGGATTTCCCGTAAATATTTATTAACCCGTTTTAAATAGCATTGCCAAAGACCTTACCTATCAGTACAATGAAAAACATTTTAGGATTATTTTGGAGACCTCACCTGAAACATCCCCATTTCACGAAAAATATTAAAGACTACATGAACAAAATTTTATTTTTTTGGACATTTCGCGCAGAAATTTTGGAAATATTCTATCATGGTAGCATTGCTAAAGGCCGTACCTATCAGTACAATGAAAAACATTTTAGGATTATTTTGGATACCTCACCTGAAACATCCCCATTTCACGAAAAATATAAAGACCACATGAACAAAATTTTATTTTTTTGGACATTTCGCGCAGAAATTTTGGAAATATTTTATCATGGTAGCATTGCCAAAGGCCGTACCTATCAGTACAATGAAAAACATTTTAGGATTATTTTGGATACCTCACCTGAAACATCCCCATTTCACGAAAAATATAAAAGACCACATGAACAAAATTTTATTTTTTTGGACATCGAGCAGACATTTTGGAAATATTTTATCATGGTGGCATTGCCAAAGGCTTTACTTATCGGTTAAAATTAAAAACATTTTGGAATCATCAAAATCGGCCAAAGCATTTGGCAGTTGTGCAATGTCCGTCGGTTCTTATTAAATAAATGATATACCAGCGATTTCATACGATTGCGCAGCACAATCTTAACAATCTTAGCCCTGCAATGCACCGGCATAAGAAAGTCCGTTGGATTTAGAAATCTAGCTCTCTCCAATTGTAAGCGTTAGCCAGGTCAACAATATCCCTAACATTATCGATTTATTTTAATACTTATTTATTATGGTTTCAAAGAACTCATAGATTGCAGTTACTGTAAACTTTCCCTTAAAGAAACCGCACTGAAGGAGGTATTTAGCACTTTATGGTTTAGAAATTCTACACTTTATCACGATACATTCAAATAATCAACCCAGATTTAGTTATTTAGTTATAAGTTCAATTTGTTGAAATTTTTCTTGTATATATGTATTTAATGTATAAAAGGAGTTTTCCGTTAATAAATAAATAATTTGGAAATACGGGTAAGAAATTAATCGAGTTATTTTTTATATATCGGTTTGATAATTGCAAGTCGGTTAGCGAAATTTGATACACGTTTGAAAATTTAATTCTCCTATTACACCATTAAACAGGCTCCCTCCTAATTTTTATTGGTTGTTGCGGTGCACCGCAATCGAGCCCGTACCGCCAGGTGTAAAATTAGGAGCTCTAACAGGTTGATCGCGCTAGAAATGGTGGCATTCAAATTAGTAGATCCGTTTGATATTCGCAACGATAAATGTGCGGCTCTTTTTTCTTCATTTAAAAATCGATTTAGTTGTAAATATACATTTATATTCTAAAATCCGCATAAATGTATATCTAAAAGCCGCTTTAGCATAGCAGTCAAGTCTCACGAGTTTCGTCACTCCGAGGAATACAATTTAAGGTCGAGTTGACCAATGGCTGCGTGTGAAGTTGTAACAATAAATTTCATGAATGGTTAAATCAGGTTGAAATTTGCAATTAATAACAAATTCACATGGTGGTTTTTCACCGCAGTAAGGCAGCTTTTGTGTTAAATTACATAATTTGTTGAATTTTGTTAATGGTGAAATATTGTTAATATAATTTAATAAATAAAAAATTGTGAAACCAAATTTTAACAATCCTAAATAAATTACATAAAATAATAATATTTTTAGACGAATAACTATAGGTATAGTAATTTGAAATGGATATTAATTCTACTAAATAAAAACTCATTTTAATTTAAAATTCGCAACTAGTTTCGCGTTATAATGGCATTTCAAGGGAATTTTAAAACTTGGTATATTAATTTTTGATTATTTTTAAAGTTCGCCAACTTCCATAAAACATTTAGCGATGAAAATCGATTAAGAATGGTCTATACTAACATTTACAAAAAGAACCTTCACTTCCCTTGATGAGCGAAAAGAAATAATTTCTCCGCGTCGTGCTCGAAATTTATTTATTTCTTTATATTTGGAGTATTCTGAATCGACTGCCATAACTAATTTTTTTATGGTAGTTGGCGAACTTTAATACTAATAAAAATGAATATATTTTTTATTGGAAATGCCGAACTTTGAGTAAAATCGAAATTAATAAAATCGGTGCATCTGAATTCCGATCGCGGCGTGGAGATATGCATTTTTATTAGTGGTCAAGGGGACTGGAGGTTCTTTTTGCAAATGTTAAGATATAGAGCATTCCGAAATGATTTCCATAACTAATTTTTTTTATAGGAGTTTGCATCGTTGCATATGGTATTGTTTATTTTTCTATCATAATTGTAAATAAGGATTATGGTGAATAGATAGATGCAGCTAACTTTTAATCGGAAGTTGCTAAACTTTGAAAAAAAATCAATAGTTCGGTAATTTCAAATTAATTATTTTTTCGATTTCGAAATTTTAACGGAAATATCCATTTTTAAGTTCCTCGAGGTGATTCCGACCATTTTTGAAATATGTCTCTGTTTGCGGGTGTTGATGTCCAATACAGTAGCCCAATTTAAAGCTTTTCTTGACAATACGAAGAACTAAAAAAAAATATGTAAAATTTGGAAAATAGAAGAGATTGTTTTTTGTTGAGGTAAAATTTGGAAAACAGGAAAAAAATTTTGTTCAAAAATATTTCGACACGTTGATTACGTCACCAACTTTAATCTGACGGGTTTGCTGTATTTGATTGGACTCCGTCATGGATCACAAGGAAATTTTGAATAGTATTGGTTTTATTTTTTGCTGCGATAGCAAAGTGTAGATTCATATTTTTATTGACATTTTGATGATATCATGACTCGAGATTGAATAAAACAAATGTACAAAGGGTACCAACGATTAAGATAGTCCCATTTTTTTAATTATCCGATAAGAACGTGTGTTGGGGTGTAAAAATAAGGTCCCCATGATCAGTGGGCCAAGAACTCCCTCAGCCCTCTCTGGGGGTCAAAAAATGTTTTTTTTTCTGACGAACGAGCAGATGAAAAATTTTGAAAAAATAATCTACCCAATTTTTTCCTAGATCATTCAAGGTCATTTAGACCCAAGAAAAAAATTCCAAAAGTTTTTAAATCGATTTTGAACTTACAGAACCCCCTTGTAACCCAATTTTTGACATTTATCATGTTTACCCCGTGAAAATCTACAAAACGATGCTTTAAGACATATTTGCTGCGGTATCTTGAATAAATCGATTTTAAACTTGTTTAAGGGTTTTTACCATTTTTCGTAGAATTGCCCAAATATATGTCAACATTTTCTGGCAACAGGCATAAATTTTTAAAAAAACGAACATTTTGTTTTTTCTCCATTTTTTTACATATTTGCCGAGATATCATATTTGAAATTTTTGGAGCATTTCGTTTTAGGTATAAAAAGAATGTAAATTTTTTTTTTTCACTACAAAATCACCAATTCGTGTTTTATAAGGTGTTTTTATCGACATTTTTTAAATCGATTTTTGCTAAATCATTGATTGTTTAACGAATACTTTCAATATGCTGTGGTAAAAATTGCATTTTTTTTTTTTTTTTTTAAAGGAAGGTTGATTGACGGAAATTTGGGTTGGGGAATTATGGATGATATGGGGACATTGGCTTCGACAGCGTAGGTCATTCAGCCACAACCGATTATTTATAATTTATTCATATTAAATGAAAATAGACATCCACAAACACCCATGCCCTCGCCGGGATTCGAACCCAGGACCCTCCGCATTAGTTCTGGCACGCTCACGCACGCGGCTAGTGGGCCGGCAAAATTGCATTTTTAAATCCATTTTTTAATGTGGATTTGTTTTTACAATATTAAATTTGATAATGTAAACGGGTGAAACACCAGTGAAACATAACAAATCTATCCGAACAGTAATGTAAGGAATCTGAATGTAGGATGTACTTTATTTCTGTATAACTTTATGGAAAAAGAAAACCAAGTGGTTTAATGCTAATAAATGTTTTAAGGAAGACAATGTCCGCCTTTGTCAGCCTCAAAAATGCGGGCCCTTATTTATTTTTCATTACATTTTCACAACAGTATTTTTTTAATGTTTTGTGTTTCTGATTTGTTGGCGTGAACCTTACTCTTTAGATATCTCCCACAAAAAGAAGTCCGCGGCTGTTCTACATCACCAATTTTTGAGTTATTTTTTTGTGGAAACAGATCTCACATCATTGGCTGTATGTGAAGTTGCACCGTTTTATTGGAACCACATGTTAATGTATTATTTGTTTTTAGCTGTATTTTGTCAGGTTATCCTATTATTGGACACCTTGATGTCTGTTGGATAATAAAGCCCATTATTATTATTATTATTATTAGTAACCAAGCCCAAAGCATCGAATTCTGTTGTCAAGAAGTAATCAATAACAAATAAAAATAAAAAAAGCAAGTGCTAATGATTCCTCCCTGTCCACATAGCGCACCAAACTGTCACTACTGCATAAATAATTTTTGGAGCGAAATTAAATTAAGCAAACCATTTCATCACCAATTGTAAGTCTGCATTGCAACATGCCATACATCTACGTACGTTTTAAAGATCAATTGTATTGTGCGTATTTTTTTCAACAAGAATCAAATAAATAACGTAATAATTGGTGGAAATATACCGTTTCTCTGTATTTTAGATTATAATTGGAAACTCTTTGTAACTTGTTTCCAATTAGTTTCAGCGAGTTATTATTATCCGTGCAAAGCTGTCTTATTTACGATGTATCGATTTCTCCCGAGGACTCGCACCAAGTCACGATTTATAATGACAAGAAATTCATCATTAAAATAAGTGATTGCAAAAATATTAATAATCAACTATATTAATTAAAATAAAAGCCGGATAAAGTTTAACCAAAATGCATCCTGTTTTTATCAAGCCAAACAAAAACTTCTAAAAAATTTATAGTAAATAAATATTTGTACATTGGGCTGTGTCACGGTGAGCGGTTCATGAGGATCTCTCGGGAGTCTTCATGCGTTCAGTTGACTTTGAAGATTCTGTCAAAGCTCCAAAAATCTGCTATATGAGGGCAACGAGATTTGAAATGAAATGAACCCAACATTAAATTCAAGCTTGAGGTAATTTTTGACAATTTTTTCAACTTGATGCTAATAAACACAGCTGATCATGATTTATCATAAATTAATGATATCATTTGCAAAACCAATTTCGTCCGTAATCAAAATGCATTTTGTAATAATTCACCTGCACGTTAAGAAATCTGGCACGAAAAATACAACGCCAATCGTGACAATAAAATATCCGGTGTTGAGATACTTTTAAGTTTAATTGGACACATTAATATCTGTTGCGGCCATTAAGTACAATCTATTGCAATGTTGTTGATGTGTAAATATTTTAATGAGCTCCGATGTATGCAGCGTTCTCGTTCCAATTCTTGAGGTGACAATAACATGCACAACATCCTCTGAACTTAAAGTAATAGAATTGAGATAAATTCTATACATTTTGTCGGTGGTAATCACAAGAGGTTAGAATTTGGCCGGATAAATTTTATTTGTTTGCAAGAGCCATTGAATGACGGACAATTCATTAAATTTTTTTTTTTAAAACGTTTCCTACAAAAAGTTTATATTTTTTTCCAGTAGAATACGATCCCGCAATAAAAAATAGGAGGTTCCATTTGAAAAATCAAAGTTGACCTTCGTTTGACCTTGAAACTAATATAATTGAGATAAATTCTATACATTTTCTCGGGTGTAACCACAAGAGGTTAGAATTTGGCCGGATACATTTTATTTGTTTGCACGAGCCATTGAATTCCGTGAAAAAATTCATTTAAAAAAAAACGTTTCCTACAAAAAGTTTGTATTTTTTACAGTAGAATACCATCCCGTAATAAAAAATAGGAGGTTTTATTTGAAAAATCAAAGTTGACCTTCGTTTGACCTTGAAACTAATATAATTGAGATAAATTCTATGCATTTTCTCGGGTGTAACCACAAGAGGTTAGAATTTGGCCGGATAAATTTTATTTGTTTGCACGAGCCATTGAAATTCGTGAAAAAATTCATTTAAAAAAAAAAACGTTTCCTACAAAAAGTTTGTATTTTTTCGAGTAGAATACGATCCCGTGATAAAAAATAGGAGGTTACATTTGAAAAATCAAAGTTGACCTTCGTTTGACCTTTAAAATTAACCCCAAGGTTATTGTCAATGTCACCAGCATATATCCCCCTCCGAACCCTACAACTTTTATCTCAAAAATTTTTTGCCCTGTTGCTCAGGTTTTGAGATATTTGGGGTGGCAACTTAAAATGGGACACGTCTATTAATAATAGTAACAATGAATATTAATTTTTAATAAGGATCTTAGATAACATAAATTGTAGGATATGCCATAATATTGTAATTAAACAATTAGCAATTAGAAACCATATGTTCCTGGCCTCAGTCTATAATTAAATATTCACTTTTACAATTAATATATTTTTAATAACAGTGATTGCTGTAATAAGGACATCCAAAGGCCCAAATTACAGACCATTCGAATGCTCTCCTTTCGTTACAACTCTGTAATTATGCACACCTACGTGTTGAAGATAAATTGGATGACATTCAATTTGTTTGCTCTAAGTTGCCACACGTCATTAAATTATGTTTAAACGAGTTATTAATAATCAATTCCACCATCTGAATCCGTCTCCACAAATCGACCTATTGGTACCACAAAAACTTACATTCGCGACTTGTGGTGTAAATTAGCTTGCCTCACTTTTGTTTGCATCAGTTACAAACAAGCTTGTGCGTGTAAGTCAACTTGCTTCAGACTAAACAAACTTTTGAGCATTTATTATAACTTCTGAACTACACCATTCCTCCCGGTTTCAGTTACAAATAAGCTTGTGCGTGTAAGTTAACTTGCTTCACTTTTGCCGATGACAGACCAAACGAGCTTGTGCTGTCATCTGTTGAGTATTTGCTGTAACTTCTGACTTACACCATTTAGGGCCGCTTTTACAATCGTCGGATAAATGATGGTTAACTTATACCCTCTTTAACTAATCCCATCGTTTATCTCGCCTTTCACAAACTAGATAGATTTTTTCCCGAAACGCCAACGTTGGCAGCATTGCGGATACATGCGTTGCGCAGTTTATAGAATTGGCATTCTTCGTTTTGCTTGCGGAAAGGTTAGAAAGTTTTGTTTGTGATCATTGATGCGACCCTTGAGCCTCTCGAGCTTCTTTTCAATATTCCACCTAGAAATACGCCAGAATGCATGTTTTTTAGAAACTAGTTTGTCGCCCTCTAACGGCCCCTGTATGTAACACCGATTGCAGATCGCTGTAATGCCGGTATGGTGCGTGTGCTTGCTGCGCGCATTGCCCGAGATTTATCTGTTGCTCCAAGCACCTGATAAGATGCAAATGATCTGCTTCTTAACCCTAACCCTGCTTTAACTAGGCATTGTAAAAGCGTATTTTCGCATTTAACCGACTATTGTAAAACCGGCCCTTAACCAGTAAACAGATTTCCGAAATTACCTTACACAACTTTACTTTTGACAGACTCAATTTATTCTTTTGCCCTTTTACTGCACATAAATGTGTCGATCTTTATTATAATGCAGCCAACGATACATGGATGAAGTTTCGAACATAATTCAATTGGAATACACATTTTAGATTATTGTTCAACATTGACACGTACCGCGGAGGTGCTCTCTCTGTCCAATAGAGCGGTGTGCAATTCAATTTCCTCCAAGTCGATTCTTCTTTCTCTCGCTTCTTCCAAGTACCGGGCGATAAATCTTCGAATGTAACACCACGATACGAACATCACAAACAGGCCGTAGCAGATGCCAATCACCAGCAACAGTAGAGTTAAATCTTCCATTTCCACGAAATATAATTGCTCTTGAGAAATACTAGTGGCCTCTTCATTAAATCCTTTTATTTAAAACGGGTATCGTCTTGATTTATAACAACAAATTGCAAACGCATTCATCATTCTTACTACGGCTTTAAACTTTATTTACATACTACTTTTGGAACTGAGGTACAGAATTATTTGTCAGGTTGACATGTGAAAACATTGCTACCAACATATTTTTTTTTAACTTGAGACGACCTCACTTATTGCAGATTTATTAAATACAAATAATAAAGACGAAAACTAGCCTGAATATATGAATATATTTTTCGTCTTTATTTTTTGTTACGAATTATTTTATTTGAATCACAAGTATATACGTTTTACCTGCATTTTTAATTTTAACTTTTTCAGCCCTGGATTTTTAAATTTGAAAAAAAAATTTTTTTGTTAATTATTATTGATGGGGAGCTTCTTAAGACCATTGAACTGATTTGATTAATTAGTATAGAAATTAATTAGTGAGGCTTTGTTGAAGTGACATCTCGTGATAAACATGTAAATATTGCGGTGGCAATTGCCACCACCAGTGCCGAAAGGGTTAAGTAGTCTAATTTTTGTATTTTCCATTTTTTTCTCTTTCCTTCCTGTGTAAAAAAACTGTGAGTTTTCTGGCACCAATAAAATAATAATAATAATTATTATTATTCAAAAGTACAGAAAAAACTAAACAGCCAACTATATATATATTTTGTTAATTTTCACGTGATTAAACTGTACAGATATAAAGAATGAAACCATTTTTAGGTAATAATCTTCATGACGTCAAACGGTGTTTTTATCATCGCTCACACTTAAAAAAAATAAAAAAATAAAACGACAAAGGATGCAATTTCAATGTGTTTAATGACGCAACCTTTTGTTTTAAAAGGATTCACCTTGCAAGGGGAACGAACCGTCGACCTTTGATTATCCGAAAGCAAGGTTATCTCTTTTTTTTGTTTAGTGGAAAATTGCGCAATCTCCGAAAAACTGAATTCAATGAAGCATGCAGTGCTTTTAATGAACCCAAGCGAAACGGAGCCGAAGTATTGGGCAATTTTCTTGGTAATGTTTGTAAGTAAACACGAGTTAAATTTAATCATTGAAAATCTTAATTGTGATTACAAACAGTTTCGCAGTTTTAATTAATACACTTTTACCGATAATGTTTTTTTTATCCACCGGAAAATACAATTATTTTCGTAGAAGGTTTGGTGTGAATGTGTGGTGAGGTATTTTGATAGGAACATTTTTCATAGAGAGAAGTACCGTTTTGAAGATGTTGAAGATGTTTAACACGGCGCGCTAGTGCGTTAAACTTTATACTTGCGTATGTGCAATCCCAATTGTAGTGGCAGCGAACGTGTTAAACGATTTGCCCGTTGCAGTAACCAATAGACTTTATTTTCAACAAGATGGGGCAACATAACGCCAGAAGAAACATTAACTAGTTAAATGAAAAAATTGCATTGGAACGAATGCTGCAGTTCTCCTGATTTTCAAGATTTCGGAAACCAATAGACTTTATTTTCAACAAGATGGGGCAACATAACGCCAGGAGAAACATTAACTAGTTTAATGAAAAAATTGCGTTGGAACGAATGCTGCAGTTCGCCTGATTCAAGATTTCAGAAACCAATAGACTTTATTTTCAACAAGATGGGGCAACATAACGTCGGGAGAAACATTAACTAGTTAAATGAAAACATTGCGTTGGAACGAATGCTGCAGTTCTCCTGATTTTCAAGATTTCAGAAACCAATAGACTTTATTTTCAACAAGATAAAGCAACATAACGCCAGGAGAAACATTAACTAGTTAAATGAAAAAAATTGCGTTGGAACGAATGCTGCAGTTTTTGCCTGATTTTCAAGATTTCACATTGAGATATCAAAGAAATTCTGACAGAATTATAAACTGTTGTCGCTGTTGTCTTCCAAAATAATATTTTTAAAATAAAATCACTGCCGGGCGGATAGAATGTGAACCGAACGTAATCTTTATAAATTGCACCAATTAGATTCGGTCACGATCTGGTAGATACGTATATCATGTCAAAAACACAAAACAACAAAAGACATTTAAGTTGGCCTTGCGCGCAAAATAATCGAACATGAAATCATTGTAAGATTAATGATACGACCAATCAATCATATTTACTCTGTAATTTAGAGGTGATAAAATGCCTCAATTAAAAATGATTTATCAAAACAAGCAGTGTTTGACGTCATCGGATTTTTTTTTTAAACCGAATTCGTTTTTTTTTATTTGGCAACTTTTGTAGAACTCTTAACTCCCTCACAAAATCATGTTGTAAAAATACGTGTCCTCAGCTTTTCAAAATTCGATATTAAATAATCAAAATTATAAGTTTTGTGTTAAATGTTATGATCATTTTGGTACTTTCCATAAAAAAATGGCTGTAAAGAAAATCACAAGCTCTAAAAAGGTTGCGAAGTTAAAAAAAAATGTATTTGAAAAAATCGTCCAGATCTTCATATTTCCTCATCATTTTGGCTCTACAAAAGTTGCAAATTGTATTTGAAAAAATAAATAAATATTTGCAGATCTTTAACGCCATTTTTTCCAACTACTGTTTTTAGATCAAATGGCACGTATTTAAAAAAATATATATGTGACTGTAAAGAGAACTAAGAGCTCCTCAAAAATTGTCAAATAAAAATAAAACGAATTAAATTTAAAAAACGTCAAACACTAGTGACGTCAAAAAAAATGCAAAAATGCGGCCAAAAAATCGACTTTCTTGAAAACATTTAGTAGAACATTTATGAATTTTGTGCGGAACTTTACCACCACTCTGTATGTTTAATACAATTCTTAACCAAATTACATGGGCCTAACCAGGGGGCGGGCGATAACGTACTTGGTCCCCAATACGCTACGCCACTGATCCCCACTACCTTGAAAATTGCAACGAAATCTGTACCAAATTATAGTACTCCTATAGTACTAGATAGTACCACATTTTTTATAGTGTGCCATGAGCGCCATTACCTTGACCCACGTACTTTTGAAAATTGCAATGAAAACTATACCAAATTATAGTACTACAGACTACCACAAAAGATTTTTATTGTATCCTTACAGTTTCCGAGATAATTGATGCATTCGCCAAGGAAACGTTACTCCAGCAAAATATTTTTTACGTTACCCTATTTTTGAAAAATAAAAGACCCAGTATGGTACTGAATAGTACCATCAAAAGTTTTTATATGTATCATATAGTTCAGCAGAAAATAATGAATTAACTTTAAAAATTATTATTTAAAATTAAAACTACACCAAATTATAGTACCATTGATACAAGGGCCAGACAAACGTAACTCCAGCCAAATATTTTTTAAATTAACCTATTAAAAAAAATAAAAGACCCAGCATGTAGCTATAGTACCATCAAAAGTTTTTGTGTGTATCATATATTTTAGCAGAAATTTAAAAATTATTATTTATAATTAAATCTACCGGAAATTATGGTACCTTTATAGTACTAGATAATACCATAAAAATTTATACTACTGTTACAGTTTTCCAGAAAAGTGATGCAGATCATTTGCAGGTCAGGGTGACGTTAACCTAGCCCAATTATTTTTACATTACATTATTTTTGGAAACTAAAATAATCAATATGACAAGTACACGGCACTGGAAAGTATCATCAATAATTTTTATTTTATACGACATGCACAAAAAATATTTAAATTCCAATTTAATTCAAATTACTTTAATAAATATTGTAAATTGAACTAGTCTAATTTATAGTACTACTTTAGTACCGGTTGGTACCATTAAAAAAAATTAAAGTGCCTTATTTCATGGAAAGGAAAATTGAAATAAGTCACATTAAAATTGAATGAATCGAATATTGGAATAAAAATTAGTCTAATTTATAGTACAACTATAGTACTGGTTGAAGGATTTAAAAAAAAAAAATCGCACATAAACCTACTGCCATAGTTTTCAGGAAAATTGACATAGGTCGCAATAAAATTAAATGAATTGAATATTGGAATTAAAATTAATATAATTTATAGTACAACTATAGTACCGATTCACCAATTTTTTTAAAATATAATGGCAAAAAAATTGAATTTACAAAATTTGGCATATTGCATTTCCCGAAATCATAATCTCGTATGAATTTTTGGTAATTTTGGAATGTTTCAATTCGATGGCAATTGTTTTTATATTTTTTTGAGGCCATTAAAATCAAAACAATTTTTTCATAATTACGCGCGTCATTCAAATAAAAGTATCACACAATTTGGTGATAGAATCTACCTGGTTTTTCACGAAATTTTAATCTCCAAAGAATTTGGAGTAATTTCGGAAATTTTCAAATCGATGGCAATTGTTTTTGTATTTATTTCACGCCTCCAAAATTAAAATATTTTTACACGATTTTTTGCATTGATGAAATTATGATAATATACGAGTATGTTGATGGTGCATTTGCAGTTTTACGTAATTATAATTCTGATTTGATTTGATGATTTTTGAGTATTTTTAGAGAGTTTTAAGTCGACGACAATTGTTTTTATTTTTTTTTTGAGGCTTTAAAATGATCACTATTTTTCATAATTACGGGCGGTGTTCAAATAAAAGTATCAAACAATTTGATGATAGTGTGTATCTGGCTTTTCAAGAAATCCTAATCTTGAATGAATTTTGAGTAATTTTGGAAATTTCCAAATCGATAGCAATTGTTTTTACATTTATTTCAAGCCACCAAATTTATAAAAAAAAATCACGATTTTTCACATTCAATACATGAAATTATGACAAAATCTGGTGATGGTATGTATGCAGTTTTTCACGTGATTATAATCTTGAATGATTTTTGAGTAATTTTGGAAAGTTTTAACTCGACGACAATTGTTTTTATATTTTTTTTTGATGGCACTAAAATTATTACAATTTTTCACAATTACGCGCTGTTCAAATAAAAGTATCACAAAATTTGGTGATGGAATGTATCTAGATTTTCACGAAATCATAATCTCGAATGAATTTTGAGTAATTTTGGAAAGTTATAAATCGATGGAAATTGTTTTTATATTTATTTTAAGCCATTAAAATTATAATAATTTTTCACGATTTTTCGCACTAATAATTACATGAAATTATGACAAAAACTGGTGATGGTGTGTATGCAGTTTTTCACGTGATTAAAATCTCGAATGATTTTTGAGTAATTTCGGAAAGTTTTAACTCGACGACAATTGTTTTTATATTTTTTTGAGGACATTAAAATGATTACAATTTTTCATAATTACGCGCGCTGTTCAAATAAAAGTCTCACAAAATTTGGTGATGGAGTGTATCTAGCTTTTCACGAAATCTTAATCTCGAATGATTTTTGAGTAATTTTGGAAAGTTGTAAGTCGGCGACAATTGTTTTTGAATGTTTTTGAGACCATTACAATTATTAACATTTTTTTCATAATTACGCGCTCCGTACAAATAAAAGTATCACAAAGTTTGGTGATGGAGCGTATCTAGCTTTTCACGAAATCTTTATCTTGAATGAATTTTGAGTAATTTTGAAAAGTTACAAATCGATTGCAATTGTTTTTATATTTATTTCAAGCCATTAAAATTATAACAATTTTTCACGTTTTTTTGCACTGATTACATGAAATTATGATAAAAACTGGTGATGGTGTGTATACAGTTTTTCACGTAATAACAATCTCGGATATTTTTTGAGTAATTTTGGTAAGTTTTAAGTCGACGACAATGATTTTTATATTTTTTTGAAACCATTAAAATTATTGAAAGTTTTCATAATTACGCGCGCTGTTTAAATAAAAGTATCACAAAATTTAGCGATGGTATGTATCGAGCTTTTTATGAAATCTTAATCTCAAGTGATTTTTGAGTAATTTTGGAAATTTTCAAATCGATGGCAATTGTTTTTATATTTATTTCAAGCCACCAATATTTTAACATTTTTCGCACTGCTGGTAACAAAATCTGGCGACGGTGTGTATACAGTTTTTCACGTGATACTAATCTCGAATGATTTTTGAGTCATTTCGGAAAATTTAACATCGACGACATTTGTTTTTAAATTTTTTTGAAACAATTAAAATTATTACAATTTTTCATAATTACGCGCGCTGTTTAAATAAAAATATTACAAAATTTGATGATGGTGTGTATCTGGCTTTTACGAAATCTTAATCTCGCATGAATTTTTAGTAGTTTTGGAAAGTAACAAATCGATGGCAATTGTTTTTATATTTATTTCAAGAGACCAAAGTTATAACAGTTTTTCACGATTTCTCGCACTGATTACATAAAATTATGACAAAATCTGGTAATGATGTGTTTGCAGTTTTTCAAGTAATAATAATTTCGAATAAATTTTGAGTAATTTTGGAAAGTTACACGTCGATGGCAAAATTAAGGGCCCTTTTTGATTAGTAGTGTAATATACATGGAACTCGTAGTCATGCAAGTTGGTCTCTGCGTTAAATACAGTTAGAGCAAATGGCGGCATTATTTTCCAGCAAGATGGGGCACCATCACATTTTTTTAAACATAACAATAGAATTTTTATGAATCGAAACACACAGATATTGTTACTTAATGGATGGTAAAAAAAAGTTAGTACAAAAAAAAACATTTAAAAACGTACCAAAAGTATTTGATATTATAATCCAAAACAAAACAAAAAAAACACAACGATCACTGTCACACCTGTAGCAGCAGCAGCAGCACACACGCGACTTGTTTCACAAGAGGAGGATGTCGGAACTGAAATTGGAGGTGAGCGCGAGCGAACCGAACTGCATTCCAGCTTCTTCGGGCGGGCGTGTGAGATGCTGGCAGGGCTTGATGATACGATGGTACGTCTCGACCATGAAAAATATGGTATGGTGCGGTGTGGCACATACACACAAATACACTGTGGCAAGGCAGGAAGGAAGGCAATGTGCTTGGCTGCAAGGAAGGGAGAGCCCGACGGCAAGGTTGGACACGACCACTTTCCGCGGTGACCTTACTTCCATGGCTGCTGATGCGGAATCTTATTTCGGTACACACTTTTCGATTGATTCTGTTGTGTACGTGCGAAACGCTGCTTGTGTCTTGATGCTAATTTTCATGAATCACATTTTATGTGTGATTGTTAAGGTCGGGCTGAGCAACGTTGGAATGTATCTTGGATTTTTACCGATAACTGATGAAATCCAACGTCTCTTAACTCTTATTGGTTAAGGTTGGAATTATGTGATCAGTTACTAGATGATCCTACTTAAACGCCTTGATGGACGTGGACTCGAAATTCGCCGAGCTTTTAAAAGAATGCAAAAACCATTGCCACAAACCAGAAAGTTTTCAGAAATAACCACAACTGACCTTGTATCAAAAAATCTTGCAGCTTTAACACCAATAGTTTGATAGCCTAATAAATGTGCTTAAATGATTTCTTAATATATGAAGTAATTGTTTAATGCATGAAACAAAAATAATTCCTATTAATTGTAGACACCATCATTTATTTAAATAATATTTTCTTTAGAATGTTTAATTAAAGCTTATTTCTAAAAAAAAAATATTGGTAGGTATACATATTGGTATAAATGGCCAATGGATACAGTCTCATGTTATATGCATTGGCACTCCCATCCGAAGGTGAATTATAATTAGCATATTCCGTTATGAGACAATATTATGTTTATGTTTTTATTCAACAAATGAACTTCTGCTGTGACCTTGCCGGAGGGAAAATTTTGATCCAACCTTAGAACCAGAATCCGAAGCGGTGTTCAGATCCCGTGGTACGTGACTCGAAATATAATTACAGACATGGAAATCCAATGATAAATTATTTTTAGAAATAATTGCCGCAAGTTGGTAATCTCATTGGGTTATTGCAAGTAGCATTATTATTCAACCTTGAAAATGTTTTTTTCTGTATAAGAATAGCACAAGCTTATTTGTAATAATGATATAGTTACCATTTTTTCCAAAATTTAGTAAATGCTGGAGTCGAAGGAAAAGTGGAAGGTGGTGGAAGAAGCAAACCGTGGAAAACACGGCAGTAATTTGTGATTTGTATTGTGTAAATTCCATTTTGTGTAATCATATGTACAGTTTATCTACCGAGCAGTGGCAGGTGGGGGTAAAGTTTGCGCAGAATGAGATAACATAATTATGATTTTTTTTATCTAATCATATGTACAGTTCATCTACCAAGCAGTGGCAGGTGGGAGTAAAGTTTACGCAGAATGAGATAAGATAATTATGAATTTTCTTTTGAAATTTTTACGCAATCAGCCGCGGCTCGGTAGACGCACTGTATAGTGATAATGGTTTTTTGACTATTCCGAATACACCCTATTTAAGATTAATCTTCTAAAATATTACAACATTAGTGGTTGAATGGCTTATAAGCCAAAGCCAAAAAAAAATGGAATTTAGAGAACAATTTTTGTAGTTATATAGGGTATATTTGAAATAACGAACAGGCTCGTAACCACAAGGAGATTATATTATTTTTAAACAATATTCGCAATTATTTAAATAACGAAGAGGCTCGTAACCACAAAGACATTATATTATTTTTAAACAATATTCGCAATTATTTTGTTTATAACTGTAACAAAAAGCCCGCAATTAATTATTAAAGTTAATGAGTGAAAATACGCTTGAGGTAATGTGACCTAATTTTTAAACGGCATCGGCTTTAGATATCGAATTACAACAAGCGCGTAGGAAATATCTGAGTGCTCTTTAAGCGTCAATGAACTTGAGGACTGTTTATCTTTTACAAAAAAAAAAAACGTTGCGATAACACTTCAAATTTCCGAGGCAAAAAATCGTATCTCGCGTTTTAAATAAACAAACACACATTCCATGTAGACCTAATTAAATGAGAAAAGCATCGGTTCTCAAAATGTTTAAAAAACCTCGAAAAATTAGGAAAATTAAAAAAAAAAATTTCGAATAAATTTTGACGGAAATGGGTTCACAAATATTTTGTGTATGTGCCCTTAAATGCCTGTTCGTTATTTCGAATACACCCTGTATATAGTTGTTATATTCGTCAAATTATCTCAACAAAAACCATTCGAGGATTATAATTTCTGTAGGATAAATAAGGAATTGCGATTAGGCAAAATCGCAATTAATTCTCGCGCAAAATACCGACCAAATTATAAATTCGAGTAAATTTTCTGGTTTCTCGGCGTCAAAAAAAAGAGCCACTCAAAAAATCGCGAAAAAACTCGATTTTTCAAACCGTCGTAACTTGGTTCAATTTGGTCGAAAATCGCTGAATCTTTCAGTTTGGGAAAGATTCAAGTTTTATCTTTAAGAATGTGTAGTTGATTTTGACCTCAAGTCCAACCCACCTCCCGTAACAACGCGATGAAAAAAAAATTTTAGGTAAAACATTGTCCAACTTTGACAAGCTGTACCGCTTGCAAAAAAAAATTGGCGGGAAATTTCACCACAATGGCAGAAAAATTTAATCAATTTTGTTCAAATGCCTTAAAAATTCGAGTGTGTAATCAATGAGTGATCCTTCAAAATTTAATTAAAACAAAAAAAAACTCGATTTTTCAAACCGTCGTAACTTGGTTCAGTTTGGTCGAAAATCGATGAATTTTTCAGTTTGGGAAAGATTCAAGTTTTATCTTTAAGAATGTGTAGTTGATTTTGACCCCAAGTCCAACCCACCCCCCGTAACAACGCGATGAAAAAAAAAAAATTAGGTAAAAAATTGTCCAACTTTGACAAGCTGTACCGTGCGCAAAAAAAAATTGGCGGGAAATTTCACCACAATGGCAGAAAAATTTAATCAATTTCCTTCAAATGCCTTAAAAATTCGAACCGTTTCGATGATTTGGAGCAAGATTTTGACCCCAAGTCCAACCCACCCGCCGTAACAACGCGATGGAAAAAAATTTTTAGGAAAAAAATTGTCCAACTTTGACAAGCTGTACCGCTTGCAAAAAAAAAATCGGCGGGAAATTTCACTACAATGGCAGAAAAATTTAATCAATTTCCTTCAAATGCCTTAAAAATTCGAGTCGTTTCGATGATTTGGAGCAAAGTTATGAATTTTTGAAAAAAAATGACATTTTTCACTTTTTTGGCCATAACTTGAATGATTTTGCACCAAAATTGATGAACTTTTACAGTCTGAACAGTTTAAAATTTTCTCTTCAACTTCATGTGAATTGTTTTGTTGCTAAAACGATTACACCCCTGCCACCCCCTAAAGGAAAAAAATGTTTTTGAAGTTTAAATGTGCAAATTTGGTTTCTTGTACCATGTGCAAAAAAAATCGGTCAGTATGTCAATAAAGTTCAATCATTTTCCTCCAATTTTCTCCAAAATTCAAGTCGATGCGATGATTTGGCGCGAAGTTATGCAGTTTTGAAAAAAAAAAAACATTTTGCGCCTTTTTGGCCATAACTCGCACGAAACTCGATGGAATTTTGCGATCTAAGAAGTTTTCGACTTTCGTGACCCCCTGAAAACCCCTACAAAAAGTATTTTGGATTGACAAAAAATGTTAAATTTTTACAACTTGTAAAAATTCCATTTCGGTCATAACTCGGTCAATTTTGCTCAGAAGCCGATGATTCTTTGCGATCTGAAAAGCATAAGTTTTATTACACCCTTTGTCACTCTTAGTGCAAAATTACTCAAATTATGGCCAAAAAAGTCAAAAATGTCATTTTTTTCCAAAAATTCATAACTTTGCTCTAAATAATCGAAACGACTCGAATTTTTAAGGAAATTGATTACATTTTTCTGCCACTGTGGTGAAATTTCTCGCCGATTTTTTTTTGCGCGCGGTACAGCTTGTAAAAGTTGAACAATTTTTTACCTAAAAAAATTTTTTTTTTTCATCGCGCTGTTACAAGTGGTGTGTTGGACTTGGGGTCAAAATTAACTACACATTCTTAAAGATAAAACTTGAATCTTTCCCAAACTGAGAGACTCATCGATTTTCGACCAAGTTGAACCAAGTCACGACGGTTTGAAAAATCGAGTTTTTTCGCGATTTTTCGAGTGGCGCTTTATTTTGACGCCGAGTGTACATTTAGTTTTTCATTTCAAATTTTTGCCATAACACAATCAATCATATTTCATATCGAATTCCATGCGGGAAGGCGTTACACGTCGTGGATTCTTGGTGTATTAAACTCGTGCCAAATTAATTTTTCACACCTAGATTACGAATTGATTGTATCGGCGCGAGAGGCAAGTCACGATTCTCCGTTTTGGTTATCTTGACGATGATCAAACCAAATTTCGCCGAGCGTATCAAATCAATAATATTAACTCGAAATGATTTCTATTAAAATTTTACCATTCTATAAATAGAACGTTCAGTATCAATATTGATAGTGGCACCGATGGTCTTTGTTCCACTGGGTATAGTTGTGTAACTGAGCTTGATATTACAAAAGGATCGCCCACATTACTCGCAGCAAAATTAACGTTGTGGTTTGAACTCTTTTATTTAAGCGATAATATTTTTTTTATATATTGGAACATTGTTAAAAATGGTAGATGGCAATTGCTTTGCAAATTCACGCTCTTTCCAAAACAATTTCCGCAACTTTCGCAAAATTTCAGATGTTGTGGCATATGAATCATTGCCAACATTGTTTGGGGGAAGGTTTTTGGCTTATTAACCTACTCTCTTCGTTTAAAATATCCCCAAAGGAAATAGTAAGGAGCAGACAATTGAAATCGCTTTTGCACAAAAAAGTGCGTTCGTCAAAGGGCTATTGGGCTGCCGCTCCATCTTGTTGGATCCACAGGGATGTACGGTTTTCCACAGCTGGCAATAAAATAATTTCTAAACATCGTTGGATATTGAGCTCCATTGATAGAAACTGCAGAGGAGTCTTCATAATCAAAGTATTTTGATAAATACAATAAAACGAAATGTAGCCTGAATATATGAATATTCAACCTGTTCGTTAATCTGCAAGCAAAAATTAAGTCTTACTAAGACAAAGTATTTTATAATATAATTTTTGTAAAAGGGTTTTCCCGTATAAATATAATAAATATTAGGGCTGAAAGACTAGGTCGATGGCCCTTTCTAACATATGTATATTTTGTATGTATGTATGTTGGAATAAAGTTCATGTATATATATATATATAATAAATAATAAATAAACTTTGAAAGGATGCTCCAGTAGCATTATCTTGTAATTAGACAAAGGGATATTTTGGGATTTTTATGAACTCACCCAGAAGTATCTATTCTAAGTCATTGTAAAAAGTTTTAAGCTTGTTGCCATTGTTTTTCAATTTTTCTTAACGGAAATTAAAAAAAAAAGTTACTTCGCAATGAACACTGTGGCGCTTAAGTAGACTTACCTTGTAATTGAGGGAGGGGGTATTTTAGGATTTTTATGGAATCACATAGTAGCATCTATTTAACGTAACTTCAAAATGTCTAATTCTTGTAGATAATATTTTTTAATTTTTTTCAGACGAATTACAAAAAATGTAACTTTGAAAAATATAGTAGTGCGATTATTTCATAAATTACTGAAATATTTTTAGGGATTTTTTCACGACCATAAACTAGAATCATTTTTGAGTATTTTTTGTAATTTTCTAATTCGTGGCAATTGTTTTTATATTTTTTTTAACGATTGGAAAATTGCGCGATTTCGAATTGTCTGAACATTACACTTGTGGTGCGATTATTTCAAAAACTACAGAAATATTTTTAGGGATTTTTTCAGGACCATAAACTAGAATCATTTTTGAGTATTTCTTGTAATTTTCTAATTCGTGGCAATTGCTTTTATATTTTTTTAAAGCTTGGAAAATTGCGCGATTTCTAATTGTCTTAACCTTACACTTGTGGTGCGATTATTTCAAAAAATACAGAAATATTTTTAGGGATTTTTTCAGGACCATAAACTAGAATCATTTTTGAGTATTTCTTGTAATTTTCTAATTCGTGGCAATTGCTTTTATATTTTTTTAAAGCTTGGAAAATTGCGCGATTTCTAATTGTCTTAACTTTACAGTTGTAGTGCGATTATTTCAAAAAGTACTGAAATATTTTTAGGGATTTTTTCAGGACCATAAACTAGAATCATTTTTGAGTATTTCTTGTAATTTTCTGATTCGTGGTAATTGTTTTTATATTTTTTTTAACGCTTGGAAAATTGCGCAATTTCTAATTGTCTGAACATTACACTTGTGGTGCGATTTTTTCAAAAACTACTGAAATATTTTTAGGGAGTTTTTCAGGACTATAAACTAGAATCATTTTTGAGTATTTTTTGTAATTTTCTAATTCGTGGCAATTGTTTTTATATTTTTTTTAACACTTGGAAAATTGCGCGATTTCTAATTGTCTTAACATTACAGTTGTATCGCGGTTATTTCAAAAATTACTTTATTTTAGGAGCATAGAGGAGAATCAGTTTTGAGTATTTTTGGAAATATTTTAATTTGTGGCAATTGTTTTTAAATTTTTTTAACGCTTCGAAAATTGCGCGATTTCTAATTGACTTAACATAACAGTTGTGGTGCAATTATTTCAAAAATTACTGAAAGATTCTTTGAGATTTCTTCAGGAATGTAGAGGAGAATTAATTCTGAGTATTTTTGGAAATATTCTAATTTGTGGCAATTGTTTTTATATTTTTTTTGAACGCTTAGAAAATTACACGATTTCTAATCGTTTTAACATTACAGTTGTGGTGCAGTTATTTAAAAAATTATTGAAAGATTCTTTGGGATTTTTTCAGGAACATAGAGGAGAATCAGTTTTGAGTATTTCTGGAAATTTTCTAAATTGTGGCAATTATTTTTATATTTTTTTAACGTTTCGAAAATTGCGCGATTTCTAATTGACTTAACATTACAGTTGTGGTGCGATTATTTCAAAAATTACTGAAAGATTCTTTGGATTTTTTTCAGGAACATAGAGAAGAATTAATTCTGAGTATTTTTGTAAATTTTCTAATTTGTGACAATTGTTTTTATATTTTTTTAAACGCTTGGAAAATTGCGCGATTTCTAATTGTCTTAACATTACAGTTGTGGTGCGATTATTTCATAAATTACTGAAAGATTCTTTGGTTTTTTTTCAGGAACATAGAGGAGAATCAGTTCTGAGTATTTTTGGAAATTTTCTAATTTGTGGCAATTGTTTTTATATTTTTTTAAACGCTTGGAAAATTGCGCGACTTCTAATTGTCTGAACATTACACTTGTGGTGCGATTATTTCAAAAACTACTGAACGATTCTTTGGGATTTTTTCAGGAACATAGAGGAGAATTAATTCTGAGTATTTTTGGAAATTTTCTAATTTGTGGAAATTATTTTTATATTTTTTTAAACGCTCGGCGATTCGCGCGACCTCAAAATCACTTAAGAGCAGTTCTCGTGCGATTATTTTAAAAATTACTATAGAGGTGATTTAAGTTTTTTCAGGAATATAAACTGGAATTAGTTTTTAGTGTTTTCAGAAATTTTCCAGTTTGCGACAATTGTTTTTATATTTTTTAACGCTTTGAAAATTACACGTGAGGTACGCTTATTTCAAAAATTACTAAAAAATTAAAAATTAAAATCCATTATAAAGTACGTTCTACCTTAAATAAAATTTACACGCTATGTACGTCAAGAAAAAAAATTGTCTTGCATAACAAATCGAATCTTCTATTTCTATCTTATTTACTGATTAATAAGGAAGTTGCGTTTTTTAATTAACGCCGCAGGTATATTAATCACTTCATTTGCATAAAGTTTTAGCAGTGATGGATTATGGCGCCCTTATGGAATAATATATACTGACCTTCGCCCGGATCTATCATTTACACTAAAGACCTTGCTCCTTCTTTACAATCGTTTAGTTGTTGATGATATGCATGATGTTTATTATTTTATTCGAGAGGGAAAATAATTGCAAAAAAGGTAATTAAATTTAATCATGGTGATGGTTGCGACCGTTACTACGTGGTAATTCATTACAGAAACACTGAATAAAACACTTAGCATGTTTTTTACCACAATTTTTTTTGATGTATGTATATGTAATATTTCTACATACATCAAATAAATTGTGGTAAAAAACATACTAAGTGTTTTATTCAGTGTTTCTGTAATTAAATTTATTTAATTTAAATTACGAAAGTGAAAATAAATCAAGGTGAATTCCTCCTTTAACAGACAACAACACGCAGACGTATACATTTGTGTGGATTCATTAAAATTTCAAGGTTTATGATTGCTAATAATGTATTCAGTTAGGAGTACCACACATGAGATATGTCTTTATCAAATTATAGATAATTTTACTTCAACGTGGTGATGTGTAAGGACAAGTGTAATTGCATTAATTAGAATGAGGGATTGAAATGGCTTATTTATATTTTAATATCGAGAAACTTATTCATAAACATATTAAATTTTAATTCAGATAAATTCCTTACTTGATTACAAAAAAATTACATAAATTGATATTTGAGGATTTTTAAAGCATCCAAATATCCTAGTCAAATTTACTTTTCAAAATTGTTAGTCATAAGTATATATACAGTTGCCTCTGGTATTTTCCCAAATTGATCGAAATATGATCAATTTTTTTTGACTTAGGCATGAGCCATTCAGTCACATCGAATATTTAATTTTGTATTTTTTATTTTTGGGATGAATAAATGAATAAATGAATAAAGTCAGACGTATACGCAACAACCATGGACCCGACCGAATACTTCTCGATCCCTGAAAAATCTTTCGGCCGGGCTGGGAGTCGAACCCACACGGCACGCGATGCAACCGGCACAAGCGCTCGCCTGATCAAAATTTAATGTTTGCCAAAATATTATTTTATATTTTACTTACCCAACAAGGAATATATAAGAGAAGCCAAATATCGCGTGGGACTTTGCAAACATGAATATTTCATTATGTTTGCGTAGAGGATCATTGACGCACAATTTTTTTTTTATGAATATCTCCATACATTTCAAAGAACTTAACCTTTCCTAACAGAATTTCCGGATACGACAAGCAAACGGTTCCAAGATGCATATCTGAAAATACGTGAGATCATTTACCTTATCTTCTGCGCTTACATTTAGATCGCAATTAGATTGCGCTTGGAACATTTCCATCTATCAATACGATCTTAACTATCACGTCATTCAATAACACATTGTCTGGAAATCGCATTTAGATTGTAGATTTTATGCGGCACGCGGCTACGTATATGGAAACCCTATTGAGTACAGCGTAAAGGATAATTTATGGCCGATCTGGCATTGCGGGAATGTATTTTCTGTACGTGTCCATATGAAATGCGGTCTTCAGCGCGCCATCGGAACGTACGAAGGTGAGGTCTTATTCGTATTCGATCGCGACGAGAAATGGTTTTGTTGTTGGTCATGTATAATTTATGATGGATGGAGATGTTCGGAAAATTTCGAATTTTGGCTATTTTTTTTCTATATGTAGCCTCGCTTACAAGAGAAAGTAATGAATAGTAGCGGTCCTAAAGTGGAACCTTGCGGCATCCCATAATTCAGTATATATATCATATCTCTATTAACAGATTAATTTTTACGTTAGTGTTTTACAAATGTTTAATTCTATTGTTAACCTATTAACTGGCTATCGACCAAAGGTCTTTCTGCCTCCCATAATTCACTTTGACACGCATCAAAGCTTTTAACCAGATTGCAACTGGTGAATCTGTACAGCTCGAGTTTTTTGTTTATTACACCCACAATTCAAATTATCGTTTCCAATATTGCTTGTTGTTACTACCATATTATTTAAGGATTTAAAGTATACATTTACACTTGACGCCAGAAAAACAAGACATTACATCATTTCCTTTTTTTTTTTAAACTTTGTCCACGCCAGAAAAACAAGACATTACATCATTTTTTTTAACTTTGTCCCTTGTACTTAATTTTATTATTGTATATGTATTCCAAACTGTATATATGTTTGAATGTCCGTTAAATAAATATTATTATTATTATTAAATCGAGATCAATTACACCTTTCTGCATATATTCGATACACTTAAACCGAATTAATTAACATTTTCGAAATCATCAATAAAACTGCACAATCTAGATGATAATTACAAAGCCGTGACGAGATGTAAAGACCCGAAAACAACAACAACAGTATCGGAGGTTGCCGAGAAAAGGACCAAAGGTCACCCGCCCGAATGAAAATTTTCGAAAAGCATTGAAACCGAGGTCGAAACTCTTGTCGCTCTTTATATTCCAGCAACCCGTTGACACTCGCAGAGGCCGAGTTCCGTGTGCATACAGGTCGTTAGCTCCGGGAATTTGCATTTTGGTCGTCGGCGCCAAAAAAAAAAAAAAAATGACCGGAGAGGACGGTTTCGCAAGAGAGTGCGCCCGATAAATCATCGCGCGATGGTGGTGCAACGGTTGCTCAAGATGTATTTGTCATGCAGGAAGAATTGATTATCTCGGTTTAGCTGGGTTAATACAGTTCTGAAATTGATGGTTTGAAAGTGATTGTGGTTTGTGAAGATTGATTTTTTGTTTAGAAGCGGACGCGTTTTGCAACTTGCCACCGTTGTTATTGATGAGTGGTGATGAATATATCATCGTTCGGTTTCTGCAAGTATTGGCCAAGTACGTTTGTAAAAGGATAATTGAATTATAAACGTTAATCATTGTATTGTGTTGTTACTCAATCAATTTAAAATATGTTTACAATTTTTTTAGCAATTAATTGAAATGATATCTTTAACCGATTAAAGATATAGTTTGTAGCTGTATTCTTCTAGAATCCATTGCTTCTATTCCCAACCATCTATCGTATCCACAAACAAATCTGCAGTCTCGGTATTCGCTTCCCGTAAGGAATGTTAATTTTCGGTTCGTGAAAAATGGCATAAAATTGATTTTTTTCGGGAAAATAATTACTCCACGCTCTTTTTCCCATCATTAAAAATAGCTATAAATTTTTTCAGAATTTTCTGGGACCCAAAATTTTTCCTTATTTTTTCCGACTAATGGTATGGAAAAATGGGCGAAAATCATGAAATGACCAAATGTTATGAAATATACACAAAACTATTCACAAAATAACGGGGAATACGTGGTTAAATTTTCAGCCTGATCGTACTTGTGGTTTTCTTGCTGCTCACTCCCAAATTAGGCATACGAAAATTGGCCAGAAATTTTGGTCGAATTTGGGATTTTTTTGACGCGGTCTCGCGAAACATATATAGATGATAAGACACCAGTTTGTAGCTGCATTCTTCTAGAATCCATTGCTTCTATTCCCAACCATCTATCGTATCCACAAACTGATATTCGTTTGTTCGAACAAGTCGGTGTCCGTCAGCGTCAATCTGCAGAGTCTCGGTATTCGCTTCCCGTAAGGCCGTATGTTAATTTTCGGTTCGTGAAAAATGGCATAAAATTTATTTTTCTCGGGAAAATAATTACTCCACGCGCTTTTTCCCATCATTAAAAATAGCTATAAATTTTTTCAGAATTTTCTGGGACCCAAAATTTTTCCTTATTTTTTCCGACTAATGGTATGGAAAAATGGGCGAAAATCATGAAATGACCAAATGTTATGAAATATACACAAAACTATTCACAAAATAACGGGGAATACGTGGTTAAATTTTCAGCCTGATCGTACTTGTGGTTTTCTTGCTGCTCACTCCCAAATTAGGCATACGAAAATTGGCCAGAAATTTTGGTCGAATTTGGGATTTTTTTGACGCGGTCTCGCGAAACATATATAGATGATAAGACACCAGTTTGTAGCTGCATTCTTCTAGAATCCATTGCTTCTATTCCCAACCATCTATCGTATCCACAAACTGATATTCGTTTGTTCGAACAAGTCGGTGTCCGTCAGCGTCAATCTGCAGAGTCTCGGTATTCGCTTCCCGTAAGGCCGTATGTTAATTTTCGGTTCGTGAAAAATGGCATAAAATTTATTTTTCTCGGGAAAATAATTACTCCACGCGCTTTTTCCCATAATTAAAAATAGCTATTAATTTTTTCAGAATTTTCTGGGACCCAAAATTTTTCCTTATTTTTTCCGACTAATAGTATGGAAAAATGGGCGAAAATCATGAAATGGCCAAATGGTATGAAATATACACAAAAATATTCACAAAATAACGGGGAATACGTCGTTAAATTTTCAGCCCAATCGTACTTGTGGTTTTCTTGCTGCTCGCTCCCAAATTAGGCACACGAAAATTGGCCAGAAATTTTGGTCGAATTTGGGAATTTTTTGGCGCGGTCTCGCTAGACAGATATAGATGATATGACACCAGTTTGTAGCTGCATTCTTCTAAAATCCGTTGCTTCTATTCCCAACCATCTATCGTATCCACAAATCGAAATTCGTTTGTTCGAACAAGTCGGTGTTCGTCAGCGTTAATCTGCAGAGTCTCGGTATTCGCTTCCCGTAAGGCCGCATGTTAATTTTCGGTTCGTGAAAAATGGCATTACATTTATTTTTTTCGGGAAAATAATTACTCCACGTGCTTTTTCCCATCATTAAAAATAGCTATGAATTTTTTCAGAATTTTCTGGGACCCAAAATTTTTCCTTATTTTTTCCGACTAATGGTATGGAAAAATGGGCGAAAATCATGAAATGGCCAAATAGTATGAAATATACACAAAAATATTCACAAAATAACTGGGAATACGTGGTTAAATTTTCAGCCCAATCGTACTTGCGATTTTCTTGCTGCTCGCTCCCAAATTAGGCACATGAAAGTTGGCTAGAAATTTTGGTCGAATTTGGGAATTTTTTGGCGTGGTCTCGCGAAACAGATATGGATGATATGACACCAGTTTGTAGCTGCATTCTTAGAGAATCTATTGTTTCTATTCCCAACCATCTATCGTATCCACAAACCGAAATTCGTTAGTTCGAACAAGTCGGTGTCCGTCAGCGTCAATCTGCAGAGTCTCGGTATTCGATTGCCGTAAGGCCGTCTGTTAATTTTCGGTTCGTGAAAAATGGCATAAAATTAATTTTTTTCGGGAAAATAATTACTTCACGCGGTTTTTCCCATTATTAAAAATAGCTATGAATTTTTTCAGAATTTTCTGGGACCCAAAATTTTTCCTTATTTTTCCCGACCGTATGGAAAAATGGGCGAAAATCATGAAATGGCCAAATTGTATGAAATATACACAAAAATATTCAAAAAAGGACGGGGAATACGTGGTTAAATTTTTAGCCGAATCGTACTTGCAGGTTTTTTGCTGCTCGCTCCCAAATTAGGCAAACGAAAATTGGCCAGAAATTTTGGTCGAATTTGGGAATTTTTTGGCGCGGTCTCGCTAGACAGATATAGATGATATGACACCAGTTTGTAGCTGCATTCTTCTAAAATCCGTTGCTTCTATTCCCAACCATCTATCGTATCCACAAACCGAAATTCGTTAGTTCGAACAAGTCGGTGTCCGTCAGCGTCAATCTGCAGAGTCTCGGTATTCGCTTACCGTAAGGCCGTATGTTAATTTTCGGTTCGTGAAAAATGGCATAAAATTTATTTTTTTCGGGAAAATAATTACTCCACGCGCTTTTTCCCATCATTAAAAATAGCTATGAATTTTTTCAGAATTTTCTGGGACCCAAAATTTTTCCTTATTTTTCCCGGAAAAATGGGCGAAAATCATGAAATGGCCAAATAGTATGAAATATACACAAAAATATTCACAAAATAACTGGGAATACGTTGTTAAATTTTCAGCCCAATCGTACTTGTGGTTATCTTGCTGCTCGCTCCCAAATTAGGCACACGAAAATTGGACAGAAATTTTGGTCGAATTTGGGAATTTTTTGGCGTGGTCTCGCAAGACCGATATAGATGATATGACACGAGTTTGTAGCTGCATTCTTCTAGAATCCATTGCTTCTATTCCCAACCATCTATCGTATCCACAGACCGAAATTCGTTTGTTCGAACAAGTCGGTGTTCGTCAGCGTTAATCTGCAGAGTCTCGGTATTCGCTTCCCGTAAGGCCGTATGTTAATTTTCGGTTCGTGAAAAATGGCATTACATTTATTTTTTTCGGGAAAATAATTACTCCACGTGCTTTTTCCCATCATTAAAAATAGCTATGAATTTTTTCAGAATTTTCTGGAACCCAAAATTTTTCCTTATTTTTTTTCCCTGAGTTATGTGTTATTTTAAATATCCTCCATTAAAACATTCATCAATAATAAATTCAATAAAATTACAAGTTATAACACGCACTTTGTATTAACATTCACGATTTAATACTTTTGCGATGACCTGACCTTAAGTCGGTAATTATAGTGCGCTTAAGGTTGCCACAATTCCTTTTCAATATATTACTATGTGTATATAATGTTATGTATGTATGTGTATGTGTGTGTGTATTAATGTGGTTGTGAGTTCGGAGCATCCATAAACGTTTTTTTTTTTTGGTACATGGAAGTAAACGTGAAATGAAAGTTCTTTGTGGAGCGGAGGTCGGTTTTGTAATGTTAATAATTCCGAATGCGTGTCCGTATAAATTATCTATAATTGAATGAATTATGCTTCGCACTTAAATTAAACGGACTACGGCTCTTCGACGTTTCTATTATTGCCGGCCGACTGAAAGCGTTGCGCACGATTCTTGCGCTATTGCGATAAGTCGTTTTTATTTTATGCCTGTTATGAAACACTGCAGTCTGTTTGTTAATGGAAAAATTGCTGCAGTCCGCGGAATGAATAATGGAATTAACATATAATGCGAACGTTGCGAAATTTAATGCAATATTTGTCCGGTAATTTTAATTTAGCCGGTTACAAAGTGAAAATGTAAATATCTGCACTCAAAACATACCAGGAATTTGTCATTATTTTTACATAACCAATTCGAATACTAGTCAAAATTACGTGATAGGATTTTGAAGACGTAAAGTATAAATTCATCAGAAAAAGTTGTAATCCGGCCGAAAGCTATGCTGTGATCACAAACAGATGTTTTTGATGAACAGATGAATTTTGATTACGTAATGGGATGCCACAAGGTTCCACTTTGGGACCGCTACCATTCAATATTTAATTAATATCCGTTTGTAAGCGAGGCTAATAGTCCAGTCAAATTAGACCAATTTTCGACAAACAACAACAGAATCGGTAGAGATCTGAATTTTGGTATACATGCTTATTGCGGCTTCCCGTTGAACATACTAAAAGTCCACGTCAAAATTTGTTGCGCTCGAGCCGCCGTTTTGGGAAAAAGACACAATTTTTTTCCAGTTTTTTGCCTATATCTCAGTAACTATAACTGATGCGAAAAAATAGTTCAGATAAAAAAATATGGTTTATTGAAACGCCTGTAAAAAAGCATATTAACATTTTTTATCTCCAATACTTTAGCTGTAATCCGACGTTGAATAGCAAAATTATTTATATTTTGCGTCTTTCAACGTCTCTGTACACTGTAAAATTGGTAAAATATATTTTTTGAAATTTATTCCCTGAAATTATAAAGAGATACAAAGATAGAGAGAGAGAGAGAGAGAGAATACATAAAATTGAGAGGAAAATTTACTTCTCTTTAAATTTGCGAAAAATATCAATAATTTTCGTGACTCTAAAAAAATATATAAACAATTGCTATCGACTTAAAACTTACCAAAGTTATTCAAAATATACCATAAATTATGATTATTTAAAAACCATAAGCACCCTTTCCCTACATTTTGAAATAAATTAATGCAATCAGAGCGTAAATTTGCGAAAAATATCAATAACTTTCGTGACTCGAAAAAAAATATAAACAATTGCTATCGACTTAAAACTTACCAAAGTTACTCAAAATACACCGTAAATATTATGATTCTTTAAAAACCATAAACGCCCTTCCCTTAAATTTTGAAATAAATTTATGCAAACAGAGCGTAAATTTGCGAAAAATATCAATAATTTTCGTGACTCGAAGAAAATATATAAACAATTGCCATCGACTTGAAACTTACCAAAGTTACTCAAAATTATAACTATTTGTTAACCATAAACACCCTTTCCCTAAATTTTGAAATAAATTTATTCAAACAGAGCGTAAATTTGCGAAAAATATCAATAACTTTCGTGACTTGAAAAAAATATAAAGATAATTGCTATCGGCTTAAAACTTGCCAAAGTTATTCAAAATAAACCGTAAATTATGATTCTTTAAAAACCATAAACACCCTTTGCCTAAATTTCGAAATAAATTTATGCAAACAGAACGTAAATTTGCGAAAAATATCAATAACTTTCGTGACTTGAAAAAAATATAAATTTAACTGCTATCGACTTAAAACTTACCAAAGTTACTCAAAATACACCCTAAATTATGATTCTTTAAAAACCATCAACACCCTTTCCCTAAATTTTGAAATAAATTTATGCAATCAGAGTGTAAATTTGCGAAAAATATCAACAACTTTCGTGACTCGAAAAAAATATATAAACAATTGCTATCGACTTAAAACTTACCAAAGTTACTCAAAATACACCGTAAATATTATGATTCTTTAAAAACCATAAACGCCCTTTCCTTAAATTTTGAAATAAATGTATTCAATTAGAGCGTAAATTTGCGAAAAATATCAATAACTTTCGTGACTCGAAAAAAATATGCAAACAATTGCTATCGACTTAAAACTTACCGAAGTTACTCAAAATACACCCTAAATTATGATTATTTAAAAATCATAAACACCCTTTCCCTAAATTTTGAAATAAATTGATGCAAACAGAACGTAAATTTTCCAAAAATATCAATAACTTTCGTGACTCAAAAAATTTTTATAAACAATTGCTATCGACTTAAAACTTACCAAAGTTATTCAAAATACACCGTAAATTATGATTATTTAAAAATCATAAACACCCTCTGCCTCAATTTTGAAATAAATGTATGCAAACAGAGCGTAAATTTGCGAAAAATATCGATAACAAGAAACATTCAGAATGTCAAATCAACGAAAATTGTCAAAATCCAAAATTTTTCAAATTAAAAGTCAACAAAACAGTGTTTTTGATTTTGGAAAATTGCTTTAAAAAAAAGCTTCAGAATTCGTTATTTGATATTCATGATATGAATGCCAAAAGTTCAAAGGTAGAAAAATGTGTTTTCGATTTTTAAAAATTGTTAAACGCATATTTTGATTATGTTATTTTATATGTTCAAAAGTGGAGAATTTCGTGTGCTTTAATTAGTATTAAATATATTTATGTAGAGACAATAAAAATTGCTAAAATCCGAAATTTTCAAAAACCAAAAAATTCAAGTCTTCGATAAAAAAAAAAATTTACTTGCAAACGCGGTATTTGATTTTGATGATTTAAACGCCAAAATTTAGCGAATTTAGGATTAAGAGATAATCATGAAGATTGCCAAAATCCAGTTCAACAAACTTTGGTTTTTAATTTTTTAAAATTGCCGAGTGAACACCCCAGCATTTTTTGATTATGAAAAAGTAAACTCTTGCTACAAGTGTATAATTTATAATGCAAATTATAAAAAAAATATATTTGTTATTTTGCATTGCTTCGAACCAAAGTTAGCAATGATTTATTTGTTATATGACAATAAAACAAACAATAAAATTGTTTGCAGTTGAAACATTTCAAATTAAATTGTACCATTGGTAATTTTTTTTTACTGATGCAGATAACATTATAATTCTTCCCGCTATCCATTGCGCGTTCATTATAAGAAATATCCGCTCTAAGTTTTCATTCTGTGCAGGTACGGCGAACCGCTCTGAAACTGTTGGAATCATGTTTTATAAATATTTAGATCACAAATTATTGAATGTGGGTGAAAACAATCTTCAATTCTAATCAATTTACTGTGAATGACGTTTGTAAACCGTTTTGGTATTAACATGAAATAAACTACATAAACAAATGGTGTTCCGCAAGGATCCATTCTCGGACCCTTGCTATTTATCATTTATATGAATATATAAAAAAACTTTCCATCAATAATGGTAAGTGATTTGTTGATGGGACTACATTCTCATGGTATTTAATTCCCATAAACTGTTTCCGCCTCTTTTTTAAAAGAGGCGACAGTCTATGAAGTCAACCAAATTCTTGGGGTTGTATATCAACACCAAATTATCATAAAAAACACATACCAAATGTCCAGCTAAGCAAATAGGTTTGAATATTTATGCATTACGAATCATGAAGTTTCTAAATATGTAATGAGAACTGCTTATTTCAGAAAAATTTCGGAATTTTCGCTCCTTAGAGACAAGCAATCAGAATACTCGATAATTGTGAATACAGAGAATTCGATTTTTATCAAATTTATACCACAAGCGATGCTTGTAACATTACTTACACTTAATTGGCTTGCAAATACCAATCAGAAATTTATTGCAGATACGTGTTACCCATTGGTAATAAAAAATTAAAAACGTGACAATGGCCTAATAATCCAGAAGGCCATAAAAGAAAGTACGCCGCTCGACTTCCGTGCAAAACGCAAACATTGCCGTAACTTCCTCATCAGTTTATGATCTTTACAATCCTCTCGTTGGCCTTTACCAGTTCCTTTTAGAAAACCACTCGCGATCCGTTAAATGCAAAGGTCGCCCGTATCGCCATTAATTTTAATTAAGCGACCCGTGTGTATCGACGATAATAGATATTTGTAACAATAAAACCGCGGAAAATTTCGAACGTAATATCTAGAAAGTGTGTCAAGTTCATTGGTTGGACATGAGACGAAGAGATGGCGCGTCGAAGACATGCACCGGTTGCTCTCTTGCGTCTAATTATGGGAAATGGCTTTCATAATGTGTTGTAATTGTTGAGGTTTTCACGCACGTAAATTGCGCGGTTTGATGGATATCGCTGCACTTTCTCTCCAGATAAAATGAACAAAAATTTCGGTTGCTGATGTTATCAATTGTGTCATATTTATGAATGGCAAGTAGTTTTTGCACTTGGCTTGAGTTACGCAAGCGAATGCTAATTGGCACATCCTGCGCATTGCGGGAAGATGCTTATCTGCAGTTTATGTTTCTCAAGAGGTGATTTGTATCTTCTGTTATTTGTGACCAATCAAACTCTACTGGACACATACACGTATCATGACCATTATTAAAGAACTAATTGGGAAGAAAATTTGTGAGGTTTGTAGCTATTAGCATTTTGACCTTAAGCCCAAAAAGATTACTATGTGGTTTGCAGACATTAAAATTTTGACCATAGTTGCCCAAATAGATTTGTGCATACTAGCAAACACGTCATAAAAAATTCTGACCGATGTACGCATTTAAAAACTACAAATAGCCTGTTTGTAGCATTTTCAACAGTTGTGTACGTTTTGGTTTCGAATTATTTTACTGTTTTTATGAAACAAAAATGTAAACTTTTTCAATAATTGATTACATTCCTAAAAAAAAAATCCAAATATTAAATGTTGCACAATCTGTTTGTATAAGATATATCGATTATAAATTTTGTGCGGTGACAGTAACAGATAAGTCGTGGGCGAGAAAAGCAGCTTGATTTATCTCGACGCGAGATAAAGATCACGAGACAATGTCACGTGGATAATATATCATGTACAAATGCGCAACATCTTGCGAAGAAAGTAATACGATGGGCACGAAAGCCGCTCAAGACCGATACGTTTTTGCATTTTGCTCGTGGAGCTTTCACTACAGGTTAAAGATTAAGAGATTGATTACTGAGCGCACTGTTTACACTTTCTACGACTCCTCGTGTGAACTGCCACCCTACTCGTGTGTGGTGTTCCCTTAAAGTGATTACTCACCGAGAAATCCAGCCGTTTTCCTCCTCAAAGTGGTTAAATGATCCGAATGTCAATGGTGTTACTGGTAATCTGAAAAAAAATAAAAAAAGTGTTGTGGTCTTGTTTCTAGCTTAGATATGACAGATGTTTTGCTGAGAAATTGGAAATACAGTATGTCTGAATGGATTTGGAAACTTTCAAGTGAATTCCTCAATTTGTTAGTTCTGCAGAAATTTTCTAATCGTTGAATGCAATTTTCGTTTTCTCAAATTTACGTTTAAGGTCTTGTGGTTTAGTTTCTACCTGATAATTATCAATTGTTTTGGTGCAAAATCAAAAATACAATATTTCTAAGTCGATTCAGAAACTTTCAAGTTAATTCCCCAATTTGTTAGTTCTGCAGAAATTTTCTAATCGTTGAATGCAATTTTCGTTTTCTCAAATTTACGTTTAAGGTCTTGTGGTTTAGTTTCTACCTTATAATTATCAATTCTTTTGGTGCAAAATCAAAAATACAATATTTCCAAGTCGATTCAGAAACTTTCAAGTTAATTCCCCAATTTGTTAGTTCTGCAGAAATTTTCTAATCGTTGAATGCAATTTTAGTTTTCTCCAATTTACGTTTAAGGTATTGTGGTTTTGTTTCCAGCCTATAATTATCAATTGTTTTGGTGCAAAAACAAAAATACAATATTTCTAAGTCGATTCAGAAACTTTCAAGTTAATTCCCCAATTTGTTAGTTCTGCAGAAATTTTCTAATCGTTGAATGCAATTTTCGTTTTCTCAAATTTACGTTTAAGGTGTTGTGGTTTTGTTTCTAGCTTATAATTATCAATTGTTTTGGTACAATATTTCTAAGTCGATTTGGAAACTTTCAAGTTAATTCTTCAATTTGTTAGTTCTGCAGAAATTTTCTAATCGTTGAATGCAATTTTCGTTTTCTCCAATTTACGTTTAAGGTGTTGTGGTTTTGTTTCTAGCTTATAATTATCAGTTGTTTTGCTACAAAATGAAAAATATAATACTTCTAAGTCAATTTGGAAACTTTCAAGTTATTTCTCCAATTCGTTAGTTCTGCAGAAATTTTCAAATCGTTGAATGCAATTTTCGTTTTCTCCAATTTACGTTTAAAGTGTTGTGGTTTTGTTTCTAGCTTATAATTATCAATTGTTTTGATAAAAAATCAAAAATACAATATTTCTAAGTCCATTTGGAAACTTTCAAGTTAATTCTCCAATTTGTTAGTTCTGCAGAAATTTTCTAATCGTTGAATGCAATTTTCGTTTCCTCAAATTTACGTTTAAAGTGTTGTGGTTTTGTTTGTAGCTTATAATTATTAATTGTTTTTGTGCAGAATTTAAAATACAATATTTTTATGTCGATTTGGAAACTTTAAAGTTAATTCTCCAATTTGTTAGTTCTGCAGAAATGTTCTAATCGTTGAATGCAATTTTCGTTTTTTCAAATTTACGTTTAAGGTGTTGTGGTTTTGTTTTTAGCTTATAATTATCAATTGTTTTGGTGTAAAATCAAAAATTCAATATTTCTGAGTCGATTTGGAAACTTTCAAGTTAATTCCCCAATTTGTTAGTTCTGCAGAAATTTTCTAATCGTGGAATGCAATTTTCTTTTTCTCAAATTTACGTTTAAGGTGTTGTGGTTTTGTTTCTAGCTTATAATTATTAATTGTTTTGGTGCAAAATCAAAAATACAATATTTCTAAGTCGATTTGGAAACTTTCAAGTTAATTCCCCAATTTGTTAGTTCTGCAGAAATTTTTTAATCGTTGAATGCAATTTTCGTTTTTTCAAATTTACGTTTAAGGTGTTGTGGTTTTGTTTCTAACTTAAAATTATCAATTGTTCTAGTGAAATATCAAAAATACAATATTTCTAAGTCGATTTGGAAACTTTCAAGTTAATTCCCCAATTTGTTAGTTCTGCAGAAATTTTGTAATCGTTGAATGCAATTTTCATTTTCTCAAATTTACGTTTAAGGTGTTGTGGTTTTGTTTGTAGCTTATAATTATTAATTGTTTTTGTACAAAATTAAAAATACAATATTTTTAAGTCGATTTGGAAACTTTAAAGTTAATTCTCCAATTTGTTAGTTCTGCAGAAATTTTCTAATCGTTGAATGCAATTTTCTTTTTCTCAAATTTACGTTTAAGGTGTTGTGGTTTTGTTTCTAGCTTATAATTATTAATTGTTTTGATGCAAAAACAAAAATACAATATTTCTAAGTCGATTTGGAAACTTTCAAGTTAATTCCCCAATTTGTTAGTTCTGCAGAAATTTTTTAATCGTTGAATGCAATTTTCGTTTTTTCAAATTTACGTTTAAGGTGTTGTGGGTTTGTTTCTAACTTATAATTATCAATTGTTTTGTTGTAAAATCAAAAATACAATATTTCTAAGTCGATTTGGAAACTTTCAAGTTAATTCCCCAATTTGTTAGTTCTGCAGAAATTTTCCAATCGTTGAATGCAATTTTCGTTTTCTCAAATTTACGTTTAAGGTGTTGTGGTTTTGTTTCTAGCTTATAATTATCAATTGTTTTGGTGCAAAATCAAAAATACAATATTTTTAAGTCGATTTGGAAAGTTTCAAGTTAATTCCTCAGTTTGTTAGTTCTGCAGAAATGTTCTAATCGATGAATGCAATTTTCGTTTTTTCAAATTTACGTTTAAGGTGTTGTGGTTTTGTTTCTAGCTTATAATTATCAATTGTTTTGGTACAAAATCAAAAATACAATATTTCTAAGTCGATTTGGAAACTTTCAAGTTAATTCCCCAATTTGTTAGTTCTGCAGAAATTTTCTAATCGTTGAATGCAATTTTCGTTTTCTCAAATTAACTTTTAAGGTGTTGTGGTTTTGGTTCTAGCTTTGATATGTCAATTGTCTTGATGAAAAATTAAAAATATAATATTTCTAAGTTAATTTGAAAACTTCAGAAAAAAATCAATTTTTCAGACTTTGAATTTTTTAAATTTATTTTCATTCGCATCATTTTTTAAACTGATTGTAATAATATTTTTCTTTTGCAACTTATATTGGTATTCATTAGCTGTAACCTCTGTATTCACTCTAATAATAAATCTCTTCGTGGTTAAATGTTAACTCGAGACCTTCCCCGTCTAAAAGGTTTAATGGCGCGGACTCCTCCTCAATAAAACTCTCCCATTCCATAATATTCTATAATAAGATAATTGCAGAATGAGCCCATCCTAGTTCCTTTATCTAAACAACCATTTACATGGTGTGCCACTCCAAGTTTGGAGAAACCATAAGGTGACAGCGTCTGGTGAAATCTCGCATCTGAAAAAACGGTGTTGTTGTGCAAATGTTATACAATAAATGAGCGTCTTCTTCAAAAGGGAACAATGGATGTTTTTCCATGCCGTGTCGTCGGATCCCACCGAGATTTCTATTGGATCTAAGAAGCGTGTTTGCGTTTCGCAATGTGATAAATCTCCGATCGTGCCCATTGGAAACGTCCGATGGGTTATTCAAGCCTCACAAAAAGTGTCACTTCTACTTTTACCAATAAAACAGTGCATTATTGAATATATGAATGTAGTACAATAAAGTTATTCAAGCCACAAAAAGTGTCACTTCCACTACCGATAACACAATGCATTATTGAATGTGGTACTATTCAGTGTTAATTAAAAAGTAACGAGAGACAATCCCTGACAACCTTGACCGAACAATTAAGCAAAAACAAAAATAATCATTAAGAAACCGACAATTATTCACTCGGCATAACGAGACCATTGTGTTGAGATAATGATTTATCCATTCGAACTCTTATCCGCTCCTAAACGAAATTACTTTTTATTGTGTCTGGATCACGGACACAAAAGCACAACATGCAGAGATTTATTGCACTCATATTTGACCTTTTTGCGGTTCTAGATATACGGCTTGCAAAATAACAATCGGTGAGGAGTCGTGCTCTAAGAAGGGGCATACGTAAACGAGCTGCCAATAGTTTTAGTTTTGAATATAAATTTTGATGAGCTGACAAAAGTTTTAGCAACATTTGTTACTTTGGTTTTGACACAAAACTTTCTCAGATTTTTCTGTATATTTAATCAATGTTTTTCTTCAAAAAATAATTTTTTATTCATTTTGTTAATATAAATTTGTTGTAACTATTACTATTTCATAATTACAGACCAAAAAATAGAAAGAAAAACAATTTTTAATTTTCTCTCAAAAATAAAAGAGTTTATGATAGTAAATAAATTAGGGCAGAAAACATTTAAAAGTCGTTCGCACATATTTTCCAACTAGAATGAAATTAAAAAAAAACTCTTCATTACTTCTAAAAAAGTTTCATTCATATCAATAATAATGTTTCTTTACAGTGTATTTGTATGTACGTATTGCATAAGTTGTAAGATATATGTGACATATAAATAATATATTTCCTTTATACTTCAGACATGCAAACTGCACCGGCAATAAAATATATTCATAATTATACTTATAATATTCCACATATAACCTTTACTATAAATTGTACATTCTATACGCAATGAAATAATTTTATATGTCAAATGAACCAAACCTTGGCCCGATTTTTTTACACACACATATTGGTTATTAAAATTATTTGTAATATTAAATTTCTTACTACAATAGCAATATCCATAATTATCCTCGGCAAAAAAAAATCCCAAACTCAAGATATTAAAAAATCTGTAATTACAAGTATTACATCACCCTGAGACAAAAACTGCAATATTCAATTTCTTGCCGCAATAACAATATCCATAATTAATAAATTAGAGACAACGTTACGATGCAGAAGCTTCAAATAAATTAGAATACATTTTTATCCATAATTATCTTCGGCAAAAAGCTTTTATAAATTAAAGATATGGAAAAATCTGTAATTACAAGTATTACATTATCCTCCGACAAAAACTTTGTAATATTAAATTTCTGACTACAATAACATCCATAATTATTTTCGGCAAATAATTTTCCTAAGCTCAAGATAATGAAAAATCTGTAATTACAGTATTGCATTACCCTAAGGCAAAAACTTCGCAGCTCTTACCACAACAACAATATCCATAATTAACTCCGGTAAAAAAAAACTCATAAATACAACAAATTGAAAAATTTGTAATTATAAGTAAGAGGTCTGAGATTACATTACCCTGAGACAAAAACAAATTACAAAACCGAGCGACGCTTAAAAACGTATCAATTAATCGCAGTTTTCTCACGAGCGCGTTGTTGCATTTCATTTTTTTGCTTAAGCTCAATTAAAAAGTGCATTGTCTTGCGCAGTGTTACCTTGCAGTCAATGCTAGAGTTTACTTAACTCTGTGCAGCAACTATGAAACTGCTGAATGTGGAAGGGAGATACTAATTAAGCAAATAATGCTAATTATAGATATCTTTGTTTGATCATTATTGGGTTAGCGCAGATTTATCGATTATTTATATTTAACCAAGCGGTAATTATTTAATTATTGCTCGAGTCGTATTGTGCAAGTGCTCTTGTAATGTTTTTTCAAAGAGAATGGATATTCGGAATTTCGTTTGATTGATTTGTTAATTGTTGCGCAGCATACCGCAACAACAAAATTTTATCTGATAATTCAACAATGTAAATGGTGAGCAATTATTTAGCACAGTACTACAACTTTATCGCCCAAATCATCAAAAAGACATGAAGCTTTTACTTTTTACAAATTTTGGTACAAATAAAAATGCATAAACTAAGTTCAATGTATCAACACTTAGCTAACGAGCTAGTTTACAATAGTTACAACATTCGCTTTAAAAAGACAACTAAAACGAGAATTTTTTTGTTTGTATACTATATTTCAAGGTTAAAGTTATCTTTAAATTTCTGATAATACTGGAACTTATTTTAATATAATAGAATGAATATTATTTGCTAACAAGTAATGGTTGAAATTCTTCGTTGTATACTTTCAAAAAGTTTTAAGGACTTTAAACAAAAAAGTGAACACAATTTTGTGACTTGCTGTATCTCCGTTTAGATAACTGCATACTAATGTTTCTAAGACAAAATCATTTGTTTAAAATACTGAGGATAAATATTAAAACATAGCAGTATAAACTACATTTTTGCGCCCGGCTCCTTCACCAGAATTTTGCACGATGGTGGAAAAACGAAATAATTCATCAATTGGCAATGAAACGTTGATTCTCATTGATCACCTGATAAAACATTAAAAAACTATTTATTTTAAGAAAAATCACCTTATATGTTTCATTTATTAACTAGTCGGAATCAATAATTTTATTAATGAAACAAATCAAGTGATTTTTCTTAAATTTAATCGTTTTTAAAATATTTAAATAAATTCTTAAGATTTTTTTTTTTATAATTTGAGAAATTGTTTTGAAAAATGCCTTATTTGTTATAGATGATTATTAATGATTAGGTACCGATAATAGTTACTAGAGATGGGCAAAACTGTGATTGCTAGTTTCTAATATCAGTGATTTTAAACAGTGACTATTATCACAAAAACATCGCAGAAAAAAATATAAAACAATTTGGTTTTTGTAAATTCAACAATTTTCAATAGAGATATGGATTTTTGAAAATTTTTGTTTGATTTTTTTACCACCTAAACAAAAACATCGCAGAAAAAAATATGAAAAATGCAGGAAAAATTCCATACAAAATCATCCTCAATGGCCGAGGTATCACTTATTCAAAATCAATTTGGTTTTTGTAAATTCAACAATTTTCAATAGAGATAAGTATTTTTGAAAATTTTTGTTTTATTTTTTTGAGCACCTGAACAAAAACATAGCAGAAAAAAATATAAGATATGCAGGAAAAATTCCATAAAAAATCATGCTCAATGGTCGAAGTATCGCTTATTCAAAATCAATTTGGTTTTTGTAAATTTAACAATTTTTAATTAAGATATGGATTTTTGAAAATTTTTAATTGTTTGAGCGTTTTAACGAAAACATCGCAGAAAAAAATAGAAAACATACAGGAAAAATTCCATAACAAATTATCCTTAATGGCCGAAGTAATCGCTTATTCAAAATCAAGTTGGCTTTTGTAAATTCAACAATTTTCATTAAAAATATGGATTTTTGAAACATTTTGTTTTATTTTTTTGAGCACCTGAACACAAACATCGCAGAAAAAAGTATAAAAAACGCAGGAAAAATTCCATAAAAAGTCATCCTCAGTGGTCGAAGTATCGCTTATTCAAAATCAATTTCGGTTTTGTAAATTCAACAATTTTTAATAGAGATATGGATTTTTGAAGATTTTGTTTTCATTTTTTGAGCACCTGAACAAAAACATCGCAGAAAAAAATATAAAAAACGCAGGAAAAATTCCACAAAAAAACATCCTCAATGGTATAAGTATCGTTTATTCAAAACCAATTTGGTTTTTATAAATGCAACAATTTTCAATAAGGATATGGATTTTTTAAAATTTTCGTTTTAATTTGTTCAGCGTTTTAACGAAAACATCGCAGAAGAAAATATAAAACATTCAGAAAAAAATTCCATAAAAATTATCCTCAATGGCCAAAGTATCACTTATTCAAAATCAATATGGTTTTTGTGAATTCAACAATTTTCAATAGAAGAAATATGGATTTTTGAAAATTGTTTTAATTTTTTGTGCACTTGAAAAAAATATAAGGCATGCAGGAAAAATTCCACAAAAATAATCCTCAATGGCATAAGTATCGCTTATTCAAAACCAATCTGATTTTTGTAAATACAACAATTTTCAATAAAAATATGGATTTTTTAAAATCTTCGTTTTAATTTTTTGAGCGTTTATAAAATATAAAACATTCAGGAAAAATTCCATAAAAAATTTACCTCGATAGCCAAAGTATCGATTATTCAAAATCAATTTAAATTTTGTAAATTCAACAATTTTCAATAGAGATATGGATTTTTGAAAATTTTAATTTTAATTTTTTGAGCACTTTAACAAAAACATCGCAGAAGAAAATATATTATTTTTATTATTGGCTTTCTTATTTCCTTGGCATATATTTTTGAATTTTAAGTTTTTTGGTCTAAATTTGTGATCTTTAGGCGTAAATATCCTTTATTTTGGCCAAAATTTTAAATTTGTTTGTTAAAGTTTTCGATTTTTGGTCCGCATTTTTTTATTTTTAGGCTCGAATTTTTGGTTTCGGCCCTATATTTTAGATTTTTCATCCTGAAATATTAATTTTTATGTCTGAATTCTTTATTTTTGGAACTTATTTAGGGCAGCGAGGACTGAAAATGTCATTATTAATTTTTTTTCGACTGAATTGTTTTTTATTAGGCGTGGATTTTTCATTTTTTTGGCACATATATTTGATTTGTGATTTTTCGACCATTTAAATTTTAGACCTATCTTTTGGCCTTAATTTTCTTTATTTGGACCAAAATTTTCGATTTTTCGTCCTTTTTTTTGGGTTCGAATTTTTGTTTTTTGAACAAAATTTTATATTTGTTTAACTGATTGAGGTTGGCGGCACTTACTTCGTGATATATTTTTAATTAAATAGAACACACTTTTACAGTCACTAATAAATAAACAGTGTGATATAAGCTAAGTAAAAGTGTGTTTTATTTAATTATATTTGTTTGTTAAAGTTTTCGATTTTTGGTACGCATTTTTTTTTAGGCTCGAATTTTTGGTTTCGGTATATTTTAAATTTTTCATACTGAAATATTGATTTTTATGCCTGAATTTTTTTATTTTTGGAACTTATTTAGGGTACCGAGGACTAAAAATGGCATTATTAAATTTTTTTGGGCTGCATTTTTTTTAGGCGTGGATTTTTCATTTCTTTGGCACATATATTTGATTTGTAATTTTTTCTGGCCTTTTAGATTTTTGACTCATCTTTTGGCCTTAATTTTCTTTATTCTGATCAAAATTTTCGTCTGCATTTCTGGGCGCGAATTTTTGGTTTTGATCTTAAATTTTTTAACCTGAATTACTATTTTATTTTTGGGATAATAGTAATAATAATAATAAGTCTTTATTTCTCTCTTAAATTATAACAAGACATACAATAAGAAAGAAAGTGCGTCATAATAAAACTTAAAAACATTAAGTATTATTAATTTAGGCTGCCGAGGGCTGAAAATGGCATTACTAAATTTTCATGTCTGTATTTTTTTTATTATGCCTAGATTTTTTATTTCTTTGGCATATATTTTTGATTTTTTCAGACCATTTAGTATTTTTGGTCTAAATTTATGATATTTTGGCCCAAATATTCTTGATTTTGACCAACACTTTCGATTTATTTGTCAATATTTTCGATTTTTGGTCCGTATTTTTAATTTTTATGCTCAAATTTTTGGTTTTGCTCCTATATTTCAAATATTTTAACCTGAAGGCAACTAATATCAATCGTACTTATGCATTTTTTTTTGGTTAAACATTTTTTTGGCCTCTTATCTATCTAATCAATTCTGATTTTTTCTTGAAGATTTAAAAAAAAAGCATTGGCTCATTTTTAGAGGAATATCGTCTCAATGGATTCCAGATGCATTGTCTATAAAGGAAATTTTTTTACCAATTTACGATCGCAAAAAAACAAAAGTCTTGTATGATTGCTAAATTACAGGATGATACGCAGAAACAACAATAACCGACAATTCTGAACACGAGCCGAGAAACCAATTTCATATCAGGAAATCTCCAATTAACACATCAACGTTGCAGTACCACACAATTACAAAATTGTATCTGCAATCAGCCATGACCACTCCTCCTCAACATTTCTCTTCTGTCTTATAATTTGATCTTCACATGTTTTAATATTATTCTTTACACCAAATAATAACAGTATTATTTATGCTAAAGGCTTCTACTTCATATTACTCAATTTCGGAATATTTAAATGATAGTCACGGTCTGTAAATTTTAATATTTTTTAATTTGTCCTAATTTTAGTTCTGACATTTGTAATACATGATCTAATATTTTGAATAAAATAATAAAACACTTTTTACTTTGGATTTATTTTTCATTCAAGTCCAAGTTATAAAAACAAGGTGAAGGGTTTTATTAAATGATTGCAGTATTTTCTTGTAAAGTTAGGAAAACTTGTTATTAAATCTGCACTATAAAGCTACGCGCACACTTGTCGTGATCGGACGGACGGCACGCATCGGCAAAAATTGCTTAACACAGTTGTAAACGAGTCAACGCACATTTATCGGTACGGCATGTACGTTGACTCGTTTACAACTGTGTTAAGTAATTTTATCCGATGCGTGCCGTCCGTCCGATTCCGATAAGTGTGCGCGTAGCTTTAAATTGATTTTTTAACTTGTTTTTGTAGATGTTTAATATTCATATGTTTACGCTAATTAAATTAATGTTGATGAATATTTTTTCCCCCTAGAAAATAGCGATTCTTCCGTTAACATCAATAACGTGTTGCAAGCTTCACTTTCGATCGAGCGCGTTTTCTTGCAAAATTATATAAAATTAATTATGGCCACCGCGTAACATTAATTACGTTGCTTTGCTTCTATTTCTACTTCTAGTCGGACGAGACTACGATCCGCTCCGCTTCGTGAGCATCTAGGCTGGCGGTGCTCATAATTATACAAGACGTTGCGCAACCGATGCTAAATTATTCTTGTCAACGTTTATTTATTCGCGTTTTCGGTACGAGGTTTCATACTTGTAAAAAAAAAGAAAAAACGGAAGTAATTTTTTTTTATGGCCAACGAAAACTTCATGAAGAGAAATTGACAATTATGTCACCTAGAAGCGGTCGTAATTGTTCACAAAAGTCGCAACATATATGATTTTCACTAATTATTGCGTTCAAACTTGTGTTGTTAAGTTTCGTAATTAAACGCTTTCGAGAAGTTTGTGTTTTGATATTTAGAATGCCACAACTCTAGTTCAGTTTTAATTTTAAAGTTTGTGTATTTATTTATTTTCCAATAATTCTGTTAAATTATACACATCTAGAACGTACGTTTAAATCCTAGTCTGCAGAATTAGGTGCTAGGATTAAAAATGGTGATGTGGCCATCATGTTACTTTCTCCGACTTGATGGTATCATTTATATTTACGGTTTCATGGTTTATTTTCTATTTAAATCATATTTTAAATGTACATCGAGCGTTTTGCAGACTCGCATGAAAGTGACGTTTAAAACGTCAAAATTATAAAAGATGGAAAAATTATACTTCAAATTCAAAAACTCAGTTTACTCAAAAACTAAAGAGATTTCGAAAAAAACTTATTCTTTATAAGTTGTTAATTTTGGTATTCTCTACAATTATTATTAACATAAATTTGCTGTAACTATTATCGTTTTATAATTATAAACCAAAAATTAAAAGAATATTAATACATTTTTTTCTCGAATAAAAATGATTTTATGAAAAATGTTTTCAAGCAAAAGATGTTCATTTATTTGTTTAAATGTTTTTGTGATATTTTTCATATTTAAGAAAATATAGTCAAAAAACAAAAAACAGTTAAGGTAAACGCCCACTTCCGGTGTACAAAATTTTACCAAAAGCTCTTCAGTTCTTCGGATTATCAAATAAGACGTTTGTTCAAAGTTTTATATCAAATGCTTTATTAGTTTTTGAGATACAGCGCTCACAGACACACACCTACAGACACAAACACACAGACGCACACACATACAGACACAGACACAGACCTACAGACACAAACACAGACACACAGACACACACCTACAGACACAGACACACAGCCACACACACACACACACACACACACATACAGACACAATTTTTTTTTTTCCAGAAATTATTGAAATGGCATCTAGGGATCCCAAAACGGATATTTCCGTAAAAAAATTAAAAAAAAAAAAATCACGATCACAATACTTTCTCGTACTTCGTAACGGAAAAGGTAAAAAAAAAATCATATCATATTTAAGTTAGTTTATCTACTTTTCATATTTACACTGATGAAAAGTAAGCTTTTATTATTTATTTAAAATTGTACAATTACATTTTAATAATCTCATCTTTAACATATTTAAATTTTCTGCTGTTGGCTTTATCGCAATAATAATTACCGGTTTAAGCAAATCAACATTTAGGTCATCATTATTTTTTGCCGAATCCCATTATGAGCATGTCCTTTCTCCATCAATTTCTATGTACAAAATCGTATTATAATCCGTCAACAAAAAATCATAACACGTGATTAATGTTCCATGTAAACGTTAATATAATCGAATGACTATATGCATTTTCTCCATTTCCAAATAAGAAGATAATTGACGGGAGTAATGATTTCAACGCTGATTTGGTTTGACGATCGTTTAATGCGAAGCGTAACGAAGCACCTGCGACTTCTTTCGCCTTTCAGTGATGAAGGTTGGACCATTATTCATTTATCCGTATAAGGATGTCTCCTCTATTATGGATGTTATTGAATTATAAGTTTTGTGGGCTCGGGTGAATCTGACGTTTAAAACGTCAAAATTATGAAAGATGGAAAAATTATACTTCAAATTCAAAAACTCAGTTTACTCAAAAACTAAAAGGATTTAGAAAAAAACTTATTCTTTATAAGTTCTTTATTTTGGAATTCTCTACAATTATTATTAACATAAATTTGTTGTAACTATTATCGTTTCAGAATTATAAACCAAAAATTCAAAAAAATAAATAATTTTTTTTCTCGAATAACAATGATTTTATGAAAAATATTTTCAAACCAAAGATGTTCATTTCTTTGTTGTCTTCAATATTTATTTTAATGATTTTTTGATATTTTTCATATTTACAAAAATATTGGAAGAAAACAAAAAACAGTTGAGGTAAACACCCAGTTTCGGTGTACGAAATTTTACCAAAAGCTTTTTAATTCTTCGGATTATCAAATAAGACTTATGTTCAAAGTTTCATATCAATTACTGTATTAGTTTTTGAGATACAGGGCGCACAGACCGACACACACTCACAGCGACACATTTTTTTTTTCCAGAAATTGTAGAAATGGCATCTAGTGATCCTGAAACGGATGTTTCGTAAAAAAAAAATTTGAAAACAAAATCAGGATCACAATACTTTCTCGTACTTCGTAACGGAGAAAGTAATAAATAAAATAATATTTGATTATTATTTTAAAACTATAGTTTCATCAACAATTATGACGTAAGAAAGTTTAGGTGCGTCGAATTATAAATTAATACACACCGTTACTATCGGAATTGAACATTTACTTAAGTTCCTAATATATCTATTACTTTGACGATGTTTATGGTGAATCATGTAATCAAGTTATTACCATTAACGTATTTGGCCAAAGTTAATTAATTTGCCATACTTGGTATTTTTCATTATTTTCCTCGAATCACGCCAGACGTTCTTTATTAACGTTATAAAATAATCTTAAAATTTTCATAACGCTAACAGCAAATATATTGGAATTAAAAAAAAATTATGTTTGGAAATGTTTTTCTCTTTAGAAATTATCGCCAAAATTCTGCTGAATCATAAGGTGTGAGCCACTGAATTTTGTTTCTGAGTTGGCCATGCCTGAGAGAGAAAAACATAGCAGTCATGTCTGAGATTAATTCATTTTTTTTTAAATCTAATTCAATAGTCTCATGACGTAATGTTATTTGACATACCTCATTTATCTCACAGCCAACTCTGAAACAAAATAATTTTGTGGGTCACACCAGGGGTGGCTCGTTATATAGTGCCAATGAGCCATGGCACTACCTGTAGTTTAAAGCTCAGCAAGAATTTGTAATTGATGCTTAAAACACTTTTTCGCCAGTTATTTTGGTCTAGGAAGGCAAATCGTTCTTTCTTTCTTCAAAAAAAGGAGGTGAGGAGGGGGGTGTGTATACAGGGTCCTGAATTTCACCCCCCGTCTTCTATAACTCATTTACTAATCAAGTTGGAATTTTGATATTTTGCAGAATAAATTTACATCCTAAAATGCATTTGAGGAAAATATTTTTGATTATACAGGGTGTCCCAAAAAAGCGTGACGTCATGACGATATATTTTTTTAAATTGCATGCTATGTATTTTATTGCTTATTTGGGTACCTTTTATGGTTGCCTACACACTCCTATAATTTTATTGAAATCGATTCAGGGATATCAGCAAAAAAAAATAAAAACTAAAAAAAATCAGTTTTGCACTATTGTTTTAAAAAATGAATAAAAAATAAAAATAGTGCCGTGTTAATAAAATCGTACAAGGTACTTATTAAATAAGGTCTGATAGTCCCGTTAACCAAGTTTGATCGGTATGAATTATACAGGGTGTCCAAAATTTAGTGTCAAACATTTCAAACTTTAGTGAAAAAGTGCTTTATTTTTCTTATTTTAAATTGGAGCCTCTGTATATTTTTATGTCATTCCATGCGGAATTAAAAAACAAACATTTTTCCTAATATCAATCCTGTCCCAATTCCTAACGCATTAAAAGTTATTTGCAGAAAACTCGTTTTATCAACCATTTCAATAGCCATTTTACTAAATAAAAATCGAAGGTGGCTTTGAAAAACAATTTATTGGCATTAAAATGTAACAAGATGGCAAGAGATTGTTTTGGCTTTAGTAATGTAAAAGTTGAAAGCATTGTTAACTTAAGCTCTTGCTACTCAAGAATGATTTTTTCCATCCGTTATTTAAATTTATACTTGAACCAAATTGTTCATGATGCCATCCGAAACATTCGCATGCGTAAACACAATTGTTTACAACACAAACCCATTACATTGTGCGAAACGTAATACTTACATATATTATTACACACACCGCGACCACAAATAGATTTTAATAAAACAGCGAACCGCAGAAAAAAATAAATTATCGATAACCTTTCGCCGCTCGGCGCGAAAACTAAATTATTCAATTAAAGGCCAAAATGGAAACAGAGAAAAAAATGTTCAGGCAATTACGTTGCCCAACCAGATAACAATTGGGCAACGCTTATTTTGTTGTATTAGTGTAATTAATGGCGATCGCGTTTATTCCTCGCCGAACGTGTGGTTTCTGCAATAAATTGATACTTGGGTAATTTTCTGTTTTAAAAATTAATATGTGGCAAGTGGTGTTTTGAAACTGTATGAAATTGTATTACCATGGGAATGGTCTGCTCTATTTTGTCACAAGTTATTTACAATGCATTCGTTGGTTTCGAAACGTGGAGGTGGTAATTAATTAAACTATTTGGCGTGAATTATGGTAATGTTGCATTATAATTTTTGGACGAGTTTTATTCGAATTCTAGTAAAACTGTAAATTATACAATAAAAAAGTATTTGGTATCAATAGTTTTTTGACATATAGGTGAATATCTCATAAACGGTTACAGACAATACAAAAATGATTTAAAATCCCTATTCTCCGGCTCATGGAGACGGTAATTCGGCAAGAAAACAGTATTTTGGTTCATTTGTTTTTGGCATATAGGTGCATATCTTGTGAATGGTTGAAGATAATCAAAAAATGATTTCAATTTCTTATTTTCCAGCCCATGGAGATGATGATTCAACTAGAAAACAGAATTTGGTTTCATTTGTTTTTGGCATATAGGTGCATATCTTGTGAATAGTTGAAGATAATCAAAAAATGATTTCAAATTTTTATTCTCCAGCTCATGGAGATGATAATTCGACAAGAAAACAGTATTTGGTTTCATTTGTTTTTGGGCATATAGGTGCATATCTTGTGAATAGTTGAAGATAATCAAAAAAATGATTTCAAATTCTTATTCTCCAGCTCATGGAGATGATAATGCGACAAGAAAACAGTATTTGGTTTCATTTGTTTTTGGCATATAGGTGGACATTCCGGAAACGGTTGAAGATAATCGAAAAATGGTTTCAAATTCTTATTTTCCGGCTCCCGGAGATGACGATTTAACAGAAAAAAACAGTTATTGGTTTAATTTATTTTTTAACATTTTTTCATATAGGTGAATATTATGTAAACGACTAGAGATAATAAACAATTTCTTTTAGATTATGATCCTACAATTTTGGAAGACCTTGATGCTGCAATACAATATTTCTTGCTTCATTTATCTTTTGACATATATGTGAATATTTCATAAGCGACTTGAGATAATAAAAAAAACAATTTTGGAAGATATTGAGTCAACCATAAAATATTTTTTGTTTCATTTTTTTTGGCATCACCTATATTTTGTAAATTACTTGAGATAATAAAAAAAATCTTTCAAATTCTAATTCTACAATTCTGGAAGATATTGATTATATAATAAAATAATTTTTGTTTCATTTGTTTTCTTGGCATATAGGTGGATATTTCGTAAGCGACTTAAGATAATGAAAAAATCTTTCAGATTCTGATTCTACAATTTTGGAAGATGTTGATTCTACCATAAAATAATTTTTGTTTCATTTGTTTTTTGGCATATAGGTGGATATTTTGTAAACGACTTAAGATACTGAAAAAATCTTTCAGCTTCTGATTCCTTAATTCTGGATGATGTTGATTCTACCGTAAAATAATTTTTGTTTTATTTGTTTTTTGGCATATAGGTGAATATTTCGTAAACGACTTGACATAATGAAAAAAAAATCTTTTAGGTTCTGATACTACAATTTTGGAAGATGTTGGGTCAACAATAAAATATTTTTTTGGCATATAGGTGTATATTTTGTAAATTACTTGAGATAATAAAAAAAATCTTTCAGATTGTGATTCTATAATTCTGGAAGATGTCGATTCCACAATCAAAAATTTTTTGCTTCATTTGTTTCTTGACATATAGGTGAATATTTCGTAAACGACTTAAGATAATGAAAAAATTCTTTTAGATTCGGATACTACAATTTTGGAAGATGTTGAGTCAACAATAAAATATTTTTTGTTCAATTTGTTTTTTGGCATATAGGTGAATATTTTGCAAATTACTTAAGAAAATAAGAAAAATCTTTCAGATTCTGATTCTATAATGGAAAATGTCGATTCCACAATAAAAATTTGATTACTTCATTTGTTTCTTGACATATAGGTGAATATTTCGTAAACGACTTGAGATAATGAAACAATCCTTTGCAATTCTGATTCTAAAATTCTAGAAGATGTTGATTCAACAATAAAATAATTTTTGTTTAATTTGTTTTTTACCATATAGATGAATATTTTGTAAACGACTAGAGATAATGAAAAAAATCTTTTAAATTCTAACTCCACAATTCTGGAAGATGTTAATTAAACAATAAAATATTTTTTGTTTAATTTGTTTTTTGGCATATAGGTGAATATTTTGTAAATTACTTGAGAAAATAAGAAAAATCTTTCAGATTCTTATTCTATAATTCTGGAAGATGTCGTTTCCACAATAAAATATTTTTTGCTTCATTTGTTTTTTTGACATATAGGTGAATATTTCGTAAACGACTTGAAATAATGAAAAAATCCTTTGCGGTTCTGATTCTACAATTCTGGAAGATGTTAATTCAATAATAAAATATTTTTTGGTTTATTTGTTTTTTTTAATATATAGGTGAATATTTCATAAACGACAACTTCAAATTGATTGAATTATAAAAAAAAAACTAACTTGTTAATTTTGCCGTAATTAGTCATGATATTCATAACACACTTTTCCATTTTCGTCTTCCGGATTACTCCATATTCCTTTTTCTATTGCAATAAATTCCTTGCTAGCAGCAGAGTCAAGTATCTCTTTAGCTTCCGGATTAACAAAAATACCATCCTTTCCTTTATAGATCTGGATTTGATTCCATCTTGAATTTCATTCTTAATATCTTGCTCAACGCCTCGGATGTTCTCCTCTTTCTGGACTCTGTCTTTGTGTCAACTTTATGATCTCTCCTATTTTTTATGGGCTGTTGCGGTCGACCACAAACGAGTCCGTACCGCCGGGTGTAAAATTAGGAGATTTAACTTTAGCTCGACAGCAGTCGAAATTTAAGACATGTGTTACTTGATCTGTGGTATTGTGGTGTTTTAAACATAATAAACACCTTTTACAGCTATTAGAAGTTAGTGGACTTCTTTTTTTTAATTTGGTTCCCGTTATCACGTCGTGAAACTTTTTTAAAATTAAAGGTAAGTGGACTTCATTTAATAAATAAAGTATAATTGCCGTTGTAACTATGTATATCAACATCTTTATTGCAGACAGTTTAACAATATAAAACAAAATAATTACAATTTGGATTTTGAACAATTCGTGTGTCTGTGCTATCGACCATAGGTAACTATTATTGAGAAAATGTCAAAAATAAATAATTTTCTTTTTCTTCTTTTTTTGACTTAGACTTTCGCCATTCAGTCACGACACTAAATAAAATATGCAAATTTTAATAATCGCACAATAAACTCGTAATTCATTCTGCTGGGTCAATAATACATTAATAAATGCGGTTATAATTTTATGTAAACTTTTGATTTCGTTTCCTTGCATTAACATAAGATCACGATTTATAGTCTCCTCTTGCTTTCAAAGAGTTAAGGAAGACCGATTGGAACAACATAAGATCACAATTTATAACCTCCTCTTGCTTTCAAAGTGTTTGCGTTGTATCAAAACCAGAGTATTTAAACAATCCCAGGCGGAAAGCTAGTGCGCGATCGGTCTCGAAAAATTTACATTTCAATTGGAAAGTTGGAAGTTTACTTTACCTGGGAATGCCTATTTACGTTTTTACTTTTCTCATTCGCATGCCAGACCACGGCCGACGTGACGTCATCCATGGTAATGAAGCATCGCGTCCCGGCCAAATAATAAAAACTCCCAAAGGAAAAGTCACAGTCGCACAGGGCACTGCCGTTAATTGCGTTTCGATAATTGCATTAATTAACGATTGCCGCGGAGAAAGCGCTCTCGCGCCGCGCGAGTGGGAAGCTGCGAAAAATCGATGATTTCCGCACGCGTACGCCGGTACCGCAAGGATCCGGGATTGTGCCGGTGCCGGTGGTGCCGGAACCGCTGAGGTCATTAATGACCTTCTCGCGTGTGTGTGTCCGGGTGCGGACTCTGGTCACATGTTGCGAGCGCAGCGCCGAAATGGATCAAGTACGAGGCCTTGATGGGACACGTGGAGACCGGTGCCTGCGATGGCCAGCACTGAAGGTGTCTGCAGTCTAGCGCAGGTGAAACCCGCGGCCCGAATCTACGACCGTTGACTTCGGGGAAAGTCGGAGACTCCATGCCGTTTTTTTTTCCGTGTTCTCCTGCTGATGGAGTTCGCAAGAAGAAATTATTAATTGCAAAAAAATGGTTTATTATTTTTAATCGAATTGAATATTCTCAAATTTGCTAATAATGGATGTTAAATAACGTTTCTGTTAAAACTATTAGCACTTCATCCCTAAACTTTGGAATAATTTAATGACTACAGAGCGTGAAGTTTTGAAAAATGTAATAATTTTAGTGACTTGAAAAAAATTTAAAAAACAATTACCATCGACAATAAGCTTCTCAAGTTTGCTTATAAGGAATGCTTAATAACGTTTCTGTGAAAACTATTAACACTTCATCCCTAAACTTTGGAATAATTTAATGAAAACAGAGCGTGAAGTTTTGAAAAATGTAATAATTTTAGTGACTTGAAAAAAATTTAAATAACAATTACCATCGACATGAAACTTCTTAAGTTTGCTTATAAGGAATGCTAAATAACGTTACCGTGTCGCTATATAAATAAATAAAAGTTAGATAATTTATTTATGCAAATTTTACAGAAACTGAACATTTCACCGATAACTCGGTTTGTAGAAAATGGTACTAATTTTTTTTTTCGAAAAAATAATTACTCTACACGCTTTTTCCCGTTATTAAGAACCGTCATGAATTTTTTCAAATTTTTCTGAGACCCAATATTTTTTACAAATTTTCCTGACTAATGGTATGGAAAAATTGACGAAAATCGTGAAATGACCAAATGATTTGTAATATACATCAAAATGTTCACAAAAGAACGTAGAATACGTGTTTAAATTTTCAGCCCAATTGTACTTGTAGTTTCCTTGCTGTCCGCTCTTAAACTGCGTACTCAAAAATTGGACAGAAATTTCAGTCGATTTTGAGAATGTTTTGGCGCGGTGTTTTAAAATAGATATGGATGATGTTACATGAGTTTATAGCCACATTCTTCTAGAATCCAATACTTCTATTCTCAACTATCTACCATATACAAAAACCGAAATTTGCCTATTTGAACGAGCCAGTGTCCGTTAGCGCTCATCTGCAGGGTCTCGGTTTTCGCTCTCCGTAAGGCCACATGTTAATATTCGATTGGTGGAAAATGGTTTAAGAATTTTTTTTTCGGGAAAATAATTACTCCACACGCTTTTTCTCATCATTAGGAACCGTCAAGAATTTTTTCAAATTTTTCTGAGACACAATATTTTTTACAAATTTTCCCGATTAATGGTTTGGAAAAATTGACGAAAATCGTGAAATGACCAAATAATTTGTAATGTACATAAAAATTTTCACAAAAGAATGTGGAATAAGTGTTCAAATTTTCAGCCCAATTGTACTTGTAGTTTTCTTACTATCCGCTCTTAAACTGCGTACTCGAAAGTTGGCCAGAAATTTCAGTCGATTTTGAGAATTTTTTGGCGCGGTGTTTTAAAATATATATGGATGATATTACATGTGTTTGTAGCTACATTATTCTAGAATCCATTAATTTTATTCCCAACTATCTATCATATACACAAACCAAAATTTGCTTGTTTGAACGAGCCAGTGTCCGTTAGCGCCAATCTGCAGGGTCTCGGTTTTCGCTCTCCATAAGGCCACATGTTAATTTTCGATTGGTGGAAAATGGTTTAAAAATTTTTTTTCGGGAAAATAATTACTCCACACGCTTTTTCCCATCATTAAGAACCGTCATGAATTTTTTCAAATTTTTCTGAGATCTAGTATTTTTTTACAAATTTTCCTGACTAATGGTATGGAAAAATCGACGAAAATCATGAAATGACGAAATGACTTGTAATATACATCAAAATGTTCACAAAAGAACGTGGAATACGTGTTTAAATTTTCAGTCCAATTGTACTTGTAGTTTTCTTGCTGTCCGCTCTTAAACTGCGCACTCGAAAGTTGGACAGAAATTTCAGTCAATTTTGAGAATTTTTTGACGCGGTGACATAAGACAGATATGGATGATATTACATGAGTTTGTAACTACATTCTTCTAGAATCCATTACTTCTATTCGCAACTCTCTGCCATATTTACAAACCGAAATTAGTTTGTTTGAACGGGGCAGTGTCCGTTAACGTCAATCTGCAGGGTCTCGGTATTCGCTCTCCATAAGGCCACATGTTAATTTTCGGTTGGTGTAAAATGGTATAAAATTTTTTTTTTTGGGAAAATAATTATTTTACACGCTTTTACTCATCATTAAGAACCGTCATAAATTTTTTCGAAATTTTCTGAGACCCAACATTTTTTACAAATTTTCCTGACTAATGGTATGGAAAAATTGACGAAAATCGTGAAATGACCAAATGACTTGTAATATACATCAAAATGTTCACAAAAGAACGTGGAATACGTGTTTAAATTTTCAGCCCAATTGTACTTCTGGTTTTCTTGCTGTCCTCTCTTAAACTGCGTACTCGAAAATTGGACAGAAATTTCAGTCAATTTTGCGAATTTTTTGGCGCGGTGTCATAAGACAGATATAGATAATATTATATGAGTTTGAAGCCACATTTTTTTAAAATCCATTACTTCTATTCCCAACTGTCTACCGTACACACAAACCGATATTTTCTTGTTTGAACGAGTCAGTGTCCGTTAAAGTCAATCTGCAGGGTCTCGGTTTTCGCTCTCCGTAAGGCCACATGTTAATTTTCGATTGGTGGAAAATGGTTTAAGAATTTTTTTTTCGGAAAAATAATTACTCCACACGCTTTTTCCCATCATTAAGAACCGTCATGAATTTTTTGAAAATTTTCTGAGACCTAATATTTTTTACAAATTTTCCTGACTAATGGTGTGGAAAAATTGACGAAAATCATGAAATAACCAAATGACTTGTAATATACATCAAAATGTTCACAGATGAACGTGGAATACGTGTTTAAATTTTCAGCCCAATTGTACTTACGGTTTTGTTGCTGTCCGATCTTAAACTGCGTACTCGAAAGTTGGACAGAAATTTCAATCAATTTTGCGAATTTTTTGGCGCGGCGTTTTAAAATAGATATGGATGATATTACGTGGGTTTGTAGCTACATTATTCTAGAATCCATTAATTCTATTCTCAACTATCTACCATATACACAAACCAAAATTTGCTTGTTTGAACGAGTCAGTGTCCGTTAGCGCCAATCTGCAGGGTCTCGGTTTTCGTTTTCCATAAGGCCACATGTTAATTTTCGATTGGTGGAAAATGGTTTAAAAAATTTTTTTTCGGGAAAATTATTATTCTACACGCTTTTTCCCATCATTAAGAATCATGATGAATTTTTTTAAATTTTTCTGAGACACAATATTTTTTACAAATTTTCCTGACTAATTGTGTGCAAAAATCGATGAAAATCATGAAATGACCGAATGACTTGTAATGTACATCAAAATGTTCACAAAAGAACGTGGAATACGTGTTTAAATTTTTAGCCCAATTGTACTTGTAGTTTTCTTGCTGTACGCTCTTAAACTGCGTACTCGAAAATTGGACAGAAATTTCAGTCAATTTTGAGAATTTTTTGACGCGGTGTCATAAAATGGATATCGATGATATTACATGCGTTTGTAGCTACATTATTCTAGAATCCATTAATTCTATTCCCAACTATGTACCGTATACACAAACCGAAATTTGCTTGTTTGAACGAGTCAGTGTCCGTTAACGTCAATCTGCAGGGTCTCGGTTTTCGCTCTCCATAAGGCCACATGTTAATTTTCGATTGATGGAAAATGGTATAAAACATTTTTTTTCGGAAAAATAATTACTCTACACGCTTTTTCCAATCATTAAGAACCGTCATGAATTTTTTCAAATTTTTCTGAGACCCAACACTTTTTTCATATTTTCATGATTTTTTTTGCCGGTCTTGAATATAAATCAAAGATCATTAACGGCCCATTAGATCACCCAACATGTTATTATTTATAATGTTACGCACACACATACACACACGTAGGCATCCGTCTGGCGCACTTTTTGTGCGTGAACATTACACAAGAACATTCTTCACCGCTTCTTCAAATGAATACGCGTAACCAATTAAATCTCTAACTTTCTCTCTCCAAATTACGAACTAACGACACGGCACATCACCACATATGTCACCTAGTCCGAAAATGCCAAAATTATTATCCAATTATACGGCGGCAAAATATCAACTGGTCGTTGAGTTATGGAAGATCATGAAAGTACTGGCAGAATCGATTAATTTGGTTTACATTGTATTTTATTAAAATATTAAAGGGGCGCGCGGTGGCGTTAGTGAGTAGCGTTCCTGCTTCGGGGCCTCATGGTCGTGGGTTCGAATCCCATCCGTGCGGTCACTTTTTCAGAACCATTTGGTTATAAGAATTATTTGTGAAACTTACAGAAACTGAGACAAGCAAAATTTCTTTTGATGTAAATCGTTCGTACAACTGCTGGAAACGCCGAAAAACGATTAAATTTATTAATTATTATTTTTGTATTTTTTCAAGTCTAGAATCATATTCCAAACACTATTTGTTCATAAAAATTATTTGTGAGACTTACAGAAACTGAAAACGATTAAATTTATATTTTCTTCAAAAATTTATTTTTGTATTTTTTCAAGTCTAGAATCCCATTCTGAACACTATTTGGTTATAAAAATTATTTGCGAGACTTACAGAAACTGAGACAAGCAAAATTTCTTGTCCCATTCATTGTTAAAATGAAATCTTCAAAAACTTATATACGTTAGTGGCTGAACAGCAAATCGCTTACGCCAATTCCCTCATAGTCATTCACTCTTCTTAACCCACAATTCCATCAAACATCCTTCCTTAAAAAAAAAAAAATAATAATCCAGTATTAGGCCTGCTTAGGAAAAAACACCGCAGCCTCTCCATCAAATGTTGTTGAAATAAATTAAATGCAGGTACCGCCCATTTGCGATTCGAGGTAATCATATTTACGTAACTTAATGTGTTACAATTTTACAATCGTTATTTAATTTATCCAATGCGTTACATCCGGTCACTCGGAGGTATAATTATTTAAATAACCCAATGAGTGAATACTGCTGGTCACTCAAGTGGAATTCGTAACCAGCGTTAGCCTCGATACGATTTTAACGTGTTTATGATAAAAAATCGAGTAAATCCTATCGCTAAAAAAAATTGTCATTGCATTAACGTCAAATCAAATAAACGTCAGTTGATAAAATGCGGGTGGGAAATGACGGTAGGTCAGTAATGTGATGAAATACGGGCGGAAAATAAGGGCGGGAAATGACATTTTTTTTATGGTCAATATGTGTTGTGACTGAAAGGCCGAAAAACTTAGTAAAAAAATACGAACAATACGAATGTATGAAAGTAGTTTACAATAAGAAAAAAAATCCATACAAATAGAAGTATTACTCGTCATTTATTCTAAGCAGCAAACAGTTTCTATTAGTTTTTTAAATAATCTCACCTTGCTAATTAACCTGTCCCCGTCCGATCGCCAAGAATTCAAAGCAAATTGAATTTCTTCGAGAAAGTTGCGGACTCGTCCGATTAATTGCTCCATCGCTCCGAGGCTCGGAAGAAATTTTACGAAAATTTTCTCTCGCCGTTTTTCGCGATCGACACGTTCGGATTTTATTGGTCAATTAACATTAAATCGATCGCCTACTTCTTTTTTTTTCAAATTGATTTCACTTTCTATTGTGTTTTCGATAACTCAATTAATAAGCCCGCGCCCGCCACTTCCGCGATTGCGCAACGGCCACGTTTTGTGAACACAGAAACGACCGAATCCGATTTGCATTTTGATATCTGTAATGTCTCAATCGAGCGATCCGCTGCACACGCTTAATTCTGCAGATTTGCGTTATTTTGTAATATCGCAGCACCTGCCGGTTTGTTGGGACCCAAGATGTGTTATGTATTAAAACGTGGGGATTTAATTTAAACAATTGGTAATTAAATTAGAATAGGAATTTTATTTAGCACAAATTTGTTATATAAATTACTATTTACAAAAATTGCCATATTAGAGTTGTGCAAGGCACTCGAGGCGTGTTGCGCAGTGACCATCTTGAATTTAATTGGTTCCGAAATTTTTTGTCAAGTTCTCTCACGTTCTCTTGCGTTCTCTCGCGTTCTTTCACGTTCTCTCGCCTTCTCTTGCGTTCTCTAGCGTTCTCTTCCGTTCTCTCGCTTTCTCTTCCGTTCTCTCTCGCTTTCTCTTCCGTTCTCTCACGCTCTCTTGCGTTTTTTCGCGTTCTCTCGGATTCTCTCGCTTTCTGTTGCGTTCTCTTACGTTCTGTAGCAATCTTTCGCGCTCTCTCGTTCTCCAAACACTTTCTCACTCTGCGCAAACTTTACCACCATACGCCTCGGTTGCTCGGTAATACTGTACGTAGAACTACAACTATAATTAAAATATCGTGTGTTCGTGACATAGAAATTCATGTATTTTGCTGCTGCCCTGATTATTTTAGACAAAAAGTGTAGGAATGTTAAGAAATTAAAAATCTACCAAATTCCAATTACATTTACAATTGATGTATTGCCGGAGAGAAAAAAACATTGGAAACACTAACTGCAGCAACGTTTAGTGCTCGTTTTTAAATAAATATTCTTTTAGCGTTGAAACATTTTATTTAAACTTTGACTTTTGCTATACGATGGGCGATTACAGCAAGCGACACGTTTTAATTGAAAATCCTGATTTGTCGTTAATTGTGTTTGCAATTTGCATTTCGCCATCTATAATGCCAATTAAATACACGCATTCAATTAATGAAAACATTTAATAAGCGCTTTCGGCACGTCGCGGACCGTTTATATTAATTAAGCTGTGGAATTATTCGATTGCCGCACGTTTATTGAGCGGATGTGAATGTAATTTGCAGACATGTCACAATCGACAATATTTGTTTAATATGTTAAAGTGTTTAGTTTTGTGGGAGAATTGTCATTAATTATTTGTTTAGGTATATATTGTTTTAATAAAAGTTAATTGAAATAGGTGACAGTTCTTTAATCCTAGCAATACTGTATGGGGTTCCTCAAGGGTCAATTTTAGGATCTGCCCTTTTACAAATATTATGTTAAAGTGTTTAATTTTGTGGGAGAATTGTCACCATTTATTTATTTAGGTGTATATTGTTCTAATAAACGTTAATTGAAATAGGTGGCAGTTCTTTAATCCTAGCAATACTGTATGGGGTTCCTCAAGGATCAATTTTAGGACCTGTCCTTTTACAAATATTTATTAATGACCTGCCAATGTCTCTTAAGGACCCGCATGTATTATTGTTCGCTGTACGATCAGGCTGATTTTTAATGAAAATAAGACTAGAAGTGTGAAATGAATGATTCTCTAAAGTTCTTGGGACTTCATCTTGATTCGGCTCTCACGTGGAAGAACCAAGGCGATGAGCTTACTAGAGCGTTGTCCAAGAGCATTTTTTGTTTCAGGAATTTGGCAAGGAGAGCATCGCTGAATGTCCTCCGTAAAGAGTCGACTTTTGACTCATGACTCTGTTGAAAAAGTAAATGTATATCTGGAAAAAAGTGATGAGCAAAAACAAGTTCTTTCAAAAATTTTCCAATTGACCCGGAAAACATAAAAAAATCACGTTTAGCTTAATAAACGTTTACAACACGTTTAGCTTAATAAACGTTTACAACAAGTTTAGCTTAATAAACGTTTACAATTTGTAAACTAGAAACGATTTCTCATACTTTTATACTCCATTTAGGGGTCCAAAAGTCATATCTCGGCGTTTCGTAAGATTCCCAAAATGTTTACACATTCGATTCAAACAGGAACCACCTGGTCTATAGTGGGTTGGGCCCTTCAAACTTCGGATGTCGACGTTTCGGACGGTTTTACAGAAAACGATTTTCGTCAACACGTTTAAACACAAAAATCCGTTTAAACGTTTACTCGTGTAAACGTGAATATCCGTTTAAACGCAAATATCCGTTTAAACGTTTAAAAACCGCTTGCTAACTAAGAACACGTTTATCCGTGTATTAACGAGCCCTATTTTTTACACGCAAATGCGTGAAAAAATTAACCGTTATGGCACTTTTTTCACGCTTTTTGAATATTTTATTAATTCAAATTAATGAAAAAATCTGTGCATTTTATAACGGACGTAGAAAAAATACTCTTTTATTGATTTGTGTAAAAAAATTGCTATTGTAAAATAAACTATTATTTTATCAACTCTTCTGCGCTGTAGAAAGCCTGTGAGGTTAGAAAATTTGCAATATTTTCAGATCAAGATTTTTAACATCACGACTATAACTTGAGTTGCCTAAAAACTTATAGCTGCATATTGAGTTGCATATTACGTAAAACTGTAACTCGAGTTGCATAATACACGAAGTTATAACTTTAGTTACATATAATACTTTCAACTTTGTTTTATATAACTTATATAAGTTATACAAGACAAAGTTAAAAGTGTTTTATTATAATATTATAATATAACGAAGTAGAAGCCTCCAGCATAAACAATATTATAATACTTTTTACAAGAAAAATTTAAAATAAAGAATACGATAAAGAAATAATAATACTTGAATGTGTTTGTTGTGTAGCCTGAAAGTTGCATATTACGTGAAACTGTAACTTGAGTTGTAGAATACACGAAGATGTAATTTAAGTTGCATAATACACAAAGCTGTAATTTCAGTTGCATAATATTTAAATTTGTTGGTTGTGTTGCCTAAAACCTGCATATTGAGTTGCGTATTACATAAAGCTGCAACTTAAGTTGCATAATACACGAAGATGTAATTTAAGTTGCATAATATATGAATTTGTTAGTTAAGTTGCCTAAAAACTAAAAGCTGCATATTGAATTACATATTACATAAAGCTGTAACTTAAGTTGCATAATACACGAAGATGTAATTTGAGTTGCATAATACGGGAATTTGTCAGTTGTGTTGCCTACAAACTAAAAGCTGCATATTGAGTTGCGTATTACATTAAGCTGCAACTTGAGTTGCATCATACAGGAAGATGTAATTTAAGTTGCATAATACGGGAATTTGTTAGTTGTGTTGCCTAAAAACTAAAAGCTGCATATTGAATTGCATATTACATAAAGCTGTAACTTGAGTTGCATAATACACGAAGATGTAATTTGAGTTGCATAATGCGGGAATTTGTTGGTTGTGTTTCCTATAAACTAAAAGCTGCATATTGAGTTGCATATTACATAAAGCAGTAACTTGAGTTGCACAATACACGAAGATGTAATTTGAGTTCCATAATGCGGGAATTTGTTAGTTGTGTTGCCTACAAACTGAAAGCTGCATATTGAGTTGCGTATTACATAAAGCAGTAACTTGAGTGGCATAATACACGAAGATGTAATTTAAGTTGCGTAATACAAGAAATTGTTGGTTGTGTTGCCTAAAAACTAAATGCTGCATATTAAGATCAATATCACATAAAGCTGTTTAACGGCCCGTTCACAGGGCACCGAATCGGTCGTTTTACCGATTCGGTTATTTTGCCGTCTTCCATGGTGGCGCATTTATTTTAATGTGCGTGTTCACACGATACCGTATACGGTCAACGGCAGTATCGTGTGAACACGTTACCGTATACGGTCAACGGCAATATCGTGTGAACACGCATATTGAAATACAGTGCGCGCCTAAAGTATGGAATATAGTCAGTAAAATCGAAATAAAATATTTTTGGAAAAAATCCTTGAACACGTCGATTTTCTTTTAGAAAAATACACATTTTTGCATGAAAGTCGATTTTCAGTCGTCATTTTTTTTGAGTAATGACGTCAGCCATTTTGTTCTTGAATGGCAACCTCCTATTTTTATTCTTGATTTTGACAGATCTTTTCATTGTCGAACTGGCAGTATAAAAATATTGCCATCTTACATAAGACATTTTTCGAGTAAATGACAATTTAATGTGAGAACCTGACAAAAAATGAGCTTGTTCCAGCGCTTGTAGCAACAATTTTTTCAAACAACAATGATCTTGGCCTTCCATATAATACAATATGGTTTCAGCAAGACGACGCATCTCCGCACTAGGCGCATTTTTTTGTTTTTTTGTTGTTTTAGTTTTGTTTTCTTTTTCGAACATGTAGAAATTCTTCTTGAATTTTGAATATTTTCTAGGCTAATTCTGCGCACTCATCTCTCTCGCGGGCTATTCTATCGGTCCTCGCTTGCCAATCCACCTATTCGTAAAGCAATTGTCAAAAAACGCGCATAATGCGGGGGTGCGCAGTCTTGCTGAAACCATATTGTATTATATGGAAGATCAAAATCATTTTTGTTTGGAAAAAAGAGCATTTTGCAAAAACTCTAAATATCAAGTTGTCACCTTCAATTGTCATTTACTCGAAAAATTTCTTATGTAAGATGGCAATATTTTCATACTCCCAGTTCGACAATAAAAAGATCTCTCAAAATCAAGAACAAAAATATGGGGTTGTCATTTAAAAACAAAATGGCTGACGTCATTACTCGAAAACAAATGACGACCGAAAATCGACTTTAATGCAAAAAGGTGTATTTTTATAAAAGAAAATCGACCTGTTCGAGGATTTTTTCCAAAAATATTTAATTTCGGTTTAACTGAATATATTCCATACTTTAGGCGCGCACTGTATATGCGCCACTATGAAGACGGCAAAATACCCGAATCGGCAAAACGACCGATTCGGTGCCTTGTAAATGGGCCGTAATTAAAACCGAAGTAACTAATATTAATATAAATTAGAATATACCGCGTACAATGTTCATGCATTTGTAAAGCCGAGGAAGAGGACGGATTTTATTCATAAATAAAATTTACTTTTGTATTTATTCATTATTACTATTTTCACCATGATTAAAAAAATTACCAAAAATAAATATGATATCGTTTATGAATGATAATAATTAATATAAATATATTAATTGAGCTAAAAAATTATGATACATATTTACAGACACATTTAAGATGGACTAAAATCTGGCGGTCGAGGACAAAATAAATATACAATTAGTCTAAAATGAAAGGTTTGCAGGGGATGAGTTATCCGAAATTTTCGAAATGATGGATGAAGTACGGCAATTTGCGTCCCTTGTTGACGTCTTCGCAAGCCGACATCACGCTTTTCGTCAGTGGACGCGGACCACAGCTGAACACACCTATTTTACTAACCTGAAAGTATACATTTAAATAAATTAGTTATAAATTGGAAACAACCTTACTTGTTGCAGAAAGCATTAAATAGATTCAATAAAATGAAACGAAAAATAGCCTGAATATATGAATATATGAATATATTAATTAAATATTAAATTAGTTATGTTGGTTTACAAAAATAATGTTCAAAGGAAGGTTTACTTCTTTCTTTTCGAAAGTTTGAGTGAACTAAAAAAATATTTGATTATCGTATATTCTGTAACAAGGTTAGAATAAAAATTCGATGAGAGTGGAATTTCCGAGAGCGGGCCGTTAGGTGAGCGCGAGGAACCACGAGCATCGGAATTTCCATTCTTACCGAGTAGCAGACTATACTTTCCCCACGACCAGATAAAATACAATAATGAACACAAAGAACTTACGTTTTATTATCACGTTTGTGGTTATGTTTATAGTATTTTGACAATTGTGATATCCAAGGCTAATTGTTTTATTCGAAATGATGTGAGAATATTCATTCCATTACTTGTTATGGAATGAATTACATGCAAAACGCATAAGCGCATAGTGTTTTGTTCCATAACAAGAGTGTACGTTCTATGATCAAAATTAATTTCAGAATACTTAAATTCTACAGTGGTCGCAGAGAAAGAAAATATATTCTTACATTTAATGGATTACGGAATAAGTCGTCATAAACTTACATAACTATGTTTCTTTTGTACAAATTTCAGGAAGGAAGTCATGTCCGGCCTACCGAAGTGATTCACGGCTTTCAAGCCCGTGAACATCGACGTTTTTGAAAGCCTCTGGAAGTGATTTTCGCAAATATACTGAAACAGAAAACATGGAAATGATAAGACGATAGGAAAATTGTATATTGCAAATATTGCATAAAGCTGTAACTTGAGTTGCACAACTCATATAATCTGTAACCAAAGTTGCATAATACATGAAGTTGCAATTTGTGTTGCACAATACACTTTACCCATAAAATAATCAGAATTAAAATCCAAAAAATCTAAGTTTTTTGAAAAAATCTATCAAACTCGTTAACAATTATGATGATTCAGGCTTTAAAATGTTGCAACTTTGATATGAGTCAAGGATAAATTAGGAGTTGTTCGTGTTACAAATCTGCTAAACTCGTTAACAATTATGATTTCAATTTAGAAATATTACTTCAAATTAATTAGATTAATTGTTTATGTCAATAAAAACAATACTTTCATAAAATGCTGAAATGCTTTTCTTATTAATATTATTCTACTTCTATTGATTTTCGTTTTGGTTTGCTGATCTTATTAATATTATTCTACTTCTATTTTTCTTTTTGCTTGAGATACATGTCCATGTGGTCAGCTCTATATTTTAAATTTCTATAGCTGTTTCCCGTTCCTCGGTTAATTGACGTGAAAACTATGTAACTATAAATTTAAAAATATAATGCACTTACCAACATAGTTGTTCTTAAATCGAATTTATGGAAAAATTGAGTGATGAAGATGTGGATCTCCAAAACGTTGGTGACATCTTTCTTCTCCACATCCCGCAACACATCGATAAACCACTCGAAATGTTTGTGAGATGGACAAATCCATAAGAAGTAAACCTAAAATTTATAATAGAAAAGGTTGTAATACATCCTTTCAATTTTAATTTAACAAAAAAAAAATGCAAAAAAAATCCTAAAACATAATAGTATTCATGTTCGATGCTCCGAGAAGGAGGACAGGTGGTGAGGGGAAAGAAGATGCGGGGAGGAACGATTGTATTATTTGTATATAGATTATTAGAACGGAGATGTTATGATTATGCCAATAAAGGTTGTTTTTTTTGCTTTTATTTTCTATAATTTTTAACGGGTATTACAATCAGAGCACTGCACTGCTAATCTTTTATTTGGTTCAGTACTGACGTAATTTTATCAATATTTTTGGCAGTAACACAATTATCAAAGAAATGAAGAAAGCGTTTGAGTTCTTTAAACTTGTTTAGGGGCATACCATCCGTAATTTGAACCATTCTGGTTTTAGCGGTCCAATACCTACTTGAGGAAAGTTGTCTGATGAGAGACATCCAAATCAATATTCTTAAGAATTGCTCTATTTCCTTAGAATTGGTTTGATTAGTTTTTTTTCTGTGTGCTGTACAAACATGTTTGCTCTACCAGTTGAAAAATTAAGAAAAAATCTAGTCTTCTGAAAGATTTCTTCAAAAATAAATTTTGTTGGGGATCTCTTACAGTTTTCAAATCTTTTTTATTTATTTTAGTAATTATTTATTTCGTAAGATAGCAGCACTTTGCCTGACAAAAATTATTTTCCCATTTGGAAATAGTATGCAGTAGAGGGTTAAACTTTTTATACTATAAATTGTAATTTACCTTTTTACAGGACACCCCAGAATATCGATTCGTCGACGTTCCAAACACCAAATCATTCAAAATCGACGCGTACGGAGTAACGCCAATCCCACCTCCGACCATAACGGCGACCTCGAACTTATACCAGTCTTGGTTGCCTCCTCCGAAAGGCCCTTCCAACAAAATTTTGGGCTGATCTTCCGGATTATAGTTACAAGGATCGAAGTAATTCCTCAGCTTCCACGTCCAAGGTCCTTGAGCCTTGATGTGGCAAGAAAGGAAATTTTCGTGTGGAGCGGAGGTCAGGGTGAAGGAATGAAACTCGTTGGTCTTGAAAGTGGTACACGCCAACCTGACCCATTGACCGGATAGGTATTTTAGGTTCGGCGGACGATAGAATTTGATTTTGATGACGTCCGATGGGAGTAGTTCAGTTTCGATAACGTCTAGTGGAATGTATTTCGTCCTTAAACTGACAACCTAAAAAGAAATTATAGAGACAAATTATTTTGAACAATAATGAGTTAATCAGAAGGTGAGAGTCAAACCTAAAAATAAATTATGGAGACAATAATGAGTTAATCGTAAGGTGAGAGTCAGTATCTTTATATTTTAGACTTCTTGCTTACTCTTGTCTGATGCAAAAAAAAATATTTTTAACAGTAAATGTACAAATTAGAAGGTGCTAGTCAGTTCTAGTAGATCAAATTATTTTGATCAACATGTAAATATTGAGTTATCAAAAGATATATAAATCAGACGGTAAGAATCATTTTAGATTTCTTGCTTACCTTGTTTAATGCTAAAAACATTTTTTTTAACAATATGTAATTTTACAAAACAGAAGGTGCGCAACTTCTGAGTGTGGTATCTTTATATTTTAGATATCTTGCTTACCTTGTCTAATGCAAAAACGATTCCAGGTCCAATGAAGAACAACCAGAATCGTGGTGCTCCAGTTAACCTCGCCAATCCATGAATTAAGCACAACGCGTATAGCAGAATGTAGAGACTGTGCGTTGACCAGAAGAACTTGTAAGCCTTCTTTCGTATTAAGGGATGCGCAAAGACGAAGATGATGCTCATTATTATGAAGAGAAGGACACCAGTCGCACCTGAAATTTAAAGAATCTTTTACTCTGTACATTCATATTCCTCGGTAGTTCCAGATAAGATGTTTAAATTTAGGAAGTTATAAGAAGTTATGTTGAATTGCAAAGCGGGAAATAGGGATTTACATGTAAAATTTTAAATGTATTAATATTGGCTCCCCTAATTAATTGACAATATCGGTCTTTTTACATTATTTTTAAAGCTTTTTAAGCTGAATAATTTGGTACCTTACTCAATAGTTTCTGCAGAGTATTTACAGAGATATTTGCAAAAAACTTTACAACTATTTTGAATTCAAAACAAAGGTTTGCCATGAAATCATAATGGCGGATATTTCATTTTGTTCTAAAAAGTGACGTTTGCTGTTGCATTACAGCTATCTTTAAACATCAAATATTGTCTACTACGGAGCGGTTTCCACTTCAGGTATCATCAGCGCAGTTAGAAGCTGAAAATTACTATTGGAATATAAATATTCCAAACACCGTTGAAGGTAGTAATGCCAAAGTTGTGGAATCTATTGCCTAATTGTAATTTTTGCAGCCGTCGTCATCTGTCGGTGGTTATGCCACTCGGATTTGGATTAATACAACACTTAGGCAATAGATGCCGCAACTTTGGCATTTCCATCTACAACCGTCTTGTTTTAAACCATTTTTGGAGCGATTTTTTCTCGGATATTGTAAATACTTAGAAATGTATAAGTTCCTCAAACTCATTGCTTTTAGCTAACAATCCAACGCCGAAGCCAACATGCTTTCGAAATATTCAGGATTGTAAAAATGATTTCCACAATTAGTTTAACCGTTTAAACAATTGGCAAAAGATTTGAGTACGAATGTGTTTATTGAATTTACCTGTGACTGTTTGGAATAACCAAAATGTGATGCCCGGTTTATAATCGGAAGGAAATCGAACCTCGCTCGTTAAACACTTCAAATTTTCTATTGGTTGCGTCGATACGTGGTAGAAGTTCACAATGTGTCCGACGGTGTGGAGTAGAGAGAAGAAGAGAGCCGTACAGGCTGCAATTTTATGAAACTGTATGTGGGCGTCCAGGGGAATGTATTGTTGGATGGAAAATTCTTTGAGTTTCGTTAAGAGGTTTCTGGACATGGTGAGTAGTAGAATGCTGTAGCAGAATGATAACGATGCTGCTGATCCTCTTGTAATTGCGATGCCCACGCCCATGATGTGCCTCAAATCTGTGTGCTCGGCCATGAATGAATAATCTGGAAGAAGAATTGTTATAATTTGTTTTACGAGTGGTAATAATTTCAGAAACAGTAACACAAGTGTTTTTGTTCAAGTGTTCAAAAAATCATCATTTAAAAAATATCCATATCTCTATTGAAAATTGTTGGATTTTCAAAAATCAATTTTTTTTGAATAAGCGATACTTTGGCCATTGAGGATAATTTTTTATAGAATTTTGTCTGCGCGTTTTATATTTTTTTCTGCGATGTTTTTGATCAAGTGCTCAAATTAATTAAAACAAGCATTAAAAAAAAATCTGTATCTCTATTGAAAATTGTTGGATTTTCAAAAACCAAATTGTTTTTGAATAAGCGATAATTTGGCCATTGAGGATAATTTTTTATAGAATTTTGTCTGCGCGTTTTATATTTTTTTCTGCGATGTTTTTGTTCAAGTGCTCAAAAAATTAAAACAAGCATTTAAAAAAATCCATATCTCTATTGAAAATTGTTGGATTTCCAAAAACCAAGTTGTTTTTGAATAAGCGATACTTTGGCCATTGAGGATATTTTTTTATAGAATTTTGTTTGCGCGTTTTAAATTTTCTTCTGCGATGTTTTTGTTCAAGTGCTCAAAAAATTAAAACAAGCATTTAAAAAAAATTCATATCTATTGGAAATTGTTGGATTTTCAAAAACCAAATTGTTTTTGAATAAGTGATTCTTTGGGCATTGAGGATAATTTTTATAAAATTTTGTCTGCTCGTTTTATATTTTTGTTCAAGTACTCAAAAAATTAAAACAAGCATTTAAAAAAAAAATCCATATCTCTATTGAAAACTGTTGGATTTTCGAAAACCAAATTTTTTTTGAATAAGCGATACTTTGGGCATTGAGGATAATTTTTTATAAAATTTTGTCTGCGCGTTTTAAATTTTTTTCTGCGATGTTTTTGCTCAAGTGCTCAAAAAATTAAAACAAGCATTTAAAAAAAATCCATATCTATATTGAAAATTGTTGGATTTTCAAAAACCAAATTGTTTTTGAATAAGCGATACTTGGCTATTGAGGATATTTTTTTATAGAATTTTGTCTGCTCGTTTTATATTTTTGTTCAAGTGCTCAAAAAATTAAAACAAGCATTTAAAAAAAAACATATCTCTATTAAAAATTGTTGGATTTTCGAAAACCAAATTGTTTTTAAATAAGCGATACTTTGGTCATTGAGGATCATTTTTTATAAATTTTTGTTTGCGCGTTTTATATTTTTTCTGCGATGTTTTTGCTCAAGTGCTCAAAAAATTAAAACAAACATTTAAAAAAAAATCCATATCTCTATTGAAAATTGTTGGATTTTCAAAAACCAAATTGTTTTTGGATAAGCGATACTTTAGCTATTGAGGATAATTTTTTATAGAATTTTGTCTGCACGTTTTATATTTTTTCTGCGATGTTTTTGTTCAAGTGCTCAAAAAATTAAAACAAGCATTTAAAAAAAATCCATATCTCTATTGAAAATTGTTGGATTTTCGAAAACCAATTTTTTTTTTAAATAAGCGACACTTTGGCCATTGAGGATAATTTTTTATGGAATTTTATCTGCGCGTTTAATATTTTTTTCTGCGATGTTTTTGTTCAAGTGCTCAAAAAATTTAAACAAGCATTTAAAAAAAATCCATATCTCTATTGAAAATTGTTGGATTTTCAAAACCAAATTGTTTTTGAATAAGCGATACTTTGGCCATTGAGGATAATTTTTTATAGATTTTTTTCTGCGCGTTTTATATTTTTTTCTGCGATGTTTTTGCTCAAGTGCTCAAAAAATTAAAACAAGTATTTAAAAAAAATCCATATCTCTATTGAAAATTGTTGGATTTTCGAAAACCAAATTGTATTTGAATAAGCGATAATTTAGGCATTAAAGATATTTTTTCATAGTTTTATATTTTTTTATGCGATGTTTTTGTTCAAGTGCTCAAAAAATTAAAACAAGCATTAAAAAAAAATCCATATCTCTATTGAAAATTGTTGGATTTTCAAAAACCAAATTGTTTTTGAATAAGCGATACTTTGGCCATTGAGGATAATTTTTTATAGAATTTTTTCTGCGCGTTTTATATTTTTTTCTGCGATGTTTTTGTTCAAGTGCACAAAAAATTAAAACAAGCATTTAAAAAAAAATCTCTATCTCTATTGAAAATTGTTGGATTTTCGAAAACCAAATTGTTTTTGAATAAGCGATACTTTGGCCATTAAGGATATTTTTTTTATAGAATTTTGTCTGCGCGTTTTATATTTTTCTCTGCGATGTTTTTGCTCAAGTGCTAAAAAAATTAAAACAAGCATTTAAAAAAAATCCCAATCTCTCTTAAAAATTGTTGGATTTTCAAAAACAAAATTGTTTTTGCATAAGCGATACTTCGGCCATTGAGGATAATTTCTTATGGAATTTTGCCTGCATGTATTATATTTTTTCTGCGATGTTTTTGTTCAAGTGGTCAAAAAATTAAAACAAGCATTTAAAACAAAATCCATATCTGTGTTAAAAATTGTTGGATTTTCAAAATTCAAATTGTTTTTGAATAAGCGATACTTTGGCCATTGAGGATAATTTTTTATAGAATTTTGTCTGCGCGTTTTAAATTTTTTCTGCGATGATTTTGTTCTTAATCCTTAGAGAACAGAGCAAATCATCTTTCAAAAAAGCATTTTTTCAGAGGCAAAACAAAAATAGGAAAACATTTGCCACATACCTAAAACATTCCAACTTTTCAAATTTACTGAACAAACATTCTATTATAAGATTCTGCAAAAATCTTCAAATACTTTTCGAATTTTGAACTGAATCAAGAACAGTGATATATTTTAGGAATAAAAAAAGTTACCACATTCACTGCCGAATGATTTTGGTTTATCGCCGAGCCAACCACGCAACAGGTGGGTGATAAGTTCTTTAATATTAAACCTTACAGGCTTGACTGGCAATCAGTTTACCTGATGCCAGCAGTGAAAGTGTTAAAGATGTTAATGATACTTACGAATAAATCGCTCCACAAACAGGGCGATAGTTATCACATAAAACACGAACAGATAAAATATATTCTGTCTGTTTTCTTCTAAGAAAGTAGTGAGGGAATTCCATTTCAGTTTGAAGAAATTGTCTTCTGTATCTACGGCTGGTTCGATGTGAAAACTCGTCATTCTGTAATTAAATTATTTTTATAGTAAACTACAGCGTGTTTTTGATTTTGGCTTATTGGCCATTCAGCCACTAAAGATTATAATATCTTAGAAGCATAATGGAAAGAATGTAATCATAACGTGTGAAGTTCATTTTAAAATTTTTCGCGTTTATAAATTCATTTCTTCAGGGTACTAAGATTAGTCATTTTTGTAAGTTTATTTTGAATATTCTCATTTCGCTTTTAGAAATTCATTAATTAATTGATGGTACTAACATTATTGCAATATATTATTTTTATAATGATGTTAATTTTGAATATTCCCATTTCGCTTTTATAAATTCATTAATTGATGGTCCAAATATTATTACAAATATCAATTGCTGCGCACCTTGCCACGTTGGTGGAAGTATCAAGGAAATTCTGTTTCGCGCCTTTGCAGTCCAAACCGATGGCTACAAAATCGCCCTTATACTCCTTCATCATTTCTTTAAAGTCGCTGTACGTTAAGAAGTCTTTATGTTGCAGTCCAGCGTCCTAAAATAATAAAATTTTAAAGGTGATACTAAATATTACAAAAAATTCTAACTTACTTGAAACATTCCATCGATTAACTCGGTGACGTGTGCGTCCGAGAGACTCGTGGTTCTTGCAATTTCAACGAGAGATCTCAACATTTCCGAAAGTTCACCCTTGTCAATCACTCCGTTTCGGTCGTTATCGCACATATCGAAGATGATTCTTAATTTGTCTTCGGTTTTTCCGCGAGAGAACAATACTACGGTATCCAAAAATTCCTAAAATTAAAATGTTCGAGTAAAGGTTAAATGATTAACCGTTAAAGATCAAATGCTTTTTTTTCCTAATAACAACCCTGTCCCACTTCCTAACGCATTGACATTAAAATTTAACAAAGTGACAAGAGACTATTTTGACTTTAGTATTGTAAACGTTTAAAGCATTGTTAGCTTAAATTCTTTATACTCAAGAATAATATTTTGTCATGAGATTAAGTTAATCTCAACTCACTTGAAACGAAATTCTTCCATCCCCATCCTTATCCACGATATTGAACATCTTCTTAACGAACACGGCATCGGACTTCATTCCCAGCGCACTAGCAAACTCGCTAGTAGACAGAGATGTTCTCATGACGGTCACGACTTCACCGTCAATGCTGGCGTTCGATCTTCGACGTCGCTCTCCAGGTCTCAATCCAAACGTCAGAGCGTAAGCTTCTCTGAAGAAGTGCTCCAGTTTCTTCTGCCTTCTCTCGCGTGTCTCCGCTTTCGCCAACATTATCTCCCTTACAACCTACAAAATTGCACAAATAAATAATAACTTCAAGAAGAAAATAATTTTAACAGTTTGAGATAGTTTTTGGGTTTATAGGACTAACCTAACCCAACCCAGCCTAACCTAATCTACAAAATTGTACGAACAAATAATAATTTTGAGAAGAAAATCACTTTAACAGTTTAAGATAATTTTAGATTTTGTAGGACCTTTAACGCCGTTGGTGACGCAAATTTAATGGTGACGCCGGTCTCACGCACCGCGGGTTTCAACTGAAGATTTTTCGAAAAGTGTTACTAATAGTTCATGTATTTTTTTTAATTTATGCTCTTTGACAATAGAACAAAGATATTTAATCAATTTGCGCTCTGCAATGCGGCAGCTACTCGAAATTGCAACAAAAAACAATAACGAAGAATAATTTGGTTCAGTACAGCATTCAGGCAATAGATGCCGCCACTTTGGCGTATATATAAACAATTGCTGTCGATTTGAAATTTTCGAAATTAACTCATTACTCTTCCTAGTTTGCAAATCAGTAAAAACTGCAAGTATTTTTTCCTTGGATTTTAAGATATTTTTATTTTAAACGGAATGTCAAGTGGTGAAAATTTTAACAGTTTTTCGACACTTGAAAAAAATATAAAAACAATTTCTGTCGATTTGAAATTTTCAAAATTTACTCATTACTCTTCCTAGTTTGCAAACCAGTAAAAACTGCAAGTATTTTTTCCTTGGATTTTAAGATTTTTTTTATTTTGAACGGAATGTCAAGTGGTGAAAATTTTCTCCGTTTCCCCATCAGCAACTAACTACACTGATGAGACCTGAAAGGTCGAAACCGGTTTGTAGGTGTTCTGATGGGGAAACAGAAGAAGAATAAAGTTATTCGACACACCCGGTCTCACAGACCAGTAGGTCACCATTCGCGGGTTAATAGAATAATTAAACAATATTGCTGATAGTTATAAATTGTAAGAAACTTTAGATTAAGAATGATGGGTTGTTTTTTTACCTGAACACAATTAAGATTCTTCTTATTCGAATTCAAAAACACCTCCAGCTTGGTGACGAACTTCTTCCTCGAACCGATGGTATCCAATTCCAGAACGAGATCGTGATCCCTGGGCACTCTCACCAAAACCAACGGCTTCTTCTTATTGGTGACCTCGAGAGATTCCTCGATGGTGACCATATCGACATTTTTGAAGTTGACCGTGCGAAGTTTTTCTCCCTTCCTTCCGACCACGTGGATCGCCACTTCCGGCCCGAATTTTATCTTCACCAGCCTTTTGTGGTTAGCGTGGAGCCACTCTTGAACGATCATCGTGTCCACCGCCAGTTTTCCATCGCCGGAATTGCGCAGCTCCTCTTGGAGGATTTTCAGGCGGCGCCTTCTGCGGTTCTGCAGCTTCACCACGCCGTACCCCGCACCCGCGCAGAGTATCGGTACGAAACCGAGGAACACGCATGCGTAGATGTAAACCAATTCGTTGCCCTAAAAAATAAAATAGGTGAATGTTTAGCACGTTGACCGCTTTGTCAGTCACCGGTGACTGACACTAAAGTATTCTAATGGGGCCACGTCTGTCACCGATGACTGACAGTGGGTACTTACTTTAAACTTACCATTTAGCGCTGTCTGTCACCGATGACTGACAGTGAGTACCTACTTTAAACTTACCATTTAGCGCTGTCAGTCACGAGATGAATTAAGTAAGTATTTTCTTACTCATTTTATAAAATAAAACTTAAAAAAGGAAAGAATTTTTTGACCTTTTACAAAAAAAAATTGTTGGCAGCCAATGTGTTAATATTCGCGTAGAGGTGAAATATTATTGAGGATAGTCCGCAAGTTTATTGTTGCAAGAATTGTTTTGCCGCCCTAGAGCGTAAAGCTCTACTTTGCGCTTTACGCTACTCTGAACCAAATAGTAGAAAAAAACATTATATTTGTATGCAAAATAAATTTTAACACCTAAACCTCTATTATTAAAGTATTATTAAGGATAGTCCGCTAGTCCATTGTTACAATAATGTTTTTTTCTGCCCTAGGGCGTAAAGTTTTACTTTACGCTTTACGCTAAAAGTGGCCAAATAGAAGAAAAAATAAGGTACGATATATTTGTATGCAAACATTATTTTAACACCTAAATCTCTATTATTAAAGTATTATTAAGGATAGTCCTCTAGTTCATTGTTACAATAATTTTTTTTTCTGCCCTAAGGCGTAAAGCTCTGCTTTACGCTTTACGCTAAAAGCGGCCAAATAGAAGATTTTTCTTAAGGTACGATATATTTGTATGCAAAATTAATTTTAACACCTAAATCTCTACTATTAAAATATTATTAAGGATAGTCCGCTAGTACATTGATACAATAATGTTTTTTTTTTCTGCCCTAGGGCGTAAAGCTCTCCTTTACCCTTTACGTCATAAGGGGCCATTTGTATGCAAAATAAATTTTAACAACAAAATCTCTACTATTAAAATAATAAGTAAAGTAGAGTGTATAATGTTACTTTATAATTTAGAAAATTGAATATTATTTTAATTGTTATTTATATCAAAATTACCTCAAAATAATCATATCCTCCTAAAATTTTGCAAGGCTCCAGTTGAGACGCGTTCAGTTGCATCGGTTGCGCACACGGATCTCCATCATTCCAAAAGAAGACATTTTTCTGAATATCCTCTGATCCAACGTCGGTACTGTTCACGATGATGTCCCACAACTTGATTTTACGTAAGTCCTCAATTTCTTCTTCGGAAAATATCCTAAAAGGAAGAGGTGCGCGGTGATTTTTATTAAAATTTTGTCATGAGCAAAATAACAACAATGCCATAGCTCTTTTAAAAGAGCATAAGAATGCAAGGAATTAAATATGCAAGCATGGGCGTCCGCAGAAATTTTTCCAGGGGGGGGAGGGGTCAAAACTGTCATATAGAAATTTCGAATAAATAACCGTCAAAAATGGCAATTTCGAATTGTCAAAATTTTTGAATTTTTGCCACCGCAAACGGCACATAAAGAAATTTGCAGCGGTCAAAAAATGTGGATTTTTACTATCAAAAACGGATTTTTTTTAGTATTAAAAAAAATCCGTTTCAGCAATTGAATTTTTTTTTACTGCTAACGTGCCATTTGTGTTGGTAGATATGTGCGACTTTTGACAATTCGAAATTGTCATTTTTAGCAGTTGAATTTTTTTTCTTTTTAATATCAAAAAAAATCTGCATTTCTGCCACCACAAACGGCACACAAAGAAATTTGCAGCGGTCAAAAAATGTGGATTTTTACCATCAAAAACGACATTTTTTAATATAAAAAAAAATTAACTGCTAAAAATGGCAATTTCGAATTATTAAAAATTCTGCATGTCTGCCACCACAAACGGCAAATAAAGAAATTTGCAGCGGTCAAAAAAATGTGAATTTTTAGTATCAAAAATGGCATTTTTTAATATTAAAAAATAAATAAAATTTTAACTGCTAAAAATGGCAATTTCGAATTATCAAAAATTCTGCATTTCTGCCACCACAAATGGCAAATAAAGAAATTTACAGCGGTCTAAAAAAAATTGAATTTTTACTATAAAAAACGTCATTTTTAATATATAAAAAAATTGAACTGCTAAAAATGGCAAATTCGAATTATCAAAAATTTTGCACCACAAACGGCACGATTCAATGGTAAATGAAGAATTTGCAGCTGCCAAAAATTATGATTTTTACTATCATAGACGGCATTTTTTGATATTAGAAAAAAAGAAAATTTCAACTGCTAAAAATGACAATTTCGAAGTGTCAAAGAATCGTACTACTATCACAAATGGCACGTTAGCAGAAAAAAGGAAATTTTCAATTGCTAAAAATAACTATTCAGTACTGTCAAAAATTCGGCATTTTTCAATATTAAAAAAAAATTTCCAACGGCCAAAAGTAACAATTATTTATTGTCAAAAATTGTGCAATTCTACTGTCAGAAACGGCATTTTTCAATAGTAAAAAGATACATTTTTAACTGTCAAAAATGACAATTTCGAATTGTCGAAAATTCTGCATTTCTGCCATTACAAACAACACGATTCAACGGCAAATAAGGAAATTAGCAGCTGCCGAAAATTGTGGAATTTTACTATCAAAAACGGCATTTTTTGATATTAAAAAAAAAGAAAATTTCAACTGCTACAAATGACAATTTCGAACTGTCAAAAATTGCAAATATTTACCATAACAAATGGCACGTTGGCAGTGAAGAGAAAATTTCAATTGCCAAAAATAACTACTCAAGACTGTCAAAAATTGATCATTACTGAAAACGGTTTCATTTCAACAATAAAAAGAAAAAATTCCAAATGCCGAATTTTTTTAATTGTCAAAATTTGATTGTGATATCACAAATGGCACTTAGCGGTAAAAAGAAAATTTTCAATTGCTGAAAATAACTATTCAGTACTGTCAAACAGGGAAGTTTCAACACAATAAATAGAAAATTTCCAAATGCCAAAAATATTTAACTGTCAAAATTTGAGCATTTCTACTATCACTATCGGCATTCTTCAATATCAAAAAAGGGAAATTTCCAATGGTCAAAAGTAACAATTACTAATTGTCAAAAATTCTGCAATTCCTCTGTCGTAAACGGCATTTTTCAATAGTAAAGAGGCAAAATTTTAACCGTCAGTTCGAATTGTCAAAAATTCTGCATTTCTGCCACCACAAACAGCAAATAAAGAAATTTGCAGCGGTCAAAAAATGTGGAATTTTACCATCAAAAACGGCAATTTTTAATATAAAAAAAAAGAAAATTTTAACTGCTAAAAATGGCAATTTCGAATTATTACAAATTCTGCATATCTGCCACCACAAACGATACGATTCAACAGTAAATAAAGAAATTAGTGGCATCCAAAAATTGTGGATTTCTACAATCAAAAATGCCATTTTTTATATTAAAAGAAAAAAGAAAATTTCAACTCCTAAAAATTTCAACTGTCAAAAATCGCAGATTTCTGTCATCACAAATGGCGCGTTGGCAGTTAAAAGAAAATTTTTAACTGCCAAAAATAACAATTTACAACTGTCAAAAATTATTAATTTCTACTAAAATGTACAGTAATAATACAGCGAGATCGAATAAAAAAATTAGTCAGAGCAGGTCATGAACAAAAAGCCGCCGAATGTCTTTTCTTAGTTCCTAATTTTGAAAATATCAATATACGCCAGCTTGACACTTGCCAATAAGTTTAGGAATTTTAGCTCATGGCCAACTTGGACTAACTTTTATTGGATCGCACTGTATTATACGCGTCGGGAGGAACCGCGCCCGCTCTTTAATGTACGTCAACTTTTTTCGAATTCATGGGACATAACGTGGAACGCATTTTTTGTTATAATTTTTAATTTTAATTTAATAAATTCATTTTCCAGAAGGGGGCAGCTGCACTCCACACTTTATTCAGCCACGAAACTCTGCGAAATTATTTTGTTTAGCTTTCAATATCAATTTCAAGTTTGATAATAAATAACGAGCAACACTTACCCATTATCCTTATTTTCAAACCAAAATCTATCCGAGTCTCTGATCCTCACAAACTGTTCGGAAATCACTCTTGAAAATAATTCACCCGGACTGCCGAAACTTTCCAGCATCCCACCAATGTACACGTCCACGTTATTTATATCGTTATTATAAGCAGCCACGAGCACTCTCAAAATTTCCGGTTTTTCCGAAAACAGTTTCGCATTGATCTCGGTCCAATCTTTCTTCTTCGCCAGCCTGTACTGCGCTCGGATCGTGTTGTAATCCGGAAGCCCGTTGTCTCTTCCTCTCATGATGTTCAGGGCTCCCAAATCCCTCCTGGAGAACTCCATCGGGCCGAAGAGTTTGTCGCGGACGTCCGAACAGAGGACCGCGTCTTCTCGTTCGGCGAGTTGAGAGGTCATTCCCATTATAAGTTCTTCTAATGAGTTGTTACTGAGAACCTCCTGAAAATAAATTGGCGTTTTTTTAATTTTTGACAAAAAAGTGAAAATCGATACTTTTGCTCAAAAATTAGCTTTGAAATGGTTTCTTGAAGGAACCACTGGTTGGATTCGGGGTTTCTATGCATTACTGGAAATATAGATTCAAGGCGCTTCAGAAAATGTACTTTTGCAAGAAGATATGTCAATTTGAAGCCCGTGACGCGTCAGCAAAGAAAAGTCGAAAATCGAAAAAAAAATTTAATAATCGAAGTAGACCCTCATGTAATACCTTTTTCTTCATCAGAAGAACGAGATAAAACGATTGGCGTAAAAAAATTTCATTCAGAAAAAATTGCAAAAAGTTAGCAAGTCACCATGAACTTTTTGAAAAAAGTCGATTTTTTCAGACTTTGAATAGCGGCTAAACGAAGAATCAAATTTGAACGCGGATTAAAAATCTGTGTTTCTCGTGTGTCAATTAGTCGGATTTAATTAAAATTGGCTATTCAAATTTTTTGACAAAAACCTGAAAAATCATGCAAGGGTCCCCCCTTCTTACTTTTTCCCAAAAATTGGCTTTGAAATGATTTCCTGAAGAAACCACTGGCTCGATTCGGGGTTTCTGTACATCATTGGAAAGATATCTTCAAGACGCTTCAGAAAATGTACTTTTGCAAGAACAAATGTCAATTTAAAGCCGGTGATGCGTCAGCAAAAAAAACTCGAAAATGGAAAAAATCGAAAAAATCAACTTTTTTAATAATCATCGTAGCCCTCACGTGATACCTTTTCTTCATCAGAAGAACGAGATAAAACGATTGGCGTAAAAAAAATTCATCCAGAAAAAAATGCAAAAAAGTTAGCATGTCACCATGAACTTTATGGAAAATTTTGAAAAAAAGTCGATTTTTTCAGACTTCGATCGGCCGTAGCGGCTAAACGAAGAATCAAAATCGAACGCGGATTTCAAATATGTGGTCCTCGGGTGCAAGTTAGTCGGATTTATTCAAAATTAGAGATTTTAAATTTTTGACGAAAATTACTTTTGCTCGAAAATTGGCTGTGAAATGATTTCCTGAAGAAACCACTGGTCCGATTCGGAGTTTCTATACATCACTGGAAATATCCCTTCAAGACGTTTTCGAAAATGTACTTTCGCAAAAACAGATGTCAATTTGAAGCCCGTGAAGCGTCAGCAAAAATAACTCGAAAATGGAAAAAATCGAAAAATTCAACTTTCTTAATAATCAGAAAAACGAGATAAAGCGATTGGCGTAAAAAAATTTCATCCAGAAAAAATGCAAAAAAGTTAGCGTCACCATGAGCTTTATGGAATTTTTTTTTTCAGACTTTGAACGACCGTAGCGACTAAACGAATAATCCAATTTGAACGCGGATTTAAAATTTGTGTTTCTCGTGTGTCAATTAGGCGGATTTAATTAAAATTGGCGATTAAAATTTTTCACAAAAAACCGAAACTTCTTACTTTTTCCCAAATATTGGCTTTGAAATGATTTCCTGAAGAAACCACTGGCTAGATTCGGGGTTTCTATACATCACTAGAAAGATCTCTTCAAGACGCTTCAGAAAGTGTACTTTTGCAAGGACAAATGTCAATTTGAAACCCGTGTATGCGTCAGCAAAGAAAACTCGAAAATGGAAAAAATCGAAAAAATCAACTTTCTTAATAATCATCGTGGACCTTTATGTAGTACCTTTTTTTTCATCAGAAGATCAAGGTAAATCGATTGGCGTTAAAAAAATTCATCAAGAAAAAAATACAAAAAAGTTAGCATGTCACCATGAACTTTATGGAAAATTTCGAAAAAGGTCGATTTTTTGAGACTTTGAACGGCCGTAGCGGCTAAACGAAGAATCCAATTTGAACGCGGATTTAAAATCTGTGTTTCTTGTATGTCAATTTGTCAGATTTAATTAAAATTGGCGATTCAAAATTTTTGACAAAAAACCGAGAAATTATCCAAGGGTCCCCCCTTCTAACTTTTTCCCAAAAATTGGCTTTAAAATGATTTCTTGAAGAAACCACTGATCAGATTCGGGGTTTCTATACATCACTGCAAAGATCTCTTCAAGACGTTTTAGAAAATGTACTTTCGCAAGAACAAATGTCAATTTGAAGCCTGTGATGCGTCAGCAAAGAAAACTCGAAAATGGAAAAAAACGAAAAAATCAACTTTCTTAATAATCATCGTAGCTCTCATGTGATACCTTTTTCTTCATCAGAAAAACGACATAAAACGATTTGCGTTAAAAAAATTTTATCCAGAAAAAAATGCAAAAAAGTTAGCTAGTCCCCATGAACTTTTTGAAAAAGTCGATTTTTTCAGACTTTGAACTGCCGTAGCGGCTAAACAAATAATCCAATTTGAACGCGGATTAAAAATCTGTGTTCCGTGTTAGTCAATTAGTCGGATTTAATTAAAACTGGCGATTCAAAATTTTTGACAAAAAACCGAGAAATCATCCAAGGGTCCCCCCTTCTTACTTTTTCCCAAAAATTGGCTTTGAAATGATTTCCTGAAAAAACCGCTGGTTCGATTCGGCGTTTCTATACATCACCGGAAAGATCTCTTCAAGACGCTTCAGAAAATGTACTTTCGCAAGAACAAACATCAATTTAAAGCCCGTGATGCGTCAGCAAAGAAAACTCGAAAATGAAAAAAATCGAAAAAATCAACTTTCTTAATAATCATCGTAGCCCTCATGTAATACATTTTTCTTCATCAGAAAAACGAGATAAAACGATTGGCGTAAAAAAATTTCATCCAGAAAAAATTGCAAAAAAGTTAGCAAGTCACCATGAACTTGAAAAAAATCGATTTTTCAAACTTTGAATGGCTGTTGCGACCGAACGAAAAATCCAATTTGAACGCGGTTTTAAATTTTGTGGTCCTTGAGCGCAAATAAGTCGGATTAAATCAAAATTGATGATTTTTAATTTTTGACGAAAACCTGAAATTCTATCCAAGGGTCCCCCCTTGTTACTTTTGCTCAAAAAATGCACTAAAAATGATTTCCTGGAAAAACCACTGGTTAGAATCGGGGTTTCTATACATCACTGGAAAGATCTCTTCAAGACGCTTCAGAAAATGTACTTTTGCAAGAACAAATGTCAATTTGAAGCCCGTGACGCGTCAGCAAAGAAAACTCGAAAATGGAAAAAATCGAAAAAATCAATTCCTTTAATAATCATTGTAGACCGTTATGTAATACTAATATTCTTCTCCATCAGAATAACGAGCAAAATCGATTGGCGTTAAAAAAATTTATACAGGAAAATATGCAAAAATTTTTTTTTTCTAAAAAATGAATAAAAAAATTATGCTTAAATATATACTTGCATTAGAATCCCACCACGTTGAACACAGCCGTATAGCCAAATGCCCCATAGCCGTTTTCTTAAAGTTACACTTCGCATCTCTTTTGTAAAGACCCGGAGGAATTAAAGAATGTCCAAATCTGAAGGCGGCCGATTGAAAGACGTGCGTAACGCCTGGATGCACCTCCTGTTTGTGACCATCGTACACCGGCATCGGCGTTCCTAAGAAAGCCGGCAAATATTCGTACATGATAATATTCTGAAATGAAAAATTATTAAATTTTTTTCACAACAATAATTTATGCAAGAATACATCAGTTGTTTTTATTGATAGGATCGAACCTGTATACTAGCTATGACAATTCGTCGCGCTCTTTGGAAGACATCCTCATCCAACCAAGAGGGGTTCTGTTTTTGTATCCTGCTAGCTACGACATTATGCCATCTGAAGAACAAGATGCTGAGAGTGAGTATTGCCGGATTTTGGTTCGTTCTGGGGTCGCCGAGCACTGCAAGAAAAGAAAAATCATAATGCAAAAAAACTATCTGGTTGATAAATAAAGCCTGAATATATAATTATTCAACCTCTGCAAAATTAAGTCTTACTATTACTTTGTGATACATTTTAAATTTTCGGAGGTAATACCACAAGAGGTTTAATTTGGCCGGACAAATTTTATTTGTTTGCACGAGCCATTGAATCGACACAAATTTCGAGAATGAATTGAGATGGAAAAATAAAAAAGAAGACGCCAAATGCACTAATATATAAATGCTTATTTCATACTCTCAGAAACATACATGATAGAATAAGATGGATATTAAATGCAATCCAATTCTATAATTCACGAATCGGTGGTAGCGCTACCGTACGCTTGCGACATCTCGCGGCCGAAGTACGAAATGCAGTTCTGTCAGTGTCACCGGCTTTAATATCAAATGTACAACTAACTAAATCTATAATTGGTAAAAAGACAATATCTACCTCCCTGGCATATGGACCGGAATGACAATCGTGAACAATTTTTCACGCAGAAGCGGATTTCAATTATATTTCACCGCAAAGGTATTCAGAATTGACACGAACGGCCAGAGTAACTGAAGTCAGCTGTTTACTAAAATTCTTAATATAGAGATCGTTGTCAAAGTAAAGGTAAAAAATTTTTTACCCATTATAATAAAACACTTTTAACTTTGTTTTGTATAACTTTATTATAATATTTAAAATGTATAACGAAGTAGAAGCCTCCAGCATAAACAAAATTTTTAACCATTTGCAAATTTTTTTGTCCGCCATTTTAAATGCACCTTTTTATACATGAGTTGTATTATCAATAAAATGCACTTGGTTGATATCCACTTGAATTATAATAATCTCTTGGTCAAGACCTATATTTACAACCACTCAAATCATAAATGCTTATAAATATGCATCAACAATATTAAAGTTTTAATGTAGATGTTAAACAATGGTTACCGACATTTGTTAGACTTTCACAATGCCGAATCCAAATTAATTGGCCTCAATTGGCTAATGATAAATTTAAATTGGTTTATTGTTCTCATGGCGAGAAACAAAATTTGGTTGCCAAGGCTCTTTGGGTACGCAAGAGATTGCATCAGCAAGAGTAATTTCTAGAAATGATTCGTCGGTGAATTCCAAAGGCTCATATGTGAAATTGCGAAATTTCCACGCGTGTCCCATTGAAAATTACCTTGAAGGCTAAGTAATTTATTTTATTAGTATTAATTCAGCCTCTATATCGAATGAATGGACAAACTTTTGAACCAATTATAGTGGGCTGTTCATAATTATATGTTTGTTTAAGAAATTAAATAATAATTGGAGTATGATCAAAACAACAAAAAATTCTTGCAAAATAAATAATCGACTTAAAATTTCACAAATCCATTCAAAATTCATTGGTTATTACGCTACTATAAAAATCTTTAAACATTTCATCCCTTAACTTCGAGATAGTCTCATAGCATAGAATCGTGGAAAAATACAATAATTTCGATGACTTGAAAAAAATATTGAAACAATTGCTATCGACTTTAAATTTCATAAATCTATTCAAAATTTATCGGGGATTTCGCTACAATCTAAATCTACCCCATTATATTAATTTCGGAATAATATCATTCAGAGTGTAGAATTGTGAAAAAAATACAATAATTTCGATGACTTGAAAAAAATATTAAAACAATTGTCATCGACTTGAAATTAAATAAATCTATCCAAAATTCATTGGCGACTATGCTACTATAAAAATCTGTAAACACACCATTACTTAACTTTGAAATAATCTCATTGGAACGGAGTGAAGAGTTGAAAAAAAAATGCAATAATTTCGATAACTTGAAAAAAATATTAAAACAATTGTCATCGACTTGAAATTTCGTAAGTGTATTCAAAATTCATCGGGAATTTTGCTACAATCAAAATCAGTGAACATTCCATTACTTAACCTTGAAATAATGTCATTCGAACAGAGTGCAGAATTGTGAAAAAATGCAATAATTTCGATGACTTGAAAAAAATATTAAAACAATTGTCATCGACTTGAAATTAAATAAATCTATCCAAAATTCATTGGCGACTATGCTACTATAAAAATCTTTAAACACATCATTACCTAACTTTGAAATAATCCCATTGGAGCGGAGTGTAGAATTGAAAAAAAATGCAATAATTTCGATGACTTCAAAAAAATATTAAAACAATTGCCATCGACTTGAAATTACAGAAATCTATTGAAAATTCATTAAGATATATAATTCTACAAAAATCTGTAAACATTCTATCCCTAAATTTTGAGATAATTCTACTTAAACAAAGCGCGTAATTGTGAAAAAATTACAATAATTTCCTCGACTTGAAAAAAATTTAAAAACAATAGCTATCGACTAGAAATTTCACAACTCTATCCAAAATTCATTCGGAATTACGCTACTACAAGAATCTATAAACACTTAATCTCCAAATTTCTAGAAAATTGTATTCCAATGGAGCGTAGAATGGCGGAAAGATACAATCATTTCAGAGACTTGAAAAAAAATATAAAAACAATTGCCACCGACTTGAAGTTTCACAAATCTATTCAAAATTAATTTGGGATTTCGATTCTCTAAAAATCAGTGAACAGCCTATTTCTAAATTTCAAGATAACTCTTTTGAACAGAGCGCGAAATTGGAGAAAAAAAACAATAATTTCGACGACTTGTAAAAATATGAAAACAACTGCTATCGACTTGAAATTACACAAATTGAAAAGTAATTTGGGATTACGATTCTATAAAAATCTTTAAACACCTCATTCCTAAATTTTAAGATTTTTATTGTGGAAATATTCAATAATTTCGAAGACTTGAAAACAATATGAAAGCAATTGCCAAATTTTCCAAAAAAAATAATTACATTGTAAATTATAATTTAAATTAAAATGAATTATGATTAACTATCATATTTTAATTATTGTCGCGTGGTGGAACTCAAATAATTAATTTTAGTTTTAGTATGAATGTAAGCTATTCATTTAAGTATATTTTGTAAAAAGGAGATTTTTCCGTTAATTAAGTTTATTATTATCATTATTAAATATATCAAAAATTCAGCCACAAATGTTTTCGGTTTCTTAGAAAAAAGCTCAATTAGTTTTGATTAATTTTCAAAATTGGCATGGCCGTAAGTGTCGTGATTTTTGCGGATAGTAACAATTTTCTCTCGTGATCGTTCTAAAAAATGCCCTTTCGCGTGTTTCTCAAAAATTCAGCGTCAATCGTTTTTGTTTTTTATTCCAAAAAAAGACAAAATCCAATTAGTTTTGATTAATTTTCAAAAGAGGTGTGTTCGTAAGAGTCGTGATTTTTGCGGATAATAAACATTTTTTCTCGGACCTTTCTAAAAATTGCACTTTCGCACGTTTGTACTCAAATTTCTCAAAAATTCAGCGACAAATATTTTCGGATTTTTCCAAAAATAATTTTCTCTCGGATATTTCTAAAAATTGCACTTTCGCACTTTTGTAATCAAATTTCTCTCAAAAATTCAGCGACAAATATTTTCGGATTTTACGAAAACATCAAAATCCAATTAGCAAATTTGTATACTAATTCTTGAAAATAAAGACTTAAATAATAATAATGCCTCTAATTGTCTCTCATCATTTAGGTATCTATCCGATAAAATGATCAGAAAACATGAAATTATAAATCATATAGGATGCAGTGTCACATACAGAATGGCGTACACACGTGTCTAGAATGTATAAATTAAACATTTGTTATATATTTCATTCAGAAATTGCAAACATGCAAATTTTTATTGATTTGATAATTTTTATACATTTCTAACACTCCACAAACTCAGTTTTTACTGTTATTAATTGTTTATTTGCAATTTAGATTCCACGCTATCTAGATTAAATCAGTATACGGCAGAAAGTAGAACAGGTTGATTAAAATTCCTTGCCTTAATATAGTAAATTAATTTAATGTCTATACAGGGTGTCCCAACCATAATAATACATTCTATAAGGTTAGAGAGAGACAACACATTTATTGAGACACTTTTACAAATGACCTCAACAGGCAATTGACCAGAGGTAAGGTTATTGCCAAAGAAAGCTCGAAAAACGTTTTTTTACGCATTTTTAATTATAATTGATTGTTTTAAAATTTACGAATTGTTAGTTCAAATTATTAATTATAGTAATATGATTACTATTGATTCGCAAAAATTTTGGCAAAAACCTTACCGAATTTATCCGTTATTGTGGGGTCATCCTGTATAATACAATCATATATATTATGAAGAACTTCAGAATAAATTATGTTCATTATTATAATTAATTTATCTGTAGTTCTTGGTAGGGGTCCTAATAATTCGAAGCTTCGCAACTTGAAAGTTTTCGAATTTGTTTGCAAAGAGTATCAAAGTTGCAAAGTTTCGAAGAATCGAAGTTGTGGAGATTCGAAGTTCTTGAATTTTTTGAAGAATCGAAGTTATGAAGATTCGAAGTTTTTGAATTTTTCCAAGAATCGAAGTTATGAAGATTCGAAGTTTTGGAATTTTTCCAAGAATCGAAGTTGTGTAGATTCGAAGTTTTTGAATTTTTCAATCCCAAAACCCTTCGAAGCTTCGAATTAATTGTTAAATTGAATGCGAGTAAAAATACGAATGAAAATCAATAAATTGAAGAAAACGGAACCGTCCGAAAAGATCACGATTTCAAACCAGATTGCCGGTATACTTCACGACTTTTATAATTGAAACCCATTATAAAGATAACGGCACGTTATAATGGCATAAAATTCGTAAACGCGAGACAGCAATATAAATCATGCACCCCAAATATTAATAAGCCTCTTGTGCCATTAATCATTTTGGCTAAAGTGTAAAATTAATACTGAAACATGTTGTATTATCATTACTTTAAGCAATTTTAAAATAATTTGCATAATCTTCACGTCTCGCTTTGAATAGAGATTTAGTTTAGAGATGGCCATGTGTTTAACACCTGTTAAATAATTAATTTCATAACTGCAGAAAAAATATATGCTGTGTGAATACGGCTTGTAATTACTACACGCGTTGCTACCGTGCTTCAGCCACTTTCGGATTCTGATTAGTAGAAATTGAAATGGGAAAAGTTAATTGGTGTACCATCACTTTTGCATTGGATCTCGTTAATGCTATTGCCGCTGTGACCTACTTTAGGCTAATAATTTTAAATCTTTATAGAGGCAATTATAATTCACGTAATTAATGGTATTAATATGTGCCCACTGCTATACGTTATTTTGAGATATAATATAATAACTTTGACACAAAGGACCTACGAATGGTCGCCCTCCACAAACCACCATCATCATCATCAAACCAATATAATAATTTGGTAGAAAACATTGTCATGTGAATTTTGCTGCATTTAATTATTGTAAATTGTTTTATACATTTGTGGATGTACCACCAGTCTAAAGTAAAAACAATGTGCAGAGGATTTTGCTGCATTTAATTATTGTACATTTGTGGATGCATCACGAGTCTTAAGTAGATGCGCATTTTGCCGCATTTTATTATTGTAAATTGTTTTATACATTTGTGGATGTAACACGAGTCTAAAGGAATTCCATTGACCCGTATACTAACGTAGCGTAACCTACCGCAAGTATCTATATATGGAGGTTGTATGAAAACATGTTCATCACTCTATTCTAACAATATGTGGGCGTTTACGCCACACGAATAGAATTTTCAATGGGACACTGAATCTGGTAAACATGCGCTTTATTGTTGTACCGTGTTGTACAATTGTATTAACTGATTAAGCTTTTGCGGGATATAATCATATGATGGCTGACAGCAAGTTCAAATCGTATATGAGTATAAATTTCTGGTTTAATAAATGAAATTCCAAATAAATTGTAAAGACTATAGAAAATTAAAATTGCAGTCAACGGTTAGAAAAATTGTACAAACGTAACCTCTCAAGAAATTTGCTTCAAAATTATCAAGTGCACCCAGAAGTAGACATTCTTTGGTTTACAAAGAAAATAATTTGCATAATCTACTTGAAAACAAAATCATAAACACCTAAAAATTGTCAAAAAAAAATTAGAAAAATGGTTCAAAATTAACCACTCCAGCAATTTTGTTAAAAATGAATAGGCATATCCAGAAATGGTTAATTTTTGATTTACCAAGAAAACAATTGGCTAAACTCACCTGAAAACAAAACCACAACACTCCAAAAATTAACTACGAAAAAGAATCAACGGTTAGAAAAATTGTGCAAAATTAGCCACTCGAGAAATTTACTTAAAAATTAATAGGCTTATCCAGAAATAGTTCATATTTAATTTACTAAAAAAACAACTGGTACAACCCACCTGAAAACAAAACTACAACATTCCAAAAATAAATTACCAAAAAGAAACGAAAATTACATTCAACGGTTAGAAAATTTGTGCAAAATTAACAATATTCCTTTTAAATTGTAAAGTGCGCCCAAAAATGATCAATCTTCAATTTACCAGAAAAACAGTTGACGTAACCTACCTGAAAACAAAACCACAACATCCAGAAAATGAATCTGATGAGATTTGAAAAAAGTGTAATTTTTGCACTTGAATCATTAAAATCTAACAACACGTTCCGCAGTTAAATTTTCGAATTTTGAAAACTTGCAATTTTGACGTTTTGTGTTGATTTTACAAAAACATTTTTGACCAGTTTTTAAATTACACAAAATTTTGCACATTTCGGCGTTAGAATCATCAAAATCGGATAACGCGATCAGCAGTTGTGCAACTTCAAAAATAAAAAAACGCGATTTTAAAATCTTCGTATTTTAAAAAAGTGCGTTTTTTGCATTTTATGTTAATTTCATGAGAAAATTTTGTAGCCCGCCTTATAATAACACCAAATTTGCCATACTTTGACATTTAAATCATTCAAATTTATCAACAGGTTTGGCAGTTGTGCAATTTAAAAAAAATAAAATCGCTGATTTAAATCTTCGAACTTGGAAAACGTGCAATTTTGACGTTTTGCGTGGTTTTTACAAAAACTTTTTTGACCAGTTTTTAAATTACACAAAATTTTGCACATTTCGGCGTTAGAATCATCAAAATCGGATAACGCGATCAGCAATAACGCGATCAGCAGTTGTGCAACTTCAAAAATCAAAAACGCGATTTTAAAATTTTCGTATGTTAAAAAAAGTACGATTTTTGCATTTTATGTTAATTTCATAAGGAAATTTTGTAACCCGCCTTAAAACAACACCAATTTTTTCATATTTTGACGTTTAAATCATTAAAATTTATCAACAGGTTTGGCAGTTGTGCAATTTAAAAAATAAAATTGGAAATTTGAATCTTCGAACTTGGAAAACGTGCAATTTTGACGTTTTGCGTTGATTTTACAAAAACGTTTCTTAACCAGTTTTTAAATTACACAAAATTTTGCACATTTCGACGCTAGAATCGTAAAAATCTTATATTGCGATCAGCAGTTGTGCAACTTTAAAAATCAAAAACGTATTTTTAAAAAGTGCGATTTTTGCATTTTATGTTATTTGCATGAGAAAATTTCGCAACCCGCCTCAAAATAAATAACACCAAATTTGTCATACTTTGACGTTTAAATAATTCAAATTTATCAACAGGTTTGGCAGTTGTGTAATTTAAAAAAATAAAATCGCAATATTAAATCTTCGAATTTTAAAAAAATTTTGACGTTTTCCGTTGATTTCACAAAAACGTTTCTTAACTAGTTTTTAAATTACATAAAATTTTGCACATTTCGACGTTAGAATCATCAAAATCAGATAACGCGATCAGCAGTTGTGCAACTTCAAAAATCAAAAAACGCGATTTTAAAATTTTCGTATTTAAAAAAAGTGCGATTTTTTAATGTTATGTTAATTACATGAGAAAATTTCGTAACTCGCCTTAAAATAACACAAAATTTGCCATATTTTAACGTTTAAATCATTAAAATTTAAAGAAATAAAATCGCAAATTTTGAAAACGTGCAATTTTGATGTTTTGAGTTGATTTCACAAAAATGTTTTTCACCAGTTTTTAAATTACACAAAAATTTTGCACATTTTGATGTTATAATCATCAAAATCAGATAATGTGATCAGCAGTTGTGCAACTTCAAAAATCAGAACGACGCGATTTTGAAATATTCGTATTTAAAAAAATGCGATTTTTGCATTTTATGTTAATTGCACGAGAAAATTTCGTAATTCGCCTTAAAATAACACCAAATTTGCCACGTTTAAATATCCAAATTTATCAACAGATTTGGCAGATGTGCAATTAAAAAAAAATAAATCTTCGAATTTTGAAAACGTGGAATTTTGACGTTTTGCGTTGATTTCACGAAAACTTTTCTTGACCAGCTTCTAAATTGCACAAAATTTTGCACAGTTTGCCGTTAGAATAATTAAAATCGGATAGGGCAATCAAAAACGCGATTTTCGAATCTTCAAACTTAAAAAAGTGCGATTTTTGCGTTTTATATCAATTTCATAACCCGCCTTAAAGTAACATGAAATTCGTCATATTTTTAAGTTTGAATCATTAAAATCTAACAGCACGTTCGGCAGTTGTGCCATTTTCAAAGAATAAAATCGCAAATTTAACTCTTCGAATTTTGAAAAACGTTTTGCGTCGGTTTCTCAAAAACGTTTCTGAATTACACAAAAATTATAGTCTTACATAGAATGACGCGAAAACCAAGCGAAAATATCTTGACCATCGTTTCTATAAATCGGTAACGGCAACGAACCGGATAAGTAACCGAACGTGACCGTATATGGGTCACGATCCCTAAGTTGGAAATCCGAGCAGAAATCTAAGATCTAATCACCAGATTAATTTTTCTATATCTTAGAATATGTAATAGTTATATTAATAGTATTTTGTTCGTGCTACAACATTTGTAATTTTTTAATATAATATAATTGTTGTGGAATTAAATTGAATTGTGCAACACGCGTTTTGATTATTGAGACATCTTGCTGTCGAAATATAATTATAACATAATAATGACCGACTTCATCCACATCCGATCGGCAGATTAAGATTGCAAACACAAAAGAAATTCAGTGTAATGTCATAACAAGTGTGGATAATGACAAGTCATTGATTTTTTCAACCGGGTTATTAAAGGTTTTCAGTGTATCATTACTTCAACGATCCTAAATGGCAAATTTAATTGTCTAATTCCATGATTACAATAATCTTATCCATATAATAATAGGAAAATTATTTGAGATCTTGCAACGAATAGTTTAAAATTGACTTGCTAATAAACAATGAAACACTTTAAGATTGCTTTAGTACGTTTTTCCACTGTGGTACAAAATCTATTCCGGGGCCGCGGTGGCCTAGTCAGTAGAGCTCCTGCTCACGGGCCTCGTGGTCGTGGGTTCAAATCCCATTTTCGAAAAAATCACTTTTTCGGAATGAAGAAGTGGCCGTTCGGGTCCATGGATGTCCAGTGTATGTCCTCCCATTCATTATATATAATATATACAGATCGAGTAAAGTACGCTTAGCACAGGCAAATTCCATGGGTGCGAGAACGCTGGAAATAAGAGATACACATTCTTTGAGTGGAAACGGGTACGAAGACGCTTGCCTGTGCTAAACGTACTTTACTCGATCTGTATAAATAAATATTAGAAATCAATACAAAATAGTTAAATGGTACCTCTGGCAGAATGGACCAGCTTCCTATGCCAAAAAAAAATCTATTCCAAAATACTTACAGTACAACCGTTCCGAACTCAGCATTCGCATCACTTGCGGAACCGGATTGTTGAACAGTGGCACCCTCATAGAATTCTTGATGGGCATCCTACCCGAAGCATCGGTCAGGAGGGTGCCGTTCTGAAACGACCTCATGGTGTTGATCCAGGGCTCGCTGGTGCTGTAAATGAAACTTCCGTCTATCCAGCTGGTAACCTGATTAAGCTGCAACACAAATATTCAAACATAATTTTACCAGTCGACCTCCAGTTACGAGCGTGTGAGTTCATGCCGGAAGAATCCGCATGATTTATTATTACTTTTTTAAGAGCGTTCAATACATTAGAAAAATACGCATATTTTTAATTTAAGTTTCAACCACTCATTTCAACAATTAGCTTATGTACTTACTGATATTTTCTTGTAATATTTGTTTGGCATGATTATTATGATTATTATTAATATGAGTGAATTTCAATCACTAATACTATTTTAAGAGTATTGAATAAATTAGAAAATTGCATATATTTTGAATTTTGTGGTCTAAATCATTGATTTTAACGGTACATGTGAATTTCAATCACTGTTAAACAAAGGAGTGTTTGAAGTGATAAAAATCTGAAATGTCACGTTAAGATCAAGGTCACATTTTTTGCTAAAAATTTTAAAGAAACTAATAAACAAAACCACTCAGCTTTTTTTACTGGTTGCCTACTAATAGTAACCTCAACTATCAAGTAAATAATCTCATCAAAATCAAAGCTTCTGCTTTTATATGATATACTGATGAGGCAACGAGAAAAGGAAGAAACGAAGAAAGAAAGCGTATTTTTACAAAAATTTCGATTCTTTCGAAGAATCGAAGTTGTGAAGTAACGAAGCAACGATTTTTTTTTTATTGGCATTGACACTTGGTCATCAGCCACAACAGATTTATAATTATTTATACTTAAACATCGAGGCAACGATTAGTGCAAAAAATTGAGGAGAGTTCCAAATAAGTAATAAGGAAATAATATACATCCAAGACATTTTTAGGTTCTTCGTAAGAAGAAAGTATTGTTTTCGTGATTTTTTCGAATTCTAAATTTTAACGGTAATAATCTTTTTGAGATCTCTTGAGGTGATTCCGACCAATTTTTAAAAATATCTGGGTGTCTGTAGCCCTGGTCGTTATATCTTAATAATTATTAAATATTTTTGAATTAAACTTTCAACTATTTGACAATTTGAAGAACTAAAATTGGTGGTGTGGCTATCATGGTAATTTCGCACAAAAAAAGAACATTGAAGATGAGCTTGACGTATTTTTTGCATCCTGATTGCTACTGGTGCACCCAGAAACAATAAACAACACAATTTTTATTTCATATTTTTGAATGAAATTTTAAACCATTTGACAATTCGAGGAACTAAAATTGGTGATGTAGCTACTATGGTACTTTAGCACAAAAAAAAACATTGAAGATGAGCTCGACGTATTTTTTACATCCTGATTGCTACTAATGCACCCAGAAACAATAAACAACACATTTTTTAACTTCATATTTTTGAATGAAATTTTAAACCATTTGACAATTCGAAGAAGAAAAATTGGTAATATGGCTATTATGTCACTTTCTCACAAGAAAATATTGAAGATGAGCTCAACGTATTTTTTGCATCCTGATTGCTACTGGTGCACCCAGAAACAACAAACAACACATTTTTTACTTCATATTTTTGAATGAAATTTTAAACCATTTAAAAATTCGAAGAACCAAAATTGGTAATATGGCTTTCATGTTACTTTCTCACAAGAGAACATTAAAGATGAGCTCGACGTATTTTTTGCATCCTGATTGCTACTGGTGTACCCAAGAAACAATAAACAACATATTTTTTACTTCATATTTTTGAATGAAACTTTAAACCATTTGACAATTCGAAGAAGAAAAATTGGTAATATGGCTATTATGTCACTTTCTCACAAGAAAATATTGAAGATGAGCTCAACGTATTTTTTGCATCCTGATTGCTACTGGTGCACCCAGAAACAACAAACAACACATTTTTTACTTCATATTTTTGAATGAAATTTTAAACCATTTAAAAATTCGAAGAACCAAAATTGGTAATATGGCTTTCATGTTACTTTCTCACAAGAGAACATTAAAGATGAGCTCGACGTATTTTTTGCATCCTGATTGCTACTGGTGTACCCAAGAAACAATAAACAACATATTTTTTACTTCATATTTTTGAATGAAACTTTAAACCATTTGACAATTCGAAGAACTAAAATTGGTGATGTGGCTATCATGTCACTTACTCACAAGAAATTATTGAAGATAAGCTCGACGTATTTTTTGCATCCCGATTGCTACTGGTGCACCCAAGAAACAATAAACAACACATTTTTTACTTCATATTTTTGAATGAAATTTTAAACCATTTAAAAATTCGAAGAACTAAAATTGGTAATATGGCTTTCATGTTACTTTCTCACAGGAAAACATTGAAGATGAGCTCGACGTATTTTTTGCATCCTGATTGCTACTGGTGCACCCAGAAACAATAAACAACACATTTTTTACTTCATATTTTTGACTGAAATTTTAAACCATTTGACAATTCGAAGAACTAAAATTGGTAATATGGCTATCATATCACTTTCTTACAGGAAAACATTGAAGATGACCTCCACGTATTTTTTGCATCCTGATTGCTACTGGTGCACCCAGAAACAATAAACAACACAATTTTTACTTCATATTTTTGAATGTAATTTTAAACTATTTGAAAATTCGAAGAACTAAAATTGGTAATATGGCTATCATGTTACTTTCTCACAGGAAAACATTGAAGATGAGCTCGACGTATTTCTTGCATCCTGATTGCTACTGGTACACCCAGAAACAATAAACAACACGTTTTTTGCTTCATATTTTTGAATGAAATTTTAAACCATTTAACAACTCGAAGAACTAAAATTGGTGATGTGGCTATCATGTTAATTTCGCACAAAAAACATTGAAGATGAGTTCAACAAATCGAAGAACTAAAAAAAAATGGTGACGTGGCTATTATGTTAATTTCGCATAAAAAAAACATTGAAGATAAGTTCGACGTATTTTTTTTCATCTAGAACCAATAAACAACTCTTACATTTTTATTTAATTAATCATACCTGTTCTCTTGGTGAATTTGGACTTTGTCCGGTATGCCTGTCGTAGCCCGCTCGATGAAAAGGAATGTATTTGTCTCCTCTGCACTCTCTATCATAAACTTCATCGCATTTTTCAATCTCTATGTGATGCATCTCGATGGGGCATCCACTCTCACTGGCCATCACAATTTCGGACGTCACCAGCTGCCCGAAAAAAGCCAAAAGGGCAGTCCGATTGTGCATGGAACTCAATCCATCTATTCCCTTCATAAATAATCTACTTAACTTCCTCGGACTGGGCCTATTTTGTCCCGCCATCATGTAAACTCCATCGGAGTAGGCTGGTGGCGCTTTTCTGATAAGATGACTATCTGAAAAGAAGAAATATCGTAAATATCGCATAGCGGAGGTCTAAAGTTTTAAATGTGTTAAAATTGGCTTCCTTAATTATTTGGCCGTATCGGTCTTCATGGCGGTTGGTTACCCTAGTTTCGCCTATTGAATAAATTATTACTTGTATGATCGTTCGGTCTTCATAGCGGTTGGTTACCCTAGTTTCGCCTGTATTGAATAAATTATTACTTGCATGATCATTTCTTTTTTTATTGTTGTCAACTAGGGCCGGATATTTTCTTTGAAGATTTCCAATTTCCAAAGATTTGAAGCTTCGGAATCGAAGATTCATAGAACATCTTGAAAAAGTTCGAAATTTCAAGAATGCGATGCTTCGATTTTTTTAATTTTCGAATTTTTGCAGTACAGAAGTCTCACTTTGCGAATATTGACAAATGAAAAAGTATAGAAATTCTTCAGAGTTCAAAATTTTAAGGATGCGATGCTTCGATTTTTTTAATGTACGAATTTTCGAAGTACAGAAGTATCATTTTGCGAATATTGATTAATGAAAAAGTTCATTTATAACAAATTATTTAAAAACTAATAAAACGATTAATTTTCCAAGATGTGTAATTGATTTTTACTTTACCAATACATTGGTTTGATGGTAATTTATTATTACAGCGACTCATCATGCGCATCTTAAGTTTCCTCTTGGGTTTTTAGAGGTAAACATTTTGAAATTACACAAAAGCTTAAGTCCCTCTCTCTTTGGGATTTCGGGATTTAAAAATTCGAAAACTTCGCAACTTCACAACTTCGATACTTCGAATATTCGCAACTTCAATACTTCGAATCTTTGTAACTACGATACTTCGAAAATTCGAATCTTCGTAACTACGATACTTCGAATATTCGCAACTTCAATACTTCGAATCTTCACAACTTCCATACTTCGAATCTTCACAACTTCGATACTTCGAATCTTCGCAACTTCTATACTTCGAAACTTCGAAGTTCTTCTTCTCTTTAGATTCTCTGAAGCTTCGAAGTTGTGAAGCTTCGAATTATTAAAACACCCTACAACCAACTAATCAAAACACCCAATACCATTTGCCATTTGTTAATAATTCTTGCCCGTAATTCAAGCATGCAAATGAAATAAGATGACTTGTAATTAATTAACAATTTAATTACCCTAATAAAAAAACATTTATGCAAATTAATCCATTAAAGAATTAATATATTATCTGACACGCTTCATATTTTTAGACCTTCTCTTATGATCTCGAAAGTTCACTAAGAAATCAACAATTTCATACCAAATTCAGTTTTTTTTTTCATGTATCAAAACATACCAATTAAGTATCTCTTAATTGTGTGCACAACACCTAATAAATAAAGTCAAGTCATCGACCTTCTACTGCCGCTTATCTGATTACATTTTAATTCTTCCATACGTACAAGTAAATTGCTATTTTATTGGTTACATAATACCGTTAAGAGTGTTGCAATAAATGTTTTACACGGTCGTGTGTGCATATATTTAATGGTCGTGATATGTATCTTATTTATGTATTATATTTCATTATTTTTAAAAATAATACGTTCGTGATTTCTGATGTGGTATCAGCAAAGAAATTTCCAGTCGATGGGAAAAAATTGCATTCAAGATTTTAAAAAATTATAAAAAATTAGACACTCGTGGCATTTGCTTCTTAAGTTGCAAATCCAACCAGAAATGGTGTAATTTTGATTTCCCATAAAAAACAATTAGTTTATCGCAGCTGGTTACAAAATGGCGACGCTCGAAATTTCCGATCGATGAAAAAAAATGCATTCAAGATTTGAAAAATTATAAAAAATTAACCACTCGTGGCATTCGCTTCCAAACTTGGAAATACATCCATAAATAGTGTAATTTTGATTTCCCATAACAATAATTAGTTTATCCCAGCTGGTTACAAAATGGCGACGCTCGAAATTTCCGCTCGTTGAAAAAAATTGCATTCAAGATTTAAAAAATTTAAAAAAATTAACCACTCGTGGCATTCGCTTCCAAACTTGGAAATACATCCAGAAATAGTGTAATTTTGATTTCCCATAACAACAATTAGTTTATCCCAGCTGGTTATAAAATGGCGACGCTCGAAATTTCCGCTCGTTGAAAAAAATTGCATTCAAGATTTGAAAAATTATAAAAAATTAACCACTAATGACATTCGCTTCCAAACTTGGAAATACATCCAGAAATAGTGTAATTTTGATTTCCCATAACAACAATTAGTTTATCCCAGCTGGTTATAAAATGGCGACGCTCGAAATTTCCGCTCGTTGAAAAAAATTGCATTCAAGATTTGAAAAATTATAAAAAATTAACCACTCTTGGCATTCCCTTCAAAACTTAAAAATACATCTAGAAATAGTGTAATTTTGATTTCCCATAACAATAATTAGTTTATCCCAGCTGGTTACAAAATGGCGACGCTCGAAATTTCCGCTCGTTGAAAAAAATTGCATTCAAGATTTAAAAAATTTAAAAAAATTAACCACTCGTGGCATTCGCTTCCAAACTTGGAAATACATCCAGAAATAGTGTAATTTTGATTTCCCATAACAACAATTAGTTTATCCCAGCTGGTTATAAAATGGCGACGCTCGAAATTTCCGCTCGTTGAAAAAAATTGCATTCAAGATTTGAAAAATTATAAAAAATTAACCACTAATGACATTCGCTTCCAAACTTGGAAATACATCCAGAAATAGTGTAATTTTGATTTACCATAACAACAATTAGTTTATCCCAGCTGGTTACAAAATGGCGACGCTCGAAATTTCCGTTCGATGAAAAAAATTGCATTCAAGATTTGAAAAATTATAAAAAATTAAGCACTCGTGGCATTCGCCTCCAAACTCGGAAATACATCCAGAAATAGTGTAATTTTGATTTCCCATAACAACAATTAGTTTATCCCAGCTGATAACAAAATGGCGACGTTTGAAATTTACGTTCGATGAAAAAAATTGCATTCAAGATTTGAAAAATTAAAAAAAAATTAACCACTCTTGGCATTCCCTTCAAAACTTAAAAATACATCTAGAAATAGTGTAATTTTGATTTCCCATAACAACAATTAGTTTATCCCAGCTGCTTACAAAATGGCGACGCTCGAAGTTTCCGCTCGTTGAAAAAATTGCATTCAAGATTTAAAAAATTATAAAAAAAATTAAACACTAGCGATATTCGCTTCTAAAGTTGCAAGTCCATCCAGAAATAGTGTCATTTTGATTTTCCATAACAACAATTAGTTTATTCCAGCTGATAACAAAATGGCGACGCTCAAAGTTTCCGCTCGTTGAAAAAATTTCATTCAAGTTTTAAAAAATTAAAAAAAAAATTAAACACTAGCGATATTCGCTTCTAAAGTTGCAACTCCATCCAGAAATAGTGTCATTTTGATTCCCCATAACAACAACTAGTTTATCCCAGCTGATAACAAAATGGCGACGCTCGAAGTTTCCACTCGTTAAAAAAAATTGCATTCAAGATTTGAAAAATTAAAAAAAAAATTAAACACAAACGATATTCGCTTCTAAAGTTACAAGTCCATCCAGAAATAGTGTCATTTTGATTTCCCATAACAACAATTAGTTTATTCTAGCTGATAACAAAATGGCGACGCTCAAAGTTTCCGCTCGTTGAAAAAATTTCATTCAAGTTTTAAAAAATTAAAAAAAAAATTAAACACTAGCGATATTCGCTTCTAAAGTTGCAAGTCCATCCAGAAATAGTGTCATATTGATTTCCCATAACAACAATCAGTTTATCTCAGCTGGTTACAAAATGGCGACGCTCAAAGTTTCCGCTCGTTGAAAAAATTGCATTCAAGATTTAAAAAATTATAAAAAAATAAACACTAGCGATATTCGCTCTAAAGTTGCAAGTCCATCCAGAAATAGTTTCATTTTGATTTCCCATAACAACAATTAGTTTATCTCAGCTGGTTACAAAATGGCGACGCTCGAAGTTTCCGCTCGATGAAAAAAATTGCATTCAAGATTTGAAAAATCATAAAAAAATTAACCACTTGTGGCATTCGCCTCAAAAGTTGCAAATTCATCCAGAAATAGTGTAATTTTGATTTCCTATAAAAACAATACGGATAAACAGTTTTGTAAGTGAATAAAAAAAAATCAAAATCGTTAGATGTTGCTCAAATAATAAGATAAGTAATAATCAAATAATAAGATAAATAATAATAATAAGTAGGGCAACAACTCAAAAATAGTGAGGGATATTGGCAATTGTATTTTAACGAATAATGATAGCATTAGATTTGATTTAATCACAGATGTATTTAATGTATTTTATTTATACCAAATTATTTTTTAGATATACAAATCGACAAAATAAATTATCTTTTGTTAACAACTAAAAATCTAAGAATTGCATTTTTTCGCAGATATTTCTGTCTGCTATGAATTTTCTCAGTCAGCAATGCTAAAATCAATTTTGTCTATAAGATTATACTCGTACAATTCGTACACATTTATTAAAAAAAAAAACAAGTTTGTTCTTGCGCACTCTTCAGCTGTCAAAATCGAGTAATTAGAGTAATTAAGCACACTGCAAAGTATTTTCAAGCAGCATTTGCTTTCAGCCTCTAAATATCCCTAATGAGGCCAAATACATAATAGTAATCACCCATTAAAGTGGTCAACTTGTTTGTTCGACCTTTACTGTTCTAAATAGAGATGTGAGAATAAAGGAGGCTTGTATTTCAAAATGTACTGAACGAGATTGAGCGGCAAGGTGTGCGAGTTGAGTAATACGGTGGCTATTTTGGTCAGAAATCTATTGTTAAAATATGTTCTATGACATGCACAAAAATTGTTATTTTTGTTACCTCAAGGTAATCAAATTCTTAGCGATATCATTTTCTCTCCGTCCTTTTGATAATTGAAGAAATATTGCGTCTATTCGAAGAAGAAAGTTTAAATTACGTTCGTAGTGTATTTATCTGGTATCCCACCAGGATCCAATGAGTTATGTTGATTATAAATAAGTGTGAGTTTACGAATCTATAGACAAATGTATTGAAACTGTATATAATATTTTTGCCATTTGCATTAGGAAATACTACTGCAAACAAATTTGTTTAAAAAAATATTCAAATTCATCCAAAAACTATGTGATTATGTTCATTGCGAACAAATTTGTTTAAATTTTTTTTCAAATTAATCCAAAAACTATGTGGTTATGTTTATTGCGAACAAATTTGTTTAAAAAAATATCCAAATATTTTGTGATTATGTCCATTGCGAACAAATTTGTTTAAAAAAATATTCAAAAACTATGTGATTATGTCCATTGCGAACAATTTTGTTTAAAAAAATATTCAAATTCATTCAAAAACTATGTGATTATGTCCATTGCGAACAATTTTGTTTAAAAAAATATTCAAATTCATCCAAAAACTATGCGATTATGTCCATTGCGAACAATTTTGTTTAAAAAAATATTCAAATTCATCCAGAAACTATGTGATTATGTCCATTGCGAACAAATTTATTTAAAAAAATATTCAAATTCATCCAAATACTTTGTGATTATGTCCATTGCGAAGAAATTTGTTTAAAAAAATATTCAAATTGATCCAAAAACTATGTGATTATGTCCATTGCGAACAAATTTGTTTAAGAAAATATTCAAATTCATCCAAATACTTTGTGATTATGTCCATTGCGAAGAAATTTGTTTAAAAAAATATTCAAATTTATCTAAAAACTTTGTGATTATGTCCATTGCGAACAAATTTGTTAAAAAAAAAATCAAATTCATCCAGAAACTATGTGATTATGTCCATTGCGAAGAAATTTGTTTAAAAAAATATTCAAATTCATCCAAAAACTATGTGATTATGTCCATTGCGAACAAATTTGTTTAAAAAATATTCAAATTCATCCAAATACTTTGTGATTATGTCAATTGCGAACAAATTTGTTTAAAAAAAATATTCAAATTCATCCAAATACTTTGTGATTATGTCCATTGCGAACAAATTTGTTTAAAAAAATATTCAAAAACTATGCGATTATGTCCATTGCAAACAATTTTGTTTGAAAAAATATTCAAATTCATCCAAAAACTATGTAATTATGTCCATTGCGAACAATTTTGTTTAAAAAAATATTCAAATTCATCCAAAAACTATGTGATTATGTCCATTGCGAACAAATTTGTTTAAGAAAATATTCAAATTCATCCAAATACTTTGTGATTATGTCCATTGCGAACAAATTCGTTTAAAAAAATATTCAAAAAGTATGTGATTATGTCCATTGCGAACAATTTTGTTTAAAAAAATATTCAAATTCATTCAAAAACTATGTGATTATGTCCATTGCGAACAAATTTATTCAAAAAATATTTAAATAATTTATTTCATTTATATTATCTCCTTCTCTGATGCATGTAAGACTTGTCATCACCATCTGTTTGTAATTGTGTTTGTAAAGAGAGAAAGTTACAAAGCAATTAATTCATCAATTCTATTAGCATCTATAAAAAAAATGCACCTTCATTAGAAGAAAATACTTACATTCCTTAAATGAAATATCAAGTGGTAATTTCGTAAATATTGTTCCCAATTTTATATAAAATCCGCGTCGTTATATATTTATAGATTTAGACCAATTATCTCACAACGTCAACGAAAAAGCCATAAATTTAGAAACCTGGACAACCATTAAAATAATCCAGATTACCATCTTTTATTATCAATTCAAATTTCGAAATTCAAACTGACCGACATTATTATAGATGTTTTTACTATTTGCTTTTCGGATCGGTGGCGATATTTATTGAGCAAATCAAAGAATGAGACAGCTTGGACTACTTTCCACAGCCAGATACGATCTTATTAATATGTATATTGTTATTTGATATCGACGAAACACGCGTGGTTTTGATTAAAAGTGCTATCTGGGACAGACAGGTCCGTTTTGTGATTTTTAGACAACCGACACTTTTATGTGCGATACCGAATAGTGTCATTGTGAGAGTTGTTGTTGTTGTTAATTTACCGACTCGAACGTGGTATTTAAATTTGGGTTGATTGTTGCGTAATTTATTCGAAATAATTATTTTTGGAATAACGGTGTTGGTTGGCGTAACTGCAGATTTTTGATATTTCACTAGAAGTGATTTTATATGATGATTAAGCTCTCGTTAGGTTTTCATGGTAAACATTTTCTGAACACTATCTGGTCTGGAGGTTTTTCGCACTAGAATAATGTAAACGAGTATTTTGAAATCTCGCATTTTCTCACCGGTTAGAAAAATAGAAAAACTTTTGCCACAAACTTTAATCTTTGCAAATTGATTTAATTTTAATAATTTAATAATTTACAGAAATTACTGTAACTTCTGTGTTTCTTCTTCTTTATAAAAAAAAGATTACTAATGTTGTCACGGTTTAGTTAGTTATTGTAGTTATCTTTAGATTAATTTTAATTTTAGGTATTTATGTTATACTTTATTTTGTACTTTCTCTGTAACTAGGTTTCTAATCTGTTGGGAAATAAATTATTATTATTATTATTATTATTAATAATATTAATTGTGTTTTAATATCTTAAGAGCTTACAAAAGTATCTTAAGAAAGTGCTCTTGGTTCTTCAAAATAACCAGCAATAAAAACCGAAGCAATTATTCAGCCACAAAAAAATTGTATTCTGCTAGTTATCTCCAAAATCTTTATTGCGTTTGATGCAACTCACTCCCAGCGAGTGCACCATGTAATTAGCAGTTACAACCTGCAATAAATTTCAGCCCGTACCATTTGCCATCCAAGTAATTAAATAATAGCTCTTCAAATTTCGCCATCGCACGATGCGGGCTCGGGTAGAGATTTTACGATTTACACTCGACGTTATGAAATGAAAACCACGTAAACTTTTCAATACGTGTTATTACGTGCAAGGTCGCAGACTTCAACTCTCGGAAATTGGAGGAAAGAGAGAAAAAAAAAACGATTGATTTGCCCAACATTTATTTATTCTTTAAACAGAGCTTCTAGGAGTACATGTTTGGGGCGAACGTGACATTGAGCAATTACCATCCGGTAATAATAATAATAATAATAATCTTTATTCAAAAAATAATGTACATGGAAAACTGCTTCATATTACATTATAAAGAATAATATTAGTGACGGTTCGCAGGGTTTTTTCTGATCTTTTCTAATCACAAAGTATTTGGATGAATTTGAATAACATACTGCCATGTGGTGGACAAATCGGAAATAGTTAAGCATCTGCAGTTTTAAAAAGTAAAATCAACTGCCAGGATAGCTCATCCATGTGAATGATTAGTTATGCTCTTCTTATTATGACGCACGTTTTTTCTCATTGTATTTTAAGAGAGAAATAAACACTAACTATCATTATTCACCTTTTCGGAAAAGACATCAAAATTCACGCCTGCCAGAATATTATCAATAAACTATTTCACCTTTTCGGCAAAGACATAAAAATTCACGCTACCGGTCGTAAATTGGACGCAAATTTAGGGCAAAATTCGTGTTTTATTTTACTGCTACAAATTATTTATAACAAGCGAAACAACCTTGCGAAATTAGTAACATAATTAAAGTATTGGTGTAAATCTATTTTCCAGAGCTGCAACCCACATACTGCAGTAATATATAGCATGTTTCACAACGACGTTTCAAAACTCACATGTCGATATCCACAAAGCCGTGTCACATAACGTTAGAACAGTCATTGTCTGTCCTCGAGTTGTGAAGATTGATTGAATAGAGAAAGAATCCCGCTGTGTCCTATTTGGTTTTTGATTTTTTTTTTTGGCTTTAATTGGGCGGTATTGTTAAGGCGCGTTTTTTTTCCTTCTTTCTTAAAATTGGACTAATTGGAACCTCGTTAATAATGTGAAAGCAATTTTTTTCTTTGTGGTGCCGGTTTTTTTCTTCTAATGCATTTGATAAGAAGCTTAGTTATTAAGTAGAATATTGACCTCGATTAATTGATGGAATACAATTTGCATTGTATGTAAATTGATGTGTTACTTTTGCAAACTGCTGATTTATGCTTAAAGATGGATTCAAAAATGTAACTGAACTGAAGAATTGACTACGTTTTATGCTAAATTATTAGAATGATGTAACATAAGATAGCAAATAATAATAACAGGCATCGCAAAGAGGAAATGGAGATGGGCAAGTTATGTCGCAAGACAAGAATTAATTGATTGGCGCCCAAGGACCAAAGCAAACCAGAAATGGAGTTGGGCAAGACCCTTAGAGATGGATAACTAAATTGGCGCCTAAGAACTAGCGGCAGCTTGGTAACACCACAAAAAAATATTTGGAAGACATGAAGACGATCGCCAGAAAATGGTGCCACTAAGCTGTACAAAAGAAGCAAATACGTCATGTCATAAGATGAGATGTATAAATAGATTGGCGCCTAAGAACCAAATGAAGAATGAGAAGACCATACAAGAGAAGTTTGGAAGACATCAAAACCATCGCCGGAAAATGGTGGCACTTGACGACATAAAAAAAGCAAATACTGAACACACAGTCAACAACTACGGGCTGAAAGAAGATATGATTATTATTTTATAATTATAGGCAAGAAATCACAAAAGCTTTAATTTTTTTTCGTAAACAACGCTGCACCTCTAATTTTGCGAAAAACTTGCCAATCAATCGCATGATGGCATTTATAAATATTTTATGCGGTCATTCAAACTGTGATTTATTTTCGGAGTCATTCTTAGAATTTAAGAACCGCATCAAACGCATGGATCTGGACTTGTTTTTAAAATTTTATCAATAATATTATTTATTTGTATATTATTTTAGCTGTGCAATTTTTACCCGTTTTATTTTATTTTGTTTATATTTATTTTAACATGTTCTGTTCGTCATTGCTATTTATGTGATTTTTAGTGCGATTTATTTTTATATGTAAATTACCTTATTTCTGTAAAAAAAAAATCCCGCTACATTTACAATATGTTATGTAATTTTGTAAAAGGAGATTTTCCGTTAATAAATCTATTATTATTATTATTATTATTAAATAAAAAAAGTTTACGGAAAACATTTATCAACAAAAGATGACCACTTTTTTGTTGTATCCAATATTTGTCAAAATGTTTTCCTAATATTTTTCATAGTTAAAAAAATATCGGAATAATCCATTGGCCACATTTGATCAATCATTCGATTATCCAAATATTTGAATGTCTTCAAAAAAATAATTGAGATTTCTATAAAATAATAAAAATAAACTTAATAAATTGTCTGTATTTATTTAAAAGTAATTTTAAACAAAAATTATAAATTACATTATAGGGTCATTCTTAACAAAAATTCAAATTTACAAAAGTAGACGAAGTTCAGACTAATTATTAACTGCTCTTCCACTTAAATTACAGATAAAAACGAGAAAGATGAAATTTACAGCAATACAAGATATTTTTCGAAGGAGATATGTTTTTTAAAATTTACCAATTACCCAATGAAAATAGCCCAAACTTTGCACTAATAAAAATGGTTGCGCTGAAAGTAAAATTTTGATGACAAAAATTAACTTTTTCTAGAAATTGCTTTGGAAATTCTACATTTATTTTGACAGTTGCCTGAAATTTTAACAGATTAATCTTGAATAACTTATTTTTACAATTACCCAAGGGAAATAACTCAAACTTTGCACTCACGAAAATGGCAGCGTTGAAAGATAAATTTTGATGACCAAAAATGAACTTTTTCAAGAAATTGCTTTGGAAATTCTGCATTTATTTAGACAGTTGCTTGAAATTTTGAAAAATTAATCTTGAATAATCTATCTCTATAATTACAATTTACAGTGGCTGCGCTGAAAGCAAATGTTGATGACGAAAAATTAACTTTTTCTTGAAATTTCTTCGGAAAAATCCACATTAATTTTGAGAGCAGCTTGAAATTTTGACAGATTACTCTTGAATAACCTATCTTTACAGTCACCCACATAAAATAGCCCAAACCCTTCACCAACAAAAATGACCGCGCTGGAAGACAAATTTTGATGACGAAAAATTAACTTTTTCTAGAAATTACTTTGGAAATTCCACATTTATTTAGACACTTCCTTGAAATTTTGATAGATTAATCTTAAATAACTCATCTTTACAATTACCTGAAGAAAATAGCCTACACTTTGCACTAACAAAAATGGCAGCGCTGAAAAACAAATTTTAATGACCAAAAATGAACTTTTTCTAGAAATGACTTTGGAAATTCCATATTTATTTAGACAGTGGGTTAAAATTTTGAAAAATTAATCTTGAATAATCTATCTTTACAATTACTTAAGAAAAATAGCCTAAACACCGCATCAAAAAAGTGGCTGCGCTGAAAGCAAATTTTGATGACGAAAAATTAACTTGTTCTTGAATTTTTTTCGGAAAAATCCACATTAATTTTGAGAGCAGCTTGAAATTTTGACAGATTACTCTTGAATAACCTATCTTTACAATCACCCACATAAAATAGCCCAAGCTCTTCACCAACAAAAATGACCGCGCAGGAAGACAAATTTTGATGACGAAAAATTAACTTTTTCTAGAAATTGCTTTTGAAATTCCACATTTATTTTGACAGTTGCCTGAAATTTTGACAGATTATTCTTGAATAACTTGGATTTACAATTATGCAAAGAAAATAGCCCAAACAATGCACTAACAAAAATGGCTGCGCTGAAAGACAAATATTGATGACGAAAAATTAACTTTTTCTAGAAATTGCTTTGGAAATTCCACATTTATTTTGAGAGGTGCTTGAAATTTTGACAGATTACTCTTGAATAACCTGTCTTTACAATCACCCACAAAAAATAGCCCAAACTTTTTACCAACAAAAATGGTTGCGCTGAAAGACAAAAAACTTTTTCTAGAATTTGCTTTGGAAATTCCACATTTATTTAAATATTTGCTTAAAATTATGACCAATTAATCTATCTTTATAATTACCTTAAAGGAAATAGCCCAAACTTTGCACCAAAAAATGGCTGCGCTGAAAGACAAATTTCGATGACCAAACATTTTTTTTCTCTAGAAATTGTTTTTTTTTTCAACTAGCATCCTGAAATTTTTTTACTTTCTAGATACAGCATTTAATTCTCTACGTGACCAAAAAAATTAAAGAATCTTGCGAAAACAAAGATACCCATTTCAGGTGACCACCAGCATGATATGTAAGAATATGTAACATCTACTGCGAGAGATAGTAAATAAAATTCTAAAGACCTGTATCCTTGCAATCATGCATTATTTAACATTGCCCTTGGATGGTAAATCCATTCTTATGGATGTGCCAAATCTTTCCTGCAGAAAAAAAAATCTAGGAAGCAGCCGTATTTATTGCATCGTTCATGACATTTAGAAATTCAAAACATGGACTTAGGATAAGGTCAATTTTACTAAAGGTTAAAAATGAGAGCAACGCATTATAATGCAACGCAATTATTGGCCCGTTGTTCTTTTATTTATTTAGCATAAAAGGAGAATTATCTCGGAACAACTTGACCCAGATGCTATTTTAGAAAGAGACTAAAGATTATATTTGCATAATGAATTTGAATTTTAAATTGTACGTTGAGTCATATTTGGTTAATTTCTTAGCGTTAAAAGATTTCGATGATAAAAAAGTGAATAATAAAAAAAAGGGTATCTCTATCACAATGCGAAGTTTGGCATTTTAACACGTTAAAAAATCACCAAAATCACCAAGGCAACCAAAATTGTTATTCATTGAAAACATCGGGTGAGAAAATATTATCGTGTGTAATAAACGAATTACTGTAAGTAATGTTGTTCATTACCCACTAGTGAGAGAATAACTTCTTTGTAAGGTTTTTGAAATAATTAAAATTTTTACTGTAATAAAATAGTGATAAAAATTTTATTGTAAGCTCTCAAAAACAGTGATTTCAACTGCCCGAAATAGTGATTTAATGCTGACAAAAAATGTTCATTTTTAACTGACAGAAATAGTGATATCACGTACGCCAAAATTTATTGTCAAAATTTTGTAAATATTATTTTAATATTTAATGTAATTACACACGGTTTTAAATAAAATGTTACATGTGGAATTACTCATGAATTCTTTAAAAAAAATACGTTTTTATTGCGGGAGTAATTACGTACATTCCACACTTGTATAATAATTAACTATTTTTTCGCAGAAAATACATTATTTGACTGTGATAAATATACATTTTCAATATTTATTTATATTATTTTGATTTTAATAGTTATATTAGATTTATATAACTGTCTCCTCGCATTATATAATATTTTTTACAACAATTAATTACGGCTGAAATATTTTTCAATTCTGTTAAAAGCAACAAATGATTTATTTATATTTAAAAATAATTTATATACATATACTTACGGGTTTCAAACATGCGTTTAATTACCATTGTTGCATAATTCTGTGGACATTAACCAGTTTGCGCATAAACGTCCTTGTTTTACTTAAGAGCATTCGTATAAGTAAGTTCACAGCGTGTTCCCATTCAACTGTTAATTTAGTGATTTCGCTGAAGAGTTATGACGTTAATTTCGGCGAATGAGCTTCTCCTCTATCCTCTTAACCTGTCTTGTAAATTGGGCCTTATCGTTTTTTAACTTAAATTTATGACTTAATTATATCCAAAAAATTTGTGCGATTTTTTTCGATTTCCATTTAAAGTTATATATGACGGATGAAGTGGTATCGGATTATTGATCATTGTTTGAGGGGGGTAACTTTTTCTTCTTATACAGATGTTCGCAAATAAACAAGTAGCTTATGACACAGAAATAGAGAAGAATCGGTTTCGGTTTATTTTGTTTTCAAAAATATTTTTTGTAGCTAGAAATGTAATTTTGTAAAGGGTGGTATGGAAAAATAACATAAAAATAACTGACAAAATTCGACCTTCAATGTATCTGAGGGATGCAGCATTAAAACGATATAATCAAACTATGACAGTCTCAGTTAAATATTACAAATCTTTTCGCAATTTCGTAACTAAAACAAAGCGTTTAGACAAAAAAAGCTTGCGCACTTAAAGAAGCAAATGGAAAAACGTTATTCATTATATTCCTAATATAGTGGATAATTGTGAGACTTTGATAAATTTTTATAATACGTAAGTCGTAGTTTAATCGGTCCTAAATAAATTTTTTGTACCATCGATGACATTTTTTACATTTTTTTATAGTGAACTGCAGTCATTATTATAACACAACTTTTTGTGAGTTTTAAAGTTAAGAATTTGCCTATTTTCATATAGTTGTTTTAGTTTTTAAAGTTGGGTATCATAACAGAAAATTGTACATTCATCGATACTTCCAAAATATTTATTTAATAAATGAATATATTTAATTGCGACTTACTTATGGATCCCCAATTTGGATGTGCCAGATTATTAAACCAGCCATCGTACCTCTGCTTCTCCGTGTGGCCGAAAACATTATCTGCAAGAAAATAAAAAAAAGATTATCGTGTCTGTCCATTCTTAAATCACGATCAATTAGCTCTCGTGGATTGGCACTTCGGCGCAAGAAAAATGTCAGTAAGCCAATTTACACGGGCGGGCCGCCTTGTTTTATGTTACGAACGGGTTTTATTGAGAGTTTTATGGATACGGTTAAAAGTCGCCGACACAATTTACCATTGTCGGACCGGTAGCAAAGAACTTACCGCACGTATTCAGGCCAAAACTTACTTTTTTTCGCCAATGGAAAAAAACGAGAAATTAAGGCTTAAATTGGTCAAATAAACAAGAAGTACGTGCATAAATATACAAGGTGTAACGAAAATCATTTTTAAATTTAATATAAAAAATGAGGATTTTTAGCTGTCGGAAATGTCAATTTTCAACTGTCAGAAATAATGATTTTCAACTGTTAGAAATAGTGATTTTCAACTTTTAAAATAAGTGATTTTTAACTGGCAGAAATAGTGATTTTAAGTTGTCAAAAACATTGATTTCAACTGCCAGAAATTGTGACGTTAAACTGTCAAAAATGCGATTAATAACTGTCAGAAATAATGGTTTTCTACTGCCAAAATAATGATATTTAATACAAAAAACGTAGATTTTTTAACTGTCTGAAATAGTGATTTTCAACTGTAACAAAATAGTGATTCGTAACAGGCAGAAAATAGTGATTGTAAGCAGCCAAAAGCAGAGATTTCAACTGCCCGAAATAGTGATTTTCTGTTGTCAAAAAATAGTAATTTTTAACTGGCAGAAATAGTGATTTTAAGTTGTCAAAAACATTGGTTTCAACTGCCAGAAATAGTGACGCTAAACTGTAAAAAATGCGATTAATAACTGTCAGAAATAATGGTTTTCTACTGCCAAAATAATGATATTTAATACAAAAAAAGTAGATTTTTTAACTGTCAGAAATAGTGATTTTCAACTGTTACAAAATAGTGATTCGTAACAGGCAGAAAAAGGTGGTTGTAAGCAGCCAAAAACAGAGATTTCAACTGCCCGAAATAGTGATTTTCTGTAGTCAAAAAATAGTAATTTTTAACTGGCAGAGATAGTGATTTTAAGTTGTCAGAAACATTAATTTTAACTGCCAGAAATAGTGATTTCAAACTGTCAAAAAAGGCGATGATTAACTGTCAGAAATAATGGTTTTCGACTGCCAAAATCATGATATTTAATATAAAAAATGATGATTTTTTAACTGTCAGAAATAGTGATTTTTTTCTGTAATAAAATAGTGGTTCGTAACTGGCAAAAAATTGTGATTGTAAGTTCTCAAAAACGGTGATTTAAACTGCCCGAAATAGTGAGTTCTTCTGTCAAAAAATTATGATTTTTAACTGGCAGAAATAGTGATTTTAATCTGTCAAAAACCTTGATTTCAACTGCCAGAAATAGTGACTTTAAACTGTTAAAAAGGGCGATTTTTAATCGTCAGAAATAATGGTTTTCAACTGCCAAAATCATGATATTTAATACAAAAAATGAGAATGTTTTAACTGCCGGAAATAGTGATTTTTTACTGTAATAAAATAGTGCATCGTAACTGGCAAAAAATTGTGATTGTAAGCTCTCAAAAACAGTGATTTCAACTGCCCGAAATAGTGATTTTCTGCTGTCAAAAAATAGTTATTTTTAACTGGCAGAAATACTGATTTTAAGCTGTCTAAAACATTGATTTCAACTGCCAGAAATCGTGCCTTTAAACTGTCAAAAATGGCAATTTTTAACTGTCAGAAATAATGGTTTTCAACTACCAAAATCATGATATTTAATACAAAAAATGAGAATGTTTTAATTGTCAGAAATAGTGATTTTTTACTGTAATAAAATAGTGATTCGTAACTGGCAAAAAAATGTGATTGTAAACTCTCAAAAACAGTGATTTCAACTGGCCCAAATAGTGATATTCTGCTGTCAAAAAATATTGATTTTTAACTGGCAGAAATAGTAATTTTAAGCTGTCTAAAACATTGATTGCAACTGCCAGAAATCGTGCCTTCAAACTGTCAAAAATTGCGATTTTTAACTGTCAGAATTAATGGTTTTCAACTGCCAAAATCATGATATTTAATACAAAAAATGAGAATGTTTTAACTGTCAGAAATAGTGAATTTTACTGTAATAAAATAGTGATTCTTAACTGGCAAAAAATTGTGATGGTAAGCTCTCAAAAACAGTGATTTCAACTGCTCGAAATAGTGACTTCAAACTGTCAAATATGGTGATTTTTAAATGTCAGAAATAATGGTTTTCAACTGCCAAAATCATGATATTTAATACAAAAAATGGGAATGTTTGAACTGTCAGAAATAGTGATTTTTTACTGTAGTAAAATAGTGATTCGTATTGATTGTAAGCTCTTAAAAACAGTGATTTTAACTGCCCGAAATAGTGATTTTCGGCTGTAGAAAAATAGTGATCTTCGATTGGTGGAGATAGTGATTTCAAGCAAAAAACATTGATATAAACGGCCAGAAATAGTGATTTTAAACTGTCAAAATTATAATTTTTAACTGTCAAAAGTATACTTTTTAACTGTCAAAAATAATGTTATTTAATATGAAAAATGAGAATTTTCAAACGTCAGAAATATCGATTTTTAACTGTAAAAAATAATGATATTTAATATCAAAAATGAGAATTTTCAAACGTCAGGTATGTCGATTTTTAACTGTCAGAAATAGTGATTTTTAAATGACAGATGAAGGTGAGTTTTACTTGCTAGAAAATGGTGTCAAAACAGTGATTTCAACTGCCAGAAATGATTGATTTTAAACTGTACAAATGATGATGAAAAATAGTGATTGGAAGCTGTCAAATAGAAATTTTAACTGACAAAATTAGTAATTTAAATTAAAAAATGGTGATTTTCAACTATCAAAAAGAAGTGATTTGTAACTGGCAGAAATAGTAATTTTAAGTTGTCGAAAACATTGATTTCAACTGCCAGAAATATTTATTTGTCATCTCAAGTGTCAGAAATTGGGGATTTTTAATCTATCAAAAATAGTGATTTTCAACTGTCAAGAGTGGTGATTTTCAATTGTAAAAAATGGTGATATTCAACTGTCAAAAATAATGATGTATAACTATCCAAAATAATGATTTTTTTAACTATCAAATATTGTAATTTCCAATGGTTAAAAAAGCGATTTCAACTGTCAAAAATAGCTAGATATCCGTTTTGGGGTCCCTAGATGCCATTTCAACAATTTTTTTTTCATTTCTGGTTTGTAATTATGAAACGATAATAGTTACAGCAAATTTATGTTAATAATAATTGTAGAGAATGCCAAAATTAACAACTTATGAAGAATAAATTATTTTCGAAATCTATAATAATTTTTCAATCTTTCATAATTTTCACGTTTTAAACGTCACTTTAATCCAAGTCTACAAAACGCCAAATGTACATTTAAAATATGATTTAAATTGAAAATAAACCATAAAAGAGTAAATATGAATGATACCATCAAGTCGGAGGAATTAACATGATGGCCACATCACCATTTTTTCAGTTTTCTTTATTTCCTCCAGGTTATACTTTTGGTTGCTAAATGCCTATATAATTTATGCATTAATTAATTAATTTTTGAATCATTAATTATTAAGTTATCCGCCTAGAGACACTATTAGACGTGACTGATCAAATAATTACGTTATATTAACCTTAATTAGTTGGTGGTCGATAAATCTCAATCAATGTTTACTTTTCGTGTATTAGACTGCAACATATTTGGGCGAGGACTGCTGGTGTAGTAAGAAACCAATCACCCAATTCGTTGACATTTGGCATGCTTTCTGTTCTGCACGAGAGAACTCTACTCTAAATTACATAACTTTCCTGCAGATGTAACATTTCGTTTTTCGAAGAATTGTGTTTGCGTTGAGATTTAAAATAGATAACCGAGTTTATGTATTGTTTGATTTTGTAATCTAAGATAAAATAGTAGGATTGATACCAATTATAATTAAAACGCTTCGTAAGACTTAATTTGCAGAGTTAGGAATAGTTTGAATATTTGTATACTGGAGCTCAAAAGTAATGCAACACTACTTATATGTGGTTTAAATCAGCAACAAATAGGTACGTTTTATTCACCTTAGAAAGAAAAAAAAAAACGATAACGTTTTTACTGCTTTATCTCAATTTTTTGTGTACGATTTTTACACTTATCCGGAAAATAAAGCAAATTTAATAATGTTACTACAGTATTGCTACAACCGCGGCGGGCCAACACATTATTGCATTTTTGTCGGTTATGTAGTAATAGAAAAATAGCCTTAAAACACCGTTTTATGGAGGATGCTATAATTTTAAAGCAAATGAAAATCGCTTAATAATAATTCGTTTTATTAAATATATTTTTATTTGGTCATTCCTCTTGATTTACCACGTATATAAATGGATTAATTTAAATAACTCATATATTGGTATTAAAATCTCTACTTCATTTAATCATTTGCTCATCGACATGCATGTTAGTGTCGGATTACACCGTATTTATCGCCATAATATATCATACGTGCACCAAAGCTGTGTCTGTACGCATAAAACGAGTTAAATCCGCTTTTGGTGTTCATAAATTTAAGCGTGTATTTCTTTTTGAACGATTATACAATAAAGTGGGCAATGGTGCCTATATTCATATTACATGTAGCCCACATAAATCAATAAGATTAATGTTCATTACCGGTATTCTGAAGTGTTTTGCTTTATTTTGTTTTTTTTTAGTAATAAATTGCAAGGTCTGGGAATGGGCCAAGCAGTAATTTTTGGGTCAGTGGGAAACTGCATTTAAAATTAATTCTTTGCAAATGTCCTGTATGGTTTAAAATAGTACTATAAATTAATCATTTGTTTTTGCTTTGTTTTAAATTTCATAACCAAGAAAAACAAAAAAAAATGTTCATCAGAAAAACGAGATAAATCGATTGCCGGAATAGAAAATGTATTTATTTTTTAACATGCTATTTTTAAATTTTTTTAAATCTCAAAAATGGTATTTTTTCAAATGTCAAAAATGATACTTATTCAACTGTCAAAAATAGTATATTTTGAACTTTCAAAAATGCTATTTTTAAACTGTTCAAAATTGTATTTTTAAACTGTTCAATATTGTATTTTTTAAATCTCAAAAATGGTATTTTTTCAAATGTTAAGAACGGTACTTATTCAAATGTCAAATTTTTTATTTTTTTGACTATCTAAAGTGGTATTTTTATAATCTTAAAAATTTGAAACTTTTCTACTGTATAGATAGTAAAAAAAGTTTCAGGCATCAAATCGCTACTGAAGAAACATCGAGCAATACAGAATAAAATCGAAAATCATATTTCACTGCGCAAACTTGAATTTTTACATATTTTCCATAATTAATCGATGAGAAATGTGTATAATAATTGCGATGCATTATCATAATGAATTAATATTCATTCGACCAGCTTTGCTAGACGTATAACAGCTGTTATTCATCACTGAAATTAAGAAAAAGGGTAACCGTAAAACCGCCAAGTAATTGGCTTTTATTAAGTAAGCATAATTTGCAAACAATATAAGCTTTAATATTTAACATATTCTTCTCGGCTTGGCGATTATTATTAATGGAGGTAATTTTATAGCTGTTTGTAAGAAAATTTATTATGCGAAAAAAAAAACGTTCTTTGTTACTGTAAATAAGAATACATTAGGAAATTACTGGTGTAGAGGTTGTAACGTGTATTAAATTAGAAAATACAGTGATTAAGTTCCAATAATTGCATCAAACAAAACTAATTGTTGTAAAAAATATTATATAACGTGAGAAGATTAAAAAGAAGTAACATAACCTCAATATGTGTCCCAACTTAAATTTTTAAAATTAAAAACTCATGGCACACTTGAGGTTTGAAATATCTACGCATTATTCGGAACACTACAAATTCGTAAATGCCATAGTTGTTCATCTGTAAAAAAATAAATTTATCTGCGTAGCCAGTTTGATGTTTTATGTTAATTATAAATTTATTCGAGACGTTGGCCTTTCCGGTTAAATTATTAATCGCGTTATATTCGAATGTTTACAATGTAATTATGTTGTTTGTACTATGATTCTCCAGTATAATCCCATATGATACCAACAAGGTCTTCCTCTTTACGCATGGACTTTCTAAAGCTATCTTCATTAACCAAATAAACTGCTAATGTTCTGCATTTTCTTTCGTGTAGGTGGAATATCATTCTTCAATTCCATATCGTATTCATATATTTTAATATCCAGTCATCTGCCCAAATTTATTTTAAACCAGTTTACATTTTCCTTCTTCTGTTGTATCAGTTATAAGTAAATAAATGTTCAAGTATTTGGTAATACAAATCAAACGGGTTTTGTGCCGTAAATTTAAATGGTTTTTAATCACAATGCATGTATTAAAAGTGCATTTAAAAGGTATTTCGGTCGATAACAATACGGATAATGATTATAATTAAAAATGCAAGAATTCATGGTGTTGCAGTAGATGCACCGGGCAAGAATTACCCGCGGTGGATAAAAGTAAAAAAACAAACTAAATCGACTCCAGAAAAGCGAACCAAAAGATTGACAAGCGCATTCGAGTTAAATTACAACGGGGACACGATCCCAAAAAATTGGGATCGAATAGTCTGAAAATAAAAATTCAAAAACTACAGCTCTTAAGATAAGCGATAGATCTATGGTTAAGCTCGGAAAAAAGATCACAAATTAGATGCAATACTTTCTTAAACATCTCGGTATGTTGTAAAGAAAAAACTTGTCAACACATACGACGATCGCGAATTTTTTTTTATTTGCGTTACCATCAGTAGATGCATCTACATAATAACACATTGTGTTCAGATTATACATGAATATTCACACATTGCGGATTTCCTCTAGCCTCTATCTAATTTTCCGCCATATTTTCAACACGCCAATTTCTCCGCGTTGCACACTATGCATGACATAACGCATAGCTTTCCTTTGTCTGCTTCGTGTCTGCGCATCATTGCTCATATTTACTGTAACCAGGAAATAATTTCGAACCGTAATTGAACGATTAATTCAAGTATTCTGCCCAGAGATAATAAAAGTTTGATTCAGCCTTCGCTGGTTAAATATAAACGTGATGTTGGCTCGTGGAGTTAAAAATCGCTGTATGATATGACATCAGTTATGCCATAAATTAACAGTTCAAAATGTTGTATGCATCTACGTGGAAATACTTCAAATCGTTTCAAACGAATTTTATGGAAAAGTGAAAAATTTTAAGTAACATTTCATTCGTTGTTGAAAAGTGAAATATTTCCGATTTGTTCCTTTTTACTCATCTAAAGAGTGTCCACCGCCTAATATCCAACTCTATACCTTTCTTGTTAGTTCCAAATTATTTATTTATAGAAGTTCCAATAAAAATATTTCTGTTACTTTTATATTACTCAGACCGCAGTTTCAGGGTTCCATCGTGCCGTTCTTGTCATCAATAGTTTTTATAAGTGGAAAAATTAGAGTAACTACTTACATGCCACATTTCCACACGTGCCTACAATCTGAATCAATACTGTTTTTATGAATAATCCGTTTAACACGTGCGCTACGAATTTTTGAACTTGTTTCTGCGCTGGACTTTAAAAATTCCGAACGTCAGATTGAAAAAAATGTAAAATATACAAAACGTAAAGTTAAATTGCGGAAAAAAATAAATTACATTTCCACACGTGTCTATAATCTCAATCAATACTGTTTTTACGAATAATCCGTTTAACACGTGCGCTACGAATTTTTGAACTTGGTTCTGCGCTGGACTTCAAATATGCAAATTGTTAGAAATTCCTGATAAAGTGGGAACGAATGTTTCGACATCGATCTATTTTTGCTATTATATATTACTGCTCAATAAAGTACAGTTTATGGACATAACAGAGTGTCGTAAAAATGAAATTTAACAACTTCATTGAAATAAATTACATGTTGTAAAACAAGTTTATTATAAAGTTTTTTATATTTGTTATAAAATATTATTAAACACTGTAGCAGATTCCTTTGTAAAACAAGTTTTTTGAATTTACTCTAAAAATATTAATTAATATAATAAGAGGTTATTAAACTTTATCTAAATATCGCTATTTAACCTTTCGAAAAGAATCAGCGAGGTTATTAATTACTGAAAAAATAATTTCATATGTTCCTTTCGAGCCATTAAAACGTCACATAAATAATATTTATGCATTAGATTGTCTAGATGCTTCGGTTAGGTTGATGCACACAAAGAAGTTTCAAGGCCAAGCGATGTGCAATTCTAGTAATGATACACTTAAGAGTCCAATTTTTAAAGAGCATTATTTCTCACATATCTTTTTAGTTCAGGGCAGCATTTAAGTGGTTTCTGTATACATTCCTGAAATTGTTTAGGTGTGATACTCTATAAATTATGCCAGGATAATTATACAGCGCAAGCAATAATGAAAATCTTAGTAAATAGGCGATAAAGTCGATTGGCTAACAATAGAATTAATTTACTTACACATTATTGTAAAATTATTACTGTTAATAAAGATATGGTATTTATAGGCGATAAATATTGTATTAACATTTTTAAATGTATTTTTATAAAAGAAAAGCGACCTGTTTTTTTTTTCCAAAAATATTTTATTTCGGCTTTACTGAATATATTACACATTTTAGGCTCGCACTGTTTTGCACTTTTTTCAAACAGCCATAACTTTGTGAAAAATCTCCGTAGGAACTTCGTTCTTTGAGTCCTGCATGGGGAATTGATCAAATTTTAATGCCTTTATGGTGGATCGAGTCGACAAATGTTTTCCAACTCTGGACACATCGTCAAAGTTGGACATGGTTTCCTGAAAAAAACATTTTCATTCACAGGGGTTCTAGAGGGGGGCGGAAGGGGTTACGCTTAAGTTCGCATGCATGACTTTGAAGAAGACACTTCAAAGATTCATCAAAATCGATTGAAAATACGCCGAGTTATGGCGGTTTGAAAATGGTCGAAATTTCACGAATTTCAAGTGTTTCATTTTTTTTTCCTCCAGTGTATAATGAATGATATTTTCAATTTCTTTAATGTGCCAATAACAATACGTTTACACAGGTCAATATACATAATATAAATAAGTGGTTTCAATAAATAAATAAAAAATATGGGTGATGACAAAAACTTAAGAAAACTAAAAAAAACGTTACTGAATTATTGAAAAAATGAATTTATTTTAAAGATGATTAAAATATTTGATTCTATTGATTATTATTAATTCATACATTTGCTTCACTATCTATTTTTTATACAAGGGTGTGAAATCTATTTCAAATTATTTTTACTTCTAATTGACCAATTTGTTCATTATTCAATTTTTTACATTGATGAAATTTTCAAATATATTTTACATACAGCATTTCTACTTGTTTCTTATAATTAATTTAGCAATAAATATTACTATTTATTTATAGATGTGTGGTAATGCTTACGGTTTCGTTTTGAAATTCACTTGGAATACCTTTGAATAAATTTGGGTATTTTTATACTGCAATAAAAATTCCAGAAAGCAAAAAAATAGGTATTAAATAATTCCGGGCTTTACTATAATCTTAATAACTCAATACCTAGAAACAGATATGCAGATCTGTCGAGAAGAAGAAATTACGTACAAACGTGACTATTTTTTCTTCGTATTCACGTCCATTAATTTAATACCAATTTTAAATTATTCTGTAAACTGTTGGATAATAAATTATTATTTTTATCATCTGCATATATTTAAAATATTTAATATAACCTCAAAATTCCAGGACACACCGAATTATCTCGAGTCTCAAGGTCGCGTAGAAATTTCCGCAATTCTTGATCGCGTATGTGCAGAACCCGTTGTTTTGTTTGTATCGAACTCGAATATATAAAAAAACGGTATACAATGTCCGTTTAATTGGGCCTTCGTTTTCTATTTGTATTATAACAACGCCGCAATACTAACCCACTTTTCGCCGACTGTATCGGGCATCGGATTACTCACTTTCTCTGCTTAACTTAATTTATGTGGCCTGTGTTAATTATTACAAGGTGGACTGTGGATCTTAAAGAATCGTCTTAAATGTACAAGTCGTATTTAGGTCTCGAGAATCTTCCTGGATGGATGTGGATGATAGAGTAGAAATCTTAAAAAATTTTGAATGTACACGTGTGTTTAGGTCTTGAGAATCTTCCTGAATGGATTTGGGCGATCGAGTGGAAATTGTTGACAAATCCTAAAGAATCTCCTTAACCCTTTCGGCCCTGGTGGTGGCAATTGCCACCGCAACATTTACATGTCTCTACTTACTATGACAATCCATATTTTTGCTGTTTATCACTAGATGTCACTTCAACAAAGCCTCACTAATTAATTCCTATACTAATTATGCAAATGACTTCAAATTTGGTATTTATGGTCTTAAGAAGCTCCCCATCAATAATAATTAACAAAAAAAAATTGTTTTTTAATTTAAAAATCCAGCGCTGAAAGGGTTAAATGAACAGAGTGAAAACATCATTTTTCTAGAGAATCTTCCTGAATAGATGTGGGTGATCGAGTGGATTTTTTTACGAAACTCAAAGACTTTTATTAAATGTACAAGTGTTTTTAGATCTCGAGAATCTTCCTGAATTGATGTGAATGATAAAATGGATTTTTTTTTAATCTTAAAGAATCTTCTTAAATATACAAGTGTTTTTAGGTCTTGAGAATCTTTCTGAATGGATGTAGCCGATCGAGAAGAAATTGTTTACAAACCTTAAAGAATCTTTTTAAATGCATTTTCAATGAGTGAAAACGTTGACAATCTTACTGAATAGATGTGGGTGACCGAGTGGAAATTGTTTACAAATCTTAAACAATCTTCTTAAATGTACACGCGTTTCTAGGTCTCGAGAATCTTCCCGAATGGATGTGGGCGATCGAGTGGAAATTGTTTACAATTGCAGTTATGCTCGAGTGCTTGTAATTGCTGGTGTGAGTGTATTGTAAATGGTAGGAAACCATTTGAATTCAAAAGAGGTTCGAGTTTAAGATCTTACGTGCTTACGATCTAATCAAGGCTTAGTTGACAGAATATGTATTTTAATAAAAAGATCGTGGGATATTATAGCAAATCTAACAAGGAGAGGATCAGATGTGTGACTCACCGATTTGATCCAACTTTGGCACACGTGTAGGTCATAATTAGGAGTGTAACAGGTGCACTATTCAGCCGTTTTTGAGAAAAAATTGATTGATTCAAAAATTAAGATATTTAAATACACATGGATTTATAAAAACTATAAAAAGAAAATGAATGAACCCAACTTCAACAATGGGGTTCGATCCTTTGACCTTGCGACTACGAATCGGAGGTTTTATCGATGGGCTAAAAGGTCGGTATATGTTTCTTAACGCAAAAGGTATATAAACATACGAATGAGTAACAAATTAATAGTTATTTATGCAACAAGTGAGTAAAGTAATACTTTTTTTCACGAGTAGGAAAGATTGCCGCATGAGCCGAAGGCGAGTGCGGCAATTCCTACAAGTGAAAAAAAGTTGCTTTACTCTCGAGTTTCATACAAAATTTTTTCTACGTCCGTAAGTTTAAATAAATTTATAAATTTGATAAAACCTTAATCAATTTTTATAAGTAATTATACTTGTTTTAAATAAAGAAAATAATAATAATCATCAAGTTTTCTTGATCGGAAACGAATGTTTGATATTTATCGGCGGAACTCGCGGCGTGTTGCAAAGCGTTCATGACACACTTTGCGCAAACAATTTTTTAGTTGCGTTAAAAAATGAACCGCTACGGCACTTTTTTTCACGCAAAAGAGTGAAAAAATGAACCGTTATGGCACTTTTTTTCACGCTACTTGAAGGGTTCAGGAATCACATATTTTATGAACGCAGATTAATGAAAAAAACTGTACATTTTATAACGGACGTAGAAAAAAACCATTTTAAGTTCTCGAAAATGGCTGAATAGTGCGCCCTATTACTTGCACCTGTTACACTCCTAGTTATGACCTACACGTGTGCCAAAGATGGATGAAATCGGTGAGTCACACATCTGGTCCTCCCCTTGTAAGTGTTTTTTTTTTTAAATTAAAATTTTATAATGATTTTTTTGTTATAGGTTTTGAAATTAGTTACACAATTGATTGTCTTGGCCCACTAGATTATGAAGAAATGTATATATGGCCCGCGAAAAAAAAAAGTTTGGAGACCCTTTGTGTGATTTTTACGATTTTTAATATTTTCGAATTTTCTTTTCTTTTTCGCAAATTTACGCTCGGTTTGCATAAACTTATTTCAAAGTTTAGGGAAAGAGTGTTTATTTTTTTTAAATAATCATTATTTAGAGAGTATTTTGAGTAACTCTGGCAAGTTTTAAGTCGATAGTAATTGTTTATATTTTTTTTTAGAGTCGCGCAAGTTATTGATATTTTTTGCAAATTTGTGGCGCGACGAGTAAATTTTTTCTCAATTTTACCCTTTTCTGGTTTTCTTTCTTCTCTGTCTCTCTCTATATATCTCTTCGTAATTTCAGGGAATGAATTAAAAAAAACATATTTTACCGATTTTACAGTTTACAGAGACAAAAAAGGAAAATCGTGAGCAAAAATATAAATAATTTTGCTATTCAACGTCAGATTACAACTAATGTATTGGAGATGAAAAAAATGTTAATACACTTATTGTAAATTTAATAAACAATATTTTCTATCTGAAGTTTTTTGTATCAAGTGTACCTTTTTTCCCAAGATGGCGGTTTGAACGCAATAGATTTTGACGGGGACTTTTAGTATGTTCAACGGGAAGTTACTTTCTCCTTACCAAAAATAGCTTTTAAAGCTTCAAATAATCAATTGAACAAAATATGCCGTCATAAATTATTTATTAAACGACTTTATGATATTGATTAATCAACGATCGGAAAAGGATGATTTCTTCCAGCCATAAAAGATTTATCACTTTGTCTTGATCAACATCCCACGTACTCGAAACGTAAAAATACCACCATGAAATATCCGAGTAGCGCACACACCTGTAAAATTTTGATCTCAAAATAACCGAAGGTCATAGACTATGATGAAATATGATCTCGGAATATTAAATTTCTCCGTAAAGGGTATTTACCATAATATGTCGTAAGGTGTATATTATTAAACAGCGCGTGCATTAATTATAATTTAAAAAAAAAGTCGCGTTAAATAACATGCCGTCGGGTAAAAATATTTCTGGTGATTATATAAATTGTATAAAAATATCTTCCAAGTTATACAACACCATTAAATTTAACTCTGCAATTATTATTAATTTCATTACATTCGACAGATGATTTGTATGTAAATGAGTCGAATTAAGACGAAAAGTAGTCTTAAATAAATTAGTATTATTATTAATAGATAAATATTCAATATAGTTATTACTTTTGCAACAAGTGAAGGTATTTCTATTTTAGAGTTTTTTTTTTTGTTTTAGCTTATTATTATTAATTCCTTAGCAACGAGTAACGTTAAGGTACCTTTAACAAAACTAGTGTTATATTATCTTAACGCAATTCGTTGCTATAGAGATATTGGCAAACAAATATGATTTCGCTTTTTGACGGTTTTCATTAAAAAAAATTTAAATTAAAGAAAAAAATAGAAATAGGATTATGGGTAAATTTATCTTGGCCTTACTAATTTAATCCAATTATAACATATTTATTTATAACTAGATAATTGCACCTGTTAAAGAAATACAAATAAACGTATAATAATCACCAATTAAACTAGTTATAACACATAAATCATAACCTGAACTGAAGATATAGATAACCTTGCTATCAAAGACGTATATCCTTGTGGAACATCCGTTGCTCAATAATTTGCAACCTTACCAGATACCAGAAACGGCGGACATCCGCCGTAGACCAGAAAATTTAATGCTGCGATGATTTTGAGACATACGTTTTTTTTTCACGCAAGGAAATCCTTTTAATTCCATTGACGATTATCCGTGATTGGTACCAAGAGAGAGACGATACATTTATTGAGACACTTTTACAAATGACCTCAACAGGCAATTGACCAGAGGTCTTTCAGCCGGGTACCAAGATAATTATTAATATATTGTAACTGGTAGCTTGTGAGTAACACCTCTAGAATTTATTAATGTTGATCAGATGCATTATTCAGATTGAATTGTAAATATCTTTGTATCTTAGTATCCGTCTTATCTTGAACATTCAATTTAAATGAGCAGATTATCTGCTAACTAAAGTTGTATAGCCCTAGCCGTGTGTGACGGTATGGCTCAGGCAAATGTCAAAAAAAAGGTGTATAGATTTGCAACCCGAACAAAAATATAATACAAAGATTGCGATCTTTTAGTGTTCATCAATAATATTTTTTTCCAATCAACCTGATCATAATTAATGATTATCGATTAATTGAAAAAAAAAACTTTCGATGGCCTTTCAATATTGCACGACAATTATTTCACTCTTGTGCACTTCCTACAAATTGTGCACGAATTTATTTATCGGTGCTAATATCCTTCGCGACCTTCGCGTGGCTCGTCTGCAGACAAGTGTTTCTTCAGACAGGATCTACCCGAAGCGGAATATTACAAAGAGCCCAAAAAGATGAATGAATGACGTTGTCATGCGGGCATGTGATTACCCGAAGAACCCGGAACTGCCTTTATTTGTATCAAGGATGATCGTTGCGATGTCGCGGCGCTCCCGGATCGTGTGCTAAGTGGGTTTGAAATTGCAACATTTTTTGACTCATCGGATTTTACGGAATGGTCGGTATGAATTTTGTCGCAGTCCTTGATTCATTAAAAAAATATAATACCTAATATTGTAATATCTAAAGTTGTTCAGGAACAACAAAATTACTCAGCTCATAGACCCTCATTCCTTTGGGATTAGTAAAGAGAGGAACATTCAGGGTGTTGAATTGCGAAGCGGGCCATTTGGGGATTTACATGTAAAATTTGAAATGTGTTATTATTTGCTCTCCTAATTATTTGACAGCATCGGTCTTCTTACATTATTTTAAAAACTTTTTAAGCTGACTCAATGGTATTTACCGAGATATTTGCAAAAAACTTTACTATTATTTTGAATTAAAAACAAAGGTTGGCCATGAAATCATAATGGCCGATATTTCATTTTGGTCTAAAAAGTGACAGTCGCTGTCACATTACGATTTACAACCGGCAGTGTTTTCTAGACAAGAAAAAGTATTTATAAGTAAATGGTGTTACCCAGGTACTATTTAAGGAGTGTAAGTGATTTGTTTAGTGTTGAATTTCCGAAGAAGGCAATACCCAGCAATGAGTATTAAAAATAATGTAAGTAGACCGATATTATCAAATAATTAAAGGAGCCAATTATAACACATTTTAAATTGTACTTTTGCTGGATATTGCCTCCTCCAGAAATGCACGTACAGTTATTAAATAGTACCTGAGTAAAACGTTTTAATCATAAATACTTTTTCTTATGTAAAATACACAGCCGATAGTAAATCGTACTGCGACAGCAAACGTCATGTTTTAGAAACAGAATTAAATATCCGCCGTTATGATTTCATGGCAAACCTTTGTTTTTAATTCAAAATAATAGTAAAGTTTTTTGTAAATATCTCGGTAAATACTCGTTAGAAACTATCGAGTAAGGTACCAAATAATTCAGCTTAAAAATCTTTAAAAATAATGTACGATAACCGATGCTGTCAAATATTAACACATTTAAAATTTCACATGTAAATTCCTATGGCCCGCTTCTCAATATGGAATAAGAAAATTTGTCAAAATAAAAATAACCATTGCAAAAGCTTTCGGATTTGTGAGTGGAGGAACTAATATAGGGATGGGAAATAAAAAAAATTCCAACAGTTGTTACCATACGAAATAACCATTGCAGAAGCTTTCAGATTTGTGAGTAGAAGAACTTTTATAGGTAGAAACGCCAAAGTGGCGGAATCTATTGCCTGAATGCTGTACTGAACCAAATCCGTGTGGCTTTAACATCCACAAGATATGGACATTGCCAGCTGCGGCAAATATAACAATATTAATGTGAACATTAAATATTGTTCCCCCATGAGAACTTATATAGTGTTATGGAATACGAAAATGTCCAACAGTTGTCACTTTAATAAATGACCATTGCAGAAGTTTAGGTTGACCTTTTAAATCCGGGAATAGTCTGTTTTTGGTAGGCCTAAAAGTAACAATATTTTTCATTACTAATGCCATCGCAAAATCTATAGAAGTGTCAGATAATTAAAAGAACCCATAAATTGTAAATAACGATTTAATAATATATCACCTTGTAAAACATACGACACAACACGAAAATGAAGTAACCAAATAAATAAATCTATCCTAACGATTTTTGAGACAAACAGTTAGAGGCCAAAATTAATCCATAAATTAGGCCTCACCTAACAACCACATTGTTTATTATATTCACAACTATTTATAAAATCACCTTCTGCAAATAAACTTGCGGCTATACGTGTAACATTACAAAGCATTCAAATTCCAGTAAGCAATTTTTCAAGAAGTCATTTGCATAAAAATGACAGTTTTTATGTATTTATAAAACTAATTGATTACAGATATCTGCATAAATTATTTCGTATATGAATAGTGATGTACAGTTAGCACATTAATTACACATTTTTTTATACAATAACATATTTGATTTTGAACTACTTTCGCGACTCGAAAAAAATATGTAAACAATTGCTGTCGACTTAAAACTTGCCAAAGTTATTGAAAATACACCCTGAATCATTATTATTTAAAAAACATTAACACTTTCCCAAAATTTTGAAATAATTTCATGCAAACGGAGCGTAAATTTGCGAAAAATTTCAATAAGTTTCGTGACTCGAAAAATATAAGGGCAATTGCTATCGACTTAAAACTTGCCAAAGTTACTCAAAATACACCCTGAATTATGATAATTTCAAAAACTTAAACATCCTTTTCCTAAATTTTGAAATAAATTCATGCAAACGGAAGGTAAATTTGCGAAAAATTTCAATTACTTTCGCGACTCGAAAAAAATATAAGGGCAATTGCTATCGACTTAAAACTTACCAAAGTTACTCAAAATACACCCCAAACTATGATTATTTTATATACATAAACACACTTTCCCTAAATTTTGAAATAAATTCATGCAAACGGAGCGTAAATTTGTGAAAAATTTCAATTACTTTCGCGACTCGAAAAAAATATAAGGGCAATTGCTATCGACTTAAAACTTACCAAAGTTACTCAAAATACACCCTAAATTATGATCATTTAAAAAACCTAAACATCCTTTTCCTACATTTTAAAATAAATTGATGTAAACGGAGCGTAAATTTGCGAAAAATTTCAATAACTTTCGTGACTCGAAAAAAATATGCAAACAATTGCTATCTAGTTAAAACTTGCCAAAGTTACTCAAAATATATCCTGAACTGTGATTATTTAAAAAAAGAATATACACTCTTTCCCAAAAACAAGACAGAACGTTTGTATAGCACTATTTTTCAAGACGCAAATGTTACGTGTATAATTTATGGAGTCCAAATCGTTTGAATACTTTCAAATATATTTGACATAAGATATGCACAGCCACCTTTGCATACCCTCGTTCAAATTTGAATGAAATAGCACTGCAGTAATAAAGTTATTGTTTATAGAATATTTTGGCCCACCTCTACAAATTCGCCAAATTTCATTCAAATCCGAGGTGAACCATCATTAATTAATTAAATCGCCCGCGTAAATTTATTGTCAACCGTGGTGGAATTTACTAGGAATGATTGGCCGAATTGCAGTTCATACATTCACGGAATTTATTCCGTGAATGTATGTATGAATGTATGAATGTTGAAAAAGTGATGGATGGTATTTTAATATCATCCATCACTTTTTCAACCACTTTCAATTTATGTTTTCCTAGAGTTATTATATAACTTCTTTATCAATCAACCCTTTCGGATATTCATTCAACCATTTACACTCAATACAGTCCTTTAAAAATAAGTGCAGTTAATAAATAATATGTGATAGCATGTTTTGTTCACGAACCATAATCAATTAATTAAGTTTTAAAAGCTATTCATTTATAGGGAAATATATCTGATGACGCTTGCATATGAAAAATGTCTTTGCCAAACATCTCATATTCACGATTTAGTCACGAGTTGGTGTTCATATTACGTTTTCTAAATGATCTGTTAGATAGAAACCAGGGCTGGAATTTTTTTTTCGAAGATTTCCAATTTCGGAGGTGCGAAGATTCGAAGATTCTAAGTTTCGAAGATTCGTTAATTTCGAAGGTGCGAAGGTTCGGAGATTCTAGGTTTCGAAGATTTGTTAATTTCGAAGGTGCGAAGATTCGGAGATTCTACGTTTTTAAGATTCGTTAATTTCGTAGGTGCGTAGATTCTATGTTTCGAAGATTCGATAATTTCGAAGGTGCCAAGATTCTAAGATTCTAAGTTTCGAAGATTCGTTCATTTCGAAGGTGCGAAGATTCGGAGATTCTAAGTTTCGAAGATTCGTTAATTTCGAAGGTGTAAAGATTCGGAGATTCTAGTATTTGCATACTGAATGTTGTTTTCTTGATGGTTTAATTGAAGTTGATTTAACTCGTCATCAAATTTTCTGTTTGTGCAAAAGTCCAAGGAGAGTTTGATTGTTAAAAGCTATTAATTTATAGGAAAATATATCCGATGACGCTTGCATACGAAAAATAAATGAATAAACTTATTATAAATATTTATGACTGCGCTTTCACGTTCGTTATATTCGAGCATGTAACGTGAAAATAATTATGAAATCAATCATTATTAACCCGAATTATGCCCGGGTAAACGACAAGAAAATTGCGGACATTATTCATGCCCTCAATTGCACTTATTGGCATTTACGGCGGGATATAAATTCCGTTCGAATTCAGGGCTGAAAAGTTCGATAACGCAATCAACAACAATCCACAATCAGCGACCGTTTGTTTACCAAGAAAAGTTTGCTCTTGGCACAATTAAACCACTAATAAATAATTAAAATGAACAAACGCCGCATTAAAAAAAAACGAAAGATAAATGTCCGCCATTAACAATTATGGTTTAATTGTAAAAGTCTAAAGCGGTTTCTAAGCCGCGTATCCCCCCAAATAAGGAGGTGATAAGTATCGGTGTATGTAATAAATTTCTAATTGGTGACCTATTAATTGATGTTCTTTTTTCTTCTAGAACGTATATATTATCGATGTGTACTAAGGCAAGCACACTTATCTTTAAATTTAATTTTTTTTATAATACAAAATGTATAGCCGTCCCAAAATGTCGTGACACCTTGGTTGTTGTTTTTCAAAACTTAGCTTACTGGATTGTAAATAAAGTTTGCATTTGATAAATAATTTGTTTTTCAAGGCTACCGATTTTTAATCATTAAAAGGGCTATTGGTAAGGTCGATAAATCAAGTTTTCTGCAATAACTTTGAAAGTGTTTTTGCGATGAGTTAATTAGGAAAAATGTTTGTTTTTTTAATTTCGCATGGAGTGGCATACAAATATACAGGGGCTTTAAAGTTTGACACTAAATTTTGGGCATCCTGTATACTTCATATCAATCAAACTTCGTTACCGGGACTGTCGGACATTATTTAATAAGTGCCTTGTATAATTTTATTAACGGGGTACTGTTTTTGTTTTTTATTGATTTTTTAAACCAATAGTGCAAAACTGATTTTTTTAGATATTATTTTTACTTTCTCCGTTACGAAGTACGAGAAAGTATTGTGATCGAGATTTTTCTTTCAAAATTTTTTTTTACGGAAATATCCGTTTTTGGGTCCCTAGACGCCATTTCAACAATTTCTGGAAAAGAAAAAATTTGTGTCTGTGTGTGTGCGCTGTATCTAAAAAAAACTAATAAAGCAATTGATATGAAACTTTCAACATACGTCTTATTTGATAATCCGAAGAACTCAAAAGCTTTTGGTAAAATTTCGTACACCGGAAGTGGGTGTTTACCTTAACAGTTTTTTGTTTTTTGCCAATATTTTCTTAAATATGAAAAATATCACAAAAACATTTAAACAAACATTGAATATAACAAAGAAATGAACACCTTTTGCTTGAAAACATTTTTCATAAAATCATTTTTATTCGAGAAATAATTTTTATTTTTTATTTTTGGTTTATAATTATAAAACAATAATAGTTACACCAAATTTATGTTAATAATAATTGTAGAAAATGCTAAAATGAACAACTTATAAAGAATACGTTTTTTCGAAATCCCGTTAGTTTTTGAGTAAACTGAATTTTTGAATTTGAAGTGTAATTTTTCCATCTTTCATAACTTTGACGTTTTAAACGTCAGTTTCATCCGAGTTTACGCAACGCTCGATGTACATTTAAAATATGATTTCAATAAAACATGAAAACGTAAATATAAATGGCTATGATACCATAGTCGGAGAAAGTAACATAATGGCCACATCACCATTTTTTTTTTGATATCACTGAACCTATTTCAATCAAATTTTAGGGGTGTATAGGCAATAGGGATGGGCGATATTTCACGTATCTGTGATTTTTCACTGGTATTGAAAAATCACAGGTCGTTACTGTTACTAATGGGCGAATGTCACTGCTACTTAAAATCACTGCTACTTTAAATCACTGTTACTTAAAATCATTGTTACTTAAAATCACTGCTACTTAAAATCACTGCTACTTAAAATCACTGCTACTTAAAATCACTGCTACTTAAAATCACTGCTACTTTAAACCACTGCTACTTAAAATCACTGCTATTTAAACTGTGACTGTTACTTAAAACATGATTGTAAGAAGACAGTACAAGGTGGCATTTCTAAATGTTATTTAATATTCATTACTTTATTCTCCCATTTTTGCAAGGTATTGTATTTAAATTTTAAATAAATATTTGATAATGAAGGTGCTCAAAAAATTAAAACTAAAATTTTCCAAAATCCATATCTCCATTAAAAACTGTGGAATTTACAAAAACCAAATTGATTTTGAATAAGCGATACTTCGACCATTGAGGATATTTCTTATGGAATTTTGTCGGCGTGTTTTATATTTCTTTCTGCGATGTTTTCATTCAAGTGCTCAAAAAAATAAAAATAAAATTTTCAAAAATTTATATCTCCGTTAAAAATTGTTAAATTTACAAAAACGAAATTAATTTTGAATAAATGATTCTTCGACCATTGAAGATATTGTTTTAAGAATTTTTTTCTACGCGTTTTATATTTTTTCCTGCGATGTTTTTATTCAAGTGCTCAAAAAATTAAAACGAAAATATTCAAAAATCCACATCTCTATTGAAAATTGTTGAATTTACAAAAACCAGACTGATTTTGAATCAGCTATACTTCGGCCATTGAGGATGATTTTGTATGGAATTTTGTCTACGCGTTTTATATTTTTTCTGCGATGTTTTCATTCAAGTGCTCAAAAAATTTAAACGAAAATATTAAAAAATCCATATCTCTATTGAAAATTGTTGAATTTACAAAAACCAAATTGATTTTGAATAAGCGATACTTCGACCATTGAGGATATTTCTTATGGAATTTTGTCGGCGTGTTTTATATTTGTTCTGCGATGTTTTCATGCAAGTGCTCAAAAAAATAAAACTAAAATTTTAAAAAATCCATATCTCCATTTAAAATTGTTGAATTTACAAAAACCAAATTGATTTTGAATAAGCGATACTTCGGCCATTGAGGATATTTTTTATGGAATTTTGTCGGCGCGTTTTATATTTGTTCTGCGATGTTTTCATGCAAGTGCTCAAAAAAATAAAACTAAAATTTAAAACATCCATATCTCCATTTAAAATTGTTGAATTTACAAAAACCAAATTGATTTTGAATAAGCGAAACTTCGGCCATTGAGGATGATTTTTTTTATGGAGTTTTGTCTGCGCGTTTTATATTTTTTCTGCGAAGTGTTCATTCAAGTGCCCAAAAAAATAAAACTAAAATTTTCAAAAATTCATATCTCCATTAAAAATTGTTGGATTAACAAAAACCAAATTGATTTTGAATAAGCGATACTTCGACCATTGAGGATATTTTTTAAGGAATTTTTTCTACGCGTTTTATATTTTTTTTCTGCGATGTTTTCATTTGTGCTCAAAAAATTAAAACGAAAATCTTCAAAAATCCATATCTCTACTGAAAATTGTTGGATTTACAAAAACTGAATCGATTTTGAATAAGCGATACTTCGGCCATTGAGGATGATTTCATATGGAATTTTGCCTGCATTTTTATAGTTTTTTCTGCGATGTTTTTGTTAAAAAATTTAAACGAAAATCTTCAAAAGGATTTTTGAGGATTTTCTGTATTGAAAATTGTTAAATTTACAAAATCAAATTGATTTCGAATAAGCGGTACTTCGGCCATTCAGGATAATTTTTTATGGAATTTTGCCTGCACGTTTTATATTTTTTTCTGCGATGTTTTTGGCCGAGCTCAAAAAATTAAAACGAAAATTTTCAAAAATCCATATCTCTATTGGTTAATGCTTTTATTTCAAAATAATCCTTCGAGCAAATAATCTTTCGAAAGATGCGTTTTTTTCAGAGGTAAAACCAAAATAGGAAAACATTTGCAACTTTTCAAATTTACTGGACAAACATTCTGTTTTTCTGCAAAAATCTCCAATTTCGCCCAAGAACGCATCGCACCAATTATTGTCTAAACAATCCAATTTCCAGGTTTATGCGTTTAGCAAATGCTATTTACTTAAATAATAATATTGATTTATTCAACATGAACACTACTTTGTTTCACAAGCATTTGTTCAGAATCAACCTGGAAATAATTATTATAAGTTCGGATTGTCGATAATAAATATTTATAATATATTGATTTGTAAATTAAGGAGTTTTCCGTGTATTAAATAAATAAATTAAAAAAAAATAAATAAATAAATACTTCTCGAATTTTGAACTGAATATCAAGGATAGTGGCATATTTATTTGGTATAGCAGATAATGTAGCCAAAATATGACCTTCAGTCACAGGTATAATATCAAAAGGAACACTATTCACGTGACCGGGTGGACAAATATTAGCAAAATCATATCGAAAACATTTTTGAGAAAACATTAATAATTTCAGAAGGTGTTACGTGATCACAGTCACAGTTTAAAATCACTGATATTAGAAAGTAGCAATCACGGGTAGCAACGTGATTCAAAAGTAGCAGTTTTGCCCATCTCTAATAGGCAACCATACTTTAATTTCTAAAAAAAGGGTATCGGATGATGGACTAAGGTGCTTTGGCAGGATGTTTCATCAACAAATTGTTTCAAGTATTCTGTTTATATGGAAACTGTTATTTTATTAAAATAATTACTATTTATGTGGAAACTGTTATTCTGTTAAAATAATCAAAATTTAGTGGGCATGCCAAGTAAAAAAAAATATTTACACCAATTTACACCATTTCATGAGGTAAAATTTAACCGTAAAAGGCTTCATTCATTAACACGTCTACATCATGCAAATTACTCCACATCCTCTTACCAACCATTAGGAGTTCCGGAACCTACAACCGTTCCAGTTAAACCAGTCTGGCGCACTCGCCTGACCAAAATGCCATTTCCGCGAAAGAGTGACCAAATCCGTAAGACAATGGGTATTTTCAACAGAATTCCTACATTTACATCGACTCACCTGTGCCGATGAATATGAGGCCGATGACACATAAAATCACCGCCAGCATACAATGTTGACCCGGACGTCTCATATCAGCTGTACACAATAAAAAATGAACATATTACGGAAGAGCCAAAAATCCACTAAGTGCACTTAACACGCCACTCGCGCATACTTGAACGATTGAAAATTTTGAAAAATTTTTGGAGTCGTCGCCGCGGTGAGAATTTCTTGGACGCGACCGGACTCGAGTCCACCGTCGATACAAACTGAGGTAAAGATTGCGCGACCGAAACCTTAGCGTAAAGAGAAAGTAGACTTTAACAACCATCGGTCCCCCGAACTCTTATTTTCAGTCTTTCTCGCTCGCACTCAATTACACCTGAGTGCACCGTGCATGGCTTTGTGATGTGTCGTCATTGTCACCTGGACGCGGCGGTGATGCTCGCGGAAAACTGAGGTCGAAAGTGCGCGACCTCTCCCACCGCAACCTCGCGAATTCGAGCAGATTCGGTTCTCGAAGAATAACGTGACAAGAAACCGTAAAATGTTTCCGATCAACAGGAAGTGTCTGCAAGTCGAGAAATTGAACAATCAGTAATCTAAAGCACTATTTTGGTCTTGGATCGCATCTTCGGAGGAGTGTTTGTAAGTCGAGAAATTGAACAATCACTAATCTAATCCAAAGCACTGATTTGGGCTTGGATCGCATCTCCGGAGGAGTGTCTGTAAGTCGAGAAATTGAACAATTAATAATCTAATCTAAAGCACTATTCTTGTCTTGGATCGCATCTCCGGAGGAGTGTCTTTAAGTCGAGAAATTGAACAATCACTAATCCAATCTAAAGCACTATTTTGGTCTTGGATCGCAATTTCGGAGGAGTGTCTGTAAGTCGAGAAGTTATTAAGATGGAAAATCATATTTTGTTTAAATTATATCAACTAATCTAAAGCACTGTTTTGGTCTTGAATAACACCTCCAGAAGAATAGTGTCGTAACTTCCAAATCGAGATTTGATATTTTGAAATGCTGTTGCACGTTAGATACGACAGTATTTCACAAAGTTTAGAGAATTTATTGACGTCGTAATGTTTATATAATTTATAGATGCAGTTCTGATCGTATTTTAGTTGAAAATAGAACAAAATACCAATGAAAAATGATGTGATCTAAATTTGGAAGTACCTCCGCATTCTTCTGAATTATAATCAGCAAATAAATAAGGCGCTATTAACACGTTGACCGCTTAGTCAGTCACGGGTGACTGACACCGAAGTATTCAGATAGGACCACGTCACTTGTGACTAACAGTGAGTACCTACTTTAAACTTACTATTTAGCGCTGTCAGTCACGAGTTAAATTCTTACATTTTATAAAATAAAACTTAAAAACGAAGAAATTTTTTTTTGACATTTCACAAAAAAACTTGTTGGCAGCCAATGTGTTAATGAATATTAGTTGAACTTAGCTAAACTTGCTTTCAACCTCGAGGTCCTTCAGCCGTGAATTTGTGTGAAATGCATGATTATTTCATTAGATTTCTTCCGTCACTCCAAAGCTCCATTAATTCGACTTTAAATTGCAAAATGTTTCGAGCACTGTAATTTATTTAAAATTAAGTAAGGTATGTAAGGAAGCGATTTTGCGCATGCTTGGCTGATTAATACAGTTTTCATTGTAGTAATTATGATTATATAAAATGTTAGGTCGGCAAAATCAAGTTTTCCACTTTTCCATGTGTTTAATCCGAGCTTTAATCTTCTAACTACTACATAAAGTAATTGTTGCTTGTATTCAATAAGCTATTTTTAATATTTCTCGACATGAAATTAACATCAATTTACAGGAAAAATAATAGCATTATTCCATTAAGAAGAATCACTTGTGGAAACTTCCAAAGTTGCGGTGTATTGCAATTCGGAAAATCTAGATGCCGGGAAAAAACAATGCGCGCGCGGAGTAACGAGAAAAATAAACAACGCCGTTTTCACGAGACGCCATTTTCTGTTCGCGTGTGTGCGTGCAAAAATAAAACGATTCTGTTCGCCCGTCGCAGTGTTGCCAGATTGAGGTTTTTTTCCCCAAAATGGGGGTAAATTATTGCTTTGGGGTGTATTTTGGGGAATGAATGGAGTATTTTTTGGGGTGGCAATTTTATACGAGCGGAATTTTTGGGGAAATTAATTAACATGTTATTACATTTGCTACAAATCATTGTTACCATAAAGAAGTCAGTAATTTTCCTCAGCGATGATAAATAAATTATTATTATTATATTAAATATTCAATCTTTTTGTTTGCATTTTTTATCGTTAGGCCTGGATTTTGATTTTTTTTGGCTATATTTTAGATTTTTGACCTCCACTTTCGTTTTTCTTTTTTTTTTTTGTATAAATTTCTGATATTTTGAACTAATTTTTCTTCATTTTCGATTTTTTTTGGTCGGAATTTTTTTTTATAGGCCCGAATTTTCGATTTTTTGCCCTATATTTCATTTTTATGCGTAGTATTTTCCAGTTTTTGTTTTTTTGTCCTTAATCTATTTTTGCGTTTCTGGTTAACGAGTTATTTTTGGGACTGAAAGTTGCAAATTATTTTACTTTTGCTTGATTTTTCTGCATGTTTTTTTTAGACCAAGAATTTTATTTTTTTGCTTATATTTTAGATGTTTGGTCTGCGTTTTTGATTTCTTTGTTCTAATTTTTGAGTTTTTGGCCGAAATATTTTGATTTTGGTCAAATTTGTTTTATTGTTTGTTGAAATTTTCGGTTTTTTGGGTTGCAAATTATTTTTATTTTGCTTGATTTTTCTGCATGTTTTTTTTTTTAGGCCAAGAATTTTATTTTTTTGCTTATATTTTAGATGTTTGCTCTGCGTTTTTGATTTCTTTGTTCTAATTTTTAGAGTTTTTGGCCGAAATATTTTGATTTTGGTCAATTTTTTTTTATTGTTTGTTGAAATTTTCGGTTTTTTGACTACATTTTTCGTTTTTTTTTTTATTTCAATCATTACTTTTATTTATTTATTTATTTATTTATTGACTTTACATATCCTGTTAATATAACGAGCGAATTTTTGGTTGGTCTACACTCTAAATTTTTAACATGAATTGTTGTTTCTATGGGCGATTTTTTTAAATTACTTTCGAGTTTAGAGATCCGGCAATTTATTTTGGGATAAATACAATACAATACAATACAATTTATAATACAATTTATTTAATATGCTGGTTGCTGCATTTAAAACAGATCCATTCGTCATATAACAAGGAGAAAGGCATAATACACAGTCAAATTTAGTTATTTTTGGGGTTGAAATTGGCAAATTACTTTTCTTTTTCTTAAATTTTCAATGTTTTATTTTTTACATCCGGATATTTGATTGATCTTAGATGTTTGGTCTGTGTTTTTCATTTCTTTGTTCCAAATTTTAGAGTTTTCGGCCTATAAACCAAAATTGTCGAATAATTAGTTGAAATTTTCGTTTTTTTTTTCTGGTCTGCATTTTTTATTTTTGCCGAGAGTTTACGATTTGTGGTCTAAATTTTCGACTTTTTGTCTATATTCTTAGTTTCTTCCCTTGATTATTAATTTTAACGAGTGAATTTTTTATTGGTCTGTACTGAATTGTTGATTTTTGTGTGCGCACAAATAAATTTAATTGTTTAAGTTTTCTACTTTTTAGCCCGCATTTTTGATTTTCCCGCTGAATTTTTATTTTTTACAATTTTGACCTGTATTTTCGATTTTTTTGGGACTAAATTTATGATCTGTTGACCTAAATATTCTTTATTTTGACATAGATTTTATTTTATTTCTAAAACTTTGTTCTTTTTTGGTCCAAATTTTTAATTTTTAAATTTTTTTCTTTTTCTTTTTGGTCTAAATTTTTGATCATTTGCTCTAAATATTCTTTGTTTTAACCTAAATTTTTGATTTCATTGGTAAAATTTTCGACTATTTGGTCCGCATTTTTTCGATTTATTTGGGACTAAATTTTTGATCTGTTGACCTAAATTTTCTTTATTTTGACATAAATCTTCGATTTAATTGTTAAAATTTTGGGTTTTTTTTGGTCCGTATTTTTTATTTTTCGAGCCAAATTTTTAATTTTTAGATTTTTGAACTGTATTTTCGATATTTTTTTAGTCTAATTTTTGGTCATTTGCTCCAAATATTCTTTATTTTGACCTAAATTTTTGATTTGATTGTTAAAATTTTTGATTTTTCGGTCCCCCTTTTTGATTTTTCGGGCCGAATTTTCAATTCTAGTTCCAAATTTTTGATTTGATTCTGGTTAAAATATCTATAACCTGAATTATTTATTTATAGGCGAGATTAAAAAAAAAACAGTATTTTCGAGTTTTGTTTGTTGAAATTTTCAATTTTTTAGTCTGCATTTATTATCTTGAGGCCCGAGTTATCGATGTACGGACTAAATTTTCGACTTTCTGGCCAGCATTACAGATTTTTGTTATTTTTTTTAAATCTTTTGACCTAATTTTTTTTTATTTTGACCTAACTAACTAACTCCGTTTTTTTTGGCCCCCATTTTTGATTTTTCGTATAGTCTGCATTTATTATCTTTAGGCCCGAGTTATCGATGTGCTGTCTAAATTTTCGACTTTCTGGCCAACATTACAGATTTTTATTATTTTTTTAAATCTTTTGACCTAATTTTTTTCTTATTTTGACCCAACTTTTCGATTTTATTGCTAAAATTTTCGATTTTTCGTTTAGTCTGCATTTATATATCTTTGGGGCCGAGTTTTCGATGTTTTGTCTAAATTTTCGACTTTTTGACCAACATTGTGGATTTTTAAAAATCTTTTGCCCTAAATTTTTCCTCATTTTTTTTTATTTGTCTGTTGAAATTTTTCTTTCCTTGGTTCACTATTTTTATTTTGAGGCCAGAATTTTAGATTTTTGGTCTCAATTTTTTGTCGTTTATTTTAGATTTTTGGTATATTTTTTAGATTATTTTCGTTTTATTTCGTGAATTTTTTATTTTATTATGTCTGGTCAGAAACTTAAGTTTGGCGGCTGAAAGTAGCAAATTATTTTGCTTCTTCTACCTAAGTTTTCGATTTTTTCTGCTTTTTTTTTATTTTTAGATCAGGATTCTTGATTCTTTGGCCCATAGTTTAGATTTCTGTATTTTCAATTTTTTATTTTTTTTATTTTTTTTATTTTGGCCTCAATATTCGATTGGTTTGTAGAAATTTTCGTTTTTTTTGTCTGCAGGTATTTAACTTTGCGCTCGTTTTATTATAGATTTTTACTTTTTTGGCCTATATTTTGTATTTTCGCTTATTTTGGTTTCAATTTTTGGTCTTTTGACCGAAATTTTCTTTATTTCGATTTAGATTTAAATTTTCGATTCGTTTGTTAAAATTTTGATTTTTTGATCCACCACTTTGATTTTTGGGTACGAATTTTAGGTTTTTGGTCTTAATTTTTTATTTTTGTTCCATATTTTAGATTTTCTTAACTTGAATTTTTGATTTTATTGTGCGAATTTTATTTAATTTTTATATTTACTATTATTTTAGAATTATATAATAATAATAACAATAAATAAACTTATTTCCCAACAGAAAAACTTATACAGGAAAATTCACAATTTAAAATAATAGTACCTATACATGTTGTGCAACTAAAAAATAGCATATTATTCATGTGATATCGTTACAATGAAGTATGTTACGGCGAAATTCTGTAACCGATGTGAAAATGTCTTTATACTTTATATTTTAAGATGCCTTTGAAAACATATTCTCGACATGTAACGTCAGAATTAGGAATTTTAGGTTAGTAATGCGTGCAGTGTGCATCAAAATGAGATTGAATATCCGTTGAATATCTCAAGGCACGCTACGTTTTTTTAGTGGTGTTTGTACTCAATGTGGAAGCGATTATTAAATTGCTGCACATTTACTACCAAGAGATGCAAAATCATCTTAATTTCATTTAACTGTGGAATTTTTTTTATCTCATTAAGATATACCGGATTCTGAAAGATACTTTGCGTTATTACCGCGCTTTTCCATCGTTAATTATAATTCGGCTTTTATGGAGAAATTTGTCACTTTCTAGAATCGAAATCATTTACAATATTTTTTCTGGTCTAAATAGGATATAATAAATTATGGCTTAAACGTTTAATTAATGGCTTCCCGTGAAATAATATTAGCATGTACTTTGATTTTTTTTGATCCCAAATTTTTGTCTTATATACAGGGTGCCCGGATTTCGTAGGGACAACGTGGGCAACTTCTGCATTTGAAGAGATAGAGAGATGGTCAAATTAGCAAAAAGGTGCAGGTTCGAGGGCTCGTTGAGAATCCATCCCCAAATCCCAATGGCCTCCACAATAAAAATTAAAAGAAAATCTGAAATTGAAGAAATTGGGAGATTTTGTTTTAAGTGGGATTTGGGAGTGGATTCTCAACGAGCCCTCGAACCTGCACCTTTTTGCTAATTTAACCATCTCTCTATCTCTTCGAATGCAGAAGTTGTCCATGCTGTGCCTACGAAATCCGGACACCCTGTATACAGGGTGTTTCTAAATTGATGCGAAATATTTTGAAGGGCGATTTTTCAGCAAAAAATATGGGAGGTCTTCCATATAATTTTTGGTTCAAAACCCCTTCCAGCCCTTTAAAGTTAAGGGAAAAAAATTGGTTTCTTCAGACACTAACAATATAGAACAAAATAACTACAATTTGCACTTTAAACAATTATTTTAGTACGTCGTCTGTCTGGGTTTTTTTCTTGTCTTATTTTGTTGTAGGCATGTAATGGACAATTAAACCCAAAAGTTGTATTAATGTTATTTAAATACAATGAGCAAATGACGCCATTAACACGCGCGACGTGTTTGTTTCAGAAATTTGCAAATTTGCACAACACCAACGAATTAACACCTCGGGCAGATGATACCATTCTGGTTTATTTTTATGAGGGAACAGACACAAATATTGTACGTCTGTGTATTCAGCCTGTGGGAAACGGAACGTTCATTGTTCTTTCAAATAATTGAGCCGTTCGTTATGCATTTACGTAAACAGGCACATAAAACCCCACAAATACGTGACCAAACTTAAGCCTGAAGGTTGTGAGAACTGCTCGGTGCTCATGTCTATGTCTGGCACAGGAGTTGGGTTATTAATTGTTGTTCTTAATTAATTTTGATAGGCGCATTCGTCAATGCTTTGTATATTTATTCGGTAATTCGATCGAGATTGATTCGATTGTGATTTAGAAATTATAATATCTGAAAGTTTTAAAGTTGTGTAATTATGATTTGCTTAAATTAGAATGTAAAGGTGTGCGGATGGTTGAATTTTAATAATGGAATATCGCCACATTGGGATGATAACAGTGACAGGGCGCAGTTATCATGAATTACTGTTAATATGTTCGCACATATTACATCAAACTATTTACATTTATTTTACATTTTCTCGATTTAAAGTAAGGTTTATTGTCCTAAGGAATCAAGAAAAAAAAGAAGACTATAGAGAAAGTAAGCGGAAACTGAATTTGCAGTGGTTAAAAGCGCGAGCATCGGCCCGCTGGATCCCAAGTCAAGCAGGTTCGATTCCCTGCTCGAGCGGAACACTTTTTGATCGAGAAATATCTGCTCGTTGTATTTGTCTTTCATTATTCATTTAATTTCACATATTTATATATTATAAAACATAGATTATCATTAGTGGTTGAATGGTAAGTCACCTAAACCTAAACAAAAGTAAGAAGAAAATAAAAAATAGCTACGAGCCTACTTATTTTTTGAAAATAGTCCAGTTGCTGTTAGATCCATATTTGTAAAATCTTCTTTTAAATATCTAATAAATAGTATATACATATAATTTATTATTTGATATAAATTGCACCATAATTTTATAATGTAATTATTCCTAACGTAATTTAACAAAAAACGATTCGTAGGAATGAATCACACCGCAATTATTACTAACAACTTTTTAATTTAGATAATGATATAAATTCTTGGGTGAAATTCTTTCGCAAACTCAAATTATTTCGGTACTCTGTAATTGTTCTTGATACAGTCATTATATATAATGGACTTTAATTCACTAATAATTGTTTTAATATGAGGCAATTTAAATAGTTTAACAAACACATAATCCTCGGCGGATGTTGCAGGATATAAATAAATAAATAATAGATTTATCATGACTCAATTATGACTGAAATTCGCAATTTATAAGGATTATTTCTAACGGAAATAGGTGTGTTTGCTCTAATATTGCATATTAAAAAATGTCAATTCTTGAAGAAATAAAGTTTTTATTTATATGGCATTAATTTAAACTGAAGAAAAAAAAAGAATAAAACACTTGAAATTCGTGAAATTTCGACCATTTTCAAACCGCCATAACTTTGCGTATTTTCAATCGATTTTGATGAATATCTGAGGGCGAAAAACTCATTTCATGATTTTTGGGCGTTTTTTCAGGAAAAAATGCATGCAAAAAATGTTGGATCTCAGAAAAATTAAAAAAATTCCATGACGATTGTTAATAATGGGCAAAAGCGTGTAGAGTAATTATTTTTCGAAAATTTTTTTTTAGCCATTTCATAATTTTCGGCGTTTTTTTCCATAGTGTTACCCTGGAAAAAATGAATGTAAAAAATGTTGGGTCTCAGAAAAATTTGAAAAAATTCATGACGGTTCTTAATGACGGGTAAAAGCGTACAGAGTAATTATTTTTCCGAAAAACATTTTTTTAGTCATTTCATGATTTTCGCCGTTTTTCAGAAAAAATACATGCAAAAAATGTTAGATCTCGGAAAAATTTGAAAAAATTCATGACGGTTTTTAATGACGAGTAAAAGCGTGTAAAGTAATTATTTTTCCGAAAAATTTTTTTAGTCATATGATTTTCGCCGTTTTTTCCATAGTATTACCTAGGAAAAAATGCATGTAAAAAATGTTGGATCTCAGAAAAATTTGAAAAAATTCATGACGGTTCTTAATGATGGATAAAAGCGTGTAGAGTAATTATTTTTCCGAAAAAAATTTTTTTAGTCATTTCATGATTTTCGCCGTTTCTTTCCATAGTATTCCTCAGGGAAAAATGTATGCAAAAAATGTTGTGTCTCGGAAAACTTTGAAAAAATTCATGACGGTTCTTAATGATGGGCAAAAGCGTGTAGAGTAATTATTTTTCCGAAAATTTTGTTTTTAATCATTTTATGATTTTCGCCGTTTTTTCCGAAGTATTACTCAGGAAAAAATGCATGTAAAAAATTTTGGACCTCAGAAAAATTTGAAAAAATTCATGACAATTCTTAGTGACGGGTAAAAGCGTGTAGAGTAATTATTTTTCCGAAAAAAATTTTTTTACACATTTCATGATTTTCGCCGTTTTTTTCCATAGTATTACTCAGGAAAAAATGCATGTAAAAATGTTGGATCTCAGAAAAATTTTAAAAAAAATATGACCGTTCTTAATGGGTAAAAGCGTGTAGAGTAATTATTTTTCGAAAAAAAATTTTTTAGCCATTTCATAATTTTCGCCGTTTTTTTCCATAGTATTACTCAGAAAAAAATGCATGTAAAAAATGTTGGGTCTCAGAAAAATTTGAAAAAATTCATGACGGTTCTTAATGACCCGAAGAAGCGTGTGGAGTAAATATTTTTGAGAAACAATTTTTTTTAGTCATTTTATGATTTTCGCCGTTTTTTTTTTCATAGTAAAACTCAGGAAAAAATGTATGCAAAAAATGTTGGATCTCAGAAAAATTTGAAAAAATTCATGAAGGTTCTTAATGATAGGCAAAAGCGTGTAGAGTAATTATTTTTCCGAAAAAAAAAAAAATTTTAGCCATTTTATAATTTTCTGCGTTTTTTCCATAGCATTACTCAGTAAAAAAATGTATGCAACAAATGTTGGGTTTCAGAAAAATTTGAAAAAATTCATGACGGTTGTTAATGACGGGTAAAAGCGTGTAGAGTAATTATTTTTACGAAAAATTTTTTTTAGTCATTTCACGATTTTTGCCGTTTTTCCATAGTATTACTCAGGAAAAAATGCATGTAGAAAATGTTGGGTCATAGAAAAAATTTACGATTTGCGTCAGGAATTATTAATTTCGAAAAATTTTCACAATTTGGATCAGGAAACCAGGAACGAAAAGAAGTAAATTTACTCAAAAACCAAAGAGATTTCGAAAAAAAACTTATTCCTTATAAATGTTTCATTTTGGCATTCTTTACAATTATTATTAATATAAATTTGATGTAACTATTATCATTTTATAATTATAAACAGAGAATTAAAAAAAAAAAATTGAAAAAATTTCACAGTCACAATACTTCCTCGTACTTCGTAACGGAGAAAGTAAAAACAATAAATTCGATGAAAATAATGAGCAATTCAAAATGTTGAAGGGAATTGGGAATAAATATCTTTAGTTTCAAAATAATTTCAGTAAGCGTCCTGATTATGCGCAATGAGCATATATCATATGCAACCAAATATACATATTTTATGAACTAATAATACTTAATTGATATATTGAATACTTGTTGTGCTACTTTCTTGATGGAACCATATTTTCAAGTTGGGTAAAGTAAAACGCTTGTTTTGTTCCATAATTTTATAATATATAAATTATATAAAATTATGGAACAAAACAAACGTTTTACTTTACCCAACTTGATACTTAATTGAATTTAAAATGATAAAATAAATTTATTTTGTATGATTCATGTACCCACAAGTAATACAAATAATTGCTAACAATTGATAATGACAACAAAGGTACAAAAGGTAAGGTTTAATCACTCGATTATTTATTATTTTGAAACTTATTACTGTGCGTAATTGTTACCATCATTTTAAGTGTATAATTTAGTGACAATTAGTCATAATTGTTATCTATAGTTATTTTTCGCTTATTTAGCAATATTAATCTTTTGCATTTTTTATTGACTAGTTTGAGGCGTATGTAACGATTTGTGATACTCATAAAGGAATAGAAATAAGATAAGAATAAGAAAGGACTCTCTGGTAGGAAAGAAAGGTTTGTTACTTCTCCACAGAAATTAGTAGTACAAATGTACGGCAACGTCTGAACGTTGTAAAGTGGAAAGTTTGCAGCGATCTCCATTAAAAAATTGATCGCTCATCGTTCTTTTAGATGTCTGGCCACCAACGGCGGACATTTTGAACATCTACAGTCACCAACTGAAGACAGTACTACATGTGTGATCAGTATTTAAATTTGAAATAAACAGATAATAAATAGTTTTCATTCCTTGAAGTGTGCATACATTTTTCTGGCGGAAATAAAAAATAAATTGCATCAAAGCAGTAACTACAAGCTGTTACTGTATGGTGATAGACGATAAAAAATAAGTAGTGCTCTGCATATATATACAGACATCTTTATTTGCAGTAAACACACATAGAGTTAATATTTACAACAATTTACAACTCTATACTGTGAAAGGGCTATCGACCAATAGTCTTTCGGCCCTTTTATATAGACTTAAGGTTAACAAATTATTGATGTGATGAATTATGATTGAGATGAATTTACATTAAATGAATTTATGAATTGATGAGTGATTTTTGAATTTTGCTCTGCATATTAATCTTGAAACTCGAATCTCCAAAACTGTCAATTGAAGATTATTTTTATTTAAAAACAGTGCATTTTCTAGTGGAGGCATGTCCGAGTTTGCGCTAATTGATGGTTACAGTGGTAGATAATTCCTGTGGGGAACACATTTGAACACATGTGTACCGTTTCAAATAAACTCATTAAATTTTCAAGACGTACTGCGAAGCCCGCGTAGAAATTAATTGTTACTTCGACTAAATTCTGAGCACGTGTCGCATCTTCCATAATTTTAGTCCATTATTAGTTAATGCACATGCTGACTACAACATACAGCTGAACATACATAATTAATCCAACGGAATTGTCACGAATTATATAACTTGCAGAAGTGCATGGGCTTGTTTCAGTAATATTTAACCAAATAATCGATATGGTACGGTACTCGAATGTCCTAAATTTAGGGATGACATCTCTGAAATTGATCGGTTTAAGACCGGCACGATCCAGAAAACGAGTTGCCTGCGCTATAACCTGGTTATTCTTTACGTTGTACAGTTATTACCTCGTTATTCGCCAGTTTGCAGATATTAATGGCGATATAAGTATTTTGGTGAAATGCATCGAGTCGTTGACAACGTTCTCACAGGTGAATCTTTTTTTTCTGTGTGGAGGTTTGTTAGGATAATACAGATCGCGCAGAGGTGACAGTGACTCATGCTTTTTCGATCTAATCATCGCGTCTGGATAAATATCTATACTCGTTCGCATGCTTAAGAAAAACGAAATGAAATACGAAACGTATGTCGAAATGTAAATTCAAGGGCTAAGTGCAACGTATGTCTTTTCTCATTCTCTATTCTAACCTCAAAATTCACGTTTTGACCGTCTCCGATTTCGATTTAAGAGCAGAATTGTATCCAAGGTTAAATTTAATGACAAATTTCCAGTTGTCTTTACCGATTGCCGAAAAATGCACTCGCAAAGTTTCGTCGGGAAAATATTTGCACGCTCGAGAATTTTTAAATTTCCCGCCTAGACTGAATCGAATTCTTTTATGGACATACCTTTACAAGAAACTTAATTCAGGCAATATGGAGCGATGATAAAATATAAAATATTTATGTACGCTTACAATATAAAATATTTATACTTGGATTTAAAATGTCCGTTAAAAATTTAACTAATTTATAATTTTCTTCAGATTACCATAAAATTAATACCACTTTTAATTTACAACGAAGGCCTTGACGACCTAATCGACAACATGAAATACTTCTGGGACGTCGACATGTTTCCCTCGTTGAAAAAAGAGTGCGAAGACACCTTCAAGATCTCCTACTATTTTCAAAACATATACAGATACGCCGTTTTCGTGACACTTTTCGTCTTCTACTTGCAACCTTTCTTCACCAAAGAACTGCTCATTATTTGTTGGATTCCCGACTATCCCTACGCATTCGAAATTCTCCTGGTGACACAATATTTTCAAGGAGCATTCGGAGCCTGCATCATGACAGGATTCGATAATATTTACGTATCCCTGTGTACGCATCTCGTAGTTCAACTAAAAATAGTCAACAGTGCGATTTCAGGGATTTCGCTCACTGATAAGGACTACAAGTTGAAGTTGAAGGCGTGCGTTGAATATCATCAGTTCCTATTGAAGTAATTCGAATTTCTGATGTAATAATGCAAAAATATTTACCTGATATTTATATGTTGTAGATTTGCAACGCAGACTTTAAAGATTTATAGTATTTCCATGTTGGGCCAATACGTGCTCTCTATTTACTTAACTTGCATGGAATTGTATCTCTTTACTGAAACGTAAGTTGTATAGTTTGATCAATGGATCTTTGCGTGTGCGCCATTGCCGAACACTGAGTTTTTTCGCCTTGGACGACATACGTGCACATATGGTTGCGTCTAAATTAACTTATCGAAGAAAATGAAAACGTTGTCTTCAGCTATCTGTGACTTGGACGCAAAGATTCATTAATAAAAGTATACTAATTGTTTAATAACATTGCCGATTTTTCATATTTAATGAAGTTTAATCTTTACCTGGAAATTGTTGATTGAGTTCCGATGGCTTGAAAAAATATAAAAACAATTGCCACCGACTTGAAACTCTCAAAATTTACTCAAAACACATACTGCTTCATAATTCAATAAACACCCAAAAACATCGCTTAACTAGATTTAGAGATAATCACACGAAAAGACAGTTTGTAGTCGTGCTGGAATTGCTCGCGTTCCGATGGCTTGAAAAAATGTAAAAACAATTGCCACCGACTTGAAACTCTCAAAATTTACTCAAAACACATACTGCTTCATAATTCTATAAAAACACAAAAACATCCCTTAACTAGATTTGGAGATAATCACACGAACAGACAGTTTGTAGTCGTGTTGGAATTGCTCGCGTTCCGATGGCTTGAAAAAATATAAAAACAATTACCACCGACTTGAAACTCTCAAAATTTACTCAAAACACATACTGCTTCATAATTCTATAAAAACACAAAAACATCCCTTAACTAGATTTGGGGATAATCACACGATAAGACAGTTTGTAGTCGTGCTGGAATTGCTCGCGTTCCGATGGCTTGAAAAAATATAAAAACAATTGCCACCGACTTGAAACTCTCAAAACTTACTCAAAACACATACTGCTTCATAATTCAATAAAAACCCAAAAACATCCCTTAACTAGATTTGGAGATAATCACACGAAAAGACAGTTTGTAGTCGTGCTGGGATTGCTCGCATTCCGATGCCTTGAAAAAATATAAAAACAATTGCCACCGACTTGAAACTCTCAATATTTACTCAAAACACATACTGCTTTATAATTCAATATAAACCCAAAAACATCCCTTAACTAGATTTGGAGATAATCACACGAAAAGACAGTTTGCAGTCGTGCTGTAATTGCTCGCGTTCCGATGGCTTGAAAAAATATAAAAACAATTGCCACCGACTTGAAACTCTCAAAATTAACTCAAAACACATACTGCTTTATAATTCAATAAAAACCCAAAAACACCCCTTAACTAGATTTGGAGATAATCACACGAAAAGACAGTTCGTAGTCGTGCTGGAATTGCTCGCGTTCCGATGGCTTGAAAAAATGTAAAAACAATTGCCACCGACTTGAAACTCTCAAAATTTACTCAAAACACATACTGCTTCATAAATCAATAAAAACGCAAAAACATCCCTTAACTAGATTTGGGGATAATCACGCGAAAAGACAGTTTGTAGTCGTGCTGGAATTGCTCGCGTTCCGATGCCTTGAAAAAATATAAAAACAATTGCCACCGACTTGAAACTCTCAAAATTTACTCAAAACACATACTGCTTCATAAATGAATAAAAACGCAAAAACATCCCTTAACTAGATTTGGAGATAATCACACGAAAAGACAGTTTGTAGTCGTGCTGGAATTGCTCGCGTTCCGATGGCTTGAAAAATATAAAAAGAATTGCCACCGACTTAAAACTCTCAAAATTTACTCAAAACACATACTAATTAATAAAAAACCAGATTGAGAAGTATAATACCTATTTAACATTTTATAATTATAATATTTGAGTTTCTATTTTTTGTTTATAGGGTTACATTATTTTTTAAGTTTGATTAAATATTTCGTTTCTTTTCAGCGTTGGAAGTATTGTACGGAGTATTCTGAGTATGTCTTATCTATTATGCCTAATGGGTCAATTGGGTTTGTACAGTTTTCCAGCAACAGAAGTTTCCGATGAGGTATTACGTAATCAATATTGCTCACTGAACAATTTGCAATAATTTCCACTCAAATTATATTTTTAAAATTGTAAAACAATTTTGTAGGCTTCGCGTCTGGGAGACTGCATATATGAAAGCAAATGGTACGATGGGCCGGCATCTAGACAGAAACACGTTGTATTGATCATGTTACGTGCTCAAAAGCAGTTCGTATTCAAAGCTGGAGGTTTAGCCGTTATCAATAGAGAGGCATTTGTTGTCGTATTCAAGACATCGATGTCATTCTATACGCTTCTACAACAACTCAAGGAGAAGTAATATTTTACAGGATGAATACAATTCAAACAACAAATATATCGCAGTAGGTTTAGCAGTTATCAATAGAGAAGCAATTGTTGTAGTATTCAAGAGGTTGATGTCATTCTAGGCACTTCTACAACAACTCAAGGAAAAATAATTTTACAGGATGAATACAATTCAACAAAAAATAAATAATGCAACATTAATAGCTCGTCAACAATTTATTTCTTTAATATAAACAAACCATTATGTTGTAAATGGTACAGTTCTTGGCACCCTAATAGTAATGGGCACAGAGTCGCAAAATTTAACCTTTTAAAAGTTTATTTGTTGAATTTCAAATCGGGCCATAGGGATTTGCATGTAAAATTAAAAATGTATTAATATTGGCTCCCCTAATTATTTGACAGTATTGGTATTCTTACATTATTTTTAAAGCTTATTAAGCTGAATGATTTGTTACCTCAGTTAAGTTTCTGCAAAGTATTTATCGAGATATTTTCAAAAAACTTTAGTATTGTTTTGAATTAAAAACAAAGGTTTGCCATGAAATCATAATGGCCGATATTTCATTTTGTTCTAAAAAGTGACGGTAGATGTCACATTACGATTTACACTTTCTACACAAGAAATAATTTCTTGCAAAATAATCTACCAGAAGCCGCAAAACCACAATTTTGGACATATACTTTTTTTTGGCTTCCCTAGGAAGGCTCAAGTGGCTCTCCTGAATAATCTGATCGCGTGTGCGTCCTTCAGGTATTGGAGTTACTGTTTATGAAATCAACACCTCAATTCTAATTCTACTAGTACTTTCATAAAACATCATTAGGATATAGGATAATTTAAATTGTTTAAATTATTTATTAAATATTAATAAAACCAACAAAACAACACACACAGATCTAAATCCTATAACTATCAATTAAATATATATAATACAACAATAATTAAATATGAATAAAATACGAGAAAATGCACACAGAGATCTAAAGTTTGTATTTATCCATCACATCTAATACTCGATCGTACAACAATGGATTTATGTCATTTGCGATCACAAAATCCAAGTGGGTGAACTTCTCGTCCTTCACCTTATAAAAATCGACCACGTTCGCTAATACTTTGGACAACCTGTTAACTCCCTTGAAATAAAAATAAAATTTAACAATGCGGTGGTAAATCTGAGTTAGCTGAGTTACCTCGCTCGAAACTAACAAATCATTTTCGGAATAATAGAGAGCAGCCGGCACGTCTAATCCTTCGACGGAAAGCTGCGTCGGCTCGGTTTTTCCGTATTTGATGAGATTTTCTTCGGGTCCATAATCGTATTTTTGGAATTTACCTAAATAAAAATAATAGTAGTAGTGAAACGTGTACACATACATGAAATCAAAAGGCCATCAGCCCTAAAAATAATTTTTCATTCAATTACATAACGAGCGTGCAATAAAAATTTCAATTTGGCGCTGGAAATCCAAAATCATGCCTGAACTAAGATCACACGCGCACGCGTAAAGTACTAACATGTCAGATGTTAATAACCCCTAATTATATCTGACCGCAACCAGCATTTCACGCGTGTTATATTTGTGTAGACACAGTGTTGCCATACGTACGGTAATTACCGTACTTACTTGTACGGTATTTTGACCGAAAGTACGGTATAGGGTCCAAATGTTAAAACCGTACACAAATGTATTTTTTATGAATTTTTGAAAAGTAATATTTTAAGTTGTCGAATAATTGAACAAATAAAAATAAATACTTATATGATTAATGTAAACTTGTATTTTTGAAAATGTGTCAATTTCTGCTCGAGTCATAAATTTTTTAAAACGAATATTTAAACAAGGAAAAGCTAGAAAAAAAAATCATATCCCTATGATTGAATTCCATAAAAAAGAAACTCAATTTTCCTTTAAAATTAACTTTGATTTTTGAAATTGAGTCGATTTTTGCGCGAGTTATGAATTTTTGAAAATTAATATTTTGGCTAAAAAATAAATACTGATATAATACTAACTCCGCAAAAATTTTGATATCTTGACAAAACATTTACCCTTAAAACTAACTAACTCTGCCAATTTCTGCGTGAGTTATAAATTTTTGAAAATTGGTCGAAATAATATCGACATGATTGAATTCTTTAAACAGTCCGATGCTATCATAACAGATTTAGGTACCTTAAAAAACTTTCTTCTTCTTTTAATTTTTGAAAATGTGTTTATTTTTGGGTTTTAAATTGTCGTTTTTGGCAGTTGAATTTTTCATTTTTGGCAGTTAAAAATTGTCATTTTTGGCAGTTAAAAATGGTCGTTTTTGACACTTGAAAATTGCCCTTTTGGCAGTTGAAAATTGACCTTTTTTGGCAGTTAAAAATTGTCATTTTTGCCAGTTAAAAATGGTCGTTGCCGACACTTGCAAATTGGCCTTTTTTGCATTTGAAAATGGTCATTTATGGCAGTTGAAAATTGTCATTTTTGGCAGTTGAAAATTTTCATTTTTGGCAGTTGAAAATTGTCATTTTTGGGCAGTTAAAAATTGTCACTTTTGGCAGTTAAAAATTGTCATTTTTGGCAGTTAAAAATGGTCGTTTCTGACACTAGAAAATTAGACATTTGAAAATTGTCATTTTTGGCAGTTGAAAATTTTCATTTTAGCAGTTGAAAATTGTTATTTTTGGGCAGTTAAAAATTGCCACTTTTGGCAGTTAAAAATTGTCATTTTTAGCAGTTAAAAATGGTCGTTTCTGACACTTGAAAATTGGCCTTTAGGCAGTTGAAAATTGGCCTGTTTGGCAGTTGAAAATTGTCATTTTTGACAGTTAAAAATGGTCGTTTCCGACACTTGAAAATTGGCCTTTTGGCAGTTAAAAATTGGCCTTTTTGGTAGTTAAAAATTGTCATTTTTGGCAGTTGAAAATTGTCATTTTTTGGCAGTTAAAAATTTTCACTTTTGGGAGTTAAAAATGGTCGTTTCCGACACTTGAAAATTTGCCTTTTTGGCAGTTAAAAATTGTCATTTTTGGGCAGTTAAAAATTGTCACTTTTGTCAGTAAAAAATGGTCATTTTTGGCAGTTAAAATTGTCATTTTTGGCAGTTAAAATTGGTCGTTTCTGACACTTTAAAATTGGCCTTTAGGCAGTTGAAAATTGGCCTTTAGGCAGTTGAAAATTGGCCTTTAGGCAGTTGAAAATTGGCCTTTTTGGTAGTTAAAAATAATCATTTTTGGCAGTTGAAAATTTTCACTTTTGGCAGTTAAAAATGGTCGTTTCCGAAACTTGAAAATTCGCCATTTTGGCAGTTAAAAATTGTCATTTTTGGCAGTTAAAAATGGCCGTTTACGAGACTTGAAAATTGGCCTTTTTGGCAGTTGAAAATTGGCATTTTTGGTAGTTAAAAATTGTCATTTTTGGCAGTTGAAAATTGTCATTTTTTGGCAGTTAAAAATTTTCACTTTTGGCAGTTAAAAATGGTCGTTTCCGACACTTGAAAATTGGCCTTTATGGCAGTTAAAAATGGTCGTTTACGATACTTGAAAATTGGCCTTTTTGGCAGTTGAAAATTGGCCATTTTGGCAGTTAAAAATTGTCTTTTTTGGCAGTTGAAAATTGTCATTTTTGGGCAGTTAAAATTTTTCACTTTTGGCAGTTAAAAATCGTCGTTTCCGACACTTGAAAATTCGCCTTTTTGGCAGTTAAAAATTGTCATTTTTGGCAGTTACAAATGGTCATTTACGACACTTGAAAATTGGCCTTCTTGGCAGTTGAAAATTGGCCTTTTTGGCAGTTGAAATTGTCATTTTTGGCAGTTAAAAATCGTCATTTTTAGCAGTTGAAAATTGTCATTTTTGGCAGTTAAAAATGGTCGTTACCGACACTTGAAAATTGGCCTTTTTGACAGTTAAAAATGGTCGTTTCCGACACTTGAAAATTGGCCTTTTTGGCAGTTGAAAATTGGCATTTTTGGCAGTTAAAAATGGCCATTTCCGACACTTGATATATTACATGATATGCTAGAATTGATCAAAAATACAAAAAAAAATTAGTATATTCAGAAAACATCTGAATTATCTTCAATTTTTGAATTCCTTAAAAGCTTCATCATTATGCAATCATAATATATTTACTTTTAAAATTAACTTTGAGTTTTGAAAATTAATATTTAAAGTTGTCGAAGACTTGAATAAAAAATAGATTTTTTTAATACACTCACAAAACATCTCCCTTTAAAACTTACTGTAATTTTTAAAAATGCGTCACTTTTTCCGTAAGTTATGAATTTTTGAAAATTAACATTTAAAGTTGTCGAACAAAAAAAAAACCGATATAGAATTTCTCAAAAATTATAAAAGTATATTCACAAAACATCTGCCTTTAGAATCAACTTGGACTTTTAAAAATGTGTCAATTTTTGCGTGAGATTAATTTTTGAAAATTAATATTTAAAGTTGAAGACAAAAAATATATTTTTTATTCATATATTCACAAAACATCTATTTAATTTAATTTATTTAATGTGCCAATAACAATGGGTTTATACAGGTCAATATACATAATATAAATAAGTGTTTAAAAAAAAAATATGAGTCATACCAGATATAAAAAAGAAAATTAAACTTACAGGGTGTAGAAATATGCAAAAGATGCGTTCAGAAAGAAAACTGGAACATGGATACATAAAAAATGTATCTTCCTTTAAAGCTAACTTTAATTTTTGATGTGTCACTTTTTTTAATTTTCGATTTGTAAAATTAAAAAAGGTAAAACTAGAAAAAAAATCATAGCGCTATGATTCCATAAACCATAAAAAAAACTCTGATGCAATCAGAAAATTAATCTTGATTCCTGAAACTTAGTCAATATTTGTGTTAGTTGTGAATTTTTGAAAATTAATATTATAAATTGTTGAACACTTGAACAAAATCAAAAAGAAAATAAGGTCTGATATGATAAGAGTTCCTCAAATATTTTAGAATATTCACAGAACATAAAAGGGGAAAAAACGTTTTTTATGTGATATTTTCGGTAAAAAAAAATTTAGAAAACCTTCGCTTCACCCCTGAAATCGTAAGTTTACATCATTATACGTGTGTATTTTTCGTAGTCCACACACCCTAATAAATTATCACATCAAACATGTATGTACGGTAATTTATTAATAAGTACGGTAATCCAGAGTACGCGGGTACGGTAATTCGTTTTCGAACGTGTGGCAACACTGTGTAGACATGACTCGGGATTTCCAACGCCAACTTCGTCGTACGTTCGATATAATTCCTCTATAAGTTTTTCAGACAGGAGAGTACAAAAAAGAAATAAAAATAAATAAAACACTGTTGCTTTGTTTGTATAACTTTTGAAAATTTATTATTTCCGTGACTATAGTTTCGGCAACTTCAACGTGCCATTATCAAACATAAGAAACTATAGTCACGGAAATAATAAATTCTTCAAAAGTTATTCAAACAAAGCAACAGTGTTTTATTTATTATATAAAATGTATAACGAAGTAGAAGATTTACCGACAACCGAAAGGAATTTCCAATTCAAGGGTTTAATAACATAATTTAAAATTCTCACCTGTTTTCAGAAGTTGCAGCAAATGCACGAACTGTAACATTCCAACCCCTTCAGGTCCATTGGCAGTGATACTAGAGATATATTTCTAAAATTAAAATTAACAAAATTACGGTAAATCTGACTAAAAACAACTTGACATAAAATTATTTGTAGTTGCAGTTCGATCCATTCGCTGGGACCAAAAGTTTTTCACTTTAGATGTTTCTAAAATTGCAATTAACGAAATTACAGTAAATCCGACTAAAAAATGGTTTGCAGTTACAATTCGTTGTATTCATAGGGACCAAAAGTTTATCAATATAGACAATTTAGAAGTTTCTAAAATTGAAATTAACGAAATTACGGTAAATCTGACTAAAAACAACTTGACATAAAATTATTTGTAGTTGCAATTCGTTGCATTCATAGGGACCGAAAGTTTTTCAACAATTAACGAAATTACGGTAAATCCGTCTAAAAACAACTCGTTCATTGGATTCGTATGCACCAAAAGTTTCTTAAACACCTACCTTGTTAAATTGTTCAGGATTTGATCCAGCTATCACTTCAATAAAAGCCTCGCAAATACTACCAATTCCAGGAAGTGTACACAACGTCGGGCCTATAACCCTAAAGGTATCCCTTCCTGGATGTATTTCATAAATTCCAAGCAAGTTCGTGATCCGCTACAACGTCTATGATGTTATTACATTGTTGTAATTCATACCATGAAGCTGATTATTACTTACTAGCATATTGTCAATTTGATTCAGTAGCTTTTTGACCAGCGGATGCCTGGGGTTGCCTACGAATACAGCTGGAGAGAGTCCAACGAATAAACTAATTTTTCTTTGATACTCCGGAACCAGTGAGCACATCATAAAAAATAGGGTCGTTCCTTGTGAATATCCGACGTATTGCAGTTGGTCGTATTGGGTTTTTTCTCTGATGTACTCTATTGAAGCTGGTAGGTCATATTGCGCCATTTCGGTTAATCTAAAACAAGCAATCGAGAGTGGCAGCACATTTTCTGAAAATCCCTATAATCATTCGAGTAATACGAGGATCGTCTAATAAGTAAGTAACACTATTTTTTTTATCCGTGCGGTTGGCGGGAAAAAAACCGGGAGTCTCAGGGAATTTGCCTCTGGGTGTAGTGGCAGAACTGTAAAATTTTGATGTGCGTGCGACGATCGATATGGCAGTCAGGCTCCAGCCACTATGGATACACTTTTTCCTACCGCCAATTGCGAAGTTCGTGCTGTTGTCCTTTTTTTGACGGCAAAAATAAAAATTCTACTGAAATTCGTCGCGAGTTGTGCAGTGTTTATAGTGAAGACGTTATGTCAAGGCCTATGGTTTCTCGTTGGTGCATTACACTTCGAGAGAAAATGTTAGCTAAAAGCTCTAGGGCGGAAAGTAGAATTTTCCGCGTTCCTATTTTATAAACGCATGAGCTTCAAGGAAAATTATTTTAAGATTGTTTTTTTAACGGCCGTAGAAAAAGCCCACGACTACTACTGTAACAGTTATTTACTGTACAAGTGGGGAAAGTAAATTTTTGAGTACAAACGTTAGCTTAAAGCTCTAGAGCGGGAAGTAGACTTTTCCGCGCTGCTGCAGAAATTACCTATTTTATAAACCCGCAAGCTTCTAGAAAAATCATTTTGAGCTTGTTTTTTCTTTAACAGCCGTAGGAAAAGTGCATTTTACAAGTCCTTGTAAAGTTATGTAATATTCTATTTTATCTGTTTAACTTAATCGAATTTGCATAATTGAGTTTATTTTACAGTTAAATTTGTAATACATAGTTACTGTCATATAATTATTTAATCATTTGTAGTAAAAAAGTTAACTGCATTTAAATTAATTGTTAATGATTGCCCTGGCTATAAACACACTTCGCAAATTACTAAGTGCACAGTAATTTTTTTCTCAAGTTTGATTGAAATTTAATTTGCTTTTTCATCTTTCGTAATTTTGACGTTTCAAACGTCAGTATCATCCGATCCTATAAAACGCTCGATGCGCATTTAAAATACCATCTAAATTGAAAATAATTATTATCACATCAAATCAGAGAAAGTAACATAATGGCCACATCACCAAGTTTTTCTAATGAAAGTCGATTTGAGGCGATGGAAATACAATTTTTTCCACGGACATTTTGGTTATGAAGAAAGTATTGATGAATTCTCTAGAGATACATTATTCCAAAATAATTTATAATATGTTCAGTCGTACGTCAATAGAAATTTGCAAGTTACAGAGGTTTTCCTGTAGAAAGTCCATTTTTGGCGATGAAAATTCAATTTCTTGCACGGACATTTTGGTTATAGAGAAAGTAAGGTTAGATCAACTGATGAATTCATGATTCCAGAATAATCTGTGAAATTTTAACTCATATGTCAATAGAAATTTCGAAGTTACAAAAGTGTTTCTGAAGAAAGTCCATTTTTGGCGATCAAAATTCAATTTCTTGCACGGTCATTTTGGTTATGTAGAAAGTGAGGTTATTTCAATTAATGGATTCTAAAGACGCATCATTTAAGATTAATCTGTCAAATTTCGGACTTACAGAAGTCGTTCTAAAGAATTAGGCGATGAAAATTTAATTTTTTCAACAGCTAGCTTTGTTAAAAAATGACTTTATTTCAATTGGTCAATTCTAAAGATACATCCTTTAAGATTAATCTGTCAAATTTTCTTTCATCTGTCGAAAGAAATTTCGAACTTACAGAAGTCTTTCTAAAGAATTAGGCGATGAAAGTTTAATTTTTTAAACAGCTAGCTTTGTTAAATAAATTACTTTTTTTTAATTGGTCAGCTCTAAAGATACATCCTTCAAGATTAATCTGTCAATTTTTTTTTCATTTATCGAAAGAATTCCCGAAGTTACAGAAGTTTTTTTTTTAAGAATTGGGCGATCAAAATTTTATTTTTTGAACAGCTAGCTTTGCTACAGAAATATGACTTTATTTCAATTGATTCATTCTAAAGATACATTATTCAAGATTGAACTGTCAAATTTTCTTTCATTTGTCAAAATTTACAGAAGTTTTTGTCCATTTTTGGCGAACAAAATTAAATTTCTTGCGCAGACATTTTTGTTAGAGAGAAAGTGAGGTTATTTTAATTGGTGAATTCAAAAGATACATCATCCAAGATTAATTTGTCAAATTTTCACTCATCTGTCGAAAGAAATTTCGAAGTTACAGAAGTTTTTCTGAAGAATTAGGCGATGAAAATTTAATTTTTGAACAGTAATGGAAAAAATGACTTTATTTCAATTGATCAATTCTAAAGGTACATCATTCATGATTGATCTGTGAAATTTTAATTCATCTGTCCAAAGAAATTTTGAAATTAGAGAAGTTCTTCCGAACAAAGTCCTTTTTTGGAGATCAAAATTCAATTTCTTGCACGAATATATTTCCTACGGAGAAAGTGACATTATTTCAATTGATGAATTCTAAAGATCCATCATTCCAGATTAATCTGTCAAATTTTTACTCATATGTCAATAGAAATTTCGAAGTTACGGAAGTGTTTCTGAAGAAAGTCAAAATTTAATTTTTTGCACGGACATTTTTGTTATGGAGAAAGTAAGGTTTGATGGATTTTAAAGATACATCATTTCCGAATAATCTGCCAAATTTTCACTTATATGTCAATAGAAATTTGGAAGTTACAGAAGTGTTTCTGAGACGTTTGTTAATTTTCTCAGATAATTTTTTAAATATGAAAAATTTTACAAACATTTTTAAACAAATCTTGAAGATAATAAAAAAAATAACATCTTTCATTTGAAAATATTTTTCATAAAAAGTTTTAGTTTGAAAACAAAAATGTTTGCTAATTTTTTGTGATTTTTGGTTTCTAATTAGGAAACGGTAATAGTTACATCAAATAATAATGTATAATATAAATAATAATTGCAGAGAATGCTAAAATAAACAGCTTATTTAGAATAAATTTTTCTCCAAAAAAATTTTTTTCTACATTTTACTATTTCGTAATGTTTTCCATGGTATTACTCGGGAAAAAAATGCAAGTAAAAATGTTTGATCTCAGAAAGATTTAAAAAACAATCATGACGGTTCTTAATGATGGGGAAACGGTAATAGTTACATCAAATTTATATTAATAATAATTGCAGAGAATGCCAAAATAAACAACTTATTAAGAATAATTTTTTCCCCAAAAAATTTACGATTTCGTAATTTTTTCCATGATATTACTCGGGAAAAAAATGTAAGTAAAAATGTTTGATCCCAGATAGATTTAAAAAAAATCATGACGGTTCTTAATGACGGGAAAAGGCGTGTAAAGTGATTATATTCGGAAAAAAAAGTTTTGGTCATTTGATCATTTTCGCCATGTTTTTTTTCATAGTATTAATCGGGAAATCTCAGAAAGATTTTAAAAAAATCATGACGGTTCTTAATGACGGGAAAAAGCGTGTAAAGTAATTATTTTCGGAAAAAAAAGTTTTGGTCATTTGATCATTTTCACCATTTTTTTAATAGTATTAATCAGGAAATCTCAGAAAGATTTAGAAAAAATCATGACGGTTCTTAATGACGGGCGTGTTAAGTAATTATTTTCGGAAAAAAAGTTTTGGTTTTGATCATTTTCGCCATTTTTTTTTCTCAAAGTATTAATCGGGAAAAAATGCGTACAAAAAATGTTGCGTGTGATGTGTGTGATGTGTGTGTTCATGTGTTCAACTTGATATGATATGATCCCGAAAATTGGAGTTTATTGCATTTAGTTAAATGCAACTTATGGTATAAGTTAAAATTATTTTGTCTTTACGACTAAAACTCCGGTCAACGTTTTTTAACCATTTACAGGTGGATATTTTTGGAAGCCTTGGTGAATTATATAAATAAAACCTAATACCCTAATCATTTCCTACGTAAATATTTGTGACCCAATAAAATAATTGAAAACGCATCCAAGAATTGCACAAAGATCAAGCAAGAGGTATTTGTGACCATCACGAGAAACCGGCTCCCTAGAGAAGGTGGTCGACCACACCAACATCTTCTAGAGATATGACAACGGTGAATTTTGGGCGCCCCACCCCTGAAAACAACGGCCCTTTTAAGGGCCATAAAAACTAACGAATTCTAAAGATTCTTCTTTCTCAATGAATGAATGAGTGTGTTTAAACAATGAAAGACCAAAGTGCTCTCATAATAAAATATTGAAAAATTTTAGCCAAGATTATCAGGCGACCAGGAACAAAAAGAGTTATTTTGAACTTCAAAAATCGTTTGAAAATTTACTGTTCAGAATGTCCACCCTAAATTAATTTTGAAAAATTTTCACGATTTGTAACAGGAGACCAGGAAGGAAAAGAGTTGCTTTTCACTTCAAAAATCGATCGAAACTTTGCGGTTCAGAAAGTCCACCCTAAATTAATTTCGAAAAATTTCTACGATTTGTAACAGGAGACCAGGAATGAAAAGAGTTGTTTTGCACTTCAAAAATCGATCAAAAATTTTCTGTTCAGAATGTCCACCCTAAATTAATTTTGAAAAATTTTCACGATTTGTAACAGGAGACCAGGAGCGAAAATAGTTGTTTTTCACTTCAAAAATCGTTTGAAAATTTACTGTTCAGAATGTCTACCCTAAATTAATTTCGAAAAATTTAGGACAAAGTTATGTCCATTAGTATAGATATCGAAATTGTTCATCAAATATTGGACCAATTGACATACAACCAAAATAAATTATTATGTTCGACACATATATCATATCTTGATGTTGACGCACACCTGTTTACACGATAAGATAAGACGATGCAGCTGAGTACACTTAACCTTTATTATCGTACTGTACTCGATTTTTCGTAAGATTACAGTCACGAACAGACGGGACCAATACAACCTTGTTCAGTGGCTGGAACAAAGGGAAAACTCAAAAGTCATTTTAATTTTTTTTTTTTTTGTTCACAGTTTATAAATTGTGACAATTACCATCATGCTTTTTTTATTCTTCCAGCATCTGTGATTTAAATATTCGTCACCAGATGGACACATTTTAATGGTGTAAAACGTTCTTCTAGTAATCTTACGAAATACAGGTAAAAATATTGTAATTCCTTAAAATATGAATGTCATAATTATGATTGAGTACGGACCTCGATCACACCACTCATGCCTGTGGGTTGATTGGTTCGTCCTTCGCCAGAATTTGGAGGTCCGTGCCTTTCAAAAGAGGTGTGCCGAGACCATCTTATCTTTTAACCCAAGCGGCAGGACCTACCTCAAAACGTAAACAATTACAATCGTCTCTTATCTTATTTACTCATTACTAATCCGCAAATTTAATGTACTTTTAAGAGTTTATCATATCCCACTGCAGTTAATAAATAGAAAATATAGAAACACGATAGTGGCGGAATCTACTGCCTGAATTTTATGGTAAACCCTATCTTTTAACACTTTCCCGTATTTTCGGAGAATTTAGAAATGGTTGATTTTGCATCATTATCTTATCAAAAATATTTAGTCACTTTAGACTAGATTACGATTGTGGAATTTGACTAAATTGCATTGTAACGCTTACTTTGCTATATCCATTTTTTATTGGAATGTTAACATCTAATGATAATGATTTAAAATAGTAATTTACGTAACAAGTTCCGAAAGTGATATTTTACGACATGAGTAGGAATCCTGCGAGTTACGTACAATATTTTTTCTGCAGTCGTTTTTTATGTTAAAAAAGCAAACACACACAAACGAATGTTATATGACAAGCGCTGTCATAATTAAATACGAAGTTGATGTTTTTATCAAGGCCGCCTACATATATACGCAAAATCGTCCCGAAAGTAACAAAAACCGTCCCGAAAGTATATAAATCGTTCCGAAAGTGAAACAAAATCGTCCAGAAAATGACAACTTTCGGTACGATTTATGTAAAGTGGTACTTTCGATTTAATAAATCATACCGAAAGTTTTATTTTCGGGACGGCTGCAGAAAAATCTACTTACGTAAAATTCCAAAATTCCTTATCTCTATCAGCATCATACTTGACGTGTCTTCTACAGTAAGAAGTGGACCTCGCGTTTCCCAGCCAAACGTCATATCCTCGGTCCGCTAGAAGGTAAGCCAAACTCTTGCTGGGTTCAAGAAAGACGAAATTATCCGAAGCCGAAAATAACGAGTGCGTCAAATACACGGGTTGTCGTCTTTCGGTGCCGATTCCATTTTTTCCGTAAGGAATTCGATGTAAGGTCAGGATATATCCATCTTTCGTCGTTACATTAGAATGCACTTCGATTGTATAGTTGTCACTCCGCACTTTATCGACCTAAAATATCACTGGTTTACTTTCTGTAGATTTGGCAAGGTAATGTCTAATTATACACATTATCTTAAGGATAAAACTAGATTTTATTTTTTGGTCGAGAGAGAGAGAGAGATTTATTGGGACACTCACAAGTGACCTCAACAGGCAATTGGCCAGAGGTCTTTCAGCCTTTTTGTGATCATAAATACTAATTTTGGCCGTTGATTTAAAATAAGCTTCGGAAATATTATTGTAATATTATCAGTAGTAATATAACAAAAGGATAAGAATAAATTGAAAATAATTTGACAGATTTTTCGAAAGCTTGTTGCCAGGCAATAATCACAAGAGCACAAAATCATCTTCTATTTCACGTACGTACGTGTTACGAAAAAAGTATTCTAGGTGGATTGATCTTTTCCACGAGCGCCAATTTTAAATAAATAGTTCGAAAATTGTAAAAACCAATAAGATTTGGTATGCGCAAGCCCTGATCGTAAGAGAAATAACATATCTCTCCCTAGGGTGAGAAGCGATCATTTCCCTCCCTACGAGGTTCCATTATTTATTTTAACTGTCGCGGCTGACAGCGATTTTTTCTTGTGATTGAATATATTTCTCACCCTTGATATTTAATCTACTATTAATGCATATTCAACACGTGAGGTTTTATCAAGTTGCCTCGGGCAACTTTTCTCGATTGACAGCAAGAGCCGTGAAATATTACGCAAAAAGTTGTACATGCATAATATAAATAAAAATTACTCTGTAACTGTCAATAATTAATAACCTTCTTGCCAAACAGGTATCAAGTGATTAATCAGGAAAACGAAATGTCAAATTAATAATACACGAACAAAGGGGTACCACGAGGTGCAAAATTAGGTCAAATATTCCTTTTGTTTTACCTAAACAACATATGGAATCTACGATAATTATAGTCCAAAAATGACATCTTGTGAAAAATATTTTTAAACAAGAAGTTATCTTTAACACGTTGACTGCTTTGTCAATCACCGGTGACTGACGAAGTATTCCAGTGGGGCCACGCCAGTCACCAATGACTGACAGTGAGTACCTACTTTAAACTTACTATTTAGCTAAAACATGCATCAAAATGAATTAAATAATAATAATAATATTCTTACTCATTTTATAAAATAAAACTTAAAAACAAAGACATTTTACTAAAAAACTTGTTGGCAGCCAATGTGTTAATATTTGTTTAAAGTTATCGACATTCATATTTAAAATATCATCAAGGAAAAACAAGAAAAAAAAACACCAGTTCCGGTGTAAAAAAAAAATACCAAACACTTCTCAGTTCTTAGAGTTGTCAAATAAATATCGTGTTCATTCCTATATTAGTTTTTGGAATAAAAAGCACGCGAGCACGCGCACGCAAACACACAATCATTTTTTTTTTAGAAATCGTTGAAATCGCTTCTAGCGACCTCAACATAGATATTTCCGTTAAAAAAAATGTAGAAAAAATTTCCAAGATCACAATACTTTCCCGTACTTCGCAACAGAGAAATTGAAAATAATTATCTCAATCTTAATCGCTTACAAAAAAATATAGAACAATAACAGCGAATGACTGACATTCGTAAAAAAATAAATTTAACCTTAAAATAAAATTACTTGATGTGTAACAATAAAAATATCATTACTAAAACTTGATCGTGCAAGGATTCTACAGGGTGTTCCATAAATATACCGACAAACTTTTTGGCGGGGGGATAGGGGACATCAAAACAAACATATTTTGATTTATAGTTATATGTCAGAAAACGCTTGGTTTTCGAGATACAGGGTGTTAAAATTTGTAAAAAAAAAATTTTTTGTTTGTTAATCTGTATTAATTTTAACGGAATTTATGTTTAAAATTTCTTTATTATATATTTCCCTGTAATTGGACTCTGTATGTCTGTTGGGATAATACACTTATTATTATTATTATTATTATTATTATTATCATCATCATTATTATTATTATTATCATTATTATTATTATTAAAATGTTGACCATTTGCTTGCACCGCCGGATCATTGACTCGCGTTCACTATGGGAGATTCCAGGGAGAGCTGCACAAGCGGTCATTACTTTTGCGACAAGATCTTCCTCATTACGTATGGGTGTCTCGAAGGCTAAAGATTTTGGAAAACCCCAAAGGAAGAAATCAGGGGGTTTAAATCGGGAGAAGGCGCAGGCCAGGCCACGAGATCTCTGGTCCAGAACCAAAGTGTGAAGGTGCACCGTCATGCTAAAACCACATGTCTGAGGAGACATTTTCTAATAATCCCACGAATGGGTGTCTCGTAGACTAAAGATTTCAGAGAACCGTAAAGGAAGAAATCAGGGGGGTTTAAATCGGGGAAACGCGCCGGCCAAGCCGAGTACATGGTCCAGATTCTGGGGCACGTTCAAACCAAATTGTGGAGGTGCACCGTCATGCTGAAACCACATGTCTAAGGGGACATTTTCTGATAATCCCACGAATGGGTGTCTCGTAGACTAAAGATTTCAGAGAACCGCAAAGGAAGCAATCAAGGGGGTTTAAAACGGGAGGATTTTTTCGAGAGCCATTCAAGGTCATTTAGACCCGAAAAAATTCAAAAAGTTTAAAAAACGATGTTTAACCGACAAGACCCTTCATATTTCTATCGTGCCGCGGCATCTTGAAAAATCGATTTTTCAACTTTTTTGGAGGTTTTTACCGTTTTTCGCGGAATTGCCTATATTTGATCAATTTTTTCCAAAGCCATTCAAAGTCATTTAGGCTCGAAAAAATTCCAAAAGTTTAAAAATCGATTTTTAACCCACAAATAAGACCCTTCATATTTATATCATGCCGCGACATATTGAAAAATTGATTTTTTAACTTTTTTAGAGGTTTTTGCCATTTTTCGTGGAATTGCTCATATATGACCAATTTTTTCTAAAGCCATTGAAGGTCATTCAGACCCGAAAAAAATTCCAAAAGTTTGACAATCGATTTTTAACCTGCAAGACCCTTTTCTACCCAGTTTTTGATGCTTGCATCATTTTTATTTAATAAAAGTCTATTAAAATATGTATCAAGACATATTTATATCATGCCGCGGCATCTTGAAAAATCGATTTTTCAACTATTTCAGAGGTGTTTACCATTTTTCGTGGAATTGCCCATATTTTATCAATTTTTTTCCAATGCCATTCAAAGTCATTTAGGCCCGAATAAAATTCCGAAAGTTTAAAAGAACGATTTTTAACCCACAAACAAGACCCTTCATATTTATATCTTGGCTCGACATTTTTAAACATTGTTTTTTCAACTTTTTTAGGGGTGTTTACCATTTTTCTTGGAATTGCTCATATTTGACCAATTTTTTTCAAAGCCATTGAAGGTCGTTCATACCCGGAAAAAAATTCAAAAGTTTAAAAATCATATTTTAACGTACAAGACCCTTTTCTACCCGATTTTTGACGCTTGCATCATTTTTATTTAATAAAAGTCTGATAAAATATGCATCAAGACATATTTAAATCATGTCGCGGCATCTTGAAAAATCGATTTTTAAACTTTGTTACCATTTTTCGGAGATTATGTTGTGGTGACCGCCTGGGTCATGGAACGGAGAAATGGAAACGAGGATCACGGGTAGCCCGGAAAAACGCGGTTACCAGGGAGGCGAGAAAAACAATTAATAATAAAAAAAAGAAGAATTTTGCTGGAATACAGAAAACACACTTTTTTGTAATTCCTACCAAAAATAAAGTAATCACCTTATTCGTCGACCTGCCTCTCTTTTTGAAGTTAAATTATATTGTATCAAGTCGATAACGACTGATCTACAAGTGTTGAATTGTTGGACCAACGAGAATCATCAACCACAACAGCTAGTTCACACGACGTGATCCTTCAATTACAACAATGTCACCATTTTCTAGCAACATGCGAAAGCTTTCTAAGAAACGGACATTTTGGTTTTTATTACATCTTTGTAACTTAAATATTCGCTGAGATATCACATTTTAAAATTTTCGGAGTATCAAAACAACTTTTGTTTTTTATTAAAAAAAATCACCAATTACTGTTTTATAAGGTGTTACTTTATTCTAGTGAAGTCTGATCGTTTTTTTTTTAGAAAATACGGATATTCACCAATCAGAATATTTTAATAACTGATAATTAATTAACATTTAGCTTATTATTATTATTATTATTACTAAATACATACATAAATAATTCATTTTTACAAATAAATTCTATATTGGAAGCCAAATAGGCTATCGACCAGTGGTCTTTCGGCCCAATTTTCGTTAATTAACATTTTACTGTATTAAAATTTAATTTTGTATTGTTTCGTGAGATCGAAAAATTTGGAAATAGTTGGCAGCATATTTTTGGAAATATAGGACTTTCATACTTCAAGTAAGTTGGAATTCTCCAGTATACAATTTGTTAATTTTTTTGTCTGTCGATTTTGTCTATTGTAAACATTGCCAGTTATCCTCAGAACTGATCATCATTAATAATACATTTAAGTGTCTGCTGTTTTATTTACATTTCAGGATTTTTCATGCGAACATTCCCCTTATCAGTGACGCCACTGCATTTTTTGGTTTTAAGAGCTGCCAACTATTTTCGACTTTTGATCTCACGGTGTAATCAAAACTATATGTTTACTTTCTCCGTTACGAAGTACGAGAAAGTATAGTGATCGTGATTTTTTTTTTCAACATTTTTTTTACGGAAATATCCGTTTTGGGGTCCCGAGATGCCATTTCAATAATTTCTGGAAAAAAAAATTGTGTCTGTGCGCGTGCTGTATTTCAAAAACTAATAGAGCAATTGATATGAAACTTTGAACATACGTCTCATCTGATAATCCGAAGAACTGAAAAGCTTTTGGTAAACCTTAACTGTTTTTTGTTTTTTGCCAATACTTTCTTAAATATGAAAAATATCCCAAAAACATTTAAACAAACATTGAAGACAACAAAGAAATGAACGTGTTCTGCTCGAAAACATTTTTATAAAATCATTTTTATTCGAGAAAAAAATTTATTATTTTTTTAAATTTTTGGTTTATAATTATAAAACGATAATAGTTACAGCAAATTTATGTTAATAATAATTGTAGAGAATGCCAAAATGAACAACTTATAAAGAATAAATTTTTGTCGAAATTTCTTTAGTTTTTGAGTAAACTGAGTTTTTGAATTTTAAGTATAATTTTTCCATCTTTTATAATTTTGACGTTTTAAACGTCAGTTTCATCCGATTCTACAATACATTTAAAATATGATTTCAATTGAAAATAAACCATGAAAACGTAAATATAAATGGCTATGATACCATCAAGTCGGAGAAAGTAACATGATGGCCACATCACCATTTTTCTGAATCAATTTAAACCTGATAAGAAGATGGATTTTAACCCCCAAATTATAATTTTTTTTTTCGGCTACCAAAATATCCAAAATATTTTATAAATTTAGACAATAATATAACTATATTTAAAACAATGTATATTTATTTCACTTTCAATATTTATTTGCATCTATTTCTACTTATTTTATTGTATTTCACTACCGTTTGTTAATCATTATTTTCACTTACTACAAAATTAGAAGGGAAATTGTGCACGATCACTATCAACAAGAGTGCAACTATCAGAACTATATACTGTTTCATATTGAGCGCACAACTAGTACGCACGGATCACTTAACAAACTGATAGATTCGGTGTTTAAAATTTTGCTTGGAGCATTGCTGACCTTGTCGTTATTTTCAAATGAGAGATATAATGAGCATTATTGTGAGTAAATCATTAGCGATACAAATTCCAATTGTTGATTAAATACATCTTTCCTTATCTTCGTTTTGTCTAGATAAAAAGGGAACTACGGAAGGTTATTGTGCGGTTATCGCTTATTTTTTATTATACGTAAATTTTGATCTTTAATTATTCACAATAACCAATAATTAAAATTGAGAATCTTTACTTATTGCAGAAGGATTCGTTTTCATTTTGCAAGAAAAATATCATAAAAAAATTGGTTATTAGCAGTTACCAGCGTGATCTTCAATTTACGCGATAATATATTTAACTCAAATATGGCCATAGTTCTATATATAGAACGGAAATTTCCTCCTAAAATTATATCTGGAATATTCTCAGCGCCCTCTATCATTTTTTTTAAATTGAAATAAGTACGTTCGGTGATCATTCGTAAAGATTTGACAGAAAAACGAAAAATGTTGTCGGTGTTTTTTCTTAAAAAATTCCTAACTTTGCTCTAAATTATCGAAACGACTCGAATTTTTAAGGTATTTGAAGGAAATTGATTAAATTTTTCTGCCATTGTGATGAAATTTCCCGCCGATTTTTTTTGCGCACGGTACAGCTTGTCAAAGTTGGACAATTTATTACATAAAAAACTTTTTTTTCCATCGCGTTGTTACGGAGGGTGGGTTGGACTTGGGGTCAAAATCAACTACATATTCTTAAAGATAAAACTTGAATCTTTCCCAAACTGAAAGATTCATCGATTTTCGACCAAATTGAATCAAGTTACGACGGTTTGAAAAATCGTGTTTTTCGCGATTTTTCGAGTGGCGCTTTTTTTTGACGCCGAGTGCATTTAAATATTTCAGAAGAAATAAAGGGGGTTTAAATCGCAGAACGTGCCGGCCAAGCTAGTCCAGATACTGGAGCACGTTCAAACGAAACTGTGGAGGTGCACCATCATGCTGAAACCACATGTCTAAGGGGACATTGCCTAATAATCCCATTAAAAGATTTTGCAAAAAAATAGTTGATAAAAGTTTGCGTTTAAACGAGAGTTTTTGTGTCTTAGTACTGGGACCACCGTTGTTTATATTTCACTAAATCTAAAGATGAAACTCTTTTGGTGTTGTTGTACTGGGGCTATCATTGTTTATATATCACTAAATCTAAAGATGACACTCTTTTTGTGTTGTAGTACTGAGGCTATCATTGTTTATATTTCACTAAATCTAAAGATGAAATTCCACTTACTACGAATGTTCTCACGTTGGTTGAATTATGGACGAATCTTCTGGTGATCTCTTTGATCATGTAAAGACGCTCCAAGCACTTTCGAGGTTTCCGTATTTGGCTGAATCCTCTATCACACAGGGTAGTAGTGACCATTTTTTTTATAACTTCTCGAATCTGCGAGCGCATACAGACATTATTTTGTGCGACACAGTTATCAAAGTATACAAATACATTTTTCCCGTGTTCTTTGTATTTGTTGTTTATTGTGAAGACGTTGACATTTGTTTGGCACATGTCCTACCATAGATAAACTTAAATAGATAGGCGACTCCATGTATTTTTTTTTCATCTCTTCCTCTAACCGAGATTAACTATAGTAACATCCAATCAGGGCCCTCCTAACTTACTATACTGTATAATCTGACAGGTTACAGATGGCAGGTGACATTTGACGCTAATCGAATGCTCTGTTAATGGTGAAACATTAGAGTATTGTTTATTACCACTCCGTATCGACAAAGTCAGGAAATATCGACGTGAATTTTCATTTTTTAACATTACTCGCCGATTTCTATAATTGGTTAATTAATTAGTTAATAGATACTTGTTATCAATTATACCAAGCTCATAAAATATCGAGGTCCATACCATTACATTTAACAACATTGTAAACTAGCAACAATTGCCTAGGACTGCAAGCAATCGAGAAACAATTCAAGTTGTAATGTTGTTCAAGTCGTTTTGTAGTCAAAGTGATCATCGGCACTCCGTACTACCAAGTTTTTAAGGAATCAAAATATGTCATGCATTTAAAGTTTTAAGTTGATGGTAATTGTTTTTATATTTTTTTCAACGCCACGAAATTTTTTTGATTTTTCATTACTTTACGTTCACTTCACATTAAATTATTTCAAAATCTAAAGACGAAATGTTTCTGGTTTTTAAGGAATAACAATTTAAAATGCATTAGGAGTATATTTAAAAAGTTTTAAGTCGATGGCAATTGTTTTTATTTTTTTTTTCAACGCCATGAAAATTTTTAGATTTTTCTTAACTTTACGTTCAATTCACAATAAATTATTTCAAAATCTAAAGACGAAATGTTTCTGGTTTTTAAAGAATCACAATTTAACATGCATTAAGAGTATATTTGGAAAGTTTTAAGTTGATGGCAATTGTTTTTAAATTTTTTTCAACGGCACGAAATTTTTTAGATTTTTCATAACTTTACGTTCACTTCACATTAAATTATTTCAAAATCTTAAGACGAAATGTTTCTAGTTTTTAGAGTATAACAATTTAACTTGCATTAAGAGTATATTTGAAAAGTTTTAAATTGATGGCAATTGTTTTTATATTTTTTTCAACGCCATGAAAATTTTTAGATTTTTCATAACTTTACGTTCACTTCACATTAAATTATTTCAAAATCTAAAAACGAAATGTTTCTAGTTTTTAAGGAGTAACAATTTAACATGCATTAAGAGTACATTTGAAAAGTTTTAAGTTGATGTCAATTGTTTTTATATTTTTTTCAACGCCACGAACATTGTTAGATTTTTCATAACTTTACGTTCACTTCACATTAAATTATTTCAAAATCTAAAAACGAAATGTTTCTAGTTTTTAAGGAGTAACAATTTAACATGCATTAAGAGTATATTTGAAAAGTTTTAAGTTGATGGCAATTGTTTTTATATTTTTTTCAATGCCACGAAAATTTTTAGATTTTTCATAACTTTACGTTCACTTCACATTAAATTATTTCAAAATCTAACGACGAAATGTTTCTGGTTTTTAAGGAATAACAATTTAACATGCATTAAGAGTATATTTGAAAAGTTTTAAGTTGATGGCAATTGTTTTTATATTTTTTTCAACGCCACGAAAATTTTTAGATTTTTCATAACTTTACGTTCACTTCACATTAAATTATTTCAAAATCTAACGACGAAATGTTTCTGGTTTTTAATGAATAACAATTTTACATGCATTAAGAGTATATTTAAACAGTTTTAAGTTGATGGCAATTGTTTTTGTATTTTTTTCAACGGCATGAAAATTTTTAGATTTTTCATAACTTTACGTTCACTTCACATTAAATTATTTCAAAATCTAAAGACGAAATGTTTCTGGTTTTTAATGAATAACAATTTCACATGCGTTAAGAGTATATTTAAAAAGTTTTAAGTTGATGGCAATTGTTTTTGTATTTTTTTCAACGGCATGAAAATTTTTAGATTTTTCATAACTTTACGTTCACTTCACATTAAATTATTTCAAAATCTAAAGACGAAATGTTTCTGGTTTTTAAGGAATAACAATTTAACATGCATTAAGAGTATATTTGAAAAGTTTTAAGTTGATGGCAATTGTTTTTATATTTTTTTCAACGCCACGAAAATTTTTGGATTTTTCATCACTTTACGTTCACTTCACATTAAATTATTTCAAAATCTGAATCAAACATTTGAAATTCTTGTTATAATTCGCTCCAACTGCTCTTCTTACAACATTCTTAATCATAAAAGCAAAACAAAGGACAATAAAAATATTCGCATTTTTCCACCAGAAGATTTTGTCTTATTGTGACGTATTGTTAGTATTAGATAGATAGATAGATAGATTTGATATTGTAGATGTATTTATTGCTAATCGTCTTACATTATTTAGTTCGAAGTTATTTCAATATAATTACCTAGAATTTCATGGCGGAACGACCAATCGTCTACAACATTATAAAAAATGATCACCTACACCAATAAAAAAAATCACTTGACGAGTTATAAAACAGTAATTTAAAGGTATAAAAAATGAAACATAATTACGTACAATATATGTAATTTAATTTCCATAGTAGTGGTTTACCAAACACTTGATTGTAAAGGGAAAACATATACATGTACATATCTCAAAGTTTTACGAAGTAAAAACATTCGGATCGCAAGTTTTAAGCATATTGTTGAACCAATATAGCCTCAACCACTTGAACTAAACAATATTCATATATTTAATATTTATCGTTTAATAATCTAATAAACATAACCGTCATTCGTGGCGCGCAAGCCCGAAAAATATATATATGTTTCATTTGTGTGTAGAGAGTAGTTTTCGTGACGAGGAGATCGGCCCTTGAAGTCAATATGACGACAAGACTAATTAGCGAATTACTTCCACTCGGGAAGAGCATTTATATATATTTATATTTATCTTTTCTCCATACACAATATTCACAACAAAATATAACAATTACAATATAAAGAGATAGAGAGAGTAAAATACATACACACCATATCTATAAGTGTAGCATTGCACATAAATATATTGCTTAAACTAATTTTAAATTAGGAACAAATTCAACTAAACTTTGTACGCCGGCATTTCTTTTCGAGAACGCAGCTGACTAATAACTTAAAAAATATAAATCAACAATAAGTAGAATAAAATAAAAAGTATCAACGTAGAGGTTGATATAACAGTAAACAGGTTAATATTTAGGCCAAAAATAGTTTTTTTAACTGTAGAAAAAGTCGATTCACAGAATGACTTTAATTTTAACCACATGTTAATTCCTTAAATACCTACAAAGTTACTAAAAAGGATATAACTACGCTAACATGAAGTGGGTAATTAATTAATTTATTTTTTTTGTTGATTTTCTCATTAAATTCGATAATTTCAGCAAATACATTAAAAAGCGGCGGCCCGCACTCTCTCCATTAAACAAATTCCCACGATCAAATTTCGTTAAAAATCGTTGATGATACAACACCCCACCCCCGCTTTATTTACACGACGACAACACTACATGAACTGATGGTGTTATAAAATGACGAGATCCAGGGAGAGACGCACCGATAACTACATATAAAAAATACAAGCCTCGAGAGATTTCAAATTCACATTTCCTATCTAGATACAAGTCTTCGTTAGTTTTCGATACGTTGGGGTAGAATGGAGAACGTGCATTGCCAGACATGAGAGATGACTATGATTTTTTTGTAGACAAAAATGGTGAAAATTATTTATACATAGTGAATTACACATTATATCTTGAATATTTAAGAGAGCTAGAAATGTTTCAATAGTATTTTTTATTCTTTTCATTTATATTAAACAGTCAAATTTAAGTATTAAAAATTGTATAATTTTTTATATACTTGAAATTACGCAATTTATCCGATTTGAAAGGTCCTATCATAAGATTCGGATAAATTTCTTATATACTCATAATAATAATATATTTATAAAGCAATTGTGTCTTTTTTCTATTTAATATTTTGCAAACTATTACTTTATTATTATGTTTATGGGGAAACTACACGCTAATGTTTCGTCATTCCCTCCACACTACTGGTCATTAACCTAGCTACGATGAAGTGCTCTATAAGAGCCAAAATAAAGTCAACTCTTAGTCCAGTCCTTGCAGATAGATATGCTAGCGACGAGACTAATGTTTAAAGTAATAATTTACAAATATTGAAATATTTGTCGCACCTAATACTATAGATTCATTTAACAAACGTTTAAAATCGTGGTGAGAATGTCGGAAATAAAAACCTCATCCTTCGGCTTGAACAATTGTCTTGCCGTGCCGCTAGAAGCTACCTTTTTTTTGGGGGATTCACGAAGGCAATCTATTTACTTTTTGGGGGCGTAAAATCTCTTTTATTCTTTATATAATATATAATATTCAGGGTGTTGGTGAAACATTTAATTATTTAAACACGGTTTGATGCGGAACGCAAAAATCAAGGTAATGAGTGAGAATCTGCACACGTCACCACAGATATTATATAATATTTATATATATTTATATATTTATATAGAATTCACACTAAACTCATGTTCAGTTTTCATTTACGTTTCGAATATCCCCGCGCCCTATTTATGCGAGCTGAACCCGAACGCCGCCCCCCCGGAGCCGCCGCTGCGGTGGAAGTGCACGTTCTGCCACTTGTTGTCCCTCTTGTGCCAGACGCGGCTCTCTTCTGATTGATGAGTATGGGCTTGACCATGTCTGAAAACAGAAGTAATTTTTAACACACCTACAGATCGATAAAAAAAGTTACTTAGTTTCAGAAGGAAATTTCCGGTAAAAAATGATTTAAAAATCATTTTTTTCGGAAAAATAATTACTCTACACGTTTTTTCCCATCATTAAGAACTGTCATGAATTTTTTCAAATTTTTCCGAGACCCAAAATTTTTAACAAATTTTCCTGACTAAAAATCGACGAAAATCATGTAATGACCAAATGACTTGTAATATGCATCAAAATATTTATAAAAGATCACGAAATACGTGTTTAAATTTTTAGCCCAATTGCACTTGTAGTTTCCTTGCTGTACGCTCTTAAACTGCGTACTCGAAAATTGGGCAGAAATTTTAGTCAATTTTGAGAATTATTTGGCGCGGTGCTATAAGACAGATATGGATGATATTACACAAGCTTGTAGCTGCATTCTTCTAGAATCCACTACTTCTATTCCCAACCATCTACCATATTCACAAACCGAAATTCGTTTGTTTGAATGCGTCAGTGCTCGTTAGCGTCAATCTGCAAGGTCTCGGTATTCGCTTTCCATAAGCCACATGTTAATTTTCGATTGGTGAAAAATGGTATATTTTTTTCGGAAAAATAATTACTCCGCGCGCTTTTTCCCATTAATAAGAACCGTTATGAATTTTTTCAAATTTTTCTGAGACCCAAAATTTTTAACAAATTTTCCCGACTAAAGGTATGGAAAAAATCGGCGAAAATCATGAAATGACCAAATAACTTGTAGTATGCATAAAAATGTTTATAAAAGAACGTGAAACACGTGTTTAAATTTTCAGTCCAATTGTACTTGTAGTTTCCTTGCTGTCCTCTCTTAAACTGCGTACTCGAAAATTGGCCGGAAATTTCAATCAATTTTGAGAATTTTTTGGCGCGGTGTCATAAGGCAGATATAGATGATATTACATAAGTTTGTAGCTACATTCTTCTAGAATCCATCACTTCTATTCCCAACCATCTACCGTACTCATAAACTGAAATTCATTTGTTTGAATGCGCCAGTGTTCGTCAATATCAATCTGCAGTGTCTTGGTTTTCGCTTTCTATGGCCACATGTTAATTTTCGATTGGTGGAAAATGGTAAAATTTTTTTTTTAAGAAAATAATTACTTTACACGTTTTTTCTCATCATTAAGAACAGTCATGAATTTTTTCAAATTTTTCTGAGACCCAAAATTTTCAACAAATTTTCCTGGCTAAAGGAAAAATCGACGAAAATCATGAAATTACCAAATGACTTGTAATATGCATCAAAATATTTATAAAAGCACGTGAAATACGTGTTTAAATTTTCAGCCCAATTATACTTGTAGTTTCCTTGCTGTCCGCCTTTAAACTACGTACTCGAAAATTTGCCAGAAATTTCAGTCAATTTTAAGAATTTTTTGGCGCGGTGTGGTAAGGCAGATATAGATGATATTACGTAATTTTGTAGCTAAATTCTTCTAGAATCCAATACTTTTATTCCCAACCATGTATCATATTCACAAACCGAAATTCATTTGTTTGAATGCGTCAGTGTTTCGCTTTCCATAAGGACACATGTTAATTTTCGATTGGTGAAAAATAGTATAAAAATTTTTTTTTCGGGAAAATAATTACACTGCCCGTTTTTTCTCATCATTAAGAACCGTTATAAATTTTTTCAAATTTTTCTGAGACCCAAATTCTTAACAAATTTTCCCGACTAAAGGGTATGGAAAAATCGGCGAAAATCATGAAATGACTAAATGACTTGTAATATGCATAAAAATGTTTATAAAAGCACGTGAAATACGTGTTTAAATTTTCAGCCCAATTGCACTTGTAGTTTCCTTGACTGACTCTTAAACTACGTAGTCGAAAATTGGCCAGAAATTTCAATGAATTTTGAGATTTTTTTGGTGCGGTGTCATAAGACAGATAAAGATGATATTACATAAGTTTGAAGCTACATTCTTCTAGAATCCATTACTTCTATTCCCAACTATCTACCTTATTCACAAACCGAAATTTGTTTGTTTGAATGCGTCAGTGTTCGTTAGCGTCAATCTGCAGGGTCGCGGTATTCGCTTTCCATAAGGCCACATGTTAATTTTCGGTTGGTGAAAAATGATTTAAAATTTTTTTTTTCGGAAAAATAATTACTCTACGCGCTTTTTCCCGTCATTAAGAACCGTAATGAATTTTTTCAAATTTTTCTGAGACCCAAAATTTTTAACAAATTTACCCGACCGTATGGAAAAATCGGCGAAAATCATGAAATGACCAAATGACTTGTAATATGCATGAAAATGTTTATAAAAGAACGTGAAATACGTGTTTAAATTTTCAGCACAATTGCACTTGTAGTTTTCTTGCTACCCGCTCTTAAACTGCGTACTCGAAAATTGGCCAGAAATTTCCGTCAATTTTGAGATTTTTTTGGCGCGGTGTCATAAGACAGATATGGATGATATTACATAGATTTGTAGCTTCATTCTTCTAGAATCCAATACTTCTATTCCCAACTATCTACCTTACTCACAAACCGAAATTTGTTTGTTTAAATGCGCCAGTGCTTGTTAGCGCCAGTCTGCAAGGTCTCGGTATTCGCTTTCCATAAGGTCACATGTTAATTTTCAAATAGTGGAAAATGATATAAAAAAAAATTTTTTCGGAAAAATAATTACTCTACACGTTTTTTCTTGTCATTAAGAACCGTCATGAATTTTTTCAAATTTTTCTAAGACCCAAAATTTTTTACGAATTTTCCTGACTAATTATGGAAAAATCGACAAAAATCATGAAATTACCAAATGACTTGTAATGTACACCAAAATGTTCACAAAAGAACGTGAAATACGTGTTTAAATTTTCAGCCCAATTGTACTTGTAGTTTCTTTGCTGTACGCTCTTAAACTACGTACTCGAAAATTGGCCAGAAATTTCAGTCAATTTTGAGATTTTTTTGGCGCGGTGCCATATGACAGATATGGATGATATTACATAGGTTTGTAGCTACATTCTTCTAGAATCCATTACTTCTATTCCCAACCATCTACCATATTCACAAACCGAGATTAGCTTGTTTGAATGCGCCAGTGTCCATTAACGTCAATCTGCAGGGTCTCGGTATTCGCTTTCCATAAGGCCGCATGTTAATTTTCAAATAGTGGAAAATGGTATTAAAAATTGTTTTTTTCGAAGAAATAATTACTCTACACGACTTTTCTGGTTATCAAGAACCGTTATGAATTTTTTTCAAAATTTTCTGAGACCCAAAATTTAAAAAAAATCCCGGCCAAAGGTATGGAAAAATCGGCGAAAATCATGAATTAATTTTCGGTTGGTGTATATAGTATAAATTTTTTTTTTGGAAAAATAATTACTCCACATATCTTCCCCCGTCATTTTTTCTGAGACCCACTTATTTTTATTGTTGGGCCACATTTCATTTTTCATTTCATTTATTTCACGTCTGCCACAGTAAATAAATCATACATAAGATGCAAAAAAAAATTGTTGCGGATGTGTTTGTCATTAATTTTTGCGTATTAAATTCTTCTAGAATGAAACATGGGACACAATTCGCGGTCATCCCTTTATGTACTTACTTGTCCATGTACTGCGTCAGCCTGACGTATGCGATGCACGCAGCGTCCTCTCCGAGTAGATGTACATGGGGATTGAGTATGGTGGTGTTTACAGCTTTGCAGTTCTTACCTAACACTAAAAAAAGAGAGACAAGACGTAATTAGCAATTCTTTTATGGCGAATAGGTTTTTCAAAAAGTGGAATATGTGAATGCCTTAGAATTACATCGACTCATTATCATTTACGGAAAGATACAGCCCACAGGGTATTGAAGAGAAATGTTGTGTAGCCTCAAAAAGTCAAAATTTTAATAGCACACACTGGTTGGATGGAAACGCCCTTGTTTTACTCACCATTATCGAAATAGAATTTATGAAAATCCATTCCTTCGACTAAATTACCCATCGCTTCCGGTTCGAATGCTGTCAAGTGTGGATCGCATATTTTCCTAAAACAGAAGGCAGTAATGTCAATAATTTTATAATAAAAAAAATCATGCACGCATTTAATATTTGAAACTGTATGTAACACGTGCATAAAGAGCTTTATTAAACGAGCAGGTGTTTATCGGCTGACGCCTTCTTGATTTGTCCTCCAAGCTTCTATCACCAGATTTAAAGCGACTAAACCGCTCTCGACATTAACATTGTTTGTTCCTTCGCCGAAAAATTCATTGCGATCGTGAAAAACGACACCAACACCAAGGGCAGAAAATAAGCTTTAGCAACCCGCGGTGTTTCGCTGAAGTGTTTCTGTCTGCGGGATACACGTTATTTTTCCACCCACCGACCGATCGTTAAGCTTCATAAAGGTTCGGGGCGATACGGAGTACCAAATCGTCTTTAAAAATAACGTTCCGTTAAATTTAACATTTTGTTAATCTGCGTTTAGAATACCTAACTAGTTTTTCAAGCTAAAGCTTCTTTTGGTAAAATTGTCTTCTTTAATTTAAATTTAAAAAAAAAAATTTTTTTTTTTAATTTTTTTAAAATATTTTCTAAATATTAAAAAAAATTTTTTTAACCACTTCGCGCCCATGCTACTTTGATTTAATCCCAGGTTTGATGAAAAATTACTTCTTTGTTGTTGTTAACTTTTTCTACGAAATATGATTTCACTGTCACAATTTATGCAAAAAAATTTAAAAAAAATATTCCATAGATGGCGCTAAAGAAGTAATTTTTTTGTACAATGTTTTTGTTTTAATTTTTTGCTTGTTGCCACATGTGGCGAACCTGGGCGTGAAGAGGTTAATTATTTTAATTGGTGACGAACGACGGCTCTGCTGCGCTGCGCCGTCGTCCGTTCGTAGCCTATTAAAATTTATTGTGAAGATGATTGATATAATATAAGAAAATATACTTACGTGTAAGCCTCAAAGTCTCCAGTATTGATTGCTTCGATGAGTTGTTCCGTCATCTTAATGATCTCCTGTCGCCTCGCTGCCAATAAGAAACCCAGAATGAGAACGTCGCCGAATTTATTCGTCAAAAAAAAAAAAATAGGAAACTTACGACACGCACATTATACACCGAATTTTCTACTACACTAGAAGAACTACTTATTAGGCACCAATTACCACTGGTTTATAATGAGAAGTTAGGACACTTTCAAAATACAGACAACATAGCATGCAATAGACGTTTACACTGATGATTCGACAGATCGTTTATGGTTTATTACAAAATTTACAATACTCAATAAATTACAGTCTACTTTCGCTACTTGGATCTTGAATCGCAGATGTTTACAATTACAATTCTTTGGTTTATTTCAACAATTAATATACACTTCTTGATGCCAAGCAAAAATAAGCAGGATAACTTTTTCTTTTTTTAGTTTGGCCATTTATTAGATGCAAGTGGAAAGAGTTGCAGATACAAACATGATGAGAGAGATGCGATGAATGATTACACATAAGATATCGGTACAACGGGAAATGTCATTTTAGTAAACATTGTTATTACAAATTGGTGGAGATAAATAATTTTGTTGCAGACCATCACTCTATATGTCCAGATAATTATAATTATCAATTACTTTTTATTATTTGAAGTAAACGCTTGAAAATCACCAATTACCACTTTTACATAATTTAACCTTTAGCGAACGAATGCGACATCATAAATTCAGTTCCCGGCGCAGCCACCAAAATAACTGCTCATTTGGGTTGCGTGTAAAGCTATGGATAAATTAAGTTACCGGCGTATCCAAAAAATAATTAATTCACAAATGAGCTCATTTTGGTTACCGGCGTATCCAACAAAACATTGATTTACAAATGAGCTCATTTTTGCTTGGCTGTAAAGCTATGCATAAATTAAGTTACCGGCGCATCCAACAAAACATTAATTCACAAATGAGCTCATTTTGATTGACTGTAAAGCTGTGGATAAATTAAGTTACCGGCGTATCCAACAAAAGATTAATTCACTAATGAGCTCATTTTGGTTGCCTGTAAAGCTGTGCATAAATTAAGTTACCGGCGTATCCAACAAAAGATTAATTCACTAATGAGCTCATTTTAGTTGGCTGTAAAGCTATGCAAAAATTAAGTTACCGGCGCATCCAACAAAACATTAATTTACAAATGAGCTCATTTTTGCTTGGTTGTACAGCGATGGATAAAGAAAGTCACCGGCGCATCCACCACAATATTTATTCATAACTGAGCTCACTTTAGTTGTCTGTATTGCGATGGTTGTGACTATTATAAAGTAGCTCGTTCGCTAAGGGTTAATTATTCACTTTTTATCGCATTTTTTTGTCAAAATATCATTGTTCTACAAAAATGCGCTTGTTCGTTAAGGGTTTAAATTAATGTAAGTAAAAAAAAATTCCTCGTAATAGCAATGTCTACCGCTTTACTCTCACCACCATGTAATGGTTATATCATGTATATATCCATCACTTACATACAAAGCTTGTACCAAAATTTCGGCGCTTTATTTGTGCTTAGCAATTAATAATACACAGTAATAATAATACGAGGGTGGTGAAGCTGCAATACGCGTGATGGTGGGGCAATTGTTTGACGGTTGACGTAGACATTTTCGAGTGGAAAACATATTTTTTTTTTGCTTTGATGGGAAGCCAACGTGTAAAAGTTCCAGTATACCATTTAGTTAGAAAACAAGCAGATCACACCGATACTTAAAGCCTTACATCTCGAATGGTACGTTTATGCCTTATCGTGCGTTAAAAGTATTACCTCTTACTTCAAAAAAAATTTAAAAAAAAAAACTTCAAATAACTCCTGCAGCAAATAATTTTGTCACACTTTACACAAAAATCCCTGAACGCATTTTTGCACCACATAATAGTTAAATTTATTTTAAAAAACAAAAAATATTTCTTAAAAAAAAGTACATAAAAAAATATTTTGATAATTAGGTCTTTTAGATTTGGGAATTTCTTTAAAAAAATTTACATACAAAAATATTTTGATTAAGCCTTTTAAGAATACCGTAAAAAATGTACAAAAACAATATTTTTTATGATTCGGCCTTTTAGATTTAAGAATTTATTATAAAACGTACAAAAAAAAAAAATTTGATGATTAGGTCTTTCAGATTTAAGAATTTCTTAAAAATTGGTATAAAAAAAAATTACAAAATGCTCTTACATGCCATCTTATCGAAAACTAGACTATACACACAAATCTCTGAACACATAGCATCATATAATTTTAAATGAAATTGAAAAAAATAAAATTAATTTCTTTTATATTTAATAATTTCTTAAAAAAAAATTATCCACATAATTTTTTTTTTGAAGATTAGGCTTTTTAGATTTAAGAATTTCTTTTAAAAAATGGGTACACAAGAAAACAGAATTGAATTTTGACGACTAGGTCTTTTAGATTTAAGAATTTCTTAAAAATAGGTATAAAAAATAGTGAGAAAATGCTCTCACATGCCATCTTATCGAAAACTTGACTAAACACACAAATCTGAACGCATATTAGCATTACATAAGAATTTGCAGATTTTAAATGGAATAAAAAAATAAATAATTTTTTTTTTATATTTTATAATTTCTTAAAAAAATTACGTAAAAAAATATTTTGAAGTCTTTTCACACTTAAGAATTTGTTTAAAAAAATGGGTACACAAAAAAAAACAAAATTTGATGTTTTGATGATTAGGCTTTTTAGATTTAAGAATTTCTTAAAAAAAAATGGATACACTAAAAAACAAAATTAAAAACTTAAGTCGTAAAATTATGTATGTATATGTATAATTTGTACATGCATTAAATAATTGTTGTAAAAAAACATAGTAAGTGTTTTATTCAGTGATTATAAAATTAAATATTTTGATGATAAGGCAATGAACCACGTCATTAAGTAACGCCCGACGAAAATATTACATCATCATCATCATCGAGATCATCATCATCGAGATCATCATCATCGAGATCATCATCGAGATGAAAGGCTTGTAAGGTAAGACCACCACGATGTTAGTGTAGTAAAGAAAAAACATAGTCATAGTCACTGCCTGTTCCCAAAAATAATCCAACAAAATTAGGAGTATCTGTTTTTTTTGCATACCTGATGTCTGTGAGTTTGTGGATAGCTGTGTGTACGGCTTTTCCGGACAAACAATCCTTATTTCTACAAAAACGGGAGGTCGTAAAACAAGCCGAGTTAGTACAGCTGAACATGCAAATCGAAATTTGTACAAAACAAAAAAAAAAATAATTAAAAACAAAAAATATGTTTATATAGAAGGGGATTTATAGGTAAGCTCGATTATCCGCAGTCATCGAGAAATGCACTTTTCAGTGAGCTCGATTATCTGCAGTCAATGAGAATTTCATTTCTAAGTGAGCTCGATTATCTGCAGTCAACTAGAAATGCATTTCCAAGTGAACTCGATTATCCGCAATCAAAGTCTGCAGTTATCGAGTAATTCACTTCTAAGTGAGCTCGATTAAGTACAGTCAATTAGAAATTCATTTCTAAGTGAGCTCGATTATCTGCAGTCAACTACAAATACATTTTTAAGTGAGCTCGATTATCCGCAATGAAAGTCTGCAGTTATCGAGAAATTCACTTCCAAGTGAGCTCGATTATGTACTCAACCAGAAATTAATTTCTAAATGAGCTCGATTATATGCAGTCAACTGGAAATACATTTACAAGTGAGCTCAATTATCCACAGTCAAAGTCTAAAGTCAACGGGAAATTAATTTCTACGTGAGTTGGATTAGCTGCTGTCAACGAGAAATGAATATCTAATAAGCTCGATTATCCACTGTCAGTCTGCAGTTATCCAGAAATTCACTTCTAAGTGAGCTCGATTATGTAGTCAACTAGAAATTCATTTCTAAATGAGCTCGATTATCCGCAGTCAACTAGAAATACATTTCCAAATGAGCTCGATTGCCCGCAGTCAGAGTCTGTAGTCAACGGGAAATTAATTTCCAAGTGAGCTTGATTATCTGCAGTCAACTAGAAATTCATTTCTAAGTGAGCTCGTTATCCGCAGTCAAAGTCTCCACTCAACGAGAAATTAATTTCTATGTGAGCTTGATTATTTGTAGTCAAAATCTGCAGTCAACGAGAAATTGATTTCTAAGTGAGCTCGATTATCTGCAATCAGTCAGTAGTCAACGAGAAATTAATTTCTAAGTTTCCTCAATTATCCGCATTAGACACCGAAAAATAAATTTCCAAGAGAGCTCGATTATCCGCAGTCAAAGTCTGCAGTCAATGAGAAATTAATTTCTAAGTGAGCTTGATTATCTGCAGTCGAACTCTGCAGTCAACGAGAAATTAATTCCTAAATTATCTCTATTATTTGCAGTCAAAATATGCGATCAACGAGAAATTAATTTCTAAGTGAGCTTGATTATCTGCAGTCAACTAGAAATGTATTTCTAAGTGAGCTCGATTATCCGAAATCAAAGTCTGCAGTTATCGAGAAATTCACTTTTAAATGAGCTCGATTATGTACAATCATCAACTAGGAATTCATTTCTAAGTGAGCACGACTATTCGCAGTCAAAATATGCGGTCAACATGAAATTAATTTCTAAGTGAGCTTGATTATCTGCAGTCAATCAGAAATTAATTTCTAAGTGAGCTCGATTATCCTCAGTCTGAATCTATAGTCAACGAGAAATTAATTTCTAAGCGAGCTCGGTTATCCGCAGTCAATGAGAAATTCATTTCTAAGTGATCTTGATTATTTGCAGTCAAAGTCTGCAGCCAATGAGAAAGAGCTCGATTAGCTGCAGTCAAAGTCTGCAGTCAACGAGAAATTAATTTCTATGTGAGCTCGATTATATGCAGTCAAAGTCGGTAGTCAACGAGAAATTAATTTCCAGGTGAGATTGATTACCTGCAGTCAATTACAAATTAATTTCCAAGAGAGCTCGATTATCTGCAGTCAACGTTTACAGTTATCGAGAAATGCACTTATAAATGAGCTCGATTATGTACAATTAACTAGAAATTCATTTCTAAGTGAGCTCGATTATTCACAGTCAAAATATACGGTCAACGTGAAATTAATTTCTAACTGAGCTTGATTACCCGCAGTCAATTAGAAATGAATTTCTAAGTGAGCTCGGTTATCAGTGTCTGCAGTCAACGAGAAGTTAATTTCTAAGTGAGCTCGACTATCCGCAGTCAAAGTCTGCAGTCACCGAGAAATTCATATTAGCGGTGGAATTGTATAAGATGTTGTGCAAGAAAAGAACTTGCAGTCATACTCTTTTCAAGTGTTAGATTTAAGTTTTAAAGATTTTGCGTATAGTCGAATTTAGTAATAATAAATATCGTGAAGAATGAAAATCTGTGGAAAATACATATTCATCATTTCTTCATATTTGTATTAATAAACAAAGTTTCTTACATTAGAATTTGTAAACCTTTCAGTTACACAATAAAATTTTCAGTTTCTGCATATTTTATGTAATATTTCGCTTTGTTAAATTTTTAAAAATAAAATAAAATATTTAAATGTTTTAAATGTTCTGTTGATAAAATAACCAAAACGTTTTCCAATAAAAGTGCATATAAATAATTGCAATTGTTTGTAATTAAATGCCAAACAAAATTTATCTAATTTAATTTATAATTTTACATTGGTTAGTAATTTTTGGAAAAAAAAAATTTTACGGCTCCAGCAATGAGTGGTAAAAATAATTGCAATTGTTTGTAATTTAATGCCAAACAAAATTTATTTAATTTAATTTATAATTTTACATTCTTTTATTTTTCAAAAAAAAAAAATTACACGGTTCTTGCAATGAGTCGTAAAATCAATTGCAATTTTTTTGTAATTAAACGCCAAACAAAATTAATTTAATTTAATTTATAATTTTCAACTGTATCGTCATTTAAAAAAAAAAAATTTACGGCTTTGGCAATCAGTGGTAAAACAATTGCAATTTTTTGTAATTAAACGTCAAACAAAATTTATTTAATTTATAATTTTGCACTGTTTCGTTATTTTTCAATAAAATATTTTTTTACGGCTCTGGCAATGAGTGGTAAAACAATTGCAATTGTTTGTAATTAAATGTAAACAAAAAGTTTTGTTATTTTTCAAAAATTATGTTTTTATGTTTATACCGCATTTTTAAACTTCTCAAAACCTTTCGCAGTTTTGTATTACATCGTACATCACCTACTGAGAGACACAAACTGCAATTATTTTCTCCACTTATTGCTACAGCACTTTTATTTGAAAACATTTTAGTAAATATCTCCGGTTTTTATCAATCGATTTTGAAAAACTTTTTTTTGTGTATTTAACATAAAACAAGCCATCAAATGGTTATCAGAAGGGGTACCTCGCTATTTGAATTTTAAAAGTTGTGATTGCTAGCGCTTAGGGGTTGAAGGGTGCGGGGTTGAAAATTACATCTTTAGATGACAATTTAAAAATAGAAATCTAACTGTCCGAGCAAATTTTTGAATTATTTTTATCAACGATTTTATTCGTTACTTTTAGAAAACCCTGTACACCAATTAAGTAAGCGAAAATTGGGGTTGCTAGCGCTTAGGGGTCGAAGGGTGCAAGGTTAAAAATTACATCTTTCGATGACAGTTTAAATAAAAATAAAAATCGACCAATTTTTTTAAATATTTTTATCAACGATTTTATTCGTTACTTTTGGGAAACTCTGTATACTAATTGAGTAAGCCAATGTTGGGGTTGCTAGCGCTTATTGGTTGAAAGGTGCGTGGTTAAAAATTACATTTTTAGATGATAATTTAAAAATAGAAATTTACCTGTCCGAGCAAATTTTTGAAATATTTTTAACAACGATTTTATTCGTTGCTTTTGGGAAACCCTGTATACCAATTGAGTAGGCCAAAGTTTGAATTAGTAGCGCTTAGGGGTTGAAGGGTGCCGGCTTAAAAATTACATCTTTAGATGACAATTAAAAAATAAAAATCGACCTGTCCGAGCAATTTTTTGAAAAATTTTTATCAACGATTTTATTCGTTGCTTTTGGGAAACCCTGTATACCAATTGAGTAGGCCAAAGTTTGAATTAGTAGCGCTTAGGGGTTGAAGGGTGCCGGCTTAAAAATTACATCTTTAGATGACAATTAAAAAATAAAAATCGACCTGTCCGAGCAATTTTTTGAAAAATTTTTATCAACGATTTTATTCGTTGCTTTTGGGAAACCCTGTATACCAATTGAGTAGGCCAAAGTTTGAATTAGTAGCGCTTAGGGGTTGAAGGGTGCCGGCTTAAAAATTACATCTTTAGATGACAATTAAAAAATAAAAATCGACCTGTCCGAGCAATTTTTTGAAAAATTTTTATCAACGATTTTATTCGTTACTTTTGGGAAACCCTGTATACTAATTGAGTAAGCCAAAATTGGTGTTGCTAGCACTTGGGGGTTGAAGGGTGCGGGGTTGAAAATTACATCTTTAGATGATAGTTTAAATAAAAATGGAATTTATTCGAAACTCTGTACACTGGTTTAATAAGCCAGATCTCAAGAACCGATTTAACTGAAATTTTCACCAAAAATCTAAACAATTAAAAAAATATGTTCATTAAAATTTCACTGTCAACCCCTGCATTTTTTTCCAAAATCGCTAATTTTTTATTAATCAGAGAATACGTATTTTCATTTAGATTTTCATCGTTCATAATAAATCGTTGGCATGCTCGAAGTAAGGTAGAAATATAAAAGATAATCTCGATGAAGTATACCAGCAAACAATTGGTCTATAATGAAGATAATAGCGTCATAATAAGAGCAGATAAATGGAAAGCCGCAAGCCGATTTAATAAAATATCGTTTTTAAAATTATTTCAAGCAATATTTTTTCTTAAGGGTGCAACATATAAATAACAACATGCTGATGCAAACAGATATGTGATGGTGCATGCAATTTATAAATATATTCCACAATTTACTAAAACATCAATTGGTAGGAAGGTTTCATAATTTTGTCAATAACTAATAATTAAATATGTTTTTTTTAAATTACGAAAGTAACTTGGCGTTTCTTAAGCATAGTCTCAATAAAATAATATTTGATTGTACAAATATATAATTAAATCCTATACTGCAAACAATAATTATTATTTAAATTCAATAAAACGAAATGTATTTAATGCTTTCTGCAACAAGTTAGGTTGTTTCTAATTTGTTCAATAATTATTATTAACTACAGACCGGTTTCGGACTCTCAGTTATCATCAGTGCAGTTTGTCGTCTGATGGGCCAATAATCATTATTGCATTATTACTTTTATTCGTTTTGATTAATATGCGGACTTAAAAAATTCATTTCATTTGATATTTCCAGCATTCGCCGCCGTTCATTAATATAATTCAACCGAGAGTGGAAACAAACTTATTTGCATATAAAGTGAAACTAATAACGATCCCATCTGAGAATTATTGTCGGGCTGAGAAGACGATTTTCTTGGAAAATGCATTGAGACTCGGAATGCTTCCAGAGCCGTCCGGATGCAATTTATCGAAGCGGCTGCTACCTCGACAAATTCTTCCATCTCTTTTAATTCCCAATAGAAAACCTGTCCCGGCTCTTGCATTAAATTATTCGAATAGAAAATGGAAAATTAATATAAACATAACGTTCGGTTAGATTTTCAAAACTTATAAAATATTACCATTTATTCTCAGATATAGTGTACTAAATCTTATCTAATTATATGATTTACAATATATTTACAAGTAATCTGTCTAATTGTTAATTCTTTCTCTGTATAAAAAGTTTTTGTTTCTTCAAATTTTTCTAATGCTTATTTTTTAACAGAATACTTTGCTTTCTTCAAAAATGTTTTAATAATAGAATCCTTTGGTTTCTCTAAAAATGCTTTTTTGTTAATCAAAAGTTTTTATTTTTTTCCACCAAAAATAATAGAAAATGTTCGTTTCTTCCAAAAAATACAGTCTTCAAGTTGCCTATTTCTTCAAAAAGCTTCCGTTTTTTGTAAAGAAAACTTGTGATTTAAAGAAAAAAAAAAGTCGTTTATTTCTTCTTTCTCGGTATTAAAAGTTTTGATTTCTTCAAAAAATTTTATGACTGTTTTTTAATATAATACTTTGGTTTCTTCAAAAATGTTTTTTAATAGAATCATTTGGTTTCTTTAAAAATGCTTTTTTGTTAATCAAAATTTTTTATTTTTTCCACCAAAAATAATAAAAAATGTTTCTTTCTTCCAAAATATACACTCTTCAAGTTGCTTATTTCTTCAAAAAGCTTTCGTTTTTTGTATAGATTCAAAGAAAAAAATGTTTGTTTCTTCGTTATCTGTATAAAAAGTTTTGGTTTCTTCATATTTTTTTAATGATTATTTTTTAATAGAATACTTTGGTTTCTTCAATTTTTTCTAATGCTTATTTTTAATAGAATACTTTGTTTTCTTCAAAAATGTTTTCTTGTTAATCCAAAATTTTTATTTTTTTTCACCAAAAATAATGTTCGTTTCTTCCAAAAAGTTGCCTATTTCTTCAAAAAGTTTCTGTTTTTCGTATAGAAAACTTGTGATTCAAAGAAAAAAAAAATTCGCTTGTTTTTTCGTTCTCTGTATAAAAACTTTTGGTTTCTTCAAAAACATGTTTATTTTTTAAATGCTTATTTTTTTAATAGAATACTTTGTTTTCTTCAAAAAAGCTTTTTTTATAAGAAAACTTTGGTTTCTTCAAAAATGCTTTTTTTTAAGAATCCTTAGGTTTCTTTAAAAACGCTTTTTGTTAATACAAAAAAAATGTTTTTTTTCACTAAAAATCTTCAAAATAATGTTTTTATTTTTACTCTTTACAAAAATACTCTAATTTTTGTTATATATAAGGTCTTTATTTCTTCACACTGAATCTTATTCGTGAAAAAATGTTGTTTTTAGTTTATTTCTTCAATTTTCTTCATAATCATAGATTGTAGAATGCATTGACTTGTCGCCTTTCACACATTATTCAACCATGTAAATATTTCTTTTAGTTCACTGATTACGTTTTATGTTAACACATTGGTTGCCAACAAGTTTTTTTGTAAAATGTCAAAAAAAGTTTTCTTTGTTTTTAAGTTTTATTTTATAAAATGAGCAAGAATATGCTTATTTAATTTAACTCGTGACTGACGAAAACAGCAAAATAGCAAGTTCAAAGTAGGTACGCTCAGTACTCTCAGTCACCGGTGACTGACGTTGCCTCATACTCCGGTGACTGACGAGGCCCCATACTTCGGTGACTGACGTGGCCCCATACTCCGCTGACTCGTGACTGATAGTGCTAAATAGCAAGTTCAAAGTAGGTACTCACTGTCAGTCACCGGTGACTGATGTGGCCCCATACTCCGGTGACTGACGTGGCCCCATACTCCGGTGACTGACGTGGCCCCATACTCCGGTGACTGACAAAGCAGTCAATGTGTTAATTGAATTTCTATTATAATAATAATAATAATAATAATGTCTTTATTCACATATATACAATTTACTTATAATTATTTGATGTCTGTAAAATTGTAATTTAATTTTAGCTTATTTTTCTTATTGTATATTTTGTTTTTATTTGTATAGTGTTACGTTCTAAATTTGTAAAGTGGTAATACCGTCAATAAATAAAACCTTTAGTTGTTGATTAGTCTTCATTCATCGTTGGTGTTTATTAAAAAAAAGAAACAGTGAATCTTATTTTTAATTCGTGAAAAAATGATTTCTTCAATTGTATTTTCGTAATCATAGAAAACCTTCATTAGTTCTTGATTAATCTTCATTCATAATCGTTGTTTATTTCTAGAAAAATCACTGAATCTTATTTTTTTTTGTTCGTCAAAGAATTACATTTTGACTTTATTTCTTCAATTTTCTTCTATTATCCAAAAAATCAGTCCCAAAAAACCCATAGTTCCTAATTCTTCATTTAACATCTTTCAAAGCTTTATTACATTTCTTGTATATATCTTTGGCCAACTTTATTCAGATAAGGATTTTCTTCCAAAGTTTCTTCACACGGCAGGTCTCCTCTACGAGTGTTTTCCCACTTTCTTATGATTGTTATCCAATTAAAGTCCAGTAATCTCCCTCCTTACATCCTTTACTTTAAATGTACCTCAAGGCTCCCCTCTATCGCCTTCTCGATTTTGAGTAAGATTTTACCAAAAACAACTTACCAGTAACGCTTGTAACGGTTGTAACCAAAGTAGAAGAGTAATATTATAACAATAACACTTGTTAAACTGTTTTTGATGTAAACTAAAGTAGAAATGATTTTAAATGTCTGCTACGATTTGAACTGGAACAGGTGGTGTAAGAATATTAGTGTTATTATGAATGTAATACTTTTGAGTAGATAAGATAATAACGCATTTATCAAACAATTACAGATAATGGACGGAACGCGTGAATAATTAATTAAATGGATTTGAAAAATGAAAAATTCATAAAGGGGCGAGACATTAGCATAACACCAAAGCGCCGTCCTCAATGTAAATTCATCGGGGAGTCCATAAATAATTTATAGTTATTGACAAACGTAACCTACTTTAAGTTCCTCTTTAAACTGCCATTCAGCAATTGCTGGATCGCGAAACTTTTTTTGCGATCGCCATTAGTATCTTACCATCCGTGTCCTCATTCAAGGCCTCATGCTGCACTAACATGGACTCATCTATAAAAGCGAAGCAGTTACAACAGCCGAGTTTCCGCATGCGGTTCCTCATTAACGACCACCATAACCGCGCAGATGCAGCGGACATTGCCGATGAACACACAAACGGTTAAATGCACACATTTACGCACGATTCATGTTGTTGTTTTTTTTTGTGGTAAACGAATTTTTATTGTTACAGACTTTGAGGTGTTTGTAATCTACAGGCCCGGGGCGTCGTTATCAACGCACGTGGGCGTTTCGGACGAACGTGCCGGCGAGACAATATTCATTCAACTGCCTTGCTGATACTAGAATACTCCACTTTAAGGAATTGCATCGATATTCCGATAAACATTCAGGTGCCTTTTAATTTAAATATTCAACAATAACCAACGTCAACAAGATATACATTCAGTTTAGTATCTAGGGCGAACCTTTTTGAGGAGTGGGTAAAATTTTATTCATTAGTTTTTTTTTTAATGGAAGCCCGTGGGTCTTACAATTATGATTTTTGTGTGGGAATCAAATTAAAAGAAGCCTGTGGGTCTCTAGTCAGCGAGTAGCAATGATTTTGAAAAAAAGAAAATTTTCGAAAAAAAACTTAATCTTTCTAAACTGTTCAAAAATGCCTGCTGATTTCAAAAATGTAAAAAAAATATAGGTCACCGTTAAAAAAACTGAAGTTGTCATCATTGCGCTTATACGTGGTGACATAGAAAACATTCAATACAATACTTGTATAAAGCACTTCTAACCAAACAAATTTTATTTGAAACATTTTTCTCTAAACTCTAAAATAAAAAAGTTATTTCAATATTTCGGTACGACTGGTATCCCACAGGGTTCAAATTTGGGCCACCTAATATTTATAATTTGTATTGACTGTATAGTTGATGATATGAGTTGTTCAAAAATGAAGAAAAAAATATTGTTTAGTAATAAAAAAATTGATGCCGTAGATCATTGCGCTTTTACATGATGACGTACAAAAATTTCTATACAATATCTGTGTCAAGCACGTCTGACCTAACAAATTTTATTTGAAACTATTTTCGCTAAACTCTAAAATAAAAAAGTTATTTAAATTTTTCGGTACGACTGGTATTCCACAGGGTTCAAATTTGGGCTTCCTAATATTTATAAGTTGTATTGACTGTATAGCTGATGATGTAAGTTGTTCAAAAATGAAGAAAAAAATATTGGTTACTGATAGAAAAATTGATGTCATACATCTTTGCGTTTTTACATGATGACATAGGAGAATTTTAATGTGATATTTGTGTAAACCACTTCGAACCTAACAAATTTTATTTTAAAAATTTTTCGGTAAACTCTAAAATAAAAAAGTTATTTCAATATTTCGGTACGACTGGTATCCCACAGGGTTCAAATTTGGGCCACCTAATATTTATAATTTGTATTGACTGTATAGTTGATGATATGAGTTGTTCAAAAAATTAAGAAAAAAATATTGGTTGCTAATAAAAAAAACTGAGGCCGTACATCATTGCGCTTTTACATGATGACGAAAAAAAATTTCTATACAACATTTGTGTCGAGCACTTCTGACCTAACAAATTTTATTTGAAACATTTTTCGGTAAACTCTAAAATAAAAAAGTTATTTCAATATTTCGGTACGACTGGTATCCCACAGGGTTCAAATTAGGGCCACCTAATATTTATAATTTGTATTAACTGTATATTTGATGATGTAAGTTGTTTAAAAATAAAGAAAAAAATATTGGTTGCTGATATAAAAATTGATGTCATACATCATTGCGCTTTTACATGATGACGTATGAGAATTTCAATGTGATATATGTGTAAAGCGCTTCTAACCTAACAAATTTTATTTGAAACATTTTTCCCTAAACTGTAAAATAAAAAAGTTATTTCAACATTTAGGTACGACTTGTTTCCCACAGGGTTCAAATTTGGGCCACCTAATATTTATAACTTGTATTAACTGTATAGTAGATGATATAAGTTGTTCAAAAATGAAGAAAAAAATATTGGTTACTGATTAAAAAAATTGAAGTTATACATCACTGCGCTTTTACATGATGACGTACGAGAATTTTAATGTGATATTTGTGTAAAGCACTTCCAATCCAACAAATTTTATTTAAAACATTTCTCGCAAAACTCCAAAATAAAAAAGTTATTTCAATATTTTGGTACGACTGGTATCCCACAGGGTTCAAATTAGGGCCACCTAATATTTATAATTTGTATTGACTGTATAGTTGATAATATAAGTTGTTCAAAAATAAAGAAAAAAATATTGGTTATTAATAAAAAAACTGAGACGGTACATCATTGCGCTTTTACATGATGACGTACAAAATTTTCTATACAATATTTGTATCAAGCACTTCTGACCTAACAAATTTTATTTGAAACGTTTTTCCCTAAACTCTAAAATAAAAAAGTTATTTCAATATTTCGGTACGACTGGTGTCCCACAGGGTTCAAATTTGGGCCACCTAATATTTATAATTTGTATTGACTGTATCGTTGATAATATAAGTTATTCAAAAATGAAGAAACAAATATTGGTTACTGACAAAAAAATGGATGTCATACATCATTGCGCTTTTACATGATGACATACGAGAATTTTAATGTGATAGTTGTGTAAAGCACTTCCAACCTAACAAATTTTATTTGAAACATTTTTCGGTAAACTCTAAAATAAAAAAGTTATTTTAATATTTCGGTACGACTGGTATCCCACAGGGTTCAAATTTGGGCCTCATAATATTTATAATTTGTATTGATTGTATAGTTGATGATATGAATTATTCAAAAATGAAGAAAAAAAATATTGGTTACTGATAGAAAAATGGATGTCATACATCATTGCGCTTTTACATGATGACGTATGAGAATTTCAATGTGATATTTATGTAAACCACTTCCAACCTAACAAATTTTATTTTGAAGATTTTTCGGAAAACTCTAAAATAAAAAAGTTATTTCAATTTTTCGGTACGACTGGTATTCCACAGGGTTCAAATTAGGGCCACCTAATATTTATTATTTGTATTGACTGTATAGTTGATGATATGAGTTGTTCAAAAATGAAGAAAAAAATATTGGTTACTGATAGAAAAATCGATGTCATACATCATTGCGCTTTTACATGAAAACGTACGATAATTTTTTGATATTTGTGTAAAGCGCTTCTGACCTAACAAATTTTATTTGAAACATTTTTCGGTAAACTCTAAAATAAAAAAGTTATTTCAATATTTTAGTGCGACTGATATCCCGCAGGGTTCAAATTTGGGCCACCTAATATTTATAATTTGTATTGACTGTATAGTTGATGATATGAGTTGTTCAAAAATTAAGAAAAAAATATTGGTTACTGATAAAAAAATGGATGTCATACATCATTGCGCTTTTACATGATATCCCGCAGGGTTCAAATTTGGACCTGCTAATATTTATAATTTGTATTAACTATACCTACAGGGATATTTGAGTACTATCAGAATGTAAATATTAAAATAATAATATGACGAAACTTTTGATTTGATTAACATATGTAATCATAGGCTGCAGAAACTGTTACGTAACGTAATTGTTGCATTTTAATTTTCGGTAAATTACTGGAATAACATCTATCCTTCAATTTAATGATTTTATGTAGAAATGTGTATGTAGGCGAGATTAGAACGTGAAACATTACTCAACCTGAAGTGCAATTAATATCACAAAGGGCTCGAGTTCTTTGAAGAAAGCACTTGCTCTTGCACTTACGCTCGTGTATTTTAGCATGCCTCGGGGCCAGTTCATAAAATGTAAGTTAAATCATTTAATTTGAAATTAGAGTTTGCAACTAAAATTTTATTCAGAAAAAAAAACTTGTTGGAACATTAAATGAAATAAGGACTAACAGTAGACTAGATTTTTCGTGTAGAATACGCAAAATAATTTAAGAAACGCCAAATTCCACAGTTTATTTTTAAATGGAGTCTAACGGCCCGTTCACACGGCACCGAAGCGGTCGTTTTACCGATTCGGTTATTTTTCCGTCTTCTATAGCGGCGCGTAAATGGTCGTTTTACCGATTCGGTTATTGTGCCGTCTTCTATAGTGACGCATATATTTTAATGTGCGTGTTCACACGATCGGTAAAAGACCTTTTACGCGCCACTATAGAAGACGGCAAAATAATCGAATCGGTAAAACGACCGTTTCGGTGCCGTGTGAAGGGTTGTCCTTTGAACGAAATAAAAAATATAGCTACCAATATTTTTTGATAAAATCAACTAGCGCAGAATGCGTGTTGGGCATTGAATGAATATTGTCTCGCATCACATTGAAGTTTTACATAAATAAAATAAATATTTTCTGTTTGCTTTTTAAAACCGAAAAAAATGGATAATCTAAAATACATCTGAAATATTTGTTAGTAAAATAAATAGCAAAATAAAATTTAAAAAAAGAACGGAAAACAAACCTGAATCAGTTTTTGGGAGTCTGTTATATTTAATTGTGGAATCCACCCAGAAATCAACGTGATCAATATTGTGCATGAAGATGCCATCTAAAGTGAACACACATATAAACAAAACAAAAAAAAACAAAAAAACGAAAAAAACATGCAACAACACTACAATAAACAACATCAAGTAAGTGTATGTCATGTGCTCATGTGTATGTGATGCTGTGTGGACACGAAACAATGTATGACGGACGAAACATGTAAAAAAGCATGCGCCTACTTGATTTCTGAAATGAACTGAAATACATTTAATTCATTCGGAATTGTAACCACACAAAACAGTCATCAGAATAATAGTGAGAATACAACTTATTAGTCAGGTGGTATTATGTCCTAATAATTCCAAGCTTCGCAACTTCGAAGCTACGAAGAATCCGAAGAAACGAAGAGAACTTCGAATATTTTCGAAAGCTTCGAAGTTTCAAAGTTACAAAGTTTTCGAATTTTTCGAAGAATCGAAGTTGTGATCGAAACTTTTTTCATTCCCAAAACCCTAAACGGCTAAAACAGATTTAACCTTTTATGCAATTTATTTTTTTTTACCTCGCGAACCCAACATTGAATCTTCGAAGATTTTCTTTGACTCTTCGAAATTTCAATCTTGGAAGATTGAAGATTGAAATCCGGGGGACGAGCTTGTTTCGTCAAGTTTACAGGCAGCCATGTTTTCGTTAAAATTGAGAAAAAAAAAACCAAAACGTATAAGTCACGTTATCCGATGTGTGCCATATAACTACTGAGAACGATAAACACACGTCACCTGTCATATAACATGATTCAGTCGTTGTTATACATCGTTGAAATGAGAAAAACAGTCTAAAAATAAAAAATGGCTTCTATTCGAAATAAGAAAGATGGTATTAAGATTATTTTCGATTATTTCCGATATTTTTTTTATTTATTTATTTTTTTAAATAAATAAATAAACAAATACGGCGGCTATTTGAAATAAGAAAGTTGGTGTTAATATCTCCCAAACCGCCATCTTGAATTTTATTCTGACTCGATTCCCATGTTTGCGCAATTGAACCAAGTAACTTTCATTTTAAACTTTTTCCGCAACTTTTTTTTTTAAATCGCGATTTCCAATTTTCTTTTTGAATAATTTCTAAGCCGCTAGGAATTTTGAAAATTTCTCAACATAATCTAAACCAGCGTACAAAACTGTACAACATTTCTCATTTAGCCAGATCTCTAGCTTTAGGAAACATACCCATACAATCCTACACGAGTTAGGAATTTAGGACACCCTGTATACCATTATACATAACCAGCTCGAAAAATAAAAAAATCCTCGAACACATCGTTTTTTGTTATTATTAATTCCCCATTTTCATGATAAACTTGGAAAAATTATCACGCTGGTAATATACAGGGTGGCCGATTTATCTGAAGACATTGAAATATCTCGAAAACTTCTTAATAAAATTTGTTTGCCTCCAGGAGGGTCATACAATGATAAGAAATAAAAAAGACATTTTCAAAAATTCATAACTCGACCGAAAATTGCTGCACATTCAAAATCCAAAATTATTTTGAAAGATCCACGTCTTGTGGAGTGAACTGAATTTTTGTAAGATTTTATACCTGCGTTTCATATTTCTTTTAAATTTTTTGCACTCGAGTGTCCCTCATTGAAAGAAATAAATTTTCAAAAATTTACAACTCGATGGAAAATTGCTGCACATTCAAAAACCAAAATTATTTTGAAAGATTGACGTCTTGTGAAGTGAACCAAATTTTTGTAAGATTTTATCCCCGCGTTTCATATTTATTTTGAATTTTTTCACTAGAGTGTCCCTTATTGAATAAAATACATTTTCAAAAATTCATAACTCAACTGAAAATTGCTATACATTCAAAATCCAAAACTATTTTGAAAGATCGACGTCTTGTGAAGTGAACTGAAGTTTTGTAGGATTTTACACTCGCGTTTCATATTTATTTTAAATTTTTTGCACTCGATTGTCCACCATAGAAAAAAAATACATTTTCAAAAATTCATAACTCGATTGAAAATAGCTGTACATTCAAAAACCAAAATTATTTTGAAAGATCGACGTCTTGTGGAGTGAACTGAATTTTTGTAGGATTTTATTCTTGCGTTTTATATTAATTTTGAATTTTTTTGCACACGAGTGACCGTCATTGAAAAAATACATTTTCAAAAATTTATAACTCGACTGAAAATTGCTGCACATTCAAAAACCAAAATTATTTTGAAAGATTGACGTCTTGTGAAGTGAATTGGATATTTGTAGGATTTTATTCCCGCGTTTTATATTTATTTTTATTTTTTTGCACTCGAGTGTCCCTCATTGAAAAAAATACATTTTCAAAAATTCATAACTCAACTAAAATATGCTATACATTAAAAATCCAAAATTATTTTGAAAGATCGACGTCTTGTGAAGTGATTTGAAGGTTTGTAGGATTTTTCCCGCGTTTTTTATTTATTTTTAATTTTTTGCACTCGAGTGTCTCTCATTGAAAAAAATACATTTTTAAAAATTCATAACTCAACTAAAAATTGCTATACATTCAAAATCTAAAACTATTTTGAAAGATCGACGTCTTGTGAAGTGAACTCATTTTTTGGAGGATTTTATACCCGCGTTTCATATTTAATTTAAAATTTTTGCACTCGATTGTCCGCCATAGAGAAAAAAATATATTTTCAAAAATTCATAACTTGGTAGAAAATTGCCGCACATTCAAAATCCAAAATTATTTTGAAAGATCGACGTCTTGTGGAGTGAACTGAATTTTTGTAGGATTCTATGCCGGCGTTTCATATTTATTTTAAATTTTTTGCACTCGTGTGTCCCTCATTAAAAAAAATCATTTTCAAAAATTCATAACTCGACTGAAAATTGCTGCATATTCAAAAACCAAAATTATTTTGAAAAATCGACGTCTTCTAAAGTGAACTGAATTTTTGTAGGATTTTATCCCCGCGTTTCATATTAATTTTGAATTTTTTTGCACTCGAGTGTCCGTCATTGAAGAAAATACATTTTCAAAAAATCATAACTTGGTAGAAAATTGCTGCACATTTAAAAACCAAAATTATTTTGAAAGATGGACGTCTTGTGGAGTGAACTGAATTTTTGTAGGATTTTATTCTTGCGTTTTATATTAATTTTGAATTTTTTTGCACTCGAGTGTCCGTCATTGAAAAAAATACATTTTCAAAAATTCATAACTCGGTAGAAAATTGCTGCACATTCAAAAACCAAAATTATTTTGAAAGATCTACGTCTTGTGGAGTGAACTGAATTTTTGTAGGATTTTATTCTTACGATTCGTATTAATTTTTAATTTTTTGCGCTTTAGTGTTCATCATTGAAAAAAAAAATTGTAGAAAATTCATAACTCGATGAAAATTGCTACACATTCAAAAACCAAAATTATTTTTAAAGATTGACATCTTGTGAAGTGAACTGAATTTTTGTAGGATTTTATACCCGCGTTTTATATTTGATTTAAAATTTTTGCACTCGAGTGTCCGCCATAGAAAAAAATACATTTTCAAAAATTCATAACTCGGTAGAAAATTGCTGCACATTGAAAAACCAAAATTATTTTGAAATATCGACGTCTTGTGAAGTGAACTGAATTTTTGTAGGATTTGATTCATGCGTTTCATATTTATTTTTATTTTTTTGCACTCGAGTGTCCGTCATTGAAAAAAATACATTTTCAAAAATTCATAACTCGGTAGAAAATTGCTGCACATTCAAAAACCAAAATTATTTTGAAAGATCTACGTCTTGTGGAGTGAACTGAATTTTTGTAGGATTTTATTCTTACGATTCGTATTAATTTTTAATTTTTTGCGCTTTAGTGTTCGTCATTGAAAAAAAAAATTGTAGAAAATTCATAACTCGATGAAAATTGCTACACATTCAAAAACCAAAATTATTTTTAAAGATTGACATCTTGTGAAGTGAACTGAATTTTTGTAGGATTTTATACCCGCGTTTTATATTTGATTTAAAATTTTTGCACTCGAGTGTCCGCCATAGAAAAAAATACATTTTCAAAAATTCATAACTCGGTAGAAAATTGCTGCACATTGAAAAACCAAAATTATTTTGAAATATCGACGTCTTGTGAAGTGAACTGAATTTTTGTAGGATTTGATTCATGCGTTTCATATTTATTTTTATTTTTTTGCACTCGAGTGTTCCTCATTGAAAAAAATACATTTTCAAAAATTCATAACTCGGTAGAATATTGCTGCAGTTTCAAAAACCAACATTATTTTTAAAGATCGACGTCTTGTGAAGTGAACTGAATTTTTGTAGAATTTTATTCATGCGTTTCATATTAATTTTTAATTTCTTTGCGCTCGAGTGTTCGTCATTGAAAAAAAAATACATTTTCAAAAATTCATCACTCGACTGAAAATTGCTGCACATTCAAAAACCAAAATTATTTTGAAAGATCGACATCTTGTAAAGTGAACTGAATTTTTATAGGATTTTATACCCGCGTTTTATATTTATTTTAAAATTTTTGCGTGTCATTGAAACAAAAATTATAACTCGGCGGAAAACTGCTGCACATTCAAAATCCAAAATTATTTTGAAAGATCAATGACTTTTGAAGTGATATGAATTTTTGTAGGATTTTATCCACATAAATTTATAATCTGTTATTGAAGGTAAAATAATTTCAAAATTATAAAACACCGTTTTATTTTTCGCATCCAAAATGCTCCCTCAAAAACAATTGTTCGCATCGATCGTTTAATTTCATGGCCTCACTATATTTTCACAGTAATTCGATTAAACATTTCTTAAAACCACAAAACAACGCAGGAGCATCTTAGTCAGCTCTAAGAGTACGGATTCAAAGGTCAATGTGAATGCAACGTTGCCACAAGGCGAAAACACCAGAGCACTGTCCGAATCTAGGTCAACGATCATGCGCACCTGACGTTTACATCAAGTGCCGGCACCTCGCGGCGTCATGTAGGCCGTGAGTGCGCTGTTGTTTTAAGATCGACGCCATCTCTTCGTTCAGTTCAACAGCGTGTGATTTCGTTTTCTCGGTCATTATTGATTTATTTTCAACATTTTAACAATTGTATCGGTGTGAAAATTGTGCGGGGATATAGTGGGAATGTGTTTATAAGAAGAAAAACAACGGCGCCGAGTTTGGTGGCGTGTTATAGAAACCATAACATGGACGCAGCCGTGTAGAGGTTAGTGTTGTTTTGTAACGTCTTGTATTTTTACGAAGCTTCTTCCTAGTATAACCGTTTTCTGGATAATATTTTTAATAAATAAATAAACAATTGATTCAAGATCAAAGCAAAAAATAAAGATTTGTTAGTATGTTAGTTAAATGCGTGAGGGGAGTTGTTAGCAACAACACAAAACGACTATTACACCGGGGAAATAAGATATGTAAAACTATTTGATTAAAATATTTATTATTCGCAACCTAAGGTAGCTATATATTTACAGAGACTAGAGGGGGGAATCGGGTCTCTGGGCCTATTTACAAAAACCACACGATATTAGAGATTTGAGCCCTAGAAAAGATACAGTAATCAACCATTAATCAAACAAACGATCCTTATTAATCGGTGTGTTAGTAAAAAAAAACTCACAAAATTATTATTTTTTGTTTGTTAATCAAACACACGAGATGCCTAACACACGTAAACCTAACCTTGAACGCCCTGTAATAAAGCCTGGCCCAGGTTAAGGGCTGCCGGCCTAGTGGGAGTGATTGTAGGGTTTGACGTTGTTGCCGTCATTACGGCCGCCGCTATTGAGCTTGACGGAGAACTGGATGTAGTTGGCACCCTTGGCGATTGTGGAGGAGTGCCTGCGCCTGATAAAATTAAATCTGGATGTAAGTTTTTTCGGTTAAAATCCAACAAACAACAAGCAAACATGAGCAAACAAATATTCCTCGCGGAAGTAAAATTATACAAAGTCTAATTCAAGAAGAATCTCATTTTACAATTAATTAGTTTAGTTTTTGATAATTTTCTTCTTGTTGAGATGTGACTCTTGAAAGAAACCAATCTAAAAGAATTTTTCCTGTACAAACTCCAAAAATAATTTAAAAATGGCGATGTACTTTCTCCGATTTGATGGTATAATAAATATTTATAAATAAATTTGAGGCTACCTCACTTGTTGCAGAAGCATTACATAAATTTAATAATTCAATCATTCAATATCCGGCGTGGCACTAGCCAGGGAAGTAGTCGTTTCAATAAGTTATTTATAAACCAAAATTAATACTTTTTTTTCGGGAAAACAATGATTTTATGAAAAATATTTCGAAACAACAACTCTTCATTTCTTAGTTGTTTATTTTGGTATTATCTACAATTACTACCCACAGAAATTTGATGTAACTATTACCGTTTTATAATTGTAAACCAAAATGAAACAAAAAATACATTTTTTTATTTAGAAAAACAATGATTTTATAAAAAATATTTTGAAGTAAAAGCTCTTAATTTCTTAGTTGTTTATTTTGGTATTATCTACAATTACTATCCATAGAAATTTTATGTAACTATTACCGTTTCGTAATTATAAACCAAAATAAAAAATAAAAAAATTCATTTTTTTTTTTAGAAAAGCAATGATTTTATGAAAAATATTTTAAAACAAAAGTTGTTCATTTTTTAGTTGTTTATTTTGGTATTATCTACAATTACTATACACAAAAAATTGATGTAACTATTACCGTTTCATAATTATAAACCAAAATTTAAAAAAAATTAATACATTTTTTTCGAGAAACAATGATTTTATGAAAAAATATTTTGAAACAAAAGCTCTTCATTTCTTAGTTGTTTATTTTGGTATTATCTACAATTACTATCCATAGAAATTTGATGTAACTATTACCGTTTCATAATTGTAAACCAAAATTAAACAAAAAATATTTTTTTTTTTTTTAGAAAAGCAATGATTTTATGAAAATATTTTGAAACAAAATTTGTTCATTTTAGTATTATCTACAATTACTACCCATCGAAATTTTATGTAACTATTAACGCTTCATAATTATAAACCAAAATTTAAAAAAATTAATAAATTTTTTTTCGAGAAAAAATATGTTAATTTCTTAGTTCTCTTCAATATTTGTATGAATGTTTTTGTAATATTTTTCATATTTAAAACATTATTGAAAAAAAAAACAGTTTCTGTTTTTTTACGAAATTTTACCAAAAGTTTTTCAGTTTTTCAGTTTTTCGGATTGTTAAATAAAACATATGTTTGAAGTCTCATGTTAATTGCTTTATTGTTACTTTTTTAAGATACAGCGCATAGCCAGACACACAGAAACACGCACAGTACACTCACATAGACACAATTTATTTTTTTCCCGAAATTGTTGTCTCTAGGGAACTCGAAACGGATATTTCCGTTAAAAACATTTTACAAACATTTTCACGACCACAATACAGCAGACACACAGACACGCAAGCTGGCACATTTTTTTTTTACAGAAATTGTTGTAATCGCGTCTTCATTAACTGAAAACGGGTATTTTCGTTAAAAAACAAACATTTTTACGATCACAATACTTTCTAGGCAGACACACAGTCACACGCATACACATAGACACTATTTTCCAGAAATTGTTGTAATTGTCTCCAGGGAACTTAAAATGGATATTTCCATAAAAAAAAAATTGCAAAAATTTTCGCGATCACAATACTTTCTCGCACAAAGCACACGCACACGGGCACCATTATTTTTTCAGAAATTGTTGTAGTCGCCTCTAGGGAACTTAAGGGATATTTCCGTTAAAAAAAAATTTGCAAACATTTTCACGATCACAATACTCTCTCGGACAAACACAGTCACACGTACATAGACAGACACACTTTTTTCGAGAAATTGTTGTAATTGTGTCCAGGGAACTTAAAACGGATATTTCCATTAAAAAAAAAAAATTGCAAAAATTTTCGCGATCACAATACATTTTTTTTTTCAGAAATTATTGTAATCGTCTCCAGGGAGCTCAAAACGGATATTTACATTAAGAAAAAATTGCGAAAATTTTCACACAGGCACTTTTTTTTTACAGAAGTTGTTGTAATCGCCTCTTTAGGAACTCAAAACGGATGTTTACGTTAAAAAAAAATTGCAAAAATTTTTACCATCACAATACTTTCCCTCACACACACACACGCTAACAGGCACAATTTTTTTTTCAGAAATTGTTGTAATCGCCACTAGGGAACTTAAAACGGATATTTCCGTTAAAAAAAATCACAATTACAATACTTGTACTTTCTCACGGAGAATGTAAAAAGCGTTTTTCTTCAGAAATGTGTTTGATTTTTTAAAATACTCATTATTAAAAAAGAGTTATGAATTTTAGAAATAAAATGTTTTTTGTGCAAGCAAAATGATTTTACGGAAAAAAATATATTTTAGGATTTCCAACTTTATCCAAGTTTATTTTGTTATCTTTCTTCAGCACTTCTGTTATTTTTATTAATTTTTTTTATAATTAACCGTCTCTAAATTTTTGTATATTTTTGTTTTGATGTTAAAACACATCAGAAAACAAATATTTTTCAAAGAGATAAAATTATTTAAAATCCACAAACAATTCAAGAAGAGGTATTATTTGAAAATAATATATTTTGATTATTTTTGTAATTAAAATTAATTTAGTTTTTGCTTATTAAAATTGAATTATTTTCTTGTTGAGATGTAAAACACTTGACTGAAAATAAATTTGAAATAATATTTCCTGTAGAGATACGATTATGCAAACCCTAAAAATAAATTAAAAAGGGTTATTTTTTGGATTTTGAAACTAAAAAAATTTTTTTTTTAAAGTATTACGTACCTTCAAAATGCTTAATTTTTGAGATGTGAGACACAAAATATGTAGAGATGCAATTATAAAGTGAAACTTTACAACAATTGAAAAAAAGTGTTCCTTTGAAATCAGTTGGGCTTTTGAAAAAGTAAAAATTTAATTTAATGTTTACATTATTATAGTTATATTTGCCGCCGCTGGCAATGTCCATATCTTGTCGGTGTTAAAGCCACCCGGATTTGGTTCAGTACAGCATTCAGGCAATAGATTCCGACACTTGGCGTTTCTACCTTTAAAAATTTAAAGTTTTTTTTTTTGCTTTGGCGTTAACAATTCAGCTACCAATGGGTATGAAATGTATAGTTATTTTAAAGTGTTACTATTTTTTTAATATATTTATTTTTGTGGATGTAAAGAATAAAAAAATATTTCCCGTGGTGAAAAAAATGAAAAAAATATTTGGAAATTCATTTGGTTTTTGTTAATTGAATTTTTCTTGTTGTTAACATTGTTTGTTGCACATGTGAATGACGTTATGTTTCCAAATCAATGCCTAGATTTACATTAGTCTACTTCGTATAAGTCTATAATTCTGAATCCCATTTTCTTACAATGCTTAGGCACATCAACTATCCAATCTAAAATTAAGCAAACCACATAAAAATAATAAAACCGCAACACTTAAAACGCCACAAAAAAAATTCGAATACGTACTCTCGTTGCGCTTGGTCGCAGCGCCAAACATCGCGGCGATGGCGGCCATTATATCGGAGAAACAACCAATTTTCGCGAATGATTTTTCGGCCCCCCGGAAGTCGCGCCGAAATTTTGAAAAAAAAGGGGCCAAAAGAAGAGAACAAACGCACCCGGCTACGGCATATCGCACACTGCGCTGCAAAGGGTACTTTTTGGACGTCGGCCAGAAATAATCGTGTCCGACGGTCCAAAATTAACCGATCGGATCTATTTGGAACGTACGGCCACTTCATCGGTTTCCGCTATGGCCACTTGCAAAATAACATTTAAAAAAATTATAATTGAAATCGATTGTGTTTATAATAATCGCGTATTAAAACGGCGTTTACGTTAATAAGTGATAATTTTAAAATGTGTTTTAGTATTTATGTAATCGAAATTGGGAATTGATTAAAATTTTTGAAGATGTGTCAATTTTTCCGTGAGTTATGAATTTTTGAAAATTAACGTTTTAATTTGTCGAACATTTCAATTAAAGAAAAATCGAAAAAAAAATAATACTCATACGATAAAATTGCTCAAAATGTTTAATACATTCACAAGATGTTTACCTTTGAATTTAATTAAAAATTTTGAAGATGTGTCAATTTTTCCGCGAGTTATGAATTTTTGGAAATTAACGTTTTAATTTGTCGAACACTCAATTAAAGAAAAATCGAAAAAAAAATAATACTCATACGATAAAATTGCTCAAAATGTTTAATACATTCACAAGAAGTCTATCTTTAAAATTAATTAAAATTTTTGAAGATGTGTCCATTTTTCCACGAGTTATGAATTTTTGAAAATTAACGTTTTAATTTGCAGAATACTTCAATTAAAGAAAAATAAAAAAAAAATACTCATACGATAAAATTGCTCAAAATGTTTAATACATTCACAAGAAGTCTACCTTTAAAATTAATTAAAATTTTTGAAGTTGTGTCAATTTTTCCGTGAGTTATGAATTTTTGAAAATTAACAAAATTAAATTCAATTAAAGAAAAATCGAAAAAAAAAATACTCATACGATAAAATTGCTCAAAATGTTTAATACATTCACAAGATGTCTACTTTTAAAATAAATTAAAATTTTTGAAGATGTGTCCATTTTTCCGCGAGTTATGAATTTTTGAAAATTAACGTTTTAATTTCTCGAACACTTCAATTAAAGAAAAATCGAAAAAAATAAATACTCATACGATAAAATTGCTTAAAATGTTTAATACATTCACAAGATGTCTACCTTTGAGATTAATTAAAATTTTTGAAGATGTGTCAATTTTTCCGCGAGTTATGAATTTTTGAAAATTAACGTTTTAATTTGTCGAACACTCAATTAAAAAAAAATCGAAAAAAAAAAATACTTATACGATAAAATTGCTTAAAATGTTTAATACATTCACAAGATGTCTACCTTTGAAATTAATTAAAATTTTTGAAGAAGTGTCAATTTTTCCGCGAGTTATAAATTTTTGAAAATTAACGTTTTAATTTATCGAACGCTCAATTAAAGAAAAATCGAAAAAAAAAAATAGTTGTACGATAAAATTATTCAAAATGTTTAATACATTCACAAGATGTCTACCTTTAAAATAAATTAAAATTTTTGGAGATGTGTCAATTTTTCCGCGAGTTATGAATTTTTGAAAAATAACAAAATTAAATTCAATCAAAGAAAAATCGAAAAAAAATAAATACTTATACGATAAAATAGCTCAAAATGTTTAATACATTCACAAGATGTCTACCTTTAAAATTTATTAAAATTTTTGAAGATGTGTCAATTTTTCCGCGAGTTATGAATTTTTGAAAATTAACGTTTTAATTTGTCAAACACTCAATTAAAGAAAAATCGAAAAAAAAATAAATACTCATACGATAAAATTGCTCAAAATGTTTAATACATTTACAAGATGTCTACTTTTAAAATTAATGAAAATTTTTGAAGATGTGTCAATTGTTCCGTGAGTTATGAATTTTTGAAAATTAACGTTTTAATTTGTCGAACACTTCAATTAAAAAAAAATCGAAAAAAATTAATACTCACACGATAAAATTGCTCAAAATGTTTAATACATTCACAAGATGTCTACCTTTAAAATTAATTACAATTTTTGAAGATGGGTCAATTTTTCCGCGAGTTATGAGTTTTTGAAAATTAACGTTTTAATTTGTCGAACACTCAATTAAAGAAAAATCGAAAAAAAATAAATACTCATACGATAAAATTGCTCAAAACGTTTAATACATTCACAAGATGTCTACCTTTGAAGTTAATTAAAATTTTTGAAGATGTGTCAATTTTTCCGCGAGTTATGAATTTTTGAAAATTAACGCTTTAATTTGTCGAACACTCAATTAAAGAAAAATCGAAAAAAATAAATACTCATCCGATAAAATTGCTCAAAATGTTTAATACATTCACAAGATGTCTACCTTTAAAATTAATTAAAATTTTTGAAGATGTGTCAATTTTTCCGTAAGTTATGAATTTTTGAAAATTAACGTTTTAATTTGCCGAACACTTCAATTAAAGAAAAATCGAAAAAAATAAATACTCATCCGATAAAATTGCCCAAAATGTTCAATACATTCACAAGATGTCTACCTTTCAAATTAATTAAAATTTTTGAAGATGTGTCAATTTTTCCGCGAGTTATGAATTTTTGAAAATTTACGTTTTAATTTGTCGAACACTCAATTAAAGAAAAATCGAAAAAAAATAAATACTCATACGATAAAATTGCTCAAAATGTTTAATACATTCACAAGATTTGCATTAAAATTTTTGAAGATTTCCCAACTTTTCCGCGAGTTATGAATTTTTGAAAATTAACGTTTTAATTTGTCGAACACTTCAATTAAAGAAAAATCGATAGAAAAATAAATACTCATACGATAAAATTGCTTAAAATTTTTAATACATTCACATGATGTCTACCTTTAAAATGAATTAAAATTTTTGAAGATGTGTCAATTTTTCCGCGAGTTATGAATTTTTGAAAATTAACGTTTTAATTTGTCGAACACTTCAATTAAAAAAAATCGAAAAAAAATCAATACTCATACGATAAAATAGCTCAAAATGTTTAATACATTCACAAGATGTCTACCTCTGAAATAAATTAAAATTTTTGAAGATGTGTCAATTTTTCCGCGAGTTATGAATTTTTGAAAATTAACGTTCTAATTTGACGAACACTTCAATTAAAGAAAAATCGAAAAAAAATAAATACTCATACGATAAAATTGCTCAAAATGTTCAACACATTCACAAGATGTCTACCTTTAAAATTAATTAAAATTTTTGAAGATGTGTCAATTTTTCCGCGAGTTATGAATTTTTGAAAATAAACGTTTCAATTTATCGAACACTTCAATTGAAGAAAAATCGAAAAAAAAAATAAATACTCATACGATAAAATTGCTCAAAATGTTTAATACATTAACAAGATGTCTACCTTTAAAATTAATTAAAATTTTTGAAGATGTGTCAATTTTTCCGCGAGTTATGAATTTTTGAAAATCTTAAAATAAGTTCAAAATTGATTTATATACACTCATTACATATTTTCAAATTCAATTTTAATGTTTACTAAAAACAATTGCAATTTACATATTCACACTTTAATTATTACTGAAAAAACACTATACAAAATCGCAAACAATTTATGTCCAGTTCAAAAATTATCTAATCTAGATTCTATCAAAAGATAATCCGAAGCCTACTCAAAAAATCCTAAACCAAAGCCCTAACAACAAAAAAAAGAAAAAAAAAACGGCGACATTACATGTGAATCGTCAAAATCCATCGCCGTCCTTACGCTGCATGACTTCAACAAAATCTCACTTTATTCCCAATCTCGCTTCTCTTACACACAAACAAGAATTTACTTAAAAAAAACAAAAAATAAAAGCTAGACAATACGATCGTGCAAATAAAAATAAAAAATAAAAAAAAACCACACACGTGCAGATTTAATAAATTTTCAATCAACAAACAAACAACATTAAATGCTAAAATATTGCTTCAAATATTCATCATCATCAGAATCGGTGGTTTGAATATTGGAGAGAAAAAAAATAGGAGAAAATCAGCGGAAATTACTTATCTTTCGGTCGTTCAAATTTTTGATTTAGTGTCCAATGTAAATCGTGTAGAGGGTGTGTATTTATTTAGTCTTTACAAGTGAAATTGCGTTAAATGCGCTTTGTTAAATTGTTTCAATGAAGTAATAATAATAATAATAATAATAATAATTTGTTAATGATCATTATTCGTTCGTATTACATTATTGCATTCGTGTTATTCGTGTTGTACTAATTATTTAATTCTGTAATTGGCCTTTATGGTTGTTGGGTTATTTAAATAAATAATACACTCGGCGTCAAAAAAAAGCGCCACTCGAAAAATCGCGAAAAAACTCGATTTTTCAAACCGTTGTAACTTGGTTCGATTTGGTCGAAAATCGATGAATCTTTCAGTTTGGGAAAGATTCAAGTTTTATCTTTAAGAATGTGTAGTTGATTTTGACCCCAAGTCCAACCCACCCCCCGTAACAACGCGATGGAAAAAAATTTTTAGGAAAAAAATTGTCCAACTTTGACAAGCTGTACCGTGCGCAAAAAAAATCGGCGGGAAGTTTCACCACAATGTCAGAAAAATCTAATCAATTTCCTTCAAATGCCTTAAAAATTCGAATCGTTTCGATGATTTGGAGCAAAGTTATGAATTTTTGAAAAAAAATGGCATTTTTAACTTTTTTGGCCATAACTTTGAGTAATTTTGCACGAAAATCGATGAACTTTAGCAGTCTGAACAGTTTCAAATTTTCTCTTCAACGTCATGTGAATTGTTTTGTTGCCAAAACGATTCCACCCCCAAAAGGAAAAAAAATGTATTTGAAGTTTAAATGCGCAAATTTGGTTCCTTGTACCGTGTGCAAAAAAAAAATCGTGGACTCAATCGGCCGAGGCGTCTTGAATGGATCTTTCCAGTGATGTCTAGAAACCCGAAATCGAACCAGTAGTTTCTTCAGAAAATTATTTTGAAAAAAAAAATTTTTTTTTGTTAATCCAAAACAGTTTTTGTATGGGGTTTTCACGAAAGTCTAAAACTTCTAAGATCGCAAAATTCCATCGAGTTTCGTGCGAAATTCGCCTAGTTATGGCCAAAAAGGCGGAAAATGTATTTTTTTTTCAAAAATGCATAACTTCGCGCCAAATCATCGCATCGACTTGAATTTTGGAGGAAATTGGAGGAAAATGATTGAACTTTATTGCCATACTATCTTCAATGGCAAAAAAATAGCGTGTCACCATGAACATTCGATTATTCAGAATTTGATCGGCTGTAGCGGTTGAACGAAAACTCCAAATTGAACGCGGTTTTCAAATCTGTGCTCCTCGTGTGCTAATTAGGCGGATACAATTAAAATTGGCGATTTTTAATTTTTAACGAAAACCTGAAAATCTACCCAAGGGTACCCTTCTTACTTTTTCTCAAAAATAGGCTTTGAAATAATTTTCTGAAGAAACCACTGGTTCGATTCCGGGTTTCTACACATCAGTGGAAAGATCCATTCAAGACGCCTGGGAAAATACACTGGCGTTAAATTTTTTTTAGCTATCTTTAATAGCAAAAAAAAATGGCATGTCACCATGAACATTTTCAAAAAAAGTCGATTTTTCAGACTTTGATCGGCTGTAGCGGCTGAACGAAAACTGCAAATTGAACGCGGTTTTCAAATCTGTCCTCCTCGTATGCTAATTAGGCGGATACAATTCAAAATGGCGATTTTTAATTTTTGACGAAAACCTGTGAGTCTACCCTACTTTTTCTCAAAAATAGGCTTTGAAATAATTTTCTGAAGAAACTACTGGTTCGATTTCGGGTTTCTACACATCATTGGAAAGCTCCATTCAAGACGCCTCGGCCGATTGAGTTCACGATTTTTTTTTGCACACGGTACAAGAAACCAAATTTGCACATTTAAACTTCAAAAACATTTTTTTTCCTTTAGGGGGTGGCAGGGGGTGGAATCGTTTTGGCAACAAAACAATTCACATGACGTTGAAGAGAAAATTTGAAACTGTTCAGACTGCAAAAGTTCATCGATTTTGGTGCAAAATTACTCAAGTTATGGCCGAAAAAGTAAAAAAAATATTTTTTTTTCAAAACTGCATAACTTCGCGCCAAATCATCGCACCGACTTGAATTTTGGAGGAAATTGGAGGAAAATTATTGAACTTTATTGCCATGCTGACCCATTGAGTCCACGATATTTTTTTTGCACACGGTACAAGAAACCAAAGCACATTTAAACTTCAAAAAACTTTTTTTTTTCCTTTAGGGGTGACAGGGGGTGGAATCGTTTCAGCAACAAAACAATTCACATGACGTTGAAGAGAAAATTTGAAACTGTCCAGACTGCAAAAGTTCATCGATTTTGGTGCAAAATTACTCAAGTTATGGCCAAAAAAGTCAAAAATGTAATTTTTTTTCAAAAATTCATAACTTTGCTCCAGATCATCGAAACGACTCGAATTTTTAAGGCACTTGAAGGAAATTGATTAAATTTTTCTGCCATTGCGGTGAAATTTCCCGCCGATTTTTTTTTTGCGCACGGTACAGCTTGCCAAAGTTGGACAATTTTTTTACAAAAAAAAAACTTTTTTTTTTCATCGCGTTGTTACGGGGGGTGGGTTGGACTCGGGGTAAAAATCAACTACACATTCTTAAAGATAAAACTTGAATCTTTCCCTAACTGAAAGATTAATCGATTTTCGACCAAATTGAACCAAGTTACGACGGTTTGAAATTTTTTTCGAGTGGCGCTTTTTTTTTGACGCCGAGTGTATATACAATTTAATTAATATTATTGATAGAAATAGAAAACCAATAGAAATGTGTAACTTTTTAGTTTAGGTGGAAGAACAGTGAGTCCCTGTTAGGCACACAAAACTGAACCACCTCGCCTTTTTCTTGAAAATTGAAAGTATTATGCAGTGACGGTTCGCGGGGTTTTTTCTGGTACGGCCGAGGTAACAGATAGGTAGGGTCAGTTGCAGAGACGGCTGGCTGCGTGACCGCACCTATATGTATTACCACCTCTTGTTCCTCGGCCGTACAAGAAAAAACCCCGCGAACCGTTACCGGTATTATGTAACTAGGTATAAGTTATAATGTAAAACAAATTCAAGAAACAAAGTCATTTATTATTATTATTATTATTACTGTTAATAATGCTTTACCGGTGTATTAGCATTACACTTTACACTGGTCAATGTTGCAAGTCACGAAGTCCAGTGATTGCATGATTTATAACTTCTAAAATCTATAATCATGGATGCTGTCGTGTGAGCAGATAATTCAAATTTCCTGTCGAAAAATCTGGGAAATTTGATCGCTCCAAGTTCATTGAGTGAGTGAGCAACAATGTTTGCAGATAATTTAAATTTCCCGCCGAAAAACCTGGGAAATTTGATCGCTCCAAGTTCATTGAGTGAGTGAGCAACAATGTTTGCAGATAATTTAAATTTCCCGCCGAAAAATCTGGGAAATTTGATCGCTCCAAGTTCATTGAGTGAGTGAGCAACAATGTTTGCAGATAATTTAAATTTCCCGCCGAAAAATCTGGGGAATTTGATCGCTCCAAGTTGAATGAATAAAGAGTAACTAGATTTGACACTTATTTATTCGGGCAGCGTCGTGCGTCGTATTTTGCCCATTCGAATTTAACTGTATAACTAGATAAAGTCTGGCCGCGCTATGAAGGCATCTGAGGTGCTATCTATAACCTTTTAAAAACATCATTTATACATAGAAACCGATAGTGCACCATCTGTGAATGTGTAAACATCTGTGAATGTAAAGTAACAAAATACCCAATCAATTCTGATGAGGGCGGCCCTTCCGATCCTTCATTAATCACCTCAGACGCCTCCATAGCGCGGCCAGACTATACCTGAGCTCACATGGGCGAAAAAAAAAATCATGGATACACTGATTAAAACGAGCGCGCTGCATAACGTACTTTCACTTTTGTTGCACCATCGTAACATTTCGGTCGTACGAGGATGCAATTTGTCGCAATGCGCATGTGTCGTTGTGTGTGTGGTACAAAAATTCAAAAAATATAAAACGTGATTATAAAAAAAATATATATATACTTAATATAAAAACTAAAAAAATTGAGTAAGAGTGGTTTACCTTCTGGATCTTTGGCAATAACTGTAGAACTGCGATCCACTCCGCCCTTCTTATCTTCTGAGCGTTGCCCAGAACATAAACACATTATCCAGATGATCTTGTATCGTGAATTTTCGAAAAAATCTTTTTTTTTTTTTTAAAGACATGTAAACATTTTTCGCTCCTGCCCTCGCTGAACTGATTTTTTTTTTTGAATGACTTGTGCAGTATTTACAAGAAGCCGCAAAATGATTCTAGACACGGGGAAATCATACTGAAAAATTGTAAATTAAAAATACAAGCCCGGGAAGGTGATGGAAAACTTATCTCGTGTAAAATATTGCTCAATATTTTTTTTTTGTAGATGTTATTTACAGCTTATCTCGCATGACATAAAATTTTTGAAAATTTTTTTTTGGTAGATGTTATTTACAGCTTATCCCGCATGACATAAAATTTTTGAAAATTCTTTTTTTGGTAGATGTTATTTACAGCTTATCTCGAAAGGAAATATTGCTCAATTATTTTTTTGTTGTAGATGTTATTTACAGCTTATCTCGCATGACATAAAATTTAAAATTTTTTTTTTTTTGTAGATTTTATTTACAGCTTATCTCGCATGACATAAAATTTTTGAAAATTTTTTTTTGGTAGATGTTATTTACAGCTTATCTCGCATGACATAAAATTTTTGAAAATTCTTTTTTTGGTGGATGTTATTTACAGCTTATCCCGCATGACATAAAATTTTTGAAAAAAATTTTTTTTGGTAGATGTTATTTACAGCTTATCTCGGAAGGAAATATTGCTCAATTTTTTTTGTAGATGTTATTTACAGCTTATCTCGAAAGGAAATATTGCTCAATTATTTTTTTGTTGTAGATGTTATTTACAGCTTATCTCGCATGACATAAAATTTTTGAAAAATTTTTTTTTGGTAGATTTTATTTACAGCTTATCTCGGAAGGAAATATTGCTCAATTTTTTTTGTAGATGTTATTTACAGCTTATCTCGAAAGGAAATATTGCTCAATTATTTTTTTGTAGATGTTATTTACAGCTTATCTCGCATGACAAAATTTTTGAAATTTTTTTTTTTGGTAGATGTTATTTACAGCTTATCTCGGAAGGAAATATTGCTCAATTTTTTTTGTAGATGTTATTTACAGCTTATCTCGAAACGAAATATTGCTCAATTATTTTTTTTGTAGATGTTATTTACAACTTATCTCGCATGACAAAAAATTAAAAAATTTTTTTTTTTTGGTAGATGTTATTTACAGCTTATCTCGGAAGGAAATATTGCTCAATTTTTTTTGTAGATGTTATTTACAGCTTATCTCGAAAGGAAATATTGCTCAATTATTTTTTTTTGTAGATGTTATTTACAGCTTATCTCGAAAGGAAATATTGCTCAATTATTTTTTTGTTGTAGATGTTATTTACAGCTTATCTCGCATGACATAAAATTTTTGAAAAATTTTTTTTTGGTAGATTTTATTTACAGCTTATCTCGGAAGGAAATATTGCTCAATTTTTTTTGTAGATGTTATTTACAGCTTATCTCGAAAGGAAATATTGCTCAATTATTTTTTTGTAGATGTTATTTACAGCTTATCTCGCATGACAAAAATTTTGATTTTTTTTTTTTTTTGGTAGATGTTATTTACAGCTTATCTCGGAAGGAAATATTGCTCAATTTTTTTTGTAGATGTTATTTACAGCTTATCTCGAAAGGAAATATTGCTCAATTATTTTTTTTGTAGATGTTATTTACAGCTTATCTCGCATGACATAAAATTTTTGAAAATTTTTTTTTTGGTAGATGTTATTTACAGCTTATCTCGGAAGGAAATATTGCTCAATTTTTTTTGTAGATGTTATTTACAGCTTATCTCGAAAGGAAATATTGCTCAATTATTTTTTTTTGTAGATGTTATTTACAGCTTATCTCGCATGACATAAAATTTTTGAAAATATTTTTTTTGGTAGATGTTATTTACAGCTTATCTCGGAAGGAAATATTGCTCAATTTTTTTTGTAGATGTTATTTACAGCTTATCTCGAAAGGAAATATTTCTCAATTATTTTTTTTGTAGATGTTATTTACAGCTTATCTCGCATAACATAAAATTTTTGAAAAATTTTTTTTTTGGTAGATGTTATTTACAGCTTATCTCGGAAGGAAATATTGCTCAATTTTTTTTGTAGATGTTATTTACAGCTTATCTCGAAAGAAAATATTGCTCAATTATTTTTTTTGTAGATGTTATTTACAGCTTATCTCGCATGACATAAAATTTTTGAAAAATTTTTTTTTTGGTAGATGTTATTTACAGCTTATCTCGATTGGAAATATTGCTCAATTTTTTTTTGTAAATGTTATTTACAGCTTATCTCGCATGACATAGAATTTTTGTAAATTTTTATTTTGGTGTTTTTATGATATTTACAGCGGTGATTGTTTATTACTTTTTTTTATCTAAAAAAGATGGATGTAAGGAAATTTGTGTTGGAGAATATTAATTGCGTGGACAAATTCTGCAAATTTTTTAAAACCAGCTCAAGCTGCATCTGGCTAGTATTACATTAACACAAATAAGCTTCACATTAAAATGTAATCAAATAGCGCATCCGCCTGTTATATCGAGAATTTTCTACATGTGTATCAAACAGACGGATATATTTAGCGCACACGAAAACGAGAAATTGACATTCCTTCATTTATTATACCGTGTGTTTGAGTTACTATAGTCTATTCATTCTATAGAGTTGTAGAAACGCCCACAATCGCCGCATGTTCTGCGCAAAAGTCTGGTTTACACTATGAAAATGTATTATTATTTTCCTGACACACCTTAAAAAATATTGCCAAATAGTTCCTTGACGGACTCTGAAAAATGCCTCGAACGACAAAGTTTTGGTGTATTTTTTTGCTCTCTAAAAAAATTCATAACTCGACTGAAAATTGCTGCACATTCAAAAACCAAAATTATTTTGAAAGATTGACGTATTGTGAGGTGAACTGAATTTTTGTAAGATTTTTATCACTGCGTTTCATATTAATTATTAGTTTTTTGCATCATTGAAAAAAATACATTTTCAAAAATTCATAACTCGACTGAAAGTTGTTGCACATTCAAAAACCAAAATTATTTTAAAAGATTGACGTCTTGTGAAATGAAAGGAATTTTTGTAGGATTTTATCCCTGCGTTTCATATTAATTTTTAATTTTTTGCATCATTGAAAAAAATACATTTTCAAAAATTCATAACTCGACTGAAAATTGCTGCACATTCAAAAACAAAATTATTTTGAAAGATCGACGTCTTGTGAAATTAACTGAATTTTTGTAGGATTTTATCCCTACCTTTTATATTAATTTTTAATTTTTTGCGTTCGAGTGTTCAAAATAAATTTTCAAAAATTCATAATTCGACTGAAAATTGCTGCACATTCAAAAACCAAAATTATTTTGAAAGATCGACGTCTTGTGAAATTAACTGAATTTTTGTAGGATTTTATCCCTACCTTTTATATTAATTTTTAATTTTTTGCGTTCGAGTGTTCAAAATAAATTTTCAAAAATTCATAATTCGACTGAAAATTGCTGCACATTCAAAAACCAAAATTATTTTGAAAGACCGACGTCTTGTGAAATGAACTGAATTTTTGTAGGATTTTATCACTGCGTTTCATATTAATTTTTAATTTTTTGCATCATTCAAAAAAATACATTTTCAAAAATTCATATCTCGACTGAAAATTGCTGCACAGTCAAAAACCAAAATTATTTTGAAAGATCAACGTGAAGTAAATTTCAATTACACAAGCAGAAAGGTACTAGATCGCGAACAGACGCTGAGGCGACGATCGCGTCAACCATTTTCATTTGTTACTGCGTGATTTGGCGCAGTTTTTTGAATCGGCCAATAATAATGACGCATTGGCGATTATGGGCGTGTTTATAACTCTATCTGTAGAATGAATAGACTATAGTCGAATATATTCATTAATTTTGCTATTTCGCTTATTATTTTAGAGAAAAATTATGTTCAGAATTTAAAAATATACCAAATTCCATTTAAACCCAATGTAGTCGGAATTAATTTGCAATATTTTTAATCTTAAATAAAGTGGCATTTCTTCTAATCTGCGATTTAATTTTATTTCTCTACACCCAACATTCCTAATTAAATTTTGATTTCGTTTTTCTTGCAAAATTTCCACGTTGTTAAAGTTAAAATAAACTTCAACAGCAAATAGTTTTATGTACACTCTGCTCGTTATACTGTGATAAATTTACGATCAAATGAGCACTCCTATCCGGCAGGGGGGGCTGTAATATTTGTCCAATCGACTCAGTGGCGTCGATACTTTGTACAACCCAATAATTCCTCCTCTGCCCAATCGCGCCACGGCGCATCGCCGAGTTTACGACAAATTTATCACGGTGTAACAAACAGACTGTAACAAATTTTATCATAAACTTTTCGCGCGACACTTTGTACTACTCAATAATTGCTCCTTTGACCAATCGCGCCTATTTTGTCACGGCGCGCGCTGAGTTTACGACAAATTTATCACGGTGTAACAAACAGACTGTAACATCATTTTATCACACTATTTGAACAACAATTTTTTTTAATCCGAGCTGATCTAGATTAGTTTTTGTTAATTCTTTTTAATATTACGTTTATAATTTTATATTTGAATTAACAAATAAAATATTATTATTATAAGCGAGCACAGAAAATATTATTATTATTATAAGCGAGCACAGATAAGTTTTCCATCACATTCCCCAAGTCTACTCTCTAAACGGGGTCTTAAAAAAAAAACAAAAAAAAAAAACATAATCATAATATGAACGTACAACTCGAGTGCTGCACTACCTTTTAATAAACCAGTGGTATGTTAGGTGAGTCGATGGTATGTACATTTCGGACCGCTCCGAAAAAAAGAAACTCGAACGTAAAAACTCAAAAAATTCGTGATTTTTGAAAAAATTGAAAAATAAATGCGGCGGTGGTTTTTTTCTGGTAGGATGGCAATGCATTAATAATGGTCTTGCGTTACAACTGTGCAGATGCTTTTGGATGAAAACGAAACAACACGAAATTTCCCAAAATCAAAACACTTTTTCGCGTCTTTTCGCACGGAACTTACCTTTGATATCGTCGTCTTCTAACGTGGTCGAGCTGTCGGTGGACTCCTTCACCTGAGAGCCGTCGCCCTTCTTCACGATTATGCTCCTGCCTAGAAGATTTTTGAGTGGTTAGATTTTTTTGGATCTTGTGGGACTAAATAAAAATAGGTGATTTTTTTTTGGAAATAGCACACACAGAGAGGTTTACCTATTTTTATTTTTTTTTGCTGATCGTTAAGAATTTAAAAATCGAATTCAACCAAAAACTAAGCTATAGTAAATTTGAATTTTTAAAGGAAATAAATTATTAGAAAAAAAGGCGAATCTTCTGTGCACTTTATTTCAATTAAAAATCGAATTGTATTAATTAATATACTTGATGTGCAATTTACGGTGAAAAGTATTATATAGATTTATATTTGACCTAATTATATATTTTTAAAATCTGATTAAAAATTAAATTGTTACATCAATGCATTTAGTTACTAAATTTGATATATAAAATGAAAAATTTGAATGATATAAATTAATTATCCCCCAGTAGAAACGAATGAATTCGTAGGTAATATTTCCAAAAAACTTTTTTTAAATGCATATTTTTATACCCCAATGATAAAAATAGAAATAGACACAAAACATGTCGCTTTTGAGAAATGAAATTTTTGAGTTTAAAATTGTAATTTTTGCCAGCATTGACAGTTAAAAATTGTAATTGAAATTTATTATTTTGGAAAATCTTCAAATTGTCATTATTGACGGTTAAAAATTGTCATTTTTGGCAGTTAGAAATTTTAATTTTTGGCTGTTGAAAATTGTCATTTTAGGCCGTTAGAAATTTCAATTTTTGGCTGTTGAAAATTGACATTTTAGACCGTTAGAAATTTTAATTTTTGGCTGTTGAAAATTGACATTGTAGGCTGGTAGAAATTTTAATTTTTTGGAGTTGAAAATTGACATTTAAGGCAATTAGAAATTTTAATTTTTGGCTATTAAAAATTGACATTTTTGACAATGGCAAGCTATCAGTTTTGGCAGTTGAAAATTATCATTTGTGGCTGTCGAAAATGTCATTTTTGACAGTTTTAAATGATCATTTTTGGCAGTAAAAAATGTGATTTTTCGCAGTTAAAAATGGTCATTTTAGGCAGTTAGAAATTTTAATTTTTGGCTGTTGAAAATTGACATTTTAAGCCGTTAGAAATTTTAATTTTTGGCTGTTGAAAATTGACATTTTAGGCGGTTAGAAATTTTAATTTTTGGCTGTTGAAAATTGACATTTTAGACTGTTAGAAAATTTAATTTTTGGCTGTTGAAAATTGACATTTTTGGAAGTGGCAAGCTATCAGTTTTGGCAGTTGAAAATTATCATTTGTGGCTGTCGAAAATATCATTTTTGACAGTTTCAAATGATCATCTTTGGCAGTAAAAAATGCCGTTTTCGCAGTTGAAGATTGAAGTTTTTGGCTGTTGAAAATTGTCATTTTTGCCCGTTGAAAATGGTCAGGATAGGCAGTTAAAAATGGTCAGCATTGGCAGTTAAAAATTGTTATTGAAATTTGTCATTTCGGACACTTGAAAATTGTCATCGTTGGCTATTGAAAATTCTCAATTTTAGCAGTTGGAAATTGTCATAGTTGGCAATTGAAAATTATCATTTTGGGCATCTGCAAATAGTCATTATTGAGGGTTGAAGCTTGTCATTTTTGGCAGTTAAAAATTGTCATTTTTGGCAGTTACAAATTATCATTTTTGGCAGTTAAAAATTGTCATTTTTGGCAGTTAAAAATTGTCATTTTTGGCAGTTACAAATTGTCATTTTTGGCAATTAGAAATTTTAATTTTCAGCTGTTGAAAATTGACATTTTTGGCAGTGGCAAGCTGTCAGTCTTGGCAGTTGAAAATTGTCATTTCCAGCTGTTGAAAATGTCGTTTTTAACAGTTTTAAATGATCATCGCTTGCAGTGAAAAATGTTATTTTTCGCAGCTGAAGATTGAAGTTTTTGGTTGTTGAAAATTACCATTTTTGATGCCAGCATTCGCAGTTTAAAAATGTCATTGAAATATGTAATTTCTGGCAGTTAAAAATTATCATTTCAATTCTTGACATTTTTGACAGTAGCAAGCTATCAGGTTTAGCAGTTGAAAATTGTCATTTCTGGTTTGAGAAAATGTCGTTTTTGACAGTTTAAGATGATCATCGTTGGCTGTTGAAAATTGTCTTTTTTAACAGTTAAAAATTGTCATCGTTGGTAATTAAAAATAGTCATTTTTGGCATCTGTAAATTGTCATTCTTGGCTTCTGCGAATTGTCATTATTGACGATTAAAAATTGTCATTTTTGGCAGTTAAAAATAGTCATTTTAGCCAGTTAGAAATTTCAATTTTTGGCTGTTGAAAATTGACATTTTTGGCAGTGACAAGCTGTCAGTTGAAAATTGACATTCTTGGCAGTGACAAGCTGTCAGTTTTGGCAGTTAAAAATTAAAATTTTTGGCAGTAGCAAGCTGTCAGTTTTGGCAGTTGAAAATGACATTTTTGGCAGTGGCAAGCTGTCAGTTTTGGCATTTGAAAATTGAAATTTTTGGCAGCGGCAAGCTGTCAGTTTTGGTAGTTAAAAATTGTAATTTTGGGTAGCGACAAGCTGTCAGTTTTGGCAATTGAAAATTTCATAGTTGGCAATTGAAAATTGTCATTTTAGGTAGCTGAAAAATGTGGTTTTTGGCAATTGAAATTTCTCATTTAACGGTAGCTCTAAATTATTATTTTGACCGTTCAGAATTGTCATTTTTGGTTGTTGAAATTGTCATTTTTGACAGTTGAAATTGGTCATCGTTGGCAGTTGAAAATTGTAATTTTCGGCATTATAGTTTTTGGTAGTTAAAAATTCTCATTTTTAGGTAACCGTAAATTATTATTTTCGCCGTTAAAATTGTCATTTTTTGTTGTTGAAAATCGTCATTTTTGGTCATCGTTGGCAGTTGAAAATTGTCATTTTCAGCAGCTGAAAATTGTTTTTTTTTTCAGCTGAAAATTCTCATTTTTAGGTAGCCGTAAATTATTCTTTTCGCCGTTAAAAATAATTGTCGTCTTTGGGTGTTAAAAATTGTCAGTTTTGAGTGCTAAAAATTGTCATTTTTGAGTGCTAAAAATTGTCATTATTGTCTGCTGAAATTGGTCATCGTTGGCAGTTGAAAATTGTCATTTTCGGCAGCCGAAAAATATTTTTTTGGTAGTTGAAAATTTTCATTTTTAGGTAGCTGAAAATTGTCATTTTTGGCAGTTGAAAATTGTCATCGTTAGCAAATGAAAATTGTCAGTTTTGGCAGTAAAAAAAATGGTAAGCGTTGACAGTTAAAATTTGTCATTTTCAACAGCTGAAAATTGTTGTTTTTGGAAGTTAAAAATTCTCATTTTGAGGTAGTTATAAATTATAATTTTGACCGTTACAAATTGTCATTTCTGGGTATTGAAAACTGTCATTTTGGCAGTTGAAATTGATCATCGTTGGCAGTTAAAAATTGTCATTTTCGGCAGCAGAAAATTGTTGTTTTTGTCAGTTGAAATTTCTCATTTTAAGCTAGCTGTAAATTATTATTTTAACCGTTCAGAATTGTCATTTTTGTTTGTTGAAAATTATCATTTTTGACACTTGAAAATTGTCAGTTTTGACAGTTGAAATTGGTCATCGTTGGCGGTTGAGAATTGTCATTTTCGGCAGCCGAAAATTATGGTTTTTGGCAGTTTGAAAATTCTTATTTTTAGGTAGCTGAAAATTATTATTTTCACAATTAAAAATGGTCGTTTTTGGGTGTTAAAAATTGTCATTCTTGGCTGTTGAAAATGGTCATTTTTTGCAGTTAAAATTGGCAGTTGAAAATTGTCATTTTCGTGAGCTGAAAATTGTGGCATTTGGAAGTTGAAAATTTTAATTTTTAGGTAGCTGCATATTATTATTTTGATCGCTAAAATTGTCATTTTTGGGTTTTGAAAATTGTTATTCTTGGCTGTTGAAAATTTTCATTTTTGGCATCAAATTAAAATTTCGTACTTAATATTAATATATACAAATATTAAACCATATAATACTTTTCACGATTGAATTCTAAAAATCGATATAAGAATCTAGTTATCCAAAAATAGGTAAAAAAAAATCATCAACTAAATACTAATCGAAACTAAGCTAATTTAAGTACTGATATTTAAGAAATATATATATTCCAACTCTTCTTCTATTAGCATTTATATAAGGTTGTTATATTTAATTAGACTTGGAAAATTATTAATCACAGCATACGTTGTTAATAACATTTAGAGAAATCCAATAAAAATGTCTATACAAGCAGCGAGTTCGCGCGTCCAAAAATTTCAAAAATCGCATGCAAAAAAATCCGCGCGAACTGTCATCGGAGTATAAACATTTTCATTTTCGGTTTTCGTTTTCGGGTCGTACAATAAAATACAGTCAAGAAAAGGTGTAAAGTGACGTGAGTAAGATGAGGTGTGAATAATAACAATGCTCTAAAATCAAATAACACCAAATGCATCCCAGTGATCTTGTAAAACTAAAAAAGTAAAATTACATGCATGAAGCACACAAATTGATACCTCAAAAATATTTGTTCAACCAGAAGTATTATTCGTTTTTTTTAAATTATTTTATTTACATTAAGACTTTTTGAGCGGGCGCTATGGCCAAGGTGACTTGCCTGTGTAGCGTAGCGGGTTGGATTTGCAACGCAAGCAAAAATATTGCGCGCGCCGCCGTATATGATGAACTGTATGCAACCCAATCTGCATGTTTGCGTTTAAAAATAGACGGCCCGCCTATAGCACACAGTGTCTATATGCAACCCATTCTGCATGTTTGCGTCTAAAAATAGATGGCCTGCCTATAGCACACAGTTCGCAAGGCGTCTACAAATAGACACTCCCGCTCAAAGTGTGTTAACATTACAAGAAGATTTTTTTTAATGGCCTCTGAAAAAAGTCCTTATGGCCAGTTCAGGGTGAAGGATTTTTAATTTTGAATATTCTGTAGTACTAGCCATACTGTTGAGCGTTAATCAAATTATATTTTCATATCAAGTATAGACGATTTAATTCTAAATATGAGAAGCGATCTATTCGAGAAACTGGGTTTAACATCTGCAGGTCAATAATTTTTTTATTTCCTCAAATAGACTATCTTCTCTAGAACAGTATAAAACTAAAATAAAATAAAAAATTTCTTAAGTTTACATTTTCATCTTAGTTTAGTAAATATAAATGAGATCTGATTCTAATTATAATGATGTGAAATAAAACGAAATTTATTTTCGTAAATGTAGTCTTAGACTTATATCGCAGATTTAGAAATAAAATTTTTATATTTATGTTTCGTTTTTACTAATAAAAATAATCAATCAACTTCTGGTTGAACAAACCATTTTGCACAAAAGCGTTATGGTAACATGGTAAATTGGTAAGAGAGGTAATATTTTTTTTTCTTTTTTTTTGGAAAATGCAGGTCAGTGTTCTTACCACATTCTAGTTGCATCAAGGTGAAGTGAAGTGAGGTAGGGTGACGTGAACAAGTCCGCCACAACCAACAAAACAAAGTTACCAACTACTCAATGCTCTAATTATATATATAATAATAACTAATACTAATGAGCGCAACTACTGTAGATCTGTAGATGTTTTTGGGATTAAATTATTTTTTTTCAAAAATCAAGGGAGCTGCGCCGCTAGATTTGTCGATGTTTACATCGATCGGATTTGCGCGTTATGGGGGTGACGATGAATGATGGAGTGTTCTTTGAATTTGTCCGAAGAGGTATTGTGTTAGCAGTAAGACATCATTGAGTGGTACTGGGTAGTTTTCATAAATTTTAGAAACGCATGTTTCTCTATTATTTTAGGTCTATGGTACTCAGTTTTCATAAATTATGGAATCTCTCTTTTACTTTAAGTCTATGGTACTCAGTTTTCATAAATTATGGAATCTCTCTTTTACTTTAAGTCTATGGTACTCAGTTTTCATAAATTATGGAATCTCTCTTTTACTTTAAGTCTATGGTACTCAGTTTTCATAAATTATGGAATCTCTGTTTTACTTTATGTCTATAGTACTCTATTTTCATAAATTATGTAATCTATTTTTTTTTTACTTTAAGTCTACGGTACTTAGTTTTCATAAATTAAGGAATCTCTCTTTTACTTGAAGTCTATAGTACTCTATTTTCATAAATCATGGAATCTATTTTTTTTTTAAATTTAAGTCTATGGTACTCAGTTTTCATAAATTAAGGTATAATATTCATGTTTTTTTTTCTTTTTAGTATATTTTTGCATATAATATTTACATTTTCTGCTTCATGTTCATGTAAGTTTACACACAATGACGTCTCTAACAAATAATGCACCTAGCAACCAACCAATTGTCATCTTAATACTAACACAGTACCGCCATCTAGTACTGCAAACCAAATGTATTGATGTGTTCCGGTGTGTGACTCGAAAATTTTGTGTGAATGTAAATATAATTTTTACGGCGTAATTTTACAAGGGATAATTCATAATTAAAATTCATACATGGTGTCCAACTTAACGTGCTTATCATCGTTATCTTAGAAAAGACAAGAAACTTACATTTCTGTTCTGTTTACATATTTTTCGAAAATTAAAGATATTTTGAATTTGAAAGAGACGTATCTTATAAAATATATTCGATTTAAATGCTATTATACTTGAATAATTTGCTTTCGCAGAAGGCTTAGGAATTATTATAATGATCATAATAATAATAAAAAATTTATTAACGGAATTCTCTTTTTTACAAAAAAAAATAATGTATAGTTCTAAAAATCCATGATTTTTATTTTTATTATTTTAAAAATTATGTGGCGGATGTTTACAGATTATCGTAATATACTATTCTCGAATGTATTTTGAGTAAATTTTAACATTTTGGCAATGGTTTTTACATTATTTTTTTTTTACTCAACAAAATGATTTTAATTTTTCACATTTTTACGCTTTGTTCGTGTAGCGTTTTTCCAAAAAGTAAAGATGGGCTTTTTGCAGATTTCTTTTTAAATCACAATCACGAATATATTTTGAGTAATTATGCAAAGTTTCAAGTCAGCTGCAATTGTTTTTATATTTTTTTTCAAGCTAACAAAATTATTTCAATTTTTCACAAATTTACGCATTGTTTACGTTAGAATATTTAAAAAATTTCAGTTGAAATATTTACAGATTTTCTTGAAATCACAATTGCGAATATATTTTGAGCAAATTTGGAAAGTGTCAACTCGATGGAAATTTTTTAAATAATTTTTTTAAGTCACCAAAATTATTTCAATTTTTCACAAATTTACTATTTGTTCACGCTAGACTATTTCAAAAATAGAGGGTGGGATGTTTGCAATTTTCTTAATATCATAATTCCGAATGTATTGGGAATAAATTTGAAATTTTTCAAGTCGATGGTAATTGTTTTACGATTTTTTTCCAGCCAACAAATTTATTTCAAGTTTTCACATTTTTTCGCGTAGCATTTTTCAAAAAGTTTGGAGATTTTTTCGTAATCATAATCTCGAATATATTTTGAGCAATTACGCAATGTTTCAAGTCAATTGCAATTGTTTTTATATTTTTTTTCAAGCCAACAAAATGATTTCAATTTTTCAGAACTTTACGCTTTGTTTGCGTCAGATTATTTTAAAAATTTTATTTGAAATATTTACTTATTTTCTTGAAATCATAATTCCGAATGTATTTTGAGAAACTTTGGAAAGTTTCAACTCGATGGCAATTTTTTGAATATTTTTTTTCAAGTCACCAAAATTATTTCAATTTTTTACAACTTTGCGCTATGTTTACGTTGATTATTTTAAAAATTTCAGTTGAAATATTTTCAGATTTTGTTGAAATCTCAATTGCGTACGTATTTTGAGTAAATTTGGAAAGTTTTAAGTCGATGGCATTTTTTAAATATTTTTTGTAAGTCACCAAAATTATTTAAATTTTTCACTACTTTACGATTTTTTTTACGTTGGATTATTTCAAAAATAATGTTTGCAATTTTCTTAATATCGTAATCCCGAATGTATTGTGAGTAAATTTGAAAATTTTCAAGTCAATCGTAATTGTTTTCGGATTTTTTTCCGGTCAACAAATTTATTTCAATTTTTCACATTTTTTCGTGTGGCATTTTTCCAAAAGTTTGCAGATTTTTTCATAATCATAATCTCGAAAATATTTTGAGCAATTATGCAAAGTTTCAAGTCAATTGCAATTGTTTTATATATTTTTTTCAAGCCAACAAAATTATTTAATTTTTTACAACTTTACCCTAAGTTTACGTTGATTATTTAAAAAATTTCAGTTGAAATTTTTACAGATTTTCTTGAAATCATAATTGCGAATGTATTTTAAGCAAACTTGGAAAGTTTTAACTCGATGGCAATTTTTTTAATATTTTTTTCGTCATTAAAATTATTTCAATTTTTCACAACTTTACGATTTGTTTACGTTAGATTATTTAAAAAATATTGAGTTGAAAAAATGTACAGATTTTCTTAAAATCCCAATTGCGAATGAGTTTTGAGCAAATATGGAAAATTTCAACTCGATGGCAATTTTTTTAATATATTTTTTAAGTCACCAAAATTATTTCAATTTTTTACAACTTTATGATTTGCTTACGCTGGATTATTTCAAAAATAAGGGTGGGATGTTTGTAATTTTCCTAATATCATAATCCCGAATGTATTGTGAGTAAATTTGAAAATTTTCAAGTCGATCGTAATTGTTTTCGGATTTTTTCCAACAAAAAACAAATTTATTTCAATTTTTCACATTTTTTTTCGCGTGGCATTTATCCAAAAGTTTGCAGATTTTTTTCGTAATCATAATCTTGAATATATTTTGAGCAATTATGCAAAGTTCTAGGTCAATTGCAACTGTTTTTATATTTTTTTCAAACCACCAAAATTATTTCAATTTTTCAGAATTTTACGCTTTCTTTACGTTGGGTTATTTTAACAATCGAAGTTGAAATATTTGCAGATTTTCGATAAATCATAATTCTGAATGTGTTTTGAGCAAATTTGGAAAGTTTCAACTTCATGGCAATTTTTTAAATATTTCTTTAAGTCACCAAAATTATTTAAATTTTTCACAACTTTGCGCTTTGTTTACAATGAGTATTTTAAAAATTTCAGTTGAAATATTTACAGATTTTCTTGAAACCATAATTGTAAATGTGTTTTAAGCAAATACGGAAAGTTTGAACTCGATGGTATTTTTTTAAATATTTTTTTCGAACCACCAAAATTATTTCTTTTTTTTTTACTCTACGCTATATTTACGTTAGATTATTTTAAATATAGAAGTTGATATATTTACAGATTTTCTTGAAATCACAATTGCGATTGTATTTTCAGCAAATGTGGAAAGTTTCAACTCGATGGCATTTTTTTAAATATTTTTTTCAAAGCACCAAAATTATTTGAATTTTTCACAACTTTACGCTTTCTTTACTTTGGATTATTTTAAGAATATCAGTTAAAATATTTACAGATTTTCTTGAAATCACAATTGCGAATGTATTTTGAGCAAATATGGAAAGTTTCAACTCGATGGCATTTTTTTAAATATTTTTTTTCAAGACACCAAAATTATTTGAATTTTTCACAACTTTACGCTTTGTTTACTTTGGATTATTTTAAGAATATCAGTTGAAATATTTACAGATTTTCTTGAAATCACAATTGCGAATGTATTTTGAGCAAATATGGAAAGTTTCAACTCGATGGCATTTTTTTAAATATTTTTTTTCAAGGCACCAAAATTTTTTCAATTTTTCTAAACTTTACGCTTTGTTTACTTTAGATTATTTTAAGAATTTCAATTAAAATATTTACAGATTTTCTTGAAATCACAATTGCGAATGTATTTTGAGCAAATGTGGAAAGTTTCAACTCGATGGCATTTTTCTAAATATTTTTTTCAAGGCACCAAAATTATTTCTTTTTTTTTCTAACTTTACGCTTTGTTTACTTTAGATTATTTTAAGAATTTCTGTTGAAATATTTACAGATTTTCTTTAAATCACAATTGCGAATGTGTTTTGAGTAAATACAGAATGGCATTTTTTTTAAATTTTTTAAGCCAACAAAATTATTTCAATTTTTACAACTTTTATTTTTGCGTTTGATTATTTTAAAAAGTCATTCAAAAAAAGTTCATATTTTTACAGATTTTCTTAAAATCATAATTCTGAATGTATTTTGAGCAAATATCGAAAGTTTCAACTCGATGACAATTTGGACACAAATCATCATCAAATCATTATTGAATCAATTTCTAATTTTCATCTCAGAAGCTAGAATAGACATATTCTCGGGTAATCCTAACCAATTAAAACTCTTCAGGTTTCAGTATTTACCGCACATTTAATCTCCAAGAGTGTTTCAAGACACAAACAGTAAGCACGTTAAGTAGAACACTCCGTAGAAAGATAATGATCGTCGCACCATAAACAAAAAAATAAAAGAAAAATAAAAACAAACTTTACATCATGCCATTTCCATTTTCATTTCAAAAGCAGCTAAAAAACAATTATCTCGTATTTCACAGTCGGTCTCTTATATTATATAATTCTCTGTTCTGGTGTGTGTCATCTGGCGCTAATTAGAGAGAGAGAGAGAGACTCGTCGTGAACTTACTCTGCATACTCGTTTCTGCTAACAACTATTTACCCCGCACATACAATAGATGCCTTTTCAACCACCCCCCCGCCGCCCCCTCGTCGTAGAATAGAGAGCGACGACGAGAAATTAACGTAACATTTTCGGCTTTATCGAATGAGAGCCCTGTTTGCGATCCAATATCGTAAGACGGGTAATGCGATTGTGTAGACGTGTCACGTATTCATTGAATTTTGTACAAGTGGTGTGTGAAACTTGTGGAACAGTTTAATTAAATTATATTTCCGTTTAATGCAAACTTTGTGGGCATAGAAAATTTTAATTAATTTCAGCAACGTGTGATTTTTTTAAATTTAGTTAATCACTGGTGTTTTAGTGTATTCCATATTGATAAGAATTTAAAATATGGTAGAAATTTAAGAAAACTAATCACTAGTATCTCATGCCCATGTCAAAAAAAAAATAATAATCACTAGTATGCGCGCACTGATAAACCCGGACGAAGAGGAGAAGAGAGCCAAGTACTAATGGATCACGCATGCGGCAGCAGTTCTGATTGGTTACGCTCGATCACGTGATATGACGTAGTGTTAACCAGCCAATCACAGCGCGACGCGCGATCACGTCATGTGACGTAGCCAATCACAGCGCGACGCGCGATCACGTCATGTGACGTAGCCAATCGCAGCGTAGGAGAACAATCGGATCGGCGTAAACAGTGCACGCCATTTTAAGCAGTCGGCGTCACTCGTGTCAGTCGTTTACATTTGATGAGTTTACCAATTGATTGTCGCTGTTTTTGAATTCGTTTTGTTGTGAAAATACTAGTTGAGTGTAGTGAAAAGTATGACCGCTGAAGGTTTTGTCTGCGTGAAGGTTTAATACGAGAAACGAATGGATCCTTCTTTCCGTTAAAAAAATTTTTGAAAATTTTTTCCCGGCCACAACACTTTCTCGTACTTCGTAACGGAGAAAGCAAAAAAAGGCATCTATTGTATGTCGGCACTCGAACGCAATTCCATATATATGTATATTCACAATTCAAGCCGTGTGTGTTAAAAATGTAAATGTGTGTATTTTCCCATTTTTTCAACGCGTGCGGAAAATTTATCGTCGATGTAACCGAAGATATGTTCGTGTACGTGTAAGTGTCAGTGTATGCGATTTCGTATGGATTCGTGTTATATAAATGCTAGTGACATTGAAATTAATAACTAAAAAAAAAAACAGTTTTTTTAAACACAAGGGGGGGGGGGGGGGGGTCTGACAGGAGACAACATTTAAAAAAGATGAGTTATTCGTTTTTATTTACAATAGGGGAAATTTTCTAGACTCGTGCTTTGCAAAATTATATACAGTAAACATATTTCACAACTGAATTGTGAAAAAAACATTGCTTGCGACTTTATTTTTTTAGGAGAAGAAAATAAAAATAGGATTCATCTGTTAAAAAAATTGTAAAAAATTGATCCTATTATGGATAGGCTTGTAAATTTCTAAATCTACTTGAAATTGATCAATTTTTGATATTCTAATTATATAAACGATATATCCTAGCTGGAAACAAAATGGCTGCGCTTAAAACTCAAAATTAAGAAAATAAAAATTGCATTCATCGGTTAAGAAAATTGTAAAAAATTGATCCTATCATGGATTAGATTGTAAATTTCTAAATCTGTTTGAAATTGATCAATTTTTGATATTCTGTTTATATAAACGATTAATCACAGCTGGAAACAAAATGGCTGTGCTTAAAACTCAAAATTAAGAAAATAAAAATTGCATTCATCAGTTAAAAAAATTGTAAAAAATTGATCCTATCATGGATTAGCTTGTAAATTTCTAAATCTACTTAGAATTGACCAATTTTTAATATTCTATTTATACAAACGATATATCACAGCTGGAAGCAAAATGGCTGCGCTTAAAACTCAAAATTAAGAAAATAAAAATTGCATTCATCGGTTAAGAAAATTGTAAAAAATTGATCCTATCATGGATTAGCTTGTAAATTTCTAAATCTATTTGAAATTGATCAATTTTTGATATTCTGTTTATATAAACGATTAATCACAGCTGGAAACAAAATGGCTGTGCTTAAAACTCAAAATTAAGAAAATAAAAATTGCATTCATGAGTTAAAAAAATTGTAAAAAATTGATCCTATCATGGATTAGCTTGTAAATTTCTAATACTACTTGAAATAGATCAATTTTTGATATTCTGTTTATATAATCCATATATCACAGCTGGAAACAAAATGGCTGCGCTTAAAACTCAAAATTAAGAAAATGAAAATTGCATTCATCGGTTGAAAAAATTGTAAAAAATTGATCCAATCATGGATTAGCTTGTAAATTTGTAAATCTACTTGCAATTGATCAATTTTTGATATTCTAATAATATAAACGATATATCACAGCTGGAAACAAAATGGCTGCGCTTAAAACTCAAAATTAAGAAAATAAAAATTGCATTCATCGGTTAAAAAAATTCTAAAAAATTGATCCTATCATATATAAGCTTGTAAATTTCTAAATCTACTTGGAATTGATTAATTTTTGATATTCTATTTATATAAACGATATATCACAGCTGGAAACAAAATGGCTGCGCTTAAAACTCAAAACTGAAGAAAATAAAAATTGCATTCATCGGTTAAAAAAATTGTAAAAAATTGATCCTATCATGGATAAGCTTGTACATTTCTAAATCTACTTGAAATTGATCAAGTTTTGATATCCTGTTTATACAAACGATATATCACAGCTGGAAACAAAATGGCTGCGCTTAAAACTCAAAATTAAGAAAATAAAAATTGCATTCATCAGTTAAAAAAATTGTAAAAAAATGATCCTATCATGGATTAGCTTGTAAACTTCTAAATCTACTTGAAATTGAATTTTTAATATTCTGTTTATATAAACGATATATCACAGCTGGAAACAAAATGGCTGCGCTTAAAACTCAAAATTAAGAAAATAAAAATTGCATTCATCAGTTAAAAAAATTGTAAAAAATTGATCCTTTCATGGATAAGCTTGTAAATTTCTAAATCTACTTGAAATTGATCAATTTTTGATATCCTGTTTATACAAACGATACATCACAGCTGGAAACAAAATGGCTGCGCTTAAAACTCAAAATGAAGAAAATAAAAATTGCATTCATCGGTTAAAAAAATTGTAAAAAATTTATCCTACCATGGATTAGCTTGTAAATTTCTAAATCTACTTGAAATTGATCAATTTTTGATATTCTGTTTATACAAACGATGTATAACAGCTGGAAACAAAATGGCTGCGCTTAAAACTCAAAATTTAGAAAATAAAAATTGCATTCATCAGTTAAAAAAATTGTAAAAAATTGATCCAATCATGGATAAGCTTGTAAATTTCTAAATCTACTTGAAATTGATCAATTTTTGATATTCTGTTTATACAAACGATGTATAACAGCTGGAAACAAAATGGCTGCGCTTAAAACTCAAAATTAAGAAAATAAAAATTGCATTCATCGGTTAAAAAAATTGTAAAAAATTGATCCTACCATGGATTAGCTTGTACATTTCTAAATCTACTTGAAATTGATCAATTTTTGATATTCTATTTACATAAACGATTAATCACAGCTGGAAACAAAATGCCTGCGCTTAAAACCAAAAATGAAGAAAATAAAAATTGCATTCATCGGTTAAAAAATTTGTAAAAAATTGATCCTATCATGGATTAGCTTGTAAATTTCTAAATCTACTTGAAATTGATCAATCTTTAATATTCTACTTATACAAACGATATTCCACAGCTGGAAACAAAATGGCTGCGCTTAAAACTCAAAATTAAGAAAATAAAAATTGCATTCATCAGTTAAAAAAATTGTAAAAAATTGATCCTATCATGAATTAACTTGTAAATTTCTAAATTTACCTAGAATTGAACAGTTTTTAGTATTACATTTAATCTACGAAGAAGTTTTGAAGATTTAAAGCTTCGAATTTTGGTTTAGGCATTGAAAAAATCGAAAACTTTGAAACTTCACAAATTCGAATCTTCGAAACTTCAATTCCTCAAAACTTCGAAACTTCTAAACTTCGATACTTTTAATTTCACTTCGTTTCCTCGGATTTTTCAAAGCTTTTTCGAAGTACAATCGCTTGCCTGTCTAACAGTATAATTGTGCAAAGACGAGTCTCGATTAGGACGAGAAGAGAAACTGAAGTATTTGGAATACGTTTTATCGTTTATCTTTAATGCGTCGTGTTTAAATGATTTTTAGAAATTAAATTTATATATATTGAAAAATACTTACTGGAGAAGTTTCGTGTCGCCAACATTGTGGTGAGAATAGCGCCCTGGTACACATAAATATTATTTAACAAAATTTAAACGAGTTAATTAATTTTTCCCAATTTTTGACGATCGGAGGCGTACTTACTTTAAGTTTGCGTCTGGCGTTGAATTTCTTGAGGCAGTCGACCGTCTCCTGTCTGTGGACGACCGAAGCGACACGTTCGCGTTGCTGCAATAAGAAAACAACATTGCTAATTATGAATGTGTGCGTTTTTTAGAAATTTCTTACGCAGATCCATGGGTGCTTGAGGGCCTCGGCGGCGGTGATGCGTTTTCCCGGGTTCACCGTAAGCATTTGGTTTATGAGGTTTTTCGCTTCCGGTGTTACGGTGTCCCATTCGGGACTAGGATACTAAAACGGAAAATAAAAAGTTATTGCATGTAAATAACGCACGTCGTTTCACTGGTTTTATTGGAGTTTACAGCTACTTTGATATCGGGGTTATTACGTGGGTAATAAACAATAATAATGGAAACACAAACTTGCAGTCAATAAAAGAAGAGATTTAGTACTTAAAAGTACACTTTTTTAACTGCAGAGGGCAGCAGCGACAAAAGTCAACGTAAAATTTCAACAACTTACTGCTGCAGATTTTTCAAAAAAAAAGAAATTATTTCTTATTTTGCAGCTTTATTTGTAGAGATTTGGAGACTTTTTGGTTGTAGTTAACTTCTGAATTTTGACGTATTTTCATGAATGCAACATAAATTTTACAAAACAAAATATTAGCAATAAAAAAAGATATGGTCATCCTCCTAAAGGCCGTTGAAAAAAACAGGTTTCGCGGTGACCACTGCTACTCGGTTTTGGATTATCAGAAATCAAAAACAAACAATGTCTCTACTATATTAAAGTAAGTAGTGGTTGAACCAACAGTTTGTCGATATATTGATCTGGTACAAAATGGGAGACACTCAAAGTTAAAATTTTGATTTCTCATGAAAATATCGCCCGTTTTTCGCCGAGAAAAACGAAACTATACGTCGAAAAAAAAAATCCTTCGTTCAATCACTAGCCTATTATATCTCAAATAAACGTGCCAAGTTTGAAAAAAATCGAGTTTTCGGTATGTCGTGTTCACCGTGTTAAAAATACGGTTTTGAGAAAAACGCATTTAATGATTTCTATGCGAACGGAGCGTAATTTTAACGGCTGTAACTTTTCCAACTTTTTAAGGGATATTCTTCAAATATTGTATTTACTGAAAATGTCGTATAATTTTTCATTTTTATCTTTCATAATTTTGACATTTAAACGTCAGTTCCATCCGATTCTACAAAACATTTAAAATATGATTTAAATTGAAAATAAACTACGAAAATGTAAATAAAAATAACTATGATACCATCAAATCAGAGAAAGTAAAATGATGACAATTTTTTTGGGTCTGCCAGGATTTTTTGGTCTGTAATGTGATGAATTTTTTTTCTTTAGCTTTATTGCATCCAATAATTTATTTGAATTTTTTCGATTCATTTTCTTCAAATTTTTATTTTTTTGGCCTAAATATGCTTTATTTTAGCCACAATTTTCGATTTTTTTGTTGAAATTTTTGATTTTTTGTCTGCATTTTTTTATTTTTAAGACCGACTTTTCGATTTTTGGTCTAAATTTTCGATTTTTTAGCCACAATTGTTTACTTCTATTTTTTGTCCACATTTTACATTTTTGATGTGTTTTTTCGATTTTTTTTGTGTAAATTTTTTATCTTCTCTAAATTTTCTTTATTTTATTAATTTATTATTAAACGGGTAATCCCAATAATACAAAATTAGAAACAAAAACTAACATACAAAAAAAAATCGATTTGCTTTAGTTTTTTTTATTTTTAGGCTTGAATTTTTTATTTTTAGGCTTAAATTTTTGGTATTAGATTTTTTGGTCACAATTTCCGATTTGTTTGTTGAAATTTTCGATTTTTTATCTGCATTTTTTATTTTTAGAACCGACTTTTCGATTTTTGGTCTAAATTTTCGATTTTTTAGCCACAATTATTCACTTCTATTTCTTTTTTTGTTTACATTTTACATTTTTGATGTGCTTTTTCGATTTTTTTTGTGTTAATTTTGTATCTTCTCTAAATTTTCTTTATTTTGGCCGAAAATTTCGATTTGCTTCTTCAGTTTTTATTTTATTTTTAGGGTTGAATTTTTGATTTTCGGGCTTAAATTTTTGGTTTTAGATTTTTTGGTCACAATTTTCAATTTGTTTGTTGATTAAAACTTTCGAATTTTTTTGTGTGCATTTTTTATTTTTAGGACCGACTTTTCGATTTTTGGTTTAAATTTTCGATTTTTTTAGCCACAATTCTTTCCTTTTAATCTTTTGGTCTAGATTTTACATTTTGGATGTGTTTTTTCGTTTTTTTTTGTGCAAGTTTTTTATCTTCTCTAAATTTTCTTTATTTTGGCCAAAATTTCCTTGTACATTTTTTTTAATTGTCAGGCTTGAATTTTTTATTTTTAGCGTAAAATTTTTGATTTTAGATTTTTTTTCTGAATTATTGATTTGTATGCGCTATTTTTTGATTTTTTGCTGATATTTTTGAGTTTTTTTTTTTTAATTTTTGCCCTTTATTTTATATTTTCTAACCTAAATGTTGTTTTTAATGCCTCAATTTTTTAATTTATTGGCCATTATTTTCAAGATTCGAGTCGGAAACTTATTTTTGGGGCTAAAAATAGTAAATTATTTTTCTTGCACTTAAATTTCCAATTTTTTGGTCTGCATTTTTTTATTTCTAGACTAGGATTCTTATTTTTTAAATACAAATAATAAAGACAAAATAATAAATCTGCAATAAGTAAGGTTGTCTCAAGTTAATTTAGGGTTTTTAATTTTGTTTTTGCCTATTTTAGAGGTCTGTCTTTTTCGATGATTTTCTTCAAATTTTTGAATTGAAATAAAAAATATTTTGGCCACAATTTTCGATTTTTGTCTACATTTTTTATTTTCAGACTATTTTTGTAGTCTAATTTTTTTTTTGTTTTGGTCTTAATTTTCGATTTTTTAGCCATAATTATTTGCTTTTAAATTTTAAATTTTTTACTGAATTATTGATTTGTATGCGCTATTTTCTTATTTTTTGCAGGTATTTCTGAGTTTTTATGTGTAAATTTTAAATTTTTGGACTTTGTTTTATATTTTCTAACCCAAATATTGTTTTTTATGCCTCAATTTTTTTATTTATTGGCCATTATTTTCAAGATTTGGGTCGGAAACTTATTTTTTGGGGCTAAAAATGTTAAATTATTTTTCTTTCACTTGAATTTTAAATTTTTTTGATCTTCATTTTTTATTTCTAGACTTGGCTTTTCGATTTTTGTCTAGATTTTTTATTTTTAGACCCGAGTTTTCGCTCTAAATTTTTGAATTATTTTTGGTCGAAATTTTCAATTTTTTTGGCCACGATTTTTGATTTTTCATTTTTTTGGCTTGTATTTTAGATTTTTATGTAGTTCTTTCTATTTTTTAGTCTTATTTTTTTTTCTATAATTTTTTTTTGTTTTGGCCGAAATTTTCGATTTGTTTTTTAACATCTTTGATTTTCTAATCAGTAATTTTTATATTTATACTCAAATTTTCAATTTTCGCTCTAAATTTTTGAAATTTTTGGCGGTATTTTCGAGTTTATTGGTCTGTTTGTGGTTTTTTGTTCTCTATTTTAGATTTTTAACCAGCGTTATTGTTTTTTATTTGCAATTTTTTTTTATTTTCGGAAACTCTTGTGACCTAGAGTTTTCTTTTTGGGGGGCTTAGGTGGATTTTTTTCTTTTACTGTACGTTCGCCTTTTTTGAACCAAATTTTTTATTCTTTGGCATAAATATCCTTTATTTTGGACAAAATTTTCTTTTTGTTTGTTGAATTTTTCAATTTTTTGATTTGCATATTTTATTTTTAGGCCCGAGTTTTCGATTTTTTGCCACGGTTGTTTATTTTTCATTGTTTTGATTTATATTTTAGATTTTTTATGTGTTTTTTTTAATTTTATTGATGTAAATATTTGATCTTCTCTAAATATTTGTTATTTTGGCGGTTATTTCAGATTTTAAAAATCTATTTTTTTGGTCTAAATTTTTTATCTCTAAATTTTCTTTGTTTTGGCCGAAATTTTCGATTTGTTTGCTCTATTTTTTTTATTTTACGGCTTAAATTTTTTTTATTTTAAGGCTTAAATTTTTGATTTTAAGGATTGAATTTTTGATTTGCAGACTTAAATTTCTGATTTATCGATTTTTTTAAATTTCTGACTAGGCGTGACCACTTAAGGCCCTTTCAATACCTTAATAAATATAGCTCTGTAGCAACCTAAGGAAGATTTTTTAAATAATTTTAACGCAAATTTCGAAGGTTTTTGTTTAAAAATGTGGCTAAAAAATGGGAAAAACTATATCAGAGGCGGACGTAAAGCTTTAAAGGTAGAAACGCCAAAGTGGCGGAATCCATTGCCTGAATGCTGTACTGAACCAAATCCGGTTGGCTTTAACACCGATGAGACCTGAAAGGTCGAAACCGGTCTGTAGGTGTTCTGATGGGGGAGCAATAGTTAATGTTTACATAAAGCTTTAAAATTACTCTGTTCTACAAAAAAGTCCTAGGACACAAAAGGATACCAGCATTCGATTCTTACATCGTAAGCTCCCGCTTTAATCTGTGCGTAAAGACGGTGTTGGTCTTCGTCCCAGAAGGGAGGATAGCCCACCAGGAGGATGTACAGGATGACACCGCAAGCCCATATATCCACGGGTTTTCCGTAGGGCTCCTTCTTGAGAACCTCTGGAGACAGGTATCCAGGCGTACCGGCGAAGCCGAACCATGCCTGCTGTTCTCCCTGGACTTCTATCGCTAATCCGAAGTCGGCCAGCTTGACAGCCGCGCCTTTTGCTTTGCTAGCTAACAACAAATTCTCTGGCTGAAATTAGAAAAGAATCAAAATATAGTTATAACTCTAAAAATGCCTAATGTAACTCTCAGTAAGAATAAAAACCATGTCGTGACTGAATGGCTTAAGCCTAGGTCAAAAATTACACAATATTACAGTTACACAATATCAACAGCAACAGTTAACAAGTAAAGTAAATACTTTGGAAATCAATTTATATTTACAAGAAATTATTCGATTCCATCAAGTATTATACAATGGACAATTTTCTCGATCCCTTCGCACAAAATTGAAATTCCTCGAAGGCAATTTAGGTCAGCCACTTATTTCATATATGTTACTTGAATAAACTCATATCTGTACACATTTGACCGGGCGAATTCGCAAGAGCATTCCACGAAAAGTTTATTTCATTTTCGCGGAATTCGCCCCCAGAGCCGAAATGAAATTTCCACTCGGCGATATTAAGCTCATCCGGGTAACCGGCGTTATAACATTTTCTAAGAATATTTGCGACGTCGGCGTCGTCGGATCGATATACAGATTTTTAGTGAAATTTCTTCGCCGGATACAAAATTATGTAGTTGTTGCAGACGGCATCATCATTTGGATATTGCATTGCATCATATCGCCACAAAATTTTGTTTCATAGTTGGCTGTGAGATAAATGAGGTATGGTATTACGTCATGAGACTAGATTAGTTGAATTGAATTAGATTTTAAAATAAGTTAGCTGTGAGATAAATGAGGTATATCGCATATTATTATAATTAGTTCAGTTGAATTAGATTAAAAAAAAATGAAACACTGCTATGTTTATCTCTCTCTCTCGTGCATGGCCAACTCGGCAACAAAATTCTGTGGCTCACACCTTATTATATTTTCATGGAAGTTATCGACAAATATAAATTAACGTCCCTTTCCATCGATATTAAATAAAAGTACAGGCTGTAATACTGCGGTGAGCGACATCTAGTAAGATAATTAGGTCCTAGTGTACTAGACCGCAAATCCGACCAAGCGGAGATTAACTTGCTGCGGCCAATTCAATAGGTTTTAGTCACGCAAGGAAATAATGCGTCCCACATTAGCACAGTTTGATGACAGTATTTAGAATTCAATGCATACATAATAACATATGGTTATACGGACTCATCCACACCATATTTGTAAATTGTAAATCACACTGTTTAATATTTCGTGAGGCATGGAATCTACAGAAAAGTTTTAGTGTATTATGCAGTAAAATTAGAATCCCAATTGTAAAACATGGCTTATTGACCAACTTATGTTTGATCAAGTAATTTATATTTTTCCATTCGTTGATCTTAAAATTTGCGATGTTTATGACGATGGAAATGATATTTACAAACAGTCAACGAATTTTCCAGTAATTGACGACTTACCTTAAGATCCCTATGTACTACACCATTCTGATGACAGTGATTGACTGACTCCAGGATCTGTTGTATGCAATGTGAAGCGTCTGCCTCCGAATAAAATTCTCTAGCTACAATATCCTCGAACAATTCGCCTCCAGTCACCCTGTATACAAAAACAATCAAATCTATAAACTCGCACAGAATAATCCAAGATTTTGAAATTACATAAATTCGACAGGTTTCAATTGAAAACTAAACAAGCGAACACGGTATCATAAAGGAACAAAGGGCTCTTATGTCTGCAGATACATTCAAGGTACAAGTAAATTTGATTATTCCTGCCAATATTTTCAACTTGATTTGAAAGTTTCAAGTCGATGGCAATAGTTTTTGTATTTTTAAGTCACTAAAATTATACCATTTTTTTTTTAATACTTAACGCTCTGTTCACATGAAATTATTCCAAAATTTAGGAATGAAGTGTTAATGGTTTTCACAGAAACGCATTTTGCCATTAATTCTAAGCAAGTTTAAGAAATTTCAAGCTAATGGCAATTGTTTTTTTTTTTATAAAATTATAACTTTTTTTTCAAAGTTAACGTTCCGTTCAAATTTAATTATTCCAAAATTATTACCCCTTTGCACTCGTATGTCGACTTATAGTCGCCACAATACGTTTTGTCACTAGTAAATACGAGTGCAAAGGGTTAATAGTTTAAATTAACGGGAAATACACTTCCTAATTTATTCAATTTTGTATTTGTATATATAGTTTAGTTTAGTTTGTTTATTTATCTTCGTTAGCATTGCTTACAAAATAAGTATAAAATAATTTGCAAATACATAAATATTCATATACAAACAATTTAGATCGCAAGCCTAACGGGCGGAGTTCACTCTTCAGAATGGTCTTCTACTCGGACCCAATCTTCATTGGCAGTGACTTGATAATTTGTCCCAGCTTCTGTATGTACCATATGTAGGTATTTTTTGCTTTTATGGCGTATTTAGAATCCTTTTTTAAAGGACATGTTACTTGTCAGTTTGACATATTAAATTTTCAAATATAGAGCAAGGGCCCTAATAATTCGAAGAAACGAAGAGAAATTCGAACATCGATTTTTTTTAATTTTCCGAATTTTTCGATTTTTTTGAATTTTTCAAATTTTTTTAATTTTTCAAATTTCTTGAATTTTTTGAATTTTTCAAATTTTTCGAAGATTTGAAGAATAGATATCGCGATGATAGAAATCGAACGTTTCGAATTTTACATTCTTGTGTCAGCCGACGCGTGCGACGTTCCCAAGCAGTCACTCAAGACATCCGCCATGACTCTCGTGTGGTATCAAAAGTTGCCAAAAGTTTGTCAAAATTTTCTAGCTAAGTAACTAACTAAAGCACCTTTTCTCGGAGAAATTTTAACTAAAATCAAAGTTACGAATTTTCAAAAATTATCCCTGCAGTAAGGGCAGAGTATTACCAAAGATATTGTGAAAATTCGATTTTAAGTACATATTTTTTACAACCACTAACTGCAGACAGTAATGAAACGGTCCGGTCCATGAACCCTCTTGAAAAATAGTTACAGGTCAGTACCTCAATAAGTTTACTTACGGTAGAAACTAAAATGATTTCTACCAATAGTAGAATTATAAATTGATTTTCTCTAGTACGGCCCTTAACGAGCAGAAGACCGCCACGCTACTAGTTTTTTGATATTTTATGAAAGGTCAGCCCTTATCCACTTCAAGACATCACACAGATTAGCAAAAGTTAATAGCTGTTGAATATTGAATGTTCACAATAAGTCCGAGTGGACTATAACATTTTAGCCATACTTAAGAAATTAAGAAAAAAATAAACCATTGCGCTTTTGCTTTACAAATACAAACAGAGACTTTTGCATCTATTTGCAAACGAAAACAGCGTGGTTCTCCAAAAAATTTCAAAACTTGAATTTTCAAAATCGTCCCTGCAGTGAGATTAAGATTTTAGCCAGAATTAAGAAATTGCAAAAAAAAATGAAACCGTTGCGCTATCGCTTCACAAATACTAACAGGCACTTCTGCACCCATTTATTAACTAAAACGGTCTAGCTTTTTTAGTAATAGTTAACACAACAAAAGTTACGAATTTTCAAAGTTGTCCCTGCGGTAAGGTTAGCATTTTAGCTAGAATTAAAAAAATGTGAAAAAAATTGAAAACGTTGCGCCATTGCTGTACAAATATTAACACAAACTTTTGCATCTATTTACTGACTAAAACAGTTTATTAAAAAAAAAAAATGTTAACATGACAAAAGTTATAAATTTCCAAAGTTGTCCCTGCGGTAAGGTTAACATTCTAGCTTAAATAAAAAAAATAAATAAAAAAATTGAACCCTTACTTTAGAAATACTAACAGAGACTTTATCATCAATTAACAAATCAATAGTTTGGTTCTTCAAAAAATTTTCACAAAGACAAAACTTATGAATTTTCAAAATCGTCCTTGCGGTAAGGAATTAAAAAAAATGAAAACGGTGCACTATTGCTTTACAAATGCCAACAGAGACTTTTGCATTTATTTACAAACCAAAACAGTTTAGTTCTACAAAAAAAAAATTGACTAAGACAAAACTTACGAATTTTTTAATTTGTTCCGGCAGTAAGGTAAATATTTTAGCCAGAATTCAGAAATTGTAAAAAAAAATAAAACCGTTGCGCCGCCATTGCTTCACAAATACTATCAAAGACTTTTGCATCTTTATACCAGCTAAAACAGTTTATTTAAAAAAAAAGTTGACACGACAAAAGTTATGAATTTTCAAAATTAACATTTCAGCTATAATTAAAAAAATGTAAAAAAATTCAAACGTTGCGCCATTGATTTACAAATGCTAATAAAAACTTTTGCATCTATTTACAAACTAAAAAAGTTTGGTTCTCCAAAAAATATCGACTAAGACAAAACTTATGAATTTTCAAAATCGTCCCTGCGCTAATGTTAACATTATAGCCAGAATTTAAAAAATGTAAAAAAATTGAAACCGTTGCATTATTGCTTTACAAATGCTAACATATACTGTTGCATATATTTAATAACCAGAACAGTTCACTTCTTTAAAAAAAAAATTACTCAGATAAAAATTTGTCCCTGCGGTAAAGATAAAATTTTAATTGGAATTAAAAAATGGTAAAAAAATGAAACTGCAGCCTTGTTATCTTGCAAGTTCTAAAAAGTACTTTCGCATCTATTGAGAAACTTAAACAGTTTAGTCATTTAAAATATTATGACCAAGAGAAAAATTATGAATTTCCAAAATTGTCACTGCAGTAAAGGTAAAATTTTAGCTAGAATTAAAAGAAATAAACTGTTGCCTTATTATCTTGCAAGTTCTAACAAATACTTTCGCATCTATTGAAAAATAAAACAGTTTAGTTTTTTTAAATATTTTGACTAAGACAAAAGTTATGAATTTCCAAAATTTTTAGCTAGAATTAAAAAAATGGAAACAATTGAAACTCTTGCCTTGTTATCTTGCAAGTTGTAACAAATAATTTCGCATCTTTTGAAAAATAAAACAGTTTACTTTTTAAATATTTTAACTAAGACAAAAGTTATGAATTTCCAAAATTTTTAGCTAGAATTGAAAAAAAAAATGGAAACAATTGAAACTCTTACCTTATTATCTTGCAAGTTTTAACGAATACTTGGGCATTTATTGTAAAACTAAAACAGTTTAGTTCTTTAAAATATTTTCACTAAGACAAAAGTTATAAATTTCCAAAATTGTTCCTGCAGTAAAGATAAAATTTCAGCTAGAATTAAAAAAAATGCAAAAAATGGAAACTGTTGCCTTACTATCTTGCAAGTTTTAAAAATACTTTCGCATCTATTGAGAAACTAAAACAGTAGGTTTTTTTTTAAATATTTTGACCAAGACAAAAGTTGTGAATTTCCAAAAATGTCCCAGCATTTTTTAGCTAGAATTTAAAGAATGGAATTAGTTACTATTATTATTATTTTGCAATTGTTAACAAATATTTTTGCATCTATATATTGGCTGAAACGGTTTAGTTTTCCAGAAAAAAATCTAAATCGATAAAAGTTATAAATTTTCAAATTTGTCCTTAAAGTCAAAATATTAGCCGGAATTAAAAAAATGGTAAATAAATTTAAAAAGTAAAGTTATTGTTCTGCAAATTCCAACACATATTTCTGTATATTCTTACTACATAAAATAATGAGGTTGTCTGAAAAAAAAAACTTTAAAAAAGTTATGAATTTTCAAAATTATCCCTGCAGCAAGTTTAAAATTCGAGCTAGGATTAAAAACAAATTATGAAAAATAAAATTTTGCTTAGAGATACTTTTGCATATATTTATAAACCAAAATAGTATACTTCTTAGAGAAAACATGAAAGTTCTAAAATTTTTAAATTGTGCCTTAAATATTGCTAAAACTTTAGACAGAATTCAAGCATTATAAGAAATTGAACCTGTTTCACTTTTACAGCCATTTACTAACTAAAACTATTTTCTTCTTGCAAAGATTCTGACTAGGACAAAAGTTATGAATTTTCAAAAATGCTTCAAATTTTAGGCAGAATTCAAATATATAAGTTATTATTTTAAGGATAATCTTTTCGACTTAATAATGATAATAATGACAATAATGATAATAATGATAATAATGATAATAATAACAATGATAATGATAATGATAATAATAATAACAATATTAATAATAATGATAATAATGACAATAATGATAATAATTATAATAATAATAATAATAATGATAATAATAATAATAATAATGATAATAATGATAATAATAATAATAATGATAATAATAATAATAATGATAATAATAATGATAATAATAATAACAATAAAAATCTCTTGATTCCAAAAAATTAAAATTGAAATCAAAAGTGTCATTTAAACAACAATTTGTTATTGACAAGTTGAGGCACTGTCAAGCCATTAAGATATGGCAGCTTGAACCTTAACTTTAATTCCATTTAATTGTTTTGTTATTTGTTTTTCATTTGATGGGAAAATTTTCTTATTAGAAGTTAGAAGATAGGAATCTGTATTAATTGCGACAAACAAATAAAATCGGCAATAATCTGTTAACTCATTAATCAATTAATGAATTCTATTTCATTGTTTTGTTAATTTTCTTTTTTTATTTCGTGGGATATTCATATTTTGAAATTCTGGAATCTGCATTAATTACTATACACGCACAAAATCATCAAAGCAGTAGACTTTTAACTCATTAATTCTTTTATGTATCTTTAGAATTTAAAATTAAAATTTAATCAACTCGCGCATTAATTGATACCACAATGTTTTTTTTTTAAATATAATTACAGTCATCATTTATCTTTAAATACCAACAATTAAATTTAATATGCTTCAAATATTTGATTTACCTGACTTCCTCTGCATATATTAATTCGATTATGATTTACCAATAAATAAACAACAAGCAATTAAATGAATTATTGCTGATTTTAAAGCAAATAATAACCATATTTATTTCAATAAATATTAATGCAAATATAGTTTATTGCTCGGCATGCGGGGATCGAAAATTAGTGTGTGCATAATGAACAATTCTATAAATAAATACTGTGGAGTAATCAGGACTATGTTACAATATACAGGGTTGGGATAAAGTATGAAACCAAGTAAATATCTTTAAAACAAAAAAAGCTAAATTTATGAAACTTTGCGGGCAAGTATAATGACACATAACGCATCTGATGCCATATTTTTGCTACTACTGTACCTTTTGCGTTAACAAACATATACCGACTTTTTGGCGCATCGATAAAGCCTCCGATTCGTAGTCGGAAGGTCGAGGGATCGAACCCCATTGTTGAAGTTGGATTCATTCATTTTCTTTTTATAGTTTTTTTATAAATCCATGTGTATTTAAAAATCTTAATTTTATAATCAATCAATTTTTTTCTCGAAAACGGCTGAATAGTGCGCCCTATTACTGGTACCTGTTATACTCCTACACGTGTGCCAAAGATGGATCAAATCGGTAAGTCACACATCTGATCCTCTCCTTGCTAGTGGCAATGCTATTTATTTTAGAGAATGTATCCAAGACACAAACCCTTCTGTATTATTGGTAGAACAGATATTGTATTCCGTTTCACCAAATTTAGTTTTAAAAGATAATTATTTTGAAGAAAAAAAAACTGTCATGTCATGGTTTGAAATGGGTTGATAATTAATTATTAATATCTGTTTCGTATTTACATTCCTAATTGTACCCATGAACTACCAACAAGTAAATATTAAATTGCAACATGCAATTAAATTGTACTAAAATGAATAGCTTGTACAAGCGAGCTGTCACAACATTAGCCAGTTTCGAGAAAATATGGCCTTTCTGAATTATTATTTAGGACGATGTATATATAAACATGCAATAATTACGCACAAGTTTGTGAAGCAAGGCGTGTACTCTCGTCTGCAGAATATCTACATTATATCAACACCTTACATTTCTTGCAAATGATACATGATTTCTACAGGAGTTACACTATTCAGCTATGGATAATTATTTTTTATTTTCTGATAAAAAAAATATATATATTTTTTAAAATAATTGTTTGGAATTTTTTTGATACTCAATTGCAAATTTCGTTCTCTCCAATTCAAGTTTAGAGTGCTGTCATTTTGTTTACCGGTGAGATACATCATTTGTTTTGCAGTATGTTGAAACTACATTAGTTCTGGTTGTAGTTGGAAAATTTGAAGCCGATTCCACGTGTGATAATTTTTTTAGTATTTTTTTGATACTCGGTTGCAAATTTCGTTCTCTCCAATTCAAGTTTAGAGTGCTGTCATTTTGTTTACCGGTGAGATACATCATTTGTTTTGTAGTATGTTGAAACTACATTAGTCCTGGTTGTAGTTGGAAAATTTGAAGTCGATTCCACGCGTGATATTTTTTCTAGAATTTTTTTGATACTCAGTTGCATATTTTGTTCTCTCCAATTCAAGTTTCGAGTGCTGCCATCTTGTTTACTTGCGATATTTGTCATTTTTTTTGTAGTTTATTAAAACTACATTATTTATGATTGGATTTAGAAAATTTGAAGCTGATTTCATGAGCGATATTTTTTTTAGAATTTTATTAAAACTCGGTTGCAAATTTCTTTTTCTCCAATTTAAATCAAATCAAACTAAACTCGCAAATATTATGTATTACATTTTGACTGTGTACCTTTAATCCTCTGCAAACACAAGAACTATTAAAAAACGCACACAAAAAAACTAATTACAAGCACACTTATCACATGTGTAGTACAAATCTTATTACCTACATATACCACAAAAAAAAATACACACAAAATAAATAGTATATACTTACAAATCGAACACTAAGTAATGAAAATTCTCCTCCTGTATACTGTCGTGTAACCTCACTGCAAGAAAAATAAACAAAGTACGTTATTAATTAAAGTGCAACGAATATACAAAGCGGTCTTACAATAAATTTGTGCTAAACTATGTACGTGTAGTCAAAACCCATTCAAATATATATACCAATAATCAATATATAAAATAGAATATGATACGTTCTTTGGATGCAGAATATATTGACCTTTCAAATTAAAATAAAAAAATTTTCAAATACGGCAGCCACATTTCCAAAAAGTATTTTAAAATCGGGATGCAACTCGCAAAACTCTATTAATGCAGATAATCGTATTAAATTTACGGTTTGTATTTTGATAAATTTCTTGTTAAAGGGGTTTTTCGGATTTAAAAAAGGTTTGTTTTTGTAATTTCTCTATTTTTTTTTTATTTTTTAAGGTTTGTTTTTGTCACTTTTTTTTTTAGTATTGACACTGGAGGCGTTTACTTCGTGATACATTTTGAATTATGAATACAAAAAATCAAAAAATGTCAGAAACAAACCTAAAATAAACAAAAAAAATATAAATGAAACACTTTCTTTGTTAATATCGCACGTCGCTACTAATAAATCGTGTGATATTAACGAATAAAGTGTTTTATTTATATTTTTGTTTTGTTTTTTAAAGGTTTATTTTTAAAGTTTTTAAATTTTTAAATTTTTAATTTTTTAATTTTTTAATTTTTTAATTTTTTAATTTTTTAATTTTTAATTTTTAATTTTTAATTTTCAATTTTTTGATTTTTCGTTTTTGACATTTAAGAAAATACATTTTTTGAGATTTGTTTTTGACATTTTTTAATTTTTTTGTATTTTTTTAATTCTGATAGTTTTTTTAATTTTTTTTAAATTTCTTTTTTTATTGGCCGGAACAATTTAGACAACTTTAGGCGGTTTGGAATTATTAATAAATTTGTAATTAAATAATTTAACAAAACAATTTGTAATATTTTAAATTTGGTTGCAATTGGAAAACTCCACAGTTAATTATCCAAGAACAAATTTAACAAGAAATTTATTTCAACACGGTGCGACATTTTCCTTAATCACATTGCTAATTTATGCAATCAAAGGGTGCATGTGGTGTTGCACTACGTATTTAAAAATAAACGTGTAATGTAACGGAGAAAAAAAAAATAAAAAATCAGGTTGGAGCAGATTGGTGGATTGGCGTCGGCAATGCGGCGAAAAGATTAAACTCGGTCGAGTTTGCAAATGCTAAAACGTGGAGGGCGGTTATATAAGTTGTTAAAGAATTCCTCGATTGGGGTTTATTTAGTTTTAATTAGTGGCGGTAAAGTTTTTAGCGGATTAGGAATAAGAACATCCCGGAGGGAATTCAGTTTCTGTAAGAAATAAACCGACTTTGCGGTTGCTTGAGAAAAACCTTAGAAAACGTAGGTTATGTTTCGATAATATACTGGGTGATTAATACGTGAAGAGAGTGTCATTATAATTTTGACTTTCAAATATATTCAGGGTGATTTATAACTTAAGAGAGATTTAAATTTTTATTTTCGAAATTGTTTTAATATTTACGTATTGGTAGTTCTTATTATTAACACGTTAACCAGGGCGCAGCATCTACGCGATGTCTCACTCGGTCTCCCTTTCACCGGCCTTCCGGACGGCGTGACATCAACGCGGTGTCACGCCAGTTTCGTATATTCGGATGGCGTGTCGCCAAAATAAATATTAATTCTACCAAAAATTTTATAATGATTTTTAAGTTCATCTCTAGTTTCGCTCTGGCGAGAGTGAAAAGTGTTTTTTGCAAAAAGTCTGACTCAAAAATTTGTACTCCAATAGCAATAGAAAATAGATATTAATTCTACCAAAAAGTTTATTATGATTTTTAAGTTCATCTCTAGTTTCGCTCTGACGGTGCGGACGTGGCGGGCGTGAAAAGAGTTTTTTGCAAAATGTATGACTCAAAATTTTGCACTACAATAGCAATATAAAATAGATATTAATTGTACCAAAAATTTTATAATGATTTTTAAGTTCATCTCTAGTTTCGCTCTGACAGTGTGGACTTGGCGGGTGTGAAAAGTGTTTTATTCGCAAAATGCATGACTCAACATTTTTCACTCCAATTGCAATATTAAATAGAAATTTATTCCACCAAAAATTGTATTATGATTTTTAAGTTCATCTTTACTTTCGCTCTGACAGTGTGGACGTGGAGGGCGTGAAAAGTGTTTTTTGTAACATGCCCGACTCAAAATTTTGCACTGCAATGGCAATATAAGACAGATATTATTTCTACCAAAAAAAATTATTATGATTTTTAAGTTCATCTCTATTTTAGCTCTGACAGTGTGAACGTGGCGGGCGTGAAAAGTATTTTTTCGCAACATGCAAGATTCAAAAATTTGCACTCCAATAGCAATATAAAATAGATATTAATTCTACCAAAAATTTTATTATGATTTTTAAGTTCATCTCTAGTTTCGCTCTGACAGCGTGGACGTGGCGGGCGTGAAAGTGTTTTTTTTTTTTTGTAAAATGCATGACTTAAAATTTTGCACACCAATAGCAATATAAAATAGATATTAATTCCACCAAAAAAATTGTTATGATTTTTAAGTTCATCACTAATTTTGCTCTGGCAGTGCGGACGTGGCGGGCGTGAAAAGTGTTTTTCACACGTTAAGCCGTTTCCTGCATGTAGTTACGTAAAAAACAACTTTCAACACGTATCACCTGCATGGAAACAAATTTCGCACTTCAATTAACGCCAGCAGAAAAAGTAAAATATAATATGAATGTACTTAACAAAATGTACTACGCTTAGTACGAACTTTAATCATTGCATTAATGTGTATGATGAATGGTATGAGTACTTGGCTTTAAAATTACGTCCGAGTTGACGAATTTTTTAGGTTTATTTTATTTATAACAGAAATCAGACGATTAAGCAAAACTTTTTTTTGATTTGTTCCAAATAATTTAGAAGACCGCAGCAATAACGCAAAGTGGAGAGAATAAATTCGAGTGTTTCGACTCGCAATAAAAAAAAAAAAATAAGTGGATTGATATTTGACATGCCTACGCGGGCGGAAAAAGTCGTACCTTTTTCTCCGTTTTCGGAGGGCCGTAAATCCAATTAAATTGTATCGAGGCCCGCCGACGATTACGCGGAATTTCGCCCCATAAAAAAAAACTTTACGACGTTCCTTCTCAAGTATTTACTCCATAAAGTGTTTGATGTTAATTTGATGATATATTCGGACTTTATGGGTTAATAAATTAGTCACATTAACTCGTTCATCATTTGCTATTTAGCTCGAGTGATTAATCATTATAATTACAATTAATGGAATGCAGATTGCAGAGGTGTATTTTTTTTTTTTATAATAGACTAGGAAAATCTTTACATTTATCAAAATTTCTAACCTAAACTCCATCCGTTCTTAACACGTTCAGTGCCGATCATGCACCATTTGAGTGGTGTTGGTTCTAACGCTGGGGCCGACCACGCAATAGGTGCGTTGTTTGACATTAAACCTTCAATCAGTTTATCTGACACAATGGCAGTGAACGTGTTAATTGATTTTCTGATTATATTTTTTATGAAAGTTGGTAAAATACGTTGGTAAAATATGTACACGCAAAGATTCGTTGATCAAACTATATTAAGAAACTCCAGTTGAGAATGTATTCAACCCAAAAGTAACGTTAGCCGGATGTGGAATTGGAGGTACGGAAACAACTGGGTGATAAAAGGTGCAAACATATACATAACTACAAATATAGGTGCAATAAACAAAATTAGCAGTAATACACTGAAATCTGGTGAAAAGCAAAAAAGCACGGATGACAGATGAAATCCTACACCAATGTACCTTTAAAGACAATTCAACATCAGAGATGATAACACCAAAAATTGCAAGAAGATATCGAAAGGAAGACATTTTAACCGAGTAATGTGAGGAAAGCACAGCCAAAAATATGATTACAAGTCAAGTTTGTTTGTGCTTTCAGAAAGGCACTGCAAAAATAAAGTTAAATTGTTAACATATTTTGGTGGATACGCCGGGAAACCCCGTGGCTAGAAATTCATGTATAACTCCGTCGCTTTAATTAAATTCTTTCAACGCATTTTACAATAATTTATTAAATAAAAATAATTATGTACACAGTGTCCCACCGAAACCGCACATATAAAAATATACGAACTTCTAATTAATGTATGGTAATGAGATTTTCAGCATTCATGTAATCGAGTCTGTTATTTTCAATAGAAATATTTTAAAATTTATACGACTTCCAGTTATACAACACTAACCTTTTTTTAAACAGAATGCTATATTTTTTAATGCAAATTTGAATTTGACATAAAATTCCGTGAAAAAAATCATTAAGTAACATAACCTCCAAATTTATGCGTTTCCGAGATATTTGACATATTTTAAAATTCATAATTCAGATTAACAACGCGTATCTGCGAACAAAAAAAAAATCGAAGGGATGTAATGTTGGCGATAAAAAGCTAATACCAGAAGGTACGCAGTGGTGATTTATTGGATTTTGAAAATACTTCTAAAACCTAGCTTATAATAAAAATAGTAAAACATAATCCACAGCTTCTACAAATTAATTCATTTTTGATTTTTTTCTAAATTTCACCAAAAGTTTTAAATGCTGTTTATAACTAAAATCTACCAATTTTTTTTATACGATGTTAAAAATAGGTTTATTCTGATAGTATTTATAAATTTTGAAGCTAATTTCTGCAGAGATGAAGTTTTTACAATTTTTTTAATCGCTGAATGCAATTTTAGATTTTTCAGTTTAAGTTTCAAATGTTGTCATTTTGTTTATAAGCGAAATTTGGCAAATATTTTTATATATTATCAAAAATAACTTTATTCTGAAGGTATTTACAAATTTTAAAGCTAATTCCTGCAGAGATTATTTTTTACAAATTTTTTAATCGCTGAATGCAATTTTAGATTTTTTCAGTTTAAGTTTTAAATGATATCATTTTGTTTATAAGCAAAATTTAACAACTGTTTTTACATGATGTTAAAAATAAGTTTATTCTAATTGTATTTACAAATTTTGAAGCTAATTATTGTTGAGATTATTTTTTTACAAATTTATTAATCGCTGAATGCAATTTTAGATTTTTCAACTTTAAGTTTTAAATGTTGTCATTTTGTTTATGAGCAAAATTTAGCAACTGTTTTTATATGGTGTTAAAAATAAGTTTATTCTGATGGTATTTACAAATTTTGAAGCTAATTCCTGCAGAGATTATTTTGTTACAAATTTTTTAATCGCTGATTGCAATTTTAGATTTTTTCGGTTAAAGTTGTAAATGATGTCATTTTGTTTATAAGCAAAATGTAGCCATTGTTTTTATGTGATGTTAAAAATAAGTTTATTCTGATGGTATCTACAAATTTTAAAGCTAATTCCTGCAGAGATTATTTTTTTACAAACTTTTTAATTGCCGAATGCAATTTTAGATTTTTTCCGTTTAAGTTTTAAAAATTAAGCAATTGTTTTTATATGATTTTAAAAATAAGTTTATTCTGATGGTATTTACACATTTTAAAGTTAATGCCTGCTGTGATTATTTTTTTACAAATTTTTTAAGCGCTGAATGCAATTTTAGATTTTTTCAGTTTAAGTTTCAAATGATGTCATTTTGTTAATAAGCAAAATTTAGCAATTGTTTTTATATGATGTTAAAAATAAGTTTATTCTGATAGTATCTACAAATTTTTAAGCTAATTCCTGCCGAGATTATTTTTTTACAAATTTTTTAATCGCTGAATGCAATTTTAGATTTTTTCAGTTTAAGTTTTAAATGATGTCATTTTGTTTTTAAACAAAATTTAGTAATTGTTTTTATATGATGTTAAAAATAAGTTTATTCTGATGGTATTCACAAATTTTGAAGCTAATTCCTGCAGAGATTATTTTTTTACAAATTATTTCATTGCTGATTGCAATTTTAGATTTTTTTAGTTTAAGTTTTAAATGCTGTCATTTTGTTTATAAGCAAAATTTAGCAATTGTTTTTATATAATACTGGTATTTACCATTTTTGAAACTAATTCCTGCAGAGAATTTTTACAAATGTTTTAATTGCTGAATGCAATTTTAGATTTTTTTCAGCTTAAGTTTTAAATGATGTCATTTTGTTTATAAGCAAAATTTTGCAATTGTTTTAACATGATGTTAAAAATAAGTTTATTCTGATGGTATTTACAAATTTTGAAGCTAATTCCTGCGGAGATATTTTTTTTACAAATTTTTTAATAGCTGAATGATATTTTAGATTTTTTTAGTTTAAGTTTTAAATGTTGTCATTTTGTTTATAAGCAAAATTTAGCAATTGTTTTTATATGATGTTAAAAATAAGTTTATTCTGATGGTATTTACAAATTTTGAAGCTAATTCCTGTTGTGATTATATTTTTACAATTTTTTTAATAGCTGAATGCAACTTTCAATTTTTTCAGTTTAAGTTTTAAATGATGTCATTTTATTTATAAGCAAAATTTAGCAATTGTTTTAATACAATGTTAAAAATAAGTTTATTCTAAAGGTGTCTACAAATTTTGAAGCTAATTCCTGTAGAGATTATTTTTTTACAAACTTATTAATCGCTGAATGCAATTTTAGATTTTTCAACTTTAAGTTTTAAATGTTGTCATTTTGTTTATGAGCAAAATTTAGCAACTGTTTTTATATGGTGTTAAAAATAAGTTTATTCTGATGGTATTTACAAATTTTGAAACTAATTACTGCTGAGATTATTTTTCTACAAATTTATTAATTGCTCAATGCAATTTTAGATTTTTCAACTTTAAGCTTTAAATGTTGTCATTTTGTTTATAAACAAAATTTAGCAATTGTTTTTACCCGATCTTAAAAATAAGTTTATTCTGATGGTATTTACAAATTTTGAAGCTAATTCCAGCCGAGATAATTTTTTTACAATTTTTTTAATTGCTGAATGCAATTTTAGATTTTTCAACTTTGAGTTTTAAATGTTGTCATTTTGTTTATAAGAAAAATTTAGCAATTGTTTTTACATGTTGTTAAAAACAAATTTATTCTGATGGTATAGACAAATTTTAAAGATAATTCCTGCAGAGATTATTTTTTTACAAATTTTTTAATTGCAGATTGTAATTTTAGATTTTTTCGGTTTAAGTTGTAAATGATGTCATTTTGTTTATAAGCGAAATTTGGCAATTGTTTTTATATAATGTTAAAAATAAGTTTATTCTGATGGTATTTACAAATTTTGAATTGATTATTTTTTTACAAATTTTTTAATTGCTGAATGCAATTTTAGATTTTTTAGTTTAAGTTTTCAAAATGAAGTAATTGTTTTAATATAATTTTAAAAATAAGTTTATTCTTATGATATTTACAAATTTTGAAGGTAATTCCTGCAGAGATTATTTTTTTACAAATTTTTTAATCGCTGAATGCAATTTTACATTTTTCAACTTTAAGTTTTAAATGTTGTCATTTTGTTTATAAGCAAAATTTACCAATTGTTTTTAGATGATGTTAAAAATAAGTTTATTCTGATGGTATCTACAAATTTTGAAGCTAATTCCTGCAAAGATTATTTTTTTACAATTTTTTTAATCGCTGAATGCAATGCAGACCATAAAGTAAAGCTAAAGTGCAAAGTCTATTTTAGTTTTTTTATTTATTTTTTGATACGGACGTTTTTGAAAAATGGTTGGAATTGGCCAGGAGGGATCCCAAAATAAATATTTCCATAGAAGTTGAATTTTGAAAATATTACGAAAACAATATTTTCTCAAAGAGACAAATAAAAGCAGTGGAACAAAACCAAGTGTTTTAAATAATCAAATTAAATATTTTCTCGGATTTGTTGAAAAAAAAAATTAAAAAAAATGGTTTTACATGGTTCGATATTTTCTCGAGTTTAGATTTTAAATAATTTTTTTTGCACAAGAACAGTTTCTTAGCATCGGCGTTTTGACTCAACACGCATAAATAACGATTTGAATTTATCTTTGTATATTATTTACTTGACGTGTGTAATATGGTAAATGACAATGTAATGGACTAATAAAATTCTATTGCATTCTATACTAAAACAATTTTTTTTTAATTTTTTTAAATTTTTTTTCAGGTAGACCATTCATTCTAAGAACCATTTGTCTGAAAAATTTCTTCGTGGGAGACTTACGGACTGCGCAAACCTAACACCCCCGTTTGGCTCGGGCCTGCACCCCCGATGGATTGAGGCCGACCTTGAGCACCCGGCCCGAAGGTACAGTGAATCTTTTTTTTTACGCGTCTGCGAACAATTGAACATTATTTCGCCTTCGCTTTTTTATAAGATTTTGAACATTCACTCGGCACGAAGTGAATACCCATTTTTTTACGCTCTGCAGTCAATTGGATATTTTTTCGGTTTCGCTTTTTTTAGGAGCGTTTGAACACTTTTTTTTAAATAAACAAGAGGCAGGCTATTTTACATCCGATGATCACGATTACAAGAACTCGGAAGAATGTATTATTCATTTACTTCACTAAACATTTACCAGTGCAACCTGATATAAAATAATCCCTTCTTAATTTATAGTGAAGTTTAAGCTGCACCATTGCGCACTTTCATTAAGGATTCTCATTATTAAAAAAAAAAACCTATTTGTAAACTAGAAGCCGCGGTGCAAAAACACATACGCGATATCAGCTTATGCAAATTGCGTGTATAAAAATCGTCCACTAGATGGCGAACTTATGCAAATTGCGGACATTAACATATGTTCCCTTCCGAGTGTTTCATGCACCGCGGGGCGCCTACTCGCTTCTAAAGAGAGAACCAAAAAGTGGGGCCGGCCCCGTTTTTGCCCTTAAAAGTTCTCCGGAGACGACTCCACTTTACCGCACATTAATTTTAAATATTCCCCCCTCGAGGGGGATGGCTTCGGCTTCTAAGAGGATAGCCGTGTATAAAGTGGGCTAATCGCGATTTAGATCGCCGTAATATTGATGATTTATGAAGCAACATTTCATACCATTGGAGTTTATTATTATTACTATAGAAGGTAATAAAAATTTATATAATGTAACATTTTCTTGGGCTTTTGACAGATTGTAATTGTTAAATAAATGGTACTGTAAATAAAATTAAAAATCCGTGGCACACTTTTGGTGAATGCGCCGGGAAAACGCACTGTGGCAAACTGTGCCAGCAAAATCCATGACTGGAAATTCATAATATTAAAAATTCATGGTGCGCGTCTGGTGATTGCGCCGGGAAAACGCACTAGAAAAATTACAATTTTTTTACGTTTTAAATGATTTAATTTAACGCTCTTACTGATACTTTTTTGAACCTGTTTTTTAATGAAACCTACTCGTTTTTAATTGCCACATTCTGTATCATACCTTTCCTTTTATTCTCATACTGTTCCTGGAGTTGATGTAAGATGAAAAATGTAACATGTGCGACACAATGTTATTGCCACTTACGTGCGAACATAAAAGCCCCGGCATTGTTTTGATGGGACATTGAAGCCCGCATTACAGTTTTATAGAGTTATAAAGGGAAAAACAGAAAGATACATTCTAGACTAGAGTACAATTTCCGGAGAGGTGTTACCTAATAATAAAATATTCTATCTTTTGTTAGAGTTTCTATTTAAAATATCAAGTGCAATATATTTGATGAAAAAAAAAATTATAAAAAGCCAATATTCTATTTTTGATATAAAATGTATTACAGCTTTAAAATTTTCCGGATGATACGAAAAAAAAAATGTCGTGCCTTGTACCCATAATAATTATATACACGCTAAATATTTTTACACGACAATCGATAATTTCAAGGATCAAAGGGAACAGTTCAAATAGAACTTCAACAAACGTCGTATAATTTTCCCAGTGCGGTTAATTATACACTTATGTAATTAGCTATTATTGACATTGATTTTTCTTTTGAACATGATCGTCATTAAATTATGGTAAACTATAAAATATCTCTCATTAAAACTCAAAAACCTGTAATTATAGTTTTAGCCATCGTACTTTTCCTATTTTATAATCTTGAGAAGGGTTGTTCTCAGGTTTTTACAGTAACATGAAGAACAATTAATTTTAAGTGAATTTTGAAAATTTCAGGCATGTGACAATTGTTTTTAATTTTTTTTAAGCGCGAAATGTAAATTTAGATTTTATTGTTGAGTGTGCGAGCACGAATGAATTTATTTTGAAATTTAACTAGGAGTAATCTCAGGTTCTTACAGGGACGTTAAGAACAATCGATTTTGAGTAAATTTTGAAAATTTCAGGCGTGTGACAATTGTTTTTAATTTTTTTTAAGAGCGAAATGTAAATTTAGATTTTAATGTTAAGCGTGCGAGCACGAATGAATTTATTTTGAAATTTAACAAGGAGTAATCTCAGGTTTTTACAGGGACGTCAAGAACAATTGATTTTGAGTAAATTTTGGAAATTTCAGGCGTGTAACAATTGTTTTACATTTTTTTAAGCGCGAAATGTAAATTTAGATTTTAATGTTGAGCGTGCGAGCACGAATGAATTTATTTTGAAATTTAACAAGGAGTAATCTCAGGTGCTTACAGGGACGTTGAGAACAATCGATTTTGAGTAAATTTTGAAAATTTCAGGCGTGTGACAATTGTTTTTAATTTTTTTTAAGCGCGAAATGTAAATTTGGATTTTACTGTTGAGTGTGCGAGTTCGAATGAATTTATTTTGAAATTTAACAAGGAGTAATCTATGCTTTTTACAGGGACGTTAAGAACAATCGATTTTGAGTAAATTTTGAAAATTTCAGGCGTGTGACAATTGCTTTTAATTTTTTTTAAGCGCGAAATGTAAATTTAGATTTTACTGTTGAGTGTGCGAGCACGAATGAGTTTATTTTTAAATTTAACAAGGAGTGATCTCAAGTTTTTACAGGGACGTCAAGAACAATCTATTTTGAGTAAATTTTGAAAATTTCAGGCGAGTGACAATTGTTTTTAATTTTTTTTAAGCGAGAAATGTAAATTTAGATTTTAAAGTTGAGTGTGCGCGTTCGATTGAGATTATTTTAAAATCTAGACAAGGGGTGTTCTCAATTTTTACAGTGACGTAAAGAACAAACGATTTTGAGTAAATTTTGATAATTTTAGGCGTGTGACAATTGTTTTTAATTTTTTTTAAGCGCGAACTGTAAATTTAGATTTTAACGTTGAGTGTGCGCGTTCGATTGAGATTATTTTAAAATCTAGACAAGGGGTGTTCTCAATTTTTACAGTGACGTAAAGAACGAACGATTTTGAGTAAATTTTGAAAATTTCAGGCGTGTGACTATTGTTTTTAGTTTTTTTTAAGCGCGAAGTGTAAATTTAAATTTTAATGTTGAGTGTGCGCGTTCGATTGAGATTATTTTAAAATCTAGATAAGGGGTGTTCTCAATTTTTACAGTGACGTAAGGAACAAACGATTTTGAGTAAATTTTGATAATTTCAGGCATGTGACTATTGTTTTTAATTTTTTTTAAGCGCGAAGTGTAAATTTAAATTTTAATGTTGAGTGTGCGCGTTCGATTGAGATTATTTTAAAATCTAGATAAGGGGTGTTCTCAATTTTTACAGTGACGTAAGGAACAAACGATTTTGAGTAAATTTTGATAATTTCAGGCATGTGACTATTGTTTTTAATTTTTTTTAAGCGCGAAGTGTAAATTTAAATTTTAATGTTGAGTGTGCGCGTTCGATTGAGATTATATTAAAATCTAGACAAGGGGTGTTCTCAATTTTTACAGTGACGTAAGGAACAAACGATTTTGAGTAAATTTTGATAATTTCAGGCATGTGACATTTGTTTTTAATTTTTTTTAAGCGCGAAGTGTAAATTTAGATTTTAAAGTTGAGTGTGCGCGTTCGATTGAGATTATTTTAAAATCTAGATAAGGGGTGTTCTCAATTTTTACAGTGACGTAAGGAACAAACGATTTTGAGTAAATTTTGAAAATTTCAGGCGTGTGACTATTGTTTTTAGTTTTTTTTAAGCGCGAAGTGTAAATTTAAATTTTAATGTTGAGTGTGCGCGTTCGATTGAGATTATTTTAAAATCTAGATAAGGGGTGTTCTCAATTTTTACAGTGACGTAAGGAACAAACGATTTTGAGTAAATTTTGATAATTTCAGGCATGTGACTATTGTTTTTAATTTTTTTTAAGCGCGAACTGTAAATTTAGATTTTAACGTTGAGTGTGCGCGTTCAATTGAGATTATTTTAAAATCTAGACAAGGGGTGTTCTCAATTTTTACAGTGACGTAAAGAACGAACGATTTTGAGTAAATTTTGAAAATTTCAGGCGTGTGACTATTGTTTTTAGTTTTTTTTAAGCGCGAAGTGTAAATTTAAATTTTAATGTTGAGTGTGCGCGTTCGATTGAGATTATTTTAAAATCTAGATAAGGGGTGTTCTCAATTTTTACAGTGACGTAAGGAACAAACGATTTTGAGTAAATTTTGAAAATTTCAGGCATGTGACTATTGTTTTTAATTTTTTTTAAGCGCGAAGTGTAAATTTAAATTTTAATGTTGAGTGTGCGCGTTCGATTGAGATTATATTAAAATCTAGACAAGGGGTGTTCTCAATTTTTACAGTGATGTAAGGAACAAACGATTTTGAGTAAATTTTGATAATTTCAGGCATGTGACTATTGTTTTTAATTTTTTTTAAGCGCGAAGTGTAAATTTAGATTTTAATGTTGAGTGTGCGCGTTCGATTGAGATTATTTTAAAATCTAGACAAGGGGTGTTCTCAATTTTTACAGTGACGTAAGGAACAAACGATTTTGAGTAAATTTTGATAATTTCAGGCATGTGACATTTGTTTTTAATTTTTTTTAAGCGCGAAGTGTAAATTTAGATTTTAAAGTTGAGTGTGCGCGTTCGATTGAGATTATTTTAAAATCTAGATAATAAGTGTTCTCAATTTTTACAGTGACGTAAAGAACAAACGATTTTGAGTAAATTTTGATAATTTTAGGCGTGTGAAAATTGTTTTTAATTTTTTTTAAGCGCGAACTGTAAATTTAGATTTTTAATGTTGAGTGTTTTAGTAATGACAAGAAAGGATGAACAAAAATAAACAGTACACCAAAAGTTCAAAATGATTACTTTCTAATAATTATCGTGGTTATGTTTGGAATTAAAACTATCCCCACAATAGGACCTATTTTAAACAAAACTACGAAAATTGCAACTTGAAATGTACAACGTTCATCTCCGCCGGGAAAACGAGGTAAAAAAGATGCAAAGACTAGAAGTAAAAATAGTTGAAAAAAGCTCCAGACCATGGCCAAAGAAATAAACAAATAAGTAATAATTAAAATCCGTTTTTTTTTTTGGGAACGGATTAAAGCGTTACAAGCAAACGAAAAATAAATAGGAGTATTATTCAGGTATACGCGCCCACTGCGGAAGACATAGAACTCTAATATTTATTCAATCAACTCGAAATCGAAATCGACTAGGAAATAGTAATAGTAATGGGAGACTTCCATTATTTTCCATTGTGAACGAGAAGAACGACTAATGGGATTCCTGACAATACTGAAAACTACGCCAAACCGCAGGCCATATACCTGGCAATGTCCTATGCGCAATAATAATCAAAGAATAGTACGAAATAATCAAATGGACTATATAATGATCGGAAGCCGTTTTTTTTTTTTTTTAATGCAATCATATCAGAAAAAACTTACCCAGGAGGGGACATCGAGTCGGAGCGCAACCCGGTTGTAGCAAGGCTGAAAATCAGGCTGAAAAAATTATAAGGAAAAGAGGGCCGACAGCTGGAAAAGACACCCTACCGCCAGCGAAGAGAAATAAGAAGAAAAGATGGATGACAAATGAAATCCTTGGGGGAAAATGGAAGAAAGATACAAAACAAAACAAAACAAAAATCGGTAGATAAAAAGCGAACACATGAATAATGGATTTTTGGGGGAAATTGTATATGACACACAAAGAGGAGTTAACGGGATTAAAAAGATCGAAACAAGCATGTACTATAAAAGGCAAAAATTTAAAAAAATTAAAAAAAAAATATAGATATATAAAAAAATAAACTAAAAAGGTGAACACTGTAAATAGAGGAACTGTTCAAAGATGACGGATAAGAAATCACGAAAAGAAATTCTAAAACGCGTAAAGGAGTATGCGATTAAAAGCACTCGCTTGGACCGGAAGATATACCGGTGGAAATGCTACAAGTAATAGAAAACGACGGTCAACTTTTTCAGCGCCATATGTAAAAGATAATATTGGTTACAATTCCAAGGAAGAATGCCCTCAGCACAGAATTATTGCATTAATTCTGCACAATTCTAAAGAAGAATGCTCTCAATTGCATGAATGTTAATTTTTTTAACTTTACGAAAAAAAAATCCCAAAGAAGACATATGGACTAAGAGATGGAATGGAGACAAGGAGGGCCACCTTTACAGAGTTAAATGTTTAGATGTAAGTGCAATAACATACGAAACGACAAAAACAAAATTCTCGATGGCCGCGATATTAGACTACAAACCACAATGATAACGGTCAAATACGAATCGACGAAAGAAATAGAGATATGCGGAGGAGTAAGACGGGGCTGAGTTCTTTGTCTACGTCTATCCAAAATATACGAAGAAGGTGTATGTGTCTGTTTCCGTGGAAAAAGGCCCATTTGGTACATGATAATTTTCGTGATATTTGCTGTTTTATCGAAAATATCGAAAAAAATAAGTAATTGTGGAGGCTTTCACTTCGTGATACATTTTGAATAATTCAAATAAAAAACGAATAACTTTGTTGGTATCACGTCAAGTTAATAAAGTGATACCAACAAAGTTATTCGTTTTTTATTTGAATATCGAAAAAAATTCTCCTCGGGATTCGTGTATAAATATTCAAAGAGTAACTCTAAATTCTTTTTTTCTTTCTTTCTCCCCTTCCATTAGCCCTTTCCATCGTCTTTTCTATGGATTTTCGTTCACCCATCTTTTCCATTATTTTCATTATTGTTATCTCCTTCAGTATTTTGCCTCTGCTATTTGATGTATCAATTTTTTGTTTGTTTTTTTTTTATCTAACTAAATGCTGCCTTTGCAATTTAGTATTTCAAACACATTTTTCTCGGTCAATTTAGAACTTAGGGAATTCTTAGTATCTCTCGTTACTAAATCTGGTGCCAATTACGAGCCAAATGCTCGATGAGGAACGACACATATGTCAGAATGTGATAATAAACCATTGAGAAATCAACATAAACGAGTAACCATCAACAATGTACGTACGCTGATGATACAGCCCAACAAAAATCTGGCGAAATGTGAGGGTTTGTTCAGAGACAGAGAAAGTATTCGGGGAGAATACTTTCGCACTCTGATCACCGATTTGAATAGGCGTTCCTTCTCGTGAAATTAAAGATGGTCACTACGCAACATGCCACGAGATTTTGGTTAGGCTCTACTAGCCCATAACACGAAAAATAGCGGACTACGGACTTCAGTTAAATACAAAGAAAAATAAAATCATGTTGATAACGAAACGTAGTAATAGATGAAGATAGTGCAATGCTAACAAATAACACCTAGATATACTTTGATCAATGGATCTTTGCATGCACGTCATAGATAGCCGAACCTAGCTCCGACAAGATTTTCGTGTGTTGACTCCCTCTATGATAAGTTACATGAGGCGCAATATTGTGTGTACGTAAGTCGTCCTAAGCGAGAACATTCCGTTTTCGGTAATGACGCACACGCAAAGATCCGTTGATCGAACTATAGAAATAGTTGCATCATATAAATATCTAGGGGTATAGATAACTGAACGTAAAGAAATTAGAGCAAGAATAGATATAAGTATCTAGGGATACGGATTACTGAATCAAATGAATAATATAAAGAAATTAGAGCAAGAATAGAAAGAATTTAAAAAAAAATGAAAAAGCTTTTTCGCCGCAAAGGACCTTAGGATACGAATACTCCGGCGCCTCCATGTGGTGGACAATAAAGAAAAATAGCATCTAAAACATAGAGGTTCGAAATGTGGTGTAACCAGAGAAATACCATCATCGGAGTGAGTAACGAACGAGGAGGTACTGCAAAGGTTGGAAGAAGAAGGTGAACTTATGAAGCTCATCACATAAATTGGAGAAAAATTCTAAGGCTCGCAATATAAATAAAGATTAGACATAAAAAAGGATATGACAAAGAAGAAACAATCTACGGAAATGGTCTGAATTTATATTCAAAGATCTGTTCACGACAACAGTCAGCAAAATAAAGATAGCCTTAATCAAAACAGGAGACGGAATAATTAGAAAACGGAGTAACGATTGTAGTTGCAATTAAAATAAAGATTGATCTATATAATTGTAGTTTTGTATAAAATTCATTTAAAACAATAACTACTTCTCCTCATCGTATTCAAAATTCACGTTTAATTTATATTTTATTTATTTATTTATATCATTTCACTTTCTTTCTTAAGTAATATAATTAAAATACGATTTCAATCAAACTGCCAGAATCATTTATTGATATTTTGAGGTAACCATGGTTTCCATAGATAATAATACACTGGAGAAAAAAAATGAAACACTTGAAATTCGTGAAATTTTCACCATTTTCAAACCGCCATAACTCGGCGTATTTTCAATCGATTTTGATGAATCTTTAAGGGCGAAAAACTTTGAAGTGTCTTCTTTAAAGTCATGCATACGAACTTAAGCATAACCCCTTTCGCCCCTCTCTAGCGCCCCTATGAAAAAAAAGTTTTTTTTGGAAACCATGTCCAACTTTGACGATGTCTACAGAGTTGGGAAAATTTTGTCGACTCGATCCCCCATAAAGGCATTCAAATTTGATCAATTCCCTATGCGGGACTTGAAGAACGAAGTTCCTACGACGATTTGGCACCAAGTTTGAGGCTGTTTGAAAAAAGTGCATTTTGAGGTTTTTCGCACATAACTCTTTTCAATCAAATTTGATGAATCTTTCGGGAAAAAATCTCTTTTTGGCCCTACTTTAAGGAAGTAAACTCAGATTGAAATGATTCCTTTTCGAACCCTTAAATCCCCGAACAAATTTTTGGGCAAACAAATTGCACTGACGGAAAAAAATTAAACACTTGAGATTTGTAAAAAATTAGGTAATTTTTAAATGGCCATAACTCAGCTTCTATTAAACCGATTTCGACGATCTTTTGAGAAATAAAAAAAATGTGTCCTCTTTGAGAGGGTTTATCCCCACTCAAATAGAGGGCTCTACGCCCCTCCAAACAAACAAAAAAAAGACCATAAAATACACTTTTTTTAAACACCCATAACTTTGTGCCAAATTGCCGTAGGAACTTCGTTTTTGAGTCCTGCGCGGGTAATTGAACATATTTTAATATCCTTTTGGTGGATCGAGTCGACAAAATTTTTCCAACTCCGTAGACATCGTCAAAGTTAGACATGGTTTCCAGAAAAAAACATTTTTTTCACAGAGGCGCTAAAGGGGGGCGGGAGGGGTTACGCTTAATTTGGCGTACTTGACTTTAAAGAAGACACTTCAAAGTTTTTCGCCCTCAAAGATTCATCAAAATCGATTGAAAATACGCCGAGTTATGGCGGTTTGAAATTTCACGAATTTAAAGTGTTTAATTTTTTTTCCTTCAGTATATTATGGAAACGCAGATTTTAAGAAAAAAATATTTCAAATAAAATGTGTCTGCAATGAAGGGGCTAATGCAGCAGGCGTATATTTACATCAATTATAAGTGGGGTTTCAAGGTCATTTCAAGGTCAACTTGCGATTTTTAAAAGTAAACCTATACTTTTTATTACAGTGTGGAAATCTTTGAATTAAAGCAAATACCTTTTATTAAACACATTTTTTTCTCCGCTGCTTACTTTTTGCAATATTTAATTTTTTAAAGAAAATCTGTGGCTGATTTCAAAAATTATTTCCGGCGCAATTTATAAAGACTACTGCAAATAAATAATTTTAAATTGTTTATTAGCAGAAGAGAAACAGTTATTTCCTCTAATTCGTAAATTCATATTCCTTTATAAAAATTATATTTTTTCCATTTAAAATCTTGAAATGACCTTGAAAACCCACTTAGATTTAAAAAATACCTATGCCTGCTACATTAGCGCCTTCATATCAAATACATTTTATATGAAACATTTTTTTCTCCGAATCTTTGTTTTCATAATATTTTGGGTGTCCAGGATAAATGCCACATCTTGTACAACGTTTTATTTTCTCCTGTTGAGATAAATAAATAATAATACTGCTTTAAAAATATGAACTCAGTATCAGTCTCCGAACTGTGGAAAATTTAGTTTACTGCGGTAACTGAGGAGATTCATGTGCCATGGTAAAATTTTACAAGCGCCGTGCCTATAAAAACTCGTATACTTAAATAGTCCAGACGTCAGTAAACAAGCTTTTACAATGCAAGAGGAAATAAATGTTATTAATTAAGAAGGCTACATATTATTTAATCGATTTTCTACTAAAACTTCTTCCAAAGATCCACAGAGTTATTTGGAAGGAAACACGACGTTTCCATCTTTTGGTGTAGAATTCTTCTGATTAAAGTTTTCGATTAGAGACATCGTTCTTATTTGTTCCTGATTTATCGACTTAACTTTATCTGATGAATGCTAGAAGCCATTACTTTCCGAATATTAGGAGATGTTAATAAAATGAATTTTTATAGTTCACATCCTTCTTGTTTATTAATGACTACACAGTCATTTTAAAACTTATAGTTAACTTAACCATAGTTACAGTGCTCTATTTTCAAGAAGGACCAGCAATCTCTATGATGACAAAGCTGCAGGATAATATAATTTTTGGCCCAAAAACGTGTTTTTTGTTCGGGGGTTGAAGGGTTCGAACAGGGATCATCTCAATCTTAGTTTACCTCCTTAAAGTAGAGCCAAAATGAATTTTTTTCCCGAAAGAATCATCCAATTCGGTTGAAAAGTCGTTGAGTTATGTGCGAAAAAACTCAAAATGCACCCATAACTTGGCGCCAAATTATCGTAGGAACTTCGTTCTTCGAGTCCTGCATAGGGAATTGATCAAATTTTAATGCCTTTATGGTGGATCGAGTCGACAAAATTTTTCCAACTCCGTAAACATCGTTAAAGTTGGGCATGGTTTCCTGAAAAAACTTTTTTTTTCACGGGGGTGCTAGAGGATAGCGGAAGGGGTTACGCTTAAGTTCGCAAGCATGACTTTAAAGAAGACACTTCAAAGTTTTTCGCTCTTAAAGATTCATGAAAATTGATTGAAAATACGCCGAGTTAAAGCGGTTTGAAAATGGTCGAAATTTCACGAATTTCAAGTGTATTTTGCCACTTTGTTGGCCATATAATACACATTTTCTAGTTCTTAATAAGACTACACCTTATTTTTCTTCTTCTGAAGCTTCTTCCAAAGGCCCATTAATATTCAAATCAGAGTTATGTCAACTACATACAAAATTTTGCTGCCAAAATCCAAGTAAAATGGCAAAAAACAGTGACGAACCATATCTGTCGAATCATTCATACTTATGATTTAAGCCTTAGGGTACCAGGGGTCGTTGAAAGCAGATGGTCTAAAAATGCCAAAACGCGCGTTAGCAATAAATTTTGAAAAAATTTCAACAGCTGCTTGGGATTCAATGGGTTAACATTGAATTGAACAAAATATTCCTGTTATACGACAGAAATTCAAAGAAAAGTTACTGCGATCGGTATAACGGGATACTAGTTCAACTTGGGGTGGTAAAAAAAAACACAGGGGTCGTTAAAAGCAGATGGTCGAAAAATGCCAAAACGCGCAATAGCAATAAATTGTAAAAAAAAATAACAACTGCTTGGGATTCAATGGGTTGAATTGAAGTCATCGAAACATTATTGTTATATGACAGAAGTTACTGCGATCGGTATAACGGGGTACTAGTTAGTCAACTTGGGGTGGTAAAAAAAACACATGAACTAGAACTGATGGTGGAAGTAATAAAGAATTCCATCAAAACTGCGTTCGAGGCAAGCTGCCCGAGAACCAACAGGCCGACCTCTAAGAAGGTCACTTGGAGGATCTTGACAGAGCTGAGTGTAACAGTTTCGTTTTTCATACAAAACAAGTTTTTTAGGCAAATTAAAATATAGAGCAATAAAATTAGTTTCATTCGGCTCATTGGAAATACGCAGAGTTAGGGCGGTTTGGAAATGGTCGAAATTTCACGAACTTCAAGTTTTTTCCACCGGAGTATTTTGTCACTTTGTTGGCCATAAAATACACATTTTCTGGTTCTTAATAAGACTACGTTTTTCTTCTTCTGAAGCTCCTTCCAGAGGCCCATAAATATTGAAATCAGAGTTATGTCAACTACAAAATCCAAGTAAAATGGCAAAAAAACACTGGCGGACCATATCTGTCAAATCATTAATATCTATGATTTAAGCCATTCAGGTTGAGTAATTCTACCAAAAAAAAATTAACACACTCAAAAGGGCAGAATATAAATCAACGTGTTATTATCTTCAAAAGACAATGACCAAAGATCGCATTGTAAGTTAACCGAAAAGAGTAAACATACGAGAGCTCGGTGCAAGGAACTTTAAAAGAACTTCTTTAGAGACAGTTCCCGGGTTTATTCATAACCAAGAGCAGAATGGTACAGAAAATAATTTGGAATACAGTAAACAAGATTATCAACCAGGAGTAAAACATTAAAGACCTGACGTGACGTACCCTGTCAACTCGTATTTTTTTCACAATTTTACATTCTATTCCAATAGAATTATCTCGAAATTCAGGTGTGAAGTGCTAACACATTTTTACGGAATTGTAATCTCGAATAAATTTTTCGAAATAATTTTTAGTTGAAAAGGTAACCCCAGGAGTAAAACATTAAAGACCTGACGTGACGTACCCTGTCAACTCGTATTTTTTTTTCACAATTTTACACTCTGTTCCAATAGAATTATCTCGAAATTTAGGTTATGGAATAAATTTTTAATAGAAAAGTTTAAATATGAAAAAATAAATAATCATACAAATAATTTGCGGATCAAAACACTGTGTTATTCATTTTAATAGCATCGTGTAGCAGTATGGGATTGAATATTAATTACCGTATGTATGTGTAGTAATTAAAATGAACAGGACCGTCAATAAATATTGCCGTTTCAAATACCAATAATACTTAATAATAAACATATCAATATAAAGCTAGCTATTCGTAATGCAATACAACGTCTAAAGTGCTGAACAAGAACACTGAAAGGTTTCAATAAAAAAAAAAAAAAAACGAAAAGACAGAGAGAGAGAGAGAGAGAGAGAGAGAGAGAGAGAGAGAGTTACGGCATGCCAGAAATATAACAATGACAGTGAGGATGAGACAATGATTTTCATCGAACGAAAACGGATCTAAATTCTGTGATTACCTAAATGTTTGAGAACTTCTGGATTGCAAACTTGGTAATGAGAAATCAAAAAAACAGAGAGAGTACATTAATATCGAACATATCATATGCTATCTGTTTAATGTCTGGTTTGTTTTTGGCTACAGCACTACGGGATATCAAACTTTGGAGGAGAAACGGTTTGTGTGTGTGTGTGTGTGTGTGTGTTGATTTCTAATGAATATAAACTTAAAAAATTATACGCAAAAGTTTTACTTCTGGTGTGATTGTATGATGAGGGGGTCCAATGAATGCAAAGAGAGATAGAGAGAGATAGAGGAGTTAGATTCTTTCGAGTTGATGTGAGATTTCGTTTTTTCGAGTCGGAGGGGGGGCGGTGCTAGTCAGGCGTACTTACCTATATTTGGGTGTTGTAATTTCCTACAGATCCTGGCCTCCCTCTCCAGTTTTTGGAAATCTGAAATGAGAAATAAGGATATTTAAAAATCGTGTTTACATGTTCAACAGGTGTGAAGGGATACGTGGATAAGTGTCAACATTTCCATCAAATTACATACAAAATATTAGCATAAATCTTGGTAACATAGTTTTTATTGTCCAAACTTTCATCAATTGAAACAACGAGGGTTTGGTAAATTGAATAAAAAAATTAGCATAAATCAAATTACATAAAAAATATTAGCATAAATCGTGGTGGTAACTTATTGGTTTTATTGTCCAAATTTTCATCAATTGAAGCAACGACGGTTTGGTATAGTAAATTGAATAAAAAAATTAGCATAAATCGTAGTAACTTATGGTTTTTATCATCGACGCATGAGCTGTTGATTTGTTTACGTTTTACGGCAATTCTAGGAATTCGTTCCCTGCATGACTCAATAATTACAGCTGTTGCATCATCCTTAAAACGTAAACAACTCAAGTGCGCATGCGTTGATGCCATCCATCGCGATTTATACGATTATACGATTCGATTCGCACGGATGAAAATACGAATCCCGAACGGTGAGGAGAAGCGGAAAGCACGAGCTGGCATCGACGTTATTTTCACATTTCTGGGAAGTTCAAAAGAGCTGAATGTCGTAATAGCGACAGAGTCTTATCTCAGGTGCATTCTGCGAGTTTATTTTTTTAGGTATTTCCTCGTGGTCACAATATGTTAATAGGCCAGACAATGGGTAGTTTCGGATTTGTACAGTTTGGTGTCTTATATTCCGAGTTTGCGAACTTGAGCGACCGCCGCTCGCGCCGATATATTGAAAAAAAAAACAGTTTTTCGAGAATATCTTCAAAGTTAGAAATAGCTATTACAAAACCTATATGGCATGAATTTTTTTTTTTTGGCACATTTCAGCCTGGCGTAAGAATCAAGTATTTAGTCATATGGAACTAATCTAATATTTATTTTATATGAATTTTTTTAAGAAACATTTTTCAATCAGATGGATAACAAACATTGTACAGCATGAAATTTTTAATAACTTTTGTAAGAAAAATTTCAATCAGAAGAATAGTTTACAAGTTACAGAGTCAAGCTCAACAAAGGACCCCTCACAAATCAAATGGAAATTGGCTTTCGGTGAAATTGACCAAATTTTGGATATGTTGTTCCTTTCGGTGTCCAGATCAAAAGTCTCCACGGACACAAAGCTCGAAAATCTTCCCTGCGAGCAGCTATATCCAAATTTTGGTCAATTTCACCGAAAGCCAATTTCCATATGATTTGTGAGGGGTCCTTTCTACAATTTACAAAATCTAGCCACGTTTTTTCTCGAAATTTACTTGACATGTAATTTCTCATTTCCGCACCACCATGAGGTAGCCGAAGAATGTTCATCTTCTTTATCTTCTTCGACCTCGTGTACCAATAATTTTGCAGCGATCAAGTCTTCATTCTTGTCGTTGTCATCTTCTTCTTCTTTTCTAAAGCCCGCAAAAATCTCTTTTCAGACGCGTTGGTTCAGGCTTATTGATATCAATATCTTCTTGCAAATTTCTTTCCCCTCTTCCAAGTTTCACCTTCGTTGTCTTCTTCTACCAATAATTTCGCAACGGTCAGGTCTTCATTATCGTCGTGGTCGTCTTCTTCTTCTTTTTCCAAAGCCCGCAATATCAATATCAATATCTTCTTGCAATGTCTTTCCCTCTCTTCCAAGTTTCACCTTCGTTCTTTTATTACCAATAATTTCGCAACGGTCAGGTCTCTTTTCTTGTCGTTGTCGTCTTCTTATTCTTTTCCAAAACCCGTAAAAATCTCTTTACAGAATGCGTTGGTTGATATCAATATCTTCTTGCAAATTTCATTCCCCTCTTCCAAGTTTTCACTTTCGTTGTCTTCTTCTACCAATAATTTCGCAACGGTCAGATCTTCATTATCGTCGTTGTCGTCTCCTTCTTCTTCTGAAAAGCCTGAAAAAATCTCTTTTCACGCGCGTTGGTTTAGCCTTACTGATATCAATATCTTCTTGCAAATTTCTTTCCTGCTCTTCCAAGTTTTACCTTCGTTCTCTTCTTCGACCAATAATTTCGGAACGGTCAGGTCTTCGTTATCGTCGTTGTCGTCTTCTCCTTCTTTTCCAAAGCGCGCAAAAATCTCTTCTCCCGCGCGTTGGTCCAGGCTTACTGATATCAATATCTTCTTGCAATGTCTTTCCCCCTCTTTCAAGTTTCACCTTCGTTCTCTTCTTCGACCAATAATTTCGCAGCGGTCAGATCTTTCTAGTCGTTGTTGTTTCCTTTTTTTTCTTTACCAGAGCCCGCAAAAATCTTCGCGCTGTTTTCACACGCGTCTCCATGGCAGGATGTGACAGTCAGGTCTTCATTCTCGTCGTTGAAGGCGACTTCTTCCTCTTCTCTAGAGCTCGCAAAAATCTCTACGCTGTTTTCACAAGCGTCTCCATGCAAAAATCTGCGCTATTTTTACACGCGTCTTCATGGCAGCATGTAACGGTCAGGTCTTCATTCTCGTTGTTAAAATTTCCTTCTTGTTATTCTTCTCTAGAGCCCGCAAAAATCTGCGCTGTTTTTACACGCGTCTTCATGGCAGCATGTAACGGTCAGGTCTTCATTCTCGTCGTTATTCTCTTCTTCTTCTTTTCCAGAGGACTAAAAAAATCTGCCCTGTTTTTACAAGCGTCTCCATGGCAGTCATGTCTTTATTATCGTCGTTGTCATCTTCTACTTCTTCTTCTCCACAGCCCCCAAAAATCTCTACGCTGTCTTCACCAGCGTCTCTATGGCAGCATGTAACGGTCAGGTCTTAATTCTCGTTGTTATCTTCTTCTTCTTTTTTAGAGCCCGCAAAAATCTGCGCTATTTTTACACCCGTCTCCATGGCAGCATGTCGCGGTCAAGTCTTTATTATCGTCGTTGTCATCTTCTACTTCTCCTTCTTCTCCAGAGCCCGAAAAAATCTCTACGCTGTCTTCACAAGCGTCTCCATGGCAGCATGTAACGGTCATGTCTTCATTCTCGTGGTGATCTTCTTTTTCTTCTTTTCCAGAGCCCGCAAAAATCTGCGCTATTTTTACACGCGTCTCCATGGCAGCATGTCACGGTCAAGTCTTCATTCTCGCCTTTGTCGTCTTTTTCTTCTTCTTCTTCTTCTCCAGAACTCGCAAAAATCTCTGCGGTGTTATCACACGCGTCACCATGGCAGCATGTGCAGATAACAGAACACTTCAAGCCTCTGTGTAGGGTTTTCTACACCCTCAGGCTTGACCGCATTCCTTCTTGTGCTTCGGGTGATCGGTTTTCTTGCTTTCATACCACAGGTTTGTAAGGATTTAAGTGAATAAACCACAGTCGAAGGTGAATAAACCATAGTAGGGGGTGAATAAACCACAGTTGAAGGTGAATAAACCATAGTAGGAGGTGAATAAACTACAGTTGGAAGTGAACAAACCACAGTAAGCTAAGTTTACTTATCCTAGATCGCATGACCGCACCTAATGAGATGAATAAACCATAGGAGGAGGTGAATAAATCACAGTTGTAGGTGAATAAATCACAGTAGGAAGTGAATAAACCACAGTAAGCTAAGTTTACTTATCCACGATCGCATGACCGTATATAATGAGATGAATAAACCATAGTAGGAGGTGAATAAACCACAGTTGGAGGTGAGTAAACCAGAGTAGGAAGTGAATAAACCACAGTAAGCTAAGTTTACTTATCCTAGATCGCATGACCGCACATAATGAGATGAATAAACCATAGTAGGAGATGAATAAATCACAGTTGGAGGTGAATAAACCACAGTAAGCTAAGTGTACTTATCCTAGATCGCATGGCCGCGCATAATGGGATGAATAAACCATAGTAGGAGGTGAATAAATCACAGTTGGAGGTGAATAAACCACAGTAAGTTAAGTTTACTTATACTAGATCGCGTGACCGCACATAATGAGATGAATAAACCATAGTAGGAGGTGAGTACACCACAGTTGGAGGTGAATAAATCACAGATGGAGGTGACTAAACCGCAGTAAGCTAAGTTTACTTATCCTAAATCGCATGACCGCACATAATGAGATGAATAAACCATAGTAGCAGGTGAATAAATCACAGTTGGAGGTGAATAAACCACAGTAGGAAGTGAATAAATCACAGTAAACTAAGTTTACTTATCCTAAATCGCATGAACGCGCATAACAGTCAAAGAAATGAAATAATCACCGACATTTCGCCAAGTCCTGTGCCTAAGAAGCAGACAGTGAGTTGCAATAACAACAAATATCGCCATACTTTTGAAGTAAACCAGATTCTTCTGCTTTTCGGGCGGTAATCTCCTTCGAGAACCGACATTCCTCAGAGTTCTCTTCAAGATAGGAATAGATAACTTCCATTGCTTCATTGACATGATCGATACCCTCATTTTTTCCAGATGATGGCGGACAGTAGAATTTTCTTATAGGTGGCGCTGGAGAGAAGATATTCTCGACATTGCTTCATCGACATTTGTAGCTGGTCGATACCCTTTTTGTTTTTCCATTTGTCCAATGATGATGGCGGACGGTAGAATTTTTTCATGCCGGAGCTATAGGTGGAGCTGGAGGGAAGATATCCTTAAAAAACTGGTGTTTGATACCATTTTCCCAAGCTGCGATCCCTCAAGGTCGCAAGCTCGGAATACATCAAACTGTACAAATTTAACAAATTAGGAATTTTCTTGACCTTTCGTAGCGTAAGCTCTCTTTCATGTCTTCAATAAACGTTTCACATGTATTTGTTTATTTATTAAAGTGCAGAAATAAAAATATTTTAAGTAATAGCTATTAATAATAATACAAATATAAAAGAATCGTGACATCTATCTGGAGAAAATAAGCCGACGACGTCAAATATCCCTCGGCGAGGATAAATGGGCAAAGCGATAAATTACAGTGACGAGGAAAAGAGGAGGTGGTATCTGCTCTCCGTTAAATCCATTACAAATATTTTAATGTCATCGGCATGGCAGTCCATTAAAAATCGCTTAGAATACGTGGACGGTTTATAAATTTGTCAGGGAGCGAAGTGGAAGGTACTTAAGCCATTAAATCGTGATCTACATACAGAAATAGTTTTGCAGCTCGAATGAATCACCGATAAAATACGTATTTTCCATTAGATTGCGTACGCCTCGTTTTACAAGAATCGTAATAAAAGTTTATCTCCATCATAAGGCGTGTAATAATTAATCCGTATGAGAAATTCATTGTGATATTATTATATCTATCACAGCGGCACACAACTCTCGCGAAAAGTTTGTAATTTATTGTATTTAACACTACGACATGATCTTTATTTTCATTGTGATATTATTATAGCTATCACGGCGGTACACAACTGTCGTGAAAAGTTTGTAATTTATTGTATTTAACACTACTACATGATCACAACTGTCGTGAAAAGTTTGTAATTTATTGTATTTAACACTACTACATGATCGTTATTTTCATTGTGATATTATTATATCTATCACGGCGGCACACAACTGTCATGAAAAGTTTGTAATTTATTGTATTTAACACTACCATGTGAAATTTATTTTTATTGTGATATTATTATATCTATCACTGCGACATACAACTCTCGCGAAAAGTTTGTAATTGATTGTATTTAGCACTACTATAGTAGTGCTAAATACAATAAAATAAAATACACTACTATAGTAGTGCTAAATACAATAAATTACAAACTTTTCGCGAGAATTGTGTGTCGCAGTGATATTATTATATCTATCACGGCGATACACAACTCTTGCGAAAAAATTGTAATTTATTGTATTTAACACTACTACGTGATATTTATTTTTCGTCATTTTTACATACAAAATTGTATACAGTTAGTGGATAAAGTATGGAATAAATTCAGTAAAACCGAAATAAAATATTTTTGGAGAAAATCATCGATTTTCTTTGATAAAAATGCACATTTTTGCGTAAAACATTCGTTCGTGAGCAATGACATCATCCATATTTTTTTTTTAATGACAGCCCCCTATGATTTTGAGAAACCTATCTGCCATCTTGTCGTATGCGATGTGCTCGATTATTATGAATCGATCTTACTGGCAATTTTTTGTATTTAACACTTTGTATGCAAAACGAATATCACGTAGGAAACAGCGAGAGGGCAATGTCTTTGTTCAGTGCGAATTTTATCCCGAGAATGCATCTCGGAAAAACGATGACAGTTATTGCCGGTGATCGAGTGGACGGCTAAACAAGTGCGTGTAAACATGACCTCCTAGTTTTTTTTGCCTGCGATGCACGTCCATGTGGCCAGCTCTAGTTCCTAGTTTTTATAAACATTGAGACAAGCACGTGACCTAGCATCAATTGGTTTCGAGTTACTAGGAAGTTGTTTTTTTTTATCGTATCCTTACGATAAAGCTTTTGATCTAACTCGAATATTTGCGATTTATAATAATTTTGGACGTCCTCGATTATTATGAACCACATAATATTCTTGTTATTAAACAGCTACTATTACTCACGATAACAACATTATCACGTTCTATCCAATTAATTATTTAGCAAACCATATTTTTACTTTCTCCGTTACGAAGTACCGGTAAGTACTGTGATCGTGATTTTTTTTCAAAATTTTTTTTTACGGAAATATCCGTTTTGGGGTCCCTAGATACCATTTCAACAATTTCTGGAATTTTTTTTTTGTGTCTGTGTATGTGACTGTGTATGTGTGTCTGTCTACCTGTGTGCGCAGTATCTCAAAAACTAATGGAGCAATTGATATGAAACATTCAACATACGTCTCATTTGATAATCTGAAAAACTAAAAAGCTTTTGGTAAAATTTCGTACACCGGAAGTGGGTGTTTACCTTAACTGTTTTTTGTTTTTTGCCAATATTTTCTTGAATATGAAAAATATCACAAAAACATTTAAACAAACATAAAAGACAATAAATAAATTAACATCTTTTGCTTCGAAATATTTTTCATAAAATCATTGCTATTCGAGAAAAACATTTATTTATTTTTTTTAATTTTTGGTTTATAATTATGAAACGATAATAGTTACAGCAAATTTATGTGAATAATAATTGTAGAGAATGCCAAAATGAACAACTTGTAAGAAATAAGTTTTTTTCGAAATCTCGTTAGTTTTTGAGTAAACCGAGTTTTTGAATTTGAAGTATAATTTTTCCATCTTTCATAATGTTGACGTTTTAAACGTCAGTTTCATGCGAGTATACGCAACGCTCGATGTATATTTAAAATATGATTTTAATTGAAAATAAACAATGAAAACGTAAATATAAATGGCTATGATACCATCAAGTCAGAGAAAGTAACATGATGGCCATCACCATTTTTTTCCAATTTTTTCTTAAAATATCACAAAAATATTTAAGCAAATATTGAAGACAACAAAGAAATGAACATCTTTGGTTTGAAAATATTTTTCATAAAATCATTGTTATTCGAGAAAAAATTTTTGGTATACAATTATGAAACGCTAATAGTTACAGCAAATTTATGTTAATAATAATTGTAGAGAATTTATGAAGAATAAGTTTTTTTCGAAATCTCTTTAGTTTTTGAGTAAACTGAGTTTTTGAATTTGAAGTACATTTTTCCATCTTTCATAATTTTGACGTTTTAAATGTCAGTTTAATCCGAGTTTACACAACTCTCGACGTACATTTAAAATATGATTTCAATTGAAAATAAACCATAAAAACGTGAATATAAATGGCTACGATACCAAGTCGGAGAAAGTAACATGATGGCCACATCACCATTTTTTAAAATGCATCAGGAATATCAATTCGCTACAGATAGAAAATTTCAGGTGTGTTCGTCAAGTATAAAAAAAAATCATTACAAACTAATTATTGATACGGAGTGTGCCATTAAATTGGATGCAATTACGTATGAAACCGTTGAGGCCTATGTGAAATAATGCGAGGATTTTTGAGGTTGTTAAAAAGCGAGCGAGCCCAATATTAATTGTAATTTATATTGTAAACATGATGGCGTCGCTTTAATGTATGCAACATGCGTGTTCGTAGATTAAACGGGCCAAAGTAAAATATAATAAAAAATAATATTGTTCAGCTTGTGGCAAGCGAGAGCCCGTTTTGAATATGTAAAATATAAAATAATTCGCGCATACCCGTATTTGCAGCGTAAGCAACGAATAATAAAGTGGCACCCTGTTTGTTTATAAAATATATATATTCTTCGAAAAAATGTGTTACTATTCCCAACAAGTACAACCGTTACTTCCCTCCAGCATCTATATATATATATATAATTCTAATGCATTGAATTTGCAATTGTAACACCCTGTAAATTCAATGCATTATAATTTCTATCTAGGCAACTGGAAGAGATACAGAGATCGTTAAATAGAGGCAAAGTTGTGAATCTTTCTGGAGGGTGCCCGGATTTCGTAGGGACACCATTGGCGACTTCTGCATTTGAAGAGATCAAGAAGAGATGCAGAAGTTGCTCTTGTTGTCTCTACGAAATCCGGGCATCCTGTATACAGAGTGTTACAGATGGTCAAATTAGCAAAAAGGTGCAAGTTTGAGAGTTAATTAAGAATCCACCCCATAATCTTACCTGTCATGGCCCACTATTTCAAAATAACAATAAAAACAAGATCTTGTTTTTTGTTTAATTTTGTTTTTATTTTTATTTTGAAGAGATAGAAAGATGATCAAATTAGCAAAAAGTAAAAATCCACCCCCAAATCTTACTTGTCACGGCCCACTTGTTCAAAATAAAAATAAAAACAAAATTAAACAAAAAACAGGATTTTTATTTTTTTTTTATTTTGAACAAGTGAGCCATGACAAGTAAGATTTCGGGGCGGATTCTTACTGAGCTCTCGAATCTGCATATTTTTGCTAATTTGTTCATCTGTAACACCCTGTATACATGATGCCCAGATTTCGTAGAGATAACAAGAGCAACTTCTGCATTTGAAGGGATAGAAAGATGGCAAAATTAGCAAAAAGTAAAAATCCACACCCAAATCTTACTTGTCATGGCCCACTTGTTCAAAGTAAAAATAAATACAAAATCTTGTTTTTTGTTTAATTTTGTTTTTATTTGTATTTTGAACAAGTGGGCCATGACAAGTAAGATTTGGGGGTGGATTTTTACTTTTTCCTAATTTTGCCATCTTTCTATCTCTTCAAATGCAGAAGTTGCTCTTGTTGTCGCTACGAAATCCGGGCACCCTGTATACAGGGTGCTACAGATTCGATGCATTGGCAGTGGTATCTCGATAACCAGAAGAGATAGAGAGTTGATTAAATGGAGGCAAAGTTGAGACCCACGGATTTTTTTTTTCTACTTTTTGTAAAAACATGTTAAAAAATAATAAATAATTAATGTTCATGCTTACTAGCGCCCCCTTGTGTCGTTTTGGTGTAACATGGCATAAATGGACTATGTAGATCCCTGTAATTTACTCAAAAGTATAAAATAACATTTATTACATTATAAGTACATTTGCCTCGTGCAGGGACAACGGGTCCAAATGAGTTAATGCTGAATAACTTGTTAAAAAAGTTTCAAAATCAGCTAAATTATAATTTTAATTTTTTGTATTTTTATATTTTATACTTATATTTTATTTTAGATTTTGTTTTATATTTTATATTCGAATTAATACTTAAATGTACAGGGAGAATCTCGTAAATATATATTATTATTATTATTACCCCAAGTAACTTCCCACTGCGATATCGTTTATCTTAATCAGGAACTAAAAAATACAATGGAGGAAAAAAAATGAAATTTTGACCGTTTTCAAACCTCCATAACTCGGCGTATTTTCAATCGATTTTGATGAATCTTTAATGGCGAAAAACTTTGAAGTGTCTTCTTTAAAGTCATGCATACTAACTTAAGCGTAACCCCTTCCGTCCCTCTCTAGCACCCCTGTGAAAAAAAAATGTTTTTTTTCCGGAAACCATTTTCAACTTTGACGACGTCTATGGAGTTGCAAAAATTTTGTCGACTCGATCCACCATTAAGGCATTAAAATCTATGCAGGACTCGAAGAACGAAGTTCCTACGACGATTTGGCACCAATTTATGGCTGTTTGAAAAAAAGTGCATTTTGAGTTTTTTCGCACATGACTCCGACTTTTCAACCAAATTTGATGACCCATAAGTTTGTGCCAAATCGTCGTAGGAACTTCGTCATGTGACTCTTGCGCAGGTAATTGAACACATTTCAATGCCCTTTTGTTGGATCGAGTCGACACATTTTATTCAACTCGGTACAAGTTGCCAAAGTTGGGCATTTTTTTGCCCAAAAACGTGTTTTTTTTGTTCGGGGGTTGAAGGGTTCGAAAAGGGATTATTCTAATCTGAGTTTACTTTCTTAAAGTAGAGCCAAAATGGGATTTTTTCCCGAAAGAATCATCAAATTTGGTTGAAAAGTCACTGAGTTATGTGCGAAAAACCTCAAAATGCACTTTTTTTTGAGTCCACAAAATTTTTCCAACTCCGTAGACATCGTCAAAGTTGGACATGGTTTCCTGAAAAAACATTTTTTTTCACAGGGGTGCTAGAAGGGGCCGGAAGTGGTTACGCTTAAGTTTACATGCACGACTTTAAAGAAAACACTTAAAAGTTTTTCGCCCTTAAAGATTCATCAAAATCGATTGAAAATACGCCGAGTTATGGTGGTTTGAAAATGGCCGAAATTTCACGAATTTAAAGTGTTAAATTTTTTTCCTTCAGTATTTTCCTTCTTTATTAAAAAAAAAAATATATCTACCGGAAGCAATTCTAGGCTGTAATTAAAAGAAGAAAAAACGGTTTTAGGAAAAGATTCGAGCATTGCTTGTTAAGCTACGCGCACACTCGTCGAAATCGGACGGACGGCACGCAACGGATAAAATTGCTTAACACAGTTGTAAACGAGTCAACGCACATTTATCGGTACGGCATGGAACGGATAAATGTGCGTTGACTCGTTTACAACTGTGTTAAGCAATTTCAGCCGATGCGTGCCGTCCGTCCGATTCCGACAAGTGTGCGCGTAGCTTTATTCGGAAGTTCTAGTCTTTCACAGATTAGAAATGGGTTCTCTAATTCAAGTTTAAAATTCTCTCCTCCAAAATGGCCGAAGCTTAATTTATTCTTTTTTCTAGATTCGTCTCGGAGTAGTTATTATTACTTTAATATGTAAATTTATATCAGAGATAAAACATTACTAATAATTATTACTTTCAAGCACTAATTTATGCCAATTTTTTGTAACGAAAATATCCACGTTGAAGTCTCTAAAGACAATTTCAACGATTTCCGAAAGAAAAAAAAAATTGAAAATGTATGTCTTTGCGCGCTGTATCTCAAAAACTGATGCATTTATTTATTTCACGGATTCACCTTTTCAAAAACATGGTAATTACATTAAAACATGTAAAAAAAAGAAACAAAAATTTGCAAAAAAATACTATTACTACATACTCCTAAACGCAAGAGCCCCAAAGTGCGAGATCTCAAAAACTATAATAGGTAAAGGGTTGAAATTGTCACGAAAAATCACAAATAATTCAAGAACAAGACTATTAAAATTTCAACCCCCTCCGACCACCCCTTCAAAAAAAGGGTTGCCAACCCCTCAAAAAAATATTTTTTTTCCCGGGGATTCTCTCGGCGACCGTGAAATCCGTGATTTTCCAGTCACCCCCAGACTCCGGGGTGAATTTTTGAAAATCGATTTTTCGCGATGCAGACGTTCGCGCCAAACCTATCGCCTCCCAGGATTTTTGAGTTGGAGGATTCAAATATGGCTCAAAAAATCCCAAATGCATTGGTACACGATAGTTTATATATTTAACAGACATAACGTCCAATTATATACAGGAATACATATAAAAACAATATAATAATAACAAAAAACTTATACTAGAAAGAAATTAACAATATAGTTGTAAAGTTATCAAATTTAAATCTGAACCAACATGGTGAACTTATTTTAATTTTATAGCGCATACTAATTCTATAGTTGCTTTTGTGTTGGAAGTGTTCTTCTCCGTTCGCGAGCTACACAACCCTTTCTCTGCGGAGGTCGCTTTTTTCGTGCTTCATCGAGTGGGGTTTTATTTACAGTCACGACTTGAATTTTTATAGAGTTTTTTTTATAGAACTACCTCCCCTCAACATTTTATGTTTTTTACGAATTTTCGATATCTCTAACCCTCGAGGAGTTATTCAAAGAAAACCACCCCCGATTTCAATAAAAAAATTCCAGAGCGGCCATTTTTAATCCGACGCGAGAAATTTAAACGGCACGATATTAAGCATTGCATTTTGCGTCGAAAAGGTAAGGTCTGTATTTTTCGTAGGGCGCTGCTTTGGCAATTATTTCTGGTGATTTTAACTATGATAAAGTGCATGTCGAAGTTTGAACATCCAGGAAGGCTTCGACGTGCACTTTATCACATTTAAAATCATTGATTTGAAAATCGTCGAATTTTTTTTTGCTATAGCAAGAAGTAAAAATATCGTCAGAAGCAGGACTAAGATAAATGATATAAAGTATGTTTATTAAAAAAAAAACTCAAGTGTGCCATGATTTTTTATTTTTTAAAATTTAAGTTAGTAACACATATTGAGGTTATGTTACTTGCAGCATGTTCCTAGCGATAAATTCATTTGCTGTGATAAACGACGCGGAGAAATCGAAGGTTCATCTTCCAAATTTTCTTGGGCTGTGTTAATAGCATCCTGAGTACGTTTGACTGGTCTACCACTTCCTGGTTTACGGAGACATTACAGATCATGATAAGGTATTTTTAAATTCATCATAAATAATGGGAACGTTAGGAAATTCTTCCTGAAACTCAGCCAAAGGTGCGTCGAATGAATACACCCAATTTCCGTCCACTTTAATCCCATTTCGGAAATAACTTTCAATTAGAAACGTTGTTTGTTGGTTGCTGTAAACCATTGCGAGCACGGAATAATTGTGACTTCTAGAACGATCTGACGTTTATATGTCAGTTCCTAACAAGTGTGCCAACTTAAATTTTTAAAACGAAAAAGTCATGGCACACTTGAGGTTTTTTTTTTAATGAACATATGATATTTAAGAATGCTGAGATATAACTAACATAAAATGTTTTCCTCTAACTCAAATATACTGCCGTAACCGAGTTGAAACATCGATTGGGTCTCGCTCTATACCAATTAGTACATCAAACATGCAAGCCGACATGCACTATGCATACGCAGCGAAATTGTCGGTTATTGAAAATTACGAAATTACAGTAAACGCGCGTTCAGTAACGAATTGTTTCACCGCCCTTTTCTCATCATTAAAAATTCACGAAGAAATCCCACTGTAATCGTTTAGTCCGGCAGATTATACTAATTTTCCACCGAATAATAAAAAACAAAATACTCATATTGATGGCATTTAGTAATTAGGGCAATCACTGAAATTACAACGATTTCATAAATCCTGAAATCATCACAGCAAATGATGATTTCAATATATAAGGCTGTGTTTTCCATTATATTGATTGAATCATTCAAATGGCTGAAAGAACTCTGGTCAATTTGTAAAAGTGTTTTAATAAATGTTTTGTCTCTCCATCATTCAAATTGGAGGAATTTGCGTGTGTGTGTGTGTCTGTGTGTGTGGCTGTGTGTGCGCTGTATCTCAAAAACTAATAGAGCAATTAATATGAAACTTTGAACATAAGTCTTATTTGATAATCCAAAGAACTGAAAAGCTTTTGGTAAAATTTCGTACACCGGAAGTGGCCGTTTACCTTAACAGTTTTTTGTTTTTCTCCAATATTTTGTTAAATATAAAAAATAACACAAAAACATTTAAACAAATATAGAAGACAACAAAGAAATGAACATCTTTTGCTTGAAAATATTTTTCATAAAATCGAGAAAAAAATTTATTATTATTTTTTTATTTTTAGTGTATAATAATGGAACGATAACAGTTAAAGCAAATTCATGTTAATAATAATTGTAGAAAATGCCAAAATGAACAACTTATAAAGAATAAGTTTTTTTTTTGTAAATCGCTTTAGTTTTTGAGTAAACTGAGTTTTTGAATTTGAAGTATAATTTTTCCATCTTTCATAATTTTGACGTTTTAAACGTCAGTTCCATCCGAGTCTACAAAACGCTCGATGTACATTTAAAATATGATTTCAATTGAAAATAAACCATGAAAGCGTAAATATAAATGATACCATCAAGTCGGAGAAAGTAACATGATGGCCACATCACCATTTTTTATTGCTTAATAACATAGAGAGCATTTGTGGCCAAGAATATTTTTCATAAACTACTTGACTTTTGATTTTTTTGTAGATTGACCATGTTATCAAAAGATCCAGTTCAAGTAGAACTCAGCAATGAGATTAAGTTACCAAATTTAAAGCAAAAATGGACTTTCAATTTGTCCTTTAAATATCATCAAGAAACTGGGTGCTAGATACTTTATGATATTTTAAGGTTATAATTGGAATATTTGTAAACGACATATAACGTACAAATTGCATTGCATAATTTAAAATATCAGCAGCTGAGGTTATTCCCGTTAATCACAGCTTGACTGTCGCTACAAATGTTAATTATGAATGCAAGTTGGGAGTGAGTTAATTGGACAAAGTTTAGATTATATTGAAGGAGGGTCGGTGGTTCGAGTTTGCGGCGGAGTGATGGCTTAATAGTGTTTAGGTGGTATGAATGTTCCTGCGGTAATGATTTGCTGGCGGACTGGTTTAATTGCTTTTACCCACTTAAACTTATCCACGGTTTCAGTCAAATTTGATCCACAAAAATTGTCACCGCTTCTAGACACGTGTAAATTTGAACTAGACACATACATTCACACGCACACACACACACATAACTAGAGACTTCACACATATTCACACGCGCACACAGTCATAACTAGATACTTCACACATCAAACATCATCTCACACACACATATATGCATTGTATTCTGAACAATAGATGGCGTTAGTGGTCGGAGATCTTAAAATTTCCGGGCGATGGATAGAAATTCCGAACGACTGTTTCGAAATATTTTCCTCCATCGTTGAGATGAAATTTTAAAAAAAATCAATGCTAGAGCTATGCGAGGAATGATAATTTGTGCACATTCACACGCACACACATACATTCACATGCACACACACATAACTAGAGACTTCGCACACATTCACATAGATTTACACACTGTCACACGTACACATACATAACTAGACACTTCGCACATATTCACACGCGCACACAGTCTTAACTGGATACTTCACACATGCAAACATCATCACACACACCCATATATACATTGCATTCTGAACAATAGATGTCGTTAGTGGTCGGAGATCTGAAAATTTCCGGGTGATGGATAAAAATTCTGAACGACTGCTTCGAAATATTTTCCTCCATCGTTGAGATGAAATTTAAAAAAAATCAATGCTGTAGTTTTACGAGGAACGATAATTTGTGCACATTCACACGCACACACATACATTCACATGCACACACCACACACACACACATAACTAGAGACTTCGCACACATTCACACAGATTTACACACATTCACACGCACACACACATAACTAGACACTTCACACGCACACACAGTCATAACTAGATACTTCACACATGCAAACATCATCTCACACACCCATATATACATTGCATTCTGAACAATAGATGTCGTTAGTGGTCGGAGATCTGAAAATTTCTGGGCGATGGATAGAAATTCCGAACGACTGTTTCGAAATATTCTCCTCCATCGTTGAGATGAAATTAAAAAAAAAATCAATGCTGGAGCTATGCGAGGAACGATAATTTGTGCAAAGGGTTAAGTAGGGCGTGAAAATTTCTCTCAATATTTTCTACATGACTGCAGTTATATCGAGTTCTACGCATGACTGAATGATTATTCAAACAAAATAGTCATTACCTCCAGAGCCAAGTATAAATGTAATCATTTTAAATTATAAAATACCAATACATTACAGAAAATTAATCAATAAACAAAAGTTAGTTCTACTTAAGGGAGACGTAAAATAGCCTATTTACCAGTTAAACATAAGGATATTGAAAAGTGTTCAAATTTTGTTTACTAAATTTGAAACTTTTTAAAAACTTGTTTTCAAACTTCACTGCATTCATTCTTGAACACATTTGTCAATCAATAAATATTCCACAGTTCGTATTTTGATTATTATTTAATTTATGAGTAATTTGTATGTGCTTAAAATATACATTTTCTATTTCTTAGTTGAAAGATTAAGAGCGTATAAAAAGATCAAAGTTCATCGACGATATTTGTACCGTAAAATTAGAAGACAACCGCGACCATATTAACAACATAACATGTCAGCCCCGCTCTAATATGTTTTTATTATTTTTTAGTGAAAACAGAAATAATCTTTGAATTACTGTTTCTGAGATATTCCAAATCTTGGGTACTTAATACCCACTTAAGGCGCCAATATAAGATTCATAGCGAAAATTTAAAAGTTGTCTTTCTGTTCTTACTTAACGTTTAATATCAATTTGTATTTCGTAATTCACGGTTGAGCCCAAAAAAAAAACTCCGTTTGGTATTTAACATAAAAAAATAATGCATATATGGCGGGGCGTGTTCCGAATATACAATGAGCATGTCGTGTACACTCATATACACATGTGAGGTGTGGGTTTCGACCCAAGGGGGGTAATGGGGTCAATTGCCCCTGTTTTAGACAATGTGCAAGGGCATTACCCCCTGTTATATTATTTTAATGGAAAAGTGAAGCAATTGAATATATCGAAAAAAAAAAAGTAGATTTTGATGGTTTTCGCTAGCAGAATTGAGCAGTTTACTACCTCTGTTATGAAATTAAGGAGTAGCACATTTTTAGGATAAAATTCCAAATGCAGAAATGTGCAGCAAAATGAGGAAGGAACTACTGCGTGCTACGGCCTATTCGTCTAAAGCAGGCATGTCAAACTCGTTTGCCGCATTACCAAAAAAAAAAAACTACAATTGAAACCAAACAAAAAATAATTATTTTTACCTTGTATATAATTTTTTTTAAATATTTGATACCAACCTTCTCCGGCCGCGTGTTTGACATGCCTGGTTTAAAGAACGAGTGTCGCTTGACTTAAAAAAACTTCATAATAAAACACTTACTATGTTTTTACCACAAATAAATTTATAAAAAAAATTCAATTGAAAAAAAATCTTTATAATGAAACACTATGTTTTTTACCACAGTTTATAATTTATACATTATAAATTGTGGTAAAAAACATAATAGGTGTTTTATTAAAAAAAAAATTTTATTAAATTTTTTTTCAAATAGTAAGTGTTTTCGATTTTTTAGCCAGCATTTTTTATTTTCCCGCCGAATTTTTAATTTTTAGATTTTTGACCTGTATTTTCGATTCTTTTGGGAATAAGTTTTCGATCTGTTGACATAAATATTCTTTATTTTGACATAAATTTGCGACTTAATTGTTAAAATTTTCGTTTTTTTTGTCCGTATTTCTGATTTTTCGAGCCAAGTTTTTAAATTTTAGATTTTTGAACTGAATTTTAGATTATTTTTTTGTTTTAAATTTTTGATCATTTGCTCTAAATATTCTTTATTTTGACCTAAATTTTCGATTTAATTGTTAAAAATTTTGATTTTTTGGTCCACATTTTTCGGATTTTTAATTCTGGTACCAAATTTTTGACATGATTTTGGTTAAAATATCTATAACCTGAATTATTCATTTATATGCGAGATTTATTTTATTTTTTCCGGTATTTTCGAGTTTTGTTTGTTGAAATTTTCAATTTTTTATTATCTTTAGGCCCGAGTTTACGATGTACCGTCTAAATTTTCGACTTTCTGAGCAACATTACAGATTTTTATAATTTTTTTAAATCTTTTGACATAAATTTTTCTTTATTTTGAATTATTCAAAATGTATCTACTAAATATAAAGTTGTCGAAACTGCCGGCACAAAAGGTGAAACAATAAGGTTAATGGTTTTATTTGAATTCTTTTTCAAATTAGTTTCACTTTTTGGACGGTTAAAGCGAAAATGAAAAAAATATATTTTCCTAATAAAAAAAAAAAAATTGGAAAATTATTCTGAACAATAGAGTGATTTTTGAGACTAATTTAAACCATTTTCTTACTAGAATATTCTGCATTTTTTATTATTTAGACTGTATTTTCGATTTTTTTTCTCAAATTTTTTTGGCCTAAATATTCCTTATTTTAATCTAAATTTTCGATTTGATTGTTAAAATTTCCGATTTTTTTGCCCCAATTTTTGATTTTTCGTTTAGTCTGCATTTATTATCTTTAGGGCCTAATTTTCGATTTTTTGTCTAAATTTTAGACTTTTTGACCAACATTGTGGATTTTGCCCTAAATTTTTCTTTATTTTTATTTTTTATTTGTCTGTTGAAATTTTTCTTTCCTTCGTCCACTATTTTTATTTTTAGGCCAGAATTTTATTTTATTTTTATCCAATATTTTAGATTTTTTAACTTGGATTATTGATTTTATTTAGTGATTTTTTTGCTATTATTTTCGAATTTCTGGTCAGAAACTTATTTTTAGCCGCTGAAAGTGGCAAATTATTTTGCTTCTACCCAAGATTTAGATTTTTTGTCTGCGTTTTTTTGTTATTTTTAGATCAGGATTCTTGATTCTTTGGCCTATATTTTAGATTTCTGTATTTTCGATTTCTTTGTGATTTTTATTTATTTTGACCAAAATATTCGATTGGTTTGTAGAAATTTTCGATTTTTTTTGTCTGCAACTTTACGCTCGTTTTCGATGTTTTGTCTAAATTTTCACCGTTTAAGGCCCTATTGTAGATTTTCACTTTTTTTGCCTATATTTTGTATTTTCAATTATTTTGGTTTCGATTTTTGGCCTTTTGACCGAAATTTTCTTTATGTTGACTTAAATTTTCGTTTCGTTTGTTAAACATTTTGATTTTTTGGTCTACCACTTTGATTTTTGGGTACGAATTTTACATTTTTTGTCTTAATTTCTTATCTTTGTCGTATATTTTGTATTTTCGATTATTTTGGTTTCGATTTTTGGTCTTTTGACCGAAATTTTCTTTATTTCGACATAAATTTTCGATTCGTTTGTTAAAAATTTTGATTTTTTGGTCTACCACTTTGATTTTTGGGTACGAATTTTACATTTTTAGTCTTAATTTTTTATTTTTGTCCTGTATTTTGTATTTTCGATTATTTTGGTTTCGATTTTTGGTCTTTTCACCGAAATTTTCTTTATTTCGGCATAAATTTTCGATTCGTTTGTTAAAATTTTTAGATTTTCCTAACTTGAATGAATGATTTTATTGTGCGAATTTTTTTAAATTTTTATATTTACTATTATTTTCGAATTTCTCGTTGAAGTTCATTTTAAGCTAAAAAGAGTTATTTTGGGGGGTTGAAAATGGTAAATTATTTTTCTTTTGCTTGCTTGTATTTTCTGCATTTTTATTTTTAAACCATAATTTTTGATTTTTTGGCCGATATTTTACATCTTCGGCTGTTTCAGTTGATTTTTTGGCCAAAATATTCGATTGGAAGATAAATTGTTCTTTGTTTCTTCAAAAAATAAAGGGGGGAGGTTTTCTATAATTGGCTCTACCATCAACATGTTCCACGAGCCGCCACAGGCTGTGAGATAAATGAGGTATGTCGCATATTATTACGTCATTAATTCAATTGAATTAGATTTAAAAAAAAAATCTCAGACATGACTGCTATGTTTCTCTCTCTCGGGCATGGCCAACTCAGAAAAAAAATTCTGTGGCTCACACCTTATATAGTGGCTTAAGTGAAAATAAGTAAAAAATATGAATAATTATAAAATATAGGATAAAATTAAGAGAAATATTAGTTCATATCTAATAATATACAATTTGTTATTTCGAAAACACTTGGTTAATTACTTAGATAACAAAAGTCGGATTAGTATGAAATTAGGATGATTTCATAAGTCCAGTTTAGCACGTTTTCAATTTACCTGTAATAATACGGCAAAATATTTTAAAAATATATTTATTGGCGCACGAATAAAGCCGCCAAATCTTAATTAGTTTAGACTTTAGACAACAATTAAAATATCTATCTCTAGGATTGTTTTTATGTGGAGTAATGAATGCGTTTTATAAACATGATACATTTACAATAATTTACAAAATACAAGCAAACAAATTGAAAAGCGGAGATACCGGAGCAGCGGGGTCAAATCCCTTAAAAGGTTCAACGGAATCATCGGATATTAAGGGAAGAGTCGGAGAACGGAAAATGGGTCAATCCGATTCAATAACCGATCTTATTTCAAGATGAGACTTTAAATTGGTTATCTATCCCATCGAATATAAAATTAAATGAGACCGTTTTGCGCTTTATTTAAACTTTTACGATTTTATTTGAGACATTCAACCAATGTTTAGCAGAAATTCGCAACAAGAAAAACATGCACTTTTAATAATAATAATTATAATACATCTACTTAGAATGTGAATTATTCGAATGTTCAATCTATTCACTACTCTATGAAAAAGCAGCTATTTTAAAATCTGTAACAAAATCATTTGCAATTTGCATTCAGAATGTACTAGAGAAGTATCATTTACATGCAAGATGGAGAATGAAATTAACTTTTTTTTTCTAATTCATTGTTTTAAAAATATATTTTTCGCCTGCCTCTACCGGCTATAAAAATCGTGCCGAAACTACGATTTAGCGTATCAATGGCGGAAAAAATAATATGCATAATCTAGACAACCTTCCGCGGAATATGAGTAGGCTATGCAAAAATCTGACAGTGACAGTTCAATGGTGCGCGATATAAAATTTCCTGAAACACTGTTTTTACTTAAGGCAGGCGAAAAAATATCGAGTGCAACTCATGCCGAAATGCTTAAGCAACCGTGTTGCTAAAAGCGGCGGGTTGCTAAAGCCTATTTTCGGCCCTTTATACACTATATACTATGACTTTACCGATTCGTGTGTTTTTTGTCCTGTCATAAATGACCCTATTTGGCCATCCATGTTTTGATTTTTGTCATGGTGGTACTAAGGTTAATTTATCATGAAAAATGAGAGGGGATAACCACTGATCATCCATGGCCCCGGCCATTATTTGAATTAAAACTCATGTCCCTAAGGTCCAGAGAAAAGAAATATAGTCACTGCGAAAGCTGTATTTCGATAATACTAATTTCGAAATTAAACTCATGACATTGAGGCCCAGAAAAAAGGACGGTAAGACTATATTTCGATATTACTTACATAGAAATTGAACCCATAGCCTCGATGCCCAAAAAATGGGCGATGACCACTGTGCCATTATTCATGAAAACTATATTTCGATATTACTTTTCTCTAGAAACGTCAAACTAAACTGGAAACTTTCGATGATTTCCCGAATTACGGAGTATTAATATAATTAAATAAATAATGGACGAAGATTCTCCGAATATAGCTGAATCAAAAGTGTGAACATGCCTCCGGCAGAAATCGAACCTGCAACCTCCGGATTGATTGATTCACCTTTATACGGATAATCTTCGTTTATTATTTCATTAATTATAAACTGGAAACATTGGTTATAAAATGTTATGCAAGTGTTTGTAAATAATCTGTACTTTAATGAACCTTATTATGCATCTTTAATGAGCACATTAAAGTACAGAAGTATAAAAACTAGATTAACCTAATGGCAAGTCTATACATTACTAATACCCACAATTTGAACAATGAACAACAAAGTAAATGTTTTATATAATATCTTTACTATAAAAAAAAACATACCTTCTGTTGTTCGCTGCCCTGAAAGTACAATTTTTTAAATATTACAATTATATTACATTATTATAAGAGCTAATAAAAAAATTTCTAAGTATATTAAATTGAGTAAGAATACTTTTACAAAATCTTTCTTATACCAGTTATGCCGTATTACAAGATTTGAGTCCTGAACCATCTTATCCATCATCCAGTATATAATGTCAGTGGCAAGGATGTAATAAAAGAGTTACACTAACCAGTTAATAATAATAATAATGCATATCAGTAGAGCTTGTCGATGTTTGCTAATAATTGTGTAAATAATGTGTTTAATTTTTCATGCGGAGACAAGCGGTTTTTAATTATTTTAATTATTTAAACAATCATCGTAGTCCATTAAAATGTGCTTTTTTCATCGGAAAAACGAGAGAAATCAATTGGCGTTAAAAAATTTCAGCAATCTTCAATAGCAAAAAAGTGGGCGTCACTTTGAAAATTTTAGAAAATCTAGAAAATTTTTTAGCCGCAGCGGCTAAACGAAAACTCAAAATCGAACGCGGTTTTCAAATCTGTGCTCCTCGTACGTCAATTAGTCGGTTTCAATTAAAATTAGAGATTTTCAATTTTTGATGAAAACATGAAAAAATACACAGGTATATCCCTTGGAAATTTTTATCAAAATGCAACTTTTTTAATAATCATCGTAGACCATTGAAGTATACCTTCTTTTTCATCAGAAAAACGAGAGAAATTGATTGCCGTCAAAACATTTCAGCTATCTTCAATAGCAAAAAAATTAGTCAGTCACCATGAGCATTTTAGAAAATGTAAAAAAATAATTGATTTTTCAGACTTTGATCGGCCGTTGCGGCTAAACGAAAACTCCAAATTGAACGCGGTTTTCAAATCTGTGCTCCTCGTACGTCAATTAATCGGATTCAATTAAACTTAGAGATTTTGAAAAATTAAAAAAAACAAATTTCTTATTTTTTAAGGTAGAAATCGTTGAGGTGCACGCCGTTTTTTTAACTATTTTATAATAGAATTTTTTTTCAATGTCATCCATGGTCATTTAGTGCCTCAAAAAAAATTAAAAAACAAATTTTTAATTAGAAAACAAATTTTTAATTTTTTAAGGTAGAAATGGTTGAGGTGCACGCCGTTTTTTTTTAACTATTTTGTAAAATTCGATCAATTTTACCTCTGACAGGAACTTTTAACACATTTTGAGTGGTGCGTCATCCCTAAAAATCTAATTTTCCTCTTTTTTTTTCGAGTTTTTCAATTTTACAGGTAAGGGTAGAGGTTTAGCTAAAAAACTAATTCAAATTTTTTTGTAACATTTTGGAAGACAAAAATGTTGTTTTTTTCATTTCTTTTTCTATCTCTCAATAGTAAAAGAGTTATAACCAATTTAAAAAAAAAATTTCGGAGTTGATTTTTCAATTTTTTCAATTATAAGAGCACAGATGGATGTTCAGCAGAAAAACTCATAGGAGTCTACTGTTTTGTAGAATTGTTCAAGACGAAAATTTTAGTTTTATTTTTATATACACCACTCGAAATGTGTTAAAAGTTCCTGTCAGAGGTAAAATTAATCGACTTTTATAAAATAGTGAAAAAAAAAGATGAAAATTTTAGTTTTATTTTTATATACACCACTCGAAATGTGTTAAAAGTTCCTGTCAGAGGTACAATTAATCGACTTTTATAAAATAGTGAAAAAAAACGGCGCGCACCTCAACGCTTTCTACCTCAAAAAATGAAAAAAATAGTTTTTTTATTTTTTTTGAGACACCAAATGACCTTGGACGACCTTGAAAAAAATTCTATTGATAGGTCTCTTGATAACCTACCTTGATGAATTTTGCATTAAACACATCGTCAGATGAAAAATTAAAACCAAAAATAACCCTTTTCGACCTCGGGGATGGTGAGCGGAGGGGTGGGGACCATATAAACCATTCTCTTTTTCATCAGAAAAACGAGAGAAATTGATTGCTGTTCAAAAATTTCAGCTATCTTCAATAGCAAAAAAAATAGTTGGTCACCATGAACATTTTAGAAAATTTAAAAAAATAATTGATTTTTCAGACTTTGATCGGCCGTAGCGGCTAAACGAAAACTCCAAATTGAACGCGTTTTGCAAATCTGAGCTCCCCATACGTCAATTAGTCGGATCAGAGATTTTTAATTTTTGGTGAAAACACGAAAAAAGACATGACTAACCCCCTTGGAAATTTTGTTAAAAAATGCAACTTTCTTAAAAATCATCGTAGACTATGAATTATACCTTTTTCTTCATCAGAAAGACGAGAGAAATTGATTGCCGTTAAAAAAATTCAGCTATCTTCAATAGCAAAAAAATTAGTCAGTCGCCATGAACATTTTAGGAAATTTTAGAAAATAATTGATTTTTCAGACTTTGATCGGCCGTAGCGGCTAAACGAAAACTCCAAATTGAATGCGATTTTCAAATCTGTGCTCCTTGTGTGTAAATTAGTCGGATTCAATTAAAATTGGCAATTTTAAATTTTTGACGAAAACCTGAAAAACTACACAAGGGTCCCCCCTTCTTACTTTTGCTCAAAAATTGCATTTGAAATGATTTCATGCAAAAACCACCGGTTGGATTCGGAATTTCTACACGTCACAGTAAAGATCTGATCAAGACCCTTCAGAAAATGTACTTGCGCAAGAACAAATGTCAATTTTAAGTCCGTGGCGCGTTCGCAAAGAAAACTCGAAAATGAAAAAAATCGAAAAAATCAACTTTCTTAATAATCATCGTAGACCATTAAATATACATTTTTCTTCATCAGAAAAACGAGAAAAATCGATTGGCGTTAAAAAATTTCATCTAGAAACAATAGCAAAAAAGTTGGTAAGTCACCATGAACTTCATGGGAAATTTTGGAAAAAGTTTTTTTTTTAACTTTGAACGGCCGTAGCGGCTAAACGAAAAATCTAAAACGAACGCGGTTTTCAAATCTGTGCTCCTCGTACGTCAATTAGTCGGTTTGAATTAAATTTCGAGATTTTTAATTTTTGACGAAAACATGAAAAAATACACAAGGAATTTTTTTATAAAAATGCAACTTTTTTAATAATCATTGTAGATAATTAAAGAGCACCTTGTTACATCGATTGACGTTGTAATATAAATATTACTACCCTACATAATAAAAGTGGGAAACAAAAACGACTCAAGGGGGAAAAAGGGAGGGAGCGAGCGTCACAATAAATTCCACCCACCGACCGACACTGCATTGCAGATGTACCTTGAGTTATACACTTTTTTCACCCGCGTACATTCTACGTGTCATTATTTGTGTAAAAGTAAAATGCCCGTTGTTCAGGTCGGAGCACAAAAGACCTCAAGTTTTTTTTTTTTTCGGGCTGGTTAAGTATTATCCTCGTACGCTATTGTTGCCATTTTCGCGGTGGAACGAATCGCGTTACGTTTACTCCCAAATTAAAAAAAAAGAGAGAGCGAGCGGTAATAGGTAATATTTAATTTCTTAAAATAACAGTAAATGTATTAAAATGAGACTGAAAGACTCTTTGGTCGATAGCCATTTATTTGTAGCTCTTGTGAGTTTCAATAAACTGTATTTATTGTTATTGTATGTTGTTATAAATAAATTGTTGTTATAAATAAATTAGAAATATTGTGTTGGTATGTTGTTATGTAAAAAAAATGTTAAATCGTTTATTTTAATTTTTTTTGCAATGCCCTTGTTTTATCGGCCGGCCACGATTTTCTGTTAATGTTAAATAAAAAATATAAGACAAATTCATCACGGTTTTTTGACGATTTGTAATTGTTAACTGTACTTGCAGAAAGGCATTGCAAAAATAAAATGTTTTTTTTGCAATGCCCTTTTTGAGTTACGATTTCCGATTTGTAAATTGTTCTTCTTCTTCCGGTTTACGTAAAAATAACTGTAAATTTCGCCGATTTGTAAATTCTTCTTCTTCCAGATTACGTAAAGATAACTGTAATTTTCGCCGATTTGTAAATTTTTCTACTTCTTCCAGTTTACGTAAAGATAACTGTAATTTTCGCCGATTTGTAAATTTTTCTACTTCTTCCAGATTACGTAAAGATAACTGTAATTTTCGCCGATTTGTAAATTTTTCTACTTCTTCCAGTTTACGTAAAGATAACTGTCATTTTCGCCGATTTGTAAATTTTTCTACTTCTTCCAGTTTATGTAAAGATAACTGTAATTTTCGCGGATTTGTAAATTGTTCTTTTTCTTCCAGTTAACGTAAAAATAACTGTAATTTTCGCCGATTTGTAAATTTTTCTACTTCTTCCAGTTTACGTAAAGATAACTGTAATCTTCGCCGATTTGTAAATTTTTCTACTTCTTCCAGTTTATGTAAAGATAACTGTAATTTTCGCCGATTTGTAAATTGTTCTTCTTCTTCCAGTTAACGTAAAAATAACTGTAATTTTCGCCGATTTGTAAATTCTTCTTCTTTCAGTTAACGTAAAAATAACTGTAATTTTCGCCGATTTGTAAATTCTTCTTCTTTCAGTTAACGTAAAAATAACTGTAATTTTCGCCGATTTGTAAATTCTTCTTCTTCTTCCAGTTAACGTAAAGATAACTGTAATCTTCGCCGATTTGTAAATTTTTCTACTTCTTCCAGTTTACGTAAAGATAACTGTAATTTTCGCCGATTTGTAAATTTTTCTACTTCTTCCAGTTTATGTAAAGATAACTGTAATTTTCGCGGATTTGTAAATTGTTCTTTTTCTTCCAGTTAACGTAAAAATAACTGTAATTTTCGCCGATTTGTAAATTTTTCTACTTCTTCCAGTTTACGTAAAGATAACTGTAATTTTCGCCGATTTGTAAATTTTTCTACTTCTTCCAGTTTATGTAAAGATAACTGTAATTTTCGCCGATTTGTAAATTGTTCTTCTTCTTCCAGTTAACGTAAAAATAACTGTAATTTTCGCCGATTTGTAAATTCTTCTTCTTTCAGTTAACGTAAAAATAACTGTAATTTTCGCCGATTTGTAAATTCTTCTTCTTCTTCCAGTTAACGTAAAGATAACTGTAATCTTCGCCGATTTGTAAATTTTTCTACTTCTTCCAGTTTACGTAAAGATAACTGTAATTTTCGCCGATTTGTAAATTTTTCTACTTCTTCCAGTTTATGTAAAGATAACTGTAATTTTCGCGGATTTGTAAATTGTTCTTTTTCTTCCAGTTAACGTAAAAATAACTGTAATTTTCGCCGATTTGTAAATTTTTCTACTTCTTCCAGTTTACGTAAAGATAACTGTAATTTTCGCCGATTTGTAAATTTTTCTACTTCTTCCAGTTTATGTAAAGATAACTGTAATTTTCGCCGATTTGTAAATTCTTCTTCTTTCAGTTAACGTAAAAATAACTGTAATTTTCGCCGATTTGTAAATTTTTCTACTTCTTCCAGTTAACGTAAAAATAACTGTAATTTTCGCCGATTTCTAAATTCTTCTTCTTCTTCCAGTTAACGTAAAAATAACTGTAATTTTCGCCGATTTGTAAATTTTTCTACTTCTTCCAGTTTACGTAAAGATAACTGTAATTTTCGCCGATTTGTAAATTTTTCTACTTCTTCCAGTTTACGTAAAGATAACTGTAATTTTCGCCGATTTGTAAATTTTTCTACTTCTTCCAGTTTACTTAAAGATAACTGTAATTTTCGCCGATTTGTAAATTTTTCTACTTCTTCCAGTTTACGTAAAGATAACTGTAATTTTCGCCGATTTGTAAATTCTTCTTCTTCTTCCAGTTAACGTAAAAATAACTGTAATTTTCGCCGATTTGTAAATTTTTCTACTTCTTCCAGTTAACCTAAAAATTACTGTAATTTTCGCCGATTTGTAAATTTTTCTACTTCTTCCAGTTTACGTAAAGATAACTGTAATTTTCGCCGATTTGTAAATTTTTCTACTTCTTCCAGTTTACGTAAAGATAACTGTAATTTTCGCCGATTTGTAAATTTTTCTACTTCTTCCAGTTTACTTAAAGATAACTGTAATTTTCGCCGATTTGTAAATTTTTCTACTTCTTCCAGTTTACGTAAAGATAACTGTAATTTTCGCCGATTTGTAAATTCTTCTTCTTCTTCCAGTTAACGTAAAAATAACTGTAATTTTCGCCGATTTGTAAATTCTTCTTCTTCTTCCAGTTAACGTAAAAATAACTGTAATTTTCGCCGATTTGTAAATTCTTCTTCTTCTTCCAGTTAACGTAAAAATAACTGTAATTTTCGCCGATTTGTAAATTCTTCTTCTTCTTCCAGTTAACGTAAAAATAACTGTAATTTTCGCCGATTTGTAAATTCTTCTTCTTCTTCCAGTTAACGTAAAAATAACTGTAATTTTCGCCGATTTGTAAATTCTTCTTCTTCTTCCAGTTAACGTAAAAATAACTGTAATTTTCGCCGATTTGTAAATTCTTCTTCTTCTTCCAGTTAACGTAAAAATAACTGTAATTTTCGCCGATTTGTAAATTCTTCTTCTTCTTCCAGTTAACGTAAAAATAACTGTAATTTTCGCCGATTTGTAAATTCTTCTTCTTCTTCCAGTTAACGTAAAAATAACTGTAATTTTCGCCGATTTGTAAATTCTTCTTCTTCTTCCAGTTAACGTAAAAATAACTGTAATTTTCGCCGATTTGTAAATTCTTCTTCTTCTTCCAGTTAACGTAAAAATAACTGTAATTTTCGCCGATTTGTAAATTTTTCTACTTCTTCCAGTTAACGTAAAAATAACTGTAATTTTCGCCGATTTGTAAATTCTTCTTCTTCTTCCAGTTAACGTAAAAATAACTGTAATTTTCGCCGATTTGTAAATTCTTCTTCTTCTTCCAGTTAACGTAAAAATAACTGTAATTTTCGCCGATTTGTAAATTCTTCTTCTTCTTCCAGTTAACGTAAAAATAACTGTAATTTTCGCCGATTTGTAAATTCTTCTTCTTCTTCCAGTTAACGTAAAAATAACTGTAATTTTCGCCGATTTGTAAATTCTTCTTCTTCTTCCAGTTAACGTAAAAATAACTGTAATTTTCGCCGATTTGTAAATTCTTCTTCTTCTTCCAGTTAACGTAAAAATAACTGTAATTTTCGCCGATTTGTAAATTCTTCTTCTTCTTCCAGTTAACGTAAAAATAACTGTAATTTTCGCCGATTTGTAAATTCTTCTTCTTCTTCCAGTTAACGTAAAAATAACTGTAATTTTCGCTGATTTGTAAATTTTTCTACTTCTTCCAGTTTACGCAAAGATAACTGTAATTTTCACCGATTTGTAAATTTTTCTACTTCTTCCAGTTTACGTAAAGATAACTGTAATTTTCACCGATTTGTAAATTTTTCTACTTCTTCCAGTTAACGTAAAAATAACTGTAATTTTCGCCGATTTGTAAATTTTTCTACTTCTTCCAGTTAACCTAAAAATTACTGTAATATTCGCCGATTTGTAAATTTTTCTACTTCTTCCAGTTTACGTAAAGATAACTGTAATTTTCGCTGATTTGTAAATTTTTCTACTTCTTCCAGTTTACGTAAAATTAACTGTAATTTTCGCCGATTTGTAAATTCTTCTTCTTCTTCCAGTTAACGTAAAGATAACTGTAATCTTCGCCGATTTGTAAATTTTTCTACTTCTTCCAGTTTACGTAAAGATAACTGTAATTTTCGCCGATTTGTAAATTCTTCTTCTTCTTCCAGTTAACGTAAAAATAACTGTAATTTTCGCCGATTTGTAAATTTTTCTACTTCTTCCAGTTTACGTAAAGATAACTGTAATTTTCGCCGATTTGTAAATTTTTCTACTTCTTCTTCCAGTTAACGTAAAAATTACTGTAATTTTCGCCGATTTGTAAATTTTTCTACTTCTTCCAGTTAACGTAAAAATAACTGTAATTTTCGCCGATTTGTAAATTTTTCTACTTCTTCCAGTTTACGTAAAAATAACTGTAATTTTCGCCAATTTGTAAATTCTTCTTCTTCTGCCAGTTAACGTAAAAATAACTGTAATTTTCGCCGATTTGTAAATTTTTCTACTTCTTCCAGTTTATGTAAAGATAACTGTAATTTTCGCCGATTTGTAAATTGTTCTTCTTCTTCCAGTTAACGTAAAAATAACTGTAATTTTCGCTGATTTGTAAATTTTTCTACTTCTTCCAGTTTACGTAAAAATAGCTGTAATTTTCGCCGATTTGTAAATTCTTCTTCTTCTTCCAGTTTACGTAAAGATAACTGTAATTTTCGCCGATTTGTAAATTTTTTCTACTTCTTCCAGTTTACGTAAAAATAGCTGTAATTTTCGCCGATTTGTAAATTGTTCTTCTTCTTCCAGTTAACGTAAAAATAACTGTAATTTTCGCTGATTTGTAAATGTTTCTACTTCTTCCAGTTTACGTAAAAATAGCTGTAATCTTCGCCGATTTGTAAATTTTTCTACTTCTTCTTCCAGTTAACGTAAAAATAACTGTAATTTTCGCCGATTTGTAAATTCTTCTACTTCTTCCAGTTTACGTAAAGATAACTGTAATTTTCACCGATTTGTAAATTTTTCTACTTCTTCTTCCAGTTAACGTAAAAATAACTGTAATATTCGCCGATTTGTAAATTTTTCTACTTCTTCCAGTTTACGTAAAGATAACTGTAATTTTCGCCGATTTGTAAATTGTTCTTCTTCTTCCAGTTAACGTAAAAATAACTGCAATTTTTGCCGATTTGTAAATTGTTCTTCTTCTTCTTTCAGTTAACGTAAAAATAACTAATTTTCGCCGATTTGTAAATTTTTCTACTTCTTCCAGTTTACGTAAAGATAACTGTAATCTTCGCCGATTTGTAAATTCTTCTTCTTCTTCTAGTTAACGTAAAAATAACTGTAATTGTCGCTGATTTGTAAATTTTTCTACTTCTTCCAGTTTACGTAAAGATAGCTGTAATCTTCGCCGATTTGTAAATTTTTCTATGTCTTCCAGTTTACGTAAAGATAACTGTAATTTTCGCCGATTTGTAAATTTTTCTACTTCTTCCTGTTTGCGTAAAGATAACTGTAATTTTCGCCGATTTGAAAATTCTTCTTCTTCTTCCAGTTAACGTAAAAATAACTGTAATTTTCGCCGATTTGTAAACCGTGAATGAATGAGCTGTTAGATAATTTTTGTTTTTTCGTTTTAATTTTCATGGCCTTTTGACAGTTTGTAGTTGATAAATACACCCACAGAAAGGCACTACACAAATAAAAATTAGAGATCGCACCGAAATGGTGGATGCGCCGGGCTGGAATTTGTAACTTCTCGTCGGTTCGTATTTTTATTTCACACATTTTGTTTTATTATTTATTATTGTGTGTGTAATTCATTCAAATAACATTGTAATACAATCCATATTTTATTGTGATTTTTCATCATTTAACTCAAGATACGATTTTCAAATTTCTGATATAGCAACTGCACGGGCAGCATGGATCTTGTTAGAGGTGCACCAAGCACTCGAGGCGTGTTTCGCAGTGAATTGCACTCTGCGCACACGTCTCGAGTGCTCGGTGATACTGTACATACAATTTCAAGTAATAAATTACTTGTTTATTTACACGCTACATTATTCTTAAATCCATCGTGCTGTCGGTTAACCCTTTCACTGCTAACAATTTTAGGAAGCAGTGCTCTAGATGAAATATTTTTTTTCTAGTTAGTGTGTAGTCATACTGTAACTTATTTTTGAAGTCAAAATGAAAATGCAATTCGTGTACATGTTGATGAAGCCTAAAGCCATCAGGCCCACTCATCATAGAATATACATGACGCCTTTAGACGCCATCAGCACTCAATGGGTTAACCAACCATTTCATCGCCTACTTTATAAAAATAATATGATTCCCCTTGATGATGAAATGAAACACCAGAATAGCATTAGAATTACGAAGGAAATAACTTTAGAAGTTAACATTCCGTCCTTGCAAGGATCGTGGATCGTGTTTACTTTTTCTGATCGTACAAATAATAAATGTGTCTATTTACAAACAATCCGCTCTGATTGCTACCTCCGCGCACCGGTTACTAATTAGGGTAAAACGCTTGGGGGGGGGGGGGGGGGGGGAAATGAACCAGTCCCTGATTAAAAGCCGGCGTTTCCTTTTAATTTTCTAGTGTTATATAGTGCAGTCACGTTTGTGTTATTTCATTACGTGCACGTTTAACGTGGTATATCAACAAGTGTTCGTGGTTAAGGGAAGAGCGATCATTACTCACCTCTGGCTGATAATTTTTTTGTGTTGATTATTTTCGCCGCGAATTCCAGCCCCGTCGATTTCTGCACGCATCTTTTGACCACCGAAAATGCACCTCTGAAACAAACGATGTAACATATTAGAATTGGATGATTTAATTTTTTTTAATACATTAATGAAAAAAATAAAATTCGCACCACCGCACTCCAAACTATGGAAATAATTCATTTCCACCCTCGCGCAACGCAAACGCGCAAAGTCCTAATAATTGCAAAATTTCGGACATCGCCATAAAAAAATATAACCACATAAGTAGATTCTACATTAACCGTACTAACTAATGCAACAATAAAATTCGTTTCACCGCACCCCTAACACCATGAAAATAATTAATTTTATTTAAAAAAAATTTTTTTTATTATTTCGATGTGGCTTACGCCTGGCCTTGGTATCCATTACCATTGGCCAAATTAATTTTAAAATCTATTGCTAACTTCACACCAGTTTATGGAAGATCTCTACAGTAGTTGATAATTTTTATAAAGAATTTTAGAAGCGTCAAGGAAGGTTGAATAATATTATTAAAATTAAATTACTTATGTATATGAAACAAGTCACTTATTCCTCCGGAATTTCTATGTTTCCCTCATTGATCTCGATATTCGAATTGTGTTGAAAATTACGGTTTGTACACGTTTAAAATAAATCGAAGAAACGTTGTTGCAAAAATACGTGTGTACAGCATAAATTTATTAAATCGTGTCACGTTTGATGTTGTTCCTGGGAGAAATGTTTGCCTGCGTACTATTCCCTTTGAATTATAACCGACTGTGGGCGTAGAGGGGGGGATTTGGGGGCAAGTTTGACTGGAAATCAATTGGCGGCTTCATCCCCGAAAGCCACCTTTGCGGAATGCTTCCTTTAACGTTGCCTCAAACATGCTCGTATTCCGTTCTGTGTTGTTATCGTGGAAATTTTGCCGGTTGCAATTTTTATTGAAAGCACTGGAAGGAGGCCTCCGTTTCCCCCCTTTCTGCGAATATGAACAAACATGTATTTGTGGCTCTATTTTGCTGATGGGAATATTCATAGGTATACAATTAATTAAATTAAACATTAACATACACAATAATAATATCTTGATTGAATACGAATATACTTTTAAAATTTTTGTGGTATTGGAGAGCAATCCGATACATAATCTGCCTTCCTTGTTGGAAATAATCCGTTTTATTGAAGAGGATTTTTTCGAACATTGCTACGCGGTAATGCATAAATAAAGTCAATAAAAAAATTCACTACATTCAAACCACAGATAGTAGTTGTGGTTGTCTATTATGTGCAATATAAACAGGTGTTTTATACGTAATATTCAAATCACATTTACTTTATCAGACGTTGCTAAGAGCGAATAATTTATTTTCTGTTGCTCGTTGGTTAATGGCTAACTTTAATGTACCCAAATGTATCAAAAATCGTTCATTAATGACCCCTATTAATGAACGATTTTCATTAATAAACGATTCTTCATTTTCTGGTGCGAGGAGTAACAGGCAAGACGCCATTCAGAATCTGCGCTATTCGCATGTTTTGCCGATATTGCTGTAAAGGGCTTAATAGCAAGTTTATTTGTTTGTTTTGTTTGGATTTTCTCTAATCTAATCTCTAATGTTGATCTGAGTTACAATCAACGGAAAAATCTTGTAACCAACTCGCGTGTTAATTGGCGATGAATGATCTCAACAATTAAAATGAAATGAAAATGTCTCGATCATTAATCGCAATCATTAATACACTTGTTGGTTAAATAACTATTTCGCGGCTGGCACCGCGTAAGCGTATAGATGCACTAATATTCAAGTGACATTTACTTTAGCGGACGTTTCTAAGAGCGACGGTCACGAAATTTATTTCGCGGCTTGCACTGCGTTCGAGTACAGTTCCACTAATATTCAATTGATAATAATATTTTTTTTTAACGGACATTGCTAAGAGCGACGGCCGCGAAATTAATTTTCGCGGCTTTCAACTCGTTTGCGTACAGTTGCACTAAGATTCTAGTGACATTCACTTTAGCGGACGTTGCTAAGAGCGAGGGCCGCGAAATTTATTTTCGAGGCTTTCAACTCGTTCGCGTACAGTTGCACTAATTTTTAAGTGACATTTACTTTAGCGGACGTTGCTAAGAGAGACGGCCGCGAAATTCATTTTCGCGGCTTGAACTGCGTTCGTGGGCGTCCGCAGAAAGAGGGTAAAACTTTCATACAGAAATTTCGAATAAATAACCGTCAAAAATGACAATTTCGAATTGTCAAAAATGACAATTTCGAATTGTCAAAAATTCTGCATTTTTTGCCACCGCAAACGGCACATGAAGAAAGCTGTCAAAAATTGTGGATTTTTATTATCAAAAACGGCGTTTTTTTGATATAAAAGAAAAAGAACATGGCAATTTCGAATTGACAAAAATTCTGTATTTTTGCCACCACAAACGGTAAATAAAGAAATTTGCTGCTGCCAGAAATTGTGTTTTTTTTTTACTCTCAAAAACGGCATTTTTTGATATAAAAAAAGAATATGACAATTTCGAATTGTCAAAAATTCTGCATTTTTGCAACCACAAATGGCACATAAAGAAATTTGCAGCTGTCAAAAATGGTGGATTTTTACTTATCAAAAACGGCGTTTTTTGATATAAAAGAAAAAGAAAATGACAATTTCGAATTGACAAAAATTCTGCATTTTTGCCACCACAAACGTTAAATAAAGAAATTTGCAGCTGTCAAAAATGGTGGATTTTTACTTATCAAAAACGGCGTTTTTTGATATAAAAGAAAAAGAAAATGACAATTTCGAATTGACAAAAATTCTGCATTTTTGCCACCACAAACGTTAAATAAAGAAATTTGCAGCTGTCAAAAATGGTGGATTTTTACTTATCAAAAACGGCGTTTTTTGATATAAAAGAAAAAGAAAATGACAATTTCGAATTGACAAAAATTCTGCATTTTTACCACCACAAACGTTAAATAAAGAAATTTGCAGCTGTCAAAAATTGTGGATTTTTACTATCAAACACGGCATTTTTTGATATTAAAAAAAAAGAAAATTTCAACTGCTAAATATGACAATTTCGAACTGTCAAAAATCGCACTCCTATAACAAATACCACGTTAGCAGTAAAGCGGAAATTTTTAATTGCTGAAAATATCTATTCAGCACTGTCAAAAATTGCTCATTCTACTGCCAGAAGCGGCATTTTTCAATAGTAAAAAGATACAGTTTCAACCGACAAAAATGACAATTTCGAATTGTCAAAAATTCTGCATTTCTGCCATCAGTGGTAAATTTGGAAATGAGCAGCTGCTAATATCAAAAACTGCATTTTTAATATTAAAAAAAAGAAAATTTCAACTACTAAAAATGACAATTTTGAACTGTCAAAAATTCTGCATTTTTGCCACCACAAACGGTAAATAAAGAAATTTGCTGCTGCCAGAAATTGTGGCTTTTTACCACAATCAAAAACGGCATTTTTTGATATTAAAAAAAAGAAAATTTAAACTGCTGAAAATTACAATTTCGAACTGTCAAAAATCATACTCATATAACAAATGCCACGTTAGCTGTAAAACGGAAATTTTCAACTGCCAGAAATTGTTTTTTTTTACTATCAAAGACGGCATTTCTTGATATTACAAAAAAAAATTCAACTGCTAAAAATGACACTTTCGAACTGTCAAAAATAACTATTCAGTACTGTCGCAAAATTGCTCATTATTACAACCGGCAAGTTTAAAAAATAAATAGAAAATTTCCAAATGTCAAAAATATTTAACTGTCAAAATTTGAGCATTTCTACTAACTATCCGCATTTTCAATATTAAAAAAGGGAAAATTCCAATGGCCAAAAGTAACAATTATAAATTGTCAAAAATTGTGCAAAAAAATTGTGTCAGAAATGGCATTTTTTGATAGTAAAAAGATACATTTTTAACCGTCAAAAATGACAATTTTAATTTTGAATTGTCAAAAATTCTGCATTTCTGCTACGATTCAACGGTAAATAAAGAAATTTGAAGTTGCCAAAAATTATGGTTTTTTACTATTACTATATTAAAAAAAAGAAGTAAATTTCAACTGCTAAAAATGACAATTTCGAACTGTCAAAAATAGCACTGTTTTCAAAATGGCACTTAGTAGTAAAAAGGAAATTTTCAATTTCTGAAAATAACCATTTAATACTGTCAAAAATTCCTCATTGCTGAAAACGGTTCGTTTCAACAATAAAAAGAAAATTTCTAAATGCCAAAAATGAGTATTTCTACTATCACTATCTGCATTTTTCAATATTCAAAAAGGGAAATTTCCAACGGCCAAAAGTAACAGTTACAAATTGTCAAAAATTGTGCAATTCTACTGTCAGAAACGGCATTTTTCAATAGTAAAACATACAGTTTTAACCGTCAAAAATGACAATTTCGAATTGTCAAAAATTCTGCATTTCTGCCACGATTCAGCGGTTAACAAGGAAATTACCAGCTGCCGAAAATTGTGGAATTTTACTATCTAAAACGGCATTTTTGATATTAAAAATTACTAAAAATGATAATTTTAAACTGTCAAAAATCGCACATATCTACCATCACAAATGGCACGTTGACAGTAAAAAGGAAATTTCAATTGCCAAAAATAACTATTCAGGACTGTGAAAAATTGTTCATTGCTGAAAATGGTTTCATTTCAACAATAAAAAGAAAAATTCCAAATGCCAAAATTTTTGACTGTCAAAATTTGAGCATTTCTACTATCACTATCGGCATTTTACAATATTAAAAAAGGGAAATTTCCAACGGTCAAAAGTAACAATTACAAATTGTCAAAAATTGTGCAATTCCATTGTTAGAAACGGCATTTTTCAATAGTAAAAAGATACAGTTTTAACCGACAAATATGACAATTTCGAATTGTCAAAAATTCTGCATTTCTGCCACGATTCAGCGGTTAACAAGGAAATTAGCATCTGCCGAAAATTGTGGAATTTTACTATCAAAAACGGTATTTTTGATATATAAAAAAAAAATTGAACTGCTAAAAATGACAATTTCGAACTGTCAAAAATCGCACATATCTACCATCACAAATGGCACGTTGACAGTAAAAAGGAAATTTCAATTGCCAAAAATAAATTTTTAGGACCGTCAAAAATTGCTCAATAGTGAAAATTGTTTCATTTTAACAATAAAAAGAAAAATTGCAAATGCCAAAATTTTTTTACTGTCAAAATTTGAGCATTTCTGCTATCACCATCGGCATTTTTCAATATTAAAAAAGGTAAATTTCCAAGGGCCAAAAGTAACAATTACAAATTGTCAAAAATTGTGCAATTCTACTGTCAGAAACGGCATTTTTCAATAGTAAAAAGATACAGTTTTAACCGACAAAAATGACGATTTCGAATTGTCAAAAATTCTGCATTTCTGCCACCACATACGATACGATTCAACAGTAAACAAAGAAATTAGTAGCATCCAAAAATTGTGGCTTTTTACAATCAAAAATATCATTTTTTTATATTAAAAGTTAAAAGAAAATTAACTGCTAAAAATTACAATCAAAGACGGCATTTTTGATATATAAAAAAAAAATTCAACTGCTAAAAATGACAATTTCGAACTGTCAAAAATCGCACTTTTTTATCATCACAAATGGCAAAAAGGAAATTGTCAACTGCCAAAAATAATAATTTACAACTTTCAAAAATTGTTAATTTCTACTAAAATGTACAGTAATAATACAGCGAGATCTAATAAAAAATTGGTCAAAGCAGGTCATGAACAAAAAGCCACCGAATGTTTTTTCTTGGTTCCTAATTTTGAAAATATCAATACACGCCAGCTTTACATTTGTCAATAAGTTTAGGAATTTTGGCTCTTGGCCAACTTTGACTAACTTTTATTCGATCGCACTGTATTATGCGCGTCGGGTGGAACCGTGTCCGATCGTCGTTGTACGTCAACTTTTTTCGGGTTCATCGAACTTGTATTGTATTTTTTTTTCTTATACATACAAATTGTATTTTCTTTGTTAAAAGGGGTTTCTCGTATATATTTTAAATAAATAAAAAAATTTAAATAAATAAATAACGTGGATCGCACTTTTTGTTATAATTTTTAATTTTAATGTGATTGTTAAAGTATACATTTACCGACTATGAGAGCTGCCTGTGACTTATTGCCTAAAATCGCATGAATCAAGATTTAAGTAAACGTATGTCCGTAAGAAAATTTGGCGCCGCGCTGATTTTCATTGGCGGGATATTTAAAAATTCTCGCGCAAACTTTTTACGGTTATGTTATTTGACGTAGCGCTCGCGTGGCTTAGACCTACGTTTATGTTGCCCTATTCTTTAACACGCAGACACACGTTTCGTCTTTTATTTCATACTGTTTCGTACATAGATATAAATTTGCAAAGCAATTCTTAGTACGAAAATGCATGAGTCACCGTCAGCTGTCAACGGACGAACTATACATACAAGTTTAGTATATAAAATATTACTTTAATTTAATAATAAATTCATTTTCCAGGAGGGGGCCCCCTTGCCCCCACCTGGGGACGCCCATGACTGCGTTCACGTACAGTTCCACTAAAATGAACAATTTTTACAAAACAAAAAATGTACACGACAGCTGAACGAAGCGTAGATGTGTACGTCCATGACATTTTAATCACATTTCAAAGAAGTCCATTTCAATAACGCTTATCTTAATGTACACACGAAGCCATCTGTTATTACAGAATATTTAAATTGAGAACTAGTGGAAGGCGGTGGAAGTTAATATGACAAGAGCGTGGAAAATCAATAGGCAGAGCAAACATCGTCTGACAGCTCGAGTGCCCGAAGAAAGTAATAAAACTGTAAGTTTGCATTCCATCCCCGAGGGGCACGGCCTGGCTCCTCTTCTCTCTCTCTTACTCAAAATTCTATAAGTTAAATAAAAAAAAAAACTTTGCATTCTTTGAATATTACATGCCAAACGCCCGGCGTAGCCGACTTGTCAGATAAACTTGCGGTGGAGTCATTAAATTTTATACAGTTAACTGTATTTTCAGAAATCCGTAGTCACCTTTGAAACTTTATAATAATAATAATCTGTTATTTTTTCAACGGATATATCGGTATATCCGATTACAATAAATAACATTTATTTACCAACATTGTATACACAACGTTATTAACATTGCGCCACAAAAAAATATGGCATGGCGATCGTGCCATGAATTTGGAAAGCGAGCATCTAAATATTCTCTGACAATGCGGACGTTTTGTGGACCAGCTCCATCTTGCTAAAACACCTCATGCTTTCGAACTTATGGAAAGCAAGCATCTGAATATTCTTTAACAATGCGGACGTTGTGTGGACCAGCTCCATCTTGCTGAAACCCCTCATGCTTTTGAACTGTTACTAAAAACAACTCTAAAAAATCAATTTGAAGTGGTTAGAAACATAAAGTCACCAAATTTGATTGAAATAGCGTCAGTAGCACGGAAGATAATATTTTAAGGTTTTTGATTGAATGTTTGTTGACTACTACAAATTTACCATAGCACCCTTAGACATCAGTGCATATTTAGTAATGTATTTAAATATTAGTAAGTAGGATCGAGGTTTTCGTCAATACAACAGAAATGGATATTTAACACCGAAAGAATTCGATATAATTTACTCGGCTTAGAAACGTCGGGATGATTGCACAATCCCCGGAGAGTCTAAAAGCCACGAAAATGGGAATTTATCCATCATCCGATCCCGACAGCTAGAAAAGCAAGTTTGATTGACGATTGTTAAAGCTCCGCACATTGACTATCAAAGAGCGCGCACACAAAACGATTTTTCCGCGTGCATCTAGTAGTCCGCGTTTTTATTTCCCGACTTCAATCCTCGGATTACCCGCTCCGATGGCTTGTTAATATTCATTGTTCCACTCGGGGCTAAGTGCTGTGAAGCAGCGGACATAATTCCGGAGGAGAACGATCGCGGAATACATATTATATCCAGAAATAGGTTTTGCAGGAGGAGGAGGACGATGCAAGGCTATTATTAGGAAGTTTCCCAAAAACTTTTGAATCAATAGCGCGGAAATATGTATCTCCGCGACGACCTACATTTTGCGTGAATTGTGGGTTTTAAATGGTTGCCATGGGGCGAATAAGGGTTTGCAATTTTTAAGTCCGTTTTTGTATGCAAAATATATGAGTCCTGTGTTTTTACTTTCCCCGAAAGTATTGTGATCGTAAAAAATAATCCATTTTTTTTTTCAACGGAAATATCCGTTTTGTGTCTGTGCGTCTGATGGTCTGTGTGCTTGTGTCTGTGTCTGTGTCTCTGTCTCTGTGTCTCTGTGTGTCTGTAGCTCTGTGTATCTGTGTGTCTGTCTCTGTGTCTCGCTCTGTATCTCTGTGTGTCTGTCTCTCTGTGTGCCGCTGTGTGTCTGTGCCACTGTGTGCCTCTTCCTGTGTGCCTCTGCCTGTGTGCGTGTGTGTGTGTGTGTATGTGTGCCTACTTTCATATTTTATAATTTTGACGTTTTAAACGTCAGTCTGATACGATTTAAAAATGTTTTCAAATTTAAAATAAATCGGAAAATTGTTTTGAACTATACAGTGATTTTTAATTGCAAAATATACGTGTACTGTGTTTTTACTTTCCCCGAAAGTATTGTGATCGTAAAATCATTTTTTTAACGGAAATATCCGTTTTGTGTCTGTGCGTCTGATGGTCTGTGTGCTTGTATCTGTGTCTCTGTGAATCTGTGTATCTGTGTGTCTGTCTCTGTGTGTCTGTCTCTCTGTGTCTCTGTGTGTCGATCTCTCTGTGTGACTGTGTCACTGTGTGCCTCTGTCTGTGTGTGTGTGTGTGCCTATTCTCATCTTTTAGAATTTTGACGTTTTAAACGTCAGTCTGATACGATTTAAAAATGTTTTCAAATTTAAAATAAATCAAACTATTTTGAACTATACTTGTGTATTCAATTTTTTTATCTGCATTATTGATCGTTGAATATGAAGTTTTGATTTTTTAGGCGTATATTTCAGATTTTTGATTTTTTGACCTATATTTTAAAAAATTTTCCTGTATTTTCAAATATTTTTTTTATTTTTAGACCAGGATTAATGAATTTTTGGCTGGTATTATCAATTTTTTTATTCAAAATTATTAGTTTTGTTAATTTAAATTTTTTATTTTGCCCTAAATTTCGATTTTTTTCTTAAAATTTTCGATTTTTGGTCCGCATTGTTGTTTTTCGGTTCGAATTTTTTGTCAATATTTTTTATCTTTTGCCCTATATTTTTGATTTTTATGTGCAAATGTTTAATTTATATAGTCAATGCTGGCTGCGCTACTTTCTTGATGAAACCGGGATATACAGGGTGTTTCAGAGCTCTGGGAACGGTCATTCACGTGCTTATTTTTCAAAATTTCAAAAAAATGTTTTACACAAAAGTTATGTATAATAGTGAGCTGCACGTCCTAAAAATATTTAAATTTATACAGGGTGTCTCATAACAAAGTTACAGTATTTTCTTCGACTCGCCGAAAAAATCACAATTTTTCAAAACTATGTGTTCTGTTCTCGTGGGATTGTTTTAAAATTTCGGGATGGTGTGGTTGCAGCCTTTTACAGAATCATAATGCTAAATGTATTTTGAAGAAATTTAGAAGGTTTCAAGTTGATGCCAATTGTTTTTATATTTTTTTCGAGTCGCCGAAAAAATCACAATTTTTCAAAATTATGTGCTCTGTTCGCGTGGGATTATTTTAAAATTTCGGGATGGGGTGGTTGCAGATTTTCACAGAATCATAATGCTAAATATATTTTGAGCAAATTCAGAAGTTTTCAAGTAGATACCAATTGTTTTTATATTTTTTTCAAGTAACCGAAAAAATCACAATTTTTTAAAACTATATGCTCTGTTCGTGTGGAATTATTTTAAAATTTCGGGATGGGGTGGTTGCAGCCATTCACAAAATCATAATGCTAAATATATTTTGAGTAAATTTTAGAAGGTTTCAAGTTGATACCAATTGTTTTTATATTTTTTTCGAGTCACCAAATAAATTACAATTTTTCAAAATCATGCGCTCTGTTCGCGTGGGATTATTTTAAAATTTCGGGATGAGGTGGTCGCAGACTTTCACAGAATTATAATGCTAAATGTATTTTGAGTAAATTTAGAAGGTTTCAAGTTGATACCAATTGTTTTTATATTTTTTTCGAGTCACCGAAAAAATCACAATTTTTCAAAACTATATGCTCTGTTCGTGTGGAATTATTTTAAAATTTCGGGATGGGGTGGTTGCAGCCATTCACAGAATCATAATTCTAAATATATTTTGAGTAAATTTAGAAGGTTTCAAGTTGATACCAATTGTTTTTATATTTTTTTCGAGTCACCGAAAAAATCACAATTTTTCAAAACTATGCGCTCTGTTCGCGTGGGATTATTTTAAAATTTCGGGATGGAGTGGTTGCAGATTTTCACAGAATCATAATGCTAAATATATTTTGGGTAAATGTAGAAGGTTTCAAGTTGATGCCAATTGTTTTTATTTTTTTTTTCGAGTCACCGAAAAAATCACAATTTTTCAAAATCTTGTGCTCTGTTCGCGTGGGATTATTTTAAAATTTCGGATGGGGTGGTTGCAGCCTTTCACAAAATCATAATGCTAAATGTATTTTGAGTAAATTTAGAAGGTTTCAAGTTGATGCCAATCGTTTTTATATTTTTTTCGAGTCACCGAAAAAATCACAATTTTTCAAAACTATGCGCTCTGTTCGCGTGGGATTATTTTACAATTTCGGGATGGGCTGGTTGCAGCCTTTCACAGAATCATAATGCTAAACGTATTTTGAGTAAATTTAGGTTTCAAGTTGATACCAATTGTTTTTATATTTTTTTTCGAGTCACCGAAAAAATCCCAATTTCTCAAAACCTTGCGCTCTGTTCGCGTGGGATTATTTTAAACTTTCAGGATGGGGTGGTTGCAGCCTTTCACAGAATCATAATGCTAAATATATTTTGAGTAAATTTAGAAGGTTTCAAGTTAATGCCAATTGTTTTTATATTTTTTTCGAGTCACCGAAAAAATCACAATTTTTAGATTTAGAAAAAAAATCTTTAATGTATATTGGACAAAATTGGAGATTTTCAGGTAGTCAAAATGTATGGATTTTATTAAGATTATTTTGGGAGTTTCCAGATTTAGAAAAAAATTCTAAATGCATTTTGGACAAAATTGGAGATTTTCAGGTCGACTCGTAGGGATTTTATTAATCGTCAAATTTATAATTGTGGATGATTAACATCTAGTTGGCTTTAAAATGCATTTCATTGGTGAATTTCAATGGGACGATAGTGGCGTCTAGCAAATGAAACATCCGACTGCATAATCCTACGCATAATTGCAGTTCTAATTTTGGATGAAAGTAAAATGCACGAATGTTAAATGAGAACTATTTTTAGTCCACTGCGGTTAAATTTAAATCGAACCTACTTCATGCAGATAGTCTGCGTGGGCGGAGGAGCCACAGCAGAAATCATTTTCGGCGCATCGCATCGATTAACCACATTCCACTCCCATTTCATCCCAGCCAGAAACCAATTACCGAGATTACTGCACGTAACTCATTTGCGACATGCTTCCAATATTACAATTTTTTTAAATTAATATGTAAAATTATATCTGTTTCAAATATTTCAAAGATGCAAGATTCCAAGACTTTTAAGTACCAAGTAACCCAGGTTAATATTCTTCCCAAATGATTAACCAATTCAACACCAATCTTTATCAAATCTGACATTAAAAAAAAACCTGTTGGATAAAACATACATATCGTATAATTCTTATTCATGATAGTATACAGGATTATTTTTTGCATTCGCACACTAACGGAATTCTAAATGAAATGAAGAAATGAACGCAAGCACCCGGGAGGTTATTTCTCGGTCGGAAAAATGTTCCGTCCGGCGGGGAATCGAACCGTTTTAAAAATCCCAAACTTAAACGCCTCCGGGACGCAACTTGTACAGCTTCGGCTTTATTGTGCCGTAGTATAATAATCCGGATGCGGAATTGGGGCGGCTAATTCCAAGTTAATTAAAACCGCCGCCCGAACTAATTATGCGGTGCACTTTTTCGAGATTATGTGGATTATAAGTTTTCAGGTGTTTCCCGAATAATGCGGGGGCTGATCTTGTTAAATTCAAAGCCGGCGATGGCAATGGGGACATTAAGCTTAATCGGATTTCAACGTGGCCAATATTGGAATATTGGCTCGACGATGTGTATTTCGGTATAATGTATTCACGGGAAATTGTAACGGTCTAGCTGCAAGTTGATAATGTATGGATTAATAGCTGGACTTGCTCATACATACTGAAAAATGGTGATGTGGCCATCAAATTACTTTCTCCGACTTAATAGCCATTTATATTTACGTTTTCATGGTTTATTTTCAATTGAAATCATATTTTAAATGTACATCGAGAGTTGCGTAAACTCGGATGAAACTGACGTTTAAAACGTCAAAATTATGAAAGACGGAAAAATTATACTTCAAATTCTAAAACTCGGTTTACTCAAAAACTAACGAGATTTCGAAGAAAACTTATTCTTTAGAAGTTGTTCATTTTGGCATTCTCTATAATTATTATTCACATAAATTTGCTGTAACTATTATCGTTTGATAATTATAAACCAAAAATTAAAAAAAAAATTACTTTCTCTGATAATTATAAACCAAAAATTAAAAAAAAAAAATTACTTTCTCTGATAATTATAAACCAAAAATTAAAAAAAAAATAAATTACTTTCTCGAATAGCAATGATTTTATGAAAAATATTTTCAAGCAAAAGATGTCCATTTCTTTGTTGTCTTCAATGTTTGTTTAAATGTTTTTGCGATATTTTTCATATTTAAGAAAATATTGGCAAAAAACAAAAAACAGTTAAGGTAAACACCCACTTCCGGTGTACGAAATTGTACCAAAAGCTTTTCAGTTTTTCGGATTATCAAATAAGACTTATGTTCAAAGTTTCATATCAATTGCTCTGTTGATTTTTGAGATACAGCGCACACAGACAGACAGACACATACACACACACCGACACTCACACACACACACACAATTTTTTTTTTCCAGAAATTGTTGAAATGGCATCTAGGGACCCCAAAACGGATATTTCCGTAAAAAAAATAAGGGCAAAATACAAAATTTATATTAATAAAACTAATAATTTTGAATAAAAAAATTGAAAATACCAGCCAAAAATTCAAAAATCCTGGTCTAGAAATGAAAAAAAAAATTTAAAAATACAGGAAAAATTTTAAAATATAGGTCAAAAAATCAAAAATCTGAAATACAGGGTGTTTCAGAGCTCTGAGAACGGTCAATCACGTGCTTATTTTTCAAAATTTCGAAAAATGTTTGATACAAAAGTTGTGTATAATAGTGAGCTGCGCGCCCTTAAAATATTTAAATTTATACAGGGTGTCTCATAACAAAGTTACAGACCAAAGTTATGTTTTTTAAATGGAACACCCTGTATTTTTTGTCATTTTTGAATTGTATGGAGCAAATAAAGGTGAGTTACTTCAATACTCCCTATACCTATTGTTTGCCGTTTTCGAAATATTTGAAGATTTGTTGAAATGCACGATCTGGGTGAAATTTTATTTTTGCCCCAGTGATTGACGTTGAACGATTAAAATCATTTCTATTATTTGGTTGAAGGTTCGAACTATACAGCCAACCATGATGTCAAACAAAAAATTATACAGTGTGATAAAAAAAATGCGGTAGAAAAACCGAATTTATAAAGTTAAATAACTTCGTTTTTTTAAATGGCACACCCTGTATTTAGTAACGTAATCTTAAGTAGAATCCAATTATCTTTCAGATTTGGCATCAACTTGAAACCTTGTAAATTTACTCAAAATATTTTTAGCATTATGATTCTGTAAAAATCTGCAACCACCCCATCCCGAAATTTTAAAATAATCGCACGCGAACAGAGCACATAGTTTTGAAAAATTGCGATTTTTTCGGTGACTCGAAAAAAATATAAAAACAATTGGTATCAACTTAAAAACTTCTAAATTTACTCATTTACATTTTAGTATTATGTCTCCATAAAATTTAACAACTATTTATTAGTCAATTTTAAGATTATCACACAAACAGAGCGTTAAGTTGTGAAAAATTGTAATAAATTAATTGTTTCGAAAAAAAAAATACAAAAATAATTTCCATCGACCTGAAACTCTCCAGAATTACGCAAAGTGCATTTTAGTATTTTGTCTCCATAAAATTTAACAATTATTTATTAGTAAAATTTAAGATTATCACACAAACAGAGCGTTAAGTTGTGAAAAAATGTAATAAATTTATTTTTTCGAAAAAAAAAATACAAAAACAATTTCCATCGACTTGAAACTTTCCAGAATTACTCAAAGTACATTAAAGTATTATGCCTCCATACAATTTAACAACTATTTATTAGTAAATTTTAAGATTATCACGCAAACAGAGCGTTAAGTTGTGAAAAAATTGTAATAAATTTATTTTTTCGAAAAAAAATACAAAAACAATTTCCATCGACCTGAAATTCTCCAGAATTACTCAAAGTGCATTTTAGTATTATGCCTCCATAAAATTTAACAATTATTTATTAGTCAATTTTAAGATTATCACACAAACAGAGCGTTAAGTTGTGAAAAATTGTAATAAATTTATTGTTTCGAAAAAAAATTAAAAAACAATTTCCATCGACCTGAAACTCTCGAGAATTACTCAAAGTGCGTTTTAGTATTATGTCTCCATAAAATTTAACAACTATTTATTAGTAAATTTTAAGATTATCACACAAACAGAGCGTTAAGTTGTGAAAAATTGTAATAAATTTATTTTTTCGAAAAAAAAATACAAAAACAATTGCCATCGACCTGAAACTCTCCAGAATTACCTTAAGTGCATTTTAGTATTATGTCTCCATAAAATTTAACAACTATTTATTAGTAAAATTTAAGATTATCACACAAACAGAGCGTTGAGTTGTGAAAAAATTGTAATAAACTTATTTTTTCGAAAAAAAAATACAAAAACAATTTCCATCGACCTGAAAATCTTCAGAATTACTCAAAGTGCATTTTAGTATTATGTCTTCATAAAATTTAACAACTATTTATTAGTAAAATTTAAGATTATCACACAAACAGAGCGTTAAGTTGTGAAAAATTGTAATAAATTTATTTTTTCGAAAAAAAATACAAAAACAATTTCCATCGACCTGAAATTTTCCAGATTTACTCAAAGTGTATTTTATATTATGTCTCCATAAAATTTAACAACTGTTTATTAGTAAATTTTAAGATTATCACACAAACAGAGCGTTAAGTTGTGAAAAATTGTAGTAAATTTATTTTTTCCAAAAAAAATACAAAAACAATTTCCATCGACCTGAAACTCTCCAGAATTACTCAAACTGCATTTAAGTATTATGCCTCTATAAAACTTAACAACTATTTATTAGTAAATTTTAAGATTATCACACAAACAGAGCGTTAAGTTGTGAAAAATTGTAGTAAATTTATTTTTTCCAAAAAAAATACAAAAACAATTTCCTTCGACCTGAAACTCTCCAAAATTACTCAAAGTGCATTTTAGTATTATGTCTCCTTAAAATTTAACAATTATTTATTAGTAAATTTTAAGATTATCACACAAACAGAGCGTTAAGTTGTGAAAAAATGTAATAAATTTATTTTTTCGAAAAAAAAATACAAAAACAATTGCCATCGACCTGAAACTCCCCAGAATTACTCAAAGTGCATTTTAGTATTATGTCTTCATAAAATTAACAACTATTTATTAGTAAATTTTAAGATTATCACACAAACAGAGCGTTAAGTTGTTGAAAAATTGTAGTAAATTCATTTTTTCCAAAAAAAATACAAAAACAATTTCCATCGACCTGAAACTCTCCAGAATTACTCAAACTGCATTTAAGTATTATGCCTTCATAAAATTTAACAACTATTTATTAGTAAAATTTAAGATTATCACACAAACAGAGCGTTAAGTTGTGAAAAATTGTAATAAATTTATTGTTTCGAAAAAAAATTCAAAAACAATTTCCATCGACCTGAAACTCTCCAGAATTACTCAAAGTGCATTTTAGTATTATGTATCCATAAAATTTAACAACTATTTATTAGTAAATTTTAAGATTATCACACAAACAGAGCGTTAAGTTGTGAAAAAATTGTAATAAATTTATTTTTTCGAAAAAAAATTCAAAAACAATTTCCATCGACCTGAAACTTTCCAGAATTACTCAAAGTGCATTTTGGTAGTATGCCTCCATAAACTTTAACAACTATTTATTAGTGAATTTTAAGATTATCACACAAACAGAGCGTTAAGCTGTGAAAAATTGTAATAAATTTATTTTTTCGAAAAAAAATTCAAAAACAATTTCCATCGACCTGAAACTTTCCAGAATTACTCAAAGTGCATTTTGGTAGTATGCCTCCATAAAATTTAACAACTATTTATTAGTGAATTTTAAGATTATCACACAAACAGAGCGTTAAGCTGTGAAAAATTGTAATAAATTTATTTTTTCGAAAAAAAATTCAAAAACAATTTCCATCGACCTGAAACTCTCCAGAATTACTCAAAGTGCATTTAGTATTAGATCTCCATGAAATTTAACAACTATTTATTAGTAAATTTTAAGAATATCACACAAACAGAGCGTTAAGTTGTGAAAAATTGTAGTAAATTAATTGTTTCGAAAAAAAATACAAAAATAATTTCCATCGACCTGAAACTCTCCAGAATTACTCAAAGTGCATTTTAGTATTATGTCTCCATAAAATTCAACAATTATTTATTAGTCAATTTTAAAATTATCACACAAACAGAGCGTTAAGTTGTGAAAAATTGTAATAAATTTATTTTTTCGAAAAAAAATTCAAAAACAATTTCCATCGACCTGAAACTCTCCAGAATTACTCAACGTGCATTTAGTATTAGATCTCCATGAAATTTAACAACTATTTATTAGTAAATTTTAAGAATATCACACAAACAGAGCGTTAAGTTGTGAAAAATTGTAATAAATTAATTGTTTCGAAAAAAAATACAAAAATAATTTCCATCTACCTGAAACTCTCCAGAATTACTCAAAGTGCATTTTAGTATTATGTCTCCATAAAATTCAACAATTATTTATTAGTCAATTTTAAAATTATCACACAAACAGAGCGTTAAGTTGTGAAAAATTGTAATAAATTAATTGTTTCTAAAAAAAATACAAAAATAATTTCCATCGACCTGAAACTCTCCAGAATTACTCAAAGTACATTTTGGTATTATATCTCTATAAAATTTAACAACTATTTATTAGTAAATTTTAAGATTATCACACAAACAGAACGTAAAGTTGTGAAAAATTATAATAAATTTATTTTTTCGAAAAAAAATACAAAAAGAATTTCCATCGACCTGAAACTCTCCAGAATTACTCAAACTGCATTTTAGTATTAAGTCTCTATAAAATTTATCAATAATTTATTAGTAAATTTTGAGATTATCACACCTTAACAGAGCGTTAAGTTGTGAAAAATTGTAATAAATTTATTTTTTCGAAAAAAAATATAAAAACAATCCAGAACAGATCCACAACTCTCCCCATATCTATCCTTACATCCAATTGCCAAACAGCACACCTCGAAAGCCAAAAGTCCGCTATTCTATTTCTTGACATCCAAAAGGCGTTTGACTCGGTTTGGCATCGAGGTTTGCTGTTCAAATGCAATTCCCTAAAAATCCCAGCACATCTCATACACCTAATTGACAATTTCCTTAACGATAGGCTCCTTAATGTTCGCGTCCGAAATTCCCTTTCACACTCATTCTCACCACAACAAGGTCTGCCACAAGGTTCTCCCCTATCCCCACTCCTATACAATATCTTTGTGCATGACATGTATAACTCTGATCCTCAATATTTTAACCCTTCAGCCTATTGTTTACTGTTTGCTGATGATACAGCATTAATTGCACATTCATCCACAATCCCTAAAGCTCTGAATACACTCCAGGGGCTAATTGATTCAATTCAGCTTTGGTTCGCCAAGTGGAGAATTACCATCAATTCAAACAAATCTCATCTCCTAATACCCTTCCACCGTGCAGCAAACTCTCCTTTCTCAATATCCTTGAATAACACCCTTATCTCACCGTCGGCCACCTGCAAATATCTTGGTATCACCTTTGATCCCAAACTCACCTTTAAATCGCATACCCAAATCCTCAAACAAAAAATCATAAAAAGGGCCCGGTATTTCAGATCACTTACATACAAAAACAAAGGTATTTCCACCAAAACTGCAGTACACATATATAAGATGATATGCCGACCCTTACTTGATTATGCCTCTATCCTCTTCCATAATCCACGCCCAGCCGTACTAAGGAATTTGCAGGTGGGTGAGAGATCAGCGCTCAGAACGTTAACAAAAATCAGACACCCCAACAATCCACTACACAATCCTTCAAATACCTTACTCTATCAAAAATCCCAAATAACTCCAATTGACCAACGCCTTATCCACCTATCCTCTAAATTTGCCACTAATCCTCACATCTTACACATCCTGAATCATCTTTGCTTACCACGTAACCCCAACATCATTCCAAAAATTAAACATCCAGATACCACCATATTTCAATTCATTTCATCTTTTCATCACATTAATCATAACTGACAGAGACGTACAGACTGAAGAAGAATGGCTGAAAGACCTCCGGTCGATAGCCAATTAAGAATTGCGGAAAACCATAAATTTTTATATGTATGTATATATATTTGTATCAATTCTTAAATAAAGATGTTTGTTTGTATATATATAAAAACAATTGCCATCGACTTGAAACTTTTTAAATTTACCGAAAGTGCAATTATCATTGTGATTTTATAAAAAAAATATCAACGATGCACCTTGATTTAAAAATAGTTCTGAAAAATTGTGTAGTTTTTCACGTTTCCGTCAAAATTTTCAAATCTCTAATTTTAATTTAATCCCACACTAACTTTCATGCTTGCAAACCGCGTCTTCGTTTAGCCGCTAAGGCCGTTAAAAATCTGAAAAATCAACTTTTTTCTAAAATTTTCAAATTGAGATTCCAACTTTTTTGATAGTTTAGCTAGTCGAGACTTTCAAACGGCAATCGATCTTCGTTCTTCTGATGAAAAATAATGTTCCCTTAAATGGTTTAGGATGATTATTAAAAAAAAAAAAACAGATTTTTTCAATTTTCGAGTTTTCTTTGCGAACACGCGACATTTGTTCTTGCGCGAGTATATTTTCTGTTAGGCCTTGACGAGATCTTTACAGTGAGGTGAAGAAACTCCGAATCCAACCTGTGGTTATTTTTTTCAGGAAATCATTTCGGTATTTTTCTCTAATATTATGTGGATAGAATGTAATTGATAATAAAAATATTATCAACGAGTGTATGTAATGTATGATTGGCTGCTTCTTTGTATCGAACTTTAATCAAATCGAATATGGAGGCGAGGATACAATCCAAGTTTAATCATGTATCTCCGAATCGATTCGTGGCGTTCAAAGGCGAGCAAAAGGTTTAATATCATATTCGAATCTCTGAATAAACGATCCGTGCACTCGCGTAACGAGCCCATTCAGCCCAGAAAATCCCGGTTCCAAATGAAAGACTACATCTGCACCCATATTTTCCTCTCGCATCAATCACACATTCGATTTATTCGCAATACTCGCGTCGGTATCCAGACGCGGAAAATTATTTTCAACAGTAAAACTGCAATTATAATGTAATCCATTATTGTATGTAATATTAAATAGTGTACGTCATTTGATTACTAGCATATCGGAATTAACATGTTCACTGCCAGTCAGAAAAACTTATGGCCAGTCAAGCCGACGCTTGCCTGTAAGGTTTAATGTCAAAGAACGTATCACGCACCAGGTGCGTGGTCGGCCCCCGCGTTAGAACAACACCACGCAGATTCTGTATGTCGGCAGTGAATGTGTTAAAGATGCCTTCCAATGTGGACCTAGCTGTAGCATAAATAATTCTGGTGATTTATAAATAACGATTTCAAAGAAGTTATTACGCTACTTGTGGCTTCCTACTCTACAATTTTAACCCTTAGTTAAGTTTCTAATAGTCTAAATGAGATTATCAATTAATTGATCTTATGGTGGAAGCGCCGGGAATAGAGATGCAATGTACTGGAGGTAAAAAAAGAGTAGCCAGGGTAAAACCAGCCGAAATGTCCCGCTCGGGTGGGGAATCGAACCCGCTCGACTCGTGATCCAGCGGGGAGATGTTCGCGCTCTTACCCACTACACCACTACACCGACATTTTTTTTAAGCATTCCGTTGTTATTTAAAATAATTTCCGAATGGCCAGTGGATCGCAAATAATAGATTTAGATCGATACGTACGAGAGCATAAGCCGCCGTCGGGAAAAATAGAATCTTAAAATAGTGGCATCGGCCTATAAATAGTGCACCTTACGAAAATAGCGGCCGGCGCAACACTCGCGAAAGAAATGCGACCTAAACAAGCGCTATTTATAAACAATTTCACCTAATTATTACCGCCGGAGAATGGGAAATGGGAATGGGCATGGATGCACCGGCGACAGCCTAATAATCCGAAACGGGGCGAGGCGGCCGGATCGCGCGCGCACACACCCCGACGCCTCTGGATGGCTTATTACCGCGCCGGGATCAATACACAACCCCCTGGCCCTGTTTCGCGTATTTCGGCACGGCCAGGTTTTTCCAGTGGCCGGGATCTAATCGACTATTCGCCATTATGGCAAATCATTTAAAAATGGTTTCATAAATTTAGGCCAACGTGTCGGAGGGGATTAACCTCTTGATGAGTCTCTCTGACCACGTCAACTGGCAATTAGAGACAACTTGGAGTTTCACTTCGAATCAAGTTGGTCGTAATAATAACGTAAAACTTATTACTCTCATTACTTATTCGATAAAGTAGAACTTAGGTATGTGATATTCGTTAAAATATTGATCTAAAGAAAAAATATGGTGTGTAGTTTAGAAATACTTGTTATAGTCTGTTCGCTGGAATCTGGCGGCCGAGGTCGTAAAATGGTCGGTCCGCCCCAAGGACCGACGCACTCTCGAAGAAAACGTATTGGTGGTACGTCTAATTGCATCCGATACATCCATTACTGTCCTTCGCTCCTATTGGTATACGCACTTTTACACCAGTACTTCTCAAGAAAGATTGGATTGAGATAAAAAAATATTACGTCCCCTACTTACCGAGCTCCGATCCTCTTTTACGACCACAGCCGCCAGATTCCAGAGAACAGGCTATATACATGAATACAATTTATTTATTATTGAAATGACTAGGGAAATTCATTTATTTTATGCCAATAGAAATAATTCGGCAGAGGATTATTTTATTATTTCCAGTGTTAATGTGGTAGAAAATTATATCAGTATAAATTTCTGATATTAATTCGAGTTATTTATGTCACGTTTTTTCAAGATTGTCCTTTATCAGTAATTTCTATTTAATATAATTAACTATTCTAGAATTAATTATTATATTAAAGTGTAAGGGTGCCAAGCTGGTAACACAATAAAGATTATTATTGCAGTTCCGCCATGGAATTTTAAGTATGCAACCAAGTTTGCACTATTTTGAAGTCTAACTAACCTAAAAACGCATCTTCTTGCCGGGTATGGCAATTTAAGTATGCAACCAAGTTTACACTATTTTAAAGTGTAACCAACCTGCAAACTTATCTTCTCGCCGGGTATGCAACCGAGTTTACACTATTTTAAAGTACAACTAACCTGAAAAGTTGCAATAATTAAACGTTGATCTTGATACAAATGCCGTGGCCGGTTTCCATTTGGATATGATATGGATTTTCACACACAATATACTTCATGATCCAACAATAAATGCCTATGGGTACTTTATCTAGTCATTAATTTTAAAATTGTGTTATATATGTATGTGTTTAATTAAGTTACTAGCTTTTATTATTTACAATTTTATCTGATTTTCTTTTTATCTACATTTATTTTATTCTATTGAGTATCATATGTAAGATTTTTAAATTTTAATATTTTAGATTTTGAGTTTTGAATTTTAAATTTTAATATGTTAATTTTAATGTGTGTTAATTAAGTCTTTTTTACCACATAGCATGTGCTCTCTCGCCACCTCTGACTTGTGTACACATTCCTTTTGTTCAGCACGAATAAAGATTATTATTATTATTATTATGTTAAGGAACCACATGGTTCTGGAGTTATTTCAAACTAAAAAATCAAAAATTATTTTTTTCTCCGGAACGATAAAAATTTGAAAAAACCTCAATTGTAGCATTACTTAGGAGGGTTCAGAAAAATGTGTTTTTTTTTTAAATTTTATTTCGGCATCTATAGGGTGACCAAAAATTTTTTTCGAAACGTATTTTTTTGTAACACCCTGTAGAAGTACCACCATCATATTTCATATGAAAAAAGAATCAGCAAAAATTGGATTCGACAGTTTGAAAAATTGTAAAAAAATCATCTTTGCAAGAATTGGCCTCAAAATTTCAAAATCCATTTAGAACTAACCCAAGTTTAATATCTTGGCAAAACAATTGATATATTACAGCTGTAAACCAAATGGCAACACTCAAAAGTCGCATTTAAAAATCAAAAATTGCATTCGGCGGTTTAAAAAATTGTAAAATAATCATCTTTGCATTAATTAGCATCAAAATTTCAAAATCCAGTTAGAACTAACCTATGTTCGATATCTTGGTGAAACAATTATATATTACAGCTGGAAACAAGATGGCGCTTTGAAGAATCCAAAATTGCATTCGGGGGTTTGAAAAATTGTAAAAAAATCATCTTCGCAGGAATTTGCCTCAAAATTTCAAAATTCATTTAGAACTAACCTAAGTTCGATATTTTGGTGAAACAATTGATTTATTACAGCTGGAAACAAATTGGCAACACTCGCGTTAAAGAATCCAAAATTGCATTCGGCGGTTTGAAAAATTGTAAAAAAATCATCTTTGCAGGAATTGGCCTCAAACTTTCAAAATCCATTTCAAACTAACCTAAGTTCAATATCTTGGCAAAACAATTGATATATTACAGCTGGAAGCAAGATGGCAACACTCAAAACTCGCATTAAAGAATCAAAAATTGCATTCGGCGGTTTGAAAAATTGCAAAAAAATCATCTTTGCATGAATTAGCCTCAAAATTTCAAAATTCATTTAGAACTAACCTAAGTTTATTATCTTGGCAAAACAATTGATGTATTATAGCTGGAAACAAAATGGAAACACTCAAAACTAGCGTTAAAGAATAAAAAATTACATTCAGCGGTTTGAAAAATTGTAAAAAAATCATCTTTGTAGGAATTGGCCTCAAAATTTTAAAGTCCACTTAGAACAAACCTAAGTTTAATATCTCGGTGAAACAAATAATATATTACACCTGGAAACTAAATGGTAACACGCAAAACTCGCGTTAAAGAATCAAAAATTGCATTCGGCGGTTTGAAAAATTGTAAAAAAAATCATCTTTGTAGGAATTGGCCTCAAAATTTTAAAATCCGTTTAGAACTAACCTAAGTTTAATATATTAGCAAAACAATTGATATATTACAGCTGGAAACTAAATGGCAACACTCAAAACTCGCGTAAAGAATCAAAAATTGCATTCGGCGGTTTGAAAAATTTAAAAAAAATCATCTTTGCAGGAATTGGCCTCAAAATTTCAAAATCCATTTAGAATTAACCTAAGTTTAATATCTTGGCAAAACAATTGATGTATTATAGCTGGAAACAAAATGGCAACACTCAAAACTCGCGTTAAAGAATCAAAAATTACATTCGGGGGTTTGAAAAATTGTAAAAAAATCATCTTTGCAGGAATTGACCTCAAAATTTCAAAATCTATTTAGAACTAACCTAAGTTCGATATCTTGGTAAAACAATTGATATATTACAGCTGGAAGCAAGATGGCAACACGTAAAACTCGCGTTAAAGAATCCAAAATTGCATTCAGCAGTTTGAAAAATTGTACAAAAATCATCTTTGCAGGAATTAGTCTCAAAATTTCAAAATCTATTTAGAACTAACCTAAGTTTAATATATTCGCAAAACAATTGATATATTACAGCTGGAAACTAAATGGTAACACGCAAAACTCGCGTTAAAGAATCAAAAATTACATTCGGGGGTTTGAAAAATTGTAAAAAAATCATCTTTGCAGGAATTAGCTTTAAAATTTAAAAACCTATTTAGAATAACCTAAGTTCGACATCTTGGTAAAACAATTGATATATTACAGCTGGAAGCAAGATGGCAGCACTTAAAACACGCATTGAAAAATCCAAAATTGCATTCGGGGGTTTGAAAAATTGTAAAAAAAATCACTTTTGCGGGAATTAGCTTACAAATTTCAAAAATCCGTTTAGAACTAACCTAAGTTTAATATATTAGCAAAACAATTGATATATTACAGGTGGAAACAAGATGGCAACACTCAAAACTCGCGTTAAAGAATCAAAAATTGCATTCGGCGGTTTAAAAAATTGTAAAAAAATCATCTTTGCGGGAATTAGCTTACAAATTTTAAAAATTCGTTTAGAACTAACCCAAGTTTAATATTTTAGCAAAACAATTGATATATTACAGCTGGCAACTAAATGGCAAAACGCAAAACTCGCATTTAAAAATCAAAAACTGCATTCGGCGGTTTGAAAAATTGTAAAAAAAATCATCTTTGCAGGAATTGGCCTCAAAATTTTAAAATCCACTTAGAACTAACCTAAGTTTAATATCTTGGCGAAATATTTAATATATAAAAAGTGGAAAAAAAATGTGCGTGACTAATTTCGGGATATTTACGCAGCAACTAATGATGCGCCTGAACACGCTAGCTCGACACATATTTAAAATATCAACAAAAGGAAAACGGCAAGTTATTCGTGAGGTTTCTTGCTACAAAAGTTTGGGAACTATATTTTAAGAAAACAGAAAAATTAGATGGGCAAATTGGCCGTATTCGCGTGATTGAGCAACTATTCTTCGGAACCTGTACATAATATAAAAAAAGACGAAAAACGAAATTATTTGTGAAATATTTGTCCCAAAAAGTAGGCCAACCCCATCACTCCGTCATTATTCATTGGCGAACAGTTAAATAAATTCAACACCCAACTACATAAATAATAACAAATCAAAATGTCAAATAGCTTGTAGAAAAAAATTGATTTCAAATTTTCCAAAATATCAGTTGTAAGATCTCATGCAACAGAAGATTTTTTTTGTTGCCTAGTGTAATTTATTGCCCAACAGACGAATGTCCAGTTACAGAACAAATCTTATATTTATTTATTTATTTAATAACTTTACACATCCTGTTACTATAATATGTGCAAAACAATAATTAAACTAAACGGGATTTGCAGGCGGAGTTTACAATGTGTTCTTCCACTCAGACCTATTATCCTCTTCCACATGACGGTGTTACCGATCAGCTTCAGATTATTACCATTTAGGCATAATTTTGGCAATTTCTGGCTTATTTATAGCCATTTAATATGGAACTATTTTATGTCAGCGTGACGGAAAAAAAAATATAAAAGAAAGACATGTGGAAATGGAAGAGCAGTGAGAGGTTACTACCTCACTAAACTTCGCTTACTCTGCCATGATATTTCTAGTACTTTTTTTTTTTTTTCTCGCAATAAAGACAATTTATTATTATTATTATAACAAACTCTATTTTGAAAATTTTATGTCATGCAATCGATATTTTTTTTATTTCACTTTCATAATAATTAAGTATTTTAATGTGTGCCGCGGCCATAAAATTCACATAGCAATAAATATAACGTGGACGGATCAATTCATCAAATCTGGCAGATGGCGACAGCGAAATTAATCTCTCAACTCAACTCTCCGGTTTTATTATATTCAATTCACAAAAGTCCATACGGTTTCACCCGGAGCACCTCTAATTAATCATCCGGACCACTTTTTCATATTTATCGTTTGCACACGCGCACACACATGCGCGCAAAAAAATCTTAAATGGATTCGTTTCCGGATAAAAGGCGTCGGAAATAATGAGAGCGAAATCAAATTTCCCCTTTTTAAATTAGACATCCATCGGCTCCGGAGGTTCGCATGTATGAGTACTCCAGCCTCGAGCAACTAAATCCGGATTTATGAAACGATATTATGGAAAATGTCTAAATTAAATATCAATATGAAAGAAAAGTGTAATCTATTTTTTTTTTTGAGAGGGAAATGTCCCGATTTTTAAATTCTACATTCGGCTACTGCTGACTGATTGATCGACATCGCATGTCATGTTCAAATTATTTAGTTTAGTAGTAATTTTCAGTAAATTAGTTCAGATCACTTAGAAATTTAATAAATGTGCAAATGGTGGAGGCGCCCGGATTCGTGTCTGAAATTTCCAATCGTCGCACCTTTTTATTTTTAATTTCTTTAAACGGTCACAATTTATCCCCCAATGATAATAATACATCTAAACTCTAGTCCTCTCTTTTCATTCAATTATCTAAATACAGAATTTGCATCGGTTACGTGGAATAATCCTCTTGGATCCTTCGAATCGAAAATGTATATGTCGAGGCTCCCATTCTTTCGGCTATTTATTCTCAAATTACACGTAAATCAATAAGTATGTACACACATCGAGTCATCGAAAATAAGTTATGGATATAACAATAGGAACATTGCGTGTCTATGTAGTAATGTTAATCTTTCCTTCGGTTATTTTCGGCTGTTGAATCGATGAAAAATGTCGAGCGAAGAAAAAAAAAGGGGGGATTCAATGGCATGTTTTCAAACAAGGGCATTAATGAGCTTAAGACTTTGTCTCGCGGATAAATGAATGCCGCTTGATGCGGATGCGGACTTGAGTAACCGATTATTTTTGAAGGATTAAATTCTGCACGCTTTTACACGTGTTGTTTTATTTGTGGCGTAGTTAAGCAATCTGCAAAATAAAGGGAAGTAGTTGTTTCAATAAGTCATTTGTTTGTAGTCTTAGTAACACTAATTTTGCAGGTTGAATATTAACACATTCAGGCTCTATTTCGTCTTTATTGAATTTAATTTGAAATTTATTAAATCTGCAAAACTTTGTCTCACATTATGGGCTTGTGTGCTCACTGCGGGGCAGGGCCTCCTCACGGATTAAAATATATTTTTTTATAATAAAACACTTTTACTTTGTTGGTATAACACAAATTTTATTTTATTGTTGACTTTGTTTCGGCAACTCAACTTACCATTAACAAAATCATAAAGTTTTTTTTACAGGTGTACAATTCCAAAAATTAAAACCGCGTTTTTAAAATTCTGGAAATTAAAAAAATTGCATTTTTTTACATTTTGCGTTAATTTTGCAAGAAACTATTTAAATCCGTTTTAAAACAACACTAAATTCGACATATTTTGACATTTAAATCTTCATAATCGGACAACGCCTTCGGCAAGTGTGCAATTTCAAAAATCTAAATTACGTTTTTAAAATCATCAACTTAAAAAAGTGAGATTTTTGGATTTTGTGTTAATTTCACGAAAATGTTTTATTATTCGTTTTAACATTACACTAAATTTGCCACATTGTGACGTGTTTAAATTATCAAAATCGGACGATGCATTCGGCAGGTGTGCAATTTCAAATACCAAAATCCCGATTTTGAAATTTTCGAAATTTAAAAACTGCAATTTTTGCATTTCGTGTTAATTTCAAGAGAAAATTTCGTAATCCGTTCTGAACTTACACTGAATTGTCCATATTTTGACGTTTGAATCATAAAAATCGAACAATGCGTTCGGCAGTTGTGCAATTTCAAAAATCAAAATCACGATTTTAAAATTTTCGAATTTAAAAAAAATTCAACTGTCAAAAATAAAAAATAAAAACTTCCAACAATGACCATTTTCAACTGTCAAAACGAATAATGTTCATCTGCAAAAAATGACAATTTTTAACCTCCAAAAACCACAATCTTAAAATGCCAAAATTGGTCTTTTTACCTGCTTACAGTGAGCAGATGGTCTGCCAAAAATGACAATTTTCAATTGCCAAAAACCACAATTCCCAACTGCCAAAAAAGACAAATTTTCAACTGCAATCAATTACCGTTTTAACTACCAAAAATTGTAATTTTTATCTGCCCACAATGACCATATGCAACTGGCAGAAATGACATTTTTTTGGCTATTTTCAACTGCTCAAAATAATAATTTTGAGCTACAAAAAATGACAATTTCCAACCCCCAAAAACTACAATCCTGAAATGCCAAAAATTGATCATTTTCAACAACCAAAAACTTATATTTTCAACTGCTAAAAATGGCAATTTTCAACTGCCAAAAACCACAATTCCCAACTGTCAAAAATGACAAATTTTCAAGTGCAATCAATTGCCGTTTTAACTGTCAAAAACTGTAATTTTTATCTGGCTACAATGACCATCTGCAACTGGCAGAAATGACATTTTTTTGGCTTTTTTCAACTTCCAAAAATAATAATTTTGAGCTACCAAAAATGGCAATTTTCAACCCCCAAAAACTACAATCTTGAAATGCCAAAATTGATCATTTTCAATAACCAAAAACTTATATTTTCAACTGCTAAAAATGACAATTTTTAACCGCCAAAAACCATAATTCCCAACTGTCAAAAATGACAAATTTTCAACTGCAATCAATTACCGTTTTAACTGCCAGAAACTGTAATTTTTATTTGCCTGCAATTGCCATCTGCAACTGGCAGAAATGACAATTTTTTTGGCTATTTTCAACTGCCAAAAATAATAATTTTGAGCTGCCAAAAATGACAATTTTCAACCCCCAAAAACTACAATCTTGAAATGCCAAAATTGATCATTTTCAACAACCAAAAACCTATATTTTCAACTGCTAAAAATGGCAATTTTCAACTGTCAAAAATGATAAATTTTCAACTGCAATCAATTACCGCTTTAACTATCAAAAACTGTAATTTTTATCTGCCTACAATGACCATCTGCAACTGGCAGAAATGACAATTTTTTTGGTTACTTTCAACTGCCAAAAATAATCATTTTGAGCCACCAAATATGACAATTTTCAACCCCCGAAAACTACAATCTTGAAATGCCAAAATTGATCATTTTCAACAACCAAAAACTTATATTTTCAACTGCTAAAAATGACAATTTTCAACTGCCAAAAACCACAATTCCCAACTGTCAAAAATTAAAAAATTTCAACTGCAATCAATTACCGTTTTCACTGCCAAAAACTGTAATTTTTATCTGGCTACAATGACCATCTGCAACTGGCAGAAATGACATTTTTTTTGGCTATTTTCAACTGCCAAAAATAATAATTTTGAGCTACCAAAAATGGCAATTTTCAACCCCCAAAAACTACAATCCTGAAATGCCAAAAATTGATCATTTTCAACAACCAAAAACTTATATTTTCAACTGCTAAAAATGACAATTTTTAACTGCCAAAAACCACAATTCCCAACTGTCAAAAATGACAAATTTTCAAGTGCAATCAATTACCGTTTTAACTGCCAACAATTGTAATTTTTATCTGGCTACAATGACCATCTGCAACTGGCAGAAATGACAATTTTTTTGGTTACTTTCAACTGCCAAAAATAATAATTCTGAGCTACCAAAAATGACAATTTCCGACCCCCAAAAACTACAATCTTGAAATGCCAAAATTGATCATTTTCAACAACCAAAAACTTATATTTTAATCTGCTAAAAATGACAATTTTCAACCGCCAAAAACCATAATTCCCAACTGTCAAAAATGACAAATTTTCAACTGCAATAAATTACCGTTTTAACTGCCAGAAACTGATTTTTTTATTTGCCTGCAATTGCCATCTGCAACTGGCAGAAATGACAATTTTTTTGGCTTTTTCAACTGCCAAAAATAATAATTTTGAGCTGCCAAAAATGACAATTTTCAACCCCCAAAAACTACAATCTTGAAATGCCAAAATTGATCATTTTCAACAACCAAAAACCTATATTTTCAACTGCTAAAAATGGCAATTTTCAACTGTCAAAAATGATAAATTTTCAACTCCAATCAATTACCGCTTTAACTATCAAAAACTGTAATTTTTATCTGCCTACAATGACCATCTGCAACTGGCAGAAATGACAATTTTTTTGGTTACTTTCAACCGCCAAAAATAATAATTTTGAGCCACCAAATATGACAATTTTCAACCCCCGAGAACTACAATCTTGAAATGCCAAAATTGATCATTTTCGACAACCAAAAACTTATATTTTCAACTGCTAAAAACGACAATTTTCAACTGCCAAAAACCACAATTCCCAACTGTCAAAAATTAAAAAATTTCAACTGCAATCAATTACCGTTTTCACTGCCAAAAACTGTAATTTTTATCTGGCTACAATGACCATCTGCAACTGGCAGAAATGACAATTTTTTTGGCTATTTTCAACTGCCGAAAATGATCGCGATTAAGAATTTTAAAAATTAAAAAAAAAACAATTGAACGTCGAATTTCCGTTTTTTCTTCAATTGACATGTATTCAATGAGTACATGATTAGCCTGCAAATTTTTTTAATAGTACATGAGCAACGAGGCTTATTCGGCAATGAACTAAGTTTGTTCAACAGATGAGCCAGAAATGATTTGGCTCCAACCGCAGGTTCAGAACGCGTCCCCCAGCTGCCTATATTCTAACGAAATGCCGTGCCAGAAGTAACTTGGCTCCGACTGCGATTTTTCTCCACTCAGTAAACTTTCACAGACCTTTAAGTGTTTTTAAAAATACAAAATTCTCGCCGAGCATGAATTGCCATGGCTCCTTGGCTCTATATAACGAGCCCAGAAGTTTTAATTAATTTTTAATTACATTTCATCAAGATAACGTTCATTACACAAACGCAATTTTGATATAAAATTCTTGTGTTCAATTTTATTGTTTGTTGGCTCAGAGACAGTGAGATTCAAGCGTGACTTGTAAGAAATTATACTTTATACTGGAAAATGATTGAGTATTATAAAGTCTCTCCCGAATATTAAAAATCTCGAGAGGAAATGCAAATAGAACCCCTTTTTGCATAATAAATCATACGTGCGGTAAATTTATGCAAGCCGCACTCGGCAATATCTCGACCGTTTAGTAATAAGTGGCGTTTGATATTATCGGCACACTTACGAGGGGTTTAATTTATGCGGAAAACGTTTTAGAGCACGTAATCCATACAAATAGAGGGAAGGGGGCGGATGGTGAGTTTTTGTGCGGGTCAATACTAAGACCATATATTTCAGGCCAGTACATCATTATTAATTAATTGAAAGAATAATTAATAATCGTATTTTGGTCGATCCATACTAAGTACTCATCGCTGCACGCCAACTATAATATTTAGGTCATGGCTTACGGCTTACACTTCACTTCCACTTCACTTCTTGTAATATAAGTGTCCGTGCCGATTGATTTTTAATAAAGTACTACGCACCAACTTGATATTCAAATCGACGAAGATTTCACAGAAAATTGCCCTCGTTTACTTACCAACCAATGAAATCGAATAGCGTTGATGAACACATCCACAGTAATCATTTATAGTATTGTAACATGTATATTTAAATGTGGCTCAAGTGCAATAAATTGATTTGATTTGATTTGATGCGTAACAGACCACGCTGCATGTTATGCATGGCAATTCACCCTGGGTGGTATCTAATCAGATAATCCATCATGTTGATATTGCCTAGCAACGCGTTAGTACATTATCTATAACGTATAAAACGTCAGTTATTGCCGGACTTTTAAGCAGTTTGCTCCCGAATTCGATCTGTTTGCATTTTCAGGTGAAGTGTTAGTGCTTTCATCAGTAATAATATTCATAGGCATTTCTCAAAATCTTGGTAAGCTCATTTTTACTACAATTATTGTGGCGCAGATCAGGGGCGGCTCGTTATATAGAGCCAAGGAGCCATGGCACTACCTGTAGTTTTAAGCTCAGCAAGAATTTTTAATTAATTCTTAATATTCTTTTTGTTTTCCGTGTGTATTGTTTGATGATGATGGCGAGGTTACGTGGTCGAAGAATGGTATTACAGATTTAGTGCATGTCTGGGATAAAATGTAAACGCACGATAAATCGAAAGTACACATAAATCATATTTTTAGCTTGTTCGGTTGTTTAAAATTATGAACCTTTACTTTACAACTCAAAATAACCCTGGACAATGAAAATTAATCGTTCTGTACTGTAAAAGTACCATCAACACATTCCACGAGCCGCTACTGAGAGTCAATTGTTTTATTTTAATTATTCAAAATGTCTCTACTAAATCTAAAGTTGTCGAAAATTAGTTTCACTTTTTTGGACAATTAAAGCGAAAATAAAAAAAAATATTTTTAAAAATTGGAAAATTATTTTGAACAATAGAGTTTTGAGAACATTTTCTTACCAGAATATCCTACTTTTTTATAATGAAGCCTGTAGTTTCGATTTTTTTTTTGCTAAATTTTTGATCATTTGGCCTAAATATTCTTTATTTTGACCTAAATTTTCGATTTCATTGTTAAAATGTTCAACTATTTGGTCCGTATTTTTTATTTTCCCCGACGAATTTTTAATTTTTAAATGTTTGACCTGTATTTTCGATATTTTTGGTCAAAATATTTTACCTTTTGGCCTAAATATCCTTTATTATGACCTAAATTTGCGATTTCATTGTTTAAAATTTCCGCCAAATTTTTAATTTTCAGATTTTTGACCTGTATTTTTGATTCTTTCTGATTTGTTGACCTAAATATTCTTTATTTTGACATAAATTTTCGATGTAATTGTTGAAATTTTCTTTTTTTTTTGTCCATATTGTTCGAGCCGAATTTTTAATTCTTATATTTTTGACCTGTATTTTCAATCCTTTTTGGTTTTCGATTTGATTGTTCAAATTTTTGATTTTTCGGTCCGCATTTTTGATTTTTCATGCCGAATTTGTTTTGATTTTCAAATTTTTGATTTGATTTTGGTTCAAATATCTATAACCTGAATTATTTATTTATATGCGAGATTTTTTTTTATTTTTTCCGGTATTTTCGAGTTTTGTTTGTTGAAGTTTTCGAATTTGTAGTCTGCATTTATTATCTTTTGACCCGAGTTTTCGATGTACTGTCTAAATTTTCGACTTTCTGGCCAACATTGCAGATTTTTATTAGTCTTTTTAATCTTTTGACCTAAATTTTTCTTTATTTTGCCTTAACTCTTCGATATTATTGTTAAAATTTTCGATTTTTTTATCCGCATTTTTGATTTTTCATTTAGTTCGCATTTATTATCTTTAAGAACGAATTTTCGATGTACTGTCCAAATTTTCGACTTCCTGGCCAACTTTACAGATTTCTATTATTTTTTAAAATATTTTGACCTACATTTTTTCTTTATTTTGACCTAACTTCTCGATTTTATTGTTAAAATTTTCGATTTTTTAGTCTCCATTTTTGATTTTTTGTTTAGTCTGCATTTGTTATCTTTAGACCGAGTTTTCGATGTTTTGTCTAAATTTACGACTTTTTGGCCAACATTGTGGATTCTTTTTAAATCTTTTGCCCTAACTTTTACGTTATTTTTTTTATTATTCTGTTAAAATTTGTCTTTCCTTGCTCCATCATTTTTATTTTTAGGCCAGAATTTTAGATTTTCGGTCTCAATTTTTTATCGTATATTTTAGATTTTTGGTCTATTTTTTATCCTATATTTTACTTGGTTCATTGATTTTATTTCGTGAATTTTTTTATTTTTTGCTATTATTTTCGAATTTCTGGTCTGAAACTTATTTTTGGCGGCTGAAAGTGGCAAATTATTTTTTGTCTGCGTTTTTTATTTTTACGTCAGGATTCTTGATTCTTTGGTCCATATTTAGGATTTCTGTATTTTCAATTTTTTTATTTTTCTTTATTTTCATCGAAATATTCGATTGGTTTGTACGCCCGTTTTCGATGTTTTGTTTAAATTTTCACCGTTTTAGGCTATATTGTAAATTTTTTTATTTTTTGGTCTAAATATTCTTTATATTTGACGAAAAAATTCGATTGGTTTGTAGAAATTTCGGATTTTTTGTCTGCATTTTTTATCTTTACGCCCGAGTTTTCGATGATTTGTCTAAATCTTCACCTTGGCCTATATTTTGTATTTTCGATTATTTTGGTTTCAATTTTTGGTCTTTTGGCCGAAATTTTCTTTATTTCGACTTAAATTCTCGATTCATTTGTTAAAAATTTTGATTTTTTGGTCTACCACTTTGATTTTTATCCCATGTTTTAGATTTTCTAAACTTGAATTATTGATTTTATTTTTTGAATTTTTTTTTTAATTTTTGTTTTTGCTATTATTTTCAAATTTCTCGTTGGAACTTATTTTAAGCCAAAAATACTTATGTTTGGAGCTGAAAATGGTAAACTATTTTTCTTTTGCTTGTATTTTCAATTGTTTGGTCTGCATTTTTACTTTTAAACCAGGATTTTTGATTTTTTGCCCGATATTTTAGATCTGCGGCTGTTTTGTTCCAATTTTTTGATTTTTTGACTAAAATATTCGATTGGTATATGAAGATAAAATAAGATAAATGGTTCTTTATTTCTTCAAAAAGGAGGGGGTATATTGTATAAGTGGCTCTACCATCAACATGTTCCACGAGCCGCCACTGGCGCAGATTAATACACGTCTGACACTTGGTGTCACTAAATTTAATTTTTCAAATTAAGAAGTGTGAACTTTCTGTTCGGCCAATTGTCTTCTCGAATCAAACTCGTGACTGATTTTTCCTTGGCAATTATTAGCGTCTGGATTACTCTTGCTTGTTGCTTCTAGAAAATCTTTCGTCGCAACAAGCAATCGTAATCCTGCCGCTAATAATTGCCGGCAAAATCATAGGCACTCGTTCCATTACTGTTGATTAATCCCAGATAGCGTGCATTTACAAATTACCAACTAGAACTGGTCAAAACAGTAATTTATTGATCAAAAACTGACATTTTTGCAGATTCTATATCCAATCAGATAATTTATTAAAACTTTGGCGGATGAATGCCAGATGTGTTTTTACAAACTATCAACTAAAACGATTTCAAGTATCTATTTCTAACACTATAAAGAGAATCTTTATGATTACAAGATTAACATTGTGAACTTACAACGATATAAATCAATTTGCAACCGTTGCTTGCCCGGCGCATTCGCCATATTTCAATCAGGGAGTTTAATCCCGTACAGCGTAATGCCATCACACTATCTGCGAGACTAATACACCTAATTGACTTTTAATGTTACCGCTATTAACGGGATTAGACAGCCATATTGTAGTATTTGCCTTTGGCCGTACACTATCTGATCCGGGAAACATTGTTAGCGCACTCTAATTACACAATTTCTGTTAATATTTTATCGTAATAAGTGCATACACTGTATATAGTGATTATAGTGATTGTGTGCATTGGCAATATAATGTAAATTCATTATTCAAAAGCTTGAATAAAATATCAGCATTAAGTACAGCCGGAATAAAACCCTTCTGCAATTTTTCCTAGATAAAAATTTATTTATGACGGATCGTGAAAATTTATATGCGAGCGGCGGCTCGCAGGAGAAGTTATTTTGTCGCGAGTTTTATGGGGAGCTTTAAAAGTTCCCGGAGATTTGGATTGAATTTTGAAACGGTACGGATGTCCAGAACTTCGGTATTTTCGTTCGCGCCGCATGCAAGAATAACGAGAACTCTGCACCGTTCGTCATATAATTGAATCACTTTGTGTGTGCACATTCTCCTGTTACGCTTTACAGCAGCATAAAAAAGTTTAATCAAGGATATTTTTATGTAAACGGGTGTTGCAGAGTTGCACAACACTATTATAGAGGACTGCATAAAATAAATAAGTTCATGTAGACATTTATTACCCCGAGGTATTCAAGGTTAAAGATACAAATCTGAAAGTCTGATGTTAATCAAGTAGCTGTGGATATTAGAAGCTTTCTTACGGTACGAAGTAGGAGAAAGTATGGTGATTGTGAAAATTTCTTCAAACTAAAAGATTCATTGATTTTCGATCAAATTGTTTGAAAAATCGAGTTTTTTCGCGATTTTTTTTTGTACTTACAAAGGATGTTATTTATTTCAAGATGCTCGAGAGGAGCGATGTGTTCCTTCGATTATATTTGCAATTTCGGAAGCGGGCTGAAAGCGACAGCGATAATGGAATTTTGTGTTGTGGGTTTTCGTTCAGAAGAGCACATTTTCCCGATCATCGATCGATATATGACGTGTAATTAAAATCATTTCTCCGAGACGGAAAATAATGCCCCTCTTCGCGGAAACGCCCCCATCGCACTTCGCCCACCCTCGAGACGCAACAATGGGAATTACTGAAAATTCGATTCGTGTCATTTTATAGCCGTTTATAATTAGATGGATTGCATCCACTCCTTAATTGTTGAAGTTTCCTAGATTTTGCACTTAAATTAGAGAATGGTGATTATCTGAACACGCATAAGATAATCGCAATATGGAATAATTTACTTCTGTAACGAATTCCCACCAAAATCCATAAGTTTGCTTTTTATTTAATTAATACTCCCGTATTTTTTTTTATGTACCTCTTCTAATTAAGTATTTTTAAAGAAAATTACGTTCTTGCATTCGGTGGCAAAATAGTGTACAACGAGCATATAATGATGGCTATCAGTGGCGGCTCGTGGAAAATTTTGACGGTAGAGCCACTTAGCATACACAATATATCTCACCGCCTCCTTTTTGAGGAAAGATAAATCGACCATTAAAAACGTTTACTTGTTGCGGAAGCACTAAAAGAATTAAATAAAGACGAAAAATAGCCCGCATTTAATCTATAACATCGTTCTTCGTCCACGAAAATCAATTAAACGACGAATTGTATTTTGTAACATTACCTCCTTTTTAAGTGCCAAACAAGACATTTCCATGTGCCAAAATTGACAATGACATTTTCCAATTGCCAAAAATTATCATTTTCGAATGGTTCAAAATATTACCATTGTCAACTGTGAAAAACGACAATTTTCAGGTGTCAAAAATGAAAAATTTTAATTGCCAAATTTCCCAATTTTCAACTGTTAAAAAAGGTAATTACCATCAGTCTAAAATGAACATATTTAAATGCTAAAAAACAACTACAAACTAACCATTTTCAAATGCCAAAAGAGACATTTTCAAGTAACAAAATTGACAATTTTAAAATGCAAAAAATGACATTTTCTAACTGCCAAAAACGGTCATTTTAACTGTCAAAAATGATCATTTTCGAGCGTCATACATGACAATTTTCAAGTTTTAAAAATGACCATTCTCTACTGCCAAAAACGACAATTTTCAAGTGCCAAAAAAATGACAATTTTTAACTGCCAAAAATGCCCATTTTCAAGTGTCAAGTGTTCTAGTTGTATAAGTTTTAATCTGTTCGTGATCGTAATATTTTAAATTTTATTTTATTGCCACTTTATTTTATCCTTTTACTATATTATATTAATTTATTTAAAAATTTTAGCCTAGTTATATAAGTTTTAAACTGTTTGTGATTGTAATATTTTAAATTCTATTTATTGTCCTGCATTTTAGATTTAAACATTATTTCTATCACACTTTTTGTAATTTTTTGTATACTACATATTTGACGTGTGTAAACATCCTGTACTAGCACAAATAAATATCTATCTATCTATCTATAAACAGTTTTCAATTGTCAAAAATGACCATTTTCAATTGTGCAAAATTACCATTTTCATGTGCAAAAAAGGTCAAAATTCACAATTTTCAAGCCCTAAAAATGGCATTTTCCAAGTGTCAAAAAAGATAGTTGTCAACTGTCAAAAATGCTCATTTTTGAGTGCTATAAATGACAATTTTCAAGGTTCAAAAATGACTATTTTTCAGCTGTTAAAAAAGACAATTTTCAAGTGTCAAAAATGACAATTTTCATCCGTGCAAAGTGCCGAAAAAAACATTTTTAAAAGATCAAACTTGACAATCATTAAGTGCCAAAAAAGACATTTTAAAGTGCCAAAATTGACGACATTTTCCAACTGCCAAAAATCATTTTCGAATGCCATAAATGGTTCAAATATTACCATTGTCAACTGCTACACGACAATTTTCAGGTGCCAAAAATGAAAATTTTTAAATACCAAATGTCACAATTTTTAACTGTTAAAAAGGGCAATTACCAACAGTCTAAAATGAACGTTTTTAGGCAATCTTTAATTGTACAAACCGACCATTTTCAAGTGCCAAAAAATACGCTTTCTTACAGTTGTATTTGCTAAATATACCTGCAGAAAGAGAAATTTAAAAATTGCACGCACGGTGGATGCGCAGGGAAACGATGCGTCGGTTGAATATTAAATTAAGTATTTTTTACTTTCTCCGTTACGAAGTACGAGAAAGTATTGTGATCGTGATTTTTTTTTCAAAAATTTTTTTTACGGAAATATCCGTTTTGGGGTCCCTAGATGCCATTTCAACAATTTCTGGAAAAAAAAAAAATTGTGTCTGTGTGTGTGTGTGTGTGTGTGTGTGTGTGTGTGATGGTGTGTCTGTGTGTGTGTGTGTCTGTCTGTGCGCGCTGTATCTCAAAAACTAACAGAGCAATTGATATGAAACTTTGAACATCCGTCTTATTTGATAATCTGAAGAACTGAAAAGCTTTTGGTAAAATTTCGTACACCGGAAGTGGGCGTTTACCTCAACTGTTTTTTGTTTTTTGCCAAGATTTTCTTAAATATGAAAAATATCACAAAAACATTTAAACAGACTTTGAAGACAACAAAGAAATGAACATCTTTTGCTTGAAAACATTTTTCATAAAATCATTTGTATTCGAGAAAAAAATTTATTATTATTTTTTTAATTTTTGGTTTATTATTATAAATCGATAATAGTTACAGCAAATGTATGTTAATAATAATTGTAGAGAATACTAAAATGAACAACTTACAAAGAATAAGTTTTTTCGAAATCCTTTTAGTCTTTGAGTAAATTGAGTTTTTATATTTGAAGTATAATTTTTCCATCTTTCACAATTTTGACGTTTTAAACGTCAGATTCCTCCGAGTTTACAAAGCCCTCGATGTATATTTAAAATATGATTCAAATTGAAAATAAACTATGAAAGCGTAAATATAAATGATACCATCAAGTCGGAGAAAGTAACATGATGGCCACATCACCATTTTTTTTATCGAAAATCGGGTGTGATAAGCGAATTTCTACGGTCATTTGAGGGATGTAAGGTTATTCATTACCCACTAGTGAGAGAATAACTCAGACTCACGGAATACATTTTGAAATTATTCAAATTAACACCACGTACGTCAAAATTTTATAAACATTATTTCAATACTTAATAGAATTACAGACGATTTTGGATAATGTGTTATATTAAATTCATGTGGAATTACTCAAAATTTACTTTTTCTTGCAAGACTAATTACTTACATTTTACATTCGTATAAAAAACAACTATTAAATGGAAAGTTACGGTTTAGTTTTTAAATATTTAATATTAAAAATCCTGTGTATATCAGCGTTGACTTTTGCGCAAACTAAAGAAATTCGATCCAACATATTGGCCTAGTCAAGGGCAAAAGGCTAGGCTTAATATAAACTATCCAATCCCATTAGCAAAATATAATAAGGAACAATATTTGCGAAGGCGTTTGGGGGAAAATCGACGGAAGCGACGTATCCAAGATGGAGGACGGTTGTAATTACATCAGTTTACAACGATGTCGGTTTTATTAACGAGGATCGCCCTTTGGAGAAATAGAGGAATTACAAAAGTCCCCCCCCCCCCACTCCGCATATTGCTGGCAAGGATAATTTTATGAAAACACGGGTCAGCAGCATCCAGTCCGGATATTCACCCCGTCGTCGGGAGGGACGGGGGCGCGCGAGGGTGCGGCGGGTCCGGACATGAATGTTAAGAGCATTTTAAATTATGGATCCTTTTAATTTCCATTGCAGCGACGAAAGTGAATAAGGATAACACTTTGTGCTCTAATTACTGCGGAAACTGGAAGAAAAAAAAAACCGATGATTGAATACACCGTGTTAAGTGATAGTTAATGGGCGGATGAAAATGTGTGATGACGCGTCTTTTGAAAATTGAAATTTAATCTTCCGCAAAAACGGGGACGGGCAACCCTTTCCTATTATTAACTTCACATAAGAAGAAAAAGGGGTAAAACTTAAGACATGTCCGTAATTCATCAGATTGTACCAGGATTTCGGTTATTTGAAGAGATAGAGATTAAATCGGACCTAAATGCGTTCCTTGCGGTACACCCGATGCAACGCATATGGCGAACGATATTGATTTTAACACACTGGATGCGGTCTGACAAAAATCTAGATATCCAACCAATATAGTTTGAAATAAATAAAATAAATAAATAGGCAAACAAGTTTTAGCTTACATAGGAGAACGGAATGAGAAACTCTAACCGACCGTGATCTGAGATTTGGGGTCGATTAGGATTTTTTTTTCGGTGTTCTGAATTTTATTTTCTTAACCCTTAATAGTCACACCTCCAAAAAATGACGTAATAGTCATTCGGGGTGTGGTACACATTCGATCAATGAATGTTAAATTGGCAAAATTTCAAAGAAAATCAAAAACCCGAAAATATCGATAATAAATCACAATAATAAGACGAAAAATTTCGTGTTTACTGCATTTATTTATTAAATTCGAATCTCCTTCCGGCCCACTGAAATCGCATATAAAGCGCGCGCACACACACATAAAAATGCCGTCTGCGATGCCATCCGAAAGGAAATACAATTCCGTGTGTTTGATTGATGGTCCCCGGTGGCAATTCCTCTCGTCTCGCGGCGAATCGAAATAATGAATCTCCCGGGGTCGTCGGAAGTTCCGCACTAAATTTTTGGCGAGGCGCTACTACTCTCTCTCTCTCTCTCTCTCTGACCGGAATAGGTCAAGATAATAATAATAAAGTGGGCCTCTCCACTTTTCTCCGTTATTTATTGCGCGATAAAATCTCGTAATGGAATTAATTAAACCGAGGGTCGGACGTCAAGTCGTTCGAGATAGTGGATTGTATTCGATACACAATAAAAAAATAACTTTAAAAAAAGTGTTCAACGTGTCCAAATTTAAAAAAAAACACACAACCAAAAGAGAATGCCAAAATGAACAATAAGTTTTTTTTCGAAATCTCTTTTAGTTTTTGAGTAAACTGAGTTTTTGAATTTGAAGTATAATTTTTCCATCTTTCATAATTTTGACGTTTTAAACGTCAGTTTCATCCGAGTCTACAAATACGATTTAAATTGAAAATAAACCATAAAAGCGTAAATATAAATGATACCATCAAGTCGGAGGAAGTAACATGATGGCCACATCACCATCTTTTTAATCATAAAATATATTGATTGCTTAAGATATAAATGGAGTGTTGGTTTGGTGTACATAAATAAATTATTATGGTCGTAATTTATGTACGTGGACGCATTTACTGAATTACATTCACTAAGGCAATCGACAAGAGACAAATCCTTCGTTGGAAGAAGGCTATCGATCGGAAGCTTAGCTCATCAAATAAATAGGGAGTTCTTATTCCCAGACGGCAACGATAGACTTATATCAAAATTTATTGCGAATAAACGTCCGAATGTCTACTAAATAACCATTTGTAAGATGAAACGCTCGCCTATAAACTCGACTATACAAAAATATTGGATGGATGTTTTTTTTTTCAGGGGGGAAATGTAAACGTTTACACGAATAAAAACTGTACGTATCTAAAAAGCTCACAAAAATATTACCGTACCGAGGCAACGAATATTGGTTAATAGTTTAGTCTCGATATTTTTATGAATTCAAGATAATTTAAACTTTATTTTTCTTAGCTTCCTTTTATTTAACCAGTTTGTATTTGAGATCTTTAACTTAGCTGGGTAATAATTCTGAAAAAATGCACAACAACGATAATTTTATACAATAAACGAAAAATTCAATAATAATAATAGTAGTATAACAGTTTACTGTACTCGAGATACGTCGATATACAACAGGCCATCGACCGAGGTCTTTCAGCCATCAATAATAATATTTTCGTGTTTCTAGCAGTCTCGCAAACTAGAGGTTTCAGGTGAATGATAATGCAGGAATGATAATTTTCTAAAATAAACGAAAAATGTAATATGTTAATGAATTTTTTCGTATTTCTAACAGTCTAGCAAACTGGTGGTTGCAGGTGCAATCCCTGTCGGAAGCAAAATCATCGCTTTGAAATAAAAAAAAACATTATGTAAGAACGTAGTTTAATTCACTTCTTACATAATTCAATAAAATCCTAACAGATAAATAATAAATCAACCGCGTCACCCGAACCTCACCTTATTTTAACGAGGGTTTCTTGCCCAATTTAAGATTACATCATTAATAACTGATGTTTTTTTAATAATCTCGAATATGTAGCGAATAATGGGGAAGTGTATTAAATTACTTTTCGATTGTAATTAATATTCTGTCCAAGTAGGAACATGCGTCACATCAATCAACCGGCGGGTTGTTTTTTTTTCTGTTCGTTTACTAATTAATGCGTGAGGAAGGGGAACTTTGAACGTAATTAAAACGTGTCAAACGGTAAGTAACGACAGAAAGGACAAACCGAGAAATTTCTTCAGGTTTTGTAATTAAATTAGAATTACTGCAATCGTACAGAAAACACGTAATTTTTTTAATCAGATTTGTTTAATTCTGCCATTATGGGGCCGCGGTGGCCTAGTGAGTAGAGCTCCTACTCACGGGCCTCCTGGTCGCGGGTTCGAATTCCATCCGTGCGGTCACTTTTTCGGAACGAAGAAGTGGCCGTGCGGGTCGGGTCCATGGATGTGTAGTGTATGTCCCATTCATTATTAAAAATCGTGTCCACAGATCTACGCGTGAGCGAAATCCGTACTTTCATCACTTGCACCGTAATACACCATTGCATCGTTTGGTCACCATGGCAATTGTACAAAACAAAATAGTTACAAACTGGATCCAGTTTTATACAAAGGGAACACGCACGAAATTGGAGCGCTGATGAATTAGCTTGTAGTGTTTGAATAGAACATGATGAAAACGATGAATTTTTATCGGGGGCAATAAGTTCCGGTGGTAATTTAGGCAAATTGGTGCGTGCATATCGTTCCCTTGACGCCGGCAACAGGGAGGCAGGCAGCAACACGGGGACGTCTGCGGATCAATAATTTCCGGTTTCTGGGGCTAGTCCGCGGACACCCCACCTGCCGCCCCGACAAAAAAAAATCCCCATAATGGGGGCGCTTAAAATGCGACGCCCTTATTTATGTGGGGGGCCGCATTAATTCATATTTCGCAGGAAAAACGCCCGTCCGGGAAAAATGGAACGTTTGCCAAGAAACGCGGACGCCGAATAAATGAGGATTTATTATGTTTCGCGTAATTTAGAACGAACGACAGAAACTTTATATTGCGGCGGGAATGGATTCGCCCATTGTCCTGGTGAAGCTACAAAACTAGACCAGAATGCGGGGGGGGCATAAATCTCCAACGGAGGAGTTTTCATATTAAACAGAGCCGAACTGGGCTTCGAATGAAGTCGTCCAATTACCACGTTACAAATTGCTGGGTGGGATAGGTCGATAAATTCTTGGAGTCGTTTGATTCTTATTTAATTAATAAAAAAAATATTTTTGTTACATCTCTTATATATCCCCTGATATATCAAAGGTGATTTAAGTGTATAACAGTCGACAACTAAAATTAATTCTTACAAGAATTTAGTTTCTGGTGGATGCGCCGGGAACCTCAAACATTTACGTCACATACACTAGAATTTTTTATTGTCGCGAATACGGCGGCCTTCGTACAGGAATATTTTTATTGTCATGAATACGGCAGGATTCATTAGGTTAAGGGCTAATTTATATTTCAAGATGTATCACGCAGTAAAGACCTTTTAAATTTCACTTTTGACTACATCCACTGCATGTGTGTATGTATATGTATACAGGGTTTTTATTTTAACACTGAACATACTATTACTAACGCCTATGTTTAATCACATAATAATCACATCAACGCATTAATGAATAGGCAACCATACTTACTCAGTTTTATTTAATTGTTGAAATTGTGTTAATAAAAATGTTATACACCACCTAAGAAAGTATTCAAATAATGAATTGGCATAAGCATTAACAATCAAATGTTAAGAGTTAAAATAAAAGCCCTGTATAAGTAAATGTTGGCTTATGTGAAAAAAAAAATAATAACTTCATTATACTTCATAAATCATAAATAATTCAACAGATTTATTCCTACTTCCGAGAGCCATTTTAATAAATTTTTCATCAAAAACAGTGACCATTTTCAACTGTCTTAAATAATTGTTTACAGCTACCTAAAAATAAGGATTTTTAATTATCTAAAACCACAATTTTCAGCTGCTAAAAATTACAATTTTCAACTGCTCAAAAATAACAATTTTCAACAGCCAACGATGATCATTTTCAACAGCCGAAAGTGACAATTTTTAACACCCAAAAATGACCCATTTTATCTGTCAACGTTTACCATTTTCAACTGGCAAAACTGACAATTTTCCACAGTCAAAAACTTCAATCTCCAACTGCGAAAATTGACTTTTTATCTACCAACGATGATATTTTGAAACTGCCAAAAATGAGATTTTTAATAGCCGAAAATGACCATTTTTAACTGCCAAAAATGACCATTTTCAATTGCCAAAAATGACACATTTCAAATGTAAAAAATGTCAATTTTCAACTGTCAAAAATGCCACTTTTCAACTGTCAAAAATGTCAATTTTCAACTGCGAAAAATTAAAAAAATTTAACTGCCTAAAAGAACAGTTAAACACTACAATTTTCAACTGTCAAAAATGACAATTTTTAACAGACAAAAATGACAATTTATAATTTTCAACGCTTCGCCCTTTCAACTCAAAAAACTTACAATTTTCCAGAGCCAAAAACTTCAATCTCCAACTGCAAAAAAATGACTTTTTATCAACCAACAATGATCATTTGAAACGGCCAAAAATGAGATTTTTAATAGCCGAAAATGACCATTTTCATCTGCCAAAAATGACTATTTTCAACTGCCAAAAATGACACTTTCTAACTGTCAAAAATGTCAATTTTCAACTGCGAAAAATTAAAAATTTTAACTGCCCAAAAAAACAATTTTTAGCTACCAAAAATTATAATTTTGAACAGTTAATTACTACAATTTCCAACTGTCAAAAATGACAATTTTCAACAGCCAAACTAACAATTTTTAACTGTCAACGCTTTTTATTTTCAACTGGAAAAACTGACAATTTTCCACAGCCACAAATTTAAATATTTAACTGCCAAAAATGACACTTCTCAACTACCAAACGATGATCATTTGAAACTGCCAAAAATGAGATTTTTATTAATAGCCGAGAATAGCCAATTTATAACTGTTAAAAATGACAGTTTCGAGCTGTCTAAACTGTCAGTTTTTAACTGCCAAAAATTAAACTTTTTAACTGCCTAAAAAAAATTATTAGCTACAAAAAATGACAATTTTCAACGGGCAAAAATGACCATTTTCAACTGCCTTAAATAATAATTTACAGCTACCTAAAGATGATTTTTTTAACTGCCAAAAAGCACTTTTTCAGCTGCCAAAAATGATAACTTTTGAATTTTCGAATATTAAAAATAACTTCCACAGCCAATGATGACCGACCATTTTCAAGGGTCAAAGATCCGAATTTTCAACAGATAAATATGATAATTTTTAACTGTCAACTCGCAAAATTGACAATTTTCCACAGCCAAAAATTTCAATTTCCAACTGCCAAAAATGACGCTTTCCATATACCAAACGATGATCATTTGAAACTCCTAAAAATGTGATTTTCAATGTCCAAAAATGACAATTTTTAACTTCAAAAAATGAGAGTTTCCAACTGTCAAAAATGTCAATTTTCAACTGCCAAAAATTAAATTTTTTTACTGCCTAAAAGAGCAATTATTAACTAACAGAAACTACAATTTCCAAGGGCTAAACATTAGAATTTTCAACTGTTAAAAATGACAATTTTCTATAGACAAAAGTGACCATTTTAACAGCCAACGATGACCATTTTCAACTGGCAAAACTAACAATTTTCCACAGGCAAAAACCTCAATCTTCAACTGTCAAAAAATACACTTTTTAACTACTAAACGGTGATCATTTGAAACTACCATGACGTTTCTAATAGCCGAAACTGGCAATTTTCAACTGCCAAAAATGACAGTTTCCAACTGTCAAAAATGTCAATTTTCAACTGCCAAAAATGACACTTTACAACTGTCAAAAATGTCAATTTTCAACTGCCAAAAATTAAAATGTTTAACTGCATAAAAAAAAACAATTTCTACCTACCAAAAATTACAATTTTCAAGGATTAAGCACTTCACTTTTAAACTGTCAAGAATGACAATTTTCATCAGGCAAAAATGACAATTTTCAACTGCCTTAAATAATGTTTTACAACTACCTAAAAATGAGAATTTTTAACTGCCAAAAACAACAATTTTCAGCTGCCAGAAATGACAATTTTCAACTGAAAAATAAATAAAAACAATTTTCAATAGCTGAAGAAGACAAATTTTAACAGCCAAAAATGGCAATTTTCAACACCAAAAAATGGCAATTTTGAACTGTCAGTGCTTACCATTTTTAACTAGGAAGACTGACTATTTTCCACTGCCAAAAACTTCGATCTTCAACTGCCAAAAAATGACACTTCAACTGCCAAAAATGACACTTCAACTGCCAATTTATGATCATTTCAAACTGCCAATAATGGAATTTTTAATAGCCGAAAATGACAATTTTCAACTGCCAAAAATGACAGTTTCCTACTGACAAAAATGTCAATTTTCAACTGCCAAAAAATAATTTTTTAACTGCCTAGAAGAACAATTTGTAACTACCAAAAATTACAATTTTCAACGGCTGAACAATACAATTTTCAACTGTCAAAAATTACTATTTTTAACAGACAAAAATGACCTTTTTAAACTGTCTTCAATAATAATTTACAGTTACCTAAAAACGCCAAAATTAACTGTCAAAAACCTCAATATAATATTAAAGTTGTCATAATATTAAAGTTGTCAAAAATGACAATTTTTAACAGACAAAAATGACCATTTTCAACAGCCAACGATGACCATGTTCAACTGCCAATTTTCGGCTGTTAAAAATAACATTTTTTTACAGCCAACGAAGATCATTTTCAATTATCAAAAATGACAATTCTCAACACCTAAAAATGACATTTTTTTACTGCCAACGCTTACCATTTTCAACCGGCAAGACTGACAATTTTCCACAGCCAAAAACTTCAATCTTTAACTGCCAGAAATGACACTTTTTAACTACCAAACGATGATCATTTTAAACTGTCAAAAATGAGATTTTTTAAAGCCAAAAATTACAATGTTTAACAGCTAAACACCACAATTTTCAACTGTCAAAAATGATAATTTTTTACTTTTAAAAATAACATTTTTTTACAGCGAACAATGATTATTCTCAACTATGAAAAATGACAATTCCCAATACCCAAAAGCGACCATTTTTAACCGTCAATGCTTACCATTTTCAACTGGCAAAACTAACAATTTTCCACAGCCAAAAACTTTAATCTTCAACTGCCAGAAATGACACTTTTTAACTACCAAACGATGACCATTTAAAACTGCCAAAAATGGGATTTTTTTTAAAGCCAAAACTTACAAATTTCAACAGCTAAACACTACAATTTTCAACTGTCAAAAATGACAATTTTTTACTTTTAAAAATAACATTTTTTTACAGCGAACAATGATTATTTTCAACTATGAAAAATGACAATTCCCAATACCCAAAAGCGACAATTTTTAACTGTCAACGCTTACTATTTTCAACTGGCAAAACTGACAATTTTCCAAAGCCAAAAACTTCAATCTTCAACTGCCAGAAATGACACGTTTTAACTACCAAACGATGACCATTTAAAACTGCCAAAAATGGGATTTTTTTAAAGCCAAAAATTACAAATTTCAATAGCTAAACACTACAATTTTCAACTGTCAAAAATGACAATTTTTAACTGTCAAAAACGACAATTTTTAACTGTCAAAAATGACAATTTTCAACTGTCAAAAATGACAATGTTTAACTGTCAAAAATGACAATTTTTAACTGTCAAAAATGACCTTTTTTTAATTGTCAAAAATGACCATTTTTAACTGTCAAAAATGACAATTTTTAACTGTCAAAAATTTAAATGTTCAACGGGCAAAAATGACTATTTTGAACTGCCTTAAATAATAATCTATAGCTACCTAAAAATAAGATTTTTTAACTGCCAAAAACAACAATTTTTAGCTGCCAAAAATGACATTTTTCAACAGAAAAAAATGACAAACAACCAACGATGACCATTTTCAACTGTCAAAAATGATAATTTTCAGCACCCCAAAAATGACGATTTTCAACTGTGAACTGACAATTTTCCACAGCCAAAAACTTCAATCTTCAACTGCCAAAAATGACACTTTTCAACTACCAGACCATGATCATTTGAAACCGCCAAAAATTAAATTTTTAATAGCCAAAAATAACAATTTTCAACTACCAAAAATGACAGTTTCCAACTGTCAAAACATTGACAGTGACAATCGCCGCAAATTCGTACGAATCGAAACGCAATTAAATAATAAAATTTTGAGTAACTAAAATGTATATTCTGGAGACCCGCGTGAATTTCCGCCGCATGCAACTTATGAGCGCCGGCATCTGCAAAACAACGCCAGTCGACGCGATTAACACGTGGTGTGCACAAGTCTCATCGTGAGTGTGGTTAAATACAAATCAAAAGACAGTGAAACGTGTTAAACTGTTGGTGTGGTGAATTAATAATGGTGTGATTAGTGAATGAAAACTGATTAACAGCAGTGAGGTGAAGAAGATGCTGAGAGTAAAAACGGACGGTGCACGGACAAGGGCGAGTAGAGGTTAGAAGAATAACAATTTTGATGCTCAAAACAGTTTAAGCAGTTATAACAAAAGCGTGTGCCCTTTTTGCAATTCTGGTGGACAAAATAATTCATGGCATCTTTAACAGATCACTGCATTTCGTGTTAGCTTAGGTCCTGGAAATTTATTCAAACCACCTGTCAGCATTCAAAAACAGCATCCACTTAGAAATACATCAGCCCGCGAAATTGGCAAACGTCTCTTCTCGTGTAAGTGCGCATTTTTTGCCAAGTTAAATTTACCGAAGCCAAATATTTACTTCACGCCCGCGGGGGACTCAATCTTTTGAAATATTTTCACATGCCATTAACAGAAAGGCTAACAGTATTTGGAAAAAAATCGATTTTTGGATTTTGACATTTTCAGTGAGTACAATATTTGAAGAATATTCCCTCAAAAATTTCTACCTTCCTAATTTCAAATGGAATAATTTAATGCCAGACGTCAATTTATTTATGTAACAGCATGACACAATTTTAATCCAGTTAATTGCTATTTAGGCTTTAAATAAAACAGTTTCTTTGTTAATATCACACTTTATTGTTTAGTGACTCGAGTTTCGATCATAAGCTGATCATTTTCAAACTTAAAGTAAATTAAATTACAATAAACACACGTATTTATGCGGAATGGAATAAGGAGGAGAATACTAGGTCGACCTGGTCGTTAATTATGGGGAAGTCCGGATTACGCTTCGCTTTGTGGATTTCTAGGGATTCGAGTAGGTCCATTTTCGGGCCTTTTTCTGCGAAGTGGATTATTTCAAGTACATCATCTTCAAAAAATAGCCAACCAAATAGCCAAAAAATACGCAATATTCTAAAAAAACATGATATCAATGTAGCATTTAAAACAACGAACCAAATTTGTAACTCTATTTTTAATTCCAAAACTCCGATAGATAAATTAGAAAGATCAGGCATTTATAAACTAACATGCAAAGATTGTAAAGGAGTGTACATAGGGCAATCTGGTCGTAACTTTAAAATCAGATTAAAAGAACATTTAAGATCCTTCCGATTACACCAAAATAATTCAACATTCGCGAACCACCTAATTGAGAACCGACATACTTTTGAAGATGATGTACTTGAAATAATCCACTTCGCAGAAAAAGGCCCGAAAATGGACCTACTCGAATCCCTAGAAATCCACAAAGCGAAGCGTAATCCGGACTTCCCCATAATTAACGACCAGGTCGACCTAGTATTCTCCTCCTTATTCCATTCCGCATAAATACGTGTGTTTATTGTAATTTAATTTACTTTAAGTTTGAAAATGATCAGCTTATGATCGAAACTCGAGTCACTAAACAATAAAGTGTGATATTAACAAAGAAACTGTTTTATTTAAAGTTCCAAAATGTATCACGAAGTTAACGCCTCAACCATCAATCAATTAATTAATGCTATTTAGGCGTTCAAATAATGATACACTTTCGTAATTAATAAATTATCACGATGAAAACAGCATTGGAATCGATGCCGATGTATGTTTGGCCATTGTACTTCGTCGACCTTTGTCAAAATGGAATATCGATGGGCGCTTGCAGTAATGTTAAAACATTGTCCGGCCATTCCGAAAACTTCTCGCAAACACACACAAACGTCCTACTTTTTAATGCTGTCGTCAGATGAAGATGTTGAGATGAAAACTGATAAGGACCGGCCCGGGGATTGACCCCACTGCAAAAACACTTGTTGAGAGGGGCACTAAAGTTCCGTCGAGTTCTGAAGTTTGTCTATAAATTCTACGAGACTTTTTGCTGAAGAGATTAATCCGTCGTCGTCGGGATGCGGACGATGTTATAATTCTGAAAATCTTATTCATTGATTTTTAATCCAATCTGACCATCTTTTCTTGAAGTATGGAATAAATTTAGTAAATCCGAAATAAAATATTTTTTGGAAAAAATCCTGGATTTTCTTTGATGAAAATACACATTTTTACATGGAAGTAGATTTTCAGTTGTAATTTGTTTTTGAGTATTAAATGGCAACTCCCTATTTTTGTTCTTGATTTTGAGAGATCTTTTCATTGTCGAACCGGCAGTATAAAAATGTTGCCATCTTACATAAGAAATTTTTCGAGTAAATGACAATTTAACCCTTTGCGGCCGGATTTAAGATCTCCCAAAATTAAAAATTAAAATAGGGGGTTGCCATTTAAAAACAAAATGGCGGACGTCATTATTCCAAAAACGAATGACTCGACTTTATGGAAAAATGTATATTTTTATAAAAGAAAATCGATCTGCTGGAGAATTTTTTCCAAAAATAATTAATTTCGGTTTTACTAAATATATTCTCTGCACTTTAGTCGCGCACATTTTGCACTCTACAATTATGTAATAAATTAATTAATCATAACAGAGCAAAATATCGACCTGATGATGACTAGAACCATAAGAAATGCCATTTTGATGGACGAATTTGAATCAATTCAATTTTTTTCACTGATTGCTACTTTGGTACATAAAATTCTGTACATACAGTTTTTTACGTATAGTGGATGTGAACGTCAACATGGTCCACCTGCAGAACGAACGGAGTGTAAAATATTCGAGCGTTAACAAACGCAGCACCAATCTGTCATACGTCTAATTAATATTAATGTATGTCTGAATTTAGAAACAAAATACCGCTCGGAATTCGATTAATGTTCACGCCTGTTACTTTCCTCTAAATTCTAGTGGAATCACCGGCCATGCCCGATCGATTTAGGAAAATGTGCTGACAGGTGCTTCACGCCTTTCAAAAAAGTTAGAGAATTAATTATCCAATTAATTTCGGTTTTACTATAATTGAATTTTTAGGTGATGGTGATAAGATATCTCAAGTTGATGTGCGATAAGAAAATTATAATTCATTAATTTTTGGTCTTAAAATGTCAAAATGAAATATTATCTTATATCGGAATCCTTGAATTAATATTGATTAAATGATAACAATAACAAAAATGGGTCTATACGTACAGATAAAATAAGTTTGTAGTTGATTTTATTGAAGATTTTATGTGATAATTTAAATTTATGTCGAGTCATAAAAATTTACGGACCAGATCGTGGCAAGTAAACGATGGCTTGAATATTCCCTAATAACATACTAAAATTTCAAGTGCCTTTTAAAGATAATTCCATTTCGCGTATGCCTTCTTCATGAATAACGGACGCATGCATTCTAAAACCGTAACTGCACATTTTATTTTATCATTTAAGACGTAAAATCTACTCCATTCTTGCGACTTTATTTGATTCCGACAAATTAATCGGATTCAAGTAAAATTGGCGATTTTTAGTTTTTGACGAAAACTTGAAAAATTATTGAAGCGTCCCCCCTTCTTATTTTTGCTCAAAAATTGGCTTTGAAATGATTTCCTGAAAAAACCACTGGTTCGATTCGGGGTTTCTATACATCACTGGAAAGATCCCTTCAAGACCCTTCAGAAAATGTACTTTCGCAAGAAACAAAGTCAATTTGAAGCCTGTGGCGCGTCGGCAAAGAAAACGCTGCCTTGAACGTATAATGAATGAAGTCTAATATTGTATAAGATAAAAAAAACTAAATTAGACATTTAATTGTTTGATGCAAAAAATCCAAAATTCCTACAAATATTTGACAATTAAATAATTCCTTAACATAAATCCTGGAGACTATATTTTCCAGATAAATATCAAAGTAAATTAATTTTATCTAAAAATAAACCCCATTTTTGAATTAAAATACAAAACCCTTAAAAGTACAGGTTAAAAATCAAAAATTTTGACCAAAACGGAAGACCGAAAATGCGGAAATATCGAAAATTTCAACAAACTAATTCAAAACGTAGGCCAAAATAAAGAATTATTGATTTATATGCGAAATTTTTTTTCCGGTATTTTCGAGTTTTGTTTGTTGAAATTTTCGATTTTTTGTCTGCATTTTTCATCTTAGGCCCGTGTTTTCGATATTTTGTCTAAATTTAGGACAAAAGGTCAAAAACTCAGGTCTAAAAATTCTCCATAAAGTGGATGGTAACTTTGCTAACTTTTTTGCATTTTTTTCTAAATGAAATTATTTAACGCCAATCGATTTATCTCGTTCTTCTGATGAAAAAAAAGGTAATACATAAGAGTCTACGATGATTATTAAAAAAAGTTTTCGATTTTTTCCATTTTCGAGTTTTCTTTGCTGACGCGTCACGCGCTTCAAATTGAAACATTTTTTGAAGGGTCTTGAAGGTATCTTACCAGTGATGAATAGAAACCGCGAATTGAACCAGTGGTTTCTTCAGAAAATCATTTCAAAGACTATTTTTAAACAAAAGTAAGAAGTTTTTCAAGTTTTCGTCAAAAAAAAAATTGAAAATTTCGATATTTTGTCTGCATTTTTCATCTTGGGCCCGTGTTTTCGATATTTTGTCTAAATTTAGGACAAAAGGTCAAAAACTCAGGTCTAAAAATAAAAAAATGCAGACCAAGAAATTTGGCCAAAAAGTCAACAATTTGGAACAAATCTAAAATATCGGCAAAAAAATAAAAAACCTGATCTAAAAATAAAAGTGTAGACAAAAAAATTGAAAATACAAGCAAAAGAAAATTAATTTGCCACTTTCAGCCGCCAAAAATAAGTTTCAGACCAGAAGTTCGAAAATAATAGCCAAAAAATAAAAAAAAATTACGAAATTAAATCATTACTCCAAGTTAAAAAATCTAAAATACAGCATAAAAAAATAGACCAAAAATCTAAAATATACGATGAAAAATTTAGACCGAAAATCTAAAATTCTGGCATAAAAATAAAAATGGTGGACCAAGAAAAGAAAAATTTTAACAGACAAATAAAAGAAAATTATAAATAAAACACTTTCTTTGTTAATATCATTATAATTTAAAATGTATCACGAAGTAAACGCTTCCAGTGTCAATCAATTAAAAGAAAATTAATAAAAATTTAGGGCAAAAGATAGAAAAAATAAAAATGTTGGCCAAAAATTTGAAAACACCGAAACTCGGGCCTAAAGATAGTAAATATAGACGAAAAATTAAAAATGCGGACCAAAAAATCAAAAATTTTAACAAGAAATCGAAAAGTTAGGTCAAAATAAAGAAAAATTTAGGTCAAAAATAATCAAAATCTGTCATGCTGGTCAGAAAGTCGGAAAATTTACATTTACAGTACATGACAACTTGGGCCTAAAGATAATAAATGCAGACTAAAAAATCGAAAATTTCAACATACAAAACTCGAAAATACCGGAAAAAAAACTCGCACATAAATCAATAATTCAGGTTATAGATATTTTAACCCAAATCAATTCAAAAATTTGGAACTAGAATTAAAAATTCGGCCCGCAAAATCAAAAATGCGCACCAAAGAAACAAACATTTTAAGAATTAATTCGAAAATTTAGGTCAAAATAAAAAATAGTTAGGGCAAAAGATCAAAAAATTTTAAATACAAATCTAAAAATTAAAAATTCGGAGGGAAAATAAAAAATGCGGAAATTTTAAAAATTAAAATTTAGGTCAAAATAAAGAATATTTGGGCCAAATGATTAACCTATAAAAAATTGAAAATACAGGCTTAATAATAAAAAATGCAGAATATTTTAGGAAGAAAATTGTAAATTAGTCTTAAAAATCACTATATTGCTCAAAATAATTTTCCAATTTTTTTAATTGCAAAACTTTTTTGAGTTTGAATCTACAGGTAGTGCCATGGCTCCGTGACTATATAAAGAGCCGTCCCTGATCAAAAGAACTATTTTTTTGCTTAAATTGTATTTTATTTTTATTTTTTACTTACATTTTAATTTAGACAGATGTCAAACTTGTATTTCATTTTTTTTTTAATTTACTTTCTTATTTTTGTAAATTTATATTTAGTTATATTTTAGTGTAGGTAGTGACCAAATTTGTATTTCATTTAATTATTTTTACTATTTTTTCTTAATTTAAATATTTATTTTTGTATTGCTGTATTTATGTAAAAGGGGTTACCCGTAAATAAATTATTATTATTAACTATATAAATCGATTGGCGTTAAAAAACTTCATCTAGAAAAAATTGCAAAAAAGTTGGCAAGTCATCATGAACTTTATAGAAAATTTAAAAAAAAAATGGATTTTTTCAGACTTTGAACGGCCGTAGCGTCTAAACGAAGAATCCAAAACGAACGCGGTTTTGAAATTTTTAATTTTTCATAAAAACTTGAAAATTTGTAGAAGGGTGCCCTTCTTACTTTTGCGAAAAAAATTAGCTTTGAAATGATTTCCTGAAGAAACCACTGATTCGATTCAGGGTTTCTTTGCATCACTCGAAAGATACCTTCAAGACGCTTCAGAAAATGTACTTGCGCAAGAATAAATGTAAATTTGAAACGCGTGACACGTCAGCAAAGAAAACTCGAAAATGGAAAAAATCGAAAAAATCATTTTTTTTTAATAATCATCGTAGACTCTTATGTAATAGCATTTTTTTTCATCAGAAGAACGAGATAAATCGATTGGCGTTAAAAAATTTGATTTAGAAAAAAATGCAAAAAAGTTAGCAAGTTACCATCCACTTTATGGAGAAATTTTGAAAAAAGTCGATTTTTTCAAATTTTGAACGGCTGTAGCGGCGGAACGAAGAATCCAATTTGAACGCGGTTTCAATTCTGTGGTCGGATTTGATTAAAATTGGCGATTTTTTTATTTTTGACGAAAACCAGAAATTCTATCCAAGGGTCCCCCCTTCTTACTTTTGCTCTAAAATTGTACTAAAAATGATTTCCTGAAGAAACCACTGGTTCGATTCGGGGTTTCAAGAGTTATCCAAATTGAACGCGGTTTGAAAATCTGACCTCCTAGTACGTAAATTAGTCGGATTAGAGATTTTTAATTTTTTGATGAAAACGTGAAAAAAGACACGAGTAAACCCCTTGAAATTTTGTGAAAAAATGCAACTTTCTTAATAATCATCGTAGACCATTGAAGTATACCTTTTTTTTCATCAGAAAGATGAGAGAAATTGATTGCCGTTAAAAAATTTCAGCTATCTTCAATAGCCAAAAAATTAGCTAGTCACCATGAACATTTTAGAAAATTAAATAAATTAGTTGATTATATAATATCATCCATATCTGTCTTATGACAACGCGCCAAAAAAATCTCAAAATTGACTGAAATTTCTGGCCAAATTTTGAGTACGCAGTTTAAGAGCGTACAGCAAGAAAACTACAAGTGCAATTGGGCTGAAAATTTAAACACGTATTGCACGTTCTTTTATAAACATTTTGATGTACATTACATGTCATTTCGTCATTTCATGATTTTCGTCGATTTTTCCGTACTATTAGTCAGGAAAATTTGTTAAAAATTTTGGGTCTCAAAAAAATTTGAAAAAATTCATGACGGTTCTTAATGACGAGAAAAAACGTTTAGAGTAATTATTTTCCTAAAAAAAAATTAATACAAAAATACAATTACTCAGGAAAATTCGTAAAAAATATTGTGTCTCAGAAAAATCTGAAAAAATTCATGATGGTTCTTAATGACGAGAAAAAGAGTGTAGAGTAATTATTTTCCTGGATAAAAAAATTTAATTCCATTTTCCACCAACTGAAAATTAACATGTTGGTAAAATGCTCTCAATCAATTAATTACTTAGAAGAGCGCGATAAATATGTTAACACAAGTGAAAAACTATCGGAGATCATCAACGTAACGCTTCGTGTGTAGGCATTGCTTCTGAAGGCAATTTAACTTTAAAGAATGAATTAATTTAATTTAATTCTATTACAGACCTTACGATTGTCAATTTATCATTAACCCTTCAAGTCCGAAATTTTTTAATTAAAAAAAAACCTTATATTTGGATAAATTATGTTATTGCTTTCGGTAGATTGTGGCTTAAATATTGATTTTTGGGAGTTCTGTATTTTATTTTAGAAAAAATTGAAAGTTGCCATATGGTAACCACAAGGACCGCTAATATTACAAATGTGTGTTGTCTGTTGTAAATAAAGGTCTCATTGTGAAGGTTTTGCTTTTTTTACTTTGGCAGTTGCCCTTCAGCCACAGAAGGTTTTGCTTTATATTATTGAAACTAGGAAGTTTTTTTTTCGGGCGTGATATTTTTTATTGATCCAAAATACGATTAATATTAAACACAGTATCTTTTTTGAGACATTTTTTACTTGGTTTTGTATGTGTTAACACAAGTAGGAAACTATCAAAGGTCATCAACGTAACTTCAGCGGCGTGGGGGGTTCCTCAAGGATCGCACAGCGGTCCCCTATTATTACAAATGTGTTGCCTGTTGTAAATAAAGGTTTCATTGTAAAGGTTTTTTTTTTTTTTTTTACTTTGGCAGAGTGCCCTTCAGTCACAGAAGGTTTTGCTTTATATTATTGAAACTAGGAAGCTTTTTTTTGGGACGTGATATTTTTATTTTGATCCAAAGTGCGATTAATATTAGACACAGTATCTTCGTCGCACTTGTAGCAATATATTTAAATATCCTTGTAATCACCTAAATGACGGCAATGAATCACCAGATTGGTCGATCGGTCCGATGTTGTGAAATATGCTGAAACTGGATCGAATGGAAGATTTCGATGCGTTACCACCCAATAGTGGTAACGCATCGAGTACAACCTTTCGGATCTGCATTAAGCGGCAATATAGAATCATTTCACGCGGCTTATGGATATTTAACAGTCAACAAACGGCATAAATATTTAACGAAATGCCCGCGCGAGTCGCCAAATACGGTCTAAACGTTTCCAATCAGTTTTCTAGTTGTGCACAAATAGGCGAGTACACGTTTTATTTCAGCAAATGGAAGAACACCTGCAATGCGCATGGATACAAATATAGCAGTGATGTATGTTAATAATATGTTTCCATAAATAAATTAACCGAGTAACAAGAAATGAAAATAATTATTGTTTATTTATTCTCACCTCCCGTCTTCTATAGCTCAGTTATTGATTAAGTTAGGATTTTGATATTTTGTAGAATATATTTGTATTCAGTAAAAAATATTTTTGATTATACAGGGTGTCCCAAAAAAGCGTGATATTTTTTTAAATTACATGCTATGTATTTTATTGCTTATTTGGGTACCTTTTATGCTTGCCTACATACTCCTAAAATTTTATTGGAATCGATTCAGGAATATCAGCAAAAAAAATTAAAATTAAAAAAAAATCAGTTTTGCACTATTGTTTTAAAAAATGAATAAAAAATAAAAATAGTGCCTTATTAATAAAATCATACAAGGTGCTTATTAAATAACGTTTGATAGTCTCGTTAACCAAGTTTGATCGATATGAATTATACAGGGCGTCCAAAATTTAGTGTCAAACATTTCAAACTTTAAAGCGCTTTATTTTTCTTATTTTAAATTGGAGCCCCTGTATATTTTTATGTCGTTCCATGCGGAATTAAAAAACAAACATTTTTCCTAATAACAACCCTGTCGCAATTCCCAACGCATTAAAAGTTATTTGCAGAAAACTCGTTTTAACAACCATTTCAATAGCCATTTTACTAAATAAAAATCGAAGGTGGCTTTGAAAAACAATTTATTGACATTAAAATTTAACAAGGTGACAAGAGACTGTTTTTACTTTAGTAATGTAAACGTTTAAAGCATTGTTAGCTTAAGTTCTTGGAAAAAATAATTCTTGAGTACAAAGAGCTTAAGTTAACAATATTTTAAACTTTTACATTACTAAAGTCGAAACAGTCTCTTGCCACCTTGTTAAATTTTAATGTCAATAAATTGTTTTTCAAAGCCACCTTCGATTTTTATTTAGTAAGATGGCTATTGGAATGGTTGCTAAAACGAGTTTTCTGCAAATAACTTTTAATGCGTTAGGAATTGGGACAAATCGTAGGTAATAAACAAAATGAACCAACAGTAATGGCATCAAGAGATTGATGGTATAATTCTCCAATCGTCCTCATCGCCAAAAAAAAAGTATCCAGTGATATCCAACCATTCCCTCCAGCACATTATCAGCCGTACGTTTTTTTCCAAAAATTCCCTTTTTACCACAACATTGGCGAAGACAGGCAAATATCGAGTGGTCTCGATTTTATCGTTCTTAAAAAAGTTGTCTGGCTGCTTGTGAATTGCCATTGGTGAGACCGTAAACAGAATAGACATGGCGATATTTGTGTTATTAATTTTTAATAGCAAGAATCAAATTTAAATTGGATTGCGTTAATTTCGTTGACTCGTATTTGAATTCAATTAATATTAATAACCCAAACAATTCTATATTCGTATGGAATACAATTTACACGAAACAAACGGTATAATCGATTTCCGTTGCTCAAATGAAAAGTGAAATATTCAGGAGCCCTTCCCAGATGACATTTTTGTAAAGGTTATTTTCGACCGCGCGCGGTGCGTGGCGGCGGCGCCCCGTGCGGTCTCCGATGCCTTACTTCGTCTAATTGACATTTTTTCCATTCCACAAATAGTCGATACATTATTCAATTGCTTTAATTTACCGTTAATGCTGCGCGACTGACATACAAAACATTGTCGTGGAAACGCGCTTGCGTTAGAAGATGGAAACGCATTGTGCTTACTCGATTTTTTGCATGAAATTTTTTAACGCCAATCGATTTATCTCGTTCTTCTGATAAAAAAAGGTATACTTCAATGGTCTACGATGGTTATTAAAAAAGTTGATTTTTTCGTTTTTTTCCATTTTCGAGTTTTCTTTGCTGACGCGTCACGGCCTTCAAATTGACGTTTCTTCTTGCGAAAGTACATTTTCTGAAGCGCCTTGAATGGATCTTTCCAGTGATGTGTAGAAACCCGGAATCGAACCAGTGGTTTCTTCGGAAAATTATTTCAAAGCCAATTTTTGAGCAAAAGTAAGAAGGGGGGACCCTTGGGTGGATTTTCAGGTTTTCGTCAAAAATTAAAAATCACCAATTTTAACTGAATCCGATTAATTGACGTACGAGGAGCTCAGATTTGCAAACCGCGTTTAATTTGGAGTTTTCGTTTAGCCGCCACGGCCGATCAAAGTCTACAGTCTTCTAGAATCCATTACTTCTATTCGCAACTACCTATCTTTTCCAGAAACCGAAATTCGTTTGTTTGAACGAGCCAGTGTCCGTTAACGTCAATCAGCAGCGTCGCGGTATTCGCTTTCCATAAGGCCACATGTTAATTTTCGGTTGGTGAAAAATGGTATAAATTTTTTTTTTCGTAAAAATAATTATTCTACGCGCCTTTTCCCATTAATAAGAACCGTCATGAATTTTTTCAAATTTTTCTGGGACCCAACATTTTTTACGAATTTTCCCAACTAAAGGTACGGAAAATCGACGAAAATCATGAAATAACCAAATGACTTGTAATATCCACCAAAATGTTTATAAAAGAGCGTGCAATACGTGTTTAAATTTTCAGCCCAATTGTACTTGTAGTTTTCTCGCTGTACGCTCCTAAACTGCGTACTCGAAATTTGGCCAGAAATTTCAGTCAAGTTTGAGATTTTTTTGGCGCGGTGTCATAAGACAGATATGGATGATATTACACAAATTTGTAGCTACATTCTTCTAGAATCCATTTCTTTCATTCCCAACCATCTACCGTATCCACAAACCAAAATTCATTTGTTTGAACGAGTCAGTGTCCGTAAGCGTCAATCTGCAGGGTCTCGGTATTCGCTCTCCGTAAGGCCACATGTTAATTTTCGGTTGGTGGAAAATGGTATAAAAAAAATTCTTTTCGGGAAAATAATTACCCTACACGCTTTTCCCCGTCATTAAAAACCGTCATGAATTTTTTCAGATTTTTCTGAGACCCACCATTTTTTTCGAATTTTCCTGACTAATTGTATGGAAAAATCAACGAAAATCATGAAATAACCAAATGACTTGTAATATACACCAAAATGTTTATAAAAGAACGTGCAATACGTGTTTAAATTTTCAGCCCGATTGTACTTGTAGTTTTCTTGCTGTAAACTCTTAAACTTCGTACTCGAAATTTGGCCAGAAATTTCAATCAATTTTGAGATTTTTTTGGCGCGGTGTCATAAGACATATATGGATGATATTACATGAGTTTGTAGCTACATTCTTCTAGAATCCATTACTTCTATTCGCAAATATCTATCTTTTCCACAAACCGAAATTTGTCTGTTTGAACGAGCCAGTGTCTGTTAGCGCCAATCTGCAGGGTCGCGGTATTCGCTTTCCATAAGGCCACATGTTAATTTTCGGTTCGTGAAAAATGGTATACAAAATTTTTTTTCGGGAAAATAATTACTCTATACTCCTTTTCCCGTCATTAAGAACCGTCATGAATTTTTTCGAATTTTTCTGGGACCCAATATTTTTTACATATTTTCCTGACTAATTGTATGGAAAAATCGACGAAAATCATGAAATGACCAAATGACTTCCAATATACATCAAAATGTTTATAAAAGAACGTGCAATACGTGTTTAAATTTTCAGCCCAATTGTACTTGTAGTTTTCTCGCTGTACGCTCCTAAACTGCGTACTCGAAATTTGGCCAGAAATTTCAGTCAAGTTTGAGATTTTTTTGGCGCGGTGTCATAAGACAGATATGGATGATATTACACAAGTTTGTAGCTACATTCTTCTAAAATCCATTTCTTTCATTCCCAACCATCTACCGTATCCACAAACCAAAATTCATTTGTTTGAACGAGTTAGTGTCCGTCAGCGTCAATCTGCAGGGTCTCGGTATTCGCTTTCCATAAGACCACATGTTAATTTTCGGGTGGTGGAAAATGGTATCAAAAATTTTTTTTTCGGAAAAATAATTACTTTACGCGCTTTTTCCCGTTAATAAGAACCGTCATGAATTTTTTCAAATTTTTCTGAGACCCAAAATTTTTAACAAATTTTCCTCACTGGTATGGAAAAATCGACGAAAATCATGAAATGACCAAATGACTTGTAATATACATCAAAATGTTTATAAAAGAACGTGCAATACGTGTTTACATTTTCAGCCCAATTGTGCTTGTAGTTTTCTTGCTGTATGCTCTTAAACTGCGTAGTCGAAAATTGACCAGAAATTTCAGTCAATTTTGAGAATTTTTTGGCGCGGTTTCATAAGACAGATATGGAAGATGTTACATGAGTTTGTAGCTACATTCTTCTAGAATCCATTACTTCTATTCCGAACCATTTACCATATTCACGAACCGAAACTCGTTTGTTTTAACGAGTCAGGGTCCGTTAGCGTCAATCTGCAGGGTCTCGGTATTCGCTTTCCATAAGGCCACATGTTAATTTTCGGTTGGTGAAAAATGGTTTAAAATTTTTTTTTCGGGAAAATAATTACTATACACGCCTTTTCCCGTCATTAAGAACCGTCATGTTTTTTTTCAGATTTTTCTGAGACCCAACATTTTTACGAATTTTCCTGACTAAAGGTATGGAAAAATCGACGAAAAACATGAAATGACCAAATGACTTCTAATATACACCAAAATATTTATAAAACAACGTGCAATACGTGTTTAAATTTTCAGTCCAATTGTACTTGTAGTTTTGTTGCTGTACGGTCTTAAACTGCGTAGTCGAAAATTGGCCAGAAATTTCAGTCAATTTTGAGATTTTTTGCCGTATTTTATCCAGAACTATATTTTTTTTTTTTAATATCGCTTACACAAAAATTATTGTAGAAGTTTTATAAGTTCTGGATTCTGGATCTAATGAGTTCAGTAAGTTTTTTGTGTAAAAAACATGGATAAAATTGCGATTTCTGGCATTTTTTTAATAACGTTTTTAATTCAAAAATGACAAATCAATTTAGAAAATATCAGTTTCCTGTCATTTAATCCCAATTTGTTTTTCTTAAGAACTATTCACAAAATATACACACAAAACTTAAATCACAACTCACTGATGTTCGCGCATCAATTAATTATTATTATTGACTCTAAATTTTATTCCCATTAGAAGTTTGCAAATTTTTGTATGTAATTCTAAGAGTTTCTCGTTTGAGTTCCGTGTTGCGATCAATGAGTTCTAAAGAAAACACTTATGATGTTATGACAAATTGTGACGGGAAATCGAAATTTTCAAAATTAATTCCATTTTAAGTCCATTAAGTCCATTTTAATAACAAATTTTTTCAGCAAAATAATTCGTAATTTTAATAATCTGATAAATGTAATTCACACAAATAATCATAACGGCGCGTGATAAATATCAATCGTAAAATATAATGTGAGCAAGAAGTTGAGATAATCAAAATAAACATAACGCGTACACGCTCGTACTCGCTACCGGAAGAACATCGCGACGTGTACCTATAAAATAAAGAAAAACAGGATCCGCGCCGAAAAATAAGCCTCTTTAACTTGTATCACCTAAAATCGTGGGCTCCAAGCTGGTGTAAAGATTTATTCTATTAGCACTAATAGAGAACATTTAACATTTAGATCCAGAAAATGTACTCTAAACTCAGAAATTTATTTTTGCATTTTGGGTTAATTTTTTCAAAATATTATCCTTGAAAATTAAAAAAGAACAATTGAACGACAAATTTAATTTTTTTGATCTTACATCACTTTGTTGGAAGAATTTGGTCATCCGTTCAAGAGTGATCCTCAAAAAAACAAAAAGAACAAGAATTTATTTCTTTGGTCATATCTACATCTTTCGGATGAATGTTACACTTTGCTGAAAGAATTTTCAAAATCCATCCTAAAAGAATAGAAAACAATTGAACTTTAAATTAAACGTTTCGGGTCGTATCTGCATCTGTTCGGTGAGCAGTACACTTTGCTGGATGAATTTTTTAAATCTGGTCATCCGTTCCAGAGTTTTTCAAGTCATTTAAAATGAGGAATTGATAAAAAAATTCTTGCTTGAAATTGGAGGTAGTACCATGGCTCTACATAACGAGCCGCCCCAGGTTTTTATGTAAAAAAATTTATTTTCGCGCCTAAATACCTTTTTACGTTCCCACTATCTTGATACACGATTTAAAAATTTTGATGCATTTTTATCTAAAATTTATTTTCGCGCTTAAATACCTTTTTACGTTTCTACTATCCCAATACACGATTTAAAATTTTTCGATGCATTTTTATTTCTAAAGAAAGAAATAGGCGGGATATCGACATTTTTTAAACTCGATGCTTTATTTTGAACGTAAAAATTTATTTTAAAAAATGATCGTGGTTTCATCGAATTTGTTTAAATATAAAAATTACAGAATTAATTAAATGTAGTAACTGTACTTAGAACTCACAGAGCTCTCAATTATGTTTGCCTTTTGAACTGTAATTTTTTTCAAAATATCTTTTGTGGCGTACTATGAGATCTGAGGCAAGTTCTGCGTTGTACTCTTCTTCTTCTTCTTATTCAGCCATTTTGCATCCACTCCTGGACATGGGCGTCTCTTAAATTCTTCCATGTCTCTCTGTTTTGTGCGATTTTTGCCTGCGATCTGCTTAATGTCATCTAGCCATCTTCTTGGTGGTCTTCCTCTACTTCTATTGTTAGTTTTGGTGTCCATCTTTCTTTTGATTGCCTCGCAACATGTCTGACCTATTGTCACTTTAATCGCTGCATTCGAAGACTTTTAAATAAAACTCTTATACGGAATTGCGATGGTATGACAGGAAATAGATATTTTCGAAATTAAATTGTCTATTTCGAAGCGACAGCTTTAACCCGCCAATGGTGACTTACTGGTCTGTGAGACCGGGTGTGTTAAAAAATTCGAATAACTTTATTCTCCGTTATTGTTTTTTGTTGCAATTTCGAGTAGCTGCCGCATTGCAGAGCTTAAATTGATTAAATATCTTTGTTGTATAGTCAAAGAGCATAAATTTAAAAAAAATGGCGTCACCATTGATCTAAGTCAAATTTGCGTCACCATTTGCGGGTTAAGATTCACTTTAACAAATTATTCTATTTTATTTTTGATTGACCATTACCAACCAATTATTATTTTATTTAAATATTTTAAGCGTGTTTATTTAATATACTCAGTGACATGGAAGTTGCAACACCAAGGAGTAGGAATTTTTTGACCAAACTTGCCAGAAACGTTTAACTATTAAAAGGTATCAATTGATTAAAATTTCGTTCATACGGATCAAGTGATCATGGCTTATCAGACAGTTCTTTCAGGTTTTTCTAACAATTTTATCAGCTGTATGTTTTGCGAGATTTCGTTTAGTTCTTTATTGTTGTCGCTTGTGGTCGTTTGTTTTGTAGTCAAGTTCAGTGGCGGCTCGTGGAACATGTTGATGGTAGAGCCACTTATACAATATACCCCCCCCCCCTTTTGAAGAAAGAAAACGACTTTTCTTCATAGACCAAAGTAACTAACGAAAACGTGTTTTAAGAGTTTATTAAACATTGTTGCTGAGTTTGAAAGTACAGATAGTGCCATGGCTCCTTGGCTCTACAAAACAAGCCGCCCCTGGTTAAGTTAGAGGTTGTGATGCCTAGAGTGCTTCAACGTGGAAATTACCGCTAATTAAGCAAATTCTGCAGAGGTCGTACAGAGTTAAACGTTTCTGGCAAGTTTGGCCAAAAAATTCCTTCTCCTTCTTGGTGTTGCGATTTCCATGTCAGTGAGTTTATTATAGACCAGTGAAAAACTGTAATATTTTAACATTAATAAATTCAAATTGACAATCGTTCTGTTAAAAAGCTAAGCTGCCTTAAGAAGAAATGCCTACACCCAGAGCAAACTGCAATGGTAATGTAAACACGGGATTTCTTGGTAATATTGAAGGTGTAGTACCAATTAGCAATGGAAATAAGCCAATGATTCAATCGATGCAAAATAACACATCATCATGTTTCCATTCACCAAAAATAGGTGTACAAGGTGTAATCTTTAACATCCTCAAACTGACTTCAAAATATTCCAAAAATACACGTAAGTCGTACTCGTATTTTATTTAGAACTTGCTATTATATTTTTTAAGTGGGGCAAGGTCGCGATGATTTGTCTCGAGACTAAATCGCAGAGAGACAGAGATGGAGAGAAACTGGTTTGTGGTTTGGATTAGATTAGTCAGTTTAAATGAATTGCATCGGATCATCGGATTAGATTATTGTGTAGGTTAGGGCAGTCTACGGTAATAAGCGCCGTTTTATTTACCGACATTCCGAAACGCTGTCTCTCTCTCTCTCTCTATCTGCAAACATATTATTTTAGCGGCGTGACATTTTTACGATTTCTACGTCGATATTTTTAGATGTACGATTTTGGTATTACGCCCAAACTTATTTTTAACGAGATTGATTAAACACCTTTATATCGTAATAACATACCGTTAGTGGCAGCTAAAAAATACATTTTTTGAAAGTTGAAAAATGCCATTTTTGACAATTAAAAAATGTCGAAAAATGCTGCTTTTGATAACTGAAAAATACCATTTTTATAGGTGGGATATACCATTGCTGACAGCTGAAAAATATCGTTTCAGACAGCTGAAAAATATCATTTTTTTGCTTGGTGGTGTAGTGGGTAACAGCGCGAGCGTCCCGCTGGATCACAAGTCGAGTGGTTTCGATTCCCCGCCCGAGCGAAACATTTTTTTTTTAAATTCATTTATTCATTTAATTTCATTTATTTAATGCATCTGCTACAAGTGAGGTTGGCTCAAATTGATTTATTTAAACACAAACACATACACAGATGATTTCGTTAGTGTCTGAACGATTAAAACACCCACACAATGTTTTTTTTTTGTTTTAATTGCTGGGTATAAAACATTAGACTCCATTCAGATCTCTGGGCGCGGCGAGCAGTATTTAATATTCATTGCATCTTGGCAATAACACTCTCGAGGCCGCCGTGCATAATATCAAAATCGATAAGCAATAATATTTAAACTGTTGCGTAAATAGGGCCGGGATCGGTAATAATGGGTGTGTGTGTGGATAATAATAGGACTTTAACTTATTCCTAGCGTAATCGCAGTTAATGGTGCGATAACGAACAAACATGCATAACAAATTTTACGGCCTAGTTCAGTTGAACGCAATAAACGGAAAAAAAGGAAAAAAAAATTGCGATGTTGAAATCGAATTACTTTCTCCGATTTGATGGTTTCGTGGTTTATTTTCAATCACATTTTAAAGGCAGATTCTGATGACGTTCGAAACGTTTGCTCCAATAATATCGTGCGAGCCACAAAATTTTGTTTCAGAGTTGGCTGTGAGATAAATGAGGTATGTCGCATCTTCTAGATTAGTTCAATTGAATTAGATTTAAAAAAATGAATTAATGCTATGTTTCTCTCTCACTCTCTCTCTCTCGGGTATGGCCCACTCAGCAACAAAATTCTGTGTCTCACACCTTATAAATCACTTAATCTTGACCTTGAGCAATTAAGGCGGTATTATATATTGGCCAGTCCAAGGGACAATTAACACGCTAATGTTTGTAAAATTAATGGCTCGAATTGGAAAACCCTTTAAAACATCGATTTTGTCAATCGAAAACGTTGTGAAATTTACTCGCGTTATTGCTGAAGGTGACTGAGAACCAGTGACGGTTCGCGGGGTTTTTTCTGGTACGGCCGAGGAACAAGAGGAGATAATACGCAGCCAACCGTCTCGGCAACTGACCCTACCTATCTGTATTACCACCTCTTGTTCCTCGGTCGTACCAGAAAAAACCCCGCGAACAGTCACTGCTGAGAACTTTAAATTTTAATTGCAAATTTTACGAGAATGAATTGGGCGCGTACGTTTTTCCAATGTGTAAAAATAAATGACATAATCCTTAGCCTGAAGCGCCAGAAGTTTATAAAAATAAACAAGTGAACACAATTTTGCAATCTGTTCGCTGCTGCGTGTGAAAAACTGGCTATGAATATGTCTGATGGGCGCACACCTACGCCGATATTCACAAAATTAAATCAACCACTGCGAAAAATACTTTGTGATACATTTTTTTTTTATTCAGGAACATTTTCAATAAAACGCACATTTTAAGTTGTAATTCACTGACTATTTGATGATGACCCTGTAAGGGTCGAAACTATAGTCGAAAAATAAAAAAATGGTGATGTGGCCATCATGTGATTTATTTTCAATTTAAATCATATTTTAAATGTAAATCTAACGTTGCGTAAACTCGTATGAAACTGACGTTTAAAACGTCAAAATTATGAAAGATGGAAAAATTATACTTCATTTCCGTGATCGTGAAAATTTTTGAAAAATTACTTTCAACAATACTAAAAGTAAAAAAAATTAAAAAAAAACGTATGTGATATCAACAAACTGCATTTTATTAAAAAAACTCCCGAATCTACAGTGAAATCGTTGTCATATTTTTAAGAATTAAAATTAGAAAAAAAATACCAGTTATAACTATAACACGTATGCTGGGTGTTTCAGACCACACGTACACCCCAAATATCTCGCGAAATACAAATCGGATTGACATACAAAAAAATAAGTCTAAATTTTTTTTTTGAGCTCTCTCATGTGGTGTGAAATTTAAACCACCACCCCTCCCCCCAGGGGCAGGGTGGGGGGTAACTTTGAAATCTTAAATAGGTACCACTATTTTTTATAGCAGATTTGGCTTCTACTTTAAAATATATTTTTTTCGATTAGCAAAAAAAAAATTTTTTTTCATTTTTTTTTATTAAAAAAATTCTGTTTGTCGTTACAAACATTCATACAATACCACAATAGAAAAGAATAGAATGAAATTTGATAATCAAATGGATTTTTATTCGTTTCTACGATTTTTTTTTATAAAGAATTTTTTTTTTTTGTTTATTTCTGACACAAAATTACGAATGTCTTCAAAATGACTACGTAAAAAATGTCGTAATCTATTATTTGATGCGAGAAATAAATTTAATTCAATAAATGTTTTTGCTGAATATAGCGCCATCTGTCGCTCATCTAAAATTTTTTTTCGGATAAAAACCTAATATTTTTTAACATAGAATCCAAATCTGCAATAAAAAATAGGGGTTCCCATTTACGATTTCAAAGTTACCCCCCTCCCCGACCCAGGGGGGAGAGGGGGCGGTTCACATTATACACCACATGATAGGGCTCAAAAAACATTTTTGGATATATTTTTTTTTATCTCAATCCGATTCGTATTTCAGGAGATATTTGGGGTGAACGGGTGGTCCGAAACACCCTATATATTTTGTCGCGTGGAAAATGTAACAGCGAATAAATAATAATTCATAAATTTATGAGAGCAAATATTTAAATATTTTCTTTCGCGGATTTATTTATTTATTTATTTAACGGAATAACCATTTTACAAAAATACATTACAATTAATCAATTATGATGATAATACTATTAACAGTAAAACACAAAATTATTATTAAAAAAATAATAACATACATATTACATAAAATACAAAAATAAATACAAAAGAAATAAATAAGATTACAAGGATATTATGAGACATACTTGATGATTGATTGACTTATAATGTAAGATTTTAGTGACTTCCGGAAGGCCCCGAGGTGTCACTTTTACGGATTAAGCTTTTAAAATGCTGACGAGGCTTTTAAAGTAATACGCCAATCAGATGAACAAAATGCGGTCATGAGTGAAATTCGTGAAATTTCGACCATTTTTAAACCGCAATAACTCGGCGTATTTTCAATCGATTTTGATGAATCTTTGAGGGCGAAAAACTTTGAAGTGTCTTCTTTAAAGTCATGCATGTAAACTTAAGCGTAACCCCTTACGCCCCCTTCTAGCACCCCTGTGAAAAAAAAAATTCAGGAAACCATGTCCAACTTTGACGATGTCTATGGAGTTGGAAAAATTTTTTCGACTCAATTCACCATACTGGCATTAAAATTTGATCAATTCCCTATGCAGGGCTCGAAGAACGAAGCTCCTACGACGATTTGGCACCAAGTTATGGGTGTTTGAAAAAAAAGTGCATTTTGAGATTTTTCGCTTTTTTTCAAACACCCAGAAAACATATTTTTTCACAGGGGCGCTAGAGGGGGGCGGAAGTGGTTACGCTTAATTTCGCATGCATGACTTTAAAGAAGACACTTCAAAGTTTATCGCCCTCAAATGGTTGCCGTAGTAACAACTAAACTGTTGAGAAAGTAAAATCGTCGTCATTTCATTGGCTGAAACCTGTTGGGCAATGAAACCGCTATCATTTTATTGAACGCCACCTGTGGAGAAAATGATTCGGCCGTGTAATGGACAGCTTTCTCAATCAAAAACGATTCAACAACTTTTATTTAATTTAATAATTTACTGACTCGTTCGCTCGACGGTGAAACTCCAGCCGCGTCAGTAAATCGTTAAACTTGTTAAACAAATAACTATTGCGAATCCTGTTAACACCGTTGTAAAAAAATGTGAATAAAACAGCCTTATGCAATGAAAGTTTATACATTTTCTCAGCTAGAAATGTTTTTCTCTCGGCATTCTCCTGCGCATTCATAACAATATATTATAGTGCGAATTGGAGTGCTTTCGGGGAAATATGGGCCGACACTGACGCAATTTAACAATTCATTTATCACCAGCGAGAGCTTCGTAACAGCAGTTGTAGTTCGAAGCAGGTTAACTTTATTCGGTTGACACAACCAGGTGCATATCTTAAAACTCCTTCACTTGTACGTTTGTGTGTAAAATGTGCAAGTTTGTTTGATCAGTAAATCACCCGGTGTTACTCTCAATTGGCACATCAGCCCAATATTTCCGAAAACAGAAGAATTCTTTTGGAGCTTAAAGCTACGCGCACACTTATCGGAGTCGGACGGACGGCACGCAACGGATAAAATTGCTCAACACAGTTGTAAACGAGTCATCGCACATTTATCGGTATGGCATGGAACGGATAAATGTTTAATAACGATTTGAAATAATCACAAGAAAACACACTTTGTCAAAATGGCCCATTTTCTAAAATTTGAAAAAAAAAATATATAAAAACAATCGCCACAGTCTTGAAACTTTCCAAAATTACTCAAAATAGATTATGTTTTATAATTAAATAAAAATTTTGAAAATTTTCTTCACCAAATTTCAAAATAATCACACGAGAACGCACCTCGTAGTTAAGCTAAGATCGCTCACTGTCCGATGGTTAAAAAAATAAATAAAAACAGATTTTCTTAATTTTTCCAAAAACCCTTCAATGAATTTTAATGAAGTTCTCAGCAAATATTCTTCACTCATGTAGCTATAAATCAAAGTAAATATCTATTAATCGGTTATCATGTTTTTTCCGGATTTTCCATCAAAATTATTGCAAAATGCAATCTTTTGCATATATTTTCTCAATTTTCCCCCTCGATGAATTTTAATGAAATTTTCAGGAAATATTCTACACTTATGTAGCTGTGAAACAAAGTAAAAATCCAGTAATTGGTTATCGCCAGTTTTTCTAGATTTTCCATCAAAATAATTGCTTCGTGATATGCAAACTTTCGCCAAGATTTTCTTAATTTTGCCAAAAACCCTTCGATGAATTTTAATCAAATTTTCAGGAAATATCCTACACTTATGTAGCTGTGAAACAAAGTAAAAATCCAGTAATCGGTTATCGCCAGTTTTTCTACATTTTCCATCAAAATAATTGCTTCGTGATATGCAAACTTTCGCCCAGATTTTCTTAATTTTGCCAAAAACCCTTCGATGAATTTTAATGAAATTTTCAGGAAATATTCTACACTTATGTAGCTATGAAACAAAGTAAAAATCCAGTAATCGGTTATCGCCAGTTTTTCTAGATTTTCCATCAAAATAATTGCTTCGTGATATGCAAACTTTCGCCCAGATTTTCTTAATTTTGCCAAAAACCCTTCGATGAATTTTAATAAAATTTTCAGGAAATATCCTACACTTTTATGTAGCTGTGAAACAAAGTAAAAATCCAGTAATCGGTTATCGCCAGTTTTTCTAGATTTTCCATCAAAATAATTGCTTCGTGATTTGCATACTTTCGCCCAGATTTTCTTAATTTGCCAAAAACCCTTCGATGAATTTAAATGAAATCTTCAGGAAATATTTTACTCTCGTGTAGCTGTGAAACAAAGTGAAAATCCAATTATTAGTTATCACTGTTTTTTCAGGATTTTCCATCAAAATCGTTGCTTCGCAAAATGCAATATTTCACCTAGATTTTCTTAATTTTTCCAAAAACTCTTAAGTAAATTTTAATGAAATTTTCAGAAAACATTTTACACTCATATAGCCATAAAACAAAGTAAAAATCTAATTATTAGTTATCACCAGTTTTTCCGAATTTTCTAACAAATTCGTTGCTCTGCAAAAAAAAAACAATATTTCGCCTAGATTTTCTTAAGTTTCCCAAAAAACCCCATTGATGAATTTTAATGAAATTTGCAGGAAATATTCTTCACTTAAGTAGCTACGAAACAAAGTAAAAGTCAAATTCCTCAAACCAGATTCTGCTGTAAATTTCAAACAAAATTTAAAAACCGCGGTACACTAAAGTTCAAGATAATCACAAGAAAAATGTTGGGTCTTCGAAAAATCTGAAAAAAATCATGACTATTCTCCATGACGAGAAAAAGCGTGTAGAGCCATTATTTTCCCGAAAAAAAAATATTTCCTAACATTTTTCACCAATCGAAAATTAACATAGGGTCTTACGGGAAGCGAATACTGAGACACTGCAGATTGACGCTATCGGACGCCGACTACTTCGATCAAACAAATCTCGGTTCCTGAACGTGGCAGGTAATTACGAATTAAAACAGCGGATTCTAGAAGAATGTAGCTAACAACTTGTATAATATCATCTGTATCTGTTTTGTGAGACCGCGCCAAAAAATTCCCAAAGTTGACCGAAATTTCTGGTCAACTTTCGAGTGCCCGTTTTGAAAGAGGTAAACGAGAAAACTGCAAGTACGATAAGGCTGAAAATTTAACCGCGCATTCCTTTTTCTTTTGTGAACATTTTGATGTACATTACAAGTCATTTGAACATTTCACGATTTTCGCTCATTTTTCGAAAAATACGGAAAAATTTTGGGTCTTCGAAAAATCTGAAAAAATTCATGACTATTCTCCATGACGAGAAAAAGCGTGTAGAGTCATTATTTTCCCGAAAAAAAAATATTTCCCAACATTTTTCACCAATCGAAAATTAACATAGGGTCTTACGGGAAGCGAATACTGAGACACTGCAGATTGACGCTGTCGGACGCCGATTACTTCGATCAAACAAATGACAGGTAGTTACGATTTAAAACAGAAAAAAAAAATTTTTGTTTGTTAATTATTATTGATGGGGAGCTTCTTAAGACCATAAATACCAAATTTTAACTCATTTGCTTAATTAGTGTAGGAATTAATTAGTGAGGCTTTGTTGGAGTGACATCTAGTGATAAACAGCAAAAATATGGATTGTCATAGTAAGTAGAGACGTGTAAATGTTGCGGTGGCAATTGCCACCACCAGGGCCGAAAGGGTTAACAGGAGTACTGTAGACTAATGTTTTCAAAGAAATCTAGAGGGTTTAAATCAGGCGATCTTGCAGGCCATAAGAGAGTTCCTACGCATCCACGTGGAAAAGTGCGGTCTAAATGTTCTCTAACGGCAATAGAAAAGTGAGCTGCAGCACCATCATGCTGGAACCACATGTGTTGTCTGCGGTCCAGAGGAATATCGTCCAAAAGAGCACACATTGTGTTCTGCAAAAGTAAGCAGCGCTTATCAGAGGTCTTTCAGCCTCAATTACTCAATTACAAATTATTCGTATTTTTAAATAAAATAAAATGTACAATAAGGAAAAGTTTACTAAATCAAATTAAAGCCATGGTCTTAATAAAGGCGCATATAGGTACCATCTTATCAGGATACATAATGTAATTACGAAACTCTAACATTTTGCGGAAGTGAAGAGACATTGAAAATGTTTCTGTATTGGATCGATGAGGCTGTTACTTGTTGAAACTCCATGATAGCACTTGATAAAACTTCGCAGTAATCACCAAATAGACGAAGCGTATCTTACGTCAGCGTGTTTAGCAAAATGTATTCGGTATTTCATTTCGAATATTCTATTATAAAAAGCAACGATAAAATAGGTTCATGTTCATTCGAAGGAAATTTAGAACCGAAGAGTGTGGAAATGCGTAGCTTCAAGTTACAGAAAACTAATGTTTGATGCTGATTGGTGGCAACCAAGCGAAAAATAACGCCCAAATTTAGGAGGAAAAAAGGTTTAGACCTGAAGAGTATGGAAATCGAAGATAATGATAGCTACATAGCTTCAAGTTATAGTAAACTAATTTTTTATGTTGATTGGTGGTAACCAAGCGAAAAATATCACCCAAGTTTGGGAGGAAAAAAGGTTTAGACTTGAAGAGTGTAAAAATCGAAGGTAATGATAGCTACGTGATAGAAAACTAATTTTTAATGCTGATCAAAAAATAACACCCAAGTTTAGGACGAAAAAAGTTTTAGGCCTGAAGGGTATGGAAATTGAAGGTAATGATAGCTCCGTAGCTTTAAATTGCAGAAAACTAATTTTTAATGCTGATCAAAAAATAACGTCCAAGTTTAGGAAGAAAAAAGGTTTAGACCTGAAGAGTGTGAAAATCGAAGGTAATGATAGCTTTGTAGCTTTAAGTTACAGAAAACTAATTTTTGATGCTGATCAAAAAATAACGCCCAAGTTTGGGAAGAAAAAAGATTTAGACTTGAAGAGTGTAAAAATCGAAAATCGAAGTTACAGAAAACTAATTTTTGATGCTGATCAAAAAATAACGCCCAAGTTTAGGAGGAAAAACGGTTTAGACCTGAAGATTGTGAAAATCGAAAATCGAAGTTACAGAAAACTATTTTTTAATGCTGATCAAAAAATAATGCCCAAGTTTAGGAGGAAAAACGGTTTAGACCTGAAGATTGTGAAAATCGAAAATCGAAGTTACAGAAAACTAATTTTTAATGCTGATCAAAAAATAACGCCCAAGTTTAGGAGGAAAAACGGTTTAGACCTGAAGATTGTGAAAATCGAAAATCGAAGTTACAGAAAACTAATTTTTAATGCTGATCAAAAAATAATGCCCAAGTTTAGGAGGAAAAACGGTTTAGACCTGAAGATTGTGAAAATCGAAAATCGAAGTTACAGAAAACTATTTTTTAATGCTGATCAAAAAATAATGCCCAAGTTTAGGAGGAAAAACGGTTTAGACCTGAAGATTGTGAAAATCGAAAATCGAAGTTACAGAAAACTAATTTTTAATGCTGATCAAAAAATAACGCCCAAGTTTAGGAGGAAAAACGGTTTAGACCTGAAGATTGTGAAAATCGAAAATCGAAGTTACAGAAAACTATTTTTTAATGCTGATCAAAAAATAACGCCCAAGTTTAGGAGGAAAAACGGTTTAGACCTGAAGATTGTGAAAATCGAAAATCGAAGTTACAGAAAACTAATTTTTAATGCTGATCAAAAAATAATGCCCAAGTTTAGGAGGAAAAACGGTTTAGACCTGAAGATTGTGAAAATCGAAAATCGAAGTTACAGAAAACTAATTTTTAATGCTGATCAAAAAATAATGCCCAAGTTTAGGAGGAAAAACGGTTTAGACCTGAAGATTGTGAAAATCGAAAATCGAAGTTACAGAAAACTAATTTTTAATGCTGATCAAAAAATAATGCCCAAGTTTAGGAGGAAAAACGGTTTAGATCTGAAGAGTGTGAAAATCGAAGGTAATGATAGCTACGTAGCTTCAAGTTACAGAAAACTAATTTTTGATGTTGATCAAAAAATAACGCCCAAGTTTAGGAGGAAAAACGGTTTAGACCTGAAGAGTGTGAAAATCGAAAATCGAAGTTACAGAAAACTAATTTTTGATGCTGATTTAGAAGCAAAAAAAGGTATGCTTGCTACCTATGTGAATGATTGTAACGATAGGTGTTTAGTAATTGTTATTGAGTGTAAAATAATAACGCGTCGTACGGACGGCGTGAATCGTTATCGATAAGAGCGAGCGGGAATCGGTGTTGTTGGCGCAGTTGCAGCGTATGCGGCAAAACGTGAGCCGATTTATCGAAATTGCTATCAGCGTGTGGGACAGATATATCGACGCGGCCCCGGGCCCTCTCCTCCGCGGTCCAAAAGGGCCGAATTATATAATTCAAAAGACAACCACCTGTCATTGAGGCACAGGGCCGAGCCTTCTCCCCTATTGATTTTCTCCATGCACACTGCGGATGTCCAAAAGAGAGCCCGCCGTATCTCAGACGGCGGGGCAGCAGCAGGAAAATGCGCCGAACGTGACGCGATGATGCAGCGGATGGGTGGGTGTCCCGAAAGATCCCATCATTTTTTTTCCCGACTGAAAGAAAAAAAAAACGGCGAGCCCCGGTGCGAACGGGAGCCGTCCATGTCCCGCATCGCGAGGCGCGCAGGTTTATTTTTGGTCGTCGGGTGGAAAGTAGAAGTGAAAAGCGGTGTGTCTGGATTTAAAAATGGTGTGCAGGTTACTTACTTGCCCAGTTCCTCCTTGAGGTCGTAATTATCGCTAAAACGCGTACAGGCCACTGGCACCGCCATGGCGAAACTTAGGGCAGACCGCAGTGCCTGCTGCTAAAACCTACTGTTGTCTCTCGTCCGCTCGACTAATAGTCGACCGCGCGTACTACACAAGCGCAAATGGTGCGACCGACGAACCGGTGTGCTCTCCGCCCGGCCTCCAAAATATATGTCCCGACCAAAAATTTTCACGGAATTCCCTCGCGCGCGGCCACCACAGCTCTCAGCGGACTGCGTTTCGCGTTCGATTCGGACCGATATCGCAATGCCGCAGGAAGAATGGGTAGGAGAGGAGACCGCACCGCACACGACACGAGACGCCCAGCAGCGAAAAACGGAATGCTCGAAGCGGCGCTCGTCAGTTCCCGTACGGCGCCCGAATATTTAATCTCTGGCCGGATAACGTAACGTAACGACGTCGACGTCGAGGCGCTCCTGGGGGATATAACCTAAAAGATCAATATACGCGCCTGTGTTACGTGTACGCACCGATTTCGGAACGGGCTGCGTGCGCCCAATTTCGAATCGTCGAATCGCGCGCTCTCCCGCCGTTTCTACCGCCCGCAGGCGTCGCTGCCGCCGCTCTCCCGGTCGGCGCCAACTTCACTCCGCCGTCGTTTCGTAGCCGCGCCGCCATTTCTTCGAATTCACTTCCCGAATTGCCGCACATCGTCATTTACCTCAATAGCGGGGCAGTGATTTTACTCCGGGCAGTGGCGGTAATCGAGTAATTACCCCCCCTAAGAATTTTTCGCTTAACAATTTCTATTGTTAAAAATTACCGATATTCCATGTTCCAAACAAATAATATAACCGGTAAATTTTTACAACGTTTTAAAAGGTTGGAAAAGGATAGGGAGATTTCATCAGTGGCGGCTCGTGGAACATTTGGATGGTAGAGCCACTTAACATATAATATAATAATGTACAGTGGGCCAAAAAAAAACGGTACAAATAGTTTTGTACTGTTATATCTTCGTGAGCTATTAATATTTTAAAATAATTAATATAACAGTGAAAAGTCCAATTTTTACACATAAGATGAAGTACTTTTGCTCTAAAAAAATAATATTAAACTTGTGCCTAGAGCAGTGGCGGCTCTAGGAAAATTTTGACGGTGGAGCCACTTAGCATACACAATATATCTCACCTTCTCATTTTTGAGGAAAGAAAAATCGATCATTAAAAACCTTCCCTTGTTGCAGAAGCATTAAAAAATTAAATAAACACGAAAAATAGCCCGCATTAAATCTGTAATACCGTTCTTTGTCCACGGAAATCAATCAAACGACGAATTGTATTTTGTAACCTTATCTACATCTCCTTAACCTCTTAGGCACTGAATTTTGCAAGGGGCTGTTTCTTTGTACGACAGAGTTCAATTTGAAAATGGCATTCGCGAAAGCCACTATAGTGGCGCAAAGTGTAATACTTTAAGAATTTAAAACTTATTTTTGCTTAAAAAACGAAAAATTATTTTTTATCTTGTCTATATCTCTTTAATGACTACCGAAAGGAAAAAAATGAAAAATTAGAAGATTTAAAACGTTGAGTGTTGACCTAAGTTACTCTTTATTTTGACGTGTCTCACATTGTAAATACAAAGCAAAAGACCAACTCTTATCTTATCTCAAAGAATTTGCAAAATCTTTCCTTTCGTTCAAGAATTATCCTCAAAAAACTACAAATTTATTTTTTTCTGTCTTATCTGCATCTATTTGGCGAGTACAACAATATGCTGAAAGAATATGCCAAATTTGGTCATCCGTTCACAAGTTATCTTAAATAAATGACTTTTTTGGTCCTGACATTTATTCGATGAGTACAAATACTTTTCAGGAGAAATTTTTTAAATCGGCCATTTTGTTTAAGAGCTATCTTCTCAAAACCACAGAACTATTGAGCAATTAATTTTTTTTTATATACACATACTTTGCTGAAAGATTTTTCAATATATATTTATCCGTTCAAGAGTTGACCAGAAAACAATTATATGACAAATTTATTTTTTTGGTCTAAACTGCATCTATTCGACTTTGCTGGAAGAATTTCCCAAATTTGATCATCCGTTCAAGAGTTATCCTCAAAAACCAGAAATCAATTAAAGGAAAAATTTAATTTTTTTGGTCTTATCTGCATCCATTCGATGAGTACAACACTTTGCTGGAAGAATTTGCCAAATTTGGTCATAGGTTGAGTTATCCTGTGAAACCCGAAAAAAAGGAACAAATTTAATTTTTTGGTTCTTTCTTTTAATTTTATTCGAATTTAGATATAGTACATGACAAATTATAACAAAATCAAATTCTACAGCTAATTGAATACGTCACAGAAAACAAGAACAAAATCATTTGCAATTGATATAATCCTGTACTGAGTAATATTCTTTTTCCATCAGTCGAGACATTTTTTCTACATCTTCCGGATGAATATAAGACTTTACCGAAAGAATTTTACAAATCTCGTCCTCGATTCAAAAGTTAAAATGTTGAAAATTAAAAAAATGCAATTTTTGCATTTTGTGTTAATGTCAAGAGAAAATTTCGTAACCCGTAATAAAATCATATAAAATTTGCCATATTTTGAAGTTTAAATCATCACAATTAAACAATGCGTGCGGCAGTAGTGCAATTTAAAAAAATCAAAATCTTGGAAATTTAAGAATTGCAATTTTGCATTTCGCGTTAATTTCACGAGAAAATATTGTAATCCGTTTTAAAATAACAGTAAATTCGCTATATTTTGACGTTTAAACAATAAATAAAATCGGATTACGCATTCGGCAGGTGTACAATTCAAAAAATTAAAATCGCGTTTTTTAAATTCTGGAAATTAAAAAAATTGCAATTTTTTACATTTTGCGTTAATTTCGCGAGAAAATACTACTACTAATTATCTTTATTATTTAGTATTACATTATATGTTTACATTTTTATTTACAGCAATATAAATTCTAAAAGGCTATCGACCAGCGGTCTTTCTGCCAACTGTGTTAGTTATGTATTTTATTTATATATTAATGGGTGGTTTTGTGTTAGGATTTAGGATTATGGGGTGGTTGGAACGAGAAAATATATAAATCCATTTTAAAATAACACTAAATTCGACATATTTTGAAGTTTAAATAATTATAATCGGACAATGCGTTCGGCAGGTGTGCAATTTCAAAAATCGAAATTTCGATTTTAAAAAGTGAGATTTTTGCATTTTGTGTTAATTTCACGAAAACGTTTTGTAATCCTTTTTAACATTACACTAAATTTGCCACATTTTGACGTGTTTAAATCGTCAAAATCGGACGACGCATTCAGCAGGTGTGCAATTTCAAATATCAAAATCGCAACAAAAATTACAAATTTAACGATGGCTACTTTTAACTGTCAAAAATAATAATTTTGAGGTACATAAAATGACAATTTTCAACCTCTAAAAACTACAATCTTGAAATGCCAAAATTGATCATTTTCAACAACCAAAAACTTATATTTTCAACTGCTAAAAATGGCAATTTTCAACTGCCAAAAACCACAATTCCTAACTGTCAAAAATGACAAATTTTCAACTGCAATCAATTGCCGTTTTAACTGTCGAAAACTGTAATTTTTATCTGCTTACAATGACCATCTGCTTACTGGCAGAAATGACATTTTTTTGGCTATTTTCAACTGCCAAAAATAATTTGAGCTACCAAAAATGACAATTTTCAACCCCCAAAAACTACAATCTTGAAATGCCAAAATTGATCATTTTCAACAACCAAAAACTTATATTTTCTACTGCTAAAAATGGCAATTTTCAACTGCCAAAAACCACAATTTCCAACTGTCAAAAATGACACTTTTCTGAAAGAATTTTTAATATCTGTCATTTTGTTCAAGAGTTTTTAAAACCGCAAAAAAATGAACGACGAATTTAATGTTTTATCTTATCTGCATCAAGTAAGTGAGCACAATACTTTGCCGGAAGAATTTTCAAAATCAGATTATCCGTTACATGGGTTATCCTCAAAAAAAGAACGACGGGTAGCACTTTGCTGGATGAATTTTTAAAATGTGGCCATCCTTTCAAACAATTGAACGACGAATTTATTTTTTGTTTTTATCTGCATCTATTCGATGAGTGAACAACACATTGCACCAAGAATTTGCAAAATCTGGTGATGCATTAAAAAAATTTTTTTTTGCATATAACATTTTTTTGTGGGACTTCCAGGAACTAAGATACGCTAAATGACTTTAGTCGTAAATAGTGCTTAGATCGACTGGAAACCCCTAAAAACGAGTTAAAAATAGTTTTTAGCCACTGGGTGTATGAGAGCGGAAGCACCAGTTTATTTATCTTTTTTTTATTACCCCCCCCCCCCCCCCCCTAGACTAGTTGGTTGGAAACGCCATTGACTCCGGGGGGTCGATTCTACTTACTCCTGACTCTGTCACCGATGTGACGCGCTTGTGATGCGTTTGCAGTCGGGTACCGTATTCTGTTCGGTCGTGGTTCACCGAAATGAGGCCTAGGTGCGTTTTGTCATCGGTGGGTTTTCTCACCGAGATGACGCGTTTATGACACGTTTACCGTGCCCAGGACTCTCATTCTCTAGGCTGGAAGGGGGCCGGGCGAAGTATGCCCCTGGCGGTCCCGCCGGTCCTCTAAATTCAGAGGGGCCACTGTTGATCGTGCGCGGCCATCACGTCCCTGGAAGAACAAAAAAAGGACTCATTCTACTCCCGATGCTTTTGGTCATCGCTGGTTTTTCTCACCGATATGACGCGTTTCGGCCGAGTACCGTATTCTATTCGGCCGTGACTCGCCGAAACGACGCGACTTGAATCAGTGCACAACCGTGCAAGGCGTGTACTACACCGAGAAACGCTCAGACTGTACCGTAAAGATGGGGAAATGCTTTCAGTGGCTGTGTAATGTTTACCTTGAGATGTTAGCGGCCCTCGTACTGGTTGTATTGGCGCCCCTAATTTGTGGCAGAGTGCACGGTACCAATCGGAAGATATGTTTGCACGCTTTCAAACCTTTAGAAACGTCAATTGTCAACGAATTGTTTTGCCGCGCAGTCATGACTTGCCTTGTTTAATATTTCTAAATGCCTCGAATGAACTTAGCTGTCGATGCGCCTTAAACCCAAAATGCATTCATTCATATTTCGCAATAAAATGACACTCCTATTTTTATTCGATGATTATTGTTATGGTTCGTTTCAAAAAACATTGTACAAACCTCACGAGTGAACGGGAACTTGATTCGTAAATAACTAGTTTTCCAAGTTTAAACTACTTCTAGGTAAAATTGTGTTCTTTAAAAAAATTTGAAAAAATTCCCAATGCAAGCCGGTTATATCCTCCGGCATCCCTGAAAATTTCAATTCTCTGATATAAATAGAAAAAAATAAATCACTAAAAGAAGAAAAACGAAAAACCGGGTGACGCACTCTGGAAGGGTAGGGGGTGTTGGAAAATTTTGAAAAAAATAGAGAAAAAGGCTCGTCTTATCCCGAACCCCCCCTAAAAGTTTCAACTCTCCAATATGAATAGAAAAAAATACATCCTCGAAAGAAATAAAAAGGAAAGAGAAAAATGTCCGGGGTGGGCCGAATAACGCGCTCTGGAGGGGCGGGGGGTGGTCGGAAGGTTCTGAAAAAAATAGGGATCACGGCTCGTCTCACCCTGAAAGTTTCATCTCTTTGATCTCCATAGAAAAAAATACGTCCCCGAAAGTACGTCGAAAAGTAAAAAAGAAGGCGTGGCCCGATTGGGGCAAAAATTCAAAAATCGGGCACCGAGCGTCCCTTTGAAATCGATTTAAGTTTCTAAAAAACATGGCCGCCACCCTCCCGCTCGGTCGCCTATCGACTTCTGATCCGGCGCGTTTTGATGTTTTTTTTCGATTTTCAAAAATTCGCCCAGGGGGCTCTACCGGTTCTAGAGGGGTGAGGGAGTGGTCGGGATCGACTCGATCGACCATTTTACACAAACTGAGAAAAAAATTTCGAGCGTACTTTTATCCCCGCCCCCTGGGGGTGGGGGTTAATTACCAGAATCTAATAATTTTTTACCTTTTGGCGCCCTCTATACGGTGTCAAAATTTCATCTCTCTTCGACTTTTACTTTTTTCACTATTCAAGTTTTTAAAACTCAATTAGTATATATAACTAGTTTTTCCTGGGCTTAAATTTGATGTATGTGAAATTATGTTCTTTATGAAAAAATTGTGAAATGTAAAAATGTAAGAAAGGTAATTCTTGTTTTTATTTCTTTTATTTTTTTTAAGCCAGTTGTATCCTCTGCGATTCCTAAAAATTTCGGCATTCCGACTTGGAAAGAAAAAAAAATTGTTCTTAAAAAAGAACGAACCCAGGGGATGCAAATGGCGCGTAGGGGTAGTTCCAAAAATTTTGAAAAAATATCTTCTGCCATCCTTGAAAGTTTCAATTCGTCCTTAAAAGAAGAAAAACGAACCCAATGGGTGCAAATGGTGCATAGTGGTAGTTTCAAAAATTTTGAAAAAATATCCTCTGCCATTCCTAATAATATCAGTTTTTCGACTTTAAAAGAAAAAAAATTCGTCCTTAAAAGAAAAACGAACCCAGGGGTGCAAATGGAGCGTAGGGGTAGTTCAAAAAATTTGGACAAAATATCTTCTGCCGTCCCTGAAAGTTTCAACTTTTCGACTTTAAAAGAAAAAAATGGTGATGTGGCCATCATGTTACTTTCTCCGACTTGATGGTATCATTTATATTTACCCTTTCATGGTTTATTTTCAATTTAAATCATATATGTATAATATACATTTAAATGTACTTCGAGCATTGTGTAAACTCGGATGAAACTGACGTTTAAAACGTCAAAATTGTGAAAGATGGAAAAATTATACTTCAAATTCAAAAACTCAGTTTACTCAAAAACTAAAGGGATTTAAAAAAACGTATTCTTTGTAAGTTGTTCATTTTGGCATTCTCTACAATTATTATTAACATAAATTTGCTGTAACTATTATCGTTTTATAATTATAAACTAAAAATTTAAAAAAATAATACATTTTTTTCTCGAATAAAAATGATTTTATGAAAAATGTTTTCAAGCAAAAGATGTTAATTTCTTTGTTATATTCAATGTTTGTTTAAATATTTTTGTGATATTTGTCATATTTAAGAAAATATTGGCAAAAAACAAAAAACAGTTAAGGTAAACGCCCACTTCCGGTATACCAAATTTTACCAAAAGCTTTTCAGTTCTTCAGATTATCAAATAAGACGGATGCTAAAAGTTTCATATCAATTTCTCTATTAGTTTTTGAGATACAGCGCGCACAGACAGACACACATACACAGACACAAAAAAAAATTTCCAGAAATTGTTGAAATGCATCTAGGGACCCCAAAACGGATATATCCGTAAAAAAAATTTTTGAAAAAAAAATCACGATCACAATACTTTCTCGTACTTCGTAACGGAGAAAGTAAAAATCCGTCGTTGAAAGAAGAAAAACGAACCGAGGGGTGCAAATGGAGCGTAGGGGTAGTTCAAAAAATGTTGACAAAATATCTTCTGCCGTCCCTGAAAGTTTCAGTTTTCCGACTTAAAAGAAAAAAAAACCGTCCCTAAAAGAAGAAAAACGAACCCAGGGGGTGCAAATGGAGCGTAGGGATGCTTCCAAAATTTTTGAAAAAGTTTCTGCTGCCATCCCCGAAAATTTCAGCTTTTCGACTTTAAAAGAAAAAAATACGTCTTTAAAAGAAGAGAAATTAACCTAGAGGGTGCAAATGGCGCTAGGGGTAGTTCCAAAAATTTTGAAAAATTCTCAATGAAAGCCAGTCATCCCTTCTGTCATCCCTGACAGTTTCAGCTTTTTAACTTGATAAGAAAAAAATACGTCCCTAAAAGAAGAAAACCGAAACCAGAGGGTGCAAATGGCGCGTAGGGATGGTTCCAAAAATTTTGAAAAAAATCCCCAATGAAAGCCAGTCATCGCTTCTGTCATCCCTGAAAGTTTTAGCTTTTCGACTTGAAAAGAAAAAAAATACGTCCTTAAAAGAAGAAAACCGAACCACCCCCTGGGTTGGTGGCGCTGGCGGCGCGTAAGGGTTGTCCAAAATTAAAAAAAAAAATTCCCAATGAAAGCCTGTTATCCCTTCTGCCATCCCTGAAGGTTTCAGCTTTTCTACTTGAAAAGAAAAAAATAGGTCCGGTTTAAAAAAAATCATATCTCGGAAATTAGGCAAAAATTCAAAAAAGTGGCTCTATCAATTTTAAATATTTTCTTTAAGATTATTTTAAGACATACTGGGATCGTCCAGCTCCAGCGGTTACGGAGGAGATATTTTTTTTGGAAACGTGCAAAAATCGAAAATTTGCGTTTGAAAAATCACCCCCTGGGGTGGGGGTGAAGCGAAACGACAGGACCGGTTCTAAAAGCTTGCCCGGTTATGTGGGCGTCGATCTGCGCGCAAAAATTAACAATTTTACCGAATAAGGCCCCGATAAGGGGTGAGGTTTAACCCTACCCCCCGTTTTAAGTTTTAAGGGTGAGTTTCGGGGGACGCGTTTTTCAAAATCCTCCTCATATTTTTGGGCGAATTTTTTGTGCCGGTCGGCCGATGCCCCTTTATAGCGGTTTTTTCTGGGCTGTCAAACATTTCTAACTCAATTAGTATATATAACTATTCTTCGGCTGACTGGCAATATTTGAGTTTACCTTGAGATGATGGCGGCCCTTGTGCTAGTTGCATCAACTATTGTGTTGGCGGCGTCCCCAATTTGTGGCAGACTACACGGTATTTCCAATTCACGCTTCCAAACCTCTAGAAACGTCAACTGTCAACAAATTGTTTCGCTGCGCAGTCATGACTTGCTTTGTTTCATATTTCGAAATAAAATCGTACTCCTATATTTATCGTAATGGTTTAGTTCGTTTCAAGAAACATTACACCAACCTCTTGCGTGAAGAATTATTACGCGTTCGCCCAAATGAAGGCAAAAATGCGCTCACGCCGGAACATTTGTGTTCCCGCAATTGGTTCGTAAATAACTATTGTTTGCCTGACTAGCAATATTTGGGCCATGGTGCGGTGTTCATCCGTTCAAGTATCACCGTCCTAAGATGTGCTGCATTCTGCTTCTGCGATGACTCGTTCGTGCAGGGGTGGCTAAAGCATAGACCGCGATAAGCAGGCGTGCCGCACCTAGAGGGAGTGGCTATCGGGCTTGAGCCTGGAAGGTGTTTGATTATATTTTCTGCTCTAGTTCTGACCTTTTGATTTGTAACGTGTTTGGCCCACTCAGTACCATCCTTTCCAGTAAATGTGGGCCCATGAATAACATCGACATCTTCAGAATCAGAAGTTTCCCTCTTTCTTCGTGTCCGTATTCAAGCGTTTGAACTCCAATTCATCAACTTCACCCTCATTATCACCGCCGTCATATTCAACTGCTGATAAGTTCTCAGCATCCTCATTTAGGCACTCTTCCATGAGTCTGGATAACCCATCCTGCTCTTCCTCATGCGACACAAGAAACATACACTTTGCAAAATATGGACAAAAACAGTTTTGGAGGAATAAATTATTGCAACAGAATCAGTTCAAGTCAGGTTGGGAAAACTATAATAATGTACTATTATATTTTTATAAAGATGACTCTTAAAACTACCAAGAAGAATAAAACTGTTTAAAGAAATACATTTGCTCAGATTACACCTCAAAAAATACTTGAAAAAGTACCACGTACTGACACACTCCGCATAATGAATATTTCGACAATGAATAACCTCTAACACGTCCCAAATCATCACCGATTATTTTGTTCATCGGATTTCGGGTAACTCGGACTCAAGAGGAAGGTGGGGCATGCCGCTACACGTAAAAATACTGGAATTATAGACAAAAATATTTGAATGCCCGACTACTGTAAGGTTAAGGTTATAACCGATCCTCATTCGACACAAGAAACATCCACTTTGCAAAATATGGACAAAAACAGTTTTGGAGGAATAAGTTATTGCAATCGTAACAGAATCAGTTCGTCATTTTCATTTTCATCTGCTCCGTTGTCTGACCAGCAGCGTCGTTGCTGTTATCCGAAAGAATCCTCTAGTCCGAGGGCCATCCTTCTGCTAGGGCTCTTCTAACAGCTCGAAGATGAGAGCGAAGTGGCGTAAGAAGCGTATGCGAAGGCTAAAGCGCAAGCGTAGGAAGATGCGTGCGAGGTCCAAGTGGACTGTTCCATGTTCAATTCAAGTTGAGTGGAAGACTAGTGAACGCAGTGATCTAGGATTTCACGGAGATTTGAGTTTTTCTTAAAAATATTTGAAAAACCTTTGTTTGCATTTATAACAACAAAAAAAGTACTTTATACAGAGTTTAAGGGTCAATCTGGGTCAATCAAAGTAGATGACGATACACAAAAATATGCAAACCATTTTTTATAACCATATTTATTCGTTTATATATAAAGCGATTATAACATTTATAAAGAAATAAAAAATAGATAATTTTTCATGGTCGTCTTTTAGAAATACTGTATAAAATATATATAGGAACGAAAAACGAATATCAAGTTTTACACAAACCTTAGAATATATATCTATACATATATGTTTTTAAGAAAATATTCACAATCAATTATGTCTAACAATAAAAAATAAAAGAAACAGATAGAATCATATAGCTTAATCCCTAATTAAGATATTGGTAATAATTCAAATAATTGCACGGTCGGGTGTGTTACAATTTACAACACCCGGAAGATGACGAGCCTTCCATTCTAGTCTCATTCTACGGTTACGCTCTTGGCGAGATTGCGTGGGCAGTCGACGTTGCAGCCGCGTAGCCTGGCGATGTGGTAGCTGAGCAACTGCATGGGGATGACGGTCAAGATTCCTTTCAGGCAGTCGACGGTCTTGGGGACCTCGAGTATTTTATCGGCGAAGCTGCTCGTTTCTTCGTCGCCTTCCTCGCAGACGATTATCGGACGACCTCCACGAGCTGTCACCTACAAAAAAAAATAATTACTTCGTAATGGAAATATCAGAAATGGTGAAGTATACACCAAACTGAAGAGCCTATCACAGCCAAAAACGAAAGGAAACAACTAAACTGGTTCGCACATGTATAAGCGATAATTTACCTAATAATAATAGGTGCGATGATTAATGGGGTAGCTTGACATTACAACAATGTTTGCATTGTCGAAATCGATAACAGAAAAATGGTAATTAGGTGAGTAGTTTTTAAGGTTATAAAAACATGATGTTCATGACATTATGACACTGACATTAAGTATTAATTTTTACAATTACTATTGTAGCAAACCAAACTATTCAACTTGTAATAAACTATAACTTTTCCGGTTCCTTATGATTATTTCATTTGGTAAATTATCTACCCAAATATACCGCGAGCTTGAATGAATTATCAAAAAAAACATTTTTTTCGTACCTGTTACCGTTTAGTAATTCATCTCGACATAACATTTGTTGTCAACTGGTCATTAACCTCGAGCTGAAGCTCTCGGTTAATAACCAGACAACAAATCTTATTGTCTCATTAAATTACTAGGTAACAAGGTACTCAAAAAACTATTTTTTGATAATTAACCTAGATCTAGGTATATTACTACCAATAATTAACCTCGATCTAGGTATAGTACTACCGATAAGCGACTCGCAAAACAGGTACAACAAATAACAAACAGTGGGAAAAATAAAACAGGAACGCCCATATTTTCCACTCTTTCCTGTTCCTTGCTAATCTTTCAATTTCTTTCATTGCTTTGTTGTGTTTCCTACCTATTTCTGCGATGATTTCAAAACCCCAAAGAACTTCTTCACAGAAATAGATAGGAAACACCACAAAGAAATGGAAAGATTAGCAAGAAACAAGAAAAAGTGGAAAATATGTGTCGGTAATAACGTTTGAGCCGCAAGATTTTTATTCAAAGTTGGCTGTGAGACAAATTACGAAAGTACGAATGTCGCCGAATATTAAAAATTTGGACATTTGGCCTTCAGGCTATTGAAACTAATTTCTACGAAAAAAATGTTTAGTTGGAGAAAACCAAAAATTGTAACTCACAATGTCCATGAATAACACAAATTATCTCGACTTGTCAGTTTGATTTTAATTTGACAATTAACATCATAGAAGACTAGATTATTTCAGTTGAATTAAAAAAATCATCTCGGACATGACTGCTATGTTTCTCTCTCTCTCTCTCTCTCTCATGCATGGCCATTTCAAAAATGACTGCTATGTTTCTCTCTCTCTCTCTCTCATGCATGGCCATCTCAGATATGACTGCTATGTTTCTCTCTCTCATGCATGGCCACCTCAGCAACAAAATTCAGTGGCTCACAACTTACACACCCGACGCCCTAAACGGTAACACGGGGTTCGGTAGAAGAAGAAGTATCACAAACAAAAAGTACACACCTGCTGAAGAGCGTTCATGCATTTCGTGTGCACGGGATCCCTCATGATGATCATGAGGACCGGCATCTTCTCGTCGATGAGGGCCAACGGTCCGTGTTTGAGTTCGCCGGACATGATGCCTTCGCTGTGCATGTACGTCAGTTCCTTGACTTTCTGCGGAAGAAATGTTTATGGTAAAACCGCCGTCGTGTGAATTTAGTTTGCGATCGACTAACCAAAGCGCCCTCAAGGCAGGTGGCGTAGTTGTATCCACGACCCATGATGAGAAGGGACCTCTGCTGGTAGAGATCCTCGGCCAGCTCTTGCACCTTGGAGTCCAGCTGCAGCACCTCGCGGATCTGTTCTTGCAACTTGCCGAGACCTTCAAAAATCTGCAAGAAAAGAGTCGGGTTTAACCTCTTCAGGGACAGAAACAAGTACTTAGGCGTTTCAAAAAGCGTCATAGAAAGGATTATCTTAAGCGCCAAAATCCTTCACGAGTATGCATTTCCATGCCAATAATAATAATAATTTTATCGAGATATTACCAACCGCTTTGGTGCATCAGCAGCATCGCATCTCATACCCCTTCGTTGAATAATAATACAAAGTTCGTCCAAGAATCCAGGCGACATGTTAAAGGATTCAAAGTCCCCGCATCGTTGCCAAGAGTTCATGTAAAGATAATTGGTCCCGAGACTTACCGATAGGGGCGCTTCGATCGCGGTGAACAGCTGATAGAAAAAGAACTGCCCGTTGAAGTGTGCGTAAAAATGTATCATTTTATTTTGAAAACCATATTTGTTAACTCTTTTTAAACTAGTGGAATTGTTGCAGTGGTGTATTTACTTGATATGTAAGCAGGAAATTATATCACAATTGCCCGCTTAAATGCACAACGAAACACCTGGCGATAATATGAGCAAGCGGCAACGCTGCGCAGTAGTACCAACATCACGCCCTATTAACGGTTGCTATTTAACGTTGTGTTTAGGGAGTTTAGAGATGTTGTAATGGCAATGATAACTCATGGTACGGCCGAGGGAGCAGAGGTGGTAATACAGATCTCTGTAATCGACCCTACCTATCATGGTACGGCCGAGGTAGCAGATACAGATAGGTATGGTCAGTTGCAGAGATCTGTATTACCACCTCTGCTATGTGAAGGAAATGTGGCAATACAGACGGGTAGGGTCAGTTGCAAAGATCTGTATTACCACCTCTGCTACCTCGGTTGTGCCATGAGTCACCCCGTGAGCCGTCACTAGTTGTTATTGACAGCAATTTTACGAATGTCTCCTGAGATATCGACCCAAGGTCTTTGGGTATCGGTCCGTTTCTTATCTGTTAGTCATTATTTTATTTCAAATCCAAATCCAAGGTATGGCCCTGGTAACAGAGGTGGTAATACAGATAGGTAGGGTCAGTTGCAGAGATCTGTATTACCACCTCGACTACGTGAAGGAAAGGTGGCAATACAGATAGGTAGGATCAGTTGCAGAGATCTGTATTACCACCTCTGCTACGTGAAGGAAAGGTGGCTATACAGATAGGTAGGATCAGTTGCAGAGATCTGTATTACCACCTCTGCTACGGGAAGGAAAGGTGGCAATACAGATAGGTAGGGTCAGTTGCAGAGATCTGTATTACCACCTCGGCTGTACCATATTATTATAATTTTATTTCAATCCTATATTTATATATTCACCTCTGATCTACGTTGGCGAAGGGAAATCCTGTCTTCGCTCATGACTAGTGCGAACATGACGAGTGAAATGAACTGACTGGTGTACGCCTTGGTGGAGGCGACGCCGATTTCGGGTCCGGCGTTGATGTGAACGCCGCAGTGCGATTCACGGCAGATGGAGCTGCCGACCGTGTTCGTGATTCCAACAATCAGGGCGCCGCGCTGTTTGCAGTAACGAAGGGCCATCAGGGTATCAGCAGTCTCACCTGGTTATGGAGAAATAATAATACAGAAATTATAATTCATTCAAAGAGTAGTAACATGAATTGTAAATCATTGTAAATTAGTACACAAAGCAAGTAAACAGAAAAATTGATGTGCTGCTGAATAATTTTTGTCTCTAATTGGTTAATTCTATTGCAGAGGCAAATTTTTGAAATTATTTGGTATACCTATGCAAAAAAAAAATATTTTACAAATAAAATAAAAAATTACCGCTTCAGCGCCATCTATGGAATATTTTTCATATTTTTTTGCATAAGTGAGTTTATGACAGTGAAATAATATTTCGTAGAAAACCGTAACAACAACGAAAAAGTAACCTGAGATTATGCTATAACCCATACAAAGCAGCATGAGCGCGAAGTGGTTAATGGCAGAACATATATTTAGCAGTCATTCAGTTTTTCCAAACTGAGTTTTAAAAGATATTTGAGTAATTGAACATCTTTTGCAAAAATTGTATGTCAAACGGTTTATAATTCATTTCTTAACTAATAGTAACTATTCATACTTTGTGATTATAATAACAAGGAGATATTTTGATCAAATATGGCAAACAAGTTGATATAAAATGCGCAACAAAATTATTACCCGATTGGGAGATGAAGAAACAGACATCATCCCTAAAGACTGGAGTGGTGCGGTCGAGGAAGTCGCTAGCCAATTCCACCATGACCGGCAGTTCGGTGAGTTCCTCAAGCAATTGCCTGGTGGCGATGGCGCTGTGGTAACTGGTTCCGCAGCCGATGAGCATCAAACGCCGGCAGCGCTTGATCTCCGGGATGTAGTCTTTAATGCCTCCCAGGTTTATGGACTGAAAAATAAATCATTCATGGCAAACGACACTTTAACGCCCTTAGAGTCTAAGAAAATAAAACTACCCGAGTGAAGAAATCGAACGTGATTGCGATTCTACTTAGACATTAAATTTTGGTGAGTTGTTATCGCATTAAACTGAAGACGAAGTGAACGAAGTCGCAGGCAAATAACAAAAGTGCGTGTATTGACATTTCTTTTATTGGAGTCTCGAAATTAGATCTTACTTGAGTTTCAAAATTGAGACGACCCCTCATCGTGTTAACGACAGATTCGGGCTGTTCGAAGATTTCCTTCTGCATGTAGTGGCTGTAGTTGCCCTTCATGATCTCTTGCAGTTCCATCTTCAGGGTTGTGATCTCGCGCGACTGAGGATCGTCCATTGATCTGCGCAGCCTGTGGATGCTGAGGGTGCCGTCTTTTACAGCCGCTACATCGTCATCCTGAAACAAACAACATTTAAAATAAAAATTAATGCGGAATAATACACCTTTTAAGTTATTTGTTAGTAGTCTTATTGTTGATAAGTTACGAACAGACCGAATATTCACATATTCAGGCAATTTTTCGTCTTTTTACTTTGTTTGTACAACACTTCGATTTATTCATTTCACTGCAGTTTCGGCAACTCAACTTGCCATCATCAAAACTAAAGTCTTTAGCCTTCAAACTTGAATTTGGAAAACGAAAATTTCATTCAAAGGTTAAAAAAAAATTACAAAATTACTTCAAGCGCTAGAGATTTATAAACAAACAATGCATGGGATTTTTATAAAAATAATTGCCATTTTCTACATAAAAACAAAATCGCTTAGCTCCAAACTCGATTTGGGAAACGAAAATTACATTTAACGATTCGAAAAATTGTAAAATTTTAATTCACCAAAGAATTTGTTTCAGAGATCTTTAAAGAAAAAAATGCATTTATAATTTTCCATTTAAACAAATGTCGTATCCTAGGTGGAAACAAAACAACAACGCTCCAGACTTGAATTGGCAAAACGAAAAATGCATTTAACGATTGGAAAATTTGTGCAAAACTAAATTAGCTTCAAAAGCTTAAGATTTATAATTAAATCATTTTCAATCAAAATAATTGGCATGTTCTAGGTGGAAACAAAGTGGGAACAAGACAGAAACGTTTAAAACTCAAACTGATAAATTTAATAATGCACTCAACGGTTTGAAAAAAAAAATGTGAAAAATGAATTAGACTGAGGAATTTTCTTCAGAGGCTCAAGATCCATAGACAAACAATGCATTTATGATTTTCTGTTACAGCAATTTCCATATTCTAGGTGAAAACAAAACGGCAACGCTGCAAACTTGAATTGTTAAAACGGAAATTGCATTTAACAATTTGAAAAATTGTAATAGACTAATAAACCGAGAAATTTGCTCCATTTGATTCATTAACAAACGATACATTTATGATACTTAATTAAAATAATTGGCATAATTTGTCAAAAAAAAAAAACGGCATCACAATTATTGTTAGTTAAAAATCACTACTCTTCACAGTTGAAAATCATCATTTAGCTGTTTAAAACCACCATTTTTGACAATTAAAAATCACTGTTTTTGCTGGTTGAAATCACTACTTAAAATTATTATTCCTGCCAATTAGAAACCACTATTTCTAGACAGTTAAAAATCACTTTTTCTGGCAGTTGCAAATGATTATTTTTGATAGTTAAACATCATTATTTTTCACTGTCGAAATTCATTATTTTTGACAGTTAAAACACACCATTTTAACTGTTGAAAATCATAATTACTGTCAGTTGAAAATCACCATTTTTGACAGTGGAAAATCACTATTTCTTGACAGTTGAAAATCACTATTTTTGGCAGTTGAAAATGATTATTTTTTATAGTTAAATATCATTATTTTTCACTGTCGAAATTCATTATTTTTGACAGTTGAAAATCACCATTTTAACCGTTGAAAATCACCATTTTTTACAGTTAACCATTTTTTGACAGTTGAAAATCACTATTTCTTGACAGTTGAAAATCATTATTTCTGGTAGTTGAAAATTATTATTTTTATAGTTAAATATCATTCTTTTTAACAGTTGAAATCATTATTTTTCACAGTTGAAAATCGCCATTATAACCGTTAAAAAAACACAATTATTGTCAGTTGAAAATCAACATTTTAACCGTTGAAAATCACCATTTTTTACAGTTCAAAATCACTATTTCTTGACATTTGAAAATCATTATTTTTTATGATAAAATGTCATTATTTTTCACTTTTGAAATTCATTATTTTTGACAGTTGAAAATTACCATTTTAACCGTTGAAAATCACTATTTCTTGACAGTTGAAAATCACTATTTCTGGTAGTTGAAAATTATTATTTTTATAGTTGAATATCATTCTTTTTCACAGTTGAAAATCGCCATTATAACCGTTAAAAAACACAATTATTGTCAGTTGAAAATCACCATTTTTGACAGTTGAAAATAACCATTTTTGACAGTTGAAATTCACTATTTCTTGACATTTGAAAATCATTATTTTTGATAGTAAAATGTCATTATTTTTCACTTTTGAAATTCATTATTTTTGACAGTTGAAAATCACCATTTTAACCGTTGAAAATCACCATTTTTGACAGTTGAAAATCACTATTTCTTGACAGTTATAAATCACTATTTCTGGTAGTTGAAAATTATTATTTTTATAGTTAAATTTCATTATTTTTACCGTTGAATTCATTATTTTGGCAGTTGAAAATCATTATTTTAATCGTTGAAAATCACAATTACTGTCGGTTGAAAATAACCATTTTTGACAGTTGAAAATTACTATTTCTTGACAGTTGAAAATCACTATTTCTAGCAGTTGAAAATTATTATTTTTGATAGTCAAATATCATTATTTTTCACTGTCGAAATTTATTATATTTAACAGTTGATAATCACCATTTTAACCGTTAAAAATCACAATTACTGTCTGTTGAAAATTACTATTTTTTGACAGTTGAAAATCACTATTTCTTGTCTGTTGAGAGACACTATTTCTGGCAGTTTAAAGTTATTATTTTTGATAGTAAAATATAATTATTTTTCACTGTCGAAATTCATTATTTGTGACCGTTGAAAATCACCATTTTAATCGTTGAAAATTACAATTAGTGTGAGTTGAAAATGACCATTTTTGACGGTTGAAAATCACTATTTCTTGACAGTTGAAAATCACTGTTTCCGGCAGTTGAAAATGATTATTTTTGATAGTCACATCATTATTTTTTACTGTTGAAATTAATTATTTTTGACAGTTGAAAATCGCCATTTTTTTACAGTTAAAATCACTATTTCTGAGCAGTTAAAAATCACTATTTCTGGGCAGTTGAAAATTATCATTTTAGATAGTTAAATATCATTATTTTTCACTGTTGAAATTCATTCTTTTTGACCGTTGAAAATCACCATTTTAACCGTTGAAAATTACAATTACTGTCAGTTGAAAATGACCATTTTTGACTGTTGAAAATTACTATTTCTTGACAGTTGAAAATCACTGTTTCCGGAAGTTGAAAATGGTTATTTTTGATAGTTACATATCATTATTTTTTACTGTTGAAATTAATTATTTTTGACAGTTGAAAATCACCATTTTTTACAGTTAAAATCACTATTTCTGAGCAGTTGAAAATTATCATTTTAGATAGATAAATATCATTATTTTTTACTGTTAAAATTCATTATTTTTGACTGTTGAAAATCACCATTTTAACCGTCAAAAATCACAATTACTGTCAGTTGAAAATCACCATTTTTGACAGTTGAAAATCACCATTTTTGACAGTTGAAAATCACTATTTCTGGCAGTTGAAACTTATTATTTTGATAGTTAAATATCATCTTGTGGTAATAAGCAACAAAATAAAGGAGTTAAAAACAAAGTATGAAATGAGCCAAGTGGACCTGACAAAAATTTTGGTTTCTTCAAAAACTCCTGTGGCACGTGTGCTTGGGCTAGTTCCACTACAGAAATTGTTCTTAATGCAAATACATGTTTTTTACAAATAAACTTAGATGATGTTGTGACAAATTATTTAATTATCAAGTTTTAGAGAAATATTTTCCACACTAACAAAACCATTAACTACTTTAGAGTACATAATAACAGACAATTAATTAATTTCTTTGTGGCATTACGAATTTGTAAACTTAGTGGTACCAACACAAATAAATAAACCTAAACTAAACAATACATTACCTCAAAATAGATGACTCTGTTGGTGTGCTCAATGACTGCGGATGCGTCTGAGGCGAAGAAGTACTCCACCTCATTGTCTTCCAACGGCTGGAACTCGGAAGTGGATTCAGTTCTTGGCATCACCGGCATGTTTTCGCGACAGTGCGGGCGGTGTTCTACAACATTCGTGTCAATAAGTCAGTTGAGTTTGATTTAATTCGATCATTTCGTATCCCATTTTACCGACACCTTAATTTATACTTGAAGTAAACAGTAGTCAATTAATCGTGGTTATTGAACTTAAAAAAAAAATGTTACCAAAAAATAACAATTCTAAAAAGTCGTTAAATTTTAACCCATTAAGTATTGTATCTTATAATATTCTCAAAATAAAGTTTATCACGCAAAATAAGATCATCAAAATGTTCCGTGAGTTATGAATTTAGAACACCAATAAAAAAAATCGAAAAAAAATAGATACTTATATGATAAAATTGTTTAAAATGTTCAATATATTCGCAAGATATCTACCTTTAAAATTAATTCAAATTTTTGAAAATGTGTCAATTTTTCCGTGAGAATGTGTCAATTTTTCCGTGAGTTATGAATTTTTGAAAATTAACGTTTTAATTAATCGAACACTGCAATAAAAAAAAATCGAAAAAAAATAGATACTCATATGATAAAATTGTTTAAAATGTTCAATATATTCGCAAGATATCTACCTTTAAAATTAATTAAAATTTTTGAAAATGTATCCATTTTTCCGTGAGTTATGAATTTTTGAAAATTAACGTTTTAATTTGTCGAACACAATATAAAAAAAATCGAAAAAAATAAATACTTATATGATTAAATTTTTCAAAATGTTCAATATATTCGCAAGATATCTACCTTTAAAATTAATTAAAATTTTTGAAAATGTGTCAATTTTTCCGCGAGTTATGAATTTTTGAAATTTAACGTTATAATTTATCGAACACTTCAATAAAAAAATCGAAAAAAAATAAACACTTACATGATTAAGTCGCTCAAAATTTTTATTATATACACAAAATATCAACCTTTAAAATTAATTTGAATTTTTGAAAATGTGTTAATTTTTCCGTGAGTTATGAATTTTTGAAAATTAACGTTTTAATTAATCGAACTCTGCAATACAAAAAAATCGAAAAAAAAATTAATACTTATATGATTAAATTGATCAAAATGTTCAATATATTCGCAAGATATCTACCTTTAAAATTAATTCAAATTTTTGAAAATGTGTCAATTTTTCCGTGAGTTATGAATTTTTGAAAATTAATCGAACATTCAATTTAAAAAAAAAATGATATGATTAAATTGCTCAAAATGTTAAAAGTAAACATATATTTTTTTTAATGCAAAATATTAACAAACAATTTTCCAGCACTTAATACACCACGCATTAATCGTTCTCAGTCATTATGTTCATCCAATAATCGATTAAAATATATTCCAAACTTAGAAATGTCATTTTTGAGTAACAAATAAATAATTATACTTAAACGGTATTTTAATAGCGTTGCACCGTCACCTGTAAAAAACAAAAATCACTTTATCATCTCACATCGTTGTACTCACCTAAACGACTCAACTTTTTCGACATGTGTGATGGCATACAAAAGCGGAAGCACAAAATAAAAAAAAATAAAAAAAAAAACAATGAACGATATCTGTACCTGAGGGAGCGTTCTCTGATTCTGAGGTGGGACCCAACAGAAAAGTAAACAAAAACAACACTAAATTAGCAACGGATAACACAAAGGCACTTATTAAAAAAAAAAACGCAATTTTTCAAAACAAAAAAAAAACAGCAAGCACATATAACATATAACATAAAAAACAACACAAAAATTATTAAACACAAACATATGCTACATAGTAGTTATATATAAATAAAAAGATAGAAGAAGAATGTAATTTTGAAATAAGTACAAGTTGAGTCACAAATTTGATTTTGTGTGGGACTTGGTTAATACAAGAGTAATAAAGTCAATTAAAACAATATTTGTTACATAATAATACCAAAAACAATAGCCTCAAAAAATAATTGAGTTGCTCGGTTGTTAAGGACAATTGGCAAAAAAATTTAAACTTTGTTTTTTCATTTATTGAAAAAAAATCACAACGGAGTTAATATTTAGAAATTCAGCAAATGGATTTTTCTGACTCTTTCTAAATTATGAAGAACAATCGATTCTAAGTTGATTTGTAAATTTTCAAGTTTCTGCCAATTGTTTTTGTATTTTTTTTTATCGATCGGGAAAGTGCGTGTTTTGGAAAAGCAATTCTCCGTCTCTCCTGTGAATATTTCGAAATCCAGCGAAAGGATTTTTCTGATTCTTTCTAAATTATGAAGAACAATCGATTCTAAGTTGATTTGTAAATTTTCAAGTTTCTGCCAATTGTTTTTGTATTTTTTTTTATCGATCGGGAAAGTGCGTGTTTTGGAAAAGCAATTCTCCGTCTCTCCTGTGAATATTTCGAAATCCAGCGAAAGGATTTTTCTGATTCTTTCTAAATTATGAAGAACAATCGATTCTAAGTTGATTTGTAAATTTTCAAGTTTCTGCCAATTGTTTTTGTATTTTTTTATCGATCGGGAAAGCGCGTGTTTTGGAAAAGCAATTCTTCATCTCTCCTGTGATTATTTCGAAATCCACTAAAAGGATTTTTCTGATTACTTCTAAATTATGAAGAACAATCTATTCGAAGTTGATTTGTAAATTTTCAAGTTTCTGCCAATTGTTTTTATATTTTTTTTATCGATCGGGAAAATGCGTGTCTCGGAAAAGCAGTTCTTCGTCTCTCCTATGAATATTTCGAAATTCAGCAAAACGATTTTTCTGATTCTTTCTAAATTATAAAGAACAATCGATTTTAAGATGATTTGTAAATTTTCAAGTTTCTGCCAATTGTTTTTGTATTTTTTTTATCGATCGGGAAAATGCGTGTCTTGGAAATGCAATTCTCCGTCTCTCCTGTGAATATTTCGAAATCCAGCAACAGGATTTTTCTAATTCTTTCTAAATTATGCAGAACCATCGATTTTAAGTTGATTTGTATAGTTTTAAGTGTCTAGCAATTGTTTTTGTATTTTTTTGTCGATCCGTAGAATGCAATGCAAAACATTTTTTACTTTGTTTGTACAACACTTTGATTTATTCTTTAGACTTTAATTTTGATAATTTGATCATAACCAAGACCCCACTTTGCACAGAATCAAATCGAAGACATCCCGTAAATAAACCAATCGTGAAACTGTGTCTTGCAGGGCGGCATTTTGGAAATCGACAGTCGAGAGTTTCACGAGCGTCGAATATCCGAAACGCCGCCGAACTGTAATTAAAACTGTTAATAAAACTTGTTATATACCTTCAGAGTGTCTAGGGGTGTCATCTGTTGAAATAGGATAACATCCATGCAAAGAAGGAACGGGAACAAAAAAATATAAAACCATTAGAAAATAATTTTAAAAAAAATATTTCATCACATACAATAAAAAAAAAAATTATGGAGATTCGATGATAATGGTTGAAAAAAAATAAACATAACGTGTACCATGATTGAGTTATGATATATGAAGAATTTTGAACGGTGAACTTGCATGGGATTTGTATAAAACTCGATCGGTAATACTTTTACGTAATCAGCCTGCTGTACCTTATGTATGAGCAAAATAATTTCTTGAGTGAGGATTTATCTGGGTCAATTTTTAACTGCTTAAAAAACAATTTCCTAGTAGCTAAAAATTGAAATTTTCAACTGCCAAAAATAACAGTTTGCAATTGTCAAAAATGTCACTGTTTAACTGCTTCAAAAAATTATTTTCAGCTGCCAAAAATTGAAATTTTTAATGGCTAAATACTAGAATTTCCAACTGTCAAAAAATACCAATTTTCAATAGACAAAAATGACCATTTTCAACTACCAAAAATAACAATTTTCAACTGCCAAAAATGACAGTTTGGAATTGCCAAAAATGATAGTTTGCTATTGCCAAAAATGTCAATGTTTAACTGCTTTAAAAACAATGTTCAGCTGCCAAAAATTAAAATTTTCAATGGCTAAACACCACCATTATCAACTGTCAAAAATAACAATTTTCAACGGCCAAAAATGACAGTTTGCTATTGCCAGAAATGTCAATGTTTAACCGCTTCAAAAAACAATTTTCAGCTGCCAAAAATTAAAATTTTCAATGGCTAAATTCTAGAATTTCTAACTGTCAAAAATGACCATTTTCAACTGCCAAAAGATACAATTTTCAACTACCAAAAATGACAGTTTGCAATTGCCAAAAATGATAGTTTGCTATTGCCAAAAATATCAATGTTTAACTGCTTCAAAAAAACAATGTTCAGCTGCCAAAAATTGAAATTTTCAATAGCTAAACACTACAATTTTCAACTACCAAAAACAACAATTTTCAACTGCCAAATATGAGTTTGCAACTGCAAAAAAATGTCAATTTTTAACTGCCAAAAATGACAGTTTGCAATTGCCAAAAATGATAGTTTGTTATTGCAAAAAATGTCAATGTTTAACTGCTTCAAAAAACAATGTTCAGCTGCCAAAATTTGAAATTTTCAATGGCTAAATTCTAAAATTTCTAACCATCAAAAATGACAATTTTCAATAGACAAAAATAACCATTTTCAATTGCCAAAAGATACAATTTTCAACTGCCAAAAATTACAATTTTCAACTACCAAAAATAACAGTTTGCAACTACAAAAAAATGTCAATTTTTAACTGCCAAAAATGACAGTTTGCAATTGCCAAAAATGATGGTTTGCTAATGCCAAAAATGTCAATATTTAACTGCTTCAAAAAACAATGTTTACCTGCCAAAATTTGAAAATTTCAATGGCTAAATTCTAGAATTTCTAACTGTCAAAAATGACAATTTTCAATAGACAAAAATGACCATTTTCAACTGCCAAAAGATACAATTTTCAACTGCCAAAAATTACAATTTTCAACTGCCAAAAATGACAGTTTGCAATTGCCAAAAATGATGGTTTGCTAATGCCAAAAAAGTCAATATTTAACTGCTTCAAAAACAATGTTCAGCTGCCAAAATTTGAAATTTTCAATGGCTAAACACTACAATTATCAACTGTCAAAAATCACAATTTTCAACGGCCAAAAATGTCAATGTTTAACTGCTTCAAAAAACAATTTTCAGCTGCCAAAAATTGAAATTTTCAATGGCTAAACACTACAATTTTCAACTACCAAAAATAACAATTTTCAACTGCCTAATATGAGTTTGCAACTGCAAAAAAATGTCAAAATACGATTTAAAAAAAAATTCTTCAAAAATATTTCTTTAAGTCTACGAGTTCATCCTGAACACTATTTGTTCATAGAAAAAATTGTTGGACTTTCAAGAACGGAGATACGCAAAATGACTTTTGTCGTAAATTGTGCTTAAATCAACTAGAAACGTCCAAAAAACGATTTAAAAAAATTTTCTTCAAAAAATGTTTTTAATTTTTTTTTTAATCTACGAGCTCATTCTGAACATTATTTGTCTACAACAATATTTTGTGGAACTTCCAGGAACGGAGATACGCAAAATCACTCTTTCGTAAATTGTGCTTAAATCGACTGGAAACGCCCAAAAACCGATGAAAAAAAATATTTTTCCAAAAAATATTCAATTTTTTTTTAAGTCAAAGAGCTCATTCTGATCACTGTTTGTTTACAAAAAAAAATTGTAGGACTTCCAGAAATGGAGATCCAGAATTTTTCTTCAAGAAAATGTTTTTAATGTTTTTTCAAGATTACGAACTCATTTTAAACACTATTTGTCTACAAAGATATTTTGTGGGACTTCCAGGAAACATAGATACGCAAAATAACTTTTGTCGTAAATTGTGCTTAAATCGACTGGAAACGGCCAAAAAACGATTAAAAAAATGTTCTTAAAAAAAAAATGTTTTTTCAACTACGAGCTCATTCTGAACATTATTTGTTTACAACAATATTTTGTGTAACTTCCAGGAACGGAGATACGCAAAATGACTTTTTTTCGTAAATTGTGCTTAAATCGGCTGGAAACGCCCAAAAAATGATGAAAAAAAATGTTTTTCAAAAAAAAAAATATATTTTGTTTAAGTCAAAGAGCTCATTCTGAACACTATTTGTCTACAAAAATGTATTATGGGACTTCCAGGAACGGAGATACGCAATATGACTTTTGTCGTAAATAGTGCTTAAATCGACCAGAAAGTCCTAAAAAGCGATAAAAGAAAAAAATCTTCAAATTTTTTTTTTCTACAGGCTCTGAAAACTATGTGTCTATAAAAATATTTTGTGGGACTTCCGGGAACTAAAATACGCAAAATGGCTTTTGTCGTAAATTGTGCGACCGGAAACGCCTAAAAACGATAAAAAAAAATTCTTCAAATTTTTTTTTTCAAGTCTAAGAGCTCATTCTGAACATAATTTGTCTACAAACATATTTTTTGAGACTTCCAAGAACGGAGATACGCAAAATGACTTTTGTCGTAAATTGTGCTTAAATTGACTGGAAACGCCCAAAAAACGATGAAGAAAAATATTTTAAAAAAAAAATATTTTTTTTTTCTTAAGTCAAAGAGCTCATTCTGAACACTATTTGTCTACAAAAAAAAATTGTGGGACTTCCAGGAATGGAGATAGAGAATTTTTCTTCAAAAACTTTTTCTATTTTTTTTTTTAATCTACCAGCTCATTCTGAACGTTATTTGTCTACAAAAATATTTTATAGGACTTCCAGGAACGAATATACGCAAAATGACGTTTGTCATAAATAGTGTTTAAATCGACTGGAAACGCCCAAAAATGATTTAAAAAAATTTCTTCAAAATATGTTTTTATTTTTATTTTTTCAAGTCTTCAAGCTCATTCTGAACATTATTTGTCTACAAAAGTATTTTGCGGGACTTTCAGGAACGGAAATACGCAAAATTACTTGTCATAAATAGTAGTTAAATCGACTGAAAACGCCCAAAAATGGTTAAAAAATGTTTCTTCAAAAAATGTTTTCTATTTTTTTCAAGTCTACTAGTTCATTCTGAACACTATTTGTCTACAAAAATGTATTATGGGACTTCCAGGAACGGAGATACGCAATATGACTTTTGTCGTAAATAGTCGATTTAAAAAAAATTCTTCAAAATTTTTTTTATATTTTTTTGTAAGTCTACGAGCTCAAAAATATTTTGTGGGACTTCCGGGAACTGAAATACGAAATGTCTTTTCGTAAATTGTGCTTAAATCGACTGGAAACGCCTAGAAAACGATAAAAAAATTCTTCAAATTTGTTTTTTCTAGCCTAAGAGTTCATTTTGAACACTATTTGTCTACAAAAATATTTTTTGAGACTTCCAAGAAAGGAGATACGCAAAATGACTTTTGTCGTAAATAGTGCTTAACTCGACTGGAAACGCCTAAAAAACGATAAAAAAATTTCTTCCAAACTTTTTTTTTTCAATACTGAGAGCTCATTCTGAACACTATTTGTCTACAAAAATATTTTATGGGACTTCCAGGAACGGAGATGCGCAAAATAACTTTAGTCGCAAATAGTGCTTAAATCGACTGGAAACGCCTAAAAAATGATTAAAAAAATTTTTCTTCAAAATTTTTTTTCCATCCCAAGTGCTTTTAAAACGTTTGGCTTCATACACAATTAACAATTTCAAGTGTTTAAATTTTAATTATTCCAAATTGCATTTAAACCCATTACTTCCCATTGTAATCAAGCAAGTACAACAAACACACGGACTTTAGTAACAGTTAGTGGCAATGTTATTAACTTTAGAGAATGTTTCTGTGACATAAACTCTTCTGTAGTCATGGTAGAACAGATATTGTATTCCGTTTCACCAAATTTAGTTTTAAAAAATATCTAAGAATTTGAAATTCTTTTGAAAAAAAAATATTGCCATGGGATGTAACGGATTAAAATTGGCCGATTATGAAAACTTCATTGGTCAATTCTGTTAACACCACTAGTTTTTCCCATATCACAAGTTATTTTTGGAAATAAAATTAATGTTTCAGGTCAAAATTGGAATGAAGAAAAACTGAATCTTTATCGTTATTTTTTTAGGCACTCAAAAACGCGAAATAGAAACTGTTTACGAAATATTTCTAATTTTAATGTGTAACTTTTTTAATGTGACTATATACCTATGATCTTATAATTTTAACCCATTTTTTTACTATTTAAGATTTTAATGTGTTTGTACTGTTACCTATTTATGACTTTAATTTACCAACTTATTTTTAAACATAATTATATATTGACAATCACATCCACTGCAAATGTATTTTATAGCGATTATATTGTATACTGTATACTTTGTAACGAATGTAATGTGTATTTTGTAAATGGTGGCAAAAGTGAAATAAATAAATTTAAAAAAAATAAAAACCATTGATGAACAATATGACTTGTAAATAAATTTGAGGCAACCTCACTTGTTGCAGAAGCATTAAATAAATTTAATAAAACGAAATATGGTTACGAACAGGTTGAATATTCACATATTCAGGGTTTTATTAAAAATATGAATTGTATTTACTAGAAACGATATTTGGTTTGATTTTGCGAAGCACACATTCAATATTTCACCTTTAATTTTAGTTAAACTAAACGAACACATCCGCCGCAATGAAAAAATATGTATTTCATGTTTATTTAATTGTATATGGTGGCAAAAGTGCAAATAAATAAATAAACAATATTCCGCTCGTAACTAAGGTATAACAGGCCGTCAATGATTTCTCGTGTTGTATGGGATGAAAATCGTATTAGTCGGATTCGATGAGAGCGTGTGTAGATTAATGTTACCTAAAGTAACGCAAGTAGGAAGTCGTAAGGGAACTCAACAATCATGCTCTAAAAAAAAAAAATCGGAGGAGTTCTCAAGTTAGTAGTAGCAGCTTATGTACAGTTAGTCTAGCCATAAAAAAAAATCTACTCCAGTTTCGTCCTACCTTTACCAATCGAGAGGAGAAGAAAAAGGCCACAACCCATGCGGAAATATTATTAACAAATGGTAATAACTCGCTGCCTGCTTATACCGAGAAAAAAAGTAGTCCTAAACAACAGATCAATGAGAGCGATGAGAGGGTGCACAATCGGGTGGAGACATACCCTTTCCGTAGAGGATCGGTACGTAGTCGGTGGCGAGACGGGTCTTCGTCTTGATCCCGACCAGCAGTGGGGACCCGCGACGGGTCGCGACGCACTCTCCCGGGAAGTGCTTCGATTTGAAGCATAAGGCGAAAGCTCCTTCCTGAAAGTGATAACAAAATTATTATTTCGATTTTTGTGTACTATTATCAATAATGATAATAATAATAATAATTTTATTCAATACAATTTAAAACACTGAATTCTCTATTTTTCAACATATAAACATTTTTGTAAAAAAAAAAATAATTTTTGTTAATTAATGTCTTAAGAAATGTTACATTTCACTGTAATTGGATATATGTCTGTTGGGAAATAAATATCTATTATTATTATTATTAAAATATCATATCAAAAAATGCGTTTAACGCCTTATCAATTTTTAAAAACTGAAAACGAGGGTTTATTGACTTTGAACTCGGAAAACAACAGGTTTTGGCAACTTTCTTTATATTTTTTGAAAACGCACTAAATTCGCTATATTTTGGAATTGAAATCATTAAAATCAAGTAAGGCGTTCGGAAGTTAAGCAATTTTTCAAAATCAAAAACGCGATTTTATTTACTTTCAACCCGAAAAACAACAGATTTTGGCAACTTTCTTTATATTTTTTGAAAACGCACTAAATTCGCTATATTTTGGAATTGAAATCATTAAAATCAAGTAAGGCGTTCGGAAGTTAACCAATTTTTCAAAATCAAAAACGCGATTTTTTTTACTTTGAACCCGAAAAACAACAGATTTTGGCAACTTTCTTTATATTTTTTGAAAACGCACTAGATTCGCTATATTTTGGAATTGAAATCATCAAAATCAAGTAAGGCATTCGGAAGATAACTAATTTTTCAAAATCAAAAACGCGATTTTTTTTTACTTTGAACCCGAAAAACAACAGATTTTGGCAACTTTCTTTATATTTTTTGAAAACGCACTAAATTCGCTAAATTTTGGAATTTAAATCATCAAAATCAAGTAAGGCGTTCGGAAGTTAAGCAATTTTTCAAAATCAAAAACGCGATTTTTTTTACTTTGAACCCAAAAACAGCAGATTTTGCCAACTTTCTTTGAACGATATGCATGTTTCATTATATTGTTTGAAAAAACAATAAATTAAATAAAGCTCGAATCTATAAATCCCTAATTTTAATAACTTTTTCACGCAAAAAGAGGAACTGAATTAATAATCGGAAATTTTTTATTTTTACCAATTGTTGTACGACTTGCTCGACCAATTCGCGGAAAGAGAAGTTGGGGTGTTGCTGGTAGAAGTGGTGGATCAGCTTGGCAATGATCTCGGTGTCGGTCTCGCTCTCGAACGAGAAGCCCTTCTTCTGGAGGAAGACCTTGACTTCCTTGTAGTTGGTGACGATGCCGTTGTGGACCACCACGAAGGAGTGGTGGATGTCGGAGCGTTGCGGATGGGAGTTGGTCTCGCTGGGGGAGCCGTGGGTGGCCCAACGGGTGTGAGCGATGCCGCAGTGAACATCGACCAGACCGTCCACGTCCAATTCGGAGGTGCCTGCAAGAAAAATGGTAACGTTATGTTTCATCAAGAATGCTGCAGCAGAGAAGAATTTGGCGTAATTTAAAATTAATTTTCATTTGTAATTATGCCAAATAATGGAATGAAAATAGTAATTGTAAGCGTATGCACTTACGGGAATTAATTTCTTCCTCCAAAGCTACAACTTTGCCGGTCTTCCTGATAAGGGACATGTCCTTGTTGTCCGGCGAATCAATGGCAACACCTGCAATAAAAATATACAATGAAATGATTTGTGCAGTTGTTTCATAAAAAAGGGAAAAAAATGGTTACGTATTTCAATGTTTTTTTTTTTTTTTTTTTTAATACAGAAGACTCGTCAAGCAGACAAAAACTGTATCAATTACTGCGTGAAACGGCAAAATCTCGATTTTTTTTATTCCCTGTCCTTTTGTGAACATTTTTATATACATAACAAATCATTTGTCCATTTTTCATGATTTTCGACCATTTTTCCACACATTTTTCCACAAAATTTTGGGTCTTGGAAAAATCTGAAAAAATTCATGACGGTTCTTAATGATGAGAAAACGCGTGTGGAGACATTATTTTCCCGAAAAAAAAATTGTTCTGCCATTTTTCACCAACTGAAAATTAACATGGGGCCTTACGGGAAGCGAATACTGAGACCCTGCAGATTGGCGCCGTCGGATGTCGACTAATTCAAACGCATAAATCTCGGTTCGTGAATACGGCAGATAGTTATGAATGGAAACATTGGATTCTAGAAGAATGTAGCTACAAACTCATGTAATATCATCCATATCCGTTTTGTGAGACCGTGCCAAAAAAATCGCAAAATTGACCGAAATTTCTGGCCAACTTACGAGTGCCCATTTTGAGAGCGGGAAACGAGAAAACTGCAAGTACGATTTGGCTGAAAATTTAACCACGTATTCCCCGTCCTTTTGTGAATATTTTGATGTACATTACAAGTCATTTGGCCATTTCATGATTTTCGCCCATTTTTCCGCACCATTAGTCAGGAAAATTTGCACAAAATTTTGGATCTTGGAAAAATCTGAAAAAATTCATGACGGTTCTTAATGATGAGAAAACGCGTGTGGAGACATTATTTTCCCGAAAAAAAAATTGTTCTGCCATTTTTCACCAACTGAAAATTAACATGGGGCCTTACGGGAAGCGAATACTGAGACCCTGCAGATTGACGCCATCGGATATCGACTAATTCGAACGCATAAATCTCAGTTCGTGAATACGGCAGATAGTTATGAATGAAAACATTGGATTCTAGAAGAATGTAGCTACAAACTCATGTAATATCATCAATATCCGTTTCGTGAGACCGCGTCAAAAAAATCCCAAAATTGACCGAAATTTCTGGCCAACTTACCAGTGCCCATTTTGAGAGCGGGAAACGAGAAAACTGCAAGTACGATTCGGCTGAAAATTTAACCACGTATTCCCCGTTCTTTTGTGAACATTTTGATGTGCACTACAAGTCATTTGACCATTTCATGATTTTCGCCCATTTTTTTCAAGAAAAAAGTGAAAAAATGTTGGGTCTTGGAAAAATGTGAAAAAATTCATGACGGTTCTTAATGACGAGAAAAGGCGTATAGAGTAAAAAAAATATGAAAGTCATGAATTTCCACCCTCGCCAACGAATACGCGAAGAGTCCAAAAAATTGCAAAATTTCTCAAATCTCTCACTTCGCCATAAAAAATATATGCAAATGAATGGATCCTACATTAACCGCACTAACTAATAAAAAAATAAAATTCGAATCACCGCACCCCGAACACTTTAAAAATAATTAATTTCCACCCTCGCATAACTACGCGCAGAGTCCGAATAATAAAAAAAATTCTAAAATTTTGCACATTGCCATAAAAAATGTAATCATATGAATGGATTCTACATTAACCGTACTAACTAATAAAAACATAAAATTCTAATCACGGCACCCTGAACACAATAAAAAAAATTAATTTCCACCCTCACGTAACGAATACGCACAGAGTCCGAATAATAAAAAAAATTCTCAAATTTCGCACATTGCCATAAAAAATATAATCATATGAATGGATTCTACATTGACCGTACTAACTAATGAAAAAATTAATTTCGTATCACCGCACCCCGAACACAATAAAAAAAATTAATTTCCACCCTCGCGCAGAGTCCGAATAATTGAAAAATTTCTAAAATTTCGCACATTGCTATAAAAAATATAATCAGTATATAAGAAAAACTTATCACTGATTGGTAAAGTGAACTTATGGAGTATTTCAGTATTTCAGACTTACCGGCAGAGTCATAGCCACGGTACTCCATCCTCTTGAGTCCATTGACGAGCAGTTCCAAAATTTCCTTGCGGCTTTTTGGGGTCAGGTAGTTAATGTATCCAAAAATTCCTGAAACAATAAAAAAATAATATTAATAAGCGTTTCGACGGTCACAAAGAAATGTATAAAAAACATTTGCAGATTATACAATTTCTTAAAATATTAACTTTAAACGAGCTAACTAAAAAAAAAAGTGGCACCAGTGATTTACACATCGGGTTAGCCGCACAATCGATGAGTTTTTGGTCTTCGAAAAAACTTGCTGTAGCAGATATTAACTTATTAATAACAATAATAATAGTTTATTTGTAAATAAATTAATAAGTAAATTAAATAAAACACAGTCGTAAAGAGAATAAAAAGGGCTACAAATTCAGTGAAATAAAAAAAAATGGTTTTCATAAAAAAATGTCTATGACGTCATACGTGAAAGACTAGTGACGTCATATTATTTTTAAAAACGCTAAAAAGTGCGCAATAAAAAACAAAAATCGATTTGTCCGAGGATTTTTTTTCCGGAACTTGCCATTTCATAAATACCGAATTTGTTCCAATTAAAGTTTCCACCCTGTATAATTAAACGCATTGGAAACATATTCAGTGAAGTTGTTAAAAGTGACCATTTTTGAGCACAACGTGCCGATTGTGTTCCGCGATCTATTTTGATAACAAATTCTAGGAAAAATTGAGTTTCGGAAATTATCAATCATAATTCGATTGATTTTTGATTGGTACAAAAATCTGGCAATAGATGGCGCCACTTTGGCTTTTCTACCTTTAACGGTGTTTGGAATATTTATATTCCAATAATTATTTCCGTTCCTCCATCAGATTACAACTGCGCTGATGAGGCCTGAAATGGCGAAACCGGTCCGTAGGTGAACTGAATATTTAATGTTTACATTATTATTGTAAACTATGAAGTTTTTGTATTTTTTTAAAGCTCTGGGGAAATTTGCTATTTTAAAAATTTTGACAAGTTTTGTTCTCGTGCTATTATTTTAAAATCCGGTGAAATAAAATGATTTAATTTTCATGGAATCTTGAAGTGGAATTGATTTTGAGTAAATCTGGAAAGTATCAAGTTTGTGTCAACTGTTTTTGTATTTTTTTAAAGCTCTGGGGAAATTTGCAATTTTAAAAATTTTGACAAGTTCTGTTCTCGTGGTATTATTTTAAAATCCGGTGAAATAAAATGGTTTAATTTTTGTGGAATCTTGGAGTGGAATTAATTTTGAGTAAATCTGGAAAGTATCAAGTTTGTGTCAACTGTTTTTGTATTTTTTTAAAGCTCTGGGGAAATTTGCAATTTTAAAAATTTCGACAAGTTCTGTTCTCGTGCTATTATTTTAAAATCCGGTGAAATAAAATGGTTTAATTTTTATGGAATCTTGAAATGGAATTGATTTTGAGTAAATCTAGAAACTATCAAGTTTGTGTCAATTGTTTTTGTATTTTTTTAAAGCTCTGGGGAAATTTGCAATTTTAAAAATTTCGACAAGTTCTGTTCTCGTGCTATTATTTTAAAATCCGGTGAAATAAAATCGTTTAATTTTTATGGAATCTTAAAGTGGAATTGATTTTGAGTAAATCTGGAAAGTATTAAGTTTGTGTCAACGGTTTTTGTATTTTTTTAAAGCTCTGGGGAAATTTGCAATTTTAAAAATTTCGACAAGTTCTGTTCTCGTGCTATTATTTTAAAATCCGGTGAAATAAAATCGTTTAATTTTTATGGAATCTTGAAGTGGAATTGATTTTGAGTAAATCTGGAAAGTATCAAGTTTGTGTCAACTGGTTTTGTATTTTTTTTAAGCTCTGGGGAAATTTGCAATTTTAAAAAATTTGTCAAGTTCTGTTCTCGTGCTATTATTTTAAAATCCGGTGAAATAAAATCGTTTAATTTTTATGGAATCTTGAAGTGGAATTGATTTTGAGTAAATCTGGAAACTATGAAGTTTTTGTATTTTTTTAAAGCTCTGGGGAAATTTGCAATTTTAAAAATTTCATCAAGTTCTGTTCTCGTGCTATTATTTTAAAATCCGGTGAAATAAAATCGTTTAATTTTTATGGAATCTTGAAGTGGAATTGATTTTGAGTAAATCTGGAAACTATCAAGTTTGTGTCAACTGTTATTGTATTTTTTTTAAAGCTCTGGGGAAATTTGCAATTTTAAAAATTTCGACAAGTTCTGTTCTCGTGCTATTATTTTAAAATCCGGTGAAATAAAATCGTTTAATTTTTATGGAATCTTAAAGTGGAATTGATTTTGAGTAAATCTGGAAAGTATTAAGTTTGTGTCAACGGTTTTTGTATTTTTTTAAAGCTCTGGGGAAATTTGCAATTTTAAAAATTTCGACAAGTTCTGTTCTCGTGCTATTATTTTAAAATCCGGTGAAATAAAATCGTTTAATTTTTATGGAATCTTGAAGTGGAATTGATTTTGAGTAAATCTGGAAAGTATCAAGTTTGTGTCAACTGGTTTTGTATTTTTTTAAAGCTCTGGGGAAATTTGCAATTTTAAAAAATTTGTCAAGTTCTGTTCTCGTGCTATTATTTTAAAATCCGGTGAAATAAAATCGTTTAATTTTTATGGAATCTTGAAGTGGAATTGATTTTGAGTAAATCTGGAAACTATCAAGTTTGTGTCAACTGTTATTGTATTTTTTTTAAAGCTCTGGGGAAATTTGCAATTTTAAAAATTCCAGATTTGGGATTAATACAACAATTGGGCAACAGATTCCGCCACTTTTGCGTGTCTACCTTTAACGGTGTTTGGAATATTTATATTCCGTTCCTCCATCAGATTCCAACTGCGCTGATGAGACCTGAACGGTCGAAACCGGTGAATTGATGGTGAAACAATTCTTGATGTTCCGATTGATTTTGGTTATAGCCTTCAATTACTCCATATGCAACATGTGCACAACCGTAAAAAAAATGTTATCAAGGCGAAGTAATCAGTATTCATTTATGAAAGTGCAATGCGCGATAAAACGGGAGACCTTTATTTCGACCGAAAACGTTTTCATTTTATAATTATAATGAACAGATATTATACGCTTAGTTGCACATTAAATATCAATTATTTTGTGTTCGGAGAATATGGGTCAGCGAAAAGCCAAATCATTTCACATTTCGATGGTCAAAACTGCGCATTACGCCTGTTAAACGAACCGTTACGATCGCATAGCTTTATAAATTAAAAAAAAAGAAACAACCAATAAAGATTACGTATAAATGAATTATTGTGTAATTGTCTTCATTTGTACTAAAAAAATAAGAAAATAAATACATGATCACGTATTTTGTAACGTGTAAATGTTTCAGTAAGCTATTTTTTAAATTTAAAAAAATGAGATAAAGGATAAAATAAACTGTGTTAAGATTTGCTTTTACATTATTAGAGAATTTAAATTTATTTTTCTCTCGTAATGTAAAAACCTTTATAACGTTACTTGTATCGAAAATTACTATTTACACATGGTTACCCAAAGGATGGACGTTGGTTTCTAAAGAGTTATATTTTTTATAACTATTTCTAATAATGTGTAATTTAGTGTTAAAAAATAGGTATTTTCAACACTAAATAAAATTTAAATTAACGCTAAAAAACTAAAATGTATTACTATAGAGGCACAGATTGATTCTTTAATAATAAAATCCATTAAGCCAAATAAGTTTAACCAGAAAAATAAGGACGCAATTACGTACGAGCTGGACCCTTCCGCGAGATATTTTAGTTGGCGTGTAGAAAATGGTTATTTTTCTGCCAGACATTTCAGTAACTTCGCGCATCGATTGTACAAATTGCGAAGTACGCGGGGCGCATTTTCGCGATTCTTTCGCATAAATTTGAAAATGGGAATGCCAAGGTTATCGGGTGGACGGTATATAACTTACGCGCAGAAAATAAAAGTGAATGCTGTTATTTTTATGTTCGAAAACTAGTTGGAGCTCGCGATAAAGACCCCACTGTTCGAACTCATTTGCATTTGTCCTGAGACATTCCGGCGAAAATGATTGTGGGAACAGAAAACAGAAAAAAATAAAATAACCACAGGTAAAATGATAACAGGTATACACGGCGGAAATAACGTTGGGATGCACGGAGATCGCGAGGATTCGGTCATTGACTTGTTGGCACCTTCAAAAATTAACACCGTGATCGCAAACAAAAGGAAATATGAATTCCACCAAAAAATTCTCGACGTTTTGCATTTTATTCTCATGAAAACTAGTCGAGAAATGACTCTAATTACCCTCGAAAGAATTAAAACTTAAAACACGATTATTAACCGATCACGTAATATTGTTGCGAAATATTTATTTGGGAAGTTTCGTAACTTCTTTCACTTTTGGTTATAACAGCATAATTTATATGACCAATAATACGCGCGCATTGTTCGATTATGAAGTACCTGGAATGGCATTTTCACATTTATTACTACATATTTATATAATCACAACTATTGTTTATTGCCAATATTCATTCAAGTACTCCTACTGTTTTCATGACATAACTATAATTTATTTTTCATTGGAATTCGCTCATCGGTGAAGAAATCAGATTTACTGCCCAATGATCACGCGAATAGAAATCAAAAGTCACTTCAGGTTTAAAGGCGAGAAAACCCCTTTGCCGTTTACCAGTTCTGCATGCTCATTTTTCGGCCCCAAAATGCGGGGAAATTTAGGATCCCTGGCTAGGCAAACATTTTCCAATAGAAGGCGGCGTACCAGTTAAAATACATACCATTAAACTCGGTCAATATACTTATAGAATATAACGCCTACAATGCATTAGTAAAGCCGAAGATACGGATACGCGTGTGCGCTTCCTTAGTGTTAGCGTCGATTCCGAGCAACGGCCAATAATAATTACCGTGTCTATGTTAAAGAACAGCTGATGGTTCGACGTAAACACAGTTTCTTCCCTCGGTAAACAAAAATTTTTTGAGGGTGATAAAATAATCGAATCATTTTTATTATAAGCTTACAATGTACTGCAAGATATTTTTAACACATTGGCTGCCAACAAGTTTTTTTTATAAAACGTCAAAAACAGTTTTCTTTGTTTTTAAGTTTAATTTTATAAAATGAGTAAGAATACGCTTATTTAATTCAAACTAATGGGTTATAACTGTTCTTAGTTAAACGTGCATTTTTTAATTGCGTTCAAAATTGAGCATTTTCTAAAATAAATAAAAAATATTAAAAATTGTTTAAACATTCTGAAATAATTCTATACAACTCCTTAATTATTATATTTTAAGAATATAATCAACTTCTTAAATTCCAATAATTTTTTAACGGGTTATAACTGTTCTTAGTTAAACGTGCATTTTTTAATTGCGTTCAAAATTGAGCATTTTCTAAAATAAATAAAAAATATTAAAAATTGTTTAAAAATTCTGAAATAATTCTGTACAACTCCTTAATTATTATATTTTAAGAATATGATCAACTTCTTAAATTCCAATAATTTTTTAACGGGTTATAACTGTTCTTAGTTAAACGTGCATTTTTAATTACGTTCAAAATTGAGCATTTTCTAAAATAAATAAAAAATATTCAAAATTGTTTAAAAATTCTGAAATAATTCTATACAACTCCTTAATTATTATATTTTAAGAATATGATCAACTTCTTAAATTCCAATAATTTTTTAACGGGTTATAACTGTTCTTAGTTAAACGTGCATTTTTAATTACGTTCAAAATTGAGCATTTTCTAAAATAAATAAAAAATATTCAAAATTGTTTAAAAATTCTGAAATAATTCTATACAACTCCTTAATTATTATATTTTAAGAATATGATCAACTTCTTAAATTCCAATATTTTTTTAACGGGTTATAACTGTTCTTAGTTAAACGTGCATTTTTTAATTGCGTTCAAAATTGAGCATTTTCTAAAATAAATAAAAAATATTAAAAATTGTTTAAAAATTCTGAAATAATTCTAGACAACTCCTTAATTATTATATTTTAAGAATATAATCAACTTCTTAAATTCCAATAATTTTTTAACGGGTTATAACTGTTCTTAGTTAAACGTGCATTTTTTAATTGCGTTCAAAGCTGAGCATTTTCTAAAATAAATAAAAAATATTAAAAATTGTTTAAAAATTCTAAAATAATTCTGTACAACTCCTTAATTATTATATTTTAAGAATATGATCAACTTCTTAAATTCCAATAATTTTTTAACGGGTTATAACTGTTCTTAGTTAAACGTGCATTTTTTAATTGCGTTCAAAATTGAGCATTTTCTAAAATAAATAAAAAATATTAAAAATTGTTTAAAAATTCTAAAATAATTATGTACAACTCTTTAATTATTATATTTTAAGAATATAATCAACTTCTTAAATTCCAATAATTTTTTAACGGGTTATAACTGTTCTTAGTTAAACGTGCATTTTTTAATTGCGTTCAAAATTGAGCATTTTCTAAAATAAATAAAAAATATTAAAAATTGTTTAAAAATTCTGAAATAATTCTATACAACTCCTTAATTATTATATTTTAAGAATATAATCAACTTCTTAAATTCCAATATTTTTTTAACGGGTTATAACTGTTCTTAGTTAAACGTGCATTTTTTAATTGCGTTCAAAATTGAGCATTTTCTAAAATAAATAAAAAATATTAAAAATTGTTTAAAAATTCTGAAATAATTCTGTACAACTCCTTAATTATTATATTTTAAGAATATAATCAACTTCTTAATTTCCAATAATTTTTTAACGGGTTATAACTGTTCTTAGTTAAACGTGCATTTTTTAATTGCGGTCAAAATTGAGCATTTTCTAAAATAAATAAAAAATATTAAAAATTGTTTAAAAATTCTGAAATAATTCTGTACAACTCCTTAATTATTATATTTTAAGAATATAATCAACTTCTTAAATTCCAATAATTTTTTAATGGGTTATAACTGTTCTTAGTTAAACGTGCAACGTTCAGCGCTAAATAGTAAGTTTAAGGTAGGTACTCGCTGTCAGTCATCGATGACTGACGTGGCCCCATTGGAATACTTGAGTGTCAGTCACAGGTGACTGACAAAGCGGTCAACGTGTTAAATGGATTTGTAAGACTTAAACTATGGCTTTGACTATCAATGATGTTTTGCAACGTTCCGCCGACCGTTACACCAATTATAACAAATGTAATTAAATGTAAAAACTGATAATACTCAGTACACCCACATGTACAATTACAATAACAACGTAATCTTGTTAATTATGTTATCGAGAATTCGCGTAAGCGGATAATCCTAAGATTAGATTATAGGATCCGCAATCGAATGAAATTGAGATTAAAGATTAGAAACAAGATATTGACTGTTTATTTGAACAAGTGGAGTATTTTTTGGTGTTCCATAAAATAATCTGTGTATTTTTTTTTTGGGAAATAGTGTATCAAGGATTAAGCAACTTTATCCATTTAAAGGTTTACTAAGGATGTAAGTCGAATGAAGGTCGATGACTAAAGCCGCGTCCTCACTGAGTCGACATTGTCGATCGACTGTCGACTTAGTGTGTACGCGTCAATCGACTTCGTCGATCAACAAAATATGTCGATCGATCTGTCGATTGGTTTTCCATAAACTGTCGGTAAAATCAAAGGGTAGTCGATAAAAATCGTAATGTTACAGCGAGACGCTCCTTTGTGGGCATGGCAGGTCTAAAATTAGTGTCTTGTTTACAAATTTTTGGCCCGATTTTTTGCAACAAATATTCAAATTCACTTTCCGACATTCGAAAAAAATTTCTAAAACCACCATTACATCTGTATTCAAGGTTCAATATGTCGATATCGTCCCTTCTTATCAGATTCCTACCGCTGTACCGATTGTACTTTCCAGGCTTGGTCGAACCCAAAATCTTCTTTTACGCGAATATTTCCTTTTTTTAGACGCGATAACAAATGCGGCACAAGCAATAATCACGTCTTCTTCATCAAACATTTTCGTTTCGACTGATCGACAAACTTTCTCTCTACTTGCTGTGGACAGGTGAAGTCTTGAAGATTTGTTGGTCGAAAGTGTCGATAGACAGAGTCGATCGACAATGTCAACTCAGTGAGGATGCGGCTTAAGAGTTGCAAAAAAAAAAACTTGATGAAGTTAAACCTACTTAGATCACGTTTTCGTCACGTTTGCAGTGTAATAAAAACAACGCTGTTTTGGTACGCCGAAATATGTAACTTATTGTCTTATTTCTACAAAGCTGTTCAGGTTTAACAACTCGCCAAACCATAAAACGAACCGGCATTCCCCGACTGTTGCATCAACACACGCAGAAAAAAAATAATTAAGAACGTGCCGCTTGCATAAATTACGATTAAATATTGACTCCTGTTAGCAGTGGATGCGTGTTTTCAAAAAATTTGCCACCGATTTTTATACACTGGGCGTAACACAAAACAGTCTCTACAATTTTTTTTACTTTCTCCGTTACGAAGTACGAGAAAGTATTGTGATCGTGATTTTTTTTCAACAATTTTTTTTTGCGGAAATATCCGTTTTGGGGTCCCTAGATACCATTTCAACAATATCTAGAAAAAAAAAATTGTGTCTGTGTGTGTGTGTCTGTCTGTGTGCGCTGTATCTCAAAAACTAACAGAGCAATTGATATGAAATTTTGAACATGAGTCTTATTTGATAATCCGAAGAACTGAAAAGCTTTTGCTAAAATTTCGTACACCAGAAGTGGGTGTTTACCTTAACTGTTTTTTGTTTTTTGCCAATATTTTCTTAAATATGAAAAATATCACAAAAATATTTAAACAAGCATGAAAGACAACAAAGAAATTAACATCTTCTGCTTGAAAATATTTTTTATAAAATCATTGCTATTATTTTTTTTTCATTTTTGGTTTATAATTATGAAACGATAATAGTTACAGCAAATTTATGTCAATAACAATTGTAGAGAATGCCAAAATGAACAACTTCTAAAGAATAAGTTTTTTTTCGAAATCTCGTTAGTTTTTGAGTAAACCAAGTTTTTGGATTTGAAGTATAATTTTTCCATCTTTCATAATTTTGACGTTTTAAACGTCAGTTTCATCCGAGTCTACACAACGCTCGATGTACATTTAAAATATGATTTCAATTGAAAATAAACCATGAAAACGTAAAAATAAATGGCTATGATACCATCAAGTCGGAGAAAGTAACATGATAGCCACATCACCATTTTTATAACTTGTATCAATATGGCAATTGTAAATGTGTAAATAAATACAGATCATTTGTATGTGTTACGTGCGATAGAAATACAGTTGATCAAACATTCTTAAAATGTCTGAAGCATCACGCGTCGTACTCGTGCTTATTTCTAACTCAGTTTGTAGAATTAGGTGCAACGATTTATTCATTCGTTCCGCTGCTTGTGCTTAATAAGCATTTTAACTTTCCGGAGGTTTGAAAAGATAACTTGATCGGCATGGTTCTGCATTTTAACATTTACATACACTTTCTGGAGACTTGAAAAGATGAACCCCAAAAATAGTTATTCCTTTGCGTTAATCCGCGCTTGTAAAATCGGTCATTGGTGAGTTAAGATAAGTACGTATCAGTGACGGTTCGCGGGTTTTTTTTCTGGTACGAAGAGGTGGTAATACAGATAGGTAGGGTCAGTTGCAGAGACGGCTGGCTGCGTGACCGCACCTATCTGTATTGCCACCTCTTGTTCCTCGGCCGTACCAGAAAAAAACCCGCGAACCGTCACCGGTACGTATTAAATAGTCGATAGAGGATGGCATAATTAACAACCCTGTGAAAATATAGGTTAATATTGCATGATAATGCTGGAAGACGACATCGATCGCGCTAAGGAAAGTTTTAAGATGGGTTTCACTCGGTACTTCTAATTAGCACTTTATTGCAGAGTGGTTAGATTTCTATCGTACTTGTCGCGAGTCTGCATTTGAATACATCAGATCTAGATAAAACTTTTTTTGGTACAACAAAGCCAACATTTAATTCTCCGACCGATTTTACTAAAACTCGGCACACGCGCAGTTTCTTAAAAATATAGCAATCAACCAGTTAGACCTTCTAATTGTACACCCGGCGGGATGGACTCGATTGCGGTGCACCGCAACAACCCATAAAAAAACACAAAGTAAGTTTCGTTCCTTTAAATTTTACATTAAAATATATGATATTTTATAAGTGTGTAAGCAATAAGTGGCTAGTACCAAATGCAAATAAAAATGTACGTCCTGTTTAGCTTTAAAAATAAATTATTATCAAAACGAGGAAGTGACATTAAAACAAATGGATTGATTCTAACACCCAACCGACATTTTAAAGAAGAGAAGGATATTTGGTCCGTCAATGTGCCATTAGGAAGAAATAGCATTGGGAAATGAACTAACCTTAGCCTCCTCGGCAATCGGATTGGACACGCCTTTGAAAAAATTACGAATCATTCTAATCGCGAAAAGTGGAATCCAAAAACAACATCTTTATTTCGATTCATCCAAATTGTTTTTGCAATATTAATAATAATATTATATATATTTACCGATAAACCAATTTTTACAGAAAATTACAAATTAAAAATTAAAACTAATATTGCAACAATATATAAAAAATTAACATAAAAATAAAAATAATATTACAACGTATAACTCGATACCTGATTGGCTGTAGACAGGCTTCTTATGCCAAGGTCACATGGGCAACAAAAAAATATATATTTTAAAGATATTGGCCATATTGCCAATCCACCTCAAAGAGAATATATTACAACTCGTAGATCTGACTTAATTCCTGCGCACTAGAAACCATCTCTTGGCCAAGATGGAAACTACATGATGCAATATCGGAAGGGTGCATCGAAGAATATTTTTTTGACAACGAGACACTGGCGCCATTCTTTGCGCAATGTCTCCTCGACGTGAACGGAACGGAACAACAATCCGCGATGGCGAAATCTCAGGAAACGTACGCCGCGCCGCCGCCTCGAGCACATGTAATAAATATTTATGGCCATCTGGTAGAACTACTTTTACTCCCGTGTGTGTGCCTACTCGCGCCCAACCTTTGATATCTTGACTGTGGTTGGTGTTAGGAGACAGTACTGATGTAACAGTTCGCCGTCGCCTTGGATCTTTCGATCAATTATTTATGTCTCTCTTAATCCGCGAATTTGATGTTTAAAAATGTCAACGAAAAACTCGGTTTTAAACAGGAATTATCAAAACTGGTTAATAAATACCATGGTACAGTCTGAGGTAAAGACATTATTTTTTCTCACCACCAGAGGATTTGACAAAATAGTACATTATTATACAAGTTTAATAAGAGGGTATATTGTGGCACGAGTGGGATTGGAGCACGACTCGCGCAGCCCCACAATGCCTCTTATTAAACAAGTATAATATACTATTTTTTCTACTTTGGTTTTAGTTAAGGATTTATTTCTAAAATAAAATATATACTTAAACCTAGTGAGTTTTATCTTTTAACATTCGGCAACACAAAACATTTGATCCTTTCGAACGAATTTAATATTTGACATACGTATTTCTACGGCGATTTCGATAGTTAATTTTTAAACATATTAAATCAAGAATATTACTTACATACCTCCAAAAATAAGGGAGGTTGCCAAGGGTGCGATAAACAAACTATTTCCACGTAAGTTGTAACCAATTTAAACTAATTTAAAATAATGCAACGCCTAAATGATAATCGAAATTTAAGGTTATTTTTACATTTGTTTCTCGTTCCTCGTGTCAGGCATCGAGCGACGCTAATTAAAAATCCACACCGACTCAAGCGGCTCTTTTTCGTCGCGAATGAAACATGCATTATACTCTCGCTGTTTCTTCCGTGATATTCGTTTTGCAAACAAAGTGATAATACATATAATAAATTACAAGCTCTCCTCTGTGTATGTTGTGTTGCCTAAACGTCGTCACCGAGAGCCAAGTGAATGGCGTCCGGCCATTGTCGCCGAGTTCCCACATTTTTCGCGCGGGTAAAAAGTGAACAATATGACGCCTCCGTTTTCTTTAACCTTAGTGGTACTACTGGTGGCGAACTCCCCAATATGCATTCGAACATATTCAGTGTGTAACGCATTGGACGGTTCCAATTATCCTATGAATTAACGGCAATTTTACATTTTGATGTCGACACATGTCACGTTTAAGTACTGCCAATCGCGACAACTAAAATGTTACCACAAACAGTTTAATAATGAGCAAAGCTGTAAAATAAAAAGTCTCATTATTAAACTATTTTTGATTTAACAAATGATCGATTATTAAAAAAAAGTAGAAAAACATTTATTTAACCCCTTTCGAGCCTGTCGGGATATTTGTGTAGCTTTACTGATCTGGCACCTGTTTGTCCAAATTTAATGTGTAGTTATATCATAGACACCGCCCTTCGAATCAACATTATTTGTTTGGTTGAATACATTTCTTTGAAAATTTATTCGAGAGTTGTAAAGTTTAGAAATAATAAGAAACGTGATTTTGTAGTTTAAATAAAAGTGGAACCGGGGCTGGTGGGTAGCCCCTATCCCACTATCCAACCTGTGGCCCACGCTTCCATGTTTCCACCAATTAATAAGTTAATAAAAAAATTAGGTTCACTGTCTTTCTTACTTGTTTAACTTATTTTTTAGTAAAAACCTGGACGCGTGAGCAAGGGATTGGATTGTAGGATAGGGCCCACCCACCACCCTTGGAATCTACATCATTTTAAATTACAAAACTGTTTTGTTGCAGAAATTTCTTTAACAATTCGAGAGGTGTAAAGTTTCGAAATAAAAAGGAACGTCATTTTGTAGTTTAAATAAAAGTGGAACCAGGGGTAATGGGCGGGCCCTATCCCATAATCTATCATGTGCCCCGCGCGCCCATGTTTCGACCAATTAATAAGTGAATAAAAAAATAAGGTCATCGCCGTCCTTCTTACACATTTACTTTACTAACTTATTTATTAGTGGAAACCTGGACGCTTGTGTAATGGATTGGATTATTTTGAATACAAATTTTCAGTGAAAAATGTAAATATAACCTCAAAAATTGAGCAGAAACTAATTTAAAAAAAAACAATCAGTCTGGAAGGGGTTAAGCCAGGTTTTTCGTAGGCCGGTATTATATGTTTATATTTTTAGCTGTGTAAACGTTCTCTATACGTCACTGTCATTCACATAATACATGTTTGAATCGTTATTGTTTAGATCATAAATGAAGCCTGGGAGAGGATTTGCGATAAAAAAATACATCGAAATAAAAAATTATTTGTTAATAAACATTGCGAAATGGTATGACTTCTTGTGATGTTTTAGAAAATATTGATTTTTATTTTCCTGTGTCAAATCGTACTTTAAGGGCTAAACCAATATTTAGATTAGATATAATATCAAATAAACAAATTAGAAACAACTTTACTTTGCTTGCAGATTAACGAACAGGTTCAATATTCATATATTCAGGCTACATTTCGTTTTTTTGTATTTATATAATATCAAATAATTATAGTCTAAATAATCCAACTCAAATAATTATGAGCTATGCAAATTTGCTAAATTCCAATGCTAATTTCGACATATTTGGTGATCATTTTTCAAAATCCAAATCCACTTTAAGCATTATCAATATAAGTAAATTAATTTAATTTAAAAATAACTATCAAATTCTTTTGTAATTACTTTTAATTCTTTTGCGCAATATTTAAATATGTATAGTTTTATATTTTCTACTGTACCTTATTTATAATTATATGTTTAGTTTATATCTTAGTTAGTTTTAGTTTTAGTATTAGAATAGTTTTCGGAAATTATTTTGTAGAAATGGCGCTGCCGTGTATATTAAATAAATAAATAAAAGAGTGAATTTCAATTAAAATATGTGTAATGCATGGATGCACAGACCGCGGCCCGCGGGCCGCATGCGGCCCGCCGGTCGAATACCGGTGGCCCGCCGACAGCAAAAATAATACTCTCGTACATTCTAAAAATATTGAATTCTATTCCAGAATAAAACCAAAAAAAATATGTTCGAAAAGTAATTTGAATCTCGCGCGCGCGCTATTACGGTGCGCCGTACGTGCGTCGTCGGTAACAGCGGTCGGTAATGTTCGTGCTGATCTCGGTTAAATTCGTTTGCTTGAAGAAGCGCGGCGGCCGGCGGCGCGATGACGATCGCTCGCGTAGATAGTACACGACTCGAAGCTTCCAGAGTCGGTTTCGAGATTTCTCCAGACAGTTTTCGACTCTATACGCGCGGTATAAAAGCCACGTTTAATCGCCGCTAGGTGTATTAGTGTTCTGTGAGTTTAATAGAGGTTTTGGAAGGCAATAGTTGTACTCCACTAGCCGGTGTCATATATTTTGATCCACATTCAACGTAGATTTCCTGTTGCAGTGTTAACCGTCAAGTGCCGTGTATAATTGTGTTGTGAAATCGTAAGTAAAACTCTATTATTAATAAGTGTTTCCCTACCTATTTAATCAATTATTTTTGATAATTTAAAAAGGATGGGTAATTTAAGTAGGTACTGTAATTGTTTTTAGGTGCTGTGTTAATCCTAGCCAGGATTAGAACGCAACATGGACAAGCCAGGACCTAGTAAAAAACGTAAGGTTAAAGATGAAAATCGGCAATTTCAAGAAATTTGGACTGAGAAATACTTTTTTGTATGGTCGCATAACAAAGTCGTTTGTTTAATTTGCAAGAATTCTGTTGCAATTGCAAAGGAATATAATGTAAAAAGGCACTATGAAACGCAGCATCCTTCTTTTACCAAGTTTACAGGCGAATTAAGAAAGCAAAAAATGTTGTCTTTAAAACGGGAGCTTACGGGTCAGCAAGCTATGTTTAGAAAACCCATTGAAGATTCAGAAACAGCTACAGAAGTTAGTTATGAAATTTCTCGAATGATAGCAAAGCGAAGTCGCCCCTTCAATGATGGGGATTTTGTAAAAGAATGCATAGAAATTGCCGCTAAGAAAATGTGTCCAGAAGCAGCAAAAAAGTTTGAGAAAATTCAACTGAATCGTATGACCATCCAAAGACGAATTATGTCTTTGTCAGGTAATATTGCGGAACAATTAACTGAAAAAACTAAGATCATTGAATTTTTTTCATTAGCACTCGACGAATCCACTGATATTAGTTCCACAGCTCAACTTCTAATATTCATACGAGGTGTTACTCAAGATTTTGAAGTCGTAGAAGAGTTATTAGGAATGTGTTCATTGAAAGGTCAAACCAAAGGAGTTGATATACTCAATGTACTTTTGGATGAGCGTTCAAAAACTGATTTGGACTTATCAAAATTATCGGGAGTTGCGACTGACGGTGCTCCTTCGATGATTGGTGTCAATTCCGGGCTAGTTACTTTGCTGAAAAAGCATCTGCAAGAAAAAAACATAAAGGCTGAAGATCTCATGCAGTTTCACTGCATTATACACCAAGAAGCCCTCTGTGCTAAACAAATTGAATTTCAAAATGTCATGAAAGTGGTAGTTTCGACTGTAAATTTCATAAAATCACGAGGACTCAATCACAGGCAATTCAAACAATTCCTTGATGACATCGAAAGCGAATATGGAGATTTACTGTATTATACAGAAGTAAGGTGGCTAAGTCGTGGATTGACACTGGAACGATTTCTAAATTTAATAGAAGAAATTGGAATATTTCTGGCGGAAAAGCAAAGGGATGTCCCGGAACTTAAAAATCCTGATTGGTTGTGTGATTTGGCTTTTTTAGTTGACATTACAAATCATTTGAATGTCTTGAACACACGGCTTCAAGGCAAAAATCAACTGATATCCCAGCTCTACGCTCATGTATCATCCTTTCAATGCAAGCTGACACTTTTCAGATCGCAATTGAATTCTGGAAATTACAATCATTTTCCGAATTATAAGAAAATGGCTGAAAAATTCAACAAAACTGCGATTAATTTCAGTTATGTAGAAAAGCTAGATATTTTGATTCAATCTTTTCAAGACAGATTTTCGGAGTTTAAAAAAGTGAAACCTCTGTTGGACATATTCAGCAATCCTTTCACGATTTCAGTTGAAAATGCGCCAGAGTCAATGCAGTTAGAAATTATCGACATTCAAAACGACGAAGATTTACGCAACAAATTCAACGAAGGAGACTTGCTGAACTTTTACCGCTGCATTGATAAAAATATGTACAAAGAGTTGCGCATAAACGCTCTGAAATGTGCCAGCTTATTTGGTTCTACCTATATATGTGAACAAACTTTTTCAATACTTAATAATAATAAAACCAAAAATAGAAACCGCCTTGCAAATGAAAGTTTGGAAGCAGTTTTACGTGTTGCTACAAGTAAATTTGAGCCAAATATAAAAAAGATTGTAAGCACTATGCAGTGCCACGCTTCAAATTAATAAATTCCTTTTTAATTTTAATACATTATTATCAATTATTTATTGTCTTTAATTACCTACACTTCTGGCGGCCCGCCATCAGTTCATGATTTGCCCGAGTGGCCCCTAGTCTTAATAAGTCTGTGCATCTCTGGTGTAATGTAATCACAAAACCTAACCTCAAATTATGTATTCCGTTTGCCATTTGACAGATCGTTTACACAGCTGAAAATATAATATCAATGTTACGTCTATTTAGGGCCGCTTTTACAATAGTCGGTTACATTAAGGTTAACTCAATCTCCGGATGAAATGCGAAAATACGCTTTTACAATGCCTAGTTAAAGCAGGGTTAGGGTTAAGAAGCAGATAATTCGCAGTTATCTTATCCGGTGCTTGGAGCAGCAGATAAACCTCGGTTAACTCGCAGGCAATGCGCACAGCAAGCACACGCACCATACCGGCATTATAGCGATCTGCAATCGGTGTTACATACAGGGGCGGTTAGAGGGCGACAAACTAGTTTCTAAAAAACATGCATTCTGGCTTATTTCTAGGTGGAATATCGAAAAGAAGTTCGAGGGGGTCAAGGGTCGCATCAATGATTACAAACACAACTTTCTAACCTTTCCGCAAGCAAAACGAAAAATGCCAATTCTATAAACTGCGCAATCGCGTGTATCCGCAATGCTGCCAACGTTGGCGTTTCGGGAGAGAATCTATCTAAGCGTTTGTAAATAATAATAATGGGCTTTATTATCCAACAGACATCAAGATGTCCAATAAGAGGATAACATGACAAAATACAGCTAAAGGCAACGTTCGTTAACTGAGAGATAAACGATGGGATTAGTTAAAGAGGGTATAAGTTAACCATCATTTATCCGACGATTGTAAAAGCGGCCCTTAGAGAGTTATATTTAGTACCACCTTTGTGAAATTATTATAAGTCGGTGGTTCTCAACCTTTTTGCAGAATCCTGCTTCTTGGCATTGGAGTGTAAAGTGTTTGATTTTGCCGTGATGCTAATTCTGGTACATAAAAGTTAACTTTTGCCAGAAGATCCGGACAATCTACCGCGTTATGAATTAGCTTGCTCATGTACCTAGCGTTTGTTAATTCACGTTTAGGTGATGACTCGATGTCATGTCGTAAAAGTACGCTGTCATAATCAATCCCTGTTTCTGAGTAAGACCCATCAGATTTAAATGAGAAATTTTAAGCGCCGGCGTCGTACTGTCTCTAGTAATAGTGATAGATTTGTATAGTGAGGGTTCCAAATTATAGAGGCATATAGAGTACTTTTAGTTGATAATTTGTATCTGGAACTAATCCGCCAACGTTTTAATAAATTGTTTACAGCCAATCGAAAAATATGGCGAAGTTATAGTTTGAAGTCATCTTTCACGCTCCAATTAAATTCGGAAGGTTAAACGGTTCACCGGTACGTAACGCCTCGAAATGTCAAATAGTACCGATTAACTGTTTCGCGATTTCGATCTTCAGTGTCAATGCGAAAATGCAAGTGAAAGGTAGTTCAATTTGATGCAGTACCGCCTCGACATCGGTATCCTTGTAGTTCTTCAAACAAAGAATCCAAACGAAAGTATTCACCGGCTGCACCTATGAAATAATCCGCAGCCGTTGATTCGATTTGAATGGCAGTTTGTTTGCAAACATTTCCCCAAGAAAAACAACGAACAATCTACGCATGGTATATTCATTTCTCCACTTTTGAAACCAACTTAACGCCATTCGAGGAATTAAGTTAGTTTTGCAGAGATAGAAATAGCGGCGCATCGTCTGAGCTATAGGGTGGAAAACCTAAAAACTTCTCTTAATTTTTTTCGGCCAATTAAATATGTATGTAGCCTTTCTGTTGCCAATTTTTTGGATTCCAACTCGCCAATTGTTGACAGTATAAGTCCGAATTTTTTGCCCAGTAGTTCGTGATGAAATGAAAAAAATGAAAAAAGTACGTAGGTTCGACCTCGACCTTCTTACCACATTGTTGGCATTTTTCATCGACTGCAGAAACGGCTCGAGTTTCTATAGATTCGCAGTTGAAAAGAAATAATATCACACCCAAATATCGTGTTTCGTATGTGCAGCCAATTTTCCCCAAATGGTTTAACCCGTTTTTGCTCAACGATTTTTTTTTCAAATGTTCTGTGCAGTTTCTTAGCACAAAAAATTCAAACGGCAATCGTGCGTTTTCCTTTAGTGCACAGTGGTCTTACCAATCATAAATTTATCATAAACAAACGACGCAGTACGCTGGTGCACGTGCAATTCTTCGCAAATATAGATGAACATGAACAGTGGGAAAAAATGGGTTAAAAATAATCGGTTATGGGTATTTAGTTCCTTGGCGATGCCGTGGCTGTTTGCATTTTCAAATTTTGCTATAATTTCAACAAATTTTCCCTGATTAGTCGACCAACGCGAGAAGCATCTATGGTATCCAAATTTCCAGAACGAAAACGACTGTAACAACTATTTGTCGTTGCAAATCATAAACGGCACAAATATCATCACAGGCCTGCGCCTTTTGTGCCTTTATCGAAATACTAACACAGAATAAAACACTCAAGTGTTTGAATTGAAAATATGAATTACCTCCTAGTAATAGTGGCAACCATCCTAATAATTTTTATAGGGTTTACGAAAATAATTTTTGACATACAAGATTTAATAATCATGGTGATGGTTGCGACCGTTACTGCGTGGTAATTCATTATAGAAATACAATACATATGACTGATATGTATGTATATGTAATATTTGTACATACATCAAATAAATTGTGGTAAAAAACATAGTAAGTGATTTATTCAGTGTTTCAAGATTTAATAATTTTCTTGTAATTGTAGTTTTATGTAATCCTATTACAAGAATTGAAAGTGGCTTACATAATCCAAACACACTCCTTAAAAAAATCATTGGCACATTTGAATAAAGCTGGCAATAGATTCTTGGTTTATCAGTGCTCAAAATATTGGGTAAACCCATAATGGAATGTTGCTTATGAACTAATTTTAAAAAAAACGCATCTTCTTGCACCGTCATCGATTTCTATCAAGGATACCAGATACCAGAAGAGGCGCCAAAGCGTGCTCAAAATGTAATTGGTGGCGATTGCACCATTAAAAAGCAATAACGCGTAGAGACGACGAAGGTCGACCGAAAAAGCCCACGAGCACTTTCTCCATCTCCACCATTTTCGGCCTTGTAGGTAAGCTCCTTTTTTTTGAATTACGAATTTGGTAATAATAGCTAAATGGATTTTTTGTCATTACGAGGACGGAGATTTTATTTTTAGCTTTTCTAATTACACCGATATTAACAAGTGCAATTTGCATAACGCCACTAAACGGTGTGGAAAAAATGGTTTTAGACGGGGATTTACACATAATGTCGGAATGCGCGGCGCTCGGTCACTTTCACTCGGTAGAAAATGCCATCCGTTGTTCGAAAAATATCCAATTCGAGGTTGCGCAATGGATTGGGTAACCCAGATACGCCAGTCATTGAAGAACTTCGTATTATGGAATTATTACTATTTGGGTGTGCCAACAATATGTGTTTCAAATTACAAAAGATATCAAAACCAGTTGGTTTAAAAAAAAAATTGAAGAAAAATCTTCAGAAATTTGACGAAATTAATCATTTTCACTTTTTTGGTCTATAAGTATGATTTCTTTTTAAATCCCACTCGTTTAAAAAATCGACAAATAAGCTATGTTTAAAACTTTTTTAATTTTCATTAAAATTTCTTCTATGGCATCAAAGATTTTTTGTATACGCATTGTGAATTTTTCAAATTTAACAAAAAAAATAATCGCATGGATAAAATGGTACAATAATTTCGTTACTTCAGGAAACGTTAATCAGTTAGATGTGGAAAACTCATAATTCTTATTATGGAATTTAAAAAAAAATTAAAAGTCGAAGGCAGAATAAGGGACGAAATAACTGAATCGTTCCTCCCGTTGTTTCCAACTGCTGCGATTGCAACATTTTTGCAGGAAGAAGAGGCCCATATTTTTGGCTTTGGTTGATATACCATTAAGCCTAGTAGGCATTGAAAACTAAAATAAAACTATATCCAAAAACTAAGACACGGTTCATAGGTAGAATACAAAGGAAACTCTTACATCTAAAACATTAAAAAATAGTTTGTATGCTACAATTTTTATTTTATTAATAAATGCTACCAGTTTTTCATAAATAAACAATTTGGTACATTTGGACACAAATAAACCAGAAATGGCAAGCGTTTAAAGATCATGGAGAACATGCATCTTCCGCATACAAAATTTTATACACAATTTAATTTTTTTTTTGTATTTTTAAGGAATAATTGGGTTTTTACACTGTTGCCAATATTGCTGACGAATGTTATGCCATGAATAATAGTTATTAAAGCAACAAGGAACGTAAGGACGTATTAACATTTGAGGTAGCGAATTCGTCGCCGGTCGAAAATGTTAATTGTCAGTACGTTCCGTGTTGCTTATTAATTTCTTTCCGCCACCAGAAATATAATAGTTAAAAATACCTAAAATATGGCTTGTAACACTTTAATTTTTAGCAACCGAGAAAACAATGTCGAATTTTGTTTGTTTCTGTCAAGCTAGTGAAACTTTCTACGGGCATGGATATCAACGATGCTGCGAATATTGCGTTTCTTTTATTTTATTATTTCCCTAGGTCCGTAAGTAAAAAATTAAGTTCCGTCGTCAAGGACAACAAACACCACGAATGTCATCAGCCACTTACAGTACCTGTAACCATGGATGCAATGCGTATTTACGTTGTCGGTAACGGAAAAAAATATTATTACCAATAAGACATACAACGCTTGATAAATATAATAAAATATCCGCGGCGCTTTCGCACAAGATACGTTTAAATCATGAATTCAAAATGTGCTGCAAGTTAATTATCATACAAGTCGAGTGCTACCAACAAAAATTTTAATAATAAAGTACACTTCCAGTCGTCTCTTTCATATGCAAACTATGTCCGAGAATGTGTGTCTCGTACTCTACACCGGAATTCTTAAGTACTTCAAAATGACGGAAAAGGTCGCCTATAAAACATTCGATAATTTGGATTAGTTCTTCAAGGGGATAACAAAATTCTAAACCTCCAAAATATGGACTTCCGATTAACGGTGCCATTCTTTTTTATAGACTTAAAGGTACCGCTATCGATTTCTTAATCAAGGACGTACCTCACCCACCCATGACAATTTATCGACTTTTAATAAAGGACGGTCATTACATGAATATGGACACTTTATTTAAACCTTCTCATTTGCATAATAAAATAGAAATAAATATTCGGATACTTATTGAAAAATGGCCCGGTGGGCCTTGACATTTGAAAGAAAAAAATGTGCATCTCTAAGCATATGGTTTATTACATGGCATTATACATGCTAATTGGCAAGGAATTACATTTTTTAGATACATATTGCCAAACCGAAAGCAACGACTGCAGGCCCAAAAGGTCGAAGATCTTTACATCAAATTTATTTCTGAAGCTCCGCAACAAATGTACTTAGTAAAAGTAAGATTTTTATAGCCATGTAATAATATGAAGAAAACAACTTACCGTTGGCCAAATTTCAAAAATCTGGAGTAGCGAAAATATATAATTATATTATATAACCATTTATATAGCCTGTGTTTTTAGGCCAAGTTCACCATTAAAGATATTGAAGAATCGATCAAAGTTTACGAAAACGACATGTATATGTTAACGAAATGTATTCGATGGTTTCCCGAATTACGGAGTGTTAATATAATTAAATAAATAATAAATGAAGTTGCTCCGTATATAACTGAATCAAAAGTGTGAACATGCCTCCGACAGGGATCGAACCTGCAACCTCCAGATCTGGAGGTTGTGTTAGAATTGAAGAATTGAACAGAGTTTATGAAAACCACATGGATATAGATAACGTTTTCAAATGAATTTTGAATGTAAGATGCGTAGACATCTAAAGTCATTCGCAAAAACAAGAAAAAGTGAAATTCTTCACGTACATCAGAATTACGCATCTTGAGCACCTCCCAAGTTTCTGCAACAAATTGAACTTGATGCGTGAACAATCTTACTTTTCCTTTTGGTTTGTTTGTTATGTAAAAATACCATTTTGAAACCGGTAAATTAATTAATTACGTTTCTTATCGTCAAAATTAGATAAATGTTGTTGACTCGCTGAAGTTCCATATGGATGTAATTACTACAGTTATGAAATATTACTATGTGTATTCCGTATCTACTCTACAAGATACGACTAGGGATTAAATGATAATTGCGATGAATCATTAATTTTATCTTTGGCTATCAATGAAAAACAATGGCGATCTATGTTGCGCAAAATATGTTTATCAATACCGATGAGACTACATCGGTTGCTTATTAATCATAATCCCCAAATAAGTAAGACCTACTACTAAGTAATCAAATTAATTGGAGATTAACGCTTACTTTACTGATTAACTTGATATTTCGGAATAATGATATCACTCTCCTTTCCTAATCATTCAACTCTCTGAATTTAAGCTTGATTAAAATTTTACATGTATTATGTTTTTAGGCTGCTCGAACCATCGATTTTCACAAAACTCTGAGAGAATTATATTTGGGGGCAATTTGGAAAAGTTTGCAAACATTTTCGAACTAGATCTTCCAAAAATTTTGGTTGTTTGGGGCTTTTTCCATGTCTTTATTTATAGCTGCAATTTTATTTAAAGGTTCTCTTTGATAATGATAAATGATTGATATAAATCAACAAAACAACCCATCACTAGATTTCTTGATAATCGCACAAAATTATAGCTTGTGGTCATCTCAAAATTGCGCATTCGCTCAAGGCGATAAAAAAAATATAAAAACAATTGCTACGGACTCGAAACTTTACTGATTTACTCACAATGGTTCATACTTTAATATCCTGTAAAAATCACAAAACACCCCATTACTGAATTTCTTGAAAATCGCACAAAATTTACCTTATGGTCATAAAAAAAAATTAACACAAAAAATTTTGATGAGCAAATAACAAAACAGAAAAAAATTGTGACTCAAATGACTCAAATAGAGCTGCAAATTTCCACGGAAGTCACTCGACTCCGCGACTCGGATTTCTCGGAGTTGACTCACTCATGAGTTACCCATCTCTAGTCGACAATTGCTTGACACGGGAAAGAATTCTGTTCAATTTCACAACGACAAGTGTTTGCCGAAACACGTGTCAGATAACTAAAATATACCGATATATAAAACACTACAAGAGAATTAATTCAAATATGACCTTGACAGTTTCTTTGTTGGTATCCAGATTTCACGGTTTTATCAAAACAAAAGTAAACAATGATTCAAGGTATACAAATTATCTACGTGGATAACTAAGATAAGGATATAATCAAAAAAATAATTTGTTATAAACAAAACAGCTTTAATAAATATATTTGTTGAAGACCTGTAACTTTAAAATCCCTTAAAATAAATTTGCCAATACCAACACCAAACGATTTACAAATGCATTGGCTTTAAGAATATCTAAAGAAAAACTGTTATAATATTTTTGAAAATAGCAAATCTTACATTTTGTGTAATTCCATACAAATTATTAACAATCCCTCCTCGATATTTCCAAATAATCACATTTGAAAACCGTGTCGAATTTTCGGGTTGAACATTTTTCAAGTTGTTAAAAAAAATGAAATACAACTGCTACAAATTTAAAATTTTAAAAATATACTTAGAGTTGATTCTACTTTATGATTCAATCCAAAACTGTAATAATCTTTTCCGAAAATTTTGTAATAATCACATTTAAACACACCGCGCCACATTTTCACATTGTCAAATTTTAATTGGTCTAAAAAAAATAGAAAAATAACTGCCACAAACATAAAATTTTCAAAATTTACTCATAATTCATTCCACTTTATAATCCCATACACATTTTGAATAATCCTCTCTCGTTATTTCCAAATAATCGCATTTGAACACACCGTGTCGCATTTAGAGGTCGCACAATTTTCAAATTAATCAAAAAAATTGAAATACAACTGCCGCAAACTTAAAACTTTAAAAATATGCTTAGAGTTGATTCTACTTTATTATTCAATACAAAAATATAATTATCTTTTCCTAAAATTTTGAAATAATTACATTTAAACACACCGCGTCACAGTTTCAACTTGTCCATTTTTAATTTGTCAAAAAAAAAATAGAAAAATAACTACCACAAACTTAAAATTTTCAAAATTTACTCATAATTCATTCCACTTTATAGACCCATAGAAATTTTGACTAATCCTTCCTCGATATTTCGAAATAATCACATTTGAATACATCAGCGTCACATTTAGAGGTTGCACAATTTTCAAATTAATCAAAAAAATTGAAATACAACTGCCACAAACTTAAAACTTTAAAAATATGCTTAGAGTTGATTATACTTTATTATTCAATACAAAACTGTAATTTTCTTTTCTTAAAATTTTGAAATAATCACATTTAAACACACCGTATCACATTTTCACGTTGTCCATTTTTAATTGGTCAAAAAAAACTACCACAAACATAAAATTTTCAAAATTTACTTATAATTCATTCTACTTTATAATCCCATACACATTTTGAATAATCCTCTCTTGTTATTTCGAAATAATCGAATTTGATTACACCGTGTCACATTTAGAGTCGCACAATTTTCAAATTAATCAAAAAAATTGAAATACAACTGCCCCAAACTGAAAACTTCAAAAATATGCTTAGAGTTGATTCTACTTTATGATTCAATACAAAACTGTAATTATCTTTTCCTAAAATTTTGAAATAATCACATTTAAACACACCGCGTCAAATTTTCACGTTGTCCATTTTTAATTGGTCAAAAAAAATAAAAAAATAACTGCCACAAACTTGAAACTTTCAAAATTTACTCATCATTTATTGCACTTTATAATCTCATACAAATTTTGAATAATCTTTCCTCGATTTTTCCAAATAATCACATTTGAATACACCATGCTACATTTAGAGGTCGCACAATTTTCAAATTAATCAAAAAAATTGAAATACAACTGCCGCAATCTTAAAACTTCAAAAATATGCTTAGAGTTAATTCTACTTTATTATTCATTACAAAACTGTAATTATTATCTCACAAAATTTTGAAATAATCGCATTTGAACACACCGCGTCAAATTTTCGCATTGTCAAATTTTAATTGGTAAAAAAAATAGAAAAATAACTGCCACAAACATAAAATTTTCAAAATTTACTAATAATTCATTCCACTTTATAATCCCATACATATTTTGAATAATCCCTTTTCGCTATTTCGAAATAATCGAATTTGAATACGTGTTACATTTAGAGGTTGCACATTTTTCAAGTTAATCAAAAAAATTGAAATACAACTGCCGCAAACTTAAAACTTTAAAAATATACTTCGAGTTGATTCTACTTTATGATTCAATACAAAACTGTAATTATTATCTCACAAAATTTTGAAATAATCGCATTTGAACACACCGCGTCAAATTTTCGCATAATCAAATTTTAATTGGTCAAAAAAAAATAGAAAAATAACTGCCACAAACTTCAAACTTTCAAAATTTACTCATCATTCATTCCACTATATAATCCCATACAAATTTTGAATAATCCCTACTCGAAATTTCGAAATAATCACATTTGAATACACCGTGTCTAATTTTAAGGTTCCAAATTTTTCAACTTTCACAAAAAAAATAAAAACAATTGCCACAAAAAATTCACTTTTAAAACTTTCCCATCATTAATTCTACTGTATGATTCTATACAAATCTGTAACCACCCCTTGTAGAGTTTTTAAAACAATCGCATTTGAACAAACGCAACATTTAGAGGTTGCACAATTTTCAACTTAATCAAAAAAATTGAAATACAACTTCGACAAACTTAAAACTTAAGAAATGTGCTTAGAGTTGATTCTACTTTATGATTCAATACAAAACTGTAATTATTATCTCACAAAATTTTGAAATAATCATATTTGAAAATACCGCGTCAAATTTTCACATTGTCAAATTTTAAGGTTAAAACGATGAAGAATTTGATTACAAAAATGAAATAAAACACTACCTATATGTACCACGGGCATAATTGCAGATTTTTAAGTGAGAGTACTTATTTATTAAGTAAAAATAAGAAGTGAAATTAACTAAGAGACGAATTAGATAAGTAAAATGAGCATAAAATTGTAATTAAAATATTCTCGCAAGTTATAAAAGGGATTCTCCAATAAAATCGACTTGACGTTCCTCCTGCACGAATTTCTTCTTTGAGGCCTGCTCCTAGATCTTTTTAGGAATATTTTTGGACCCCAACAATCAACACCTTGCTGGGTAAGTTCAGATTTACGTACCGGAATCTTCAAGTCTTTTATTAGTTATTAGATGTTCAAAATAAACATTGCACTTTAGGTAATTATCAAGACACATTCCCAAGATTTTTATGTCACATAAACGGACCTGAATTTTTTTTTTCAACATTTATTGAGAGTTTGTTGGCGTCCATCCATTCCTTAACCATTACCATTTTGCAGTTCGTTCCATCACTGCTCAAAAGGGAAGTATCATTGATGATATAAAGACATATTTCAAAATTTGAAACTCCTGCAGTGAATCGTTGATATAAATTCTAAATAGTATGGGTCCCAAAATTGAGCCCCGAGGTACACCAGCTCAACAGACTTACTCCTGCAGGTGGATCGTTGATATTAATTATAAATAATATGGGCCCCAAAATTGAGCCCTGAGGTACACCGTTCTCAACAGACTCCTCTTTTGGCGTTTACTTATTTGACTTCTATTTGAGCTAAATATTTCGTAACATTGACCTCTTATTAAATAATTGTTTAGCCTCTGTAGTAGCAACGAATGTTTAAATCACAAGCCATTTCAATATTGTGTTGTGTGTCATCTACAATGAAAATATTTTTGATTAATTTGTTGATTGCAGTATCGATGCTGTTGAGTATTAAATAGATTTTTCTTCAAATATTTTTGAAAAGCTTGGTAATTATTATTTTACAAGTACATTCTATAATCATGTTTCTAAAAAAAAAAAACATTGTAAAACGAGTAATGAAGAGGAAGAACCCTAACTAACAAAGGAACCGATTTGATCCATCTTTGGCACACGTGTAGAACATGATTAGGAGTGTAACAGGTGCCAGTAATTCTCAGCCGTTTCCAAATATTTTTTTTTTAATTATCAGTGCCTTTATTATTTACCTTTTACATAAATAAAGCGGTGCCCAACCTTGGCGTAGCGGTAAGGTCTCCATTTTGCAATCGCGAGGTCCATGGATCAAATCCCTTTGCTGAAGTTTTTTTTTTAAATTTTTTATAGTTCTTATAAATCCATACGTATTTAAATATATTAATTTTAGAATCAATTATAATAATTTCATTTTTAGGTAAGATTGAAAAATCGATATTTTTATTGCAAGTATTTTTAAAAAAATCTTTTTTCAATAGAATTTTCTTTAAGCTATTTTACTATATATTTTTCAAAAAATAACACCGAATATTGTAAATACATATAACCAAATCTTCAATTGATGGCATCGATAAAAAATAACGTTAACTCAATAATAAAAAAAGCCTTCAATTGATGGCAATGATAAATAACAATATCATAAATATTAATATTTTTAATTTAAAAACTAAAATATACGCACAGCAGATAATTTTCCAACGTACGAACAAAGAAAAGGTTCTAATTATAAATTCCCTTCACTAATAACCATTGATTGCATCATTTAGAAAGTCCGTTGCAACACGTTAACCACCAAAGTTTACTGGCGCAAAATGCACGTTACTTATTGCGTATGAAACATGTTTACAAATTTCAATTTCAAATTCAAATTCCTCTTATCGCGCTTAAAAATTAAAATTGGCAAAAATTGGCAGTACGTGTATTTGTTTACATCCTGCGGCCTGTGTACGTGGTCAATACCGTTTTAAATTTAGATGCATAATCGGAAAAATTAATGGGGTAAAATAGCGCACGGTGTGTCCGATCAACCCCGGTAGGTGTAAACCCCTGGACGCACTTTTTAGGTTATGTCATGACACAATTCGCGATAATAAATAAAGAGCGGATACGTACCACACATCTTGAAGCCACGTAATTCTTATGGAGCACAAACAGCACTAACATACACTCGCAACACCACTGATAGACTGTCCGGATGTAATTTGACAAGTCTTTTATACACACGGTGTGCGCCTGACGTCAAGTCGCCATCTCTGTCGCACATTATCGCGCGGACGCTCGATACTCTCAAGTACGCCAGATTTGAAAATGTTCTATGGACGGCTTTTAGATTGCGGATTACCATGATTAGAAGGCCACGGGTGGTACTTTCTGCATAACGGAAGTGACACCGACAAATGTCACCCGACGAATTAGTTGATTGGTGGCCGCACTTGTCATTTGATTTTTGTACGTTTATCTTCAAAAATTTAATTTACGGTATGACCCAGTTTGGATGGTACTTAATATTTAATATGATCGATTCGTTCCGGTAATTAAACTTTGTGGAGAGAATTTAAAATTAATGTATTTTTAATAATTTGGCAACGGCAGGGTAACTTGGAAACGCGGGGGGCTTCTGCAGCAATCTTTTTTTTTAAGAAATGCACTGGTAATGTTACAATACTACATTTAATATTATTTCCTTAGACACATCATTATTTATAAAAAGAAGAGCCCTTGAAAGGGAACGATATTTGTACAGTGCGCCGATTGTCAAAGTTCATCAACCATAGCTATTTGTGTATTAAGTGCGCAAAGTATGTGTTTGCCCATTGTGATAGACAGTTCTAAATTGGCAAACAGGCTTTTTTCCTACGGCAGAAAAATCCAAACACAATTAATAATTGTACATAAATATCAACCATGTGCCGTTATTTTCGCTTTGTCATGTGGCATACCTTGGACGCACATCTAGGAGGCGGATAAATAGAAACAAAACTGACGTTTATGAAGATAAACGTCAGTTTCTTGTGCGTTAATTGATAAAAGAAATAATTATGAGTGAGAATAGCAACGACAGTAATTTTATAAGTACATTCCAATATTGCAGACGCTGCGAGCTCTGCCGCGCTACCAGAAAAGTCTAAGTTTAGTATGAAAAGCAGTAAATTCCAGGAATGGTGGAACAACAAAAAAGTTGACACCTACATTTAATTCAAAGTACTGTCCCGCACGTGCGTTGTACTTCACCTGGTTGAAAATTTTTAAGATATTTCGAATCTCGAATACTTAATCAAAAACTTGTTAATGTAAGAGGGTATCTTACATCAACAAGTTTTTGATTATTTTTAATTAAACAAAATGTTACGTTATCCCTGCTCCTATATGAAATATTAAGATCCAAAAATATTAAATGTCCGATAGATAATGTAAATCCAAGGTAACTCTCACACACTAAACTGTATAAGTCCTCAAGGTGATAAACTATTTCCGAAATTTCACCTCGATTGTTCAAGAACAATTAAGGTTTAGAAAAAATAACGGATCGGTGAAAATGTGGCGATGTGGCCACCATGTTACTTTCTATATATAACAACCCACGTCAAAATAAAAAAAAATATATCAGCCCATGTCAAAATCCAAAAAAAAACTTTACAAATATCTCAATAATTGTTTAAAATGCAGAAAAAAAACTAACTAGGTCTTTGTACTCTCGATCCAAACACCCAAGAAGGCACATAAAATTCAAAAATCATCTTAAAACTATAGGCCTTGCCAAGAAAAGTGCACAAATAACTTATCTCCTCCGAGCCACCCAATGGATTATATATTATCTTAATTTAATTAATTTAATTATTCCCTATAATTGGATATATGTCTGTTGGGAAATAAATATCTATTATTATTATTATTAATGGACATTTACACTTCGCATCTATCAACTCAAGAACCATATCCGAAGGTCACGGAGCCTCGCCTAAGTAATAGACTGCGTTATGTTTCTTACAATGGCTGCAGATCATACGATTATACTGCTAGGTCTGTCGTACCACAGGGTTCGCATCTGGGTCCAATCATGCTCATTATTTTAATAAATGAGTCACTTTGCTCTCTGGACTCTTCTGTACTAAGCTTTACGAAGAAAACTACTCAAATAACGATTTAATTGTTTTTTGCGAGCATAATTTCTTGAAAATCTGAAGTAATTTTAGTGATTAAAAAAAATATAAAAACAGTTGCCATCGACTTGAAACTTTCCAAATTTACTCAAAATCCATCCAGGATTATAATACCATAAAAAACTGCAAACACCTTATCCACAGATTATGAGATAAATTCATATAAACAGAGCAAAATTTCTTGAAAATCTGGAATTATTTTGGTGAGTAAAAAAAATATTTAAACAATTGCCATCGACTTAAAACTTTCCAAATTTACTCAAAATCCATTCAGGATTATAATTCCATGAAAAATTGAAAACACCCCATCCACAGATTTTGAGATAAATTCATATAAACAGAGCAAAATTTCTTGAAAATTTGTAAATATTTTGGTAACTCAAAAAAAATATAAAAACAATTGCCATCGACATGAAACTTTCCAAATTCACTCAAAATCCATCCAGGATTATAATTCCTTGAAAAACTGCAAACACCCCATCCATAGATTTTGAGATAAGTTCATATAGACAGAGCAAAATTTGTTGTAAATCTGTAATTATTTTGGCGAGTCAAAAAAAAATAGAGAAACAATTACCATCGACTTGAAACTTTCCAAATTTACTCAAAATCCATCCAGGATTTTAATTCCATGAAAAATTGCAAACACCCCATCCATAGATTTTGAGATAAGTTCATATAAACAGAGCAAAATTTCTTGAAAATTCGTAATTATTTTGGCGAGTAAAAAAAAATATAAAAACAATTGCCACTGACTTCAAACTTTCCAAAATGACTCCAAATTTATCCAGGATTATAATTCCATAAAAAACTGTAAACACCCCATCCACTGATTTTGAGATAAATTCATATAAACAGAGCAAAATTTCTTGAAAATATGTAATTATTTTGGTGAGTCAAAAAAAATATTAAAACAATTGCCATCGACTTGAAACTTTCCAAATGTACTCAAAAGCCATCCAGGATTATAATTCCATGAAAAACTGAAAGCACCCCATCCACAAATTTTGCGATAAATTCTTATAAACATAGCAAAATTTCTGGAAAATCTGCAATCATTTTAGTGAGTCAAAAAAAAATATTAACACAATTGCCATCGACTTGAAACTTTCCAAAATTACTCCAAATTTATCCAGGATTATAATTCCATGAAAAACTGTAAACACCCCATCCACAGATTTTGAGATAAATTCATATAAACAGCGCAAAATTTCTTGAAAATCTGCAATTATTTTGGTGACTCAAAAAAAAATATAAAAACAAATGCTATCGACTTGAAACTTTCCAAATTTACTCAAAATCCATCCAGGATTTTAATTCCATGAAAAACTGCAAACACCCCATCCATAGATTTTGAGATAAGTTCATATAAACAGAGCAAAATTTCTTGAAAATTCGTAATTATTTTGGCGAGTAAAAAAAATATAAAAACAATTGCCATCGACTTGAAACTTTCCAAAATGACTCCAAATTTATCCAGGATTATAATTCCATCAAAAACTGAAAACACCCCATCCACAGATTTTGAGATAAATTCACATAAACAGAGCAAAATTTCTAGAAAATCTGCAATCATTTTGGCGAGTCAAAAAAAATATTAAAACAATTGCCATCGACTTGAGACTTTCCAAAATTACTCCAAATTTATTCAGGATTATAATTCCATAAAAAACTGAAAACACCCCATCCACCGATTTTTAGATAAATTCATATAAACAGAGCAAAATTTCTTGGAAATCTGCAAATTATTTTGGCGATTAAAAAAAAATATTAAAACAATTGCCATCGACTTGAAACTTTCTAAATTTACTCAAAATATATTAAGGATTATAATATCCTCAAAAACTGCAAACATCCCAATCACAGATTTTGAGATAAATCCATGCGGACAGAGCATAATTTCTTGAAAATTTGTAATCATTTTGGTGACTCAAAAAAATATAGAAACAATTGCCATCGACTTGAAACTTTTCAAATTTACTCAAAATCCATCCAGGATTATAATTCCATAAAAAACTGCAAACACCCCATCCACAGATTTTGAGATAAATTCATATAAACAGAGCAAAATTTCTTGAAAATCTGCAAATTATTTTGGCGAGTCAAAAAAAATATTAAAACAATTGCCATCGACTTGAAACTTTCCAAATGTACTCAAAATCCATCCAGGATTATAATTCCATAAAAAACAGTAAGCACCCCATCCACAAATTTTGAGATAAATTCATCTAAACAGAGCAAAATTTCTTGAAAATTTGTAATTATTTTGGTGAGTAAAAAAAAATATAAAAACAATTGCCATCGACTTGAAACTTTCCAAATTTACTCAAAATTCATTAAGGATTATAATATCCTCAAAAACTGCAAACATCCCAATCACAGATTTTGAGATACATTTATGCGGACAGAGCATAATTTCTTGAAAATCAGTAATCATTTTGGCGACTCAAAAAAAATATAAAAACAATTTCCATCGACTTGAAACTTTCCAAATTTACTCAAAATCCATCCAAGATTATAATTCCATGAAGAACTGAAAACACCCCATCCACAGATTTTGAGATAAATCCATGCGAACTGAGCATAATTTATTGGAAGATTTTTTAAACTCTTGAGGTTGTCGATTACTTTAAGATTTTGTTTTTTAGTTTCAATCATTATTTTCTTCTTGAAAGATTTTTCAAACTCTTGAGGTTGCCGAGTTGGCTTGTAAAAACATCGAATTTGCGATTACTTTAGGATTTAAAAAAAAAATCATCATTTTTTCTCAAAGATTTTTTCATGTAATTTAATTATGATGTTTGTCTTACTGTTTGAATGAAATACAGATCTTTCAAATTTGATTATTATTCAGTACCGCAAACAATTGATGTTTTAAAAAAATTTAATCATTTTCTCAAAGATTTTTTCATGCAATTCAATTATGATATTTGTCTTATTCTGTAGAGGAAATAGAGATCTTTAAAATATGATTATTATTCAGTACCGCAAACAATTATTAATTAAATATATTATTATCTCATGACAATACAATCACCGATTGTAGATTTTAATCGACTTATCTAAATCCGCGTTTTAAATACACACTTGAACTGTACACAACGATTCTGTGAATGGATAGATAGGCAATCAGTTTGAAAGTAAATGAGTCGTTAGACATTTGTTTTTGCACATTTTTGGAAAAACGTTGATTCCTAGATTTTGTGTACTAATCAGATAATGCATTTTTTTACATTTTTAATCGTAATATAACAAGTGGTATAATTGTTTTCGGTGATTTTTTGGAGTTGAAACCAAGCTGCAGATCGCAACGAGTGCGTAGCACGAGTTGAATATGCTGCTTCTATTTCAACGATTAAATATCATCGATTTATTTATTTTTTTCGCAGTAGAGAATTTTAAATATTAGGACTTGAAACTGTATTTTTATTTCGCAGTATTAGTATCTAGTTCATATTACATTATCTGTAACATTTTACGATTAACTGAACAATAAGGATGATTTACGAAATTAGAGAGGTAATTATTCTCATAGAAAGCATGCAAAAAATTGGCAGGTCATCGCTGCCATTTAGCTTTCGCTATATGTATATATTTATTTTAGCAATTAATTTGGCATTTGTGTAATTTCGAAACTTAACACATAAATTATATCAATATTGTATAATCTAGAAACAAATCGATGGAGCAAACAGTAACAACTAATGGAACATAATTACTACCTACTTAAATCAAGTTGACCAGGAATTTGATTTTAGTAGAAATTATTTCTGCTTGGGAAGTGATTAAAATTTTTTAATGGTTAATGTTTTGTTTCATTTATTTTCTTGATTGGATATATGCAAAATATAATTATACTATTTCTTAATTTGAAAATTTGGAAATGATATAATGTTTAATTCTTAATTAATTAATTAATTGTAAATTGTGTCTCGGGTGCTACACCTTGCATATTAATTTAAAGTCTCAATACAATCTGCCAATTTATATTTAACAAAATACAACATGTATGTTTCCTTAAATTACAGATCGGAGGAAGAAGAAAAGGTGGAATCAAAACATCATTCAATTTATAAGAAAAATACAAAGACTACGATGTATAAACAATTAAAATAACCACTTTACACGCAAATGACACAACGCACATTGAAGTATACAAAAAATAATTTACGTGTTAAAAATATCAAAGTTGTCTGGTTATTGTTTGTGTGCAGTAGTTTCATAAATACATTCAACCTTGAGTAATTGTCATGGCTTTACTATTTTTAATTATTTAATTTATCTACAATTAAGGGAATTTTACATCCATTTACAACATTTGTAGGTAAGTAAAAGATTTAAAACTGGAAGTTCGTCAATAATTGAACGTTTCAAAGATGATTAAAATCATCAAATAATTTCTAGTTATAGGACAGTAATATCTATTAATTGTCGATTTTTACAGTACAATTATATAAACAAATTTAAAAACCGCAAGTGTGTCCGTAATTAAATGTTATAATCATCAAATAATTTCTGGTTATACGCATAACCATAAAAATTCAAATAAATCATTTTGGCAATTCCCGTGATGATAGCGCCATCTGTCGAACAAGGCCTGAACTGCTAAGTACATATTTATCCATTAATTTCCAATTTTTACAGAACATTTATACAAACAAATTTTAGAACCGTAATTGTGTCCGTAATTAAATGTTATAATCATCAAATCATTTCTGGTTATAAGCATTTGAAAATTCAAATAAAGCATTTTGGAAATTATAGACATAATGGCGCCATCTGTTGCACCACGCTTGAACTGCTAAGTGCATATGTACTACTAGCGCCAAAACACTTGAACTTTATACCTATAATCAAAATGTAAAAATCCAGTAATGAGCCTTACATCAAACGATCAACAATTTCATTCTGAATTGAATAATGTATAAAATAGCTACGGCAATTTAGTGATTTTTCAGTAATTTGCAAATTAATATTCAGCACGAGCAGCTGCCGGTAATAAAGTTTACTATTCAGATTGAGAGGTATAATTAAAAAGCACGAGCACCTGCCGGTAATAAAAATTGCTATTCAGATTGAGAGCTATTCGCAATATTTTTGAGTCTTTAATAATCATTACACAGTCAGTTTTTAACTGTTTATTTTCTCTAACACATTAAATCAAGAAAGAAACGAAGTCTTTATTTTATTTATAGTTGTTATCGTATGTTGGGTTGCCTATGATTAGGCGTTTACATTATGGTATTATTTGTGCAATTTTAATGTTTGCAAGTAAATTTATTCAAGGACAACATTCTTCAATAGTTTTTTAATATTCTTCATTTATTAGAACAAATAATTAATTTACAAATACACCTGCCGGTAATAAAGTTTACTGTGAAGATAATAATAAAAATTCAGAGCTTTTCGCAATATTTGTAAAGCTTTGATAACGATTGTCCAGTCAATTATTACCTTTTTATTTACTTCCACGCATTAGATCAAAATAAAACAACGCTTATAATATATCAAAACTAGGTTTACGCATATTGAGTTGCCTATGATTAGGCGTTTATAATATGGTATTGTTTATGCTATTTAAAAATGCATTTGCAGTACATTTATTCAGGGAAAACATTCTTTATTAGTTATTAAATAATCTTTAATCATCAAACTATTTATTAAATCCACAAATAATACACTAGTTTACCTCTCTGATAACAGAGGCCACGGCAATATGAAGATTACGATTTTCCATATTGTAATGCATTGACAAGATAAAAAGTTCACTAATTATTAAGTATTTATTATTTAGACGCTTATTTAATTGAAATTATTATTAATTAAAATGGTAAGCTTTGCAGAAAACTGAATTACCAACTAATTACGTACTTAATTATAATTCGCAGGGGGCTTAAATTTCCCTTACAATTCCGTACATCTTTGGGTTAAAAACTTAAATTGCTATCATATGATGGTACAACTCGTATCTTGTTAGATACATTTTGAATATAATAATACGTGCATGACTTGGCAGTTAAGCCGTCGTAAGGTAGATGGCTCGTAGGTAGATGAAATTATTGGGAACTTTATTATTAAGCCATTAATTCCTGTACGAACTTTGCATGTAATAATAACGTTAAATAAATGAGGGAGTGGTTAAAATTTAACAATAGAGACAATACTGTAATTTTTATAAACTAACTTAAGATTGTAACTTATGTTGCCTATTTTGAGCTTCGAAGGAAATTTAATTACGTACTTAGTTATAATTTGTAAACGGTTTGAATTTCCTTAATTGGGTTAAAAACTTAAATTGCAATCATCTAATAGTACAACTCGTAGTTTGATGCATAATTTTGAATATAATAATACTTTCACCACTTGGCAGTTCATCCATCGTAAGGTAGATGGCGCGCAGGTAGTTAAAATTAATGGGAACTTTTGTATTAATTCCTGTACAAAGTTTACATTTAAAATAATTGGCTAACTATTTTTTCATTTATAATAAAACTTAAAAATGACTGTAACTTACTTATCTTTAGAAGTAACTATGACATATGTGATATCGGATTAAAGAGAAAAAATATTATTTCAAATGAGGTCGTAGTCAACTATGGTTTCCTGTACAAAGTTTACATTTAAAATAATAGAATAATAAATGAATAAGAAAATAATTAAAACTCAATAATGGAGGTGTAATTGCAATTTTTCAATACTAGATTAGGCTCGTAAATTATGTTGCCTATGGTAAAATTTGCAGAAAACTTAATTACCCATTAATTAAGTACCTAAATATAATCTGCAAACGGTTTGAATTTCCTTAGGAAGATTAATAACCGTAATTGCTGCCATTAAGTAGTACAACTCGTACCTTAATACAAATATTTTGAATGTAATAAAACGTTCTCCACTTGGCAGTTCAGTTGTCGTAAGGTAGATGGTGCAGAGGTTTGTAATTAAATCTTTATTATTAAACCATTAATTCCTTTTAAAAGTTTACGTTTGTAATAATAAGATATTAAATCTATAAGGAAGAAGTTAAAATACAACAATGCAATTTAGATATACTAGTTAAGGCTAGTAACTTATGTTGCCTACATATCGTACCTATTTCACCGTGGGCTAATTATTAATTTAAATTCGGTTTGTCGCGTAGAAACTGCACGTACAAATGGTGTCATTGATATGATAAGCCAATACACGAAATAAAAACGCTGGCAATTTGGTTCACAATGAGTTTCGCACAAGTCCGGTTCAAGGTTATGCGCTCGTAAATCATCAGTCATACAGATCCACTCCGATACCGCTATCGGACATCCTATCGTAGGGCTCTCTCCGCACCAACATCATTATGAAACTGTTGTGCGGCCCAGTTTGATCGGTGCGAGTTCAGAAGCCGTGCAAAATGACCGAGGTGGACGTAGATGTAATCCAGGAGTGGGACGAGTTAGCGTTGGAGTTTAAGAATTTGGAGGTTAGTTCTTTTAATTGTTTCCGGTTTTTATCCAGGGGGCAGCTATTTGCTGTAAATGTAAATGGTGTGTATTCACTGTATGGTAAATAGTTAGAGTTGAAAATGAAAGATTACACGTATGTTACTCGATGTGGTAAACCATATTGTTTAGAATAATAAGCGATGATGTTCTTAAAATTTCTGATGCTGCTGACACTTACGGTGTGTTGTGTATTCACTTGTATGGTAAAGATGAAAGATTACACATATGTTTGGATAGTTTTCCAGGTTTTCGTCAAAAAATTTAAATCACCAATTTTAATTGAATCCGACTAATATGCACACAAGGAGCACGGATTATTAAATTTCATTGATGTAGGGTGGTGTAGTAAACCATTTTGTTTAGTATAATAAGCAATGATGTATTTCTTAAAATGTCTGATGGTGCGGACACTTACAGAGCGTTTGCGTAGCTACGGACACTTACTTTGCGTAGCTGCGGACACTTACGGTGCGTTTGTGTAGCTGCTGACACTTACGGTGTGTTTACGTAGCTGTTTACACCTCGTGCGCTTACCCACGGTCAGTAGAGTTGTACCAAGCACTTGAGACGTGTTGTGCAGTGGCTATCTTAAATTCAGTTGACTCTAGAGATTTATTGTCGCGTTCTCTCTGGGCAAACTTTACCCCCACATGTCTCGAGTGCTTGGTAATACTGTACTTGAGCGACCGTTACAAGAGTTACATCGCGTGAATCAATTGCGCTTTAAGGAGGATATAGTTGTGAGTATATTTTAATTTGCGGTACTTCTTGTTTTTATTGCAACCGAAGGGCCGTCTGGCATGATAAAGTTATATTTGTATTTGTTGTTTTAATTAATTATTCAATCAATCGAAATTAATCAATTTACACTTCACGTATCGTCTGTTCTACTTTCTGGTAATAAATTTTGGAAAGTAGAGTAACCTATCTATTTATTCTGTAGAGATAGCTGCACTTGATTTATTTATATGATAACTGATAACGGTGCAAGTGCGCGAGGAATTTAATAAATCTTTTTATATAATTTAAAAGTGATCTGATCAAAGTGCAACCATTGTTGAATGTTTGTACTTTGTTCAAAGTTTTTTTTTGCAACGATGTTTTCATCATGCAAGTAAACAAATGGGATAATATGTCAATTAATAATTATGTGTTCTATAAGAAAATTGTTGAATATATTAGAAATAAAGAGTTATTTTTTGTTGTTTTTATTTACCTGTAAGTAATAGTATAGTAGTGAGAGAGAGAGAGAGAATACATTTATTGAGGCATTTTTACAGGCAATTGACCAGAGGTCTTTCAGCCTAGTATATTATAGTAGTGATTATATTAAACTTTTGTTAATAATTATTTTTTTTTTAATTTGAAGTGCAATATTTATTATGCAGAGTGAGTGTCAACTTTATTTATCTCTATAAAAATAATAATTACAATATTTTATTGTTGTTATAAACAACTGCAATTGTTTTCCTTTCATCTTTTTCATGGCCAACTATTTTTTAATTTATAATTAAACTTAAAAATGACTGTAACTCACTTATTTTTAGAAATAACCATGACATATGTTATATCGGATTAAAGAGAAAAAAATAGTCTTTCGAATGAGGTCGTAGCCAACTATGGTTTCCATTAAAAAAAAATGTAAGTTTGCGTCATATCTCGGAAAATAATGGCGTTAAAAATTTTCTGAATTTATTTTATCAAACAGCGTAAAATTATCTACAACTTTGTCCTTTACAGTTCTTTTCTACCTATCGTAATAACCGAGATATGTTTATTTGAAAAAAATTGACATTTTCAAAATATCAACTTTTTTGAAAAATTTGAAAGTGTTATTTTATTGGGCTCGTAAAACTGCACTTCTTTTCCCATTTAACCGTTTCTCTATCTCTTATAGTTTCCGAGATCGCCATAAGTTTGCGTCATATCTCGGAAAATAATGGCGTTAAAAATTTTCTGAATTTATTTTGTTAAGCTGCGTAAAATTATCTACAACTTTGTCCTTTACAGTCCTTTTCTATCTATCATAATAATCGAGATATGTTTATTTGAAAAAATTGACATTTTCAAAATATCAACTTTTTTGAAAAATTTGAAAGTGGTATTTTATTGGGCTCGTAAAACTGCACTTCTTTTCCCAATTAACCGTTTCTCTATCTCTTATAGTTTACTAGATCCCCGTAGAGAACATAAAAAAAAAACTCGCCCTGTATACTATATTCACTTTATTTAAAAAACGTGTGAGGGCCGCGGTAGCCTAGTGAGCGGAGCTCCTGTTCACGGGCCTCATGGTCGTGGGTTCGAATCCCATCCGGGCGGTCACTTTTTCGGAACGAAGAAGTGGTCGTTTGGGTCCATGGATGTCCCCCCCCATTCATTATATAATATACATAATGATTATACAGGGTGTCCCAGAAGTCGACGTCAAGTCGAAATCTTTTAACAGACTAAGTCATGAGAGTTATCAGAAAAATATAAAAAAAATCCAAATAATGTATTTAAAAAATTATGGCCATTTAAAAAAAAAAATTTTTCAGCATGGTCAGTTGAAACTGGACAAAGTATTAATTTTGAATCTTTGGATGGGCAATAAATTACATGTACTTCTTAGCTGGAGCAGTTGACCATACATTGTGGGCCAGAGTTTAAAGACGAAGCGTTCGAGATTACATAACAAAAAAAATTATTAAAAAAAGATGATATTTGTAGTAACAGGAGTGAAAAGACCGTCACAGGCTGTAGATTTTCTCGTTTTTTTTTAAATACCCATAATTTTTTAAATACATTATTTGGATTTTTTTTAAATATTTTTCTCTCATGATTGTTAAAAGATTTCGGCTTGACGTCGACTTCTGGGATGCCCTGTATATAGAAATCGGTATACATAGTTAAATGGTACCTCTTGCGGAATGGACTAGCTTCCTGTCAAAAAAAAAAATATATTTGGCTTCTGTTATAAATATTTGATAATACATTGATTTGTCATTAGCGTTACGTTATTGAATATTACTACGGGATTTTGATACCCGATGGATAGTAAATGCATATTTTAATAGGTTTTAATTTTACTTCAGAATGCTAATAAAACGTATCAAGAAAAATTAGAAGAACTGACCAGCTTCCAAGACAAATGTACAAAAGGGATCCACCACCAAAGATACCGCATGGATATTATATCAAAATCCATTGCAGAGTAAGCAATTGTTTTGTATTAACATTTTTATTATTCCATCGCACAGTATAGCCACAGTCTGTCAATTTATTTCTTTTAAAACAATGAAATTCAGCGGTTAAATCGAACACTTTAATTTTTCACGTTTAAATCTGAATTTAATGGCATTTTTACAAAAATTCGAATACTTAAAAGAACGATTGAATTTAAGAAAAATTAAAATATTTTAACACATTCGCTGCCACTGTAATTGGGATTGCATTTACGCAAGTATAGAGTCAGACGCACCAGCGCGTCGGTGGCAGCGAACGTGTTAATATAGCTATTATTACAACTAGAGAAATATGAATAGTATATTTTCCGAGGTTGGCTAGTTACATCCCGAGGGCGCAGCCCGAGGGATGTATAGACAACCAAGGGAAATGTATTCATATTTCCCGTGTTGTAATCAATAGTTTTTTCCTGATTGAAAGAATATTGTTCTGTAAATGGGAAAATATTGGATTGTACATTTTTGAATTTATCGGATTGGTAACGTTGCTAAGGGCCTTGTTTGTAAATATCATGGTTGACTTGATTTGGAATTTGCGTTGTTTCATAAATTGGTGAAATGTCAAACTATGTGTTTACGCAAGCGACGAAAGACCGTGAATGTTTGGTTCCGGTAAAATCCAAAGCTGCAAAATCCATAAAAGATACCTTCCTAAGAAATCGGAGGTGTTTTCCCGAGAGCAATTGAAACAATTCTTGCGAGAAGCTCCTAATGACATTTTTTTGATGTTTATATTTTCCTAGGGAAATATGAGCACTTCATATTTCCCTAGGGAAATATAAGTGTGTTATGACATATCGTAACTAAGGCAATATCACTGAATATTGTTTCAATCAGAAAAAAAGTGATTTTTCTTAAATTCAATTGTTATTTTAACTTATCATCAAGTTAATTGATTGACACTGGAGGCGTTTACTTCGTGATACATTTTGAATTATAAATAAATATTAACAAAGAAAGTGTTTTATTTATATCATCAAGTTATCAACGAGAATCAAGTTAAAAATATATTTTTAGAAAAAAGAAAACGGGAATAGACCCCGATAAAATCAAGGAGCTGGAGAATGCCGTGTTGAAGCGGAAAGCGCAACTGCTTAACATAGAACAAACGCTACCGAAGCAAAATGGACTGTACTTAAAGATCATCCTGGGTAATGTGAACGTGTCGATATTGAACAAAGAAGAAAAGTGAGTGTGACTCGCATTTTTCGCCGTTGCAAAATAAATTTTCTTTCGATGATTTTAGGTTTAAATATAAGAATGAATACGAGACATTCAAAGTGATTTTGAGTGGTATAGGATTAGTCATGTCGGTATTAAATTTATGTTCCAAATTCAGGTGAGTGTTTTGAAAGTAACAATAGTTTTATTATATCCTTGATTATTTTTTCATAATTATTGGTATATTTTTTTGAGAAAGATTTATTTACCTATTTATATCCTTGATTATTTTTTGTAAATCGGCATTTCGTAATTATTGGTATACTTTTTTGAGAAAGATTTATTTACCTATAGTTACAGCGTATATACGTTGATCAATGGATCTTTGCGTGCACGTTATAGATAGCTCCGACAACATTTTCATGCGTTTACTCTCTCTACGGCAATTTGAATTAGGCGCAATCATGTGTGTACGTACGTCGTCCAAGGCGAGAAAACTCGGTCTTAGGTAATGACGCACACGCAATGATCCATCGATCAAACCGTATAAGACTAACACCTGAAACTAGTGAATGATTTTGAAATTTTTTTTGTTCTTTTGTAACTTTGCAAATTTCAACATATGTTATTGCTCCTTTTAATTTGACGTGTGTAAAGATTTGCAATCTGTTAACGATTATTATTACTATTATTCTCTATTAAAGGTGACACTTGCCGGCTCAATGCGAACTTTTATATAAATTGAATTGCAAAACGGGCCATAGGGATTACATGTAAAATTTGAAATGTGTTAATATTCGCTCGCCTAATTATTTAACAGTATCGGTCTTCTTACATTATTTTTAAAGCTTTTTAACTGAATGATTCGGTACCTTACTCAATAGTTTCTACAAAGTATTTACCGAGATATTTGCAAAAAACTTTACAACTATTTTTAATTAAAAACAAAGGTTTGCCATGAAATCATGGCGGATATTGAGTTAAAAACAAAGGTTTGCCATGAAATCATAATGGCCGATATTTCATTTCATAAAAAGTGACAGTCGCTGTCACATTTCGATTTACAACCGGCCGTGTATTCTGCACAAGAAAAAGTATTTATAAGTAAATGGTTTTACTCGGGTACTATTTTAGAAGTGTACGTGATTTGTTCAGTGTTGAATCTACGGAGAAGGAAAAGTATTATTCAATGAGTAGTAAAAATAATGTAAGTAGATTGATATTACAAAATAATTAAAGGAGCCAATGTGTTACACATTTTAAATTTAGAGTGAAGTAGTAAATATTCATTGAATAGTACTTTTGCTGGTTATTGCCTTCTTGTGTGGAAAGTGTAAATCGTAATACGGCAGCAAACGTCACTTTTTCGAACAAAATGAAATATCGGCCATTATGATTTCATGGCAAACCTTTCTTTTTAATTCAAAATAGTTGTAAAGTTTTTTTGCAAATATCTCGGTAAATACTCTGCAGAAACTATCGAGTAAGGTACCAAATCGTTCAGCTTAAAAGGCTTTAAAAATAATGTAAGAAGACCGATACTGTCAAATAATTAGGGGAGCCAATATTAACCCATTTAATGCCGAAATATTTTTTTAGCCTCGAATCTCTAATTTTTGGTATATATTCATTTAAAATATGTTCACCGAAAATTATTCTATAAGATTTTCTGTAAATCAAATATTTTTTAAAATTATCAATTTAGATTGTCTACTGTTAGGTTGATCAGTAACATCTTAGAATATACCGGGTGTTTCAGACCACCCGTACACCCCAAATATCTCGCGAAATACAAATCTGATTGTAATACAAAAAAATACGTCTAAATTTGTTTTTTGAGCTCTATCGTGTGGTGTGAAATGTAAATCACCACCCCTCCCCCCTGGGGCGGGGTGGCGGGTAACTTTGAAATCTTAAATAGGTTCCCCTATTTTTTATTGCAGATTTGGATTCTACTCAAAAATATATTACGTTTTTATTCAAAAAAAAAATTTCGATTAGCAAGAATTATTTTTTAAATATTTTTTTTTTAATTAAAAAAAATCCAGTTTGTTGTTACACACATTCATAAATCACCACAATAGAAAAGAATAGCATGGAATTTGATAATCAAATTAATTTTTATTCGTTTCTACGATCTTTTTTTACAAAGAATTTTTTTTTTTACTTATTTATGACATAAAATTACGAATGACTTCAATCAACGCCTTATTTAAAAGATGATTTCGAAAAAAATTTCATAATCTGTCATTTGATGCGAGAAATAAATTTAATTCAAAAAATGTTTTTGCCGAATATAGCGCCATCTGTCGCCCATCGAAATTTTTTTTTCAGATAAAAGCCTCATATTTTTTAACATAGAATCCAAATCTGCAATAAAAAATAGAGGTTCCCATTTAAGATTTCAAAGTTACCCCCATTCCCGCCCCGGGGGAGGGGGGGGGGGGCGGTTCACATTTCACACCACATGATAGGGCTCAAAAAACAGTTTTGGACGTATTTTTTTAAATCTCAATCCGATTTGTATTTCTCGAGATATTTGGCGTGAACGGGTGGTCTGAAACACCCTATATAATCGAACTATGAAATTTACAAGTCTACCAACTGACGTTTAAAAGGACGGTGGCGCAATCTGGGTCAACACGTAAATCCCTATCGCCTTCTTTACCATTCAACACCCTGTATACATAATTTCGATGTGGAATGTTTTGTTACACAACAAGAATTTATTGATCGTTTTTATTCATTTCAGGCCGCTAGAATTAAGTTATATATTTCTGTTAGTCTGGTACTATTGCACACTAACAATAAGAGAGAGTATACTGAAAGTGAACGGGTCCCGCATCAAGGGCTGGTGGAGATTCCACCACTTCTTGTCGACCGTGGTGGCTGGAATTCTGCTGATTTGGCCGGACATGCAAACCTGGGATCAATTCCGGAATCAGTTCATGTGGTTTAATGCATACATCAGTGAGTATTTCACGCTCATTATACTCTCGAAGATTAAAGCACTAAAAATAGAACAACCGTTAAATTATTATCAGTCGTTTGTAGATTTTATAGCACAATGTCAATTATTACCAGATTTTTTTAGACGTCGTTTATTGATTTTGTAGCTGTTGAGAAATTCCTATAAATATTTCAAGTCAAAAAATAGCCTGAATATTCAGGACTCTGCAAAATAATTAAGTCTTACTAAGACTACAAACAAATAACTTATTAACCCTTTGCACTCGTATGTCGACTCATAGTCGCCACAATACCTGCTCTCAAATATAAATACGAGTGCAAAGGGTTAAAGCAACTACTTCCCTGGCTAGTGCCACACCGGATATTGAATGTAAAGTGACGTCGTCTCAAATTTATTTATTTTAGGTGTGGTCCAAAATTTGCAATTCTTCTACCAAAGCGGATCTCTCTACAAGCTGAAGGCACTCGGCGAAAGAGATAACATGGACATAACGATTGAAGGTTTCCACTCTTGGATGTGGCGCGGCTTGAGTTTCCTCCTGCCGTTCCTCTTCGCCGGTTATCTGTTCCAGTTATATAACGCCTATGTGTTATACAACTTAAGCTATCAAGCAACAGCTACTTGGCATGTAAGTATTTTATAATATAATGTTTATTTGTGTTGGTACCAGTAAGTTTACACATGTCAGCATACATACTTAACCTCTTCACGCCCAGGTTCGCCACATGTGGCAACAAGCAAAAAATGAAAACATTGTACAGAAAAAATTACTTCTTTAGCGCTATCTATGGAATATTTTTTCATATTTTTTTGCATAAATGGGAAAGTTTGTGACAGTGAAATCATATTTCGTAGAAAAAGTTAACAACAACAAAGAAGTAATTTTTAATCAAACCAGGGATTAAATCAAAGCAGCATGGGCGCGAAGTGGTTAAAAATAAACATATATATATATATAAAATGAGACAGTAATAAAATTAAAAAATAGAGAAAAAAAAAACATTTAGTACTGATAAAAATTTAAAAATAGTAATTGATATAAAATAACAACTTAGTTAAAATTTAAAACTAAGTATATTATTTATGGAAAAAATATACCAATTACGTTCCTTAAAACATTTTTCAGGTACCAGTATTAAGTATAATGTTCTTCGTATTATTCGTGGGTAACATCGTGACTACGCTGATGGTGATCCCGAGCAAAAAGTGGGAGAAGATGAAGCTGGAGTACTCCCTGATAGGGATTTTCAGTCAGATTTCGAGGAAAGTTAGAGAAGTATGTCTCGTAATCCCGGGTGTAATTTTTTTTACTTAACTTTTCTCGCATTTTTAGAATGGTAATGGAAAGAAAGACTAGGTATTAATGGGTCTACAATCCGGTGCATACATGGTATTAACATCGCAGTGACACTACTTTCAAGTATATCCATTTATATTTAATTAGTTTTAATATGTGCATTTAATGTATTTATTTAATAAATCGATCAATTTTATGATGTTTCTTCCTTATTTATTATCACCTTAATCATCCGAATGATCCCAACATTTTTTACAGATTTTACAGATTGGAAAAAACGGCGAAAATCATGGAATATTGAAAACATGAAAAAAAATTTCTGGGAAAAATAATTTTTCCCGTCATGAATTTTTCAAAATTTTCTGAGACCCAACATATTTTTCCTTATTTTCATGATTCAAATGTCAATATATGGCCAATTTAGTGTAGTTTAAACTCGGCTAAGAGTTTTTTTCGTAAACATCACACAAAACGAAAAAATCGCATTTTTGTAAAAATTCGAACGTTTGAAATTCGCAGTTTTTATTTTTGAAGTCTCGTAACTTCCAAACGCGTTATCCGCTTTTGATGATTTAAACGTCAAAATATGGCCAATTTAGTGTACTTTAACATCGGCCAAGATTTTTTTTCGTAAACGTCACACAAAACGAAAAAATCGCATTTTTGTAAAAATTCTCATTTCAAGTTCGCGATTTTTATTTTTGAAGTCTCGTCACTTCTAAACGCTTTGTTCGATTTTGATGATTCAAACGTCAAAATATGGCCAATTTAGTGTACTTTAAAGTCGACTAAGATTTTTTTTTCGTAAACGTCACACAAAACAAAAAAATCGCATTTTTGTAAAAATTCGCGATTTTTATTTTTGAAGTCTCATAACTTCCAAACGCGTTGTTCGATTTTGATCATTTAAACGTCAAAATATGGCCAATTTAGTGTACTTTAAAATCGGCCAAGATTTTTTTTCGTAAACGTCACACAAAACGAAAAAATCGCATTTTTGTAAAAATTCGCGATTTTTATTTTTGGTCTCATAACTTGCAAACGCGTTGTCCTATTTTGATGATTTAAACGTCGAAATATGGCCAATTTAGTGTAGTTTAAAATGGACTAAGAAATTTTTTCGTAAACCTATCAGAAAATGAAAAAAATCGCAAAATTTATTGAACATTTTTAAAGAAATCGATCGATTTTTGGCGGTTAATTTTAGGTGCAAAATACCTCTTTTCGTTAATTAGATCTTGATGACAAATCTTTACGTTTTCTTTTCGTAAACGTAACACAAAACTAAAAAATCGCATTTTTGTAAAAATTGTGATTTAAAATTCGCAATTTTTATTTTTGAAGTCTCGTAACTTCCAAACGCGTTGTTCGATTTTGATGATTTAAACGTCAAAATATGGCCAATTTAGTGTACTTTAAAATCGGCTAAGAAATTTTTTCGTAAACCTATCAGAAAATGAAAAAAATCGTAAAATTTATTGAACATTTTTAAAGAAATCGATCGATTTTTGGCGGTTAATTTTAGGTGCAAAATACCTCTTTTCGTTAATTAGATCTTGATGACAAATCTTTACGTTTTCTTTTCGTAAACGTAACACAAAACCAAAAAATCGCATTTTTGTAAAAATTGTGATTTAAAATTCGCGATTTTTATTTTTGAAGTCTCGTAACTTCCAAACGCGTTGTTCGATTTTGATGATTTAAACGTCAAAATTTGGCCAATATAGTGTACTTTAAAATCGACTAAGAAATTTTTTCGTAAACCTATCAGAAAATGAAAAAAATCGTAAAATTTATTGAACATTTTTAAAGAAATCGATCGATTTTTGGCGGTTAATTTTAGGTGCAAAATACCTCTTTTCGTTAATTAGATCTTGATGACAAATCTTTACGTTTTCTTTTCGTAAACGTAACACAAAACTAAAAAATCGCATTTTTGTAAAAATTGTGATTTAAAATTCGCGATTTTTATTTTTGAAGTCTCGTAACTTCCAAACGCGTTGTTCGATTTTGATGATTTAAACGTCAAAATTTGGCCAATATAGTGTGCTTTAAAATCGGCTAAGAAATTTTTTCGTAAACCTATCAGAAAATGAAAAAAATCGTAAAATTTATTGAACATTTTTAAAGAAATCGATCGATTTTTGGCCGGTAATTTTAGGTGCAAAATACCTCTTTTCGTTCCTTAGATCCTGATAACAAATCATGACGGTTTATTTTCGTAAACGTAATACATAACGAAAAAAATCGCATTTTTGTAAAATTTCTCATTTAAAATTCGCGATTTTTATTTTTGAAGTCAAGTTCCAAACGCGTCGTTCGATTTTGATGATTCAAACGTAAAAATATGACCAATTTAGTGTACTTTAATATCGGCTAAGATTTTTTTTTTTCGTAAACGTCACACAAAACGACAAAATCGCATTTTTGTAAAAATTCTCATTTAAAATTTGCGATTTTTATTTTTGAAATCTCATAACTTCCAAACGCGTTGTTCGATTTTGATAATTCAAACGTCAACATATGGCCAATTTAGTGTACCTTAAAATCGGCTAAGATTTTTTTTCGTAAACGTCACACAAAACAAAAAATTTGCATTTTTGTAAAAATTCGCGATTTTTATTTTTGAAGTCTCATAACTTCCAAACGCTTTGTTCGATTTTGATGATTTAAACGTCAAAGTATGGACATTCTAGTGTACTTTAAAATCGGCTAAGTTTTATTTTCGTAAACGTCACACAAAACGAAAAAATCGCATTTTTCTAAAAATTCTTATTTAAAATTCGCGATTTTTATTTTTGAAATCTCATAACTCCCAATCGCTTTGTTCGATTTTGATGATTTAAACGTCAAAATATGGACATTCTAGTGTACTTTAAAATCGGCCAAGTTTTATTTTCGTAAACGTCACACAAAACGAAAAAATCGCATTTTTCTAAAAATTCTCATTTAAAATTCGCGATTTTTATTTTTGAAATCTCATAACTTGCAAACGCGTTGTTCGATTTTGATGATTTAAACGTCAAAATATGGCCAATTTAGTGTACTTTAAAATGGGCTATAATTTTTTTTCGTAAACGTCACACAAAACGAAAACATCGCATTTTTCTAAAAATTCTCATTTAAAATTCGCAATTTTTATTTTTGAAGTCTCATAACTTCCAAACGCGTTGTTCGATTTTGATTATTTAAACGGCAAAATATGGCCAATATAGTGTACTTTAAAATTAGCTAAGATTTTTTTTTCGTAAACGTCACACAAAACGAGAAAATCGCATTTTTCTAAAAATTCGAACATTTAAAATTCGCGATTTTTATTTTTGTGATCTCATAACTTCCAACCGCTTTGTTCGATTTTGATGATTCAAACGTCAAAATATGGCCAATTTAGTGTACTTTAAAATGGACTAAGATTTTTTTCGTAAACGTCACACAAAACGAAAAGATCGCATTTTTGTAAAAATTCTCATTTAAAATTCGCGATTTTTATTTTTGAAGTCTCATCACTTCCAAACGCGTTGTCCGATTTTGATGATTTAAACGTCAAAATATGGCCAATTTAGTTAACTTTAAATTTTTCCGTAAACCCATAATTGTACTTGTAGTTTTCTTGCTGTTCGCTCTCACACTGGGGAGTTGAAAGTTGGCCAGAAATTTCAGTCAATTTTGGAAATTTTTTTGGCGCGGTATCTTAAGGCAGATATGGATGATATTGCATAAGTTTGTAGCTACATTCTTCCAGAATCGATTACTTCCATTCCGAACCATCCACCGTATATACATCCGTGTTTTATATCTCCTAGCAACGTCAACAGTCTAGTTTTGTCAATATTTCCATCACGCCAATATCGTGTGCGTGAGCGTGTAAAATCAGATCATTCAGTATTACTCCGGAATTCGTTAAAGATGAAGTCTTCGGTGGCAGTTTACGAGAAGCCCCTTCCCCACATCGGCTTGGCGGATTGGTACGCCAAGCAATGGGCGAATCAGCAGACCAACGACACCAGAAGGAACGATGCCTTCAATTTGAGGCACGAGGCGAGGCAGATGCGAAACGAGACGAGGATCAAGACCAACTGGGACACCTACCACAACAATGTCCGCCTGGCCGATCGAATCACCGAGATGGACAGATGGAGGGCGAGTCTGCAGGCGTGTCTGGACAAGCTCAATTCGGAATTGCGGAGCCTCAGGAACGAGAAGTACGCCACTGAAAGGGAGTTGGATAATTTGGGAATACCGCTGAACATCGTCTCGGAGTGTCTTTCGATGAGGGATGGTAGAATGGGATTGGAGCTGACTTATGACGAAGCTGATACTGAGTTGAAAACGGTAGGTTTTAAATTTTTTTTATTAATCCTTGTGGACCGTTAGTTTTTTATCAGAAAAACGAGAGAAATCGATTGGCGTTTAAAGATTTCAGTCAGTTTGAAAATGTTAAAAGATTTTTCGAAATTAATTTAGGGTAGACATTATGAACATTAAGTTTTTGATCACATTTTGCAGTCAAAAACTCTTTTCGTCCCTGTTACAATTGGTGAAAATTTTTCGAAATTAATTTAGGGTACACATTCTGAACCGCAAAGTTTCGATCGATTTTTGAAGAGTAAAATACCTCTTTGCGTTCCTAGTCTTCTGTTAAAAATCCAGAAAATGTTTCGAAATTAATTAACGGTAGACATTTAAACAGTAAATTTTCGATCGATTTTTGCAGTGAAAAATACCTCTTTTTTGTTCCTAGTCTCCTGTTACAAATCGTGAAAATTTTTCGAAATTAATTTCCTCATCTGCCTTCAATATTTTTCAAAAATACAAGCTTTTTATCATTATAGGAGCTTTGTGTACTTGATGGCGTGAAAAGGATGTTGGCGGAAAGATGCCAAGCAGCTTGGGAAAAACTCAACCGACTCGAGGATGTAAAATTCAAGCTTACACTGGACATAAACGATAAGCTTGAGACAATTGAAATAGACAAAGATCAGCTGACATTGGATAAGAACTGTGCCAACATAAGTTACAAGATTGATCCACTTCGAATTACCAAAAAGTAAGTATTTTATATTTTACTATTGAAGTCCTGAAGTCCATTTGGAACTCTACTGATACTGAGCAGAGACTTAAGAGACGAAATATTCCATCTGTAAGGAGTTGCTTGTGTGTTTACCATACTTTTGATAAGTACAGAATGTTAAATTATTTCTTTACAGCTCTTTACCATATGACACCTGGCTGGAACATTCCAAATACACAAAAATCCTCGCCGACAACGAATTATGCGACACCAACAAGCTACGCGAGGCGCTGTTCGTGATGAGAGAAAGAGCAAAGAACGATGTAACTGCGCAACGAGATCGCGTCGATTTCACTCTGCGCAAGCGCATCTACGAGACCCAACGCGCGCGCAACGATTTGGAATGGCAGTTGCTCAAAATGCGCGAGGAAATGGAGAAGGTCATAAAAGAAATCAAGAGCCTGGAAGATTCCTTATCGGACAAAACCGACGCCTTAAAGCTCTGCGAGACCCGATTGGAGAACCGAACCTACCGACCTGGCATCGAGCTGGCGCAGGATGAAGTCGAGCTCGGTTTGAAGGATGAAGTTCGCCAACTTCGACAGACCCAGCAGGATTTGACAGATAAGATCAATTGCACCAAGGCCACTTACAACGCCTTGGAGGACCAACAGGTTCTGATAGACATCGATTTGAGTAACAAGTGCCAGTCTTTGATGACGGATATCAGGTGTCTGGATTTGAGGGCTCGTTTGAAGACAGGGGAGGGCAGCACGAGCACGGACCGTAATATTGTCTTGACTAAGATGGAGAATGAAATTCCGAAGACTTAATTTTATAATGTTTTTAACTGTAGTAAAATTTTGTAGTGAATATATTGTATCCTAATTAGTAATTGTATCCATCAATTAACAATAAATCATCACTGCCAATATTATCGCAAAAGATTTGTTGATTTCATTTCCCGAAGAACTATCCTTTCCTACTTTTTCTCAAAAATCGCGTTTGAAATGATTTCCTGAAGAAACCACTGGTTCGATTCGGGGTTTATACATCACTGGAAAGATCCCTTTGGGCGGCAAAATATTTTCACGTTTTCAATTTATTTTTAACAAAATTCGCACACAAAAATTTCGACCAGGAGTAACAGGATCGCAGAAACGAAAAGAGTAATTTTGGCGGGAAAATATTTTCACGTTTTCATTAATTTTTAACAAAATTCGCACTCAAAAATTTCGACCAGGAGTAACAGGATCGCAGAAACGAAAAGAGTAATTTTGGCGGGAAAATATTTTCACGTTTTCATTAATTTTTAACAAAATTCGCACTCAAAAATTTCGACCAGGAGTAACAGGATCGCAGAAACGAAAAGAGTAATTTTGGCGGGAAAATATTTTCACGTTTTCATTAATTTTTAACAAAATTTGCAATCAAAAATTTCGACCAGGAGTAACAGGATCGCAGAAACGAAAAGAGTAATTTTGGCGGGAAAATATTTTCACGTTTTCATTAATTTTTAACAAAATTCGCACTCAAAAATTTCGACCAGGAGTAACAGGATCGCAGAAACGAAAAGAGTAATTTTGGCGGGAAAATATTTTCACGTTTTCATTAATTTTTAACAAAATTCGCACACAAAAATTTCGACCAGGAGAAACAGGATCGCAGAAACGAAAAGAGTAATTTTGGCGGGAAAATATTTTCACGTTTTCATTAATTTTTAACAAAATTCGCACTCAAAAATTTCGACCAGGAGTAACAGGATCGCTGAAACGAAAAGAGTAATTTTGGCGGGAAAACAATTTCACGTTTTCATTAATTTTTAACAAAATTCGCACTCAAAAATTTCAACCAGGAGTAACAGGATCGCAGAAACGAAAAGAGTAATTTTGGCGGGAAAATATTTTCACGTTTTCATTAATTTTTAACAAAATTCGCGCTCAAAAATTTCAAACAGGAGTAACAGGATCGCAGAAACGAAAAGAGTAATTTTGGCGGGAAAATATTTTCACGTTTTCATTAATTTTTAACAAAATTCGCACTCAAAAATTTCGATCAGGAGTAACAGGATCGCAGAAACGTAAAGAGTAATTTTGGCGGGAAAATATTTTCACGTTTTCATTAATTTTTAACAAAATTCGCACACAAAAATTTCGACCAGGAGAAACAGGATCGCAGAAACGAAAAGAGTAATTTGAGCGGGAAAATATTTTCACGTTTTCATTAATTTTTAACAAAATTCGCACTCAAAAATTTCGACCAGGAGTAACAGGATCGCAGAAACGAAAAGAGTAATTTTGGCGGGAAAATATTTTCACGTTTTCAATTTATTTTTAACAAAATTCGCACTTAAAAATTTCGACCAGGAGTAACAGGATCGCAGAAACGAAAAGAGTAATTTTGGCGGGAAAATATTTTCACGTTTTCATTAATTTTTAACAAAATTCGCACTCAAAAATTTCGACCAGGAGTAACAGGATCGCAGAAACGAAAAGAGTAATTTTGGCGGGAAAATATTTTCACGTTTTCAATTTATTTTTAACAAAATTCGCACTTAAAAATTTCGACCAGGAGTAACAGGATCGCAGAAACGAAAAGAGTAATTTTGGCGGGAAAATATTTTCACGTTTTCATTAATTTTTAACAAAATTCGCGCTCAAAAATTTCAAACAGGAGTAACAGGATCGCAGAAACGAAAAGAGTAATTTTGGCGGGAAAATATTTTCACGTTTTCATTAATTTTTAACAAAATTCGCACTCAAAAATTTCGACCAGGAGTAACAGGATCGCAGAAACGAAAAGAGTAATTTTGGCGGGAAAATATTTTCACGTTTTCAATTTATTTTTAACAAAATTCGCACTTAAAAATTTCGACCAGGAGTAACAGGATCGCAGAAACGAAAAGAGTAATTTTGGCGGGAAAATATTTTCACGTTTTCATTAATTTTTAACAAAATTCGCACTCAAAAATTTCGACCAGGAGTAACAGGATCGCAGAAACGAAAAGAGTAATTTTGGCGGGAAAATATTTTCACGTTTTCATTAATTTTTAACAAAATTCGCACTCAAAAATTTCGACCAGGAGTAACAGGATCGCAGAAACGAAAAGAGTAATTTTGGCGGGAAAATATTTTCACGTTTTCATTAATTTTTAACAAAATTCGCGCTCAAAAATTTCAAACAGGAGTAACAGGATCGCAGAAACGAAAAGAGTAATTTTGGCGGGAAAATATTTTCACGTTTTCATTAATTTTTAACAAAATTCGCGCTCAAAAATTTCGACCAGGAGTAACAGGATCGCAGAAACGAAAAGAGTAATTTTGGCGGGAAAATATTTTCACGTTTTCATTAATTTTTAACAAAATTCGCGCTCAAAAATTTCAAACAGGAGTAACAGGATCGCAGAAACGAAAAGAGTAATTTTGGCGGGAAAATATTTTCACGTTTTCATTATTTTTTAACAAAATTCGCACACAAAAATTTCGACCAGGAGAAACAGGATCGCAGAAACGAAAAGAATAATTTGAGCGGGAAAATATTTTCACGTTTTCATTAATTTTTAACAAAATTCGCACTCAAAAATTTCGACCAGGAGTAACAGGATCGCTGAAACGAAAAGAGTAATTTTGGCGGGAAAACAATTTCACGTTTTCATTAATTTTTAACAAAATTCGCACTCAAAAATTTCAACCAGGAGTAACAGGATCGCAGAAACGAAAAGAGTAATTTTGGCGGGAAAATATTTTCACGTTTTCATTAATTTTTAACAAAATTCGCGCTCAAAAATTTCAAACAGGAGTAACAGGATCGCAGAAACGAAAAGAGTAATTTTGGCGGGAAAATATTTTCACGTTTTCATTAATTTTTAACAAAATTCGCGCTCAAAAATTTCAAACAGGAGTAACAGGATCGCAGAAACGAAAAGAGTAATTTTGGCGGGAAAATATTTTCACGTTTTCATTAATTTTTAACAAAATTCGCACTCAAAAATTTCGACCAGGAGTAACAGGATCGCAGAAACGAAAAGAGTAATTTGAGCGGGAAAATATTTTCACGTTTTCATTAATTTTTAACAAAATTCGCGCTCAAAAATTTCAAACAGGAGTAACAGGATCGCAGAAACGAAAAGAGTAATTTTGGCGGGAAAATATTTTCACGTTTTCATTAATTTTTAACAAAATTCGCACTCAAAAATTTCGACCAGGAGTAACAGGATCGCAGAAACGAAAAGAGTAATTTGAGCGGGAAAATATTTTCACGTTTTCATTAATTTTTAACAAAATTCGCACTCAAAAATTTCAAACAGGAGTAGCAGGATCGCAGAAACGAAAAGAGTAATTTTGGCGGGAAAATATTTTCACGTTTTCATTAATTTTTAACAAAATTCGCGCTCAAAAATTTCGACCAGGAGTAACAGGATCGCAGAAACGAAAAGAGTAATTTTGGCGGGAAAATATTTTCACGTTTTCATTAATTTTTAACAAAATTCGCGCTCAAAAATTTCAAACAGGAGTAACAGGATCGCAGAAACGAAAAGAGTAATTTTGGCGGGAAAATATTTTCACGTTTTCATTATTTTTTAACAAAATTCGCACACAAAAATTTCGACCAGGAGAAACAGGATCGCAGAAACGAAAAGAATAATTTGAGCGGGAAAATATTTTCACGTTTTCATTAATTTTTAACAAAATTCGCACTCAAAAATTTCGACCAGGAGTAACAGGATCGCTGAAACGAAAAGAGTAATTTTGGCGGGAAAACAATTTCACGTTTTCATTAATTTTTAACAAAATTCGCACTCAAAAATTTCAACCAGGAGTAACAGGATCGCAGAAACGAAAAGAGTAATTTTGGCGGGAAAATATTTTCACGTTTTCAATTTATTTTTAACAAAATTCGCCCTCAAAAATTTCGACCAGGAGTAACAGGATCGCAGAAACGAAAAGAGTAATTTGAGCGGGAAAATATTTTCACGTTTTCATTAATTTTTAACAAAATTCGCGCTCAAAAATTTCGACCAGGAGTAACAGGATCGCAGAAACGAAAAGAGTAATTTTGGCGGGAAAATATTTTCACGTTTTCATTAATTTTTAACAAAATTCGCGCTCAAAAATTTCAAACAGGAGTAACAGGATCGCAGAAACGAAAAGAGTAATTTTGGCGGGAAAATATTTTCACGTTTTCATTAATTTTTAACAAAATTCGCACTCAAAAATTTCGACCAGGAGTAACAGGATCGCAGAAACGAAAAGAGTAATTTTGGCGGGAAAATATTTTCACGTTTTCAATTTATTTTTAACAAAATTCGCCCTCAAAAATTTCGACCAGGAGTAACAGGATCGCAGAAACGAAAAGAGTAATTTGAGCGGGAAAATATTTTCACGTTTTCATTAATTTTTAACAAAATTCGCGCTCAAAAATTTCAAACAGGAGTAACAGGATCGCAGAAACGAAAAGAGTAATTTTGGCGGGAAAATATTTTCACGTTTTCATTAATTTTTAACAAAATTCGCACTCAAAAATTTCGACCAGGAGTAACAGGATCGCAGAAACGAAAAGAGTAATTTGAGCGGGAAAATATTTTCACGTTTTCATTAATTTTTAACAAAATTCGCGCTCAAAAATTTCAAACAGGAGTAACAGGATCGCAGAAACGAAAAGAGTAATTTTGGCGGGAAAATATTTTCACGTTTTCATTAATTTTTAACAAAATTCGCACTCAAAAATTTCGACCAGGAGTAACAGGATCGCAGAAACGAAAAGAGTAATTTTGGCGGGAAAATATTTTTACGTTTTCATTAATTTTTAACAAAATTCGCACACAAAAATTTCGACCAGGAGTAACAGGATCGCAGAAACGAAAAGAGTAATTTTGGCGCGAAAATATTTTTACGTTTTCATTAATTTTTAACAAAATTCGCACACAAAAATTTCGACCAGGACTAACAGGATCGCAGAAACGAAAAGAGTAATTTTGGCGGGAAAATATTTTCACGTTTTCATTAATTTTTAACAAAATTCGCACTCAAAAATTTCGACCAGGAGTAACAGGATCGCAGAAACGAAAAGAGTAATTTTGGCGGGAAAATATTTTTACGTTTTCATTAATTTTTAACAAAATTCGCACACAAAAATTTCGACCAGGAGTAACAGGATCGCAGAAACGAAAAGAGTAATTTTGGCGGGAAAATATTTTTACGTTTTCATTAATTTTTAACAAAATTCGCACACAAAAATTTCGACCAGGAGTAACAGGATCGCAGAAACGAAAAGAGTAATTTTGGCGGGAAAATATTTTCACGTTTTCATTAATTTTTAACAAAATTCGCACTCAAAAATTTCGACCAGGACTAACAGGATCGCAGAAACGAAAAGAGTAATTTTGGCGGGAAAATATTTTTACGTTTTCATTAATTTTTAACAAAATTCGCACACAAAAATTTCGACCAGGAGTAACAGGATCGCAGAAACGAAAAGAGTAATTTTGGCGGGAAAATATTTTTACGTTTTCATTAATTTTTAACAAAATTCGCACACAAAAATTTCGACCAGGACTAACAGGATCGCAGAAACGAAAAGAGTAATTTTGGCGGGAAAATATTTTTACGTTTTCATTAATTTTTAACAAAATTCGCACACAAAAATTTCAAACAGGAGTAACAGGATCGCAGAAACGAAAAGAGTAATTTTGGCGGGAAAATATTTTCATGTTTTCAATTAATTTTTAACAAAATTCGCACTCCAAAATTTCGACCAGGAGTAACAGGATCGCAGAAACGAAAAGAGTAATTTTGGCGGGAAAATATTTTCACGTTTTCATTAATTTTTAACAAAATTCGCACACAAAAATTTCGACCAGGAGTAACAGGATCGCAGAAACGAAAAGAGTAATTTTGGCGGGAAAATATTTTCACGTTTTCATTAATTTTTAACAAAATTCGCACTCCAAAATTTCGACCAGGAGTAACAGGATCGCAGAAACGAAAAGAGTAATTTTGGCGGGAAAATAATTTCACGTTTTCATTAATTTTTAACAAAATTCGCACTTAAAAATTTCGACCAGGAGTAACAGGATCGCAGAAACGAAAAGAGTAATTTTGGCGGGAAAATAATTTCACGTTTTCATTAATTTTTAACAAAATTCGCACTCAAAAATTTCGACCAGGAGTAACAGGATCGCAGAAACGAAAAGAGTAATTTTGGCGGGAAAATATTTTCACGTTTTCATTAATTTTTAACAAAATTCGCACTTAAAAATTTCGACCAGGAGTAACAGGATCGCAGAAACGAAAAGAGTAATTTTGGCGGGAAAATAATTTCACGTTTTCATTAATTTTTAACAAAATTCGCACTCAAAAATTTCAACCAGGAGTAACAGGATCGCAGAAACGAAAAGAGTAATTTGGGCGGGAAAATAATTTCACGCTTTCAATTTATTTTTAACAAAATTCGCACTCAAAAATTTCAACCAGGAGTAACAGGATCGCAGAAACGAAAAGAGTAATTTTGGCGGGAAAATAATTTCACGTTTTCATTAATTTTTAACAAAATTCGCACTCAAAAATTTCAACCAGGAGTAACAGGATCGCAGAAACGAAAAGAGTAATTTGGGCGGGAAAATAATTTCACGCTTTCAATTTATTTTTAACAAAATTCGCACACAAAAATTTCGACCAGGAGTAACAGGATCGCAGAAACGAAAAGAGTAATTTTGGCGGGAAAATAATTTCACGTTTTCATTAATTTTTAACAAAATTCGCACTCAAAAATTTCGACGCGGTTTGCAAATCCGTGTTCCTTGTGTGCATATTAGTCGGATTCAATTAAAATTGGCGATTTGAAATTTTTGACGAAAACCCGAAAAACCATCCAAGGGTCCCCCCTTCTTACTTTTGCTCAAAAATCGCATTTGAAATGATTTCCTGAAGAAACCACTGGTTCGATTCGGGGTTTCTATATATCACTGGAAAGATCCCTTCAAGACGCTTTAGAAAATGTACTTACGCAAGAATAAATGTCAATTTGAAGCGCGTGACGCGTTCGCAAAGAAAACTCGAAAATTGAAAAAAAAAACATTTTTTAATAATCATCGTAGACATGTTTTCTCATACATTCTGAACGATTTTGACTTATTATTCACGACAATGTCAAAGCTATTAATGAAATGGGAGAATGGATCGATTAAAAAGAGTCAATTATAAAAAAAAAAACTGAATAGTTTATTAGAATACGTAACAAAAATAATAAATATACATTTATATACAACTAATTATCATAAATAGCGTATCTTACATAAAATATCACATAATCATAATACTACGTTGAGCAGTACCGGACGTTAATTATCAAAATATTTATGGGCGCAATAAAAATTTAAATATAGCGAGTCTGCATTTTTCTTGTCTCTCAATATCCAATAATGTGTTCACAATGAGTTTACGGAATTCCCCAATAAAACCCGTTCCGACGTGTTTCCCCACTGAATTTTCGATTGTAGTTGGACCTACTTTCTTGGATTTTCCTTCTGTATCACACGCACGAATAAATAAATAATCAATTAAAGCTAATGTTTCGCATAAATCCTCTCGCCTACGATTTGTTACAATTCTTATAAATAATACGAGCAATTATTGAAACAATTAACTTCTAAATGTAGTACAGTGTTATAAGAAAAAAGTTTGATTAGTGTTATAACCTAAAAAAAAATTAGATGTGAAATAAATGTCACTGTCACTTTTAACATCATTGGATCAAAACATCTTCTGCTCATTCAATGACAAAGGTGTCATCAATGATGAAGGTATCATCAATGATGAAGGTGTCATCAATGATGAAGGTGTCATCAATGATGAAGGTGTCATCAATGATGAAGGTGTCATCAATGATGAAGGTATCATCAATGATGAAGGTGTCATTGAAATTATGGAAAAACATGAACGAAATCGTCTTGTAATTGCATTAATTTTGTTGCTAAAATTTAATCAAATTTTGCACTTTCCGATTTAATACTGTTATCTATCTTCAAATAGCACATCCTACTCGAGATTCAAGAACTGTTCACTCATTTCTATTGTTGCCTAATTTAAAAGGAACATCGTCCGAAAATATGGCAATATCAGTAAATAACTAATTATGGCTAATAATATCACAGCGAGGAATTTTGTGGTGTTTTGAGATGATGCAATCGGTTTCGTTCATTTGGGTTGGTTCCGCTTCGATTTGCAGGCGCATCGCGTGTGATTGGTGGCTTCGACGCGGATGTACCTCGTCCTCGGACCGCTGAAGTCGGCGCACTGGTCGTTGGCGTTTTTGGAAGATTTTCGGAACAATTTGTAGACCAAGGTGACGTCCTCGGTTTCGACCGGTTGGCAGGACTTCGATTCCATGTCGCAGCAGCCGGATGCGAAGTCGCATCGGTGAAGAACGCTCGCGTGTGGCAACATTATCTGAAAGACAAAAAATTGTCAGTTTTTGATCAATTTGATCAGCGCCGTTTTTCTTCTAGAGTACTTGGAATTGTTTTGGTTGGTAATTGGAATTGTTTAATTGGATGTAGAATCTACAACACTTTTTCTGCAAAAATGTCAATTTTTGATCAACAAATTACTGTTGTGACCAGCGCCATTTTTTTTCTAGCGCACTTGGAATTGTTTTAGTTGGCAATTTGTAAAGACACACCATCTCGGATTAATCCGCCAAAGTTTTAATAAATTGTCTAATTGGTTGTAGAATCTGCAACACTTTTTCTGCAAAAATGTCAATTTTTGATCAACAAATTACTGTTTTGACCTGCGCCATTTTTCCTCTAGTGCACTTGGAATTGTTTTAGTTGGCAATTTGTAAAGACACACCATCTGGGATTAATCCGCCAAAGTTTTGATAAATTGTCTAATTGGATGTAGAATCTACAACACTTTTTCTGCAAAAATGTCTGTTTTTGATCAACAAATTACTGTTTTGACCAGCGCCATTTTTCCTCTAGTGCACTTGGAATTGTTTTAGTTGGCAATTTGTAAAGACACACCATCTGGGATTAATCCGCCAAAGTTTTAATAAATTGTTTAATTGGATGTAGAATCTACAAACACTTTTTCTGCAAAAATGTCAGTTTTTGATCAACAAATTACTGTTTTGACCAGCGCCATTTTTCCTCTAGTGCACTTGGAATTGTTTTAGTTGGCAATTTGTAAAGACACACCATCTGGGATTAATCCGCCAAAGTTTTAATAAATTGTCTAATTGGATGTAGAATCTACAACACTTTTTCTGCAAAAATGTCTGTTTTTGATCAACAAATTACTGTTTTGACCAGCGCCATTTTTCTTCTAGTGCACTTGGAATTGTTTTAGTTGGCAATTTGTAAAGACACACCATATGGGATTAATCCGCCAAAGTTTTAATAAATTGTTTAATTGGATGTAGAATCTACAAACACTTTTTCTGCAAAAATGTCAGTTTTTGATCAACAAATTACTGTTTTGACCAGCGCCATTTTTCCTCTAGTGCACTTGGAATTGTTTTAGTTGGCAATTTGTAAAGACACACCATCTGGGATTAATCCGCCAAAGTTTTAATAAATTGTCTAATTGGATGTAGAATCTACAACACTTTTTCTGCAAAAATGTCTGTTTTTGATCAACAAATTACTGTTTTGACCAGCGCCATTTTTCCTCTAGTGCACTTGGAATTGTTTTAGTTGGCAATTTGTAAAGACACACCATCTGGGATTAATCCGCCAAAGTTTTAATAAATTGTTTAATTGGATGTAGAATCTACAAACACTTTTTCTGCAAAAATGTCAGTTTTTGATCAACAAATTACTGTTTTGACCAGCGCCATTTTTCCTCTAGTGCACTTGGAATTGTTTTAGTTGGCAATTTGTAAAGACACACCATCTGGGATTAATCCGCCAAAGTTTTAATAAATTGTCTAATTGGATGTAGAATCTACAACACTTTTTCTGCAAAAATGTCTGTTTTTGATCAACAAATTACTGTTTTGACCAGCGCCATTTTTCTTCTAGTGCACTTGGAATTGTTTTAGTTGGCAATTTGTAAAGACACACCATATGGGATTAATCCGCCAAAGTTTTAATAAATTGTTTAATTGGATGTAGAATCTACAACACTTTTTCTGCAAAAATGTCAATTTTTGATCAACAAATTACTGTTGTGACCAGCGCCATTTTTTTTCTAGCGCACTTGGAATTGTTTTAGTTGGCAATTTGTAAAGTCACACCATCTCGGATTAATCCACCAAAGTTTCAATATATTGTCTAATTGGATGTAGAATCTACAACACTTTTTCTGCAAAAATGTCAATTTTTGATCAACAAATTACTGTTTTGACCAGCGCCATTTTTCCTCTAGTGCACTTGGAATTGTTTTAGTTGGCAATTTGTAAAGACACACCATCTGAGATTAATCCGCCAAAGTTTTGATAAATTGTCTAATTGGATGTACAATCTACAACACTTTTTCTGCAAAAATGTCTATTTTTGGTCAATAAATTACTGTTTTGACCAACGCCATTTTTCTTCTAGTGCACTTGCAATTGTTTTAGTTGGTATTTTATAAAGTCACACCATCTGGGATTAATCCGCCAAAGTTTTATTAAATTGTCTAATTGGATGTACAATCTACAACACTTTTTCTGCTAAAATGTCAATTTTTGATCAACAAATTACTGTTTTGACCTGCGCCATTTTTCCTCTAGTGCACTTGGAATTATTTTAGTTGGCAATTTGTAAAGACACACCATCTGGGATTAATCCGCCAAAGTTTTAATAAATTGTCTAATTGGATGTAGAATCTACAATGCTTTTTCTGCAAAAATGTCAGTTTTTGATCAACAAATTACTGTTGTGACCAGCGCCATTTTTCTTCTAGTGCACTTGGAATTGTTTTAGTTGGCAATTTGTAAAGACACAACATCTGGGATTAATCCGCCAAAGTTTTAATAAATTGTCTAATTGGATGTAGAATCTACAACACTTTTTCTGCAAAAATGTCAATTTTTGATCAACAAATTACTGTTTTGACCTGCGCCATTTTTCCTCTAGTGCACTTGGAATTATTTTAGTTGGCAATTTGTAAAGACACACCATCTGGGATTAATCCGCCAAAGTTTTAATAAATTGTCTAATTGGATGTAGAATCTACAATGCTTTTTCTGCAAAAATGTCAGTTTTTGATCAACAAATTACTGTTGTGACTAGCGCCATTTTTCTTCTAGTGCACTTGGAATTGTTTTAGTTGGCAATTTGTAAAGACACAACATCTGGGATTAATCCGCCAAAGTTTTAATAAATTTTCTAATTGGGTGTAGAATCTACAACACTTTTTCTGCAAAAATGTCAATTTTTGATCAACAAATTACTGTTTTGACCTGCGCCATTTTTCCTCTAGTGCACTTGGAATTATTTTAGTTGGCAATTTGTAAAGACACACCATCTGGGATTAATCCGCCAAAGTTTTAATAAATTGTCTAATTGGATGTAGAATCTACAATGCTTTTTCTGCAAAAATGTCAGTTTTTGATCAACAAATTACTGTTGTGACCAGCGCCATTTTTCTTCTAGTGCACTTGGAATTGTTTTAGTTGGCAATTTGTAAAGACACAACATCTGGGATTAATCCGCCAAAGTTTTAATAAATTGTCTAATTGGATGTAGAATCTACAACACTTTTTCTGCAAAAATGTCAATTTTTGATCAACAAATTACTGTTTTGACCTGCGCCATTTTTCCTCTAGTGCACTTGGAATTATTTTAGTTGGCAATTTGTAAAGACACACCATCTGGGATTAATCCGCCAAAGTTTTAATAAATTGTCTAATTGGATGTAGAATCTACAATGCTTTTTCTGCAAAAATGTCAGTTTTTGATCAACAAATTACTGTTGTGACTAGCGCCATTTTTCTTCTAGTGCACTTGGAATTGTTTTAGTTGGCAATTTGTAAAGACACAACATCTGGGATTAATCCGCCAAAGTTTTAATAAATTTTCTAATTGGGTGTAGAATCTACAACACTTTTTCTGCAAAAATGTCAATTTTTGATCAATAAATTACTGTTTTGACCAGCGCCATTTTTCCTCTAGTGCACTTGGAATTGTTTTAGTTGGTATTTTGTAAAGACACACCATCTGGGATTAATCCGCCAAAGTTTTAATAAATTGTCTAATTGGATGTAGAATCTACAACACTTTTTCCGCAAAAATGTCTGTTTTTGATCAACAAATTACTGTTTTGACCAGCGCCATTTTTCTTCTAGTGCACTTGGAATTGTTTTAGTTAGCAATTTGTAAAGACACAACATCTGGGATTAATCCGCCAAAGTTTTACTAAATTGTCTAATTGTATGTAGAATCTACAACAGCTTTTTCTGCAAAAATGTCACTTTTTGATCAACAAATTACTGTTTGTGACCAGCGCCATTTTTCCTCAAATGCACTTGGAATTGTTTTAGTTGCTATTTTGTAAAGACACACCATCTGGGATTAATCCGCCAATGTTTTAATAAATTATCTAATTGGATGTAGAATCTACAACGCTTCTTCTGCAAAAATGTCACTTTTTGATCAACAAATTACTGTTTTGACCAGCGCCATTTTTCTTCTGGTGCACTTGGAATTGTTTTAGTTGGCAATTTGGAAAGACACATCATCTGGGATTAATCCGCCAAAGTTTTAATAAATTGTCTAATTGGATGTAGAATCTACAAAACTTTTTCTACAAAAATGTCAGTTTTTGATCAACAAATTTCTGTTTTGAATAAATTAAGATTTTTATCCCGTGCAGTAAAAAATTCTTGATAGTGATTTTCTTTGTCCATTGTGAACATCTGGTATAGTTACTAATGGTGCCCTGGCGACAGTGGGTGAATAGAAGGGCTTGTAAAATTAAGCAATTGCCACTTCATGAAGTACGCCGAGAAAATGCTTAAGAAATGAATAACAAGGGCCAAGGGATTGAATCATCGGCGGCTCTAGGAATTGGTTATAAGAGTCTGGATGCGACATAATTTTCTTCTTGGAAGAAACAAACATTAAGAAAATTTATGATTTGTTACATGAAATTAAGAAAAACTTTCACGTATTTAGCAATAACTACGAAACGATGATGATTACATCAAACTTTTATAACAAAAAATGGTGATGTGGCCATCATGTTACTTTCTCCGATTTAATGATCATTTATATCACATTTTCATGGTTTATTTTTAATTGAAATCGTATTTTAAATGTACATCGAACGTTTTGTAGACACGGATGAAACTGACATTTAAAACGTCAAAATTATGAAAGATGGAAAAATTATCTAGCAAATTCAAAAACTCCGTTTACTCAAAAACTGAAGAGATTTCGAAAAAACTTATTTTTTATAAGTTGTTCATTTTGACATTCTCTACAATTATTATGAACACAAATTTGGAGACACACACAGACACAATTTTTTTTTCAGAAATTGTTGAAAAGGCATCCAGGGACCCCAAAACGTAAAGAAAAAATTGAAAAAAAAATCACGATCACAATACTTTCTCGTACTTCGTAACGGAGAAAGTAAAAATTGTTCGTAAACTTGTTATAAAAAATATTTTTTATATGAAAAAATTGCATTTGATTAAAAAAATATTTTCAATATTTTTTATGATTATTTAAAAAAATTGCATTTGATTAAAAAAAATATATTTTCAAGACTGAAACTTTTTTTAACTCACTTCACACGGCATTGGTTTTTGGTCCTCGGCGAAGATCTCCTCCCATGAGATAACCCTAGGTTGCGGCATCCTGCAGGGCATCCTGTTATTCGCAGCCTTGTGCCGCTTATACAGTTCTTCGTCGGAATCACACGCGACCAGAGCCATCAAGGCCAAGAACACCACCACAAATTGGTTGCACATGTCGGTACTTTTAATCAAAGGAAACTCAAGTACGAACGAAGCGGCGGGCACGACTTTTCGGCGTTAATGAGACTCGTCGCACCGGCTCTCTGGATATATATGTGCGCTAAGCCGACTTACTCGTGAGTCACTCTTGCAGGAATTACCTATCCTAACGTTGCACAAAACCAATTGATATCACAGTTTTATGTAAATTAGGTAAGTGGTGGTTGTTGAAGTGGCGTGAATTTAAATTGAGCAAAATTTCGCAATGTGCACCTGATTCAATCCCAATTTTGATGCAATGATGATGTTATGTTGTAAATAAATTACTAATGCGGTGTTGTTTATAATATGGTTGTGGCTGGTAACCGCGTTTTGTTTTATTTTTATCGTTCATTCATGGATTTCAAACTGGTTAAGATAAGAAAATACATAATTTTTTTTCGATTTTTCAGTCTTTGAACGGCCGCAGCGGCTAGACGAAGAATTCAAATCGAACGCGGATTTCAAATCAGTGCTCCTCGGGTGTAAGTTAGTCGGATTCAATTAAAATTGGCGATTTTTAATTTTTGACGAAAACTTGAAAAATCATCCAAGGGATTTTGTTCAAAAATTGGCTTTAAAATGATTTTCTGAAGTAACCACTGGTTCAATTCGGGGTTTCTATACATCACTGTAAAGATCCCTTCAAGACGCTTTAGAAAATGTACTTTCGGAAGAACCAATGTCAATTTGAAGCTCGTGACGCGTCAGCAAAGAAAACTCGAAAATGGAAAAAAATGAAAAAATCAACTTTTTTTGATAAAAATCGCAGACCCTTATGTATTACTGTGGTATATTGTGGATGGAAACAAAATGTTGCTTTTTGTGTGCCTATTTTTTTAGTGTCGCACCTGCGAGTGCGCCGAGAATTGTTGAATAAAGAGTGTTTTTAAAACGATAATTGTGTGTTGTATTAATCTGAACAAATTACCAGAGGATACAACAAATACCTTTTTCTTCATCAGAAGAACGAGCTAAATCGATTGGCGGTAAAAAAAATCAGCTATCTTAAATAGCAAAAAAATTAGTAAGTCACTTTAAAAATTTTAGAAAATTTAGAAAAAAATCTGCCACTTTTCCGAGCGTTCTCTATCTGAATTACCAAATCCTTTAATCGTTTTTAACAAAATAACTACTTTTCTTTTAAAAGAATTTCAATTTTTTTTTTAACTTAGTTACACTAAATTTTATCAAAAGGTATAGGGAATACCCTGACCCGTATCATGGTGCATTTGGCAACGTGCAATTTCTTAACTCGTTTGTGATTCCCCATTAAAAAAGCCGACACACTTGAACTCCGCCTTTTGTAATTGCTCGGGTGAACAAACCAGATGCAATTAATCCTTGGGAATTCCCTCGGAAAGGCATTCCTAAATAACGACAATTTCGAGCAACTTAAAAACGTAAAATAAATACAGTAAACAAGGCCTAAAGACCGCAGAGCGATAGCCAAATTGCCTTCTACTTTCAAATAATGTATTATTTTATAAAATTCATGTACATTCATGTAAATTTTTGCCAAATAAATATATGTAAACAATAAATATACAGAGTTGGTTAAATAAAGGCAAAGTTGCGTGTTTATGCACAATAATGCTAAATAAATTTAAAGTATTATAATTTAGGAGATATTCGAAAAAACTGAAAAATCAATTTTGGTTTTTATTTTTTTACTGCTATTTAAAAAATCAAGATCAGTTTCTCTTTGCTTTCAATCCAATAGAATTTTCCCAAAATTTAAGGAAGGGGTATTTGCGGTTTTTACAGAATCTTCATTTAGAATGTGTTTTAAGCAAATTTGGAAATTTTTAAGTAGATCGCATTTTTTTTTGTATTTTTTTTCTAATCAACAAATAAATATGCATTTTCACAACTTTACGTTCCATTTATCGGAATTTTCTCAAAATTTAAGAAAGGGTTGTTGGTGGCTTTTACAGATTCTTCATTCGTAATGTGTTTTGAGCAAATTTGGAAAATTTTAATTCGATGGCAATTGTTTTTGCATTTTTTCTGCAAGCGCCAAATGAATATAAATTTTTACAACTTTACGCTTAATTCAACTAAATTAACTCAAAATTTAAGAAAGGGTTGTTACAAAATCTTCATTCAGAATGTATTTTGAGCAAATTTGGAAAATTTCAAGCCGATGACAATTGTTTTTGTTTTTTTTTTGCAAGCGCCGAATGAATAAAAATTTTCACAAATTTACGCGCAATTAATCTGAATTTACTCAAAATTTAAGGAAGGGATGTTTGTGCTTTTTACAGAATCTTCATTCGGATTGTGTTTTGAGCAAATTTGGAAATTTTTAAGCCGATGGCAGTTGTTTTTGTATTTTTTTTTCAATCGCCAAATGATCATACATTTTCACAACTTTACGCTCAATTCATCTGAATTTATTCAAAATTTAAGGAAGGGATGTTTGTGCTTTTTACAGAATCTTCATTCGGAATGTATTTTGAGTAAATTTGGAAATTTTCAAGTCGATGGCAGTTGTTTTTGTATTTTTTTTTTCAATCGCCAAATGATCATAAATTTTCACAACTTCACGTTCAATTTATCTGAATTAACTCAAAATTTAAGGAAGGGTTGTTTGTGCTTTTTACAAAATCTTCATTCGTAATGTTTTTTGTGTAACTTTGGAAAATTTTCAAGTCGATTGCAGTTGTTTTTGTATTTTTTTTTCGATCGCGAAATGATCATACATTTTCACAACTTTACGCTCAATTCATCTGAATTTATTCAAAATTTAAGGAAGGGATGTTTGTGCTTTTTACAAAATCTTCATTCGTAATGTATTTTGAGTAAATTTGGAAATTTTCAAGCCGATGGCAGTTGTTTTTGTATTTTTTTTCAATCGCCAAATGATCATAAATTTTCACAACTTTACGCTCAATTCATCTGAATTGATTCAAAATTTAAGGAAGGGATGTTTCTGCTTTTTATAGAATCTTCATTCGGAATGTATTTTGAGCAAATTTGGAAATTTTTAAGTCGATGACAGTTGTTTTTGTATTTTTTTTCAATCGCCAAATGATCATAAATTTTCACAACTTTACGCTCAATTCATCTGAATTTATTCAAAATTTAAGGAAGGGATGTTTGTGCTTCTTACAAAATCTTCACTCCGAACGTGTTTTGAGCAAATTTGGAAATTTTCAAGTTGATGGCAATTGTTTTTGTATTTTTTTTTGTAAGCGCCGAATGAATATAAATTTTCACCACTTTATGCTTAATTCATCTGCATTAACTCAAAATTTAAGGAAGGGTTGTTTGGGGTTGTTACAGAATCTTCATTCGGAATGTATTTTGAGCAAATTTGGAAATTTTTAAGTCGATAGCAGTTGTTTTTGTATTTTTTTTTTCAATCGCCAAATGATCATACATTTTCACAACTTTACGCTCAATTCATCTGAATTTATTCAAAATTTAAGGAAGGGATGTTTGTGCTTTTTACAGAATCTTCATTCGGAATGTATTTTGAGTAAATTTGGAAATTTTCAAGTCGATGGCAGTTGTTTTTGTATTTTTTTTTTCAATCGCCAAATGATAATAAATTTTCATAACTTTACGCTCAATTCATCTGAATTTACTCAAAATTTAAGGAAGGGATGTTTATGCTTTTTACAGAATCTTCATTCCGAACGTGTTCTGAGCAAATTTGGAAATTTTCAAGTTGATGGCAATTGTTTGTGTATTTTTTTTCAAGCGCCAAATGAATTTAAATTTTCACCACTTTATGCTTAATTCATCTGCATTAACTCAAAATTTAAGGAAGGGGTGTTTGTGTTTTTTACAGAATCTTCATTCGGAATGTGTTTTGAGCAAATTTGGAAATTTTTAAGCCGATGGCAGTTGTTTTCGTATTTTTTTTCAATCGCCAAATGATCATAAATTTTCACAATTTTACGCTCAATTCATCTGAGTTTATTCAAAATTTAAGGAAGGGATGTTTGTGCTTTATACAGAATCTTTATTCGGAATGTATTTTGAGCAAATTTGGAAATTTTTAAGTAGATGGCAATTGTTTTTGTATTTTTTTTTTCTAATAACCAAAAAAATATACATTTTCACAATTTTGCTTTCCATTCATCTGAATTTACTCGAAATTTAAGGAAAGGTTATTTGGGGTTGTTACAGAATCTTTATTCGGAATGTATTTTGAGTAAATTTGGAAATTTTCAAGTCCATGGCAATAGTTTTTGTATTTGTTTTTCAATCACTAAATGAATATAAATTTTCACAACTTCGCGCTCAATTTATCTAAATTAACTTAAAATTTAAGAAAGGGTTGTTTGTGCTTTTTACAGAATCTTCATTCGGAATGTATTTTGAGCAAATTTGGAAATTTTCAAGTCGATGGCAATTGTTTTTACATGTTTTTTGCAAGCGCTAAATAAATATAAATTTTCACAACTTTACGTTCAATTCGTCTGAATTAATACAAAATGTATGGAAGGGGTGTTTGAGGTTTTTACAGAATCTTTATTCGGAATGTATTTTGTGCAAATTTTGAAAATTTTAAGTCGATAGAAGTTGTTTTTGTATTTTTTTTTCGATCACGAAATGAATATAAATTTTCACAATTTCACGCTCAAATCATCTGTATGAACTTTTTATTTAAGGAAGGGGTGTTTGTGGTTTTTGCAAAATCTACATTCGGAATGTATTTTGAGCAAATTTGGAAATTTTCAGACCGATGGCAATTGTTTAAAAAAAATGATTTGCAAGCGCCAGATGAATATAAATTTTCACAACTTCACGCTTAATTCATCTGAAATAACACAAAATTTAAGGAAGAGTTGTTTGGGGATGTTACAGAATCTTCATTCGTAATGTATTTTGAGCAAATTTGGAAACTTTCAAGCCGATGGCAATTGTTTTTGTATATTTTTTTCCACTCGCCAAAACGAATACAATTTTCACACGTTTATTCCCAATCCAATGAAGTTATCTTAAAATCTAGGAAAGGTTTGTAAGGGGATTTTACAGAATCTTCATTTTGAATGTGTTTTGAGTAAATTTGGAAATTTTCAAGTCGATGGCAATTGTATTTCTATTTTTTTCGCACTCGCCAAAAAGAATACAATTTTTACAAGTTTACTTCCGACCCAGCAAAGTTATCTTCAAATTCAGGGAAGGGTTGTTTGGTGTTTCTATAGAATCTTCATTCGGAATGTGTTTTGAGTAAACTTTGAAATTTTCAAGTCGACAGCAATTGTATTTCTATTTTTTTTTCCACTCGCCGAAACGAATACAATTTTCACAAGTTTACTTTCAATCCAACAGTATTATCTTAAAATCTGGGGAAGAGTTGATTGGGGGTTTTACAGAATCTTCATTCATAATGTATTTTGAGCAAATTTGGAATTTTTCGTATTTTGGGATTAAAACGTGTTTTTTTTTGTTTGTTAGAAAATATCGGCATTTAAAAGTTATGCGCGAAGATAATTGAAATTGCTCGTGTTGACATTTTTAAGTATCCACGTATTTATAATTGCGATGATAAACCCAGCTTCGGGCCTGAATTACTGTCACACCATCATAAAAAATTTAATTTGAAAATTTCCTTTCCTTTAAGATTACGGCCAGATTTTAAATACATGTCGTGTCCTCTCTACTAATTAACAAACATGTTTACGAGATTTTAGGGATTCTCGTGGGATGCGTCACGCGAAGTGGCAATGTAAGGAAACTGTTACAGCAAGGCACGAACTTGACTTTCACGGACACGATGATAAAGATGATTAATTATTGATGATTCTTGGATTTCAATTATTGTTTATCAAAAACACCGACTATGAAATATCGAAGGTATATCAGACTACTTCGATTATCAATGTACCGTATATTTTACTTTTCTCCAATTTATTTACGTTTGGGGTACAAAAAGATTTTGTGTGCGTCTTGTTTATATGATTTTTATAAATGTGTTGATTCCGTTTCCTTGGTTATGGGTCCTCAATTCACTATTCCAACGCTGATGCAATTTAAAAAATTATAGTGTCTGTGATCGTGCAATCTATTTTTTTTTCAATATTTGCCTATGATTACTAATGTCCTCACCACAATTACATCCGTAATTAATTATTATTTCCAGTAAGAAAAATGAAGAAAAAAATACCACAATCGGATTTTTTCCAGTTCTGGGTTGAACGTTCAAATTAGGTCATAGTTTTCGTGAGAATGTCATTTAATTTAGTTCACCCGCGTTTCCGATAATAATAAAAGCATTCCTGTATATGGTAGTAAACTATTTGTGGTTTTCGTTATTCACAGTTCCGGCAATGTTATTTATACGGTTATTGAAAATGTGTAAACATTTGTTTTAAAATTATCGAGTGACTCATGTGTGGTGAAAAATTATGTAATTGATTGTGTGGTGTATGTTTTAATTTCTTAAAGAAACGTGTTTTGAATTAATTTTTTTTTATTTTAACTATTGCTGATTTTAAGTTCAATTTTATGACGCCAAACTAGTGCTTGTACATAACCATAGTTAAAAATGAAATAACTATTTCGTCGAAAATCGCGGGATGACTTCTTAAAAGAACCGATTCTTGTATTGTATATATGTTTATTTTATTTTAATTTATTACTGTATTGAAATGGCTTCCGTAAATAAATACCAAATTACCAAATTACACTTTCAACGGGAGGAATAACTGGCTAAAAACACAAAAACTGACGCGAAACACGTGAAACCGGCGGGACCCAAGTGAACGGTGATGGATCAGCTGATCATAACAGCGGCCATTACCGTTTTAGCAATTTCGGCGCCCGTTTAGCCAATCACAACAACGCATTTTCGCGCCTATAATTTGATTTAGTCCGCCTGGTTATTAAATGAGGTATAGAAACGTAATTCAAGCAATATGGAGCGATGAGTCACTGTCACCTCTGGGCGATTGTACTATATGTTTAAATTTCAATAAGAAAACAAAAAATAGAAAGAAATAAATAATAAACGAAGTTGCTACGTATATAGCTGAATCAAAAGTGTGAACATGCCTCCGACAGGAATCGAACCTGCAACCTCCAGATTTTATTTCATTATATTAATACTCCGTAATTCGGGAAACCATCGAATAAAAAATATAAAATTTGAACTTACCGATTCCGACAAATGTAACTTAAAAATGCTCTTCCGAGAATTAGACACAAGTATCCTTAATTACATTTCAATTGAAACACGTGCAACTTAACTTACTACGCTTATAAACATACAATTATATTATTAAACCACTTGTTTACTATAAATAATACACATTCTAATAAACAATTTTCTGCTTATGATTTTATGATGAGTAGCTGTTGTGTAATAAATTACATATATTGTGTATTTCCGGAGGGATAAAGATCCATTAAAGGCGATTTGAAATTTTTGACGAAAACTTGAAAAACTATCTAACTGTCCCCCCTTCTTACTTTTGCTCAAAAATTGGCTTTGAAATAATTTCCTGAAGAAACCACTGGTTCGATTGGGGGTTTCTATACATCACTGGAAAGGTCCCTTCAAGACGCCTCGGAAAATGTACTTTCGCAAGAACAGTTGCCAATTTGAAGCCCGTGACGCGTCAGCAAAGAAAACTCGAAAATGGAAAAATTCGAAAAAATCAACTTTCTTAATAATCATCGTGGACCTTTATGTAGTACCTTTTTTTTTCATCAGAAGAACGAGCTAAATCGATTGGCGTTAAAAAATTTCATCTAGAAAAAAATGCAAAATAATTGGCAAGTCATCAGAAAGTTGTGAAAAAAGCCAATTTTTTCAGACTTTGATCGGCCGTAGCGAAAACTCCAAATTGAGCGCGGTTTTCAAATCTGTGCTCCTTGTTTGTAAATTCGTGGGATTCAATTAAAATTGGTGATTTTTAATTTTTGACGAAAACTTGAAAAAGTATACGTCTCTTAGAAATTTGCTCAAAAAATGCAACTTTTTTAATAATTATCGTAGAATTATCATCAGAAAAACGAGAGAAATTGATTGGCGTTAAAAAATTCAGCTATCTTCAATAGCAAAAAAATTAACGTGTCACCATGAACATTTTAGAAAATTTTCAAAAAAAGTCGATTTTTCTGACTTTGAACGGCCGTAGCGGCTAAACGAAATCTCCAAAGTGAACGCGGTTTTCAAATCTGTGCTCCTTGTATGTAAATTAGTCGGATTCAATTAAAATTGGCGATTTAAATTTTTTGACGAAAACCTGAAAAACTACCCAAGGGTCCCCCCTTCTTAATTTTGCTCAAAAATTGGCTTTGAAATAATTTCCTGAAAAAAACACTGGTTCGATTCGATTTTTGCTGTAATTGCACGGGGAATTACAGCAGTGAGATTTATGTGAAATTGATTTCAGTACCTTTATAAATAATGGATAAGGAAATGCACATGCGTAACTGGGAATTAATCATCCCGCCAATACAATTCTCGAAATTACTTTTGTCATCCTCATGGACCGAATATTTGATTATTTATTGCATGTGACTAACATGAAATCTGATCCTCCGCGAGATTCAATTAAGACCAAGTGAACCTAATCTGATTAAAATGTTCTGACGCCATGCAGTCAGTAAGTTCTTAAAATAATCAACAATAAACTTTTCAGTTTTATGAAAAATTTGATTATTTATTATCGAAAAGAAAAATTGTAAAAAATTCATCCTTACAGGAATTAGCTTCAAAATTCCAAAATCCAATGGTGAATATATTTTTAAAATACTGTTGAAACAATCGACTCACCCGATGTGGAAACAAAATGGCTTCACTCAAAATTTGAAGTGAAGGAAATGAAATTGCATTCGGGGATTAGAAAAATTGTAAAAAATTCATCTCTGCTGGAATTTGCTTCAAAACTTCAAAATCCATTCATGATGGATACATCTTTGAAATCCTGCTGAAACAATCAATACACCCGATGTGGAAACAAAATTGCTACACTCAAAATTTGAAGTAAAGGAAATAAAATTGCATTCGAGGATTAGAAAAATTGTAAAAAGTTAATCTCTGCTGGAATTAACTTCAAAACTTCAAAATACATTCATGATGAATATATCTTTAAATTCATGCTGAAACAATCAATACATCTGATGTGGAAACAAAATGGCTTCACTCAAAATTTGAAGTGAAGGAAATGAAATTGTATTCGGGGATTAGAAAAATTGTAAAAAATTCATCTCTGCTGGAATTAACTTCAAAACTTCAAAATCCATTCATGATGAATATATCTTTAAAATCATGCTGAAATAATCAATACACCCGATGTGGAAACAAAATGGCTACACTCAAAATTTGAAGTGAAGGAAATAAAATTACATTCGGGGATTAGAAAAATTGTAAAAAATTCATCTCTGCTGGAATTTGCTTCAAAACTTCAAAATCCATTCATGATGGATACATCTTTGAAATCCTGCTGAAACAATCAATACACCCGATGTGGAAACAAAATTGCTACACTCAAAATTTGAAGTAAAGGAAATAAAATTGCATTCGAGGATTAGAAAAATTGTAAAAAGTTAATCTCTGCTGGAATTAACTTCAAAACTTCAAAATCCATTCATGATGGATACATCTTTGAAATCCTGCTGAAACAATCGACACATCCGATGCGGAAACAAAATGGCTACGCTCAAAATTTGAAGTGAAGGAAATAAAATTGCATTCGGGGATTAGAAAAATTGTAAAAAATTCATCTCTGCTGGAATCAACTTCAAAACTTCAAAATCCATTCATGATGGATACATCTTTGAAATCCTGCTGAAACAATCGACACATCCGATGCGGAAACAAAATGGCTTCACTCAAAATTTGAAGTGAAGGAAATAAAATTGCATTCGGGGATTAGAAAAATTGTAAAAAATTCATCTCTGCTGGAATCAACTTCAAAACTTCAAAATACATTCATGAGAGATACATCTTTGAAATCCTGCTGAAAGAATCGACACACCCGATGCGGAAACAAAATGGCTACGCTCAAAATTTGAAGTGAAGGAAATAAAATTGCATTCGGGGATTAGAAAAATTGTAAAAAATTCATCTCTGCTGGAATTAACTTCAAAACTTCAAAATCCATTCATGATGGATGCATCTTTGAAATCCTGCTGAAACAATCGACAGATCCGATGCGGAAACAAAATGGCTACGCTCAAAATTTGAAGTAACGGAAATATGTATGATGCGGACGGGTTGTTGACATTAACGGTGACTATTAATTTAATTTTATGCAATGAAATGGAATGGAATGGAAATAGCGTCATTGTGATGGATGTGGGTGGTTTACGCCACGAAATCGCTAAGCGCCAGGTATTTCCCAACATTTGCGGAAACCGAAGGTTAAACCTCGATATCTAACCGCTGCATTCTGATTGAATCACAAATTATTCTTATCTAAACCGCGACTGGATTAATCCGCAATATTTCAAGTAATAAATAAATATAAAGTATGTTCATTAAAAAAAAAAAACCTAAAGTGTGCCTTGATTTTTTATTTTTAAAAATTTAAGTTGGTAACACATATTCAGGTTATGTTACTTGCGGCATGTTCCTACTGATAAATTAATTTGCTGTGATAAACGTAGTTCACCTTCCAAAATTCCTTGGGCTGTGTTAATAACATCCTGAGTCCGTACACTTCCTGGTTTACGAAGAATACTATCCGTTTCATGAAATAATACAACAGATCGTGATAAGGTATTTTTAAATTCATCATAAATGATGAGAACGTTGGGAAATTCTTCCTGAATCTCTGCCATAGGTGCGTCGAATGAATACACCCAATTTCCGTCCACTTTAATCCCATTTCGGAAATAACTTTCAACCAGAAACGTTTTTGCTGGTTGCTGTAAACCATTTGTAAATTAGGTAACTGCTAAACGCATTGTTAGATTTTGATTATTTAAACGGAAAAATGTAGCAAATTTAACACATTTTAAAAAATCATCGGAAAATTTCCTCTTAATTCAATGCAAATTGCCAAAATCGCAAATTTTTAAATCAAAACGAGAAATCGTATTTTTTTTAAATTATATAACTGCTGAACGCATTGTTAGATTTTGATAATTTAAACGTGAGCATGTAGCGAATTTAACACATTTTGAAAAATCATTGGAAAATTTCCACCTTAAATCAAGGCAAATTGCCAAAAACTCTATCTAAACTATTTTATTTTTCATCCTCTCGTTCGTCAGTAAAAAAATAATGTTTAAAAAATCGATTTCAAAAACTTTTGGAATATTTTAGTGTCTAAATGGCCTAAGATGACCTTGAAAAAAATGAGTGAAATGGGTAATTGGATGGACTATTTTCATGAATTTTTCCAGAATTTTTCATCCACTCGTTCGTCAGTAAAAAAATAATGTTTAGAAAATCGATTCCAAAAACTTTTGCAATATTTTAGTGTCTAAATGGCCTAAGATGACCTTGAAAAAAATTAGTCAAATGGGTAATTGGGTGGACTATTTTCATGATTTTTTTCAGAATTTTTCATCAACTCGTTCGTCAGTAAAAAAATAATGTTTGAAAAATCTATTTCAAAAACTTTTGGAGCATTTTAGTGTCTAAACGGCCTAAGATGACCTTGAAAAAAATTAGTCAAATGGGTAATTGGGTGGACTATTTTCATGATTTTTTTCAGAATTTTTCATCAACTCGTTCGTCAGTAAAAAAATAATGTTTGAAAAATCGATTTCGAAAACTTTTGGAATATTTTAGTGTCTAAATGGCCTACGATGACCTTAAAAAAAATTAGTCAAATGGGTAATTGGGTGGACTATTTTCGTGAATTTTTCCAGAATTTTTCATTCACTCGTTCGTCAGTAAAAAAATAATGTTTGAAAAATCGATTTCAAAAACTTTTGGAATATTTTAGTGTCTAAATGGCCTACGATGACCTTAAAAAAAATTAGTCAAATGTGTAATTGGGTGGACTATTTTCATGAATTTTTCCAGAATTTTTCATCCACTCGTTCGTCAGTAAAAAAATAATGTTTAAAAAATCGATTTCAAAAACTTTTGGAGCATTTTAGTATCTAAATGGCCTACGATGACCTTGAAAAAAATAAGTGAAATGGGTAATTGGATGGACTATTTTCATGATTTTTTTCAGAATTTTTTCAGTAAAAAAATAATGTTTGAAAAATCGATTTCAAAAACATTTGGAATATTTTAGTATCTAAATGGCCTACGATGACCTTGAAAAAAAAATATTCAAATGGGTAATTGGGTGGACTGTTTTCATGACATTTTTCAGAATTTTTCATCCTCTCGTTCGTCAGTAAAAAAATAATGTTTGAAAAATTGAATTCAAAAACTTTTGGAATATTTTAGTGTCTAAATGGCCTACGATGACCTTGAAAAAAATATTCAAATGGGTAATTGGGTGGACTATTTTCATGATTTTTTTTCAGAATTTTTCATCAACTCGTTCGTCAGTAAAAAAATTATGTTTGAAAAATCGATTTCAAAAACTTTTGGAATATTTTAGTGTCTAAATGGCCTACGATGACCTTGAAAAAAATTAGTCAAATGGGTAATTGGGTGGACTATTTTCGTGAATTTTTCCAGAATTTTTCATCCACTCGTTCGTCAGTAAAAAAATAATGTTTAAAAAATCGATTTCAACAACTTTTGGAATATTTTAGTGTCTAAATGGTCTAAGATGACCTTGAAAAAAATAGGTAGTTGGGTGGACTATTTTCATGAAATTTTTCAGAATTTTTCATCCTCTCGTTCGTCAGTAAAAAAATAATGTTTGGAAAATCGATTCCAAAAACTTTTGCAATATTTTAGTGTCTAAATGGCCTAAGATGACCTTGAAAAAAATTAGTCAAATGGGTAATTGGGTGGACTATTTTTATGAATTTTTTCAGAATTTTTCATCAACTCGTTCGTCAGTTAAAAAATAATGTAACAACGGAATAATTGTGACTTTTAGAACGATCTGACGTTTTGTATGTCAATCCCTAGCATGTGTGCCAACTTAAATTTAAAAAAAAATAAAAAAACATGGCACACTTGAGGTTTTTTTTTTAATAAACATACAATACTTCTGAAATTGATAATAATTAGGGCTTGATGTTCCAAAATGTTTCCAACTGAAGTTCGGCACAACTGGCTTACCTCGAGGTTACAGCAATCCGTTTATTACGGTAAATAACAAGAAAAAGAAAAACACTTCAATATTGATTTATTCGCCAAAAGACGGTAACTAGTGCAAAAAGTGTGTTGGTCTTAAAGTGCTGTTGACAGTTTTGGTTACAACTATATTTTGAAAGGCGAAAGCAGATCTCTTTGGAAGCCTCGTTCTGTTGATGTTGTTGAAATCGACCCAGTACATTCCAAATCTCATACTGAAAAATACAATGGTCTTTTCTAACATGTATGTTATAATAATAATAATAATAATATTTATTGTTGTTAGATACCATAAAGGTTTACAAAATGTAAATGTTGGAATAAAGTTCATATACAGATTTAACATAAAAAAAGAGAAATGCTCCTTCACTTCAAATCCTTCTAGCGAAATATGTGAGCAAGAGTTGAAAGACTCTTATTTTCTTATTTCGACAAATTTCAGTAAAATAGACAAATTTCGTCTCTTCAGTTCAGTCTAATCAATACTTACGTGTAACCATCAAACCATTCGTAGTTATCCATATAAGACCACGCCGTGAATCCAATGACATCGCATGAGTATCTTGTTATAGCATCAAGTGTTGCTTGTATATACCCCTAAAAGCATTACGGTTAAACAAAATGTGTGCTTTAATTTTAACGAAAATGATGATTTATTTATTTGTAGACTGTTATATATGTCACCCAATATACGTGTACATCGGGTTGCCTACTATAGACAGGCAACCAATTGTGATATTTCGAATTATTAAAACAGTCTACGCCATGGAATAACGTCTACAGGACGGCAAATTTAAGTTGGCCAGACGCGCAGAGAGCAAGCGAAAGCTCTCTCTCTTCAGCCGGCCGTGTACAGTCTCTGTAATTAGCGGTCACATATTCTTCATCTAAAACTCAATCGGGCGCTCTCCTCCACTTAATTGAATGTACCAAGCGCGCGAACTCTTCACGAAATCTATCGAAAGCATCCTTCGAAGGTTCCGCCCACAATTTTGCCACTGCGCAACGGCAAATTACGTTTGCCGTCCTGTACGCTCAACCGCCTTTCAATGTACACCCGCCTCACATAACCTCAATATATAACATAGACAACCCAAGGCAAGGAAAACCTCCAAAACTTAAACTCACGTTATAATACCTGATCCTGCCTTCATCGTGAGTCGTCTCGTTGGCGAAACCTGCGTATCCGTTCTCCGTGATCAGTACAGGAGGATTATTGTAGCGAAGTTTAATCCAGTACAGCACTGCCGTCATGCCCCATGGAACATTCCTGAAATAGGATCTCGACGTCCTCGGCCAACTTTCGTTTATGCTCAGAGTTACGCCCGCGTCGGAGTAAAAGGAAGGGTGCGAACTGTAGGTGTCATTGGGCTCGGCCAGCAGCGTGGTGTAGTGGTTCAAGCCCAAGAAGTCGCCGGTTCCTTGGATCTCGCGAATCTGTTCAGGCGTGAAGCGAGGAAGACGCGATTTTTTGAATCCTTGTCTGGCACTGATGTGGTCAATTCTCTCGCGCATCACCTTCGGATGATCGCCCTGCTTGGAGAAGATTGGATTCGCAAACCATCCGAACTGAAATTATTTATTTTGTAGAACGTACAAAACTTTTTCTGCAAAAATGTCAGTTTTTGATCAATAAATTACTGTTTTGACCAGCGCCATTTTTTTTTCTAGTGCACTTAGAATTGTTTTAGTTGGCAATTTGTAAAGACACACCATCTGGGATTAATCCGCCAAAGTTTTAATAAATTGCCTAATTGGATGTAGAATCTACAACACTTTTTCTGCAAAAATGTCAATTTTTGATTAATAAATTACTGTTTTGACCAGCACCATTTTTTTTCTAGTGCACTTGGAATTGTTTTAGTTGGAAATTTGTAAAGACACACCATCTGGGATTAATCCGCCAAAGTTTTAATAAATTGTCTAATTGGATGTAGAATCTACAATACTTTTTCTGCAAAAATGTCAATTTTTGAACAACAAATTACTGTTTTGACCAGCGCCATTTTTTTTCTAATGCACTTGGAATTGTCTTAGTTGGCAATTTGTAAAGACACACCATCTGGGATTAATCCGCCAAAGTTTTAATAATTTGTCTAATTGGATGTGGAATCTACAACAGTTTTTCTGCAAAAATGTCAATTTTTGATCAATAAATTACTGTTTTGACCAGCGCCATTTTTTTTTCTAGTGCACTTGGAATTGTTTTAGTTAGCACTTTGTAAAGACACACCATCTGGAATTAATCCGCCAAACTTTTAATAAATTGTCTAATTGGATGTGGAATCTACAACACTTTTTCTGCAAAAATGTTAATTTTTGATCAATAAATTACTGTTTTGACCAGCGCCATTTTTCTTCTGGTGCACTTGGAATTGTTTTAGTTGGCAATTTGTAAAGACACACCATCTGGGATTAATCCGCCAAAGTTTTAATAAATTGTCTAATTGGATGTAGAATCTACAACACTTTTTCTGCAAAAATGTCAATTTTTGATCAATAAATTACTGATTTGACCAGCGCCATTTTTTTTCTAGTGCACTTGGAATTGTTTTAGTTGGTAATTTGTAAAGACACACCATCTGGGATTAATCCGCCAAAGTTTTAATAAATTGTCTAATTGGATGTAGAATCTACAAAACTTTTTCTGCAAAAATGTCAATTTTTGATCAACAAATTACTGTTTTAACCAGCGCCATTTTTTTCTAGTGCACTTGGAATTGTTTTAGTTGGCAATTTGTAAAGACACACCATCTGGGATTAATCCGCCAAAGTTTTAATAAATTGTCTAATTGGATGTGGAATCTACAACACTTTTTCTGAAAAAATGTCAATTTTTGATCAATAAATTACTGTTTTGACCAGCGCCATTTTTCTTCTAGTGCACTTGGAATGGTTTTAGTCGGCAATTTTTAAAGACACACCATCTGGGATTAATCCGCCAAAGTTCTAATAGGAAATAGAATCTACAAAACTGTTTTCTGCGAAGAAAAAGCATTTTTGCTACTTACGTAGAACTGGATCATAGTTTCAGCGGCTCTTCTGTCTTCAGAGGAATTTGATTTCGGCTGGAACCAAGCGGCATGTATGGAAATACCTACTTTACCTGAAACAAATAATGACATGTTTACAAGGAAATACGAGAGGAATCTTTCGAAGTGAAAAAAAAAATTGTGTCTGTGCGCTGTATCTCAAAAACTAATGGAGCAATTGATATGAAACTTTGAACATCCGTCTTATTTGATAATCTGAAGAACTGAAAAGCTTTTGGTAAAATTTCGTACGCCGGAAGTGGGTGTTTACCTTAACTGTTTTTTGTTTTTTGCCAAAATTTTCTTAAATATGAAAAACATCACAAAAACATTTAAACAAACATTGAAGACTATAAAGAGATGAACATCTTTTGCTTGAAAACATTTTTCATAAAATCATTTGTATTCGAGAAAAAAATTTATTATTTTTTTTTTAATTTTTGGTTTATAATTATAAAACGATAATAGCTACAGGAAATTTATGTTAAAATAATTGTAGAGAATGCTAAAATGAACAACTTATAAAGAATAAGTTTATTTCGAAATCCCTTTAGTTTTTGAGTTAACTGACTATAGTATAATTTTTCCATCTTTCATAATTTTGACGTTTTAAACGTCAGTTTCATCCGAGTCTACACAACGCTCGATGTACATTTAAAATATGATTTCAATTGAAAATAAACCATGAAAACGTAAATATAAAGTCGGAGAAAGTAACATGATGGTCACATCACCATTTTTTACAAACACTTGTCATAATCAATATCACAGAAATATGTGTTTTTCAATACTTAAAAAATATTTTATGCTACTAGGGATACGTTTACTGTTCTGTGAGGCGAATTTTTGGTATCGGCCTTTTTTGGCATTACTATAATTTTTGGCCATGAAAACAAATATTTTACAATACCTTTTTGCTTGCTTCTAAATTCTTTGCCATACATATGGTACGCCCTGGCATGAGACAGAAGCAGATAATGCGCGCACATGTAATTTCCAATACCATCCAGATTATAACCAGGAGCCAAAGTTCCGCCGGCGTAACCATCCTGGCAAACTTGCAACGGTTCGTTGAACGTGATCCAGTTCTTCACCCTATCACCAAACTCCTCGAAGCACACCCTCGCGTAATCGGCGTAAACGTCCACGATTTCGGAGTTGGTCCATCCCCCGATGTCCTGCAGCGTTTGCGGCAGGTCCCAATGGTAAATGGTCACGATCGGTTCGATGCCGTTCTCCACAAGTTTGTCGATGAGTCTGTTGTAGTAATTCACTCCGGCACGGTTTATGGAGCTGTTGTGTGTCGTCCGGTATCCTTCCGGTAGTATTCTGCACCAGGCAATAGAAAATCTGTAAAAGTCCACCTTTAGCTTCTTCAAGTTTCTGATGTCTTCGTCGAGTTTGTGATAGGAATCGCAAGCGATGTCTCCGTTGGACATGTCGACGATTCTGCCGGGGAAGTTGTGCGTGAAGAAATCCCAGATGCTCTCGGATTTACCTGAAAAAATTAAATATTGGTTATTATAAAAAGTAGTGATGAACATTATTCCATAATAACAGATAGAAGAACCAAATATTTTTTTGTAATATTGGTAAATATTTTATAAAGTCGTGCCATTTATCCAGAGGTGGATTTTTAACTTTTGTAAAAATTAATTTTAATGAAAGTAAACTTACCATCTTCATTCCATCCGCCTTCAATTTGATACGCTGCTGTGGCTACACCAAATTTAAAATGATCTGGAAATTTCGCCGTTGATATCCCTTTGGTTAATGCGGATACCATTACAAATATTATGCAAGCAGTTCGGCTACCCATTTTTTTGCCGATCTGAAATAATGTAAAACGGCTTGATGAATTAAATTTCAACAATTTCTGGAAAAAAAAAATTGTGTCAGTGTGTGTGTGTGTCTGTCTGTGTGCGCTGTATCTCAAAAACTAATAGAGCAATTGATATGAAACTTTGAACCGAAGAACTGAAAAGCTTTTGGTAAAATTTCGTACACCGGAAGTGGGTGTTTACCTTAACCGTTTTTTGTTTTTTGCCAATATTTTCTTAAATATGAAAAATATCACAAAAACATTTAAACAAACTTTGAAGACAACAAAGAAATGAACATCTTTTACTTGAAAACATTTTTCATAAAATCATTTTTATTCGAGAAAAAAATTTATTATTATTTTTTAATTTTTGGTTTATAATTATAAAACAATAATAGTTACAGCAAATTTATATCACAAAAACATTTAAACAAACTTTGAAGACAACAAAGAAATGAACATCTTTTGCTTGAAAACATTTTTCATAAAATCATTTTTATACGAGAAAAAAATTTATTATTATTTTTTAATTTTTGGTTTATAATTATAAAACAATAATAGTTACAGCAAATTTATGTTAATGATAATTGTAGAGAATGCCAAAATGAACAACTTCTAAAGAATAAGTTTTTTTCGCAATCCCTTTAGTTTTTGAGTAAATTTGAAGTATAATTTTTCCATAATTTTGACGTTTTAAACGTCAGTTTCATCCGAGTCTACAAAACGCTCGATGTGTATTTAAAATAACAAATATATAATTATGTACTATTAATGTAATCATCAACATAATGCACGCCATTAGTGATCTATTTTTATTTATCTTTAATGAAAACTATTTAACCTTTACATTTGCAGCTTATCGAATTAGGAATTTTTTTATATATAAATAAATGACATCCTGATAATTATCCACCTTGTCCACTAAATCCAAAGTTTGACACGAAATAAAAAAAAATCACTTATTTACTATTTTCAATTTTAGATAGCGCATACTCGTCTGAAGTGCTTACGTTCGCACCAGTAGTATTAACGTGTTTAAATTTTCAATTCATGTTTTATGGTAATTGCTTGTACTCAATTATTGTGATTCACCTAATCGTAACATAAAGTCGCGAACGCAAATAACACGATTGTAAATTAAGGTTATCGGGATGATTAATGCCATTGATTTAAAATATTTAAAAACTTAATCAATAAACAAGACAAGAAACCTTTCTCTTTTAAAATGTGTATTGTTTTCAAAAACTTACTGTTAGGCATTACTCAAACCCTAAAAAAACTGGTCCCGAAAGCTTTAACACGTTGAGTGCTGCAATGTATTAAAAAAAAAACTCAGGAGGCCGTTATTACTTTCTCCGTTGCGAAGTACCAGAAAGTATTGCGATCATGATTTTTTTTTCAATTTTTTTTTTTTTGAAATATGCGTTTTGGGATCCCTAGATGCAATTTAACAATTTCTGGAATTTTTACTTTCTCCGTTACGAAGTACGAGAGAGTATTGCGATCGTGATTTCTTCTTAAAATTTTTTTTTTACGGAAATATCCGTTTTGGGATCCCTAGATGCAATTTCAACAATTTCTGGAATTTTTACTTTCTCCGTTACGAAGTACGAGAGAGTATTGTAATCGTGATTTTTTTTTCAAAATTTTTTTTTACGGAAATATCCGTTTTGGGGTCTCTAGATGCCATTTCAACAATTTCTGGAAAAAAAAATATTGTGTCTGTGTGTGTGTGTCTGTCTGTGTGCGCCTTATCTCAAAAAGTAATTAAGCAATTGATATGAAACTTTGAACATCCGTCTTATTTGATAATCCTAAGAACTGAAAAGCTTTTGGTAAAATTTCGTACACCGGAAGTGGGCGTTTACCTTAACTGTTTTTTGTTTTTTGCCAATATTTTCTTAAATATGAAAAATGTCACAAAAACATTTAAACAGACTTTGAAGACAACAAAGAAATGAACATCTTTTGCTTGAAAACATTTTTCATAAAATCATTTTTATTCGAGAAAAAAATTTATTATTTTTATTTCAATTTCAATTTTTGGTTTATAATTATAAAACGATAATGGTTACAGCAAATTTATGTTAATGATAATTGTAGAGACTGCTAAAATGAACAACTTATAAAGAATAAGTTTTTTTCGAAATCCCTTTAGTTTTTGAGTAAACTGAGTTTTTGAATTTGAAGTATAATTTTTCCATCTTTCATAATTTTGACGTTTTAAACGTCAGTTTCATCCGCTCGATGTACATTTAAAATATGGTTTCAATTGAAAATATACCATGAAAACGTAAATATAAATTGGTTTATCAAGTCGGAGAAAGTAACATGACACCATTTTTTTATCGCAATAATTAATGAATAAAGTTTTAATCGATTCCGGGAGACGAAAGTGGCATCACACGAAAAATTTGCGTATGTCTCACGCGGCGTATATGTCCAAAAAGTGCGTGAGACCATGTTAGCATCACGCGGCACTCAACGTGTTAAAAAAAATATGTCAAAACTTTTATCAAACATCAGCATTCCCATCAAACTACTTCTAATCACGAGCGGCAATGATACAGCAACATTTATCACCCATGGAATTCGAAAGCTGACTACAGGAAAACAATTCGTGTTATCAATTACAAATATGGTAATGTTTGTGTGCAATTACCAAATACCGAATTGATGGCAAATAATTGTTTGTTGACTCAGTAATACGGTTATAAAGGCGAGTTTGAAATTATTAATTACTGTCTAACGCTTAGAAACAACAATAATTTAAAACAGCTCAAGGTCAGTTTGAAAATTGGCTTTGAAATGATTTCCTGAAGAAACCACTGGTTCGATTCAGGGTTTCTATACATCACTGAAAAGATCCCTTCAAGACGCTTCAAAAAATGTACTTGCGTAAGAATAAGTGTTAATTTGAAGCCCGTGATGCGTCAGCAAAAAAAACTTGAGAATGCTAACTTTTTAATAATCATCGTAAACCCTCATGTGATACCTTTTTTTACATCAAAAGAACGAGCTAAAACAATTGGCGTTCAAAAATTTCATCTAGGAAAAAATGCAAAAAAGTTGGCAAGTCACCACGAAAATTTTGATTTTTTTAATTTTTTTAGACTTTGGACGGCCGTAGTGGCTAAACGAAGACTCCAAATCGAACGCGGTTTTGAAATCTGCGTTCCTTGGGTACTTATTAGTCGGATTCAATTAAAATTGGCGATTTTTAATTTTTGACGAAAACCTGAAAAATCACCCAAGGGTCCCCCCTTCTTACTTTTGCTCAAAAATTGCGTTTGAAATGTTTTCCTGAAGAAACCACTGGTTCGATTCATGGTTTCCATGTATCACTAGAAAGATCCCTTCAAGACGCTTCAGAAAATGTACTTTCGCAAGAAGAAATGTCAATTTGAAGTCCGCGATGCGCCCGCAAAGAAAATTCGAAAATGGAAAAAATCGTAAAAATCAACTTTTTTAATAATCATCGTAGACTCTTATGCAATAACTCTTTTTCTTTCATCAGAAGATCTTAAATGGCAAAAAAGTTAGCGCCTCACTTTGAAAATTTTAGAAAATTGTTTTACAATTATATTCAACAATTAATCAGTTACAAAAATCGACGTGCTTTACACTTCCCGCGTGTACATTTTCGAATGATTAATGAAGACGATTACTACACGATAATCCATAATTTCAACTGAATTGAAAGATTTGTAGTTTTTTTTCCATAATTTTTTTCATTACATAATCAATTATACCATATTTCTAATTTATCAGCGATTCTATTTAATATCTTACCTTGGCTATAAATCCAAATAGTAATAGAAGCACCGAACTGAAAGGTGCAAGGTGCAAGGTAAGCCTGCTAGACCTGCACTTGTATGCTACGTCCACGCTTCAAGTCTTTTATACGCGTTGAAAAAAAAATTCAAGTATTTCAACTAATATGTGCTCGGCATACCTATTATTGTAATTAATATTGATAACGCCATTCTTTCATCGCATTGGTATTAGATATTTTCCGTTAATTAAGTTTCCTGACTGTTTCGTCAATTAATGAATTTTTATTATTTTTTTTTATAAACTCGACATCGTAAAAAAAACCACTGGTTCAATAGGGGGTCACTGGAAAGATCCCTTCAAGACCCTCAGAAAATGTACTGGCGTAATCAGATGCAGCCCGTGACGCATCAGCAAAGAAAACTCGAAAATGGAAAAAAATCGAAAAAATCAATTTTTTAATAATCATCGTAGATCTTTATGTTATACCTTTTTTCTCATCAGAAGAACGAGAGAAATCGATTGGCGTTAAAAAATTGCATCTAGTAATAATTGCAAAAAAGTTAGCAAGTCGCCATGGAAAATTTTGCAAAAATTCGATTTTTTCAGATTTTGAACGACCGTAGCGACTAAACGAAGAATCCAAATCGAACGCGGTTTTCAAATCTGCGTTACTTGGGTGCTTATTAGTCGGATTCAATTAAAATTGGCGATTTTTAATTTTTGACGAAAACCTGAAAAACTGCGCAAGAAAAAAATTCAAAAAAGTTGGCAAGTCACCGTGAACTTTTTTATAAAATTGTCGATTTTTTCAAACTTTGAACGGCCATAGCGGCTAAACGAAGAATCCAAATCGAACACGGTTTTCAAATCTGTGCTCCTTGGGTGCAAATTAGTCGGATTTAACTAAAATAGGCAATTTTTATTTTTTGACGAAAATTAGAGAAACTACCCAAGGGTCCCCCCTTCTTATTTTTGCTCAAAAATTGCATTTAAAATTATTTCTTGAAGAAACCACTGGTTCGATTCGAGGTTTCTATACATCACTAGAAAGATCCTTTCAAGACGTTTCAGAAAATGTACTTTCGCAAGAACAAATGCCAATTTGAAGCCCGTGACACGTTCGCAAAAAAAACTCGAAAATGGAAAAAATCGAAAAAATCAACTTTTTTAATAATCATCGTAGGCCTTTATGTAATACCTTTTTTTCATCAGAGAAACGAGCTTAATCGATTGGCGTTAAAAAAATTCATCTAGAAAAAATTGCAAAAAAGTTGACAAGTCACCATGAATTTTTTTATAAAAATGTCGATTTTTTCAAACTTTTAACGGCCATAGCGGCTAAACGAAGAATCCAAATCGAACGCGGTTTTCAAATCTGTGCTCCTCGCGTGTAAGTTAGTCGGATTCAATTAAAATTGGCGATTTTTATTTTTTGACGAAAACTTGAAAAACCACCCAATGGTCCCCCCTTCTTACTTTTGCTCAAAAATTGCATTTGAAATGATTTCCTGAAGAAACCAATGGTTCGATTGGAGATTTCTATACGTCACTGGAAAGATCCCTTCAAGACACATCAGAAAATGTACTTTCGAAAGAACAAATGTCAATTTTAAGTCCGTGGCACGTTCGCAAAAAAAATTTGAAAATGAAAAAAATCGAAAAAATCAACTTTTTCAATAATTATCGTAGATCATTGAAGTACACATTTTTTGCATTAGAAGAACGAGAAAAATCGATTGCCGTTATAAAATTTCAGGTAGCTAATATAACAAAAAAGTTGGCATGTCGGTTTGAAAATTTTCTACACGTCACTGCAAAGAAATAGATTTTCTTACTCAAAAAAGCTCTATAGGAAAATTGTATTTTTAAATATTACATGTTTAATAAGCATTAAATTAAACAATAAAAATAAGGATTACATCATATCTATGAAGTATTTTCAACATAAAACACGATAACGCGATGAATTTGAGTTATGTATTTTTCTATTCCAAATTCTTAGATAAGTACTATAAACTTCCGGTGACTTAAATAGAAAATAACATTGGTATTTAATAACCATAATTAGACAACTTTTTTCTAATTAGAACATTACATTTTGCAATGAGGAGGGAGGGTCGACCATCGAACTTAAATAACTTGATTCAAAAATTCAAAAAATGTGTTTAATAAAACATTACACAAGTTTATATATTTTCTAGATTTTTTAGTTTTTTGTATAGTTTTCATGAAAATGTTCTAATTTGAAAATCCAATCTCCAGACGACAAAAAATTTAAAAAATGTATCAAATAAAACATTATACTGTTACTTTCTCCAACTTGATGATATGTTTACGTTTTCATGGTTTATTTTTAATTGAAATCATATTTTAAATCTACATCGAGCGTTGTGTAAATTCCGTTTAAAACGTCAAAATTATGAAAGATGGAAAAATTATACTTCAAATTCAAAAACTGAGTTTACTCAGAAACTAAAGGGATTTTGAAAAAAACTTATTCTATATAAGTTGTTCATTTTGGCATTCTCTACAATTATTATTAATATAAATTTGCTGTAACTATTATCGTTTTATAATTATAAACCAAAAATTAAATAAAAAATAATAACTTTTTTTCTCGAATAAAAATGATTTTATGAAAAATGTTTTCAAGCAAAAGATGTTCATTTCTTTGTTGTCTTCAATGTTTGTTTAAATATTTTTGTGATATTTTTCATATTTAAGAAAATATTGGCAAAAAACAAAAAACGGTTAAGGTAAACACCTACTTCCGGTGTACGAAATTTTACTAAAAGCTTTTCAGTTCTTCAGATTATCAAATAAGACGTATGTTCAAAGTTTCATATCAATTGTTCTATTAGTTTTTGAGATATATTTTTTCATAATTTTGACGTTTTAAACGTCACTCATCCGCGTTTACGCAACGCTCGATGTACAATTTAAAATATCATTTAAATTGAAAATAAACCATGATAACGTTAATATAAACGATACCATTAAGTCGGAGAAAGTAACATAATGGCCACATCACCATTTTTTTGTATTGTTTTTATGAACATTTTCTAATTTGAAAATCCAATCCAATTTTTAACCGATCATTCTTAACAAATGTCCGTGTGTGTCGTGTGTCTGCCTGTAATCTGTAAGCGCTGTATTGTAAAAGCTTACAGCGATTTTCAAAGTTATATTTGACAATATGAAGAGATGAAAAGATTTTGGCAAAATTTTGGAAACTAAAAGTGGGCGTGGGGTGGGGTTATATGATATTTTTTACATATGAAAAATATTGCAAGAAACGTTGCATAAATTCTAAAGATAATGAAGAAATAATAATCATTTTATCAATTATTGATTGTTCCTTTTATCTCATTATATTCATGCAATTTTAAAATGTTACATAGTTAGCTAGTAAATGTATTTTAATTTAAATATATTTGACATGTACATCCACGAAGTTACGAATAAATAATTTGAATTTGAATTTGAACTGTATACAGGGCCGCGCGGGGCAGATGCTCGGGTCGCCAATCTCCAACAGACCTTTAGCTTGGTTTCATTACACCGTCATTTATCGCGTGCTTCGCGCCTTTTCATATAAAAATATGATATATAATTATGAAGGTGATATAGGTGTATAGAATATTTAAAACTTTTTTAGACATTTCTTTGCTCCTCAAGGATTATAATAAAACAACAACGAAATACTTTAAACATTGCTTACACACCAGGTGTTTATATTTGCTGAATGCATTCTGAGTAACAATAATTTTCTATTTACGACAATAGTCTAATAGATTGCGCAAAGACAATGATAATTTATGCTTGTATCATTGTTACGCAATTAAAAAAAATATATTAATTTAGTTTTTATGCCACTTCCTCCTATTTGATGACAAAAAGGTACTTTTGTAGTATCTTTCATGTTCATCGATTATTTTTTAAACCAGAAGGAAGTTGTTTTGCATTTTTTAAATTTGTTTCAAATTTTAGATTTTACGAAAAAAAAATTTTTTTTGAAACAAGGGATGTTGATATTTTTGTTGTCTTCAATATTTGTTAAAATAATTTAACAAATAACAAAAACGCTTAAGATAAACACCCACTTCCTGTGGTTACCGGAAGGAAGTTGTTTTGCATTTTTTTAAATTTGTTTCAAATTTTAGATTTTACGAAAAATATTTTCAAACAAGGGATGTTAATATTTTTGTTGTCTTCAATATTTGTTAAAATAATTAAAAAAATAATAAAAAAACGGTTAAGATAAACACCCACTTCCTGTGGTTACCAAAGCTTTTCATTTCTTCGGATTGTCAATTGGAAAAACTAACTTTTCAAATACGCCTTTATATTTTGAAAATCTATCGATTTTGAAGCAAATTACGGATTTCTTAAATGTTGAATTTTTGAGACATGAAAACATGTACAAAAATTAAAGCTAATTAAGAAAACCTTACTTTTCAAAAATATCTCGATTTTAAAGCGAGTTACAGATTTTTAAATTTTTAATTTTTTCGTCCAATATTTATTAGTGGAAAAATAAAAATTGAAAACACGCAGAAAAAATTTCACAAAAATTAAACCTAATTAGCAAAACCCTACTTTTCAAAAATGCCTTTGGGGTTTTGAAAATCTATCGATTTTAAAGTGTTGCAGATTTTTTAAATTTTTTATTTTCGAGACGTCCAATATTTATCAGTGGAAAAAGAAAAATTGAAAACAAGCAGAAAAAATTTCACAAAAATTAAACCTAATTAAGAAAACCTTATTTTTCAAAAATATCTTTTACAGGGAGTTACAGATTTTTTAAATTTTTAATTTTCAAGACGTCTAATATTTATCAGTGGAAATAGAAAAATTGAAAAAAAATTAAAACACCCAGAAAAAATTTCACAAAAATTAAACCTAATTAAGAAAACCTTATTTTTCAAAAATATCTTCGGATTTTGAAAATCTATCAATTTTAAAGGGAGTTACAGATTTTTTAAATTTTTAATTTTCGAGACGTCCAATATTTGTCAATGGAAAAAGAAAAATTGAAAACAGGCAGAAAAAAATTCACAAAAATTAAACCTAATTAAGAAAACCTTACTTTTCAAAAATATCTTTGGATTTTGAAAATCTATCAATTTTAAAGGGAGTTACAGGTTTTTTAAATTTTTAATTTTCGAGACTTCCAATATTTGTCAATGGAAAAAGAAAAATTGAAAACATGCAGAAAAAAATTCACAAAAATTAAACCTAATTAAGAAAATCTTACTTTTCAAAAATACCTTCGGATTTTTTAATTCTATCGATTTTAAAGAGTTACAGATTTTTTAAATTTTTAATTTTCGAGACGTACAATATTTATCAGTGGTAAAAGAAAAATTGAAAAAAAAATTGAAAACACGCAGAAGAAATTTCACAAAAATTAAATCTAATTAAGAAAACCTTACTTTTTAAAATCATCTTTGGATTTTGAAAATCTATCGATTTTAAAGAGAGTTACAGATTTTTAAATTTTTAATTTTCGAGACGTCCAATATTTAACAGTGGAAAAAGGAAAATTGAAAAAAAAAATTGAAAACACGCAGAAAAAGTTTCACAAAAATTAAACCTAATTAAGGAAACGTTACTTTTCAAAATTATCTTTGGATTTTGAAAATCTATCGATTTTAAAGCGTGTTTCAGATTTTTAAAATTTTTAATTTTCGAGACATCCAATATTTGTCAATGGAAAAAGAAAAATTGTAAACACGCTGAAAAAATTTCACAAAAATTAAACCTTAGATTAGGAAAAAATCTTACTTTTCAAAAATGCCTTTGGATTTTAAAAATCTGTCGATTTTCAAGCGAGTTCCAGTTTTTTTAAATTTTGAATTTTCTTGACGTCCAATATTTGTCTATGGCAAAAGAAAAATTGAATAAACACCAAAGATCAAGTTATAAGATATATGAAACTGTTTTTTTTAATCAGTCTTACACATTCACAACATAGAAACAACTCCTTGTCTATAAAAATTGTCTTAACAGTTTAATTTGGAATTTAATAATAAAGTTAAAAGTTTTCAAAACAACGTAGGACAGGTTTCGATCTTATCATATCTCATCAGCTCACAAAGTATAGACTTTGATAGGGAAACGGTTGTTTACTATGGAGTAGGGCTGGAATATCAAATTTCGAAGGTTCGAAGTTTCGAAGACTCGTAGAAAATCTGAAGTATCAAAGTTTCGATTTTTCCAACAAAATCGAACTTTACAACTTCGATTCTGCGAAAAATCCGAAAATTTCGAAACTTCGCAACTTCGAAAACTTCGATATTCGTTGACTTCGAAGTTTAAAAGCTTCGAATTATTAGGAATTATAACCCACCATGTATTTATTAAACTAGATACAACATAAAGGCGACATCTATTGATTAAATGTTGCACCACATTGTTACCACCTCAGGTATCCTTTAAGATATATACAACATAAAGGCGACATCTATTGTCGAAAAGTTTTTTTGTGTTTGTGTGTGTGTGTGTCTGTCTGTGCGCGCTGTATCTCTAAAACTAATGGAGCAATTGATATGAAACTTTGAACATACGTCTTATTTGATAATCTGAAGAAATGAAAAAAATTTGGTAAAATTTCGTACACCGGAAGTGGGCGTTTACCTTAACTGTTTTTTGTTTTTTGCCAATATTTTCTTAAATATGAAAAATATCACAAAAATATTTTAACAAACATTGAAGACAACAAAGAAATTAACATCTTTTGCTTGAAAACATTTTTCATAAAATCATTTTTATTCGAGAAAAAGATTTATTATTTTTTTTTTAATTTTTGGTTTATAATTATAAAACGATAATAGTTACAGCAAATTCATGCTAATAATAATTGTAGAGAATGCTAAAATGAACAACTTATAAAGAATAAGTATTTTTCGAAATCCCTTTAGTTTTTGAGTAAACTGGGTTTTTGAATTTGAAGTATAATTTTTCCATCTTTCACAATTTTGACGTTTTAAATGTCAGTTTCATCCGATTCTACAAAACGCTGTATGTACATTTAAAAGATGATTTGAATGAAAATAAACCATGAAAGCGTAAATATAAATGATACCATCAAGTCGGAGAAAGTAACATGATGACCACATCACCATTTTCCATTCACTATATGGAGGAACATAATTTTCAGTATCATGAATTGTAAAATAGTCAGATAAGGATTAGATGATATACTAGAACAAATTACGACATTTTTTCTATTGGCTTCCATCGAGCTTCTAGTGAAGATAGCAGCAGAGACAAAATTCTCAGCATCATCAGGGAAATTTATCAAATAGAGTAGTCGCATAAGGAATTGTTAAACGCAGATGCAATAACGGAGCAAATTACGAGTAATTTATGGGGAAAAAAAGACTGAAGAAATGCTAATGAAATAACGAGAGGATATAATATTTAGGCAGTTAATCTTCACACTTTAAATATATCGTAGAAAAATAAATATTTATTCAAATAAATTAAATATTAGTCGTATAATTGAATGGTAAATAAACCTAAGTCAGGGTAATCAATATGGAAATGTTGGGTGTGTACACTACTAATTCGAATCGTTTACTCTTAAATATAATTAACAGTCGAAAAATTCCTCTCGTTGCAATTGAGCGGCGACGTCCAAAAAAATCCTCACGTTTGAAGTCGCACTTCGTCTAATTATCACAGAATAGCATTTTCTAAGAATGCCTTTACGTTTCGCGTGCTCCAGCAAAATTTGGATTTCCTTCACTTGAATATCGTTCGGTGGGTGAGTACTAAAAGAACCTGAAACATAAACAATAATCAAACCATTGCAACAATACCAACAATTAACACATTGGCTGCCAACAAGTTTTTTTGTAAAATGTCAAAAAAAGGAGTTATCTGTGCGAGAATGATCAGCTGATCATTCCCGCACTTCAGTGCATGACCAATTTCGCCGGTCGTAGCTCGTGCTGCAAACTTCATACTCGCAAGAAATGTGTGTCATTCCGTGCTCGTTGTACAATATGTTATTCACTAGTCACATTTATCAAACAGTGGTAAAACAAATTCTTAAATGCTTTATTTCGAAATAAATACTATTCTGTGAGCAGGAGTGGCCTTACCCATTAAGAAAACATAATGAACACATTATTGTAGTTACGAAGGAAAAATCATTCCTATTTATCTACTCAGATAACTGTTGTAGAAAAACATGTTTTCATTTAAACCTGGTGTAAATATTTGTAAGTCATCAAGGCATCAAAACAATCAACAACTCACCTAATACACCAATAGTAAACGTGTCTTCATCGATGTAGCCTTGAACATCGCACTGGTAATACCACCCCCTACCTTCATAAATCCTACCATCACCTCCAACCAGGAAATTATACCCGATATCCGGCAATTCCTTCAGCTGCAACCGTTGCAGCTTCCGCACGTCCTCCACGCATTCCCCTTTCGTGTTACAAGGAGGCGTCTTCGTCTCGACCAAAAGCACTGTCCCAACCGGCAACGCCAAACTCCTAAACGTAGCATTACTCATCACCTTCGCCGCCCCCCATTCCTCTCTCGGTACCACCGAGTACATTCCCTCCTCCTGCCATTCGTGATCTGAAATATTTCGAAAATGCCCTTAAAAATCTTTTCTTAACCGCGCGCCATTCGTTAAGGTGTTGAGTACCTTTAACATGCCGGCCGGTATTATCTCTAGGCTCAGATGCCGTGTCTGATTTCTAGAAACATAATAAGAAAAGGAAGAATAGAAACAAAGAGTGAATGCGATAAGTCTGATTTCTAGAAAAGAATGATTGCGAAACCAAATCTTGGTCATTGACATGCTTATGGAGTGAATGTGATAATGGTTTATCGGGATGTGCGTATTGCGAAAGCTGTGGGAATTGTTGTTGCAGAAAGCGCGCGGATTTGTTAATAGCAATGAACCTTTCATGATAAATCTATAAATATAACGTAATAAAAAAAATGCGATCCTTTCTGTTATCTCCAAGAGTCTTACAGTGTCTTGTAAAGACTAGTGTTGTAGATTACGAAACGTGTCGTATTTTTTTATCATTATTTCATGTATCTACAATCAAAAGGAATTTTGCAGAATGAGAAATTATAAGTTCAAGAAATTTTCTAATCAATTAGGTATTGTGCCACTCAATACAGTTCCAGCATGATGGGGAGCTCCCCCACCAACATCCGCCTGTTAAATCGTCGATCCTCTGATACCCTAACTTCCTCTTCTGGGGCCATATGAAAGCAAAAGTATCCGAGACCCATCATTAAATCAGTGGAAGACATTGGCGTTCAAGTCTCTGCAGGTTTTGCAGAGATCTTCCAGAATGTAAGGGATTTCACAACAACGCCTTTGTGTAAGAGCTCGTGGCTGAAATTTCGAAATTGGCGTTCGAATCTCTGTAGGCGCTGTGGTCCAAAATTCTGCAGGAATCTTCCAGAATGTTAGAGATTCCGTAACAGCGCCGATTTCAAGATTTTGTGGCCGAAATTTCGAACACCTCCTGCAGCATTTATGGTGTTTGTAAATGTAAATTCCTGCAGCATTTATGGTTGTTGCTTAAAAATAAATAATAAGTAAATCTTAAATGAGTGAAGTTAGCGTTCGAATCTCTGTAGCCGCCGAGGTCCAAAATTCTGCACGAATCTTTCAGATCGTTAGCGATTTCATAACAGCGCCGATGTCAAGCTTTTAACACCTTCTGCAGCATTTGTGCTTTTTGCTAATGTAAATCCTACGCTTAAAACGATTTACGTTGCACTTACAATTAGCAGCAAAATCAAAATGGCAATGGCGTGGACGTGCGGCAAGACAACCAGCGGATGGACAGACATCAAAAATAACAACACGAAGAAAAGATAAATAGACTCCAGAAAAGATGTAAATAGATGATATCAAGCACAGAGAGACTAGAAAAAAAAATAGCCTTAGAGTGTACGACTGAAAAAAAAGAAGAAGATATTACACTTACGTATTACTCTTTAATTTCTTGCCTTCCCTTTACTATAATATTTATTAAGGTAAACAGAAGACTCCAGAAAGGATCGATAGATGATAACACAGAGAGCACATGGAAAAATTTAGCCTTATATCTATGAGTGTACGACAAGTGGCTGAAAAAGAAGAAGAAGATATTACACTTACGTATTGCTCTTTCATATCTTATCTTCCCTTTCCTATAATATTTATTACGACAAATATAAGACGCCAGAAGGAATCGATAGATGATATCAAACACAGAGAGCAGAAGGAATAAACACATGAAAAATATTAGCCTTACATCTACAAATGGAAGGCAAGTGGCTGAAAAAGGTGAAGAAGATTTTACCCTCACGTATTGCTCTTTCATTTCTCGTCTTCACTTTACAACAATATTTATTAACAATTTTAATAATTTATGTGCACAAGTTGTTACAAATTCGTTGCATTAGCATTGTTATCTCGGTAATTATAAGAGATACAGAGTTGGTCAAATTACGACAAAGTTGCGCATTTTAATGCTGAACAATTTGCTAAAAAGAAATTTAAAATATTCCCACTACTTCCGGAGATATTCGATAAAAGCCGAAAAAATATATTTTTTTTAAACTTCAAATAACTCCTTCAGCAAACAATTTTATGTCAAGTGTGACACATCATTAGTTTTAGGGAATGGAAAAATACTCAAAAATGAACTAAAAAATCCAGGTCCGTATTTAAAAAAATAAAGTTGATGAGGGTATCTAAGTAACGAAACGTGGTATTTGAAAAATAAAATTATTTTCTGGAAGAGCTCACAAAAGTGTCGTAAGAAAAAGGTCGCGGTTTTTTTTAATAACCAGTAATAAAGTCGTAAAAAAATAAAAGTATTCGATAAAAACCGAAAAAATATTTTTTTGAAAACTTCGAATAACTCCTTCAGCAAACAATTTTATGACAAGTGTGATACATCACTAGTTTTAGGGGATGGAAAGCTACTCAAAAATAAAATAAAAAATCCAGGTCCGTATTTAAAAAAATAAAGTTAATGTGGGTATCTAAATATCGAAACGTCGTATTTGAAAAATAATAAAATTTTCTGGAAGAGCTCACAAAAGTGTCTTAAGAAAGTGCTCTTGGTTTTTTCTAATAACCAGTAATAAAGTCGTAAAAAAATAAAAGTATTCGACAAAAACCGAAAAAATATTTTTTTTGAAAACTTTAAATAACTCCTTCGGAAAACAATTTTGTGACAAGTGTGATACACCAACAGTTTTGGCATTTTAATGCTGAACAATTTGTTAAAAAGAAATTTAAAATATTGCGCCTACTTCCGGAGATATTGGATAAAAACCGAAAAAAATATTTTTTCTTTAAACTCCAAATAACTCCTCCAGCAAACAATTGCAAACAAGTGTGGCACATTGTTAGTTTTGGGAGATGAAATGCTACTCAAAAATGAAATAAAAAATCTAGGTCCGGATTTAAAAAAATTAAGTTGATGTGGGTATCTAAGTAACGAAACGTCGTATTTAAAAAAATAAAAGTATTTTCTGGAAGAGCTCACAAAAGTGTCTTAAGAAAGTGGTCGCAGTTTTTTTTAATAACCAGTAATAAAGTCGTAAAATAATAAAAGTGTTCGATAAAAACCGAAAAAATATTTTTTTGAAAACTTTAAATAACTCCTTCGGCAAACAATTTTGTGACAAGTGTGATACACCAATAGTTTTGGAATTTTAATGCTGAACAATTTGATAAAAAGAAATTTAAAATATCCCGACCACTTCCGGAGATATTGGTTAAAAACCGAAAAAATATATTTTTCTAAACTCTAAATAACTCCTCCAGCAAACAATTTTGTGACAAGTGTGGTACATTTTCAGTTTTGGGAGGTGAAAAGCTACTCAAAAATGAAATGAAAAATCCAGGTCCGTATTTAAAAAAATAAAATTGATGTGGGTATCTTAGTAACGAAAAGTCGTATTTGAAAAATAAAATTATTTTATGGAAGAGCTCACAAAAGTGTCTTAAGAAAGTGCTCTTGGTTTTTTAAATAACCAGTAATAAAGTCGTAAAAAAAATAAAAGTATTCGATAAAAACCGAAAAAATATTTTTTTGAAACCTTTAAATAACTCCTTCAGCAAACCATTTTATGACAAGTGTGGCACATCATTAGTTTTAGGGGGTGGAAAGCTACTCAAAAATAAAATAAAAAATCCAGGTCCGTATTTAAAAAAATTAAGTTGATGTGGGTATCTAAATAACTAAACTTTATTATGTTTTATTTTAATATGTCTGATTTTATTATGTCTGATTTTATTATGTTTTATTTTAATATGTTTGATTTTATTATGTTTCTTTTAATATGTTCTATTTTAACGTGTTAATTCGATTTGCAATTTAATTATTGACCTGTGTAAAGTGTAAAACTAAAACACCAATAAAGTATTATTATTATTATTATTAAACGTCATATTTGAAAAATAATAAAATTTTCTGGAAATACTTACAAAAGTGTCTTAAGAAAGTGCTCTTGGTTTCTCAAAATAAATAATAATAAAGTCGTAAAACAATAAAAACAAAAATAAAAAAAAATTACTTTTCCGGTTTTCATCGGAAATAGTCGGAATATTAAAAAAAAAAATTAACAAATTTTTAGGCATTAAAATACGCAACTTTGCTTTTCTAGGCGAAAAGTCTTTATGATCCTGTTTAATCCTCGTGAGGAATGTGAATTTAGATTTATAATTTTCAGTACCTCCCTAATGGCTAATGGTTTAATTACCAAAACCAAAAATAGAAAAAAAGGTGATGTGGTTGTCATGTAACTTTCTTTGAAAAGATTTTTCTGATATTTTGGGTATATACCGATTTTTTAAATATTTTTCGTACGAAATTTTACCAAAAGCTTTTCAGTTCTTCGCATTATCAAATAAGACTTATGTTCAGTTTCAAATCGCGCGCACAGACACAAAAAAATTCGGAAATCTTTGAAATGGCATCTAGCGACCTCAAAACGGATATTTCCGCAAAAAAATATTTCACGATCGGAATACTTTCTCGTAGTTCGTAACTGAGAAAGTAAAAACTCATCGCATAGAAACAGATAATCAGTTGAACTATCGCAAAAAATATAATTAATTGAATATGGTTATTATAGAACAGATAATTATAACTTGAAATTTCTACGTGACAAAACTAGTTCTGATAAAGAATTATCTGCACAGTCGAAAAATTGTTTGGCGAGGTTAAGCTTCTCGTATGTGGGCCAAGGTTATGCAATTATCGCTGTTTTTCGGATCAATTAGCCTCGCGATTATAAACAAAAACAATACAATCAATGTTGCTAACCCGAGTGAATTTTCAACAAATTATCGATTAATTTTTTTTTCCGAAAAATAATGACTTTATGAAGAATATTTTCAAACAAAAGATGGAAATTTCTTTGTTAACTTCAATATTTGTTTAACCCTTGGATGCACCTGTAAAAATAGGATGATCGCCAGAAGCCGACTGACGATTTTAGATGTTTAAAGGTCACCAAAACGCCCGCGAAAAAAGTGCTTGGGTCCTGTGGGACCCCAAGGTGCAGCCTAGGGTTAAATGTTTTTGTAATATTTTTTATATTATCGAAAAAAATAAAAAAATTGTTAAGATAAACACCCACTTCCCATGTACGATTTTTTTTGGATTATGGTCAAAGTTTTTTTTTCGTAATTATATTCACGATTTACCACAAAGTAATCTTCTTTAATTTTCAACATTTATATTGTTGGTATATCTATGATAAAAATACAGGACTACAATATAAATATTGATGTTGGAGGAGTTTGCTTTGTAGAATTATATAAACAACTGTGGTTTTTCGTATTATCAAATTTATCTGCAATTCGTTTCCTCTGGGAGTAGAGAGTAACCTTGCATAAAGATTAGTTCTAAACTTGAATACATTTGAATTTAACAGCTATATTTTCATCGTTTTACCTCTGAAGAGGTGCGTCTCTAGAATGATGATTTGCTCTGATCTCGAGGGATTATTTTTAAATAAAATAATTAACGTCGAGGGATATTTTTCTGCAGAATCCTGTAGTTAGTGGCTAAACGATAACCAACCAAAGCAAAAACAAAACGATCCTAACACAATCACAACGAATTAGTACCACCAAACAAACTTTTAGAAACACCCTTACCTTCATTAAAAAGCAGGTACGTTCCGATACCAACGCCAGCGCACAACAGCAAGAACAGCACTCCAATGAAAAACAGATTCGCGTAAAAATCCGGATCTTGCCTCGATCCCAGCAGCCTCGTCCTCTCGTCAGCGTTCACCGACGCCGTCGCCGAAGTCATGCAGACACTGCACGTTTGGCACTCTGAAACCACCGTCAAAAACATTCCATCCAAAGCCATCCGTACAAAGGTTACCTTTATCCGTCCATTCGGAACCCATCCTGTGCGATTCGTTACATTGTTTGCCTCAAAATCCCACTCCGACTCGCTCAGAGCCTCGACCAGATCTGATCGCCGTCGAGCGACGCACAATTTCGAATTCGTGGTCATGCGGTGCTGATATCGCTTTCCATCAACGAACGTTTAAAGTGCACGGTTTATCACATTTTCTTTTTGGCCGGGTCAATATTCTTGGATTTGAGCCTAGCAGACACACCAATTGGGTCGCATCTCACTTGAAACAATCATCGAGGGGAACCGTTTTGTTTTGCAGGAAGTGATAAGGTTGTGTTATCAGGTTGTTTCAAAATATCCATTGTGGTGTGATTTTTTTTTTTTTGTTAGTAATCATCGGAATATGAAATGTATCGCAATATCAGCAACACAAAAACGGCGATGATTACATTTTCTGACGTTGAAATAATTATGTAAAAATTATGTTTGCGCTCGTTTTTTTTTCTGCATAATAAATATTTAATGAACTAAACAAAAAGAAAACCTGTTATGGACTTATTGGATGGAGAAAGACCTGGCAATTGCAATGTGTAGTTTTCTAATGGTCAGGTTCATCATAATAATTGTAAAAGCAAGTTAAAACAATATAAATATAATTATAAGGTGTGAGCCACAGAATTTTGTTGCTGAGTTGGCCATGCCTGAGAGAGAGAGAGAAACACAGCACTCATGTCTGAGATTAATACATTTTTTAAAATCGAATTCTAGTCTCATGACGTAATGATATCTCATAGCCAACTCTGAAACAAAATGTTGTGGCTCACACGCCAAACACGTGTTCAGTTTTGTTAGGATTTCCCGCCACAAATTTTGCAGCTGGATCTTTTTCACAATGGCCGCATTCAGGGAACTGTAGCGCTGTGGCGCTTTCTTAAAATTTTGTCCTGGATGGTGCCGCTTTATCTAAAGCGCTGGCAGCATTTCATGAAACGTTAAAGCATTTAATTATTCCGCTTTACCGCTGTACAGGCGTTGTAGCAAACTAAAAAGTACTGAAAAATCAAAATATAATTAAACATTATACCTCCACAAGTTTTGTGCATTCTCCTTTCGCGAATGTTCGTGTGAACAAAACTACCTGGACAAGTTGTATAATATTTATTCCACTTGATAATGTGCTTCCGACGACTCCTGGGACCTAAAGGGTTAAAATACTTTACCCTGTGTAGAATACACCGTCGGTTGTAAACGTGAGGTGACAGCAAACGTCACTTTTTAGAACAAAATTAAATATCCGCCATTATGATTTCACGGCAAACCTTTGTTTTTAATTTTAAATAATTGTAAAGTTTTTTGTTCACGAAAATGTTATAATGTGCGCATTATTTAATTATATGGGCAACATTAATGAAGTACATTTAACACTCAATTTCATTAAACACGCATTTGCGAGTTTAATATGCTTATTAAACATGCACACGCATTTGCGTGTTTAATATGGTCATTAAACACGCTAATTCGGGCTTTGAATCACAGAACGCGATTTATGATAATATTTTGTTAACCCTATTTAATACTGAATTTAACTTTGATTTTTAATTTTTTTCAAGTGTAATTGTAATTACAACTTTAATTTTGATTCTAATTGTAATTTTAAATTGAATTTTGATCTTGATTTCAATTTTCGTGAACAAAGTATAGTGTACAACTCGCATTTAATGGCTATTAATCACGCAAACGATTTGCTTCACTCGCCTACAGCTCGTTCCGCAAACCTCGTTCTCGTGATCAATAGCCATCATTATATGCTCGTTGTACAATATACCATTATTGTTTATTATTAAACCATTAATACCTCTGTGAATTACAATTTGAATCATTAAAATCAATTTAACCATTAAAAAATTGCTGCGGCAATATTTATTATTGCAGGATTTTTACAGCACTTTTAATTCAAAAAGTTAAAGGATTATATGTTTGGTGGTCATTTAATGCTTACATTATCAAAATCATCCCTTAGAATTGCTATTTAGAAGCTTTTAAACATTTTTCGTTCGGATTTCCGCGCCTCGTCGCCATCTATTGGACGGAGGCTGAACTGCTAAGTGATGTTTTTGAACAGCGCCAAAATGCTCGAACTTTATCCTTATAATCAAAGTGTTAATATTCAGCGATGCGCCATACACGAAACGATAGACGATTTAATTCCAAATCGAATGGTGTATAAAATAGCTGAGGAAATTTAGCGGTTTTTCTGTAATTTGCGAATGAAAATTATGCACGACACCCTTACCGACATTTACAGTTCACTGTAACATAAAAATTCAATAAAGAAGAATTTGCTTTATTCTTCAATCAAATACGGGTTATTATACTTATACCTGATTAATCATTCAACTGTTTATATTATTAATGCATTACAATAAGAGAAATATACGAGAAATCATAATCTAAGTAGAGAGCTCTACCTGTTATCGGGGGGATGAACTACTTAATAATTTGTGGATATAATAATAGTTGTAATAATAAAAGAATATTTAAAAACTTAAAAAGAATGTTGTCTCGTAATTAAATAAATTCACTTGTAGATATTTACGTACTTAAATTGCAGAAACAATATTTTATAATATACACGCCTAATCCCAAGCAACCCGATATACGCATAACTCGAATTAATTTATTATTAAAAACTTCTAATTTTATACGTAACAGGGACAAAACCATAAGTGTAATCCTGACTAAAGCTTCAAAAATAGTGGGAATATTTAAGTATTTAAATTGCGGAAACAATGGTATTATATAAACGCCTACTTGTAGGCAACCCAATATACTATAACTAATATTATTTTTTATTAAAAACTTCTAATTTTGAATATAATAGGGAGACAAGCATGAGTGTAATCCTTAGCAACGCTTTAAAAATATTACACTTATGGTTTTGTCCCTATTACGATTAAAATTTGAAGTTTTAAATAATAAATCATTATTAATTATACGTGTATTGGGATGCCTGTACGCAGGCGTTTATGTAATATAATTATTTCTGCAATTTAATTACTTTAATATTCACATTATTTTTTAAGCTTTACGGAGGATTACACTTATGATTTTGTCCCTGTCACGTTCAAAATTGAAAGTTTTTAGTAATAAATTAATATTATGTATGCGTGTATTGCATTGTCTGTAAGTAGGGGTTTATGTAATATAATTATTTCTGCAATTTAAATACTTAAATATTCGCACTATTTTTAAAGCTTCACTGAGGATTACACTTATGGTTTTGTCACTGTCACCTTTAAAATTGGAAGTTTTTTATAGTAGTCCTGCGTTTATCGGGTTGCCTGTGATTAGGCGGATACATTATAATGTATTGTTTCTGCAATTTAAATACGAAAATATCTACAAGTAAATTTATTTTATTATAAGATAACAGTCTTCTTAAGTTTTTAAATATTCTTTCATTATTAAAACAATTATTAAATCCACAAATGAAAACGTAGTTCATCCCCTCGATAACAGAGGGTACCCTCTATGAAGATTAGGATTGCTCATGTATTTCTCTTATTGTAATGTATTAATAATATAAAAAGTTAATTGAATAATCAGTAATAAGTATTGGGACCCATATTTCATTGAAGAATATAGCAAATTGTTGTGCATTTAGGTTTTAAGTTACAGTGAACTGTAAATGTCGGTAAGTGTGTCGTGCTTAATTTTCATTCGCAAATTACAGAAAAACCGCTAAATTTCCTCAGCTATTTTATACACCATACGATTCGGAATTAAATCGTCTATCGTTTCTTGTACAGCGCATTGCTGAATATTAACACTTTGATTATAAGGATAAAGTTCGAGCATTTTGGCGCTGTTCAAAAACATCACTTAGTAGTTCGGCTATCGTCGAATAGATGGCGCCAAGACGTGGAAATGCGAACGAAAATTGTTTAAAAGCTTCTAAATAGCAATTCTAAGGGATGATTTTGATAATGTAAGCATTAAATGACCGCCAAACAAATAATCCTTTAATCTTTTGAAATAAAAGTGCTGTAAAAATCCTGCAATAATAAATATTGCCGCAGCAATTTTTAATGGTTAAATTGATTTTAATGATTCAAATTGTAATTTACAGAGGTATTAATGGTTTAATAATAAACAATAATAGTATATTGTACAACGAGCATATAACTCAAACGATTTGCGGCATGACGAGTAATGTTGCTACACTACGTCTCTGCCTCCTTTCCTCGCTACAGAATGGATGAGAGGATGGGGCTGGGGTAAGGACTCTGGAGAAAGTGTGAGGCGTGAAGAAGGACAGTGAGTGAGGGGAAAGGAGAGGCGAGGAGGAACAACTGTATTAGTTGTGTATAGATTTCTAGAATGGAGATATTATGTTTATGCCAATAAAGGTTGTTGTTTTATTTGTTGCAAAGTAGTTTGAAAGAATTGTGTGCAAGGAAATAAAACATAATAAGATTTTGAGCGGCATCTCTGTCTTAGCCTCCTCTACAAAGATCCACGAGCCGCCTCTGATACATACTTATAAACATATTACATTTTACAGTGAATATACGTGTTAAATATGTTCAGTAAAGGCTAATAAAAAATAATCCAACAAATAAAAATTATATTTATTATATAAATATTTTACGTCGAAACAACAAAATTAGTTAATTTAATATCCATTTATAAATAGAATAATATTTATGGTATGTCCTTAAATTTAAATTGGACCTGGACCTGTAAAAAAACATAAAAAGATTATTAATTGCAATTGTGAGTGTACAGCGTGTCCCAAATTGAGTAGGACATTATGGGTAACTGCAATTATTAACCCTTTAACTACAGGCAAAATTATACACGACTACAGAAATGCCAATTTTTTTTCAAAATTAAATTTACAAAATTATCTTCTTAACTCCTGTTTCGCCCACATAGGGGTTATATTTTGCAGATTGGTGAAATATGTATTCTTTTCTCTTTGAATTAAAACTCGAAATCGTCTATTGACGAACTACTGGAATATAAGGCAGAATTATCAAGTCGCTTATTGACATATTGCATTTGTATTTCTGTAAGAGTAAATTTCATAAATGATGTCACAAGTCACAAAGCGTAAAAATGAGACTTCTTTTAATTGTGTAACGTAACCTGTTTTTAATAATACCTCAGTGTTGTTGCCTCTTCATTTTCCTCTCCATTTTCTTTTGTTTCTTTTCGCTAATTTCCGGCTCTGCCGGTGCCGACTGGAAGAAATAAGGCCCCAGCACGTTCTTCCATAGGATCCAGAATCCCCGTGATGGAGCCAGGAGCCACAGCAACCAGAAGTAGTTGGAAATCAACGAGGAGAGTATTTGACATCCCGCTGTTAGGATAATGATATCCTTAACGTGCCTATAATGGAAATTTTGAATTACAATACATATGATATTTTGAAATAATAACCTATAATTGATTTTATTAGCTACTAGTTGTACTCGGCAACGTGTTACTGTAATAGTGAAGTTTTTTGTGTTTTATCTTGATTTTTCCGACACACAGTATAAAAGTAGGTATAGTTTGATCAATGGATCTTTGCGTGTGCGTCATTACCAAAGACAGAGTTTTCTCGCCTTGGACGACAAACGTACACACATTATTGCATCTAATTTAACGTATTGTAGAGAGAGGAAACACTAAGAAATGTTTTCGGAGCTCGATTCAGCTATCTATGACGTACACGCAAAGATCCATTGACTAAAGTATATATAAAAACACATGCATATTCGAATACAATGGTCGCGTTCGTTGGGGTATTTTCTGATGAACGCACTGTTGATCGTGAACAAGTTCGTCCAGCGGTTGCCATTTTACCAATCGTACAAATTAAACTGATTGCTGTTGGAATCAACAAGTGTTGAAGTTGCCGCCGAAATGGAGGTTACAAAAGCAGCGTTCATCAACTACCAACATTCAGCGTAAATCAAAATCAACACGTTGACAGTTGAAAATTCTGACGAACGCACCCAATATTGTGTCAAAATTTTAAAGCAATCGGAGAAGAACTTTAGATTTAAGATTTAAGAAAAACCAATCATACGATTGACATTGATCAAAATTTTTTAACCTACAATTAATTTAATTTTCTAAATCCTGCGAAACAGAGTAATAGTAATTTACGATACAAGTAACGTTATGAAGGTTTTTACATTACGAGAGAAAAGTTTGAGCGACGTAGGAGCGAGTGCCTTTAAATTCTCGAGTAATGTAAAAGCAAATAACGTTACGTGTGTCGTAACATGGTTTATTTTATCCTAATTCTATTTTTTTTAATTTGAAAAATGCTTAATGAAAACCGTCAAAAAGCGAAGTCATGTTTGTTTACCAATACCTCCATAGCAACGAGTTGCGTTAAGATAATATAACAACACTAGTGTTGTTAAAGGTACCTTAACGTTACTCGTTGCTAAGGAGTTATTGACATGATAACAGTATAGGATAAAATAAAGAATATTATCTGCTAGACAAATCAATTCAGAATGAATTATGCTATGGAATATTATTACTCACTCCGCTATACCCCCTTCCATATTGAGATCTACGCCACTGTCAAGTAATTGTCCAGTTTCTGAATGCTGAGCCTTTGCCATGTAAGCCATAAATTGATACGCCGATATGTATATGGCACAGGAAAATAAATAAAAAATCTGAAACATTCGTGTAATTTGAGCAAAACTCAAGCAAATATTTCAGCAAGCAAAAATATACTGCAAAGTATACAAAATAAAGGCTACATAGCTTGAACATGGTTCAAATAAGTGAAAGACCACTTTCGGGAAGTGAATTCTGACTCTGGATCCAGTTTTCAAAATTCATGCATGTTTTCTGTATATTTTATGTTTAACACATTGACTGCCAACTACGAGATTACTCGTAGTTTTTTAATGCAGTTTGCAAGGCCGTGGCAATCAACGCGTTAACACGTTGAGTGCTGCAATTGTATTTAAAAAAAAATCTCAGGAGGCCGTTATTTTTTTATTGCAATAATTGATGAATAAATGTATTCAACATATGATATTAATAAACGAAATCAAAATTTTCATTTCCTCCGTGGAACGTTTGTCTCACGCGGCGTATATGTCAAAAAAGTGTGTGAGGTTATGTTAGCACCATGCGGCACTCAACGTGTTAATATATTTGTATTTATTATTTTGGCTGTCTGCAGCGGCTTGGAAGAAAAATTAAATCAATTAAATGTACCTGAATTTTGCTTTGTTTGATATTTTATTATTTCTCGTATTTTCTTCAAAGGTAATACGAGATATAATAAATAAATTAACGCTCAAACATTAGTAAATAATTAACTCACTCACTATGCTGATTGTTGAATTATAAAACACCAAAATGACTAGAGATAGTGCGTTCGCTATCATGGCCATGTTCCTGTAGAACGCTAAGGTTCCGGCGTTTTCTTCGACAATTTGTTTGGCCCCCTTCGTGCCGACTTTCCCTTTCTGTTGAATCTAGAATAAAAAAATGGTGATGTGGCCATCATGTTGCTTTCTCCGACTTGATGGTAGTCATTTATATTTAAGTTTTCATGGTTTATTTTCAATTGAAATCATATTTTAAATGTAAAAAAATCGATCGTTGTGTAAACTCGGATGAAACTGACGTTTAAAATGTCAAAATTATGAAAGATGGAAAAATTATACTTCAAATTCAAAAACACTACTCAAAAACTAAAGGGATTTCGAAAAAAACTTATTCTTTATAAGTTGTTCATTTTATCATTCTCTACAATTATTATTGACATAAATTTGCTGTAACTATTATCATTTTATAATTATAAACCAAAAATTAAAAAAATAATAATAAATTTTTTTCTCGAATAAAAATGATTTTATGAAAAATGTTTTCAAGCAAAAGATGTTTATTTCTTTATTGTCTTCAATGTTTGTTTTAATATTTTTGTGATATTTTTCATTTTTAAGAAAATATTGGCAAAAAACAAAAAACAGTTAAGGTAAACACCCGCTTCCGGTATAAGAAATTTTACCAAAAGCTTTTCAGTTCTTCGGATTATCAAATAAGACGTATGTTCAAAGTTTCATATCAATTGCTCTATTAAATTTTTTGAAAAAAAATCACGATCACAATACTTTCTCATACTTCGTAACGGAGAAAGTAAAAATGAATTAGTAATGTTACCTATTAGATTAAACCCATAACTTCTGAGAATTGGGTGAGAATGATCACGTTTGATAAATGGCGACTAGCAACAAACTTGTTTATCGTTACCATAGTTATTGATAATTGTTAAGCAATTTGTTTTAATCGCCACATTTACATTGGTTCGCAGCATATGAAATCATGATTCCCCCATTAATCCCTGTGGGAAAATCAAGAATATAATAAGCACTTTATTAGTTAAACGTAGATAAAAAAATAAATAAACAGCAACCAGTCGGAAATCTCATGAAACGGACAAGAGAAACGTGGTGTAAATCTTTTAGTCCATGGCATTAGACAAATATTTTTATTCAGTTAGAATAGTCGCAGTTCGCATGAATAAAAACCATTACTTTCAAATTGATAAAGAGGATAACAACACAACCAATTAAATAATTGTCGATGTTAAATTTGTAGGTTATAATATTTTAAACTACAATCCCAGTTTAAATATAGCTTTTTGAATTGTTCCATGTTCCAATTTAAAAATACCATTTCCCAGATGATTTCATTTATAACTCTCCAAACAATATGCTCTTTTATTGGACATTGAATGGATGATTTGCAACTTATTATGTTTGCGTTAATTAAAATGGATAATTGTGGATATTAAATGAAATAACACTTACCGCCATTATTATTTCTGTATATTATCCAAATTCCTTTCAGTAACAATTTTCCAAAATACGCACACCTTTAACAGCCACGACTGGGAACATAACCTCCACGTGGAGCTTTCTCTTGACAATTATCAAACTTGTGATAATATTATGTGTTTATTGGAAGGGGGATTGATTAAATTTGAAAATGTCGAGTTTCAATATAAAAATGTGTAAAATTTTAATTTTTTTGAGGTAAAAACTAGCGTCGCCTCAAAAACATTTTTACACAAGCTGGAATTTCTAAAATAAAGCAATATAACTGACCCATTCCCATCAAATATTAATTAAATAAAAACAGTGCTCTGTGAAACAAACATACATGTATTTATTGCTAAAAGTGGCGTTGCAACAGCAACGTCTATTATTTTCCGATTTCAACAGCAAAAATGAGTAAACGGGCTTAAAATAGCAAGTATGTCTGTAATTGAACATTCCAATCATTTAAATCATGAATCAATGAATCGAGCTGTTAAACTTTAAAGATTCAAACAAATTATTTCCCACCATAGCTGTGCCATCTGTCACAGGAAGGCTGAACTACTAGGTTATTCCTATTAACGGCTCGAACTTTGTACCTATAATCTACTACTACTATTATTACATTAATAACTTCGTCTCCTCTTAATGAAATGCGTTCAACAAATTAAAAACTTGGGTATTCGTTATTAAAGCTTAAAATATTGCAAAAAGCTCTAAATTTCAAGTGCAAGCTTTACAGAAAACTTCATTACCGGCAGGCGTTCCAGCTAAATTTTCATTTATAAATGACTTGAAAACCGCTAGCCGAGTAAATTTCGGCTATTTTACAAATCATTCGATTCAAAATTAAATATTTTATTACATACATCAACATCTTTATTCAGACACTTACATATATAGTATACACAGTAACGTTTTATTTATATACAAGTTTGTTAGTATGTCTCTGTCTGGGCTATCGACCTTAGGTCTTTCTGCCCTGTATTTTATTATTTGATGTACATTTGATGTATCATGTAATGTATATAAAATATGTAATATACAAAAACGAGCACTTAGAAATATGCTTGGATTATCTAAGAGTACATCGTGTAGATCTGTTTTTGCTGCAAACAATATACTTACTGTCACTGGAATATACATAATGGAGTGCCTGATTTTCATATGGAAACAGGATTCCTTTTCGGGACATACGCAGGCGCACCAGTATAAAACACGTCGCAAGGCTGATTTTATTTATCCAAAGCATAAGTATGCATTCACAGAGAAAAGGGGTTAGATATACATATTTAAAATTATACAACAAACTTCCGTTGTATCTAAGAAATGAAAAAAAATTCAAAACTTATAAATCTAACATATTTGAAATGTTGAGAGATATAGAACCATATAATTTAAAGGAATACCTAGAGTATCAGTAGCTATAGGTTCCAGTATATCCGACGCGTATTCTAGTATTAAGTATTGTATATATTCTTATTGGAATAAAGTTTGTTTATTATTATTATTAACTCATTACTGGATTTTTACATTTTGATTATAGGTATAAAGTTCGAGTGTTTTGGCGCTGCCGGCAATATGCACTTGGCAGTTCAGTCATGGTCTGGTAGATGGCGCGGAGGCTGCGGAAATTCGAAATATAAAATGTCTGCATTTTTAAAAGCTTATAATTCGTAATTTTGGGGGATGAGGCGACCGCTGGACGAACTTGTCCACCATCAATAGTGCGTTCATCAGAAAATATCGCCACGGTTGGCAGTAAACTCCCAACTGTTTTGTCTTACAGTGACGGTTCGAGGGTTTTTTTTCTGGTACGGCCGAGGAACAAGAGGTGGTAATACAGATAGGTGCGGTCTCTGCAACTGACCCTACCTATCTGTATTACCACCTCTTGTTCCTCGGCCGTACCAGAAAAAAACCCGCGAACCGTCACTGGTAAATTAGTTCATTAAGAACTTCTTCGTCGACTCCATTTTGAATGTTTGTGAACAAAACACGTTTGTAGCATAAATCGCTTTTATTTGCACGCTCGTTAAAATGGCGACAGCTGATCGAACGCGTTTGCTATTTACGGTGCGTTCATCTGTTGGCAACACGTTTCCAATTATAGAGCTATTCAGCAGAGATGGCGGTCGGGGTGTCTTGTCCGTCCGAATCAAGTAGTGCCCGTTGCAATTTTCCACCATCGGCTAAATCGCGCGCGCCTATGAAATAACCGGTAAGTAAGCGACGCCGTAAACTATTTCTTTCTCCTTCTACCGCTCGGTCTAAGACCGAGCTACGCAGGCCGCGTGTGTGTTTTCTAGATACGGCCGACAAAATCGTACGTCTTGGGAATATCCGCTCGGTTATTAGGTACCAATATTATTTGAATGTTCCGAACTTAGTTCGTAAACCGCCCTTACTCATGAATAGGTCTATATTTAGGGTGCGTTCATCTGGCAACACGTTTGCAACTATTTCGTCCGATGAGCGCGCCCAATATTTTTCACCAAGCAAACAATTTGAAAATCGTGTATCCACAGCAACGTTTACGTTGCTACGAGAAAGCGCGATACAAACAAACAAACGCCCGTGTAAACAGTTTTCCACACACCGTGCAGCTGTAATTACAGTTTTAATTTGTGTTAAGTTAATAATAATGACGAATTTCGACCTCGACGACCCTCTCGGAGACTTGTTATCAGGCGGTAGCGACGACAGCTTCTTCGACGAGCCCAAACCGGCGGCGAAACGTGCCAGCATCTCGAAAAGCCCGGAGAAGAAATCGGTGACGGATCTGTTCGACCTGAAGGACGACAAAAGCGACGATTGGTTGGGATTGGACACGAAAAAGGCAAACCCATCGCCGGCCCCGGCACCACGCCGCGCGGAAAAGGCTCAAAAGAAGATCAGCTTCGAGGAGGATGACGACATCCTGAACACGCTAGGATTAGACGCTAAAAAGACTGAAACCAAAAAAATCGATCAATCAAAAAAGTCTTCCCTGATGGAGAGTATACTAGGTCCTGCGAAGGATGAGGACAAGAAGTTCCTCTCGCTGGACGATCTGCTGAAAGAAAGTAAGGCAACGAAGAAACCCGACGTGCCTCCCGCGGTGTCACAATCAACGTCGCAGCTGCCGTTGAAATCGGAAGCGGGCTCCTCGTACGGATTGTCGTCACTGGACGCACCCAGAGAGGGCCGCAGGGGTCGCCCGAAAACCGCCAACATCGCGGATCCGCTTGGTTTATTTTCAAGCGATCCGAAGCCAAAAGACAGCCAAACTAGCATAGAATCGAAACCCAGGCGTAGAACTCCGACCCCGCAAAGAGAGGAGAGTAAAGAATTAGAAACGGAAGTCATCTTCCAATCGAAAACGAAACCCGATGTTCCCGATTGGTTGGCCGGAAAATCCTCCTCGGGTACTGAAATACAACCAACCACGCCTGTTAGAAGAAACAGCACCACTATCAAAGAACCGGAGCCAATAAGTACAACCAATCTCCCGATTGATACCCTACTAACCCAGCAGAAACTCGCCGCCTCGCAAATCGAATATCAAAACACTTCCATCGCGCTGCAGCAGCAGGAATCGCAGGTGCTGGTGGCGTTGCAGTTGCGGAAATACGAGGACAACCTAGCGGAGATGCAGAGGAAGCAGCAGGAGATTTTGATAAAGCAGGAGCAACAGTTTAATCAACTTCTCGAGAGGCAGTTTGCCAAGCAGAGTGTTATGGAGGGTAACATGAGGTTGCAACAGGAACGGATTAATAACCACATACAGTTGCTGATTTCGCAGCCTTCCGTGCGATCGGTGGGCAGCGTTGAGGAAATTGAAAAGTTGGACGAGATCAAGAAGGTTCATTCGGATGAGAGCATGAAGCATTTTGAGGATATTATTAATAATTTGAAGCAGAGGCAGCACGAGGAGATGTTTTTGTTGGAGGAGTCTTATAAGTGAGTAACTTAACGTTTAATTCAGTTTAGGCCTGTTTGAGTCCCAAGCTGTTTTGTACAGTGCATTTCGAACGGTATGGAATTGCGCTGTTTGGCGTTTTTGAGACTCAAACGATTATTCATGGATTACCATCAGCGGCGGATCGTGGATGTTCGGCGAGGAGACTATTTTAATTTAACCAACACGTATGCGAAATTTGTGTTTCCTCTATAAGAGTAAGTAGTGAAGCACAAGCAGCATCTCTGTCTTAGCCTCTACAAAATCCACGAGCCGCCGCTGTATACTATATCTACCCATAAATTTTTTGACATCTTTAGTGACAAACACTAGAAGGTGAAAAGTACCAACACGGCTATGAAAAAAATTTAATTTTGCCGCACGTTAGGTTGGTACCGGTATACAATATATTCATACGCGAAGTCGCCAACAGGCACATTATTGACAGTTTGTTATTGCCATAGGGAACGTCTAAATGATGTGAGTGCGATTTTCGTGTAAAACTACAATTACAATTTTTACATTTCTCGCAAAGTTTCGCAAGTACTACTTTTTGTGGCAAGAGTTGTTTGACAATTAAGGTCGGATTTCTGTCACTAAAGATGTCAAAAAAGCAGCGCAAGTACTACTTTTTGTGGGAAGAGTCGTTTGACAATGTGTGGGATTTCTGTCACTAAAGATGTCAAAAAAGCAGCGGCGGCTCGTGGATCTTCGTAGAGGAGGCTAGGACAGATGCCGGTCATGCTGCACTACTTACTCCTACAGAGGATACAAATATTCCGCTGCTGTTTTGGTCAAATTTTCTTTCGTAGCCTCCTTGGCGAACATCCACGAACCGCCGCTGCAAAAAGTCTAATCTATGGGTAAATGTTGTGTAATAGTCTTCAAAAATGAGACAATCATGGATTTTGTTCAAAAACTAAGATCTTAGTTGTTAGATGTTAGCATTTCATCATGATAGATACAAACTGGCAACATTGCGCATAGAAGATTCTTCATCTTAAACAGCTGTAAAAAAGATGTTTCAATTTCTGAACGTTATTTGTAGCGTAATTTTTTTCTTTTTTCTAGAAAACAGTTATCAACAATCGAACAATCCATGGAATCGGTAGAGAACCACCTGAAAACCGAACTGGACACGATGACCCAGAAGAGCCGCGAGAAAATGGAACAACTGGAGTCGGAGTACGCGACGGAAATTTCGAAGTACAAGAAGAAAATCGAGGAGATATACGCCGCGCACGAGAACGAGATAAAGCAGCACCGAGAGAACAACAGCAGAGTCTTGGAAGAAGTCAAGTACGAGTACAACACGATCATCGAGAATTTGAAATCGTCGAAACAGAGGGAGACCGGAGTTTTGCAAGAGGCCGGCTCGTATTCGGAAAAGTTGGACACCAGTTTGAAGCTGCTGGACATCAACAGCAGGTCCCTGTTGGACATCAGGCAGAAGGTGGAGAAGGATTACGGTGTTCTTAGCCAGGCCAGGGAGGAGTCGTTGAAGGCGAAACAGGAGGAGATCAATAGTAATTATTACAATTCTGTGGCGCCGTTTGCCAAAAGGAGAAGTGTCCAATTTTGCTGGTTTTCAGCAGAGAAAAAAAATTCTATCTAACCAGAAAATCATAATTTACGAAATTTCAGGTTTAGATATAATTGCAATTAACCTTTTTTGAACCAAAATTTTTGAAATTTTAAAGTACAAAAAAATAACCCAGTTTAGTGGAGGTATCTGCTTTTGGCAAACGGCCACAGAATTAATTAATTGATGCACTTGAAGTGCTAATTTACGAAATTTCTGGTTTACATATAATTGCAATTAACTTTTTTAAACCAAAATTTTTGAAATTTTAAAGTACAAAAAAATTACCCAGTTTAGTGGAGATATCTGGTTTTGGCAAACGGCCACAGAATTAATTAATCCATGCACTTGAAGTGCCGCGAGATCGGAAAGTCGAAAAGAGTTGGCAGCGCATTTTCTGAAAATCCCTATAATCGTTCAAGTATAGGCTGAAAGCAGTGACGGTTCGCGGTTTTTTTTTCTGGTACGGCCGAGGGACAAGAGGTGGTAATACAGATAGGTAGGGTCAGTTGCAGAGACGGCTGGCTGCGTGGCCGCACCTATCTGTATTACCACCTCTTGTTCCTCGGCCGTACCAGAAAAAAAAAACCCGCGAACCGTCACTGGCTGAAAGACCTCTGGTAAACTGCCTGTTGAGATCATTCAGAAAACATCCACGAGCCGCCGCTGACAAAGATTTTTTGAGTTTCAGGTCACTGATCAAACGTCTACAAACATTCATTGGTAGAGTACGTTTGAATAGAGAAGAACCTTGCGCACGAACGAAAACTGGTTTTTAGCCGTTTAGCCGAGTCTATTATGCAGAATAGGGTGTGGCAGTGTTTCATTAGCGTAGTTGCTTCCGAGTTCCGAGTGTCATTCTGATTTTTATTGTTCGTTGTTTTGCTTTGATTCGTTTTTCCTGTGTTTATAAAAATCAGTTCTTTTCAGGACTTACGAGTTAGTGAACTGTACGATAGTGGTTTATATTAGTTGTTTCATTTTTGATTAAATCATTTATCGCTGCATTCCGATGGCCGCCGAAAGGAAGTGTTTGTTGGGGAAACGCGGACTAGTAATTCACTCTCAATCTCGTGAAACACACAGGTTAATGGAATACGAAGCAATATAGAAGCTTTTGAAGGCGGCACCTATATTGGGATCTTCACGTATTATTTTCTGCCCTCCCAAATATCGCGCAACCTTGGGCTCTTCTCTATTCAAACGTACTCTACCTAGACTAAGCGCGCCAAGTTTATCTTTATCTTACTTTATCTACATTTGACTTGGAGTGCATTTTCAGTGATGCGAACGGCTCTAGAGAAGGCCAGGGAGGACGCGGACGCGGAGAGGTCGCAGCTGATGAGCTTGGTTCGAAATTTGGAGATCAAATTGGCCGAGCAGAGTCACAACGGCAGGGAGGATCGATTCGCCCTGCAGCAGGCTTCTTCGATGTTGACCGCCAGGGCCGTGGCACTGGAAAGGGAAGCCGATTTTAATCGTGCATCTTTGGAGAGGGAAAGGGAGCAGCTGAAAGTGAGAGAAAATTTGCAATTAATCTTTACCTCATGACATTATAATAATATCATGATAACAGTGACGGTACGCCGCGTTTTTTCTGGTACGGCCGAGGAACAAGAGATGGCAATACAGATCACGCAGCCAGCCGTCTCTGCAACTGACCCTACCTATCTGTATTGCCACCTCTTGTTCCTCGGCCGTACCCGAAAAAAACCCGCGAACTGTCACTGTAATGCATAGCCGACTCGATTTTTTCATTCCATTAAAAAAAATATCAGAAGTTTAATAACAATCATCAAGAAACACCGGGTTTTTAATTTAAGCGTTGATTGAAGTATTGTACAATTGTACAATACTTCAATCAACGATTTAAGTAACAGTTCAAATTTGAGAAGTAGAGGTCGTACCAGAAAAACCCCGCGAACCGTATCATTGCATGATAACATTCATTTTAAGCAATTGTTCATGTTTACTATCAAAAAAATCGTTTTTTTGTATTTACAATAGCCACAAAAATTTATTTTTATAACCACTTTGCAAAATATTATTCAACCTTTGAGAAGCTTCATCATTTCCAGTTTCAGTTTTGAAGTCAGCGCTTGTAAACGAAGATTTAAAGACATTTTTCACCTGCCCTCTAATTGATCAATAGAGGAGGCAAAATTCTTATGGCGAGTACTTTCACAACTGACTTGGTGGCATCTCAGAGGCGGCGCGTGAAGGTTCAGCAGAGGAGGTTAAGAAAGAAAGCTATTGGCCCAATACTTGCTTCATTTGTAAGAGTAAATAGTGCCGCATGGAGACGCATCTGTTTCTTAGCCTCCTCTACGGAAATTCATTAGCATCTCAGAGGCGGCGCGTGAAGGTTCGGCAGAGGAGGTTAAGAAAGAAAGCTATTGGCCCAATACTTGCTTAGCCTCCTCTACGGAAATTCACGAACCGCCATCTTAGTATATACGAGAACAAGGAATCCCACTCCTTGGTATTTTTTTTTGTCACATTGTTCAGCTCAAATTTCAAATATTAAAGATTCCTGTTGTGACCTTCTACCTTCTTACTTGAAATGAAATACAGACGATAGTGCCGCATGGAGATGCATGAACTTCCGTTTCTTAGCCTCAACGGAAATTCATGAACATCTGTTTCTTAGCGTCCTCAGCAAAAATTCATGAACCACCACCGTGTCATCTTAGCATATACAAGGACAAGAAACCACCGTGCCATCTTAGTATATACAACAACGAATCCCTCTCCTTGGTATTTGTTTTGCCATATTGTTCAGCTCAAATTTCAAATATTGAAGATACCTCCTGTGGCCTACGTTCTTACTTGGGATGAAATACAGCAATAGTGCCGCATGGAGATGCATGAACTTCCGTTTCTTAGCCTCAACGGAAATTCATGAACATGTTTCTTAGCCTCCTCAGCGAAAATTCATGAACCACCACCGTGTCATCTTAGCATATACAAGAACAAGGAATCTCACACCTTGGTATTCTATTTTGTCATATTGTTCAAATTTCAATTATTGAAGACTCCTGCTGTGGCTGTACCTTCTATCTTCTTACTTGGAATGAAATATAATTGTATTCTTTTGCAAGCCCATTTCTCATCCATTCTGTCTTTTCCAGACATTACGTGAAAGCATTCTATCCGAACAAGAGAAGGCCATGCAGCAAATAACCGAGGAAAAACTAACGCTGCACGCGGAAAAAACAAGGCTGGAAACGTCATCGAAACTTTCGCAAAATTACGACTCGCAGAAGTACAAGGCGGAAATGGAGGCGGCGATGCAGGTCGCGAAGGAAGCCGCCGAGATGACGGACCGCGAGCGCGAGAACCTGCTCAGGCAGCTCCGAGAGGTGGAGTCTCTGAAGCGAAGCCTGGGCGATCGCGAGAGCAAGCTGAACGCGCGCGAACGCGATTTGGACGTCGCCATGGAGCAAGCGACGCGCAAGCACCTGCTGGGAGAGAAGTCGCTGGAGGAGGCCAGGAGTCTGCAGGTGAATTATAACGAGAGGCTGCGGGAGATACAGATGCAGATGTCTTCGCTGGCGAATCGGGAGAGGAAGTTGGCCGAGGAGAAGATCGGTTTGTCCAGAGAGCGCGTCGCCTTGAATAATGCCACGAGGCAGATCAAGAAGTGCAGTTTGTGTGCTATTGATAACGTTCCGAAGCTTGATGAGGAGGATAATATTTCGGAGCCGGTTGAACAGGATATTCCGCGGTTTGTCAGTGTGAGTTTCTTTTAAAATCTTATAATTGGTCTAAAGTTTGCAATTTATTATTCAATAACGATATTAAAAAAAATTATTTACAGTAAGAGTGAGGAAGATGAAGTTTTCGTTCACGCGAATTGTGTGTTCGTTCACGAAGCTCAGCTGAATGGACGATGCAATTTAAGTGAACGAAAATGGCCTTACTCTCGGGGGCTGTATTTGGTTTTGTTCGATACCTTCCCAGAAAGTCTATAACTTTGTATCCAAAATTTTAAATGCTCGGAGTCATTTGTTGCTATGAAAAAACAAAAACAAAATAAACAAAGTTCTGTAATGTCAATAAGTGGTTACGTAGAAATTGTGAAAGAATTATATGTTCCTAATGATGTCCTGGAAGTCGCAAATGCTGAACGCAATTGCCTAAAAAATCAAAATCGCGTTATTGGAAGATTGGAAAAATTTACACAATGACAGATGCGTACATGAAAATCAGTGAGTGAAAGTAAAATAAGCGAAAGAGGAACTTTCACTCACTGGTAGCTTTCTGGCGAGGTATCGAACAAAACATTTTTGGGAGACTGGCTAAATGTAAAATTTTAAAAAAATATTTTTTTTGGGGCACTAAATCTCCAAACACATCTTGTAGAGAAATAGGTCCTCAATAATTTTTTATAACATACAGTTCGCGATGTTCACACGAAAAATGCATGTTTTGTCCTTTTTTCACCAACTTTATTTTTTTCATATTGTGGGTTTTCTTATACCTTCGGTTTTCACTAGAGGTGGGTAAGTCGCGAACTCAAGTGACTCTCGTGTAAATGTTGCAGCTCAATTTACTTCATGAAATTTTTGTTGACAATATTTTCATGATGAATAATGATGTTTAGTCACGGTTTAACAATATTTATGCATAGAACAAGTTTCATTAACGAATTTAAGGTGTTGAACACCGTTTATTTGCTATAAAAATGTTTCAGATCAGCGATGCCGATATGTTCCGCCTACAGCTCCAGATGAGCGAAGACCAGCTGACCTCCCACCACGGCGACGATCGCATAAGTATAAATTAAGCATAACAATTTTCAATTAAATTTTTTAATTCAGTTTAACAAGTTTTTATTACGATAAAATACCCGCTGAGAATATATTAATAATAGTAATAATAATAGTAGCATGATACAATGAAATTTATAAAGAAACATTTGTACAGTATAAATTCAAAAGGTTTCAATTAAGTAGGCCGATTTACTACACTCAAATAATTCAATAATATACACAAAAGAAGGCAAATTAATTAATAAATACATCCACCTAATTATGTTATGGTATAAATATGTACAATATATATAAAGACTTTTTAATAATATGGTTTAATTTGATCAGTAATTCAATCGAAGAACAAATTAAAAAGGCACTTAAATCATTAAATTCAAACAGTATCGCCGACGACGGCTTCCAGTGAAATTCGTTTTTTTTTTTAAATAAGTAGTTATACAACTGCAATAAAATATCCAGTGATCACAGCACCTAATCACAAAATGGACGGACCATTGAGCTACAAGTAACATTTTTTTAAAATATCTTATATACAGTCTGTTTAAATTAATTTCTTTACATACGAACAGTTTGTCTCAAAATTTACGCAAGTGTCACTATTGAAGGTTATTTAAAACTATGCAAACAGTCCACCTAAACTTTTATAGCATTTTGGGCAAGTTTTTGAAAAGTAGTCTATAAAAACATGGTACGGGTTTCTTCCGTCCGGGGCATGTAGGTAAGCGTGATGGCTCGTGAAAGTTCTGAAGAGGAGGCGACAGAAGAAAACAGTGGCTTTTAAATAAATTTGAGATAACCTCACCTGTTGCAGAAGCATTAAATAAATTCAATGTTGAATTTATTTGCTTGTTTTGTAAAACTAAGTAGTGCAAGCCCTCTCTCTATCTTAGCAGCCCCCTCTACGATAATTCGGGTGGGTATTAATTTTTTCCTTCGAAAATACCACAATTTAGACCAAAATTCAGATTTTAGTACATAATATTTTCCCAGAAAGTTTTTTGCCTCTCTTATCAAATTTGGTAAATGTGAGATACACGATATTCCCGCATCACCGACCATATTTTGTATTTTAGAATTATTTTAACCTTCAACTGACAAATGTCATCCTGTAAAGAAATTAATTTCAACACCCTCCAACATATACACATGAAACTCTTACAAATAAAACAGGCTTACAAACAATTAAGATTTTCCGACGGTTATCCCGCCGATTATAAAATGATTCTCTTTCGATTATAAAAACAGTATAAAGTTTATAAATTAAAAAAAAATCTTACGCCTAAAACTAAACAGATCTCTTGTTTACTTCTAAAAGCTGTGGACACTTCTCGACTATGTTCAGCAGTATGCCGTCTATGTAACACCGCAGCTGGGCGTTGACCTCCTGCTGCTCCTTGAGCGCCATCTGGATCTGTAAATCAATCGACCGTTACACACCCGCGCGCGCCTCATGGGGTTAGCTTGAATGTGATGCAGAAACTACGGTTTGTTAGTGGCAAAAGTGCTCGAGAAACTGTGTTTTTTTTAAATTGCAAATTGTGCAACACAAGTGCATACCTTAGCAAAAGAATCAGGATCCTGATGTAAATCGTTCTAAAAACAAAGAGAAAATACATAAGCACCAGCATCCCATGAAGCAAAAACAAAACTAACGTCTGGTTCATTAAAGAAGATCAACACCTGCGCCATCTTGTTATTTTTGAGCGATGACGGATTTGAGCAACCGGAAGGGTAAAAATTTTGATGATACATCTGAAAGCAAAGCGGCAACTCTCCAAACTTGAAATGTGAAAACCAAAATTAATTTAACAATTTGAAAAATTGTAAAAAATTACTTGAGGAATTTGCTTCAAAAACTGAAGATCCTTAAACAATGCATTTTCAATTTCATACAAAAACAGCTGCAGTATCCTATGTGGAAGAAAATGGTAACAATCCAATCTTGAACTGGGGGAACGAAAATTGCGTTCACAGATTTGACAAATTGTAAAAATTCAGCGTTTAAGGATTTTGCTTCAAAAGATTAAGATCCGTAACCAAATAATACATTTTTGATTTTACATGAAAACACCAGCCATATCCTACGTGGAAACAAAATGGCAGCAATCATTAAAATTCGGAAATTAACGATCTTGATCAATTGAGGAATTTGGTTCAAAAGCTCAAAATGGAATATTGCGTTCAAAAATTTGATAAATTGTAAAAAAATCAACGTTCGAGGATTTTGCTTCAAAAGATTAAAATCCATAACCAAATAATACATTTTTGATTTAAAAATTTTTTTTTTACAAAAACAAAAAACATCAAAATCTCAAAATGGAATATTGCGTTCAAAGATTTGATAAATTGTAAAAAAATCAACGTTCAAGGATTTTGCTTCAAAAGATTAAAATCCATAACCAAATAATACATTTTTGATTAAAATTTTTTTTTTTTTACAAAAACGAAAAACAACCTTTATTGGCATAATTACACAAATAATTATACGCGAGAAGGAGGACAGGAAGTGAATAGAAGAAAAGTATCTGTATATATAACTATTTGTGATTTTACATGAAAACACCAGCCATTCCCTACATGGAAACAAAATGGCAGCAATCACAATTTGAAATCTGAAAATTTCCGATTTTAATCAGTTGTGGAATTTGATTCAAACCCTCAAAATGCAATATCCTTTATAATTCATAACTGAGCAGAAAGACCTATGGTCCATAGCCCATTCATGGAAAAGTTTTCTTTGTTTTTTAAGTACTGTATTGTAAAACCATTTATCATAACATTGTGATCTTCTTTTTTGAATCAGACTGTAAATAAAACAAACAAAATTATTAAACGTTAATCTATGCGACGATTATAAGCGAACGCTCAAAAATTAACAAAAACTATGTGAGGCCTCTAGTAAAATGTTTAATGATGGCACCGTTCGTGTTATGTACATGAAGCGCCTACCTCGTCGTGGGTCATGGCCTCGAGCTCCTCGGCCAGGCTGAACTGGCCCTCGGTCAGCATCCTGCCTTGTTCGACGCCGGCGTGCAGCAGGCTGGCCTGGAGCTCCTCGTTGGCCTCCTGCAGCCGGCCGTTGACGCCCCGCAGCGAGGCGATCTCCTCGTGGAGCTCGTCCAGGCGGAGCGCCTCCGGGGAGGTGGTCGGCAGCGCCGGAGTGCGGACCTCGGAACGCAGCCTCTCAACCTCCCTCGATAGCTCCTCTATCAATTGGTTGTGAGCTTGTTGTTCTTTTATCAGTCTAAAAATGTTTGCGGTTGAGTTTCTCTATGAGACACAAAAACACAAGTAGTCTGGTCATCGCATACAATTAATTCAGGCCAAAAATCGAAAGCGTAGGCCTAAAATGTTAAATTTTATTCAATAAATCTGCAGTAAGTGAGGTTGTCTCAAGTTAATCTAAAATGTTGGTCAAAATAAAGAATATTGAGGCAAAAAAATGGAAAATTCAGACTAAAAATCGAAAATTTTGGCCTAAAATGTTGGCCAAAATAAAGAATACAGAGGCCAAAAAAAATTGAAAATTTAGACCAAAAATCGAAAACTTGGGCTTAAATGTTGAATGTTGGCCAAAATAAAGAATATTTAGGCCAAAAAATAAAAAAGAAATAAATCTAAAATATTGGCCAAAATCAAAAATCTAGGACTAAAAATGAAAATTCTGCCCAAAATTAAGTAATTGATAAACATAAATCCCTCACGACTATATTTTTTTGTTGGTAAATGTCAAATTTTAACTTTTAACTTTTTACTTCTAGCCTATTACAAAACCCCACCCCTTGTATAATAATTGGTGTTTGGTGAGGATTGGGTCAAAGCTTTAATTTATTTTCTAGTCATTTTAGCAAAACTTCAAATTTACTATTTATAAGCATAAACGATTGTTTCCCTTCTATGACAACTGTAGACTGGTTTCTGGAGAATCGCTCGTGCGTTCGCTGTTAGGAACACGCTTAAGCAACTAAAGTTTTTGGGACTAGATGGCGTTAAAATCCATTTTACTCAGAATCCTGAATATTAGAAACGTATCACCACGTTTTAAACGAGAACCAATAGATTCCGCCACTTTGGCGCTTCTAACTTTTAACCCTTTCAGGACGGGTCACATCAATAAGCGTTTTAACTTACAACAACATTTTCTAATTTTTTTATGTTTCAAAAATTAGTTATTGATGAGTCGTTATTATTACTCAAAGGCAGAAACACGTATTTTTAGTTTCGGAGCAAAATCGAACACTAGAAATCGATGTTTGAAAAATGGACATTTTTTACGTCCGTACGCCCGTCGGGTGTGATATACCCGTACCGAAAGGGTTAAACCATTTTACCATTTACAAATTTTACTTTTGCATTTAAAATTGCAAACATCACCATCTCACCTTCTCTCCTGTTCCTTAAGTCTATGTTCTTCTTCCTTAGAATCTATAATCTCGTTCCTAAGATCTTGCAGCTGATCCGACAACTCTTTCCTCTCGTTGTCCAACTTCTCCATCCTGGCCCTCTGCCGGTTCACCTCTTCCTTGTAATTGTTGGCGTCCGCTTCGGCCACTTGCAGCCGGATACTGGAGTTCTCCAGTTGCAGGATCTTCTCCCGCTCTATTCTATTGATGAGTTCTTTCGCCCTCCTCTGCTCATCCTGAAGAAAAAAGAAAGTAACATACTGAAATCGAAACGTGAGTTGGAAAACACATGTAAACCGTCCTCTGCTCATCCTGAAGAAAAAAAAGTAACATATTTTAACCAAAATGAGGGAAAAACACATGTAAATCGTATTCTCCTTTAAATGAATAAAATCCGTTTTCTCGGCTGACGAAATCGTGAGAGAAATAAAATTTCTCGCTCAGGGGAGAAAAATGTGTATTTCCCACTCAAAGGGAGAGAAATGCGTATTTCTCACCCAAGGGAGAGAAATGTGTATTTGTCGCCCAAGGGAGAGAAATGCGTATTTCTCGTCCAAGGGAGAGAAATGAGTATTTCTTGCTCAGAGTTGCTTTCAGAGTTGGCTGTGAGATAAATGAGGTATGTGGCATATTGTTACGTCATGAGACTAGAATTAGATTTTAAAAATTGAATTAATCTCAGACATGACTGGTAAGTCTCTCTCTCGGGCATGGCCAACTCAGAAACAAAATTAGGGAGAAAAATGCGTATTTCTCGCCCAAGGGAGAGAAATTCGTATTTCTCACCCAAGAGAAAGAAATTAGTATTTTTTGCTCAAGGGAGAAAAATGATTATTTCTCTTCTTAGGACAGAAATAATCGTTTCTCTCCCTACGAGGTTCCATTATTTATTTTAGCTGTCACGGCTGGCAGCGTTTTTTCTAAATACAATACAAATTTGCACCTCGGGAAAAATCAGGCATTTCTCTCCCTTGATACAACGTGTGAGCCACAGAATTTTGTTTCAGAGTTGGTTGTGAGATAAATGAGTATGTTGCATATTATTACATCATGAGACTAGAATTAGATTTAAAAAAATGAATTAATCTCAGACATGACTGCTGTCTCTCTCTCTCTCTCGGGCATGGCCAACTCAGAAACAAAATTAGGGAGAAAAATGCGTATTTCTCGCCCAAGGGAGAGAAATGCGTATTTCTCACCCAAGGGAAAGTAATGAGTATTTTTTGCTCAAGGGAGAGAAATGATTATTTCTCTTCCCAGGACAGAAATAATCTTTTCTCTCCCTACGACGTTCCATTATTTATTTTAGCTCTCACGACTGACAGCGTTTTTTCTAAATATTTACAATACAAATTTGCACCTCGGGAAAAATCAGGCATTTCTCTCCCTTGATACAGCGTGTGAGCCACAGAATTTTGTTTCAGAGTTGGCTGTGAGATAAATGAGGTATGTCGCATATTATTACATCATGAGACTATTGAATTTGATTTAAAAAAATGAATTAATCTCAGACATGACTGCTATGTCTCTCTCTCTCTCGGGCATGGCCAACTCAGAAACAAAATTCTGTGGCTCACATCCTATAATCTACCATTTCTTCCTGAGGTACATAATTGTTTAATGTTTTTACGATGTGGTTATATACGTCAGGTTTGCTCAACTGCGGAAGGAATTTGAAAGAAGACTTACGTGTAAACGTTCCTCGGCTCTCATTTCAGAATCCCTGAGCTGCTCTTCGAGCATCATGACCCGTGCCTGAAGAGCGGCGTTGTCGGCTTTTGCCCTTGTGTAACGCTCATGGGTGGCGGAATCCTGGAGCACACCCATCTGTTGTTGGAGGACTTGAACCTGTAAACAAAGCGTAATTTCATGAGGCCATTTTATAAGCATTTTTTTTTTATTGCAACACATGTTTGTGTTAATTAATTAATTTCTCACTTAACCCGTGGTGAAACATAATTATATAATTTGATTAATTAAAACACTTGGTTTTGTTTCACTGCTTTTATTTGTCTCTCCGACTAGTTCCTTGAGAATGACCTAAGGTCGAAACTAGTCGGGTAGACAAATAAAAGCAGTAAAACAAAACCAAGTGTTTCGACCTTAGGTCATTCTCAAGGAACTAGTCGGAGAGACAAATAAAAGCAGTGAAACAAAACCAAGTGTTTTAATTAATAAAAATTGTTTTAGTGTCCGAAACATGTGTGCTGAGCAATAGCGATTGTCTTTGTTGTCATATTTAAAAACTCTGACCTCTAAATCATCAGGTCAATAATGAGGTCATGATTTTGATTACAGCGAAATCTGTTTCTTCAAAAATTCCAGTAAATCGTTATAAGTCTACCGCAGATTGCAGTGTTTTTCAAACTTATCTGGTCACGGCCCACTTTGACAAAGCATTATTATTCAGAGGCCCACTATGTATTTTCCTAACACTAAAAGATAGATGCAGCGAGTATACAAACTTTAGCGTTTCTACCTTTAACGGTGTTTGGAATACTTATGTTCCAATAGTAATCTCCGTTTCCCCATCAGCAACTAACTACACTGATGAGACCTGAAAGGTCGAAACCGGTCTGTAGGTGTTCTGATGGGGAAACAATATTTAATGTTCACATTAATATTGTTATATTTGCCGCCGCTGGTAATGTCCACATCTTGTCGGTGTTAAAGCCAACCGGATTTGGTTCAGTACAGCATTCAGGCAATAGATTCCGCCACTTTGGCGTTTCTACCTTTATACAAACTTTAAAATTGTAAGCTTCTTTTGTACACGTTGTCTGTGTAAACCAGTGATTCCCAAAGTGGGCGCCACCGCCCCCTAGTGGGTACTGCAGCGATTTAGGAGGGCACTGATGGCCACAGGTGCATTTGGGGGCGATGAATAACTGTAAGGGGGCAGTGATAATATAAAAGAAAGACGATAAGTTTTAGTGAAACGTGGGTTCAGTGCGGTAAACAATTTATTAACAAAACAAAAAATAAACCAATTGCAAATAGTCAATCTTGGGGATCCTATTAATTGCTTTTAAAATTAAAAAAAAATTCCAGGGGGCGCTAAGTAATATTTTTTCTGGAAAGGGGGCGGTAGGACAAAAAAGTTTGGGAACCACTGGTGTAAACGAATGCATAATCAGAGTTTGAAGGTGAAGTGAAAATTGAAGAGTGATGGGTGGGCTTGGATGGACCCTATCCTACAATCCAACCAGTTAGGTTTCAGGCAAGATTTTCTCAAATTAAAAAATTTGTAAAGACCTTGTGTACGTTTTATTGTTTGGATGGTAGGTAAGGGCCCACCGAACACCTGGATGGTAGAAAAGGGCATTTCTGCCATCCCAAACGGCACAATTCACGGTAAATAAGGAAATTAGTAGCTGCCGAAAATTGTGTAATTTTACCATCAAAAACGGCCTTTTTTGATATTTAAAAAAATAAATAAATTTCAACTGCTAAAAGTGACAATTTCGAACTGTCAAATAATCGCACATATCTATTACAAATGGCACGTTGGCAGTAAAAAGGAAATTTCAACTGCTAAAAATGACAATTTCGAACTGTCAAAAATCGCACATTTCTATTAAAAATGGCACGTTGGCAGTAAAAAAGAAATTTCAACTGCTAAAAATGACAATTTCGAACTGTCAAAAATAGCACATTTCTATTAAAAATGGCACGTTGGCATTAAAAAGGAAATTTCATGAAGCCTCATTACTAAGGAAAAATGTTGTGTTGATAGGTCTGCACAACTTTGCTCACTTCAAAATCTTCAATAATAAGAAAGTTAGCCACACTGTGGCTACTGAAGCTAAGACTTGTCGTACTGTTGAAAATTCGAAATTCCTAGCCTTATTTGAAAAACTAGAAGCGTGCTGCAGTTTGATTTTTGAAGAAGTTTCGGAAAATTTTAGCTATTTCTAAAACGTCAAGATAAATGAAAAATGATAAATCTAAACTTCATTTACGGAAGCCGGCGAAAGCATTTCAAGTGGGACAAACAAAACTCAGTCCAGTTCGGAGGAAATGCATTATCAAATCGGGAACAACAACGCCCGCTCTCGGGTGTCCATTCATGGCGAAATATAAATAGCTCTGGGCGCGGTTCATGAAATAAACAACGCTTTCAACAGCGAAACACCAGTGAAAAAAAAGCCGCTTGTCGTTGACTGATTCAGAAATAAACAATTGCAATTGAATTGGGAAAGAATAAAGAAGAATTTTGGAATAAAATACTTTCCTGAAACTTTGGTATACTCCATCTACTTATAGATTAGATTATTTTGACATCATCAGTGACAACCACTAAAAAATTAAAAGTACCCACACGGCTATGAGAAAAACGTAATTTTGCAGCAAGTTTCGTAAGTACTACTTTTTCTGGCGAGCGTTGTTGTACCACTTGAGATGTCAAAAAAGTCTAATCTATGAGTGGACGGAGTATATACACCTATATAAATTAAAAATTTTTGACTATTGCTTTGACAGGCCACTTGTCATTCTGCAACTGAGTTTTAAAAAGTGTTTAATTTAAAAATCTCCACGATGTGCCAAACAGTGTACGCCTCCAAAATTCAACTGATAATAAGAAAGTAAAATATAACATTTTTTTTTTAGTGAAAAAAGGTTTTGAAAAAATAAACACTTTCTCAAAATTTTGTTACATCCCTAGATACACATTGAAAATTTCTAAGAGTTTTAAAAAAGTGTTTTATATAAAAATTTTCAAAATGTATCAAAAAGTGAATGCCTCCAAAATTCAAGAGTTACGTAGAACCATAGAAGAAAGTAGGTTTTAGAAACAAAAAAAATACAACATTTTTTTTTTGTGTAACTCCGGACGACTGAGACGCAATCTGCTTTTGAGGGCGCTATTTTTTTAAATTGTGGTAAAACTTGTGGTCTTTATAGGCAGTCGCCAATAATACACTTCCGATTACGAAAATCAAACCCCCACCACGTCAATGCCCTCTTCAGTCCTCCATGGTTGAAACCAACACGTGTTGGTAAAGGCCGGTGCAATTTGTAGGCCAAAGGCGCGCGCCTCGTGCTCAAGTGCGATAGTCTCTACCACTGGTAAAACTACCCTTACATACGTCACATCAAAAAATTTGACTACAACACGAGTTTAACCCGTTTTTGCCCAACGATTTTTTTTTCAAATTTCCTGTGCAGTTTCTTAACACAAAAGATTTAAATGACAATCGTGCGTTTTCCTTTAGTGCACAGTGGTCTTACCAATCATAAATTCATCATAAACAAACGACGAGGAATGCTGGTGCACGTGCAATTCTTTCAAAATATAGATGTAATGGAACAGCGGACAAAAATGGGTTAATTAAACCTAGTTATGTTGACTATAATTTAATATTAACATTATTATAATTTTGTTAACCTCTTCAGGGACAGAAACACATTTGTGTACGTTTTAAAAAATGACGAACAGATTTCAAACAAATTTGATTTAGCTCAATACTGCCATCTCATGTGAAGCTCTGAAAGCTGCTACAGTTGCACATTTCCATGCAGATACCTCCCGTCCGGTTCTACTGGCGAGATATCAATTGTTTCTTAAAGGATTTGAAACTTCAAAATTAATTGGTTAAACAAATAAATTTCGCAAAATCTAGTATGCATCGAAAAAAACAACATGCGGATGAATTACTTTATCGTTAACTTCACAGCGTAAGTTGTGTATGTTCCTCTTCACGCCGTTCCCGCTGTTCGGTATCTTCGGCGCCATCAGCAGGCCCTGGGGAACCGCACCGACCGAAGGGCCCACAAACTCGAACTGACCTTCCCACATATCGTAATCTAAATCGGGCGTCTGCGGCACCCCGTCCTCGACTTCCACCACTTCCCGATCGTCGTCGTCGTCGTCGAAATCGGAACCGCGCAGGGTGTCGTCTTCGCCGTCGCTCATTTTCGAAAAATATGGCACTTTCGTATCGGTACAGTTTTCACGGACGACACAGCGCTACATCACTTTTCCGAATTGATAACGCGAACCGATAACCCCGCCGTATTCGCGGCCGGGACCGAACCGCACGAAACGCGTCCCATGAGTGCGTTCTATTTCGCGAGCAGCCGTGACTCGAATTTTAAAATTACATTTCGCGATTATTGCGTTTTTAAATCCGCACGGTGATGCACAGCACTCTCAAAAAAAAAGGTATTTGTTTATCAATCACGTGATCAAAAATGGTGCTTCTTTCTTGCTGGTAATCTGGTCGTAGTCACATTAACAATACAGATTTATTCGTTATTAAAAACGTTGATGAGTAGTTAATACGATAAACCAATCTATTCTGATAACGCGATAAAACTATCACTTTTTCCTTTGATGATGACGAATTGGATTCGAAAAACTACGAAAAAACACGAAAATTATGTTGTAAACAAGACACGAAAATGATTATTATTTAAACAAAACGCGATCGCACACACCGATGCCCTTTTGATTTACAAAAAAATCCACAATTAGTACGTTTGGTCCAAGTGCTGATAAGATTACGACGAAATCCGATCGAAACTTTCGTTTTTCCCCGATGGGAACAATTGATGGATTCAATTGAAGAAACGGAGGTTTTAGAACCGCGCCTTTCGTTCCCAATTAGAATCAACCGACTGACTCTATCAGCGGCGCAATGTGTTCGTGTGACGTCAACACTTACATGTAGACAGAAGCCAACATTCTACCACAGACACACACAGACACACACGGACATTATCAACAGCGAGAGATGTAAGTTTTGAGTATTCACGACCGTACACGCATTGTCTTCGTCCACCGGAAGTACTCAAATATTCATACTAATTGACCGGAGAAGGGTGGCATCCATTACGGAATGGCCGTCACGCTCGCGCGAAAAAAGGAGGAAAAACCGCGCGCGTGCGGAGATTTATCGAAACTTGTTTTGGGAATGAGAAGAAATGTCTGGCGGATGCAATGGAAAATCGGGTGCTTTGGCATTCCGCACACTTGAAGATAAGTGTATTGTTTGCGAAAATCGCGTAACACGCTTGATATGCAGTTACGGATGTGGAATTATGGGTTATTATCAGTTTGACTCATTCTATTAAATCGGATGACTTGTGAACGTGTTGCTCTTGAGGATAATTATATCCATTAGCAAATAATGAAGCTTAAATTTTGTTGTAAACTTTGGCGTGTCCACCATGCAATCATATGTTTCCTTCAAACGTCACCTGATTCTGAATGTAGAAGTATTACATTTTCTCCCAAGTGGAACATGTTGATGGTGGAGCCACCTATACAATATAAACATGTATCTTTGTTAAATGATAGTGAGTGTGACACGTGATTCTCATGATTCAAGTAACGGGGAAGTACAAACGTGTGCCGCAATCTGTTTTCGCGTTATCCGTTCTCAACGGTTAAAAATTCTTGCTTAGCTTGAAACTAGAGGTAGTGCCATGGCTCCCTGACTCTATATAACGAGCCGCCCGCCCCTGCCCAGGAGTATAAGTGAACATGGCAAACTTACCTTTTTCTCGGCGTACCATATTCTGAGAAATATTTTGTAGGCAGCTTCGTAGATCGTATTCGACAAGCCTTCACCGTTTCAATAATATCGGGACGGGTACAATGAAAACATTCTTGCAAATGACGGTGCGAGTACTGTCATTATAAACACGGAAACAAACGTATCCATGGCAACTAGAATTAACATGGCAGGCGCGGCGCTTGCTAAGGATTATTTGTCGCAATCGGTGATGGCGGCAAAAGCTAAAGAAACTTTTTACACAGGTTTTATTCGAAGGAGAAGTAACTTTTTGCGGCTCGTCGGTATCTGGTTGCCGAGCGCGCGACTCGTCACAAAAAGTGTCACTTTTTCTCTACACTACTTGTTGAAGGTTTTTGTGGCTTTTTTGTCCGTTTCGTGCGCGATGGTGTTATTTTTGATAGACCCCGAACGGATTTCTTCTCCGAATGTATTTTTTTTTATGAACTATGTTTTATCTCGCGTTGGAATTTCGTTGCCGAGCAAAACAAAAAGTGCCGCTTCTCCTCCCAATAAAATAATTTACTACTTGTTGAATGTTTTGTGGTATTTTTTCCATTTAAAACCCCGAACGAATTTCTTCTCTGAATGTAATTTTTTATGAACTATCCTTTGTCTCGCGTCGGCATTTGGTTGCCGAGCAAAACAACAAAAAGTGTCGCTTTTTCTAACAATAAAATAATTTGCTACTTGTTGAATGTTTTTTTCCGTTTTGTGTAAAATGGTGTTATTTTTGATAAAACGCGAAACGGATTTCTTCCCCAGATGTAATTTGTTTATGAACTGTACAGGATATGATCTATGCCAGATATTTCCAATCTTTTAGAGTTGTATCGGTGGTAGACCAGAGGCCATTTTTTGTACCGGTATGCAAATCCCACCCTATAACTACTTGAACCAAAAATAAGTGTAAATAATAAATAAACGAACGAATCAATTTTTTTTTCACTTGTAATGCTTTCAAAAAGGAGTCAGGGAACGGTTTTACAGGTTGGAGGGTAGGCTAGGGCCCACCCACCACCCTCCGATTTAATTTTCAACTTCAACTAGTGAGACGATCTGGCACAAAAATTTCGAATCAATTTCATGTTTTTTTTTTCACTTGTAATGCTTTCAATAAAGGAGCCGGGGAACGGTTCTACCGGTTGGAGGGTAGGATAGGGCCCACCCACCACCCTCCGATTTAATTTTCAACTTCAACTAGAGAGACAATCTGGCACAAAAATTTCGAATCAATTTTATGTTTTTTTTTTTCACTTGTAATGCTTTCAATAAAGGAGTCGGGGAACGGTTTTACTGGTTGGAGGGTAGGATAGGGGCCACCCACCACCCTTATATTTAATTTTAACTTCAAATAGAAAGGCGATCTGGTACACAAAATTTCTTTCTTCGTTCTAAAAGTTTAAATTAAAAGTTACGATCGACAGTGTTTGCAGCTTAAGAAAAAATACAATTGGAGGGTGGAGGGTGGGCCCTATCCCACCCAACAACTCTTGGAAATGTTTACATCATCGTGGAGTAAAATATTGTTTGAGTAGATTTGGAAAATTAAAAAGATCTAGCAATTGTTTTTGTATTTTTCTAAGCGCTCGAAAAAATTAAATATTCTTATAAAATGGTGGGCCCTATCCCACCCAACAACTTCTGGGAATTTTTACACCATCGTGGAGTAAAATATTGTTTGAGTAGATTTGGAAAATTTAAAAGATCCAGCAATTGTTTTTTTATTTTTTTAAGCGCTCGAGAAAAATTGCGTTTTTAGATAATTACAAATTGTGTTCTTGAGGGATTATCTCCAAATGTAGTGTAGTAGCGGAGTAAAGTATTTTTTAAGTACCATTAGAAAATTTCAAGTGTCTGGCAATTGTTTTTATATTTTTTTTAAGCGCTCGAGAAAAAGCGCAACTTTAAATAAACACAAAATCTGTTTCGAGGGATTATTTCGAAATGTGGCGAAGGGGTGTTTGCAGATTTTTACAGTATCGTGGAGTAAAGTGTTGTTTGAGTAGCTTTTGAAAATTTCATGTGTCTGGCAATTGTTTTTGTATTTTTTTAACCGCTCGAGAAAAAGCGCAACTTTAAATAAACACAAAATCTGTTTCGAGGGATTATTTTGAAATGTGGCGAAGGGGTGTTTGCAGATTTTTACAGTATCGTGGAGTAAAGTGTTGTTTGAGTAAATTTAGAAAATTTCAAGTGTCTGGCAATTGTTTTTGTATTTTTTTAAGCGCTCGAGAAAAAACGCAACTTTAAATAAACACAAAATTCTGTTTCGAGGGATTATTTCGAAATGTGGCGAAGGGGTGGTTGGAGATTTTTACAGTATCGTGGAGTAGAGTGTTGTTTGAGTGGCTTTTGAAAATTTCATGTGCCTGGCAATTGTTTTTGTATTTTTTTAGGCGCTCGAGAAAAAGCGCAACTTTAAATAAACACAAAATCTGTTCCGAGGGATTATTTTGAAATGTGGCGAAGGGGTGTTTGGGGATTTTTACAGTATCGTGGAGTAAAGTGTTGTTTGAGTCGGAATAATTTTCGTTTTAGCGGCCGACGGATTTTCTAACGGAATTATGTTAGATTATTGAGAAAACTGGCGTAGTTCATTTTAAATTTAAACTTTATTTTCAAAACATCTATTTTACGAGAGAAAGAGCAAAAACTTAAAAAAATTCATAACTCACGGAAAAATAAACAAAACTCAAAATTAGTTTTAAAAGTAAATGTATTATGATTGCATTGGATTTTTTAAGGAATTTAATCATATCAGTATTCTTTTTTTTCAATTTTTTCTTTGTTCAAATATTCGACGAACTTAAAAAAATCATTTTTAAAAATTTATAACTCGCGCAGAAATTGATACATATTCAAAAATCAAAGTTTTTATTAAAGGTAGATATCTTTTGGATATATTACAAATTTTGAGCAATTCCATCATTTTAGTATTAATTTTTTTCGAAGTGTTCGACAACTTAAAACATTAATTTTCAAAAATTCGTAACTCAGTGAGATGTTGGTTAATATTCAAAAATTTAAGTTAGTTTTGAAGGTAGATATTTTATAAAGATTTGAACATTTTTGTGGAATTCTATTATATCAATGTTTATTTTTAAAGATTTTTTTTATTTGTTTTCAATTACTAAAAATATTCATTTTCAAAAATTCATTTAAATTTTTAAGGAATTCAATCATCTGTATGTATTTTTCTTTGGATTGTTTCATTGTTCTACCTAATATTCAACCCTAATTCGTACACAAAACGTTAAATTTAACTATTAAAATAAGAGATGGATTTATTTCGTCCTTTATTTTTTTTTTCTGGTGGAATTCTTGTGGAATTAGGTTGGCTATCTGGCGGAAATATTACGTGATAAAGTTAGCAACGCTGATTATGTCAGCTAACATAAATACACTCGGCGTCCAAAAAAAAAAAGCGCCACTCGAAAAATCGCGAAAAATCTCGATTTTTCAAACCGTCGTAACTTGGTTCAATTTGGTCGAAAATCGATTAATCTTTCAGTTTGGGAAAGATTCAAGTTTTATCTTTAAGAATGTGCAGCTGATTTTGACCCCAAGTCCAACCCACCCCCAGTAACAACGTGATGGAAAAAAATGTTTTTTATGTAAAAAATTGTCCAACTTTACCGCGCGCAAAAAAAAATCGGCGGGAAATTTCACCACAATGGCAGAAAAATTTAATCAATTTCCTTCAAATGCCTTAAAAATTCGAGTGGTTTTGATGATTTGGAGCAAAGTTATGAATTTTTGAAAAAAAAAACGTTTTTCACTTTTTTGGCCACAACTTGAGTAATTTTGCACCAAAATTGTTATCGCGTTCTTTTAGAATACTGTCTCACCCCATGTGACACCAGATATTTGTAGGCCTATAGTAGTATTATGATTGCATCACCTTTTTAACACAATCTCCCATCAATCAGCCTTCCTTTTAAAAAGAAAAACAAAAAATGGCGATCCATACTATAAACTGGGTATCAAACTTCACGATATTCACCATTAAAAAAAATTGCTCATAAAAATAAAAGGTACATCATTAAGGCGTTCCTTAAATTTCATTCATTACCGAAACCTGGTGTGTCGTTAGTGCAGTCGTTACACTCCCGATTCGTTTTATTGCACCCGGCATTATTTTTAGAAAGCAGTGTTTATACCAAAACCCCCGTTGTCCTAGGCTTTATAAATGCACCCATATCTCACGTGCCTAATTATAACCATATTCTATTTCCTCCAACCGGAGGAAGTTCATGATCACGTATAAATATCCGATTGTGTATTTATAAGATAACGTTTTGTAAATTCTTGCCAAGAACCGTGAATCATACCTGGAAGTCATGTCTCTCCACTGGAGGCGCAGTGAAATTATTATTATTATTACATTGTTATCATTCCGATATGAATGTACGATGGTTGAATGCCCTCCTGTTTTTATCAAGGAATTTTATCGAGCTTGATGTACGTCTATAGGAAGTTCAGTTCGTTCCTGTTTACAAGCTTCGAGGGTTATCGATTGTATCTTGGGAATATATGTCGTGATATTTTATTAAAGCAACTTTCAAAACTGGAACGAAGATACTAACCCATAAAATACACAACGTTTTTTTACCATTGTGACGTTGTGAATCATTTTAATACTTAAATAATTGATGGCAATAACAGAAAATTCTTTTCCACAGGTAAAAAAACAAAATTGTTGGCCCGATTTGGGTTTTCTGTAGTCGGCATCGTTTTCAGTAGTACCTTAGTCCCAGTTATTATTTGAGAACACTAAAACGAATTGTCATTTGCAACGGGAATGACGAAACATCGGAAAGCCATCGCAGGACACTAATTTTGCTCGTGAAACTTTTTGTGCAGTTCTCGACAATGATCGCGAGGCCGAATCGTGTCGGACTAAATAAAGTAATAGGTCTCGTCTTATTAGTTTATAATATCTGACCATGTGTGGAATTTTATGGGCAATCGATAGAACTCTTAAACAGTATTGTCAACAGCTGGAAGGACAAACGGAGCGAACCGTATGGCTTTTGCTGTCAATGTTAATGTAGATGTGGTATTCTAGTATTCAAGAAAAACAGGTTTATGATCTCTCGCAGATATAATCGACCATTTTCTCTCGATGTTGCGTCCATTGGACATCTCACGATTTTGAGAAATTATTTATTGGCGTTCAGGAATTCCTGCTGTGGTCGTTAAAGCCACGGTAATAAATATTCTCATAAAACGTATAGATAGATAATATCCTGTAATCTTATTCATCCTGACAATCAATGTCCGAAGTTAGCTTATGGTTAAATCTCAATTCAATACAAAAAAAAATGATACTGGCAAGAGCTACAGCTATAAAAATTTTTCATTTTCATCCATATTTAACTTAAATTACACCCAAAAGGCTTAATTTATGATAATAATATTTATCACATTTAGGCCATTGATTAAATTAGAATCCTGGAACTATTACCTTTATCAAAATATTGTTTTTAATTAGAAAACCTTCATATTATCTAATCTTCGCCGCATATATAAGGATAAAATAGGTTAACATTCGATATCCAATTCAATAGCAAGTTTTCTTATCTGTTTGATTAATGGTTGAAGCGCCAGCGTCGAGAACTCAAAAAAGATGCAAAAAAAAATATTAAAACAATTGCCAGATATTTAAACGTATAGTCATGTTGACTACCCCTTTGGGCTCAGAAGAAATACCAACATAATCACTAGTTCGTTCAAGAAATACCAGCAGATGGCGCTAATGGGGGTAATTTAAATGTTACTGCTACATCATGTTGGCTACCCCTTTGGGCTCAGAAGCAATACCAACATAATCACTAGTTCGTTCAAGAATCATCAACAGATGGCGCTAAAGGGGGGTAATTTAAATTTTACTGCTACACTGTCATGTTGACTACCCCTTTGGGCCCGGAAGCAATACCAATATAATCACTAGTTCGTTCAAGAATCACCAGCAGATGGCGCTAAAGGGGGGGTTATTTAAATTTTACTGCTACACTGTCATGTTGACTACCCCTTTGGGCTCAGAAGCAATATCAACATATACACTAGTTCGTTCAAGAATCACCAGCAGATGGCGCTAATGGGGGGTAATTTACATTTTACTGCTACATTGTCATGTTGGCTACCCCTTTGGGCTGAGAAGCAATACCAACATAATCACTAGTTCGTTCAAGAATCACCAGCAGATGACGCTAATGGAGGTAAGTTAAATTTTACTGCTACATTCTCAAGTGCGAATGTAGTGATATATTAATGTTGGCTACACCTTTAGACTCAAAAGCAATACCAGAGTTTACGATACACCAGCAGATGGCGCTAATGGCTGGTAATATAAATTTAACTGCAAGATTTGCATGTTGGCTACCCCTTTGGGATCAAAAGCAATAGCAACAAAATCACTGATTCACGATATATCAGCAGATGGCGCTAATGGTGGGTAATTTGAATTTTACTGCTACATTCTCACGTGCGAATGTATTGATATACAGGGTGTATTTGAAATAACGAACAGGCTCGCAACCACAAAGAGATTATATCATTTTTAAACAATATTCGCAATTATTTTGTTTATAACTAACAAAAAGCCCGCAATTAATTATTAAAGTTAATGAGTGAAAATACGCAACATGTTTGGGGGCAGTGGTAATGTGACCTAATTTTTAAACGGCATCGGTTTTGGATATCGAGTGCTCTTTAAGCGTCAATGAACTTGAGGACTGTTTATCTTTTACAAAAAAAAAAAAAACGTTGCGATAACACTTCAAATTTCGGAGGCAAGAAATCGGATCTCGCGTTTTAAATAAACAAACACACATTCCATGCAGACCTAATTAAATGAGAAAAGCATCGGTTCTCAAAATGTTTAAAAAACCTCGAAAAATTAGGAAAATTAAAAAAAAAATTTCGAATAAATTGACGGAAATGGGTTCACAAATAGTTTGTGTATGTGCCCTTAAATGCCTATTAGTTATTTAAAATACACCCTGTATTTATGTTGGCTACTCTTTTGGGCTCAAAATAAAGCAAACTAGTTCACGATATACCAGCAGGCGGCGCTAATGGCGGGTGATTTAAATTTTACTGCAACATTCTCAAGCGAGGGCTTATTTTTGCATCGCTTGTCTTTCTCAAAAATATTGTTTTCATTGATATTTCATTCACTTATCGCATACAGGTACCCATACGCGTACCACAGATTGGAAACGTTTGCTCTAGAAGGCTATGAAGTCGTTATATTTTTTATTTATGTTGGTAGTAAAAGTGACATCGGTATTTACATTCTATGATTTACACGCCACACGCTCATCTCTTCATGTTGTTGAAGGCATTCACTAAATGTGTGGCTGCTTGGCAAGGTGGCACGAGTCAACTGATACAAGGATGAAAAATTAAAAAACTCCAATCTACGATTTTTCGAAAAAATCGAAAACTTCGAAACTTGAAATCTTCAATTTTTCGAAAAATTAGAAAACTTCGAAAATTCGAATCATCGCAACTTCGGTTCTTTGAAAAATTAAAAAAAAAATCGAAAACTTCGAAACTTCACATCTTCGATTTTTTTTTTCGAAAAATATTGAATTGTTTATTTTCAATAAAAATTTGTTATATATATATAAAAAAAATAGTTCTAAAGCTTGTCTCGAGAATATATCTAGAATTTGTATGCTTCTTTCGCTGCTTAAATATTTACGTAAAACTAAAATTGGAATCGAGTAATCGACGTTGGTGTGTTTAATCTATAAACAAGAAAAAAGGAGACCATTTGGCATTTGTACAAATGGGTCACCACCATACTGAGAACGATAAATTTAGATCTTAAATGTCATCGATTCCCACGCACGTTTCGTAGTAGAAATGCGTCAATTTTTCTTCGATGGAGAAGTAACGGGGGAGAAAGTTGAAGATCATTCGTGGCTGGCGCGTTTTATTAATATCACTTTCTTGATTGATTGATTATATTTACTCGATGTTCTACTTTTATGTATAGACGAAGGTAAACAGGTGGCATCTACACAGTGTATTTTTAGCTGTAAAATAACGAGTGGTATGATTATTATCGATGATATTTTGGAGTTGTAACAGAGTTGCAGATTCAAGGAGTGCATGGCACGAGTTGAATGAGCTGCAGATTTAATGAATGCATAGCACGAGTTGAATAAGCTACAGATTCAACGTGTGTATAGCACGAGTTGAATAAGCTACAGTTTCGACGAGTGCATAGCACGAGTTGAATGAGCTGCAGATTTAATGAATGCATAGCACGAGTTAAATAAGCTACAGATACAACTTGAGTATAATAAATTAATTTGCAAATTCTTTAGAAAATGCCCTTATAGGGCGAAACTAGTCGAGAATTGTAAACATTTTTGTTTTGGTAGAATTAATATCAATTTCATATTATTATCCTTAATAATAATAATTAGAAATACGCAATATAAAAATATAAAAACAATTACCATCGATGTTACTTCTCGGATTACCCCGTCAAAATGATGTACACCTTAATTAAGGTTCAAGTACATATGTTACGGGGAACGACGTTAAACGGCACAATATCCGGCTAATGACGTCAATGGCCTCGCATCAGATAGTAACGTTATTGACCGGGAATTATCGTTAATAACCCCGAGCGACGGCACAAAACACAATCCGGGAATCATCGTTATCCTCCGTGTACAGTCGGTCGGTGTCTATACCGCTGTGGATTCGCAGTTTCCTATTCAGTGCGTTTTGTAACGTCAGCGCTGTGTCTCGTCTTCGAATCAAAATGGAGGTTGATGAAATGCGCAGGAGATTCAACGAAGTCGTATCGTCCATGATAAGCAAAAAGCGCAAAGACAACAACGCGTTTTTAAGCGACGCCGAGTACACCGCCCGCATTGCCGATGTCAAACGTTCAAAAACCATTTTGAACACACCGGGATCGCACAAATCCATGAAGGACTACAGAATGGTAAAAAAGTACGACGTTTTGACGGTTTCTTCCAGAGAGCGCCTGATAAAACCCCTGGCGGACAACTCGGAGCGCGTGCTTTTTTACGTCACAAACGAAGAGCTGTTTGACATAATTCACTCCACGCATACGGCGACTGGACACCGCGGCAGGAATCGAATGGTGGCCGAACTGAAGAACAAGTACTGCAACATCACGACGGAGACAGTAATGGCTTATTTGCAACAGTGTTGCCAGAGAAAAATTACAAAACCTGCAAAAGTACCCGAGCCTGTGGTAAATTCGCGGGCGCAAGTGGATCTCGTGGATATGCAATTTCAGAGCTACAACGGCTGTCGTTTTATAATGGTCCATCAAGATCTTTCGACGAAGTTTGTTCTTCTTAGGGCGCTGAAGAGTAAACGGGCGGAAGAGGTCGCGTTTAATTTGCTGGACATTTACACGATGTTTGGAGCACCGGCGATTCTGCATTCCGAAAATGGACGAGAATTTGTGGATTGTGTTTTGACGGAACTTCAGAAGATGTGGAGGGATGTTAAAATTGTCCACGGCAAGGGGGGCGCGGTGGAATGCGCTAATATTAAGGGAATGTTGGGTGGTTGGATGGCGGAAAACCATTGCGAAGATTGGACTGCGGGTTTGAAATTCGTGCAGTTTCAAACGAATCGCGCTTTTCATTCTGGTAAACTATATTTTTATCAGTGACGGCTCGTGGGGTACAGATCGATAGCGAGCCGTCACTGGTTTTTATTACGTGCCGCATTCACTGAGGAATATATTTTTTTAGGCATTGGCACATCCCCCTTTGAAGCAATGTTCGGTTGTCCGGCAAAAGTAGGGTTAGCATCAACTGGGATTCCTTTAGATGAAATTCCTAACATAAAGGAAGAAGAAGACGTTGAAGCCGCATTAGAAGCACAGCAAGATGATGCGCCAATGCTTGCGAATGAAAACGATGGAATTTTTTCGGAAACGGAGATAAAAACCGAATTTGGTGAGTTGCTGTTGTTACCTACCTCGTTCGCTATACCATCCTCTGTAGTTTCACTTGCCGATCCGGCACAGTCAGAAGAGTAGGGGAGGTCCCTAGTGCAATAAATTTAAAAAAAGGCTCCAAGTGATTTAAGTGAAAGAGGATAGCCTTCCAGAAAATCACTAACCTGACAAAGATAATAGGATTTGTTTCCTATGGGTTGCCTACCACTAAATAATAATCGTTAGGATAACAGCTCGATCATTGTTCTAACAGCAATTTTGACACGTAACTCTGTATTCAAATTTGTTATAATTAATATTCTGATTGAACTTTTTGGTTTCAGAGGATCCACCGAGCTGCCAGAAGTGCTATATTTTTTTGGCGTCGGGTACGGATGATGAAAACAACGACCGAATGTGTCGCGACTGCAAAAATCAAGCTCAAATTTCGGAAGTCAGGAAACGATTTGGGGAATATTTGGAGCAACAAACGCCGCCGAAGATGATGAAGTCGTCGGATGGAAATTTTGAAGCAGGAACAACTGTGTCTGATGTAGATGGATCACCGTGTAACACATCGGACATGTATAAGATTTGTAAGTACATTTTTAATGCCACTGATGGGATTTTTACTTTCTCTGTTACGAAGTACGAGAAAGTATTGTGATCGTGTTTTTTTTTTTTTCAAAAAAAATATTTTTACGGAAATATCCGTTTTGGGGTCCCTAGATGCCTTTTCAACAATCTCTGGAAAACAAAATATGTGTGATGGTGTGTCTGTGTGTGTGTGTGTGTGTCTGTCTGTGAGTGCTGTATCTCAAAAACTAATAGAGCAATTGATATGAAACTTTGAACATCCGAAGAACTGAAAAGCTTTTGGTAAAATTTTTACAACCGGAAGTGGGTGTTTACCTTAACTGTTTTTTGTTTTTTTCCAATATTTTTGTAAATATGAAAAATATCAAAAAATCATTTAAACAAATATTGAAGACAACAAAGAAATTAACATCTTTGGTTTGAAAATATTTTTCATAAAATCATTGTTATTCGAGAAAAAAAATTATTAATTTTTTTTAAATGTTTTTTGTTTTTTCCCAATATTTTTCTAAATATGAAAAATATCAAAAAATCATTTAAATAAATATTGAAGACAACAAAGAAATGAACATCTTTGGTTTGAAAATATTTTTCATAAAATCATTGTTATTCGAGAAAAAAATTATTTATTTTTTTTAACTGTTTTTTGTTTTTTTCCAATATTTTTCTAAATATTAAATATATCAAAAAATCATTTAAATAAATATTGAAGACAACAAAGAAATGAACATCTTTGGTTTGAATATATTTTTCATAAAATCATTGTTATTCGAGAAAAAAAATATTAATTTTTTTTTAACTGTTTTTTTTTCCAATATTTTTCTAAATATGAAAAATATCAAAAAATCATTTAAATAAATATTAAAGACAACAAAGAAATGAACATCTTTGGTTTGAAAATATTTTTCATAAAATCATTGTTATTAAAGAAAAAAAATTATTAAATATTTTTCTAAATATGAAAAATATCAAAAAATCATTTAAATAAATATTGAAGACAACAAAGAAATGAACATTTTTGGTTTGAAAATATTTTTCATAAAATCATTATTATTCGAGAAAAAATATTATTTATTTTTTTTTAAATGTATTTTTTGTTTTTTTCCAATATTTTTCTAAATATGAAAAATATCAAAAAATCATTTAAATAAATATTGAAGACAACAAAGAAATGAACATCTTTGGTTTGAAAATAATTTTCATAAAATCATTGTTATTCGAGAAAAAAAAATATTTATTTTTTTCATTTTGGGTTTATAATTATGAAACGATAATAGCTACAGTAAATTTACGTTAATAATAATTGTAGAGAATTCCAAAATGAACAACTCATAAAGAATAAGTTATTTCCAAAATCTCTTTAGTTTTTGAGCAAACTCAGTTTTTAAATTTGCAGAATAATTTTTTTTTTGACGTTTTAAACGTCAGTTTCATCCGAGTCTACAAACGTTCGATGCACATTTAAAATATGATTTAAATAATAAATAAATATAAATGATACCATCAAGTCGGAGAAAGTAACATGATGGCCACCTCACAATTTTTTAAAGTGTATTAAACCAGAGATAGTAAGAGAAAAGCGCTTCGGATACCTGGTTCGGATTTTCTTCCATTAGGTGTCACTAGTTTACGAACGAAAAAAGTCGGCTCGCCTGTCTGCATTGGCGTTGGCGATCTCTCCACTAATCTCTGATTAAACTGATTTAGGTACGGAAGATGGTATTTTGAAACAGGAATTCACCACGTCACAGTTTAACCGGTGCGAGGAGCTCATGATGGAAGAAACGTCAGCGGAGAAAGCATTCTAAGGCGAGCGGTACCAATGAAAAAATGCGCTTGTAAATTATGTAATTCCAAATGTCAAGCTTATCTTGCGACAATAAAGCTGATCAGCCAGTAAAACCATGTACTTTGTTCACGTTTTATTCTCGCTGCAGTAGACGACATTTTTGTTGGTGGTAAAAAAGTTACTAACAATTTGGTTATGTCAGTGTAATGCAGTGTTGAATTTTATAATATCCCTCATTCACATGTAAAAAGATTAAAATATTCTTTGACAACGCTGTATCCGTCATCGATAGTGGCTGAATGGTCAAACCTATGCCACAAAAAAAAAACGTTGTATCAAAATTATAGGTTAATAAATTATAGGATTTTGGATATGAATAATCGATAATTGATTATTTTTAATAATCGATTAATTAAAATAATCGTTTAATGAAATCACCAACTGATCGATGAATCGATTGATAAAATAATCAAATGTTCGATTAATCAAATGATCGATTATCGGTTAATTGATTATTTTTCGAGTAATAATCAAACAACGATTAATCGATTAATCAATTATATTGCACAGCCCTAGTTACCGACATACTTCAATCAGCACTATCAAAAATACAACATGCCAACATGAGGACAAAAAACACCCCGACTGCGGCGAGAATAAAATGTGAACAGAGTATAGCTCTCTTATTTGAATTTCAAGGTATTCCATGCCAAAATTCCCATCCTTAGTGACACCACTGAATTTCTGTCAGTTACCTTATGTTTTTAGGGCTGCCAACTATTTTCAACTTTTTGATCTCACGGCATGTTCATTTTTTATTTTAACATGGGCGCATTCGTCAGACCAAACAGTTGGGTGTTTACTACTAACCGTTGGGGTATTTTCTGATGAACGCACTGTTGATCCTGAGCAAGTTCGTCCAGCGGTCGCCATTTTACCAATCGTACAAATTAGACTGATTGGTGTTGGAATCAAGTTGCCGCCGAAATGGAGGTTACAAAAGTACAGGACGGCAAATGTAAGTTGGCCAGACGCGCAGAGAGCAAGCGAAAGCTCTCTCTCTACAGCCGGCCGAGTACAGTCTCTGTAATAAGCAAGCACATATTCTTCGCGTGCGCTATTTATTTACAACTCTATAGGGCGCTCTCCTCCACATAATTAATGCACTGTCACTTTTGAAAATGAATGTACCAGGCGCGCGAACTCTTCACGAAATCTATCGAGAGCGCCCTTCGAAGGTTCCGCCCACTATTTTGCCACTGCGCAACGGCAAGTTACGTTTGCCGTCCTGTAGCGTTCATCAAATACCAACGTAAATCAAAATAAACCTGTAGACAAACTTCTGATGAACGCGGCCATTATCCAAAACGTCAGAAAAATGAACCATTTTTTTGCATCGTTTATTAATCTTTTTCCGTGCGATTATACAACTCGAACCGTATCCAGAAAGCATGAAACGGAGTCGGTGTTACAGACAGCGCACCCGCAAAATGGTTTGGGGCCGTACTTTGTTCACGTTTTCGCCTCTTTTTTTCCATTCTCCGGTCGATAATGAGAGGAAGCCGAACCTTCATTGCATAATACTGCAAATAGTGTTTTGTGGTTTGTGTAGGAAACCATTAAAGCGCAATGGTCTACGCCCGGTATTGTGGTACCGATTAAAATGTTTTTTTTTTTTTACAAGAACTCCATAAGTTTGAAACAAAAATTCCAAAATTTGTATTAAATTTCCTCTATCAAAGAAATTCCATTTTTGCTAAGCAATGATTTTTTTTACAAGAACTCAATATGTGCATAAGTTTGAAACACAAATTCCAAAATTCGTATTAAATGTTTCCTCTATCAAAGAAATTTCATTTTTGCTAAGCAATAATTTTTTTTACAAGAACTCAATATGTGCATAAGTTTGAAACAAAAATTTCAAAATTCGTATTAAATGTTGCCTCTATCAAAGAATGTCCATTTTTGCTAAGCAATGATTTTTTTTACAAGAATTCAATATGAGCATAAGTTTGAAAGATAAATTCCAAAATTCCTATTAAATGTTTCTTCCATCAAAGAATTTCCATTTTTGCTAAGCAATGATTTTTTGGCTTAAGTTTCCAAGAAACTGGAAAGTGGTGGGTGGGCCCTATTCCATAAGTATTGTGGTAAATGAAATTGTAACGAAAAGAAAAAAAACTGTAATTTTACCTTATGGTTTAGATCGATGACGTCTTCCTCCAGGGAAGCATCCGAGTACATGTCATCGACGGTGTCGCACGTGCTACTCCTCCCCGACGAATTGAAACTGGAGCTGCGATAAAGTTGACTGTAAAAAATACACGAAAGACTGTACACAGGGTGAGAATGGGAAGGTGAGAGACCCACAGTTTCTTTAAAAAAGCTCGCAAAACACATTCGGCAAGCTTGTTATCTTCAGATGCAACGGCAACATTCGAAACACTGATGAAATGAAATGATAACACAACAAAAACAAAATAAAGTTAGTTTTAAAGTCTTAAATCTTTGTTAAATGAAATGTTAATGATTATGTACATGTAGTGTAATAAAAGTATAACAGATAGCGTACCTTGCTAACGCATTCGAACCAAGCTGTTGCCTCTTCCCAGCGCTGAAACACAAAATTAAAACACATGAATGAATATTTGGACAAACGGATATTTTAAATGTCGTTCACTTCGTGATTTGGAATAAATGTTCACTAATCAGTACCGTGAGATTGGAAAAGAAATAGTCAAAGCAGGTCATGAACATAAAGGGCTGTATACAGGGTGCCCGGATTTCGTAGGGATAGCATGGACAACTTTTGTTAGATTACTAAAAATTTGCACAGATAACATTGGTTTTATGAAGTGCCAAATAAAGTGTTTAAATTGCCATGGAAATTAGTTCAAGCCGCATCTCGATATCTTGGGTAGCAAACGAAAAAAATGAGGAGATTTTGTTTCTATTTAATTTCGAACAAGTGGGCCATGACAAGTGGGATTTGGGGGCAGATTTTTAACGAGCTTTCGAACCTGCACCTTTTTGCTAATTTGACCATCTATCTATCTCTTCAAATGCAGAAGTTGCCCATGCTGTCCCTACGAAATCCGGGCACCCTGTATATTCCTACATTTAATAATCTTTGATTATTTTCAGGAAATAATTGGTATTAACAAAGATAAATAAAATTCGAAGCATTTTGATTCACTCATTCCAAATTACAGAAGTTATTTTGAGGAATACGCCATTTGGAAACGTGAGGATGAGGCTGTGACGATGCGAGTAACGTGCTCCGGGGTTTAGAGATTAACAGAGAGGAATGCCGCGAATAATATTAGTTACGAGGCGAAGAGAACGTGAATTTAAGATTCCATTCCGATGATGTGATCTTTCAAGAAGTAAATATAACACCTTGCAGGATTCGTTTACTCTTTGTAAGTTAAATTATAAATAAAGGTCATTAATACTACGTCCGTAATTTATAATCAAGGTGGCGTTTTTAATTGTAATAAATTTAGTTCATTGAAGCAATTATTGCATCTATCAATCAATATACTTAAAATGTTAAGATTGTAAATCGTAATGCGACAGCAAACGTCACTTTTTAGAACAAAATGAAATATCCGCCATTATGATATCATGGCAAACCTTTGTTTTTAATTCAAAATAATTCTAAAGTTTTTTGCAAATGTCTCGGTAAATACTCCCCAGAATCTATTGAGTAAGTTACAAAATAATTCAGCTTAAAACGCTTTAAAAATAATGTAAGAAGACCGACACTGTCAAATTATTGGGGGAGCTAATGTTAATATATTTTAAATTTTACATGTAAATCCATATGGCCCGCTCGGTAATTCAACGCCCTGTATAGAAAATACAACTCTGAAACGAAGTTTTGTGGCTCACACGATATAAATAAACTACATAGCACACATCACAAAAAAATCAACTTTAGTGCCTTAGTGTACAATCACCTATTTTATGTAATTTAAAGCTGCGAACACTATTTTTAGCAGCAGCTAGAAATGCCGCAAATAAATAGAGACAATATTGATTATTCGCAGCACACTGTTCGGCCTTGAAATCCTGGAATTTAAAATGGATTTTCTAGTAGTTAGCAACGCAATTGTTTATTGCAGACCACTCTTTTTTTCAAGATGATTGAACCAAAAGGGTGCCCTGTAGCTCAAGTTAAATACGGACAAGGGGTCCAACGAGTTGAACATAAGCAGCAAAAGAACTCGTTTAAAAAGATTATCGAAACTTCTTATCACGTAAAAGCCTTGCTTTAGATTCCATTGGTTACTTTGTGGATTAAGGCCTACGCAGTTGAACGTAAGCAACTGATTTTACCAAAGAACTAATTTGAAAAGGTTATCAAAATTTCTTATCTTATTTATTTAATTGATTGATGGTTGAGGCGTGATACATTTTGGAACTTTAAATAAAACAGTTTCTTTGTTAATATCACACTTTATTTTTTAGTGACTCGAGTTTCGATCATTGGCTGATCATCTTCAAACTTTAAGTTTGAAGATTATGATCGAAGCTGATTGATTGATGGTTGAGGCGTGATACATTTTGGAACTTTCAATAGAACAGTTTCTTTGTTAACATCACACTTTATTTTTTAATGACTCGAGCTTCGATCATCATCTTCAAACTTTAAGTTTGAAGATGATCGGCCAATGATCGAAACTCGAGTCACTAAAAAATAAAGTGTGATATTAACAAAGAAACTGTTTTGTTTACATTTTGTTATTTACGTATGTACAACCCTTGCTTTAGGTTCTATTGGTTAGATTGTGGATTAAGGACCACCCATCACCCTAGAATGTGGGTTATGGCCCACCCGCCACCCTGCGTTTTTTGAAGTTAACTGTAAACACTATTTTTTGGTGATTTCGCAATTAAAAAAGCTCAAACAAACAATAATTTAACTAAAATGTTTTACAATATTCGCTGAAGAATATAAACAAATATTATTGATTGTTTCATCTGCTGCTATAAAAAATGTGTTCTACCCAGAAGTGCGAACTAGAGATGGGAGAAATGATTTATTTGCGTGAGTCGACTGCAATGAGTCGATCATAACTTTTAGTAAGAAGTAAAACGTATGTCTGGAAAAAAGTGATGAGCAAAAGAAGTAGTCACTTGACCAATCGACTCACCCATGAGTTACCCATCTCTAGTGCGAACAATAGTATCCACATAAATATAAAGAAACGCGTCCATGCGCCGTTATAAGATGAGGGGATTGTGGGAGGACAGAAAAATGAAGTAGAAATCAATGAGGATTCCGCCTCAAATGTGGAAACTTGTATTGATCGAGAAATCTGGGAATTCCATAAGGAGTTCTGCTTACACTGGCTGTAAATTGAATGTGGAAGGAAACTGGAAACTAATACTCGTAAACAATTATCGTATAACAATGGAGCAATTCTGGATAGCGCAAATCACCAATTCAATTGGCTTTGTTTGTTTGGTTGCGTAATCCGCGTTAAGTGTTATTTCTGGAAAAATGATTGCTCGTTCCAGCAATAGATTATGCAATGACAAAAATACGATCAGTTGGTGTAACTGTACGTAATATATTTTAGATGTAATCGTTAATGGTAAGAGATAAAGGAAATGATAATGTAGTTCAGATTTAATTAACATATACAGGGTATCTCAATCATAATGAATAAAGTAGAAATTATTTTGCACTATTCCTATGCAGTGGCGGTTCGTGGAACATGTTGATGGTAGAGCCACTTATACAATATATCCCCCTACCTTTTTTGAAGCAAGAAAGAACGATTCATCTGGCGAAAAAGTGTTTTAAAAATCAATTAAAAATTCTTATTGCCCTTGAAACTATAGGTGGTGCAACGGGTGTGAAGTTAGCAATAGATCCAGCAATAGATTTTAAAAATTCATATCTCGGAGCAATTCGAAAAAAAAGTTAACCATACCATTAGGGAAGGTCTAAATTAATAACATAAAAAGAATCAACCCATAATTTTAACCCTTTATATTTTTCACCCCTCCATAAATTTGCCATAAATAAATAAAAATGCTTATTCTTATCACTAATACAGGTACTTTAATAAACAAGAGTCAAAAAAACGTTACGGGCACTCCTTCAACAAAAAAAAAAAATCTCCGTAAGTCCGTCTCGCTTAGAGAAATTATTTTTTTCTGGGTTGAAGGAGTGCCCGTAACGGTTTTTTGACTTTTGATTATGAAAGTACATTTATTAGTGATAAGAATAAGAATTTTGATTTAGTTATGGCTGATTGCAAACTTTGTCAAAAATGGAGATTAATATCGCAAGGCATGGATTTCTGCGACTTACGGAGAAATTATTTTTTTCTGGGTTGAAGGAGTGCCCGTAACGTTTTTTTGACTTTTGATGATGAAAGTACCTTTAATAGTGATAAGAATAAGAATTTTTATTTAGTTATGGCTGGTTGCAAACTTTGTCAAAAATGGAGATTAATATCGCGAGGTATTGATTTCTGCGACTTACGGAGAAATTATTTTTTTCTGGGTTGAAGGAGTGCCCGTAACGTTTTTTTGACTTTTGATGATGAAAGTACCTTTAATAGTGATAAGAATAAGAATTTTTATTTAGTTATGGCTGATTGCAAACATTTTCAAAAATTGAGATTAATATCGCGAGGCATAGATTTCTGCGACTTACGGAGAAATTATTTTTTTCTGGGTTGAAGCAGTGCCCGTAACGTTTTTTTGACTTTGGATTATGAAAGTACCTTTATTAGTGATAAGAATAAGAATTTTTATTTAGTTATGGCTGATTGCAAACTTTGTCAAAAATGGAGATTAATATCGCGAGGTATGGATTTCTGCGACTTACGAAGAAATTATTTTTTTCTGGGTTGAAGGAGTGCCCGTAACATTTTTTTGACTTTTGATGATGAAAGTGCCTTTATTAGTGATAAGAATAAGAATTTTTATTTAGTTATGGCTGATTGTAAACATTTTCAAAAATTGAGATTAATATCGCGAGGCATAGATTTTTGCGACTTACGGAGAAATGATTTTTTTCAGGGTTGAAGGAGTGCCCATAACGTGTTTTTGACTTTTGTTTATGAAAGTACCTTTAATAGTGATAAGAATAAGAATTTTTATTTAGTTATGGCTGATTGCAAACTTTCTCAAAAATCGAGGTGTGGATTTCTGCGACTTACCGAGAATTTTTTTTGTTGATGGAGTACCCGTAACGTTTTTTTGACTCTTGATTATTAAAGTACTTGTATTAGTGATAAGAATAAGCATTTTTATTTATTTATGGCAGATTGCAATCTTAAAAAAAAAAACTTTTTTGAAAGGGGTGAAAAAATGTAAAGGGTTAAAATTAAGGGTTGATTATTTTTGTGTTATTAATTGAGACCTTCCCTGATGGTTAACTTTTTTTTCGAATTGCTTTTCTTTTCTCCGAGATATGAATTTTTAAAATCTATTGCTGACTTCACCCGTGTTGGTGCATATAACGAGCCGCCCCTGCTCCTATGACATAAGCTCTAAAAACTCGAAATGCTTGAAAACATGAAACACAACAAGAACTTGAAACCCCTTACAGTTTGATTTGCACTAATAGTGACTATAGTTTCGACTATAAAATAGTTACTTTTACACTAATTAAAAGAGTATTACAAAATTCGAATTTTTTATTAATTAATATTAAAAAAAAAGATAAATGGAGTCTCGTAAGAAAGATGTAATAAGATAAAAGCTGGAGTGCACGTCTATCTTAATTAAGCTGGAACTAAGAGATAAGGGAGGGAATTAATTAAGACGGCGAAGGGACGCTACTGTCGTCTGGGGGTGGGGGGGAGGTGCATTAAAACTGCTTGCGTTATTCCGGTGCTATGAATTTAAATTATGTCAAGGCAATATTTTAAATTTCTGTTAATTTAAGCTGGAAATATTTCCAGCAATATTTTGGCACCTCCACCAAATGTTGATTTATTGTTATAAATAATAATTCTGCATTAGTATACATCAAGAGCAAGTCTAATTTAATTGGCCAAATACAAATATTGCCACAACTTTTATGACAATAGAAAAAGCCCTTCGATTGCAAATTTTTAAAAATTCAGCGTTTTTGGCACTCGGCCCGTAACGGATTGTGGCGAGATCGATAAAAATTTTGTAATAATATTTTACACAGTGTTGGTTTCTAAAGGAATTATATTTTTTACAAGTATTTCTAATAATGTGTAATTTAGTGTTAAAAAATATTTTCAATATTGAATAATCTAAAATATTTCAGATATAGATAATACAAGAGCATTATATTACAATGTGTGTTTGTACCTGTTCATTGCATCTTTTTCTGAAAGGGCTATCGACCAATATTCTTATAATTTTTTTTTTAATACAATAAGTATACTGAATTTAATTGGTTCTAACAATAACAATTGATTTAGAACAGTGATGAATTTGAAGTACATTGATTAAAGACAGCTTTGTATTTTCAGTTCAAGCGTTAAACACAATGTAAGCTTTGTATTAATTCCTCAAAACACCCATTTTTTTTGTTTTATAATGTATAAACTACACTCACGTACGTAATATGACATCTTAAGTGTTATTTCTGTTTATAATGCCATTAAATGTATTGTTATCAAGATAGGCCGCTGGTCGATAGCCTTTTTGAATAAAATTAATGACATATGAAGGGTACAGGAAATAAACCGGCTTAGTCACATTTTCATAATTTGTGGATAATGCGTTTTTAAAGTTTGACTTAGCTGTTTCTTTCCCTGTACGGTGAATTATTAATTATTAAGTTGTTATTATAGCGGACTTAGACGGTTCTGTCATTTGGCACCTAGACCACCTGGTAGAGTATATTTTGCACTACGAGATGGGGCAAAATCGCAAAAACTGGATATTTTGGACTAAGCCGGTTTATTCCCTGTATCCTTCTGTATATGTAATTTTATATGTAAAAATAACGAAGAATAAAGATCATGTAGTAGTTTTATCATGAATTGAAATTTCGCTTTTGTACGAGACGAGGTGCGTCCGTTGTTAAATGCCAAATCGAGCTGTAATTGCAACTATTTAGCTGTTGCAACTTGGTATTTAGCGGGTTGTGCAAAATCAGGTATCGTTTTTAGTGTGGGAGAATCATTGTTCTCATCTGGAAATGGAAAACAATAACGGCAACCTTCGGACGCCCGTTTTGCCGATGACGTAATCGAGTTCGGTGCAATCCGCTCTTTACTTTGGATTGTTCGCGATGGAAACACGGTGGGTTTTTGTCTGTAGAGATTGACCTTACGTAACGGTGGTTTAGATTATTATTAAATTGATGCCCTCAGATCGATCGCTTCGAACAAACTCGTAGCCCGCAAATCAAGCAAACGGGGTGTTGAATTGCAAAGCGGGCCAAAGGGATGTGATAATATTGGCTCCCCTAATTATTTGACAGTATCGGTCTGCTTACATTATTTCTAAAACTCGTTGAACTCAACAGTATTTACCGAGATATTTGCAAAAAAACTTTACAATTATTTTGAATTAAAAACGAAGGTTTGCCATGAAATCATAATGGCGGATATTTCATTTTGTTCTAAAAAGTGACGTTTGCTGTCGCATTACGATTTACAATCGGCCGTGTATTCTACATGAGAAAACGTATTTATAATTAAAAGGTTTTGTTTAGATTTATTTAAGATGTGTAAGTGAATTTCCGGAGAAGGCAATATCAATGAATTTACTCTCTAAATTTGAAATGTGTTACAATTGGCTCCCTTAATTATTTTATAATATCGGTCTACTTACATTATTTTTAATACTCATTGCTGGGTACTGCCTTCTCCGTAATTTCAACACTGAACAAATCACGTACACTTCTTAAATAGTACCTGAGTAAAACCATTTACTTATAAATACTTTTTCTTACACACACGGCCGGTTGTAAATCGTAATGTGACGGCAGCTGTCACTTTTTCGAGCAAAATGAAATATCCGCCATTATGATTTCATGGCAAACCTTTGTTTTTAATTCAAAATAATTGTAAAGTTTTTTTGAAAATACCTCGGTAAATACTCTGCAGAAATCATTAAGTAAGGTACAAAATCATTCAGCTTAAAAAGCTTTAAAAATAGTGTAAGAAGACCGATACCGTCAAATAATTAGGGGAGCCAATATTAATACACTTAAATTTTACATGTAAATCCCTATGGCCCGTTTTGTAATTTAACTTCAAACTAAATTTTGGCAATTTTAACAGCGGAATATTATTGAATCTAACGATTCTTCCATTGTCGTGTATTCGTTATTTATCATTCATTCTCAATTTCGAAAATATTAGACATAACTAATAACCAGTGACGGTTCTCGGGATTTTTTCTGGTACGGCCGAGGAACAAGAGGTGGTAATACAGATAGGTGCTGCAACTGACCCTACCTATCTGTATTACCACCTCTTGTTCCTCGGCCGTACCAGAAAAAAAACCCCGCGAACCGTCACTGCTAATAACTTCACGTTATCTTCTTCATTGAACGTTTAAATTACCTTCGCCATTTGATTATTCAACATATACTAAATTGTCACGTTAATGGTTTCTTTCTAGATATGCTATCTCTGTGTATGTTCTTTAATACCAGACCTTGCCCAAATTGCCATTTGCATTTTTCAAGGATGTCAGATTCTTTATCGTTACAGGAATGTCCGCATAGATTTAAAGGAAGGTTAAAGAATGTATAATACTAATTGCCCACTCGCACGACCAACAATTGATTTTAGTTTGATTGGATTTAGATTCATTAATTAAAGTAAATCACACCAACAGAAAATGATTTAGTTTAGTGCGATTTACATTACTTATAAATTTTCAAAAATTAATTAAAGTAAATCACACCAATAGATAACGGTTTAGTTTAGTGCGATTTACATTACCTGAAAATCCATGTTTATATAGCATTTGTATATGTAAATATTTTTTTTGGGAACCTTTTATTTTTTTAATAAAAAACTAAGACCTAACTTCAAAAAAGAATAAGGTCAAATTGTTGGCATAACTATCATTGAGATATCTGTAAAATATGAACTTCATCTAATGATAAATAAAAATAAATCATGCAAAACCGCGAATACATGCACTGAGAGAACAGCCTTAATAGTAAATATGTCAGTTTAGAAAAATAATAATATTTACGTTTATGTAATTTGTAAACAATTGAGAAGAAAGTTGAGTAATTTTCTGTACGGTTATACCATTATTGTTCTCTTTTTTTTTAATAATCACTTAGTAGTTTCTCACACTCTCACTTTCGTTGGTTGAAAAATTTCACTTTATGAAGATGCAATTGAAATAAATACGACACGCACGGTGTGCATTGTCTAATATGTCAAGAATGTAGAAAACATAATTTTTCTTATTTGCTGTAAGCAAAGTAAAGCATTTTTTAAGTTTGTTTGGGAATTTTCCATTTTACACTTAATTGTTAAAACAATCAACTCATCAATTATATTTTAACATTTATGCGTTCTATAGTAAGGTGTGAGCCACAGAATTTTGTCTCTGAGTTGGCCATGCATGAGAGAGAGAGAGAGAAACATAGCAGTCATGTCTGAGATTAATTCATTTTTGTTAACCATACCTCATTTATCTCACAGCCAACTCTGAAACAAAATTTTGTGGCTCACACGATATTATATCTAGTGTATTTTTACATTACAGAAATTACAGTAAATTACCGAAATGATTACTTTGTGGATGACAAAGTTGCAAAAAAATAAGCAATTACACTTACATTAGAAAATTGGATATTTGACACATCGCACCGTGAGCAAACTGAAGTTAAGACCATCAAGAGTGATTTGAGAGCACAGAAGCAACACACACACAGACTGAACTATAACTAAGGAAAAGTAAGGATACACAAGGGACATTAACAGTTTGTAAAGATTAAGTTTTTTCTGAAATTCTACACTTAAAAAAATTTGATGTTTGTAAATAAATTCACCTCTAATAAAACATTTTCCAACCTTCATCAAAAAAATTGGACAATTTTGATATTTTTTTTTAACACATTCCAACCTTCACCAAAAAAAAAATGGACAATTTTGATATTTTTTTAACACATTCCAATCTTCACCAAAAAAATTGGACAATTTTGATATATTTTTTTTAACACATTCCAACCTTCACCTGATTATAACGAAAGGTACATAGAGTGCACAATTGCTTAGACAGAGAAAAAGCGTGTAGAAGTGAGTACATGCTAAATATCTTTTTTGCTTACTGCCTGAAGGATCCCCATCGTCGGTTCGGTAAACTTTCCGAGTGCCTAAAAGAAAATTATTAATTAAATTATCAAGGGGAACAATGTCTGCACGCAACCCCCAAAAGTTTATGTTTGTATGGCCGACGGTGTAACAGTGTCAGTGACACTTTTGCGGTCCGAAAAATTTCATAATTCATAAGGTGAAAATGCGAGGAGTGCGAATAATTAGAATGCCTTCGTTAATACGATTTAATTTATAGGTATGAGTTATAAATAAACATAAAATCATTAAAATTATTTGCGGTCTAACAAACATCATACAGTCTGTTCGTTATACCGTGATAAATTTGTCGTAAATTCAGGCTCCACATTGCGTGGAAGGGCAATAAAAAATTGTTCACGGAATTCAGAGCTGAGCCGATCGGTCAAATATTACAGCTCCTACCGGGGGCCAATCTGAACGTAAAGGACGCCGCAGTATTTCAATGTAAAATGGGTTTCATCAAAATTGTCCCGTTTTTTGCAGGGAGTTAGCTTTTGACATCCTGAACAAAAGTCCTTATGGGCGGAACAAAATCCTATGTAAGGATTTTGAGTTATCCGCCGAAGAAGGTCTCATTTCACCGATAATCGAAAATCGTAAAAACGGGGTGAAGAACGCATACAACGATGTTAACATCATCATGTTTGGACGGCTTTGGACCAAGAAGTTCTTATACAATACTCAGCAGTCATTGCTGGGGACGCTAGGCAACTCGTAGGGCGGCCATGAACATTTTCAGGAAAAAAAAACGAACCTTCAATTGAGATTCATTCTTTGTAGAGAATGATTTATTGTTGCCCGCTCAAACTCGGAACAGCCCTTGCCCAACGATGGGTATAGTCGTCCATCGATGGTCCATGATGGGAAATATCGGTGAAATGAGACTTTCTTTGGCGGATAACTCAAAATCCTTCCATAGGATTTTGTTCCGCCCATAAGGACTTTTGTTCAGGATGTCAGGACATTGAAATACTGCGCGGTCCTTTATCACGGTAGAACGAACAGACTGTACCTAGATGTGATGAGGTTCAAATTGCATTTTTCGCAAGCATGCAAACAAAAATTAACGTTTCGTTTCAAGTATAATGATGTTTATTATTACAGAGACCTTGGGTGATAAAAAAAATTACATAAGAATTAAAAACGGTTATTATTTATTCGATAAAATAAAAATTCCCCGACTTCCTGTAGATAGTTGTTTCGGTAGATGATTTGTTAATTGTAGCTTCTTAGAGAGAAATTGTAGAAAACGAAAAATATAGTATTTCTCATTTTATTATTTATTAGTAATTTCCGTTTCCGCTACTAACTGCGCTGATGAGACCTAATGTAACGAAACTGGTCCGTATGTGTGCGGATGAGGAAACAATTTTTAATTTTTTTGTGTAAACGTAACTAAATAATTATTCTTAAGAATTAATAAGAATTAATTTGAAAGCAAATTCTATTAACAACGCCCTGATGTGTGATGTCACCTCTTCAAGTTACTCAAGCAGTGAAATAATAAAAGCACAATCCAATCAGTTAATTTTAGCACAGTGTTATTGCAAATGATTTAATTTACGGAAAAAATCAAAATACAGCTGTTTCACTTGATTGTTTTGCATATAGAAATTATTATTTATTTATAAGACGAGAAATCAATAAAACGTTTACTCGAGTAGCAAACTCAAAGCGGTTGGTGAAGTTTAAATAATCTTCTGAATAAAAAGTAAATTAATGATAACCAATTATTAAATCTTATTATTGTTCTTACCTGGGCGGAGATCTCCTCAAACTCGTCCTCAGCCACGTGTGTCGGTTTATGCTGGAATTATTCAACGGGCTCCTAATTCCGTCTCTGCAAATTAAAGAAATAACAATTGTTAATTATTGCAAATGGTAAACACAAGTGTATGAATTTACATTACAATTTTTCGTGCTGTATGTTTGAAGAATTTTAATTTTATGTATATGGGTTATATACAGGGTGTTTCAAAATTCATGCACCAAAAATTTTCTACGTACCTCTCGTAGATAAAAAGAAGAAAAAAAACCCTTTATACCTCACCACGATTTCTCTCTATCCACATTATGTTTGTTTCACGTTTGTTTTCATAAATATTCTCAACACCTTGCATTTGTGATATTCATATCATAATCCGATAGATTTATGGAGTTAATTAAAATTTGAAGGAAGTGCAAAATTAAAAAGGCTCAAAAGGCTCGGTTGGTAGAAAATGGTGTTAAATTTTTTTTTTTGAGAAAATAATTACTCTACACGCTTTTTGCGTCATTAAGAACCGCCATGATTTTTTTCAGATTTTTCCGAGACCCAAATTTTTTTACAAATTTTCATGGAAAAATCGGCGAAAATCATGAAATAACCAAATGACTTGTAATATACATCAAAATGTTCGCAAAAGAACGTGGAATACGTGTCTAAATTTTCAGCCCAATTGCACATGTAGTTTTCTTGCTGTCCGCTGTTAAACTGCGCACTCGAAAATTGGCCAGAAATTTTAGTCAATTTTGAGAATTTTTTGACGCGGTGTCATACGACAGATATGGATGATATTATATGAGTTTGTAGCTACATTCTTCTAGAATCCATTACTTCTATTCCCAACCATCTACCATATCCACAAACCGAAATTCGTTTATTTGAACGAGGCAGTGTCCGTTAGCGTCAATCTGCAGCGTCTCGGTATTCGCTTCCCATAAGGCCACATGTTAATTTTCGATTGGTGGAAAATGGTATTAAAATTTTTTTTTCGGAAAAATAATTACTCTACACGCTTTTTCCCGTCATTAAGAACCGTCATGATTTTTTTCAGATTTTTCCGAGACCCAAAATTTTTTACAAATTTTCCTGACTAATTGTATGGAAAAATCGGCGAAAATCATGAAATGACCAAATGACTTGTAGTATACATCAAAATATTCACAAAAGAACGTGAAATACGTGTTTAAATTTTCAGCCCAATTGCACTTGTAGTTTTCTTGCTATCCGCTCTTAAATTGGGCACTCGAAAGTTGGCCAGAAATTTTAGTCAATTTTGACAATTTTTTGACGCGATATCATACGACAGATCTTGATGATATTATATAAGTTTGTAGCTACATTTTTCTAGAATCCATTACTTCTATTCCCAACCATCTACCGTATTCACGAACCGAAATTCGTTTGTTTGAACGAGGCAGTGTCCGTTAACGTCAATCTGCAGGGTCTCGGTTTTCGCTTTACATAAGGCCACATGTTAATTTTCGATTGGTGGAAAATGTTATAAAAAAAAAAATTTCGAGAAAATAATTACTCTACGCGCTTTTTCCCGTCATTAAGAACCGTCATGAATTTTTTCAGATTTTTCCGAGATCCAAAATTTTTTACAAATTTTTGTATGGAAAAATTGGCGAAAATCATGAAATGACCAAATGACTTGTAATATACATCAAAATGTTCACAAAAGAACGTGAAATACGTGTTTAAATTTTCAGCCCAATTGCACTTGTAGTTTTCTTGCTGTCAGCTGTTAAACTGCGCACTCGAAAATTAGCCATAAATTTTAGTCAATTTTGAGAATTTTTTGACGCGATGTCATACGACAGATATGGATGATATTATATAAGTTTGTAGCTACATTCTTCTAGAATCTATTACTTTTATTCCCAACCATCTACCATATTCATAAACCGAAATCCGTTTGTTTGAACGAGGCAGTGTCCGTTAGCGTCAATCTGCAGTGTCTGGGTATTCGCTTCCCATAAGGCTACATGTTAATTTTCGATTGGTAGAAAATCGTATTAAAATTTTTTTTTTGGAAAAATAATTACTCTATACGCTTTTTTGCGTCATTAAGAACCGTCATGAATTTTTTCAAATTTTTCTGAGACCCAAAATTTTTTACAAATTTTCCTGACTAATTGTGTGGAAAAATCGGCGAAAATCATAAAATGACCAAATGACTTGTAATGTACATCAAAATATTCACAAAAGAACGTCAAATACGTGTTTCAATTTTCAGCCCAATTGTACTTGTAGTTTTCTTGCTGTCCGCTCTTAAACTGCGTACTCGAAAGTTGTCCAGAAATGTTAGTCAATTTTGAGAATTTTTTGACGCGGTTTCATACGACAGATATAGATGATATTATATAAGTTTGTAGCTACATTCTTCTAGAATCCATTACTTCCATTCCCAACTATCTACCATATTCACAAACCGAAATTCGTTTGTTTGAACGAGGCAGTGTCTGTTAGCGTCAATCTGCAGTGTCTCGGTATTCGCTTCCCATAAGGCTACACGTTAATTTTCGGTTGGTGGAAAATGTTATAAAAAAATTTTTTTCAAGAAAATAATTACTCTACCCGCTTTTTTGCGTCATTAGGAACCGTCATGAATTTTTTGAGATTTTTCGGAGACCCAAATTTTTTTTCAAATTTTCTTGACCAAAGGTATGGAAAAATCGGCGAAAATCATGAAATGACCAAATGACTTGTAATATGCATCAAAATGTTCACAAAAGAATGTGCAATACGTGTTTAAATTTTCAGCCCAATTGCACTTGTAGTTTTCTTGCTGTGCGCTGTTAAACTGCGTACTAGAAAATTGGCCAGAAATTTTAGTCAATTTTGAGAATTTTTTGACGCGGTGTCATAAGACAGATATGGATGATATTATATAAGTTTGTAGCTACATTCTTCTAGAATCCATTACTTCCATTCCCAACTATCTACCATATTCACAAACCGAAATTTGTTTGTTTGAGCGAGGCAGTGTCCGTTAGCGTCAATCTGCAGTGTCTGGGTATTCGCTTCCCATAAGGCCACATGTTAATTTTCGGTTGGTGGAAAATGTTATAAAAATTTTTTTTTTCGAGAAAATAATTACTCTACCAGCTTTTTCTCGTCATTAAGAACCGTCATGATTTTTTTCAGATTTTTCCGAGAGCCAAAAATTTTACAAATTTTCTTTACTAAAGGTATGGAAAAATTGGCGAAAATCATGAAATGACCAAATGACTTGTAATATACATCAAAATGTTCACAAAAGAACGTGAAATACGTGTTTAAATTTTCAGCCCAATTGCACTTGTAGTTTTCTTGCTGTCCGCTGTTAAACTGCGCACTCGAAAATTAGCCAGAAATTTTAGTCAATTTTGAGAATTTTTTGACGCGATGTCATACGACAGATATGGATGATATTATATAAGTTTGTAGCTACATTCTTCTAGAATCTATTACTTTTATTCCCAACCATCTACCATATTCACAAACCGAAATCCGTTTGTTTGAACGAGGCAGTGTCCGTTAGCGTCAATCTGCAGTGTCTGGGTATTCGCTTCCCATAAGGCTACATGTTAATTTTCGATTGGTAGAAAATCGTATTAAAATTTTTTTTTTGGAAAAATAATTACTCTATACGCTTTTTTGCGTCATTAAGAACCGTCATGAATTTTTTCAAATTTTTCTGAGACCCAAAATTTTTTACAAATTTTCCTGACTAATTGTAAGGAAAAATCGGCGAAAATCATAAAATGACCAAATGACTTGTAATGTACATCAAAATATTCACAAAAGAATGTGCAAATGTGTTTAAATTTTCAGCCCAATTGCACTTGTAGTTTTCTTGCTGTGCGCTGTTAAACTGCGTACTAGAAAATTGGCCAGAAATTTTAGTCAATTTTGAGAATTTTTTGACGCGGTGTCATAAGACAGATATGGATGATATTATATAAGTTTGTAGCTACATTCTTCTAGAATCCATTACTTCCATTCCCAACTGTCTACCATATTCACAAACCGAAATTTCTTTGTTTGAACGAGGCAGTGTCCGTTAGCGTCAATCTGCAGTGTCTGGGTATTCGCTTCCCATAAGGCCATATGTTAATTTTCGGTTGGTGGAAAATGTTATAAAAAATTTTTTTTTCGAGAAAATAATTACTCTACCAGCTTTTTCTCGTCATTAAGAACCGTCATGATTTTTTTTAAATTTTTCCGAGACCCAAAATTTTTTACAAATTTTCTTGACGTATGGAAAAATCGACGAAAATCATGAAATGACCAAATGACTTGTAATATACATCAAAATATTCACAAAAGAACGTGAAATACGTGTTTAAATTTTCAGCCCAATTGCACTTGTAGTTTTCTTGCTGTCCGCTGTTAAACTGCGCACTCGAAAATTAGCCAGAAATTTTAGTCAATTTTGAGAATTTTTTGACGCGATGTCATACGACAGATATGGATGATATTATATAAGTTTGTAGCTACATTCTTCTAGAATCTATTACTTTTATTCCCAACCATCTACCATATTCACAAACCGAAATCCGTTTGTTTGAACGAGGCAGTGTCCGTCAGCGTCAATCTGCAGTGTCTGGGTATTCGCTTCCCATAAGGCTACATGTTAATTTTCGATTGGTAGAAAATGGTATTAAAATTTTTTTTTCGGAAAAATAATTACTCTATACGCTTTTTTGCGTCATTAAGAACCGTCATGAATTTTTTCAAATTTTTCTGAGACCCAAAATATTTTACAAATTTTCCTGACTTGTATGGAAAAATCGGCGAAAATCATAAAATGACCAAATGACTTGTAATGTACATCAAAATATTCACAAAAGAACGTGAAATACGTGTTTCAATTTTCAGCCCAATTGTACTTGTAGTTTTCTTGCTGTCCGCTCTTAAACTGCGTACTCGAAAGTTGTCCAGAAATGTTAGTCAATTTTGAGAATTTTTTGACGCGGTTTCATACGACAGATATGGATGATATTATATAAGTTTGTAGCTACATTCTTCTAGAATCCATTACTTCCATTCCCAACTATCTACCATATTCACAAACCGAAATTCGTTTGTTTGAACGAGGCAGTGTCTGTTAGCGTCAATCTGCAGTGTCTCGGTATTCGCTTCCCATAAGGCTACACGTTAATTTTCGGTTGGTGGAATATGTTATAAAAAAAATTTTGTTCAAGAAAATAATTACTCTACCCGCTTTTTTGCGTCATTAGGAACCGTCATTAATTTTTTGAGATTTTTCCGAGACCCAAATTTTTTTTCAAATTTTCATGACTAAAGGTATGGAAAAATCGGCGAAAATCATGAAATGACCAAATGACTTGTAATATGCATCAAAATGTTCACAAAAGAACGTGCAATACGTGTTTAAATTTTCAGCCCAATTGCACTTGTAGTTTTCTTGCTGTCCGCTGTTAAACTGCGCGCTCGAAAATTAGCCAGAAATTTTAGTCAATTTTAAGAATTTTTTGACGCGGTGTCATACGACAGATATGGATGATATTATATAAGTTTGTAGCCAGATTCTTCTAGAATCCAATACTTCTATTCCCAACCATCTACCGTATTCACAAACCGAAATTTGTTTGTTTGAACGAGGCAGTGTCCGTTAGCGTCAATCTGCAGTGTCTCGGTATTCGCTTCCCATAAGGCCACATGTTAATTTTCGGTTGGTGGAAAATGGTATTAAAAACTTTTTTTCGGGAAAATAATTACTCTACACGCCTTTTCCCGTCATTAAGAACCGTCATGAATTTTTTCAGATTTTTCCGAGACCCAAATTTTTTTACAAATTTTCCTGGAAAAATCGGTGAAAATCATGAAATGACCAAATGACTTGTAATATACATCAAAATATTCGCAAAAGAACGTGGAATACGTGTTTAAATTTTCAGCCTAATTGCACTTGCAGTTTTCCTGCTCTCCGCTCTTAAACTGCGCACTTGAAAGTTGGCCAGAAATTTTAGTCAATTTTAAGAATTTTTTGACGCGGTGTCATACGACAGATATGGATGATATTATATAAGTTTGTAGCTACATTCTTCTAGAATCCATTACTTCGATTTCCAACCATCTAACATATTCACAAACCGAAATTCGTTTGTTTGAACGAGGCAGTGTCCGTTAGCGTCAATCTGCAGTGTCTCGGTATTCGCTTCCCATAAGGCCACATGTTAATTTTCGATTAGAGAAAAATGGTATAAAACATTTTTTTTTCGGGAAAATAATTACTCTACACGATTTTTCCCATCATTAAGAACCGTCACGATTTTTTTCAGATTTTTCCGAGAGCCAAAATTTTTTATAAATTTTCCTGACAATTGTATGGAAAAATCGACGAAAATCATGAAATGACCAAATGACTTGTAATATACATCAAAATTTTCACAAAAGAACGTGAAATACGTGTTTAAATTTTTTTTTTACCTGTAGTTTTCTCGCTGTCCGCTCTTAGACTTCAAATTTCAGTCAATTTTCAGAACTTTGTGGCGTGTTTTTCTTTTTTAGATCTGTCCATCCGTTCAAGAGTTGTTCCATATTTTTTTCATATTGTTAAGCACTTATAATTTGTAACAAAAGTATCCTGCATCAAATTATATTATATAATTTCGCAGTACTGCAATTATGACTCATCTCCAGACAAAGACAAAATGTGAGACGAAACACGTCCATGGTACTTTCGCTTTCATTGGAAATTACAATAAACTGATTCGATTGATAAAAATTACTTAATTATACCAAGAAAATTTTTTTGGCTTTGGCGTTAACCATTCAGCCACTAACGTATTTAAATTGTTACAATACAAAATAAATACATTCTGTCTCGGCAGTGTACAGGTTTAACATTTTCTGAAATTGTTATAATTGTTTCGTGAAGTGAAATGTTACATCCGCCACATTTTGGATATTTTGAAAGGAGAAAAAGATTATAATTATAAATAAAAAATTTAATATGGCACTGGCCACATTTTGTATATTTTGAAAGTGTGAAAAAGATTACAATTATAAATTAAAAATTAAATATGGCACTGGCCATTTGTATATTTTGAAAGTGTGAAAAAGATTATAATTATAAATTATAAATTAAAAATTCAATATGGCACTGCAATAAAATTACATTCACTTTCTCTCGAATCCTCTCATTTGACACGAAAACGTGAATGACCGGAATTAAATTTACATTAAGCTCGGCTCGCGTTTAATGCGGGCGAATATTTCTCGAAATGAGAATTCAAATATTCGGGCGCGGCCCATTTTGAGTTGCGGTTTAGTCTTTTATGGCCCTTACGTGTGCGGACCCTTTTTTATGGGAGTAATATTTAAACTGAGTAAAATAAATGGCCCACGTTAATGTTTCTCCCATTTTAAAATCTACGTGGAATATTCAGCTTGGTGGTAATGTGATCGTATATTGCCAGTAGACATCTAACGGGTAATAAAGATAAATTGGCTCTCGTTAATTATTACTTTCTCCGTTACGAAGTACGAGTAAGTATTGTGAACGTGAAAAATGTTTCAAATTTTTTTTTTTTCGGAAATATCCGTTTTGAGGTCGATTTTAAAGATTTCTGAAAAAAAAATTGTGTCTGTGGAGATCATGGCACATTTTGCTGTGAGCTAGCTTCTGAATCCTATGACGGATTTTTGCAATTGAACCATTAAAATCTGGCGAATATAACGTTCTCTAAAAATGCATTGAAACACTTCGTAGTAATTTTTTTGAACGTCTTGAAATTACATTTTTTTAAACTGTGTTAGTAATTTCTGAAAATTCTAATTTTATAAGCGTGTGACACCTGAATCCTACGACGGATTTTTGCAACTGAAACGTCAAAATCAATTAAACACTTTGTAGTAATTTTTTGTAAGCGTTGAAATTGCAGTTGTTTTGCTGTGATCTAGTAAATTTCGAAAATCCAAATTTTCCAGGCGTGCAACTTCTGAATCCTATGACGGATTTTTGCGATTGAAACATCCAAATTGAGGGAATTTCACGTTCTTTAAAAAATAATTCAAATACTTGTAGTAACTTTAATTAAAGTGCTGAAATTAGAGTTTTTTTCGCTGTGTGACATTTATTTTTAAAAATCAAAATTTTACAAGCGTGCAACTTCTGAATCCTCTGACGGATTTTTGAAATTGAAACATCAAAATTGAGGGAATTTCACGTTCTTTAAAAAAAGAATTCAAATACTTGTAGTAACTTTGTATGAAAGTACTGAAATTCGAGTTTTTTTCGCTGTGTGCCATTTATTTTTAAAAATCAAAATTTTACAAGCGTGCAACTTCTGAATCCTCTGACGGACTTTTGAAATTTAAACATCAAAATTGAGGAAATTTCACGTTCTTTAAAAAATAATTCAAATACTTGTAGTAACTTTTATAAAAGTGCTGAAATTAGAGTTTTTTTTTCGCTGTGTGCCATTTATTTAAAAAAATCAAAATTTTACAAGCGTGCAACTTCTTAATCCTTTGACGGATTCTTGCAATTGAAACGTCAAAATCTAGAGAATTTTATGTTCTTTGAGAAAGCATCCAAATAGAAATTACTACAAGCGCGTAACTTACTTTTATTCACTTTTAAATTGGTGTATGCTAATTATTAAAAATTATATGTAATTATTAATTTTAAGTGTGTCCATAAAATTTATGTATACAATTAGTAAGTTTTATTAATACCAAAATTTAATTTGTTTATTTATTAAGCAAGACTAAAGGATCCTGCAGTTTTTAATACGGAAATGGATTTCAGTCAATCTTCTTGAAACCAACAATTATTGTAGTATCAGGCACAGAATTCTGCATTTTGCGCAAGATCTTGAGATCTTCGGCTGTTGGCGACTTTTGATCGGGATGACTTGGTGAATATTTTTCAGTTGGTTTCAAGGAGATTTACTGAAAGCCATTTCCCTAGAAAAAGTGCAGGGTCCTTTATAATATTGAATGTATTATAGGTTTAAAAAAATTAACATAATGTTTCACCAAGTGATCAATGAGAAACAAGTATATGACATTGAATGTATTACATTTGCTCTGAAAATAAAATTTACATTTACATTTATAATAAAATAGGTATGCAAGTGTTGTTTCTTTAATTATCTTTCAACTTTTCGTATGTGCATTATTTATTATATTTAAGATTATTGAGAAAACAAGCAAGTCTTCGCTAGTTATTTTTGTATGAATCCCCGGAACAATCCAGATGTGTATTATTTATTTATTTTACAAAATCCCCCTTATTCCCATTAAGATGACTTCGCGCTCTAAAAACAGCAGTTGTGTTTGTAAACTTTTACAACGTAATTTATTTGAGTTTATTCTAAAATGCTTCAACTCGTCCGACTCGTGTAACTTATTTAACGAAATTCGAAAATTGCGGACAATTTAATTCCTTTTGAAGAATTTTAAGACTGAACATTTAATTTAATTTGAAAGAGGATAATTTTAGCATATTCAGGAGAAATTGCAATTAAAATATTCTGCCCTTTTAAAAACGAATAAACAATCAATCAAATCAAAACAGATGTGGAGTAAGTAGAAAATCGCAATTATCTTTATTAAATTTAATTTTTTTTTATATATATAAAAGGGAATGATGATTGATGGAAACGAGGGTTACCGAGAGTGAATGATATTAGGGAAATTGGCTATTCTGCCAGGACCGATTTTTACCATTTGTTAAATTTCATATTTATTTAAATTCAATTATAATATTATTAATCATGCATACTTGTTATCTTTTTCATGTTTTTATTTTTAATTTGCATGTATTGAATGTACCGGCTTTATAAATGACGAAATTCGTACGTTTATTCAGTACACTTTTTGTGTTATGAGTGTTGGGAATCCCAAAAAATTAAATATGTATTTTATTCGTTGATTTCGTTTGGAAATACCTCTGTACAGACTGTTCGTAAATTATAAGATTGGCCAGAATAAATTATAGTAATTGTTATATGGAATGTTTACTCGGGATTCCTTGAATTTTTAAATTTTTGTATATTAATTTCTGCTGAATAATAATGATAGCCAAAGAGAGAGAGAGAGAAAGAGAGAGTGAGACAATACAGAGAGAGGCAATACATTTATTGAGACACTTTTACAAATGACCCCAACAGGCAATTGACCAGAGGTCTTTCAGCCTTGCTGAGACAATAAATTTTTTGAGAAACTTTTACAAATGACCTCAGAGGTCTTTCAGTCCGTAGCGAAGGAATAGATAAGTTTTGAAAAATTGCAGTAATATTTATCTATACATTCTAAGGGCAGCTTTTACAACAATCGATTAATATTCCTTTAAACTTTTCAAAAGCAAATTATTGACTTGATTTAACTAGATTTAATTTAATTTATTCTTTAATCTTGGAGGATTGGATTTTCAATTTCGATATAAAGAAAACATGTAACGTTTTAATATCACTTTTATTTAACTTTACGTAATTTAATTTAATTTAATTTTTGATTCAGTCTGTTATGTTTTATTGGGTCTTGTACTTACATTGTTTTCACCTTGTATTTTTATTGCTCACTGAACAACATATTTTAGGTTCAGGAACTTTTTAATAAAACGCACTTTGTTGGTATTGAACACGTTTTTAATTTTTGCGACTAGTTTTCACATTATCAAACAGACAGTCTGACTGCTTGTGATACCAACAAAGTGCATTTTATCAAAAAGTTCCTGAATCAAAATGTATCACAAAGTAACGGCTTCCACCTTCCATCAACCATATCAATATTTTAGTTTTTTTTTATATTTAATGTTAATGTTGTATGTTTTCCCTGTAATTCGATTTTTTCCTTCTATTGGGAAATTTATTATTATTATTATATGCAGCGCAAATAATTTGACTGAGAAATAGTAGTTCGACGGTTAATAATTAATGAATTAATTAACATCCCCGTGGAAATGGTTCATTGTTAATTAATTAGTTCCCGGGGCTTACGCCTACGTGGAAGTACGCGGAATATTTTAATTGCTAACGAAGTTACGCTACCTAGGAAATATTCACGGGGTTTCCTCGGATTTCATTAAGCTGTACAATATAATGAATATCAGCTTAATCCAATAAAATCCCAGATATGAAGAAAACACGTAACGAGGTTTTGTGTTGAAGGTTAATTTGTACAAATCACATAATGCGTTAACAATGCAATCCTAAAGCATTCACGTATATCTGCATGTGCACTAGAGATGGGAAAAACTGCTACTTTTGAATCACGTTGCTACTTTCTAATATCAAGAAACATCGCAGAAAAAAATATAAAAAACGCAGGAAAAATTCCATAAAAAATCATCCTCAATGTTCGAAGCATCTCTTATTCAAAATCAATTTGGTTTTTGCAAATCCAACAATTTTGAATAGATATATGGATTTTTGAAAAATTCTGTTTTAATTTTTTGAGCAATCGCAGAAAAGAAATATAAAAAACGCAGGAAAAATTCCATACAAAATCATCCTCAATGGCCGAAGTATCGCTTATCCAAAATCAATTTGGTTTTTGTAAATTCAACAATTTTCAATAGAGATATGGAATTTTGAAAAATTTAGTTTTATTTTTTTAAGCACTTGAACAAAAACATCGCCGAAAAAAATATAAAATACGCGGGAAAAATTCCATAAAAAATTATCCTCAATGGCCGAAGTATCACTTATTCAGAATCAATTTGGTTTTTGCAAATTCAACAATTTTCAAGAGATATGGATTTTTGAAAATTTTTGTTTTAATTTTTTAAGCACCTGAACAAAAACATCACAGAAAAAAATATAAAAAACACAGGAAAAATTCCATAAAAAATCATCCTCAATGGCCGAAGTATCGCTTATTCAAAATCAATTTGGTTTTTGCAAATCCAACAATTTTTAATAGATATATGGATTTTTGAAAAATTCTGTTTCAATTTTTTGAGCAATCGCAGAAAAGAAATAAAAAACGCAGGAAAAATTCCATACAAAATCATCCTCAATGGCCGAAGTATCGCTTATCCAAAATCAATTTGGTTTTTGTAAATTCAACAATTTTCAATAGAGATATGGATTTTTGAAAATTTTTGTTTTAATTTTTTGAGCACCTGAACAAAAACATCGCAGAAAAAAATATAAAAAACGCAGGAAAAATTCCGTAAAAAATCATCCTCAATGGTCGACGTATCGCTTATTCAAAACCAATTTGGTTTTTGTAAATTCAACAATTTTCAATAGAGATATGGATTTTTGAAAATTTTTGTCTCAATTTTTTAAGCACCCAAACAAAAACATCGCTGGAAAAAAATATAAAAAACGCAGGAAAAATTCCATAAAAAATCAGCCTCAATGGCCGAAGTATCGCTTATTCAAAATCAATTTGGTTTTTGTAAATTCAACAATTTTCAATAGAGATATGGAATTTTGAAAATTTTTGTTTTATTTTTTTAAGCACCTGAACAAAAACTTCGCCGAAAAAAATATAAAAAACGCGGGAAAAATTCCATAAAAAATTATCCTCAATGGCCGAAGTATCACTTATTCAGAATCAATTTGGTTTTTGCAAATTCAACAATTTTCAAGAGAGATATGGATTTTTGAAAATTTTTGTTTTAATTTTTTAAGCACCTGAACAAAAACATCGCAGAAAAAATATAAAGAACACAGGAAAAATTCCATAAAAAATCATCCTCAATGGCCGAAGTATCGCTTATTCAAAATCAATTTGGTTTTTGTAAATTCAACAATTTTTAATAGAGATATGGATTTTTGAAAATTTTTGTTTTAATTTTTTGAGAACTGAACAAAAACATCGTAGAAAAAATATAAAGAACACAGAAAAAATACCATAAAAAATCATCCTCAATGGCTGAAGTATCACTTATTCAGAATCAATTTGGTTTTTGTAAATTCAACAATTCTTAATAGAGATATGGATTTTTGAAAATTTTTGTTTTAATTTTTTGAGCACCTGAATAAAAACATCGCAGAAAAAATATAAATAACGCAAGAAAAATTCCTTTTTACGTACCTGTGATTTTTCAATACTAGTGAAAAATCACAGGTACGTGAAATATCGTCCATATCTAATGTGCACGAAAAACTTATTTGTTTAATTTCATTAGTTGTAACCGTAACTGAGTGATTTGATTAAAATTATGTTTTTTTTTTATAAATCTTTAAAAGTATTTGTATTCCAAAGAAATATTGAATCAAAATTTGATGAAATATCATGTTTTATTGTGTACAAATCAAAATCGGTTTAGTATAGCCTTTCTAAAATCTGGTGTCACATTCAAATTTCAAGAGCGGGGACGCCGGACACTCGTAATTATTCAGTGAACATAATGTAAATATGGACTCCGAATCAGTCGCGAAGTGATGATTCATCTTCAATTCAGTGATGCGGCCACGCGTGGATTTGTTACCGCGTTCTCTCACTCTGCGCAAACTCTACCCCCAGGTATCACGACATTTTGGAATGATTCTACCTCGTCCTCATTGAATTTTGGCAATTTTCATACACCTCGGCGCTCCCCTGTATATAACTATATTCTCACGTTATATAATATGTTTTACAATGATTTACAGTTACGTTGAATTAATAAGCGCGCCCCTGTATATATCTTCTCACCTTATGTAATACGTTGTATAATTATTAGAATGCAATTTTCAGTTACGTCCAATTAATAACAATTTCGATCCGATAATAATTAAGCACGATTCGATCCGAGTGACATTACATTTCCATTTGTGGTCACGATACCGTTCGTTCTCCGTTGGTAAATATAATCAATTCGGTTTGTGTTCGACGCATCGTTAAATTAAAAACCCCCCGGACTCACCCATTGATCTGGACGGAGGCGATGCCGGAGTCGACGTCAATGTCGGGACCCTCGCCGTAGCACTCGTAGTTCTCCCCGTCGGACAGAGAGGAGCACTGACTGTTGGTGGTGGGGTCGGTGGCGGGTCTGGGGCTCTCCGGAGGGCTGAGGATGAAGCGCGAGACCACCTCCGGGCCTGCGCCACCGTTTCCTAGGGATGATGGCTCCGTTGCTGCCGTTACGGGCGACATCATGCTCTCTGGAAAGGGAGGACAGAAGAAACGCCATGAATTATTTATCGAGCATTCCTTTTACTGCGGATCCATACATATAATAAATATATTCAAACACGCTTTAAATTGTCAATCTCTGATATATAAAAAGTTTATGTTTGCTTGTCTGAAGGCAAGAATTTTTGAATTAATACAAGAAGATTTGGAGCTTGATAGAAAAATTGTAGTCGAATTTTAGCTGAATAGTTTGAAGAATTAAATAAATTCAATAAAACGAAATACGGCCTGAATATATGAATATTCAGGCTATAATTCGCTTTATTGAATTTATTTAATACTTTCTGCAACAAGTAAGGTTGTTTCTAATTTATTAGTTTGAAGAATGTTTTATGTTTGTTTGTGTATAGACAAGAATTTTTGAATGAATACAAACGTTTGATAGAAAAAAGGGATTTTAGCTAAATAGTTATGTTTGCTTGTGTAAAGACAATAATTTTTTAATTGATACAAGAAGATTTGGAGCTTGATAGAAAAATTGCAGTCGGATTTTAGCTAAATAGATTGAAGAGATTTGTATGTTTGCTTGTGTAAAGACAAGTATTTTTGATTTAATACAAGAAGATTTGTGGCCTCAAAGAAAAAGACAAGAATTTTTGAATCAATACAAGAAGATTTGGAGCTTGATAGAAAAATCGCATGCGGATTTTTGCAGAATAGTTTGAGGAAGTTTTTATGTTTGCTTGTCCAAAGACAAGAATTTTTGAATTCATACAAGAAGATTTGGAGCTTGATAGAAAAATCGCATCCAGATTTTGGCTGAATAGTTTGAGGAAGTTTTTATGTTTGCTTGTCTAAAGACAAGATTTTTTGAATTCATACAAGAAGATTTGGAGCTTGATAGAAACATCGCATGCAGATTTTAGATGAATAATTTGAGGAATTTTTTTATGTTTGCTTGTTGATTGTTGAGGATACTACAAAAAAATTGAATTAGTACAAGATTTGGAAAACTCGTATGCTGATTTTAAAATGTAACATAGTTAGCTATTAATTGTATTTTAATTTAAATATATTTGACATGTACATCCACATAATAGTGGCGAAGTTACGAATAAAGAATTTGAATTTAAATTTGAATTTAAATAAATAGTTTGTTGCCGATGAAGAGTGCGTGACAATTGGGATGGATGGCACAGTGAAAATGAAGTTTTCTATAATTAAGAAATTGGTTGAAAGACTTGATGACCTTTTGTAACTCGATGTGTTAAGTTTTAATAAATTATCATCTAGCAATCTAATCGACATTTTTACAATAACAACTTGTAAAGTTCATTCTGATCCTATTAATTTTTGAAAAATCCGTTGTAACCATCAAAATAGTTTTCGTAACTAAATATTTTTTTATCATCACCAGTTTTAATAAATTATTATCTATCTGTCTAATAGTCACACTTAACAACTTAAAGAATAAGTTTTTTTCTGATCCTATTAGTTTTTGAAAAAAATTGAAAAATCCCCTCTAACCAAAATTTCTTTTTTAATGAAAATATGATTGCTGAAGATTTTCGTAACTAAATATTTTTTTATCATCACCAGTTTTATAAATTATTATCTATCTGTCTAAAAGTCATATTTAACAACTTAAAGAATACGTTTTTTTTCTGATCCTATTAACTTTTGAAAAATATGAAAAATCGCTTCTAACCAAAATATATTTTTTTAATGAAAATATGATTGTTGGTGATTTTAGTAACTAAATATTTTTTGATCATCATCAATGCTACCAGCTTTCCTGTCCGTGACTAATTGCTTTTTGTAATTTATATAAGAAATACAGAGCAGACAAATATTTATTAATTTCATAGGCCCCCGAATAATATTTTAGCAAGGCGGAGTAACGAGCGAATAATTCTGAACGCGAAATATTAATTAAGATAAATAAGGAAGATTGTTACGTAATTAATTACTGCCGGACGCAGAGGTGAGACGGATTTTATAATTGAAATCGTGGAAAATAACGCATTGTATAGAATTATAAAATAATAAATAATTATAAAAATCCATGACCTTCAAACAAAACTCTCCTAATGTTACTTTACACAACTCTTTCAAATAGTTAATATTATTTTTGAAATGAAAAGATAAAATCACTTGATTGTTTTTTACATATTGAATCAAGTGCTTTTATCATTTCATTGCTTAAAATAAAATGTTTTAACAAGTGTGCAACGATAAATCAATAAAACGGGAAAATGTTTGGTTTATTTGTGAAAAATTATATCACTCCGCAAATTCGTGCTTATTTTTTCTTATGGGAAGAGATAGTTTACAGAGTTAGGCTGATTACTCTTGAGGGTATGAACAGGAAAATGATTGAGGCATTTCACTCGATTGGCAAAGAAGTGCTAACGAGAACCAATATTTCTCCAAAATATTTTCCATAACCTTTCGTAAAATTTCAGGACCTCAATTTCGTTGCGAATGTTTTATTTTTAATTGGGGGATCATTCTCGGCTTTTTAACGTACACTCCCTTTCAAATATCCCCAAAGGGAACAGTCTGGATCGGTTAAATCCGATTGACATCGCTTCTGCGCGAATGAGCAGTATGCGTTGTGGCTCCATCTTGTTGGAACCACATAGTTGGACGGTTTTGCACTGATGGCGTTACAAAATTTCCAACATCGTCTGACATTGAGCACCATTGATAGAAATTGCGACGACGTCGCAGTAATTTTTTTAAATTACTTTTGTTACTATACAAAGTTTTTCGCCCTTAAAGATTACTCAAAATTGATTGAAAATACTCCGAGTTATGGCGGTTTGAAAATGGTCAAAATTTCACGAATTTCAAGTGTTTCATTTTTGTTTTCATCCATTGTAGAAACAGTGTTGTCGGAAGTGAATTTACGATAAACTTTACCATCGGTGTCTCTGCCTGAACCAGGTTAACAGTACTTCCACTCGAGCATGATGTCCCCTTTTTTCTACGCCCACCAAAGAATTCTGCAGCACTCGCGTGCATATTAATTCGTTCCTTTTCCTCAATTACTTTCTAACCGTGGGGGAGGAATATCGTCCGTAAACAATATTCTCAAACAGGCCTATAGAAAGTGTAATTATGGTCTAATAGACGGAGACAAACATTGCATGTCTGGATGATTGGATGTTGTAAAAAAAATGTAATTGAAAATTATTATCGTTAAAAATAATGCGCAATTATACGAAAACCAACGTGTTTTTTTTATAAGTAGTGCTATACCTTTTGGTCTAAAGCTGTTGCTTGTACAACACTATCAAAACCCTTTTGTCGACGTCGATGTAGGTATACAGAATATACAGATAGGCTTGGTTTTTAAACTAAATTTTATTTAGGTTTAAAAATTAAAAATTAAATTCGTTGACCACGACAACGAGGAACTTTGGAATTCCCCGATATTAAATACCCTTATTACCTGACCGACTGTCACCTAATGTATATAATCCACAAAATTTCGTTTGTACATCATTCTTGAAAATGGCACTAAGCCGAAACTAAAAAAATAAAGCAATTTAATCGTGAAACAAACCAAGTGAATTTTAATTTTTAAACCTATATTGACATAATTTTTCACCAATGATCAATGAGCAAGTATATGACATAAATTTTATTTCTTGTAACAAACGGAATAATATTTGATTTTAATAGTATATTTGCTCAAGATTTCAAATGTGTTCTTTTGTGCAAGACGCGGATGTTTTTTAAGTGAATGGTATATCTCAACAAGACGGAGCTTCATCGCTTCATTTTGGCCAAGTGCATATTTACATGAAACGTTTGCTGGTAGATGTCCAGCTAGATCACGTGATTTCACCGCAATTGAGAAAACATAAATCATGTTTAAGAATTCAAATTGAGCCCAAGGATTATTCAAAAATTCAGATCGTTATGTATTTATTTTTCATCGCTTCATTTCGGCTAAGTGTATATTTATATGAAACGTTTGCTGGTGGAGCAAATGGATGTCCAGCTAGATCACGTGATTTGACTCAACTTTTTCGTGGCCATGTAAAAAATCGAGTGTATGTCAACCGATCATTAAAAATCGAAGACCTACAATACAATGCAATTTATTTAATACAGATGCATCCGTCATATAAATTAGTACAATGCAATGAGTACAGAATAAAATCTACAAATTACTTTGCAGTAGCTCACTATTTTTTTTTTGCCAGAATACACAAAAACCTATAAGAAATAAAATTGCAAATATTCCTCCTAAATTCAATTATTGTATTTATAAGGTTATTTTAAGCATCTTTTGGAACTCTCAATTTTTTTTTCAGTTCGGAATTGGAATTATTTTCAAAATGTTGATTTTTTTTAATAGTTCTGAGAGTTCTGATTTGACTTATGGGTTGTACTCAAGGAGTTCTAACGAAAACTCTATTGGCAAATTGCGATTAAATGACAGGAAATGGGTATTTTCAAAATTTAATTTTTCTATTTTTAGAAATTAAATTTATTTAAAATGCCATAAATCGCGATTGTATCGAATTTGTTTATAAGAAACAATTATTGTACTCAATGAGTAGGAATAGAAAATAGACTCAGAACTCCTGGAACTCTCAATTTTTTTTTACGTTGCTGTTTAAAAAAAACATATTTTTGATAGTTCCGGATAGTTCTGATTGGTGTTTCCTGTAGTTCTTTGTGAGTTCTATCCATAGTTGTTATGAAATATTTAGATTCGACCAATATTAAGTGAGTAATATGAATTTGAAAATTTTTATCTCTGGAAATTCAACATAACTCTTTTTTAAAAGTATCAGGAACTATAGTATATCTTAAAATTACTTCAGAACTATTCGATAACAATGTTGGGGTGCGGTGTCAAGTTGGCACCCCATTTTTCCAAAAATTCCTGACAGCCTAATTTTACAGAACTCTTTTTTAAAAGTTGATAGTACTTCTAGATCCATCAAAAGAAATTGAGAACTCTATTCAGAACTATCAGAACTTTTCATTGGGGTGCCAACTTGACATACTCCAATTGAACATGTTTTTGTTCAGAAAAATTTGCAACAATTTGTAGATTTTAGCAGTTTTAATAATTTTTACGAAATAACGAATAATTGACTACAATAATCAGCAATGTACAATTTCCAGATAAACCGAAAATATTATCAAAAAAAAATGTTTAATTCATTAATACGGCCAGGGGTTGCGGTTTTAATTTTTTTTTACGAAATAACGAATAATTGACCACAATAAATGTCCAATTTCCAGATAAACCGAAAATATTCTCAAAAAAAAAGTTTAATTAATTAATACGGCCAGGGGTTGCAGTTTTAATTTTTTTTTACGAAATAACAAATAATTGGCCACAATAATCAGCAATTTACAATTTCCAGATAAACCGAAAATATTCTCAAAAAAAAAGTTTAATTAATTAATACGGCCAGGGGTTGCAGTTTTAATTTTTTTTACGAAATAACAAATAATTGGCCACAATAATCAGCAATTTACAATTTCCAGATAAACCGAAAATATTCTCAAAAAAAAAATGTTTAATTAATTAATACGGCCAGGGGTTGCAGTTTTAATTTTTTTTTACGAAATAACAAATAATTGACCACAATAATCAGAAATATACAATTTCTAGATAAACCGAAAATATTCTCAAAAAAAATAAAAGTTTAATTCATTAATACGGCCAGGGGTTGCAGTTTTAATTTTTTTACGAAATAACGAATAATTGACCACAATAATCAGAAATATACAATTTCTAGATAAACCGAAAATATTCTCAAAAAAAAATGTTTAATTCATTAATACGGCCAGGGGTTTGCAGTTAATTTTTTTTTTTTACGAAATAACGAATAATTGACCACAATAATCAGCAATGTACAATTTCTAGATAAACCGAAAATATTCTCACAAAAAAAAAAAATTAATTCATTAATACGGTCTTTAATTTTTTGACAAATTATCGGCCACAATAATCAGCAATGTATTTGAAAGTGAAAGATAACTTGAGCAAACATTCAAGGTTGTTTTTTTTTAAATCAAATGTGCGAATCCAATATTTGATTTACATCAAATTGGTCAAGGAGGACGAGGCTCAAATAATTTGCGAATATCCAGTAAAGCACGTTTTACGTCATATATAAAAATTACAGTAACTGACCACACACGTGAATGCGAAGTGAGGACGTGAAAGTGAAACCTGGATGTGTAATGTCTTTTTTGCGCAATTTATGACAGACACACAGGAAACGCTGACGAATTAAGTAATCGAAACCAGGAACAAATTTTCTTATCGCGACATTGTTTACAACTGCGCACGCCAATTTCAAATTGTGTCCTAAAATATTTTCTTATCGCATCAGTGTTTACAACTGCGTACGCCAATTGCAAATTGTGTCCTAAAATTTTTTCTTATCGCATCAGTACAACTGCGCACGCCAATTGCAAATTGTGTCCTAAAATTGTATTAGAATTCAGGAGATACGTCCATTACGAAAATCAGCAACAAATTTTCTTATCGCGTCCTCTTCTATACTTTTGCGTACGCCAATTGCAAAACTGCTCTTCTAAACTTGTGACTTAAAATTGTATCGGGAATCAGGAGATACGCGACATTCTAGCTGTCAAATTGTTTCCGTCGAAACGTGAAAAAAGCCTCAACAGCTGTTAACACGTTTGCAAGCGATACGAAACAATTACACCAGTTAATTACACGACTAACCTTTTAACACATAAAAGTAACGCCAACAATGAATGATATATTTAAGGAGCACAATGGAACAATTACGTATGAAACGCGAGATAGGAGCGTTCGCGAAGACTTTCTCGAAACTTCGGGTTTCTTTGTTGTCTCCTTGCTATAACAGTTCAAAACTGTAATGACCATAACAAAATCAAACGTATTGATCGATTCTGACTAACAACAAGAATCTATCCTAACAATTTTTAAGTGACCTTTTAATCAATAATCAAATATATTGATCGATTTTGACCAACAATAAGAATCTGTCATAACAATTTTTGACTGACTATTTCACTTTGGAGACCAATTATAGAATGGTTCGATGCAAAATGTGAACAATAGAATCAAATCAAATTTATTTGACCACATTAAAGTAATACATATTTTTATAGCAAGTCAAACAACATTTCACAAGGAGATAAATGAGCAAAAAAATGGTGATGTGGCCATCATGTTCCTTTCTCCAACTTGATGATATCATTTATATTTACGCTTTCATTGTTTATTTTTAATTGAAATCATATTTTAAATGTACATCGAACGTTTTGTAGACTCGGACGAAACTGACGTTTAAAACGTCAAAATTATCAAAGATGGAAAAATTATACTTTAAATTTAAAAACTCTGTTTACTCAAAAACTAAAGAGATTTCGAAAAAAACTTATTCTTTATAAGTTGGTCATTTTGGCATCTCTACAATTATTATTAACATAAATTTGCTGTAACTATTATCGTTTCATAATTATAAACCAAAAATGAAAAAAAAAATTCTCGGATAACAATGATTTTGTGAAAAATATGTTCATTTCTTTATTGTCTTCAATATTTGTTTAAATGATTTTGTGATATTTTTAATATATAAGAAGATATTGGAAAAAAAAACAAAAAAACAGTTAAGGTAAACACCCATTTCCGGTGTACGAAATTTTACCAAAAACTTCTCGGTTTCGGATTATTAAATGTTCAAAGTTTCGTATCAATTGTTCAATTAGTTTTTGAGATACAGCGCGCACAGACACACACACACACATTTTTCAGAAATTGTTGAAATGGCATCTAGGGACCCTAAAACAGATATTTCCGTAGAAAAAAATTTGAAAAAAAAATCAGGATCACAATAATTCTCGTATTTCGTAACGGAGAAAGTAAAAATATACATAATTGCAAAAGTAGACATGAAATAATCGATCGAGTGAAAAGCCATTTTTTTTAGGTATTCTTTAATCCCTTTCCTAAACAAATACAATGATTGTTTTTTTGGGAAAAAAATTTAATTCAAATCACAACGTAGATTTTGCGCCATCCTGTATTTTAATGGCATTTATTGGCATCAAGGGCAGACCACGTTCACTTTCGTCATAAGCTCATTGAAAGGTTAATACGAGACTTTCTTGGGGGGATATCTAATGACCTGAAAAGGGGGATCTTATCCTTACTTTCGGGTAACGTAATACCAACATTACCAACCTAGTAAGGCTTCAATTTACCAAATAAGGAATCACGCTTTACGGTCAAGGTAAAAGCTGTATTTTTCAAGTATTTACATTAATAAGGTATAATTGTATTATTATGCGATGATGAGGACTTAAGAGTCCAAAACCGGTCCATGGTGTAAATAATAATTATTGCTTGCAGTGTTATTATTTTTCTTGTATCATGAAAAAGTGTAATTTCCGGCATCTACGGTGGAAAATTATGATGAAAGCTGTATTAATCAAGTATTTACATTAATAAGGTATAATTGTATTATTATGCGCTAATGAGGACTAAAAGTCTAAAACCGGTCCGTGGTGAAAATAATAATTATTGCGGAATAAAACACTTTTTACTTGTTTTGATAAATAATTTTTATTGAAAAAATGGTGTTGATGATTTTTTTTACGAAGTGATCCAGGGGCCGGCACTATGCCTACATATCTAGATTGTTTCTATCCATTTAACTTTTTTATGGCAGACACCGAACTTTGACAAAAACTTCAGTTAATGTGACGACGCATACATTTTCGAAGAGTGTGGCGGGTTTTTTTTTCGAAGTTATCCAGGGCCCAAGGATTATTCAAAAATTCAAAACGTTATGTATTTATTTTTCAAATAACTCATTATTCAAAAATTAATTAATTAATTTTTCATCACATTCGACTTGTTTCTTTGTGAAACGGGCGATACACATCCTGTCTAATGTATTATTTATTTTTAATGCATCAACACGGTCATGATGGTGCGTTGGGATATAAAAAGAAGAAATTACCTAGTGCATGAAATAAAGTTTGAGGAAGGTGGCGCATTAAGGGTTATATTTACGTCAGTAGTTCGGTCTGGTGTGTGTTAGCCGCCAAAGCAATGGATAAAAATATACGTCCTTCAAGGAAATTACCAAGAACCGGAAACCCAGAACAGGGGATGGCCTGTTTAGAAATTTAAATACCGAAAATATAAATACTGTACCGAAAAAAAAGGAATATTTTTGAATACGAAATGTGAATGTACTAAGGGGGAGAATGTAAAGTTTTCGTGTCACCAACATCCCTCTGGTTTTTTTTAGTGGATTAATTTTATTACCTACACTAGTGCATAAAATAGTAATTTACGTAACAAGTTCCGAAAGTGATATTTTACGGGATGAGTAGGAAGTTTCGAGGAATCCTGCGAGTCCCGTAAAATCACTTTTGGAACGTGTTTCGTACAATTTTTTTTCTGCAGCCGTTTTTTATGTTAAAAAAGCAAAAACATACACGAATGTTACATGACAAGGGCTGTCATAATTAAATCTAAAGTTCATGTTTTTGTCAAGGCCACCTACAAATATACGCAAAATCGTCCCGAAAGTGACGAAAAGCGTCCCGAAAGTATAGAAATCGTTCCGAAAGTGTAACAAAATCGTCCCGAAAATCATACTTTTGGTATGAAAATCATACTTTTGGTATGATTTATGTAAAGTGGTACTTTCGATTTAATATATCATACCGAAAGTTTTATTTTCGTGATGGCTGCAGAATTTTTTTTTTTCAAAATACATGACTGACTTGACTTTTTCCTAAGCAAAAAGTATGTACAACTTTACCAAGTATTTATGAATATAAAATTTGTTCTAATGTGCGAATCTAAAGTTTTCGTAAAACCACCAATACCCCTCTAACTTTTTTTGATTTGATTAATTTTATTACCTACGCTAGTTTTAAAATTATAAAAAAATATATTTACATAACTACCCTTCACAAAATACATGGCCGACTTTTTTTAAGCAAAAACTATGTACAACTTTACCAATCACTCGAGGCGTGTTGAGCCGTGACAATCTTATTTTCAATTATTGTTGCGTTTTCACGTGTCCTCCGAATACTCGCGCAAACTTTATCCGCACACGCCTTGAGCGTTCAGTAGAATTATACCTTTCTGTTTCTCTTCAAGTTAACGAGTTCTCCTGTATTTGACCACCCTGTACGTCTGGTTAACTCGAAAAAATCATTTTAGGTCACGTAATACATCCGCCCACCTAATAAATCTGCCAGCCCACGGGCATATGTCCATGTTGTTCGTTATTTAATACCATTTTGCTTTATCTTCGAAATTGGAGCCGGAACATGTAAATTCTGGCGGTTTGACTTCTTTTTGAACGGCTTTTGAGCTTGGAAATAATAATTACTCGCAGACATGACTGGCGATAAGCATCTCGACCCTTTTCGATACGGTCATTGGGGTTACAACAGCATGGTCTACTTTTCCAAGAATATAAAACCTTCGAAAAATAAATTGTGCTTTATAAATCCTCACGTTGTGTAGTTTTTACCTGTAACCAGGTGTGGACTGGCAACATTTACACTGTCGGAAAAATAAATTATGCTTTATAAGATGTAATAAATCCTTCAATTATTTGCATGTAAAAGTTGTGCAGTTTTTACCTGAAAGCAGGCGCGGACTGTCAACATTTACAGGCCCTGGAAAGTTCTTAGAGTTGTACCAAGCACTCGAGACGTGTTGCGCAGTGACCATCTCAAGTTTAATTGGCTCGCGTTCTCCGAATACTTTCAAACTCTCGAGTGTTCGGTAATACTGTACTTACATCGATTGAATCAATTTGCGCTTTAAAGAAGATATACTCACGATAGTCGCTCGAGGCAAACTTTACGACGACATCTCGAGTGCTCGAGGCAAACTTCACGACGACGTCTCGAGTGCTCGGTAATATTGCACTTCCCGACTATCAAAAAATATAAATATTGAAAATAATTTCGTATTATATTCATTGTTTAGTCTTTATTTTAATGAAATCATTCATGTAAGGAGGTCAATAAACGATTTTGTTTGTAATGGATGTAAGTGTAACACGGTCGCGCCCATAAAACGATACGAAATTTGAGGAAGCGTTACAAAACGAGGAAGTGTTTTAATCCGCTGTAATTACTTTCCAAGATTCCATCGGAGATATAATAAAACCGGCAATCGGCAGTTCAAGTCGTGTTTCAAAGTGGCGGAAGTTGAATCACGTTACAGCTTTCCATTTTTTTATACATGTATATACAGGTTTGTAGCACGAAAAATACGCAATCGAACCCAAAGAAAAAGATATGAGGAAGATTTGTTTGTCTTGTACGAATAGTTCTTGAATACTTCTGTGCGCGAGGATTCTCGAGTAGATAAAAAAAGAGAGCAAGTGCTCATATTTCCACTATTTCACGAGGAGAAAGTTAAACGAAAATTATCGGCGGCGCAATTGGCAGGTTCGATCCCTGTTGGAAGCAACACTTTTAAATTCAATTTATACGATTTATTTTTTTTTTGTTTTTTTTGGCATAGGTTTGACCATTCAGCCACTATACGATTTAGTTCGAAATGTTCGCGTTTGCAAATTGAATTATTTAAATTCGCATTCATAAAAATAATACTATTTTAGCATTGATATAATACTAAAAAAATTGAGCTGTGTTTAAATCAAGATTCAATTGAAAAAAAAATATATATATATATAATGCGGCCACCGTGTAACTTTCTTCGATTTGATGCTGCGAAATCAGTTTTTGGATGATGAACCGATTCAAAAATTGACAAATAGATCAAGCGTCGTGCCGATTTATGCTGGAACAATGCAACACATGCCCTTCTGCAACTTAACACTCAAGAGACTTCCTGGAACATGTAGCCTTCTCCAGTTTCACCTCGTAAACTAAAACCGGTGCATAACTTTGCTAAAAGCGACTCAACGTCTCGATAAGAGGAACAAAAACACGCCAAAGCAGGATCGAGTATTAGCTTATGCGCGGAACATGAACAACTAATTATCATTTTCAAAATGAAATTATACAAATATTCTTAAATACAATAAATACAATATTTATCTAATGCTTTCTGTAACAAGTAAAGTTGTTTCTAATTTGGTTAAATATTCTTAACCCTTTTGGCCCTGGTGGTGGCAATTTCCACCGCAACATTTACATGTCTCTACTTACTATGACAATCCATATTTTTGCTGTTTATCACTAGAAAACGCTTCAACAAAGCCTAACTAATTAATTCCTGCACTAATTAAGCAAATGAGTTCAAATTTGGTATTTATGGTCTGAAGAAGCTCCCCATCAATAACAATTAGCAAAAAAATTTTTCAATTTTAAAAATCCAGGGCTGAAAGGGTTAAAGTAACGAAGAGAGAATGGTTGAATGGTTGCGACCATTGGCTAGATGTCAACCCATAAATAAACTGAATTTTAAAATTATTTAATCAATATACAAGACAACTATGTTTTATATAGATTGAATGATCATAATCTTACGGGTGTGAAGTTAGCAATAGATTTTAAAATAAGTTATAAATTTACTTCAGAAAAATTAAAAAAAAAACCTCAAATCCACAGTTCAAATAGCTATACAAGGCGGCGGGTGGGCACTATCGCACAATTCAAACAGCCGAACAAGAAAGAAGGGTTGTAAAAATGTGAAACATTCACAAAAATTCAGTGTAAATTTTGCGTTTATTTAGAAAAATTCCATTTGTAGAAACCTCGGCTCGTGTTCCACTATTTGGATTGTAAGTTGAGTCAAAATCAGTACATAAGAGTAAGAAAAATCACTTTTGCTCCTTTGATTAACTTGATTTATTGGTGGAAGCCTTGGCGCGCGAATAACATATTGGATAGTAGGATATAGCCCACCCACCATCCTTTAATTCGACTGTACCAAAACTTCCGTCCTACGTTTGATGTGAATAATTTTTTTCTTTGTTAATATATGGGAAGAGAAAGAAAAATAAAGTTTTTAAATCAAAATAAAACCGTTGGGAATTGGGTGGGCCCTATCTTACATAAAATCAGTGCTGTAGATACACAAATTCTATAATATTTTTTAAAAGTGTTTTTCATTACATTTACCAGAACTCGCATTTTATGTGTAATGTTTAACTGGTTGGATTGTGAGATAGGGCCCACCCCCACCCACCAACCATATTTTCACCCACAAAACCCTGCCAGTTTGGAAACATTTCTTCGGTAATTCATTGGAGAAGTTCCAGTGTTTTATGCTTGTTTGTTTAGCTTTAATTTTCGGTTGGTGTAAAATGGTATAAAACATTTTTTTTAAGAAAATAATTACTCTACACGCTTTTTCCCGCCGTTAAGAATCGTCATGATTTTTTTCAGATTTTTCCAAGACCCAATATTTTTTTACATATTTTCCTGACAAAATCGGCGAAAATCACGAAATGACCAAATTACTTGTAATATACATGAAAATGTTCACAAAAGAACGGGGAATACGTGGTTAAATTTTCAGCCCAATTGTACTTGTTGTTTTCTTGCTGTCCGCTCTTAAACTTCGTACTAGAAAATTGGCCAGAAATTTCAGTCAATTTTAAGAATTTTTTGGCGCGGTGTATATGGATGATAGTACATAAGTTTGTAGCTACATTCTTCTAAAATCCATTACTTCTATTTCCAACTATCTATCATATTCACAAACCGAAATTCGTTTGTTTGAACGAGGCAGTGTCCGTCAGCGTCAATCTGCAGGGTCTCGGTATTCGCTTTCCATAAGGCCACATGTTAATTTTCGGTTGGTGGAAAATGGTTAAAAAAAATTTTTTCGGGAAAAAAATTACTCTATACGCCTTTTCCCACCATTAAGAACCATTATGAATTTTTTCGAATTTTTCCGAGACCCAATATTTTTTACATATTTTCCTGACTAATTGTATGGAAAAATCAGCGAAAATCATGAAATGACCAAATGACTTGTAATATACATAAAAATGTTCACAAAATAACGGACAATACGTGGTTAAATTTTCAGCCCAATTGTACTTGTTGTTCTCTTGCTGTTCGCTCTTAAACTTCGTACTAGAAAATTGGACAGAAATTTCAGTCAATTTTGAGATTTTTTTAGCGCGGTGTAATAAGACAGATATGGATGATATTACATAAGTTTGTAGCTACATTCTTCTAGAATCCTCTACTTTTATTTACAACTATCTACCGTATTCACAAACCGAAATTCGTTCGTTTGAACGAGGCAGTGTCCGTCAGCGTCAATCTGCAAGGTCTCGGTATTCGCTTTCCATAAGGCCACATGTTAATTTTTGGTTGGCGAAAAATGGTATTAAAAATTTTTTTTCGGAAAAATTATTCCCCCATACGCCTTTTCCCGTCAATAAGAACAGTCATGATTTTTTTCAGATTTTTCCGAGACCCAAAATTTTTTATAAATTTTCCTGACTAATTGTATGGAAAAATCGGCGAAAATCATGAAATGACCAAATGACTTGTTATATACATGAAAATGTTCACAAAAGAACGGGGAATACGTGGTTAAGTTTTCAGCCCAATTGTACTTGTTGTTTTCTTGCTGTCCGCTCTTAAACTTCGTACTAGAAAATTGGACAGAAATTTCAGTCAATTTTGAGAATTTTTTGGCACGATGTAATAAAACAGATATGAATGATATTACATAAGTTTGTAGCTACATTCTTCTAGAATCCATTTCTTCTATTTCCAACTATCTACCATATTCACAAACCGAAATTCGTTTGTTTGAACGAGACAGTGTCCGTCAGCGTCAATCCGCAGGGGCTCGGTATTCGCTTTCCATAAGGCCACATGTTAATTTTCGGTTGGTGGAAAATGGTATAAAAAATTTTTTTTTCGAGAAAATAATTACTCTATACGCCTTTTCCCACCATTAAGAACCGTTATGAATTTTTTCGAATTTTTCCGAGACCCAATATTTTTTACATATTTTCCTGACTAATTGTATGGAAAAATCGGCGAAAATCATGAAATGACCAAATGACTTGTTATATACATGAAAATGTTCACAAAAGAACGGACAATGCGTGGTTAAATTTTCAACCCAATTGTACTTGTTGTTTTCTTGCTGTTCGCTCTTAAACTTCGTACTAGAAAATTGGACAGAAATTGCAGTCAATTTTGAGAATTTTTTGGCGCGGTGTAATAAGACAGATATGGATGATATTATTACATACGTTTGTAGCTACATTCTTGTAGAATCCTTTACTTTTATTTCCAACTCTCCGCCATATTCACAAACCGAAATTCGTTCGTTTGAACGAGACAGAGTCCGTCAGCGTCAATCTGCAGGGTGGCGGTATTCGCTTTCCATAAGGCCTCATGTTAATTTTCGGTTGGTTGAAAATGGTATAAAAAATTTTTTTCGGGAAGAAAAGTACTCTACACGCTTTTTCCCGTTATTAAGAATCGTCATGATTTTTTTCAGATTTTTCCGAGACCCAACATTTTTTTGCATATTTACCTGGCTGAATTCATGATTTTTTTCAAACGTGATTTTGTAGTTTAAATTGAAGGGGGTTGTAAGTGGGTCCCATTTCACCTTCCAGAGCATGGTGGGTGGGCCCTATCCCACCCTCCAATTCCTGGATTACAAACGAGAGTTTTCAAGTGGAAATTGATACACAAAAGATTCGATCTCTCTTTGAGTTATTTATTTATTGGCGCAAGGGCAACAAAGTTGGATTGTAGGGTTGGATCCACCCACCACCTTTATTTTAGACTACAAAATTTAAATTTAACAATTTATTAGAGAAGTTGAAAGTTTATATAACTTTTAACAAATTTTTCTTTTCTGATTTTTTTTTTTTTAGTAACACGAGGACGGTATTTTTAATTTAACTTAATTTTCCGAACATGCCTTATCTTAAATTATCGCAGCTCGGTGACAAACACTGTTTTCCATTAACATTTTGTGACTAATGAGATTATCGCTTTGAATTAAAAAACAAAATCAATAATTAGTCACGTGTGAAATTGACTCGGCTATTACACGTGTCTTTGATTTGATGTTTGTTTCGAATTAACGGTTCATTTTCGTTACTAAAAGCTATACTGCCAAATTTAAAGACAGTAGATTCTGAATGTTTAAAATTAACAACTAGTTTCGCTAGGGATTTTTTTTAATGCGCCATCCAAGGAATCTGACGATAATAAAACATTTCATTAACCTTAACATCAATTAATATCTAGTGCACTGGTAAACAAATGCAATCAAGGCCAACTTAGACCTTCCACCAGCAAAAATATGCACAACTCCATTGCACGTCTCAATTAAACAACTTTAATTTCCCGCTCTTAAGACTTTACGTTCTTAGCATATTTTTATATGTATTTTGCAATTACTAAGCCAATTCCTCAAGTGATTCATTTTGCCCAATTTTATAAATCGTTGAATACAATTTTCGTCTTTTTCGAGATGAGTTTTGAGCATTGTACCTTTTTTTCCAGATGGGATATATCAATTGTGGGAAATCTAAAATATGTTATAATTTTATGGATTTTGCAATTTCTTTCTTTTTGTTGGTTTTTGGTGTCGTTTGCAATTTTTGATATGTATTATATTTTTAGTCGTAGTTCTTTTTTAAAAGCCAGACTGAACAATTAGCGTGCACGGTGCACATAAACTGTTACTTGTTTAATAAATATTTTAATATTTACAAAACACGCAATGTCAATGCCAGTGTTCACCATGACAAATACCACGTACCAAGAAATAATAATAATCAGTTCCCTGAATACGCGTTGCCTAGAAAGTAGTTCAATATCTGCAACTGGTGAATTAAAGTCCATTCAGGAAATACTGGTGGTAAAACATGGAAAAGGAGACGTAAAAGTAAACAGTAAACAGCATTGAGTCTTATCTGGAAGTAAAAGCGAAGCGATTCCTCGTGCCTGGCACGGAATGGTACAGAACGTTCCACTCGGTCGCACTCACGAATTATCTCCGCAAACACACACCGAGTTTCCATGTGGAAATACAAATTTTTGCGTGGGCACGTTACTTTTTTTTTTGTTCATGTAAATTTTCATGGCCAGGCAGAGGAGAAATTCGAGTTTATGCACATATTTCAGCGTGAAACTTTAGAAGAGCATGCCTTGTAGCCTTGGTCTACTTAAATTATTTATTTATTCATTTGGGAAATTTTGAAGGGAAAACTGCCATCATTGCCAACTGAGATTGATAAGGAGGCGCCAAAAAAATGAATTCAAAAGGATGTTCGCTATCACCTTAATGAATTAAATGATAAGTAACACTTGTTAAAAATGGTTACTTATTTATAATAACCGACATGTTTCGAATCATTTTCTGGGAATAATCTTGTTGATACCAAAGAGTGCCTTTAATAACTTCAGCCAGTGGGACATGTTGATGGTAGAGCCATTTATACAATATACCCCCCCCCCCTCCTTTTTCGAAGAAAGAAAGAAAGATTTATATTCCTAGACTAAAGTTACTGGCGAAAAAGTGTTTTAAGAATTAATTAAAAATTCTTGCTGAGCTTGAAACTATAGGTAGTGTCATGGCTCCTTGGCTCTATACAACGAGCCGCCCCTGACTTCAGCTGGTATTGATCTTGAATATTCAAACAAGATTAAGCAATCAACTACGACAATGCGCAGAAAATGAAGACAAAATCAAGTCGTCAAAAATAGAAAATCAAAGCAAACCACAGTCCTTCAGATTAAATTGCTTTAATTGAAGCTACAAAGAAATTACAAGTCAAAATGGTCTTGATTTCAGTAACTATAAAAGAAAGTGATCACCGATGATCGCCCGAAAGCAATAAATAATAATCACACTTTAAAACGCGGTGTTTCAATTCTCAGAATGCGCATTTTGTAAGTCAGCTAAAAATCGAGGGAAAACAAATGCCACAAACTTCAAATTTATAAGATTTATTCAAAATCCAGATTGCATTTTTAGGTCTTCTAAAAAAATTGCAAAACTTATGCCACAAACTTCAAACTTGTAAAATTTATTCAAAAACAGCTCTGCTTTATGAATTTGTAAGAATCTATAAACATCCCTTACCAAAATTTCAAAATAATCGCACTTAAACGCACTGCGCTTCAATTTCCAAATTGCAATTTTTTAGGTCTTCTCAAAAAAATAGAAAAACAAATACTACAAACTTCAAAGTTGTGAGATTTATTCAAAATCGGCTGTGCTTCATGAATTTATAAAAATCTATAAACATCCCTTACCAAAATTTCAAAATAATCACACTTAACGCTTTAATTTCCAGATTGCGGTTTTAAGGTCTTAAAAAAAAATTGAAAAACAAATGCCACAAACTTCAAATTTGTAAGAATTATTCAAAATCGGCTCTGCTTCATGAATTTCTACAAATATTTAAACATCCTTTACCAAAATTTTAAAATAATCACACTTAAACGCACTGCGCTTCAATTTCCAAATTGCAGTTTTTTATGTCTTCTCAAAAAAATAGAAAAACAAATACTACAAACTTCAAAGTTGTGAGATTTATTCAAAATCGGCTGTGCTTCATGAATTTCTAAAAATCTATAAACATCTCTTACCAAAATTTCAAAATAATCACACTTAACGCTTTAATTTCCAGATTGCGGTTTTAAGGTCTTAAAAAAAAATTGAAAAACAAATGCCACAAACTTCAAATTTGTAAGATTTATTCAAAATCGGTTCTACTTTATGAATTTCTACAAATATTTAAACATCCTTTACCAAAATTCCAAAATAATCACACTTAAATGCACTGCGATTCAATTTCCAAATTGCAGTTTTTTATGTCTTCTCAAAAAAAAAATAGAAAAACAAATACTACAAACTTCAAAGTTGTGAGATTTATTCAAAATCGGCTGTGCTTCATGAATTTCTAAAAATCTATAAACATCTCTTACCAAAATTTCAAAATAATCACACTTAACGCTTTAATTTCCAGATTGCGGTTTTAAGGTCTTAAAAAAAAATTGAAAAACAAATGCCACAAACTTCAAATTTGTAAGATTTATTCAAAATCGGTTCTACTTTATGAATTTCTACAAATATTTAAACATCCTTTACCAAAATTCCAAAATAATCACACTTAAATGCACTGCGATTCAATTTCCAAATTGCAGTTTTTTATGTCTTCTCAAAAAAAAAAATAGAAAAACAAATACTACAAACTTCAAAGTTGTGAGATTTATTCAAAATCGGCTGTGCTTCATGAATTTCTAAAAATCTATAAACATCCCTTACTAAAATTTCAAAATAATCACGCTTGAACACACTGCGCTTAAATTTCCAGATTGCATTTTTAGGTCGTCTAAGAAAATTGCAAAACTTATGCCACAAACTTCAAACTTGTAAAATTTATTCAAAAACAGCTCTGCTTTATGAATTTGTAAGAATCTATAAACATCCCTTACCAAAATTTCAAAATAATCACACTTAACGCTTTAATTTCCAGATTGCGGTTTTAAGGTCTTAAAAAAAATTGAAAAACAAATGCCACAAACTTCAAATTTGTAAGATTTATTCAAAATCGGCTCTGCTTCATGAATTTCTACAAATATTTAAACATCCTTTACCAAAATTTCAAAATAATCACGCTTGAACACACTGCGCTTCAATTTCCAGATTGCAGTTTTTTAGGTCTTCTCAAAAAAATCGAAAAACAAATGCCACAAACTTGTAACTTTCAAAATTTACCTAAAGTCAATTCTGCTTTATGAATTTATAAAAATCTAGAATTATCAGTAACCGAAATTTCAAAATAATCAAACATGAATTGAACTTGAATTCCTGCATTGTACATTTTTTAGGTGGGCTAAAAAAATCGAAAAAAAAAATGCCACAAACTTCGAACTCTTTCAAAATGTATCAAAATCAATTCTGCTTCATGGATTCATAAAAATCTGTAAACATCCCTTATGAAAATTTCAGATTTTCTATCAAAACTTTAGGTTTATCAAAAACTTGACTCATTCATTCCATTCAAAATATTGAAAAATTAATCTTCAAAATTGTTATTAACAATTAAAATCTCTTTACATAACGGCATTATCCAAGAGCTAATCTCGATTCGTAATCTGGCAATCATCCACTCTAATCGCCGTCGTAAAAATGCGCCGCTAGTTTCCCTGCAATTAACCGCGCTAAATGACATAATTGGAGTCCGCTTTCTTTTATAAATATCCGAGTAAACATTGTACGGTATAAACTAAATATAAGCGGGAGACGTTGTAACGAGGTGGACTTGAACTGCGCGCGGGTTAAAAATAAAAGTGCACTTTTTCGGGCTAGGCGAGAAAAAGAAAAAAATCGAAAATCGGCATTCTCGCGTATATTTTTAAGCGACCCAATTTTCGGTGACTCAGAAAACGGCTCTAAAACGCGCGACACAAGGTTAGATTTCACGCTCATCTGGGTTAAAAGAGAATCGAACACTTTGGAGTATTAATGAATTTACGCCAACATGAAATTATTTATACAAATATAACCGTTTTGGGGGGAAGCTATAAATCCCGAACTTTTTTTCAGTATCAAAATGGCAGTAATTCATTTAAATTGTTTCGGTTTTGTTTGATTTTTGGTAAGGGTAATTAAGAAATGTAAGATTTTGTATAAATCTCGAAGGTGACATGGAAGAACAGTAGAGATGACAGCGCGATGGTTGTTTTCTTGATATTTATGCCATCGCACTAATGGATTTTTAAATTTTTGTCGGTAAGAAATACGTTAATGAGCCACATAAATAAACTCGAGATCTGATGTTTAGCATAATGTTAGTTCGGAAAATATATGGAGTAATACGTTATTGTGTTGAAATTCTTTTGTGTCATAATTTTATTTATGGTCTGTATCACGTTTCATGGACGATCTTAATTAACTAATCTTAGAATTAAATTATTAAAGAAAAAAAATATCTATACATAATAAATTTAAATCAAGAAATACCAAGTCAAGAAAATATGGCATAGGAGCAGAAAGACCTTTGGTCGGTATCTTATTAAACTAATCTTGGAATTAACTTATTGATAAAAAAATGTGTTACATATGTAAATGATTTTCTTTTAAATGTTTAATGTTAGCGGCGTTTACTTCGTGGTACATCTTGATTGTAGATTGGAATAAAACACTTTACCTTTTTTATACCACTATATTTTGTTTATGTGACTAGTTTCGACCATTCACTGGTCATTTTCTTTTAAATCAAGAAATATGGTATAGGAGGCAGAAATACCGATGGCCGATAGCCCAGATAGACCAACCAAACTAAATTTATTGTACTACTATTACAATTCGTCTGAATAAAGATGTAAATGGTATAGAATTATATTTTAGATTATTCACCTGAATTCTGTACATTTTTTGGCATCTGTTGTAATTTTGATGACGTGGGCTGTTTACCTGAAACAAAAATTTAGAGATTCAAATTGATTATTTTTAATGAAGATTTGGTATGTGGAGAAAGTGTAAACACGCAAATTCCACGATATTTTCGCGAAAGCACAAAACGGCCGTAAACGCATTTCTTCAATCCACTCGACTGTTACTCATCCATAATTTAACGGAAAGCCGCCCACATTGCACTATCGGGATAAGTAGAGCGCAGTTAAATCTATTATTTGAACGAAACTGATATTAAATTGAGTGACCCACAAAACGGACAAATTGAATTAAAGAAGCCTTCGTTAAGACCCAGACATATGGTGAGTTGTTTGCATTTAAAAACGATTAAATTTAAGCAAAATCACTTGGTATGTTTGCATTGTTTATCAACGATTTGAAATTTTGATTGGCTTACTCTTTTTTCCCTTCGAAACGGATATTTCAATTTCCTTCATCATTCCTAGGAAACCATTACTCATAACAAAATCTCCGAGCAGGTATTTCACGCCAATTTAAGGGCAAGCGACCAAGAACATTCCAGCGTGAATAATAAACTTCGCCGGGCAATAAAATCCGAAGCAATAAATACCAGCCCAGCCCAGACCGTTAAGAAATAATAATGAAAATACGTTCTTGTAAAGGTCATCCTTCACTCCCCGAGAGACCAATAACCGATCATCCTAACAGCAAGACACCCATTAGAAAGATCCATTCAAAATTTCCAGTTATAATCCTCAGATATGCAAATGCAGGTAAATCGAGGAATTGGTCGTTAGTCCTGGATGGTTTACATACCTTAAGAGGCTGTAGTCTGGTATTTCGTTGGAGTGACTCACGTGCATCACAATGGGTTTCGTTTTGTAATCGGTGTGGGATTTTCCGAATTGTCCCGGGGCGCCCACTAATAAGCTTTATCTAGGAATGTACTACATTGTCTGGCGATTTTTCAATTGTTTTACGAGCGAACGGCGCAAATGGGTTAATCGGAAAATTTAAGGGAAATTGATTAATTGTGGATCGTTGCAAACGGCCAGAAAAAGAACGTTGAAACGAAAGCAAATTGAATCGATTATATGAGAAAGAGAATAGAAATTTGAATTTATTGTAGTACCTTCTCATCGAATTACCTTGCCACAATGGGCATACCTCCATTAAAAAAAAAAAAATTAAAGATTAGGGATAGAGCGAGTATAACTAGATCATTTTTTAATTAAAAATCGACCTGTTCGAGGCAGTGGCGGCTCGTGAAACATGTTGATGGTAGAACCACTTATACAATTTCACTCGAGTAGTACACAATTCGAAAAGTAAAATTTTCAAAAATTCACAACTAGCAAAATAATTGGCGGATTTTCAAAACCTTTATTTAGTTTCATAAAGCGATGATTTGCAAATCCAATTTAATTTTTATAGAATTTAGTCGACGCGTTTTATATATTTTTTTAAATTTTTTGCTCGAGTATTGCACAATTCGAAAACTAAAATTTTCAAAAATTCACAACTCGCGAAATAATTGGTGGATTTTCAAATACTCCATTTACTTTGATAAAACGATGATTTGCAAATCCAGTTTATTTTTTGTAGAATTTAGTCGACACGTTTTAATTTTTTTTTTTAATTTTTTGTTCGAGTATTACACAATTCGAAAACTAAAATTTTCAAAAATTCACAACTCGCGAAATAATTGGCGGATTTTCAAAAACTCTATTTAGTTTGATAAAGCGATGATTTGCAAATCCAATTTAATTTTTGTAGAATTTCGTCGACACGTTTTATATATATATTTTTAAATTTTCACTCGAGTAATACACAATTCGAAAACTAAAATTTTCAAAAATTCACAACTCGCGAAATAATTGGCGGATTTTCAAAAACTCTATTTAGTTTGATAAAGCGATGATTTGCAAATCTAATTTAATTTTTGTAGAATTTCACTCGGGTAGTACACAATTCGAAAACTAAAATTTTCAAAAACTCACAACTCGCGAAATAATTGGCGGATTTTCAAAAACTGCACTTAATTTGATAAAACAATGATTTGCAAATCTAGTTTATTTTTTGTAGAATATAGTCGGCACGCATTATATATTTTTTAAAAATTTTTGCTCGAGTATTACACAATTCGAAAACTAAAATTTTCAAAAATTCACAACTCGCGAAATAATTAGCGGATTTTCAAAAACTCTATTTAATTTGATAAAACGATGATTTTCAAATCTAATTTAATTTTTGCAGAATTTATTCGACACGTTTTATATATTTTTTTTAATTTTTTGCTCGAGTATTACACAATTCGAATATTAAAATTTTCAAAAATTCACAATTCGCGAAATAATTGGCGGATTTTCAAAAACTCTATTTAGTTTGATAAAGCGATGATTTGCAAATCCAATTTAATTTTTGTAGAATTTAATCGACATGTTTTATATTTTTTTATTTGTTTTTTTTCAAGTATTGCACAATTGGAAATCTAAAATTTTCAAAAATTCACAACTCGCGAAATAATTGGCGGATTTTCAAAAAATCTATTTAATTTGATAAAACGATGATTTGCAAATCTAATTTAATTTTTGCAGAATTTCGTCGACACGTTTTATATATTTTTTTTATTTTTGCTCGAGTATTACACAATTCGAAAACTAAAATTTTCAAAAATTCACAACTCGCGAAATAATTGATGGATTTTCAAAAACTCTATTTAGTTTGATAAAACGATGATTTGCAAATCTGATTTATTTTTGTAGAATTTAGTCGACGCGTTTTATATTTTTTTTTATTTTTTGCTCGAGTAGTACACAATTCGAATATTAAAATTTTCAAAAATTCACAACTCGCGAAATAATTGGCGGATTTTCAAAAACTTTATTTATTTTTATAAAACGATAATTTGCAAATCTAATTTAATTTTTGCAGAATTTAGTCGACACGTTTTATATACATTTTTTTAAATTTTCACTCGAGTACTACACAATTCGAAAAATAAAATTTTCAAAAACTCACAACTCGCGAAATAATTGGCGGATTTTCAAATACTCCATATAGTTTGATAAAACTATGATTTGCAAATCCAATTTATTTTTTATAGAATTTAGTCGACGTGTTTTATATTTTTTTTATTTTTTGCTCGAGTATTACACAATTCGAAAACTAAAATTTTCAAAAATTCACAACTCGCAAAATAATTGATGGATTTTCAAAAACTCCACTTCATTTGACAAAACAGTGATTTGCAAATGTATTTTAATTTTTGCAGAATTTTGTCAACACGTTTTATATATTTTTTTAAATTTTTTGCTCGAGTATCACACAATTCGAAAATTAAAATTTTCTCGTGGATTTTCAAAAACTGTACTTAATTTCAATGGCGGCTCGTGGAACATGTTGATGGTAGCGCCACTTATACAATATATTTTTTGCAGACTTGTCATGAACAATTTGTTTCGAGTATATTTGGAAAATTTTGAGTGTGTGGCAATTGTCTTCAATCAATGCTAAATCATAATGGCATTTAGCGCTGTTTTCGAAGGGATTTTCTCAAAAGCCAGTGATGGCATGTTTAGATTTTTTGCAGAATTGTCAAAAATAATATGTTACGAGTAAATTTGGAAAGTTGTTTTCTAATTTTTTTTTTTACAGAAAATCAGTGCTACTTCATAATGGTATTTAGAGCTGTTCTCGAGCGATTCTCGCAAAATCAATTTTCTAGCAGAATTGTCAAGAATATATTTTGAGTGAATTTTGAAATCTTCAAGTGTGTGGCAGTTGTTTTTTCCCACTCGAAGACAGTTTTATTATCAGGTGTTTATCACGAGGACCATTGATGGGGTGTTTTTCCTTTGTAACAGAATTATCAAAGAAGAATAAATTCTAATCAAAATTTATAGAATACCTTCAGCATTTAATGGATAATCATTTAAACAAGACTTAAGTTGCTACTATTATTAATGGAACCATACAATCTCGAAGAATTTTCTAATTATAGTTTTGTATGATAAGATGATTATGTATTTCTTGACGTTATTCCTATACTAAGTATAGCTACTGTATCTTTTATTGGGAATTAAAGTTGTATTATTATTATTATTATTGAACAATTGGTCATTTAGTAAACCAGCGGAAAATAATAGATGCTTCTTAAACCCAAAATTCATTCATTCTTTGGCAACCAAAAATTTTGAGCAGTGCAAATAATGTTTTTTTTTTTAACGAAATGAATATCATGAATATCTTTCCTCAAGTTTCACTTTATTTATAATAATTAGAGATATTGAATTTTTTTTGATCAAAATTCTTTATTGCTAAATGTAAAAATACGAATATGTATGAGTGACCCAATGTAATCACCAATTAAAATTTTCGCCTAGACCAAATACTCCTCGGTTCAATGTCACAATATCCTGTAACAACTGTCGTAAAAAGTTTGTTGCATCGCACAGCATATAGAGAAATTCTAATTAGCGCATTCCTCCATGTTGTTCAACACCTAATTACGCACAATCTTCATGTCGACGTCCACTACAGTAATAATGCCTACCTTTCAGTCTTCACCGTTATCTTCCAACTATCTCATTCCCATATTTACCAAATGCAAAACTACAATTTGCTTTAATGGACGACGATTACGTTTTCCATTCCTGGTAGAGGAAGATGAGAAGCAGCAGTGCTCTTAATTGGATCAGACGTAGATGTCGATGGCACGTCAGCTTGTACGATAAAACTAGTTTTCTTCACGGGAAGATAATTTGTCCAGATGCACGATTATAGCCTAATAATCCAAAAATAAGTGACCGGTTTCATTTCAGTCAGAACTTAAACTCGCGTAGAGATGCCATAGTTATTTGTTAAATACCGTGAGATCAAAAAATAGTCATGAACTAAAAGCCGCATGTCTTTTCTTAGTTCTTAAATTTGAAAATAATTATTGACACTGACAAAATCAAACTTGAAGTTTGAAGTCTTTTAGGAACCCAGAAGAAACATGCGGCTTTTGACTAAATTTTTTTCGATCAAAGATTTTTGTGGAATTATAATCCCCGATGAGTTTTTAATAGTTTTGTGGAATTTCAAGTCGCTGGCAATTGTTTTTATTTTTTTTTTCGAGTCGCAGAAATTTTGATTTTTTTTCACAATTTAACGCTCTGTTCGAGTGGGATTATTTCAAAATTTAGGAATGGGGTCTTTGCAGATTTTTTTGGAATTATAATCCCCGATAAGTTTTGAATAGTTTTGTGGATTTTCAAGTCGCTGGCAATTGTTTTTATATTTTTTTCAAGTCGTTGAAATTGTTGATTTTTTTTAACAATTTCACGCTCTGTTCGAGTGGGATTATTTCGAAATTTAGGGGTGGGGTGTTTGTAGATTTTTTTGGAATCATAATCCCCGATGAGTTTTGTATAGTTTTGTGGAATTTCAAGTCGCTGGCAACTGTTTTTATATTTTTTTTTTCGAGTCGCGGAAATTTTGAATTTTTTTCACAATGTCACGCTCTGTTCGAGTGGGATTATTTCGAAATTTAGGGATGGGGTGTTTGCAGATTGTTTTGGAATCATAATCCCCGATGAGTTTTTAATAGTTTTGTGGAATTTCAAGTCGCTGGCAACTGTTTTTATATTTTTTTTTCGAGTCGCGGAAATTTTGATTTTTTTTTCACAATTTCACGCTCTGTTCGAGTGGGATTTTTTCGGAATTTAGGGATGGGGTGTTTGCAGATTTTTTTGGAATTATAATCCCCGATGAGTTTTTAATAGTTTTGTGGAATTTCAAGTCGCTGGCAATTGTTTTTATATTTTTTTCAAGTCGTTGAAATTGTTGATTTTTTTTCACAATTTCATGCTCTGTTCGAGTGGGATTATTTCGAAATTTAGGGATGGGGTGTTTGCAGATTTTTTTGGAATTATAATCCCCGATGAGTTTTGAATAGTTTTGTGAAATTTCAAGTCGCTGGCAATTGTTTATATATTTTTTTCAAGTCGTTGAAATTGTTGATTTTTTTTAACAATTTCGAGCTCTGTTTGAGTGGGATTATTTCGAAATTTAGGGAAGGGGTCTTTGCAGATTTTTTTGGAATTATAATCCCAGGTGAGTCTTGTATAGTTTTGTGGAATTTCAAGTCGATGGCAATTGTTTATATATTTTTTTCAAGTCGTTGCAATTGTTGATTTTTTTTTAACAATTTCGTGCAGTGTTTGAGTGGGATTATTTTGAAATTTACGGATAGGGTATTTGCAGATTTTTTTGGAATTATAATCCCCGATGAGTTTTGAATAGTTTTGTGGAATTTCAAGTCGCTGGCAATTGTTTTTATATTTTTTTCAAGTCGTTGAAATTGTTGATTTTTTTAACAATTTCGTGCTCTGTTCGAGTGGGATTATTTCGAAATTTAGGGATGGGGTCTTTGCAGATTTTTTCGGAATTATAATCCCCGATGGGTTTTAAATAGTTTTGTGGAATTTCAAGTCGCTGGCAATTGTTTTTATATTTTTTTTTCGAGTCGCGGAAATTTTGAATTTTTTTCACAATTTCACGCTCTGTTCGAGTGGGGCCTGCACGTAGCAATCGTTTGTACATTTATAACAAGTACAGTTAAATTTCGTTGACGTAGACTTTCTACTGCATATCGAGTCCATTTGAAATTTGTTGATGGTGGCGGCATTAAAAACGCATTTGTTTGTTCGACGGTGAAAATGTAGGAAACATTGGCGCGTTCCGTTTTTGTTTTTTCTGCTCTTCTGCCGCAGTAGGCTCGCGTTTACGTAATTGGGAATGGGAGAAATTAATTGGTAAAATTGATCATCCGCTCGTTAAGAGATTCACTCTCTTGTCTTGCACTGGTACACATCGAAAGGAGAATGGAAAGTTGTGAATCGACGGCGGAATGGAGAAATATTTTTGCCGTCGACGCCGGTTTGATTTTATTGTTGTTTTATGGAAAATCGGCCTACTTTAAGAACCGCATGGAATGTGCGCTCATGTTTCGTGCATGTGGAATTTGATACGCATTCTTTAGTACGGTTAAAAAATTCTTTAGTTAAATAGTTATTGATAATCGAAATTAATGGTAGAAATTGTCTACAGTATTTATACTTTTTTTAGGCGTGAACGTACCAGATCAAAACGCGAACTTTTTACACTGGTGCGTTCGCGTCCACCGCCAGGCATTAGAGGGATAAGATAAGCCTCACCAGTGACGGTTCGTGGGGATTTTTCTGGTACGGCCGAGGTAACAAAGGTGGCAAGGTAACAAGGATGGCAAGGGTAGGTAGAGTTGGTTGCAGAAGTTGCACCTATCTGTATTGCCACCTCTTGTTCCTCGGCCGTAACAGAAAAAACCCCGCGAACCGTCACTGGAATAAACCAAGTGTTTTCGTTTTAAATCAATCTACAACTTCCAATTTGTTTCAAGAAATTTTTTTGATGTGAACAAACATGGAAATTCGTACACGTTGCCAAAAAAAAAGTTTACAACAGAATTCGCTGACCTTATGATTCAATTAAACACTAATTGATCGTTCACTTCCTATAAGGAATTTCCGGAGCGCAAACAAACAATAATTACTGTTAAACTAGAATAGCAATTGCCAAGGATCTTGTTAAAAAAAACAAACAAAGCGTAAATTTTAAATCCAGACGAGAAACCAATAATTGTATTGAATTAAAAGTGTTATTCAAAGAAAGAAACATCCGTAACAATAAGGGCGACGCTTTTTGAGAAGTGGCTAAAACTTGGATGTCTGTAGAATTGTAATTTAATTGTTGCTTATTTTTCTTAGTGTATATTTTGTTTTTTAAATAAAGGGAAGACGAAATTATACTCTCCAGTATCGCAAAATTTTATTTCTCCAAACTAGTTTCGAAGACTTCATGTCTTCATCATCAGTGGAAAAAACGTCTTAGTAGGATGAAGTAAAAAGTAAAAAAAAAAAAAATTACAATACTGGAGAGTATAATTTCGTCTTCCCTTTATTAAACTACACCCAGTAAAGATGGATTCAAATTTCAATATATATTTTGTTTTTATTTGTATAATGTATGAATTTGGCTAAATCCACATCAACTCAACATAAGGTCCAAACCTCACCATCTTAGATTTTCTTTCAGGTGTATTATTGGTATGGACTTGGGAAAGTATGAAATGTTACTGAATAAATTAAATGAATAAAAAGAAAATATTATGGATCGCCTCTAAAAAAAAACTGAAGTTGTACCGTGATGACGTAGAAGAAATTTAATGTGAAATTTGTATGAAGCACTTACAAACAAACAAATTTTATTTGGAACATTTTTCGGTAAACTCTAAAATAAAAAAGTTATTTCAATATTTCGATACGGTGGTATCCCACAGGGATCGAATTTGGGCCCGCTAATATTTATAATTTGTCTTTACGATATAAAGTCCTGCTGATTTCTCTTTTATGATATAAAAAAAAATCGATGCATGGGTCATTTAAAAGATATTCGTGGGTCAGGTCTGACCCCAGTGTCTATTCATTTAAGTAATTAATCGGCTAAAATGTGTATTCCAAGACTCTGAGGCGGATCAAGAGTATTCATAATAAGAGAGAGTCGCAAACTATTAGATGCCAATAGTTACAAACATAAAAACACTAATTTCACATTTTGATGAGAAATCTTAAAAAAAAATCCTTTGCCATTTTGTACCTGAAAGTTTACTATTTTATTTTCTTGAGCCAGTGCTCAAGAAAATAATGAACCGGCAAAAATGTGTATTCTAAGACTCTGAAGCGGATCAACGAGTATTCATAATAAGAGAGAGTCGCAAACTAGTAGATGTCAATAGTTACAAAAAAAAAACACAAATTTCACATTTTGATGAGAAATCTTCAAAAAAAAATCCTTTGCCTTTTTGTACCTGAAAGTTTACTATTTTATAATCTTGAGCCAGTGCTCAAGAAAATAAAATAGTAAAACGAATTCAGTATTCGACACTGCTAAGACCATAACAAAAAAAAAACTACGACAGGGTGTATATGAATTTCCAAAAAGAAAATTACGAGTTTTTAATTTTAGTTTTAATTTATTTGACGGATTCAACTTTTTTACAAATTTATTACATATATATTGTAAATTTTTAGTAAATGAAAATAAAAAAAATGCTATAAAATTATCAAGGAAGCTAAAAATAAACACGTGATTGATAGCAAGTAATAATTACACTATTAATGTTGTTAAATAAAATTAGCATTGCGTTAAATTCTAAAAAAAACGTCAAGATTCTGTTACGATAACCAAAACAAATTGTTAAAATTCAAGGTTAACAACAAGAAAAACGGGATTTGTGTAAAGCACTTCCAACCAAACAAATTTTATTTGAAACATTTTCCCGTAAACTCTAGAATAAAAAAGTTATTTCAATATTTCGATACTGGTGGTATCCCACAGGGATCGAATTTGGGCCCGCTAATATTTATAATTTGTCTTTACGATATAAAGTCCTGCTGATTTCTCTTTTATGATATAAAAAAAAATCGATGCATGGGTCATTTAAAAGATATTCGTGGGTCAGGTCTGACCCCAGTGTCTTTTCATTTAAATAATTAACCGACAAAAATGTCTATTCTAAGACTCTGAGGCGGATCAAAAAGTATTCATAATAAGAGAGAGTCGCAAACTATTAGATGTCAATAGTTACAAAAAAACAAACACTAATTTCACATTTTGATGAGAAATCTTAAAAAAAAATCCTTTGCCATTTTGTACCTGAAAGTTTACTATTTTATTTTCTTGAGCCAGTGCTCAAAAAAATAATTAACCGACAAAAATGTGTAATCTAAGACTCTGAGGCGGATCAAAGAGTATTTATAATAAGAGAGAGTCGCAAACTATTAGATGTCAATAGTTACAAAAATAAAAACACTAATTTCACATTTTGATGAGAAATCTTCAAAAAAAAAAATCCTTTGCCTTTTTGTACCTGAAAGTTTACTATTTTATAGTCTTGAGCCAGTGCTCAAGAAAATAAAATAGTAAAACGAATTCAGTATACGACACTGCTAAGACCATAACAAAAAAAAATCTTAGTACGACAGGGTGTATATGAATTTCCAAAAAGAAAATTACGAGTTTTTGATTTTAATTTTAATTTTTTGACGGATTCACTTTTTTCTACAGATTTATTAAATATATATTATGTACATTTTTTAGTAAATGAAAATAAATAAAAAAATGCCATGAAATTATCAAGGAAGCTAAAAATAAACACGTTATTGATAGCAAGTAATAATTACACTATTAATGTTGTTAAATAAAATTAGCATTGCGTCAAATTCTAAAAAATCGTCAAGATTCTGTTACTATAACCAAAACAAATTGTTAAAATTCAAGGTTAACAACAAGAAAAACGGGATTTGTGTAAAGCACTTCCAACCAAACAAATTTTATTTGAAACATTTTCCCGTAAACTCCAGAATAAAAAAGTTATTTCAGTATTTCGATACTGGTGGTATCCCACAGGGATCGAATTTGGGCCCGTTAATATTTATAATTTGTATTTACGATATAAAGTCCTGCTGATTTTTTTTTATGATTTAAAAAAAAATCAAAGCGTGGGTCATCTAAAAGGTATTCGTGGGTCAGGTCTGACCCCAGTGTCTTTTCATTGAAATAATTAACCGGCAAAAATGTGCATTCTAAGGCTCTGAGGCGGATCAAGAGTATTCATAATAAGAGAGAGACGCAAACTATCAGATGCCAACAGTTACAAAAATAAAAACACTAATTTCACATTTTGATGAGAAATCTTTAAAAAAAATCCTTTGCCATTTTGTACCTGAAAGTTTACCATTTTAAATAGTAAAACGAATTCAGTATATGACACTGCTAAGACCATAACAAAAAAAAAACTACGACAGGGTGTATATGAATTTCCAAAAAGAAAATTACGAGTTTTCAATTTTAATTTTTTTGACGGATTCACCTTTTTTACAGATTTATTACATATATATTATGTAAATTTTTTAGTAAATGAAAATAAAAAAAATGCTATGAAATTATCAAGGAAGCTATAAATAAACACGTGATTGATAGCAAGTAATAATTACACTATTAATGTTGTTAAATAAAATTAGCATTGCGTTAAATTCTAAAAAAAACGTCAAGATTCTGTTACGATAACCAAAACAAATGTTAAAATTCAAGGTTAACAACAAGAAAAACGATTTTCTAAATTATTAGAAAATAATTACCAGTGTATGGGATGGCAGTGAATCACCACGCGCGCCTTCAGATCATTTTGGAAATGACTGTACCGCCTTGAAGCATAACCTACCTGTAATTCCAAGATGCAGGTGAAGTATTCAAAAATAAAATCCTTTAGGTATCCTCCGGCAGCGGGGAAAAGAGAGACGCACAGACACTCATGCGAAATTTCCACGGGTTTGAAAAATCCACGAAAACATGTTTTGTTTATTTATTTTCTTTTGGTAAATGAAAGGTGAACGTGGACACCGACGACAACACAAACACACACACCTGACACGCAGAACACGGCACCGAACTGAGGAACTCTTGATTCCGCGTCGACCGTGCACCGCGGACGAGTTCGAGTTTGCGCACGAAACGTTTCACCTGTTGAAATGGCGAAGCTGAAAATGTGGGCCCCGCGTTTCGATTCCTTTCGGGACCGTAAATCGCGCGCGCGCTAAATCCAGCGCTGGAATACATATTTATAAATGTCCAAGACTTTTTCGAATTCCTAACTGTTAAACGTGAATTCATCAACGATTGCGAGTGTGTGTATCAAAATAGTTATACCAAAGGCATTTGCTAATATATCATATACTTGTTTCTCATTGATCACTTGGTGAAACATTATGTTAATATAGGTTTAAAAATTTGAATTCACTTGGTTTGTTTCACAATTAAATTGCTTTATTTTCAAGACCAGAAATGACCAGAATTTGAGTACTGGACCTGTTAGGGACATGACGTTAAGTCTACACCTCAGTTGCTAAAGAAATTGCCAAAATTTGTCAAAGAGTACTAGACATATTGGGGACATAACGTTGTGTCTACAGTTTTAAAGACCATCGGAATAGTTATGTCGAAAGTATCTCGATTGCTAAAGAAATTGCCAGAATTTGTGAAAGAGCACATAACGTTGAGTACAAATTTGAAATTCTTAAGGAGACACTCTCTTCAAGCTGGAAGGAAGAAAAGAAACTACATTTTAAGAAGGGAAACTTGCACAGAAGCATGTGATCGTGAACTATTCATCAGCTGAAGAAATAGCTTCTAAAGAACCCGTTTCTGAAGTATTTATATATCCAAAAAAGAAACTATAGATGACAGAAAGATTATCTACTATTTACCACAAAACAAGTGTTCGTCTCTTGAGGGGGGCTCGTTTGAGGGGCCGAATGTGGCCACGAAGAATAAGTCGCGATGAGATCCCAATAGGACTGTACAAAATTAATGTCTTTTATCCTATAATCGATACAATTAACAACGCACTGGTCACTTGATTTGAACAACTGTCAAAATTCAATGACACTTAATATTTCTTCAATAACTTTCTCACTTTCACTTGAAAATAATAAAAGATAAATAAAAAATTAACACTTGGTTTGTCTCCCTTCAATAATTTTTACGTAACATTCAAACAATTCCTGAAAAGCCCCAATTGTTAAAATCTTTAGCAGATTTACACATCAATTTCTGGTTATGAATTGACTGAAGAATGTTCTAAGACAGCTACAGTTTTTTTTTTGTGCAAGTCCTTTTTTTATTCTTCCCTTTGTCCTCACCTCGGGATGTAGTGGAGTTGATTCCATCTCGGGCTAATGGATGTATATATTCTTCTCTATAATATATTACTTTCTACTGTAGTTTGTTGTTTTACAAACAGATTTTCAAGATGATGATTCGACCGAGCGTGGTTGCAACCAGACGGTGCTCCTGCACATCATCCCGCATTAGTGCACATTTAATTATTCAAACGGCTACAATTTACGAGGTAATCTGCATACAATTAAAGAAAGTAATAGCGAACACATAATACCATTATCCCCCATTATCTTCATTCGATTTCCTCCGGCTCGTGTGAACCTGCCTCTCGGACAAAAACCACGCAATTCATTATGCATGCTCATTTCCCCTGGGAAAGAAAATGAAAGCATAAGAAAACAACGAAGTAAACAAAAAGAGTCGCCGATTACACATCTTGCTTGGGGTGCTAGACATATAATGCTTGTTCCTCGGTCTGTTGGGCATAACTATATATCTCGAGACGTTAAAAATGTCGTTTCCATATCCGGTAATCCTCCAAAGTCGTCGACGAGTTTGTGAGAAACCCGGAGGATGAAGTGTCATAGTTAGCAGTGATAAATGTGTCGAAGGGGGCTTAGGGCTTGCAACTTAATTGAATTATTTTTTTTTGCCGACCAGACGTTTTCGTAATGACCTACTCACGTCATAGAATAATATTTCCTTCAGAGTGTCGGGAATTGTAAAATAATGTACGAGAAAAAAATTGTAGTCGGCGCTTATGAAAATTGTAAAAAAATAATTTCTGCCGAAAGAAGCTTGAAAACTTCAAAATGCATCCAGAATTAACATAATTTGGATAATCCAATTCAATATTTGACATATCATAGTTGGAAGCAAAATGACAACCCTCAAAATTGAAAAGAAGAGCAAAAATTTCAGTCAGCGTTTATAAAAATTGCAAAAATTCATTTCGGCAGAAATAAGCTTCAAATATTTAAAAATGCATCCAGAATGAACTTAATTTTGATAATCCACTTCAATATTTGACAGATTATAGGTGGAAACAAAATGGCAACCCTTAAAAGTTGAAAAGAAAAAAAAATTGCAGTAAGCGTTTAAAATAATTGCAAAAAATTCATTTCAGTGGAAATAAGCTTTAAATATTTAAAAATTCATCCAGAATGAACCTAATTTTGATAATCCACATCAATATTTGACATATCATAGCTGGAAGCAAAATGACAACCCTTCAAATTGGAAAGAAGAGAAAAAAATTCAGTCAGCGTTTATAAAAATTGCAAAAAATTCATTTCGGCAGAAATAAGCTTCAAATATTTAAAAATGCATCCAGAGTGAACCTAATTTTGATAATCCACTTCAATATTTGACAGATTATAGGTGGAAACAAAATGGCAACCCTTAAAAGTTGAAAAGAAAAAAAAATTGCAGTAAGCGTTTATAAAAATTGCAAAAAAATCATTTCAGCGGAAATAAGCTTTAAATATTTAAAAATGCACCCAGAATGAACCTAATTTTGATAATCCACTTCAATATTTGACAGATTATAAGTGGAAAAAAAAATGACAACCCTCCAAATTGGAAAGAAGAGAAAAAAATCAGTCAGCGTTTATAAAAATTGCAAAAAATTCATTTCAGCGGAAATAAGCTTTAAATATTTAAAAATGCATCCAGAATGAACCTAATTTTGATAATCCACTTCAATATTTGACAGATTATAGGTGGTACCAAAATGACAACCCTCCAAATTGGAAAAAAGAGAAAAAAAATCAGTTAGCGTTTATAAAAATTGCAAAAAATTCATTTCAGCGGAAATAAGCTTCAAATATTTGAAAATGCATCCAGAATGAACCTAATTTTGATAATCCACTTCAATATTTGACAGATTATAGGTGGAAACAAAATGGCAACCCTTAAAAGTTAAAAAGAAAAAAAAATGCAGAAAGCGTTTATAAAAATTGCAAAAAATTCATTTCGGCAGAAATAAGCTTCAAATATTTAAAAATGCATCCAGAATGAACCTAATTTTGATAATCCACTTCAATATTTGACAGATTATAGGTGGAAACAAAATGGCAACCCTTAAAAGTTGAAAAGAAAAAAAATGCAGAAAGCGTTTATAAAAATTGCAAAAAATTCATTTCGGCAGAAATAAGCTTCAAATATTTAAAAATACATCCAGAATGAACCTAATTTTGATAATCGACTTCAATATCTGACATATCATAGTTGGAAACAAAATGGCAACCCTCGAAAGTTGAAAAGGAGATAAAAAAAATTGCAGTCGGCACTTATAAAAATCGTAAAAAAATTATTTTTGCCGAAAGAAGCTTGAAAACTTCAAAATGTATCCAGAATTAACCTAATTTTGATAATAGACTTCAATTTTTCACGTATTATAGCTGGAAACAAAATGGCAACCTTCAAAAGTTGAAAAGGAGTTAAAAAAAAACTGCAGTCGGCACTTATAAAAATTGTAAAAAAATCATTTCTGCCGAAAGAAGCTTGAAAACTTCAAAATGCATGAGGAATGAACCTGATTTCGATAATCGACTTCAATAATTGACATATCATACCTGGAAACAAAATGGCAACCCTCGAAAGTTGAAAAAGAGATAAAAAAAATTGCAGTCGGCGCTTATAAAATTTGTAAAAAAATAATTTCCGCCGAATGAAGCTTGAAAACTTCAAAATGCATCCAGAATGAACCTAATTTTGATAATAGACTTCAATATTTGACATATCATAGCTGGAAACAAAATGGCAACCCTGGAAAGTTGAAAAAGAGATTAAAAAAATTGCAGTCGGCACTTATAAAAATCGTAAAAAAATAATTTCTGCCGAAAGAAGCTTGAAAACTTTAAAATACATCCAGAATGAACCTAATTTTAAGAATCGACTTCAATATTTGACATATCAGAGCTGGAAACAAAATGGCAACCCTCGAAAGTTGATAGGAGATAAAAAAAATTGCAGTCGGCGTTTATAAAAATCGTAAAAAAATAATTTATGCCAAAAGAAGCTTGAAAACTTCAAAATACATCCAGAATGAACCTAATTTTAAGAATCAACTTCAATATTTGACATATCATAGCTGGAAACAAAATGGCAACCCTCGAAAGTTGAAAAGGAGATGAAAAAAATTGCAGTCGGCGTTTATAAAAATCGTAAAAAAATAATTTCTGCCGAAAGAAGCTTGAAAACTTCAAAATGCATCCAGAATGAACCTAATTTTGATAATCCAATTCAATATTTCACATATTGTAGCTGGAAACAAAATGGCAACCCTCGAAAGTTGAAAAGGAAGAAAAAAATTGCAGTCGGCGTTTATGAAAATTTAAAAAAATCATTTCGGCCGAAATAAGCTTCAAAATGCATCGAGAAAGAAGCTAATTCTAATAATCCACTTCATTGTTCGATATATTACAGCTGGAACTTGTGTTTTGCTGCACTAAATTCCTGAAATTTGCATACATTTTGCAACAAAGAAAAATAATTTATTGCACATTTGTGTAAATTTCCAACATTTTACAAATTCTGTTTTGTAGCAAATAGCCCCAACATGAACAAAATTGACTCATAAATAACAAAGATACCATTTTTTTGTTTGTTTTTTTGTTTTTTTTTTTGGCATAGGTTTGACCATTCAGCCACTAACGATGTTAAGTTACCATTATTTTAAACCTAAAAACCTGTCTGTTTGCGCCGTTTTGTCAAATTGTGTCGAATTTCAAAGTAACCCTCAGAACTCACTTCTGACCCAAAAATTCTAAAAAAAAAAATTTTAACCGTTTTTGGAAATATACTTGCCGACAAAAAAAAATACAAAAATCTGTGACATGAGGGCAATAGTTTCAAGTGGAATGAGCCTGAATTTCAAATTCTCATCTACCCAAAGGTGTAATAAAATCAATTACAAAAACTATTAACGGTATTTTGTTATTTAATAAATTACCTGAAACTATCAAGAAGTTTAAAACTGATTCGTTTAAGTTTTTATGTGAAAAATAATTGTATAGTTCAGAAGAATACTTTAATTAGTGATGTAAGCTTACGTTTTTCTTATTATGACGCACTTTCTTTCTTATTGTATTTTTTATTATAATTTAAGGAAGAAATAAAAACTTATCATTATTTATTTCCCTTTGTTACAAATGCTTGAACAATATTTCTAAACAAGATATAAAATGGTATCATTCTGCGTTCAATTTGACTAAAATTATCCTCAAAAAAAAAATTTAACCACGCACTCTAAATTTAAACAACTGCGCAAATGGTTCTACAACCACTGCCAAAAATCCAATTTGGTCGAGCGGCCGAAAAGTGATTTCGATTTTTCGCGCTGTCCTTGTTTACACAAGTGAAACCGCAATAACTTCGCAATTATTCGTAATAATATGTATCTGGCGGTGAAAAAAAAATTCAAATTAGTTGCGTGTGCAAACGTTTAGAATTTCAAATTGGCAAACTGTGTTTTAGAAAGTGCACACAGATGAGGGCTATATTGTTTAATTAATCCAAAACTCTTGCACACACACACACATATGTGGGTAATATTCGTTTGTTTTTAATTAACTTTCGCGAGTTGCGAGAGGAAAAAAAATAAACGGAATGTGCGATAGTTGTTGCAATACGTGCAGTTAGTCGTTACGTTTGAATATGGAGATTTGCTTAATCTGTGTTTTTGTGATAAAGTTGGATTGTTTCACAAATGTGCTACTGATAAGAACGAGAAACTACGCTGTTAAACAATATGGCACGTTGAAATAATAAATACCTTCCACAAGCAAACACAAATGAATTTATAATTGACTTTAAATATTTCTTCAATAATTTGAACACTTGGTGAAACATTATAAAAATAATAGGGATACATAAGGTGTGAGCCACAGAATTTTGTTTCTGAGTTGGCCATGCCTGAGAGAGAGAGAAACATAGTAGTCAGATCTGAGATGAATTCATTTTTTTTAAATCTAATTCAATTGAACTGATTTAGTCTCGTGACGTACTTCATTTATCTCACAGCCAACTCTGAAACAAAATTTTGTGGCTCACACAAATAGAATAGAATAGAATAGAATAGAATAGATATTTATTGATACAAATACAACATTAAGTTATTTGGATAGGTCAGATTTACTACATGTAATATAAAATTATTAAAAGTAAAGTAATTAAATATGTAATAAAATGCAAGGCATTAACTTAAGTTAAAACTAAACAAAACACAAGCGCTTATCAATTTTTGAATACTCATCGATATTTAAAATTTCCGATAGAATAAAAACACTTGGTTTGTTTCACTCATTTTTAACCATTTACTCAAGAGTAATTTTTGAAAATTCTGTAAGAAACCAAAAGCTGAATTAACTAAATAAAATTTATGAAATTGACATCAAAGAAATTGTTGTGTGTATGTGTGAGTTGGTGAGCTTGTTATTTCACTAGTTGAAGGCTAAAATTTTATCACGTGCTTTTACAACTCCACGACAAACTTTTGTTTATCCAATGGTGATAAAACAGATAAAAATCATTCTGGATGTATTGAATGAGAAATATTGTTGTTAATGAATTAGAAATATTCATGGCTTTTAAAAATCGTAATTATCTACATCTATAAATAGGTTAACGTTTAAAGAATTTATGACTTATCGCAGTACGCAGTCGTAAAATGCAGGAATTTACGATAAAAATAAATCTTGTTCGTTATTGGTGCGTAAAAATGGTAAACGTATACTTCAGCAATACTCATACAGTGGGTTGAATTTTTGTTTATTTTTAAAACTTTGCATTCGGTACAAATAAAATTGTACCAAAATTTCCCGATGGTATTTTTAATTTTTTTTTCAAAAGCATCATTTGGTATGCATTGAAAGTAAATTTTGAAAATTTGAAGTCGATCGCAATTGTTTTTTTAATTTTTTTCCAAGTCGTCAAAATTATTTCAATTTTTTAAACTTTCCATCCGGTTAAAATTAAATTATACCAAAATTTCGCGATGGTATACTCAAAATTTTTACAAAAGCGTAATTTAGTATGCATTGAGAGTAAATTTGGAAAGTTTGAAGTCGATAGCAATTGTTTTTATATTTTTTTCGAATCGTCAAAATTATTCCAATTTTTAAAACTTTCCATCCGGTTAAAATTAAATTATACCAAAATTTCGCGATGGTATACTCAAAATTTTTACAAAAGCGTAATTCGGTATGCATTGGGAATAAATTTTAAAAGTTTGAAGTCGATCGCAATTGTTTTTATATTTTTTTCGAGTCATCGAAATTATTCCAATTTTTAAAACTTTCCATCCGGTTGAAATTAAATTATACCAAAATTTCGCCATGGTATACTCAAAGTTTTCACAAAAGCGTAATTTAGTATGTATTGGGAGTAAATTTGGAAAGTTTGAAGTCGATCGCACTTGTTTTTATATTTTTTTCGAGTCTTCAAAATTATTGCAATTTTTAAAACTTTCCATCAGGTTTAAATTAAATTATACCAAAATTTCGCGATGGTATACTCAAAGTTTTTACAAAAACATTATTTGGTATGCATTGGGAATAAATTTGGAAAGTTTGAAGTCGATCGCAATTGTTTTTATAATTTTTTCGAGTCATCAAAATTATTCCAATTTTTAAAACTTTCCATCCGGTTCAAATTAAATTATTCCAAAATTTCGGGATAGTATACTCAAAATTTTTACAAAAGCATAATTTAGCATGCATTGGGAGTAAATTTGGAAAGTTTGAAGACGATCGCAATTGTTGTTATATTTTTTTCGAGTCGTCAAAATTATTCCAATTTTTAAAACTTTTCATCCGTTTAAAATTAAATTATACCAAAATTTCGCGATAGTATATTCAAAATTTTTACAAAAGCGTAATTTAGTATGCATTGGGAGTAAATTTGGAAAGTTTGAAGATGATCGCAATTGTCTTTATATTTTTTTCGAGTCATCAAAATTATTCCAATTTTTAGAACTTTCCATTCGGTTAAAATTAAATTATACCAAAATTTCGCGATGGTATACTCAAAATTTTTACAAAAGCGTAATTTAGTATGCATTGGGAGTAAATTTGAAAAGTTTGAAGTCGATAGCAATTGTTTTTATATTTTTTTCGAGTCATCAAAATGATTCCAATTTTTAAAACTTTCCATCCGGTTAAAATTAAATTATACCAAAATTTCGCCATGGTATACTCAAAGTTTTCACAAATCCGTAATTCGGTATGCATTGGGAATAAATTTGGAAAGTTTGAAGTCGATCGCAATTGTCTTTATATTTTTTTCGAGTCATCAAAAGAATTGTAATCGTTAAAATTATCTCAAAATTTTTTTAACGAAAAAAAAATGTGTCTGCTTGGAGTTGGCTGAAATAACCCTTTTATGTGAGCTGCCTCAGCGAAGAGAGTCGACTCTGTTGAAAAACTGAGAAAATATTTCCCCAAAAAATGTTGATTTGATGAGCAAAAAAAAGTCCTCAAAAATGAAACGGTCGACTCATAATTTTAAAGAGTCGCGTAATCATTTCAAAGAGTCGACTCATAATTTGAAAGAGTCGGATCATGAGCAACCTCTAAAATTTGCCCCCTTCACTCCGAAAACATTGTGAATAAAAGACAAAAAATGACCCAAATTGAGCTGCAGAATTTTTAAGAATTGACTCTTCAAGTTGAGTCACTCATGAGTTAATCATCTCTAGTTTGGGTGTGTCTGCCTGTGCGTGCTGGATCCCAATAACCAATACAGCAACTTTGATCGTAAGCCTTATTTCAAAATCTGAAAAACTTAAAAGTTTACGTCAACTGATTTTTTGTTTTTTTTTCAATGATACCTTAAATATAAAAATGACTACAAAAACATTTACACAGATATTGTAGACAACAAAGAAATGAAGTTTCTTCGAAAATATTTTTCTTTCATTGTTGGTTTATAATTATGAAACGATAATAGTTTAATAAATTTATATTAATGAAAATTGTAGAGAATGCTAAAATGAACAACTTATAGATAATAATTTTTTTTCTAAATCTCTTTAGTTTACGAATAAATTGACGGTAAAGATACATATGTATTCTAAAATAAGAAAGTACACTTTTGGCCTTATGTAATAGGCAATTCAACATACTTGCAATATTTCCGGCTCTAATTCAGAAACACATTTGATACTATGTTATAGGCAATACAATATACTCGCAACATTTCCCGCTCCAATCCTGAGGTACAAAACATAAAATCTAATTTAGTTATGCGTATAAAGCAAATATATAATAGGTTTTTCACTGTTAGAAATAAACAGTAGGATATAAACAACAAACAACGAACTTCGCTTTTTTTTAATGCATAAAACTGTTATAGACAACCCAATATACACGCAACATTTAAAAAAACATTCCAGCTCTAATTCAGAAATATAAAACATAAATTCTAATTAAGTTATGCTTACAAAGCAAATGTATAACAGATTTTGCACTGTTAGAAATAAACAGCAGCAACGTTTGAGGATTGAACGTTCAAAAAACAAATGAAACTAAAATAAAAAGTTTAATTTTATGTAATGAACTCGCAAAAGTTGCGTCGATTATTATGAAAATGAATAAAAAAAAATAAAGCGATCAAATACAAGTTAAATATGAACGATTCCCACTTTTTGCGAAGCATAGATATAACACGAATATTTCGAACTAAACCGTATAAATCTGACTAAAAATATCTGGAGGTTGCAATCCTATTTATAAGATTTAGTTCGAAATATTTGCGTTTGGAAAATAAAAGATTTAAACTGAAAAACATTAATTGGTTATTAATTTTGTCACTATTTCATGATTTCTAATTTTTATTAGTGCAAATTAAATTATTTAAATTAAAAAAATGGTGATGCGTCCATCATGTTACTTTCTCCGACGATTGATTTTTACGATCACAATACTTTCTAATACTTCGTAACGGAGAAAGTAAAAACGTAAATTAATTGTTCATTTTGTCACTATTTCAAGATTTCTACTTTTTATCAGTGTAAATTAAATTATTTAAATTAGTTATTTATTTTGTCACAATTTCATGAACGTAAGTTGATTTCTAATTTTTATCAGTAATTAATGCATTATAGATGTACGAATAGAACGGTATACTCACACGTTTTCTCCATGGTTTCTAAAATTGCACTAATATTTCAAGTTTATTCAATCGTAAACAACAATTTTGCAAGATCTTATCGGATTATCGGAGAGGAAACGCTAAAGCAAGAAAGGAAATCAAGGCGATTATTAAAAACGATCGACTAAAGCTGTTGGCAAAGTGATTGCTGAGCAATTTGTTAAAAGTCCATATTGATTTAATTTAATAAACAACCTGAATTATATTTGCTTTCGCTACAATTGTAATTGTATGGACTCTAAGCGAATAATAGATTGAAAAGGATTCAAAACTTTTACTAAAATAAGTAATCTTATAACTGTATTATAGGATTATGGGATTAAAACTGTTTACTAAAGATAATAATTAAAAAAATTGGTTCTAGCCAAAAACCGATTGAGCAGTACAATTTACTGAAACTCAATTTGTAAAAGAGCTACAAATTTAATTTAATTTAATTTGTTTGACGGATTCACCTTTTTACAGATTTATTATTATATTATGTAAATAATATAGATTGCTGACATTGTATGAAAATTCCTGACAAATGGCCATCAGCAGAAGTCTTTCAGCCTTTTTGATGCAATTCTGGCGAATCTTAAATTTGAACATTTTACTGGAGGCAATAAAAGCAATCCATGAATGATTTTTATTAGGTTATTGTTTAAAACTGCACGAATTGTGTATGCCACATTAATTAAAATATCAGTTGCTGTGTGAACGAATGAATAAGATTAACAATAACATTTATTTTAATTACAGATTATTCTATATTTACAACATGAATACAAATTAATTTTTTTTTATTTATTCAACATATATTTAAATACAATGCAAAAGCCTCTAATAATCTATCGAATAGCTTTGGTCCATTTTAGTGTCATATTTTAATGTAATATTTTTTTTTACTTAGGTTTAGGCCATTCAAATGTGATCTCAATTTGAATCCCTTAAAAGAAAATTTTATTAACTGGAAGAATGGGAAAATACGACAATGCACTTCCGCTGAAATATTAATACGACATCCTGGAAACGATTTTGACATTTTCAAACCAATCCAGTGTTGCATTTAATTTTGGCGATTTTTATAATCACAGACTGTTGAATTTGTACGCGTTTTGAGGTTTAAATCGTCGCCATTTTGTTTCCTGTAAAAATACGACAATGCACTTCCGGCGATTTATAAATACGACATCCTGGAAGCGATTTTGGCATTTTCAAACCAATCCTGTGTTGCATTTAATTTTGGCGATTTTTTATAATCACAGACTGTTGAATTTGTACGCGTTTTGAGGTTTAAACCGTCGCCATTTTGTTTCCGGTAAAAATAAGACAATGCACTTCCGGTGATATATAAATACGACATCATGAATGCGATTTTGACATTTGAAACCAATCCAGTGTTGCATTTAATTTTGGCGATTTTTTATAATCACAGACTGTTGAATTTGTACGCGTTTTGAGGTTTAAATCGTCGCCATTTTGTTTCCGGTAAAAATACAACAATGCGCTTCCGGTGATATATAAATACGACATCCTGGAAGCGATTTTGACATTTTCAAAGCAATCCACTGTTGCATTTAATTTTGGCGATTTTTTATAATCACAGATTGTTGAATTTGTACGCGTTTTGGGGTTTGAACCGTCGCCATTTTGTTTCCGGTAAAAATACGACAATGCACTTCCGGTGATATATTAATACGACATCCTGGAAGCGATTTTGGCATTTTCAAACCAATCTGATGTTGCATTTAATTTTGGCGATTTTTTATAATCACAGACTATATAAATTTCAAATCTAAAATGGTATTATTATACTTAAAATTCATTGCATTTTTTTTTTAATGGAACCATATTTTCAAATTGGTTAAAGTAAACCAAAACAAGCATTTTACTCTACCCAATTTAATAGTATTATCGTTTGTTTTGTAATAATATCCAGCATTGTGTTTGCGCAAAACCGATAACATTTTTTTTTTCTCACAGTCGTTAAATAACACGTATCCCCGGTTATATTAATTTTCTCAGTAGAAAATACGGAGAAACCGAATGAATTAAACATTATATTTATATTGGTGTGAAGAGGAAAAGCAGAAAATTACGACTTCAATGGGCGGCAGTGAAATCGTTGCCGCAATCACATTTCTTATATAATTAATTACGTATCGAAGTGGTCTGAAATTATTTATCAATTTTCCATTGTGTACAGTTTGCAGTAGTTAATCAATTCGTTTCAAAATGATTACAAACATTCTATTCGGAGAAAATGGCGGTGAGAAAGTAAAAATATAAAAATTATTTTAGATGAAAGTCGTCGCCAAAAATGTATTTGTTAACAAGCAAGGATTATAGTTCATTAGAACATTGTTTTTATTTATAAAACAACAATTTATTAACTATTATTAATTATTATAAAGGCAACAATCTAAACTCGATCTAAAAAAAACGCAAAATGCAGTCCATGATTAGAAAAATTGTAAAAAATTCAATAATTTAAGAATTTGCCCCAAAAACTCAAAATGTATAAAACAACAATGTATTTATGATTTCCCATAAAAACAACTGCCATATCTTTAGAGAAAATAAAATGGCAACAATACAAACTCGAACTGGGAAAACGCAAAATGCATTCCGTGATTTGAAAAATTCTAAAAAATTAAATAATTTAAGAATTTGCCTGAAAACCTCAAAATGTATAAAACAACAATGTGTTTACGATTTCCCATCAAAATAATTGCCATATCTTTAGAGAAAATAAAACGGCAACAATCCAAACTCGAACTGGGAAAACGCAAAATGCATTCCACGATTTGAAAAATTCTAAAAAATTCAATAATTTAGGAATTTGCCTCAAAAACTCAAAATGTTTAAAACAACAATGCGTTTATGATTCCCCATGAAAACAATTGTCATATCTTTACAGAAAATAAAACGGCTACAATCCAAACTCGAACTGGGAAAACGCAAAATGCATTCCGTGATTTGAAAAATTCTAAAAAATTAAATAATTTAAGAATTTGCCTCAAAAACTCAAAATGTATAAAACAACAATGCGTTTATGATTCCCCATGAAAACAATTGCCATATCTTTAGAGAAAATAAAACGACAACAATCCAAACTCGAACTGGGAAAACGCAAAATGCATTCCATGATTTGAAAAATTCTAAAAAATTATATAATTTAGGAATTTGCCTCAAAAAGTCAAAATGTATAAAACAACGATGCGTTTATTATTTTCCATCAAAATAATTGCCATATCTTTAGAGAAAATAAAATTGCAACAATCCAAACTCGAACTGGGAAAACGCAAAATGCATTCCGTGATTTGAAAAATTCTAAAAAATTAAATAATTTAGGAATAAGCGTCAAAAAAGTCAAAATGCATAAAACAATAATGCGTTTATGATTTCCCATAAAAATAATTGCCTTATCTTTGGAGAAAATGAAACGGCAACAATCCAAACTCGAACTGGAAAAACGCAAAATGCATTCCGTGATTTGAAAAATTCTAAAAAATTAAATAATTTAGGAATTTGCCTCAAAAACTCAAAATGTATAAAACAACAATGCGTTTATGATTTCCCATTAAAACAATTGCCATATCTTTGGAGGAAATAAAACGGCAACAATCCAAACTCGAACTGGGAAAACGCAAAATGCATTCCTTGATTTGAAAAATTCTAAAAAATTAAATAATTTAGGAATTTGCCTGAAAACCTCAAAATGTATAAAACAACAATGTATTTATGATTCCCCATGAAAACAATTGCCATATCTTTAGAGAAAATAAAACGCCAACAATCGAAACTCGAACTGGGAAAACGCAAAATGCAGTCTACGATTTGAAAAATTCTAAAAAATTAAATAATTTAGGAATTTGCCTCAAAAACTGAAAATGTATAAAACAACAATGTATTTATGATTCCCCATGAAAACAATTGCCATATCTTGAGAGAAAATAAAACGACAACAATCCAAACTCGAATTTGGAAAAACGCAAAATGCATTCCGTGATTTGAAAAATTCTAAAAAATTAAATAATTTAGTAATTTGCCTCAAAAACTCAAAATGTATAAAACAACAATGTATTTATGATTTCCCATCAAAACAATTGCCATATCTTTAGAGAAAATAAAACGGCAACAATCCAAACTCGAACTAGGAAAACGCAAAATGCATTCCACGATTTGAAAAATTCTAAACAATTAAATAATTTAGGAATTTGCCTCAAAAACTCAAAATGTATAAAACAACAATGTATTTATGATTTCCCATAAAAATAATTCCCATTTCTTTGGGGAAAATAAAACGGCAACAATCCAAACTCAAACTGGGAAAACGCAAAATGCATTCCGTGATTTGAAAAATTCTAAAAAATTAAATCATTTATGAATTTGCCTCAAAAACTCAAAATGTATAAAAAAACAATGCGTTTATGATTCCCCATGAAAATAATTGCCATATCTGTAGAGAAAATAAAACGGCAACAATCCAAACTCAAACTGGAAAAACGCAAAATGCATTCCGTGATTTGAAAAATTCTAAAAAATTAAATAATATAAGAATTTGCCTCAAAAACTGAAAATGTATAAAACAACAATGTATTTATGATTCCCCATGAAAATAATTGCCATATCTTTAGAGAAAATAAAACGGCAACAATTCAAACTCGAACTGGAAAAACGCAAAATGCAGTCCATGATTTGTAACATTCTAAAAAATTAAATAATTTAAGAATTTGCCTCAAAAACTCAAAATGTATAAAATAACAATGCTTTTATGATTTCCCATCAAAATAATTGCCATTTCTTTGGAGAAAATAAAACGGCAACAATCCAAACTCGAACTGGGAAAACGCAAAATGCATTCCGTGATTTGAAAAATTCTAAAAAATTAAATAATTTAGGAATTTGCCTCAAAAACTCAAAATGTATAAAACAACAATGTATTTATGATTCCCAATGAAAACAATTGCTATATTTTTAGAGAAAATAAAACGGCAACAATCCAAACTCGAACTTGGAAAACGCAAAATGTATTCTGTGATTTTAAAAATTCTAAAAAATTACATAATTGAAGAATTTGCCTCAAAAACTCAAAATGTATAAAACAACAATGCATTTATGATTCCCCATGAAAATAATTGCCATATCTTTAAAGAAAATAAAACGGCAACAATCCAAACTCAAACTGGGAAAACGCAAAATGCATTCCGTGATTTGAGAAATTCTAAAAAATTCAATAATTTAGGAATTTGCCTCAAAAACTCAAAATGTTAAAAACAACAATGCGTTTATGATTCCCCATGAAAACAATTGCCATATCTTTGGAGAAAATAAAACGGCAACAATCCAAACTCGAACTGGGAAAACGCAAAATGCATTCCACGATTTGAAAAATTCTAAAAAATTCAATAATTTAGGAATTTGCCTCAAAAACTCAAAATGTATAAAACAACAATATATTTATGATTCCCCATGAAAACAACTGCCATATCTTTGGAGAAAATAAAATGGCAACAATCCAAACTCGAACTGGAAAAACGCAAAATGCATTCGACGATTTGAAAAATTCTAAAAAATTAAATAATTTAAGAATTTGCCTCAAAAACTCAAAATGTATAAAACAACAATGTATTTATGATTCCTCATGAAAACAATTGCCATATCTTTAGAGAAAATAAAATCCAATCTCGAACTGGAAAAACGCAAAATGCATTCCGTGATTTGAAAAATTCTAAAAAATTGAATAATTTAGGAATTTGCCTCAAAAACTCAAAATGTATAAAACAACAATGCATTTACGATTTCCCATGAAAACAATTGCCATATCTTTAGAGAAAATAAAACGGCAACAATTCAAACTCGAACTGGGAAAACGCAAAATGCACTCGTGATTTGAAAAATTAAATAAATCTTGCAATTAAAACAGTTGAATTGATGGTGGTGTTTCGATTTATACTGGTAATTGTAGATCATGAAATTCTGTATATCTTTTACCTAAAACAATTTTTGATTTCTTGCACAAAATTTCAATAAAAAATTAGAAATTGCAAAAACGTGAATTCGAGTAGTAAACAAAACAGTTGAATAATTCATTGTTGGTGGTTGTTCGATTCATATTGGTAATAATATATCGTAGATCATAAAATTCTGCGCATCTTTTATCTGAAGCAATTTTTGATTGCATTTACACAATTTCCATAAAAAAATTTAGAAATTGCAAAAACGTGAATTCGAGTAGTAATCGAAACAGTTGAATAATTAATTAATGGTGGTTGTTCGATTCATACTGGTAATACTATATCGTAGATCATTAAATTCTGCGCGTCTTTTATATGAAGCAATTTTTGATTCCATGCACACAATTTCCATAAAAAATTAGAAATTGCAAAAACGTGAATTCGAGTAGTAAACAAAACAGTTGAATAATTCATTGTTGGTGGTTGTTCGATTCATACTGGCAATACTATATCGTAGATCATAAAATTCTGCGCATCTTTTATCTGAAGCAATTTTTGATTCCATGCACACAATTTCCATAAAAAAATTAAAATTGCAAAAACGTGCATTCGAGTAGTAATCAAAACAGTTGAATAATTAATTGTTGATGGTTGTTCGATTCATACTGGTAATACTACATCGTAGATCATTAAATTCTGCGCGTTTTTTATCTGAAGCAATTTTTGATTCCATGCACACAATTTCCATAAAAAATTAGAAATTGCAAAAACGTGCATTCGAGTAGTCATCAGAACAGTTGAATAATTAATTGTTGGTGGTTGTTCGATTCATATAGGTGATACTATATCGTAGATCATTAAATTCTGCGCATCTTCTATCTGAAGTAATTTTTGATTCCATATACACAATTTCCACAAAAAATTAAAAATTGCAAATATAAAATTCAGGTATTTGCAATTTTTAATTTATGAATTTTGAAGTTAGCGTTGAAAACAAATGAAAAATTTTGTGATAGTTGAAATCTTGTAGATAATTTAATTCTCCATTTCTAGTTTTAATTCCAAGCACGAATTTAGTTTTAGTCTTTAAGAAAACAAAGTTAAATACCTTTTGGATGACATAAAGTCTTCTGAATGTTCTTCTGCCTCAAAATTGTCCGAATCCCAGACGCAAATTCTTTAAAGGATAATGTCCCATTGCCTTTGGCGTCCAATTGCTGAAATATCGTTCCCAGATCCTGAAAAGAAAGTGTGAGATTAATAAATGTTCTTGTTTTCAAAATATTTGTGCTCGTTCGAGATGTTATGGACTCTACAGAATTTAAATTTGGATTTTCGTCAAATAGAAATTTAAACTTAGAGTTTTGTCTAATAAAATATATAATTGATCCCCCACCCTCAGAACCAATGGCGGATCTAGGGGATTTTAAGAGGGAGTACTCTAAACAAATATTAACAAAAAAAAATATTACAGTTGATCTCATTTCATGTTTGTCATGCAAATTACATTTCATGAAGTAATAATTGGATTTTTGTCTAATAAACTATGTAATTGATTCCCCCCCCCCCGAACCAGTAGCGAATTCAGAAGATTTTAAGGGGGAGCACTCAAAACAAATAAAAAATTACAGTTGACCTCATTACATGTTTGTCATGCAAATTGCATTACATGAAGTAGCCATTGGATTTTTGTCTAATAAAATATGAACCAGTGGCGGATCCAGAAGATTTTAAGGGGAGCACTCTAAACAAATATTTAAAAAAATATTAGAGTTGACCTCATTTCATGTTTGTCGTGCAAATTGCATTACATGAAGTAACCATTGGATTTTTGTTTAATAAACTATGTAATTGATCCCCCTCCCCCGACCAGTGGCGGATCCGGAGTATTTTAAGGGGGAACACTCTAAACAAATATTAAAAAAAAAATATTACAGTTGACCTCATTTTATGTTTGTCGTGCAAATTGCATTACATGAAGTAACCATTGGATTTTTGTTTAATAAACTATGTAATCGATCCACCCTCCCCCCCCCCTCCCGACCAGTGGCGGATCCGGAGGATTTTAAGGGGGAGCACTCTAAACAAATATTTAAAAAAATAATATTACAGTTGACCTCATTTTATGTTTGTCATGCAAATTGCATTACATGAAGTAACCATGGAGATAACATCTGAACGTTGGAATACATTCGTAAATAAATCATTAAATTAAGTGACGCTGTTATAATTCTTGTGTTTACATCGAAACTTGTTATTTTACCTTGACTCGAATTGTTTGCTCTCTGTGATAATAAAATTACGGCACGCAAAATGATTAAACCGTTTAAAAAACTTTACCAATTTTTCAGCCGTTGGAAATAAGGAGGCTTTGCGAAACAAATGAAGGTCTTTGTTGCTATTTGGAATTTACGTTCTTCCCATTTGACTCACCGCTCACCTACATATAATCCAATGACACATTTACATATCTTCTATTTCACAATGGGTATTTTTAGACTGAGTGTGTACAATCAACTTTATACTCAATTATTCATCTAAAATTTAAAAAAATCTGATTTAATGATAAGAAAAATCGATTTACGTTTTAAAATTTCAGCTAGCTCAAATAGCAAAAAAGTTTGAAAATTCTAGAAGAAAAATCGATTTTTTCAAATTTTTGAACGGCCGTAGCGGCTAAACGAAAACTCCAAAAATTGCACTAAAAATGATTTCCTCGAAAAACCACTGGTTCGATTCTGCGTTTCTATACATCAATGGAAAGATGCCTTCAACACGCTTCAGAAAATGTACTTGCCCAACCACAAATATCAATTTGAAGCCCGTGACGCGTCAGCAAAGAAAACTCAAAAATTGAAAAAATCGAAAAAATCAACATTTTTAATTTTAATAATCATCGTAGACCATTAAAGTGTACCTTTTTTTGATCAGAAATCGATTGGCATTAAAAAAATTCTGGTAGCTAAAATAGCAAAAAAGTTAGTTTAAAATTTTTAGAAAATTTTCTACCTTACAACTAGTTAAATGAAACTGGGTGGGCCTGTTTTGTATTACAATAATTGTGTCTTAATTTCGTTGGCAGATTTGTACACAAAATTACTGCCACTATGAATGTACCGCAATTTCCCAAGCCATTTAATTTATATATTACCATTTGACAGCATCTACTAAATTAATTTTTCGAGTTTTTTTGCCCTAACTGTTTCCATAAATTGCCCATTGTGCGCGCCAGCAGTTATATTTTTCTTTGTTAAACATTTATTTATTTATAATCGCCGGCTAAATCAAGTGAACGGATTGTTTTAGTTTCGTATTTATGAGAACCAGAAACAAATGGTAATTCATTTCTTATATAAATAATTCATTTCACGATGAATTATACACTCGGCGTCAAAAAAAAGCGCCACTCGAAAAATCGCGAAAAAACTCGTCGTAACTTCAATTTGGTCGAAAATCGATTAATCTTTCAGTTTGGGAAAGATTCAAGTTTTATCTTAAAGAATGTGTAGTTGATTTTGATCCCAAGTCCAACCCCCCCACCGTAACAACGCGATGGAAAAAAATGTTTTTTATGTAAAAAATAAAACTTTGACAAAAAAAAAATCGACGAGAAATTTCACCACAATGGCAAAAAAATTTAATCAATTTCCTTCAAATGCCTTAAAAATTCGAGTGGTTTCGATGATTTAGAGCAAATTTATGAATTTTTAAAATTGAAATTTACAAGTTTAAAAATTTAACATTTTTTGTCAAACCAAAACACTTTTTGTAGGAGTTTTTAGGGAAAGTCGAAAACTTCCATCGAGTTTCGTGCGAAATTCGCCTACTTATGGCCAAAAAGGCGCAAAATGTATTTTTTTTTTCATAACTGCATAACTTCGCGCCAAATCATCACATCGACTTAAATTTTAGTGGAAATTGGAGGAATATGATTGAACTTTATTGTCATGCTGACCGATTGAGTCCACGATTTATTTTTGTTGCGCACGGTACAAGAAACCAAATTTGCACATTTAAACTTCAAAAACATTTTTTTTTTCCTTCAGGGGGTGGCAGGGGGTGGAATCGTTTTAGCAACAAAACAATTCACATGACGTTGAAGAGAAAATTTGAAACTGTTCAGACTGCAAAAGCTCATCGATTTTGGTGCAAAATTACTCAAGTTATGTCCAAAAAAGTGAAAAATGTCATTTTTTTTTCAAAAATTCATAACTTTGCTCCAAATCATCGAAAAGACTCGACTTTTTAGGGCATTTGAAGGAAATTGATTAAATGTTTCTGCCATTGTCGTGAAATTTCCGGCCGATTTTTTTTGCGCACGGTACACCTTGTCAAAGTTGGACATTTTTTTACGTGAAAACTTTTTTTTTTCATCGCGTTGTAACGGGGGGTGGGTTGGACTTGGGGTCAAAATCAACTACACATTCTTAAAGATAAAACTTGAATCTTTCCCAAACTGAAAGATTCATCGATTTTCAACCAAATTGAACCAAGTTACGACGATTGGAAAAATCGAGTTTTTTCGCCATTTTTGGAGTGGCGCTTTTTTTTGACGCCGAGTGTATAACTTTGCTCCAAATCATTGAAACGACTCGAATTTTTAAGACGTTTGAAGGAAATTGATTAAATTTTTCTGCCATTGTGGTGAAATTTCCCGGCGATTTTTTTTTGACACGGTACACCTTGTCAAAGTTGGACAATTTTTTACATAAAAAACATTTTTTTATCGCGTTGTTACGGGGGGTGGATTGGACTTGGGGTCAAAATCAACTGCACATTCTTAAAGATAAAACTTGAATCTTTCCCAAACTGAAGGATTCATCGATTTTCAACCAAATTGAACCAAGTTACGACGATTGGAAAAATCGAGTTTTTTCGCCATTTTTGGAGTGGCGCTTTTTTTTGACGCCGAGTGTATAACTTTGCTCCAAATCATTGAAACGACTCGAACTTTTAAGGCATTTGAAGCAAATTGATTAAATTTTTCTGCCATTGTGGTGAAATTTCCTGCCGATTTTTTTTGCGCACGGTACAGCTTTTCAAAGTCGGACAATTTTTTACATAAAAAAAAATATTTTTTTTCCATCGCGTTGTTACCGCGGGTGGGTTAGACTTGGGGCCAAAATCAACTACACATTCTTAAAGATAAAACTTGAATCTTTCCCAAACTGAAAGATTCATCGATTTTCGACTAAATTGAACCAAGTTAGGACGGTTTGAAAAATCGAGTTTTTTCGCGATTTTTCGAGTGGCGCTTTTTTTTGACTAACGACAATCAAGTAAGATCATTTTAATTTAAACAATTGAAGATCAACTATTTAATCTAGTTATGAAATTATTAATTGTAACATGAAACGATTACAGAAAGCATTTCCTCATTAACCTGGAAACTCCTAATTATTTCAAGTTGCCATGAATTTTCCCGATTCACAGAAAACATAACAACGGTCACGAAACAATTTCCGGAATGGGCGCATTCCGATGATCAGGAAGTTACGAATCTGATAAACAACGAATTAGCATGTAAATTGAACAGTGGCCGATGTGTGTAACGAGAAAGCAAACAATCGAATTATTACAAACCACTGTCATCGTATATACTGGGTGTAATAAGTACCTGTATTAAATCCATCCACTTACGAAATAACCGAACGGTAAAGGAAACGAATTTTCGAGTTGTTTTTCTTTACTGTGGGTAATTGCGAATAAACATCCGTTTATTTAAAGTCGTTGAGTAATCGTTTGCTTGCGGGTTGTGGAAGTAGGAAAAAAATCGATTGCGTTTCGGCGTCTTTGGAAGTAGGAAAAAGGGTAATAATAATGGTTTCGTTATCCTGTAAAGAATTCACTTCCGTGGTCATTGCTCTGGTAGAATGGGTCGGAATCGATGGGTCTGTAATTTTAAATGCGTGACTTGGAAGTCGTTAAATTGTCTATAATTAGACGATATGTAATTCATTGTTCTCGTATTGTTTCCAGGAATATGGATGTGTCACACGTGAGGTGTTAAATAATTGTTCTTCTGGATTCGTTTTATATCGTCCGCGCTTCCTCATCCGAATATCCCTATTTTTAAGTGGTTTTATACACTATATATTGTTATGTATTTGTATGAAATAAAGAAGTATTATTATTATTATTATTAATTAATTGAGAAACTATTTTTTTTCACAAACGGGAGGGAAAGTCGAAAATCGCGAGAAAAATAACATTTCTCAAGCGAGAGAGAAAAAGATAATAATAATAATAATTTCTCTCCGAGATCGAGTTCCCAGTGGTCGAAATCGCGAGAGAAATAACATTTCTCGTCCAAGGGTGAAAAATGATTACTTCTCTCCATAGAGAAGGAAGTAACCCAAACCATAAGGAAATTATAAGGAAAAGTATCGATTATTTTCTTTGGTAAGTTATAACAAAAACATCGGTTAATCAAAATTTAAAGACCGTCCGAAGACATTTTTAGAAAAAGTTGCCTTCCATATTTTTTGAAATAATATTCTTTAAAGTTTTGTAAAGATTTATTGGTCGAAACTTCAATCTGCAGATCTTCAAACATGACACAAAAATTCTAGGTTATAGGCAGCTCAAAAGTAGCACGAAATTAAAAATCCATAGTGGAGAGAAAGTAGATTTTTGGTCATCAATGCGCAATTTATTTTGTTGCTGCAAAGTTCGATCAATTTTCTTTAAATAGTTGTAAAGGTACGTTATGTAAGATTAATTTGTCGAAATTTCAAGAATTGTGGAATCTGTAGAAAAATTTCTGCATTTTTGGTTATGAAAATTTGCCTCCTAGTGTAGCCATTTTCGTTAGCGAAAAGTTACTATTTTTGATTATCAAAATGTTCCTTCTATCGCAGCCATTTTTCTTAGGGAAAAGTTATGGTTATTTTCTGTGGTTGGTTATAAATTTCAAGACAAATGGAATTAATTTTTTTTTTTGGAAAAAAGTACATCTTTACCTTCAATACTCTTTGAAATAATATTCTTTAAAATTTTGTAAAGATTTATTGGTGACAGGTCTTCAGATATTACACAAAAATTCTAGGTTAGGAAGAAATTTTTTGATTTAAACGCTTAAGCATGTTACATACGTTACAAATTTACAGGAAACGCCACCTGGTATCATAAAAAATAAAACTATATAATTATGTTTACCAACATGTATCCAGCAAAACGGGGAAAGTGACGTCAAATTACGACAATAAAACATACACACACACACAATCGCAATTAGACGATTCCATTTCATTAAAGCACGGTACGCGGTGCAATTACGTTTCAACGAAATCGAAACGAAAACGCAATTATCATTAATGTTACGTTTTCCAGTATACTACCAACATGAAAAAAATTACATGATTATTAAACACACTAGCCAATTTTTCTTGAAACACCACTGTACATCGTTCCTTTTCTGGAAAGGAAACGTCACATTTTCCACCATCCGATAAACATACCAATACCACGCAATTATCTTGATGTGTCACATTTTGTACCATCGCACGATTGTTAAACATGGAAACCATAAATAGGTGCACTTTTGTTATGCAGATTTATGCAAAGGTGTACCAGCAAAACAGCTGCGTAATCTATTCGGAATACCTTTAATAGGGGTGCGCGTATCAGAAATGGTAATGTTGGTCCGCATTCCGGCAGATTCGCCAACCGGAAACAACCTGTGACCTAACGGATGTTTAGATACGTGCGATTTATTAATATAATTACGAATGTGTTGATTATTATTACATGTTAACTGGATGTGTCGCCATTAGATACGTTTTGGTGTGCAACGCGAAATTGAAGTCGTAATCACACTGATGACACTGCAGTAATTTTAGTTGCAAACGTGTTATTAATAGTGGATTATATATCAAGGGAGCGAGAAATGCGTGATTTTTCCTGAGGCGCTAATTTGTATCCCCGGGGAGAGAAATGATTAATTCCCACCCTAGGCATGGAAGTAATCATCGCGCAATGGAGAGAAATATTTTCTCTCACGATTTCGACAGCTGAGAACTCGATCTCGGAGAGAAATTATTACTAAGTAATAATTTTTCTACCTTGGGCGAGAAATGTTATTTCTCTCGTGATTTCGACAGCTGAGAACTGGATCTCGGAGAGAAATTATTACTTCCTTCCCTATAGAGAGAAGTAATCATTTTTCTCCCTTGGGCGAGAAATGTTATTTCTCTCGTGATTTCGACAGCTGAGAACTGGATCTCGGAGAGAAATTATTACTTCCTTTCCTATAGAGAGAAGTAATCATTTTTCTCCCTTGGGCGAGAAATGTTATTTCTCTCGCGATTTCGACAGCTGAGAACTGGATCTCGGAGAGAAATTATTACTTCCTTCCCTATAGAGAGAAGTAATCATTTTTCTCCCTTGGGCGAGAAATGTTATTTCTCTCGCTATTTCGACATCAGAGAACTCGATCTCGGAGAGAAATTATTACTTCCTTCCCTATGGAGAGAAGTAATCTTTTCTCTCCCTTGGGAGATTAATTAAATTTAATTTAATTTATTTGACAGATTCACCTTTTTACACATTTATTACATATGTATTATGTAAATAATAGAGATTGCTGTATGAAATTAAATAAATAAAAAATATAATAAAAACATAACAGAAAACAATGTACGACTTAATAATTAACTTAAAACTAATATAAAACAAAAAAAAAAAACTTGGCCTGACGTGAATTTAAATGATGTCGACGGACTTATTCGTTGAGTAGAGAATGCAATGTTACTCTTACATTGCAATAAAACATACTAAATATTAAATAAATACGGTAATATAAAGTTAAAGAAATTTCAATAAAAACAAATAAATAAAAGTCTAAATATTATAATATCACAGTACAAGATCACTATAAATGGTGGAAATGTTTTCGCTCACGATTTCGACAGCTGAGAACTAGATCTCGGAGAGCGCTAAAAAAAATATAAAAACTATTGCAATCAACGCAAATCTTTCTAAATCTACTCAAAATTGTTTCTTCTTTATTATTTAGTTAAAATCTAGAAATGTCCCTCATCTAGATTTTGCTAGAATCGTACGAGAATCAAGTTTATTGTAATTTTAAAGTTGCGCATTTTCCCGAGCGCTCAAAAAAATATAAAAACAATTGCAATTAACGCAAATCTTTCCAAATTAACTCAAAATTGTTTGTTCTTTATTATTTAGTTAAAATCTAGATATGTCCCTTATCTAGATTTTGCTAGAATAGCACGAGAATAGAGTTGATTGTAATTTTAAAGTTGCGCATTTTCCCGAACGCTCAAAAAAATATAAAAACAATTGCAATCAACGCAAATCTTTCCAAATTTACTTAAAATTGTTTCTTCTTTATTATCTAGTTAAAATCTAGAAATGTCCCTCATGTAGATTTTGCCAGAATCGCACGAGAATAGAGTTTATTGCAATTTTGAAGTTGCGCATTTTCCCGAGCGCTCAAAAAAATATAAAAACAATTGCAATCAACGCAAATCTTTCCAAATGAACTCAAAATTGTTTCTTCTTTATTATCTAGTTAAAATCTAGAAATGTCCCTTATCTAGATTTTGCCAGAATCGCACGAGAATAGAGTTTATTGTAATTTTGAAGTTGCGCATTTTCCCGAGCGCTCAAAAAAATATAAAAACAATTGCAATCAACGCAATTTTTTCCAAATTTACTCAAAATTGTTTCTTCTTTATTATCGAGTTAAAATCTAGAAATGTCCCTCATCTAGATTTTGCCAGAATCGCACGAGAATAGAGTTTATTGCAATTTTGAAGTTGAGCATTTTTCCGAGCGCTCAAAAAAATATAAAAACAGTTACAATCAACTCAAATCTTTCCAAATTAACTCAAAATTGTCTCTTCTTTATTATTTAGTTAAAATCTAAAAATGTCGCTCATCTAGTTTTTGCTAAAATCGCACGAGAATAGAGTTTATTGTAATTTTAAAGTTGGGCATTTTTACGAGCGCTGAAGAAAAAAATATAAAAATAGTTGCATTCAACGCAAATTTTTCCAAATTTACTCAAAATTGTTTCTTCTTTATTATTTAGTTAAAATCTAAAAATGTCGCCCATCTAGTTTTTGTTAAAATTGCACGAGAATAGAGTTTATTGTAATTTCGAAGTTGAGCATTTTTCCGAGCGCTCAAAAAAATATAAAAACAATTGCAATCAACGCAAATCTTTCCAAATTAACACAAAATTGTTTCTTCTTTATTATTTAGTTAAAATCTAGAAATGTCCCTCATCTAGATTTTGCCAGAATCGCACGAGAATAGAGTTTATTGCAATTTTGAAGTTGAGCATTTTTCCGAGCGCTCAAAAAAATATAAAAACAGTTACAATCAACTCAAATCTTTCCAAATTAACTCAACATTGTTTCTTCTTTATTATTTAGTTAAAATCTAGAAATGTCCCTCATCTAGATTTTGCTAGAATCGCACGGGAATAGAGTTTATTGTAATTTTGAAGTTGCGCATTTTCCCGAGCGCTGAAAAAAAATATAAAAACAATTGCAATCAACGCAAATCTTTCCAAATTAACTCAAAATTGTTTCTTCTTTATTATTCAGTTAAAATCTAGAAATGTCCCTCATCTAGATTTTGCTAGAATCGCACGAGAATAGTTTATTGTAATTTTAAAGTTAAGCATTTTCCCGAGCGCTCAAAAAAATATAAAAACAGTTGCAATCAACGCAAATCTTTCCAAATTAACTCAAAATTGTTTCTTCTTTATTATCTAGTTAAAATCTAGAAATGTCCCTCATCTAGATTTTGCTAGAATCGTACGAGAATCAAGTTTATTGTAATTTTAAAGTTGCGCATTTTCCCGAGCGCTCAAAAAAATATAAAAACAATTGCAATTAACGCAAATCTTTCCAAATTACCTTAAAATTGTTTCTTCTTTATTATTTAGTTAAAATCTAGAAATGTTCCTCATCTAGATTTTGCTAGAATCGCACGAGAATAGAGTTAATTGTAATTTTGAAGTTGGGAATTTTCTCCCGCGATAAAAAAAAATATTAAAACAGTTGCCACAAACTTTAAACTTTCCAGATTAACTCAGAATTTATTCTACTTTATGACTCTGTAAAAATCCAAAAACACCCCTTTATTTGATTCCGAGATAATTGCTCAAGAATGTCGCTTAGTGCCATTTTTAAGTTAAACATTTTCTCTCGCCATAAAAAAAATATTAAAACAGTTGCCACAAACTTGAAACTTTCCAGATTAACTCAGAATTGATTCTACTTTATGACTCTGTAAAAATCCAAAAACACCCCTCCATTTGATTCCGAGATAATTGCTCAAGAATGTCGCTTAGTGCCATTTTTAAGTTATACATTTTCTCCCGCGATAAAAAAAATATTAAAACAGTTGCCACAAACTTTAAACTTTCCAGATTAACTCAGAATTTATTCTACTTTATGACTCTGTAAAAATCCAAAAACACCCCTCCATTTGATTCCGAGATAATTGCTCAAGAATGTCGCTTAGTGCCATTTTTAAGTTATACATTTTCTCTCGCCATAAAAAAAATATTAAAACAGTCGCCACAAACTTGAAACTTTCCAGATTAACTCAAAATTGATTCTACTTTATGACTCTGTAAAAATCCAAAAACACTCCTCCAGCGAATTCCGAGATAATTGCTCAAGAATGTCGCTTAGTGCCATTTTTAAGTTGTACATTTTCTCCCGCGATAAAAAAAATATTAAAACAGTTGCCACAAACTTAAAACTTTCCAGATTAACTCAGAATTGATTCTACTTTATGACTCTATAAAAATCCAAAAACACCCCTCCAGCTGATTCCGAGATAATTGCTCAAGAACGTCGCTTAGTGCCATTTTTAAGTTATACATTTTCTCCCGCGATAAAAAAAATATTAAAACAGTTGCCACAAACTTAAAACTTTCCAGATTAACTCAGAATTGATTCTACTTTATGACTCTGTAAAAATCCAAAAACACCCCTCCAGCTGATTCCGAGATAATTGCTCAAGAATGTCGCTTAGTGCCATTTTTAAGTTATACATTTTCTCCCGCGATAAAAAAAAATATTAAAACAGTTGCCACAAACTTGAAACTTTCCAGATTAACTCAGAATTGATTCTGCTTTATGACTCTGTAAAAATCCAAAAACACCCCTCCAGCTGATTCCGAGATAATTGCTCAAGAACGTCGCTTAGTGCCATTTTTAAGTTATACATTTTCTTCCGCGATAAAAAAAATATTAAAACAGTTGCCACAAACTTGAAACTTTCCAGATTAACTCAGAATTGATTCTACTTCATGACTCTGTAAAAATCCAAAAACACCCCTCCTGTTGATTCCGAGATAATTGCTCAAGAAGTTAGAATTAGAATGAGCGTCTGTTTTAGATAAAAAGCGAGTTCACTCTTTGGAAACTTGATGGATTTTTAAAAACCGTATTGTTTTTCCAAAATTCATCTTTTCTTATAAATGTAATGAGTTTACAGAATTTTATTTCAACGCCAACTATATTTACTCGATTTATTTTCTTAACACTATTCATAAGTGTTTTTTTGAAAATTTTTAACTTCAAATCTGTTTGTGTTGGAATCATATTTTTTACGCACAATTATAGATAATTTTACTGTGAATTAAAGATACTTTTCAGATTTCAAAATATTTTTTCAGTTTTCGAGTTAAGTGAATTAGAATGAGCATCTGTTTTACACGAAAAGTTTGTTTTATCAACAGCGCAACTCTTTGGAAAATTGGTGGATTTTCAAAAACCAAATCGATTTCGTAAAATTAATACTTTCTTATGTGTGTAGTGAGTTCGCAGAATTCTATTCCAACGCCAACTATTTTTTACTCGATTTTTTTTTCTCAACACGTCTGCCGGCGTTGTATCGATAGCAGTTGCCTCATCTTGTTAGAACATTGTTCTGACAGAAACATCTCGATAATACATTACAAAAAATACATTTAACAGTTACATGAGGAAATATCGGGTGACATATGACATTATCGTGTCTCTTGTAACTGCGTTTATTCAAATAATCACCCACGCGAAAACAAACTGCATTTTTTGATTGCATGTTGGATAACCGTAATAATTTCATACAATTTCGCAGTTATTTAAATAATTTATTTAATACGCAACTGCCCCCGCGGAAAACAAAGTGACATTTCTCTATCGAGCCGCGTCGTTCTTTGTGCGGTCAGTCGAGTTCGTATCGATTGTTATTAAAACGAGACAACCACAAATCAATACAACAATTATTATGTGTTATTAATAGTACTGAACGACGTTATCGTTGACATAGTTAATAGTAAAAAGGTTTTTAGTGTTGATATAGTTAGATTGAACACGATTGGTTCATTTTTGATAATTAAAAAAAACAGTTTTTAAAAGGTATGTATACTTTGTAGAAATTTTAAAAAAGTAAAAAATATTTGAGTTTTAAAATCAACCTAGAATTGGTTCATTTTTGATTGAGAAGAAAAAAAACAGTTCTCAGGCGGCATTTACTAAGTGTACTTTGTCAAAAATTTAAAAAAGTAAAAAATATTCGAGTTTTAAAATCAACCCAGAATTGGTTCATTTTTGATTGAGAAGAAAAAAAAACAGTTCTCAGGCGGTATTTACAAAGTGTACTTTGTCAAAAATTAAAAAAAGTAAAAAATATTTGAGTTTTAAAATCAACCTAGAATTGGTTCATTTTTGATTAAGAAGAAAAAAACAGTTCTCAGGCGGTATTTACAAAGTGTACTTTGTAGAAAATTATTATTAAGTAAAAAGTATTCGATTTTTAAAATCATTCAATTTTTAAAATCATTCGATTTTGGTTGATTAAAATTAGCGTTGAAAACTCATCAGCGACGCTACTACATTGATGAGTTTGTATAGTCCGAAACCGGTCTTCAGTTTGTCATTGATGGGGAATGATAATTAATGCTTAATTGATTTTATTTTCACTGAAATTGCTTCGCCAATCCGAGTCAAAATTAATTTTTACGTCACGAAATTATTTGAAAGATTTCGTGTAAATTTAATTAAAAAGATTTAAAGTTTACAATCGGTAAATGTAAGTCTTAATGTCTGTAAATGGTCTGGAAACAACGTAGTAAGACATATTTTAAAATCACAAAAACTTTTTTGTTTTTTGTCTTTTGGCATAGGTTTGACCATTCAACCACTACACAAAAACTTAATCTGTAAACTTATTTGTGTAGATTTTGCAGCTTCGAATTATAAAGTTGTAAAATTTGTAACCTTCCTTGGGCAGATTTTAGAGGTTCAAATTTTTGTTTGTTTTGCAACAAATTACCTGAGCACCGTCTTTCGCGTAAACCTTGGCCAAATCGTGCAAATACTCGATTTTGACTCTTCCGGTGGCCGCGGGATCGCAAATTTTGAAAACGTCCATCAACTGTTTCATGGAGACGAGCACACGCTGACGGTGCTCCCTTCGGATGGGCATCATCACAGTCACAAGAGTCACAGTCACATTTTCGCGATCACTAATCACGTGCGTGCGTCACATAAGGAAAGTCCAACACCGACTGAAACCCGATTGTTTTAGTTTATGTAAAAGTGCTCATTCCGAACCGTTTGTGTGTGTGTGTGGGTTGGTAGAATTGGCGGAGGCGCGCGTCCGCCACTGCCTACTATATAGCAATAAATAATATCATCAGGTGCTACTGTTGTGATTGTGATTAGTGCGAACGCACACCGCTCTTTCGCCGATGATTCTTCCGTACGGTAATTACACATCGATGGCCTTGTCGTGGTGTTTGTATACATAGCTATAGAAAAATGTTGTTTTTTTTCTATTTTACACGCGTGTGTTATCAATAACATAATACTTGGTGGCTGTAAAATTTATGTTTAAAGTTTAGCAATTTACACCAAGGTCAGCAAATGATCCCTAAATCTGACTAATGTGGTAAAATTTTTGTCGCGTTAAAATGGGACAGTCATTGTCAGGGGCGGTTCGTTATATAGAGCTAAGGAGCCATGGCACTACCTGTAGTTTTAAGGTAAGCAAGAATTTTTAATTAAATCTTAAAACACTTTTTCGCCAGTCTTCAACAAAGTAGGGGGGGGGGGCTATATTGTATAAGTGGCGCTACCATCAACATGTTCCACGAGCCGCCATTGAAATTAAGTACAGTTTTTGAAAATCCACGAGTTGTGAGTTTTTGAAAATTTTAATTTTCGAATTGTGTAATACTCGAGCAAAAAATTTAAAAAAAATATAAAAAGTGTTGACAAAATTCCGCAAAAATTAAAATACATTTGAAAATCACCGTTTTATCAAATTAAGTGCAATTTTTAAAAATCCATCAATTATATCGCGAGTTGTGAATTTTTGAAAATTTTAGATTTTCAATTGTGCAATACTCGAAAAAAAAATAGAAAAAATATAAAACGTGTCGACTAAATTGTATAAAAATTAAACTAGATTTGCAAATCATTGTTTTATCAAATTAAGTGCAGCTTTTAAAAATCCAGCGATTATTTCGCCAGTTGTGAATTTTTGAAAATTTTAGTTTTCCAATTGTGTAATACTCGATCAAAAAATAAAAAAAAATATAAAACGTGTCGACTAAATTCTATAAAAATTAAACTAGATTTGCAAATCATTGTTTTATCAAATTAAGTGCAGTTTTTGAAAATCCATCAATTATTTCGCGAGTTGTGAATTTTTGAAAATTTTAGTTTTCGAATTGTGTAATACTCGAGCAAAAAATAAGAAAAAATATAAAACGTATCGACTAAATTCTACAAAAATTAAACTGGATTTGCAAATCATCGTTTTATCAAACTAAATAGAGTATTTAAAAATCCGACAATTATTTCTCGAGTTGTGAATTTTTGAAAATTTTAATATTCGAATTATGTAATACTCGAGCAAAAAAATTTAAAAAATATATAAATCGTGTCGACTAAATTCTACAAAAATTAATTTATATTTGCAAATCATCGCTTTATCAAACTAAATAAAAAATTTTAGTTTTCGAATTGTGTAATACTCGATCAAAAAATAAAAAAAAAATATAAAACGTGTCGACTAAATTCTATAAAAAATAAACAGTTTTGCAAATCATTGTTTTATCAAATTAAGTGCAGTTTTTGAAAATCCACCAATTATTTCGGGAGTTGCGAATTTTTGAAAATTTTAGTTTTCGAATTGTGTAATACTCGATCAAAAAATTTAAAAAAATATAAAACGCGCCGACTAAATTCTACAAAAAAATAAATTGGATTTGCAAATCATAGTTTTATCAAACTAAATGGAGTATTTGAAATTCCACTGATTATTTCGCGAGTTGTGAATTTTTGAAAATTTTAGTTTTAGAATTGTGTACTACTCGAGTGAAAATTTAAAAATATATATATATAAAACGTGTCGACGAAATAATCGATAATCACACGAGAACAGAAGCTGAAGTTGCTCACTTCAGATGGTTTGAAAACATATAAAACCGAAAAAAAAAATTGCCAGCGGCTGACTAAATTTACTCAAAATTGATTTTCTTATGCAACTATAAAATAACATTAATAAACCTTTTTGTAGATTTCAAAATAATCACCCCCAAAAAGAATTACTCGATTTAATTAATTTCTTCTCGGTTGAAAAAAAAAAATAATTGCCAATAGTGTGAAACTTACCGAATTGACTAACAATTGATTTTAATGTCATTATACATATAAAAATATAAAAAATCCCTTTCCTAGACTTTAAAATAATCACTACAAAGTGTTACATCAAATAATTCTGCGTTAAGAATTTTCTTCTCGGTTGAAAAAAAAAATTATAAAAACAATTGCCAATAGCGTAAAACTTACCAAATTGATTAATAATTTATTTTAATATGTGATTATGTAAAAATATAAAAAATCCCCTTCCTAGACTTTAAAATAATCACTACAAAGAGTTACATCAAATAATTCTGCGCTAAGAATTTTCTTTTCGGTTGAAAAAAAATTATAAAAAGAATTGCCAATTACCAAATTGACTAACAATTGATTTTAATATGTGATTATGTAATAATATAAAAAATCCCTTTCCTAGACTTGAAAATAATCATTACAAAGAAGAACGTGAAATAATTCTCACTGGAGAAAAATTGAAAATCTATTGCCAGCAGCTTTAACTTAAAAAAAAATTAAATCTGCTCAAAATTGATTCTTTTATGTTTATTAAAAAAAACATCTAAAACCCCTTGTCTAGATATTAAAATTATCATCCCTAAAAATAAACATTAATCAATTCTGAGTTTAGCATTTTCTTGGTTAAAAAATTGAACAATAATTTCCAGCGACTTAAAACTGACAAAATTTACTCAAATTTGATTTTATTATGCGATTTTATAATAACGTTAAAAACCCTTTTTCTATATTTTGTAATAATAACCCCAAAAAGAATTGTCAAGGAATTATGTTTGAGGCATTTTTTTCTCGGTTGAAAAAATATTTAAAAACAATTGCAAATAGCGTAAAACTTATCAAATTGACCAACCATAGATCGTTGTATGTGACTATACAAAAATATAAAAAATCCCTTTCCTGGATTTCAAAATATTCACCCCAAAGGAGAACGCCAATTAATTCTAGTTAAGCTTTTTTTTTCTCGCTGGAGAAAAATTGTCTGTAGCTTAAAACTTACTAAAAATTTACTCAAAATTGATTCTTTGATATGATTATTAAAAAAATATCTACAGTTCTTTGTCTAGATTTCGAAATAATCATTCCCAAACATAAACATGAATCATTTCTGAGTTTAGCATTTTCTTCTCGGTTGAAAAAAATATAAAAACAATTGCAAATAGCATAAAACTTACCAAATTGACTTATAATAGATCGTTTTATGTTATTATGTAAAAATATATTAAACCCCTTTCCTGGATTTCAAAATATTCACCCCAAAGGAGATCGCGGATTAATTCAAGTTAAGCATTTTTTTTTCTCGCTGGAGAAAAATTGAGAAGTGATTGTCAGTAGCTTAAAACTTGCCAAAAATTTACTCAAAATTGAGTCTTCTATATGATTATTAAAAAACATCCATTGCTCTTTGTCTAGATTTCGAAATAATCACCCCAAAGGAGAAAGCCAATTAATTCTGGGTCAAGCATTTTTTTCTCTCGCTGGAGAAAAAATGAGAAGCTATTATCAGCTTGAAACTAATTTAAATCTTTCCAAATTTACTCTAAATAGATTCTAACATATTCTGTCCGAGTTTCTTACTTTAAATTTAAAGCCCAGAGTAGAAACGTGTACGTATGTGCGTGCATTATTTTTTTTAATTTTAACATGTGTTTTGTATTTTTGTAACGTTTCAATGTTTCATATTTATTGCCTACAATGTATTTGTGTATATATTTATATAGTTTACCATATAAATGCAGTAGCGTTAAATAAATAAACATAGATAATCACGTGATAATGGAGTTAAAATTTTCACGAATATTGTTTAATAAATTATTCAATTAAAATATCGACGCCACGATTAATTTTCCTAAAATTCTTACGGCGATGACTTATTGAAATAAATACTCCTCCTCATGGCCAATGCCACTACAAATATTTCACAGAGTAATTTCCTTGTTACAAATAGTTCTATTATTAATCACGAGGACAGGGTCAGCTTCGTGGGTGTATCGCTAGATACACTAGTTTAAACCAGTAAAAATATCATACATTTTTCAATACTATCGCTAGATACACTAAAAAATATAATACATTTTCAATACGGGTTAGATTATTATTAACGCAGCTTTGACTTAAGATCGTTTTTTCTAACCATATGGGGGGTTATGTAATCGAGGATGTTTAAAAACCAAAACCACTTTCCAAGGACACAGCGTGCCCACTACATATGCATACATAAACAAAAAAATTAAATTACAAATTTAAATGAAATAAATCATTTATTATGTCATTTATAATAAATTATTCGTGTCAAAGTTAGTTGAAAAACATTCGTAGTTCATTAACAGCGCATAATTAGTCAGTCTTATCAATGATGTAACAACACAGCAACAGCTGATGGACACGAGTGGCGCGTAAATTATTTAAACGAAAAACCTTTAAAAAAAATTGTTGCGCGCATGTGTACACCAATTCCACTTAACTCATTCAATTGAGTAACAGTGAACTATCAACAGCGTCCGTTCCTTAAACAATAATAAAACGTGAGTAAATACCGTCACCGCATGAAAATTTTAATACTTAACAATAATGTAGAATTAAGAGGATGTTTGCAAAGGTATAATCCATAAATAAATGATTAAATTCAGCATGACTTAACCATAAATCATTGATAAATATATTCATTTATTCAGCAAATAATTATTAGAAGCAATACATTACGTTATTTCTACTAAAGTCAAACTTGTGAACTTTCAGCCTTAAAAAGTGTTGCTTTAATGTATCAAAAAATTTCGTCAACAGGCATTAATTTTGTGATATATTAAAATGAATACTTTTTTATCCACACTTTAGGCTGAAAGTCCACAGGGTTAGCTTTATGTATTGTTTCTATTAATTATTTGCTGAACAAATATATGTATGTGTATCACACTTATTTATTAGTGACTTAAGTTTCAATCAATAACTGAGTTACTAAGAAACTTAGGGATACATACAGGGCTTTTATTTTAACTCAGCATATGTTCAATCATAAAATAATCACATCAGCGAATTAATTGGTAGGCAACCATACTTACTCGGTTTTATTTAATTGTCAAAATTGTGTTAATAAAAATGTGTTACACCCCCAAAGAAAGAATACCAATAATTAATGGTTACACTGGAGTTACATTGCATACCCGAGCAGACAACTTCCATCCATCGGAACAATTTTGAATATTGACCATAATTTTGGCAATACTGGCTGCGCAAGTAAAAAGGTTAAAAGAAGTTACATTTTACCGGAGGAGATTAAACTCAACATTTTATGTTACGGAAAACAGAACCCTATATGATCTTTAAGATTTATTGCAGCACAGTTTCAAATAAGTCCAGTTTCCGTTTATAAAGCATTAAAAGAATTTAAGGTTTTCAAATCATCAGTAATTATCAAATGAAGACAAAGGCAAAAGATTAGCAGGAAACTAACTTTATGCAATTTTCAATTCAAAATTCTGACTTTCAACCGACGCCATTTTGTTCCCATTAAAGATTTTTTTATGATTCTTCCAAAATATTAAACGCTGCTTACTGCTAAAGAGATTTTGATGATTCAAGCAAGTTATAATCGCAGATACAATTTTTATCAGCAGGAAACTAATTTTATGCAATTTTTAATTCAAAATTCTGAGTTTCAACCGACGCCATTTTGTTCCCCTCAAAGATATTTCTATAATTCTTCCAAAATATTAAACACAGTTTACTGCTAAAGCGATTTTGGCGATTCAAGCAAGTTCCAATCGTAGATACCATTTTTATCAGCAGGAAACTAACTTCATGCAATTTTCAATTCAAAATTCTGAGTTTCAACCGACGCCATTTTGTTCCCATCAAAGATATTGCTATGATTCTTTCAAAATATTAAACACAGTTTACTGCTAAAGCGATTTTGACGATTCAAGCAAGTTGCAATCGCAGATACAATTTTTATCAGCAGGAAACTAATTTTATACAATTTTCAATTCAAAATTCTGAGTTTCAACCGACGCCATTTTGTTCCCATCAAAGATATTTTTATGATTCTTCCAAAATATTAAATACTGCTTACTGCTAAAGCGATTTTGACGATTCAAGCAAGTTGAAACCGCAGATACAATTTTTATCAGCAGGAAACTAACTTCATGCAATTTTCAATTCGAAATTCTAAGTTCCAACCGACGCCATTTTGTTCCCATCAAAGATATTTCTATGATTCTTCCAAAATATTAAACGCTGCTTACTGCTAAAGCGATTTTGACGATTCAAGCAAGTTATAATCGCAGATACAATTTTTATCAGCAGGAAACTAATTTTATGCAATTTTCAATTCAAAATTCTGAGTTTCAACCGACGCCATTTTGTTCGGATCAAAGATATTTTTATGATTCTTTCAAAGTATTAAACACAGTTTACTGCTAAAGCGTTTTTGACGATTCAAGCAAGTTGGAATGGCAGATACAATTTTTATCTTGAAAAATTCTATGAAACAGTATTTGATTAACCTAACTTTATTGGTAATGTTAAGTACACTTTTGTATACTTGGTTGCATACAATTTTAATTAAATGCCATGCGTTGATGTGATTATTTTACGATTGAACATAGGCGTTAATAATATTTTTAGTGTTAAAATAAAACAAAAGTGAATTATGAATTCATTATTCACCACAGTGAATTACAGGTACGATTTTTCATGAAAAATATGTTATTAATTGCAATACAATTATAGGTGTAGAATGAATCAATTAATTAACTAGCGCAATTTAATTAAAAATTAAACATTAATTAAAATTTTATGGAAATTAACACTCATTAACGATTGCTTACTATCGCAAATTCAACCGCATGAGTCAACAGACAGACTTTACACTTTAACTGCACCGTTTACGATTTTTAATATTTGGTTATTGATAAGATAAAGGTTACGGAGTGTAAAATTGTATAATGAATAAACGTGCGTAGAGACTTAACATCTGTAAAAACCAGTCGACCAGTCGGTCGAACATGTCGACGGTGTTGAGGTTCGTCAAGAACTCGTTCACCAAACATCCGATCCTTTCCAATGGGGTCATCTACGGAACTCTGTTCTTGGGCGCCGAATTATCCCAACAGGTCATCACGAAGAAAGTTCTGGTATGCTATCAATTATCAAAAATTTAATATGCACTGGTATGCCGAAAAAATTATAATTGCATCATGTATACATCGAATATTTCATTCATGATTTTTTATTGTTTGTGTTTTAGGTGGATGAGCCGAAACCTTTGGATAACCCGACGTTATTGAGATACGCTTTTTATGGGACTGTGATACAAGGGCCTTTGCTGACCGTGTGGTAAGGTGCAATATTTTATGAATATCCTTGAGGATTAATTAAGTGCCTGAACGTGGATTAACGCCTGTGATTTGTTGCGCATTAGTGTTCCTCGATTGCATACTGTTAGAATAAAATTGCTGTGAAATCGATTTGATTTAATTTTGTCACGCCATTGAAATGCAAATAATTGTTTCAACGCTTATCTATTAACAATTAAAAATACATTTTATTAATCATCACACAAACGGTATCTTCTTATTCTTTAACCCTTTGCACTTGAGGCCTTTTTCGCTCGGGCGAACCAGTAAACTCGAAACGATTTCGACTATATTGGTGAAGTGTTTACAGGTACTTTAAAATCATTAGGTAGGGTTGGGTTAGGTTGGGTTAGGTTAGATTAGGATGCATCACACCTCTCGGGTGCCGTAGCAGCGCCGCCTCGAAAATCGATGCATTTTTGATGGTCAGCATATACATAATTCTGAAATTAATATCAAATATTAAGAAATGATATTTTGCAGATTTAGAGATAAAGGGTTAAACTATTCGTCTATAGAATTTGATTTTTTTTAAATCAACTGTATAATTTACCCTGAAAATTACCAAAATTGGATGGATATCTGGAGCTTTTCTCTGCAAAGAATTAAAAATGTAATGCTACAGAAAAATAGTTTATACCTTTAAAAACAGTATGTAAGTAATAAAATTGTCATTAGTTATAAAATAAACTCGCAAAAACGTAAGAGCTGCACCTCTGCAAACACGAATTCGCTGTAACGAACGCCATCTGCACGAAACATATTGTATCCAACCTGGAGGCGTGAACAAACAAATTTACGTACTCGGTAAAATTTCGGGCCCAAGATAGTGGAGTTTATTATTTTCTATTAGACGATTCTGGTCCAACTCTGGCGCGGGGCACTTACCCCCTTAATGTACAATAACAAGATACTGTTTGACGGAGTGAAATATTAAAAATGCAAATCCTGAAAAGACCTTTTGCACCGCTTTGTTGGCTTCGCATTTATCCCTTTATGAGTCCCAAGCAGAGAATTTTTTCGGCAAGAAGACAAGTGCCATTGCGTTCGACCCCCAAATACGAAGCTTCCAAGATTCCAAAATTCATAGAAAATTTTCGAAGATTGAAGTTTCAAAATTTCAAAGATTAGAAATTTTTAGTTTCGAATTTTCGAAGTTCCGAAGTCTCATTTCGCGAATATTTACAAATAAAATAGTTAATTTGCATTAAATTATTTGTAAACTAATAATAACATTCGAAGTTTCGAAGATTCGAAATTTCGAGAGTTGGAAGCTTCGAAGATTGGAAGCTTAGAGTTTTTTTTAATTTCGAATTTTCGCGAATATTGACAAATGAAAGAGTTAATTTATCATACATTAAATTATTTCAGAAGTAATAAAAACATTCGAAGTTTTGAATTTTTAAAGTTTCAAACTCTCATTGCGCGAATATTAAAAAATAAAAAAGTGAATTTATAAAATTTATTTTAAATAAAACACACTTTTACTTAGTTAATATCACACTGTGTATCAAACAGGGTGATATTAACTAAGTAAAAATTAAAAATGTATCACGAAGTAAGTGCCGCCAACCTCAATCAGTTAAAATTTATTTTATTTTCTTATTTATTAATTTCAAAACTAATAAAAACGATGAATTTTGCAAGATATGTTATTGTTTTTTATACCTTGCTTATACCTTAGCTTGATGTTAATGTATTATTACACCAACTCAGCATGCGCACCTTAAGTTTCGTTTTGGGTTTCCGAGGTAAATTTTTTTTCGAGTTTTAGGATTGAAAAATTCGAAAACTTCGAAACTTCATGTCTTCTATTCTTTGGAAAATTCGAAAACTTCGATACTTCGCAACTTCAAGTCTTCGAAAAAAATAAGAAACTTCGTTTTAGTTTCTCTTGGTTTCTTCAGATTCTTCGAAGATCGAAGTTGCGAAGCTTCGAATTGTTAAGTTAGTAATAAATCCCGTGGTGGAACATCACCAAATTTGGCTAGCAGGTTTAGAATTGAATGTCCTTTGGGACTCGATAAAAAAACAAAAAAGACGTAATCCCTAGTTTTTGAGTTATTTCGATTTATTTGTGAGAGTGTGATGATTTAAATCAAAAATTAAGTTCAAGATCGATTGCTGAAAATTCTTTCGGTGGATTATCTCTAAATTCGGCAAGGTGGTTTAGAATTTAATGCCCTTTGGGACTCGATAAAAAACAAAAACGTCGCATTCCCTAGTTTTTGAGTTATTTCGATTTAATTATGAGAGTGTGATGATTTTACATCAAAAATTAATTTCAAGGGCGATTCTTTAAAATTTCCTCGGTGGAACATCTCCAAATTTGGGAAGCTGGTTAAAAATTGAATGTTCTTCGGAACTCGATAAAAGAAAGAAAAAAACGTATGCTCTAATTTTTGAGTTATTTCGACTGAATTGTGAGATTGTGATGATTTTACATCAAAAATTAATTTCAAGGGCGATTCTTTAAAATTTCCTCGGTGGAACATCTCCAAATTTGGGAAGCTGGTTAAAAATTGAATGTTCTTCGGAACTCGATAAAAGAAAGAAAAAGACGTATTCTCTAATTTTTGAGTTATTTCGACTTAATTGTGAGATTGTGATGATTCTATATCAAAAATTAATTTCAAGGGCGATTGCTCAAAATTCCCCCAGTGGAACATCTCTAAATTTGGCAAGCAAGTTTAGAATTAAATGTTCTTTGGAAAGCGATAAAAAAACGTATTCTCTAATTTTTTAGTTATTTCGACTTAATTGTGAGTGTGATGATTTTACATCAAAAATTAATTTCAAGGGCGATTGCTTAAAATTTCCTCGGTGGAACATCTCCAAATTTAGGAAGCTGGTTAAAAATTGAATGTTCGTTGGAAAGCGACAAAAACAAAAAATGGTGATGTGGCCATCATGTTACTTTCTCCGATTTGATGGTATTATTTATATTTACGCTTCCATGGTTTATTTTCAATTTAAATCATATTTTAAGTGTGCATCGAACGTTTCGTAGACTCGGATAAAACTGACGTTTAAATCGTCAAAATTATGAAAGATCGAAAAATGTACTTCAAATTCAAAAACTCAGTTTACTCAAAAACTAAAGAGATTTCGAAATAAACTTATTCTTCATAAATTATTCATTTTGGTATTCTCTACAATTATTATTAACATAAATTTGCTGTAACTATTAGCATTCCATAATTGTATACCAAAAATGAAAAAAAAATTAATAAATTTTTTTCCCGAATATCAATGATTTTATGAAAAATGTTTTCAAACAAAATATTCGCATTTCTATATTGTCTTCAATATTTGTATAAATGTTTTTGTGATATTTTTCATATTTAAGAAAATATTGGCAAAAAACAAAAAACAGTTAAGGTAAACACCCACTTCCGGTGTACGAAATTTTACCAAAAGCTTTTCAGTTCTCCGGATTATCAAATAAAACTTATGTTCAAAGTTTCATATCAAGTGGTCTATTAGTTTTTGAGATACAGCGCGCACAGACACACACACACACACACAGACACACACACACACACACACACACACACACACACACAGACACAAAAATTTTTTTTCCAGAAATTGTTGAAATGGCATCTAGGGACCCCAAAACGAATATTTCCGTAAAAAAAATTTTTGAAAAAAAAATCACGATCACAATACTTTCTCGTACTTCGTAACGGAGAAAGTAAAAAAAGGTATTCTGTAATTTTTGAGTTATTTCGACTTAATCGTGAGAGTGTGACGGTTTTATATTTGTAGTCAAGGGTGATTGCTCGAAAATCCCTCAATGGAACATCACCAAATTTGGTACAAAAACTGAGAATTTAATGCTCTTTGGAAATCATTTGAAATCCAAAAATACGTCTTTCCTACTTTGCTCAAAATTCCTTTGGGGTAACATAATCAAATTACCACGCTGGTTGGCAATTCTTTCGAATTTTATTAAAATACAAACGCTTTCGAAAATAGTTATAAGTTCCTGCAATTTGTAATCTTGTGGTGGTGAATTTAGTGCACCAATTCATCATCGGACTTGAATATTTTTGGAGAGAATTAAAATGAGAATTCAATTGCTTATCACCCGAAAATTGTCAAAATCTTAGAAAGATTAAATTCAAATACGAAGAATATTAAAAATAATAATTCTGTCCAAATAAATTTCTTAAAAAAAAAAAACGAACGAACTTTCATGACAGGACTACACTTCGTCGGTTTGTATAAACTAATTAACCAATTTTTTTCCAATTTATATACGGTATATTTTTTTGGCATTTTTACGTACGTAATTTTTTGTAACTAATTAACTTTTTCCCGGTATATTTTTTGGCATTTTTACGTGTGTACATTTTGCAATGTAATTTTTTGTTACTGTAAAATAAATTTTTGTATTGTAGTTCTAAAATATTCTTACATTTTCAGGTACCGATGGTTGGATTCAAAATTTACGGGGACTGCGATTAAATTGGTTGCTAAGAAGCTGATGGTGGATCAGTTTTTAAGCGTACCTCCACTGCTTTTTATATTTTATGTTTGTAAGTATTTGTACAATATTTTTTTATAAACAATGCAATTTCAGGTGAATTAATTTTTATAAGCAAAAAATTGGATATAAGTATAAAAAGTATTCTAGTTTTCTCCCATAATACAATTTACATTTTAGATCGCAACGTGTGAATAGCGTTGTCTATGACACGACGCAGTCTCGTTATATTTTGTAAAATATTATATCAATGAATGATTGTAATATTTTATAAAAAATGGCAATTATTTTGGTTAAAGAAATTGATCCAATAAAAGTATACTAGTTTTCTCCCTTATTACAACTAATAGTTTAGATCGCAAAGTGCAAATACAGTTGCCTAAGATACATCACAGTCTTGCTTTTTTTTGTAAAATATTGTATCAATGAATAATTATAATATTTCGTGAAAAATAGCAATTATATTGATTCCAATATAAGTATACTAGTTATTTCCCTTATTACAACTTACATTTTAGATCGCAAAGTGTAAATACAGTTGCCTATGATACATCACACTCTTGCTATATTTTATAAAATATTGAATCAATGAATAATTGTAATATTTTTATTAAAAATGGTAATTATTTTGGTTGAAGGAATCCATCATAAAATAAAATAAAAGTATACTACTCCCTTATTATGACTTACATTTTAGATTGGAATGTGTAAATACAGTTGCCTACGTTACAGCACGGTTTTGCTATATTTTATAAAATATAGAATCAATGAATCATTTTAATATTTTCACGTTAATTCATATTATTAAGAATAGTAATAATTTTGTTTAAAGGAATTGATTTAAAATAAAAAGTTTAGGGAAAAATCAGAAAAATCTAATTTTATGCTTTATATGCATATGGAAAATAATTTTTCTAATAAATTGAAAATATTGCTGTATGTTATATTTATGTAAAATAATTCCATGTATATACATTTTACTGGTGGCAACGTAAATAAATAAATATCTATTTATATTTAATGAAAATTCAACCACAAATAATTATTGCAAAAAATATTAATAACCCAAGTTATACAGGGTGTATTTGAAATAACGAACACGCTCGTAACCACAAAGAGATTATATTATTTTTAAACAATATTCGCCATTATTTTGTTTATAACTGTAACAAAAAGCCCACAATTAATTATTAAAGTTAATGAGTGAAAATATGTTTGGGGGCAGTGGTAATGTGACCTAATTTTTAAACGGCATCGGCTTTAGATATCGAATTACAACAAGCGCGTAGGAAATATCTGAATGCCGTTTAAGCGTCAATGAACTTAAGGACTGGTTATCTTTTACAAAAAAAAGAACGTTGCGATAACATTTCAAATTTCGGAGGCAAGAAATCGTATCTCGCGTTTTAAATAAACAAACACACATTCCATGCAGACCTAATTAAATGAGAAAAGCATCGGTTCTCAAAACGTTTAAAAAACCTGGAAAAATTAGGAAAATTCAAAATGTTTTTTTTCGAATAAATTTTAACGGAAATGGGTTCACAAATATTTTGTGTATGTGCCCTTAAATGCCTGTTCGTTATTTCAAATACACTCTGTATAAAACCTTAAATCACGTCTCGAATTTTGATGTGTTATTGTCCTTGACAACCGATAATGATAATTACTTGAAAACTCGAGACGTGATTTTTCGTATAGATTTTATAATTTAGGTCTTCACATGTGATATAATATTTTTCTTACAAGAATCACAGTAAATTTTTGAATTCAGCTCAATTATGGACTGTCATTCTAAATTGTAAAGGTTGTTTTTATTTAACTTATTCTATTGACATGCTTGTTGCTTTGTAATCATGTCTGTGAAAAAGTTTTCCCAGATTTATTTAATTTTTTGGAGTCCATCCAGAACCCCCCCCCCCCCAAAAATAAATTTTGCGCTTTGTTTTATTTCAGCGATGAGTGTTATGGAAGGCAAACAGAACATTCTCGAGGAGTTCCAAACAAAATTCGTGCAGACTTTCAAGAACAGCTGCATGTTTTGGATGCCGGTGCAGACGATAAACTTCATGCTAGTTCCACCAGCCTTCAGAGTGATATACATCGGGACCGCCAGTTTCGCTTGGGTTAACATTTTGTGTTATATCAAACGACAGTAGCATAAGATTGATTAATTGTACGCGTTACGTCTGATATAACATTTGTTTTGCCGATTGAATAAATGAGATATTTACGTTTTATTAAATTATGTATTTACCAATTCGAAATTCGTTATATTGATGAATTAATGGTAAGCCGGGAAAAGGAAGGAAATAATAAATACAAATAATAAAGACGAAAAGTTTAATAAATCTGCAATAAGTCTCCAGTTAAAATAATAAATATATTTGGGCAGAGTTACAGATCGAAAGGAATATAGAGGACCGGGAAATAATATACAGGCAGAACCGGGATAATGTGGCTCGCCTGGAATTCATTCACTACCTTAGGCCACTTTAAGTCACTTTCGCCTATACAACGAAATTTATAGATTCGGATTAAGTTAGTAATGAATAATAATAATCCTTTTATTGATGGTGCAAAATAGATTAACAAAGTCATTATTCTAAATTAAGATAAAATAAAATATTTCCGCTATAGAACGAAATATTCGGATTAAGTGAGTAATTAATAATAATAATCCGTTTATTGACGGTGCAAATGGTTTAACAAATTCATTATTCTAAATTAAAATATTAATAAACAAACGTGTTTTGCAGCTACGGCAGCTCTCGGTTTCATAACATGTAATGTATAATCATTTTTAATATAAGGTTTCCTTTAAATTGGATTCAAAATGTTCGTTACATCATGAACGGACAAAGTTCATAGTTGAGGGGTATTAATGGGTAATATTACGCCAAGGGTTGTATTTCATAACATATTTTGCTTTTTAATATGGAAAAGCTTGGAGTAACATTAGACCAGGCATTCCAGCCCTTGTAATTCAGAAGGAAAAAATAAAGAACTCATCAGAAAATTCATTTTGCAAGTTGTTAAGGTTTATAATACAGTTCTGTTAATTATAACATTATGGGCATCGAATTTTCTTTTTAGATTACTTTGCTTGTATCGTACTGTCTTTGAATAAACATAATTCTAATTCTGTTTTAGAAAAAAAAACAATGTAAAATAATCTCCTATTTTTATTTTTATAGTTATATTAAATACTGCGGATGTACACGTCAATTACAAAATGAAATAATCATTTAGTTTACAATTTAAATAAAAAGGAGAATACGATATTTAGATTGTAGAATAGAATAAAAAAAAATACGGAAAATAATTGCATATGTAGCCGGAATTTATTTTTACATTAATTTTTAAGACCACTTCACGAATTAAATTTAAGATTCGCTTAGTTGTTACACGCCAGAAAAAATCATCAAAAAGGCTGAAAGACTTCGGCCAATGGCCATTTGTAGCTTTTTTGTAAATTGAGTTTCAATAAAATGTATTTTATTTATTTATTAAATTGTGTTGGCGCATAATATACACCTATCAAATTTACAATATACTCTCATGACATATAATATCAAATTACATTAATTCGAATACATGAAAATATTAGAGTTACTCTTACTACTACTGATTGCATACTGATTTTATTAATTGGGTCGACCACTAAAAATACATAAGGTGTGAGCCACAGAATTTTTTTTCAGAGTTGGCCATGCCCGAGAGAGAGAGAAACATAGCAGTCATGTCTAAGATTAATTAATTTTTCTAAATCTCACGACGTAATAATATACGACATACCTCATTTATCTCATAGCCAACTCTGAAACAAAATTTTGTGGCTCACACGATATAAAAAGTATTTGTTAAGTGCTCAAATTAAAGCAACAAAACATTTTATTACTATGTAAAGAATTAAATCACCTTTGACGTGTGTGTGTGTGCGCGCCGCATTTTCCGATTAAAATCAAACATGGGAGAGGTGAGAAAATCGCGGAGATAATTCGAGGAATCGTTCCCCGTCAATAGGAAATGATATTGTTACAATGCAAGATTAAACAATTGTTGTTGGCCAATAGGACAGTGTCTGAGCCTATCAAGTGTAACCTTGCGGCGTGCTTAATAAATAAATATGTTTCGCTATTTAAATGGATAATAGGCTAAGTACCTTTCATTTGCCCACAGTTTACCACCACGAGTGCAACACGAGAGTTACGTAATATGCACGGACTTAGGATTGCGTTCAATATAGGTATTTATTCTGTTTATTGTTTTTTTTATGCACATAATCATAACATTTTTTTTAGAAAATTTACAAGCTTTTGTTTACGCGTACGCAGGCTTAAAAGTAAGTTAAGCTTCATTTAATAGTTAATAATAAAAATAATAAGCTATTCATTACACCATTTTTAATAATGATAATAATAATAATAATACAGTTTATTGTACTCGATATGGACGATATACAATTGGTCATCATCCACTTAAAATAATTGAAAATTGCTGACCAACAATAACACCTTCGTATAAAATTAAACATTCCATAAAATAATTAAAATTAACACCTTTAAATAATCGCAGATGTATTGAGTATAAAATAATATGATGTAAATAAGAAATGATTTCTTTGAAACACTACAAATTTTTAATTGCGGAACCGCATGAAGTTATCTTATCTGTGAAAACTTAATTTTGCACTTTTTTTTCTAATAATTTTGAGCCAGTTAAGATACTTCAATTGTTTTATAACAACTCAAAAACACATTGTTTTTCGTTAGAGAGAGAGGAACATTTTTATTTAACTATTCTTCTTTTACACATATAGACAACATATACAGGGTGCAGCATTTATCCTGGACTCTCAAAATATTATGGAAATGAAGATTCGGAGAAAAAAAAATTTCAAATAAAATGTATTTGATATGAAGGCGCTAATGTAACAGGTATAGGTATTTTTAATTCTAAGTAGGTTTTCAAGGCCATTTCAAGGTCAAATTGCTATTTTTAAATAGAAACCTATAATTTTTATTAAGGAATACGAATCTACGAATCAGAATGAATAACTTTTATATAAACCATTTTGCGCCTAACCGCTTACTTTTTTTTATATTTATTTAAAAAAATATATTTTTTTTTTACTTTTTTTTAATATTGGTAATTCTTTATGAAGAAAATAGTGGTGTCTCTCACCGACGAGAAGTTGGCCGCAACTTTCCAGCCACGGATTTTGACACCTCTACCACTATCTGAATTATGACCAATCTCAACAAAATATTAATCCCGCATATAAATTTAAAAAAAAGTATCGTATTAAGGAATACCCAATAAACATTTTATAATTTTTTGTTTGCAATTTTAATAAAAATTGGCGACGAATTAAATTTTTGTCAGTCAGCCGCGGTTCCGCGCGGTACAAAAAAATTCCTAACTGGCCTGCGAATTAAATTTTTGAAGTCAGCCACAAAAAAATCCTAAATGGCATTTGGCGCTAGTTGTACTTCATTTTATTATACATATATATTAAGAAACAATTTAAAATTATCTATTTGGATTGCCACGGGAATAATTTTTGAAGTCAGCCACAGCTTTTATTTAAAAATTAAATTTTGCAAAAAGTAATCAACGGAGAAAAAAAAGTGTTTAATAAAAGTTATTTGCTTTAATTCGCAGATTTTGACGCCCTAATAAAAATGATAGGTTTCCATTTAAAAATCACAAGTTGACCTTAAAATAACCTTGGAAACCTACTTATAATTGATGACATATATGCCTGCTGCATTAGCCCCTTTATTTTTTTCTCGGAATCTTCGTTTCCATAATATTTCACGTGTCCAGGATAAATGCCGCACCCTGTATACAAAATTAATGTTATTCACAATAAGCTAAATTGGTTATCGTCTTTCAGCCTTTTAGTTAGATTTTGCAGATTTGGAGCTGATTCCTCAGTTTTTGTTTCTTCGAAAGTCAAAAATTTAGCGTAGTGTATTTGTTTCTTGTAGTCTTGGGATATTTCAATTGTTTTTATAAAAAAATCAAAATACACCCTTTCTAGATAGGTTTTGCAGTTTGGGAAGCAATTTTTCGAGGGATTAATTTTGCACATTTTTCTTTAATAGTTAAGTCTAGTTTGGGCGATTAAATTTGCAAAATTAGTTGAATTAAATTTTCGTCTCTTCTAAGACTCGAGGCTTTTGTTTTAAGTTTTAAGACTTTTTTAAGGAATTGGAAAATGCATTATTTTTAGATGGTGTTTCCAATTTTGGAGGCAATTTTGAGTAATTAATTTTGCACATTTTTCTAATCGTCGAGTGCAAACTTCGTCTGTCCCGATTCAAATTTTAAGAAGTTTTGAGGAATGCCTCAATTGTATTTATAAAATGTCCATAATGAAGTTATTTGCATCGATAACTTGATGTTTTTAATGTTCGATGCAACCAAAATTCAAAAATTTAAAATTTTATGCACCGAAAAGTGTACATTTATAATGTTTCCACAATCAAAATTTCATTTGTATAAAGTTAGATCGATTGATAATTTTATATTTATAAAGTTAATATTGAGTATATTTATTTAGTTCGGCGCATCGATATTTTTTTATACATAAAGTTCTGTGCATCGAACATTTTATATTTAAATAGTTCGGTATATCAATCAATTTATATGTTTGAAGACTTCAGTGTAACGAGGCTGAAAGACCTCTGGTCAATTGCCTGTTGAGGTTATTTATAAAAGTGTCTCAATAAATGTATAAAAATTTCAAAATTATCTCTCTCTTAGTGTGACGCTTTTTGTAATTATAAAATTCGGGGTATCATTTTTTTTTATTTATTAAGTTTCTGTGAATCGATAATTTTCTATGTTTAAAATCCGGCGTACAGAAAATTTTATATTTAAAAAGTTCGATATATCGATAATTTTAAATGCATACAGTTCGGTGTATCGATAATTTTAAACTTATAAAATTCGGTGTCGATAATTTTTCATTTATAAAGTTCTGTGAAGGATGCGAATCGATCATTTTGTATGTTTGAATCCGGCGTACAGAAAATTTTATATTTATAAAGTTCGGTAAATTTATTATTTTAAATGTATACAGTCAGGTGTATCGACAATTTTAAACTTATAAAATTTGGTGTAACGATTTTTGTAATTAAAAAATTCAGTGTATCGATAACTTTTTATTAATAAAGTTCTGTGAATCGATATATTTTTATTAATAAAATTCTGTAAATCGATAATTTTTTATCAATAAAGTTCCGTGTATCGGCAATGATATATCTATAAAGTTAAAGGTATATCGATCATTCTAAATATATAGAACGTTCGTTGTAACGAAAGCTTTATATTTATAGAATTCGGTGTATTAATAATTTTAAACTTATAAAATTCTGTAATTATAAAATTCGATGTATCGATAATTTTTTATTTATAAAGTTCTGTGATCGATCATTTAATATGTTTAAAGCCCGATGTACAGAAAATTTTATATTTAAAAAGTTCAGTAAATCGATCATTTTAAATGTAAACAGTTCGGTGTATCGATAATTTTAAATGTAAACAGTTCGGTGTATCGATAATTTTAAACTTATAAAATTCGGTGTTACGATATTTGTAATTATAAAATTTTACGTTTATAAAGTTCGTTATATAGAATATTTTAAACTTATAAAATTCGGTGTATCGATAATTTTATGTTTATAAAGTTCAGTGTAACGAAAATTTTATAAAGTACGCCGAGTCGACGATATATGTATTAATAATTTTCTAATTATCATAGATTATAAAGTTACTGTTCATATCGAGAACCGCACGAAGTTACCGAGGAAACTTCAAAGGAAAAAAAATCCATAGTTCCGTAAAACTGATGAATTATGGCAAAGTTCAAGCGATGAACTTTATATGATTCCCTTCTAGGATATTAAAATGTGTCATCGATCAGACGGGAATAAGGAATCGCCCGGAAATCTAAAGCAGGAACTTATTTCTGAAAATCTTGTATATGGTTGTAGAACAGATCCCTGAGGCGTTCGAAGGAGCCGGTTCACTTCAAGGAGTGAACCGGTTCGGAACCGTTTACGGAAGTGAACCGTTTTGCCCATCTCTATCTACATAATCTTATCAATTGAGTGACATTGTGTACTCCACAATGTTTGTTTTTTATTCCTTCCATTTTATAAGCTTTCTGGTCTGTTGGAGATTCTGGAGTATCACACAGAGACGTAAGGTGAAGCATTGTTGATCCTTGTCTTACTTATTACCGCTGCTGGCGCGACCTGTAGGGCGCTTGTGAAACTTACACTTAAGCATAGTCGATGTATGTGTATATTAGTGTTCAAATCTCTGTGATAATCCGTTATTATTTGTTAACACGTTAAATCGATAATTTTCGTACGAATGAATAAAAGATTTAAAAATTAGTCGTTAGTTGTGGTGTTAAGTACAAGACTTACTTAAGGACAGATAGAGATTCCCCTTACGTCTTTATGGTATGGTTTACGTGCCCATATCTTTACCATAAGTTCCGTCGGTGCGTGTCACTCTAAACTCATAGATGGTTCATGCAAGAAGTTATTTATTTTAGATAACAATAATTAATAAATTAACCAAAAATATAATTTCAGTGGTCGTTGAAAACGAAGAAAACAAACTCCCCGCTAAAAAACTCGATAATCCTCCTCGCCAGGATAGCACTTACCATCCCAATAGCCCTCACCACCTACTCGATCATCCTAATATTCGCAATCTTCTACGAGATCACAAACCTGATACTTAAACTGAAACACGGAACGGATTACGTCGGAATATTACAAGGCACGGACGTGATCTGGACGGTAGAAGACAAAAACAGGAGCCTCATAAACTCCCTGTTTCTTTTAGAAGTTACAGACAACGAGACGCATCTAGAAGTCCACAAATTCTTCTCCCAAGCTTACCAAAAATTATGCGAAACACATCCCAAACTGGGATGCGTTAGAAGACGATACATGGGCTATTGCTATTTCCTCAAGGCGAAAATAGATATCACGGAATTCGTGCGTTACATGGATGATTACAGAGACGAGGAGGGGTTTCAGTTGGTCCTGGATAAATACAGCAACTCTCCACTGCCTTTAGAAGATACGGCGCTGTGGGAGATTTACGTGGGGAAAACTGCCCTAAAATGGAAACGCGGCGATAAGCCGTTATACCCGGTGTTGATCAAGTACCATCACAGCGTGGGCGATGGCATCACCATCGTGGCGATGTGCACCACGAATTTACTGCGAGACGGTGTTGATATTATGAGGAGGAAATGCGAGACTTACCGGGAGGTTTTGAGGAGGAATAAGAGTGGGAGGGTGAAGAGTGTCGTGGGGAAAATTTTGGATATTTGTAGAAAGGATTATTATATTAAATATAGTGGACCGTTGACGGAAAAACAGGGTAATTTGCTTCACGGGAAAGAGCTGTCGGGAGAAAAACATCTCTGTTGGGCCGTGGAGGATGAGAGGGGGAGTTACGTGGATAAGGTGAAGGATGTTAAGAATCGATTCGTTGGGATTAGTTTTAGCGATGTGATTTTGGCGGCGATTTCTGCTAGTTTTGCCGAGTACTACATCAAACATGATCAGGTGAGTTATGTATCATTTTGTTGGTACTGATTTATTTGAAATGTGCTATTAAATCTACGAAATAAATATGTAATGCTTCTGTAACAAGTGAGTTCAAATCTACGATACCAAGGTAATCGTTCAAAGTTTATTTTATGAATCTTTCTAGATCTACAATCAAAGAGTCTTAAAATGATTACAAAGATACATTTAATCGTTCAAAGTTGATTTTATTAATATCTCCAGATCTACAATCAAAGAGTCTTCAAACTGACACACGATATAAATCGAACGTGAAATTTGCGAAATAATTTTTTTTTTTGGCTTTGGCTTATAAGCCATTCAGCCACTAATGATTATGATATATTAGAAGAACCAAAGGAAAGATTTGCGAAATACTTTTTTTTTGGCTTTGGCTTATCAGCCATTCAGCCACTAACGATTATAATATTTTAGAAGAATAAAAATTAAGGCAGATGAATGATAATAATTGGAAGAATGCGAAATACTTAAAAACCGTTTAAATTTTATTTAAGCATCCGCCAAAAACAATTCGGGCAGCATTGACCTACTTCTTTTCATCGCCAGAATTCGAGAAGATCGTGACCTACAGGAAGGGCCATCCCGTCGCCAATTTGAACAACAAGTTCTCCATCGGAATCGTGGACATTCCCATTAAAGATTCCGACCTCAACAACAACCTGGTGAACAGATTGTTCGAAGTGCATAAGGATGCCGATTTATTAAAGAACGCCTTGGATTTTCCAGTAAGTAGGAAAAACATATGACGAATCGATTTATCTTAGTGTTTAACAGTAAACGTTTGTTAATAGTTAAAAACAAACAAAATATAATAAAGCATAAAGTTTATTGTTGGAGGCGTGGTACAGTTGCGGCCAAAAAAATTGGACAGCTATTTTGTCTAGTGAGAATAAATAATTTCAATTTTAATAGTATTTTAATAATATGAAAGTATGCGGGATGTTGCAAAACACGAAACTGCTATTTGCCTTTTTTTATTCTATACAGACATTAATATTAAAATTCAATTTACATGAACAAATTTTAGAAAAAAAGATTTTTTTTTGGCCGCCATTGTACATCTTGATTATAGTTTATTGAGGTACAGCAAAAATCTAGGACATCTTTGTCTAATGCGAATCAATCTCTATTTGAATTTTATAAGTAGAGAGCTATGGCCGAAAAATGTTACAAATGTGTCCTATTTTTTTTACCGCAATTGTACTTTTTGCTCTTTGCAGTTGGCATTGAAATTAAAACCCAATTTACATTAATACATTTTAGAAAAAACAGACGCTCTAGATTACAAAGGTATCCTATATTTTTTGACCGCAATTGTACTGTCTACTCTATACAGATGGCCTTGATATTAAAACCCAATTTACATGAATAAATTTTAGAAAAAAAAGATGCTCTAGATTGCGGTGTCCTATTCTTTTTGGCAGCAATTGTACATCTCGATTGTAATTTTGAATAAAATTTTATTGATCTAAAAGAAAAATCTTTACAAGTTTGCAGCTGTGTTCATGAAATAAATGAATATTGCATGTAAGGTGACTAACGATGATTTTTACAGAGCGTAATCGCAAACTTTCTAATTGCGAAGGATATAATTAATATCACAATTGTAATAACATTGAGAAGGACGAGAATAAAAGTTTATGTAAATGCAGTGAATTATCTTTTGTTATATTCTATTGTGACAAGTGGGATTTCAATTTATGATTCAGCGTGCAGAATGCATTTTATTGTTTTCGTATGGAATTAACGATAATTATTGATCATAACTTATCACACAAACGCAACTAACAATTGAATATTGTGAAATCCAAGTTAGATTAGAGTCTTGGGAGTCTTGCAGCTATTATTTCTTGAATGAATATAATAAACTACGCAATCAGTTGGAAAAATTATTAGAATTTTTCACAAATTTTCACCGATCATCAAAAAAAAAAACAAAATGATGTGGATTTTAATAAGTCAACTCTGCAAACGCAATCAGTTGGAAAAATTATTAGAATTTTTCACAAATTTTCATCGATCATCAAAAAAAAAACACCAAAGTCGACTCCGCGAACGCAATCAGTTGGAAAAATTATTAGAATTTTTTGCAATACACACAAATTTTTCAAAAATTTTCGCTCCAACGCAAACTTCGAAAACATTAAATTTCGGCGCCTCCACCATAATTACACCAATTAAAAAATCATCACAAAATACAAAACCGATCGCGTTTCATGCATTAAAAAAAAATATTAGAAATGGGAAATTTTTTTACGAATACAATCTTTTTTGAGATAAAAAAATTGCTTTGAGAATTTTTGCGTAATTTGAGTTAGAAGGAGGCGCTGCATGAAAACAAAATCTTGGTGCTGTTGCATCCGCACAAACTTAATTCACATCTATTTTTAATTAATTTACGAATTTTAATAAAATAAAAACACCAATTGTATCACAAATTAATAATTGTAAGATATTCAGAATGTATGGTTAAACGGACTGAAAGACTTTAGTCAATTGCCCTTTAAAACCCTGTAAAAAAAAACAGGTTTTAATAAAGGTTCAGTAACTAACGAAAAACATTTCTTATTTTTATTACCATTATTATTATTATAAGTACAATTAAATTATTTGTTGAAAGTGTGAATATGTGATCTTATGTAATTTTATTGGTAATGAACTCATTTCTACTTTTTTTTCTCTTCAGTTCCTGTACTGGCAGCTAAAGGTGATATCGACGGTTGTCCCAATGCCCCTACTTTTACTTTCTGTTAAGACCAACGATAACACTTTAGTAGTGACTAATGTTCCAGGAAATAATACCGCCACGTTGCTGAGCGGGCACGTCATAAGAGATACCGTTATATGGGCCCCAAATTATTTGACTACAGGTAAGTTGTTTGGAGTTTTCTCTTCTTAGTCCTAATAATAATAGGGCGCAGTATTTAGCCGTGTTCGAGAAAAAAATTGATTGATTCTAAAATTAATATATTTAAATACACATGGATTTATAAAAACTATAAGAAGAAAATGAATGAACCCAACTTCAACAATGGGATTCGATCCTTCGACCTGCCGACTACGAATCGGAGGTTTTATCGATGCGCCAAAAGGTCGGTATATGTTAGTTAACGCAAAAGGTATATAAACATACGAATACATAACAAATTTAAAAAAAAAACATTTTTTCTCCAAAACGGCTGAATAGTGCGCCCTATTACTTGCACCTGTTACACCTATACGTGTGCCAAAGATGGATCTAATCGGTGAGTCATACATCTGATCCTTCCCTTGTTAGTAAAATGTGTAAGTCAATTTTTTTTATTGTATAAATTGTGTATCATTTATTTTTATTATAAATATGAGGGACATCTATGGATCCGCATGGTTTTATCCGTTAGAAAAATCACCCAAACCCATGCCAGCGGGGCCCAGAAGCATCAACTCCACTTACTAGGCCACCGCGGCCCCCATTTAGCGTTTTAATAATAATATTTATTGCATGGAATCTTTATACAAATAACATTTACATTTAAATATATGCACGAACCAGCGTTCAGGCATTATTGAGCAATATAATTTAAAGTATAAATTAGATAAATTCAAATTTAATTGAACTTGAAATAATCGCTTCCGTAATATTAATTGTTATTGCAATTTATGCATTATTCACTGATCAAATTGTGTCTAAAAATATCTGCAATCTAATTAAGAATGAAGATGATGATTGGATTGGAACAGTTACTAATTTATAATTAAATAACACACGGCTGTTTAAGTGCGATTATTTTGAAATTTCAGATTAATGTAGTTGTAGATTTTTACAGAATCGTAAAGTAGAATCAATTCTGCATAAATCTCGAAATTTTTAAGTCTATGGTGATTGTGTATCAATTTTTTTTTTAGCAACTTAATAAATGTGAAAGTTGAAAATAACACACGGCATGTTTAAGTGCGATTTTTTTGAAATTTCAGATTGAGACAGTTACAGATTTTTACAGAATCGTAAAGTAGAATAAATTCTGCGTAAATTTAGAAATTTTTAACTCTGTGGTGATTGTGTATTATTTTTTTTTAGCAACTTAATAAATGTGAAAGCTGAAAATAACGCACGGCATGTTTAAGTGCGATTATTTTGAAATTTCGGATTGATGTAGTTGCAGATTTTTACAAAATCGTAAAGTAGAATCAATTCTGCGTAAATTTGGAAATTTTTAAGTCTGTGGTGATTGTGTATCAATTTTTTTTTTACCAACTTAATAAATATGAAAGCTGAAAATAGCACACGGCATGTTTAAGTGCGATTATTTTTAAATTTCGGATTAAGACAGTTACAGATTTTTACAGAATCGTAAAGTAGAATCAATTCTGCGTAAATTTAGAAATTTTTAAGTCTGTGGTGATTGTGTATTAATTTTTTTTAGCAACTTAATAAATGTGGAAGCTGAAAATAACACACGGCATGTTTATTAAGTGCGATTATTTTGAAATTCCGGGTTGGGGTAGTTACAGATTTTTGCAGAATCATAAAGTAGAATCAATTCTGCATAAATTTTAAAATTTTTAAGTCTGTGGGGATTGTGTATCAATTTTTTTTAGCAACTTAATAAATGTGAAAGTTGAAAATAACACACGGTGTGTGATTATTTTGAAATTTCGGATTGAGACAGTTACAGATTTTTACAGAATCATAAAGTAGAATCAATTCTGCGTAAATTTCGAAATTTTTAAGTCTGTGATGATTGTGTATCAATTTTTTTTTAGCAACTTAATAAATGCGAAAGCTGAAAATAACGCACGGCATGTTTAAGTGTGATTATTTTGAAATTTCGGATTAAGACAATTACAGATTTTTACAGAATCGTAAAGTAGAATCAATTCTGTGTAAGTTTCGAAATTTTTAAGCCTGGGGTGATTGTGTATCAATTTTTTTTAGCAACTTAATAAATGTGAAAGTTGAAAATAACGCACGGTGTTTAAGTGCGATTATTTTGAAATTTCGGATTGATGTAGTTGCAGATTTTTACAGAATCGTAAAGTAATTACTTACACAGAATTGATTCTACTTTACGATTCTGTAAAAATCTGTAATTGTCTTAATCCGAAATTTCAAAATAATCACACTTAAACATGCCGTGCGTTATTTTCAGCTTTCACATTTATTAAGTTGCTAAAAAAAAATTGATACACAATCATCACAGACTTAAAAATTTCTAAATTTACGCAGAATTGATTCTACTTTATGATTCTGTAAAAATCTGTAACTGTCTCAATCCGAAATTTCAAAATAATCACACACCGTGTGTTATTTTCAACTTTCACATTTATTAAGTTGCTAAAAAAAATTGATACACAATCCCCACAGACTTAAAAATTTTAAAATTTATGCAGAATTGATTCTACTTTATGATTCTGCAAAAATCTGTAACTACCCCAACCCGGAATTTCAAAATAATCGCACTTAATAAACATGCCGTGTGTTATTTTCAGCTTCCACATTTATTAAGTTGCTAAAAAAAATTAATACACAATCACCACAGACTTAAAAATTTCTAAATTTACGCAGAATTGATTCTACTTTACGATTCTGTAAAAATCTGTAACTGTCTTAATCCGAAATTTAAAAATAATCGCACTTAAACATGCCGTGTGCTATTTTCAGCTTTCATATTTATTAAGTTGGTAAAAAAAAAATTGATACACAATCACCACAGACTTAAAAATTTCCAAATTTATGCAGAATTGATTCTACTTTACGATTTTGTAAAAATCTGTAACTGTCTCAATCCGAAATTTCAAAATAATCACACACCGTGTGTTATTTTCAACTTTCACATTTATTAAGTTGCTAAAAAAAAATTGATACACAATCATCACAGACTTACAGATTTTTACAGAATCGTAAAGTAGAATCAATTCTGCGTAAATTTAGAAATTTTTAAGTCTGTGGTGATTGTGTATTAATTTTTTTTTAGCAACTTAATAAATGTGAAAGTTGAAAATAACACACGGTGTGTGATTATTTTGAAATTTCGGATTGAGACAGTTACAGATTTTTACAAAATCGTAAAGTAGAATCAATTCTGCATAAATTTGGAAATTTTTAAGTCTGTGGTGATTGTGTATCAATTTTTTTTTTACCAACTTAATAAATATGAAAGCTGAAAATAGCACACGGCATGTTTAAGTGCGATTATTTTTAAATTTCGGATTAAGACAGTTACAGATTTTTACAGAATCGTAAAGTAGAATCAATTCTGCGTAAATTTAGAAATTTTTAAGTCTGTGATGATTGTGTATCAATTTTTTTTTAGCAACTTAATAAATGTGAAAGTTGAAAATAACACACGGTGTGTGATTATTGTGAAATTTCGGATTGAGACAGTTACAGATTTTTACAGAATCATAAAGTAGAATCAATTCTGCGGAAATTTAGAAATTTTTAAGCCTGTGGTGATTGTGTATCAATTTTTTTTAGCAACTTAATAAATGTGAAAGTTGAAAATAACACACGGTGTGTGATTATTTTGAAATTTCGGATTGAGACAGTTACAGATTTTTACAGAATCATAAAGTAGAATCAATTCTGCGGAAATTTAGAAATTTTTAAGTCTGTGGTGATTGTGTATCAATTTTTTTTAGCAACTTAATAAATGTGAAAGTTGAAAATAACACACGGTGTGTGATTATTTTGAAATTTCGGATTGAGACAGTTACAGATTTTTACAGAATCATAAAGTAGAATCAATTCTGCGTAAATTTAGAAATTTTTAAGTCTGTGATGATTGTGTATCAATTTTTTTTTAGCAACTTAATAAATGTGAAAGTTGAAAATAACACACGGTGTGTGATTATTTTGAAATTTCGGATTGAGACAGTTACAGATTTTTACAAAATCGTAAAGTAGAATCAATTCTGCGTAAATTTGGAAATTTTTAAGTCTGTGGTGATTGTGTATCAATTTTTTTTTTACCAACTTAATAAATATGAAAGCTGAAAATAGCACACGGCATGTTTAAGTGCGATTATTTTTAAATTTCGGATTAAGACAGTTACAGATTTTTACAGAATCGTGAAGTAGAATCAATTCTGCGTAAATTTAGAAATTTTTAAGTCTGTGATGATTGTGTATCAATTTTTTTTTAGCAACTTAATAAATGTGAAAGTTGAAAATAACACACGGTGTGTGATTATTTTGAAATTTCGGATTGAGACAGTTACAGATTTTTACAGAATCGTAAAGTAGAATCAATTCTGCGTAAATTTAGAAATTTTTAAGTCTGTGATGATTGTGTATCAATTTTTTTTTAGCAACTTAATAAATGTGAAAGTTGAAAATAACACACGGTGTGTGATTATTTTGAAATTTCGGATTGAGACAGTTACAGATTTTTACAGAATCATAAAGTAGAATCAATTCTGCGGAAATTTAGAAATTTTTAAGCCTGTGGTGATTGTGTATCAATTTTTTTTAGCAACTTAATAAATGTGAAAGTTGAAAATAACACACGGTGTGTGATTATTTTGAAATTTCGGATTGAGACAGTTACAGATTTTTACAGAATCATAAAGTAGAATCAATTCTGCGTAAATTTAGAAATTTTTAAGTCTGTGATGATTGTGTATCAATTTTTTTTTAGCAACTTAATAAATGTGAAAGTTGAAAATAACACACGGTGTGTGATTATTTTGAAATTTCGGATTGAGACAGTTACAGATTTTTACAAAATCGTAAAGTAGAATCAATTCTGCATAAACTTAGAAATTTTTAAGTCTGTGGTGATTGCGTATCAATTTTTTTTTACCAACTTAATAAATGTGAAAGCTGAAAATAACGCATGGCATGTTTAAGTTCGATTATTTTGAAATTCCGGATTGCGGCAGTTACAGATTTTTACAAAATCGTAAAGTGCAATCAATCCTACGCAAAATTCGAAATTTTTAATTGTTTTAATATTTTTTTACCAACTTATTTAATGTGAAGCAAAAAAATCCCCGACTTCTTGTAGATAAATAAAATTAAAATTAAAAATACGATGCGTTTCGTCTTGTACGATTTAACAGTCTTGAAAAGATCATCTATGGAAACAACTTTGTTTTTGTAGGTGATTTGTTATTGCTATTTTCAAGACTCTTAAATTTTCGTAAAAAAAAATCATGGTATTTGACATTTTAACATAATTAAATTGAACTGAAATATTCACTATGTTCAAACCATTGTAAAAATATTATATTTATAACCTGAGAAGGCATTTATACAGTATGTTTTTTTTTATCGTGGGCCATATGATAATGTACATTTTATCATATCATTTTGAAGCAAATTTTAGTTATGAAGATGATGGTTGCGACCGTTACTATGTGGTAGTCCATTGTCAGGTAACTTTAACTTAAACAACTTTCGACGTTTTTTTACCACTAAAATAGTGGTAAAAAAACGTCGAAAGTTGTTTAATTCAAAGCTACCTAAATTTTAGTTATTTAAACATCCCATCGAATTGCAACCATTTTTGTTTTACCTGCACTTATAGAATTGAAAGATTCACTTTGTTTTAACAACTAATTTTTCAATTCCGTTAGGTGCTTTGTAGTAACCTCTTCACACCTGAAATAAATTATTTATATTTTTTTTTATTCATTAATCATATTTTTTCAGGTCTCAGTTTTTCGATTTTCACCTACGACAACCTCTTCCGGTTCGGACTGATGGTGGATAAGGCGTTGATGGAGGACCGCAAAGACGTACAGTCCATATTGGACAACGTGTTCAAATACATCGACTATTTGGATGATGCAACGAAAACTCTTTAGGAAAATATAAAATAATAATCGTATTTCACTGATTTATTTCCGTCCAATTAATCTTTATCTAACGGTAACGAGATTGCAAAATGCCAACCTTCATTTTCCCTCTCGCTTTAGAAGTAAGCGAACACTAATGAGCCCCGCTTCATTAACATGCAAAAAGTGCACCCGAGCAACATGTTCAATTATGATGATTTCTTTCATAGTTTGAGGCAATGATAGTTCTCCATTCGGTCACAATAAACAAAGGATTCATCACAATAAGTATTAAAGTAAAAACAATTTTTTTTTAATTTGCAAAAACTTAAAATTAAAGTGATGTGTAATTTTCAATTACGAATAACAGCATTATCAATTAAAACGTAGTAATTATTAATTATCAGGTGCGATAGTTACCGAAAATTTTTTACTTACACATTTTTTTTCAAAATGATAAGGATTTATAATTGCCCGTTTAAATACAAACATGTCGTGACTAAATGGCATACGTCTAAATAAAAAAAAAAGGATTTATCATTGCAAGAGGTGTATTCGGTGAGATAATTTCTATTTCAGAATTAAAATAAACATAAGTTGATTGACTCACTGTTTTCTGTCTCAAAACGCGACATTTTTTATTGATACATTATTTAGATAGATCGATTTGAATTGATCAAGATGATAAGCTCCCGTTGCCAGGATGCAATCAGCTCCCGTCGGAAAGAAAACAGTGATTGGATATTTTAACCCAACATGGTCTCAAATTAGGAATTCGAATAAAACGAATAACTTTGTTGGTATCACTTTATTAACTTGAAGTAACTATAGTTTCGACAATTTTAGCTTGTCATTTTCAAACTATCGTTTGAAGTTTTAGTTATTCGTTTTATTTGAATTATTCAAATTAGGAAATTTTTTTGGTTAATGAGATATAGGGATGAGAAAGAAGTTATGGCAATACACGAATGTTCACGAAAACAATGACAACATACTCGATTTTTGACGAGGAAAAAAATCGCAAATTTTCTAAACATTCAATCGATTAGGTAACAAACTCTAAGGTTTCACTTTCGCAATAATTAAATTATACAAACGAAAACTGCAGCATTTACCTTCAGTCACCCTTCACACTCACAATGGATGATTATCCGGGTATAGTAAATCTTACCAAGAGTGGTGAGAGGAGGTGTGACTTCGAAAATCAAACAGAGTTGAAAAGTAAAATTCTCGGTGCTTTAACTGGGATTTTATTGGTTTATATATTGAATTTAAATTTCAAGGTAAGAAAAATCTAATAATTAGTAGCTTCCTTCAATTTTCTATCTTTCAGAAGAAACAAGCGAAATTATTCATAGCTTACACTTACGCAATACTGACGGTAATTCTCACATCAACCCTCCTCGCCGTGTTAGCAATATTTTCCATCTACAGAGCCCTCGTTTATGTTTTGTTAAAAATAAAATACAAATCCAAATTCGTAAACCTTTTAAACGGCCCGGACGCCTTCTGGCAATTAAGGGACGACTCCAACGCCCACATCACGATCCTTCTGATCATCAAGTACAAATCGAAAAACGACATTTACGCCACCTTACTCGATCACCTGAGCAAGAAATTTTCCGAAGGAAAATACGAGAAGTTGTTCTGCGCGACGGGAAAATTTCTAGGCTACAATTACCTGCTAAAACACGATCGCAACTTAAGCAATTACCTAACCCCCATCAATCACGAGAGATACTCCAGCAAGCATTCGTTACAGTCAACACTTGATGAACTCGCCAGCGGAGATTTGGAGGGAAATCTGTGGGAAATCTTGGTGGGAAACGAGGAGATTCGTTTCGGGAACAAAAGGGGAAACCCGATTTTCGTGCGTTTCAATCATTGTCTAGGAGATGGCGTTTGCCTGCTGCAATTACTGCTGGCGTGCTTTACAGATATCCTTCCTGTTGATGATGATGATGATGAAGCGGTGGACAAGGATGAATTTATGCAGACTCTGGTGAAGATCTCGATTTACTGCATGCATCTAATTCTGGTGCTGTACAATCTGCCCTCGTTGATCTTCGAAAGGATGTCGAAAAGGGCGGACGAGAACGTCATCCACGGGCCGAGATTAACCGGAAGGAAGGTCTTGGCGTGGAAAACTGAGGATTGCGGAGAGTACGTGCGGATGGTGAAAACGATTAAGAAACAGTTTTACGTCGGATTTTTTGATGTCGTCGCGACGGCTTTAACGGGCGCGATTGAAGAATTTTTAAATCAAGTAAGTGTATATATATACAGGATGGTTGGTTTTTAAAGTAAAAAATGTAACAATTTCTGGCACATACTTAATTTGTTTTGTTTTAATGAAACACCCTACATATTTTTACGTCCTTTTCTCGGCTGATGCCCAGATGTATTTCTCTCCTAACTAACTAACATTATTGTTACAGTAGAATGTTGACGCCTTTTTAGTTTTCTCTCTACCTAGAGCAAAAAATGTAACAATTTCTGGCCAAGAATTTCTCATCAATCGTTGATGAATTTACCTCAAAATTTTTTCGTGTTTCGAGCCTGGTGTCCAACAGCAACAGAGTTGATGTCGACTTTTCTTCCATCAGTAAAATAAATAAATACACGAAGAATTAATATATTTCTGCTTATCCTATTTTTACCTATTCCAGTTTAACGATAAGTCTGCAAATATAACATCGGTGGTGCCTGCATTGCCGAACGTGTTACGCTTTAAAGATTTCAACCACATCAAGAGGAATCTGGAAATATCGAACACGTTCTCGGTGGGAATACTGGACTTGCCGATTAGGAAAACGAATTTGGAGAAGTATTCGACGAGGGAGAGGTTTCAGCAAGTGAAGAGGAGAGTGTTTGCGTTGAAGAAGTCTTTAGAATACCAAGTAGGTTTTTACCGCAGACACAATTTTAAAAATTCATAACTTTTATCTCGGTTGAAATTTTTAAAAGAAATCAACTGTTTTAATTAGTAAATAGATGCAAAAGTATCTCTTAAAATTTACATAACAATTACACAACGATTTTAATTTTTTAAGATTTTTTTAAATTTAAACTAAATTTGTGTCGTTCTGCAGGCGCAATTTTAAAAATTCATTACTTTTATCTCGGTTGAAATTTTTAAAAGAAATCAACTGTTTTAATTAGTAAATAGATGCAAAAGTATCTGTTAAAATGTACATAACAATTACACAACGATTTCAATTTTTAATTTTTTTTTTAATTTAAACTAAATTTCTGCCGTCCTGCAGGCGCAATTTTAAAAATTCATAACTTTTGCCTCAGTTGAGATTTTTAATTAAAATCAACTGTTTTAATTAATAAATAGATGCAAAAGTATCTGTTAAAATTTACATAACAATTACACAACGATTTCATTTTTTTACGATTTTTTTAAATTTCAACTAAATTTGTGTCGTTCTGCAGGCGCAATTTAAAAAATTCATAACTTTTATCTCAGTTGAGATTTTTAAAAGAAATCAACTGTTTTAATTAGTAAATAGATGCAAAAGTAACTGTTAAAATTTACACAACAATTACACAACGATTTAAATTTTTTACGATTTTTTTAAATTTAAACTAAATTTTGGTCGTTCTGCAGGCGCAATTTTAAAAATTCATAACTTTTGCCTCAGTTGGTATTTTTAAAAGAAATCAACTGTTTTAACTAGCAAATAGATGCAAAAGTATCTGTTAAAATTTACATAACAATTACACAACGATTTCATTTTTTTACGATTTTTTTAAATTTCAACTAAATTTGTGCCGTTCTGCAGGCGCAATTTTAAAAATTCATAACTTTTGCCTCAGTTGAGATTTTCAAAAGAAATCAACTGTTTTAATTAGTAAATAGATGCAAAAGTATCTGTTAAAATTTACATAACAATTACACAACGATTTCAATTTTTTACGATTTTTTTAAATTTAAACTAAATTTGTGTTGTTCTGCAGGCGCAATTTTAAAAATTCATAACTTTTGCCTCAGTTGAGATTTTTAAAAGAAATCAACTGTTTTAATTAGTAAATAGATGCAAAAGTATCTGTTAAAATTTACATAACAATTACACAACGATTTCAATTTTTTACGCTTTTTTTTAAATTTAAGCCAAATTTGTATCTTGCTGCAGGCACAATAACTCCACTTATTATTAATACCATTAAATCGAAAAAAAAAATCATAGCAAGTCATGAACAAAAAGCTGTTAAAATAGTAGATTGTTTTTAGCGCCATCTAGCGTCCATAGTACCAAGCGCAGTTGTAGATGGGATTGAACGATTTCTGGCTACAAATCCGTGAATGGTTAACAATAATTATCCTATGCTAGTCATAGTTATCGATCCTAAAAAAATAATAGAAACATAGCTGAAATTTTCGTGGTCAGAAATAGTGACATTCTCACGATTTGACACTAGAAACAACTAGATGGCGGTAAACATCATTCTCTTATTTTATTTCTGGGACAATCTCCTCAGTAGTCTAATTATTCTTACTTTGCAGTGTTGATTTTTGTTTGATCTCAAACCATTTTAAATTGTTCGAAATTTAAGTTTGAAACTTCTAATAAATAGGGAGGTCTGCTTTATAAAAAGAAAACTAACTTAGCATACTTTGAGGAAGACGCAAATAAAACTCGCCAAAATCAAAATTGGCCATGGGACATTTCAGAGGCATGCAAATTTAACCATTTCAGCCCTGGATTTTTAAATTTGAAAAATAAAATTGTTAATTATTATTGATGGGGAGCTTCTTAAGACCATAAATACCAAATGTGAACTCATTTGATTAATTAGTGAGGCTTTGTTGAAGTGACATCTAGTGATAAACAGCAAAAATATGGATTGTCATAGTAAGTAGAGACATGTAAATGTTGCGGTGGCAATTGCCACCACCAGGGCCGAAAGGGTTAACATTATTACTACACATACTAGATCAACTTTTACAAAAGTTGCTCAGTTGTTTAATAATTCAACTTAAAACGGAATTTTTTTTTATTTTTTTATTTTTTAGGTAAACTATTGGCTTCTAAACATTGTTTCCACACTTCTACCAGAACAACTTTTACGCCCGTTGCTCAACTCCACACAAAGTACTTTGGTGATTAGTAATTTGCCGGGACCCAAGAAATTAACTGTACTCAAGGAAAATGTTTTGGAAGATATTATATTTTGGATTCCGCACCGTGGATTAACAGGTAATAACATCCCAAATTTTCGATGCAAAATTATGAATAATAGCTGCTCGTGAAAGAAATATGTAAACCCGAAGAATGTCTGAAACTGTAAATAGTAGCCAAAACTATACAGAGTGTCTCAAAAGTAACGGAAGAGTTTAAACTGCTGGCAAATAAAATTCTTACTTTTTTACTGCACTCTGTAGATAGCAGCCAAAACTATTCAGAGTGTCTCAAAAGTAACAGAAGAGTTTAAACTGCTTGCAAATAGAATTCTTACTTTTTTACTGCACTCCGTAACTATACAGAGTGTCTCAATAACGGAACAGTTTAAACTGCTTGCAAATAAAATTCTTACTTGTTTACTGCACTTTTTTGGATTAAAATCAAACACTGCAAATTTTATTGTACGCAGAGAAGCATTTCCCAAACGATTTTTATTAAATTTTTGATCGAAGGGTGGACTCGACTTAAACCACTATTGCGAATGAACATCAATTTATCTTTTACTTTCTCCGTTATGAAGTACGAGAAGTATTGTGATCGTGATTTTTTTTTCAAAATTTTTTTTTACGGAAATATCCGTTATGTCATCTAGGGACCACCTAGATGACATATCAACAATTTCTGGAATTTTTTTTTTGTGTCTGTGTGTGTGTCTGTGTGTATGTGTGTCTGTACGCGCTGTATCTCAAAAACTAATAGAGCAATGGATATGAAACTTTAAACATCCATCTTATTTGATAATCTGAAGAATTGAAAAGCTTTTGGTAAAATTTCGTACACCGGAAGTGGGCGTTTACCTTAACTGTTTTTTGTTTTTTGCCAATATTTTCTTAAATATGAAAAATATTACAAAAACATGTAAACAAACTTTGAAGACAACAAAGAAATGAACATGTTTTGCTTGAAAACATTTTTCATGAAATCATTTTTATTCGAGAAATTTTTTTTATTTTTTTATTTTTGGTTTATAATTATAAAACGATAATAGTTACAGCAAATTTATGTTAAGAATAATTGTAGAGAATGCTAAAATGAACAACTTAAACGTCAGTTTCATCCTCTCGATGTACATTTAAAATATGATTTCAATTGAAAATAAACGATGAAAGCGTAAATATAAATGACTACCATCAAGTCGGAGAAAGTAACACGATGGCCACATCATCATTTTTAATTCTAGGTGTTGGAATTACATTTTTTACATACGATAACCGATTCCAAATAGGCATTTCCATCGATGAAGTTTACGGCATTTCAAGGCAACAAGTTGAAAAGTTATTGGACGATATTTTCAAGCAAATAAATCTTTTGGAGATGGAGGCGTGTCCACTGCAATAAGCAAGAAGTTCTAGATTGGCCAAGAATTCAGTATCCACAACCAGGTATAATAATAATAATAATAATAATAATAATAATAATAATAATAATAATAATAATAATAAGTTTACTCGTGTACATAACAACAGTTTTACACATGTCAAGAAAAGGAATAACTATAATCATACAATGTTATCAGAAGATACATAAATTGCCCTATTATTTTCGAACTTAAATTAGAACATGTAGGTAAAGTCTACATCCAATAAAAACTGATAAAGCGATGCAAGTCAGCACTCAATCTCTCCCAAAATAGATGTACGATTAAAAGAATCAAATTCATCTCCTCCATGGGTCTCAGTTTCGAAAATCTCAGATTTGAAAATCTCAATATTGAAAATCTTGGATTTGAAAATCTCAGTTTTGAAAATCTCAATATTGAAAATCTTAAATTTAAAATTCTCAATTTTTAAAATTTCAGATTTAATAATCTCAGTTGTCAAAATCTCAGATTGAAAAATCTCAGTTTTCAAAATCTCGGTTTTGTTCGGTGAGGAGGCAACGGAAGAAAATTTGCTGCTGCGAAATATTCGCTTCCTCTCTCCTTCTTGGCCTCCTCTACGAAGGTCTACGAGCCGCCGCTGAATTCTGCCCTTTTAACTCGGCGGAAATTGTCTTTCATTGCTAATTTCTGTGGATGCCACATTTTCGGGGTAATCATTTTAGTCCCCGATAAGGCTCTTTAACAGCGTCAGCGTTTATTAATATCATGGCGTCAGCCTTATCGATCCAGTAATACACTAATAATTAGCGCCATCTATATACTAATTTACTGACACTATCCGTTTTGCATTCGTTGCAGATTTGGGCGTACTGAAACATTCAATTTTTGCAGCATATTTAATTTATGAGTTTTAAATAAAATGTATTTTTATAGACGACAATTTCTTTCTCTTTTTTCCAGTACATAAACTTTAGCCTAGTTACAAATAGTATCGTGTGAGCCACAAAATTTTGTTTCAGAGTTGGCTGTGAGATAAATGAGGTATGTCGCATATTATTACGTCATGAGACTAGATTAGTTCAATTGAATTAGATTTACAAAAATGAATTAATCTCAGACATGACTGCTATGTTTCTGTCTCTCGGGCATGGCCAACTCAGCAACAAAATCTGTGGCTCTCACCTTACAAATTACCCTGCACCGACTCAGCCCTCTCCTTCTCTAACCCTTTGACCTACAACCACGAGTACTCCTCGTGTTTAAATGTTCGGGCCAAACACAACGACTACGAGCATATCTCGTGGCGCACCGCTTGGGCCAATCAAATCGAGCACGAGCTCAACTCCTGGCGCAGCGCTTGCGTTAGTAGTGCTGCACAATGAATGCATTTTCTTGCGAAACAGAATTTTTTGAAGTCCATATTTTACGTTTTCAGTTGTGCCATGAAAAAGCATGAATTTGTGCGCATACAATTGGGCACGCCAGGCGTGCCTCAGTCGGACTGGTTTCTGCTGCTGCATTCGGACGAAAGGAAAGTAGGCCAAAGGGTTAAAGATGTTTATATATTACAAACATTCCCTTACATTCTTTATAAAAAAATAATAACACATTTTTATATTACACGCGGTAGTGGTAGATGACCAAGCACTCAACGCTACAACAATTTATAAATTCTGAACAAAAAAAAAAAATATTTATCCCAATAAGTCTTCCCAACTCTGCAAACAAAAACACAATTTGTAAACCTATTTATTCTTCTCCGTCTCCTTGACGTCCGCCATCGCTTCATCACTGTCCTTTATCCGATCGGTGATAATTAGTATGAGGCCCAGGAGGATCAGTCCCGCACCTGCCCACCAAAGGAGGGACGTGACTTCTCCGAAGATCAGGAATCCGGAGGCAGCCTGTAAGGGCGGTGAATTATGCATTGCGGAAGGTGTTTGCCGGTGATGCACTTACTGACAGCAGGTAATTCGTGGCTGCACTAATAACAGTCGCCGTCAGGGAGGAACTCGAGGCTTGTAGGGCTTTCACGTACAAGGTCCATACGCCGGCGTTACACACTAACATCAAAATAAAACAGAGCACCCTCGCTAAAAGGATGTCCTGTAAAAGTCATGTTTGGGTGGTAAAAAGCGTTGTTAAATAACGTATGTAGCAATGGATGAAAGTGATAGGGTGAATATTTAATTCTATTTGTGTGTTATAGCAAGGTGTGTCCATTAATTCTCTTAATAATTTCAAAAATGTATTACAAAAACAAATAAAAAAGGTAGACAAGGGGAAATGATTACAAAACAAGACGAATATATTCAAGTTTGTTTGCCCTATTTAATATGCCTTTGCCGCGAATGACCATAGATGTCGATGCGCCTTAAACCCAAAATTTAATATGCCTTTATAAGGGCACTCAAATTCTCATCAATTGCATTAGTGATCCTCTGCTTTAGATTAGTGATATTCAGTTAATTGATTTTACTCAAAAAGTAACCAAAAAGTAAAAAAAATCGCCCATAAAAAATAAAAATTCAAGTTAAAAAATCTAAAATCAAAAGCAAGAAATCAAAAACCATCAAAAAAAAACTTGAAAATATCGGCAAAAAAATCGCGTATAAAAATCAATCAATCAGGTTAAAAAAATCTAAAATATAGGATACAAAATTCAAAACTTCGATCCTGAAAATCAAAATTACGGACCAAAAAATCGTAAATTTAGAAAAAAAAATAACGCTAAAAGATTAAAAATTTAGACCAAAATATCAAAATTTCGGGCTTAACGATAAAAAATGAAAACAACAAGATTAAAAATTCAAGTATGAAAATTGCCATTTTCAGCAGTCGGGGTGATTAGCCCCAGAAAACTCAAAATTTGCTCTGTAGCTAAGGAAATTTGCACTCGACGATTTGAAAAATTTAAAAAATTTATTACTTGAAGGTTTCGCTTCAAATAAACTTCAATCATTCAAAAATAGTCTACTTTTAATTTCCTGAAGACAACGACATGCTCCTGCAAAAAACAAGGGAATAAACTCAAAATTTGCTCTGTAGGAACGAAATTTGCACTCAATGTTTTGAAAAATCGTGAAAAAAATAATCACTTGCAGAATTAGCTCTTAAGTAAGGTAAAAAACTAAATATAAGCACAAAAAATCGAAAATTTAGACAAATATCAAAATTTGCGGTTAGAAAAATGCAGACCAAAAATCCGAAAATTTCAACATAAAAAATCAAAAGTTTAACCAAAATAAAGAATATTGAATTGATGAGGCTGTTACTTGGTGAAATTCCATAATGTATGTGGTAAGTAAAACAGGTGTGTTTAAGAATTTTTACAAATTTTTAATGTCGAACACTGCGACATATGTTCCGCCACACAGTGGCTTCATCAGGCAGATGATCAAATGATCAAATGATCATCTGCCTGATGAAGCCACTGTGTGGCGAAACATATGTCGCAGTGTTCGACATTAAAAATTTGTGAAAATTCTCAAACACACGTGTTTTACTTACCACATACAAAATAAAGAATATTTCGGGCAAAAACTCTAAAATTTTGAACGAAGAAATGAAAAATACAGGTCAAATATCTACAATACAAGCCAAAAAAATCAAAAAATGCTGGTCCAAAACTGAAAAATGCAAACCAAAAAAATGAAAAATTAACGAAAACAAAATTAATTTGCAATTTTCAGCTCCTAAAATAACTCTTTAGCTCAAAATTAGTTGCCGACAAGAAACGCGAAAACGGTAATCAAACAGTAATCAAAAGGGAAAAAATTCGCCCATAAAAAATAATAATTCAAGTTAGAAAATCTAAAATGAAGGGCTAGAAATCAGAAACTGTACTTGAAAATATCGGCAAAAAATAAAAAAAGTTGCGTATAAAAAGCAATCATTTAGGTTAAAAAATCTAAAACATAGGGTAAAAAAATAGAAACTTTGACCGAAAATTCGATCCTAAAAATCAAAATTGTGGACCAAAAATCCGAAAATTTTAACAAAAAAATCGAAAATTTAGAAGAAAATTATTTTCTTTGTAAATTTGTAGACACATTATTCCAAATTAGTTTGTCAAAATTTCAACCATCTGTAGCAATAAATGTAGAATTGCCATGTGAATTTCTAAAAAATTCGCTTTTTTGTTATCAAAATTTGCTTTTTGTTGTGGTAAACTTGTGATTATTTTTTGAAGAAATTTATAAAGAGACATTATTCAAAATTAGTCTGTCAAAATTTCAACCATCTGACGAAAGAAATGCGGAATTCTCAAGTGAATTTCTGAAAAAATTGCCTTTTTGGTGATCAAAATTTGCCTTTTGTTGTGGTAAACTTGCGATGATTTTCTTTGAAAATTTGTAAAAACGCATTATTCAAAATAAGTCAGTCAAAGTTTAAAACATCTGTTAAAATAAATGTGCAATCCCTATTTGTATTTTGAAAAATGCGCCTTTTTGATCATTCAATTTTTTTTTTAGCGCAACCATTTTTGTTGTGGTAAACTTTGTAAAAACACATTATTCAGAAATAATCTCTCAAAATTTTAACATGTAAATAGTTTTTTTAAGAATCAGTTAAAAATTCTTGCTGAGCTTGAGTCTACAGGTAGTGCCATGGCTCCGTGGCTCTATATAACGATAGGATAGGGCCCACCCACCGCCGCTCGGTTTTACTTTAATTTTAAACTGGATAATCACGTTTCGTATTATTTCTAAACTTTCAACTTCACCGACTAATTGCTGAAGAAATTTCTACAACCTGGCGGTGTTTTGTAGGGTAAAATAATGTTGATACTAAGGGTGGTGGGTGGTCCCTATCCCACAATCCAAACACTTACCCACACGCCAATGTTTCTAGCAACAAATAAGTTAATAAAATTGTGTTAATTTTTTTTTATTTTACTTACTTCTATGTATTGATTTCTACATGCAAACCCTTGTTTAAACATCCATGAATTGGAGGGAGGATAGGGCCCACCCACCACCCCCAGTTTCTCTTTAATTATAAACTAGATGATCACGTTTCGTATTATTTCCAAACTTTCAACTTCACCAACGAAGTTTTTACAACCTTACGGTGTTCTCCCGGTTAAAATAAAGTTGATATTAAGGGTGGTGGGTGGGCCCTATCCTACAATCTAACATCTTATTCGTACGCAAATGTTAAGTTAATCAAAAAATTGTTTTTTTTTAAAGTTTTTCTTACATCGATGTATTGATTTCTACATACAAAATTGCTAAAATCATTCAACAGAAGTGTGTTTCTGATTACTTGCCAAAACAATTGCAATATTCCTGCAGGAAACAACAGGAATAGACTCAAAACTTCACAGCAGGGAACGAAAATTGCACTCGATGGTTTAATAAATTGTAAAAAATTAATCACTTGTAGAATTAGCTCCAAAATTGCTAAAATCATTCAACAGAGGTGTATTTTTGATTATTTGTAAAAACAAATGCAATATTCCTGCTGCGAACGACAGGAATAGACTCAAAATTGCACCGGAGGAGGGAACGAAAATTGCACTCGATGATTTGAAAAATTGTAAAAAATTAATCACTTGTAGAATTAGCTCCAAAATTGCTAAAATCATTCAACATAGGTGTATTTTTAATTATTTGCAAAAACAATTGCAATATTCCTGCTGCGAACGACAGGAATAGACTCAAAATTGCACCGGAGGAGGGAACGAAAATTGCACTCGATGATTTGAAAAATTGTAAAAAATTAGTCACTTGTAGAATTAGCTCAAAAATTGCTAAAATCATTCAACAGAGATGTATTCTTGATTATTTGTAAAAAAACAATTGCAATACTCCTGCTGGGAGCAGCAGGAATATACTCTAAACAGCACCGGAGGGAAAAAAAATACACTCACTGTTTGGAAAAATTGTAAAAAAATAATCACTTGTAGAATTAGCTCAAAAATTGCTAAAATCATTCAACAGAGGTGTATTTTTGATTATTTGTAAAAAAATAATTGCAATATTCCTGCTGGGAGCAACAGGAATCGACTCAAAACTGCATTGTAAGGAACGAAAATTGTTATTCCTCTTCAATATCATTGGCAGTGGTTGAAGTTAGATACAGTAAAATGTTTATATCAAAATTTGTCTTTCCTCCGTTCAACTGACAACTTTTAATAATACCTAAACTTTGTCAGTATTTCTAAGAAAATTAAAATAGTTTTCCTTCACTGCTGTTAGTTATACAGGCAATTATTAAAGTGCATAGTTATTTTTAAAAAAAGACATATACACAAATGATTTACGAAATGTTTACAAGGAAACCTACTTTAATATGTCAAGACGGAGTTACCTAGCAAAGTCTGCGAACTAATCATTCAAAATTGCGCGGGAGTATAGAAAAATTGGGTAAATTATTTTTGATTTTGGCAATCGATAAAACAGGATACTACATAGGCAATTTACATTAATGAAAATAACTGCCGCCATCAAAATTTACTCTTCAATTCTCATATTACAATGACCACTTTACGCCACTGCTCGAACTACAAAGATTCCCGCGAAACTTCAAGCCGATCCCGATTATTCATTTTCGCAACTATTTAAACGAAAAAACTCACCTCTAAGGCAGGCAACCCAAACAACTTTCCGAACACGCTGCCGGCGGATGCACAGGCGCCGGAAAGTATTGCATAATATCCACTGTATGACATAATCAACACGCTGCCCGTTTCGGATTTCCTTCCTGCAAAGAATTAAAAAAAATTACCAATTGATAATAAGAGAATCCGCGTTTTGAATCTGGCGGTGTTTTCGGTATCCAGGTGGACGAGAGTCGTAAAGAAAAAAAAAACGCGAGGCACTACTCACGTGGCGATAGCGGATATAAATCGACCGCTTCGTCGAAGCGGCAGCGTGCGAAGGGACTGAAAGAGGCGCACAGCGCGCACGGGGCGCGCAATCGTAAAGGGCCGGAGCGGAATGGAAAGGGACTGCGCGACTAGCGGACCACCGCCGGCTTGTTTTGATATTAGAAGCGCGCACTCCACAACGGAGTGAATGCAGTCGCGCACCTCCGTTTTCTATTCACTGGTAGAACTTGAACAGGTAAATCAAGTTTACCTACTAAAGAGAGAATGTAAACTAAAATGCACTGGACCTTATCCGGGAACCGTTCAGTGCGAATTTCTGCGGTGCAGGCCGCACACTCGCCCCGCGAACAATAACAACAACACAAGAACTATGTGCAGTGTTTGTGATACCTGTGATAAACCCCAGTGATTAATTCACCTTCGTTACAACGGAGCATTGTGGAAATAACGAAAAATGCGGTTAACCTGTTTAGAGAGGTGAGTGTCTGTTACTGGTCTTTGTAAACGCTGGCGGTTTCTAACTCTTTACAACTTTTATCTGCAACCGTTCTACAGGTAGTCAAGTGAATTTCAAAAGTTCCCGTCGTCCTCGGCCCATTAAAATTAAAAAAATTAAATAAAACCAAACATATCGCTCGTAATGAATAAACATGCGCGTTATCGCGGAACGGTGATACTGACGAGTTCCTATCAGTTATTTATTAGTTGTTTTATCAGTTTCGTCCTGCCGAAATTGTACTTTTTTTTCTACTTTCATCGTGACACAATTTAACCGTCGTCTCGTTTGCATTCAATTGCATAATCTTAGGGGGGTAAATTTCGTTCCGTTATTCTGCGTGCAGTAATAAGTAATGGGGTAAGAAAGAAATTTCAAAAAGGATTGATTGTTGAAGCGATTGCTTTGTAAGTTTAATCATTGTTATGTTTGTGTCATGTATTGTCCCTTTCTTGAATAAAGCATTTATTATTATTACTAAAGAGGTGGAAAGAGAATTTTCACATTATCAAAGAATACCTTTGAAAGGAAGAATTATAGGGCAGAATGACCACCAGATCGATAGCCCTTTTACAGGCGGCACCATAATCTTATAGTCAAACGTCTTGCAGTAAAGATATTGTGTGTGCATAAGTAGTAATTTTATCGGAAACTTATTTAAACTTTTAAATAGTGCTAACTTTTAAAATCAATATGTAAAATTGTCTTCTGTCTTAAGATAGAAAGGCATGGGCGTCCGCAGAAATTTTTCCAGGGGGGTGGGGCCAAACTTTCATACAGAAATTTCGAATAAATAACAGTCAAAAATGACAATTTCGAATTGTCAAAAATTCTACATGTTTTTGCCTCTGCAACAAACAGCACATAAAGAAATTTGCAGCTGTCAAAAATTGTCAAAAACGGCATTTTTTGATATTAAAAAAAGAAATTAGCAATTTCGAATTATCAAAAATTCTGCATTTCTGTCACCATAAACGGCACGATTCAACCGTAACGAAATTAGCAGCTGCCAAAAATTGTGGATTTTTACAAACAAAAATGGCATTTTTGAATTGTCAAAAATTCTGCATTTTAGCCACCGCAAACAGCACTTAAAGAAATTAGCAGCTGCCAAAAATTGTGGATTTTTACCATCAAAAACGGCATTTTTTGAACTGTCAAAAATTCTGCATTTTAGCCACCGCAAACAGCACATAAAGAAATTTGCAGCTGTCAAAAATTGTGGATTTTTACCATCAAAAACGGCATTTTTTCATATTAAAAAAAGAAACTGACAATCTCGAATTATCAAAAATTCTGCATTTCTGTCACGATAAACGGCACGATTCAATGGTAACTAGAGAAATTAGCAGCTGCCAAAAATTGTGGATTTTTACAATCAAAACCGGTATTTTTCGAATTGTCAAAAATTCTGCATTTTAGCCACCGCAAACAGCACATCAAGAAATTTCCAGCTGCCAAAAATTGTGGATTTTTACAATCAAAAACGGCATTTTTTGATATTGAAAAAAAAGAAAATGACATTTTAGAATTATCAAAAATTCTGCATTTCTGTCGCCATAAACGGCACGATTCAAGGGTAACTAGAGAAATTAGCAGCTGCCAAAAATTGTGGATTTTTACAATCAAAAACGGCATTTGTTGAATTGTCAAAAATTCTGCATTTTAGCCACCGCAAACAGCACATAAAGAAATTAGCAGCTGTCAAAAATTGTGGATTTTTACAATCAAAAATTTTTTGATATTAAAAAAAAGAAAATGACAATTTCGAATTATCAAAAATTCCGCATTTCTGTCATCATATACGGCACGATTCAACGGTAACTAGAGAAATTAGCAGCTGCCAAAAATTGTGAATTTTTACAATCAAAAACGGCATTTTTTGGTATAAAAATAAAATAAAATGACAATTTCGAATTATCAAAAATTCTGCATTTCTGTCACCATAAACGGTACGACTCAACGGTAACTAGAGAAATTAGCAGCTGCCAAAAATTGTGGATTTTTACAATCAAAAACGGCATTTTTTGATATCAAAAAAATAAAATGACAATTTCAAATTATCAAAAATTCTGCATTTCTATCACCATAAACGGCACGATTCAACAGTCACTAGAGAAATAAGTAGCTGCCAAAAATTGTGGATTTTTACAATCAAAAACGGCATTTTTTGATATCAAAAAAGAAAATTGCCATTTTTGTATTGTTAAAAATTCTGCATTTTTTCCACCACAAACGGTACGATTTAATGGTAAATAAAGAAATTTGCAGCAGCCAGAAATTGTGATTTTTTACAATCAAAGACGGCTTTTTTTAATATTAAAAAAAAAGAAAATTTCAACTGCTAAAAATGACAATTTCGAACTGTCAAAAATCGCACTACTATCACAAATGGTACGTTAGCAGTAAAAAGGAAATTTTTAATGGCTGAAAATAACTATTCAGTACTGTCAAAAATTGCTCATTACTGAAAATGTTTCAAGAAAATTTCCAAATGCCAAAAATGTTGGACTATCAAAATTTGAGCATTTCTACTATCACTATCGGCATTTTTCAATATTAAAAAAGGGAAATTTCCAACGGCCAAAAGTAACAATTACAAATTGTCAAAAATTTGTGCAATTCTACCAGAAACGGCATTTTTAACCGTCAAAAGTCACAATTTCGAATTGTCCAAAATTCTGCATTTCTGCCATCACAAACGGCACGATTCAGCCGTAAATAAGGAAATTAGCAGCTGCCGAAAATTGTGGAATTTTACTATCAAAAACGGCATTTTTAATTAAAAAAAAAAGAAAATTTTAACTGCTAAAAATGGCAATTTCGAATTGTCAAGAATTCTGCATTTCTACCATCACAAACGGCACGATTCAGCGGTAAATAACGAAATTAGTAGCTGCCGAAAATTGTAGAATTTTACTATCAAAAACGGCATTTTTTAATATTAAAAAAAAAGAAAATTTCAACTGCTAAAACTGACAATTTCGAATTGTCAAAAATTCTGCATTTCTACCATCACAAACGGCACGATTCAGCGGTAAATAACGAAATTAGTAGCTGCCGAAAATTGTGGATTTTTACTATCAAAAACGGCATTTTTAAATATTAAAAAAAAGAAAATTTTAACTGCTAAAAATGGCAATTTCTAATTGTCAAAAATTCTGCATTTCTGCCATGACAAACGGCACATAAAGACATTTGCAGCGATCATAAATTGTGGATTTTTACTATCAAAAACGGCATTTTTTAATATTAAAATAAAAGAAAATTTTAACTGCTAAAAATGGCAATTTCGAATTGTCAAAAATTCTGCATTTCTGCCACCACAAACGGCACGATTCAGCGGTAAATAAGGAAATTAGTAACTGCCGAAAATTGTGGAATTTTACTGTCAAAAACGGCATATTTTGATATTTAAAAAAATTTCATCTACTAAAAATGAAAATTTCGAACTGTCAAAAATCGCAAATATCTATAGCACGTTGGCAGTAAAAAGGAAATTTCAATTGCCAAAAATTCACTATTCAGGACTGTCAAAAATTGCTCATTACTGAAAACGGTTTAATTTCAACAATAAAAAGAAAAATTCCAAATGCCAACATTTTTTAACTGTCAAAATTTGAGCATTTCTACTTTTTTAAATATGAAATATTACAAAGATATTTTAACAAATATTAAAAATCACAAATAAATGAACATCTTTTGTTTAAAAATATTTTTCATAAAATTATTTTTTTTCGAAATTTTATTTTATTTTTCTATTGGCATTTTTAAATATTAAAAAAGAGAAATAGCCAATGGTCAAAAGTAATAATCTCAAATTGACAAAAATTCTGCATTTCTGCCACCACAAATAGTACGATTTAACAGTAAATAAAGAAATTAGTAGCATCCAAAAATTGTGGAATTTTACAATCAAAAATGACATTTTTTGATATTAAAAGAAAAAAAAAACAGAGTCCAATACCAACTTTCTTATTTTAAATGCAACACCCTATATATTATTCAACTTTTGGATTGTTCAGAAAATTCTAGACATATTTCATGTACCCTGTCCTATACTTATCTCGAACTGTTTTTTACTTTTTACTTTTTTTACTATTGTGATCGTGAAAATTTTTTTACGGAAATATCCGTTTTGGGGTCCCTAGATGCCATTTCAACAATTTCTGGAAAAAAACAAATTGTGTCTGGGTGTGTGTGTCACTGTGTGTGTGTGTCTGTGTGTGTGTGTGTGTGTGTGTTTGTTTCCTAAGCAGTTGAAGATAGGTATAGGACATGGTACATGAAATATGTCTAGAATTTTCGGAAGAATCCAAAAATTGAATAATATACCGGGTGTTGCATTTGAAATAAGAAAGTTGGTATTGGCCTCTGTTACATGACACACCCTGTATAAAAAGTTTTTGTTGAAAAAAATGCGCAACTAAAAATACCAATCGGCGTATCCGAGCGTTTTTTCGAACACGCCCCCATTTATTTATTATCGAATTTATTCCAATTAGCTGATACACTCTGAATAAAATATTACTTTAATTTAATAAATTCATTTACCTGGAGGGGGCAGCGGAAGTGCGAACGCCCATGTAGAAAGGTGCCTTATATCATACTAATAATTCATTCGGTTTCGTCTTGATAGGGCAAACTGTTTATTCGCAAATATTGGTTTTAACACGACCGTGCAAACCGGGATGCAGCGGAAGTGTCACGCCCGGGGGGGCTACAAAGTTAACGAAATTATCGAGAAGAAAAAATGTGCGTAATACAGGAGAAAAGCAGAAAAAAATTCTGTATGTTAGCACAGACAGTTACAATCATATCTAGATGATAGGTAGGCGAATTATTTTTTTGTAAATTATAAATAAAGATTTCTTGGATTAGATTCGCATTTGGCAATTGGTAAAACATATAGTAATATACAGGGTGGTTCAGATTATTTTTGGAAAACTTGAACAGTATATTAAACTCATCCAAAGGAACAAAACAGTTGCTATAAACATGTATCTTTAAATGCTTCCTAACGAAGATGTCGCTTGGTAAAGTTTTAGAACTTTTTTTCCTTTTGATGAGTTTAGTACACTGCTTAAGTTCCCCAAAAATAATCTGAACCACCCTATATAATAACAATTCACAAAATTTCACTTTATTGCACGGGTGTGAGGTTGAATTCTGTTTTTTCCCGATTTGGAAATAAAATGGAAATAAAATTTAACACACACCCCACAATCACAATAAATAAAAAACCGTCATATTTTCTCAAATAAATAAAAAATGTTTCTGACACTTCGCTTGTATGAGACATCCAGGCAAATTTTTAAAAAATTTTAATTATTAATTTTTAATAATATAATAATTTTTTTTATAAATAAATTAATTTTTTTGAACAAAACAAAAACTTTTTACTAAATTTGAACATAAATTAAATTCAAAAACATCCGAGACTATGAAACTATTGATATGGGGCTGTCTTACATTGGCTTGAATGGGTACTAAAATATGTATTATAGGTACAAAAAATGAATTATGATCGTAGAAACTTTGAAGCAATTATACAGTTTTTATCGAAAACCGTAATTCAAAATTTATTTATTATTTGATCTATTGAAATATGTCGAAAACTACGCATCGGATAAAAAAACGGTTTTTGGTGCTGTAATAGTTTTATCATAGGTACAAACGCAAAATATAAAAATATGTTTTCATACTCGAGCAATGCTAATCTTTACGAATGAATTGAACCTTGAAAGACAGTTTACTGTAAGTTATCTGCCCCAGCGGAGTGTTAACCCTCGTGTTATAATTGCCCTAGATTTTTGACCGAGAGGCACCTCTCGAGTTGCCTAGAGCTTCCCTTCGGATAATTAATCTTAATTACTTACATTTCCTGTACACAACCTTAACAGCATTTTGGCATACAATATGTTTATTTTTTATTTTTTATTTAATTTTATTAATCTATAAAATAAAATGTTATCGGAAATCCTTTACATAAAGAAACCGCAAATCGGCAACTGCTCGCAGGACGTACGGCCGAGGTACCAGAGGTGGTAATACAGATCTCTGTAACTATAGCCCGTTCTCTGGAATCTGGCGGCTGTGGTCGTAAAAGAGGGCCGGAGCTCGGTAAGTATGTGACGTAATATTTTTTATCTCAAACCAATCTTTGTTGAGAAGTACTGGTGTAAAAGGAGCGAAGGGCAGTAATAAATGTATCGGATGCAATTAGATGAACCACCAATGCCTTTTCTTCGAAGGGGCGGACCGACCGTTTTACGACCTCCGCCGCCAGATTCCAGCGAACAGACTATATCTATATTGCCACCTTTGCCGCAAAGAGATAAAGTATGTTTATTAAAAAAAAACCTCAAGTGTGAAATGATTTTTTATTTTTAAAAATTTAAGTTGGTAACACATATTGAGGTTATGTTACTTGTGGCATGTTTCTACCAAGAAATTCATTTGCTGTGACAAACGACGCAGAGAAGTCGTAGGAAATAAAAAAAATAACTTTCAACTAGAAACGTTTTTTGCTGGTAGCTGTAAACCATTGTGACCACGGAATAATTGTGTTGCCAACTTACATTTTTAAAAATAAAAAATCATGGCACACTTGAGGTTTTTATGAACATACGATATAACGCAGGCTGTGTATTATTACAATTTTTGTTCTACTACAGCTTTCAATTAAATACCGATGGACAATATGACAGACAACGACGATAATTTTTGTATTCTGTCAGAAAATATTATTTATTGCTGGCCTAATGAATATTTCCGCATTTTCGTCGGTGTGTGTGTGAGTGTGTGTGTGTTGAATTTCAGCGGTAAATCGTCGGTTGTCGTGAAAAGTAAATTCGCTTGTAGCACAAAACAGCGTTATTACTTCGGAATATAGGACGATGAACTTTTTTGTTCACGTGCTCACCTAAAATATTCACATTATTATTTTCTATGTCAAGACGTTGCGAAAGAAATTAACGAACTTTCCTGCACGCGGCACGAAACGCGATTTCTATAATTCACACAATTTATTTGATACTACAAAACAAAGACGTTTGAATTAATTAAAAGTACATATACAAAAATTGTTTACAAAAAAGACTTGTAGTACATATTATAGCCTTTTTACGATTTATTAAAAGTGGTTACAATCCTTGAAATAAAACTCATCCAGCAACAAACATTTCAACAACTGACACAAGGGCCGAAAGACTACTGATCACCAGCCCTTCCACAGAAATTGTTTTTCAAAGCTATTTTTTTTTCAAGCATTTTTTTTTCAAATCTCAAGTTAATTTATTACCCAGTCTAACAAACAAAATAATACCCCCCCGATTAAATTGTGTCGAACGCCCGTGATGCCGCGAGTTTGGAAAGTGTGTTACTTGCACTCGGGGCTTTAGAATGTGTCTGACGACCAAAATTCACACAACGGAATATTAAAAAAGAAAAACTCCGCATAATTTCCGGTTGCAGAAGATCCATTGCGGACCTGACCTACATCCATGTTCATCAGTTGTCCCCCCGACATTGTTGGGCTTTCAAGTGGATTCTGCATCAAAGCGTATTAATACACGTCGGGCCCATGCATATCCGATCAAATTAGATGATAATGAAGGCTCATGTGGATCAATGGCTATTTAATCTGCTTAATCAGAGATCGTAAGCCCAAATGAAGAAGAATAATTAATATTTAATGCACACATTTTAACAAATGTCAATTTGTGACGCGTCAGCAAAGAAAACTCGAAAATGGAAAAAATCGAAAAAATCAATTCCGTTAAAAAATTTCAGCTATCTGCAATAGCAAAAAAATTAGTCAGTCACCATGAGCATTTTAGAAAATTAAAAAAAAAATGATTTTTCAGACTTTGATCGGCCGTAGCGGCTAAACGAAAACTCCAAATTGAACGCGGTTTTCAAATCTGTGCTCCTCGTACGTCAATTAGTCGGTTTCAATTAAAATTAGAGATTTTCAATTTTTGACGAAAACATGAAAAAATACACAAGTACATCCCTCGAATTTTTTTATAAAAATGCAACTTTTTTAATAATCATCGTAGACCATCGAAGTATACATTCTTTTTCATCAGAAAAACGAGAGAAATTGATTGCCGTTAAAAAATTTCAGCTATCTTCAATAGCAAAAAAATTAGTCAGTCACCATGAGCATTTTAGAAAATTTAAAAAAAATAATTGATTTTTCAGACTTTGATCGGCTGTAGCGGCTAAACTAAAACTCCAAATTGAACGCGGTTTTGAAATCTGTGCTCCTTGTGTGTAAATTAGTCGGATTCAGTGAAAATTGGCTATTTATTTTTTTTGACCAAAATCTGAAAAACTACCCAAGGGTCCCCCCTTCTTACTTTTGCTCAAAAATTGGCTTTGAAATAATTTCCTGAAGAAACCACTGGTTCGATTCGGGGTTTCTACACACCACTGGAAAGACCCCTTCAAGACGCACAATGTACTTTCGCAAGAACAAATGTCAATTTGAAGCCCGTGACGCGTCGGCAAAGAAAACTCGAAAATGGAAAAAATCGAAAAAATCAACTCTTTTAATAATCATCGTAGACCATTAAAGTACACGAGAGAAATTGATTGCCGTTAAAAAATTTCAGCTATTTTCAATAGCAAAAAAATTAGCATGTCACCATGAACATTTAAAATTTTTTCAAAAAATTCGATTTTTCAGACTTTGGTCGGCCGTAGCGGCTAAACGAAAACTCCAAATTGAACGCGGTTTTCAAATCTGTGCTCCTCATACGTCAATTAGTCGGATTCAATTAAAATTAGAGGTTTTGAATTTTTGACGAAAACATGAAAAAATACACAAGTACATACATCCCTTGGAAATTTTGTTAAAAAATGCAACTTTTCTAATAATCATCGTAGACCATTGAAGTATACCTTCTTTTTCATCAAAAAAACGAGAGAAACTGATTGCCGTTAAAAAATTTCAGCTATCTTCAATAGCAAAAAAAATAGTCAGTCACCATGAGCATTTTAGAAAATTACAAAAAAATAATTGATTTTTCAGACTTTGATCGGCCCTAGCGGCTAAACGAAAACTCCAAATTGAACGCGGTTTTCAAATCTGTACTCCTCGTGTGCTAATTAGTCGGATTCTGGTTTGATTCGGGGTTTCTACACATCACCGGAAAGATCCCTTCAAGACGCATCGGAAAATGTACATTCGCAAGAACAAATGTTAATTTGAAGCCCGTGACGCGTGAGCAAAGAAAACTCGAAAATGTAAAAAATCGAAAAAATCAACTATTTTAATAATCATCGTAGACCCTCAAGTAATACATTTTTCTTCATCAGAAGAACGAGCCAAGTCGATTGGGGTCAACAAATTTCATCTAGAAAAATATGCAAAGTCACCATGAATTTTCAAAAAAAGTCAATTTTTGAGCTCTGTATCTCAAAAACTCATAGAGCAATTGATATGAAACTGTGAACATAAGTCTTATTTGATAATCCGATAAACTAAAAAACTTTTGGTAAAATTTAGTATACCGGAAGTGGGTGTTTACCTTAACTGTTTTTTGTTTTCTCCCAAAAAATTTTAAATATTAAAAATATTACAAAAACATTCAAACAAATATTGAAGGCAACAAAGAAATGAACATCTTTTGTTGGGAAATATATTTCATAAAATCATTGTTATTCGAGAATTTTTTTTTTGTCATTTTTGGTTTATAATTCTGAAACGATTAAAGTTACAGCAAATTTAAGTTAATAATAATTATAGAGGATTATAAAGAATGTTTTTTTTTCGAAATCTCTTTCGTTTTTGAGTGAACTGAGTTTTTGAATTTGAAGTATAATTTTTCCATCTTTCATAATTTTGACGTTTTAAACGTCAGTTTCATCCCCTGGATGTACTTTTAAATTATGATTTAAATTGAAAATTAACCATGAAAGCGTAAGTGTAAATGACTATGATACCATCAAATTGGAAAAAGTAACATGAAGGCCACATCACCATTTTTTAAAGATCTTTTGATCTTGTTAACAATGGAAAATAATTTCATTCAAAATGCACATCACGGCTACGTTTTCTTTATGAATCTGGCGCAATTTCACTAATAACACGAGTTACGTTGTTTTTAATTGTTTAATTGTTGTCGGTTTGTTTATCAGTGTAATAATGCCTAATAATTATTGTTGATTTGTTGATCAGCATAAACATGTACATGATGGCCACATCACCATTTTTTTAAGATCTTTTGACCTTGTTAACAATGGAAAATAATTTCATTCAAAATGTACATCACGGCTACGTTTTCTTTAAGAAACTGGTGCAATTTCACCAATAACACGAGTTACGTTGTTTTTTATTGTTTAATTGTTGTCGGTTTGTTTATCCGTGTAAACATGCCTAATAATTATTGTTGATTTGTTGATCAGCGTAAACATGTCTAACGGTGTGATATCACATGATCTGGGCAGTGTTGCCATCTGGCCACATGACATTTCCGCCAGAAAGTCAATCTAATTCCACTAGAATTTCGCCAGAAAATATGTGAACAAAAATACATATTCAAAAGAACGAAATAAAAACAAATACAAAATATTTCTGAAATAATTAGCTATTTTGAAATAAATTAAAATAATTAAAGAATTTGAAATTATTTTTCAAGAATATGTTCGTTATCTGCCTGATAACACGTTCGCAAACCTAAATTCATTTAAAATTGAAACTGGAATCTGGTGCCTTCAATTGATGAGAAACGCTTTGTCTATTCAATACTTTGCTAATTGCATACAATATTTTACCACCAATTCGGTTAAGCAATTTATTTTTTTTAGATTCACTTATAAAAATAATAGTTCCACTAAAGATAATGCCAAAGAGGATATTAAAAAAATGATTTGAATCATTAGCATTTTATTACACATTGAGTAGAAATTACATTTTGTCAGCTAAGCAGGAAATTCGACTAAACGGGATTTTTATATTTACACAATTCCAAATCATTGTTTATTATTATATTGCCATTGTGTGATTTTTTAATGTAGAAATAAACTACACATTTTTCCTTACGTCTGTAACTCATTAACTTCCAATAAAGTTCCTGTTCTTTCTTCAAGAGTTTCAACTGATGAAGATATTTTATTATTATTTAACCAAGCCAGCGTTAAAAATCCATACAAATTTCGAGAATGAATTGAGATCGAATAATTTTACCTGATCGCATTTCATTTGTGTTATTAGCAATGAAAAATTAAGAGTGCCTTAAATCAAATTTAACCTGCAGAAATTATAACTACAATATTTGATTAGTTAATTTAATAATGTATCTAGATAAACAGGAAAATAATTGTAATTATGCTGTTTCGTTTGACCTTTATTGAAAACAATGATGTTTAAAAAAAATTTACACAATCCAAAATAATTCCGCTGGAAAATCCGCCAGCCGCTAAAGCGAAAAATATTTCGCAATTCGCATTCAAAATCCGCCAGATCTAGCGGATTTTCCGCTAACGCGTTTACACTGGATCTAGGCGGCCTGGATTTTTTTTTTTTTGGTTCTTCGTTATGCCTGGCCTTGGTGCTACGATTAGCCATCATCAATTTTATATAAATATTTTAAGTTATAAATTAAATGAATAAATGAACACATGAATAATGAAAGACGCAAACAAACAACAAATACTTCTCAAAACCGAAAAATCTTTCGTCCAGACTGGGAATCGAACCCACGCGGCCGCGGTGCAACCGGCACAACCGCTCGCCTGTACCCGCTACACCAACGGACCGCCCGCCCTGGAAATAATTGAATCGTTGAACGTCAATATATCGATCGTCTCGGGGGTAAAACGATTATTTCCCGTAATTCAATATTTCGGCGGTTTTATTTCGCCTTCATCGGGAAATTCTACTGTACTGGGAAAGAAGGAGTTCAGGCAAGTCGCCCCCATGCGGAAGATGCGGGGGCCCCGGACACGGAAAACGATCGCAGGGAGGTATGTACGCCTTCACCGCCATTTTACGCAAAAACGAATGGGACCGAATATGAACATAAAACGCAATCAATTCATAATTAACATTATAATTTCCACTAACCTTCAGTTGCCCCTTTCCTGCTTCTTGTTTCCAAACATCTCTTAATTCGACTAATTACAGGAGGCAATTAATCCACCACTCGTGTCACATCTAATACGCTATGGCGGCTTCTTGTTTCCGCTAATTTGTTTATTTTCACTAATCACACGGGGCAATTCATTCACCGCACTCGCGGTTATTAACTCGTCACACAAAACACCAACAACATCGAAATTTATAAGCACTTCACGTGGTTTCAATTCATCGATACGAATTGGCGTGTGCGTGCTTCGTTAAAATGGCGGCCACCGGCGTGCCTACGTCACAAACGTAAACAACACGAGCGCGCGTGTGTCGGTGGTGGAAAGCAACGCCAGTTACGTCAGTTTGTTATTGTTGATTCAAGACGTGTTGAGTGCTAATAGATTTCGTTATTGTTAGTGTTTTTTGTGATAAATTAATAACTATAGGTGTGGTGAATTGATTGCCTCGTGTTATTGATGAAAATAAACAAATCTACGGTGGTGAGGTGCAGAAACAAGAAGCTATGGCGTATTAGTTATGATAAGTGTAGTGAATTAATTGTTTTGTGTGATTGGTGAAAATAAATGATTTAGCAGTGAGGTGTTAAGAAGAAAAGGCAGAAACGTAGTAAATATCTAAAGGGCAATTAAAGGTTAGTGAAAATTGTAATCCTTAGTTGAATGCATAAAAATATTTCGAAAAATCTAAGGTGTGAGCAAGGGCGTTTCCAAACAACTAGTCTTGGAAGGCGGGGGGGGGGGGGGGGGGGGGGGGTAATTAAAAAAACATAAATAAACTGGTGCTTTCGCTCTCATACACATGTTCCGTGAAATCTCCCTATCCTTTTCTATCGTTTTAAAGCGTTGGAAAAATTTACAGGTTATATTATTTGTTTGGAATATGGAATATCGATAATTTTTAACAATAAAAATTGTTGAGCGAAAAATTCTAGGGGGGGGGGGGGGTAATTACCCGATTACCTCCCCTTTGAAACCGCCACTGGGTGTGAGCCACTTAATTATTTGTGATTGAATTTTTACTTTCTCCGTTACGAAGTACGAGAAAGTATTGTGATCGTGATTTTTTTTTCAAAATTTTTTTTACGGAAATATCCGTTTTGGGGTCCCTAGATGCCATTCCAACAATTTCTGGAAAATTTTTACTTTCTCCGTTACGAAGTACGAGAAAGTATTGTGATCGTGATTTTTTTTCAAAATTTTTTTTTACGGAAATATCCGTTTTGGGGTCCCTAGATGCCATTCCAATAATTTCTGGAAAATTTTTACTTTCTCCGTTACGAAGTACGAGAAAGTATTGTGATCGTGATTTTTTTTCAAAAATTTTTTTTACGGAAATATCCGTTTTGGGGTCCCTAGATGCCATTTCAACAATTTCTGGATTTTTTTTTGTGTCTGTGTGTGTTTCTCTGTGTGAGTGTGCGTCTGTGTGTCTGTCTTTGCGCGCTGTATCTCAAAAACGACTAGAGCAATTGATATGAAACTTTAAACATCCGTCTTATTTGATAATCTGAAGAACTGAAAAGCTTTTGGTAAAATTTTGTACACCGGAAGTGGGCGTTTACCTAAACTGTTTTTTGTTTTTTGCCCATATTTTCTTAAATATAAAAAATATCACAAAAACATTTAAACAAACTTTGAAGACAACGAAGAAATGAACATCTTTTGCTTGAAAACATTTTTCATATAATCATTTTTATTCGAGAAAAAAATTTATTATTTTTTTTTATTTTTTGGTTTATAATTATAAAACGATAATAGTTACAGCAAATTTATGTTAATAATAATTGTAGAGAATGCCAAAATGAACAACTTATAAAGAATAAGTTTTTTTCGAAATCCATTTAGTTTTTGAGTAAACTGAGTTTTTTAATTTGAAGTATAATTTTTCCATCTTTCATAATTTTGACGTTTAAAACGTCAGTTTCGTCCGAGATTACACAACGCTCGATGTACATGTAAAATATGATTTCAATTGAAAATAAACCATGAAAACGTAAATATAAATGATACCACATCACCATTTTTATGTAGGCAGCAATATTTTTTTACCAACATAAAACTAAAATATCAATCTTTGCTTTTGATAAATCAAATCAATTCTGCACAATATTAATTGGAATTGCTGTAATTGAAATGCGGCGATAATAAAACAACATTTTACCCATTTTATGCACCGAAATGACTTTTCGGCAGCGATTCGAATTCACGCTTAATTTACATGTCAAAAACAGGAGCTTTATTTGAATTTCGACGAAAACGCAAATAATTCAATCGTGTGCATGTGCGTGCGAATTACACGAGTGCATCCCAAATTGCCCAACATAGATAAATCTGGCTGATGTTTGCGTGAAATAATTTCAACTCGATAACATCGTATGTTCATTAAAAAAAAAAACTCAAGTGTGCCATGATTTTTTATTTTAAAAAATCTGAGTTGGCACACATCTCGGAATTGACATTATAAACGTCAGATCTTTCTAAAAGTCGCAATTATTCCGTGGTCACTATGGTTTATAGCCACCAGCAAAAACGTTTCTAGTTGAAAGTTATTTCTGAAATGGGACTAAAGTGGACGAAAATTGGGTGTATTCATTCGACGCACCTATGGCAGAGTTTCAGGAAGAATTTCCTAACGTTCTCATTATTTATGATGAATTTAAAAATACCTTATCACGATCTGTTGTATTATTTCATGAAGCGGGTAGTATTCTTCGTAAACCAGGAAGTGGTAGACCAGTCAAGCGTACTCAGGATGCTGTTAACACAGCCCAAGGAATTTTGGAAGGTAAACCTACGTCTTCTCTGCGTCGTTTATCACAGCAAATTAATTTATCGGTAGGGACATGCCACAAGTAACATAACCTCAATTTGTGTTACCAACTTAAATTTTTAAAAATAAAAAATCATGGCAGACTTGAGGTTTTTTTTAAATGAACATACTTTACAATAACAGCAGTCCGTGAAATTATGGAAAGAGGTTACCGTTAAAACATTTTTATAAATCATTATAAAAGCTTGCAGTTACACTGGAGAGCTGGAAAGAAGAAGAAAATATTATACCCCGAGCATAAATTGTATTTTCAGAAAGCATCCCCATGAAACCACATTAATAATACATCACGGGCGGAGTAAATCGTATTGTAGGAAGGAGCGTGTGCTGGGTTAATCCCCGCATTAAAAATGTAAATCCCCGTGCCGGGATAATCCCCAATGGAGGGGGGGGGGGGGAGGTCGGCCTGCAATTACACGTGGAAAAATGTTGAAAGGGCCGAAGAATTCGAGTCGAGGAGTTCGTTCGAAGCGCGTCTAATATTCATTAAGAAAATTTAAGACCTTGGTAATATGGAGGGGAAACAAGAGCACGGCCTTGAGAAAAAAAAATATTCTCCAGTTTATTACAACGTGCGAGCCACACGATTTTTATTCAGAGTTGGCTGTGAGATAAATTAGGAATGTTAAAAATTATGTCATTAAACTACAAACTATTGGAACTAATATCTATGAAAAAAGTGGCGATGTGGCCATCATGTTACTTTCTCCGACTTGATGGAATCATTTATATTTACGCTTTCATGGTTTATTTTCAATTTAAATCATATTTTAAATGTACATCGAGCGTTATGTATACTCGGATGAATCTGACGTTTAAAACGTCAAAATTATGAAAGATGGAAAAGTTATAATGCAAATTTAAAAACTAAATTCAGTGGCTCACATCTTAATATTGATATATACTATCCTAAAAAATAGATCTTATTAATGTTTACTATATTAATAATATATACAAATATCTTTATTAAAGAATTGTTACATTTAGTTAAATATCTTTAACTTCTATTTTATGTCACAATTCTTCATGGACTTATTAATAATATTTTTGCGTGTTTATTAATCCTGCAGTAGCTTCTAATAATGTGTTAATTTACGAGTGAATTATTTCCGCACATGTTAAAATACGGCAACATCGATTATTGCTTGGCCGCATGCCAAAAGTGGGGCTTCGCTCGCGGATGGGAATTACTGCAAGAAAATACTTAATTTACGCCCCCATTTATCGAATGCAACGGGCAAATAACAAAAAAAAAACACCATTTCCATGGACCATTGTAATTGCAATAATTTTTTATTTGCCATAAATAATATAAAGAGAGCCCGCAATACATGAGAAAATAGGATTGCAATGTTTGTAGGGAGACGGCTTGGCACAATACCGTATCGTGCCTCCGTCTCATCTCTTTCTACCGTGCCGGTATATACAGGGTGTCCGAAAAGTATGGAATATCCCGTATAGCTCAGTAAATATCCACTTTAGAGAAAAAAGTTTTAAATAGAAGTTATTTGACACTTGGTTATCCACCACCTTGGGTATATCAATTTTATTTTTTGCTATAAACAAAAGCGCAACGAATAACACTTACATTTTTTATTAAATTTTAAATTTTATTAAATTTTTCTTATGTAAAGGTAATCAAGTTTTATGTCGTTAAAAAGAGAAAAAAAAAACTCTATCAAATGAGTATAAAAAATATGTGCCTTGTCATTTAAAAAAATGTAAGTGTTATTCGTTGCGCTTTTGTTTATAGCAAAAAATAAAATTGATATATCCAAGGTGGTGGATAACCAAGTGTCAAATAACTTCTATTTAAAACTTTTTTCTCTAAAGTGGATATTTACTGAGCTATACGGGATATTCCATACTTTTCGGACACCCTGTATATATATATATTTTTTTAAATATATGATCTGGATCACATGCGTGATCAACTCTGATCAGTCCCGAAAATCGTGCCGGTATATTTAATATTAGATTTTAAATTCGATTTTAGGGCGGTTAAACTTATGCGAAATAAATCACCAACACTAAATTAAGCCACCAGTTTATGGATAAAGTTTCTTCATCAATCCGTTTCCGACATTACGTATATATTCGAGTTCCAAAACTTTTCCTTTTCCGTTTTTATCAATCCCGCGAATGTCTCAATACAAGACAAAGGAGAGTATTATATTTCTTACAAATAAAGAAGCGAGCGATTCCAATCAAATATTAAATAACGTCTATGCAATACAACATTTCAAACGAATTTGTAATACTAAGCTCGGACAAACGAACAGTTAATATGTTGATTTTTTTTTGTTATTTCACTGAACATGCCTACATAAGTTGAGCAATAGATTTAAATAATTAATATTCCTGAAAAAACAAATGCGAATCGAATAAGAAGTGATAGGAAAAGGAAAAGTCTAATACCACAAAAAGAATCAGCGCTTAATTTGAACCCTTTATAGTTATTCGACCCTTTCAAGAAAGTCTTATGATTTTTTTTTTGCAATCAGCCATAACTAAATAATAATAATAATAACGGCTTCAACAGTAAATCATAAATAAAAATCCGTATTCTTATCACTTGTACAATTACTTTAATAAGCAAGAGTCAAAAACACGTTACCGGCACCCAACCAAAAAAAAAAATCTTCCAATCGCAGAAATTCATACATCGCAATATAAATCTGGATTTATGACAAAGTTAGTAATCAGCCATAACTAAATAAAAATTCTTATTCTTATCACTAATACAAGTGCCTTAATAATCAAGAGTCAAAAAATGACTCGGCTACCCCTTCAATCCCAAAAAAAAAATTCTTCCATCAATCGCAAAAATCCATACCCAGCGATGTGAATGTCGATATTTGGCAAAGTTTGCAAACATCCAAAAAGTTATTTCGATTTTCTAATATTTATAAGAACTTGAATAGTTTGTCATTTTAATATTATTCTTTCAGGTTGTCTTGTTGATTTTAGAAAGCAATTTTTCAACTGTCAAAAATAATTAATTTCAACGGTGAAATATAATGATATTCAACTATTCAAAATAATTATTTTCAACTGCTAGAAATAGTTATTTTCAACTGACAAGAAACGGTGATTTTCAACTGTCAAAAATGGTGATTTTCAACTGACAGTAATTGTGATTTTCAGCGTTTAAAATGGTGATTGTTAACTGTCAAAAATAATTAATTTCAACGGTGAAAAATTATGATATTCAACTATACAAAATAATAATGTTCAACTGCTAGAAATAGTGATTTTGAACTGTCAAGAAATAGTGATTTTCAACTGTCAAAAATGGTTATTTTCAACTGACAGTAATTGTAATTTTCAACTGTCAAAAATAATGAATTTCAACGATGAAAAATAATGATATTTAACTATCCAAAATAATAATTTTCAACTGCCAGAAATAGTGATTTTCAAGCGCCAGAAATAATGCTTTCATCTGTCAAAAATGGTGATTTTTGACCGAAAGTAATTGTGATTTTCGACCGAAAGTAATTGTGATTTTCAACGGTTAAAATTATGATTTTTAACTGTCAGGAGTAGTGATTTCAAACCGACCAAAATAGTGATTTTCAACTGAAAATAATTGTGATTTTTAACTGACAGTAATTATGATTTTTCAACGGTTAAATTGGTAATTTTCAATTAGTGAATAATAGTGATTTTCACCTATCAAAAGTGGTGATTTTCAACAGTCAAAATGGTGATTTTCAACAATCAAAATGGTGATTTTCAACTACCAAAAATAATTATTTTCAACTGCCAGAAATAGTGATTTTCTCCTGACAAAAATAGCGATTATCAACTGTGGAAAATAAAGATTTTTACCTGAAAAAATGGGTCATTTTAAGCTTTCAAAAACAGTGATTTCAACTGTCAGAAATGGTTATTTTTAAATATCAAAAATAGCAATTTTCAATGGTTAAATGGTGATTTTCAATGGTTAAAATCGGAGGTTTCCACGGTCAAGAGTAGTGATTTTTAACTGACAAAAATAGTGATTGTCAACTGCCAAAATAATGGCTTTTAAGTTTCAAGAATAATGATATTTATTGATCAAAGATAATCGTATTCAACTGCCAGAAATAGATAGTGATTTCCAACTGTCAAGAAATTTTGATTGTTAACTGGCAGGAATGGTGATGTTAAGCTGTAAAAAATAGTGATTTCAACTCTAGCAAAAATAGAGATTTTTAACTGCCAAAAGTAGTGATTTTCAACGGTTAAATTGATGATTTACAATTGTCAGGAATAGTAATTTTGAAGCGACCAAAATAGTGATTTTTAACTGAAATTTTTTTAATCAAAAGTGGTTATTTTCAACAGTCAAAATGGTGAACTTCAACTGCCAAAAATAATTATTTACAACTGCAGGAAATAGTGATTTTAAAGTGCCAGAAATAGTGATTTTCAACTGCCAGAAATAATGAATTTGAACAGTAAAAATAATGTTATTTAACCATCAAAAATAATAATTTTTAACTATAAAAAATAGTGATTGTGAACTGTCAAAAAAGACTAATTTTTAACTGGCATGAATAGTGATTTTAAGATGTAAAAACAGCGATTTCAAGTAGCGAAGATAATAGTTTTTAACTATAGAAATAGTGATTTTAAACTGTCAAAATAATGAATTTCAACAGTGAAACTAATGTTATCTAACCATAAAAAATAAGAGGTTTTAACTATAAAAAATTGTGATTTTGAACTGTCAAAACAGACTACTTTTCTACTGGCAGTAATAGTGATTTTAAGATGTAAAAACTGTGATTTCAAGTAGCGAAGATAATTATTTTTAACTATAAAAATAGTGATTTTCAACTGTCAAGAAACAGTGATTTTTAACTAATAGGAATAGTAATTTTAAGCTGTAAAACCAGCGTAGCAAAAGTAGTGATTTTATCTGTCAAAATTATGGTTTTTAACGGTTAAAATTATTATTTTCAACTGTCAAGTGTAGTGATTTTGAACCGACCAAAATAGTGATTTTTGACTGACAAAAATTGTGATTTTTAACTGACATTCATTTTGATCTTCAAAGTTTAAAATAGCTATTTTCAATTGTCAATAGTAGTGATTTACAAAAATCAAAAATGTTTATTTTCAACAGTCAAAATGGTGAACTTCAACTGCCAAAAATAATTATTTACAACTGCCAGAAATAGTGATTATAAAGTGCCATAAATAGTGATTTTCAACTGTCAAAAATAATTATTTACAACTGCCAGAAATAGTGATTTTCAACTGTCAAAAATAATGAATTTTAACAGTGAAAATAATGTCATTTAACAAAAAAAAAAAATAATTTTTAACTACAAAAATAATGATTTTGAACTGTTAAAAAAGAGTAATTTTTAACTGGCAGGAATAGTAATTTTAAGATGTAAAAACAGTGATTTCAAGTAGCGAAGATAAACATTTTTAACTATAAAAATAGTGATTTTCAACTATCAAGAAACAGTGATTTTTAACTAGTAGGAATAGTGATTTTAACCTGTAAAAAGACAGTGTAGCAAAAGTAGTGATTTTATCTGCCAAAATGGTGGTTTCCAACGGTTAAAATGATTATTTTCAACTGTCAAGTGTTGTGATTTTGAACCGACCAAAATAGTGATTTTTAACTGGCAGTAATTGTGATTTTTAAATGACAGTAATTGTGATTTTAAACGTTTGAAATGGCGATTTTTAATTATCAAAAGTGGTGATTTTCAACAGTCAAAATGGTGATTTTCAACTGCCAAAAATAATTATTTTCAACTGTCGGTAATTGTGATTTTCAACGGTTAATTAAAATGGTGATTTTCAACTGTCAAATATAATTATTTTCAACTGCCAGTAATTGTGATGGTTAATTAAAATGGTGATTTTTAACTGTCAAAAATAATTATTTTCAACTGCCGGTAATTGTGATTTTCAACGGTTAATTAAAACGGCGATTTTCAACTGTCAAACATAATGAATTTCAAAAGTGAAAAATAATGTTATTTAACTATCATAAATAAACATTTTCAGCTGCAAGAAATAGTGATTTTCCGTATTCGTGTGTGACGGTATGGCTCAGGCGTATGTCAAAAAAAAATAGTGATTTTCAACAGTCAAGATATATTGACTGTTAACTGGCAGTAATAGTGATTTTAAGCTGCAAAACACAGCGATTTCAACTAGCACAATAGTGATTTTTAACTGTCAAAAACGGTGGTTTTCAACGGTTAAAATGATGATTTTCAACTGTCAGAAGTAGTGGTTTTTAACTGCCAAAAATGGTTATTAGCAACTGCTCAAAATAATAGCATTCAACTATCAACAATAATGATATTTAACGATCAAACATAAGGACTTCCAACTGCCAGAAATAGCGATTTTCTACTGTCAGAAATGGTGATTTTAAGTATAGAGAACAGTGATTTTGTCTGGCCGAAATAGTGATTTTAAGATTTCAAAAACAGTGATTTGAAAGGTTATACATGCTTGTTTTTGAGTATACAAAATAGTGATTTTTAATGATTAAAAGTGGGGGTTTCAACGGTGAAGAGTAGTGATTTTTAACTACCAAAAATGGTGATTTTCAACTGCCAAAAATAATAGCTTTCGACTATCAGAAATAATGATATTTAACGATCAAAAATAAGGATTTTCAACTGCCAGAAATAGCGATTTTCTACTGTCAGAAATGGTGATTTTAAGTGTATAAAACAGTGATTTTTACCTGGCAGAAATAGTGATTTTAAGCTTTCAAAAACAGTGATTTCAACTGCCAGAAATTGTTATTTTTCACTATCAAAAATAGTGATTTTCAATAGATAAAATGGAGGGTTTTCAACTGTCAAAAGTAGTGATTTGCAACTGTCAAAAATGGTGATTGGCAACTGCCAAAAATAACGGTTTTCAACTGTCAAAAACAATTATTTTTTTATATATTGACTTAATGAGAGAAATGAATAAATAAATTGAAGCCCTAGATGAGGGATTACACGACTGCGAAAAAAAAATCGCTCGGATGGATTCAATTAGGATTACTCAGAAGTTCTTGGTGTGCACGATATCGTTATTCTTTTATTCTCAGGTCCAGAGATTAAGTCGCAGCCTGTGCGAACGAGCCCGCCGTTTACTCGCCCTGAATTTTAATATCTCTCCTTTCTTTGTTCCATCGCAATTTCTCTCCCGCCTTTATATAATATGTCACGCACTCTTGGCCGTGTAACAAGATATGTATTTCGGTTTCGCCTTGATGTTCGATCGTACAGAATGAGGTGTTTCTTTAAATTTAAATTTTATATTCACGAAACCGGCATGTCTTGTTTATTATTATTGCGTTCTTTAAATTTTAATTATGTATATGGTTTTGTGATTCAGCATGTCTTGTTTATTAATATTATTATTATTTAATCTTCATCATACTTTCTTCCAAAATACAAATAACATAATGTTAGGTAGAAGGTTATAAAATAGTCGTGAAAAATTTTTAAGTTTTCTGAAAAAGTTTGAAAAAATTTATATAAAATTCAATGATACCATATAAATTTCTCAAAGCCCTAAAAAACAGATCGAACTAAACATTAAATGTAGAAAAATTTATTGTCTCGTTTTTTCTTGATTTTTTTTTAATTTAGTTTCTGTCGTTCACAGCATAAGATCGCCATCATTATCAAGTTTTTTCTTGATTTTTTATTTTATTTTTTTTTCTGTCGTTCACAGGATAAGATCGCCATCATCATCAAGTTTTTTCTTGATTTTTTATTTATTTTTTTTTTTTCTGTCGTACACAGGATAAGATCGCCATCATCATCAAGTTTTTTTCTTGATTTTTTTAAAAAAAAAATTTCTGTCGTTCACAGGATAATATCGCCATCATCATCAAGTTATTTCTTGATTTTTATTTAATTTTTTTTTTCTGTCGTTCACAGGATAAGATCGCCATCATCATCAAGTTTTTTCTTGATTTTTTATTTTATTTTTTTTTCTGTCGTTCACAGGATAAGATCGCCATCATCATCAAGTTTTTTCTTGATTTTTTTTTTTATTTTTTTTCTGTCGTTCACAGGATAATATCGCCATCATCACTATTTTTCCGTAATTAAAAAAAAATTCATAACTCAAGTAAGCTGTGAACGCATTCATAATTTAAATTTTAATCATTTTTTTTCTGCAGCTAGAAACAATAACAGTAACACAATTAAAATGATTCAGAAAATTACCAATTAAATTCCGTTACTCCACCAGCTTGGATATTTACGCAAGCACACCGATAACAGTTTATTTTTATTGAGAGCAATTAGTGCAGCTCGACCATAACTTTCATCGCCCCGGAGAGATGTGCGAGTTGAAATTTTTAAAATAACCGCTATTGGTGTCATTTCGAATTACTTATGCAACGAATAACATAAATGTGTGATGAGAAATTGGAAAGTAGTTGAAAATGAAAGGAATTGATACAGAACGTGTCGCCCGTTCCAAATCATTGTTTTTTCTTGGTTGAAATAAGGTTAGAGATCAAAGAAATTGTGATGTGGACATAATGTTACTTTCTTCGAATTTTGATTAAAAAAAATGGTGATGTGGCCATCATGTTACTTTCTTCGAATTTTGAAAAAAAAATGGTGATGTAGCCATCATGTTACTTTCTTCGAATTTTGAAAAAAAATTGTGATGTGGACATCATGATACTTTCTTCGAATTTTGAAAAAAAAATGGTAATGTGGCCATCATGTTACTTTCTTAGAATTTTGAAAAAAAAATGGTGATGTGGCCATCATGTTACTTTCTTCGAATTTGGATTAAAAAGAAACGGTGATGTGGCCAACGTGTCTATCAAAAATGTTGTGTGTCTTCACCGAGGTACGCAAAATTATTTATTTCGTAAATAGTGCTAAAATCGACTAAAAATGTCTAAAAATCGATTGAATTAAATTTTTCTTCAACATTTTTTGTTTATTTTTTTTTACAAGTCTGAGACCATTCTGGACACTATTTGTCTGTAAAAAATTTTTATGGGACATCCAGGAGCCGATCCTCCAAATTTGGATCAAAATATTGGCAAAAACTCGGGTGATGGTGGATGCGCCAAAATGTTATTGTCGCTGTTAATTATAATATCTCTTTAGAGCAAACATGAGAAATATAAGATGTGGCGAAACAAAATGTATAACCCTTATTTTAATTTTTTAAACATGGAGAAGATTTTATTTCTACGCATTTAAATATTATTTTCCATATATTGCTTCTCAGTTTCGAGATTGACTTTATTGAAATTTCCCCTCCTCGCACAACAAGATAAATCCAACTTTACGACTTTGGAAAGCACCGGCCATTATTCAGGGATTTATGGTCGGGGTGGGTCTCTATAATATAATAATTCATCGACGGCGAAATCTGCTTCCGAAAGAAAAAGTGGAACAATCGGCCGCGCGGTGAGTTATGGGCGAAATTGCGAAAAAAAAAGCCAATTGTTGAAGGAAAAAAAAAGACCACGACGACTCTTGATCACTTAATTAATCACTGTCGTGGCCTAATACACTCCGCACGCGATTGCAACATTTTAGCATGGGGAAGGGCCGACACATCCCGTATATTCGTAGCCCAAAAGCGAATAATACGATTAATATTTGGCCTACGAAAGACCGAAACCTGCCGTACTATTTTCAAAACAAAAAACATACTAACCGTTACAAGTATCTACATATTCAAATGTGCGATCTTTGCATTCACACATGAACACATCCTAACAAAAAACCACAGCACACATAGCTACAGCACGAGGAAAGGCTCTGATATCAGAGCCACCCAACACAAAACAACCCTTTACGAAAAAACGGCGATATACATGTGTGGCAAAATCCTCAACAAATTACCAAAGGAAATCAAAACCTGCAATGGCCTCAAATTGTTTAAAACTAAACTAAAAAAATTTCTAATTGAAAAATGTTTTTATAATTTTACTGAATTCCTAACAAACTGAACCCAGTCGCTTAAACGCCAAACCAACATATACATTTAACATAAATGACACATATATTTATCTATTTCATACTTGTATTTATCATATATTTTATTGTATTATTTTACTAATATATTACTGTGCGATCTGCTCATCATGTTTTATACTGTATAACTATTATTATTTTAACTGTATAACTATTTTATAATCGAACCATTTAAGAACAACAATGTTCAAAACTGTTATATTATACATCAGTTTTGACTCATCTATATAATTGACGCTTGCATCCACTAATTTTATATACTTTACATTATGTATATTCTATGTATGGTGGCTCACGCAAATAAAGGATTATTATTATTATTATTATTATTATTATTATTATTATTATTGCAATTAATCTAAAACGAAAAGGAAAAACAAATAATTAAGTGAGTCTTTGAAAGCTAAACGTATTTTCGTCTTGAGAGAAATTTATTTTATGAAAAAATATAATCGACGTAAAATTGTACATATTTTACAATAAATAATTGTGGTTTTAAAACATAGTATGAAAATTCAATTGGGTCAATATTTTTTATTTATTTTAGAAAATGCTCAATTTTGAACGCAATTAAAAAATGCACGTTTAACTAAGAACAGTTATAACCCATTAAAAAATTATTGGAATTTAATAAGTTAACTATATTCTTAAAACATAATAATTAAGGAGCAGTCTAGAATTATTTCAGAATTTTTAAACAATTTTTAATATTTTTTATTTATTTTAGAAAATGCTTAATTTTAAACGCAATTAAAAAATACACGTTTAACTAAGAACAGATATAACCCATTAAAAAATTATTGGAACTTAAGAAGTTGATTATATTCTTAAAATATAATAATTAAGGAGTTGTATAGAATTATTTCAGAATTTTTAAACAATTTTTAATATTTTTTATTTATTTTAGAAAATGCTCAATTTTAAACGCAATTAAAAAATGCACGTTTAACAACGAACAGTTATAACCCATTAAAAAATTATTGGAATTTAAGAAGTTGAGTATATTCGTAAAACATAATAATCAAGGAGTTGTATAGAATTATTTCAGAATTTTTAAACAATTTTTAATATTTTTTATTTATTTTAGAAAATGCTCAACTTTGAACGCAATTAAAAAATGCACGTTTAACTAAGAACAGTTATAACCCATTAAAAAATTATTGGAATTTAAGAAGTTGATTATATTCTTGAAATATAATAATTAAGGAGTTGTATAGAATTATTTCAGAATTTTTAAACAATTTTTAATATTTTTTATTTATTTTAGAAAATGCTCAACTTTGAACGCAATTAAAAAATGTACGTTTAACTAAGAACAGTTATAACCCATTAAAAAATTATTGGAATTTAAGAAGTTGATTGTATTCTTAAAATATAATAATTAAGGAGTTGTACAGAATTATTTCAGAATTCTATCAATTTTTATATTCGCGATTTGGTCACGGGTAGAAGTTTTAGTTGTGAATAATCGATAAGTCTGGTCGATGAGTTCATAACGAGAATTCAAGGCCTGCTACTTTTTCGCGTAGAGATGACATGTTAAAATTTTTGTTAGCTTAAAACTGAGTAATTCAAAATATATAACAACTCGTTTAATTCTTGTGGTTATCGTTTTTATATTTTTTTGGCTGAATGGGAAATGAGCAAGTTCAAATTACAGTAAGTTCTGTTCTCGTGAGAATATATCGAATTCTAATGAAAGAGTGTTACGACGTTTCTATTGCATTTTAAACTAGAATCAATTTTGAACAAATTTGAAAAGTTTCAAAGATCACAAAATCATGCGCGCATCGACAGTGTGTGCAAACAGGCGCAAAAACTTGATTGTAGGGATAATTTTGGCACTAGATGGCGTACCAAACCATTCTTGATTTTTACGCATGATTAATTCATTTTAATAGATGAGAGTAGTTGAGGATCGCAAGCGGAGGACTGAACATTGCGAAATTGCGAATGGTGGCGTCCTTGAAATTCGAAGACATTATTTTTCACGCCTAATTACTAGCTTATCATGACGTTTGTTTTGGTGTAAATAAATCCACATTGTGTTGTAAATTTACCTCCGTTACGTTACCGTGTGTCATCCTGTACACGAACACGCCAATAAATGTTCAATTTCCACATCAACTCATGTTGACGAGCATGAACTTAGCATGAATTGCTTTTAATTTTGTTACAAAAAAATATTGTATTATTAATAAATAAAAATTCGAACAAAGCTTCAGGACCATGAAAATCTTTTGGTTAGTGAATAGATGCAAAAGTAACTCTTAACATTTGCAAAAGAATTACGCAACGATTTCAATTTTTTTTTGTTCCGGCCAAAATAATATTTCAACTTTTTACAGAGACAATTTAGAAAAATCATAACTTTTCTCGCAGATGGAATTTTTTGAAGGTGAACGCTGTTTTGGTTAGCGAATGCATGCAAAAGTATCTGTTAACATTTGCAAAACAATTACGCAACGATTTCAATTTTTTTTTGTTCCGGCAAAAATAATATTTCAATCTTTCTGCAGAGACAATTTAGAAAAATCGTAACTTTTCTCGCAGATGGAATTTTTGGAAGGTGTTCGCTGTTTTGGTTAGTGAATAGATGCAAAAGTAACCGTTAACATTTGCAAAACAATTACCCAACGATTTCAATTTTTTTTGTTCCGGCAAAAATAATATTTCAATCTTTCTACAGAGACAATTTAGAAAAATCGTAACTTTTCTCGCAGATGGAATTTTTGGAAGGTGAATGCTGTTTTGGTTAGTGAATAGATGCAAAAGTATCTGCTAACATTTGCAAAATAATTACGCAACGATTCCAATATTTTTTGATCCGGCCAAAACATTTTTTTAATCTTTCTACAGAGACAATTTAGAAAAATCATAACTTTTCTCGCAGATGGAATTTTTTGAAGGTGAACGCTGTTTTGGTTAGTGAATGGATGCAAAAGTATCTGCTAACATTTGCAAAATAATTACGCAACGATTCCAATATTTTTTGATCCGGCCAAAACATTTTTTTAATCTTTCTACGGAGACAATTTAGAAAAATCATAACTTTTCTCGCAGATGGAATTTTTTGAAGGTGAACGCTGTTTTGGTTAGTGAATGGATGCAAAAGTATCCGTTAACATTTGCAAAACAATTACGCAACGATTTCAATTTTTTTTTGTTCCGGCCAAAATAATATTTCAATCTTTCTGCAGAGACAATTTAGAAAAATCATAACTTTTCTCGCAGATGGAATTTTTTGAAGGTGAACGCTGTTTTGGTTAGTGAATGGATGCAAAAGTATCCGTTAACATTTGCAAAACAATTACGCAACGATTTCAATTTTTTTTTGTTCCGGCCAAAATAATATTTCAATCTTTCTGCAGAGACAATTTAGAAAAATCATAACTTTTGTCGCAGATGGAATTTTTGGAACGTGAACGCTCTTTTGGTTAGTGAATAGGTGCAAAAGTATCTGTTAACATTTGTAAAACGATAACGCAACGATTTCAATTTTTTTATTCCGGCGAAAATAATATTTCAATCTTTCTGCAGAGACAATTTAGAAAAATCATAACTTTTTTCGCAGATGTAATTTTTGGAAGGTTAACGCTGTTTTGGTTAGTGAATAGATGCAAAAGTAACTGTTAACATTTGCAAAACAATTACGCAACGATTTCAATTTTTTTTGTTCCGGCAAATATAATATGTCAATCTTTCTAAAGAGACAATTTAGAAAAATCATAACTTTTGCATCAGATGGAATTTTTGGAAAGTGAACGCTGTTTTGGTTAGTGAATAGATGCAAAAGTAACTGTTAACATTTGCAAAACAATTACGCAACGATTCTAATTTTTTTGTTCCGGCCAAAATAATATTTAAATCTTTCTACAGAGACAATTTATAAAAATTATAACTTTTGCCGCAGATGTAATTTTCGGAACGTGAGCGCAGTTTTGGTTAGTGAATAGATGCGAAAGTAACTGCTAATATTTGCAAAACAATTACGCAATGATTTCAATTTTTTTTTCCGGCCAAAATAATATGTCAATCTTTCTGCAGCGACAATTTAAAAAAATTATAACTTTTTTCGCAGATGGAATTTTTGGAAGGTGAATACTGTTTTGGTTAGTGAATGGATGCAAAAGTAACTGTTAACATTTGCAAAACAATTACGCAACGATTCTAATTTTTTTGTTCCGGCAAAAATAACATTTCAATCTTTCCTCAGAGAAAATTTAGAAAAATCATAACTTTTGTCGCAGATGGAATTTTTGAAAGGTGAACGCTGTTTTGGGTAGTTAGTGGATGTGAAAGTAACTTTTAACATTTGCAAAACAATTACGCAACGATTTCAATTTTTTTTATTCCTGCCAAAATAATATTTCAATCTTTCTACAGAGACAATTTAGAAAAATCGTAACTTTTGTCGCAGATAGAATTTTTGAAAGGTGAACGCTGTTTTGGTTAGTGAATGGATGCAAAAGTATCTGTCAACATTTGCAAAACAATTACGCAACGATTCCAATTTTTTTGTTCCGGTCAAAATAATATTTGAGTTTTTCTACAGAGACAATTTAGAAAAATGGTAACTCTTGTCGTAGATGGAATTTTTGGAAGGTGAACGCTGTTTTGGTTAGTGCATAGATGCAAAAGTAACTGTTAACATTTGCAAAACAATTACGCAACGATTTCAATTTTTTTGGTCCGGCCAAAATAATATTTCAATCTTTCCACAGAGACAATTTAGAAAAATCATAACTTTTGTCGCAGATGGAATTTTTGGAACGTGAACGCTGTTTTGGTTAGTGAATAGATGCAAAAGTAACTGTTAACACTTGCAAAACAATTACGCAACGATTTCATTTTTTTTGTTCCGGCCAAAATAATATTTCATTCTTTCTGCAGAGACAATTTAAAAAAATCATAACTTTTGTCGCAGATGGAATTTTTGGAAGGTGAGCGCTGTTTTGGGTAGTTAATGGATGCGAAAGTAACTGTTAACATTTGCAAAATAATTACGCAACGATTTCAATTTTTTTTTTGTTCTGGCCAAAATAATATTTCAAACTTTCTACAGAGACAATTTAGAAAAATCATAACTTTTCTCGCAGATGGAATTTTTTGAAGGTGAATGCTGTTTTGGGTAGTTAATGGATGCGAAAGTAACTGTTAACATTTGCAAAACAATAACGCAACGATTTCAATTTTTTGTTGCGGCTAAAATAAAATGTTAACATTTCAACAGAGAAAATTTTGAAAATTTCTAATTTTTTACACAATCGGTAATTTTGGAAGTCGAGTACTATTTTAATTTGCAAATATATCTATGGACATTTGCAAAAACAATAATGCAACGATTTCAATCAATATTTTTTATTTTATTTAATTTCGACTAAAATGTATACCTTGTTGAAGAGAGAATTTTTAAATCTCCTAACATTTCTCACCGTCTGAATTTTTGAAAAGGAAAGACTGTTATAGTTAGTAAATAGGTGCGAAATTATCTGTTAACATTTGCAAAGCAATAACGCAACGATTTATTTTTTTTAATCTGCTTTTTGTTAAAACTTTTTGAAAATTTGTAACTTTTGTCACAATTGGAATTTTTAGAAGGCGAAAACAGTTTTGATTAGTAAATAGATGCAAAAGCGTTTGTTAACATTTCAAAAAAAAAAATCGAAATGATTAATAATTCCGGATTTAATTTTTAACCTCTTAACGAGAACGAATTTATTTGAATAAATTCATAAATTTTATCGCAGCTGAAATTTTTGAAAGGCGTAGACTGTTTTAAATAATAAGTAGACTCGAAAGTATCCAGTAACGTTTTTAAAATCATAAAGCAGCGTTTTTTATTAAAAATACAATATTTCGGTTAAAATTTCAACCAATTAATTTTTTTTTAAGCTTAAACTAATCTACTGAATTGTGTATCAGTGGTACTTTTCAATATTCAAACAACAATATTAAATAAATAAAAATAATTATGTCATGGGAACAATGGCGACTTCAGGTTGGGAATCGAGCTTAACACCTCCCCCCCCCCTCAAGAATTTCTCGTAAAGCTCTGAGCCAAGTATGTCTCAGGAAAAATGAATCAAAGTTCTCTACCTTACAATGTTTCACAACCCTTACAATGTTTATAATGAATTTTTTTTTTTTACTGTTTTCTTTTTTCCAAATTGAGTTTTTTTCTTTAATTTTAATATTTTTTTAAATCTCGTTTCAGGCCGTTGTATGAATTCGACAACTTTGTGATATCGGAGCTATGGCAACCGTGTACGTCTTCGTAGATTAAGCTGGTAAGATTTTATTTATTTATTTATTTGTGTTTACAGCTGTAAGTCTTACACACGTCATACAATTATCTTAAGCTAAGAAAAACACAAAAGCACATGGAAAGAGATTTGATTCTGATTGTCTTAATGATACTCTTGATGCTTGATGAAGCACCATTAGTAATTCCAATTAAACCAACGTTTCTCTTTCGATTTGTGATGGATTTATATTCTCTAAGAAAACTTTCGAGCGTCGAACAAGAAACCGCAATTTCCGATTTAAAAACTATTACTTTTGACGCTTGAATAAATTAGATAGAAAATGTTGATGTGGCCATCATGAATCACCCTGTATATGTCTCTAAAGGTTGTTCGCGTTTAAAGAAGTTTATTTATGAATTCACTTTTACCTGCATTCCACTCGTGCTTGAAAATTACTGTAAGTTGATAAATTACTAGGAGTATTATTTTTGACGCTTGAATAGATTAGATAGAAAATGTTGAAATGGCCATCATGCATCACCCTGTATATGTCTCTAAGATTATTAAAAGATTAGCTTTTATTTGCATTCCACATGTATAGTATAGTGAGTGCTTGGATATTATTGTTTAATAATTAATTTATTAATTAATTCCACTTCCTAAATTCTATTCTAAATCAATTTGGTGCGGTTGAGTTTTTTTTTAATGGGTGGAGGTGTAATTGACCTTCTGGTAGGAAATGGCAATGCAGGAAATGAAACTTTTATGGCAACAATCGTTCCTTTTAAATGCGCGAAACGGAGAAAGGTAATTCCGATTCCGGTAAATGCATCGCCAACTGTCTCTGCGATTTTCGAAATTTCATTTCAAACAGATGTTAATATTTTTACTGGTGTACACCTACCTTGTAGTAATGGTATACATTAGATTTTGTTATTGATCGCAACCAGGGGCGGCTCGTTATAAGGAGCCATAACTGTTCGTAGTTAAAGATGCGTTCAAAATTGAGCATTTTCTAAAATAAATAAAAAATATTAAAAATTGTTTAAAAATTCTGAAATAATTCTGTACAACTCCTTAATTATTATATTTTAAGAATATAATCAACTTCTTAAATTCCAATAATTTTTAATGGGTTATAACAGTTCTTAGTTAAACGTGCATTTTCTATCGCGTTCAAAATTGAGCATTTCCTAAAATAAATAAAAAAATATTAAAAATCGTTTAAAAATTCTGAAATAATTCTATACAATTCTGAATTAATTCTACACAACTCCTTAACTATTATGTTTTAAGAATATAATCAACTTCTTAAATTCCAATAATTTTTTAATGGGTTATAACAGTTCTTAGTTAAACGTGCATTTTTTAATTGCGTTCAAAATTGAGCATTTTCTAAAATAAATAAAAAATATTAAAAATCGTTTAAAAATTCTGAAATAATTCTATACAGCTCCTTAATTATTATATTTTAAGAATATAATCAACTTCTTAAATTCCAATAATTTTTTTAAGGGATATAACTGTTCTTAGTTAAACATGCATTTTTTAATTGCGTTCAAAATTGAGCATTTTCTAAAATAAATAAAAAATATTAAAAATTGTTTAAAAATTCTGAAATAATTCTATACAGCTCCTTAAATATTATATTTTAAGAATATAATGAACTTCTTAAATTCCAATAATTTTTTAATGGGTTATAACAGTTCTTAGGTAAACGTGCATTTTTTAATCGCGTTCAAAGTTGAGCATTTTCAAAAATAAATAAAAAATATTAAAAATTGTTTAAAAATTCTGAAATAATTCTACATAACTCCTTAATTATTATATTTTAAGAATATAATCAATTTCTTAAATTGCAATAATTTTTTAATGGGTTATAACTGTTCTTAGTTAAACGTGCATTTTTTAATTGCGTTTCAAGTTGAGTATTTTCTAAAATAAATAAAAAATATTAAAAATTGTTTAAAAATTCTGAAATAATTCTACACAGCTCCTTAATTATTATATTTTAAGAATATAATCAACTTCTTAAATTCCAATAATTTTTTAATGTCTTTGTCTTTGTTTTTTAATGTTCGTATTTTTTTACACACATAAATTTAGTCTCGTATTTTCATCTAAATTCAGTATTAAGTTTACTAGAGCTGGCCATGTAAGGCCAAAAAAAAAAGTTGGTATTATGATGTAGGTAGTAATTAGGATGTTTCAATTTACTTAATGAAAAGACATAATTCAACAGCGGGGTTTAAAAAGTAGACTCTCTGCTAATTAAACCTTCGCTGGTATTTTACCTTTGTTTTGAAAACAATCATCCTGCCGGTTTAATTAAATTCTCGTTGCATACTTGGTAAAATGTTTGGAGGAATAATAATTAAAGGTTTGATTGTTGTTTTGTAATTATTAATTTCGCATATCATTACGAGCAATCTGTTTGTTTCCGTAGATTGGAATAATTTTATATTCAAACAATTGAAGGCCAAATTTTAGTTTTTTTTTTTTAGCGCATAGTTATCTAAATTTTAACGGAAATACGGGAACAATTCGATTAATTTATTTCGTTAATCATCCAACAAACTCATCTCGACTGTAATGCGGTTACAGAAATAATTCCAAAATTTCGTGCGCGATCACGAAACCCCTCCATAATCCGATACACGAGTTTATTATACACATCTAAATATTTAGAAAATGTTTTAATTTTTTTTTAATTACCGCACGCTCATGCTAATTAAACCATCCATAACATTCCCCGTTAAAAAGAATTAAAGTAACGGATGTTGCATGCAACAATTCGCAGAAAATACTTCCGACATAAGCCACACACACATTTATGTATACCTAATTAGTTAAATGGATTACAGGGTGCAACAAAACACGATAATATCAACAAATCATTTAAATGAAGGATTAATTTGCATTTTAATTAAAACCTGCGAATTAGAAAAACTGGGCCTTGATAAAAGGGATCGTGTCTGATGACGTTTTGAGAATAGAAATTGTGGATCTGAAAGAAATCCCAGTAGTTTTTTGAACAAAATGGATAAATTTGCGAGATCTGATAAAATCTTCTTTGATGGAGTATCAAATCGGAGAAAGTTACTTCAACATTTTGTTGCACTCAGATTTTTTTATACCATTTTAACGCTCACTTAATGAGTAAAATATGACTATTTTAAATTTTAAAAAAATATTTCCATAATTCAAAATATGTACTTTTATCTAAAGAAAAGGAATCAAAGCCTTGCATAATAAAGAAAAAGAAAAAAAAATCTTTACAATAACATTACTTTGTTGACTTTTAATTAACAAAAATTCTCTACGATTTTTACACAATATTTTTGAAATCTGTTAGCGAAAACGGACGTCTTTATTCAAATACAAAAGATTCGAGTGTACAGTTTTCGTTTTTTTTTCTTTTTGGTGAAGTGAACTTGATTTTAATTAAAAAGATGCCTTCGAGAGAAAGTCGTAAGGAACGTGTCAGAACGAAAGCCGGAGCCAATTATCGGAAGATTAAGAAATGCGTTTAATTAAACTGTTGACATTTAATATATTACACGAACATTCCGCAAGCGTTTGCAATTATGACAGACATAGCGTAGTACATATGTAAATGCGAGCGAAACTATTTCCGGCATTTGGAATACATGCAAATATGACGGAATTGTGGATGTGGATGCAAATATTAACCTGGTAATTTAGACTAAATTTTAGGTTATTAGTTGTTATTATTTAAACTTAGTTAGAGAATTTAACAAGAATATTGAAACTGTAAATTTCAATTCTTCAAAATAACTTTTTTTGATTTTATTATTCTATGTCTAACATTCCATCTGTGGCACATTCAATATTTCTAAGACTAAAAATAATATGAATAAAGTTCTGCCTTTGTAATAAATGTATAAATTACTGTAATTAAAAAATTTAATGAAATAAAAAACAAACTCAGGCGTTATGGGTTAATTACAGAATTTAACAAATAACCGTAAATTGCAATTTTTGAAAATTGTTAGTAGTGTCTAAGAATTATCATAAAGATATTTAATGAAATAATAAAAGCACTTAAATTAAAGTTACTTTTTTTGAAAAATAAATAATAATAATAATAATTAAAATAAAAACGAAAAATAACCTGAATATATAAATATAACGTTGAAGAGGCGATTTCCAGACTTTCAGACTTTCCGTCCGAATTTAACGCGCTAAAGCTTTTCTAAAAATAAAATGACGTTAAAGGACATTTTCACGTAAAACAAATAAGCCCTTAGATGCGGTCATCGATTTGTTTGAAACCGACTGACTTTAATTACATTTAATCCTTTAATTCCGTCTACTGCTCTCGCTCTTCGTAAACTTTAATCCCCTTTTACTTTCATCACTCTTTATTTTTAACACAATGGAGATTTAGTGCGGAGTGAACCCGTCCTGATTTGCATATGAATTATAATGTTTGTGCCCGAGTATTATAAATTTTTCGTATGCGAACGATGGAAATGAAACCCAGGCACTAACTGGGGCACCGGGTATTTTCCAAATAAATACAAATGCAATAAAAAAATGTTTTCAAATATTTATATTTTTTTGAAAAAAAAAAAATTGGACAAGAGGCCGTAGGTAAAAATTTTCCCGGGCACACCCAACAGCCCTAAACTTAACTTACGAAACAGTATTTTTTCAATTAATCTTTTCTCAAATTCATTTCGTGTTTTGGAAGTTTAATCCTAACGAAAAAAATCAGTTAGATGTTTCTAATAGTTGAATGCAAATTCAGTTTTCTTAAATTCAAGTTTTGAGTGTTGCAAATTTATTCCCTGATGGACCGATTGTTTTTATGGAATGTCAAATAGATTCTGAAATTTGAAAGCTAATTCCATAAAATATATTTTTTTAATAATTTACCTAATACTTTAAAATACTCAAACTTACAGAGAATGAAAATTTAAAAAATATATATAATAATTTTGCTTCTTTAAAACGCCTCAAACTCACATTTCTAAATTTTAAAATAATCACACTTGAACAGCATGAACATTTAAAAAAAATTGTAATAATTTTAATGACTTTAATAAAATATAAAAACTTTTACAATCGACTTGAAAGTTTCCAAAATCACTCAAAATACATCCGAAAGTGTATTTCTCTAAAACGCCCCAAACTCACATTCCTAAATTTCAAAAATAATCACACTTGAACAAAATTAGAATTTTTAAAAAATTTTAATAATTTTAATGACTTTAATAAAATACAGAAACAATTGCAATCGACTTGAAAGTTTCCAAAACTACTCAAAATACATCCAAAAGTGTATTTCTTTGTAAGGCCTCAAACTCACTATCCTATATTTTAAAATAATCACACTTGAACAGAATGAACATTTTTAAAAAATTGTAATAATTTTGCCGACTTAAATAAAATACAGAAGCAATTGCAATCGACTTGAAAGTTTCCAAAATTACCTGAAATACATCCGAAAGTGTATTTCTTTAAAACGCCTCAAACTCACATTCCTAAATTTCAAAATTATCGCACTTGAACAGAATGAAAATTTAAAAAAAATTGTAATAATTTTAATGACTTTAATAAAATACAAAAACTTTTACAATCGACTTGAAAGTTTCCAAAATTACTGACAGTACATCCAAACGTGTATTTCTTTAAAATGCGTCAAACTCACATTCCTAAATTTTAAAATAATCACACTTGAACAGAATGAAAATTTTTAAAAAATTGTAATAATTTTAATGACTTTAATAAAATACAGAAACAATTGCAATCGACTTGAAAGTTTCCAAAATTACTCAAAATACATCCAAAAGTATATTTCTTTAAAACGCCTCAAACTCACATTCCTGAGTTTTAAAATAATCACACTTGAACAGAATGAACATTAAAAAAAAATGTAATAATTTTAATAACCTTAATAAAATACAAAAACTTTTACAATCGACTTGAAAGTTTCCATAATTACTCAGAATACATCCAAAAGTGTATTTCTTTAAAATGCCTCAAACTCACATTCCTAAATTTTAAAATAATCACACTTGAACAGAATGAAAATTTTAAAAAAATTGTAATAATTTTAATGACTTTAATAAAATACAAAAACTTTTACAATCGACTTAAAAGTTTCAAAAATTACTCAAAATACATCGGAAAATGTATTTCCTTAAAACGCCTCAAACTCACATTCCTAAATTTCAAAATAATCACACTTGAACAGAATGGAATTTTTTAAAAAATTGTAATAATTTTAATGACTTCAATAAAATACAAAACAAATGCTAGCGACTTGAAAGTTTCCAAAATTACTCAAAATACATCCAAAAGTGTATTTCCTTAAAACTCCTCAAACTCCCCATTCCTTGAACAGAATGGAATTTTTTAAAAAATTGTAATAATTTTAATAACTTTAATAAAATACAAAAACAAATGCTAGTGACTTGAAAGTTTCCAAAATTACTCAAAATACATCCAAAAGTGCATTTCCTTAAAACGCCTCAAACTCACATTTCTAAAATTTAAAATAATCACAATTGAACAGAATGAGAATTTAAAAAAAATTGTAATAATTTTAATGACTTTAATAAAATACAAAAACAATTGCTATCGACTTGAAAGTTTTCAAAATGACTCAAAATACATCCGAAAATTTATTTCTTTAAATTGACTCAATCTCACATTCCTAAATTTTAAAATAATCACACTTCAACAGAATGAATATTTTTAAAAAATTGTAATAATTTTAATGACTTTAATAAAATACAAAAACAATTGCAATCGACTTGAAAGTTTCCAAAATTACTCAAAATACATCGGAAAGTGTATTTCCTTAAAACGCCTCAATCACACATTCCTAAATTTTTAAATAATCACACTTTAACAGAATGAAAATTTTAAAAAAATTGTAATAATTTTAATAACTTTAATAAAATACAAAAACTTTTACAATCGACTTGAAAGTTTCCAAAATTACTCAAAATACATCCGAAAGTCAATTTATTTAAAACGCCCCAAACTCACATTCCTAAATTTTAAAATAATCACACTTGAACAGAATGAGAATTTTTAAAAAATTGTAATAATTTTGCTGACTTAAATAAAATATAAAAACAATTGCTATCGGCTTGAAAGTTTACAAAATTACTCAAAATTCCTTAAAACGCATAAATTTAAAAATAATCAATCTTGAACACTTGAATGCTTTAGTTCTGATTCCACAAATTTAGAATTTCAAGTGTTGAAATTTTATTCCCCAGGATTATTTTTTATGAAATGTCGAGAAATGTATCCAGAATTAACCTGTCTGGATAAATTTTCGTTAACTCAAGATTTAAGTGTTACTATTTTATTCCTTGCTGCAATATTCTTGAGGGACGACAAAAATTTGTAATTTTGAAAATTTGAAGCTAATTCGGGGAGAAATGTTTTTTTCCCAAATTGATGTAATCGTTAAACACATTTTTTGATTTTCTCAAGCTCAATTTAATATCTTATAGAACCAATTTTTCAATTGTTTCTATAAGATATAAAATATAGGTTCATTTTTTATGGATTTAAAAATTTTGAAGCTTTTTCCATTTAACGTGATTTTTATTCACCTCGAGCTCAATAAATCTTGTTATTTTATTTTCTGTTGTGGTATGTCAATTTTTTAACAAGATATCAAATATGGGTTAATTTTTGATGGACTTCAAAATTTTTAAGTTTATTCCATTTAAGATGATTTTTTTTATCTTAAGCTCAATATGAATTATGTTATTTTGGTTTCTGTTATGATATGACAATTTTTTACAAGATATAATAATAATAATAATAATAATAATATAATATCAAATATGGATTCATTTTTTATGGATTCAAAAATTTGTAAGCTTTTTCCATTTGAGGTGATTTTTTTTTATATCTCAAGCTCAATATGAATCATATTATTTTGTTTTCTGTTCTGGTGTGTCAATTTTTTTTAGCTATGGGTTCATTTTTCATGGATTTAAAAATTTTGAAGCTTTTTCCATTTAAGGTGATTTTTTTACCTCGAGCTCAATATGAATTTCTGTTGTGGTATGTCAATTTTTTTAACAAGATATCAAATACGGGTTCATTTTTTATGGATTTAAAATTTTTGAAGCTTTTACGTCCAGTTATTACAAAAACTAAACTTTTTAGATTAACTAATTTCATCGAAAAAACAAATGTAAAGTTAACGTTTTCACGTAGATGGCATTAATGCATCCTCCGGTGTAACATTAACGTTATAATAAGGAAGTGCGGCAGCGTTGTTCCTCATCAAATATTCAAAGGACATTTTACCCAAAAACGGCACTTTTACACATTTTTCGCTGCAGGATATTGTGTCCGCAAAATTGTACTTCATTATTCAGTCAGCCACACATTCTCCTCCCCAAGGATTATTCAAATTTCTCACTTCGTAAAAAATCGCACCGCTTTTACATCGCGTTATTACATTTTCGGTATTATGATAAATAGATTTTGCGCGATAATAGCAACATTTTTGGCAATAGATGTCGCCATAACGGTGTTTCCATCCTAAGGGGTGAAGTTAGCAATAGATTTCAGCAATAAATTTTAAGAATTATTTTCCTGTGTGCGCGCTGTATCTCAAAAACTAATGGAGCAATTGATATAGAACTTTGAACATACGTCTTATTTAATAATCGGAAGAACTAAAAAGCTTTTGGAAAAATTTCGTACACCGGAAGTGGGTGTTTACCTTAACTGTTTTTGGTTTTTTGCCAATATTTTCTTAAATATGAAAAATATCACAAAAATATTTAAACAAATAAGAAATGAGCTTATTTTGTTTGAAAACATTTTTCATAAAATCATTGTTATTCGAGAAAAAAAATATTTTTGTTTTTTTCATTTTTTGTTTATAATTATGAAACAGCAAATTTATGTTAATAATAATTGTAGATAATGCCAAAATGAACAACTTATAAAGAATAAGTTTTTTTCGAAATCTCTTTTGATGTATAAGTTTTCCATCTTTTATAATTTTGACGTTTTAAACGTCAGTTTCATCCGCTCGATGTACATTTAAAATATGATTTAAATTTAAAATAAACCATGAAAGCGTAAATATAAATGATACCATCAAGTCGGAGAAAGTAACATGATGGCCACATCACCATTTTATGAATTGAATGGTGTCTCACACTTGATATTTTGTGTCAAAAATTGAAATTATTTTTTTTTGCATAGAAAGCTTTGGAAGACCTCTTTCACCCAAAATGGCGCTTGTTAATGAAGAACAACGATTATTTATCAAACTAACATAACACGACCATAGAACTCGCCTCATTCCGGATGTAAGCAAAACACGTAATAAACGCGTTCAGCTTTTTTTTAATTATTACAATCGGTGTAAATTTACAAGTCCATTGTGTCACAGACGGTGCCACAAAGCCTCTGCAGCTTATGCAATTCGATCTGTCCTAAATAGCACACACTTCGCATACTCAAGCGTGCATTTATAGCTTTTCGATTTGAAAGCGAGGCAATGGAGACTAATTGAAGGTGAGAAACCAGTTATGTCTTTAATCGTTATAATTCGTCAATTAGTGGCCTTAATCAGACGTTTGTGTTTCTAACGCTTTCTTGCATGCGCGTGCATGTGGCTGATCATTTGTCACTTCTTCGATAAACAAAAAGTGCATAATGGTGGTGTGCGGTGGTTTAAAAAAGTATCAGTGGCGTATCCACAGGGGTGATTTTACTTTATCTACTACGAATATGGCGAGAAATATTACTAGTACAGTTTTGAGTGTCGGTTTCAAGTCACATAGGTAACGTAACGTAACGAATACGTGAGAAGGGCGCGTAAAATTCTACCTGCCCTATCGTATTTCACGCCGTAGCCACCCCTTTAATCCCACCTGTACATCCCCGACCGAATCAAATAATAGTTTATGGGGTCTTATTAAAGGGCTTTTATGGGCTGGTGCATAAAATGGATTTTTACGACGCGATGTGTGCGTGCCCGAGAGAATAATAATCGTACATTTTTATTTTTCATATGCCCCAAACAAAAGGTATAATAAATGATGATGTTTACACCTTTTCACACTTTTTTTGCACCAAAAAAAACAATTGGTGATATAGCATACCCTAAAATTAATGTCGCTTATTTTACTTCTTCTGATGTTCATGTAATGCTTCGTACACACTTGCGCCGAAAGCCGCACCGCGCAGATGTTCATATCTAATGCTTCGTACACACTTGTGCCAAAAGCCGCGCCAAAGTTTTTGTGCCACAATCGCGGCGTGGTTCGTGAAAATGCGCACGTGTGTACGATGCACAATACAACAATATCTTTATTCAGATAAGAACATTGATGTGTGTACATTACATTTTGAAATTGTCTGGATTTCTGCCCTGTATAATGAATACTTCGGAGTTTACAATTGAAAGAAATAATAGAAATTTTATTGAATGAACATTTTCATAAAAAGAGCTTCAGTTTTGCCAAAGGGTAAAAGAAACAATTTCCATTTTCCTTGAGACCTCCAGAAAAATCGAAAAACAAGTTAAACAATCCGTTTTCATTGTCTTAGCCCCCCAGGATCTCTCGGGGACATGCAATAAATTCCCGGGATTAGTTTACAGAGTGTGCCTTCGAGTTATCTTTATATATTGGGCCTTCGCTGGAACACGACGACGTCCCCTTTTCCGCACTAATAACACCCGACGTAATTGAGACTTTTCTTATTACTTATTTCTCGAACCCCTCGTTTGTGGGGTCCGTTTGTTTTTATTGCAATATTAAATTTGGTAATTAGTTTTTGCACTAATGCATCGGCCAGGTGGACACTGCAGTTTAACGCCGGAAGCAATTAGTCGAGAGCCTTTTGTTTGGTTAACCTTTCGGAGGTAAATTGAATAGCGTGGTGTAATTTGGTGAAAAGGGATTTTGCAAATTTGAATTTAATTAGCATGCTTTCTTGTTCATGTCTGTGGAAAGTATTAATACTATGTTGTATAGTGAATGTTACAATATGACAAAACAAGTTCAACAAAGCACGAACTGGCAATTTTTAATTGTAACATATTAATACTGGCACTGACATTATTTACAAGTAAATTTTGAAATTTTTCAGCTTGTGGAAATTGTTTTTATATTTTTTTAACCGCTCGGGGAAAATCGCAAATTTTTGGAATGTCTAAGCGCTGTTCTTGTGCAATTAATTCTGAAATTGGTGAAGGGGTGTTTTGGTAATTTTTGTGGAAAATAATCTACAATCAATTCTGAGTAAATTTTGAAATTTTTCAGCTTGTGGCAATTGTTTTTATATTTTTTTATTCGCTCGGGGAAAATCGCGAATTTATGGAATGTCTAAGCGCTGTTCTGGTGCGATTAATTCTGAAATTGGTGAAGGGGTGTTTTGGTATTTTTTGTGGAAAATAATCGACAATCAATTCTGAGTAAATTTTGAAATTTTTCAGCGTGTGGCAATTGTTTTTATATTTTTTTAACCGCTCGGGGAAGAGCGTGAATTTTTGGAATGTCTCAGCGCTGTTCTGGTGCGATTAATTCTGAAATTGGTGAAGGGGTGTTTTGGTATTTTTTGTGGAAAATAATCAACAATCAATACTGAGTAAATTTTGAAATTTTTCCGCTTGTGGCAATTGTTTTTATATTTTTTTTATCCGCTCGGGGAAAAGTTTGAATTTTTTGAATGTCCAAGCGCTGTTCTGGTGCGATTAATTCTGAAATTGGTGAAGGGGTGTTTTGGTATTTTTTGTGGAAAATAATCAACAATCAATTCTGAGTAAATTTTGAAATTTTTCAGCTTGTGGCAATTGTTTTTATATTTTTTTATCCGCTCGGGGAAATGCGCGAATTTTTGGAATGTCTAGGCGCTGTTCTGGTGCAATTAATTCTGAAATTGGTGAAGGGGTGTTTTGGTATTTTTTGTGGAAAATAATCAACAATCAATTCTGAGTAAATTTTGAAAATTTCCAGCTTGTGGCAATTGTTTTTATATTTTTTTATCCGCTCGGGGAAAAGTTTGAATTTTTGAAATGTCCAAGCGCTGTTCTGGTGCGATTAATTCTGAAATTGGTGAAGGGGTGTTTTGGTATTTTTTGTGGAAAATAATCAACAATCAATTCTGAGTAAATTTTGAAATTTTTCAACATGTGGTAATTGTTTTTATATTTTTTTATTCGCTCGGGGAAATCGCGAATTTTTGGAACGTCTAAGCGCTGTTCTGGTGGGATTAATTCTGAAATTGGTAAAGGGGTGTTTTGGTATTTTTTGTGGAAAATAATCAAAAATCAATTCTGAGGATATTTTGAAATTTTTCAGCTTGTGGCAATTGTTTTTATATTTTTTTATCCGCTCGGGGAAAAGCGCGAATTTTTGGAATGCCCAAGCGCGTTCTCGTGCGATTAATTCTGAAATTGGTGAAGGGGTGTTTTGGTATTTTTTGTGGAAAATAATCAACGATCAATTCTGAGTAAATTTTGAAATTTTTCATCTTGTGGCAATTGTTTTTATATTTTTTTATCCGCTCGGGGAAAAGCGCGAATTTTTGGAATGTCCAAGCGCGTTCTGGTGCGATTAATTCTGAAATTGGTGAAGGGGTGTTTTGGTATTTTTTTATGGGAAATAATCAACAATCAATTCTGAGTAAATTTTGAAATTTTTCAGCTTGTGGCAATTGTTTTTATATTTTTTTTAACGCTCGGGGAAAAGTTTGAATTTTTGGAATGTCTAAGCACTGTTCTGGTGCGATTAATTCTGAAATTGGTGAAGGGGTGTTTTGGTATTTTTTGTGGAAAATAATCAACAATCAATTCTGAGTAAATTTTGAAATTTTTCAGCTTGTAGCAATTGTTTTTATATTTTTTTTAACCGCTCGGGGAAAAGCGCGAATTTTTGGAATGTCTAAGCGCTGTTCTGGTGCGATTAATTCTGAAATTGGTGAAGGGGTGTTTTGGTATTTTTTGTGAAAAATAATCAACAATCAATTCTGAGTAAATTTTGAAACTTTTCAGCTTGTGGCAATTGTTTTTATATTTTTTTTATTCGCTCGGGGAAAAGTTTGAATTTTTGGAATATCCAAGCGCTGTTCTGGTGCGATTAATTCTGAAATTGGTGGAGGGGTGTTTTGATATTTTTTGTGGAAAATAATCAACAAGCAATTCTGAGTAAATTTTGAAATTTTCCAGCTTGTGGCAATTGTTTTTATATTTTTTTTATCCGCTCAGGGAAAAGCGTGAATTTTTGGAATGTCTAAGCGCTGTTCTGGTGCGATTAATTCTGAAATTGGTGGAGGGGTGTTTTGATATTTTTTGTGGAAAATAATCAACAAGCAATTCTGAGTAAATTTTGAAATTTTCCAGCTTGTGGCAATTGTTTTTATATTTTTTTTATCCGCTCAGGGAAAAGCGTGAATTTTTGGAATGTCCAAGCGCTGTTCTGGTGCGATTAATTCTGAAATTGGTGGAGGGGTGTTTTGATATTTTTTGTGGAAAATAATCAACAAGCAATTCTGAGTAAATTTTGAAATTTTCCAGCTTGTGGCAATTGTTTTTATATTTTTTTTATCCGCTCAGGGAAAAGCGTGAATTTTTGGAATGTCTAAGCGCTGTTCTGGTGCGATTAATTCTGAAATTGGTGAAGGGGTGTTTTGGTATTTTTTATGGAAAATAATCAACAATCAATTCTGAGTAAATTTTGAAAATTTTCAGCTTGTGGCAATTGTTTTCATATTTTTTTAACCGCTCGGGGAAAAGCGTGAATTTTTGGAATGTCTAGGCGCTGTTCTAGTGCGATTAATTCTGAAATTGGTGGAGGGGTGTTTTGATATTTTTTGTGGAAAATAATCAACAAGCAATTCTGAGTAAATTTTGAAATTTTCCAGCTTGTGGCAATTGTTTTTATATTTTTTTTATCCGCTCAGGGAAAAGCGTGAATTTTTGGAATGTCTAAGCGCTGTTCTGGTGCGATTAATTCTGAAATTGGTGAAGGGGTGTTTTGGTATTTTTTATGGAAAATAATCAACAATCAATTCTGAGTAAATTTTGAAAATTTTCAGCTTGTGGCAATTGTTTTCATATTTTTTTAACCGCTCGGGGAAAAGCGTGAATTTTTGGAATGTCTAGGCGCTGTTCTAGTGCGATTAATTCTGAAATTGGTGAAGGGGTGTTTTGGTATTTTTTGTGGAAAATAATTAACAATCAATTCTGAGTAAATTTTGAAATTTTTCAGCTCGTGGCAATTGTTTTTATATTTTTTTATCCGCTCGGGGAAAAGCGCGAATTTTTGGAATGTCCAAGCGCTGTTCTGGTGCGATTAATTCTGAAATTGGTGAAGGGGTGTTTTGGTATTTTTTATGGAAAATAATCAACAATCAATTCTGAGTAAATTTTGAAATTTTTCAGCTTGTGGCAATTGTTTTTATATTTTTTTAACTGCTCGTTGAAAAGCGCGAATTTTTGGAATGTCTAAGCGCTGTTCTGGTGCGATTAATTCTGAAATTGGTGAAGGGGTGTTTTGGTATTTTTTGTGGAAAATAATCAACAATCAATTCTGAGTAAATTTTGAAATTTTTCAGCTTGTGGCAATTGTTTTATATTTTTTTATCCGCTCGGGGAAAAGTTTGAATTTTTGGAATGTCCAAGCGCTGTTCTGGTGCGATTAATTCTGAAATTGAAGAAGGGGTGTTTTGGTATTTTTTGTGGGAAATAATCAACAATCAATTCTGAGTAAATTTTGAAATTTTTCAGCTTGTGGAAATTGTTTTTATATTTTTTTATTTTTTTATGTTGCAGTTTTAGTGCGATTAATTCGAAACCTACTGGAAGGGTCTTTGGAGATATTTTATGGGAAATAACTGAGTAATTGTTTTTATATTTTTTATTTATCTTACTTGATAACCTGAAAAGAAAACCAGAAGCGCCAAACTCTCTATATCTAACTCTCTATCTAACGACAAACATAAGAAACATTAATTGTTGAAAGACAGTCTGGGTTTTGTTAAGACAATTTAAGAATTATACAACAACACATAATTAGAAGTACACCGCATGATAATCCTTTCAATAATTTAAATATTTAATGCTGGAAGCCTTCACTTCGTAGTAAATCTTGGATGTTGTTTGAAAGTTTGTTTAACCACCGCATTTATTAACGTTTCGTTTGCCATCCATGTTGACTTTCCTCGTTATAATACGCTCACACGTTGGTTTTAGTCTTCTAAGAAGCTTAATTTACACCGAAGTTATTTCACCGTGAAAGTTTTACATCAACTGTCTTAATTAAAAATGCAAATGTGTAATAAAAACATTTTCTTTTGTATGTAAGCGGCGAAGGTAAATCCTGAAAGGCGAAACTTTTGGTAATATTGGTTCCGCGCTGAATAACTGGTCGCACCGAAACGACTCAAAGTTTTCAAAACTTTTCGTTCAATTCTGTGTATCTGATCCCGAAAATAACCCTCACTCTACCCAAGTTCGATTGTTTTTTTTTTAACAAAACTTTTATTCAATTTAATACTAAATTGTTCATTTGCTAGAGAAGCCCCAGAGTGAAAGAAATTGTTGAATATTGAATCGATTGTATAATTAAAGATGAATTTAAAGCTAAGAAAACTTTCCTTAAAATTTACATCTTGCCCAGACTATAAAACAAGTCTTAGTAATTTCCTCGCTCCTATTACTCAATCTGCACAAAAACATCTTGCGTAGATTATAAAACAATTACTTCCTTAGTTTCCTCGGAAACGAAATTAATTCTACGCATGAAAGGTCTTCATAATATCAACTAGCTTCTTGTACAGACAGTTTTGCATTTTCATAACATGTTTAAGAGGATTGTTGATCCAAGCAAAATTTATTATTTCCCCGTTTTCTCAAACGTATAACAAAAGTAAACCTCAACGATTTCGTTTCGAAGAAATCTCGATTATGAAACGATGCAGGTAATTCGCTTTCCCGTGCCCTTTGTCCCGCAAAACGATATAATTTAGGGCTTCAGGTAGTACAAGGGCCCGGAAACAAATGGCGCGGAAACCTTCTCATTAGGAAAGTAATTTCTGCTCAATGGAAATGTTTAAGACGTTAACGATTTCGGCGGAAATTTGGCAAACTAGTTCCGCCATCACCCAAAGGGCCCGCAACCCTATTGGGGTAATTAATTACGACGCGATACGACGCATTATAAAGTTTGCGACAATTGAACGGTAATTAATAATGAGCCTGTGGTTTCGGCAAAGTTACGGATTAATGGTTATGGGGAAGTTTTAGAATGGATGTATGGATATTGTTTTAGTAGAACGTAATGATTGTTTGTGTATCGAGGGTGTGAAATAATTCTTTAGCGACTGAGGCACGACAATCTTGAGAGCGTTAAACAATTCCGCAATTGCATAATTTTTAAATAATAAATAAATTTGAGGCAACCTCACCTTACATTTTTTTTTTGGCGTCGACTGCGAGATCATCTGCCACCACCGTTTGTGTTAATATATCATATATTAACCTCACCTTACATAATTTTTGTTTCTGAACTGTTTAAAATATTTCTTGAACTACGTTATAATCCATAATTAAACTGAATTAAAAAAATCACTATGTGAATAATAATTAGTTGCGGTTAAAACATGAATGTTTCAATTCAGTTTATATAAACATTTTACATAAATAAAAATATAATCAAAACCCAGTTCTGTAGTTTTGATAAGAATTGTCGGAAATGTTTTCATTGTACACACGTTGAGTAAACAGCCACACGGCGTTGCTTTCTCATGGAAATTACGTTTGGAAACTCAAATATGTTTGTGGATATTCCAGTTACAGGTTACAAACTAGCGACAGTAAAATGGATGAATAATTCACGAAGTTGTGTTAACTGAATTGCCTCAGTTTGTCAAATGAATGTTTAAGTTGCAACTCCTATTACAATTATATTCTGCATATCAGTAATAGTAATAATAATAATAATAATACCTTCACTACTGCTGCAGAAAGGATATACGGTTAAATAATAATAATAAATTGAAACAATTTTTTAGAAAGAAACAAAGTTTTAACCCTAAAAAAAATAATTTCTTTAGTCACTCGCCGAAATCCATACATTGCGACATAAATCTTGATTTTTGACAAACTTTGAAATTTGCCATAACTAAATAAAAATTCTTGTTTTTATCACTAATATCTATAAATTAGTAATTAGAAGTCAAAACAATGTTATGAGTACCCTTTCAACCCTCAAAAAAATAATTTCTTTAGTCACTCGCCGAAATCCATACATTGTGGCATAAATGTCGATTTTTGACAAACTTTGCAATTTGCCATAACTAAATAAAAATTCTTGTTTTTATCACTAATATCTATAAATTAGTAATTAGAAATCAAAACAACGTTATGAGTACCTTTTCAACCCTAAAAAAAATAATTTCTCCAGTCACTCACCGAAATCCATACATTGCGACATAAATATCGATTTTTGACAAACTTTGCAATTTGCTATAACTAAATAAAAATTCTTGTTTTTATCACTAATATCTATAAATTAGTAATTTAAAGTCAAAACAACGTTATGAGTACCCTTTCAACCCTTAAAAAATTAATTTCTTTAACCACGCGCCGAAATCCATACATTGCGACATAAATATCGATTTTTGACAAACTTTGCAATTTGCTATAACTAAATAAAAATTCTTGTTTTTATCACTAATATCTATAAATTAGTGATTTAAAGTCAAAACAACGTTATGAGTACCCTTTCAACCCTTAAAAAATTAATTTCTTTAACCACGCGCCGAAATCCATACATTGCGACATAAATGTCGATTTTTGAGAAACTTTGAAATTTGCCATAACTAAATAAAAATTCTTGTTTTTATCACTAATATCTATAAATTAATAATTAGAAGCCAAAACAACGTTATGAGTACCCTTTCAACCCTAAAAAAAATAATTTCTCCAGTCACTCACCGAAATCCATACATTGCGACATAAATGTCGATTTTTGACAAACTTTGAAATTTGCCATAACTAAATAAAAATTCTTGTTTTTATCACTAATATCTATAAATTAGTAATTAGAAGTCAAAACAATATTATGAGTACCCTTTCAACCCTTAAAAAATTAATTTCTTTAGTCACTCGCCAAAATCCATACATTTTTGACAAACTTTGAAATTTGCTATAACTAAATAAAAATTCTTGTTTTTATCACTAATATCTATAAATTTGTAGTTAGAAGTTAAAGCAACATTATAAGTACCCTTTCAACCCTCAAAAAAATAATTTCTTTAGTCACTCGCCGAAATCCATACATTCCGACATAAATGTCGATTTTTGACAAACTTTGAAATTTGCCATAATTAAATAAAAATTCTTGTTTTTATCACCAATATCTATAAATTAGTAATTAGAAGTCAAAACAATATTATGAGTACCCTTTCAACCCTAAAAAAAATAATTTCTCCAGTCACTCACCGAAATCCATACATTGCGACATAAATGTCGATTTTTGACAAACTTTGAAATTTGCCATAATTAAATAAAAATTGTTTTTTTCATCACTAATATCTATAAATTAGTAATTAGAAGTCAAAACAACGTTATAAGTACCCTTTCAACCATCAAAAAAATAATTTCTCTAGTCACTCGCCGAAATCCATACATTGCGACATAAATGTCGATTTTTGACAAAGTTTACAATCAACTATAACTAAATAAAATTCGTGTTCTTATTACTAAACCGTGTAATGAAATAATCATAAATTTAAAAAAAATACATTATGAATACCCATTTAACCCCCAAAAAATAATTTCTTCCGTTACTTGTAGTCCAAATCTGCAATTTTGTAATCTTTTTGTGTCATAATTGTATATTTTATTTGCTCTCCTTTTCTCTGAGATATTGATTTTTTAAATCTAAGGTGAGGTGTATAGATCACATTTCAGTATATGAATAATTCAGAAAGGATATTTAAAAATTTAAAGACGCGGCTTGGAGGTTTTACGGTTTTACCTCTAAAAGAGAATTTCACTCGAAAACACTAAAATATTTCAGCGGAGCTAGTCCTAGCCAGAAGTTTCCTTCATTAAAATATAATCAAGTAATTACTGGTTGGTTACGAACGAAAAATACTCGCTAAAGTATGTTTAATTATAGTACCTAAACTTTTATTCGTTGTCAAGACTAGAAAATAGAATTTTAAAGTTAAAAAAAGTTGCATCACCGGCGGGATTTGAACCCGCACCCTTTTTGTTGGTGGTCGCGTACGCTGACAATTGCGCCACGAAGGTCATGGCAGCGTGGCACAACACTAACAACTACAAACTTTGTTACTATTGAAGGTTTAGTTTAAATTCTGAAATAATAAATAAATGAAAACGTTATATTTTAAGTAAAACAGTTTCTTTGTTAATATCAAACGAGTTTTAAAATTGCGATTAATTTCGTTTTGAGCAACAGATGAAAAGTAATTCCGAATGCGTTTCGATTATCCTTAAATAATTCTTTTGTTTCCGATTTTTGTTTTGTTTGGAAAATGTGGTTGTGGCGGATTTCGTTTCGCCGGATGAATTCGTCTGCAACATCACGTTTGTAAATAACTCTAAATGGAGGTCACCGTGACTTTGCCGGATCGCATGAAAAATTTCGGTCGCATTGTTTATTATACAACTGTTAACGAACTGTGCGATTCCGCAACTAAGTTTAAGTGCGTTTACCAAAGTGAAACTAATGACGCGGAAATATTTTGCAGAAACACGTTTGAAATTTCGGATTCCTAAAAATTCAGTAACAAAAACATTATATTCATGCGCAAAAATTGTAAGATTTTTAAAATCTTTATAAATAATATTGTGCACTATTGAGTGCCTGAGAGAGAGAGAGAGAAGGGGCTATGCCACGAACACATTGTTAAGATATAAATTAAGTTTTATTAGACTAAGTATAAAGTATATGAAATTTGTTTAATTTTACTGGGCAATGGTTTATTTGCTTAGGTCAATTTCACCCATAGATGGCAGCACCTACAGGCATTGCGGCTAAATAAAAAAATAAGGTTATGTGGCATGGCCCCTTCTCTCTCTCTCGGGCACTCAATTGCTCAAAGTTGAGCATTTTCTAAAATAAATAAAAAATATTAAAAATTGTTTAAAAATTCTGAAATAATTCTATACAACTCCTTAATTATTATATTTTAAGATTATAATCAACTTCTTAAATTCCAATAATTTTTTAACGGGTTATAACTGTTCTTAGTTAAACGTGCATTTTTTAATTGCGTTCAAAGTTGAGCATTTTCTAAAATAAATAAAAAATATTAAAAATTGTTTAAAAATTCTGAAATAATTCTATACAACTCCTTAATTATTATATTTTAAGGTTATAATCAACTTCTTAAATTCTAATAATTTGTTAACGGGTTATAACTGTTCTTAGTTAAACGTGCATTTTTTTGAGTTGAGCATTTTCTAAAATAAATAAAAAATATTAAAAATTGTTTAAAAATTCTGAAATAATTCTACACAACTTCCTAATTATTATATTTTAAGAATATAATCAACTTCTTAAATTCCAATAATTTTTTAACGGGTTATAACTGTTCTTAGTTAAACGTGCATTTTTTTTAAGTTGAGCATTTTCTAAAATAAATAAAAAATATTAAAAATTGTTTAAAAATTATTATATTTTAAGAATATTATCAACTTCTTAAATTCCAATAATTTTTTAATGGGTTATAACTGTTCTTAGTTAAACGTGCATTTTTTTAAGTTGAGCATTTTCTAAAATAAATAAAAAATATTAAAAATTGTTTAAAAATTCTGAAATAATTCTACACAACTCCTTAATTATTATATTTTAAGAATATAATCAACTTCTTAAATTCCAATAATTTTTTAACGGGTTATAACTGTTCTTTGTTAAACGTGCATTTTTTTAAGTTGAGCATTTTCTAAAATAAATAAAAAATATTAAAAATTGTTTAAAAATTCTGAAATAATTCTATACAACTCCTTAATTATTATATTTTAAAAATATAATCAACTTCTTAAATTCCAATAATTTTTTTAAGTTTCTTTAATTAAACAGTATTTCCTAGTTTAGGTTCACTCGGATTTTACATGTTTCCTCAATATTCAAATTAAAGACGGCTACGCCCATTTATTTTCCGGAAGTCGACGAGCGGCTCTTAGAACACATTTTCACGGCAGCATTTCCTTAATAAGGTCGTTTAAAATCGATCGAGTTTCCGTATCAAATTGGCGATTTGAGTCTATTTGGCACCGTTTCATGAATATATTTGAAAGATGGGACGGCGACGTCGAGAGCTGAAAAGTTAACAGTTTAAGCGAAACCCTCTCTCGCATGCATCCCGGAAAATCATTATTGAATTCCGTCGTGACAAATTTTATTGTATTTTTCCATATACTGTCAAAAGTGATGATTGATGTCGAGTATACAAATAATTGCGCACTTATTTCTCTCCTTCGATTACCATCTCACACCTCGTAAATTAGAAATAATAATTATGTATCTGGTTCTTATAGATTATTTCATTACTAGAGCGTGGAGTTGATGTTGTTCCACATTCATAAATACATCGTTAATTTATTTCGTATATATGGTTTTGTTTTTTTAATCGCCTTGCATTACGAGCAATAACCATATTTGTGGTTGTGTTCGAATTTAACGGACGGCCATCAAGGCCTAAACGAGGGAATTATACGGCTCCGAAATAAATGGGGTGAATGCGTCGACTGCCATTAGGGTAGATGCGAATGAAAAAAAAAAACATTGTTTCATAAAGAAATTATCTCGCGCGGAATATATGATGGGCGAGGAAACGCACACCGAACGTTCGAAAGTTTTTCCCATCGGGTTTCCTCCAATATTTACCTCGGTTTTATTCAATTTCCCACCGGAAAATTCTTTCATGCGTGTTTATCGATGAAACAAGGTAAATTCTCGTGGAATATCCTCATCTACAAAAATTCATTTGAGAGTTTTCTCTACATTTTTTAAATAATATCCGCACGGCCGAAATACCGAAAGTTGATAGCCCAGTTTGTATTAAAATTAAATTTAAAAAATGGTAATGTGGCCATCGTGTTACTTTCTCCGACTTGATGGTATCATTTATATTTACGCTTTCATGGTTTATTTTCAATTTAAATCATATTTTAAATGTACATTGAACGTTTGTAGACTCGGATGAATCTGACGTTTAAAACGTCAAAATTATGAAAGATGGAAAAATTATACTGCAAATTGAAAAGCTGAGTTTACTCAAAAACTAAAAAGATTTCGGTAAAAATGTATTCTTTATAAGTTGTTCATTTTGGCATTCTCTACAATTATTATTAAATAAATTGACTGTAACTATTATCGTTTCATAATTATAAACCAAAAATGAAAAAAAAGCTATTGAAAGATAACTTTCACGTTCGCATTATTTCTTACGTTTTTATTTAGTGATATTTTTATATCCCTCAATAAAAACAACGCTTATGTAACTGAATAATCATCAATGTCCATAGATTTACATATAAATAACACCCCAAACTGCCGAAGCTATTCAACATCGATCGGACCGTAAAACACCCACGCAAATTGCGAAAGTTATAAACTGACGTTTTCGTAACAATTTTCAAACACTCCAGCATAAAAAATGTAACGTGTTAACAAACCGCGTCAACACTGGATAATCTTAATATAATTATCAAAGTGACGTTAATCCAATTTAAGCCAGTTAAATTTTTTTTTACATCAGATCGAGATAAGATAGCCCGGCCCGAGTGCCTATTACACATTCGAGGTTCTGATACCTGCAACGAATCATCATGCTGTACTTTAAAAAAAAACCAATTCGTTATGTTTAGTGTGTGCATGACGTCCACGTTGTCAGTGTCATCGCTGTCGTCGAGCGGATAATCATGGACTTTATCTTAGTCGTTGTTCAAAAAATACAAAATAGGTAATTATATTAGTGTTCTTTATCTAGGGTTACCCGACGCTGTATCGAATGCATATGATTAGTGGTATAAAAGATGTAGCCATTTGTGAAGTGCTTGATGGTAGCGATTGGGTTAGTTACATAATCCGATCAACGATGGTCTTGATTAGGATGAGCAATCTTTTTTTAACTTATCATCAGAATTCCTCAGTTTAGTGGTCTCTTTGCTTCTTCAAATTCTCTCCATACAAAGTAAAAAAAAAATTGAGCTTGTAGCGTCAGAAACATTATTGGAAGCATTTGCATAGTGGTCTCTTTGCTTCTTTAAATTCTCTCCATACAAAGTTAAAAAAAAAAGAAAAAATGAGCTTGTAGCATGAAAAACATTGTTAGAAGCATACGCATAGTGGTCTCTTTGCTTCTTCAAATTGTATCCCTACAAAGTTTAAAAAAATAATAATTGAGCTTGTAGCATGAGAAACATTGGTAGAAGCATACGCCATGCTAAAGATTGATTTTTTGCAAGTGATAAATATAAATATCCAGAAAGCAAAGAAAATCAAGAAATGGTACCTTCGCAAGAAGTCAAAGGAGAGCAAAAGGCAACACTGCCTGTATAGCCTATATGCTTAATTTTAAGGTTCCATGAGACCGATAACTAGTTGACATTATAAATAATTATAACAACTAACATTGGCTATTTTTTTATTCGATACGTTTAATTATGGACTGCTTCATAGTACCAACCTTACAACTAATCTTTTGTTAATTATTACTAACTAATCTTTTGTTAATTATTAGGTAGTATTTGTAGTAGTATATAGTACTTGAGCCTTCCTAGAGAGGCCAACGCTCTTATAAAAAAAAGTAAAAAAAAAAAGTATTAGTTTTAAGTTTAATGTTTTTGTAATATTTATGCAAAATGAGGATTCCCGTAAATGGATAAATAAATAAATTTAATACTTGAATTAATAAAGTGTTATTATTATTATTAATATTGATTATTTTTTTGCTTCTAGGTGGGACGTAATTTAGGATCTTCTTGGAATCAATCACGATAAAACAATGGAGCACTCAGAGCTGATAACGGAGATGCCCCACATAGAGCAGATGCCCACGCAGGAGAGGCTGATTCTGGCGAAGAGGAGGAGGGCGCAGCAGCTGAAGATCTGGCAGCAGAGGGAGAAGGAGTACAACCGGAGGCCGCCGAAGATGCAGAAGAGCAACAAGCGGAGCATCTTCTTCAACGATAGCGTCGTCCTGCTAGAGGCCGCCGCCAGGAACGATATTGATGAAGGTTGGTGCATGCTAAAAGCCACATTTTCTTTTAAACAAACATTTATTCGCGTTGGCCTACTATTTAAAAAAAAGAGCTGTTGAATTTCCAGAGATAGAAATTTTCAAAGTTGTAAATATTCAAATTCATATTTCTCACTTAATATTGGTTAAATCTAAATATTTCATAACAACTATGAATAGAACTCACAAAGAACTACAGGAAACACCAATCAGAACTATTTTTGAAAAAAATATTTTTTTGAAAAAAGTCGCTAAGCAAAAAAAAATATTGAGAGTTCCATGAGTTCTGAGTTAATTTTCTATTTCTACACATTAAGTACAATAATTCTTTCTTATAAACAAATTCGATACAATCATGATTTATGGCATTTTTAAATAAATTTAAAATTCGAAAATAGAAAATTTAATTTTGAAAATACCCATTTCCTGCCATTTAATCGCAATTTGTCATTCGAGTTTTCGTTAGAACTCCTTGAGTACAACCCATAAGTCGAATCAGAACTCCCAGAACTATAAAAAAAAATCAACATTTTGAAAAAAATTCTGTCCGAAAAGAAAAAAAAATTGAGAGTTCTATGAGTTCTGAGTAAATTTCCTATTTCTACTCATTGAATACAATAATTCTTTCTTATAAACAAATTCGATACAATCACGATTTATGGCATTTTTAAATAAATTTAAAATTCGAAAATAGAAAATTTAATTTTGAAAATACCCATGTCCTGTCTTTTAATCGCAATTTGCCATTAGAGTTTTCGCTAGAACTACTTGAGTACAACCCATAAGTCAAATCAGAATTCCCAGAAATATTTAAAAAAAAATCAACATTTAAAAAAAAAATCCTGTCTGAAAGGAAAAAAAAAAGAGAGTTCTTGGAATTCTGAGTTCATTTTCTATTTCTACTCATCGAGTATAATAATTATTTCTTATAAGCAAATTCGATACAATCACGATTTATGGCATTTTTAAATAAATTTCAAATTCGATAATCGAAAATTTAATTTTGAAAATACCCATTTCCTGTCATTTAATCGCAACTTGCCATTAGAGTTTTCGTTAGAACTCTTTGAGTACATGAGTACAACCCAGAACTATTAAAAATAAATTAACATTTTGAAAAAAATTCTGTCCGAAAAGAAAAAAAAAATTGAGAGTTCTGTGAGTTCCGAGTTAATTTTCTATTTCTACTCATTGAGCACAATAATTCTTTCTTATAAACAAATTCGATACAATCACAATTTATGGCATTTTTAAATAAATTTCAAATTCGATAATAGAAAATTTAATTTTAAAAATACCCATTTCCTGTCATTTAATCACAATTTGCCATTGGAGTTTTCATTAGAACTCCTTGAGTACAACCCATAAGTCAAATCAGAACTCCCAGGAGTATTAAAAAAAAACAACATTTTGAAAAAATTCTGTCCGAGAAGAAAAAAAAAATGAGAGTTCTATGAGTTCTGAGTTAATTTTCTATTTCTACTCATTGAGTACAATAATTCTTTCTTATAAACAAAATTGATACAATCACGATTTATGGTATTTTTAAATAAATTTAAAATTCGATAATTTTGAAAATACCCATTTCCTGTCGTTTAATCGCAATTCGCCATTAGAGTTTTCCTTAGAACTCCTTGAGTACGACCCATAAGTCAAATCAGAACTTCCAGAAGTATTTAAAAAAATGTACGAAAGGAAAAAAAATGAGAGTTCTATGAGTTCTGAGTTAATTTTCTATTTCCACTCATTGAGTACAATAATTATTTCCTATAAACAAATTCGATACAATCACGATTTATGGCATTTTTAAATAAATTTAAAATTCGATAATGGAAAATTTATTTTTAAAAATACCCATTTCCTGTCATTTAATCTCTCAAATTTTTTTTTTCGGACAGATTTTTTTTCAAAATGTTGATTTTTTTTTAATAATTCTGGGAGTTCTGATTTGACTTATGGCTTGTATTCAAGGACTTCTAACAAAAACTCTAATGGCAAATTGCGAGAGAGACTCGGAGAACTCTCAATATATTTTTTTTTTTTTTTGCTTTGCGACTTTTTTCAGAAAAATATTTTTGATAGTTCCGGATAGTTCTGATTGATGTGTCTTGTAGTTCTTTATGAGTTCTATCCATAGTTCTCATGAACTATTTAGATTCAACCAATATTAAGTGAGTAATATGAATTTGAATATTTCGAATTTCCAACTTTGAAAACTTTTATCTCTGGAAATTCAACAGAACTCTTTCTTTAAAGTATCAGGAACTATAGTACTAACCTAGAAACTAGTTCAGAACTATTCGATAGCAATGTTGGGGTGCGGTGTCAAGTTGGCACCCCATTTTTCAAAAAATTCCCGACAACCCAATTTTACAGAACTCTTTCTTAAAAGTTGATAGTACTTCTGGATACATCAAAAGGAATTGAGAACTCTATTCCACTGCATGTATTCCAATCTATTTTCTGTATGACCTGTGTAAAACCTCGGTTAGTGGCACAAATAAAATTATTATTATTATTATATTCAGAACTATCAGAACTTTTTATTGGAGTGCCAACTTGACGCACTCCATAAAATCACCATTTCAATACATCAAACTTGGAAAAAAACTAGTTTTATCAATTATTCCAACAGCCATTTGAATTAATTAAAATCGAAGGTTGCTACGAATAGCAATTAATAATAATAATAATAATAGTAGTTTATTACGGGACATGCCCATTAGTACAAATACATGAAAAGAAAATCATCAAAATAGTACAGTGAGCAGAAATTAATAGAAAATGTAAATTATGAAAAAAAAAATCAGGAATTGACATATATACAATTTTTTTTCCATTTATTGACAACCTATTTTGACCTATTAATTCAAAGCCTGTTAATGGCAAATGGCTGAATCCACCCAACTTTGCATTTTCGTGATTTATGCATCGGGAATTTTAAATGAGAAACGAAAAAGAAAAATAAACGCTGTGTTTTCTCATATCCGAAAATTCCGATCGCGTCGTCGTTTAACATGCCCGAGAAGATCCGCTCGTGGCGCTATCGGAAAATTCAAAATTACCCTCGCGAAAATGTGCATCTATTTAAACGTCTTGGGATTCGCAAACGAGGGTTTGTACATTTAATAATCGACGGGGCGCGCGAGGTCCGAGCTCTCGAAACTTTTGTAACTCCGCAATAAAACTACTTATTTGTTTCGAATTCGACGACGGAGATACAATCGGTGTTTATTTAAGACTGCTTCACTTGTTTTGATGATAACTTTTTTCTTAATGAAATTCGGAGTTAGGAAAACTGAATTAATAAAAATGATCAGTGTATAATATACTGAAGGAAAAAAACTTGAAATTGGTGAAATTTCGACCATTTTCAAACCGCCATAACTCGGCGTATTTTCAATCGATTTTGATGAATCTTTGAGGGTGAAAAACTTTAAAGTGTCTTCTTTAAAGTCATGCATGCGAACTTAAGCGTAACCCCTTCCGGCCCCCTCTAGCGCCCCTGTGAAACAAAAGTTTTTTTTCTGGAAACCATGTCCAACTTTGACGATGTCTACGAAGTTGGAAAAATTTTGTCGACTCGATCCACCATGAAGGCATTAAAATTTGATCAATTGCCTATGCAGTGCTCAAAGAACGAAGTTCCTACGTCGATTTGGCACCAAGTTATGGGTGTTTGAAAAAAAAGTGCATTTTGAGGTTCTTCGCACACAACTCAGTGACTTTTCAACCAAATTTGATGATTATTTCGGGAAAAAATCCCATTTTGGCTCTACTTTAAAGGAGTAAACTCAGATTGGAATGATCCCTTTTCGAAACCTTCAACCCCCGAACAAAAAAAAAACACGTTTTTGGGCAAAAAAAAAACGTCCAACTTTGGCAACGTGTACCGAGTTGGAAAAAATGTGTCGACTCGATCCACTAAAAGGGCATTGAAATGTGTTCAATTACCTGCGCAGGACGCAAAGAACTAACGAAGTTCCTACGACGATTTGGCACAAAGTTATTGGTGTGAGCCACAGAATTTTGTTTCAGAGTTGGCCATGCTTGAGAGAGAAAAACATAACAACAGTGTGGTAAAAATTGTTGTAGAACAATAAAATCAATTTGAAACCATACACTGTGTTAGTGTTTTATTAAATGAAAAACATAACAGTCATGTCTGAGATTTTTTTTTTATCTAATTCAATGTCTCATGACGACATACCTCATTTATTTCACAGCCAACTCGAAACACACGATATATTATTTACCCATAAAAATATACTTTTGCAGATGCATCTGATTTTGAAACAATATGCACAATTCAAGAAGAAATAATATTCCGCGTTTGCCGTGTTGTCGTTTGATCGCTTCAAATTCAATTTGTAGGAAATTAATTTTCCAACATTTCAGTTATTACAGTTGCGCCGACGACGGATTTGCATTATTAAATGTTTGCCATCGCGGCGAGCCATCGGTAATCCATAGAAAGCGTGAGTCGAATGAATGATGCATTCCGTTCCGTCCTAAATCCATTCATCAAAAGCTGCATATCTGGACGGGGCTGCTTTAGCCCGGATTTATGCAGATCTTGTTGACCACATCAGAAACCAATTAACGTCGGACGTTCATTAAGCCGTAACCGGGAATACTTGATCCTCGCTAGTTAATCGTACGACTGGATTAAATAGTCGAGATTTTAATTACGAATTCTCACAATGCTTAATCCTAATAATTAGTGTTTAAAATTCACTTTTGTAAGTGTCTCCATAATAAGTACACCTAACCTCAAACGTCACTTGCAAAATGGCGGGCAATTTGAAACTTGTAAACTCATTTTTCACACACACAATTAAATATGATTTCGTTTCATTCCTCGAATGCTATCGATTATTAATATTTCGACAATAAATAATAATAAATAAATAAAGAAAATTTCAAACTCGCATATCTTGATAAGATATTATATCTCGCACCGATAACATTCGGTATTGACCGATGAATAATTAAGAGGTTTATCAGGTATTAGTAATCTTAGGCAAACCAAACCCACTCACGGTATTATTTACAGTGCAATTCTGCACGGCGGCGATTGTATTAAATTGCCATTGGTATGTATTATCGAACTGAGTCACAACAGGTTCCCTGGAAATCTCCTCCGGTCGAGAGAAGGTCGCCTGGAAATCCCAAAATAAAAACTAATCGACTGCGATAAAATCGTGCCTACAATTGAAAATCTAGGGGGACGACAGGATAAAATGGGTTTCCGATACTTTATATTGCGGACAAAACAAACTCCAAACGTAAACGTATCGATACTTTATCTCGGGTGGAACGAAAGCACCGAATGGTCCAGCAATGGCCTTCATTATTTTTTTTCTCTAATTTCAGAAAGTTAACTGTTATGAATTTTCTACGAGAATAAGCTCTTGTAACAAGAGCTTGAAGTGACATATCTAACGAGTGCAAAGATTGACGAATGAGTCGAGCGAGGCAAAGTCTCCTGAGACTTTATTATAAGTACACATACATATTTTAAGGTTCAACAAAACAAAACAATACGATGTCACATTTTTAATGCGTTATAACATTATTTTTCGAGAGATATCACAGACATAAAAATCAATGGCTGACAAGAAAATGGGAAACATTTAAAAGAATTATGCAGGAGAACTGCGAAATAATAAAAATGAAGAAAACAAATTGGTGGGCGAAAGAAATAAAAAAAGAGAAAAAAAATATAGGTACTTAGGTACGATCGCAGTACTGTAAGGCTCCCCATAACCAATGCACCCCGTGGTACGATAATACAAAGTAATGAAAAATCAAAGTGACACAAGAAATAAAATAGAAAAAACAGCGAAACTATACAATATGCTAAATAAAACACATTCTTTAACCAAAAGCACAAAAACTGAAAAAAATAATGATCAAATTTACGAAACAATTTTAATTGGCAATCGAGCACACCAACTGAACGAAACTTCTTTTCCATTTCTAACTTTTCCAATTAATTTGCATGACGCGTTAAAAATGCCGAAACCTTTAAAGCTTCCATCGATACACTTTCAAATAAAAAAATAACCGCCGGATTTAATTGGCAATAACGCCCTCTATTGGCCCATTGTCACTGAAACCTGGATAATTGTTCCCCAGGACACAATGAATTCATTTTAAAGCACAAAGGCGAATAATTTATTTATAAACTTTTTAAAGTCCAAAGGGCTTTTTTGCGTCCTGTGAACTGTAAAAAAAATAAATTCGTTGCGCGAAATTTTCCACCCACTCAAAACGTTTCAAGTGAATATTTGAGTTACTTTTTTTACGTCGTCCATTCCAGTTTACTAAAAGGATGGGTAGTCGCGAAACGGTAATGTGGAGTACAAGGAAGCCCTTATAGGGTAATATTTGCTTTGCCGCCTGATCGAATTCTTTTATCCTCTAGAAGGCCATGAAATTATTGTTTTAATAAAATTACGTTGGCAGTGGCAAGTAAATGCCAGTTTTAATGGAATCGCTTCCACACAATGGAAGACCTCACTGAAGCGATTCGGAATTTTTGTGACACGATTAGATTTACACATCGCTGTCGAAAACAAAATGGCAACACTTTTTTCCAAATCATTAGATTGATCTTAGTGGATAAATAGCTAATTAATCTTATATTTCTTAATGTCTTAATTTTTCGTAATTTGAATGTAAGAAATTCACCTACAGTTTACGATTTTGTGCTTTCAGTAAGAAGATTATTGATGAAGGGCGTGAATCCCGACTCCTGCAACGAAGACGGACTAACTGCACTGCACCAATGCTGCATTGACGATAACGAATCGATGCTGGTTCTTCTATTAGAGTACGGTGCTAATGTCAACGCGGAAGATAGCGAAAAGTGGACGCCCCTGCACGCGGCCGCAACATGTGGACATCTGAAATTAGTAAGGTAATTAAACATTAAATATATTAAGTACTTTTTGACCTACACTATGCGAAACTTCGACTGTACCTAACATTTTATCACTCAAGTATAACTTCGAAGAGTCCGAAGTACCGGAGAAAAAAGAGCAAAAACATTGTGCTACCGAGAAATCAGAAATTATTTTTTTATAGATCTTTAGCCTCTGGAGAATATTCCTCCAATAATTAATTTTTTGCAATTTTTCAAATCTTTGAATGCTATTTTTCATTTTTCCATTGCTGCTATTTGATTTCCAGCTCGAAAAATATGGCAATTGTTGTTCGAGGAAATCAGAAATTAATGTTTTTATGGATATTTAACCTCTGGAGCAAATTCCTCCAATAATTAATTTTTTGCAATTTTTCAAATCTTTGGATGCTATTTTTCATTTTTCCATTGCTGCTATTTGATTTCCAGCTCGAAAAATATGGCAATTGTTGTTCGAGGAAATCAGAAATTAATGTTTTTATGGATATTTAACCTCTGGAGCAAATTCCTCCAATAATTAATTTTTTGCAATTTTTCAAATCTTTGGATGCATTTTTTCGTTGTTCCATTGCTGCTATTTGATTTCCAGCTCAAAAAACATGGCAATTGTTGTTCGAGGAAATCAGAAATTAATGTTTTTATGGATATTTAACCTCTGGAGCAAATTCCTCCAATAATTATTTTTTTACAATTTTTCAAATCTATGGATGCACTTTTTCATTTTTCCAGTTTAAGTTTGCATTGTTGCTATTTGATTTCCAGCTCAAAAAATATGGCAATTGTTGTTCGAGGAAATTAGAAATTAATGTTTTTATGGATATTTAACCTCTGGAGCAAATTCCTCCAATAATTAATTTTTTGCAATTTTTCAAATCTTTGGATGCTTTTTTTCGTTTTTCCATTGCTGCTATTTGATTTCCAGCTCAAAAATATGGCAATTGTTGTTCGAGGAAATCATAAATTAATGTTTTTATGGATATTTAACCTCTGGAGCAAATTCCTCCAATAATTAATTTTTTGCAATTTTTCAAATATTTGGATGCTTTTTTTCGTTTTTCCATTGCTGCTATTTGATTTCCAGCTCAAAAAACATGGCAATTGTTGTTCGAGGAAATTAGAAATTAATGTTTTTATGGATATTTAACCTCTCGAGCAAATTCCTCCAATAATTAATTTTTTGCAATTTTTCAAATCTTTGGATGCATTTTTTCATTTTTCCATCGCTTTTTTTTGATTTCCAGCTCAAAAATATGGCAATTGTTGTTCGAGGAAATCAAAAATTAATGTTTTTATGGATATTTAACCTCTGGAGCAAATTTCTCCAATAATTAATTTTTTGCAATTTTTCAAATCTTTGGATGCATTTTTTCATTTTTCCATTGCTGCTATTTGATTTCCAGCTCAAAAATTATGGCAATTGTTGTTCGAGGAAATCAGATATTAATGTTTTTATGGATATTTAACCTCTGGAGCAAATTCCTCCAATAATTAATTTTTTGCAATTTTTCAAATCTTTGGATGCATTTTTTCATTTTTCCATTGCTGCTATTTGATTTCCAGGTCAAAAAATATGGCAATTGTTGTTCGAGGAAATCAGATATTAATGTTTTTATGGATATTTAACCTCTGGAGCAAATTCCTTCAATAATTAATTTTTTGCAATTTTTCAAATCTTTGGATGCTTTTTTTCGTTTTTCCATTACTGCTATTTGATTTCCAGCTCAAAAATATGGCAATTGTTGTTCGAGGAAATCAGAAATTAATGTTTTTATGGATATTTAACCTCTGGAGCAAATTCCTCCAATAATTAATTTTTTGCAATTTTTCAAATCTTTGGATGCATTTTTTCATTTTTCCATTGCTGCTATTTGATTTCCAGCTCAAAAAGATGGCAATTGTTGTTCGAGGAAATCAGAAATTAATGTTTTTATGGATATCTAACCTCTGGAGCAAATTCCTCCAATAATTATTTTTTTGCAATTTTTCAAATCTTTGGATGCATTTTTTCATTTTTCATTGCTGCTATTTGATTTCCAGCTCAAAAAACATGGCAATTGTTGTTCGAGGAAATTAGAAATTAATGTTTTTATGGATATTTAACCTCTGGAGCAAATTCCTCCAATAATTAATTTTTTGCAATTTTTCAAATCTTTGGATGCTTTTTTTCGTTTTTCCATTGCTGCTATTTGATTTCCAGCTCAAAAATATGGCAATTGTTGTTCGAGGAAATCATAAATTAATGTTTTTATGGATATTTAACCTCTGGAGCAAATTCTTCCAATAATTAATTTTTTGCAATTTTTCAAATCTTTGGATGCATTTTTTCATTTTTCCATTGCTGCTATTTGATTTCCAGCTCAAAAAGCATGGCAATTGTTGTTCGAGGAAATCAGAAATTAATGTTTTTATGGATATTTAACCTCTGGAGCAAATTTCTCCAATAATTAATTTTTTGCAATTTTTCAAATCTTTGGATGCATTTTTTCATTTTTCCATTGCTGCTATTTGATTTCCAGCTCAAAAAACATGGCAATTGTTGTTTGAGGAAATCAGAAATTAATGTTTTTATGGATATTTAACCTCTGCAGCAAATTCCTCCAATAATTAATTTTTTGCAATTTTTCAAATCTTTGGATGCATTTATTCATTTTTCCATTGCTGCTATTTCATTTCCAGCTCGAAAAATATGGCAATTGTCGTTCGAGGAAATCAGAAATTAATGTTTTTATGGATATTTAACCTCTGGAGCAAATTCCTCCAATAATTAATTTTTTGCAATTTTTCAAATCTTTGGATGCTATTTTTCATTTTTCTATTGCTGCTATTTGATTTCCAGCTCAAAAATATAGCAATTGTTTTTCGAGGAAATCAGAAATTAATGTTTTTATGGATATTTAACCTCTGGAGCAAATTCCTCCAATAATTATTTTTTTGCAATTTTTCAAATCTTTGGATGCATTTTTTCATTTTTCCATTGCTGCTATTTGATTTCCAGCTCAAAAATATGGCAATTTTTGTTCGAGGAAATCAGAAATTAATGTTTTTATGGATATTTAACCTCTGGAGCAAATTCCTCCAATAATTAATTTTTTGCAATTTTTCAAATCTTTGGATGCATTTTTTCATTTTTCCATTGCTGCTATTTGATTTCCAGCTCAAAAAGCATGGCAATTGTTGTTCGAGGAAATCAGAAATTAATGTTTTTATGGATATTTAACCTCTGGAGCAAATTCCTCCAATAATTAATTTTTTGCAATTTTTCAAATCTTTGGATGCATTTTTTCATTTTTCCATTGCTGCTATTTGATTTCCAGCTCAAAAAACATGGCAATTGTTGTTTGAGGAAATCAGAAATTAATGTTTTTATGGATATTTAACCTCTGCAGCAAATTCCTCCAATAATTAATTTTTTGCAATTTTTCAAATCTTTGGATGCATTTATTCATTTTTCCATTGCTGCTATTTCATTTCCAGCTCGAAAAATATGGCAATTGTCGTTCGAGGAAATCAGAAATTAATGTTTTTATGGATATTTAACCTCTGCAGCAAATTCCTCCAATAATTAATTTTTTGCAATTTTTCAAATCTTTGGATGCATTTATTCATTTTTCCATTGCTGCTATTTCATTTCCAGCTCGAAAAATATGGCAATTGTCGTTCGAGGAAATCAGAAATTAATGTTTTTATGGATATTTAACCTCTGGAGCAAATTCCTCCAATAATTAATTTTTTGCAATTTTTCAAATCTTTGGATGCTATTTTTCATTTTTCTATTGCTGCTATTTGATTTCCAGCTCAAAAATATAGCAATTGTTTTTCGAGGAAATCAGAAATTAATGTTTTTATGGATATTTAACCTCTGGAGCAAATTCCTCCAATAATTATTTTTTTGCAATTTTTCAAATCTTTGGATGCATTTTTTCATTTTTCCATTGCTGCTATTTGATTTCCAGCTCAAAAATATGGCAATTTTTGTTCGAGGAAATCAGAAATTAATGTTTTTATGGATATTTAACCTCTGGAGCAAATTCCTCCAATAATTAATTTTTTGCAATTTTTCAAATCTTTGGATGCATTTTTTCATTTTTCCATTGCTGCTATTTGATTTCCAGCTCAAAAAACATGGCAATTGTTGTTCGAGGAAATCAGAAATTAATGTTTTTATGGATATTTAACCTCTGGAGCAAATTCCTCCAATAATTAATTTTTTGCAATTTTTCTAATCTTTGGATGAATTTTTTTCATTTTTCCATTGCTGCTATTTGATTTCCAGCTCAAAAATATGGCAATTGTTGTTCGAAGAAATCAGAAATTAGTGTTTTTATGGATATTTAACCTCTGGAGCAAATTCCTTCAATAATTAATTTTTTGCAATTTTTCAAATCTTTGGATGCATTTTTTCATTTTTCCATTGCTGCTATTTGATTTCCAGCTCAAAAAACATGGCAATTGTAGTTCGAGGAAATCAGAAATTAATGTTTTTATGGATATTTAACCTCTGGAGCAAATTCCTCCTATAATTAATTTTTGCAATTTTTCAAATCTTTGGATACAATTTTTCATTTTCCAGTTTAAGTTTGGTTGCTGCTATTTGATTTCCAGCTCAAAAAATATGGCAATTGTTGTTCGAGGAAATCAGAAATTAATGTTTTTATGGATATTTAACCTCTGGAGCAAATTCCTCCAATAATTAATTTTTTCAAATCTTTAGATGCTTTTTTCATATTTCTAGTTTAAGTCTGGATTGCGGGCATTTGATTTCCAGCCAAAAAAATATGGCAATTGCAGGTTCAAGAAATCAGAAATTTATTTTTTATACATCTTTGGCCTCTGGAGCAAATTCCTGTAATAAATATTTTTTTTACAATTTTTCAAATCTTTGGATGCTCCTTCTCATTTTTCTGAACTGTTCATTTTAAAGCTTTTTTCGACGGCCAGTCGCCCGAAACCGGTCTACAGTCGTCATCGGAGCTAAACAATGATTTATGTGCTAACTGTTAGAATTAGTTAAATCCATTGTGTTATGATTACATTTTCGTGGAATGGACCCAAAGCGTGAATGTGGTGAAACTGTTACATTAGGGAACGTACGAATATATTAATGACGTATGACTATTGTAAACTGTATAATTAATACAGAACTACGAACTGGGACAAAAGATACATAACAGGTAGGACTCTCGCCAACTGTTCACGGGATGTAAATTGCTCGAAATTGGATTCGGATAATAACTTTTCGGAAAGTCATTACACGCAATTTGTTCACCGAAGTTAAAGTTGGGGAATGCAAATGAGAATTTTGCGAAAAGTTAACTTCAACACAGTCCGATGAAACATTATTATGGCAGCGGGAAATTTCATATAATTTTGCATATTTTATATCAGTATAAACAGAGAAAATTGTAGGGATTTATATCGCATAATAGTTATTATTAAAAATTTTAAATATATGTTTAATATTGCTAGACTTTTTAAATGAATGATTGCAATCAGTTTTACTCAAATTTGTTACTTATTTTCAAACCGTTGAACTCAAAAAATACACATCCACTATATATCAGATTCAAGGTCATCGGAAGAGGGTCCCATATTTACTAGAAAAAGTTTTTGATATTTTCTCTTACTTTACCTAAGTACTATCAACTGGCACAATTTAGGATTGAAGAACTTTTGAAAATCGTAATCTCCAAAAATTGGTACATTTCTCTTACTTTTCCCAAGTACCATCAACTAGCATAACTTAGGATAGAAGAATTTTTGAAAATCATCATCTCTAAAAATTGGTACATTTTCTCTTACTTTTCTTAAGTACTATCGACTAGCAAGAAGAACTTTCGAAAATCATCTCCAAAAATTCTCTAACTAGCACAACTTAGGATAGAAGAATTTTCGAAAATCATCATCTCCAAAAATTGGTACATTTTCTCTTACTTTTCCTAAGTACTATTAACTGGCAAACTTAGGACAGAAGAACTTTCGAAAATCTTCTCCAAAAATTCTCCAACTGACAAACTTAGGACAGAAGAACTTTCGAAAATCTTCTCCAAAAATTCTCCAACTGGCACAACTTAGGACAGAAACTTTTCGAAAATCATCATCTTAAAAAATTGGTTCATTTTCTCTTACTTTTCCTAAATACTATCAACTGGCACAAGCAACTTTTTTTAGAATAGAAAATCATCATCTTCAAAAATTGGTCTCTTATTTTAATCCAATCAATTTTTTTTTTTTGTAGACATAAGTTGGATAATACATTACACCCAATTTTTTTTTTCAGGATACTAATATCCAGAGGAGCAAACTTACTGGCGGTGAACGCCGACGGAAACATGCCCTACGACATCTGCGAGGACGAGCAGGCCCTGGACTACATCGAGGGCGAGATGGCCAAGCGAGGCGTCACCCAGCAGCTGATCGACGACACCAGGGCCCACACCGAGATGCGGATGCTGACCGATCTGCAGAAAGTCGCCGCCCTCGGAGGGGATCTGGAAACGCACGATATTCAGGGCGCCACACCCGTGAGTACATCCATCCCTCTGTTTCATCGTTTTTGTCATCCGCTTATTATCTTTGTCTGTACTCGGGGATGTATAAGCGAGGACGGAATGTTATCATTCCGCTCCGGCGATGACTCATTCCTATTCTGGACGTACTTGTCCCTCCCTCGGGGTAAATGAAAACCGATATATCATGCTATTGTCGTGACCCGACGTTGCTGGATTAATCAAATTGTGGGCAAAATGGGGATATTCATTCAAAGTCTTAAAGCACGTTTTTAGGTCGTGTTTTGTTGATGATGAAATATTATTAGGAATTTGAAGATCAGCAAAAAATAATATTTACAATCAACTATCAACGTCATTCGAATTAGAAATAAACTGAATTCACTTCTTTAAGTATTCCTCAATTGTTCTGCAGACCTCCAGGTTTGCCCATCATTGAAAATTTTGATGTAGAAGGCTGAAAGACCTCTGGTCAATTGCCTGTTGAGGTATCTCAATAAATGTGTTGTCTCTCTCTATTGATGTGGCCATCAAGTTACTTTCTCCAATGGTAAAGAAAAGTTCGTCATTAATTAACTACAGAACAAAGGCGAGTGTGGTTTCAGCAGGATGGAGCCACGTCACACGTGGAGCGAAACGCGATGAGGTTTTGCGGAAAATGCATTTCTTAATTGCGTTCAAAATTGAGCATTTTCTAAAATAAACAAATATTAAAAATTGTTTAAAAATTCTGAAATAATTCTATACAACTCCTTAATTATTATATTTTAAGAATATAATCAACATCTTAAATTCCAATAATTTTTTAATAGGTTATAACTATTTTTAGTTAAACGTGCATTTTTTTGAGTTGAGCATTTTCTAAAATAAATAAAAAATATTAAGAATTGTTTAAAAATTCTGAAATAATTCTATACAACTCCTTAATTATTATATTTTAAGAATATAATCAACTTCTTGAATTCCAATAATTTTTTTAATGGGTTATAGCTGTTCTTAGTTAAATGTGCTTTTTTTAATTGCGTTCAAAGTTGAGCATTTTCTAAAATAAATAAAAAATATTAAAAACTGTTCAAAAATTCTGAAATAATTCTATACAACTCCTTCATTGTTATACTTTAAGAATATAATCAACTTCTTAAATTCCAATAATTTTTTAACGGGTTATAACTGTTCTTAGTTAAACGTGCATTTTTTTGAGTTGAGCATTTTCTAAAATAAATCAAAAATATTAAAAATTGTTTAAAAATTCTCAAATAATTCTATACAACTCCTTAATTATTATATTTTAAGAAAATAATTAACTTCTTAAATTCCAATAATTTTTTAACGGGTTATAACTGTTCTTAGTTAAACCTGCATTTTTTAATTGCGTTCAAAATTGAGCATTTTCTAAAATAAATTAAAAATATTAAAAATTGTTTAAAAATTCTGAAATAATTCTGTACAACTCCTTAATTATTATATTTTAAGAATATAATCAACTTCTTAAATTCCAATAATTTTTTAATGAGTTATAACTGTTCTTAGTTAAACGTGCATTTTTTGAGTTGAGCATTTTCTAAAATAAATAAAAAATATTAAAAATTGTTTAAATATTCTGAAATAATTCTACACAACTCCTTAATTATTATATTTTAAGAATATAATCAACTTCTTAAATTCTAATAATTTTTTAATGCGTTATAACTGTTCTTAGTTAAACATGCATTTTTTTGAGTTGAGCATTTTCTAAAATAAATTAAAAATATTAAAAATTGTTTAAAAATTCTGAAATAATTCTGTACAACTTCTTAATTATTATATTTTAAGAATATAATCAACTTCTTAAATTCCAATAATTTTTTAATGAGTTATAACTGTTCTTAGTTAAACGTGCATTTTTTGAGTTGAGCATTTTCTAAAATAAATAAAAAATATTAAAAACTGTTTAAAAATTCTAAAATAATTCTATACAACTCCTTAATTATTATACTTTAAGAATATAATCAACTTCTTAAATTCCAATAATTTTTTAATGGGTTATAACTGTTCTTAGTTAAACGTGCATTTTTTAATTGCGTTCAAAATTGAGCATTTTCTAAAATAAATTAAAAATATTAAAAATTGTTTAAAAATTCTGAAATAATTCTGTACAACTCCTTAATTATTATATTTTAAGAATATAATCAACTTCTTAAATTCCAATAATTTTTTAATGAGTTATAACTGTTCTTAGTTAAACGTGCATTTTTTGAGTTGAGCATTTTCTAAAATAAATAAAAAATATTAAAAATTGTTTAAATATTCTGAAATAATTCTACACAACTCCTTAATTATTATATTTTAAGAATATAATCAACTTCTTAAATTCTAATAATTTTTTAATGCGTTATAACTGTTCTTAGTTAAACATGCATTTTTTTGAGTTGAGCATTTTCTAAAATAAATAAAAAATATTAAAAATTGTTTAAAAATTCTGAAGTAATTCTACACAACTCCTTAATTATTATATTTTAAGAATATAATCAACTTCTTAAATTCCAATAATTTTTTAATAGGTTATAACTGTTTTAAGTTAAACGTGCATTTTTTTGAGTTAAGCATTTTCTAAAATAAATAAAAAATATTAAAAATTGTTTAAAAATTCTGAAATACTTCTATACAACTCCTTAATTATTATATTTTAAGAATATAATCAACTTCTTAAATTCCAATAATTTTTTAATGGGTTATAACTGTTCTTAGTTAAACATGCATTTTTTTGAGTTGAGCATTTTCTAAAATAAATAAAAAATATTAAAAATTGTTTAAAAATTCTGAAGTAATTCTACACAACTCCTTAATTATTATATTTTAAGAATATAATCAACTTCTTAAATTCCAATAATTTTTTAATAGGTTATAACTGTTTTAAGTTAAACATGCATTTTTTTGAGTTGAGCATTTTCTAAAATAAATAAAAAATATTAAAAATTGTTTAAAAATTCTGAAATAATTCTATACAACTCCTTAGTTATTATATTTTAAGAATATAATCAACTTCTTAAATTCCAATAATTTTTTAATAGGTTATAACTGTTTTAAGTTAAACATGCATTTTTTTGAGTTGAGCATTTTCTAAAATAAATAAAAAATATTAAAAATTGTTTAAAAATTCTGAAATACTTCTATACAACTCCTTAATTATTATATTTTAAGAATATAATCAACTTCTTAAATTCCAATAATTTTTTAATGGGTTATAACTGTTCTTAGTTAAACGTGCATTTTTTTGAATTGAGCATTTTCTAAAATAAATAAAAAATATTAAAAATTGTTTAAATATTCTGAAATAATTCTACACAACTTCTTAATTATTATATTTTAAGAATATAATCAACTTCTTAAATTCTAATAATTTTTTAATGCGTTATAACTGTTCTTAGTTAAACATGCATTTTTTTGAGTTGAGCATTTTCTAAAATAAATAAAAAATATTAAAAATTGTTTAAAAATTCTGAAGTAATTCTACACAACTCCTTAATTATTATATTTTAAGAATATAATCAACTTCTTAAATTCCAATAATTTTTTAATAGGTTATAACTGTTTTAAGTTAAACATGCATTTTTTTGAGTTGAGCATTTTCTAAAATAAATAAAAAATATTAAAAATTGTTTAAAAATTCTGAAATAATTCTATACAACTCCTTAATTATTATATTTTAAGAATATAATCAACTTCTTAAATTCCAATAATTTTTTAATATTTTATAACTGTTTTAAGTTAAACATGCATTTTTTTGAGTTGAGCATTTTCTAAAATAAATAAAAAATATTAAAAATTGTTTAAAAATTCTGAAATACTTCTATACAACTCCTTAATTATTATATTTTAAGAATATAATCAACTTCTTAAATTCCAATAATTTTTTAATGGGTTATAACTGTTCTTAGTTAAACGTGCATTTTTTTGAATTGAGCATTTTCTAAAATAAATAAAAAATATTAAAAATTGTTTAAATATTCTGAAATAATTCTACACAACTTCTTAATTATTATATTTTAAGAATATAATCAACTTCTTAAATTCTAATAATTTTTTAATGCGTTATAACTGTTCTTAGTTAAACATGCATTTTTTTGAGTTGAGCATTTTCTAAAATAAATAAAAAATATTAAAAATTGTTTAAAAATTCTGAAGTAATTCTACACAACTCCTTAATTATTATATTTTAAGAATATAATCAACTTCTTAAATTCCAATAATTTTTTAATAGGTTATAACTGTTTTAAGTTAAACATGCATTTTTTTGAGTTGAGCATTTTCTAAAATAAATAAAAAATATTAAAAATTGTTTAAAAATTCTGAAATAATTCTATACAACTCCTTAGTTATTATATTTTAAAAATATAATCAACTTCTTAAATTCTAATGATTTTTTAATGCGTTATAACTGTTCTTAGTTAAACATGCATTTTTTTGAGTTGAGCATTTTCTAAAATAAATAAAAAATATTAAAAATTGTTTAAAAATTCTGAAGTAATTCTACACAACTCCTTAATTATTATATTTTAAGAATATAATCAACTTCTTAAATTCCAATAATTTTTTAATAGGTTATAACTGTTTTAAGTTAAACGTGCATTTTTTTGAGTTAAGCATTTTCTAAAATAAATAAAAAATATTAAAAATTGTTTAAAAATTCTGAAATACTTCTATACAACTCCTTAATTATTATATTTTAAGAATATAATCAACTTCTTAAATTCCAATAATTTTTTAATGGGTTATAACTGTTCTTAGTTAAACGTGCATTTTTTAATTGCGTTCAAAATTGAGCATTTTCTAAAATAAATTAAAAATAATAAAAATTGTTTAAAAATTCTGAAATAATTCTGTACAACTCCTTAATTATTATATTTTAAGAATATAGTCAACTTCTTAAATTCCAATAATTTTTTAATGGGTTATAACTGTTCTTACTTAAACGTGCATTTTTTAATTGCGTTCAAAATTGAGCATTTTCTAAAATAAATTAAAAATATTAAAAATTGTTTAAAAATTCTGAAATAATTCTGTACAACTCCTTAATTATTATATTTTAAGAATATAATCAACTTCTTAAATTCCAATAATTTTTTAACAGGTTATAACTGTTCTTGGTTAAACCTGCATGTTTCTGAGTTGAGCATTTTCTAAAATAAATAAAAAATATTAAAAATCGTTTAAAAATTCTAAAATAATTCTATACAACTCCTTAATTATTATATTTTAAGAATATAATCAACTTCTTAAATTCCAACAATTTTTTAACGGGTTATAACTGTTCTTAGTTAAACGTGCATTTTTTAATTGCGTTCAAAATGGAGCATTTTCTAAAATAAATAAAAAATATTAAAAATTGTTTTAAAAATCTGAAATAATTCTATACAACTCCTTAATTATTATATTTTAAGAATATAATCAACTTCTTAAATTCCAATAATGTTTTAATAGGTTATAACTGTTTTTAATTAAACGTGCATTTTTTGAGTTAAGCATTTTCTAAAATAAATAAAAAATATTAAAAATCGTTTAAAAATTCTGAAATAATTCTACACAACTCCTTAATTATTATATTTTAAGAATATAATCAACTTCTTAAATTCCAATAATGTTTTAATAGGTTATAACTGTTTTTAGTTAAACGTGCATTTTTTTGAGTTAAGCATTTTCTAAAATAAATAAAAAATATTAAAAATTGTTTAAAAATTCTGAAATAATTCTATACAACTCCTTAGTTATTATATTTTAAGAATATAATCAACTTCCTAAATTCCAATAATTTTTTAACGGGTTATAACTGTTCTTAGTTGAACGTGCATTTTTTAATTGCGTTCAAAATTGAATTTTTTCTAAAATAAATAAAAAATATTAAAAATTGTTTGGCCATCGAACGAAGGTCTTTCTGCCAGTTAAATTAGATTTTCGCTTCACTCCGTTAATTAAAAAAAATGTATTTTAAATATAAACAATTAAGTAAGAGATTGTCGTTTTATTTAACACGGGACCAATTAAACTTTTACTTTAATTGGACGAGGAAATCGCGAAAAAGCAAACTCGCGGATTTTTCCCCGTTTACTTTTCATTAATTTAATGGCACACTGCTGCCACTCAATCCGATTGTGTAGGCATTGAAACGAAAGGCCTGGCACGCTGTGATTCTTCAATATTTTTTTGTCATGTTTCTATTAAAATGTTTACGTGAACAACCCGGGCAATTAATTAATCCGGCGACGATTAATCACATTCGGATATTACCCTCGCCGCTGGAACTCGACCCTCGTCATTAATCAACGACAGTGGTCATCATCATCATCTGATGTCTCGATTAATTCGTTGGTTCTTGTTACAGTTGTGGCCGTGATATTTTGTACGATAAATATTAACCCTTTGAGGCCCAAGCTGTGCGTTGATATTTTATGTCGATAAAGACAAGCGCAATAGTGCTGTTGAGATTTTTTCGTCGATAAAGACAAGCGTGATCGCGCTCCTAAGATGTTTTATTGATGAAGACAAGCGCGATCGCGCGGTTGATGTTTTTTGTCGATAAAGACAAGCGCGATCGCGCTACGATTTTTTGGCTAGCCTCTTCGCATTCGATACAGACAAGCGCTATTGGGCTGTTTAGCATTGTCCGATCATATGCTTCCAACGACCCCTGAGACCCAAAGGGTTAATAATTTTACGTATAAATGATTCGTTGGTTTTTTTAAATCCTCGACTGATCGAACTTTAAAATATATGTTTCAGTCTTTTTGAACAAAAAATCTAAAGTAAACTCAGCGCATTTTCCAATTGAATTTAATTATGGATTGTTTCATTTCATTTTCGATTCTAATGTCCATATAATTTTTTTTGTTCAAACTAATATATTCGAATGCATTATCCCGAACAATGTTTACAACGCACACGCTGCTTTGTTTGTTATTTATTATTTGTTATTGTTCCATCTGGTCGGGAAAGTTGCGATTCAATAGCGGTGCTGCTATTGTTCGCGCGGTGCTTATCATTGATATGTTGGCGAAAAAAATTCCAATACAATTCGGAACGCCTGCATTTTTCATGTGGCATTTCTTTTCGAGTCGGAGGCAGAAGAGATTCGATAGATTACTAATTCAGAATCCAATCGGCGATGAGCCGAAATTGAACATGAAAAAAAAATGTTCGCCGATGAGATTGGCCCGAGTGTAATTTTTTTAAGCGAAAAAACGTGATAGGCTGATTTTGTATTGTCGATCTTTTTTCTTGAATTAATTTTGTAGGCATTCTCTACGAGCTATCTATTAAAAAAAATTAAAGTGGTAAAGTCAGCGCCGCAGTGATGGCGGCCCGCTCAACCACATCTTATGCTGTGCCAAGAGAACTCAAACGCGTAATACTATTGAGTAATCGGCTGATTCTTTATTTTTGAAGCAAATATCTATTGGTACTTATACCTACTACGATATTATAAAAAAAATTGAATTAAACATGCAGGAAAAATTCCATAAAAAAATCATCCTCAATGGCTTATTCAAAATCAATTTGGTTTTTGTAAATTCAACCATTTTCAATAGAGATATGAATTTTTGAAAATTTTCGTTTTAATTTTTTGAGCACTTGAACAAAAACCGAGCAGAAAAAAACATAAAACATGCAGGAAAAATTCTGTAAAAAATCATCCTCAATGGCTAAAGTATCGCTTATTCAAAATCAATTAGGTTTTTGTAAATTCAACAATTTTCAATAGATATGTTAATTTTTGAAAATTTCTGTTTTAATTTTTTAAGCACTTGAATAAAAACATAGCTGAAAAAAATATAAAACATGCAGGAAAAATTCTGTAAAAAATGATCCTCAATGGCTAAAGTATCTCTTATTCAAAATCAATTTGGTTTTTGTAAATTCAACAATTTTCAACAGAGATATGAATTTTTGAAAATGTTCATTTTAATTTTTTGAGCACTTGAACAAAAACATGGCAGAAAAAAATATAAAACATTCAGGAAAAATTCTGTAAAAAATCATCCTGAATGGCTAAAGTATCGCTTATTCAAAATCAATTTCATTTTTGTAAATTCAACAATTTTCAACAGAGATATGGATTTTTTAAAATTTTCGTTTTAATTTTTTGAGCACTTGAACAAAAACATGGCAGAAAAAAATATAAAACATGCAGGAAAAATTCTATAAAAAATCATCCTCAATGGCTAAAGTATCGCTTATTAAAAATCAATTAGGTTATTGTAAATTCAACAATTTTCAATAGAGATATAAATTTTTAAAAATTTTCGTTTTAATTTTTTAAGCACTTGAATGAAAACATCGCAGAAAAAAATATAAAACGCGTAGAAAAAATTCGTTAAAAAACATCCTCAATGGTCGAAGTATCGCTTATTCAAAATCAATTCGGTTTTTGTAAATCCAACAATTTTCAACACAAATATGGATTTTTGAAAATTTTCGTTTTAATTTTTTGAGCACTTGAATGAAAATATCGCAGAAAAAAATATAAAACGCGTAGAAAAAATTCCATAAAAATCATCCTCAATGGCCGAAGTATAGCTAATTCAAAATCAATTCGGTTTTCGTAAATCCAACCATTTTCAATAGAGATATGGATTTTTTAAAATTTCTGTTTTAATTTTTTGAGCACTTTAACAAAAACATCACAGAAAAAAATATAAAACATGCTGGAAAAATTCTGTAAGAAATCATCCTCAATGGCTACAGTATCGCTTATTCAAAATTAATTTGGTTTTTGTAAATTCAATAATTTTCAATAGAGATATGATTTTTTTTAAATTTTTGTTTTTATTTTTTTGAACACTTGAACAAAAACATAGCAGAAAAAAATAAACCATGCAGGAAAAAATCTATAAAAAATCATCCTCAATGGCTAAAGTATCGCTTATTAAAAATCAATTAGGTTATTGTAAATTCAACAATTTTCAATAGAGATATAAATTTTTTTAAATTTTCGTTTTAATTTTTTAAGCACTTGAATGAAAATATCGCAGAAAAAAATATAAAACGCGTAGAAAAAATTCCTTAAAAAACATCCTCAATGGTCGAAGTATCGCTTATTCAAAATCAATTCGGTTTTTGTAAATCCAACAATTTTCAACACAAATATGGATTTTTGAAAATTTTCGTTTTAATTTTTTGAGCACTTGAATGAAAATATCGCAGAAAAAAATATAAAACGCCTAGAAAAAATTCCATAAAAATCATCCTCAATGGCCGAAGTATAGCTAATTCAAAATCAATTCGGTTTTCGTAAATCCAACCATTTTCAATAGAGATATGGATTTTTGAAAATTTCTGTTTTAATTTTTTGAGCACTTTAACAAAAACATCGCAGAAAAAAATATAAAACATGCAGGAAAAATTCTGTAAAAAATCATCCTCAATAGCTAAAGTATCGCTTATTTAGCGAATACTTTAATTGGGTTTTAAATCAATTGGGTTTTTGTAAATTTAACAATTTTCAATAGAGATATGAATTTTTAAAAAGTTTCGTTCTAATTTTTTGAGCACTTGAACAAAAAACATAGCAGAAAAAAATATAAAACATGCAGGAAATTTTCTGTAAAAAATCATCCTCAATGGCTGAAGTATCGCTTATTGAAAATCAATTGGGTTTTTGCAAATTCAACCATTTTCAACACAGATATGAATTTTTGAAAATTTTCGTTTTAATTTTTTAAGCACTTGAATGAAAACATCGCAGAAAAAAATATAAAACGCGTAGAAAAAATTCCTTAAAAAACATCCTTAATGGTTGAAGTATCGCTTATTCAAAATCAATTAGGTTTTTGTAAATCCAACAATTTTCAATAGAGATATGATTTTTTTTAAATTTTCGTTTTAATTTTTGAGCACTTGAACAAAAAACATGGCAAAAAAATATAAAACATGCAGGAAAAATTCTGTAAAAAATTATCCTCAATGGCTATAGTGTTGCTTATTCAAAATCAATTAGGTTTTTGCAAATTCGACAATTTTCAATAGAGATATGGATTTTTGAAGATTTTCGTTTTAATTTTTTGAGCACTTGAACAAAAACATAGCAGAAAAAAATATAAAACATGCAGGAAAAATTCTGTAAAAAATTATCCTCAATGGCTATAATGTTGCTTATTCAAAATCAATTAGGTTTTTGCAAATTCAACAATTTTCAATAGAGATATGAATTTTTGAAAATTTCCGTTTTAATTTTTTGAGCACTTGAACATAAATATAGCAGAAAAAAATTTAAAACATGCAGGAAAAAAATTGTAAAAAATCATCCTCAATGGCCAAAGTATCGCTTATTCAAAATCAATTTGGTTTTTGTTAATTCAATCATTTCTAACGTAGATATGAATTTTTGAAAATTTTAGTTTTAATTTTTTGAGCACTTGAACAAAAACATAGCAGAAAAAAATATAAAACATGCAGGAAACATTCTGTAAAAAATCATCCGCAATGGCTAAAGTATCGCTTATTCAAAATCAATTTGGTTTTTGCAAATTCAACAATTTTTAACAGAGATATGAATTTTTGAAAATTTTCGTTTTAATTTTTTGAGCACTTGAAGAAAAACATGGCAGAAAAAAATATAAAACATGCCGGAAAAATTCTGTAAAAAATCATCCTCAATGGCCGAAGTATCGCTTATTTAGAATCAATTTGGTTTTTGTAAATCAAACAATTTTTAATGGAGATATGGATTTTTGAAAATTTCTGTTTTAATTTTTTGAGCACTTGAACAAAAACATGGCAGAAAAAAATTAAAAACATGCAGGAAAAATTCTGTAAAAAATCATGCTCAATGGCTAAAGTATTGCTTATTCAAAATCAATTTGGTTTTCGTAAATCCAACAATTTTCAATAGAGATATGGATTTTTGAAAATTTCCGTTCTAATTTTTTGAGCACTTGAACAAAAACATAGCAGAAAAAAATATAAAACATGCAAGAAAAATTCTGTAAAAAATCATCCTCAATGGCTGAAGTATCGCTTATTCAAAATCAATTTGGTTTTTGTAAATTCTTCAATTTTCAATAGAGATATGAATTTTTGAAAATTTTCGTTTTAATTTTTTAAGCACTTGAATGAAAACATCGCAGAAAAAAATATAAAACGCGTAGAAAAAATTCCTTAAAAAACATCCTCAATGGTCAAAGTATCGCTTATTCAAAATCAATTAGGTTTTTGTAAATTCAACAATTTTCAAAAGAGATATGGATTTTTGAAAATTTCCGTTTTAATTTTTTGAGCACTTGAACAAAAACATCGCAGAAAAAAATAAAAAAATATAAAACATGCAAGAAAAATTCTGTAAAAAATCATCCTCAATGGCTGAAGTATCGCTTATTCAAAATCAATTTGGTTTTTGTAAATTCAATAATTTTCAACAGAGATATGGATTTTTGAAAATTTCCGTTTTAATTTTTTGAGCACTTGAACAAAAACATCGCAGAAAAAAATATAAAACATGCCGGAAAAATTCCAGAAAAATCATCCTCAATGGCTAAAGTATCGCTTATTCAAAATCAATTAGGTTTTTGTAAATACAACAATTTTCAATAGAGATATGATTTTTTTTAATTTTCGTTTTAATTTTTTTGCTAGCAACCCAAAATATAAGATTTAGAAAATTGAGAGTACAAACGATTAGAAGTAACAGTGGTCCTAGAATGGATACTTGCGGTACCCCATTGGTTAAATTAGCTAACCCAGATTGTTCCCTGTTATATGATATGATTTGTTGGCGACAGTAAAATATAAAATTTAAACAATTAAGAGTGCGCGATTGCACTACAAACGCTTTCCGATTTGTAATAAGAGAAAAATACTAAATAATCGAGACACTGCCCTTATAATCAGTTTCGGGGACCGCACGGCACGTCAACCTTATGAAACCTCCGGAAATGTGAAAGGGGACGCGGCCCTTAAAGGAAATTGCGCCTACTAATGGAATTAGACCTTTATGTCGGGCGAAAGGGGGGATTAATTGATTTTCTATAATACTGCAGTCTCGCAGGGCTCCCTTTGGAAAATCTATGTACTTATATTAACGAAGTAACTGATACTGAAAGTAATTTCAATTCGGCGCTTGCTTAAAATATTTTCATTACATTAATAACAAACGAATATTTTTTTCTCTCTCACCTTATTTTTACTTTCAAGTACGAGCAAGTATTGTGATCGTGAAAATTTTTTCAAAATTTTTTCCACGGAAATATCCGTTTTATGGTCCCTAGATCGCATTTCAAAAAAAAATATGCTTCAGGTACAATCCACACAGTTTTATATTTCGTCAATATCTTTCCCACTGGAATATGCTTTATTCATGAAATTAGTCGAGTGTACACACGGAATATAAATTAGGTCCGGATTGTGTAAATATTGAAAGTGGGGCGGGGAAGAAAAAAAAAAGTCATTTTAGAAATTTATAAACGCGAACGTGGGGATAAACATTTTTCTCGCAACCCCATTACATCCCGCCCGGCAAGTTTTGCGGGGGCGTGATAATCTTAAGCACATTAAATTCACCGCAGTCTCGAACAAATAGTTTCACAGAAGAAAACAAAAACAAAAAAATAAGTGATGTAGCCATCATGTTACTTTCTCCGACTTGATGGTATCATTTATATTTACGCTTTCATGGTTTATTTTTAATTGAAATCATATTTTAAATATTGACGTTTAAAACGTCAAAATTATGAAAGATGGAAAAATTACACTTCAAATCCAAAAACTCGGTTTACTCAAAAACTAAAGAGGTTTCGAAAAGAAAACTTATTCAAAACTTATTATCAAGTCGGAGAAAGTAACATGATGGCCACGTCAGTATTTTTTATTTTTGGGTTCGTCGCTTACTCCAATTTGCGTATGTGATTACATGGAGATTTCAACAGGACATCAAATGAACATTTTTTAATAAATTAAATAAGGAATGAAATGGCCCATTCCATTCATTTTGTAATGATACCTCAAGGTTACCAAAATTTGACAATATTCCTCGTTTGGCGTTTCCGATGTCGTATGAATTCCACGATTTCTAAAAGTACTTACATGTTCCTCAATGTAAAACAAAGTATCAAATGCAACCTTTAATCACTGGTCTAATAATCCTGCAGCCCTTTTAGACTCCCGCGATAATAAAATTCCAATTGTGGCTGAACGGCTAAACGCCTACACAAAAAAAAATACCAATTACATTATCATCCCACCCCGTTTTCGCTCCCTCGCATAACGGAAGGACAATTACAAATAAGGGTAGAAACGCCAAAGTGGCGGAATCTATTGCCTGAATGCTGTACTGAACCAAATCTCCGTTTCCCCATCGTCAACAATGATGAGACCTGAAAGGTCGGAACCGGTCTGTAGGTGTTCTGATGGGGGAACAATATTTAATGTTCACAATTACAAATGTTTATTTTCATTTTCAGTTGCACATCGCGGCGGCCAACGGCTACACCTCCGTGGTGGAATTCCTCCTGGACCATAACGTAAATACTGATGTTAAAGATAGAGACGATTGGAGGCCAGCCCATGCCGCCGCCTGTTGGGGTCACGTAAGTCCTTTTCGCAATTACATCTTCCCACGCTGCGATAATTAAAAAATTACACGAAAAAAAAAACAGAGTAAATAACAAACTCACCGACTTTCTCGTCTCGTTCTTTCCTCTTCACTTTAGCTCGAGGTCCTGGAATTGCTGGTGCAGTCCGGAGCGGATCTAACGGCGAAGAATAAACACGATGAAACCCCCGCAGGTAAATATCTTTTTCGATAATATAAAGGAAATAACGGCCAATGGTAATTAAAAAATATTGCTAAAAAAATGTATGTTCTTTAATATGAGAAAGTTGGCCATTTCCATGAGGATGAAATAAAGGCGAATGGAGTGGAAATGCCCTAAAGAATGTTTCTTCTGTATTAACAATTGTAAATTATATAGTATATAGTGTATCAAGGGCCGAAAATAGGCTTTAGCAACCCTCCGCTTTTAGCAACACGAGGGTTGCTAAAAGTGAAGGGTTGCTAAAGCATTTCGGCATGAGTTACACTCGATATTTTTTCGCCTGCCTTAAGTAAAAACAGTGTTTCAGGAAATTTTATATCGCGCCCCATTAAACTGTCACTGTCAGATTTTTGCATGGCCTCCTCATATTCCGCGGAAGGTTGTGTAGATTATTCATATAATTTTTTTCGCCTGCCTCTACCGAAACCATTTATTTCGGCCATAAAAATCGGGCCGAAACTACGATTTAGGGTATCCAGGGCCGAAAAAATAATATGCATAATCTACACAACCTTCCGCGGAATATGAGCAGGCTATGCAAAAATCTGACAGTGACAGTTCAATGGTGCCCGATATAAAATTTCCCGAAACACTGTTTTTACTTAAAAAATATCGAGTGTAACTCATGCCGAAGTGCTTTAGCAACCCTTCCCTTAAAAGCGGCGGGTTGCTAAAGCCTATTTTCGGCCCTTGATACACTGTGTACTATCCCGGCCCGATTTTTATGGCCGAAATATGACCACAGTAGAAACAATTTACTTTACGGATTAAATACTGTAATTTCGAATTTTGTAGCTTCCTTGCCACTCGAGTTAATTACGCATTCGCTAAAATTGCCCTCTCCGGTGACCAGACACTTAATGACATGTCTCTTTACAAGCCCCAAGGTTTTAATTAAAGCACTAAATTCGCTCAACGTCGCGTGCATCTGCCGTTCCTCCGTCATTGATCTCGTCTCCCCCTATGTTTTTTCCTTGTAGACATTTGCGAGGATCAGGAACTCAAGGACAGGATACACCAACTGAAAGTGGAGCAGGAGTGCAAGCGGCAGGCGGAAGCGCAGCGGAGGACGAAAGTCAGAAGATCACAGAGCAGCAATACGAGGACGCAGTCGGTCAGAAGGACGTCCCTCCGGGATAAAGGGCTCACGGCGAGAAGGGACGCCGTCGAGGAGGCTAGGTTTAGATTGCAGGCGGAAAAGGTAGGCACTGACAGGAATATGCGTCATCTACATAATTACCCTGCTTTGTCTAATTGCGGCGCGATCAGATATGTTTGAGGATCACTGCGTCCGGAAACTCGAGAAACCTGAAAGTGGACGATAAGAAAATTCGCGAATAACTTCGGATTTCCGTCCTGCTTACTGCGATATTCCGCTTGTTATTTTTTAATTATAATTTCGGCACTCGAGTATGCATAGCCGGTTTGGTTCGAATTCACCCTTCGTACCATGTTTTCCTAGAGTTCGGGCTAAGCGAGACGCGTAGTAACATGTTATTGCGTTTCGGGTCGACGCCGACCCTTTTCCTGATACACGTATGCATTCCGCCGGAAATTCATCCCTTTAGACAACTGCAAAACTTGCCTAATGCTTTGGATAATGAAATTCGCCATGCTTTAATGTGTGAAACTCGTGTGGAGTTTAATGGAAGTTGTTTAATGCGAGTTTTCTATGACATTGTGAAAATCAGGGTTATATTTTAAAAGAAATGGAAATAACTCGAATTAGGGTTGCCAACCAATCCTTTAATTTAACTGTTGTGTCCATCGAAAACATTTCAGAGAGACTCTCCATCTCCTTTTTTTTTAATTCTTGCTCGGCCCTCTTTGCCAAAAAATGATGATGTGGCCATCGTGTTACCTTCTCCGACTTGATGGTATCATTTATATTTACGCTTTCATCGTTTATTTTCAATTTAAATCATATTTTAAATGTGCATCGAGCGTTTTGTAAACTCGCACGAAACTGACGTTTAAAACGTCAAAATTATGAAAGATGGAAAAATTACACTGCAAATTTAAAAGCCGAGTTTACTCAAAAACTAAAACGATTTCGAAAAAAACTTATTCTTTATAAATTGTTCATTTTGGAATTCTCTATAATTATTATTAACATAAATTTGCTGTAACTATTATCGTTTTATAATTATAAACCAAAAATGAAAAGAAATTAATAACTTTTTTTTCTCTAATAATTTTTTGTTACTGTAACGTTAGGATAATTTTCTTTAAACAATTGTTAAGATGCGTTGTTTAAGTGTAAATTGCCAAAATTTCAAGTGTCTGTTGTAAGAAATGTAAAATTTACAGTAAAATTTCTAGAAAGAGCGAAATTCTGATTATTAAATATTGCTTTTCAAGGCAAAGTTGTTTGTTACTGTAACGTTAGAATGATTTTCTTTAAACAATTATTTAGACACGTTATTCAAGCGTAATTTGTCAAAATTTCAAGTGTCTGTCATAAGAAATGTAAAATTTACAGTGAAATTTCTAGAGAGAGTGAAATTCTGATTATTAAATTTTGCTTTTCAAGGCAAAGTTTTTTGTTACTGTAACGTTAGAATGATTTTCTTTAAACAATTGCTGAGGCACGTTATTCAAGTGTAATTTGTCAAAATTTCAAGTGTCTGTCGTAAGAAATGTAACATTTACAGTGAAATTTCTAGAGAGAGTGAAATTCTGATTATTAAATTTTGATTTTCAAGGCAAAGTTTTTTGTTACTGTAACGTTGGGATGATTTTCTTTAAACAATTGTTGAGGCACGTTATTCAAGCGTAATTTGTCAAAATTTCAAGTGTCTGTCGTAAGAAATGTAAAATTTACAGTGAAACTTCTAGAGAAAGAGAAATTCTGATTTTTAAATTTTGCTTTTCAACGCAAAATTTTTTGGTACTGTAACGTTAGGATGATTTTCTTTAAACAATTGTTGAGGCACGTTATTCAAGTGTAATTTTTCAAAATTTCAAGTGTCTATCGTAAGAAATTTTAGAAATTTATAGAGAGAGTGAAATTCTGATTATTAAATTTTGCTTTTCAAGGCAAAGTTTTATGTTACTGTAACGTTAGGATGATTTTCTTTAAACAATTGTTAAGACACGTTATTCAAGCGTAATTTATCAAAATTTCAAGTGTCTGTCGTAAGAAATGTAAAATTTACAGTGAAATTTCTAGAAAGAGCGAAATTCTGATTATTAAATATTGCTTTTCAAGGCAAAGTTTTTTGTTACTGTAACGTTAGGATGATTTTCTTTAAACAATTGTTGAGACACGTTATTCAAGCGTAATTTATCAAAATTTCAAGTGTCTGTCGTAAGAAATGTAAAATTTACAGTGAAATTTCTGGAGAGAGTGAAATTCCGATTTTTAAATTTTGCTTTTCAAGGCAAAGTTTTTTGTTACTGTAACGTTGGGATGATTTTCTTTAAACAATTGTTGAGACACGTTATTCAACTGTAATTTGTCAAAATTTCAAGTGTCTGTCGTAAGAAATGTAAATTTTACAGTGAAATTTATGGAGAGAATGAAATTCTAATTTTTAAATTTTGCTTTCCGGGACAAAGTTTTTTGTTACTGTAACGTTAGAATGATTTTCTTTAAACAATTGTTGAGACGCGTTATTCAAGTGTAATTTGTCAAAATTTCAAGTGCCTGTCGTAAGAAATGTAAAATTTACAGTGAAAAAAAGTGCAGAAAGAACAAACAGACTTTCAATTGCGATTATCTCAGAATTTGAAGAAGGGATGTTTTCTAATTGTTATGGTATTACGTAGTAGCATCTATTCTGAGTATCTTCTGAAAGTTTTATGCTTGCAGCAATTGTTTTTCTATTTTTTACCGAATTAAAAAAAGTGTAACTGCAGAAAGAACAAACAGATTTTCAGGTGCGATTATCTCAGAATTTGAAGAAGGGATGTTTTCGAATTGTTGTGGTATTACGTAGCAGCATCTGTTCTGAATATCTTCTGAAAGTTTTATGCTTGTAGCAATTGTTTTTCTATTTTTTACCGAATTAGAAAAAGTGTAACTGCAGAAAGAACAATCGGGCTTTCAGGTGCGAATATCTCAGAATTTGAAGAAGAGATGTTTTAGAATTATCATGGTGTTATAAAGTAGCATCTATTCTGAATATCATCTAAAAGTTTTGTGCTTGCAGCAATTGTTTTTCTATTTTTTACCGAATTAAAAAAAGTATAACTGCAGAAAGAACAAACGGGCTTTCAGGTGCGATTATCTCAGAATTTGAAGAAGGGATGTTTTCGAATTGTTATGGTAATACGTAGTAGCATCTATTCTGAATATCTTTTGAAAGTTTTATGCTTGCAGCAATTGTTTTTCTATTTTTTACCGAATTAGAAAAAGTGTAACTGCAGAAGAACAAACGGGCTTTCAGGTTCAGCCAAACACTGATTGGTCGTTAAAGGGTTAATCTTTGAACCGGCTCACTTATCTTTAATCTTTGAACCGGTTCACTTATCATAAAGATAGATATTTCGTTGGCTTTCCACCATCCGATTTTGAAAAGTGATTTGTATTTAGACATGATTTTAATAGTTACACAAAATTTAATCTTTGAACCGGCTCACACTCATCTTTAATTTTTGAACCGGCTCAATCATCTTAAAGATGGATATTTCGTTGACTTCCCACCATTGAAAATTGATCTGTCTGAGCACGATTTTGATGTTTACGCAAAATTCACTTGTAGGTGAATCGTGGCCTAAAACCACCACTGGAGTTCATTCGTACAAAACACTCGTAAACTTTACACTAGCGTGTGAAGACCTGGAAGAATCAATACAAAACGTGCATCATCAGCAAACTAGAACGAACACTCGAGTTTGTCTCTCTTCGCCCCAACAATTGTGCACACGAGAAATCCTCGCAATTGTTTTATTAATATTGTTACTATTACCGCAATCCCCTCGAATCGGATCAGTGTGTCAACGAACCGGGCAATTCCTCAAATGCACCAAACGAACGTGTAGTTTCTTAATCGATACCGCGAGAATGTTCACCCGCATTGTTTGCACTTATTATTTTTCAGGAAGCGAAACCCGTAAATTACGTAACGATCCGACGGTCTCGCAATTAAAAAAATAATAATAACCTCTTTGACAAAATAAATACCGAACGATGGTGACACTTTCGTGCCGTAATTAGGGGATACGAGAAATTAATAGTTGGCGTTGATATCAAAATGGCATCTGGTATCGTTCTGTAATCATCATTAATGGACGCAGTCGAGGATGGACGGACGCATGAAATCGAATTTGAAAAGTGCATCCTTTCTATAATAAATACGTGAATTTTAATTACATTCCGCTGGTGAAATTTCAATAACAATAATAATTGTATAACATTAATCCGACAGTGCTTTCTTGGATACTGCGCGGTGCGGTTGTTGTTTTTTTTTTTCGTTCGCGCGCGGTCTTCGTTTTGTGATGTTTCGATGCGTAAATTTTTGGTGATTATGAAGAGTAAAAATAATGGGATTGTGTTGCTTTCGTATAAAGTAAGTTTCGACGGTGTAAATTATGCATTGGGTGCGTAATTGGATCGAGGTTTCGCACACCGGCAGGTGCATGCAAACCAGAGTGTCATCAATCAATATCGGAGTGTATCAATCGGGTTCAATGGTGTTTTGGATTAGTTTGGGATGGATTTATCAGTTTTAATCCGAGATAGGAGTTTAGGATTTACACATTCCAAACAGTTTATCATTAGATAGACTTATGAGATTTGTCATGATAAATAGGATTTAAAATACAATCATCGATACTTTGCGAAAAAATGTATTACCTTTAAAACTTTAAAACTGCTGTTTTCTTGTGAATTTCAAGCTTTAACGGTGTTTGAAATATTTAAAGATAAATGGTGGAGGCTTCTACTTCGTTATACATGTTGTGAATATAATAAAAACACTTTTGCTTTGTTGGTTTGACACAAATTTTTATTGTTGACTACAGTTTCGTCAACTCAACTTGCCATTATTATTTTTGTGAAAGATATTTTAGTTCTGTTGATGTTACGGAATACAATTTCTGCTCTAATGAAAGTGGTTTCGTGGAAATTGTTTCTCCAACTACAATATTTACTTGCGAATGTTAAATAATTAATTCAACGTAGCGAGATGAACCCAATTAGTTCATCACTAATTGATAGATGCCCTGGGTAGAATAATGAAACCGAATAGAAACGCACTGGATTAATTTTTAATTATTACCCCTCGGTGAATTGGACCAATGTTATCCGCGCGTAATTCGGATAATGTAATTTTATTTAACCCCCCAAATGAAAAACGGACGCGTTAATGCAATTGCTGTTCATTATTGCGTGTAATTTGTTATTACGGTGCACATAAATACAAACTGTGAATGATTTTCATTAATTATAATTACTATTTGTAATAAAATATTTGAACATGTTTTTAGGAGCAATTATTTCGAAATCTAGAGAAGGGGTGTTTTCTGATTTTTACAGAATCATAAACTAGAATCTATTTTAAGTAAATTCTGGAAGTTTCTAATTTGCGGCAATTGTTTTTCAATTTTTTTTCCTTGGAAAAGGTGCAATGGCGTAATTCAAATGCGGTATTTTCAGGAGCAATTATTTCGAAATCTAGAGAAGGGGTATTTTCTGATTTTTACAGAATCATAAACTAGAATCTGTTTTAAGTAAATTCTGTAAGTTTCAAGTTTGCCGCAATTGTTTTTCAATTTTTTTTTTCCTTGGAAAAACTGCAATGGCGTAATTTAAATGCGATGTTTTCCGGAGCAATTATTTCAAAATCTAGAGGTGGGGTGTGTTTAGATTTTTACAGAATCATAAACTATAATCTATTTTAAGTAAATTCTGAAAGTTTCAAGTTTGCCGCAATTGTTTTTCAATTTTTTTTTCCTTGGAAAAGGTGCAATGGCATAATTCAAATGCGATGTTTTCAGGAGCAATTATTACAAAATCTAGTGAAGGGGTAGTTTCTGATTTTTACAGAATCATAAACTAGAATCTATTCTAAGTAAATTCTGTAAGTTTCAAGTTTTCCGCAATTGTTTTTCAATTTTTTTTTCCTTGGAAAAGGTGCAATAGCATAATTCAAATGCGATGTTTTCAGGAGCAATTATTACAAAATCTAGTGAAGGGGTAGTTTCTGATTTTTACAGAATCATAAACTAGAATCTGTTTTAAGTATATTCTAGAAGTTTCAAGTTTGTGTGAATTGTTTTTCTTAATGTGGAGAATTATACTTTTTTTATATATTTTTTTTTTACTTTTTATGCCTAGAAATCGATTAATTTCTCTTGGTAGAATCGAATGATGAATTGACGCACATTAGCAGGGGCGGCTCGTTATATAGAGCCAAGGAGCCATGGCACTTCCTGTAGTTTCAAGCTCAGTAACATTTTTTAATAAATTCTTAAAAAAAAATTTCGCCAGTTACTTCGGTCTAGGAAGATAAATCGTTCTTTCTTTCTTCCAAAAAGGAAGGGGTGGGGTGTATAGTATAAGTGACTGTACCATCAACATGTTTCACGAGCCACCACTGGTTATAACTGTTCGTAGTTAAAGATGCGTTCAAAATTGAGCATTTTCTAAAATGAATAAAAAAAGATTAAAAATTGTTTAAAAATTCTGAAATAATTCTATGCAACTCCTTAATTATTATATTTGAAGAATATAATCAACTTCTTAAATTCCAATAATTTTTTAACGGGTTATAACAGTTCTTAGTTAAACGTGCATTTTTTAATTGCGTTCAAAATTGAGTATTTTCTAAAATAAATAAAAAATACTAAAAATTGTTCAAAAATTCTGAACTAATTCTATATAACTCCTCAATTATTATAATTTAAGAATATAATCAACTTCTTAACTTCTAATATTTTTTTAAGGGGTTGTAACTGTTCTTAGTTAAACGTGCATTTTTTGAGTTGAGTATTTTCTAAAATAAATAAAAAATATTAAAAACTGTTTAAAAATTCTGAAATAATTCTGTACAACTCCTTGATTATTATACTTTAAGAATATAATCAACTTCTAAACTTCTTATAATTTTTTAACGGGTTATAACTGTTCTTAGTTAAACGTGCATTTTTTAATTGCGTTCAAAGTTGAGTATTTTCTAAAATAAATAAAAAATATTAAAAATTGTTTAAAAATTCTGAAATAATTGTATACAACTCCTTAATTATTATGCTTTAAGAATATAATCAACTTCTTAAATTCTAATAATTTTTTATTGGGTTATAACGTGCACTTTTTTCAGTTGAGCATTTTCTAAAATAAATTCTGAAATAATTCTATACAATTCCTTAATTATTATATTTTAAGAATATTATCAACTTCTTAAATTCCAATAATTTTTTAACGGGTTATAACTATTCTTAGTTAAACGTGCGTTTTTTAATTGCGTTCAAAATTTAGTATTTTCTAAAATAAATAAAAAATACTAAAAATTGTTTAAAAATTCTGAAATAATTCAATACAACTCCCTAATTATTATACTTTAAGAATATAATCAACTTCTTAAACTCCAATAATTTTTTAACGGGTTATAACAGTTCTTAGTTAAACGTGCATTTTTTAATTGCGTTCAAAATTGAGTATTTTCTAAAATAAATAAAAAATACTAAAAATTGTTCAAAAATTCTGAACTAATTCTATATAACTCCTCAATTATTATAATTTAAGAATATAATCAACTTCTTAACTTCTAATATTTTTTTAAGGGGTTGTAACTGTTCTTAGTTAAACGTGCATTTTTTGAGTTGAGTATTTTCTAAAATAAATAAAAAATATTAAAAACTGTTTAAAAATTCTGAAATAATTCTGTACAACTCCTTGATTATTATACTTTAAGAATATAATCAACTTCTAAACTTCTTATAATTTTTTAACGGGTTATAACTGTTCTTAGTTAAACGTGCATTTTTTAATTGCGTTCAAAGTTGAGTATTTTCTAAAATAAATAAAAAATATTAAAAATTGTTTAAAAATTCTGAAATAATTGTATACAACTCCTTAATTATTATGCTTTAAGAATATAATCAACTTCTTAAATTCTAATAATTTTTTATTGGGTTATAACGTGCACTTTTTTCAGTTGAGCATTTTCTAAAATAAATTCTGAAATAATTCTATACAATTCCTTAATTATTATATTTTAAGAATATTATCAACTTCTTAAATTCCAATAATTTTTTAACGGGTTATAACTATTCTTAGTTAAACGTGCGTTTTTTAATTGCGTTCAAAATTTAGTATTTTCTAAAATAAATAAAAAATACTAAAAATTGTTTAAAAATTCTGAAATAATTCAATACAACTCCCTAATTATTATACTTTAAGAATATAATCAACTTCTTAAACTCCAATAATTTTTTAACGGGTTATAACTGTTCTTAGTTAAACGTGCATTTTTTTTGAGTTGAGTATTTTCTAAAATAAATAAAAAATATTAAAAATTGTTTAAATATTCTGAAATAATTCTATACATCTCCTTAATTATTATATTTTAAGAATATAATCAACTTCTTAAATTCCAATAATTTTTTTATGGGTTATTTTCTAAAATAAATAAAAAATACTAAAAATTGTTTAAAAATTCTGAAATAATTCAATACAACTCCCTAATTATTATACTTTAAGAATATAATCAACTTCTTAAACTCCAATAATTTTTTAACGGGTTATAACTGTTCTTAGTTAAACGTGCATTTTTTTTGAGTTGAGTATTTTCTAAAATAAATAAAAAATATTAAAAATTGTTTAAATATTCTGAAATAATTCTATACAACTCCTTAATTATTATATTTTAAGAATATAATCAACTTCTTAAATTCCAATAATTTTTTTATGGGTTATTTTCTAAAATAAATAAAAAATACTAAAAATTGTTTAAAAATTCTGAAATAATTCAATACAACTCCCTAATTATTATACTTTAAGAATATAATCAACTTCTTAAACTCCAATAATTTTTTAACGGGTTATAACTGTTCTTAGTTAAACGTGCATTTTTTTTGAGTTGAGTATTTTCTAAAATAAATAAAAAATATTAAAAATTGTTTAAATATTCTGAAATAATTCTATACAACTCCTTAGTTATTATATTTTAAGAATATAATCAACTTCTTAAATTCCAATAATTTTTTTATGGGTTATAACTGTTCTTAGTTAAACGTGCACTTTTTAATTGCGTTCAAAATTGAGCATTTTCTAAAATAAATAAAAAATATTAAAAATTGTTTAAAAATTCTGAAATAATTCTACACAACTCCTTAATTACTATACTTTAAGAATATAATCAACTTCTTAAATTCCAATAATTTTTTAACGGGTTATAACTGTTCTTAGTTAAAAGTGCATTTTTTTGAGTTGAGCATTTTCTAAAATAAATAAAAAATATTAAAAATTGCTTAAAAATTCTGAAATAATTCTATACAACTCCCTAATTATTATATTTTAAAAATATAATCAACTTCTTAAATTCCAATAATTTTTTAATGAGTTACAACTGTTCTTAGGTGAACGTGCATTTTTTTGGGTTGAGCATTTTCTAAAATAAATAAAAAATATTAAAAATTGTTTAAATATTCTGAAATAATTCTATACAACTCCCTAATTATTATATTTTAAAAATATAATCAACTTCTTAAATTCCAATAATTTTTTAATGAGTTACAACTGTTCTTAGGTGAACGTGCATTTTTTTGGGTTGAGCATTTTCTAAAATAAATAAAAAATACTAAAAATTGTTTAAAAATTCTGAAATAATTCAATACAACTCCCTAATTATTATACTTTAAGAATATAATCAACTTCTTAAACTCCAATAATTTTTTAACGGGTTATAACTGTTCTTAGTTAAACGTGCATTTTTTTTTAGTTGAGTATTTTCTAAAATAAATAAAAAATATTAAAAATTGTTTAAATATTCTGAAATAATTCTATACAACTCCTTAATTATTATATTTTAAGAATATAATCAACTTCTTAAATTCCAATAATTTTTTAACGGGTTATAACTGTTCTTAGTTAAACGTGCATTTTTTTGAGTTGAGCATTTTCTAAAATAAATAAAAAATATTAGAAATTGTTTATAAATTCTGGAATAATTCTGTAGAACTCCTCAATTATTATATTTTAAGAATATAATCAACTTCTTAAATTCCAATAATTTTTTAATGAGTTATAACTGTTCTTAGTTAAACGTGCATTTTTTAATTGCGTTCAAAATTGAGCATTTTCTAAAATGAATAAAAAATATTAAAAATTGTTTAAAAATTCTGAAATAATTCTGTACAACTCCTTAATTATTATATTTTAAGAATATAATCAACTTCTTAAATTCCAATAATTTTTTAATGGGTTATAACTGTTCTTAGTTAAACGTGGCTCTACCATCAACATATTCCACGAGCCGCCACTGCACACTACTTGTATTCACTTATCGCTAATGGCTATCGACCACGTGATCCCTTCATTTTAAAAACTGCGCTGCATGCGATTTCATATATCATTCATGACATATTCATTACGGCGCATCCCTCGGGATTACAAAAAGAAGTTGTTACGATGGGAAAAGCAGTGTTTGCTCTCATAAATAAATTTCCAGTTAGCAAAAGTCCGCAGCAAAAAAAAAAAAAGTGGGGTTTTATTGCCACCCTGTAAACTTAAAGTAATCCTCGAAATTTCCTTAACAACATCAATAATCCAGGGGAAGGGAAATCATTCATTTTCATTGCATCGCAGAAAGCGGAATCGGGCGAACTTTTAAAATTTAATAATCTCGCTTTTTATTAAATCAATATGTCTTCGTCCCCTGAATTGTACAGATTTTTGCAAATAATATTTGAGCTATTTCATAAACTCACATTCTTATAATTTGCGCTTAACATGAAGCTATTACATTACCCAAAACCGTATGGTAATAGTTTATTCTTATTACGGTACTAGTGGTGTAATAGTGTTGGTGCAATTTACTACTTAAAATTGGTTGTTTTAAAATTTGCGTCAGATGGTCATAAACAATGTAAAAATATCATTAAGTTTAAGGTAGAAACGCCAAAGTGGCGGAATCATCAAGTTTGTTTAATTAATCCATTAAACAACCTTAACTCAATTGTTTGTGCTGTAAATATAAAACCAATGTATATTTGTTCTCTCCTTCTATCTTTCTAATTTAATTTCAATTTGCATAGCCGCCTCAGGTGAACGTTGCGGCGGCAATGAACGGAGATCATCAGGTTTGTAAAAATAAGGAAAATTTTAAGTAGAACGCACGATGCATTAGTTCTTGGTGTTACACAATTTTCTAATTATTATTTCGACTTAAAAGCATGTCTAATGTTAACAGAACATATTAATATGTTACTTTTTTTTAATTAATAATTTATGTTTGTAAATTTACAATTTTTTTAGCACGTAAAATATGTTTTATTTATTTATTTGCTCGTGGGATTATTCCCTTTTAGATATACAGATCCAAGAAATGAGGAAATACTTCATATAATACGACACAAATTATAAGCATTATTATATTTATGTACCAAGGGCATTAGGAAGATATTTTTGCGACAAGCCAGAGGAGTATTAACTTAATAACTTTTATATCTTTCTCGATTTTCCGTTCAATTACGGAAATGTTATATTTGTAGTTTTTGACATTTCAAGCTTGCATCAACGTGATTCATGTTTTTCTATATGAGATTTTACAGTTGTGACGTAATTAAGGGACCTTTTCGAAGTTTAATTGCCATAGAGTATTATGTACTACATAACGTAATAATAATGGCACAATAATAGTAGTAAGACATAAATAATATAAATAATTTAACTTACATATGTAGAGCCCTACCAAAATCTCGTGGCACATGGCGCAGTAACCATATTAAATTCCGAGAGGGCGTCAGGAACTCATTTTTATTCAGCGAGCGTCGCCGAGTAAACGTAGACACAGAACCTTCGCGAAATGATGATTCATCTTCAATTCGGTGGTGCGACCAGGCGTAGATATGCTGTCGCATTCTCACTTTGCGCAAACGTAACCCCTGGATGTCACAACATTTTAGGACGATTTATTAACGCGTTCTTCCCGAATACTTTCTCACTCTGCGCAAACTTTACTCTCAGGTGACGCGAGATTTTGCGATGGCTCTACTTCACCCCCAGATGTCGCGACATTAAATTAAATCCTTAGATAAAGTCTGCGCAATATTTGCTCATATTTTCTGGCGGCACGAAGTTCTTTGTCTATTTTACACCTTTTCTATCATTGTAAGGTGACGCATACTCGAGTTTAGAGCGAAACAAACTTAAGTACAATGTCCTGAATTTGTCAGTTGAGAACTGGAGAATCGATGCAACAAATCCTACACTTTTTAAAGTGCAGCACTGTGATAGCGTGATTGTAAAAAGGGTATTTATTATCGAACACCACTCCCAGATCTCTCGTTACAGTTGTGCACTAAAGGGTTGCGTTTTCAATTGTAAATTCTATTTATGTAACTAGTATTGAAAAACGTTATTTCTCTCTGCATCGTTTAAATGATTTAAATCTGCTTGTAAAAGATTCGCGTTACAATTCCAGTAGTTGTGTTGGTTGCTGGGCAACCGTACGGAAACATTTTACCGGACCAAGCCAAGGTAATCTCCTGCGGCCGGAACATTCTTAGCGTTTGTAATCATAACTAATTTAGAGTTTATTTCGGTAAGTACGTAAATAATTGAACAAATCTGGACGAGCTCGGGTCGATAGCGGTTTAAGTATAAAAAAGTGTGTAGAGCCTTCGCAAAATGTCGTGGCACGTTGCGCGGTGAACGTATAAATTTTAAGAGAGGGGTCTCCGGAAAGTCATAATTATTCAGTGAACATAATGTAAATATAGACACAAAATCGCGAAGTAATGATTCATCTTCGCAAACTTTACCCCCAGACGTCATGATATTTTATGATGGCTCTACTTTACCCCCCAGGTGTCATGACATTTTGTGATGGCTCTACTTTACACTTTACCCCCAGATGTCACGACATTTTGGGATGGCTCTACTTTATCCCCCAGGTGTCATGACATTTTGTGATGGCTCTACTTTGCCCTCTGATGTCACAATATTTTGGGATGGCTCTACTTTACACTTTACCCCCAGATGTCACGACATTTTGGGATGGCTCTACTTTATCCCCCAGGTGTCATGACATTTTGTGATGGCTCTACTTTACCCTCTGATGTCACAATATTTTGGGATGGCTCTACTTTACCCCCCAGTTGTCACAATATTTTGGAATGGCTCTACTTTACCCTTCCAGATGTCACGATATTTTGGAATGGATCTAGTTTACACTTAACCCCCAGATGTCACGACATTTTGGGATGGCTCTACTTTATCTCCCAGGTGTCATGACATTTTGTAATGGCTCTACTTTACCATTTCGAGTCACAATATTTTGGGATAACTCTACGTTATCCCCCCCCGTTGTCACGACATTTTGGAATGGCTTTACTTTACCCTTCCAGTTGTTACGACATTTTGGGACGGCTCTACTTTACACTTTACCCCCAGGTGTCATTGTTTTTAAATTTTTTTCTTTTGGAAAAGGTGCAATGGCATAATTTAAATGCGATGATTTTAGAAGCAATTATTTCAAAATCTAGAGAAGGGGTATTTTCCGATTTTTACAGAATCATAAACTAGAATCTATTTTAAGTCAATTCTGGAAGTTTCAAGTTTTCATGACATTTTGTGATGGCTCTACTTTACCCTCTGGTGTCACAATATTTTGGGATGGCTCTACTTTACCCCCCAGTTGTCACGACATTTTGGAATGGCTCTACTTTATCCCCCCCTTGTTGTCACGATATTTTGGGATGGTTTTACTTTACACTTCACACCCAGGCGTCATAACATTTTGTGATGGCTCTACTTTACCACCCAGGTCTCACGACATATTTTGTGACGCCTCTACTTCACCCCCAGGTGTCACGACATTTTGGGATGGCTCTACTTTAAACTTTACCCCAAGGTGTCATGACATTTTGTGATGGCTCTACTTTACCCTCAAGGTGTCACGACATTTTGTGATGGTTCTACTTTACCCCCAGGTGTCACGACATTTTTTAATGGCTCTACTTTACCCCCCAGTTGTCACGACATTTTGTGATGGCTCTACTTTACCCCACAGTAATCACGACATTTTGTGATAGCTCTACTTTACCCCCCAGGTGTCATGACATTTTGTGATGGCTCTGCTTTACCTTCTAGTGTCCCAACATCTTGGGATGGCTCTGCTTTACCTCCAGGTGTCACAATATTTTGGGATGGCTCTACTTTACCCTCCAGTTGTCACGACATTTTGTGATGGCTCTACTTTACACTTTACCCCCAGGTATCACGACATTTTGTGATGGCTCTACGGCACCAGTATAAAGATCTAGAGCTCCTATTTGTCGAAATAAAACAAGAGGTTTTGCATATGAATTGGTTGCGACCGTTACGTGATAATCAGTGATTAAACTGAATTGAAAAAATCACTATTTGTTGATTTACTATCAAATTTTGAATTTAAAAAATAAAAAAAATATTAAGAGGTAACGAAAAATTTCACAAAAATTACATTAAATGAAAAATATATCTTTCTTTCAAAATAAGTTTGTTTTTTTTTAAACGCCGATTTCCGAGTTAACAATGATTTTTTAAAGTTTATTTTAAAATTTTTCGGACTCTTAAAGTTTAAAAATTAAATTAAATGTAAATGTGAAATTCCACAATAATTACATAATTATTATTAATATAAATTATAAATTGACATTTTGGAATGGCCCTACTTTACACTTTACTCCCAGGTGTCACGATATTTTGGAATGGATCTACTTTAAGTTTACCCCCCAGATGTCACGATATTTTGGGATGGCTCTACTTTACCCCCAGATGTCATGACATTTTGAGATTGTTCTACTTTACCCTCTGGTGTCACAACATTCTGAGATGGCTCTACTTTACCCCCAGGTGTCACGACATTTTGGGATGGCTCTACTTTACCCCCCAGGTGTCACGACATTTTGTGATGGCTCTACTTTACACTTTACCCCTGGGTGTCATGACATTTTGTGATGACTTAACTTTACCCACAAGGTGTCACGATATTTTGTGATGGCTCTACTTTACCCCCAGGTGTTCCGACATTTTGTGACGGCTCTACTTTACCCCCAGGTGTCACGACATTTTGGGATGACTCTACTTTACCCCCCAGTTGTCCCGACATCTTGTGATGGCTCTACTTTGCAATTTACCCCTAGGTGTCATGACATTTTGTGATGGCTCTACTTTACCCTCAAGTTGTCACGACATTTTGTGATGGCTCTACTTTACCCCCAAGATGTGACGACATTTTGTGACGGCTCTACTTTACCACCCAGGTCTCACGACATTTTGTGACGGCTCTACTTTACCCCTAGGTGTCATTTTGGGATGGATCTATTTTACACTTTACCCCCAGGTGTCACGAAATTTTGGAATGGATCTACTTTACACTTTACCCCTCAGATGTCACGACATTTTGGGATGGCTCTACTTTACCCCCCAGGTGTCATGACATTTTGTGATGATTCTAAGTTACCCTCTGGTGTCACAACATTTTGGGATGGCTCTACTTTACCCTCCAGGTGTCATGACATTTTGTGATGATTCTACTTTATTACCCTCTGGTGTCACAATATTTTGGGATGACTCTACTTTACCCCGAGGTGTCACGACATTTTGGGATGGCTCTACTTTACATTTAATTTTATTTATTTTTTACTTTTTGAACTTGCATTTTTTTTAAACGTTTATCACAAATTTTTAAAGTTTAAAAAAAAACATTAAACCGAAAGATAAAATTCTACTAAAATTACACGTATTATTGGGTGACAAATTAAGCTTAAGGTTAGGTGTCACGACATTTTGGGATGGCTCTACTTTACACTTTACCCCCAGGTGCCACGACATTTTGGAATGGATCTTCTTTACACTTTACCCCTCGGATGTCACGACATTCTGGGATGGCTCTACTTTACCCCAGGTGTCATGACATTTTATGATGATTCTACTTTATCCTCTGGTGTCACGACATTTTGGGATGGCTCTACTTTAGCCCCAGGTGTCACGACATTTTGCGATGGCTCTACTTTACATTTAATTTTTTTTTTTACTTTTTGAACTTGCAGTCCGATAATTTGATAATAATCGTTCTTTCAAAAATAATTTGAGTTTCTGTAAATGCACACATTTCCTAGCCATCTGTGATTTTTTTTTAATGTTTAACATCAGATTTTTAAAGTTAAAACAAACATTAAACCTAAAGATAAAATTCTACAAAAATTACACGTATTATTGGGTGACAAATTAAGCTTAAACCCTGTTTGTATAATCAACTCTGTGCTGCAGTACATTCCTAATCTCACCACCGCATTGACGTTTATTCAGTGGCGTCCCAAAAATTGTTACAACCACCCTGTATATCACAGTACTCCATTATATTAAGCATTTTTTAAATATTGCAATATAATAGTACAGTAAAGCTAAAAAGACATCTTTGCCCCGCGTTGGGCGCCAAATTCAGCTTAAACCCTCTTTGTGTAGTCAGCTCTGGTTTGCATTAAATTCGAAATACTCTTACAATACTCAAGTATTTATTGAATATTGCAATATAATCGTACAGTAAGCGAAAAAACGCTCTTTTCCCCGCGTTGGGTGCCAAATTCAGCTTAAACCTTATTTGAACAGTCAGTTCTGGTCTGCATTAAATATCAAATACTCTTACATTACTCTATTAAAGCAAGTGTTTATTAAATATTGCAATATAATTTTGAAGAAACGCTCGTTGCTTGGCGTTGGGCGCCAAATTCAGTTTAAACTCTGTTTGTATAGCATGCTCTGGTCTGCATTAAACACCAAATACTCTTATATTACTCTATTAAACCAAGTGTTTATTAAATATTGCAATATAATCTTGAAAAAACGTTCTTTTTCCCGCGTTGGGCGCCAAATTTAGCTTAAACCTTGTTTGTACGGCCAGCTCTAGTCTGTATTAAATTCCAAATACTTTTACATTACTTAATTAAATCAAGTGTTTATTAAATATTGTTATATAATCGTACAGCAAGCAAAAAAAACGCCATCTGCGCGGGTTGGGTGCCAAATTCAGCTTAAATCTTGTTTATAGAGCCAGCTCTAGTCTGCACTAAATTCCAAATATTCTTACATTACCCTATTAGACCAAGTGTTAATTGAATATTGCAATGTAATCGCGAAAAAACACTCTTTGCCCCGCGTTGGGCGCCAAATTCAATCTGCATTAAATTCCAAATACTCTTACATAACTCAATTAAATCAAGTATTTATTGAATAAACGAAAAAAACGCCGTTTACCCCGCGTTGGGCGCCAAATTCACCTTAAACCCAATACAGTACATCTCTGGTTAAACAATCTCAATTTTTTTAGGGACTGGGCTTAGATGCGAACGTGCCGCCGAACCAGAGCTCCAACAACATCCAAAACGGAACGAATCACGCGGACAAGAGCGAGCCGATCGGCGGCGAACGGCTCGCGTCCTCCGACTCCGGCGCCCTGCAGGTGCTCGAGCGAAGGGCTCCGGACGGCAAAGACGACGACACCCACCCGGACGAAGTGATCGAATGCAAGAACGAGAAGACCTACACGACGGACGTGAACGGTAAAGTGACAGTGGTGCACGTGGTGGTAACGATAAACGGAAACGGAACACTGGCCGACCTGAAAAAGCAGCGGATGCAAATTAGAAACAGTAGTGCCAACGACGTGAGCTCGCTTAACTCCCCGGTAAGCACCATATCCGACGGCGATTCGATGCTGAACGCCCCCACGGCCGCGGATATAGTCAAATTCACCACCGACGAGATAGTCGGCGCGGAGAAGCCCAGAAAGTGCTGCGTGATTCAATAAAATTCCATGATAAGAAAGTCTGAAATCAAGCACCCCCTGTTTAAATCAAAATGTACATAATCATTTTTATCCGTTTTTTTTTTATTTATTCGCTTTTCCTGCACAGCATTTGCCTAGCCTGTAAGTATTAGGTTTTTAAATGAAGCAATAATGTATATTATTAGATTTTATTTTGTCCTTTTGTTTGTTTTCTTTTTTCTTTTCCTGAATCTGAAAGATTTGATGATGACGAAGGAATGCGAAACGTTGTTTTTTAGTTTTGTAATACGGAAGTTGCATTTGTAATCGTTTGTACATAATTACTTTTATTATTAAATTTGTACAATTCGCTATTGTTATTGCTTTTGTGTATCTAGGGAATCACATATCGTGTTTGAATTCTATTTTTTATAAAAAAATAAAGTGTTTGAAAGACGAGTGTTGGTTGATCCGTTAGACCTAATGCGAGGAATTCTAATTTAAATAAGGGAATTAGAAATATGATCAGGGGCGGCTCGTGAGAGTTCCGCAGAGGAGGCTGCGAAAGAAAACAGCGGCTCAATACTTGACTTCTTGCCGTGAAGGCGCGTTAACGTGTTTTTATGTCTCACCTTCTTACGTGCGTGCGTATTGAGTTGCATAATTTGATAATTGTAAAATTGTAAAATTGTGTATGAATCAGCGGCGGCTCGTTCGGCTGTGAGGCAACGGAAGAAAATTTGATCGAAAAAGCAACGGGATATTTGCTTCCTCTTTTAGAGTAAGTAGTGCAGCACGAGCGGCATCTTTGTCTTTGCCTCAACTACGGAAATCCATGAGCCGCCGCTGGTATAAATTCTAGTTTAAATAAGGAAAATTAGAAATATGCTGATGGATTTTGAAAGTTCGAAAGAAAGTGGCTCAATATTTGCCTTTTTGTCGTGAAAACGCGTTAACGCCTTTTTTTCCGTCTCACCTTCTTACGTGTGTGCGTATTGGGTTGCATATGTTGGTAATTGTAAAATTTCATTTTTGTGTATGAATTCTAGTTTAAATAAGGCGTGTACATTTACACTGATAAATTTTTTCTTTAATTTTTTTCAAACTTGTCGATTTTGTGGTTTTTTCGTGCACAAATTTATATGCACCCAGTTATGTATTATTAAGGTTTTATTATAAATAGAGAATTTTATGAATTATCTCTTTGATTTTTCAATTCGTTTTCCTTGTATTTTAGATTTTTTAAGACGTTAATGTTTAATCGAAGTACTTCAAGAACAAAAATTGTTTAATTTCACGCCAAGAACAAGAAGATCCCTTTTCCGCTTCCTTGCCACCATTTGATGTAGTTAGGTTGGATACTTACCGATTTTTCAGTAGTTTCTTTTCAATTTATATTTTTTATTTCGAAATCAAATTGGTTTTCGTAAATTCAACCATTTTTAATGGAGATATGTATTTTTGAAAATTTTAGTTTTATTTTTTTGAGCAGTTGCATGAAAACGCGCAGAAAAAAAATAAAACGCGCAGACAAAATTCCATAAAAAATCATCCTCAATGGCCGAAGTATAGCTAATTCAAAATCAATTTGGTTTTTGTAAATTCAACAATTTTTAATAGAGATATGGATTTTTGAAGATTTTCGTTTTAATTTTTTGAACACTTGAATGAAAACATCGCTGAAAAAAATATAAAACGCGTTAAAAAAATTCCGTAAAAAAATATCATCAATGGTTGAAGTATCGCTTATTCAAAATCAGTTCGGTTTTTGAAAATTTAACAATTTTTATGGAGATGTGAATTTTTGAAAATTTTAGTTTTATTTTTTTGTGCACTTGAATGAAAACATCGCAGAAAAAATATAAAACGCGCAGACAAAATTCCATAAAAAATCATCCTCAATGGCCGAAGTATAGCTAATTCAAAATCAATTCGGTTTTTGTAAATTCAACAATTTTCAATAGAGATATGGATTTTTGAAAATTGTTGTTTTAATTTTTTGAGCACTTGAATGAAAACATTGCAGAAAAAAATATAAAACGCGTAGAAAAAATTCCTTAAAAAATATCCTCAATGGTCGAAGTATAGCTAATTCAAAATCAATTCGGTTTTTGTAAATCCAACAATTTTCAATAAAGATATGAATTTTTGAAAATTTTAGTTTTATTTTTTTGAGCACTTGAATGAAAACATCGCAGAAAAAAATATAAAACGCGTAGAAAAAATTTTTGAAACTATATCCTCAATGGTTGAAGTATCGCTTATTCAAAATCAATTTGGTTTTTGTAAATTTAACAATTTTTAATAGAGATATGAATTTTTCAGGATTTTCGTTATAATTTTTTGAGCACTTGAAAAAAATATAAAACGCGTAGAAAAAATTCCTTAAAACCACATCCTCAATGGTTGAAGTATTGCTTTTTCAAAATTAATTTGGTTTTTGTAAATTCAACAATTTTTAACGGTGATATGAATTTTTGAAAATTTTAGTTTTATTTTTTTGAGCACTTGAATGAAAACATCGCAGAAAAAATATAAAACGTGCAGACAAAATTCCATAAAAAATCATCCTCAATGGCCGAAGTATAGCTAATTCAAAATTGATTCGGTTTTTGTAAATCCAACAATTTTCAATAGAGATATGGATTTTTGAAAATTTTCGTTTTGACTTTTTGAGCACTTGAATGAAAACGTCGCAGAAAAAAAATATAAAACGCGTAGACTTAAAAAATATTCTTAATGGTCGAAGTATCGCTTATTCAAAATCAATTCGGTTTTTGTAAATTCAACAATTTTCAATAGAGATATGGATTTTTGAAAATTTTCGTTTTGATTTTTTGAGCACTTGAATGAAAACATCGCAGAAAAAATATAAAACGCGTAGAAAAAATTCTTAAAACTATATCCTCAATGGTTGAAGTATCGCTTATTCAAAATCAATTTGGTTTTTGTAAATTTAACAATTTTTAATAGAGATATGAATTTTTCAGGATTTTCGTTATCATTTTTTGAGCACTTGAAAAAAATATAAAACGCGTAGAAAAAATTCCTTAAAACCACATCCTCAATGGTTGAAGTATTGCTTATTCAAAATCAATTTGGTTTTTGTAAATTCAACAATTTTTAATGGAGATATAAATTTTTGAAAATTTTCGTTTTAATTTTTTTGAGCACTTGAATGAAAACATCGCAGAAAAAATATAAAACGCGCAGACAAAATTCCTTAAAAAATCATCCTCAATGGCCGAAGTATAGCTAATTCAAAATCAATTCGGTTTTTGTAAATCCAACAATTTTCAATAGAGATATGAATTTTTGAAGATTTTCGTTTTAATTTTTTGAGCACTTGAATGAAAACATCGCAGAAAAAAAAATATAAAACGCGTGGAAAAAATTCCTTAAAATCATATCCTCAATGGTTGAAGTATCGCTTATTCAAAATTAATTTGGTTTTTGTAAATTCAACAATTTTTAATGGAGATATGAATTTTTGAAGATTTTCGTTTTAATTTTTTGAGCACTTGAATAAAAACGTCGCAGAAAAAAATATAAAACGCGTAGAAAAAATTCCTTAAAAAAATATCCTCAATGGTCGAAGTATCGCTTATTCAAAATCAATTTGGATTTCGTAAATCCAACAATTTTCAATAGAGATATGGATTTTTGAAAATTTTCGTTTTACTTTTTTGAGCACTTGAATGAAAAAATCGCAGAAAAAAATATAAAACGCGTAGAAAAAATTTCTTAAAACCATATTTTCAATGGTCGAAGTATCGCTTATTCAAAATTAATTTGGTTTTTGTAAATTCGACAATTTATAATAGAGATATGAATTTTTGAAAATTTTCGTTTTAATTTTTTGAGCACTTGAATGAAAACGTCACAGAAAAAAATATAAAACGGGTAGAAAAAATTCCATAAAAAATCATCCTCGATGGCCGAAGTATAGCTAATTCAAAATCAATTTGGGTTTCGTAAATCCAACAATTTTCAATAGAGATTTGGATTTTTGAAGATTTTCGTTTGATTTTTTGAGCACTTGTATGAAAACGCCGCAGAAAAAATATAAAACGCGTAGAAAAAATTCCTTAAAAAATCATCCTCAATGGCTGAAGTATAGCTAATTCAAAATCAATTCGATTTTTGTAAATCCAACAATTTTCAATAGAGATATGGATTTTTGAAAATTTTCGTTTTAATTTTTTGAGCACTTGAATGAAAACGTCGCAGAAAAAAATAGAAAACGCGTAGAAAAAATTCCATAAAAATATCCCCAATGGTCGAAGTATCGCTTATTCAAAATCAATTTGGTTTTTGTAAATTCAACAATTTTTAATGGAGATATGAATTTTTGAAAATTTTTGTTTTATTTTTTTGAGCAAAAAAACGGTCAGACGTGACAGTTAAAATAAATAACGGAACCTCGCATGACCATTTCTCTCCCTAATTCTCTCACGATTTTGAAAAATCTACTTTCTCTCCCGTTTGTGAAAAAATCAAATTTTTGCGTGTCAATCGAGTTTTTTTTTTTCTATCGGTTGCTAACGAAGACCGAACGAGGCAAATAAAATCATTAATAATCGTGCAAATTAAACAATGGCACACGACTATAAATAAAAATTGAAAACTACAGCAATTATCGCCAGTTATTTAATAAAACGGATAACGTTGCATAAAACATGGCACGATCCGTCGATAAGCACGAATTCTCGTTAAACAAACAATTTATGCAATTAAAAAAATTTCTGCTGTAATTATGAAACGTTCATTTTCTTGGAAACTTTATGAATATTTTTGTATCTAAGGAGATCAGTGACATCCAAACATACGTCAAAGTCGCGCCGTAATTGGGTCTTGGTCACAGAATTTTCCACATCAAACCCACACTCTCGAATTTAATACAACTGTTAACTAAAAATAAAAAAGGTAATATCACTAGATATTGGATTGATGAGGCTGTTACTTGGTGAAATTCCATAATGTATGTGGTAAGTAAAACACGTGTGTTTGAGAATTTTCACAAATTGCGACATATCGCAGTGTTCGACATTAAAAATTTGTGAAAATTCTCAAACACACCTGTTTTACTTACCACATATATCACTAGTAAAAAAAAAATAAAGTAACTTGAGACTTACTGCAGATTTATTGAATATTACTTTTAAAAAAATAAAGAACAAAATTTTACCCACTTCTCGCCCTCTAGTGACTAGTAACTATAACTTCGACACAATTAAACTCTAATTACTGAAAATTTCTTTTTAACACTAATTTAGTATCTCAAATGTTATATTAAAAAAAAATCTTGTGGTTGCCTTAAACCGACGTTTGGAGAACAAAACGCAGCGCTGCAATAAATAGAAACAATTACTACGCATAAGATAACAATAACGAATGCGATTAGACAATGTGCGTCATTTCGGCAAGGTTTTCACGGTTCGAAAATGTTACTCATTTCCCTTTTGGCAGCCAATCAATTTCTCATCACGCACTTGACAGTCTGCCTGGGTACGCTGCGACGGCGCGCGGCGTGCCATTTTTCTGCTTCCGTGCGATTCGAAAAAAAAAACAAATTGGGTGGAAGGAGAAAAGAAGAGAAGAGGAACCGTTATCTGTAATTAAAGAAAATTGGCTAAGGTCTAGAACTGATGCAATGTCCATTCTACAGCGAGCTTCCAACGTGACCGGTCGGTGTGTGCGGTACCTCTCCGGTAAAAGGTGAGTACCTACAACTAGTTTGTCTAGATTATTTATATAACTTACACGTGGTTGATTTTTTTTTCTGCAAAAATTCACACGGTTATACCATGCGAGAAATAACGCCTTGGGTATTGATTTTGTTCTTGGAGCAGGGCTGCCAATAAACTGTATTTTCATTAAAAATTTGCAAGTACTAACGTAAATTGGGTAATAAACGTGGATCAAATATTAAATTAGAACAAGAAAAAATTGGAGTAATATGCATGAATAAAATATTAAATTGAATCCTTTCAAGAACAACTTTTTTTTTCTCTTTATCCGTCTTCGGTTGCCAAGTCCATTATGTCAGACTGGAATGATGCAACTGAGGACCATTAAGCTTGTGCCCATCTGCCTATTGTGATGCATTTAATGGAATAAATGTAGCACAATTGAATAAGCAACTAGAAGACATAATGTATTTGAAAAGAAATGTTTGTGATTAAGAATTAATAACTGCTAAAAATACAGCAAAAACAGCTCCCAGCGTCGAATAATGTTCCACAAGATTTTTTTGTACGTAACGTTGCAGACTTGTAAATTTCAAACAATACATCCATTTTGAGGATTTGACGATCTCTGAAAAAATCGACCAGTTTTTACTTTTTCCGTTTCCGAAGTAAGTGAAAATGTGCGTTTTGAGGTCCTTCGGCGATTTCTGGAAAAAAATAAATGTGTCTGTGTGTGTGTCTATGTGTCTGTATGTGGGGCTGTGTGTCTGTGTGGTTGTATGTCTCTGTGTGATTAGAGTAACAACCAATTTACGTTAAGAAAAATTGTAGAGAACGCCAAAATGATTTTTTCGAGATCGCTCTATTTTTTGAAAAATAATCGATGAACATGAAAATATCTGAAAATGCCTTTTATACCATCAAATCAGATAAAGATAAATGATGGACGCATCAATACTGTTCTATTAATTTGAACGAAAAAAAAATACTCCAAAAAATGTTTGTTAATTTATTTGTGTTTTTAGTTCAATTTTTCTATAGTTAACTAAAAAAATTTTAAGTTAACTGTAAGAATTGTTTTCGTCGAAAACTGAATAAAAAATACTTTAAAAAATGTAAGTCAATTTATTTGCGTTTTCAGCAATAAGTTTTTTTTTTTTTCAAGTTAACTATAAAAATTTTCTTTGTCGAAAACTAAATTAAAAAATACTTAAAAAAATGTTAGTTAATTTATTTGCATTTTCAGCAATAAGTTACAGATTTTTTAAAGTTAACGGTAAGAATTTGCTTCGTCGAAAACTAAATCAAAAAATACTTAAAAAAAGTCATTTAAATTTTTTGCGTTTTCAGCATTAAGTTGTTAGCTCTAAGAATTTTTTTGTCGAAAACTAAATCAAAAAATACTTAAAAAATGTTAGTTAATTTATCTGCGTTTTCAGTAACAAGTTAATTTTTTTTCAAGTTAACTGTAAGAATTTTCTTCGTCGAAAATTAAATAAAAAAATGTTAGTAAATTCATTTGCATTTTCAGCAACAAGTTATTTTTTTTTAAAGTTAACTCTAAGAATGTTTTTTGTCAAAAACTAAATTAAAAAATACTTAAAAAATGTTTTTTTGCAACAAATTATTTTTTTTAAGTTAACTAAGAATTTTTTTGTCGAAAAATAAATTTAAAAATATTTAAAACAATGTTAGTTAGTTTACATGCGTTTTCAACAACAAGTTATTTTTTTAAGTTAAATGTAAAAATTTTCTTCGTCAAAAATTAAATCAAAAAATTCTTAAAAAAATGTTAGTTAATTCATTTGCATTTTAAGCAACAATTTTTTTTTAAGTTAAATATAAGATTTTTCTTCGTCAAAAATTAAATCAAAATATTCTTAAAAAAATGTTAGTTAATTTATTTGCATTTTAAGCAACAATTTTTTTTAGTTAACTGTAAGATTTTTTTGTCGAAAACTGAATAAAAAAATACTTAAAAAATCTTAGTTAATTTATTTGCGTTTTCAGCAATAAGTTATTTTTTTCTTTAAAATTAACTGTAAGAATTTTCTTTGTCGAAAACTGAATAAAAAAAATACTTAAAAAAATGTTAGTTAATTTATTTGCGTTTTCAGAAACAAAATAATTTTTTTTTAAGTTAACTAAAAATTTTCTTTGTCGAAAACTGAATTTAAAAAAATATTTAAAAAATGTTAGTTAATATATTTGCGTTTTCAGTAACAAGTTACATTTTTTTTTAATTAACAGTACGAATTTTCTTTGTCGAAAACTGAATTAAAAAAATGCTTAAAAAAATGTTAGTTAATTTATTTGCATTTTCAGCAACAAGTTAAATTTATTTTTGAAAGTTAACTTTAAGAATTTTTTTCGTCGAAAACTAAATCAAAAAATACTTTAAAAATGTTAGTTAATTTATTTGCATTTTCAGGAACGTTTTCAGTAACAAGTTACATTTTGTTGAAGTTAACTTTAAGTATTTTCTTCGTCGAAAACTAAATAAAAAAATACTTACAAAAATTTTAGTTAATTTATTTACGTTTTCAGCAAGAAGTTACAATGTCCTAAAGTTAATTGTAAGAATTTTCTCTGTCAAAAACTGAATAAAAAATACTTAAAAAATGTTATTTAATTTATTTGCGTTTTCAGCAATAAGTTACAATTTTTTTAAATTTAACTTGAAAAAATGTTAGTTAATTTATTTGGGTTTTCAGCAACAAGTCATTTTTTTCAAGTTAACTGAAAGAATTTTCTTCGTCGAAAAACTAAATAAAAAAATACTTAAAAATGTTAGTTAACTTATTTGCATTTTCAGCAACAAGTACATTTTTTTTTTAAGTTAACTGTTAGAATTTTCTTCGTCGAAAACTAAATTAAAAAATGCTTAAGAAATGTTAGTTAATTTATTTGCATTTTCAGGAACAAGTTATTTTTTTTTAAAGTTAACTGTAAGAATTTTCTTCGTCGAAAACTAAATTTAAAAAAATACTTCAAAAATCTTAGTTAATTGCGTTTTCAGCAATAAGTTATTTTTTCTTTAAAGTTAACTGTAAGAATTTTCTTCGTCGAAAAACTAAATAAAAAAATACTTAAAAAATGTTAGTTAATTTATTTGCGTTTTCAGCAACAAGTCAATTTTGTTTTCAAGTTAACTGTAAGAATTTTCTCTGTCAAAAACTAAATTTAAAAAAAATACTTAAAAAATGTTAGTTAATTTATTTAGGTCATTTTTTTTCAAGTTAACTATAAGAATTTTATTCGTCGAAAAACTAAAAAAAAAATACTTAAAAAAATATAAGTTAATTTATTTGCGTTTTCAGCAACAAGTTACATTTTTTTTAAGTAAACTGTTAACTGTAACTGTTTTATTTAATTAACTGGAAGAATTTTCTTTGCCAAAAACTGAAAAACAACACTTTAAAAAAATTTCAGTTAATTTATTTGTGTTTTCAGCAACAAGTTTTTTTTTTAAAGTTAACTGTAACCATTTTTTCGTCGAAAACTAAATTAAAAATTCTTAAATTTCCCTTTTACATTTTTTTTGTTAAAAACTGAAAGAAAAATACTTAGAAAATGTTAGTTAATTTATTTGCGTTTTTAGCAACAACTGAAAATGTTTTTATAATGTTTTTGTGTCGAAAACTGAATCAATCCACAAAAATCTTGCTGTTATAAAGTTCGAGTCTAAAGAGACGTAAATGAAAGTTTTTTTTTATAGTTTAAATTTGAAAGAAAATAATTACTAGTTTTCGATGTAAAAAACTGATTTAAATTAAAAAAAAATTGTTTTCAGACGAATACATTGTTAGAGTTTAAAATTATCAAACAGAATTTTTGCCAATTTTTGTCATTTTTTGCCAATTTTTGCAAATTTTTGCCAATTTTTGCTTCCAGTGAAGTTACATTTGTCCCTAAGTGGAATACTTGCAAAATTATCTGATTGATATCATTTTGACTAAGTCTCAACCGAAAAATGTTGCCAATTCTCTGCTAAAGCTTAAGTTTTGGGGAATTTCCGGGCAGGAAATTACAGCGGGAAATTCAGATCAGCATAAAAATTTTCAATGCACTGCTAAAGTTTGGAGGGCTTCCATCATCTCCAGCATAAAACTTGCCAATTTTTGCTTCCCGTGGAAGTTATATTTGTCTCCAATGCAAAATTATCTGATGTTGAATCCAAAAAAATATTGTCAATTATCTGCTAAAGCTTAAGTTTTGGGGAATTTCTGGGTAGGAAATTACAGCAGGAAATTCAGATCGGCAAAAAAATTTTCAATGCTCTGCTAAAGCTTCGAGGTCTTCCATCATCGCCACCATACCTTTTTGGCTAATTTGTCAATTTTTACTTCCCGTTGAAGTCTTTAATGTAAAATTATCTGATGTTGACTTAAATCCAAAAAATATTTACAATTCTCTGTTTTGGGTAATTACGAAATTACAGCGGGAAATTCAAATTTCAGAACACTGATCATTGTTCAGCGTTATGAGGTGAATGTCGGTGTTTAGAGGTTTAAAAGAACTTCTTCTAATTAGCCACGATGCAAAATTTTTCTAACTGCCACGAAACCTTTGTATAATTCCTCAACGATATTATGTTGTCATTGTTGCTATTATTGATCAAACTGAGGTCTTTGTCCTGTTTCATACTTCAAATGAATTTTTGGACTTCCCCAAATCGCATTCAAGTGACTAAATACGATTACTAATTTGACCAAGATACAGACCTGCAACATTGTAATGCTTATCTCCTTGATAATAATAAAGTCGATAAGTTAATCATTAAATAAATTGATTGGTCATTGGTCTAGACGCATTTTTCAAACTTCATCTTTCGAACATGTGCAACCATCGGTTAATAATGTGTACTTTAAATAAGTTTCATCATACATCACAGTTGGTGACAAGATAAACGTCACATGCAAAAAAATACTAAAGTTCAGCGAGATATTTCCCCAAGTGTTTTTCATCGAGATTTTTACATTCTGACCCATCATACAATCGATAATTACTTCCCAAGTCGTTTTGACCGATATTTTGTTCCGACCGTCATATTATCAAGTCACCGATTTTTCTGACCGAAAATCACTTTCAATGTTTGACAACTTCATTAACCTCACAGTTAAATTGTAATGATTTTCACTAATCCACGCGAAAAGTTGGGCACTAAACGATTTTAAAATTAGCATTTAACGATGAATATTCATTCACAAACTGGTAATTAGTTGAAACGATTCAATTTATTATTAGATGTCCTTGTACATGTTCACCACACGATCAACCGGAATCTATTGGATTCTTTCGACTTTTAAGGTCAAATAGTTGATCGAAAACGATCAAAATTGAATGCGTGGAGTAATTAATAATCGCCGCAAGACTAACCGTGACATTCGTACTAGTTTCAACAATTGCATATGTTCAAAATTCGCTGAATACGTGATGTTGAGCAGGTAATCACGTTCGGAACAACCCGAAGAAAATGATGCTTCGTCGAGTAGTTCCAAGTTGCGCGTCCGAAAATGAACGCCGGCGTTTGTGTGTACTTGCTGGATTACTTAATCCTGTCCTATATATTGAGCAGGTAATTCAATTAAAGTGTTTCAAGTACACGGATTTAAATAGTATGTGAGTCAAGGTTACTACGGCTCTATTAATACAAAAATTGCGAGACCGGTCGATGGTAATCCAACGCACGCTTTTGGCACCATCTTACGTCAATTGTTGCTCCTTTCAATTTCTAATGTGCCGTGCATGCGAAAATATATTCCCGGATGACAATACGACAATGGTGTGTCTATTTTATGGGTCAAGTTAAAAAAACCAGCTCCTTTTACTTTCTGTCTAGACGGCAGACAGGTTAATTGCTGTGGATGCCGCGTTACCAACACAGAAAAAGGAGAAAATTATAGTGGACGTTATATATGTAATCTACAGGACTTAGTGGGATTACTTAAATTGTAAGTTACCGAGGAGAATAATGCGAATTTTAATGACGACGTTATCTGAACATTTTTGAGCCTTTCGCTCATATAAAGGATCACACGTTTAATACTGGCAGTAAAATATTGTCAGATTATTACGGTATTAAAAACAATTGAAAATGTTTAATCAGCTTGGAGAGAGATTAAGACACTTTTGCAAATTGGCAGAGGTCAACCTTTCAGTTTGGATTATCCAAAAAATGTGATTTTAAAAATTATATTTTTTCTCAGCAAAACGCTCAAAAAAGATTACCATTTTGTCAATTGTTGTATAACGTTCAAAAACAATCCAAAGTAACTCTTTATTAACTGTTTTCACGTTCAAAAACGATCCAAAGTAACTCTTTATGAACTGTTTTCATTTTTTGTATAATTTTCTAACGTAACAATATATTTATTTTCGACTGGTATCTTTAAAACTGATCAAGTTTTGACAGTAATTCTTAATCTGAATATTGGTGTATGCTTAAAAAATCAAAAAAAATGAAAATTCTTGAATTCAAAACTAGTTTTATTAAATATTTATTGAGTGAGGTCCAATTTTTCTTCTAATTTTTAAAGTTTGGATTTTAAAAATTAACAACTCGTTTCAAGATCAAGTTTTGAAAGTAATTCTTAGTCAACATATTGGTGTATGCTTAAAAAATCAAAAAAATGAAAATTCTTAAATTCAAAACTCATTTTCAAATATTTCTTGAGTGAGGTTTAAATTTTCTTCCAATTTGTAAAGTTTACATTTAAAACATCAATAATTCGTTTCAAAATTACTTACATATTATTGAAGTCAAAACATTTTCGGAGTAAACTAATTCCATTAAATTTTTTTACAGAGCATTATTTTAATTTTCAAAATTTACAAAATCATAACTCAGTTTAAAGTTAAGCTAGAGTCAAATTTCTTGAATATTCTTGAATTTCAAACATTTGCGAAATTAACTAATTCTATTAAATATTTTTTTGGAGCGAGTTAATATTTTTTTCTGATTTTTAAAGTGTTGCGTGTGGAATTTAAATTTTGAAAATGTAAAAAAGTCATAACTCGTTTGAAAATTAAGTTGGTGTTGAATTACTTGAATATTCTTGAAATCAGAACATTTTTGCAGTAATCTAATTTTATTAAAAAAATTTAAAGTGAAATTTAAAATTTTTTTGAATGCAATATTTTCAGTTTTTAAATTTAAAAAATCACAACTCGGTTTAAAATTAAGCTAGAGTCAAATTTCTTGAATATTCTTGAATTTCAAACATTTACGAAATTAACTAATTTTATTAAACATTTTTTTGGAGCGAGTTAATATTTTTTTCTGATTTTTAAAGTTTAGAAGGTGAAATTAAAATTTTTAAAATCTAAAAAAAATCATAACTCGTGTTAAAATTAAGTTAGAATAAAATTTCTTGAATATTCTTGAATTTCAAACATTTGCGAAATTAACTAATTTTATTAAACATTTTTTCGGAGCGAGTTAATATTTTTTTCTGATTTTTAAAGTTTAGCAGGCGAAATTAAAATTTTTAAAATCTAAAAAAAATCATAACTCGTGTTAAAATTAAGTTAGAATAAAATTTCTTGAATATTCTTGAAATATGAAAAAATTCATGACGGTTCCTAATGGCGGGAAAACGCGTGTTAAGAAAAAATGTAGAAAATATTAATTTTTCTTAATATTTTCAGAACGATGCCTAGTTTGCAGCATGAAATTGACATTCCCCACCAAAAAGCCACATTCGGGATGGGCTGTTTTTGGGCATCAGATTCTTTGTACGGAGCCACACCTGGCGTGCTGAGGACGCGCGTTGGATATTCTGGCGGAACCAAACTCGATCCTTCGTACAGAAATTTGTAAGTACAAAATACACAAATATCCGCCGAGAAGTGAAATTACTGTCTGAAATTGATTTTAACGCATTTGCAAATAATAGTGAAGAACATTTAAGAAAAGATCCTAGAAAATTTTGGGATTTTGTTAATACTATACGTAAAGAATCCTCAATTCCTTCCAGCATGGTATACGAGGAAAATATGCTCTCATTACCTGTTGATGTGGTAAATGCTTTTGCAACTTATTTTTCAAAGTCTTACTCCGAGTCATCTAAACCGAATTTCGAGAGAGTGGATGATGATTTTAACAATTCTGAACATCACTTCACCATATTAGAACTTAAAGCAGATGATGTCATTAACTCTCTTAATAAATTAGGCAATAAATTAAGTGCTGGTCCCGACGGTATTCCGGCGCTCATTCTTAAAGATTGTAGATATAGTTTAGCTCTTCCTCTAACACATATCTTTAATTTATGTCTGACTGAATGCAAAATTCCCTCTTGCTGGAAGATCGCACGGGTGGTACCTATTTACAAATCAGGAGACAAGAAATTGGTCCCCAATTATCGACCCATTGCTATTATCTGCAACATCGCTAAATGTTTTGAAATAAGTATTTGCAAATTTATAAATCCCTTTGTAAATAATAAACTTTCTCCAAAACAACACGGGTTTAGATCAAAAAAATCTACAATATCTAATTTGTTACTTCAAACACAGTTACTTTGTAATAATGTAGACAAACGAACTCAGGTTGATGTTATTTATACGGACATATCAAAAGCATTTGATAGGATTGATCATGGTATACTTGTAAATAAACTTAAGTTTTTTGGTTTTTCACCTAGTCTCTGTAATTTATTTTATAATTATCTTACTGACAGATCATTTTTTGTGGAATATAAAGGATTTCAGTCTTGTAAGTTTTCTGCTCCATCGGGGGTTCCCCAAGGTTCAAATCTTGGCCCGATACTATTTAATTGTTTCATAAATGACATCACTTTAAAGATATATGAAAATATTTTGATATTTGCGGATGACTTAAAGATTTTTGCACCTGTATATACCATGGATGATTGTTTAAAGTTACAGCGTTCTCTTGATCAAGTGGTTGAATGGTGTAATGATAATAACATCTCATTGAATGTCTCAAAATGTAAAGTGATGTCATTCACTAAATCTAAAACTAAAATTAAGTTTAATTATAAGATTGACGATATTACATTAGACGATGTTGAAACTTTTAAAGACTTGGGTGTAGTATTTGATAATAAGTTGTCATTTAACATGCATATTGAAAAAACAGCATCAGCTGCAAATCGCTTATTGGGTTTTGTAATACGCAATTGTAAGCTATTCAAAAACATTGATGCCATAAAAACACTTTATTTTGCGCTGATACGATCTAAACTTGAATATGCCTGTTGTATCTGGAACCCGTATTATATCAAGTACTCGTCAATGTTAGAATCTATACAAAGGCGGTTTGTAAAATATCTATATTTTAAGCTATATGGTCAGTATCCTGAATTTGACTATTGCTATAATAATCTATTAAAACTTTTTGACATGCAATCCTTAGAAAGTCGTCGAAAAGCTCAGTTGGTCACAATATTATTTAAGATACTAAATAATCAAATTGACTGTCCGGATTTATTGCAACAAATAAAATTACATGTCCCCAACAAAACTAGAGGAGAGAGACTGTTCCACTTACCTGTACCGAGAACAAATGTTATGTTAAGGTCCCCTCTGTATTCTATGTGCGCCATATATAACAATATTGTTAAGTTACATCCCGATATTGACATATTTCATTGTAGGTCGCCTAAAGAATTCTTTAATTTAGTTCTTAAATATGTATTATAATATATTTTATTCATTTCTCATACGTTAGGAATATTTTGTAACTTTCTATGTATAATTTTTTATATCTTCCAATCTGTAATTGGACTTTGTTCCGTTGATTGAGATAAATAAATAAATAAATAAATAAATAAATAAATAAATAAATAAGTAAGTATTTTACCAGCCTTCACAGCGAATAAATCAATGTTTAAGGGGTATTAATGTATTGCCGTAACAATCGTATGTTACCATTGGTGTTCCTCAAGGGAGTATTCTTGGTCCGTTACTAATCATTGATCAGCCTAGTGTTATTTTAAACTACGCAGATAATATCAGCATTTTGTTAAAAGATGCATACTTTCCCAACAAAAAAATAATTGTGGCAGAACTTAATTTCAAAAGTGCACACCTTATGACATAAGTGTTAAAATTTAACATACAGGTGACATCATTCATGGAAACCAGCTAATTAATTTAAATGACGAACAGCTCTTCATAAATATATGTTTTTTTTTTTGCTTTTACAGAGGAGATCATACAGAAGTAATTGAAATTGATTTCGACCCAAAGAAGGTATCCTTTAATGAACTCCTCGAACTATTTTGGAACAATCATGAATACGGACTCACAACGAAGATCAGGAGACAGGTAAACCGTAAATGTCAAACATTAAATTGATACAATCTATAAAATTAAACAAATATATAACTAAATTAAATAAAGATGAAAATTAGACTGATTATATGAATATCCAACCTGTAACTCTGCAGAATTAAGTTTTACAAAGACTAAAAACAAATAACGTATTAAAAGAACTACTTCCCTAGCTAATCACTTAATTTTGCATCCAGAATTGTGAACAGGTTAAATTTTAATACAGTCGGGCTACTTTTCGTCTTTATTTAATTTACTTAATACTTCTGCAACGAATAAGGGTTTTCAAATTTAAACTTTTTAGATTTTTCTATGTTTAAAGTAATTAAATTCTTTGAGCAAACGTGGACAGAAAGTCGATAGACCTTTATCAACTAAGAAAAAAAAGATGGATTGCTCATTATTTGCTAACAAATCATTTTTGAAATTCTTCGTATTAAACCCGGTCAAAAGTGAGAACATGCCTCCGACAAAAAAAAATAATAATCATTTGTAAAAGAGGGGAAATCATCTCTCATAAAAATATTATTTATTTGTTACATACACATGATAGTAAAGATTGTGTACTACTACTTAAATTCTTTCAGTTGTGTACAATTATAAAATTTTACATAGAATAAAAGTACACAAAGCATTAATTAATTAGTGGCGATTTTAAGCACAGGTGCACCGTTTATTTAAACTTGTTTAAATATTATAAGTTTGGCAGCGATTTAACGTTTCAATCATTAAAATCATACCTCAGAATTACGAGTTATAATCTTTTAAAAATGCAAACATCGTAATTTCCGCCACCTTCGCGCCATCCACCGGACGATGACTGAACTGCCAAGTGCATATTGCCGGCAGCGCCGAAACCCTCGAACTTTATACTTATAATCAAAATGTAAAAATCCAGCAACGAGTTGTGCATCAAATCATAGAATATATCATTCGTAATCGAATGGTGTATAAAATAGCTGAGAAAGAATAACGATTTTCGAGTAATTTGCAGACGAAATATAGGCTTTAATATTTACATATTCAGGCTTTATTTTATCTTTATTACATTTTTATCGAAAGTTTATTATTGAATAATCAAAATAACGATTAGCTAACTCTTAACTGATTAATATTTTCAGTACATGTCGCTGATCTTGTACCACAATGAGGAACAGAAGGAAAAGGCTCAGGAATCTATGAAGAAGCAAGGAAAGAAATTGAGTACACGTTTAATTACAGAAATTGCCCCGGCGGGAATATTTTATCCGGCAGAAGAGTAAGTTTCGTTTCGTTTCTATATTTTATGCGAGTTGCAAACACTTTTGTTTACGAAAATGTTATAATGTGCTCATTATTTAATTGTATGGGCAACATTAATGGGGTACATTTAACAGCCAATTTCATTAAACACGCACACGCATTTGCGTGTTTAATATGGTCATTAAACACGCTAATTCGCGGTTTGATTCACAGATTCAAGCGATTTATGAGAATATTTTGTTTACCCTATTTAATATTAAATTTAACTTTGATTTAAAAATTTTTTCAAGTGTAATTGTAATTACAACTTTAATTTTGATTCTAATTGTAATTTTGAATTAAATTTTGATCTTGATTTTAATTTTCGTGAACAAAGTATAGTGTACAACTCGCATATAATGGTTATTAAACACTTAAACGATTTGCTCCACTCGCCTACGGCTCGTTCCGCAAACCTCGTTCTCGTGATTAATAGCCATCATTATATGCTCGTTGCATAATATACTATTATTGTTTATTATTAAACCATTAATACCTCTGTAAATTACAATTTGAATCATTAAAATCAATTTAACCAATAAAAAATTGATGCGGCAATATTTATTATTCCAGGATTTTTACAGTACTTTTATTTCAAAAGATTAAAGGATTATATGTTTGGCGGTCATTTAATGTTTACAATATCAAAATCATTCCTTAGAATTGCTATTTAGAAGCTTTTAAACATTTTTCGTTCGGATTTCGGCGCCTCGTCGCCATCTATTGGACGGTGGCTAAACTGCTAAGTGATGTTTTTGAACAGCGCCAAAATGCTCGAACTTTATACTTATTGTCAAAGTGTTAATATTTAGCAATGAGCTGTACATGAAACGGTAGACGATTTAATTTTTAATCGAATGGTGTATAAAGTAGCTAAGGAAATTTTGCGGTTTTTCTGTAATTTGCGAATGAAAATTAAGCACGACACACTTACCGACATTTACAGCTCACTGTAGCATAAAAATTCAATAAAGAAGAATTTGCTATATTCTTCAATCAAATACGGGTTACAATACTTATTCCTGATTAATCATTCAACTATTTATATTGTTAATGCATTACAATAAGAGAAATATATGAGAAATCATAATCTATGTAAAGGGCTCTACCTGTTATCGTGGGGATAAACTACTTAATAATTTGTGGGTGTAATAATTGTTGTAATAATCAAAGAATATTTAAAAACTTAAAGAGAATGTTGTCTCATGATTAAGTAAATTAACTTGTGGATATTTACGTACTTAAATTGCAGAAACAATATTTTATAATATACACGCCTAATCCCAAGCAACCCGATATACGCATAACTCGAATTAATTTATAATTAAAAACTTCTAATTTTATACGTAACAGGGACAAAACCATAAGTGTAATCCTGAGTAAAGCTTCAAAAATAGTGGGAATATTTAAGTATTTAAATTGCGGAAACCATGGTATTATAAAACGCCTACTTGTAGTCAACTCAATATACTATAACTAATATTATTTATTATTAAAAACTTCTAATTTTAAATATAATAGGGACACAAGCATGAGTGTAATCCTTAGCAATGCTTTAAAAATATTACACTTATGGTTTTGTCCCTGTCACGTTTAAAATTGGAAGTTTTTAGTAATAAATTAATAATATGTATGAGGGTATTGCATTCTCTGTAAGTAGGCGTTTATGTAATATAATTATTTCTGCAATTTAAATACTTAAATATTTGCACTATTTTTGAAGCTTTACTGAGGATTACACTTATGGTTTTGTCACTGTCACCTTTAAAATTTGAATTTTTTTATAGTAGTTATGCGTTTATCGGGTTGCCTCTGATTCGGCGGATATATTATAATGTATTGTTTCTGCAATTTAAATACGAAAATATCTACAAGTAAATTTATTTTATTATAAGATAACAGTCTTCTTAAGTTTTTAAATATTCTTTCATTATTAAAACAATTATTAAATCCACAAATGAGAACGTAGTTTATCCCCACGATAACAGAGGGTACCCTCTAGGAAGATTAGGATTCCTCATATATTTATTTTATTGTAATGCACTAATAATATAAAAGGTTGAATGAATAATCAGTAATAAGTATTTAGACTCGTATTTCATTGAAGAATATAGCAAATTGTTGTGCATTTAGGTTTTAAGTTACAGTGAACTGTAAATGTCGGTAAGTGTGTCGTGCTTAATTTTCATTTGCAAATTACAAGAAATCGGCTAAATAGCCTCAGCTATTTTATACACCATTCGATTTGGAATTAAATCGTCTATCGTTTTGTGTATAGCGCATTACTGAATATTAACACTTTGATTATAAGGATAAAGTTCGAGCATTTTGGCGCTGTTCAAAAACATCACTTAGTAGTTCGGCCATCGTCGAATAGATGGCGACAAGACGTGGGAATGCGAATGTAAAATGTTTAAAAGCTTTTGTCCACGAAAATGTTATAATGTGCGCATTAATATTTGGTAAAAGAATAATTCAGCAATTTTCCGTTTAAGTTCTTGATTACATCAGACTGAAAATCAACATTATATTCAGTGCGATGCATTTTTGCTCTTGTATGATTTTTTTTTTCTAAACTAGTCGAGTTTTAAACACTCTCACAGCCCTGTGCGCATAATTAGCTCCATACTTCACTGATGAGGCCTAATAGTCTGAAACCGGTTGGCAGTATATCTGTGAATGTTTAAAATCCTTTAATAAGATTAACGAATAATTTCAGCTACCATCGAATTTCACTCACAGCGCCCTGTTGTACTCACTATCGGTGAATGTTTAAAATCAACTATTAATTTCAGCTACCATCAAAAGTACAGGCTGCAGCGGCACCCGATGCTGTGCGAAATGCTCTGCATAACCCCGTCCCTGCTGCAGGAGTCCCACATCGCCGCCAAGCTGAACGGCTTTCTGGTGGGATTGGGCAAGGAAGACGTGATCGAGAAAGAGCTCACCAGATTCGGCTTCAACGAGGACATGATTTCGTACGTGCGCAAAGAGTGGAAAGTCAACGAGGGCGGGAGTTTATACTGTTAGCTGTGATTTTTTTTCCTGAGTATTTTACATCAACCCTCTGACCGGGGATGCCCTGGTACCGACGCAGTACCGACTGGTATAATTTTTAACAATACATTAGTAATACAAAGAAATATAAATAATGTGAGCCCGTGGAGCTTGAAGTTTCTATTTCTCTAATGTGGATTGTGAGTTACGTGAAGATTTAATTACCAATAAAACACAGTTATATTCCTTTCTTCACAATGTACATCCAGTGAAAGGAATATAACTTTTCGCTAGATGTCACTTTTCCCAGTTAGCACACTTGGATCAGTAACATATCTGAGCAAGCTCAAACTGAGAACTAGTAACAAGTAACGCACTGATCCAAGTGTGCTAACTGGGAAAAGTGACATCTAGCAAGAAATATAAACACAGTTATATAACTAGGATATTACCAATGGCTTTTTGATAGACGAATGAAATTGTAAGAAAAAATTATGCGGTCAGAGGGTTAAGATGCACATAAATATATGATTTAAAACAATTATCAAAATTATCTATGTTATTGTTAAAATTGTATTCTTATTTATTTTATAAGCAACACCCACATTTTTATATATATTTTTATAGATCCCTGTGAATAAAATTGTTAATCAATTATAGATTAAATTCCATTTTAAACAAAACAATTACAATTATTATCACTAGACACGTTCAAACTCATCGATTCTGGTTTAGAAAAAATAGCATCGGAATTCATATCATTTGTTTGAATAATATGAATTATACTCCATCTGCTCATAGATTAGACTTTTTTGACATCTTAAGTGACAAACACTAGAAAATTAAAAGTACCAACACGGCTATGAGAAAAATGTAATTTTGCAGCCAGTTGGGTTGGTACCGGTATACTTCCAATACATTCATCCGCGACGTCACCAATAGACACATTATTGACAGTTTGTTATTGTTATTGTTCTTGATTTACGCCACAGAGAACGTTCTAAGTGATGCAACAAACGAACTACACACCTACGCGGGAAGATTCTTGAGTGTGATTTTCGTAATAAATTAATTTTTTGTGGCGAGAGTTGTAAGGTAACCAATAATTGTATTGACTTGTCTAATATTGTTAACCAGCAATGAAAAAGACCAATAAACTCTAATATCGAATAGTGGGATTTCTGTCACTCAAGATGTCAAAAAAGTCTAATCTATGAGTAGATGGAGTATACTTACCTTATTTTCAGTTTTAAATACGGATTGGTGAATCCACTCAACTCAAATTTCACAGCCAACACTTGCATACATTTCCCCAAAAAACAACCCAAATTTCGCTCGTTTCAACTAATTGCAACCATTTCCCGAAGAAGAACAGAAAGTAAAAACAAACTTGGCACTAAATCTATCGTTTATTTAGAAAAGAAAAGAATCTCAACAATTATTTAAAGCCAAATTCAGACCGTGTTTTTCAATGTACCGCTGGCGCGCGTTCTCGATGAGCAGCTGCTTCCTCTCCTGGAACGACAGGCTCCTCTCCGAGGCGGACTTTCCGAACGTCTGCGCGGCCGTGTTGAACGGGTCCCTCGACGCGCCGCCCTGTCCCGTCGGGGACGACGGCGACGAGGGACACGCGCCCGTCCTCGAAGTAACTGACGTGCTGCTATCGCAACTGCTGCTGCTGCTGCTCGTCGAGGCGGTGGAGGCAGTTTGTTCGGGGACGTACGGTACGACACCTTCTAAAATGTTCGTGATCGTTATGTCGACGTTTCTCGTCTTGGACAGGTCGCGCATTATGTCCTTGAGGGGCACCATCGGCAGCACCTCCTTCACCTGCAGGCTCATCCTCTGGAGCTCCGAGTTGATGGCGTTGGGCGGCGCCCTCGGCGGCTGGATCACGTGGCTCATGCGCTGCTCCAGCGCGTAGCGTTTCATCCACTCTTTCAGGTCGGACGACGTATGCTCGACAGCTTCAATCTGTTACAAGACAAATCTACTGAAAATGCACTTTTAAAATAAAAATACAGTGAATAAATTCTGCATGTCGAAAATTTTACATTTTAATTCAAATAGTGGCCTCACAGCGCAATTCACAAATATAACTCTGATTTAAATTGACATAACACTGGTATTATATTTTCGGATATGTAAACAGAATGTATAATTTGAGGTTAGGTTCTGCGATTACATCATATTTTAATTGATATTTAACAAATTCGTTTCTATTTTTCGATGTATTTATACCTTAAATCCTTTTCTGAGGCTTCATTTCTATTTTAAACAATAATGATTGAAAAATGTATTCGTTGACTGACGATGATGCATAAAGAACGCTTACACAGCTGAAAATATAATACTGGCTCACGAGAAACCTGGCTTAAATAAATGTTTATCAAATCCACCATTAGAGCTTTTTACTTTTTGATGCAACCGGCGCCATATTTTGATTTTAAATTCCTTAACCAATTTTTTTTGTACAATGTTTTTGTTTTTAACAGCCAACTCTAACTGTACCATTATATGATCACACATTAGAATCTGCCCAAGTTTACGATCGCACCTTCAACAGGGTGTTCCAATCTACTGAAAAAACTGTAACATGATGAATTACACTCACTTTCAATGCTTTCGCCATGTCCTGCTGTATCCTCCTGGCGAATTCGGTCTCGGACGTGCCCTTCCTCTCGGCGGCGGGTAAAAATTGAACGTTATATACAGTGAAGGGGGAGAACATGAAGAAGAGCACGTCGAGCCAGTAGCTGGAGTTGATGGTGCTGAGCGCGATGTTGACGAGGGGCCGCTTCACGTGCAGCACCACCGGCTGTATCTTGCCGCAGAGCGTGAAGGGCCACGTGTTGAACTTGAGCAGGGCCTTGCCGTTCGTGATCGTCGACTCCGGCTGGAAAAACAGGGGCGTCTTGCTGTCGCTCACGAAGAGAGCGACGTTGCTCTTGAAGGAGTCGTTGCTCGTGTTCGAACCGAAATACTTCACCCCGAATATCGGGGATAGTTGCGTGTCCACTTTCGAACCGGGCTGAAAATGATAAGCGATTTATAAAAGATGATGATGACAACAATTGATGTATGATGAATAAATGATGATGCTGACATTAACATCAGGCTGAAATTGATAAGTGATTAATGTATGATGAATAAATGATGATGCTGACGTTAATCGATAAGTGATTGATGTGTGACGATACCGACGTTAATATCTCGCTTACCGTTATGCTTCCCGTGAGAGCGTGTATTATAAAATGATCAAAGACAGAAATTTGATTGCTAATGTACGCTTCGACATCTTCCCGCTTGTCGATGTTCTCCACATTTATGGAGATGCCGAACGTGTAGCAGAGGAGCTTTAGCAGGACGCCATTCCTGAATTGGTTACTCGGCAGGATGGTCGAGAAGAGTAGAATCGGCAGGAATAGGATTAATCGGAGGAGCACCAAGACTATTCCGATCGGCAGGTAAAAAAGTAGAGGAATTACATTTGGAAACCTGAAACAAAATGCATGTTCTTGGGTTAGTTTCAAAATGACTGTCAACATGCAAACAGACACAATTTATAGAATGTGTATTTTAACACGTTCGCTGCCACCGCAATTGGGATTGCATTTACGCAAGTATAAAGTCGGACGCACTAGCGCGTCGGTGGCAGCGAACGTGTTAAAAGGGTATTCATTATAAAATCCTTTGATTAGCAATTGTATTCAATCTTTGAGTAAATGCCTCAAATAACAAGAGAAAATTTTTTGAAGTAAGAAACTCGCATACAAAATTTCAGGGCAGTTTATGATACTAATGAATGGACTGAAGTAATCGCAACAACTTCAGGCCAATATTTTGTGTTTTTAAATATTCTCACACAGCAATCAAAATCGTAAAAGAGCACATATTTAATGCTAGTTAGTCCCACTGGTAAAAAAATACAAAATATTGGCCTGAAGTTGTTGCATTCACTTCAGTCCATTCATTAGTATTGTAAACTGCCCTGAAATTTTTTATGAGAGTTTCTTAGTTCAAAGGATTTTCTCTTGTTATTTGAGACATTTACTCAAAAAATAAGTATTATACTGAGTCACCTCACAAGACTAAGCTCTAGTGAAGTCAAAAATTTTTGTGCTGTTTAAATCCTACTTTTGATTGTCACTGATCGTCGATGCTGCCCTCTATAGTTAAAAAATTCCCCTAAACAAACTTTTACCCAATTTTTATACCTTTCTGTAATCAAAAGCATTTCCAATTGATGAAACAAAAATATTAAGGATTATTATTATCTAGATTCCTAGATAATGATGTAAAAATCAAAACTAGTCGGAATAAATACTATAAAATTGTAAAACCAACAAAGTGCCTCATTTTAACAACCCTTAATATTAAAAATGTTTCACCACGTGATAAACGAGACCCAAATTCAAGAAACAGAAATCTTTCACTCCACACTTGTTATCTACATCACCGAATTAAATTAAAATGTTCCAGTCCATTACACCTATGAGCAAGCAACACTTAATAGCACCAGAGCTTGTGAAAGTGTGCCCAAATGAAACATCGAGGTCGCATTGCTCAAACCGGCACCATTAAATCACTCGGTTCGAGAAGCGAAACCTTGAAAACTTTGGCAAAAACACCGAACAAGAAGCATCTCGTAATCGCCACTTTATGATCACCACACCGTCGCGTTTGCATACCTTCCAACCGAAGCATATGGAAATACGCCAGGTTTTAAAAATTAAACAAACGAACCGTCTTATCGCAATCGGGCGACGAAAAAAAAGAAGATTGTGAGCGTTTTGTGATTTTTGCGAAAAAAAAGTCTTGTGTCCATGCAAGAGGCATTGGCCTCGAAAAATTGGGGACGCGAAAACGTACCTGTTATAATTATAAAGGTGCTTTATTTCGATGTTTGGCATGGCTTTTATATCCAATCGTTTTCCTAATCATATGATATTTAGACACAAATCATACACCACTAAAGATAGGTTACGGATGCTTGACGTACTTTGTGAATGGTGGAGATCTGTCAAAACAGCCGTTTGAAATTGAACAGGGACGGACTTTGGATTGTTTCACCATTCGAGCCTGAAGCAATTCGCTTGTAATGGGCAGATTTGGGGGTATGCTTTGACTATATACTAGAGTATATATAGTCAAAGGTATCAGGAGACTAGGAACTAAAAGAGATAATTTGTCTTGAAATGTACTTTCTATGAATTTATTTTCCTGTGTAGAAAATCTACCCAAAATCGATTTTGGGTAGACATTCTGAACCGAAAAATAAATTCCTAGAAAGTGCATTTTAAAACAAGTCACCTCTTTTCGTTCCTAGTCTCATAATACAAATTGTGAAAAATTACGTATGCATTACATTGACTCTTAATAAATTCTTAAATAAGTATACGAATACTTTCTGCACTAATTGTATTGCCTTTAGGTGAACACGTTCAGGAGTTATTTAGTTTAAGAAAATCTCCATAAGAAATTTAAAAATAAACAATAACTTTGGAACATCAACAAACCTTACTTGATTGTTTATAATTAAACGGATAATTCCCCATAAATTAACGTTTGAATCATTAAAGTGAATTCAACCATTAAATAATTGCGACGGCAGTATTTATTATCTCAGGATTTTCACAGCATGTTTATTTAAAAAATATAAATAATTATAAGTTTAGTGATGATTTAACGTTCCAATTATCAAAATTGTCCCTCAGAATTACGATCTAAAAGCTTAGAGAGCCATACATATTAAATTCGCATTTTAGCGCGTTTTCGCCATCTACCAGACGATAGATGAACTGCTAAGTGCGTTTTTACGGCAGCGCCAAAATGCTGGAACTTTATACCTATAATTTGAGTGTTAAAATTCAGCAATGCGCCACACATGAATAGATAGATGATTTAATTCTAAATCGAATGATGTATAAAATAGCTGAGGAAATTTAGCGGTTTTCTTGTAATTTGCGAATGAAAATTAAGCACGACCCCTTTACCGACAATTACAGTTCCCTGTAACTTAAAAATTTAATCAAGAACAATTTTCAATATTGTTCAATCAAATACGGGTCCCAATACTTATTACTTATTAATTATTTACCTTTTGATTTTGTTAATGCCTTACTTCATGAGAAATTCTAATCTTCATATAGGTTGCCCTCTGTTATTGAATAGATGAAATAGTCAATCATTTGTAGATTTAATATTTGTTTTAATGTTTTAAGAATATTTAAAAACTTAAGAAGAATCTTATCTTAGAATGGTAGAATGAGTTTACTTGTAAATATTTAAATATTGAAATTAAAAAACAATGGTATAAAGACGTCTAATTTCAGGCAACCCAATATACGCGGAAGCTTTACAGTGAACTGAATTACCTAGTCAATTTTCGTTTGCAAATAACTGAAAAACCGCAAAGTTTCCTGAGCCATTTTACATATAATTCGATTCAGAATGATATGCTTTATTATTTGATGTATAGCTCATTGCTGGATTTTTACATTTTGACTATAGTTCGAGGCTTTTGGCTTAATAGTTTACACCTTGTCCGACAGATAGCACAGTAATGACCAGAATTATATAAATGTGTTACATTTTTAAATGATTTGTTGATTTCAATCATCATTAAAACGTTTAATTATAGTTTAAATTTATTTAGTTGAAGGTGTCATTAAAATTGAAAAATGATGGATGTTGGTGTGTCAATTATGCCAGTATTGGGTTAAATAAATTATTATTAATACCCTCACCTAAAATTTAATTTTTGAGTTTAGTTTAATCCCTTAAAATTGGTAATTTTTAGTATTAATAAATTAATTGCAGTAACCTGTATATTGGGTTGCCTGTTTTAGGCGTTTATTTTAAACTATTGTTTCTGCAGTTTAATTATTTAAATATTTATTCTTTACAAGTAAATTCATTCTAAAATAACATTCTTCTTAAGTTTTTAAACAGGCTTTTATTATAAAACCAAATATTAAATCCAATAATGGTTTAGTAGTTTATCCCCACGATAACAGAGGGTACACCGGTATGGAGATTAGTATTTCTCATATTGTAATGCATTTACAAAATAAAAAGTTGAGCGACTAATTAGTAATAAGAATAGGGACCCGTATTCGATTGAAGAATATTCCCAATTGTTCTTTATTTAATATTTAAGTTACAGTGAACTGTAAATGTCGGTAAGTGTGTCGTGCTTAATTTTGATTCGCAAATTACGGGTAAACCGCTTAATTTCCTCAGCTATTTTATACATCATTCGATTCAGAATTAAATCGTCTATCGTTTTATGTGTGGCGCATTGCTGAATTTTAACACTTTGATTATAAGTATAAAGTTCGAGCATTTTGGCGCTGCCGTAAAAACGCACTTAGTAGTTCATCTATCGTCCGTTAGATGGCGAAAAGGCGCAGAAATACGAATTTAATTAATTAATTAATTCAATTTTTAAATAAATTTGAGACCTCACTTGTTGCAGAAGTATTAAATACATTAGATAAAGTATGAATATTCAATCTGTTTGCAACTCTGCAAAATTAAGTGTTATTAGGACTACTATACTTTACATGCAAATTTCTTTTGTAACATTCAATATCCGTGCCGAGTTGCACTAGCAAGGGAAGTAGTTGTTTTAATAAGTTATTTGTTTGTAGTCTATGTAATTTTGCAAAGTCATGAACAAGTTGAATAATCATATGAATAAAAATATTTCCACCGTCGAGAATTTCAACTTTAACAAACACTACGATAAAAGCGAATCCTCGAGCGTCCAACCCTGTCCATCACATGACCTGTCATGATTGTCACTTCTCGGACGTCCTTGAGAGTATTTTTGTTGTCCACCAATTCTCTTCAACAATAAAGACGCACAAAGCATGGAAGAACCGCGGGGAAGTCCCACGAACGGGGACGATTCCTCCGACGACGAACGCTCCGCCATAGCGCACCAGCGCGTCTGCAAGCACTCCTCCTCGGCCGTAACCGAAGACAAAATGAGGAGAAAGCTGCAGTTCTTCTTCATGAACCCCATCGAGAAATGGCAGGCGAAACGGAGGTTTCCCTACAAGTTCATCGTACAAGTGATAAAGATCGTGCTGGTGACGATGCAGCTGTGCCTGTTCGCGTACAGCCGGTACAATCACGTGAACTACACCTGGGACAACCGGATCACGTTCTCCCACCTGTTCCTGAAGGGGTGGGACGCTTCCATGGAGATCAACGCGTATCCTCCGCCGGCCGGGCCGCTGGCGATCTACAAGAAGGCGGAGTTCTTCGAGACGATCGACTACGCTTACGAGGGATACGCGAACGTGAGCCGCGCCATCGGGCCATACTCGTACACAAACGAAAACAACTCGATGGGATCGTTAAGGCTGTGTTTGTATCAGTACAAGGAGGCCACGATATTCGGCTTCAACGAGTCCTACATTTTTAATCCGGAGATAGTCGAGGTGTGCATTAACATAACTAACACAAATTCTCAAGAATTTAGTTCGGAAGAATACTTGAATGCGTTGGATATAAACTTCACAGCTTTAGTGAGGGCGACGCTGAAGTTTAGTTTAAAGACCATTAGTTTCAAATCGGCCGGGAGGATTACCCCACCGAATTGCTACTTGTTTCTAATTACAATTAATTTTATCAACGAGGATCACGACGGTCAGATGCTATTGGAGTTGGACACCGAGCCGAAGAGGTTGATGTGTAATGGGAACGTCGAGTATATCACGGATAACGAGATAGATTCGTTCTTGCGGAGCCTGCTGAATTACCTGGTGATTTTAATTTGTTGCCTGTCTTTCGGTTTATGCAGCCGGGCGATATTCCGCGCGTGGCAGTTGAAGAATGCCACAGAAAGGTATTTCCTGCTGCATTTTCGAAGACCTCTGAGCAAGGATGATCGCCTGGAATTTTTAAACTTGTGGTACATCATGATTTTAGTGAACGACGTTTTTATTATAATCGGCTCGTCGGTTAAAGAGCAAATCGAGAGTAAGGAGTTCACCAGCGATCAGTGGAACGTGTGCAGCGTGTTTTTAGGCACGGGGAACATGCTGGTGTGGTTCGGCGTCTTGAGGTATTTGGGCTTCTTCAAAACGTACAACGTGGTGATCCTAACCTTAAAAAAGGCCACCCCGCAAATATTCCGATTTTCCTTGTGCGCTTTACTAATCTACGGCGGCTTCACCTTCTGCGGGTGGTTGATTTTGGGGCCGTACCATTTAAAATTCAGGTCGCTGTCGATCACCTCCGAGTGCCTGTTCTCTCTAGTCAACGGCGACGATATGTTTGCCACGTTTTCGATAATGTCGAACAAATCCGCGATGCTGTGGTGGTTCAGCCGAATCTATCTCTACTCGTTTATAAGCTTGTACATTTACGTAATCCTCAACTTGTTCATTACCGTGATTAACGATGCGTACGAAACGATTAAATTGTATTACAACGAGGGCTTCCCGAAGAGCGACCTGCATACGTTCATTGGCACGACGTCGATCGAGGATTTTTCGAGCGGCGTGTTCAGGACGGATTCCGATGTTACGTTCGGCGGCATCGTCAAGGATTTGTGTTGCTGCCAGAAACTGAGGAAGTCTTACGATTCCTTGCTGGAGTCGCAAAATATTTACAATCCCCCGTTGCACGATAGTAGTATTCCCGTGTAAGGGTGTTACCAAAGTAGCTTTTACTTTTAGTGATGACGTGTTTTTATACCAATTATCAAAGAATCAGTATGTATTATGTAAGTGTAAATATCTGTAAGTTGCCAATAATTATATATATACTTTTTGTTAAAAATTGGGGAGGTTTTATTAATCCTATTGAAAAAGTACCGTGAGATCAAAAAGTCGAAAATAGTTGGCAGCCCTTAAAACATAACTTAACGTCACTAAGAATGAGAATTTTGGCATGGAAAACTCTGAAATTTAAATAAAACGGCTAGATTATGAATCCTAAATGTATTATTAATAGTGATGATCGGTTCTATAAATTACTGCTAATGTTTAAAACAGGCAAAATTGGCAGATGAAAACAGAAAACTATTTTTAAAACAAATAACCTTAAAAAGTCAAGATGTCAAAATTAACACTGCATTGGAGAATTCCAGACGGCCAATATAATTTTACGTATTATAGGGATTTTCAGAAAATGTGCTGCCAACTATTTTCGACTTTCTGATCTCACTGTGTCCAATTTTGAAATCATTGAAGTGCAAGATCAAAATCTGACAGCTGAACAGTGGCGGCTTGTGAATCTTCGTAGGGTAGGCAAAGACAGAGATGCCGCTTGTGCTGCACTACTTACTTTTATAGAGGAAGCAAATATTTCGTGGCTGTTTCAAATTTTTTTCTGTAGCCTCCCCGTCGAACATACAGCGTTGCAGGCACGAACCAGGAAGAGACAGTATTAGCAATACCATTTTGAAAGGTTATTAATAATAAAAAGAAAGCAATTTTGTTGTCATTCATATAATAAAATATTTGTATGAAATTTAATTACACCTACAGATTCACGACATATTCACCTATATTAAAAATATACAACATCGAGATTCATCGTTAAAAAAAAAATACACTTAAGTACTATGAGAATGGTCCAACTCCTCCTGTATCTCGACTATGGTCTTACCCTTAGTTTCCGGCAAAAACGCGTAGATAAAGACCGCGGCGAACAGCAAAACCAGGGCGAAGAAGTAAAACGTAACGTCGTCCCCGACCTTTTGGTCCACCTGGAGGTACAATTTCGTGATCAGGAACGCGAGAAACCAGTTGAAACTGCCGGCGATCGAGCTCGCGACTCCCTTAATCTCCGGTGAGAAAATCTCCCCGTTTATGATCCACGGAATCGGCCCCAGACCCAGAGAGAATATCACAATGTACATAACGAGCGCCAGCACCGGAACGAAACCGATTTCGGCCAGCACGCCGTTCGAAACGGTGGCGTGTTCCTTCAGGGAGAAAAACACGGCCAGGAGTATCATCGAGACGCTCATGAAGAACGTGGAGAAGATCAGCAAGACCCGCCTGCCTAATCTATCCATGACCAGAGTCGAGATAAACGTTGCCGCCACCTGGCAAACGCCCACGATGATGGTCGCCAATTGGGGATCGAGATTGTTCCCCGCGTCTTTAAAAATGTTGCTCGTGTAGAAGATCACCGCGTTGACTCCGCTGAGTTGCTGGAACGTCATCAATGCTAGGGATAAAAGCAATGCTTTTAGCGTCGCCTTCTTCCTAAACGCAGTAAGCAAACCCAGCCCGGGTTGGTTATTCTTCATCGCCCGCTCGGTCTCCGCTAGCTCCTCGTCAACGTCCGCACCTTTAGCCCGCAATCGCACCAGGGCCGCCCTCGCCTTTGCCCACCTCCCGGTCTTCAACAGGAAGATCGGACTTTGCGGTTGGAACGCGAACAAAACGAGAAACGCCACGGGGACGATGCCGCACAGCACCGTGTACAGATGCGGGTTGGCGATGGCGCCGAAGACGTACGCGTACAGAACCCCGACGGTGACCATCAGCTGGAAGTAGCCGCCCAACGAACCGCGGATTTCCTTCTGGGCGATTTCGCTGACGTACATGGGCGCCGCCACGCAGGTCGCCCCCGAGGCTATCCCTGCGATGAATCTGCCCGTGTAGATGGTGGTCAGGTTTTTCGCGAATACGATCAAGGTCCAGCCCGTCATGTACGGAATGAATAGGATTAGGAGGGACATTTTGGCGCCGATGTAGTCGCACAGGAATCCGGTCGGGATGCAGGTCAGCATCGCTCCGATCGTGGTGAGGGAGCCGATCCAGCCCATCTCGTCGTCCGTGACCGCGGTGCCGGTGTAGTTTCCATTCTTTATTTGGTCCACTATTGGCGAGGTCCAACCCAAGACGACGCCGGCTGAAAACGCACTCAGGGTTGCTGCAAAAGAACGTTACAGTAAAAATAATATACAATGCGTGCCACTACATAAATATGCTTACACATGTCCATCGTACAATAACAAATAAATTCGTGTTTCCATGACAACCGCTCATGCTGCACTACTTACTCTTATAGAGAAAATAAATAAACACCGTTTTCTTTTAACATACCCATATTCTCGAACCGTTACTACACAGAAATAATTAACTTAAGATAAAGTGTTTCATTTGAAACTCAAAGTATAGACACTGTCTTCTGATAATTTGCATTAATTTCTTTAACCCCTTAACACACACTTTTTAGCGTTACCGTTTAGCGAGCTCGAATTAACTCGAGCGTGTACATTAAGGGGTTAATAAATGACCAAAAAAAAACATTCAACTAAAACAGTGTTCACTGTTGTAGTTTAAATTGAAACGAAGGGTGGTGGGTGGTCCTTAACTTTAATTTTCTAGTGTTTGTCACTAAAGATGTCAAAAAAGTCTAATCCATAAGTGGATGGAGTATATTATTCTAATTATTGTAAGTAGTATTATTTTCATAATATGAGGGGTTTCCTGTATATCGTCGGCTTACAACCCTAACCAGATAAGTTACAATTCAACAGTTTTTTGAGATATTGAAGTTTTAAAGTTTATTACATTTAAAATGTTCTTCTAGTCTACTTTGTCTATTCTGTACACATGCATATTCGAGTTTTCTGTTTATCGTACACATATATGATTTTGCCAGTACTTAGTATAATGAGTGTTAGGCCCAGAACTGCAATTATCTCAAAAATGACAAAATTGTAAGCTGAAGACGATATAAGTAAAATAAATAAATAAATAGTGTATATTATAAATACAGCACCTGTCAAGGTCGCAACATACTGCCACAGATAACTGGTCGATTTCCTCTTGTTGGGCGCTTCCTAAACAACAAAAAAAAACAATCAGTTAATTAACCTCGCACCATCGAAGATAATACTCACGATGCTTGCATAGTTATCGCGCGACCCCTGAAATGATAAAACTGTAATCACCGCCGACAGATATCAACGAGTACTTACGCCCGGCACGGCCTCGACGGCATCCTTGGCGTTCCGTTCCTGAAACGATCGCAGATAAATAATTATCTGTGCAGGCGGGTTATCATTATTAACAAGTGTCGCATGCTGTTATTGTTATCTCATTGTTTACTTACATCATCGCTTTGACGGGTGGCATTAGCTCCCGATGTTATTAAATATTCGTCCGTGCGGTTCATATCGTCCCCAGTGATTCCACATTAATATGTAATCGTGTGTATTCAAAAAATGTTTTGTTGTTGCTTATACGTCACTTTTGACGTTTGACTGGACGTGTTTGATGGGAACTGTAAACTTTCACTTTTTGTTCCTATGCGGTGATGATAGAGCGCGCCAGTGGTTCTAATTCAAATTTTTATAAGCTACCGTTTGGCGAGGTAGCAGGGGTGTCAATACAGATAAGTAGGGCCGGTTGTAGAGACGGCTGGTTGCGTGACCGCACCTATCTGTATTACCACCTCTTGTTCCTCGGCCGTACCAGAAAAAACCCCGCGAACCGTCACTGGTGTAGTTGCGCTTTTTACTGTTCCTTGTTTTGCTATTATTTGTTTTTCCTGTATTTATTAAAATTAGTTCTTTTACCAGCTTACCACTTGTACGTTAAATCATATATCTACAATGGAATTTAAATTTTTGTTTAATAAAGTTGAGCGTCTTGAAATGCATTATCGTTGATTTATTTTAGTTACATGAGTTAAACCTAGATGGCGCCACTGACACACATTCCTCTCTTGAAATGATTTTCTATGGATTTTTAGTTGATATGAACGAAATCCAGGGGGCGCCACTAAACATAATTTTTAAAATGTATGTTTTAACGCGCTAAATGCTACACGTGCTTATTCCGAAATTATTTGAAAAATTTTAAGATAATCCCAAGTGCGATGATATTTTTTTATGATTTTCAGAAAATGTGCTGTCAACTATTTTCGATTTTCTGATCACGATGTATAATTTTAACGCGCTCTGCCTACAACTTCATATTATAATTGATTAAAAATCGTAGAAGGACATTTACATTTATTTAAAAATAAATTATTTTATCTATATACATGTTTACTATGAAAGACTCTAATGCAGTTGTTGTCACCAATAAATATTCTATTCTATATAAACTTATAAAAACGTGTTAACCCTACCAATGGCACATTCATGTAAGGATAAAATTACATTGCATTCCTCATGTGGTTTCAACATTTTTATACGCTTTTTCTCCACTCAGTTCCCGTTGAATTTCCTCGAGAGTTTTACCTTTAGTTTCCGGCACGACGAAGAACACGAACAAAGTTCCTAACAACGATATTCCCCCGAAGATATAAAACGTGACGTCTCCACCGACGGCGTTCTTCAAATCCAGATAGAATTTCGTGACCAAAAACGCTAGGAACCAGTTGAAAGTGCCCGCTATCGAACTAGCTACCGTTTTTACTTCAGGTGGGAATACTTCCGAGGAGATCATCCACGGAATGGGGCCGTAACCCAACGAGAAGACTACGACAAAAATGCAGAGCGAAACGATAGGGAGGAAGCCTAGGTTGTTCAAGGTGGATTCGTCCACTAATTTCCTTTCTTGTAATGAAAAATACACGCCTAGTAAACATCCCGAGACGGCCATGGTTAAATCCGAACCCAAGAGTAAGATCTTCCTGCCCAGTTTATCGATGACGAGGGAGGATACGAAGGTTGCTACGACTTGCATCACTCCCACGATGATGGTCGCGATTTTCGAATCCAGTTGGACTCCTGCGGATTCGAAGATGTCGCCGGTGTAGAAAACGACGGCGTTTATTCCGCTCAACTGTTGGAAGAGCATCAGGCCGAAAGCTATAACGGCCGCGCGTTTAGCCGCGGGTTTCTTGAACGTCTCCCAAATATTAACATCGTTCTGCATCTGCTCTTCTAGCAACGTTTTGATATCATCCATTTCCGCGTCAACGTCGTACTTCGCTCCCCGTAACTTCAGCAGCGATTTTCTGGCCTCTTCGTCTTTGCCGCGCTTCAGTAAATACACCGGTGTTTCCGGTTGGAAGAAAAACACGATTCCGAAGATGATGGGTAACACCGAGCAGATTATAGTGTAGATTTTTGGGTTTGTGATGTAGGACACCACGTAGGCGAAGAGTATACCTACGGTTAACAACAGTTGGAAGTAACTTCCTAGGGCTCCCCTGATTTCGCTCTGGGCGATTTCGCTGGTGTATAAAGGTGCTGATACGCAGAAGGCTCCGCCCGCCATTCCCGTCAGGAATCTTCCGACGTATATCATTGTTAAATTAGAGGAGAGGATGATGACCAGCCAGCCGATCATGAAGGGCGCGATGAGCGTCAGCATGGCGTATTTTCTTCCGATCTTGTCGCAGATGAGGCCGATCGGGTAGCAGATTAGGAGGGCTCCGAGGGTGGCGAAGGAGCCGATCCAGCCGAGCTGGGTGTCGTCTATCATGATGTCGTTGAATTCGCCGTTTTTCATTTCTTCGCTTATGTTCGCGGTCCATCCTAGGACGGTACCGGCTGCTAGGGATCCGAGACATACTAAAACCAAATTTTTGATTAGTTGTCATTATGTTTTGACGTGTATTTTAAGATTATAAACCGGTATCCCACCTGTAATCACAATTGTTGCCTACAGGTTTTACTAGTTGCAAAACTAAGTACCCAATACTCTTTTTTGTAAGAATTAGACGTTGGGGAAACCGGAATTTAGCATTCAACCGAGAATCGAAAAAGTTTGTGGAATCAAGTAATGCATATTTATTGTAATAAAAATACAGTTTCAGGAACTAATAAATCCATTCTCATGTGCTTTAAATATTTCTATACGGGGTTTTCCCATTGAGTTCCAGTTGAATTTCCTCCAGAGTTTTACCCTTAGTTTCCGGCACGATGAACACCACGAACAAGCTCCCTAACAACGTAATCCCCCCGAAAATATAAAACGTGACGTCTCCACCGACGGCGTTCTTCAAATCCAAGTAGAATTTCGTGACCAAAAACGCAACGAGCCAAGCAAAAGAACACACCATCGAACTTGCGACCGTTTTTACTCCCGGTGGAAAGACTTCCGAGGGGATGATCCACGGAACGGTACCGAAACCTAATGAGAAAACTACGACGAAAACGGAGACCGAAACGACGGGAAGGAAGCCTAGCTTGTTCAGCATAGATTCCTCCACCAGTTTCCTTTCTGCCAACGAAAAAAATACACCCAGTAAACACCCCGAGACGGCCATTATTAAACCCGAGGCCAAGAGCAGAAACTTCCTGCCCAGTTTATCGATGACCAAGGAGGCTGCGTAGGTCGCTACGGCTTGCGCCACTCCCACGATGATGGTCGCTATCTTCGAATCCAGCTGCACTCCTGCGGATTCGAAGATGTCGGCGGTGTAGAAACAGACGGCGTTTATTCCACTCAACTGTTGGAAGAACATCAGGCCGAAGGCTACGACAGCAGCGCGCTTTGCGGCCGGTTCGCAAAACTTAACATCATTCTGCATCTCCTCTTCTAAAAACGTTTTAATATCATCCAATTCCGCGTCGACATCGTACTTTGCTCCCCTTAACCTCAGCAACGATTTTCTGGCCTCCTCGTCCTTTCCGCACTTCAGCAAATAAACCGGTGTTTCCGGTTGGAAGAAAAACGCAATTCCGAAAATGATGGGAAACACCGAGCAGACTATGGTGTGGATTTTCGGGTTTGTAAAGTAAGGCAGTACATAGGCAACGAGTATTCCTATAGTTAACAACAGTTCGTAGTAACTTCCTAATATCCCCCTAATTTCGGTCTGTGCGGTTTCGGTGGTGTACAAAGGTGCCATTACGCAGAAGCCTCCGCCTCCTATTCCCGTTAGGAATCTTCCGACGTATACCATTGTTAAACTTGTTGATAGGATGATCGCCAGCCAGCCGATCATAAGGGGTAAGATGAGCATCAGCATGCCGAATTTTCTTCCAATCTTGTCGCAGATAAGGCCGATCGGGTAGCAGATCACGAGTGCTCCTAGGGTGGCGAAGGAGCCGATCCAGCCGAGTTGGGTGTCGTTTGTCGCGATGCTGTTGAGTTCACCCCTTTTCACTTCTTCGGTTATATTCGCGGTCCATCCCAGGACGATACCGGCCGCTAGAGATCCGAGACACACTGAATTAAAAGTTTTCGGTTAGTTGTCATTCTGTATTTAAGCGCGAATTATAAGGATGAACTACAGATCGATTTCGGACTATAGTCCTCGTCAGTGCAGTAGAGTCGGCGATGGGGAATTTAAGAGATACGACTCGCTCAGGAGGCCGTGTGGTAAATGAGGTATGTCGCATATTATTACATCATGAGATTTAAAAAAATTAATTGATCTCAGACATGACTGCTATGTTTCTCTCAATCAGGTATGGCCTACTCAGAAACAAAATTCTGTGGCTTACACGTTACTATTGAAATAGATATTCCTATTATAAACGAGGAGGCCATAACTAAATTCGAACCTAAGAGCAGAATCTTCCTGTCCAATTTATCGAAAGATTCCTATGACTTCCTCCACTTGCTATTTTCGAATTAAGTTCTTTGAAGATTCGAAGATGTTGCAGGTGCAGAATGACGACGTCTATTCCACTCAACTGTTGTAAGAGCAACAGGCAGAAAGCTTCTTAAGCGACCACGTTGCCTCTGCTCTTGTAGCACCGCTTTTATATTTTCCATTTCCTCGCGAACATCGAAGTGTTCTCCCCCCAACTTTATCGCATCCTTCTCATTTCCACGGCTCAGCAAATAAAGCGGTGTTTCCGGTTGGAAGAATAACACGATTCCGAGATGATGGGTAACATCGAGCAAGGGAACAAGTATTCCTGAAGCGAACATAAGCTCCTGAAGATCTTGGCGATTTCAGTGGTGTACAAAGGTATTGATGCACCAGCCATTCCTGTTATCAATCTTCCGATACATAGCTTTGCTACGCCTATTGAAAGGATGATGAACAGCATCAGCTTGGCGTTTTTTTTCTTCCAATCTTGTCGCAGAAAAAAGGCCAATTGGATAGCAGGAAATCAGGGAAATGAAGCCAAACCTCTTTTCAGTTCTTCGCTTATAGCTCCGACACATACTAAACTCAAAGTTTTCCGTTAGTTGTCATTCTGCATTATTATTCCCCATCAAGGACAAACTACAGACTGGTTTCGGAAGAGATGAGAAATCTGTTACTGATTTTATGGCTGCAACAATCAACCATATAAATGGAATTAACAGGCATATTATTAAATGATTATTGGTGTGTTGGCTATCGACGAGAGGTCTTTCTGCCTTCAGAAACTCATGAATTAATCGATTGCTTTGCACAGCTTTACAGTATAGTTACCAAGACTTAATTTGCTAGAAATTAATTTCACCTCGCATTAAACTACTTTTTCCGTTGCTCGTTGGTTAACGTCTAACTTTAATGTACCCAAATGTATCAAAAATCGTTTATTAATGACCCCTATTAATGAAGGATTTTTCATTAATAAACGATTTTTCATTAATGAACGATTTCTAGGGCCGCGGTGGTCTAGTGGGTAGAGGTCCCGCCTCTAGACCCCGCTGGTGTGGGTTCGAGTCCCGTCCGGGCGGGTCACTTTTTTTACTTTTTTTAACACGAAAAATGGCCGTTCGGGTCCCTGGATATATTTAGTCTTTATCCTCATTTCACTTAAATAAATTATTAAATACTATACATAGATTGTGGCTGAATGCCCTAGCTGGCTAAGCCAGTTCCCTATCCTCCTCGATTCCGTAACTCGAATTCCTATCAATCATATTTCCTAAAAAAAAGAACGATTTCTAGTTAAGCATTAAATAGCTAATTCATGAGTGGCTAATTACTCATAATTACTGGAAAAGTAACTAATAATAGCGAGAAAACGATCTATAATTTGTGTCACATGAAAATGCAAAAGTATTCAATTCTCTTGCGAAACAATCTAGCGGCGAACCGCCTTCGATTTTGTTATACAATAATGTCAAAGTGTGCAACGTCAAATTTATAAAACGCGTGTATGGAGTGAATGTCTGCTACTATGGATAGTGTCGAGTTTAAATTAACACCGCCAAAAGTACTAGCCATTGCAAATAATGCAACATTAAATTTGCTTCCGGAAAAGAGTACACATTTTTACGAAAAACTTACGTAGAATTTATTTCCTGGTGCGAGGAGTAACAGGTAAGATATCATTCGGAATCTGTGCCATTCGCATGTTTTGCCGATATTGCTGCAACGGGCTTAATAGCAAGTTTATTTGTTCGTTTTGTTTGGATTTTCTCTAATCTAATCTCTAATGTTGATCTAAGTTACGATCAACGGAAAAATCTTGTAACCAATTCGTGTGTTAATTGGCGATTAATGATCGAGACATTTTCACGCACGAGCGCTTGCGTTGTTAATTGTTGTTAATTAACACACTTGTTGGTTAAATAACTATTTTTAATTCGTTACTTTCTTCTTTAGAAATTATTAATTATGTCACTCCCACGTTGATGGTCGCGATTTTCGAATCCAGTTGGATTCCTGCGGATTCGAAGATGTCGCCGGGGTAGAAAACGACGGCGTTTATTCCGCTCAACTGTTGGAAGAGCATCAGGCCGAAAGCTATAACGGCCGCGCGTTTAGCCGCGAGTTTCTTGAACGACTCGTTCTGCATTTGCTCTTTTAGCAACGTTTTGATATCATTTATTTCCGCATCAACGTCGTACTTCGCTTCCCGTAACTTTAGCAGCGAATTTCTGGCCTCTTCGTCCTTGTCGCGCTTCAGTAAATACACCGGTGTTTCCGGCTGGAAGAAAAACACGATTCCGAAGATGATGGGTAACACCGAGCAGATTATGGTGTAGATTTTTGGGTTTGTGATGTAGGACACCACGTAGGCGAAGAGTATACCTACGGTTAACAACAGTTGGAAGTAACTTCCTAGGGCTGCCCTGATTTCGCTCTGAGCGATTTCGCTGGTGTATAAAGGTGCTGATACGCAGAAGGCTCCGCCCGCCATTCCCGTCAGGAATCTTCCGACGTATATCATTGTTAAATTTGAGGAGAGGATGATGACCAGCCAGCTGATCATGAAGGGCGCGATGAGCGTCAGCATGGCGTATTTTTTTCCAATCTTGTCGCAGATAAGGCCGATCGGGTAGCAGATCACGAGGGCTCCTAGGGTGGCGAAGGAGCCGATCCAGCCGAGCTGGGTGTCGTCTATCATGATGTCATTGAATTCGCCGTTTTTTTCATTTCTTCGCTTATGTTCGCGGTCCATCCTAGGACGGTACCGACTGCTAGGGATCCGAGACATACTAAAACCACATTTTTGATTAGTTGTCATTATGTTATGATTATAAGATTATAATTGCAAACTGGTATCCCACATGTAATCACAATTGTTGCCTTTTGAGTATTGGCAAACAGGTTTACTAGTTACAAAACTAAGTACCCAATATTTTTTTTTGAGAATTAGGCGTTGGGAAAACCGGAAATTACCATTTAACCGAGAATCTAAAAACTTTGTGGAATCAAGTATACATATTTATTGTAATAAAAATACAGTTTCAGGAACTAATAAATCCATTCTCATGTGCTTTAAATATTTCTATACGAGGTGTTCCCATTGAGTTCCAGTTGAATTTCCTCCAGAGTTTTACCCTTAGTTTCCGGCACGACGAACATCACGAACAAGCTCCCTAACAACGTAATCCCCCCGAAAATATAAAACGTGACGTCTCCACCGACGGCGTTCTTCAAATCCAAGTAGAATTTCGTGACCAAAAACGCCAGGAACCAGTTGAAAGTACACGCCATCGAACTTGCGATCGTTTTTACTCCCGGTGGAAAGACTTCCGAGGGGATGATCCACGGAACGGGGCCGAAACCTAACGAGAAAACTACGACGAAAATGGAGAGCGAAACGACGGGAAGGAAGCTTAGCTTGTTCAGCGTGGATTCCTCCACCAGTTTCCTTTCTACCAATGAAAAAAATACACCCAGTAAACACCCCGAGACGGCCATTATTAAACCCGAGCCCAAGAGCAGAAGCTTCCTGCCAAGTTTATCGATGACCAGGGAGGATACGTAGGTCGCTACGACTTGCGACACTCCCACGATGATGGTCGCTATCTTCGAATCCAGTTGCACTCCTGCGGATTCGAAGATGTCGGCGGTGTAGAAACAGACGGCGTTTATTCCACTCAACTGTTGGAAGAACATCAGGCCGAAGGCTACGACAGCAGCGCGCTTTGCGGCCGGTTCGCAAAACTTAACGTCATCCTGCATCTCCTCTTCTAAAAACGTTTTGATATCATCCAATTCCGCGTCGACATCGTACTTCGCTCCCCTTAACCTCAGCAACGATTTTCTGGCCTCCTCGTCCTTTCCGCACTTCAGCAAATAAACCGGTGTTTCCGGTTGGAAGAAAAACACAATTCCGAAAATGATGGGAAACACCGAGCAGACTATGGTGTAAATTTTCGGGTTTGTAAAGTAAGGCAGTACATAGGCAACGAGTATTCCTACAGTTAACAACAGTTCGAAGTAACATCCTAATGCTCCCCTAATTTCGGTCTGGGCGATTTCGGTGGTGTACAAAGGTGCCGTTACGCAGAAGGCTCCGCCCCCTATTCCCGTTAGAAATCTTCCGACGTATACCATTGTTAAACTTGTTGATAGGATGATAACCAGCCAGCCGATCATAAAGGGTACGATGAGCATCAGCATGGCGAATTTTCTTCCAATCTTGTCGCAGATAAGGCCGATCGGGTAGCAGATCACGAGGGCTCCTAGGGTGGCGAAGGAGCCGATCCAGCCGAGTTGGGTGTCGTCTGTCGCGATGTTGTTGAATTCACCCCTTTTAATTTCTTCGGTTATATTCGCGGTCCATCCTAGGACGACACCGGCCGCTAGAGATCCGAGACACACTGAATTAAAAGTTTTCGGTTAGTTGTCATTCTGTATTTAAGCACGAATTATAAGGATGAACTACAGATTGGTTTCGAACCATAGTCTTCGTCAGTGCAGTAGAGTCGGCAATGGGGAATTTGAGGGATACGACCCGCTCAGGAGCCCGTGAGATAAATCAGGTATGTCGCATATTATTACGTCATGAGATTTAAAAAAATGAATTAATCTCAGACATGACTGCTATGTTTCTCTCAATCAGGTATGGCCTACTCAGAAACAAAATTCTGTGGCTTACACGTTACTATTGAAAAAGATATTCCTATTATAAACGAGGAGGCCATAACTAAATTCGAACCTAAGAGCAGAATCTTCCTGTCCAATTTATCGAAAGATTCCTATGACTTCCTCCACTTGCTATTTTCGAATTAAGTTCTTTGAAGATTCGAAGATGTTGCAGGTGCAGAATGACGACGTCTATTCCACTCAACTGTTGTAAGAGCAACAGGCAGAAAGCTTCTTAAGCGACCACGTTGCCTCTGCTCTTGTAGCACCGCTTTTATATTTTCCATTTCCTCGCGAACATCGAAGTGTTCTCCCCCTAACTTTATCGCATCCTTCTCATTTCCACGGCTCAGCAAATAAAGCGGTGTTTCCGGTTGGAAGAATAACACGATTCCGAGATGATGGGTAACATCGAGCAAGGGAACAAGTATTCCTGAAGCGAACATAAGCTCCTGAAGATCTTGGCGATTTCAGTGGTGTACAAAGGTATTGATGCACCAGCCATTCCTGTTATCAATCTTCTGATACATGGCTTTGCTACGCCTATTGAAAGGATGATGAACAGCATCAGCGTGGCGTTTTTTTTCTTCCAATCTTGTCGCAGAAAAAAGGCCAATTGGATAGCAGGAAATCAGGGGAATGAAGCCAAACCTCTTTTCAGTTCTTCGCTTATAGCTCCGACACATACTAAACTTAAAGTTTTCGGTTAGTTGTCATTCTGCATTATTATTCCCCATCAAGGACAAACTACAGACTGGTTTCGGACGAGCTGAGAAATCTGGTACTGATTTTATGGCTTCAACAATCAACCATATAAATGGAATTAACAGGCATATTATTAAATGATTATTGGTGTGTTGGCTATCGACCAGAGGTCTTTCTGCCTTCAGAAACTCATGAATTAATCGATTGCTTTGCACAGCCTTACAGCATAGTTACCAAGACTTAATTTGCTAGAAATTAATTTCACCTCACTTTTTTAATTCGTTACTTTCTTCTTTAGAAATTATGTATTTGTTTTCCAAATTTCAAAAAACTACCTAGATGATAGCATAGTATTTAATTTCAAGAATTTCGTGACAATAGCCTACCTGACAATGCTGCCAAATATTGCGGCAGCTTCTTCGCCGGCACGTAATCACCTTCCCTGAATTGCATCCTGCTAATCTAAAATCAATTCGATTAAAATTGAATCAGTGCACATAATAAATCCAAGCTTCAAGGAGCTTTATTTCACTTACCTTATATAGTATTATTTAAACTCTAAACGCTGATAACTTCAGTTCGGTTTTTCATTAAATTGGCATTTCTGGGGAACGGTGCATCTCCCTATTTTCGAAATTTTGTAATGTGCACTTCAAAAACGATGCGCATAAAGTGCAACAGCAGAATTGCTCTGTAAATGAGATTAGGATTACACAATCATTAACCGTGACGATTAATATCACTGTGTAAATCGAAAATTATTATCATTAATGATGATGTTTACAATCCACTTTAGATTTCACTCGCACACGTGATTTAGATTTTATTTTTCGATACGTCGGCACTCGAATGGTTTCATACAGATTTATCTACCGATTGATAACATCATGAATGATTTAATAATATGATCTAAACATGCCTGTGAATCAATGATAATGTGTTGACATAAATAATTTGTTTATTTTGACAATCTGCCGTTTTTTGAGGTTACTAGTAATTTTAAACATTACAGAACCAATTGCTTCCATTGGGTTAAATTTGTGGTTTTTCCATCACAAAATTCCTATTCTTAATGGCGCCCACTGAACTTCTGTCGATCTTGTTTTTTAAGGGCTGCCAACTAATTTCTACTTTAATCTCACTGTATTAGGCCGCAGGTACTTAATCGTGGTTAAGAAGTTAATCACGATTAAGCCGAGTCTGATTAAGTCAAAATAAAAATATTATAAATTTGTAAGATATCTTTGATCAATATGTTATTGTGTAACAATTTGCGAATTAGTACCAATTGATTAAAGTTAATCGGCTGTGCTGCAAGTAGGCACTAATCTGCGCATGCGCTAGTGGCTTGATGTAATGCAACCTTGAGTAAAGACCGTAAGCCGTTACGTTAGTACCTTAAATTTGATGTTTCTCTAGTTGGTAGTGTTCAGTGGCGTGCGGGGTAATTTTAATAACACAACCAATAAATATTCTCAACGAGAATGGAGAAGGAAAGAGAAGCAATGCAAATGACGCTGTGGCTACCGACAAAGACAAGGTCGAAAGGATGGCCTAGAAAATGATGGTGAGACGAAGTAATGGAGAACCTATGAAGAATTAATGTAACTTGTCGATGATAGAGATGAATGGAGGCTTGTGGTTGTAGAGCCAATGGAAGAAGAAGAACCAACAAATATTGACAATGCGTTCGTGCAAGTCGTCGATCACAAATTCAGTTAATTTGTCGATTTCTCCTCGCAAATACAGTTCTTGGTTGAAAGCTGGGTAAAAGTTTACAATCTTGTCTTGCGTAGGGAATTCTTTTTCTCACCAGAGGGCCAAAATGGCAACGCAATGAAAGAGCAGTGGCAACCAAACATAAATGAAAATAAGCTACTGCAGGTAAAACTACTAGTCTTAGCTTAACCGCAACCTAAGCATAAGCACCAATCGTTGCAACCGCTAACTGGTAAGTGATGACTGCTTGTCATCAGTGACGGTTCGCGGGGTTTTTTTCTGGTACAGCTGAGGAACAAGAGGTGGCAATACAGATAGGTGCAGCCGTCTCTGCAACTGACCCTACCTATCTGTATTACCACCTCTTGTTCCTCGGCCGTACCAGAAAAAAACCCGCGAACCGTCACTGCTTTAGAAATACACACAAAAATCAAAGTTTTAGGATAGACAGTTTGACAGCTACTGAACTTTGATTAGTTCAAAATTCGTCCGCAAGGTAAAACAACTCGAGCCGAAAGCGGTTTGTAATTACTTCGAAGAGCACATCGGTTTCTGGAACTGCTTCCATAAATTGTTCAAAACACGACTGAGCTCCATGGATTTTGAGTTGCAATGGACGCATCTTGTTCTGGTTTAAACATTTTGAAAGTGTCTAGAAAATGATTTTAAACACTGGTCGATTCGAGACCCGATAGCGCTACCAACTTTGTAACGCGAGAAATAAGCCCAACGCAAGTTTAAAAAATGGTGACGTGGCCATCATGTTACTTTCTCCGACTTGATGGTATCATTTATGTTTACACTTTCATGGTTTATTTTCAATTTTAAATCATATTTTAAATGTGCATCGAACGTTTCGTAGACTCCGATGAAACTGACGTTTAAAACGTCAAAATTATAAAATTATACTTCAAACTCAAAAACTCAGTTTACTCAAAAAGTCGGCATCAAGTTTGCTTTGTTCTTCTCGTGTGATAAATTATCATCTGTTTCATCATAAAAAGTTCCTGGCTGTTCAACTTTAAAAGGAAATCGCATGCATACAAGACTTTGAGATTTGAGCAGTGACTGTTCGCGGGTTTTTTTTTCTGGTACGGCTGAGAGACAAGAGGTGGCCAGCCGTCTCTGCAACTGACCCTACCTATCTGTATTGCCACCCTTGTTACCTCGGCCGTACCAGAAAAAACCCCGCGAACCGTCACTGAAAGACAAGCCCTATTGCGTTTTTCGACCATGTGCTTCCATGCTTCCAACGACCCCTGGGACTTAAAGGTAATACTTTCCCCTGTGTAGAATACACCGTCCGTTGTAAACGTAATGTGACAGCAAACGTCACTTTTTAGAACAAAACTAATTTTTCTGGGCGAAATTGTTTCCTATTTTTTTATTGCGTGGCCTATTAAAAAAATAACTCCTCGAGGGTTAGAGATATAAAAAATTCGTAAGAGACATAAAATGTAGAGGGGAGCTAGTTCTACAAAACTCTATGAAAATTAAAGTCGTAACCGCAAGGGCAAGCGCGCCCTTTTTTCCGGAAGCGTCCGAAATGTGATTTTTTGGAAAAATGGCCGAGGGGTCGCACCTCAATTTCTTATGGTAACCTTTGTGTTCCAGTATATTTGGGATTTTTTGAGCCTGATCTCGGTTTTCCAGCTCAAAAATCCAGGGAGGAGATAGTGTTGGCGTGAACCTCTGCATCGATTTAAAAAAAATCACCCTGCAGTAATTAGGTAACTTAGAAAATCGCGGATTTCACGGGCCCCTAGAGGACGTTTACGGCTTTCGGAATTTTTTTTTTTTTTTGAGGGGTTGGCAACTCTTTTTTGAAGGGGTGGTCGGAGGGGGTTAAAATTTTAATAGACTTGTTCTTGAATTATCTGTGATTTTTCATGAAAATTTCAATCCTCTACCTATTACAGTTTTTGAAATCTCGTACTATAAAAAAATATATATTTTAAGCTATCAGATGTACCTGGAGTGGTGGTTCTTAAGCTAGGAGTTGCGAAATTTTTTTGGACGGTCGCAAAAAATTTCAAATAATATTTACAATGATTTTGAATTAAAAACAAAGGTTTGCCATGAAATCATAATGGCGGCTATTTCATTATATCATTATAAAGTATTTTCATTAAAAAAAACCTCAAGTGTGCCATGATTTTTTATTTAAAAAAATTTAAATTGGTAACACATCTGAAGTTGACATTCAAAACGTCAGATCTTTCTAAAAGTCACAATTATTCCGGTTTACAGCAACCAGCAAAAAACGCTTCCAGTTGAAAGTTATTTCCGAAATGGGAAATTGGGAGTATTCATTCGAAGCACCAAACTGGCAGAGTTTCAGGAAGAATTTCCTAACGTTCCCATTAGTTATGAAGAATTTAAAAATACCTTATCATGACCTGTTATGTCTCCGTATAGTACAGTCGCGTAGAGGTGACAGTGACTCAACGCTTAATGTTGCCTGAATTAAGTTTCTAGTAAACGCATGTCCATAAAATAATTCGATTCGGTCTAGGCGGGAAATTTAAAAATTCTCGAGCGTGCAAATATTTTCCCGACGAGACTTTGCGATTGCATTTTTCGGCAATCGGTAAAGACAACTGGAAATTGGTCATTAAATTTTACCTTTTTATTAATGAAATGGATACAATCAATTCTGCCCTTAACTAAATCGAAATCGGAGACGGTCAAAACCAGATACAAGCACGTGAGTTTTGAGGTTAGAATAGATAGAATGATAAAAGACATACGTTGCACATAGCCCTTGAATTTACATATCGACATGCGTTTCGTATTTCATTTCGTTTTTCTTAAGCATGCGAACGAGTATAGATATTTATTCAGACGCGATGATTAGATCGAAAAAGCATGAGTCACTTTCACCTCTGCGCCATTGTACTATAAACCAGGAAGTGGTAGACCAGTCAAACGAACTCAAGATGTTATTAACACAGCCCAAGAAATTTTGGAAGATAAACCTACGACTTCTCTGCCTCGTTTGTCATAGCAAATGAATTTATCGGTAGGAACATGCCACAAGTAACATAACCTCAATACATACTAATAACATACTTTATATAATGAAATAGCCGCCATTATGATTTCATGGCAAACCTTTGTTTTTAATTCAAAATAATTGTAAATATTATTTGAAATTTTTTGCGACCGTCCAAAAAAATTCTCCTAGCTTAACAACCACCACTCCAGATACATCAGATAGCTTAAAATATATATTTTTTTAAGTCTCACTTATTTCCTGTATTTTCCGTTCACCACCTCCAAATGATTGTAACTGTTAACCAATTAAAATTCCATCGTGACATGATCTCAGATTACAAATTCGAGAAAAACAAGATCACAGATTTATTAAAAAATATAAATACATAACAAGTCCATCTTAAACGAACAAAACTATAAATAAATAATTATATAAATAAATTCATAGCACTAATTACTGTATCCCTTATTTTCGATACCTCGCACCTGCACTTGCACCTTCTCCCCGCTCAGTTCCCTTTGGATCTCGTCCAAGGTCTTCCCTTTGGTTTCCGGCACCATCGTCAGCACGTACACCGTGCCCAGCAACGAAATTCCGCCGAATATGTAAAACGTGACGTCTCCGCCCACGGCGTTCTTCAAATCCAGATAGAATTTCGTGACCAGAAAGGCAAGGAACCAGTTGAAGGTGCCGGCCGCCGAACTGGCGACCGTTTTTACTTCCGGCGGGAAGACTTCGGAGGAGATCAGCCACGGAATAGGGCCGTAGCCTAGCGAGAAGACCACGATGAAGACGCAGAGGGATAACACGGGAAGGAAGCCTAGCGATTCCAAGGTTTCCTTGTCTACCAAATCCCTGTCTTTTAGTGAGAAATACAAGCCGAGCGTGCAACCGGAGATGGCCATGACTAGATCGGAGCCCAAGAGGAGAATCTTCCTGCCTAGTTTATCGATGACTAGGGAGGATATGAAGGTCGCCACGACTTGCATCACTCCCACGATGATGGTTGCGATTTTTGAATCTAACTGAGCGCCCGCTGATTCGAAGATGTCTCCGGTGTAGAAGATGACGGCGTTTATGCCGCTCAACTGTTGGAAGAGCATCAGGCCGAACGCTATAACGGCCGCGCGTTTAGCCGCGGGTTTCTTGATCGATTCGGAGAACTTGACGACGTTTCTTTTCTCCTCCTCTAGGAGCGCTTTGATCTCTCGCATCTCCGTATCGACGTCGTACTTGTTTCCTCTTAAACGCAAAAGCGAGTTCCTGGCTTCTACTTCCTTGCCTGTTTTGAGTAGGTACACCGGTGTTTCTGGCTGGAAGAAAAATACCACGCCGAAAACTAGTGGAACCACTGCGCAGATTATCGTGTAGATTAGAGGCGTGGTTATGTAGGCTAGTAGGTAGGCGAAGAGTATGCCTACTGTTAGGAGGAGTTGGAAGTAGCTTCCTAGAGCTCCCCTGACCTCCTTTTGGGCGATTTCGCTGGTGTATAAAGGTGCTGATATGCAGAAGGCTCCGCCCGCCATTCCGGTGATGAAGCGTCCCGCGTAGATCATTTCGATGCCGGTGGAGAAGATGATGATCAGCCAGCCCACCAGGAAGGGAAGGATGAGCATCAGCATGGCGTATTTTCTGCCGATTTTATCGCAGATGATTCCGATCGGGAAGCACATGACCATCGCCCCGAGGGTGGCGAAGGAACCAATCCAGCCCAGTTGGCCGTCGTCTACGATTATGTCGTTGAATTTTCCAACTTTCATCTCTTCGCTTATATTCGCGGTCCATCCTAGAACCGTACCAGCTGCCACGGATCCCAAACATACTACAAAGAAATGTGAATAAGAAACTTGTGCTGATTATTGTAAGGTGTTTTGTTTCTAAGTTGGCCATGCCTGAGAGAGAGAGAGAAGCATCTAATTCAATTGAATTAATGATGTAATAAGATGCGACATACCTCATTTATCTCACAGCCAACTCTGAAACGAAATTTTGTGCCTCACACGATACTTTTATTTGACTAAAGGGTGAAGAAGACACGCGTAGAGTAGTACCAAGCACTCGAGGCGCGCAGTGACCATTTGTTATCGCTTTCTCTCGCGTTCTCACGCCTCGAGTGCTCGATAATACTGTATACGCTTATCTGGACATGAATAAAATTCTTTAGCCCCATACTTTTTTCATTTTGGTGGTTACACCCATTGTTACCATCTCTAAATTTTAGTAGTCGAAATGATTACGCACTTGTCTGCATTTACACGCAATTAAGTTTATGGTGCTAATTACGTTACATTACAACAAATGATTTTACTGGTGGCAATTAAGATAATACTTCAACGTTTGTTTACCTGAGAGTGCTGCTAGGTATTGTGGCAATTTCTTGCCCGGCTCGAAATTTCCCGTGCCCGACTCCATTGCGTCGGCCTAGAAGAGTGAACAAAACATTAATCGTTTCGATTGTTGTTTCAATAAATTTCAATTCGGCCTTTATCAGGTCCGATAAGATTTATTTTGTTTATTCGGATAACGTATTATTCCAATTACTCGATGATTAGTCTGTTTTGGCGATTTTAATTGAGTGTTTGTCATACGATTGAATTAATTATCTAAAAAAATGATTGTTGAATATGAAAATGTTTTTTTTCTTTTTTAATCGTGTTATTTAATAACAAACAGTTTATGAAGAAGATTTTTCGCAACCGTTACTACGTGGTGATTGAAAAATTTAAGAAGTTGCGAATTTGCGACAATTGTTTCTTGAATATTTTTTTTAGGAATGGCGATACGCTTTGTTCTAATAGGATTATTTTGGAAACTAGTGAAGGAATATTTTAGATTTATACGAAATCATAAAGCACAATCAATTTTGAGTTAATTTAACAAATTGTGAATTAATTGCAGTTGTTTTTGTATTTTTTTTAACGCTCAGAAAAAAAGTAACCTAGGAATGACGATAAGCTTTGTTCAAATAAGATTATTTTGAAAACTAGTAAAGGAATATTTTAGATTTATGCGAAATCATAAAGCATCATCAATATTGAACTAATTTAATAAATCGTGAATTAATTGCAGTTGTTTTTATATTTTTTTAATCGCTCAGAAAAAAAAGTGACCTACCAATGACGATAAGCTTTGTTCTAATAAGATTATTTTGCAAACTAGTGAAGGAATATTTTAGATTTGTACTAAATCATAAAGCACAATTAATTTTGAACTAATTTAACAAATTGTGAATTAATTGCAGTTGTTTTTATATTTTTTTAATCGCTCAGAAAAAAAAGTGACCTAGCAATGACGATAAGCTTTGTTCTAATAAGATTATTTTGGAAACTAGTGAAGGAATATTTTAGATTTGTACGAAATCATAAAGCACGATCAATTTTGAACTAATTTAACAAATTGTGAATTAATTGCAGTTGTTTTTGTATTTTTTTTAACGCTCAGAAAAAAAAAGTAACGTAGCTTTGTTCTAATGAGATTATTTTGGAAACTAGTGAAGGAATATTTTAGATTTGTACAAAATCATAAAGTACAATCAATTTTGAACTAATTTAATGAATTGTGAATTAATTGCAGTTGTTTTTATATTTTTTTAATCGCTCAGAAAAAAAGTTACCAAGATTTGTTCTAATAAGATTATTTTGGAAACTAGTGAAGGAATATTTTAGATTTATACAAAATCATAAAGCACAATCAATTTTGAACTAATTTAATGAATTGTGAATTAATTGCAGTTGTTTTTATATTTTTTTAACCGCTCAGAAAAAAAGTTACCAAGATTTGTTCTAATAAGATTATTTTGGAAACTGGTGAAGGAATATTTTAGATTTATACAAAATCATAAAGCACAATCAATTTTGAACTAATTTAATAAATTGTGAATTAATTGCAGTTGTTTTTGTATTTTTTTAATCGCTCAGAAAAAAAAGTAACCAAGCTTTATTCTAATAAGATTATTTTTAAAACTAGTGAAGGGATATTTTAGATTTGTACGAAATCATAAAGCACAATCAATTTTGAACTAATTTAACAAACTGTGAATTAATTGCAGTTGTTTTTAAATTTTTTTAATCGCTCAGAAAAAAAAGTATCCAAGTTTTGTTCTAATAAGATTATTTTGGAAACTACTTAAGGAATATTTTAGATTTGTACGAAATCATAAATCACAATCAATTTTGAACTAATTTAACAAATTATGAATTAATTGCAGTTGTTTTTATATTTTTTGAATCGCTCAGAAAAAAAAGTAACCAAGTGTTTTTCTAATAAGATTATTTTGAAAAGTAGTGAAGGAATATTTTAGATTTATACAAAATCATAAAGTACAATGAATTTTGAACTAATTTAATAAATTGTGAATTAATTGCAGTTGTTTTTATATTTTTTTAATCGCTCAGAGAAAAAAGTAACCAAGCTTTGTTCTAATAAGATTATTTTGGAAACTAGTGAAGGAATATTTTAGATTTATACGAAATCATAAAGCACCATCAATATTGAACTAATTTAACAAATTGTGAATTAATTGCAGTTGTTTTTATATTTTTTTTAACGCTCAGAAAAAAAAGTAACGTAGCTTTGTTCTAATGAGATTATTTTGGAAACTAGTGAAGGAATATTTTAGATTTGTACGAAATCATAAAGCACGATCAATTTTGAACTAATTTAACAAATTGTGAATTAATTGCAGTTGTTTTTGTATTTTTTTTAACGCTCAGAAAAAAAAGTAACGTAGCTTTGTTCTAATGAGATTATTTTGGAAACTAGTGAAGGAATATTTTAGATTTGTACAAAATCATAAAGTACAATCAATTTTGAACTAATTTAATGAATTGTGAATTAATTGCAGTTGTTTTTATATTTTTTTAATCGCTCAGAAAAAAAGTTACCAAGATTTGTTCTAATAAGATTATTTTGGAAACTAGTGAAGGAATATTTTAGATTTATACAAAATCATAAAGCACAATCAATTTTGAACTAATTTAATGAATTGTGAATTAATTGCAGTTGTTTTTATATTTTTTTAATCGCTCAGAAAAAAAGTAACCAAGCTTTGTTCTAATAATAAAATTATTTTGGAAAGTAGTGAAGGAATATTTTAGATTTGTACAAAATCATAAAGTACAATCAATTTTGAACTAATTTAATGAATTGTGAATTAATTGCAGTTGTTTTTATATTTTTTTAACCGCTCAGAAAAAAAGTTACCAAGATTTGTTCTAATAAGATTATTTTGGAAACTAGTGAAGGAATATTTTAGATTTGTACGAAATCATAAAGCACGATCAATTTTAAACTAATTTAACAAATTGTGAATTAATTGCAGTTGTTTTTGTATTTTTTTTAACGCTCAGAAAAAAAAGTAACCAAGCTTTGTTCTAATAAGATTATTTTGGAAACTAGGGAAGGAATATTTTAGATTTGTACGAAATCATAAAGCACCATCAATTTTGAACTAATTTAATAATTTGTGAATTATTTGCAGTTGTTTTTATATTTTTTTAATCGCTCAGAAAAAAAAGTAACCAAACTTTGTTCTAATAAGATTATTTTGGAAACTGGTGAAGGAATATTTTAGATTTATACAAAATCATAAAGCACAATCAATTTTGAACTAATTTAATAAATTGTGAATTAATTGCAGTTGTTTTTGTATTTTTTTAATCGCTCAGAAAAAAAAGTAACCAAGCTTTATTCTAATAAGATTATTTTTAAAACTAGTGAAGGGATATTTTAGATTTGTACGAAATCATAAAGCACAATCAATTTTGAACTAATTTAACAAACTGTGAATTAATTGCAGTTGTTTTTAAATTTTTTTAATCGCTCAGAAAAAAAAGTATCCAAGTTTTGTTCTAATAAGATTATTTTGGAAACTAGTTAAGGAATATTTTAGATTTGTACGAAATCATAAATCACAATCAATTTTGAACTAATTTAACAAATTATGAATTAATTGCAGTTGTTTTTATATTTTTTGAATCGCTCAGAAAAAAAAGTAACCAAGTGTTTTTCTAATAAGATTATTTTGAAAAGTAGTGAAGGAATATTTTAGATTTATACAAAATCATAAAGTACAATGAATTTTGAACTAATTTAATAAATTGTGAATTAATTGCAGTTGTTTTTATATTTTTTTAATCGCTCAGAGAAAAAAGTAACCAAGCTTTGTTCTAATAAGATTATTTTGGAAACTAGTGAAGCAATATTTTAGATTTGTACGAAATCATAAAGCACCATCAATATTGAACTAATTTAACAAATTGTGAATTAATTGCAGTTGTTTTTATATTTTTCTAATCGCTCAGAAAAAAAAGTAACCAAGCTCTGTTCTAATAAGATTATTTTGGAAACTAGTGAAGGGATATTTTAGATTTGTGCGAAATCATAAAGCACAATCAATTTTGAACTAATTTAACAAATTGTGAATTAATTGCAGTTGTTTTTATATTTTTTTAATCGCTCAGAAAAAAAAGTAACCAAGCTTTGTTCTAATAAGATTATTTTGGAAACTAGTGAAGGAATATTTTAGATTTGTACAAAATCGTAAAGTACGATCAATTTTGAACTAATTTAACAAATTGTGAATTAATTGCAGTTGTTTTTATATTTTTTTTAATCGCTCAGAAAAAAAAGTAACCAAGCTTTGTTCTAATAAGATTATTTTGGAAACTAGTGAAAGAATATTTTAGATTTGTACGAAATCATCAAGCACAATCAATTTTGAACTAATTTAACGAATTATGAATTAATTGCAGTTGTTTTTGTATTTTTTTAATCGCTCAGAAAAAAAGTAAGCAAGCTTTGTTCTAATAAGATTATTTTGGAAACTAGTGAAGGAATATTTTAGATTTATACGAAATCATAAAGCACCATCAATATTGAACTAATTTAACAAATTGTGAATTAATTGCAGTTGTTTTTATATTTTTTTAATCGCTTAGAAAAAAAAGTAACCAAGATTTGTTCTAATAAGATTATTTTGGAAACTGGTGAAGGAATATTTTAGATTTGTACAAAATCATCATAAAGCACAATCATTTTTGAACTAATTTAACGAATTGTGAATTAATTGCAGTTGTGTTTATATTTTTTTAATCGCTCAGAAAAAAAAGTAACCAAGCTTTGTTCTAATAAGATTATTTTGGAAACTGGTGAAAGAATATTTTAGATTTGTATGAAATCATAAAGCACCATCAATTTTGAACTAATTTAACAAATTGTGCATTAATTGCAGTTGTTTTTATATTTTTTTTAATCGCTCAGAAAAAAAAGTAACCAAGCGTTGTTCTAATAAGATTATTTTGGAAACTAGTGATGGAATATTTTAGATTTATACGAAATCATCAAGCACGATCAATTTTGAACTAATTTAACAAATTGTGAGTTAATTGCAGTTGTTTTTGTATTTTTTTAATCACTCAGAAAAAAAGTAACCTAACAATTACAAATTTCGAAAGTCAGACATTTATAAATATAAAGATTTCGAAGCAGAGAACTTTATAATTATAAAAGTTTCGGTGAATAGAAATTTCTAAATATACAATTTATATTCATAACATTATCCATACACGAAACTTTTTGAATACAAAATTATAAACGCGTCCGACTTTACAATTAGGAAATTTTGATTGTCGGGGTTTCGAGAACAGAATTTTATAGATATAAAATTTTCGGTGAATTTAACCGCACACTTCGAACTGGTGATGCAGCGAATTTAATAAATACGAAATTGTGTGATCCAGATCATATATGTTAAAAAAAAATACGAAATTTGAGTTGTTAGATTTTCATAAATACATAGTTTTCTGAGTAAAGAAATTTATAAATACAAAATTTTCAACTAAACGTAATTTATAATTGCGGAATTATCGATACACCAAACTTTATAAATATGAAATGATCGGCACAATCGGCTTTTTTGGTGTATAGAATTTTACAGTTGTAACATTTTTGGTGACAATAAATTGTACACTTTTTTAAATCAAGTGTTGATAAAATAACGCACTTGGTGTTTTTGTTTCACAATTTTTTTTACATAATTTCTGAAAAGAATAAAAAATGCTTACCTTATCGCATAAAATATTGTTATTCAAAAGTTGCTTCGCGCAGATGATTTATGGAAAAAATACAATCACTAAGGCAAATAATTCATGTGTCATTAGCGACGGTAGTTTATAAATTCAATCTTGAATTCCATTTTTGTTATTAATACCGCGTTATCGGAATTACCTTGAGAAACACGTAATCAGTGAAATGCATTTAAAAAATGCTATTAAATTTAAAAAAACCAAACATAAACTTCACATTAGTGGATAGGCATTTTGCTCAACAGGATATCTATCGCTAGATAATTTCTGACAAGATTTTACAAATATTTTCAACTGTAGAAGCTTGTACGCGAAACTTATTTTTTCTCAATTGCTTTTATAGGGGACTTATTGTGACATCAAACACAGTTTCATAACGGTCATTATTGTGAAACAGTTCACAATTGTAGAAGTTTATAAGCGAAATCGACCTCTTCGAGAATTTTTTCCAAAAATATTTAATTTCGGTTTTACTTTAGGCGCGCACTGTATATAATATGTGCGGATAGCAAATTGCGGTTATTATGTCATCCATCAATAGTAATCATCGGTTGTGGAATGTGAACATAACCTACAAGTTCATATTTTTTTTTTAAGCTAAGCAATTTTTTAATAAAATTTCGGAGAGAGTGTTACCCCTTTAACCACCCATGTGTCCACGCCACTGGTGCTAATCTCATTAACCACTTGATTTGATATACTAAAAAAAAGTGGTTATTGATAACTTGATAACAAACTAGGTTTCTCATTGTCATCCGTTATTATCAAAACTGAATACACTGAATACAACTTGAGAATATTAGAACAATTAAATGAAGACGATTGATGCGATTACGATTGTTACTATGTTATCTATTTTCAATTTTTGTTTCTAGTTTTGATATAATTGTTTGAAAGTGATCAAAAATAAGTTAGTTCGGAATAGAATTTGAAGCCAGTTCTATAATTTTTCTGAACGTAATTTTCTTTTCTGTAATTTATAAATAAATAAATAAATGGTCTAATCACCGAAAACCCCTTTTTACACAATGAATATACAAAAAAAAAACAATTTAAATTATAATTAATCTTACTTAAAAGAAATATAATTAATTAATTTAAAAAAAACTATAAAAAAAATTAAGTTTTAAATGTTGTCATTTTGTTTCCAGTTCTGATATGTCGGCTGTTTTAGCTTTATATCAAAAATGGGTTTATTCTGGATGGATTTTGAAATTTTTAAACTAATTCCAGCAGAGATAAATTTTTAACAATTTTTCTAATCGCCGAATGCATTTTTCATTTTCTCCGTTCAAGTTTTGAGTGTTGACATTCTGTTTTCAGCTGTGATATGTCGATTGTTTTAAGGGAATGCCAAAAATAGGTTTATTCAGCATGTATTTTTAAATTTTGAAGCTAATTCGAGCAGAGGCTATTTTTTTACAATTTTTCTAATCGCGGAATGTATTTTTTTTCTGTAATTTAGATTTTGAGTGTTGTTAATTTGTTTAAAGCTGTAATATGTCAATTATTTTAGCAGTATGTCAAAAATAGGTTTATTCTGGATGGATTTTGAAATTTTGAAGCCAATTCGCGCAGAGGTTAATTTTTTTAAAATTTTTCTAATCGCGGAATGTAATTTTTTTCTGTAATTTAGATTTTGAGTGTTTTTAATTTGTTTCCAGCTGTAATATGTCAATTGTTTTAGCACTATGTCAAAAATAGGTTTATTCTGGATGGGTTTTTAAATTTTGAAGCCAATTCAAGCAGAGGTTAATTTTTTACAATTTTTCTAATCGCGGAATGTAATTTTTTTCTGTAATTTAGATTTTGAGTGTTGTTAATTTATTTCCAGCTGTAATATGTCAATTGTTTTAGCAGTATGTCAAAAATAGGTTTATTCTGGATGGGTTTTTAAATTTTGAAGCCCATTCGAGCAGAGATTAATTTTTTACAATTTTTCTAATCGCGGAATGTAATTTTTTTTCTGTAATTTAGATTTTGAGTGTTGTTAATTTGTTTCCAGCTGTAATATGTCAGTATATTAAAAATGGGTTTATTCTGGATGGATTTTTAAATTTTGAAGCCAATTCCAGCAACTATGTTTTTTTTACAGTTTTATTAACCGCATAATGCAATATTTTTTCTCCAGATCAAGTTTTCAGTGTTGCCATTTTATTTTCAGCTGTGATATGTCAATTGTTTTAAGGGGTTGTCGAAACTAGGTTTATTTTGGATGTATTTTGAAATTTTGAAGCTAATTCGAGCAGAGATGAATTTTTTACAATTTTTCCAATCACCGAATGCATTTTTAATTTCCTCAGTTCAAGTTTTGAGTTTCGCTATTTGATTTTTGGTTATAGTATGTTAATTGTTTTCTCGATATAACAAAAATAGTTTCATTCGGGATGGATTCTGAAATTTTGAAACTCTTTCCAACATCCATGATTTTTTTATAATTTTTTGAATCGCTGAATGTAATTTTCATTTCTTTAGTTTAAGTTTCACGTGTTGCTATTATGTTTCCAACTGTGATATGTCAGTTGTTTTAAAAGCATTTTTCAAAAATAGGTTCATTCTAGATGGGTTTTAGAATTTCGAAGCTAATTCCAGCGAAAATGATTTTTTTGCAACTTTTTAATCGCTAAAGCAATTTTTTTCTCCATTTCAAGTTTACAGTGTTGCCATCTTGTTTTCAGCTGTAATAGGCAATTGTTTTAAGAGGATGTCAAAACTAGGTTTATTTTGGATGTATTTTGAATTTAAAAAAAATAAAATTTCTAATCGCCGAATGTAATTTTCTTTTCTGTAATTTATGTTTGGAGTGTTACCAATTTATTTCTAGCTGTAATATGTGAATTGTTTTAGCAGTATGCCAAAAATAGATTAATTTTTGATGGATTTTGAAATTTTGAAGCTAAATCCGGCGCAGACTATTTTTTTACAATTTTTTTAATCGCCGAATGCAATTTTTTTCCTCCGTTCAAATTTTAAGTGTCGCTTTCTGGTTTCTGGCAGTGGTATGTTAATTGTTTTCGCGATACATCAAAAATAGATTCATTCTGGTTGTATCTTGAAATTTTGAAGCCAATTCCACGAGAGGTTAATTTTTGACAATTTTTTTAAATGCCGAAGGCAATTTTATTTTCTCCAGTTCACGTTTTGAGTGTTGTTAATTTGTTTTCGGCTATGATATGTCAATTTTTTTAAGGGATACTTAAAATCGGTTTATTTTGGATGGATTTTGAAATTTTGAAGCTCGTTCCAACATCGATGATTTTTTTGCAATTTTTTGAATCGCTGAATATAATTTTCATTTCTTTGGTTCAAGTTTCAGGTGTTGTTGTTATGTTTCCAGCTGTGATATATTAATTGTTTTCAAGGGGTGTCAAAGATAGGTTTGTTTTGGATGGATTTTGAAATTTTGAAACTAATTCCAGCAACGTTGATTTTTTTACAATTTTTTTAGTCGCTGGATGTAATTTTCATTTCTGTAGTTTAAGTTTTACGTGTTGCCATTATGTTTCCAGCTCTGATATATCAATTGTTTTAATGAAATGTCAAAAATATGTTCACTTTTGAATGGATTTTGCAATTTTGAAAATAATTCCAGTGGAGTTGAATTTTATAATATTTCAAATTCTGATTGCAATTTTCTGTTCTTTGGTTTAGGTTTTAAGTCTTGCCATTTTGTCCCAAGCTTTGATGTGTCAACTTTTTTGCGGTATCTCAAAAATAGATTTATTTAAGATGGATTTTCAAATTTTGAAAGAAATTCTTGTAGGGATGAATTATCTACAATGTGTAATTTTTTGTTCTTCAGCCCTTTTTTTTTTCTTTCATGTTTTTTCTGCATAATTTGAATGCTTTCGTCGTTAAATTTAAACAAAAATCTTGTTGTTTTTAGGTAGAATCTCTTGTAGAAATTGTTTATAAGTATTTTCTGCACAATTTTAATGCTTTCGTTGTTAAATTAAAAAATCTTGTTGTCTTGTAAAAATTGTTTGTAAGTTTCTTCTGGTAATTTTAATGCTTTCGTTGTTTAATTTAAACAAAAAATCTTGTTGTTTTTAGGTAGAATCTCTTGTAGAAATTGTTTGTAAGTTTCTTCTGCATAATTTTAATGCTTTTGTTGTTGAATTAAAAAAATCTTGTTGTCTTGTAAAAATTGTTTGTAAGTTTTTTCTGCATAATTTTAATACTTTCGTTGTTAAATTGAAAAATTCCTGTTGTCTTGTAAAAATTGTTTATAAGTTTTTTCTGCATAATTTAAACGCTCTCGTTGTTAAACTATAGAGAATAATCTTGTAATAAGAGGTTCTACCTTCAATTTATTAAATATCGAAATTTTGTTATTATCTTCACTACAAAATTGTTTCAATCAGGTCCTGTAGAAATTTCTGGTCTTTGCACCCGAATCACCTGAATCACCTGAATAAAAACCAAGTGTTCTCATTAACATAAAAATCGCACTAGATTTGCGTGTGGACTTCGCGTGCCTCTTATTTTATGCACAGACGGAAATCTTTCCATGGTGAAGCCATTTACATCGACTGTAAAAAAAAATGTCCTTAAAATGTTTGCTGTACATTAATTAAACTAAACAGCTGCAATCTAGATAATGGACTTAAATGGTGATGATGAGAGTACCAATAACACTGATCAGATTCTGCTAATCATCGAGTGACATTTATTTATTTCACGGATTCACCTTTTCAAAAACGTGGTAATTAAACGCTAAAATGGGTAAAAAACAAACAGAAATTTGCAAACATCCATCAATATAAAAAATATTGAATCAATGTAATAAGAGATTTATAAAAAAATTACAACCGAAGTTTCGAAAAAAATATTATATTAAGTGAGAAGAAAGTTTTATAAATCTGTGGAAATTAATTTTTAAATTACAGTGTATTTGTTGATGCACTTCCATTAAGATATAGGCTTTTATAAATACGAGTAACAAACAGGACTTAAAGAGTTAGTTTCAACAAGATGGCGCACCGGCAGTAGGAGCGATAAAAATTACACACCCATAGGTTTTTTTGTTAAATTTCTGCTACTGAAAAATATGATTTGTGAAAGTGAGTTCCAGGAGGTTTCGATAATCAATTTTCAATTGATGAATTATTAAATTTATATTAAATATTTTGAAATGAGGGATTGCACCTGTCGCCAGTTTTATGTGACAAATGTTTGAATACATCACACAAGACACAATTAAATGGAAATTGAACTAATAATCAAAGTGTATTAAAAATAGCAATGTTTACTGTGAACGTACATATTTATTTAATGCAGAGGAGAAAAAATTGACCAGAAGTGGTCTAAAAATAGAAAGAAAAATATAGTCATATAAATTAATACCAAACACTTTTGGACAAGGTTGTTCAGAAGTTATTCGTAAACAAATCCTCTGGAATTTTCAGCGTACGTAACAATGGGTGTTAAATGTAAATAAACATTAAATGGGAAATTCGAATTGACGTTTGTGCCTTATTATTACTTTGAATTTTAATGAACCGACGATAATTTTATGGTTCCTCGGCGTGCATGCACGTAAGACTGATTTACCTTGACTTTGCGTGACATTCAAATTGTTAGCGAGGTTCAATGCGATTTGTGGAAATAAATATCTTATCATAATTGATAGCATTGTTTTAATATTTACGTATTGGTACTTTACAATAAGCAGCTTTCATAAATGTGGTTTAGTGCATGAGTAAAATATAACAAAAAACCTGTGACATCATTTAGAAAGTCAACTAATTATATGAAATACACATTTAATACAACCAAATATAAAATTCTAGAAAAGAAAATCTAGTTGAAAATTTTAAACATTCAAAATCTAAACTCTAGTATTCATTTTATGTTTTTAAGCTCGTTGCACACAAACGCAAAATTAATTCATTCGTTCACTTGATCTCAGCCCAATTCTAAGTGTAACACTTATTACTTTCTTTTAATGGATCGATGATGATGTTACTAGAAATTTAACACCTTGTTTTTGGATAAATATATCAACGCATCGTTCGAAAATAGTTTCCGCAAAAGCAAGCAATCACAGACCGTGATAATTACATGCAGATTTATTTGCGAATCTGCAAAATTGTGTGCATTTTTCCGTAACGTATAGGATGTTTTTTTTTTTAATTTAAATGTCATTTAGAAGTTGAAGGTTAGCACTCACAAAGTCTATTTCTGTTTAGATAGTTTCAGCAGAAGAGTTCTCTAGTATTTGTAACTGGAAAAATAATTGATTCCAACAAGATGATGTAACAGCACATACCCTAGAACAGGCCATGAAAAGTGTATTTACAGATATAGCCGGCATTTATAAGCACTAGCTAGCTTCAACAAGATGGCGCAACAGCACCACTAGCGGTAAAAATTACACGCAAGTCGTTTTTTTTTTAATTTTTTATTTCTATAGGAGGTTTTGATAATCAATTTTTAATTTCGACACAAACGATAATTTACAGCACGAGTATTTTAAAAAATTTGGTAAATATTTTGCCATATTTTAACGCTTGAATCATGAAAATCGAACAACGCATTTGACAGTTGTGTAATGCGCAATTTTAAATCTTTGCAACTCTGACATTTTGTGTTGACGAAAAATTTTTTTTTTTTTTTGGCATAGGTTTGACCATTCAGCCACTAACGATGAAAGAAAATTTTTGAATTGCTCTAAATTCTCCACGTTTTGACGTTAAAGTCGTCAAAATCGGACAACGCTTTTATAATAAATCGAAATTACATTTTGTATTAATTTTACGAAAAATATTTATAATGAGTTTAGAAATTACACTAAAGTTGCCATATTTTGACGTTTGATTTATCAAAATCGAACAAGGCGTTTGGCAGTTGTGTATTTTGAAAAATCCATATTTTCGGACTTTGAAAACGTACAATTTTGACATTTCGCATTGTTGTCGCGAAACCAGATTTTAAATTGCATCAAATTCTCCACATTTTGGCGTTAAAGTCATCAAATCGGATAACGCGTTTGGGAGTAGTGCAATTTTATAAATCAAAATTACAATTTTAAAATCTTAGAAATTTAACCAAGTGCAATTTTTGCATTTTTTTATTAATTTTACGAAGAAAGTTTGTAATCAGTTTTAAAATTACATTTAAGTAGCCACATTTTGGCGTTTGATTGTTTAAAATCAAACAACGTGTTTGGCAATTGTACAATTTAAAAAAAATCAAAATCGCAATTTTAAATCTTTTGACTTAGAAAACATGCAATTTTGACCTTTTGTGTTGATCCCACAAAAATATTTCTTAATCCTTTTTACTTTCTCCGTTACGAAGTACGAGAAAGTATTGTGATCGTGATTTTCTTTTTTAAAAATTTTTTTACGGAAATATCCGTTTTGGGGTCAAAAATTTCCGAAAAAAAAAATTGTGTCTGTGTGCGTGCGTGTGTCTGTCTGTGCGCGCTGTATCTCAAAAACTAATAGAGCAATTGATTTGAAACTTTGAACATCCGTCTTATTTGATAATCTGAAGAACTGAAACGCTTTTGGTAAAATTTCGTACACCGAAAGTGAGCGTTTACCTTAACTGTTTTTTGTTTTTTGCCAATATTTTCTTAAATATGAAAAATATCACAAAAACATTTAAACAAACTTTGAAGACAACAAATAAATGAACATCTTTTGCTTGAAAACATTTTTCATAAAATCATTTTTATTCGAGAAAAAAATGTATTATTTTTTTTAATTTTTGGTTTATAATTATGAAACGATAATAGTTACAGCAAATTTATGTGAATAATAATTGTAGAGAATGCCAAAATGAAGAACTTTTAAAGAATAAGTTTTTTCCGAAATCTCGTTAGTTTTTGAGTAAACCGAGTTTTTAAATTTGAAGTATAATTTTTCCATCTTTCATAATTTTGACGTTTTAAACGTCAGTTTCATCCGAGTTTACGCAACGCTCGATGTACATTTAAAATATGATTTCAATAAACCATGAAAACGTAAATATAAATATACCATTAAGTCGGAGAAAGTAACATGATGGCCACATCACCATTTTTTTTTCATTTTCTACAATTTCTATTTACAACTGTTTATAACAGACGTTATATAGAGGTAAACAATAACAATAACAATAATGCCGCAATTTAGAAAGTGTTCGATACGGACCTGGTCATGCGAATAACCTCTGCATCGATCTGTACACCTTAAGTGAAATTAATTACAATGAGGAAGTGACCGCCGAATTTTGGAAACTTGTTAGTAAGTTAAATTAACCGTAACGCTCTCCAGACACTTAATCACGGTCGTATTTTTGAAAATTCTGCATTTTAATGAATGAACAAAATCGATCCAGTGTATACAAAGTCCAGTACACGGTCAGAACACGAAGTATATCTAATCGTTTTTGAAAACACTTTTTTACTTCAAAATTTCAGTTTCTTCAATTGATTTTCAAATTTTCAAACTCAAACTGTAAATACAGTGCAATAATTTAAGAAGTAAGATTCATGGCAGTGAAGAATATTTCATTGTATTACAACTAGAAATATTTTTATCAATTTAAACAACATATAACATTGAAAAGTTCGAAGCAAGTCATTATTATTATTTTGTATGTTACTTATCATGTAACGTGCGTAATTATATGTTTTTTTTTTGGTAAAAATTAATGCGTAATATTTGCGGAATTGTTTTCGTTGTGTGGATACAAAGGTTACATTTTTGTATACATTGCAGTTATCAATGACGAATGCACTCGTGACGAACATACTTTTCGATTGGTCGTATTTTAACAGTTTTATTTATATAAACTCAACAAACTGCAAACAAGATACAATTGTTAATGTACAAATTATTAAACCTAAATCTAACCCATGCATGCGAAGAACTGTAATAATACAATACCAGTGACTAAAATCGGTAACAAATATTTGAGTATACATGTCACGTCTTATGTGTTTTGAATCACTTGTGGATGGGAAGTACAAGAGATTCTAAGAAAAACCATTCATCGCATATATGATAGAAAGAGGGGCACAAAAGACATTATGCTGCATTGTTTAACTAATTTATTTGTAGAAACTCTGACGTATGTTCACCTTATTGCATTGTAAGATAGGGCCCACCCATCAATTCAATTTTAATTCAAAAAGAAAAGTTGTTTTAATTAAAGAAAATTTCTTTAACGATTTACTGGAAGAAAAATCATCAAAAACAGAGGAAACTTAAGGAAACGTGAAACGGAGGGTGGTGGGTGGTCCCTATCCTATAATCCAATCAGTTGAATCGAAAACGTTAGAAACGGGATTCAAATTCGCATCGACTTAGTCCATAGGCCGAACCTTTACTTTACCCACAACCGTGGCCCGTCCAATTTTTTATTGTGATTTAGGAGCCATCCAATACTGTTTATTTTATTTATATGTAAATATTGTGTACAGTCTATGGAATAAATGCAATTACATTATTATTAAATGATGGATTTTTCAAATTATATCAAGAGCAAAAAAAATATCGTCTTGTTGAAAATTTTGATGTGGTGGGGTTGTTGTAGCCATCATGTAACTTTCTCTGATTTGATTTTCATATTTTGCATATTTATCGATTTTTGGAATTTCAAGAAAAAAAAATTAAATGAATTCATTATGGCATATTCTACTATATTCTATTCTACTATAAGTTTGATATAACTATAATCATTAGACCTTTCTTTGAAATCTTCATCATTCATGTAAAGATGTTTGTAATATTAATCACATTTAAATTTATTTTGCAAAAAACTGTTAAGGAAAACTCCATTTAATATTCTGCACTACCGACACACCATTCATATTTGTATTTTTTTTATTGTAAATTTGCATTTTTTAATTTTCGGAATCACCTCTAGAGACGTCAAAATAAATATTTCCGTTAAAAAAAAAATTTCTTTGATCCAAATCATCAAAATACTTTCCCGTACTTTGTACAACAACTGAAGCAATGCATAAACGCAATACTAATTGCAATACCCTTGGCAATGGTTAACATGAAATGCTATAAATATCCATGATAACAGTTACGCCAGAGTGAGAAATGTTTTATTATTCATAAAAGTTAAATATGAATCTTTTTTTTCTAATAGTTTAAAATGCTTTTTTGAACAAGAATAAATTTAGTCGACTCTGTACAATTGATAAAAAGAAAAGTATTTGCTTTCGTCACTATTAACTTCAGGTCTTTCAGCCAGTTTTTCTTATTAAGTAATAGTTTCTCAAGTCTAATCACTAATTATTAATTATAATTATCTTCATACCTTTATAATGCATTTATATTGTGTTATTATAAGTTGTCTTGTAATTGGAACATATTTCCTATTGAGTAATTATAATTATAAGGCATAATTTTAAATTTGAATCTAATTTTCAGAACGCACTATCTAGAAGTGGCGGCTCGTGGAACATGATGATGGTAGAGCCACTTATACAATGTACCCCCCCCCCTCTTTTTAAGAAACAACGATCAAAGCAACTGGCGAAAAAGTGTTTTAAAAATTAATTAAAAATTCCTGCTGAGCTTAAAACTACAGGTAGTGCCATGGCTCCTTGGATCTATATAACGAGCCGCACCTGATTATAACCCATTAAAAAATTCTTAAAATATTAATTAAGGAGTTGTATAGAATTATTTCAGAATTTTTAAACAATTTTTAATATTTTTTATTTATTTTAGAAAATTCTCAACTTTGAACGCAATTAAAAAAAATGCACGTTTAACTAAGAACAGTTATAACCAATTAAAAAATTATTAGAATTTACGAAGTTGATTATATTCTTAAAATATAATAATTTAGGAGTTGTATACAATTATTTCAGAATTTTTAAACAATTTTTAATATTTTTTATTTATTTTAGAAAATGCTCAACTTTGAACGCAATTAAAAAATGCACGTTTAACTAAGAACAGTTTTAACCCATTAAAAAGTTATTAGAATTTAAGAAATTGATTATATTCTTAAAGTATAATAATTAAGGAGTTGTATAGAATTATTTCAGAATTTTTAAACAATTTTTAATATTTTTTTATTTATTTTAGAAAATGCTCAATTTTGAACGCAATTAAAGAATGCATGTTTAACAACGAACAGTTATAACCCATTAAAAAATTATTGTAATTTAAAAAGTTGATTATATTCTTAAAACATAATAATTAAGGAGTTGTACAGAATTATTTCAGAATTTTTAAACAGTTTTTAATATTTTTTATTTATTTTAGAAAATGCTCAACTTTGAATGAAATTAAAAAATGCACGTTTAACTAAGAACAGTTTAAACCCATTAAAAAAATATTGGAATTTAAGAAGTTGATTATATTCTTTAAAATATAATAATTAAGGAGTTGTATAGAATTATTTCAGAATTTTTAAACAATTTTTAATATTTTTTATTTATTTTAGAAAATGCTCAACTTTGAACGCAATTAAAAAATGCACGTTTAACTAAGAACAGTTTTAACCCATTAAAAAATTATTGGAATTTAAAAAGTTGATTATATTCTTAAAATATAATAATTTAGGAGTTGTATAGAATTATTTCAGAATTTTTAAACAATTTTTCATATTTTTTATTTATTTTAGAAAATGCTCAACTTTGAACGCAATTAAAAAATGCACGTTTAACTAAGAACAGTTATAACCCGTTAAAAAATTATTGAAATTTTAAAAGTTGATTATATTTTTAAAATATAATAATTAAGGAGTTGTGTAGAATTATTTCAGAATTTTTAAACAATTTTGAATATTTTTTATTTATTTTAGAAAATGCTCAACTTTGAACGCAATTGGAAAATGCATGTTTAACAACGAACAGTTATAACCCATTAAAAAATTATTGTAATTTAAAAAGTTGATTATATTCTTAAAATATAATAATTTAGGAGTTGTATAGAATTATTTCAGAATTTTTAAACAATTTTTAATATTTTTTATTTATTTTAGAAAATGCTCAATTTTGAACGCAATTAAAAAATGCACGTTTAACTAAGAACAGTTATAACTCATTAAAAAATTATTGGAATTTAAGAAGTTGATTATATTCTTAAAATATAATAATTTAAGAGTTGTATAGAACTATTTCAGAATTTTTTAACAATTTTTAATATTTTTTATTTATTTTAGAAAATGCTCAACTTTGAACGCAATTAAAAAATGCACGTTTAACTAAGAACAGTTTTAACCCATTAAAAAATTATTGGAATTTAAGAAATTGATTATATTCTTAAAGTATAATAATTAAGGAGTTGTATAGAATTATTTCAGAATTTTTAAACAATTTTTAATATTTTTTATTTTTTTTAGAAAATGCTCAATTTTGAACGCAATTAAAAAATGCACGTTTAACTAAGAACAGTTATAGCCCATTAAAAAATTATTGGAATTTAAGAAGTTGATTATATTTTTAAAATATAATAATTAAGGAGTTGTGTAGAATTATTTCAGAATTTTTAAACAATTTTTAATATTTTTTATTTATTTTAGAAAATGCTCAACTTTGAACGCAATTGGAAAATGCATGTTTAACTAAGAACAGTTTTAACCCATTAAAAAATTATTGGAATTTAAAAAGTTGATTATATTCTTAAAATATAATAATTTAGGAGTTGTATAGAATTATTTCAGAATTTTTAAACAATTTTTAATATTTTTTATTTATTTTAGAAAATGCTCAACTTTGAATGCAATTAAAAAATGCACGTTTAACTAAGAACAGTTATAACCAATTAAAAAATTATTGTAATTTAAAAAGTTGATTATATTCTTAAAATATAATAATTTAGGAGTTGTATAGAATTATTTCAGAATTTTTAAACAATTTTTAATATTTTTTATTTATTTTAGAAAATGCTCAATTTTGAACGCAATTAAAAAATGCACGTTTAACTAAGAACAGTTATATATAACCCATTAAAAAATTATTGGAATTTAAGAAGTTGATTATATTATTAAAATATAATCATTTAAAAGTTGTATAGAATTATTTCAGAATTTTTAAATAATTTTTAATATTTTTTATTTATTTTAGAAAATACTCAATTTAGTTAGGTAGTGCCATGGCTCTTTGGCTCTATATAACGAGCCGCCCCTGCTAACTAGAGTAATTTTGTCTTGAAATTTTTAATCAAACATTATTTCATTATTTAACTTTGAATCTAATTTTCAGAACGCACTATCTACAGTAATTTTATAGCTGCAAAAATTAATGTTTTGAAAATTTTAATCAAACGTTGTTTCATTAATGAAATCCATTTATTTATATTTCATCAGTAGAGCTTTGACCTAAAGATTACGCAAATGTTTCCACAAAAATAAACCTAATCTAAACAGTTTTTTATCAGAAAATTTTCTTAATCATTTAATGATATGAATGAATTATGTATAAATTTAGCCGAATTTGTTTTTATTAAATTTATTTAATGCATCTGCAACAAGTTATGAATTATATATGAACGCAAACACTGTTGAAAACATTTAATTATTAAAACAGTATTTTAGTATTTAAATTTAAAAAAACTTTTTCTTGCTTCTGCAATGAATTAAATAAAGACGAAGAGTAGCATGAATATGTATAGCCAGGAAATTTTTAGTCTTTGCAGAGTTAGAAACAGGTTGTATATTTATTCACGCAGGCTGCTTTATTTGAATTTTTAGTAATAAATTAATAAAACTGCATTTTTAGCAATAAACCAACCGGTTATCCACATAATGGAATTATTCATTGATAATAAACTTTACCAAAAATTTGCACGTCGATAATAATATATTCCACGAACCAGTTCTCACATCAAAACATTTAACACGTTAAACACTGAATTAATTGATATTTAACAAAACAAAATATCAACGGATGACAACTCGTTCGCATATTTTTTTTCTTTCTCACCTTTCAAATGTAATCCTTTCAAGCACTTTTCTGCTCGGATCGCCGCCGAGCATTCATGAAATTGGCGAGTGCTGCCACAATCACGCACGAAATTTATATGAAGCACGTTTAGCATCGACGTCGCTTTATATATGTCAGGATTACAAGTGCGTGCAGTCGTCTGACCGAACGATGGAAGCCAGAGCCTCCCTCGAACCCGTCCTGCAGGTATGGGATAACCCAGACGTGCAGTTCTTGCGAGCGTACATTCCGTTTGCAATTTTTTTTTTCGCTCGTAAAGAGTTTTAATTGCATTGACCACTCGGAATTTATTGATTGTGGTCGTGTAATGAAACTAATTGCAGATGAATTTGGGATGAAATTTAAAGCTACAAAAATAATTTACTTGTGCTAAATTCGGGATGGTATTTACCCGCCAATGCTGACCTACTGGTCTGTAAGACCGGGTGTGTTGAATAACTTTATTCTCCGTTATTGTTTTCTGTTACAATTTCGAGTAGCTGCCGCGTTGCAAAGCTTAAATTGGTTAAATATCTTTGTTTTATTGTCAAAGAGCATAAATTAAAAAAAAAACATAAACTATTAGTAACACGTTTCGAAAGATCTTCAGTTGAAAACCCCGGCGCGTCACCATTAAATTTGTGTCACCAATGACGGGTTAAAGCTATTGCATACAATTGTATAACTGCCTTCAATAAATTTCTTGTTTATATAAGAGTAAGTAGAGCAGCACGACATCTCTGTCTTAGCCTCGTCACCGAAGAATCACGAGCGGCAGCTGACGTACGTGCAATTCAATTGCTGAAAATTATAGGTACTAGTGTTGAACCCTGTGGCACACCCATCGCCCCAGAAATGGTGAGGCTCATCAAGCGAAGGAGCGCAACTAATTATTATGCTGTGCCAAAGAGAAATCAAAAGCGTAATTATTTTGAGCAATCGGCTGATTTTTTTTATTAGCACCAAGTACTAACTAGTAACTTGAGATCCAAAATATGCCCGGAGCAGAGCAGGGGCGGCTCGTTATATAGAGCCAAAGAGCCATGGCACTACCTGTAGTTTTAAGCTCAGCAAGAATTTTTAATTAATTCTTAAAAGACTTTTTCGCCAGTTACTTCGGTCTAAGAAGATAAATCGTTCTTTCTTTCTTCAAAAACAGAGGGGGCTGGGGATATTGTATAAGTGGCCCTACCATCAACATATTCCACGAGCCGCCACTGCTCATGGTGACTTGCCAATCTTTTTGTAATTTTTTCTAGATAAAAATCTGGACTTTTATCAGAAATTTTTTTTAGACTTTTCTATTCCAAGGCCTTTTTTCAGTATTTTTTGAGGCGTGTTTGAGAACTTTATCCAAGACAATTTTTTTCAGGACTATTTGTCAGGGCATTTTTCAGAACTTTTTCAGGTCCTTTATAGGATTTTTTTTCGGGATCCTTTTTTCAGGACTCTTTTTTCCAGGACTTTTCTATTCTAAGGCCTTTTTTTAGTATTCTTTGAGGACTTCAACTCGGATTTTTTTTGGGAATTTTATTTTTCAAGACAATTTTTTTCAAAACCATTTGTCAGGGCATTTTTTAGAACTTTTTTCAGGTCCTTTATAGGATTTTTTTTTTCGGGATTCTCTTTTCAGGACTCTTTTTTCCAGGACTTTTCTATTCTAAGGCCTTTTTTTAGTATTTTTTGAGAACTTTAACCCAGATTTTTTTTGGGAATTTTGTTTTTCAAGACAATTTTTTTCAAAACCATTTGTCAGGACATTTTTTAGAACTTTTTTCAGGTCCTTTATAGGATTTTTTTTTTCGGGATTCTCTTTTCAGGACTCTTTTTTCCAGGACTTTTCTATTCTAAGGCCTTTTTTTTTAGTATTTTTTGAGGACTTTAACCTGGATTTTTTTTGGGGAATTTTGTTTTTCAAGACAATTTTTTTCAGAACCATTTGTCAGGGCATTTTTTAGAACTTTTTTCAGGTCCTTTATAGGATTTTTTTTTCGGGATCCTCTTTTCAGGACTCTTTTTTCCAGGACTTTTCTATTCTAAGGCGTTTTTAGTATTTTTTGATAACTTTATCAAGGATTTGTTTTTGAGAATTTTGTTTTTCAAGACAATTTTTTTTAGGACCATTTGTCAGGGAATTTTTCAGACCCCTTTCTCAGGACTCTTTTTTCTGGAATTAATTTTTCAGGATCTTTCTAGGTCTTCCTTTCAAAACATTTTTATCGGGACATTGTTTTCAGAACTTTTTTCAGTCATTTATTTTAAGACTTTCTTTTTCGGCTCCTTTTTACAAGACTTCTTTCTTTAGGGCTTTTTTTCTAGACTTTTCAAGACTTTATTTCTTTAATTCTTTTGCAGCAATTTTTTCAGGACTGTTGACTTTTGTCCAGAACTGTTTTAAGACCTTTTTACAGTACATTTTTTTTCGGCCGTTCTTGTCCAGAACTTTTTTAAGACTCTTTTTGGAACTTTTTTCAAATCTTTTATGCGGATTTTTTTTTTCTGTTTTAGCGACGTATTTCGGGATTTTTTCAGGCCCTTCTTTAGAACTTCTTTTCGGAATTTTTTTTCAGGTCTTTTTCAGGATTCCTCAGTAGATTTTTTTCAGGGCCTTTTCAGGATTTCTCAGTAGATTTTTGTCAAGATTTTTTTAGGCCTTTTAGAACTCTTTTCAGGACAAGTTTTTGGAATTTATTTTTTAAAATCTTTTTTTCAAAACTGCTTTTTCTGGACTTTCTTTAGGTCTCTTTTTCGAGATTTTATTTTCAAGGCTTTTTTCAAAACTGTTCTCAGTACTTTATATTCAGGACTTTCAGGGATTTTCAGGATTTTTCAGGCCCTTCTTTAGAACATCAGGCATTTTATAGTTTCGAAGAATACCTCAATTTCGACTTCAATAGTATGGGAAATGATTTTTAAAATGTTTGTATGTCTATTTTATCCAATTTTATTTTATTTATATAATTTTATCGACATAATTGTAAATGTGAGATTTTATTTATTTGTATATTTTATTAACATATTTGTAAATGTCAACTTTTATTTATACATATTTTACAATGATTTTTAAGTTTTACTTATAGATATTTTACAATGATTTTTAAATGTTAATTTTAGATATATATGTTATAAGCCTATTTGTGTATGTACTATTTATTCTTTTATGAACTTTTTGTGTCTAGCATAAGCGCAAATTAATATTAATTTTAATATGGCTGATCAATGATTAATGTAGCTTCTTTTATTTATAACTTGACTTACCTAGATTTAAGAGACCTGTGTAAATATTATTATATATTAGCACCAATAAACTACATTACATTACATTACATTACATTACATTACATTACATCTTTTCGGAACTTTTTCAGGTCTTTTTCAGGATTTTTTTAGGCCTTTCAGAACTCTTTTCAGGACATTTCAAGTACTTTTTGGAATTTATTTTTTTAATATTTTTTTACTGCTTTTTCAAGACTTTCTTTAAGTCTCTTTTTCAAGATTTTATTTTCAAGGCTATTTTTAACACTTTTCTTAGTACTTTATATTCAGGACTTTTGTAAGGCTTTTGTCGGTACTCCTTTTCAGGCCTTTTTAGAACTTTTTTTAGATTTCTTCAGGACTGTTTTCGCGACGTTTTTCGGGATTTTTGTCAGGCCCTTCTTTAGCACTTTTTTAGGGCTTTTTCGGGATTTCTCAGAAGATTTTTTTTAGGCCTTTCAGAACTCTTTTCAGGACGTTTTGAGTACTTTTTGGAATTTATTTAAAAAAATTTTTTTTTTCAAAACTGCTTTTTCAGGACTTTCTTTAGACCTCTTTTTCAAGATTTTATTTTCAAGGCTTATTTCAAGACTTTTCTCAGTACTGAATTTTCTGGACTTTTCAAGACTTTTTCAGGACTTTTGTAAAGCTTTTTTCAATACTCTTTTTCCGGCCTTTTTGAGAACTTTTTTCGAGAATTTTTTTTTCGGGAATATTTTCATCAGGACTTTTTTTTCGAGCTGTCCTTTAAAACATTTTTCAAGTCTTTTTTTAGGACCTTATTTCAAGTCATTTCTTTTGTTGGTACTCTATTTTTAAGACTCTTTTTCAGGACTATATATGTGGACTTTTTATCAGGACTTTTTTGAGGACTCTTTTGTTCAGGACTTGTTACTTTCTCTGTTACAAAAAAAATGGTCATTTCTCAGCTGGAAACGAAACCTAAACTTTAAAGAAAATTGTATAAATCATTATGAGATTTCCAGTGCAACTTTGATTCACTGAATTGAGCGTTTCGTAGGCTCGGATGAAACTGACGTTTAAAACGTCAAAATTATGAAAGATGGAAAAATTGAGCGTTTTGTAGACTCGAATGAAACTGACGTTTAAAACGTCAAAATTTTGAAAGGTGGAAAAATTATACTTCAAATTCAAAAATTCAGTTTACTCAAAAACTAAAGCGATGTCGAGAAAACTTTTATTTAACATTATTGATTATTTATTTTCAGGTGCTGAAACTGAAATGCCCTTCGGAAAGAAATGTCTGAATCGATCAAATAATACACGTCTGTGTATAGAGTGCGTATTTCAGTGTCTGCTAAAATCGGATGTTGAATTTTTGTTGACAATAACATATCATTACATAATTAACTGAAATTAGAGTTACGGCAATGTTTGTCTGTCCATTATTGAACTGTGGGAACTGAATGGAGCTTCAAGTATTTTTACACAAACACACATACACATACACTGCTAGGTGGTAATATGATCATCATTGCGAAACGTCGATTGAATCGTAATTTATACCACACATTTATTTTTTGTTTGCTGTGGAGGTTTTGCAAAATTTTATTGCAATCTTATCATCTCTATGCATATTTGCATCGTTTTATTTTTCAGTTGACAAAACACTTTTTGAGTTTTTGAGTGATAAACAAATCACTTTTTTGGAACATTTTGTTTTTTACATTTTATATTTTGCTTTCGTTTCTAAAGCTATTTTGTAATTAGTTTTGAATTTTTGAAAAATTGCATTTTATTCTAAAATCATGTCTGAATTTAAGATATTTATAAAAAATAGTAAATGGTAATTTTTCAAAACTTTTAAGACTAGGAATGAATCATCGATTACTATTTTTGCAAAAAATATTTTGCTTTCGTTTCTAAAGCAATTTTGTAATTAGTTCTGAATTTTTGAAAAATTGCCTTTTATTTTAAAGTCACGTCTGAATTTAAGAAAAATATGAAAAATAGCAAATGCAATTTTTTCCAAGTTTTCAACACAAGGGATCATTCTTCGATTATTATGCTAACAAAAAATATTTTATTTTTGTTTCTAACGCAATTTTGTAATTAGTTTTGAATTTTTAAAAAATTGCATTTTATTTTAAAATCACGTCTGAATTTAAGAAATTTATAAAAAATAGTAAATGGTAATTTTTCAAAACTTTCAACACTAGGAATAATTCATCGATTACTATTCTTGCAAAAAATATTTTGCTTTTGTTTCTAAAGCAATTTAGTAATTAGTTCTGAATTTTTGAAAAATTGCATTTTATTTTAAAATCACGTCTGAATTTAAGAAATTTATAAAAAATAGCAAATGCAAGTTTCTTAAAGCTTTCAACTCCAGGAATAATTCATCGATTACTATTCTTGCAAAAAATATTTTATTTTTAATTCTGCTTCAGAACTTTTGTAAAGTTCTGAATTTTTGAAAAATTGCATTTTATTCTAAAATCATGCCTGAATTTAAGAAAATTATAAAAAATAGGCTCCTTTTCGTCTTTTTTTACTATAAATATAGAAAGTTAGAAGATTGCCACTGCTAGTTGTAGTTTTGTCCGTTTTAAATGATTTATACATCTCGTACGTTCGTTGTACCTTTTTGACGTTTGATTTCTCAATGCTACCAACTCTTAAAAATAAATCACAACAAAGCCATTGCAGCACTTGTATCGTAACAGGATACGCCATTACGGTACGTCTTTTTCTTACAGTAATCGCTCATTATAGACGTAAAACAATAAAACAAATTTATGATGTGGTGATGACTAACCGCGAAGACATAAAATTTCGCCGGCAAATTAAAATTATATAACGGGCTATTGATAATTTTATAGTTCACGTTTCCTCGTTAATTAGACACCATCAAATGTCGATTTTATTTGCACGCGAAAACTTGGGCCGAAAATAAAATTGATACACAGCTATCATCAAACGTGACTGGACTAAACCAGATTATGTTGTTATTTTATTTTTATGCAATCGCCTAAAATGTTTTCGTCCTTCGCAGTGGCCGGTCATTATTTTTCACTTCCATTAGTGCTTAAAACAACGACGCACGAAATTATTTGAAAAAAAAGTTCGAAATATTAGTTTTGGATATAAAATTTACAAATTTAGTAGGGGAATGCTTGTATTGTAGAGCAGAATCTATTTTGAGTAAATTTGGAAAGTTTCAAGTCTGTGGCAACTGTTTTTATATTTTTTTTTTAACGAGGGAAAAGCGAGCAAATTCAGCTTTGCTCTAAACTGTGTTCTGTTGTTATTATTTCTAAATTTGGTGAAGGGATGTTTTTAGATTATGATTGAATTATATAGCAGAATCTATTTTGAGTAAATTTGGAAAGTTTCAAGTCTGTGGAAATTGTGTTTATATTTTTTTTAACGAGCGAAAAGCGAGCAAATTCAGCTTTGCTCTAAATTGTGTTCTGGTCTGATTATTTCTAAATTTGGTGAAGGGATGTTTTTAGATTATGATTGAATTATATAGCAGAATCTATTTTGAGTGAATTTGGAAAATTTCAAGTCTGTGGCAATTGTTTTTATATTTTTTTTAACGAGGGAAAAGCGAACAAATTCAGCTTTGCTCCAAACTGTCTTCTGGTGTGATTGTTTCTAAATTTGGTGAAGGGATGTTTTTTGATAATTATTGAATTATAGAGCAGAATATATTTTGAGTGAATTTGAAAAGTTTCAAGTCTGTGGCAATTGTTTTTATATTTTTTTTAACCAGGAAAAGCGAGCAAATTCAGCTTTATTATAAACTGTCTTCTGGTGTGATTATTTCTAAATTTGGTGAAGGGATGTTTTTGGATAATTATTGAATTATATAGCAGAATCTATTTTGAGTAAATTTGGAAAGTTTCAAGTCTGTGGCAATTGTTTTTATATTTTTTTTAAACGAGGGAAAAGCGAGCAAATTCAACTTTACTATAAACTATGTTCTCATATGATTATTTTTAAATAAATTTTTCTTAATATAACTTGAATTTCGTATCCATGAAAATTGGACATTTTTTTAAGATAATTAGAATTTCCCATCCATGGAAATTAAACTAATGTAATTGTTTGCTCTTAACAGCAAATAAACACAATATTGCAATAGAAAGTTTAAGTAAAAATTAAGCAACATCTGCACCAAATAATCTGCAAAACGTAACCAACTATTGGGTAATAATTTTTTATTGGACGAAACTATTTTTGCGGTTAATCCAATCTGCGAAATATCCTCTCGCCCCTTTCGTTGCGGGAGCAATATATTCCGGTATTATTGTTATTAAATCGTTAGATTAGATATGGCTGGCGATGCCATAAATCAAATAATAATTAATTATGTTAGGTGCAGTAATAATGAACGATAATTGCTGTTATTGTATTTTTTGCAACGCAGAACTAAAAAATAATTATCATGTAGACCCTTCCCAAAATCTGGTGTCACATTGTGCTCATGTGACAGACATTGCTTCTGCGTTTTCTTCAAATACCTTTCAAGAAAATGACTCGTAAATGACACTTTGTTTGTTTCATCAATTAATCGTTTAATTTGTGAAGCAAACCAAGTTGCAATTATGTCATTTCTATGTACAAGTATTACAAAATATTTTTCGTGTTAAATGAAATAAAAGATCCTTTGCGCAGTTAACATAATAATGTATAATTCATGAAGAATATTATTTAATGCTCATTTTGTATTCCTTTTAATTATCGGATTTTCTATTATTCTGCGGTCATTTTATATGAATTTCATTTATTGCTTCTGGAATGACACTTTGATTATTAGAAAAACTTGAATTTTCACTTCTAGAATTTGTAAACGTATGCATTAAGTGAAAAAATTATTTACTTTAATAAATATTCATTTTTTTTTATAGTTTTTATGTGTTTATTAATATCTATCTCATATTACGATACTTAAAAATTTACGTTTTAATTGCTGTTATTTGTTTATAACTTATTGCAACACAAATACACCAAAACAAAAATATAGTCATCAATTTATCTTCATTTGATTGGAAGTTCGTGCAAAAATATTGATAAAAATTGTAATCTGTCAATAAATGGTGATCATTATTATTATTATTATTAATTCACGTAAATATTAAATCAGATCTGTACTCGTAAAATTTTAAGACTTCCATAAAACGTATTTACAATCAATTATTTATCGCTAGTGTTTATACTTTGATTGAATTTATAATTGATCAATATTTGTAAAAATTGGACCTTTAGCACCGCCAACAAACTCTTATCACAAGAGATATGGTTATCAAAAAGCAATTATGTCGTATGAAATTAATATTATCAATTGGCCATATAATAAATATAAATTGCTTAACGAAAAGTGTTTCACTGCATAATTATTATATTGAGTTGTTAAACGTGCGATTATTTTGAAAACTAACGAAGGGTTGTTTTGAATTTTTTCAGTAACATAAACTACAGTCAGTATTGAGTATTTCTGGAAGTTTACCGGGTACTAGCAGTTGTTTTTATATTTTTTTTAACGGTTGGAAAATCGCGCGATTTCAAAATGACTTAAGCACAGTTCTCGTGCGATTATTTTGAAAACTAATGAAGGGGTGTTTTGAATTTTTTCAGTAACATAAACTACAGTCAGTTTTGAGTATTTCTGGAAGTTCACCGGTTATTGGCAGTTGTTTTATATTTTTTTTAACGCTTGGAAAATCACGCAATTTCAAAATGACTTAAGCACTGTTATTGTGCGATTATTTTGAAAACTAACGAAGGAATGTTTTGAATTTTTTCAGTAACATAAACTGCAGACAGTTTTGAGTATTTCTGGAAGTTAACTGGTTAATGGCAGTTGTTTTTATATTTTTTTTAACGCTTGGAAAATCGCGCGACTTTAAAATGACTTTAGCGCAGTTCTCGTGCGATTATTTTGAAAACTAATCAAGGGGTGTTTTGAATTTTTTTCAGTAACATAAACTACAGTCACTTTTGAGTATTTCTGGAAGTTTACCGGTTACTAGCAGTTGTTTTTATATTTTTCTTAACGCTTGGAAAATCTCGCGATTACAAAATGACTTAAACACAGTTCTCGTGCGATTATTTTGAAAACTAATGAAGAAGTATTTTGAATTTTTTCAGTAACATAAACTGCAGTCAGTACTGAGTATTTCTGGAAGTTAACCGGTTAATAGCAGTTGTTTTTATATTTTTTTTAACGCTTGGAAAATCACGCGACTTCAAAATGACTTAAGCGCAGTTCCCGTGCGATTATTTTGAAAACTAACGAAGGGTTGTTTTGAATTTTTTCAGTAACACAAACTGCAGTCAGTTTTGAGTATTTCTGGAAGTTTACCGGTTAATGGCAGTTGTTTTTATATTTTTTTTAACGCTTGGAAAATCGCACAATTTCAAAATGACTTAAGCACAGTTATTGTGCGATTATTTTGAAAACTAACGAAGGAATGTTTTGAATTTTTTCAGTAACATAAACTGCAGACAGTTTTGAGTATTTCTGGAAGTTAACCGGTTAATGGTAGTTGTTTTTATATTTTTTTTAACGCTTGGAAATTCGCGCAATTTCAAAATGACTTAAACGCAGTTCTCGTGCGATTATTTTGAAAACTAACGAAGGGTTGTTTTGAATTTTTTCAGTAACACAAACTGCAGTCAGTTTTGAGTATTTCTGGAAGTTTACCGGTTAATGGCAGTTATTTTTATATTTTTTTTAACGCTTGGAAAATCGCGCGACTTCAAAATGACTTAAGCGTAGTTCTCGTGCAGTTATTTTGAAAACTAACGAAGGGGTGTTATGAATTTTTTTCTGTAACATAAACTGCAATCAGTTTTGAGTATTTTTGGAAACTTAGCGGTTAACGGCAGTTGTTTTTATATTTTTTTAACGCTTGAAAAATCGCGCGACTTTTATGTTGCCTTACATGTTGAATGTGTGACTATACCCCTTCAGTAAATTAATTGTATAAAATCTATTTATTAAAGTAACGCCCTTCTCTTGCGCGAGACGGTGTAGTTTTTGCTCGAGACACGTCGAAAAGTGTTTCCAAAAAAGAAAAAAGTCTTCGGACGGGTATTCGCGGACGTGCAATTACTTCGTCTGGAAATTCGGTTTAGTCACTGAACTGTCCCTATTGACCTTGAAATGTAATTCGGCGACTTTTGGCGAAGACGTTTTGGGCATATGGAGTTCACAAGTCAACCACCCGCAGATCTTCTTTTTATGATTACATTACGTAAAAGCAATTTTATAGTTAAATTTGAAATTTCATGGTGACTCATTGGTTATAATAATTAAATTATTTGGTTTTATAATGAAGCTGTTTGTAAACTTTTTTAGGCTTTTAAAAATTGTCTATTTCTTCCCTGAAATTGTTTCTTCTGCTTAACTTCATTGCTGTTGTTTTTTCGCAGCACTATAATCATCTATTCGTTGAACATTTTATTGTTTATTTTTTTCCTACAAATGTTTCATCGCCCAAAATTCATTCACACCACCAAAATCTTTTCCTTGGCCTCTTTATATGATTACTGTATGGTTTGGGTTTCTCATCTTAATATTTATAATTTTAGAAAAGTGACTGAAGAATTGGTAAACAAAATGAAAAAAAAAATTATGGAATTTTAAGAAAAAAGTTTTGGTGGAAAGACCTCGGTCGATAACCCATTTTACATTATAAGATAAAAAAATAGTACAGTTGTAAACACTAGATGTACTCTAATATTGTGAAATAAATGTATTATTATTCTTATTAAATAAACATAAAGTTTCGTAAAATTCAGGTCGTCCGCAAACGACATATTCAATAGTCTTCGATTATGTACGTGTTACATAAACAGCTATTACTAATAGATGATTAAAATCCTTAAAACAAAATAATGTATTGTTTGGTGTTTACAAGAGAACAACTCGTTCGGCACGTTCATTGATGAAATTTCAATAACTGATAGATATTGCGATGTTATGCATTGGTAATTTCGTGTTAACCTCGAAGCATTTCCTTGTGTACTTTGCGATGAATACCACCCTGACATTGAAGCGAATGTTGCTCGCATGTTAAGTAATACCTGTTGCATTGAATTACACGGTGGTGTTGACATTACTGCACATGCAACAAGTTCAACGATGCGAATTATTATTTTTTTGACAAGTGTGAAACGGTTTCGATCTTATTTTCTCGTCAGCCACGGTGACGGAGAGAGTCGACAGATGGGTGCTCCATCTATTGTCTTGAGCGTTGCACAAATTTACCCAATCATAAAATCATTTTTATTCGAGAAAAACATTTATTATTATTTTTTTAATTTTGGTTTATAATTATAAAACGATAATAGTTACAGCAAATTTATGTGAATAATAATTGTAGAGAATGCTAAAATGAACAACTTATAAAGAATAAGTTTTTTTCGAAATCCCTTTAGTTTTTGAGTAAACTGAGTTTTTGAATTTGAAGTGTAATTTTTCCATCTTTCATAACTTTGACGTTTTAAACGTCAGTTTCATCCGCTCGATGTACATTTAAAATATGATTTTAATTGAGAATAAACCACGAAAGCGTAAATATAAACGGCTATGATACCATCAAGTCGGAGAAAGTAACATGATGGCCACATCACCGTTTTTTGATAAGCTGACGCTAACAAAAAAAATGCCAATGTTTTGAAGAATCACGACTTTTATTAATCTATAGAATTTATCAATAAATCTAATTACTCGGAATTGTTAAAAATAAACTAAACGGTCAATTGTGGGATTCACGACTTTTTTTCTTTAATGTATTTATGGGACGTTGACGTAGAAACATTACCCAGAAAAAGAGTGTGTAATTCCCATTCGATAGCATTGTGTAATTTGATACAATGGGATTAAATCTCGCTAAAGTCACGTACGGATTGATTGAATATTTGAATTCTAATTCAATCGGACATTCCAAGAATTTATGTTAATAAGTTAAAAGACTACCGTGTTGGGTTTCCGTGCGTAATTTCCAGATCTGCACTTTCTCCATCGCAGTGACAGTAAAAAACAGATTTACATTTTGTAAATTCACACTAATTTGATTTAATCCCCCTCTGGGCGGCAGTTTAACGTACTTCAGAGGGGTATCCTACCGTTAAGCGAAAAATCTAACTTTTAGATATATGCGTGGTATCCAGGGCTCTTAAGTAACAATTTCTGGCTGATTTTGATTTCTTTTTTTTTACAATTCATTTTGAGTCAGAACCGGCTTTAATGTCTTTACAAAATGGCGGTGGTGGCGCAGTATCCAGCTCTGAGAAGGACCCCGGACCAGACCCTTAAAATGCTATTGTTGTTTTTTGTCATATGTAAATTTGTTTTGGAAAAATCAACAAACGCACTTTCGATTTTTAGCATCTTACCAAAAACATTTCACTCTACAGAGTGTTTCATTTAAGAATGTCGTTTAGATTTTGATACAGAACTCTACAGACTGTCAAATAAAGCACAAGTTCAAATTTTCATTTAAAAATGTCTTATAGATTTTGATACAGACAGACTAGTTTTCAAAAATAATTGGAATCCTCTCGGGAACCTCAAGGTGGATATTTTCGTGAAAGTTTCAAATTCGAAAAATATTACAAATAAAGCATAAGTTCAAATTTTCATTTAAGAATTTCTTATAGATTTTGATACAGACTTGTTTTCAAAAATGATTGGAATCCTCTCGGGAACCTCAAGGTGGATATTTTCGTGAAAGTTTCAAATTCGAAAAATATCACAAATAAAGCATAAGTTCAAATTTTCATTTAAGAATTTCTTATAGATTTTGATACAGACTTGTTTTCAAAAATGATTGGAATCGTCTCGGATATCCTCAAGATGGATATTTTCGTGAAAGTTTCAAATTCGAAAAATATCACACTTTAGGCGCAAGTGGAGAAATCAAGCTTTGTTCAGTTTTAATCAGAGTAAGAATGTAGATTATGCAGTAAAAACGTGAATGGCTCTGTAACAACTTCCTCCATCTTAATATGGCAAGCGAAGTAAATAAAACATGAAGACTTAAGTGTGGCAAGTGCAGCAAAACACTAAAATGATTCGTTCTTGGAAGTCGAAGATGGAATTTCCAACGTAGTAATTAAGGCAATCGCGGAATTCCAAAGGAGAATATCTACGAATAAGGAAAATTTATCGATTAGAAAGTTACAACTGAATCAAGTTTAGTAGGTTTTTAATTGTAGTGATAATTAATTATTTTATTGATAGTTTATAACGTTATTATGAAATTGATACTAATAATAGCAATGATTTTCGTGTATATTTCAAATTAATTGATAATACTAATAATTTACCATTGTAAAATATAACCAAATTGAACTTTTGTCCTCCCCCGCAAATCCTAGAATTGTTTAACTATTTTTCACGTGTTTGCTAGAGTTTGTTTAATATAATTTATAAGTTTCACATTTTTCGAAGAAACATAGTTTTTTCCACCCCCACAAAAACCACCCCCGCAAATCCTAGAATTTTTAAACTATTTTTAACGTGTTTGATAGAGTTTGTTTAATATAATCTGGAAGGTTCACATTTTTCGAAGAAACATAGTTTTCTCCACCCCTACAAAAACCACCCCCGCAAATCCTAGAATTTTTAAACTATTTTTTACGTGTTTGATAGAGTTTGTTTAATATAATCTATAAGTTTCACTTTTCTCGGAGAAACATAGTTTTTTCCACCCCCACAAAAACCACCCCCGAAAATCCTAGAATTTTGTAACTATTTTTCCCGTATTTGCTAGAATTTGTTTAATATAATATATGAGTTTCACATTTTTGAAGAAACAAACTTTCTTCCACCCCCACAAAAACCACCCCCGCAAATCCTAGAATTTTTAAATTATTTTTTACGTGTTTGCTAGAATTTGTTTAATATAATCTATAAGTTTCACATTTTTCGAAGAAACAAACTTTTTTCCGCCCACTCAAAAGCCACCCCGGAAAATCCTAGAATTTTTTTATTATTTTTCACGTGTTTTCCGGAATGTGTTTAATATAATCTATAAGTTTCACATTTTTCGAAGAAACATACTTTTTTCTACCCCCACAAAAACCACCCCCGCAAATCCTATATTTTTTAAACTATTTTTTACGTATTTGCTAGAATTTGTTTAATATAATCTATAAGTTTCACATTTTTCGAAGAAACAAACTTTTTTCCACCCCCACAAAAACCACCCCCGCAAATCCTAGAATTTTTTATTCATTTTTTACGTGTTTTCTAGAATTTTTTTAATATAATCTATAAGTTTCACATTTTTCGAAGAAAAAAACTTTTTTCACCCCCACAAAAACCACCCCCGAAAATCCTAGAATTTTTAAACTATTTTTTACGTATTAGCTAGATTTTTTTAAGGCGAATTTAGAGGTTTCACATTTTTCGAAGAAACTAACTTTATTCCACCGACTCTAAAACCACCCCCAGAAATCCTAGATTTTTTTAAACTATTTTTCACGTGTTTGCTAGAATTTTTTTAACATAAACTATAAGTTTCACATTTTTCGAAGAAACAAACTTTTTCTACCCCCATAAAAACCACCCCCGAAAATCCTAGAATTTTTTAACTATTTTTGACGTATTAGCTGGATTTTTTTAAGCCGAATTTACAAGTTTCACATTTTTCGAAGAAACAAACTTTTTTCCGCCCACTCAAAAACCACCCCGCAAAATCCTAGAATTTTTTAACTATTTTTCAAGTATTTGCTAGAATTTTTTTAATATAATCTATAAGTTTCACATTTTTCGAAAAAACAAACTTTTTTCTACCCACTCAAAAACCACCCCCACAAATCCTAGAATTTTTTAACTATTTTTCACGTATTTACTAGAATTTGTTTAATATAATGTATAAGTTTCACATTTTTCGAAGAAACAAATTTTTTTCCGCCCACTGAAAAACCACCCCCGAAAATCCTAGAATTTTTTAACTATTTTTTAAGTATAAACTGGATTTTTTTAAAGCGAATTTATAAGTTACAGATTTTTCGAAGAAACAAACTTTTTTCCACCGCCTCAAAAAACCACCCCCAGAAATCCTGGAATTTTAAAACTATTATTTACGTATTTGCTAGAATTTTTCAAGACGAATTTATAAGTTTCACATTTTTCGAAGAAACAAACTTTTTTCACCGCCTCAAAAACCATCCCCGCAAACCCTAGAATTCTTTAACCATTTTTCACGTGTTTGTTAGAATTTTTTTAGGCGAATTTATAACTTTCACATTTTTCGAAGAAAGTGCATTTTTTCCTGGCATTACAATAAACTCTGGTGGTGATTAACTCGAGTTCTAGTGATGGAATGTTTTCAGAATTTTATGGATTCGCAAAGAGCAATCGATTTTGTGCAATTTTGAATTTCTTCAAGTTTATGGCATTTCTTTTTATATTTTTTTATCAACTGTAGAAATACGCGATCTTGGCATTACTCTGTTTGGGGGTAATTATTTCAAGGAAATTAATATCTATTTACGGGGAAAAACTGAAAAATCTCGCGATTTAATTTGTACCGCCGTTGATACAAATCCAGTCCACTTCCCTTGAAGATATGAAAATGTTACACGAAATACAAGACGAACATGAACATTTGGCCGGTGTAACTTAATCGGAATAATCAGTAACAAGAAATGTCCGAGTCTTGATTATTCCGCAGCCGCCTTTTTGGAGCATTAACCTTAGAACCATTGACATCCTTGACTTTAATTTGAAGTCCAAACAAGAAATTACGAATGCATCGTCTATAATAAAACACGTGCGCATGTTGAGGAAGTATTTTTAATCGTTTAAAATACATTAACTTAACACTGGAGGTGATAACGACCAATCAAAACAGGATGTTAATTATCATTCTTTAAGTAAAACCGTTCATTGCTATTGGAAGAGCGCACTTACATGCTTCAAATTTGTACACTTTTCTTATGTATATGTATATTTTGTAAATGTAAATAAAATAATTACTTATGTATCACGAAGAAGTGCCGCCAACCTCAATCAGATAATTACTTACTATAGTTGTAAAGAATGCCAAAATTAACTTCTTGTCTTGGCTATGTTTTTTCTTGGTTTTTGAAAATAAATAAATGTTTCTCAGCATATGATCGTCCTGGCCAATATCTACTTCCTCTGGCCGTTCCACGGTTCACACCGCTAACCGTCACTAGTACAGTTTTGTGAACATTATTTAGTATTAGTGTAATACATCAAATTGAATTTGGGCCAAATTACAGAAAACCATGCAGTGGAATTTTTAGTAGAAACAATTAAACATTCTAGAGACCATATTATTTTAGTGTAAGAACAATAAAGGTCACGACAACAAATTAGGCAATTACTTAACCAGAACAAACAGTTACAAATTTCCACAGCACGCGCTAAAAGCAACTGAGGATGGAGTACATTATTCGGCTAAACACATCATTAACACCTTAAAATTATTTTAAACAATAAAAAATCTGTTTAAGAACTTAAACCATATTCAATTACTATAATCTAGGTATATATTTGCATTTTAATGAGTAGTTTTTAATGCTAATTAAACTGACAATAACTTCATACATTCAGGATAATTTTCATCTTTATTTAATTTATTTAATGCTTCTGCAGCAAGTAAGAGCTTACAGTTTTATTTATTACTCCAGTAATTTTTATATATTTATTTAGTTTAAATGTATGTCTTGAAACGCACTTTCAATGGATTCACTTAGTTTAAATGAGGTTGTATGTCTTGAAATGCGCACTCAATAGATTCCTTCAGTTTAAATGAAGTTGTATGTCTTAAATTGCACTTTCAATTGATTTATTTAGTTTAAATAAAGTTGTATGCCTTGAAATGCACTTTCACTGGATTCATTTAGTTCAAATGCAATTGTTTGTCTTGAAATGCACTCTCAATTGATTCATTAAGTTCAAATGAGGTTGTATGTCTTGAAATGCACTCTCAATGGATTCATTTAGTTGCTGCGAACACAACTAGGTGGCGGTACCTTATCGCGTGTAATATCAATTTATTATTTAATTGTGCTATAGTTGTAAATGTTGGATGTTGTTGTCCTAAATGCGAAATGTAGGCTTTATTTTTTAAATTTGGCGAAGCCCCCGAACAATAACCGATTGAGAAATCATTAATCACTTTAAAAATGAGTCTTTAACATTTTGCAAAGCACGCAATTCCCCCATTCGCGGCCGCACTAATCTTATCTACATTTCTTGAATACTCAAACGTTATTAATGCATACATTTAACGAATTCGAAGCTGTAGATTTTTGCGCAAAAAATATAATTTGCGTCGTATTTTAAATACGAAAATGGTTGTTTTTCAAGGAGTCAATACAATCAGGGACGTTTTACGCGAAAGCCTAAGGCATTTTATATTTTAGGGCGCGAGAAAAACTAATTAATATTGAGGGGTTGTTGCCTCATGCACAAGCAAGATTAATTTGAAAGGTTCTTTTTGGATATGGTTAGAAGAGCCTGCAAAAAATCTTTAATTTAAGAGGCTACGTGGTCAAAAATTAATTGCTAGAAATGACTTTCACTCGTTAACTTTTTGCCAAGCTCCAAGAAGCTGTACTTCCATTAAACTGGACTTTGTTGATGCGGTTGTGAGTACAACCATCGACATTGTAGGAAGTAGTTTTTTTAACATCTTGCAATGATTCTAATAGTAAGTTCAACTACCCAGAGGTAAAAGTTAAAAATAAACAAACATTCTATACAATTATTTATTTATCAGTAGAACTTAAAAAAAGTACAATTTACATAAACAAATCGTGGAATGCTAGCTTTTTCGAACCGATGCACTTCCATTTTCCAAACGTTCTCGTTTTTTGTGCTTTTGGTAAATGCGTCTTCTGAGTCTCCGTAAAAAATAGACATATAGTATTAAAAACGAAAAATAAAATATCAAATGTTGCAACCAAAATAACAGGGGGGAAGGAGGCGGTAGAGTACAGCCGAGACCGGCGGGTGGAATCGATGAGCAGTTAACTTAACATTAGTTTTATCCTACGAGGGTTTTTCGATCCCCGCCCACCGGCCGCCGCCTTATCGTCCACGGTCACCCGTTACGCCATCCTGATGGACTGGATGATCTGGAACACGGCCGAGCCGCACACCACGAAGATGAACAGCGCCAGCAGCCAGGGTCCGACCGGATAACTTTCCTTCTCCGGTTTCTGAAAATTGTAAACGATATAGCATTAATTAAGCTGGTACTTTGTAACTGTTTTTAATGAGGAAATAAAGAATTATGTATTATTTATTCAATTTAGTTTGCGAGCATTTGATGTAATATTGATTGCAGTTCTAATTAATACGGATGCACGTTAGATTATTATCAGTATATCTTACGGTTCATTTGCATGAACTCCAATAAGATAATAAGGAGGGTCAAATTTATTTATTATCGTTAATGTATGCTACTAATACAAGATTTACTCTTAGTAGATATTAATGTCGGCAGTAGCAGATTTTGGGTTATACAAACCACGAGTTCTCAATAGATTGGTTAAAAATAAAACGCTTGTTACGTTTCGTGGATTCAATATCAGTTTCCTGATGTGTTTTGAATGGTTCAATTCATTTGCAAAATTATTACTCAAATCCTCGACATAAATTGCTTATGGCTTGAAAATCTGACTTTCTATTTAGTTACATCCTGGCGTACGATTTTTATCCACTGCCGCATTAGATTGTAATTTTGAATGAATTATGATTTAGTTAATACTTTCGAATGCATTTATCCATAAAACATATTTTCTGCGATAATCCAGTAAACATTGGAGAAAACAATTTCTACGAATAACAGTAAAACAATACTTTCTCATGTTTCGTATGGTAAAAGTTAGACCAGCATACATGAGGTAAGCACCCCCAATTTCTACCGTTATCGGCCCCATTTCGTGCACCGAACGATCTCAACAATATGGTAAATATACTGACCGTCGATTTGGGCACGTTTCCCCTGTTCAGCACGTTCTTCATGGCCTTCTCGTTGGCGAAGCGCATCCTTTGGACGAGGGCCATCTTGGCGGGTCTCCGAGTTTTTGTAAAAAGTGCAAATAAGTGGAAAATGAAAAACGGCGAAAAACTGACACGTCTGTCGTTCGCTAGTTTCGCGTCAAAAGTGAGCGGTCGTGGGGGGCGCGCGGGGGTGACACGGCTGCCAACGTGAAATTGAAATTTGGGGACGCGGAAGGTGGAGAGCGCGTGCGCGACCGCGTGGAACGGATTGCTCAACCGCGACACCGATTTTCTATTTCTGTTATCTACGATTCATTCCAACAGATCTCTTACTAACTGAAACGGGGGAAACATGTGTCCGTATCATTACAAATCGGGTTGCCTAGATTCTCTTGCATGTTCAGTTGTTTTAGTTCTAAAGCACGCCACACACGGTCGTCGAAATCTGTTCCATGCTTCTTGTATCATGCATACGTGTACAAATGATGCTGTACAACGAATAAATGTGTTCATTTACATTTAATGCGTCCACATAAAGTATGGGTTCCCATTTTTACTGTTTTACGGGTCTCTTGGAATCAATTTTGACTTATTGTCTGTTGGGAATAAATTGATATTATTATTATTATTATTAAAGCTACAACATTCTCGTAAAGAGCAAATTTCTTTTGCATCATTCAATATCCGGCGTGGCACTAGCCAGAGAAGTAGTTGTTTCAATAAGTTATTTGTTAGTTCTAATACGACTTAATTTTGCAGTTACGAACAGATTGAATATTTATATATTCAGGCTATTTTCGTCTATATCAAATTCTTGTAAAGATTGAGAACAATTTTACAAGAGTTTTGTAGCAAAAAGTTGGATTCCTCCTAAGGACTCAAACATTGAACTCTTAGTTTCCTAATGCAACTATGTTTCAGTTCTTCAGGAGGAATCCCACTTATAGATTGTTAAATATTTAATACGAATGATGGAGATCTTAAATTTCAGACCAAATCCAAACAAATTATCTTAAATCAATGCAGTACACAGGTGTTATAAGAACATGCAAAGTGATGCAAGTATGTAGATTAACTTTTACTATAAAACACTTGTAGTAGTAATATTAACTGATTGAGGTTGGCGGCACTTACTTTGTGATACATTTCTAAATTAATATCACACTGCTTACAGGATGGCAAATGTAAGTTGGCCGGACACGCAGAGAGGAAGTGAAAGATCTCTCCTTACTGCCGGCCGAGTAGAGTCTCTGTAATAAGCGGTCACATATTCTTCGCGTGCGCTATTCATTTAAAACTCAATCGGGCACTCTCCTCCACGTTGAAAATGAATGTACCAGGCACGCGAACTGTTCACGAAATCTATCGAGAGCGCCCTTCGAAGGTACCATCCATAATTTTGCCACAGCAAGTTATTTTGCCGACCTGACTAGGCAAGTGTGTTTTATTTAACAAATTGTTTCTGAATTGATTTATTCTGCACATAAAGAAGTTGCAATTAATCACCGCAGGTTAAAACACTTCAATACACAAACAATGAAAAACGACAATTTATTTACACACCATCATCAGCAAGACAAGGGAGCACCGCCGAATAGAATTGAAAAATAAAAAAGTAATACATAGCGTACACAATCTGTATCCACTCCCTTTATTCTCAAATTAGCGTCTACAGATTTTTAAATAGAAATAAACAAAACGATAATCTATTTCTTGTAGCCGCAAGAGCGCCTGCGGCCGCGGGCCCTCTCGAACTTGCGGCCCTTGGAACGAACGAACGGTTTGGTGTGCGAGTGCGGCACGCCCGGTGCCGGGCCGAAGTGCCTCACCGCCTCGCGGGCGTTCCGCTTGCCCTGCATCAGGACGGTCTTCTTTCCTTTCGGGGAACGCAGAGCCAACTGGTCGAAAGTTATCACTTCACCTCCTAAAAACATAACCAATAAATATAATCAGTATGTTTAAATTGTATTAAAATCTTATTCTTATAAAAACTTTGAAAAGTTATCTTTACTGGTGATCTTCCAGTTTATGATACTAATGAATGGACTGAAGCAGAACGCAACAACTTCAGGCCAATATTTGCGACATTGCCGGATTTCTTGTAACTAACGTAAAATAAAATATAATTAAACTACTGCAGGTGAAACTACTGGTCGGTCCAAAAAGGAGGAGGAGGACGTCAACCTCACCCTAACCTAAGCACCAATCGTTGCAAATTATTGTAAATGAAACTGAAAGTATTCTGTACTAAAAATAAAGAGACTTGACAACATGGTATGATTTTCGCGCAGCATGTGTATTGTTTAACATGTTCGCTGCCGCCGACGCACTATTGCGTCCGACTTTGTACTTGCGTAAATGCAATCCCAAACGTGTTAATATTCACAAACTGGAAAATTACCTCTTTACATTATGGTGCAAATAATTTGAGAATTTCACTTTATTTTTTTAAATCCTTCCTCACCTGCTTTGATAATTCTAGCGCGGGCCTTTTCTGTGACGCGCAGAGCGCAAACTGATAGCTTGGGCACGTCCCAGATCCTCTGGTCGTCTGTTACCGGGCCGACGACGACGGCCGTCAGACCCTCGCGTCCCGGTTTCTTCATGAACCTCACAATCCTAGCCAGAGAGATTGGGGGTTTGTTAATTTTGCTCATGAAGAGACGTTTGAGTACGATGCGGTTGAACTTGGAATTCGTCCTACGCGCCAAGTACCTGTACAACTGTAAAATTAACAAACATTAATAAGGGTGATGTTTGCCCCTTAATTTATGGGAAAGTCCTAACTGTATAACCCAAAACAGTTAAATAATTGCAAAAGATTATTTTACAAAAATACTGTCCACTTCACCAATTTTTGGTGTGATGTCAATCAGTGACGGTTCACGGGGTTTTTTCTGGTACGGCCGAGGAACAAGAGGTGGTAATACAGATAGGTGCGGTCACGCAGCCAGCCGTCTCTGCAACTGACCCTACTTATCTGTACTGCCACCCTTGTTATCTCAGCTGTACCAGAAAAAACCCCGCGAACCGTCACTGATGTCAATAATGCCACTGTTATATCTGTGGCTTGGTGCTAAAACGGCCAAAGTCAAATATTTTACAATTGAGATAATCGAGGTAAAAGTTTTTATTAAAAATGATTTTATTTTCTGTAAGTTATTTAAGTCTGCTATTGGTTAAACTTACAGCATATTAAAGATATTGAGAAAAATAATCTAATGTACTGATTAAACTCTAAATAGTAAAATTGTGACATTTAGCACCAAACCACAAATATATCCAAAGGTATGTAAAATAAACAACACGATGTTACTGCCATACTATAACAACTGCTCAGACTGCACCGTTTGTTTTCATAGCCTCCTCTGCTGAACTTTCACGAGCCAACCGTGTTGTATATCACTTACTAGCCGCAGTGAACCATTTCCTGTTGAATTAAGTTCCCGTTCACAACTTTATAATGTACCCTACATCGAAGACACCAGTTTTTCGCAAACGTAAACAAACGCAACCCCCGGCGTAAACTAACCCGCAAACACACTTTTCACCCACCAAAATATTCCTTAATTACACCTAAAAAGACCAATACAACTTACTTTAACGAGGAGTCGTAGATAGACATCCTGACTTCTAGGTTCTGTACGCCTAACCTTACGGTCGTGTTTATGGTTGATGTCGACACCCTGCAAACAAAATACGGTCAAACAAGCGTAGATCTAGGTGCATCTCGCCATTTACGGGGCAGGCACCCGCGGAATTTAGGGGATGTTCGAGATTTTTCAGGAATCATTGGCAAAAACCCGGACTTACCATGCTGAACGACGGTAATTGAAGAAAAAGAAAGTGGCGCCGCCGCCGCTACTCGGAATCCAGTGTCAAAATGGTAGAGCGGGCTCCGTCGATAAAGCAGGTAACTTCTAATCGGGATAAGCGCGGGGGATTTAAATTTACGCGAAATCCTTACCCAACAGATGGAGTTGCAAAAAAAATTAAAATTTGATACAATAACATCTACAATAAACGGAAAAGTAGGTTGTTTTTAAATATAATAACCAATTAGTATTTATATAAACATTGAAGATTTTTACATATTGTAGAATAAACTATTATTTTTTTTAATTTCCCAACAGATAGAGTAGCAGAGAAAAATTAAGATTTTTATTCAAAATTTCGGGTACAATAACATCTACAATAAACGCAAAAGTAGGTTGTTTTTAAATATAATAAATAACCAATTTGTATTTATATAAACATTTATATAACATATTGTACAATAAACTATTATTTTTTTAAATGTTCCAACAGATAGAGCAACAAAAAAAAAAATTTATTACAAATTTCGGGGAAGTACAACAATATAACATCTACAATAAACGGAAAAGTAGGTTATTTTTAAATTAAATAAAAAACAATTTTCTTTTTATATAAACATTGAAGATTTTTACATATTGTAGAATAAACTATTATTTTTTAAACAGATGGAGTGACAAAAAAAAATAAGATTTTGATTACAAATTTCGGGGAAGTACAAAAACATAACATCTACAATAAACGGAAAAGTAGATTATTTTGAAATATAATAAAAAACAATTTGTTTTCATATAAACATTGAAGATTTTTACATATTGACAATAAACTATTATTTATAAAAATTTCCAACAGATGGAGTAGCAAAAAAAGAATTAAGATTTCAATTCCAAATTTTGGGGAAGTACAATAACACCCACAGTAAACGGAAAAGTAGGTTGTTTTTAAATATATCAACATTACAATAACCCATGCGTATTTATTATTATTGATTTTTGATAATAATAAATGCATGTTTACTTTCAATTCAAAGAAATATCCACACTTTATAAACAGTACATGAAGTTTATTATTTATCAAGCCAGAAGTGTTTTTGAGATGTCCAAAAGTGCAAAAAGGAAATCCGATGAAGTTGAAAACATCGAAGCAAAAATAACCAAAACCAATGCAGTGTTGAGGTTAAAACACAACTTTTACAACGTGCCCTGTTCCCAACTCGCAAATTCCCTGCTGGGGAAGCTGCTGGTGAGAAAGTTGCCAGACGGGGAGGTCCTGAAGGGTAGAATAGTGGAAACGGAAATTTATCCCGGTGGCGAGGATAAAGCGTCGTATTCGTACAACGGCAGGTACGGTGGTGCAAGCGTCGAACGTTGAGACAGTTGCAGGTATTTTCTTTTCAAGGCGGACAGCAGCAAACGAGCCCATGTACATGGACCCGGGCACGACCTTCGTCTACATGACGTACGGCATGTACTACTGCTTGAATATCTCAAGCGTGGAACCGGGGGGAGCCGTGCTGATCCGTGCCCTCGAGCCTGTGCAGGGTGTCGATAGTATGATGGAGTTACGGAAGAGTAAGTGTGAAATTAATGGGATATTATTCAATTATTCAACGAGTGTAATAATTTATTAGCACAAAAAATCAAAAATGAACATTTGAAAATGCATTTTTCTTTTAAATAAGTTTATAAATTGGCTCAAGCCTGATAGCCATCCCGCTGGGTGCGCGCTTGGCCCATGTTGTCCCTACAAAACCCGGGCACCCTGTATAAACACTCACAAGTATAAAAAATTAAAAATGTTATTATTATTTACAGAAAACCTCAAATAAGTGACTTTTGGTTGAGAATTTAGAAAAACACTTGAGGAGTAATGTTAATGATTTTCTACCCAACAGTAGGTTTAATTTTCAGCGTTTATATAAAGAAAACCCAAAATAGTTAAAACCTGATGTATTAAGTTGTCAGATAAATATTAGTTGTCTTCCACTTTTCTCTCTAGCATTCTTTTCTTTTCTAGAAAACCTAAAGAAATCAAATAAGTCGATCAAACATCACGAGCTGTGCAATGGACCTTCGAAACTGTGCTCTGCTCTCTCAATTAATAAAGCTACATGTAATGCCTTGGACTTGGTGACTAATGTTAATTTTTGGGTGGAAGATGATGGATATTTGATGGAGGACGAGCGCGTGATCACCGCCAAACGGATAGGCATCGATAGAGTGGATGCCGAGTGGGCCAACAAACCGTTCAGATATTATATTTACGGGAATGTTAATGTTAGCAAAAAGGATGTCGGTAGAGAAAGGGAGATTATTGGTGATGTTAATAAAGCTGATGATAAGGATTGAATTCACGTGTTTATTTAATTTTTGCTAATGCTGGAAGCCATTATTTTATTTGACACAAAGTGTGTTTTATTAAAAAATCCCTGTAAAATTTGTTACAAAATTACAAAAGGGGTTTAAAAGTATAATCCTGCGATTTCTTTTTAAAGATGCAAACGTGTATAATATTTATGCCTTTAAGAGTTAGGCGCACTTCCACCACAGGTACTTAATTTTGGTTAAGAAGTCATTCACGATTAAGCCAGGTCTGATTAAGTCAAACTTCGGTTATATAAATTTGTAAGATATCCCAAATATGTCTCTTTGATCAATGTGTTATTGTGTAAACAATTTGTGAATAAAATTGTGTTTTAACACGTTCGCTGCCACCGACGCACTAGTGCATCCAACTTTATACTTGCGTACGTGCAATCCCAATTGTAGTGGCAGCGAACGTGTTAAAGAAGTACTAACCGGTACTAACTATTGATTAAAGTTAATCGGCTGTGGTGCAAGTGAGCATTATTCAATTATAAATTTAAAGAACGTGAACTTTTCTACGTTAAATAAAATTTTACATTAATTCCTGTACAGGTAAACCTTTGATTCATCCAAATCAATTTAAACGTTAAGCAATTACCTAGAATGTAACTATGCAAGAGTGTCATATTTGCTAGAACAATATTTATCATTCCTCGATTTTTTTAGCACGTTTATTAAAGCAGATTTATTGATTTCCAGATTATCAGTATTTCAGCGTTTCAATTACCAAAAACAAGTCCGTATGACGCTTTGACCATATACTATTATATATTAGTATATAGTCAAAGGTACGACGAGTTGTGAGCTTTTAAAAATTCAATTAAATCAAGTTCGTAATTATCACCGCGCTAGCGCCATCTACCGGACGATTGCTGAACTGCTAAATGCAAGCAGCGCCAAAACACCCGAACTTTTTACATATAATCAAAATGTAAAAATTTAACGAGACGCATATCAAATGATAGAACTTTTAATTCTGAATGGAATGATGTATAAAATAGGAAATTAAGTGGTTTTGCTGTAATTTGCAAATCAAAATTTACTATCGGTAACTCAGCTCGCTGTAAATCTTGGTATTGAAATTTAAAGTATTTTAGAGTGATTTCTAAATAAATACCGGTTTAATTCATTATGCTAGTACCGTCTGTTTATTTCACAATTTGTCTTTCTAGTGCATTTAAATTTCAAATTTGTCTTACAGCGAACTGAATTACCGATAAATTTTCATTTGCAAAATACTTCAAAATCACTATCGTTTGCAGCTATTTTATACATAATTCGATCCAGAATTAAATTTTCTATAGTTTGATATACAAATCGTTACATTTTGATTATAATAGATATAAAGTTGTTTTGGGGCTAGTTGCACTTCAGCAGACGTCTGGTAGATGGCGCCAGCGCAGCGGTAATTACGAACTTGATTTGATTGGATTTTTAAAACCTCACAACTCGTTATACGGAGTTGTTTTTGGTAATCGAAATGCTGAAATACTGATAATCTTGTCATCTTCAAATCTATTTTAATAAACCTGCTTAAAAAAATTAAGAATAATAAATACGGTTGTTGTACATCCTAGCAGCTGGCAGTAGAGTATTATCCCAAACTTAAAGATAGGTAGACTATTGCATTGACATTTTTTTACATTGTTTATATTAATTACTTAATCCTGTAATTGCAAATTCTGGTCTTTCCACATGCAAGCGAAATTTTTGTGTTTGATTTATTTTTTCAATATATTAGATAAAATAAATAAAACCTAATTAAAGGTCAAAATGGTACAAAATTTTGCAGCAGTTTAATTTGTCTCAAAAGGCAAAAACAAACCTTCATTAATAAATTGACAATTGTTTAAATACTCTTCATGCCGTGAAAAAAAACTGTAAAGAGTAAACAAAGTTTTTCTGTTTAAAAAATATTAGAAAAACTTTGACGATTGTTTAAATACTTTTTATGCTGTGAAAAAAAACTCGAAGAGTAAACAAAGTTTTTGTTTAAAAAATATTACAAAATCTTTGACGATTGTTTAAATACTTTTCATGCTGTGAAAAAAAAACGCGGAGTAAACAATTTTTTTCTGTTTAAATAATATTACTGTTCATGTCTGTTTTGTTGGGAAAACCTTAAGTTTCAAGTTTAATTTAATAATACGGATATTTTGCAACGGTTGGAATCATTAAAAATATGAATCAGTTTTCGAGACACCCATAGATATTTTGCAATGGTTGGAATCAACTCGGAGGACTTCAAAAAATGTATTTGTTGTAATTTTGAATTATAAAATAATACTTTCCTGTATTTCATAAGGAGAAAGTAAAAAATATTCTTGATTATTTAATGTACCCATAATCAAGGAAATTTTTTAAGTCACTGTCGAACAAATAAAAACAAAACTAGTGATATTTGTTATGTAGAAAGATTCTACTTCGTTATACATTATTTCAAACCTTAAACAATTGAATGAACACCTTTTATTCTACACACTTGATGAAACAAAATTATAATTGAAAAAAACTTTCTGGACATGTGTTTCTTCTTTTTACAACCTTCTTCCAAAGAATAAAATGGTTGTAATAAACCAAAATCATGTTTGGAATCTGAAAATAATAACATAAAACCAAATAAGAGTTTTATTTCAATTAAATAAATGCAGCATATAGATTTGTTTGATAAAACCACACAATCTTTTAACCATTTCTTCCGGGCTCTGTATTAAATACCAATTGAATATTTAATTTCCACGTCTAATACTTTACCTTCAGTTTATTTGCTCGCAACGATAGACCAGAAATAAAATGTAGCGGTTGTTTCCAACGTGAAAAATAGAAAAAAGTTTATTATACATCCTTATAATTAATAAACAAACGAATTGTATAAAATTACACGCCTTCCAGAACGTAACTGGTGTCTGTCTCAACATTTAATAAAGGTACGGTACAAAATAAAAATAAAATAATCATTACGTCCTGTGTCGGTTCCTGTGCTGTCCGCCCCTAGATCCGCGTATTCGCGCTTTTTGGTTATCGGTGGGCGGCGGCGGGGGTCCGTTTCCGGTGATTCTGTTCGCGGTCTGAGGTGGTTTGTTGGCGGTGCCGGTGGAATTATTGTGCACCACCGTCGAGGTAGTTGTGATGGGGGCGGTCGGAGCGGCTATCCGCCCGGCTCCGTTGTTGGTGCCGTTGTTCAGCGGCGCGTTATTCGGGGGCCCGCCTATCGAGGTCATCGGCGGCATCACGGAATTGGGCTCGCTCATGTTCAGGTGCTCGTTGAACACCATACAGAACTCGCCAATCTTTTGCAGCTCGCCGCCTTTGGCCGTGTACAGGGTGAGGCAGTTCCTCCACAGGCTCACGTAGCCCTTGGTCAGCCGTACTATGTCGCCAGGGACGAGCAGCTGCCCCGGCTCGTCCCAAATACTGGCGTTTATGCAGGCACTCTGGTCGGCCACTTTGAACGTTCGAACTTCGCGGTTTTCCTTCGTCACGGTGGGATGACCTACCTCTAACACGATAAATACTACGTTTATATTTTTTAGTCCGGGCCGCATCTCCTTTATCTGTACATAATTGCTGTCCATCGCTGTGCGGGGCCGTGCTCTACGCGCTCGAACGTAATTCTAGCACATTCTGCCTCGAGTCTTCGCCGCGTACACCCTAGAAAACTATTAAAACGCCAACAATGAAAACTGACATTTCCCATATTAGTGACAGCCACACGGATGAGGTAAGTGCAAGATGGTAAACGTGATTGCTTCAACGGGAGAGGCTTTCCACCAGGAATTAAAATTTATATAATTTAATGAAGTATTTAAAACAAATATTGAAGATCATTTAAAGGATAATAATAATAGCTTTTTATTCAAAATTATAAAGAATAACGTAAAAAGTTTACACAAAACACTTTTAATGGATCCATTCTGTTTAAATAAGGTTGTACGTCTTGAAATGCACTTTCAATGGATTCATTTAGTTCAAATAAGGTTGTATGTCTTGAAACTTTCAATGGATTGATTTAGTTTAAATGAGGTTGTACGTCTTGAAATGCACTTTCAATGGATTTCTTCAGTTACTACGAACACAACTAGATGGCGGTACCTTTATTGCAGTGCCTTATCAATATATTATTTAATTTACGCTTCGTTCGCATAAATGTCCGTTGTTATCCTGGGTCGGTTGGATAGCTGACTGGTGCCGTTGTTATTAGTCTGGCAATAGAGATATTTAAAATAAAAAGAAATAAAATTAATGTCAAAATTGAAATGCACCTCTATCAATTGCTTACAGATCAAAATTCCGATATGGTGTAAAGTTTGCGTTCAATCAAATAATTGCAGAGTTGTATTAATTTTTAATATTACTAAATAATAAAAGTTGTGTCAAGTATTTTATATAATACAGATTAAACATTGTGTTTGTGTGTATTATCCAATAAAATAAAATAATAATTAATTTATCCGTGCACAGTTTTACAGTGGCGGTTTCAAAGGGGGGGGGGGGGGGTAATCGGGTAATTACCCCCCTAAGAATGTTTCGTTTAACAATTTTTATTGTTAAAAATTACCGATATTCCATAATCCAAACAAATAATACAACCGGTAAATTTAAATGATGGGGAGATTTCACGGAACAGATGTAGAGAGCAGAAGCACCAGTTTATTTATCTTTTTTTTTAATTACGCCCCTAGACTCGTTGGTTGGAAACGCCCTTGCAGTTTTACACATGTCAAAAAAGAATGGTTTTAGAAGGATAAAATAGTACACATTTTTTATTTATTTTATACCATTGCATACGTTTTGAGTTTCGCGCCAAAAAATAAGCGCCGCTCACTGTCGGTGGTTGATATCGCGAACTATATTCCAGCGAGAATATATTTCCATGGATCTTGACACGTATCGGTAACCTTGAAGTCGGACAATTTACGGTAAACTCCAACAGTAGGCGCTGCTTTCACAATAATATCACACGTACCTTAAAAATACAATTGTTTTCAATCAACGTCGTAGACATAGAAAAGATATATCTATAGAAGGTCCACTCCCATATACTGGCCGAGACTGCGTTCAGCGCCTCTGAAGAGAGTTTCACCTAACTAATCTTGGGAGCGCGTGCCTGGCGGGATTTACAAATAATTCAAATAAACTGTGCATTTTTTAACATTTCATGTTTTTTATTACGACAATATTTTAAATTATCCAATATTTATTTTCAAGTAAATAATTTGAAAATAGTAATTGAATAATAAATACAGTCGCAATAAAAAAAGAAAAAATATATACAAATAGTCAATATAAAAAAAAAACAATATTTTTTCCAACAGTAAAATAGATTCATATGTATAAAAATTCAACTAAATAGATATAAATAACAATAATGAACTTACCGTATTACCCCAGGATATCACCATGAGAAAAAACGATGGGAAAAATGGATGAATAGTAAAAAAAAATAGGAACAATGAAATTCAGTTTTATACATTTTATTAATAAAATAGCAGATTATCATATGTAATATGTGATGATCCTTGCATTACCTATAAAACAATTACACTATACACTATAACGATAAAAGTAACACAAAACCACACAACTTATGCTATTACGATGTAATATAACAAAAAAAGACAATTAATAGCGACGTTAATGACTAATAACTATGTATTAATAATGTAATAATACTATAAACCAAGATGAATGTAATAACTAAAATTACTAACCTTTATTGACTCACGCCAAAGCAAACATCCTGGAAATTGCAATGAAGGCACACAATAAACGTTTAAAAATACTCTCAAACGAATATCATGCTAATGATCGCAAAAGAAAAGTATCGCAGTATTTATAACAGATTATAGCGTACAAAATGCAAGTACAATCTATCACAACAAAGACTGTGAACCATGCTGGATTGTGCGGGATTAAGCGGGAAAATGGCGGGATTTATGAAACTTGAAGTGAAAAGTAGTGGCGCCATCTAAAGAGAGTTTCACCTAAGCTTTTTTATATTATAAACAACTCCGTATGAGTGGACCGACCCTGGTCGTAGACTGCATCATCGTACGATAGCAACCGGCATATTTGCGATAGCGTTAGGTGAGCTAATTTTGTATTTTTTTTTATTAGTAAGTTGACAGGGCCCCTCCCCCTAAATTGAGCGCACACGGGGTCGGTCGGGTCAACTGCACGCGTATTTTGGAAATGTAAATTGTTTATTTTTCATTGCTGACGGGACGGTGTTTATCGGAATTAAATTTAAACAAACAATGCATTCACGCCTGCTTATCGGATGTTTTGTTTATGTTGAGTGCAATCACAATAAAATTAGTTTATGATTGTTTACGAAATAAATATCGCTGGGGTTTATAATAAAATTTATTATCATAAATAATTTAAGAGATAATATAAAATAAATAAATTCTCAGACCCAAAATTTTTTTGCATGCATTTTTTTCCTGAATAATACCTTGGAAAAAATGACCAAAATCATGAAAAACAAATTTTCTGGGAAAAATAATTACGTTTAGGACGTGGAAAGGATTGAGACAGGGGTGTCCTCTGAGCCCGGTGCTGTTCAATCTATATATTAGTGAGTTAGAGGAGGTGTTGAGGAAAGGACAGGAGAGGGGTTTGTGATTGGAAAGTGCGTATGCGGATGATATAGTGTTGATGGCGAGAGATTGGGAGGGAATGAAAGGCATGTTGAAAAGGGTGGAGAGATGTATGCACAAGAGAGGATTGTGTGTGAATGTGGAGAAAACGAAATGGATGAGGTTCAGGAATAAAGGGAGTGAGAGGGATTGAAAGAGCTAGAGTGGAAGGGGGAGGTGGTTGAGAGGGTGATTAGGAGTTATTTGGGTTTAAGTAAATGTAAATTTCCCAACAACAACAAATCCTATTTTATTGTTTATTATTAAACCATTAATACCTCTGTAAATTACAATTTGAATCATTAAAATCTATTTAACCATTAAAAAATTGCTGCGGCAAATTTATTATTGCATGATTTTTATTGCACTTTTATTTCAAAAGATTAAAGGATTATATGTTTGTCGGCGATTTAATGCTTAAATTATTAAAATCATCGCTTAGAATTGCTATTTAGAAGCTTTTAAACATTTTACATTCGGATTTCCGCCCGTCGTCGCCATCTATTAGACGCTGGCTGAACTGCTAAGTGATGTTTTTGAACAGCGCCAAAATACTCGAACTTTATACTTATTGTCAAAGTGTTAATATTTAGCAATGAACTATGCATGAAACGGTAGACGATTTAATTCTGAATCGAATGGTGTATAAAATAGCTGAGGAAATTTAGCGGTTTTCCTGTAATTTGCGAATGAAAATTAAGCACGACACACTTACCGACATTTACAGTTCACTGTAACATAAAAATTCAATAAAGAAGAATTTGCTATATTCTTCAATCAAATACGGGTTCCAATACTTATTCCTGATTAATCATTCAACTATTTATATTGTTAATGCATTACAATAAGAGAAATATACGAGAAATCATAATCTAAGAAGAGGGCTCTACCTGTTATCGTGGGGATAAACTACCTAATAATTTGTGGATGTAATAATTGTTGTAATAATAAAAGAATATTTAAAAACTTAAAAAGAATGTTGTCTCATGATTAAATAAATTCACTTGTGGATATTTACGTACTTAAATTGCAGAAACAATATTTTATAATATACACGCCTAATCCCAAGCAACCCGATATACGCATAACTCGAATTAATTTATTATTAAAAACTTCTAATTTTATACGTAACATGGACAAAACCATAAGTGTAATCCTGAGTAAAGCTTCAAAAATAGTGGGAATATTTAAGTATTTAAATTGCGGAAACAATGATATTATATAAACGCCTACTTGTAGGCAACCCAATATACTATAACTAATATTATTTTTTATTAAAAACTTCTAATTTTAAATATAATAGGGACACAAGCATGAGTGTAATCCTAAGCAATGCTTTAAAAATATTACACTTATGGTTTTGTCCCTGTTACGATTAAAATTTGAAGTTTTAAATAATAAATCATTATTAGTTATACGTGTATTGGGTTGCCTGTAAGCAGGCGTTTATATAATATAACTATTTCTGCAATTTAAATACTTTAATATTCACATTATTTTTTAAACTTTACGGAGGATTACACTTATGGTTTTGTCCCTGTCACGTTTAAAATTGGAAGTTTTTAGTAATAAATTAATATTATGTATGCGTGTATTGCATTGCCTGTAAGTAGGCGTTTATGTAATATAATTATTTCTGCAATTTAAATACTTAAATATTCGCACTATTTTTGAAGCTTTACTGAGGATTACACTTATGGTTTTGTCATTGTCACCTTTAAAATTGGAAGTTTTTTATAGTACTTATGTGTTTATCGGGTTGCCTGTGATTAGGCGGATATATTATAATGTATTGTTTCTGCAATTTAAATACGAAAATATCTACATGTAAATTTATTCTATTATAAGATAACAGTCTTCTTAAGTTTTTAAATATTCTTTCATTATTAAAACAATTATTAAATCCACAAATGAAAACGTAGTTTATCCCCCCGATAACAGAGGGTACCCTCTATGAAGATTAGGATTCCTCATATATTTCTCTTATTGTAATGCATTAATAATATAAACAGTTAATTGAATAATCAGTAATAAGTATTGGGACCCGTACTTCATTGAAGAATATAGCAAATTGTTGTACATTTAGGTTTTAAGTTACAGTGAACTGTAAATGTCGGTAAGTGTGTCGTGCTTAATTTTCATTCGCAAATTACAAGAAAACGGCTAAATTGCCTCAGCTATTTTATACACCATTCGATTCGGAATTAAATCGTCTATCGTTTCGTGTACAGCGCATTGCTGAATATTAACACTTTGATTATAAGGATAAAGTTCGAGCATTTTGGCGCTGTTCAAAAACATCAGTTAGTAGTTCGGCCACCGTCTAATAGATGGCGACGACGGGCGGAAATCCGAATGTAAAATGTTTAAAAGCTTCTAAATAGCAATTCTAAGCGATGATTTTGATAATTTAAGCATTAAATCACCGACAAACATATAATCCTTTAATCTTTTGAAATAAAAGTGCTATAAAAATCCTGCAATAATAAATATTGCCGCAGCAATTTTTTAATAGTTACATTGATTTTAATGATTCAAATTGTAATTTACAGATGTCAATTTGAACGTTAAATCATCTTAAAACTTGTAACCCTTTACTCTAATATTTATATTATATTTATAACCGTAGTAGAAATAAAAACTTCCGTTTTGTTTTAAACGAGATACATAGGTCAGTTCATAATCGTCATGTTTAGGAATGTTTCCGATAATCACGAACTCGAGCAAATTAATGGTGTCCATTAATTTGCGATAACGGCGAGTGCCTATTTACAAACAACCGCGCGATAAACTCTGATTTTCTTATCAGCAGGTATTTTTAGGTGAGTTAATGAAGTGTGTAGATACCCGTTTCGGCGGCCCACCACCGACAGATACGCCGTCACACCGGCGATAAAGGCGTCGACGTGTAAACCCACGAGAAAGAGAAATTTATCGCTTCTGATTAAACAAATCCAATAAACTCACGCGTCCGAAGATGTCCGATAGCGAAATACCCCGTCTGCCGCTACCCACGACGGATCGCACCGATCGGATGAAGGCGGAATTTTCACAGAGTTACGGGTGCCAACCGGAATTTTATGTACGAGTACCTGGCAGGTAATTAAAAAGTGATTATGAAGGTAATAAAAATAATTGTAATTGGTGTAATAAAATGACACCAATTACATATTACCCAGTAACCATAGATTACAACAGCAACAATTTAAAAATAATTGTAATTAATAAATTTGAGGCTTTATTTATTTGTTCATTTGTATATTTCCGTACAGAAACGTCCAGTTACAATTAATATCTAATAATCGGTGTGTATTACACTTCGTTTTAAATAATGCTTGCGAATAACCATTAACAATCGATTCGATTTTTATGATAATGCCCAGACAATTCGGCGCAGTCGGTAGTATCGTTAATACTCGTAATATGATTGAGAGGATTATTTACGTGTTATCAGTTATAATAATGTAACAACTAAAAATGTGTCACCTTAAGATTATTTCTGTGTGTGTGTGTCTGTATCTCAAAAACTAATAGAGCAATTGATATGAAACTTTGAATATACGTCTTATTTGATAATCGGAAGAACTGAAAAGCTTTTGGTAAAATTTCGTACACCGGAAGTGGGCGTTTACCTTAACTGTTTTTTGTTTTTTGCCAATATTTTCTTAAATATGAACAATATCATAAAAACATTTAAACAAACATTGAAGACAACAAAGAAATGAACATCTTTTGCTTGAAAATATTTTTCATAAAATCATTTTTATTTGAGAAAAAAATGTATTATTTTCTTTTTAATTTTTGGTTTATAATTATAAAACGATAATAGTTACAGCAAATTTATTTTAATAATAATTGCAGAGAATGCTAAAATGAACAACTTATAAAGAATAAGTTTTTTTCGAAATCGCTTTAGTTTTTGTGTAAACTGAGTTTTTGAATTTGAAGTATAATTTTTCCATCTTTCATAATTTTGACGTTTTAAACGTCAGTTTCATCCGAGTCTACGAAACATTTAAAATATGATTTAAATTAAAAATAAACCACGAAAGCGTAAATATAAATGATACCATCAAGTCGGAGAAAGTAGCATGATGGCCACATCACAATTTTTTTTGTTTGTTAAAGGGTTAACTTAATCGGCGAACACATCGACTACTGCGGGTACGGCGTTTGTCCCATGGCCTTGGAACAGGACGTCCTGTTAGCCGTCGGTGCAGACACCGCCGGCGATTCCCTCCAGATCCAGAATTTAGATCCCACTTACAGGAATCATCGGTGCTCGATGAAGGACGTAAAGTACGCCTACCGCACGCTCAAATAAAACACGAAATTTGTTCGTTCGTGCAATTACAGGATTGCCCCGAGCGAAGGAGCCCCGGAGTGGTATCAATATTTCCTTTGCGGCGTGCGCGGAATACTGGACGTGCTTCCCGAAGGGACGCGGCCCAAGGGATTAAGGGTGATCGTCAGCGGGACCATCCCTCAGAGTGCCGGATTGTCCAGCAGCAGCGCTTTGGTTAGCGCTGCAGCTTTGGCCACGGCACACGCACATGATGTAAGTTCAAAACTTGTAAAGTTAATTATCTTAACAACTACAGTTTATTTTGTAAATTTGAATATTATACGCCTGACGGCGTACTTGGCACTAGGCGGAAGGATTGGTATAGTCTACTCGCTGGAATCTGGCGGCTGAGGTCGTAAAACAGACGGTCGACGCACCCTCGAAGAAAAGGTATTGGTGGTTCGTCTAATTGCATCCCATGCATTTATTATTGTCCTTCGCTGCTACTTTCACACCAGTACTTCTTAACAAAGATTGGTTTGAGATAAAAAAAATATTACTCCCCGACCCTCTTTTACGACCAAAGCCGCCAGATTCAAGAGAACGGGCTATAGATCTGATTTACAAAACGAAACCAACTCTCATAAATTTTAATACCCCTCGGACCTGATATAATATCCATTAAATATTTTAACACCGCCCCCCCGCAAAAAAAAAACTCATCACTCAAACAAAAAACATACATTACAGATTAACATCCCATTTTTTATTTTTAATGGTTTCCCTCGAAAAAGATTCCTTTTGTCATCCCTCGCCATTGTGAATATTTAAAAACGCAAAAGACGCCCCCCTAAGGAGCTCTATGAATTATTCTCCTTCTTTCCGGGCATACATGAATACCAATATCACATTCGGAGTAGTTTATCGATGAAGTTTATATAACTCTTCGGGAGACGATGATCGCCTCCTTCCCCTCCTAATAAAAATACCGTAATCGATATTTATTGAAACGTTTCCATTTTTATTCGCCGTTGACGTCCACGCGCTCTAAACGGATCCCCGGGAAATTTCGTCGAATTAAAGTTGCGGTTCGATGAACTGAAATCTGGAAATTAAAACTTTGCATTGCAATCAGTTGTATTTTTACGTGTTTATCTTAATAATAATAAATTTACTTCCCAACAGAGTATTCCAATTACAGGGAAAAATAATACCATATGTATAAAAATTATTTAGATAAGGCATGGCCATGATAAACAAAATCACGGTCTTAGATTAGTTCAGCACGTTGTTGACTTTATGTCAATTAATTACTTTGAACAACTGGTGGCGAAGACGTGATGCGACGTATCAAACCTGCAACGTACGTTCCGAAATACAAATCCACCCTTTATCTAAATAATTTTTATACATATGGTATAATATACAGATTATAGATAAACTGCTTGTAAGTCTTGTAAAAGTTGATACGTTAATAAATAAATAAATAAATAAATAAATAAAATAAGATTGTGATCTTGGGATCTAGTGTAATCGATTTGGAGCAATTTTGAAAAGTTTCATTTTTATTGTTGTTGAGATAACACGCGTCGGAGGAATAATTGCGCCGCTTAAGTCCGGGTGGCAATTAAAGATAATTTAAAAGAGTGCACCACATTAATTCGGACCGGAATAAGCCTCCGGTTAATGTGCCGTGCAAGATTAATAATATTCTGCTCTATTTGGGATTACGCGTCCAGCATATTCTCCTCCTGCAATCATTAATCTGATGGCTGCCCTGGCGGAATAATGAAATTGAAATTGTACAAAAAGGAATAAAGGAAAGAAAGATAAACGAGTGGGGGAATTAAATTAATTAACGTGGTTAGGATGTAAGAGAAAATGTTGATGTTTGCAGTAAAATGTTTTATTACTCACACAATACTTCATGTTTAATAAGTCAAGTTTTTCACGTAAAATTACTCAAAATATATTCTGTAAAAATAAAAGATTAATCCGTCAAAATTTCAAGCATCTGTTTAAATAAATGTGGAATTTCCAAAGCAATTTCTCGAAAAAGTTGGACAAAATTTATCTTTCAGCGCAGCTATTTTTGTAAGTGCAAAGTTTGGACTATTTTCTTTGGGTGATTGTAAAGATAGGTTATTCAAGATTAATCTGTCAAAATTTCAAGCAATTCTGTAATTAAATGTGGAATTTCCAGAGCAATTTCGCGAAAAAGTTCGACAAAATTAGTCTTTCAGCGCAGCCATTTTTGTTGGTACAGAGTTAGGGTTATTTTCTTTAGGTGATTGTAAAGATAGGTTATTCAAGATTAATTTGTCAAAATTTCAAGCAACTGTCTAAATAAATATCGAATTTCCAGAGCAATTTCTCGAAAAACTCCGACAAAATTTGTCTTTCAGCGGTGCCATTTTTGTTGGTGATAAGTTTGAGCTACTTTCTTTGGGCGATTGTAAAGATAGGTTATTCAAGATTAATCTGTCAAAATTTCAAGCAATTCTGTAATTAAATATGGAATTTCCAGGGCAATTTCGCGAAAAAGTTCGACAAAATTTGTCTTTCAGCGCAGGCATTTTTGTTACTGCAAAGTTTGGGCTATTTTCTTTGGGTGATTATGAAGATAGGTTATTCAAGATGAATCTGTCAAAATTTCAACCAACTGTCTAAATAAGTATGGAATTTCCTCAGCAATTTTTCGAAAAAATTCGTCAAAATTTGACTTTCAGCGCCGCCATTTTTGTTGGTAATAAATTTGAGCTACTTTCTTTGAGCGATTGCAAAGATAGGTTATTCAAGATTAATCTGTCAAAATTTCAAGCAATTCTGTAATTAAATGTGGAATTTCCAGAGAAATTTCGCGAAAAAGTTCGACAAAATTTGTCTTTCAGCGCAGCCATTTTTGTAAGTGCAAATTTTGGGCTACTTTCTTTAGGTACTTATAAAGATGGGTTATTCAAGATCAATCTGTCACAATTTCAAGCAATTCTCTAATTAAATGTGGAATTTCCAAAAAAAATCGCAAAAAAGTTCGACAAAATTTGTCTTTCAGCGCCGCCATTTTTGTTGGTGATAAGTTTGAGCCATTTTCTTTGGGCAATTGTAAAGATATGTTATTCAAGATCAATCTGTCAAAATTTCAAGCAACTGTCTAAATAAATGTGGGATTTCTAAAGAGATTTCTCGAAAAAGTTGGACAAAATTTGTTTTTCAGCGCAGCCATTTTTGTTGGTACATATTTAGGGTTGTTTTCTTTGAGTGATTATAAAGATAGGTTATTTAAGATTAGTCTGTCAAAATTTCAAGCAACTGTCTAAATAAACGTCGAATTTTCAGAGCAATTTCTGGAAAAACTTCTACAAAATTTGTCTTTCAAGGCAGCCATTTTTGTTGCTGCAAAGTTTGGGCTATTTTCTTTGGGTGATTGTAAAGATAGGTTATTTAAGATTAATCTGCCAAAATTTCAAGCAACTGTTTAAATAAATGTGGAATTTTCAGAACAATTTCTGGAAAAACTTCGACAAAATTTGTTTTTCAAGGCAGCCATTTTTGTTGCTGCAAAGCTTGGGCTATTTTCTTTGGGTGATTGTAAAGATAGGTTATTCAAGATTAATCTGTCAAAATTTCAAGCAATTCTCTAATGAAATGTGGAATTTACAGAGCAATTTCGCAAAAAAGTTCGACAAAATTTTAATTTCAGCGCAGCCATTTTTGTTGGTGCAAAGTTTTGGCAATTTTCTTTGGGTGATTGTAAAGATAGGTTATTCAAGATGAATATGTCAAAATTTCAAGCAACTGTCTAAACAAATGCCGAGTTTCCAGAGCAATTTCTAGAAAAAAATCATTTTTGGTCATCAAAATTTGTATTTCAGCGCAAGTTTGGGGTATTTTCTTTGGGTAATTGTAAATATGGATTATTTAAGATTAATCTGTCAAAATTTCAAGCAACTGTTTAAATTAATATGGAATTTTCAAAACAATTTCTAGAAAAAAATCATTTTTGGTCATCAAAATTTGTATTTCAGCGCAAGTTTGGGGTATTTTCTTTGGGTAATTGTAAATATGGATTATTTAAGATTAATCTGTCAAAATTTCAAGCAACTGTTTAAATTAATATGGAATTTTCAAAACAATTTCTAGAAAAAAATCATTTTTGGTCATCAAAATTTGTATTTCAGCGCAAATTTGGGCTAATTTCTTTGGGTAATTATAAAGATAGGCTATTTAAGATTAATCTGTCAAAATTTCAAACAACTGTTAAAATTAATGTGGAATTTTCAAAGCAATTTTTAGAAAATGTTCATTTTTGGTCATCAAAATTTGACTTTCAGCGCAAGTTTCGGGTATTTTCTTTAGGTAATTATAAAGATAGGTTATTCCAGATTAATCTTTCAAAATTTCAAGCAACTGTCTAAGTAAATGTGGTATTTCCAGAGCAATTTCTAGAAAAAGTTAATTTTTGGTCATCAAAATTTGCCTTTCAGCGCAGCCATTTTCGTTGGTGCTAAGTTTGTGCTATTTTATTTAAGTGATTGGGAAGATAGGTTATTTAAGAGTAATCTGTCAAAATTTCAAGCAACTGTCTAAAGAAGTGTGGAATTTCCAGAGCAATTTTTCTAAAAATTGAATTTTTGGTCATCAAAATTTATCTTCCAGCGCAGCCATTCTTGTTGGTGCAAAGTTTCGTCTATTTTCTTTGGGTGATTATGAAGATAGATTATTCAAGATTATTCTGTTAATATTTCAAGCAACTGTCTAAATAAATGTGGAATTTCGAAAGCGATTTCTAGAAAAAGTTCATTTTTGGTCATCAAAATTTTTATTGGTGCAAAGTTTGGATAATTTTCTTTGGGGAATCAATTGCTTTTAACATAATTTTTCTCTCAATTATTCTCATAATATTCACCAAATTATGATCACTGTGAAAAATACAAATATTTTAAGATAATTACAATTACAATAATTCATCCGAAATTAATTTTGTAAAAAATTACAAATCTCATCCCTACAGACTTTGAGATCATTTTATGTTAACAGAGCGTGAATTTGTGAAACATGGGAATCATTTTTGCCCTTGAGAAAAAAAAAATTTTTGCGAATCGATTCAAATTTGAAACTTAAAAAAAAAACGCGGCCCGTTGGTATAGTGGATAGAGGCGAGCGCTTGTGCCGGCTGCACCGCGTGCCGTGTGGGTTCGAATCCCAGCCCGGGCGGAACATTTTTCGGCGATCGAGAAGTATTCGCTCGGGTCCGTGGTTGTCGTACATTATGACATTATTCATTTATTCCATTATTCGTACAAATATATATATTACAAAATTACAGCCGTGTGTGACTGAATGGCTCAGCCTAAGTCAAAAAAAAAAAACTTTTGGTCTTATCTGGTTATATAAAAATAAATCGTATAATTACCAAATTTCAAATTCAATTAATGGCGTTTTTAATTGTAATTCCGGCCCGTGATTATGTCGGCAACAAAACTTTTATTTTTTTGCGCGTCTTCCCCGAACCGAAATTTGCATAACTTATCCCGACTTTCCTTCGTCCCATTAAAAGCGCGCGGGGTAGGATTATTCGACCGAAATTGTGTTTTTCCTCACTTAAAAATTTTTAATTAAACCCACCTCGCAAACTTTTCCCGTACGAAATTATTTTATATACAATTTTGGTTTCACTTAAAGATATTCCCAACTCGAATATATTTTTTATATTTCTGTTCATTTTTCCCGACTTGTATATATTTTTGTACTTTTATATACAATTTTGGTTTCACTTAAAGATATCGAATATATTTTTGTTGCTCTTTCCCGACTCGTATATATTTTTGTACTTTTGACACTTGCAGTTATCTCTGTCGAAGGAGGAGATGGCGAGCATATGTGCGAAGTGCGAGAGGTACATCGGCACACAGGGAGGCGGCATGGACCAGGCCATCGCGTTCCTGGCCACCGAGGGTGAGAAAGAAAATGTCTGTGAATGTGTTCTGATATGAATTATTTATGAGAACGATTTTTTTTTTTAGTGTGTGTGTGTGTATTCCCCACAAAACAGATTTTCTGGGGGATATAATGGACTACTTAAAAAACAAGTTTTTTTACCACAGCGCATATATTTCTCCCTCTATTGTTAGTAGGTGTGTGATGTATTTTAAATTCGCTGAAATTCTTTGCGAAAACTGAAAATTATAAATAGGATTTTGTTCTTATTTTTATAACTTCACAGCCATTTTTTTTGGCGCGATTAGCCACTAATGAAATGAACGAATTAATAATGTAAGGCGGATGCAATGACCACGGATATTTCTCGGTGATAAATTGTTTGTTTGTCGTCTCAAAGTTGTCGCAATTTTAAATTGTAAATTGTAATTTTAACTTTTGTATTTTTACATTTTATATTTATATTTTATTTTATATTTTATATTCTAATTAATACTTAAATGTAGAGGGTCAATCCTGTTAAAAAAAATGTACCGCCCGAGTGGGAAATCGAACGCACGCGACTCGTGATGCAGCGGGCGGACGCTCGCGCTCTAAATTTTTAAAATTATCCGACCCCCAACTAAAATCAAATGAGCCGTGACATTAGCTCTAATCCTCGAAAGCAAACGGCCCGCATAATTGCATCAAACTATCTACAAGAGTTAATCTTCCGTCCGTCCGCCCAAACAAAATTCAAACCGATAATCAATCAGCCGGCATCGATAAAAAAGAAAACTACACGAAGGCTAATCTAATCTCCCAAGATTTCCATAGCACGGCAATATATTCCGCATGTAAATGCGGAGAGCTTTGTCGTGCGGAACGGCGGTTCGAATGGTAATGGACTTTCGACAGATTGCAATTAAGCGCTCGTAATTAATTAATATCCGCGCGTAAGTGGTTAAGGCCTTTCTTCCCCGGAGTCGTGTTCAAACGCTGCACCGATTATCGGTCGCGCCGCGTCCGGATGTAGCAGTTTGCGTCCGATTCCGGTGCAGCAACGCAATCGGTTTTCCCCAGAGGGCAATTTGCTCCAATCACGTTTACAATTCGATTTCGTTAAAACATTCGAATCGTGATTGGTAATCGTTTAATAATTGCGTAACTGTCAGAGTTTGACAACGTAACCTTACAATTTTAATGTACCAACAAAACAGTCACTCAAAAGTTTGGAACTGTCAAAGTTTTTTTTTATGGCTTCCAAAATGTGGGTGATTTTTATAGTAATTATTTTTTTTCTTCCATTTCCTCGAGGTGTAAATCAACTTGTGGTACATCAAACGATGCAGAATTTAATTGTCTGTTATGGGAAAAAGTTTAAACAACAAGCATACATCCGTTATTGTTTTATGACAGTTTTTGTCCAAAATGTGGGTGATTTTTATAGTAATTATTTTTTTTTTTTCATCCGTTTGCTCGAGGTGTAAAACTTGTGGTACATCAAACGATGCAGAATTTAATTGTCTGTTATGAGAAAAAGTTTAAACAATAAGCATACATCCGTTATTGTTTTATGACAGTTTTTGTCCAAAATGTGGGTGATTTTTATAGTAATTATTTTTTTTTCATCCGTTTGCTCGAGGTGTAAATTAACTTGTGGTACATCAAACGATGCAGAATTTAATTTTCTGTTACGAGAAAAAGTTTAAACAACAAGCAATCATCCGTTATTGTTTTATGACAGTTTTTGTCCAAAATGTGGGTGATTTTTATAGTAATTATTTTTTTTTTTCATCCGTTTGCTCGAGGTGTAAAACTTGTGGTACATCAAACGATGCAGAATTTAATTGTCTGTTATGAGAAAAAGTTTAAACAATAAGCAATCATCCGTTATTGTTTTATGGCAGTTTTTGTCCAAAATGTGTGTGATTTTTATAGTCATTATTTTTTTTCATCCGTTTGCTCGAGGTGTAAATCAACTTGTGGTACATCAAACGATGCAGAATTTAATTGTCTGTTACGAGAAAAAGTTTAAACAATAAGCAATCATCCGTTATTGTTTTATGGCAGTTTTTGTCCAAAATGTGTGTGATTTTTATAGTCATTATTTTTTTTCATCCGTTTGCTCGAGGTGTAAATCAACTTGTGGTACATCAAACGATGCAGAATTTAATTGTCTGTTATGAGAAAAAGTTTAAACAATAAGCAATCATCCGTTATTGTTTTATGACAGTTTTTGTCCAAAATGTGTGTGATTTTTATAGTCATTATTTTTTTTTCATCCGTTTGCTCGAGGTGTAAATTAACTTGTGGTACATCAAACGATGCAGAATTTAATTGTCTGTTACGAGAAAAAGTTTAAACAATAAGCAATCATCCGTTATTGTTTTATGACAGTTTTTGTCCAAAATGCGGGTGATTTTTATAGTAATTATTTTTTTCATCCCTTTGCTCGAGGTGTAAATCAACTTGTGGTACATCAAACGATGCAGAATTTAATTGTCTGTTATGAGAAAAAGTTTAAACAACAAGCAATCATCAGTTATTGTTTTATGGCAGTTTTTGTCCAAAATGTGGGTGATTTTTATAGTAATTATTTTTTTTCATCCGTTTGCTCGAGGTGTAAATCAACTTGTGGTACATCAAACGATGCAGAATTTAATTGTCTGTTACGAGAAAAAGTTTAAACAATAAGCAATCATCCGTTATTGTTTTATGACAGTTTTTGTCCAAAATGTGTGTGATTTTTATAGTAATTATTTTTTTTTCATCCGTTTGCTCGAGGTGTACATCAACTTGTGGTACATCAAACGATGCAGAATTTAATTGTCTGTTATGAGAAAAAGTTTAATCAACAAGCATCCATCCGTTATTGTTTTATGGCAGTTTTTGTCCAAAATGTGGGTGATTTTTATAGTAATTATTTTTTTTTCATCCGTTTGCTCGAGGTGTAAATTAACTTGTGGTACATCAAACGATGCAGAATTTAATTGTCTGTTACGAGAAAAAGTTTAAACAATAAGCAATCATCCGTTATTGTTTTATGACAGTTTTTGTCCAAAATGTGTGTGATTTTTATAGTCATTATTTTTTTTCATCCATTTGCTCGAGGTGTAAATCAACTTGTGGTACATCAAACGATGCAGAATTTAATTGTCTGTTATGAGAAAAAGTTTAAACAATAAGCAATCATCCGTTATTGTTTTATGACAGTTTTTGTCCAAAATGTGGGTGATTTTTATAGTAATTATTTTTTTTCATCCATTTGCTCGAGGTGTAAATCAACTTGTGGTCCATCAAACGATGGAGAATTTAATTTTCTGTTATGAGAAAAAGTTTAAACAACAAGCAATCATCCGTTATTGTTTTATGACAGTTTTTGTCCAAAATGTAGGTGATTTTTACAGTACATTTTTTTTCATCTCTTTGCTCGAGGTGTAAATCAACTTGTTTAAACTTTTTATATATTATATAATGAATACGGGAGACATCCATGGACTTGCACGGCCACTTCTTCGTTCTGAAAAAGTGACTGCACGGATGGGATTCGAACCTACGACCACGAGGCCCGTGAGCAGGAACTCTACTCACTAGGCCACCGCGGCCCCAACTGTCAAAGTTAGACAACATAACCTTGCACTTTTTAATGTACCAACAAAAATGTCAACCTAAAAGTTTGGAGTCAATCAGCGATACCACTATGTTGTGGGAAAAAAGCCTTCATTTAAAAATAAATTCGAAATATGTTAATTTAAACATTGCGAAAGATTAAATCGAGTCGACTAATTTCAACAATTTTTAACGAAAGAATTTAGCAGAAAATACCGTTCTCTCATTAATAATTCGCGGGAATGTTTCTCTTTGCACGGAACAGATGAAACGAAATTCCCATTACTCCCTTACACAATACTCATTTGTGTTCGTGGACACGAAACGTGCATTTATTAAAACCCTTCTCATTATTATTCAAATGCAATTGTTAATAAAACAACGTTAAGTTTTTATAAACTAGAAAATTATTTCTTCTTCAATTAAATTTATTCGCGTGAACAATTTGGATGGTGGACTAGCGTGGCGTCCATAATTCCACAAATAATTTATGCAAATTGAAAACATTCGAGGAAACACTGGAGTTGATGTATGGTCCACTAAATTCAACCAATTCGACAATTGTTTGTTTTAATATTCACTTACGCGGACGTATTTTACCGCCTGAAAACATGTAATCAACAATTAATTTATGGAGGTTATAATTTGTTTTGGATTAGAAATGGTTGAAATAAATTATAATCAATTACCAATCATTTTTTTAAATAATATAATCAATCGATAAACTTATGGTGAATGCGCCGGGAACTTAAAATTTAATTCCCAATTCGTGTGATTATCTCGAAATCTACTGAAGGGGTGTTTTCAGATTTTTACAGCATTTGCAAGAGTTGTATATTTTGCGTAAATTTGGAAAGTTTCGAGTTAGTGGCAATTGTTTTTATATTTTTTTCAACCGCTTGGAAAATACGAACATCAGAATTGCAAGTTTGGATTGTTGTAGTTTTGTTTTCACGCAGGATATGGCAATTGTTTCTACTGGAAATTAAAAATAGATGATTTTTTTAAGGATCTTGAGCTTTTGAAGCAAATTCCTGGATGGATTAATTTTCTAGAATCTTTCAAAGCATTGGATGCAATTTTCATTTTCACACTTGAAGTTTGGATTGTTGTCGTTTTGTTTTCACGCAGGATATGGCAATTGTTTCTACTGGAAATTAAAAATAGATGATTTTTTTAAGGATCTTGAGCTTTTGAAGCAAATTCCTGGATGGATTATTTTTTTAGAATTTTTCAAAGCATTGGATGCAATTTTCATTTTCACACTTCAAGTTTGGATTGTTGTCGTTTAGTTTTCACGCAGGATATGGCAATTGTTTCTACTGGAAATTAAAAATAGATGATTTTTTTAAGGATCTTGAGCTTTTGAAGCAAATTCCTGGATGGATAATTTTTTTAGAATTTTTCAAAGCATTGGATGCAATTTTCATTTTCACACTTCAAGTTTGGATTGTTGTCGTTTAGTTTTCACGCAGGATATGGCAATTGTTTCTACTGGAAATTAAAAATAGATGATTTTTTTAAGGATCTTGAGCTTTTGAAGCAAATTCCTGGATGGATAATTTTTTTAGAATTTTTCAAAGCATTGGATGCAATTTTCATTTTCACACTTCAAGTTTGGATTGTTGTCGTTTTTTTTCACGCAGGATATGGCAATTGTTTTTACTGGAAATTAAAAATGGATGATTTTTTTAAGGATCTTGAGCTTTTGAAGCAAATTCCTGGATGGATAATTTTTTTAGAATTTTTCAAAGCATTGGATGCAATTTTCATTTTCACACTTCAAGTTTGGATTGTTGTCGTTTTTTTTCACGCAGGATATGGCAATTGTTTTTACTGGAAATTAAAAATGGATGATTTTTTTAAGGATCTTGAGCTTTTGAAGCAAATTCCTGGATGGGTTATTTTTTTAGAATTTTTCAAAGCATTGGATGCAATTTTCATTTTCACACTTCAAGTTTGGATTGTTGTCGTTTTTTTTTCACGCAGGATATGGCAATTGTTTTTACTGGAAATTAAAAATGGATGATTTTTTTAAGGATCTTGAGCTTTTGAAGCAAATTCCTGGATGGGTTATTTTTTTAGAATTTTTCAAAGCATTGGATGCAATTTTCATTTTCACACTTCAAGTTTGGATTGTTGTCGTTTAGTTTTCACGCAGGATATGGCAATTGTTTTTACTGGAAATTAAAAATAGATGATTTTTTTAAGGTTCTTAAGCTTTTGAAGCAAATTCCTGGATGGATTATTTTTTTAGAATTCTTCAAAGTATTGGATGCAATTTTCATTTTCACACTTCAAGTTTGGATTGTTGTCGCTTTGTTTTCACGCAGTATTTGACAATTGTTTTTACTGGAAATTAAAAATAGATGATATTTTTAGGGAGCTTGAGCTTTTGAAGCAAATTCCTGGATAGGTTATTTTTTTAGAATTCTTCAAAGCATTGGATGCAATTTTCATTTTCACACTTCAAGTTTGGATTGTTGTCGTTTTTTTTTCACGCAGGATATGGCAATTGTTTTTACTGGAAATTAAAAATAGATGATTTTTTAAGGATCTTGAGCTTTTGAAGCAAATTCCTGGATGGATTATTTTTTTAGAATTTTTCAAAGCGTTGGATGCAATTTTTATTTTCACGGAATCTAGTGAAGGGGTGTTTTTAGATTTTTACAGCATTTGCAAGAGTCGTGTATTTTGAGTAAATTTTGAAAGTTTTAAGTTTGTGGCAATTGTTTTTATATTTTTTTCAACAAAGTTATTGCAATCGATTTTGAACGAATCCGCATTTCCATCGAATTGTATTTGTAATTAAATAGCACGAGCACCAAATCGAATCAGCAATCAAAGGGGGATGATGCTATTTTTTCATCGTTACATCAAATCCCACCCCCGTTGATGGCGGTGAATACACATTTTTTTTTTTCAGCAACAACAATTCCACCCCGGGTGATTGATGAAACCGAGGATTGATCGCTTAATTGCCCTAATAATGTTCCATTCTAGCGGAAAGAGAGCGTTATCCATTATCCGTTTTCTGCGAAAAATAAAGTAGGAAATACATAATTATTTCCATCTTACAAATTAGTTAATGTCACCCTCCTGATTTATGCGCCGCTATGATTCTTATCCGGACCGTGATGCATTCTGGGTCGTTTATAAAAATGTACGAGAGGGTGATGATGAATTTGTGGAATGGGTAATTGATAGGTGCGGCTCTTTGAATCTTCGTAGGTAGAGAATAACCGGGAAAAACACAAAAAACTGACGCGAAACCGGTGGGACGCAAGTAAACGGTGACAGATCAGCTGATCATAACGACGGCCATTACCGTTTTAGCAATTTTGGCCTGTGTAAAAACGGTGATAGATCAGCTGATTACAACAACGGCCATTACCGTTTTGGCAATTTAGGCCTATGTAAAAACGGCGCCCGTTTAGCCAATCACGACAGCGTATTTTCGCGGCATAATTTGATTTAGTCCGTCTGGTTATTAAATGCGTGAAAATCACGTTGTTCGCGAGCCGCCACTGGTCGGATATTGGGGGATGCATGTATCGCTTGCTTTGCGGTCGCGTCTGTAAAGTTTGAAGCCAGTGCTAATGACGGTGGCTCAAGACATAAATCTTTCGCCCCGGGGATGTTGCAGACTTTTAAACGGTTTCCGCTACACGGATTACGCTTTATGGGGGATCAAAACGTACGGGTTAATGATTTACGTTCCGGTTTTTTGTCCGTCTGAGATTAAATAACTTGAATCCTTTTACTAAACGTCATTTAACAAAAAAACTTTATTAAAAATTATTTGCTTTACAGTCGATATATGGCGTTTGAGTCGGAAGTAAACACTATTGGCATAACTTGTGCACACATAATAAAGCCGAAATGGACGCGGCGGGGCCAATTGCAAATATTAACATTCCTGATTTATGCACGAGTGTGCAGATAATGCTGAAATATAGGAGGGATATATAACTTTTCCGGTCGCGTTCCTAATCGATTTGCCAGAAACCCGAGAATTGGAGTTTTATTCGAAATGCATGCAGAAGTTCCCTTCCGCGGGATAAATCAGCTTATTTTAAATTTAAAACGGAGTTAACTTAAGAATGATAAAAAAAAAACACAAATTTATCCGCTTACAGAAATAGTATTTGCATATCACTAGCAAGGATAGTACTATAAAAAAATGGTATTTGTATGTCCGAAAAATTAAGTAATAATAATATTTTTGTAAAAATTTTAACTACGTTTCTAAAAAAAAAAAAAAAAAGATTGCATCGCGAAATTTGTCAAAGCGTCAGTTATTTTCAAGAAGTTTGCTTTGCGAGAATGACCATAGATGGCGCATCGACATCCCAAAAATTCATTCCAAGAAGTTTCACATCATCCGCGCGGATAAATAATTTAATTCTTTATACTTACCCGGAGGGTATACATACATAATCGTTTGCAAACTTTCGGCCTGTTGTTAAACTTTCCCTTAAATATTAAACCCCTGTTCATTTATAGATCCGACCCGTGGTTTCAGTGCTGATGAATAATTAACTTTTACAGGTTGTGCAAAATTGATAAATTTCAATCCGTTGAGATCGGAGGACGTGAGTCTGCCCGAGGGGGCGGTTTTCGTTATCGCCCACAGCTTAATCCGCATGAATAAGGCCGCCACGGCCGACTTCAACTGCCGAGTCATCGAATGCCGACTTGCGGCACAGGTAGGTGTAAACACGACCCACCCCCTCATCCTGAAATTGATTAATGACCCGAACAACGGAGTCGGTCGTGTTTTCTTAGGGGTTTAACATCTCCACCGGGATTTAATACCTCATTCATCTTAGAAGTCACTCTTATTAGCGCGATTTTGCACGAATTGGAAAACAGGAATTTAAATCCAAACGGATGTAGTGGTCGGAATTAAATGTTCGCGTAAAGGTTACCCTCTTCGGCGATAACGCACGATTATCATATTTCGGTTGCCTGCCTACAATATGCATTAAGGGACGAATATTGTTTCACTTTAGATGCTAAAAATTCAAATAACAGTTTGCCGGTCGGTCGATTTAATAAAAGCACGAGAGAACGAGTTTTTTTTTTTCTGGTAGACAACCATCAAACGTACTTTTATATCCAGCAGCCATGTAATATTACATATCGAGGGAAATACTTCTCCGCAAAGAATAATCGAAATCTAAGAACGTTTTGTATTTTTTTTAACAGTTTAACAATAATCATAAGAATATAAGGTCTGTTTTTGATTATTTTTTTGATTATTTCGAAATCTAGTCAGTGCATATTTTGATTTTTTTATAGAATTATTAGAAAGAATATATTCCAAGTAAATTTGGAAAGTTTCAAGTGTATGGCAACTGTTTTGACATATTTTTTTCATCCAATAATGAAATTGCAATTGCAGTCTAAGGTCTGTTTCTTGAGTGATTATTTTGAAATCTAGTTCTCGAATATTTTGATTTTTGCAGGATTATCAGAAAGGATATATTTTAAGTAAATTTGGAAAGTTTCAAATATGTGGCAATTGTTTTTACATTTTTTTTTCATCCGATAATGAAATTGCAATTGCAGAATGACACTAAGGTCTGTTTTTTGAGTGATTATTCCGAGATCTAGTTCTCGAATATTTTGATTTTTTGCAGGATTATCAGAAAGGATATATTTTAAGTAAATTTGGAAAATTTCAAGTATGTGGCAATTGTTTTTATATTTTTTTTTTCATCCGATAATGAAATTGCAATTCCAGAATGACACCAGGGTGTGCTTTTTGAGTGATTATTTCGAAATCTAGACAGCGAATGATTTGATTTTTTTGCAGAATTATCAGAAAGAATATATTTTAAGTAAATTTTGAAAGTTTCAAGTGCGTGGCAATTGTTTTTATAATTTTTTTTTCATCGGATAATGAAACTGCAATTCCAGAATCACACCAAGGTCTGTTTTTTGAGTGATTATTTCGAAATCTAGTCAGCGAATAATTTAATTTTTTGCAGAATTGCCAGAAAGATATATTTTAAGTAAATTTAGAAAGTTTCAAGCATGTGGCAATTGTTTTTACATATGTTTTTCACTCGAAAATAAAAGTGAAATTTAGGAATGACAAGGAGGTCTGTTCTTGGGTGATTATTTCAAAATCTAGTTGGGGAATATTTTTATTTTTTTACAGAACTGCCAAAAGTAATTTTGAAAAGTTTGAAATATGTGGCAATTATTTTTTTAGATTCGAAAATTAAAGCGTTATTTCTGAATAACAATGAACTGTTCTTCGATGGTTGTATTAAAATCTTGTCTTGTTTTAATTGTTTTTGCAGGATATTATCAAGAATAATATATTTTGAGTAATTTAGAAAACCGTATTAAAAAATTCAAAAATTCAACTACTAAAATGATATTTTTCAACTGAAAAAATGGTATTTTTCAATTACCAAAAACATTATTTCTCAACTGCCAAAAAAAATATTTTTTAGTTGCTAAAAATGTCATTTTTCAACTGTCAAAAATGTTATTTTTCAAATACCAAAAATGTTATTTTTCAACTGCAAAAATTTTTATTTTTCACCAGCCAAAAATGTTATTTTTCAACTGCCAAAAATTCTATATTTCAACTGCCAAAAATATTGTTTTTGGCAGTTGAAAAATTATATTTTTTTCCAAATTGAAAAAATACAATTTTTGGCAGTTGAAAATACTATTTTAGTACTTGAAAAATCAATTGCAAAAATACCATTTTTAGTAATTGAAAAATCTTATTTTTGGCAGTTGGAAAATTAGCATTTTTCACATCTGAACAAATACCAATTTTAATTGTTAAAAATGCCATTTTTGGCAGTTGAAAAATACAATTTGTGGTAGTTGAAAAATTGGCATTTTCCACATTACAAAAAAAATCAATTTTTGGCAGTTGAAAATGTCATTTTATCAGTTGAAAAATTAGCATTTCACAATTAGAAAAGTACCATTTTGGCAGTTGGAAAATTAGAATTTTTCACATTTGAACAAATACCATTCTTAACTGTTAAAAATAACATTTTTGGCAGTTGAAAAAAAATTTTTTTGGTAGTTGAAAAGTTTGCATTTGTCCGAATTGAAAAAAATACCATTTTTAACAGTTGAAAATGTCATTTTTGGCAATTGAAAAATTGGCATTTTTCACATTTAAAAAAAAGGTGCAATTTTTGGCAGTTAATAATGTCATTTTATCAGTTGAAAAATTAGCATTTTTCACATCTGATAATATACTATTTTTGGCAATTAAAAAATACCATTTTTGACATTTGAAAATACTATTCTTAGTAGTTGAGAATTTAGCATATTTCACAAATGAAAAAAAAAACATTTTTGGCAGTTGAAAAATACTATTTTTGGCAGTTGAAAAATTAGCATTGTTCACATTTGAACAGATACCATTTTTAACTGTTAAAATGTCATTTTTGGCAGTTGAAAAATACAGTTTGTGGTAGTTGAAAAATTGGAATTTTTCACATTAAAAAAAAAATCAATTTTTGGCAGTTGAACATGTCATTTTATCAGTTGAAAAATTAGCATTTTTCACATTTGACAATATACCATTTTTGGCAATTAAATAATAACATTTTTGGCAGTTCAAAATACCATTTTAGTAGTTGAAAAATTAGCATCTTTCAAAATTGGAAAAATACCATTTTTGGCAGTTGAAAAAAAAGAAATTTTTGCTAGTTGAAAAGTTAGCATTTTTCCCAATTAAAAAAATACCATGATTAACAGTTGAAAATGTCATTTTGGCAGATGAAAAATTGGCATTTTTCATATTTGAAAATATAACATTTTCGCCAATTGAAAAATAGCATTTTTAGCAGTTGAAAAAACTACCGTTTTGGCAATAATAAAAAATGCATTTTTCATATTTGACAAAATATAATTTTTGGCAGTTGTAAATGTTATTTTACGAGTTAAAAAATTAGCATTTTTCACATTTGATAATATACTATTTTTGGCAATTGAAAAATAATATTTTTAGCAGTTGAAAAAACATTTTTAACGGTTAAAAATACCATTTTTGGCCGTTGAAAAGTTGGCTTTTTACCAAATTGAAAAAATACCTTTTTTGGCAGTTAAAAATGTCATTTTGGTAGTTGAAAATTAGCATTTTTCATATTTGAAAATATACCATTTTGGCAATAATAAGAATTGCACTTTTCACATTTGATAAAACATAATTTTCGTCCGTGTATAATTGAAAAAATACCATTTTTGGCAATTAAAAAATACTATTTTTGACTGTTGAAAATTAAGCATTTTTCACATTTAAAAAATACCATTTTTAACTGTTAAAAATACCATTTTTCACAATTGAAAAATCAGCATTTTTCAATTTTGCAATAGAAAACATTTTTTTAACGGTTAAAAATACAATTTTTGGTAGCTTTTACATTTAAAAATATACCATTTTTGACAGTGGAAAAAATACCATTTTTGGCAATTAAATTTTTTTTCACATTTTATAAAATACCATTTTCGGTAGTTGAAAAAACTTGAACTTGAATATATTTTTTGACAACTAACATTTTTCATAATTAAAAAAATGCCGTTTGTTTCCAGTTGAAAAATACTATTTTTGGCAGTTTTCATATTTTAAAAAGACCATTTTTAGCATTTTTCAATTTTGCAATAAAAAACATTTTGGAAGGTTAAAAAATACTATTTTTGGCAGTTGAAAACATTACTTCGGCAGTTGAAAAATTAGCATTTTTCACATTTGAAAAAATACTTTTTCGACAGTGGAAAAAATAGCATTTTTGGCAGTTGAGAAAGTGGCATTTTTCGCATTTGAAAAATACATTTCTGGCAGTTGAAAAATAACATTTTTGGCAGTTGAAAAATATAATTTTTCAACTGCCAAAAATAGTATTTTTTAACCGTTCAAAATGTTTTTTTATTGTGAAATTAAAAAATGCTAGTTTCACAACTTTCAAAAATAGTATTTTTACAGTTAAAAATTGTATTTTTTCAATTGTGCTAGTTGCTAATTTTTCAACTGCCAAAATAGTATTTTTTTTTAATTGTTAAAAATGTTTTTATTTAAAATTTGAAAAATGCTAATTTTTCCACTGCCGTAGTTGGTATTTTTCAAATGTGAAGAATGCCAAAAATAGTGTATTTCAATTGCCTAAAACGTTCATTTTTCAACTGCCCAAAATAATGTTCTTTTTTTTAACTGCTGAAAAGGTTTTTCATTTCAAATTTAAAAAATGCTCATTTTTCAACCGCCCTAAAAGGTATTTTTAAAAATTATAATTGGGAAAAAAACTTCTCAACTGTTAAAAATGGTATTTTTAACCGTTAAAAATATTTTTTATTGCAAAATTGAAAAATACTAATTTTTCACCTGCCAAAAATGGTGTTTGTAACAGTTAAAAATGGTATTTTTTCAAATGTGAAAATGCTTATTTTTCATCTGCTAAAACGTGTGTTTTTAACTGCTAGAAATTGTCATTTGATCATTATCAAACAAACTGTTTACATTTTGATCGAAATCCCTTACACTATGATGAGAAACCCGTTTCTTGGCTATTAGCTAATTTCCTAATGCAAAACGTCATCTTCACACCATGGACTAAACCGAAAGGTTTATCGGGATGAAGGGAAAGGGGATTATTAATCATTTATGGTCGCCAGATTTTAGCGAAGAGGACGGGACTGGAGTGGACGGGAGTTGCAAAGCTGGCGGAATTACAGGCGAAACTCGAGTTGGATCTTAAATCCATGATATCCATTGTCGTTAAAAATTTACACGAACGGCCCTACAGCAAAGAGGAAATTCTCGGGGAACTTGAGACGGACGCCGAGAGACTCGAAGAGATTTCGTTAACGGAGAACACCAAGGATATCCAGTCGTTCAAACTGTTTCAAAGGGCGATGCATGTTTTTCAAGGTATAAATAATAATATACGGGGTGTTGAATTGCGAAGCGGGCCATGTAAAATTTTAAATGTGTTGTAATTATTTGACAGTACCTGTCTTTTTACATTATTTTTAAAGCTTTTTAAGTTGAATGATTTGGTACCTTCCTCAATAGTTTCTGCAGAGTATTCACCGAGATATTTGCAAAAAAACTTTACTATAATTTTGAATTAAAAAGAAAGGCTTGCCATGAAATCATAATGGCGGATATTTCGTTTTGTTCTAAAAAGTGACGGTAGATGTCACATTACGATAAACAACCGGCCGTGTGTTCTACACAAGGAAAAGTATTTATAAGTAAATGGTTTTACTGTTTATGAAGTGTGCGTGATTTGTTCAGTGTTGAAATTACGGAGGCAGTACCCAGCAATGAGTATTAAATATAATGTAAGTAGACCGATATTATAAAATAATTAAAGGAGCCAATTGTAACACATTTTAAATTTAGAGAGTAAAGTAGTAATTATTCAATAAATTGTACTTGGATATTGCCTCCTCCGGAAATTCACGTACAGTTCTTAAATAGTATCTGAGTAAAACGTTTTAATCATAAATACTTTTTCTTATGTAAAATACACGGCCGATTGTTAATCGTAATGCGACGGTAAACGTCATTTTTTAGAACAAAATGAAATATCCGCCATTACGATTTCATGGCAAACCTTTGTTTTCCTTTAATTGAAAATAGTAGTAAAGATACTCTGCAGAAATCAATGAGTAAGATACCAAATGATTCACCTTAAAAAGCTTTAGCTACATTGCAGCTTTCAAAACTTGTCAAACAATCGTTCTATAATAAAAAATTACTACTGGGGATTCGTTTCTTTTTTTAATACAGAGGCTTTACGCGTTCAAACTTTCTACGAGGAATGCAGGAACGGTTCGGGGAAGGACACTTTGGAAGTGCTGGGAACGTTAATGTCCCAAAGCCATCGCAGCCTGAGTGATTTGTACGAGTGCAGCCACCAGCAGCTGGATAGACTCGTCGGGGCGTCGCAGGGGCTTACGCTGGGCTGTCGGCTGACGGGGGCCGGCTGGGGGGGCTGTGCGGTCGCCTTGGTCAGGCCGGAGGACGTGGAAAAGTACGTGGCCCATTTGAAGGACTGCTTTTACGAAGGATTGGGCATCACGGATAAGTTCGAGTCGATTATTTTCGCAACGGCGCCCAACCCGGGTGCTTGTATTTATTTACGAGGTTAGTCACCCCGGCGCATCCACCAGTTGTGCATGATGAGTTTATGATATTATTTCTTGGGTGTGCGTGAAAGAAATGTATTTTTTATTATTTCAATAAATACTCGTAACACGCTGAGTTGTTATTTTTCAAGACACATTACAGATTTTCAATCGCAATTTGCGTCGATCTACTTGGTAAGGTTTTGATTTGATTTGATTTAGTTTTTTGTAATACGGATTGTTATTATTAATTTTTCGTTGACCGGACGAAAAATGATTTACTTCTAACTCATTTAAGCTACGATTACGGTTGATTAAAAATTTTGAGCTTTGAATTATAAGACTCTCTTACTTCAGCAACTTTTAACTTCAATAAGATAAAATATTTACGTAGTTTTATTATGTTTCATGTACGTAGAAGAGGGTAAGTAACAATTAATAATATTGGACGTTTACCTTTACCCAGTTAATAATAATAATGGATGTCTGGGGATGCTAGAGATCTTAATTACGGAGAGGAAACAACGGCCTAATTGTGGAATATTACAATTTCAGAATCTTAGTGTGTATATACGCCCCTTTGTTCGCTTATAATTAGTTTTCCTGATATTGCCGAATTATCTCATCATTATCCTTTAATAATGTAATGAATTCAAATCAGAGTGGTTTATTAAAATTTTACTATATTAGTAAAATAACTAGTTAAAATATTTATTTTTTTCCTGAAAGCCGAAAACGTCCCCTAGGGTCACGTGAAAACTGCAATTTTCCAACTCACCCCTAGACTCGGAGGTGATTTTTTGAAAATCGATTTTTCGCGTTTTTTCAAGCTTAAGTTGCTGTATGTGAAATTGTGTTCTTTATGTGAAATAGTGAAATATAAAATTAAGAAAATTAACTGGTGACGAACGATTTGCCGCCGTCAGATTTTTAATTTTCTAAAAAAAAAAATCGCAAAATTCTTGGAAAAATTCCCGGAAAACAATCGAAAATTGGCCGTAGATCGTAAACGGTGCGCCCCACGAAAAATATAGTTTCAACCTTTTCGACGCAAAATAAAATTCCGAATGACATGCCGTTTAAATTTTTCGCGTGGGATTAAAAATGGCCGCTCTAGAATTTTTTTATTGAAGTCGGGGGTGGTTTTCTTTGAATAACTCCTCAAGGGTTGGAGATATCAAAAATTCGTAAGAGACATAAAATATAAAGGAGCCTTCGTTCTATAAAACTTTATAAAGATTAAAGTCGCTACTGTAAAGGGGGCGCGTGGGATTAAAAATGGCCGCTCTAGAATTTTTTTATTGAAGTCGGGGGTGGTTTTCTTTGAATAACTCTTCAAGGGTTAGAGATATCAAAAATTCGTAAGAGGCAAATATAGAGGAGCCATTTTCTTCTATAAAAATCTATGAAAATTAAAGTCGCTACTATAAAGGGGGCGCGGCCCCGCTCGCTGAAGCACGAAAAAAGCGACCTCTGCTTTTTTTTCTTTGAATAACTTCTCGGGGGTTGGAGATATCAAAAATTCGTATAAGACGTAAAATATAGAGGGGAGCTAGTTCTACAAAACTCTATAAAATTCGGAGTCGTAACCGTAAGGGGAAGCGCGCCCTTTTTTCCGGAAGCGTCCGAAATGTGATTTTTTAGAAAAACGCTCGAGGAGTAGCAATGGAATTTTTTATGGGAACGCGCGATGGCAAACGTTATGTCCCGATGCATTGGGGATTTTTTGAGCCATATTTGAATCCTCCAACTCAAAAATCCTGGGAGGACATAGGTTTGGCGCGAACCTCTGCATCGCGAAAAATCGATTTTCAAAAATTCACCCCCGAGTCTAGGGGTGAGTTGGAAAATCGCGGTTTTCACGGGACCCTAGAGGACGCTTTCGGCTTTCAGGAAAAAAATAAATATTGTAAAAAAAATTTTTTTTGTGGGGTTGGCTACACTTTTTTGAGGGGATAGTTCTAGGGGGTTTAAATTTTAATAGTATCTGTCTTGAATTATTTGTGATTTTTCATAAAAATTTCAAATCGATATCTATAAGGGTTTAGAAAATATTTGAAAAAAACGTGATTTTGACCTTACGCGTTTAGTATATAGCAAAACATCGATTTTCAAAAATTCACCCCCGAGTCTAGGGGCGAGTTGGAAAATCGCGGTTTTCACGGGCCCCTAGAGGACGTTTTTGGCTTTCAGGAAAAAAAAATATTGTAAAAAAAATTTTTTTGGGGGGTTGGCAACACTTTTTTTGAGGGGGTAATTCTAGGGGGTTGAAATTTTAATGGTATATTTCTTGAATTATTTGTGATTTTTCATGAAAATTTCAAATTGCCATCTATAAGCGTTTTGGAAATATTGTAAAAAAACGTGATTTTGGGGCTTACGCGTTTAGTATGCAGGGTATTTCAGAGCTCTGGGAATGGTTCGCAAAATTTTTTATACAAAAGTTGTGTATAATAGTGAGCTGCACGCCCTAAAAATATTTAAATTTATACAGGGTGTCTCATAACAAAGTTACAGACCAAACTTATGTTTTTTTTTTTAAATGGAACACCCTGTATTTTTTGTCATTTTTGAATTATACGGAGAAAATAAAGGTGAGTTACTTCAAAACTCCCTATACCTATTGTTTGCCGTTTTCGAAATATTTGAAGATTTGTTGAAATGCCCCAGTGATTGACGTTGAACGATTAAAATCATTTCTATTATTTGGTTGAAGGTTCAAACTATAGAGCCAACCATGATTTCATACAAAAAATTATACAGGGTGATAAAAAAAATGCGGTAGAAAAACCCAACTTATAAAGTTGAATAACTTCGTTTTTTCAAATGGCACACCCTGTATTTAGTAACGTATTCTCAAGTAAAATCCAATTATCTTTCGCATGCATGACTTTCAAGAAGACACTTTAAAGTTTTTCGCCCTCAAAGATTCATCAAATACTCCGAGTTATAGTCGAAATTTCACGAATTTCAAGTGTTTAATTTTTATTCTTTTTTACTTAATAAAAATCGGTTTTCCTCTCTCAGAGCAGCGCCTACTGCGGTTTATGCGTTATTACAAGATACACGATGAAGGGTGTTAATTGCGAAATCCAATAGTATTAGCAGCCCTCCAGTTCAGCTTCCACCACAAGTTGGAGTTCACTTTGCTTTATAAAAAAAAGTGACTTATTGCAATTTTCATTGCGAGTGGGCCACGGTCTTAAAATTGAAATTTGTTGCATCAACAAAAAAATTCAAAAAAATATATAAAACGAATTAAAACATCTTTTCATAGCTGTTTTCAATTAGAGAGTTTTTTGCATCAACAATTTCGACAGGAACTGTTAACGATGCTTCCGTACTTTTTTCCTTTGATGAACTTTCCGATGAATAAAAGAGTAATTAAATACAAAAGTTGGGGCAATTTACAACACCCCCATGTGTGCCTTGATTTTTTTCTTCTCCCCACTCACCAAATACTCAGATGAATTGATTATTTCCAACAAAACTTTATTTCACAGTTACCCGAATAATCAAATCATGTCGTCTTAGGTGGAGAACTTCATTTGGGAAATCGCAATATCGCTTATCGCTGTATCCGCTTGCGCGTGCATGAAATATTCCCATCAACCCCAAACATGGGCACAATACGATCGCTTCTGTGACGAAGATTATTCGCGTGCATTCGTACGAAACAGCGTCTCGGGAAAATTCCATTCGCATTGTTTACATTCCCGGCAATCCAATAATATTAATATTCTAGCAAATACAAAAATTCCTGTAGTTGCGTTAAATCGCGTGCAACAATTTCCCGGCAGAAATTATCCATTGTATGTTTGTAGTTAATAATCATCGTAGACTATTGAATTTTACCTTTTTTTCATCAGAAAGACGAGAGAAATTGATTGCCGTTAAAAAATTTCACCTATCTTCAATAGCAAAAAAATTAGTCAGTCACCATGAGGATTTTGGAAAATTTAAGAAAATAATTGATTTTTAAGACTTTGATCGGCCGTAGCGGCCAAACGAAAACTCCAAATTGAACGCGGTTTGCAAATCTGAGTTCCTCGTATGTCAATTAGTCGGAATCAATTAAAGTTGGCGATTTTTAATTTTTGACGAAAACCTGAAAATCTACCCAAGGGTACCCCCTTCTAACTTTTTCTCAAACATTGGCTTTGGAATAATTTCCTGAAGAAACCACTGGTTCGATTCCGGGTTTCTACATACCACTGGAAAGATCCCTTCAAGACACTTCGGAAAATGTACTTTCGCAAGAACAAATGTCAAACTAAGGGCCGTGACGTGTCAGCAAAGAAAACTCGAAAATGGAAAAAATCAACTTTTTTAATAATCATTATATTTAATATAATATATGCAATACTTTGAATCTTCTTGCCTTATTTAGAGGCAGTAAATAAAACATAAACCCCCTGCTGCATTATATAACCGCGAGCCTTTCACAATCTCGCATAACGAAGACTGCAATTTAATAACGCGCTCTAATTTAATTTAATTTACGGCCAATTAATTACGCAAATTGTAATATCGGCCATAAATAGCATTTCAAAAATGTTCATTCATTCCCGCAGCAATTCGAACGAATTTCCCCAGACGGCGGCGTCGTCCATTAAATTCCGACGTTTAATTCAATACAATACAACAGCGCGAAAACTTTTAATTCGCTGCAACATTCAAAACGTTTCACACACAATTCACGGTTCTGCTGGGCCGCTGAATATATCGGGTGAAATGTGCGCTGCATATTGTCTGGAGTGCATGCTAATTTGATTTAGTAAAAAGCTTTCCGCACACTGATTTCAAGGGATGAAATATGGGGCACAAATGTGATTAATTATCGCTTCAGGCTGTGGGCGAAAAAAAAACGCACGTGTGCGAGAAGTAAAAAGGTTTTAAGCTAGAATGTGGTCGGTGCTAACTAAGTTATTTATACCCCCCTCAAAAACTACCCCCGCATTTTATAGAATTTATTAACTATTTTTCACGTGCTTGCAATAATTTTTTAGGCGAAATTATAAGTTTCGTATTTTTCGAAGAAACACCCCCTCAAAAATTACCCACGCATATCACGTGCCTTTAGCAATGCTACTTTGATAAAATATTTCAAAAATGTCTGCTCCGTTTATCAAAAAAATAAAAATTTTAAGACCGTGAAAAATACGAAAAAAATTAACTTTTTTAAAAATCATCGTAGACCTTTATGTAATACCTTTTTCTTCATTAGAAGAACGAGTTAAATCAATTAACGCTAAAAAATTTCATCTAGAAAAATTAGCAAAAAAGTTGGCAAGTCATCGTGAACTTTTGAAAAATGTCGATTTTTCCAGACTTTGAACGGCCGTAGCGGCCAAACGAAGAATCCAAATCGAACGCGGTTTGCAAATCTGTGCTCCTTGGGTGCATATTAGTCGGATTTAATTAAAATTGGCGATTTTTTATTTTTGACGAAAACCTCAAAAACTAGATAAGGGTCCCCCCTTCTTACTTTTGCCAAAAAATTGCATTTAAAATGATTTCCTGAAGAAACCACCGGTTCGATTCGAGATTGCTGTACATCACCGTAAAGATCCTTTCAAGGTCCTTCAGAAAATGTATTTGCGCAATCACAAATGTCAATTTTAAGACCGCGACGCGTTCGCAATGAAAACTCGAAAATGGAAAAAATCGAAAAAATCAACTTTTTTTAATAATCATCGTAGATCTTAATGTAATGCCTTTTTTTCATCACAAGAATGAGACAAATCGATTGGCGTTAAAAATTTCATCTAGAAAAAATAGCAAAAATTTTGGCAAGTCATCATGAACTTTTGAAAGAAAATTGATTTTTCAGACTTTGAACGGCAGTAGCGGCCAAACGAAGAATCCAAATCGAACGCGGTTTTCAAATCTGTGCTCCTTGGGTGCATATTAGTTGGATTTAACTAAAATTGGCGATTTTTATTTTTTGACGAAAATCTGAAAAACTAGAGACCCTTCTTACATTTGCCCAAAAATTGCATATAAAATTATTTCCTGAAGAAACCACTGGTTCCATTCGGGGTTTCTATACATCACCGTAAATATCCCTTCAAGACCCTTCAGAAAATGTATTCGCGTAACCACAAATGTCAATTTTAAGACCGTGACGCGTTCGCAAAGAAAACTCGAAAATGGAAAAAATCGAAAAAATCAACTTTTTTAATAATCATCGTAGACCTTTATGTATTACCTTATTTTTCATCATAAAAACTAGACAAATCGAATGGCGTTAAAAAATTTCATCTAGAAAAAATAGCAAAAATTTTGGCAAGTCATTATGGAAAATTTTGAAAAAAATCGATTTTTTTCAGACTTAATAAAAAACTACTCCTGAATTTTATAGAATTTTTTAACTATTTCTCAAGTGTTTTTTTAGAATTTTGCTAAGCGAATTTTACATTTTTCGAAGAAAGTGGATTTCTTGGCATTACAATAAACTCTATTGGGGGGTGATTATCTCGAATTCTAATGATGGAGTGTTTTCAAATTTTTATGAATTCGTGAAGATCAACTGATTTTGTGTAATTTTGAAATTTTTAAAGTTAGTGGCATTTGTTTTTATATTTTTTTTTAATCAACTATCGAAATGCACGATTTTGGAATTACAATGAACTGCTTGGGGGTCATTATTTCGAGTTCTAGTGATGGAGTGTGTTTGGATTTTTATGGACACGCGAAGGACAATCCATTTTGTGTAATTTTGGAATTTTTCAAACTTATGGCAATTGTTTTTATATATTTTTTTTATCAACGATGGAAATGCACGATTTTGGAATTACAATGAACTGTTTGGGGGTCATTATTTCGAGTTCTAGTGATGGAGTGTGTTTAGATTTTTATGGACACGCGAAGGACAATCGATTTTGTGTAATTTTGGAATTTTTCAAGCTTATAGCATTTGTTTTTATATTTTCTTATCAACGATGGAAATGCACGATTTTGGAATTGCAAAGAACTGTTTGGGGGTGATTATCTCGAGTTCTAGTGATGGAGTGTGTTTGGATTTTTATGGACACGCGAAGGGCAATCGATTTTGTGTAATTTTGGAATTTTTCCAAGCTTATGGCATTTGTTTTTATTTATTTTTTTATCAACGATGGAAATGCACGATTTTGGAATTGCAAAGAACTGTTTGGGGGTGATTATTTCGAGTTCTAGTGATGGAGTGTGTTTGGATTTTTATGGGCACGCGAAGGACAATCGATTTTGTGTAATTTTGGAATTTTTCAAGTTTATGGCATTTGTTTTAATATATTTTTTTTATCAACGATGGAAATGCACGATTTTGGAATTGCAAAGAACTGTTTGGGGGTGATTATTTCGAGTTCTAGTGATGGAGTGTGTTTGGATTTTTATGGGCACGCGAAGGACAATCGATTTTGTGTAATTTTGGAATTTTTCAAGTTTATGGCATTTGTTTTAATATATTTTTTTTATCAACGATGGAAATGCACGATTTTGGAATTGTAAAGAACTGTTTGGGGGTGATTATTTCGAGTTCTAGTGATGGAGTGTGTTTGGATTTTTATGGGCACGCGAAGGACAATCGATTTTGTGTAATTTTGGAATTTTTCAAGTTTATGGCATTTGTTTTAATATATTTTTTTTATCAACGATGGAAATGCACGATTTTGGAATTGCAAAGAACTGTTTGGGGGTGATTATTTCGAGTTCTAGTGATGGAGTGTGTTTGGATTTTTATGGACACGCGAAGGGCAATCGATTTTGTGTAATTTTGGAATTTTTCAAGTTTATGGCATTTGTTTTAATATATTTTTTTTATCAACGATGGAAATGCACGATTTTGGAATTGCAAAGAACTGTTTGGGGGTGATTATTTCGAGTTCTAGTGATGGAGTGTGTTTGGATTTTTATGGGCACGCGAAGGACAATCGATTTTGTGTAATTTTGGAATTTTTCAAGTTTATGGCATTTGTTTTAATATATTTTTTTTATCAACGATGGAAATGCACGATTTTGGAATTGCAAAGAACTGTTTGGGGGTGATTATTTCGAGTTCTAGTGATGGAGTGTGTTTGGATTTTTATGGGCACGCGAAGGGCAATCGATTTTGTGTAATTTTGGAATTTTTCAAGTTTATGGCATTTGTTTTAATATATTTTTTTTATCAACGATGGAAATGCACGATTTTGGAATTGCAAAGAACTGTTTGGGGGTGATTATTTCGAGTTCTAGTGATGGAGTGTGTTTGGATTTTTATGGGCACGCGAAGGACAATCGATTTTGTGTAATTTTGGAATTTTTCAAGTTTATGGCATTTGTTTTAATATATTTTTTTTATCAACGATGGAAATGCACGATTTTGGAATTGTAAAGAACTGTTTGGGGGTGATTATTTCGAGTTCTAGTGATGGAGTGTGTTTGGATTTTTATGGACACGCGAAGGGCAATCGATTTTGTGTAATTTTGGAATTTTTCAAGTTTATGGCATTTGTTTTAATATATTTTTTTTATCAACGATGGAAATGCACGATTTTGGAATTGCAAAGAACTGTTTGGGGGTGATTATTTCGAGTTCTAGTGATGGAGTGTGTTTGGATTTTTATGGGCACGCGAAGGACAATCGATTTTGTGTAATTTTGGAAACTTTCAAGTTTATGGCATTTTTTTTATGTATTTTTATCAAGCTGTAAAAAAAGCAAGAAGCATTTAAAAAGCCAGTTGCTTTCAAATTTTACAATAAACATCGTAATAAAATCCGGCCAAGCGTAACAAACAATTTACAGCTGCGCAAAACAATAAATAACTGGTTAATGGAAACCGATACAGAAATCCATAAGGACGAGAGTATGATGATTGCGAACGTAAAATTCCCACGGGATTTACGGCCGGCACTCAACTTCGCCCCCATCCGGAGAAATATATTTATTCTTTTGTTCACCGGGTTTAATGCATTACTTAGAACTAATTTATTAAAGTCATCAATTCGAGTATTTGGGGGATTATGAAAACTATCGATTACAATGGCGTCCCGGTCTCGATTATTAATAACGCACCAGAAAATTTATCGCACTGAATGACCTATAAAGAGCGCACCCACAAAAACCGACTAAATTTAGATAAATCGGACGGCGATGATAAATCGTCGGGCCACAGTCGGATTTTAATTAAATTTTTATAATAAAACAAGAATTTTAATTAATATATACATGCATAAATATATATTTTTTTGATACGGACAGTCACATAAATTATAGTAATTTTAGTTGACTAATATATATATATATATATATATATATATATATACCGGGTGTGGCACTTAAGACGCCTCGGACCATAGCTCCTTTACGATAAAAGCTATCGAAAAAAATCTAAGAACAAAGTGGTGCATAGTTACCGTCGCTATGTTTTAAAAATATTTCTAATCATCAGTGGCGTGCCGTACTCCAGTGGCGTACCAAACTTATGTTTTTTTAAATGGAATGCCCTATTTTTTATTGCAGATTTGGAAAGTGCTCGACGAGTACTTATTTTTTTATCTAACATGTTATACCCTTCACTTTAGCGGTTTCGCTGTTATAACCCCTTCTTTCAAAATTGCGCCCCATTTTTGAGATTTTTTTGTAGAGAAACTAATTGACGCCGGCGCCTAAATTTTGAATTGAGGTACAGGTTAAGACCTCGTATACCTTCACATAATTTTTTTTCGGGTAATTTATGGCAAAAAAATAATTTTTGATTGATCTTCGCATGTTGTCATTTTTTCCGAAAATTTCAAATGGCACCCCCCTAAAAAAATTACGGCGTTGTACAGCCAAAACTCTAAATTTTTCATTGGTGTAAAAAAAATTACACATTGCATAACAAAATTTCGGAGAAAAAAGGAATTTCATCGCAAATGTCGGGAAACGTTTTCCGTTCCCAAGTGTGCCATGAGAAAACAAAAGATTGGTAATTGTCAAAGTAAATTATTAGACGTCAGTAGCAGCCATAAGTCATTTTTGATAAACGTTCTAAAAATGTTCCGAACTCAAGAGGAAATGGTTGACATGATATTTATTCTTGGAGAATGTAACAAGAATTGTTTCTTGGCATCACGAGTGTACGCTGCGAGATATCCGCACAGGGCACATCCAAATGAACGTGCGTTTCAAAAAGTGTTGGAGAGATTTACTACTACGGGAAGTGTGAAACGGCCAAGGAGAGTTAGAAAGAAGGCAGTTATTACCGAAAATAATGAACTGCGGTATATCACCAGAAGTTGCGGTTATGCCTCCAGCAGGAAGGTCGTCATTTCGAACATTTAGTTTAAGTTGTTAAATTTTCTTTATCTGCATTTTTCATATCATGTTGAATAAATAGGTACATACTATTATGTTGACCGTATTTGTGTATTTGTTTTGGTACTTTGACAATTACCAATCTTTTGTTTTCTCATGGCACACTTGGGAACGGAAAACGTTTCCCGACATTTGCGATGAAATTCCTTTTTTCTCCGAAATTTTGTTATGCAATGTGTAATTTTTTTTACACCAATGAAAAATTTAGAGTTTTGGCTGTACAACGCCGTAATTTTTTTAGGGGGGTGCCATTTGAAATTTTCGGAAAAAATGACAACATACGAAGATCAATCAAAAATTATTTTTTTTCCATAAATTACCCGAAAAAAAATTATGTGAAGGTATACGAGGTCTTAACCTGTACCTCAATTCAAAATTTAGGCGCCGGCGTCAATTAGTTTCTCTACAAAAAAATCTCAAAAATGGGGCGCAATTTTGAAAGAAGGGGTTATAACAGCGAAACCGCTAAAGTGAAGGGTATAACATGTTAGATAAAAAAATAAGTACTCGTCGAGCACTTTCCAAATCTGCAATAAAAAATAGGGCATTCCATTTAAAAAACATAAGTTTGGTACGCCACTGGAGTACGGCATGCCACTGATGATTAGAAATATTTTTAAAACATAGCGACGGTAACTATGCACCACTTTGTTCTTAGATTTTTTTCGATAGCTTTTATCGTAAAGGAGCTATGGTCCGAGGCGTCTTAAGTGCCACACCCGATATATATATATATATATATATATATATATATATACACTAGAGGGGATATATAATGACAGTAATTATTGATTGAATATAAATCGAAAGAAACATTGCTTAATGGGCACATCGGTCGGTGATAAGATGTTAAGATGTGTGAAAACGTCTGGAAGGGCGGAAGACTAGGACGGACCGTTATATATATATATATATATATTAAAACGGCAAGAGTTAACGGACGCTGCTATTTAGTGAAGAGTGAGGTGTAACGGTAGAAAAGGTCCAGAATTTCAATATAGTCCGCAGGGAGCAATAAACCAGATGTAGTGTGTGCTCAGTATATATATATATATATATATATATATATATATATATATATATATAAACAAACAGAGAAGTCAAGATTTAAAGTTTATCTCTTTAAAGGAAGTTCACGAAAAAAAAATAAAAAAATAGCATAACTTATATGAATGATTATTACCTTAACATTAAAAGAATACGTCGTTTTTTTATAGCCATTACCTCCATCTAGAAAATATATAAATATCAACTCGAGGGGTGTAAATGGGGGGAGAAATTTCGCCGCAATCCCGAGTTAAAGTGGAGGACGTGCTCGTCCGGGAGAATGCCGATAGTATTAAAACTTTTACGAATTCGTTTTCTTTACGAGGGCGCTAGACGTTTTTAACAACACCGAGAAGCCCGTCCGGAAGGTCTCAAATTTCTCCTGTCATCATTAAATTCAGCGGCAACACAACACAACACAAAAAAAAAATCGTATTCTTAGATGTAAAGGTTTCACCTACATATATACGTTTCATATATATTCATATATTCAGTGGTTATGAAAATACGAAAGCGATAACTCATTGCAAAACTTGACTTGCGGATCGGGGAAATATACAGGGTGTCCAATTTTAAATATTAAATTAATATTGTGACCAAAAATTAACTTTTTCTAGAAATTGGTTTGGAAATTCCACATTTATTTAGATAGACAGTGGCTTGAAATTTTGACAGATTAATCTCAAATAACCTATCTTTACAGCTACCCAAAGAAAATATCCCAAATTTTGCACCAACAAAAATGGCTGCCCTGAAACACAAATTTTGATGACCAAAAATGACCTTTTTCGAGAAATTTCTTTGGAAATTCGACATTTGTTTAGACAGTTGCTTGAAATTTTGACAGATTAATCTTGAATAACCTATCTTTGCAATTACCCAAAGAAAATAACCCAAACTTTTCACCAACAAAAATGGCTGCGCTGAAAGACAAATTTTGTCGAACTTTTTCGAAAAATTGCTTTGTAAATCCCACATTTATTTAGACAATCGCTTGAAATTTTGACAGATTAATCTTGAATAACCTATCTTTACAATTACCCAAAGAAAATAACCCAAACTTTTCACCAACAAAAATGGCTGCGCTGAAAGACAAATTTTGTCGAACTTTTTCGAAAAATTGCTTTGTAAATCCCACATTTATTTAGACAATTGCTTGAAATTTGAACAGATTAATCTCGAATAACCTATCTTTACAATTACCCAAAGAAAATAACCTAAACTTTTCACCAACAAAAATGGCTGCGCTGAAACACAAATTTTGTCGAACATTTTCGAAAAATTGCTTTGGAAATTCCACATTTATTTAGACAGTTGCTTGAAATTTTGACAGATTAATCTCGAATAACCTATCTTTACAATTACCCAACGAAAATAACCCAAACTTTTCACCAACAAAAATGCCTGCGCTGAAAGACAAATTTTGTCGAACTTTTTCGAAAAATTGCTTTGGAAATTCCACATTTATTTAAACAGTTGCTTGAAATTTTGACAGATTAATCTCGAATAACCTATCTTTACAATTACCCAAAGAAAATAACCCAAACTTTTCACCAACAAAAATGGCTGCGCTGAAAGACAAATTTTGTCGAACTTTTTCGAAAAATTGCTTTGTAAATCCCACATTTATTTAGACAATCGCTTGAAATTTTGACAGATTAATCTTGAATAACCTATCTTTACAATTACCCAAAGAAAATAACCCAAACTTTTCACCAACAAAAATGGCTGCGCTGAAAGACAAATTTTGTCGAACTTTTTCGAAAAATTGCTTTGTAAATCCCACATTTATTTAGATAATTGCTTGAAATTTTGACAGATTAATCTCGAAGAACCTATCTTAACAATTACCCAAAGAAAATAACCCAAAATTTTCACTAACAAAAATGCCTGCGCTGAAAGACAAATTTTGTCGAACTTTTTCGAAAAATTGCTTTGTAAATACCACATTTATTTAGACAATTGCTTGAAATTTTGACAGATTAATCTCGAATAACCTATCTTTACAATTACCCAAAGAAAATAACCCAAACTTTTCACCAACAAAAATGGCTGCGCTGAAAGACAAATTTTGTCGAACTTTTTCGAAAAATTGCTTTGTAAATCCCACATTTATTTAGACAATTGCTTGAAATTTTGATAAATTAACCTTGAATAACCTATTTTTACAATTATCCAAAGAAAATAACCCAAACTTTTTACCAACAAAAATGGCTGCGCTGAAAGACAAATTTTGTCGAACTTTTTCGAAAAATTGCTTTGTAAATCCCACATTTATTAAGACAATTGCTTGAAACTTTGACAGATTAATCTTGAATAACCTATCTTTACAATTACCCAAAGAAAATAACCCAAACTTTTCACTAACAAAAATGGCTGCGCTGAAAGACAAATTTTGTCGAACTTTTTCGAAAAATTGCTTTGTAAATCCCACATTTATTCAGACAATTGCTTGAAATTTTGACAGATTAATCTTAAATGACCTATCTTTACAATTACCCAAAGAAAATAACCCAAACTTTTCACCAACAAAAATGGCTGCGCTGAAAGACAAATTTTGTCGAACATTTTCGAAAAATTGCTTTGTAAATCCCACATTTATTTAGACAATTGCTTGAAATTTTGACAGATTAATCTTGAATAACCTATCTTTATAATTACCCAAAGAAAATAACCCAAACTTTTCACCAACAAAAATGGCTGCGCTGAAAGACAAATTTTGCGAACTTTTTCGAAAAATTGCTTTGGAAATCCCACATTTATTAAGACAATTGCTTGAACTTTTGACAGATTAATCTTCAATAACCTATCTTCACAATTACCCCAAAGAAAATAACCCAAACTTTTCACCAACAAAATTGGCTACGCTGAAAGACAAATTTTGTCGAACTTTTTCGAAAAATTGCTTTGTAAATCCTACATTAATTTAGACAATTGCTTGAAATTTTGACAGATTAATCTTGAACAATCAATCTTTACAATTACCCAAATCATCCTGTAGTATTAAATGTTCAAACAGTTGTACAGAGAAATTACATCAAATCAGTCATATGCATGTATTTATGCGACTTTAAAACAAAAACCTGTCGAACCAACCACCTGCGGCTTGCGCATGTCGACGCAGCCTCGCCGAGAAGGGCAAAGAAGCGCTCCGACGCCCGGCGTCGCCAGTACACCGACGGCCACTGAACCACCGTCTCACTAAACATCAAATTTCAACAACAGAAAAAGAGCACGTGCCGTTAATTAAATTTACAAGAAAAAACACCCCCTCATTATGTACACGTAAACATTTTAGAAATGTAGGGAGAAACAACAAATTAAAAAAAAAAGTGCGTTCGTTAAAAAAAAGGTAATTAATTCGGAAAATGGTAATATTAAATTCCTGCTGTTGTTGGCGTTCGGTCCGCAAAGGGAGCTACGCCTGCGGCCTTTACACCCTGGTAAGAAAAATAACCCCCCCCCCCCCCGCTTGCTTGGATTAATTAGCAGCAGATGGGCTCACGCATCGTGGAATTGGGAATTTTGTTTGTTGACGCTTCCCTGCTATAGATTGTTTGTTTATTCAATTACCTTGGATGCGAGTTGTTTTTTTTATACAGATGGCAATTGTTTTCTTGTTTAATACAATCCTAACACAAAATAAACTTTTTTTTTATAATAAACATTGTTTTCGTCTTTTTTCATAATAAAAATTGTTTTCTTCTTTTTTTCATAATAAATAATGTATTCTTGTTTTTTCATAATATACTTTATTTTCGTCTTTCTTTCATAATAAACATTGTTTTCTTCTTTTTTTTCATAATAAACATTGTTTTCGCCTTTTTCTTACATTCTCCGTACAAATATTGTTTTCGTTTTTCGGTATTTCAACAGAAATATGTGACGATTCCGACCTTTAAAAAAAATTGCATGTATTTGTATGAAATTTAACCTAAAATACAAATTTAATTTTATCTGAGTTTTATAATTTTTATTTTTTTTTGTTCTGTCCAAACTTTTTTCCAATGGTAGCTATCCCAATTTTGTGCACTGAAATGAATTAATCTCGTTTTTTGAATGAATATTTATTTAATACTCGATCACGTACGGTGGATAATAAAAAAGTTAAATTTTACAGTTTTTACAATTTTGAATTTGCCTTCAACGGACTCTCGCTCGGTTATCTTTAAATTTTGAACAACGAAAAGTTAATATTCTATAGCTAACGATGCGATCTTTCATATGAGATGCCAACTGTCGAAATCGATTAAGTAGTTTTTTAATTAAAAAAATTTTAACTCAATTTTTAGGGGTGAAATACTCGCAATTTTTTTTTACGAAATTTTGAAACTTTCACAAAATATTTTCTTTCAGCTGTTAATAACGTTAATTTATTCATTCCAATTACGAAAATATTTCAGTTTTCTCCTAACGTCAATACCTCCTGAATTATGGAAGAAAAATCAAATTTTATTTTTTTAATTGCGATTGAATAACTTTTTTCCTGTAAAAGCTAGTTCGATTCTGTAATCGTAAATGAATTCATCTCGTTTTCCTGATGAATTTTTATTAAAAACTCGATCATCTACGCTGGATAATAAAAAAGTTAAATTTTCCAGTTTTTACAATTTTGAGTTTGCCTTCAACGGGCTCTCGCTCGGTTATCTTTAAATTTTGAATAACGAAAAGTGAATATTCTATAGCTGACGATTAGATCTTTCATGTGAGGTGTCAACTGTCGAAATTGATTAAGTAGTTTTTTAATTAAAAACATTTTAACGCAATTTTGAGAGGTCAAATACTCGCAAGTTTTTTTTGCAATTTTAAAAATTTCACAAAATATTTTCCTTTACCTGTTAATAACGTTAATTTATTCATTTTAATTACGTAAATATTTCAGTTTTTTCTTAAAGTCAATAGCTCCTGAATTATGGAAGAAAAATCAAATTTTATTTTTTTTAATTGCGACTGAATAACTTTTTTCCTGTAAAATCTAGTTCGATTCTGTAATCGTAAATTAATTCATCTCGTTTTCCTGAAGAATTTTTATTGAAAACTCGATCACCTACGCTGGATAATAAAAAAGTTAAATTTTCCAGTTTTTACAATTTTGAATTTGCCTTCAACGGACTCACGCTCAGTTATCTTTAAATTTTGAATAACGAAAAGTTAATATTCTACAGCTAACGATTAGATCTTTCATATGAGGTGCCAACTGTCGAAATCGATTAACTAGTTTTTTAATTAAAACAATTTTAACGCAATTTTTAGGGGTCACATACACGCAATTTTTTTTACACAATTTTCAAAATTTCACAAAATATTTTCTTTCAGCTATTAATAACGTTAATTTATTCATTCCAATTACGTAAATATTTCAGTTTTTTTCTAACGTCAATAGCTCCTGAATTATGGAAGAAAAATCAAATTTTATTTTTTTAAATTGCGATTGAATAACTTTTTTCCTGCCAAAGCGAGTTCGATTCTGTAATCGTAAATTATTTCATCTCGTTTTCCTGAAGAATTTTGATTAAAAACTCGATCACCTACGCTGGATAGTAAAAAAGTTAAATTTTACAGTTTTTACAATTTTGAATTTGCCTTCAACGGACTCTCGCGCGGTTATCTTTAAATTTTGAATAACGAAAAGTGAATATTCTATAGCTAACGAAGAGATCTTTCATATGATGTGCCAACTGTCGAAATTGATTGAGTAGTTTTTTAATTAAAAACAATTTAAAGCAATTTTTAGGGGTCAAATGCTCGCAATTTTTTTTTACAATTTTGAAAATTTCGCAAATTTTTTTCTTTTAGCTGTTAATAACGCTTATTTATTAATTACAATTACATAAATATTTTGGTTTTTTTCTAACATCAATAGCTCTTGAATTATGGAAGAAAAATCCATTTTTTTTTTTAGTTGCGATTGAATAACTTTTTTCATGTGAAAGCTAGTTCTATTCAGTAATCGGAAATTAATTTTTTTTATGTAACGATTAATTACGTAAGGTATATAATAAAGCTTTTCTAGTCATAAGTAATTTCTAAGTAAAACAGAAATTTATAATTTAAGTGCAAGTAAAATAAATACGCTTATTGTTTTTTTTTTGTAAATAAATTTGGATCTTTCCCTACGAGAAATTTATACACTCGGCTTAATTTCTAGCACGTGGAAAGTTGTAAATTAGAAACAACAAGGCAGGTTTTTAAATAACTCACGTCACGGGAATATTTTTAGTTTAGGATCAACGTATACATAGATCAACGGCTCCAGCAATATGTTTTGACTTTTAAATGCGATCGCGCTAATGACACTATAACGTTTCGAAATACTTTCGCCTGCGTTGTCTTTTGTTTCCTGAACACGTTCCTTATTTATAGCAACTATACTGGTACTGAAATTTTAAAACCTTTAAAATTTCAGGTCGTAATTTTACAGTAATTGAATATTTTTTATCCACTGTATCCTGAAACAATTATCGTAATACAATAAAAACAATTTCAAACCGTACACTTCTTACATGATAAACAGTTTCAACAAGTAACATCCTCATCGATCCAAAAATTTAATTAACGAACGTCCAAAAAAAAAATGTAAAATGTGATTCAAATAAAAACGAATAACTTTGTTGGTATCACTTTATTAATATTCAAAATGTATGTATCACAAGGTGAAAGCCTCCATAATTACTTAAAATGTGATGTTATATACATTTAAAAATCTTACGTGCTAAGGAGGAGTTTTAACAATCGATCCAAGAATTTAATTAATGAATGTGAAATTTATCTAGGAATTGTACTTTTTCAAAATACCGTTAAAATTTCCATCCAATTTCGATGGAAGACTCGTAACCAATATTGTTCAACTCGTACAATATTTGTTCTGGCTATTACACATTTAATGTTACGTCTACATCTCCAAGATATTATTTTTCCTCGGAGGATTTTACTGTCGAAGGATTTACTTTGAAACGAGAGAAAGGATTACGTTTGAAAGGGCTTCTCGAGTATTTCATGTATCCACCCTTTGGCTGCGTGAACGTTGAGTATTTTTCTTGTAAACATGTAATTGTTTCGACGTGAAATTCGAATATATAAATGTGGAACGCTGTTTGGTTATCATACAAACGATTATTATTATTATTAAAACTATAATAACCTACCTCGAGGATTATCTACTGATGATGGTCTATAACATCGATCGAAACTAGTACAGATAAATAAATACATAAACATATCAGGAAGTACAAGTAAATCTATCAATAAAATGATAATTAATATTGATAAAGAAAATTTTCTACAATTAAGTGTAAATTGATAATTTTTTAATAAATAATTTCATATTCAAAAATATTTTCTAGTTTTCATGGAATAGTGTTTTCGTATGTACTATGAGTAAGTTCTGAAGAATTCAAATCAATGGCATTTATTTCTATATTTTTTTTCAGCACCAAAAATATTGCAAATTTTTACAACATGGTTCACAAGAATATATTTTATAACCTTGTGTTGGTAATTTTCCCTTATTCATTGAATCCTGTATTAGTATGTATTTTGGAATTTTTTCTTAAATTTCAAGTCGATGGCAATTGTTGAAGTATTTTTTTCACGCCACCAAAATTGTTTCAATTAAAAAAAAACATACGCTCGGTTGACATGAAATTACCGCAAAATCTTGGAACGAAACTTTTCCAGTTTTAATTAAATCGTGTTTTGGTATGAATTTTAAGTAAATTCAGAGAGTTTCAAGTCGATGGCAATTGTTGAAGTATTTTTTTCACGCCACCAAAATTGTTTAAATTAAAAAAAAAAACATACGCTCGGTTGACATGAAATTACCGCAAAATCTTGGAACGAAACTTTTCCAGTTTTAATTGAATCGTGTTTTGGTATGCATTTTGAGTAAATTCGGAGAGTTTCAAGTCGGTGGCAATTGTTGAAGTATTTTTTTCACGCCACCAAAATTGTTTCAATTAAAAAAAAACATACGCTCGGTTGACATGAAATTACCACAAAATCTTGGAACGAAACTTTTCCAGTTTTAATTAAATCGTGTTTTGGTATGAATTTTAAGTAAATTCAGAGAGTTTCAAGTCGATGGCAATTGTTGAAGTATTTTTTTCACGCCACCAAAATTGTTTCAATTAAAAAAAACATACGCTCGGTTGACATGAAATTACCGGAAAATCTTGGAACGAAACTTTTCCAGTTTTAATTGAATCGTGTTTTGGTATGCATTTTGAGTAAATTCGGAAAGTTTCAAGTCGATGGCAATTGTTGAAGTATTTTTTTCACGCCACCAAAATTGTTTCAATTAAAAAAAAACATACGCTCGGTTGACATGAAATTACCGCAAAATCTTGGGACGAAACTTTTCCAGTATTAATTGAATCGTGTTTTGGTATGCATTTTGAGTAAATTCGGAGAGTTTCAAGTCGATGGCAATTGTTGAAGTATTTTTTTCACGCCACCAAAATTGTCTCAATTAAAAAAAAAACATACGCTCGGTTGACATGAAATTACCGCAAAATCTTGGAACGAAACTTTTCCAGTTTTAATTAAATCGTGTTTTAGTATGCATTTTGAGTAAATTCGGAGAGTTTCAAGTCGATAGCAGTTATTTCTGTATTTTTTTCCTGCCACCAAAATGATGACTATTTTTCATCACATATTTCGCTCGGTTTTCATAAAATTACGTTAAAATCTAGGAATGTGGCTTTTCTGTTTTTGATCGAATTTCATTTTGGTATGTATTTTGAGTAAATTTGGAATGTTTCAAGTCGATAGCAGTTCTTTCTGTATTTTTTTCCTGCCACCAAAATTATGACTATTTTTCATCACATATTTCGCTCGGTTTTCATAAAATTACGTTAAAATCTAGGAATGAGGCTTTTCTAGTTTTGATCGAATTTCATTTTGGGATGTATTTTGAGTAAATTTGGAATGTTTCAAGTCGATAGTAATTGTTTCTGTATTTTTTTCCGCCACCAAAATTATGACTATTTTTCATCACATATTTCGCTCGGTGTACATAAAATTACGTTAAAATCTAGGAATGTGGCTTTTCTGGTTTTGATCGAATTTCATTTTGGTATGTATTTTGAGTAAATTTGGAATGTTTCAAATCGATAGCAGTTGTTTCTGTATTTTTTTCCTGCCACCAAAATTATGACTATTTTTCATCACATGTTTCGCTCGGTGTACATAAAATTACATTAAAATCTAGGAATGAGGCTTTTCTAGTATTGATCGAATTTCATTTTGGTATGTATTTTGAGTAAATTTGGAATGTTTCAAGTCGACAGCAGTTGTTTCTGTATTTTTTTCCCGCCACCAAAATGATGACTATTTTTCATCACATATTTCGCTCGGTTTACATAAAATTACGTTAAAATCTAGAAATTATGTTTTTCTAGTTTTGATCGAATTTCATTTTGGGATGTATTTTGAGTAAATATGGAATGTTTCAAGTCGATAGCAGTTGTTTCTATATTTTTTTAAACAAGCTGAGAGACACGCAAACTCAAAAATCCAAACTGCTCTTTCTCTTGGGATTAACTCGAAATCTAGAGATGGGGTGTTTCGTGATTTTTGCAGAAACATCAAGCTGAACCGATTTTAAGTAAATCTGAAAAGTTTCAGACTTGTAGCAATTGTTTTTATATTTTTTTTAAACAAGCTGAGAGACACACAATTTTTGTCAATTTGAGTTGAAAAGTTGAAATTGTTTTTACAGTTTTAAACAAGTTAGAAGTAGTGCACACTCACTGTTATTTCATCCGCGCATATCTGAATGTAATTTCGGTAAACGTACGAAATGTTGATGTTGAATTTGAAAGACGATTGTCTCCACAAATGAATATTCATGAGGGGCGCTTTCTAAATGGCGGGATTAGTTCTATCCACTCCATCAGAATTGTTGGGCTTTGTGCTGGATGCATGCCCACGAGTTCGAGGAAGCTGACCTTCTTTTTTACATTCCTCCGGCACCTCCAAGAAACCCCTCATCCATCAATTGTGTCTCGGGAGAGCGAGTCAACTCCGACGAAAATGACATTGTAAATATTGAATCGTGGTAATTAAGGTTGAATGTTGACGTTATGCAAAGACGAAATTCGTAATTGCGTTCGTGATTATCGCCAGGGTTTCAATTTAATAACGGCGTCCGTTTGATTAATTGATTTGATTAATTAAGGAGGCACTTTCGTATCGAAAGTACTTCTGGGGTGTGTGCCTTAGTTTAACTTCGTATAATCAAAGATTAAACTCGCTGGAATAAAAATATAACGCCCAACTAATTTTTTGTAGCGAAAACTTTTCAGGCAGCATCGATTTAAGGGAAATGCGATTGAAATTACGAGGAAAACGAGTAAATAGTTTCACCAGGAAAATGTTTCTTTTTGCGGAGAAGAAGAAAAGGGGGGAAGTTTATATGAAGTGTATTGACTCCCCTTTTCCTTCCGCTCGACGCCCGAATCGCTTCGGATGTCTGGAGTAGGAACTTTCGACTCCAACTTTTTTTTCAGGTGAATTCATTCCAGAAACAAACAAGCGAGTTCTTGCAATGGAAATATTCGATATTGGCGCAGTTGTGCCACTTGTAAATTGGAATGTTTTCAATTCCTTCCTATCAAAATTAATTTATTTCGAGACATTTAACATTTTCCAAGTGTATTTGTAGTTTCACAAATCAACACCAGGTTATTCCAAATTGAGTGTCACCTGCAATGCGTATGGAGTTCAGAAATGCAGTACGCTTTTACAAGTTTTGTAAACCGTCAACTGTCGACACGAAAAATCAAGCTAAACTTGCAAGAAAATAAAATTTCAATCTTACCCATACAGTCTATTTAATTCAAAAAGTTGCCTGAAATATCCAAGCAATTATTCAACATTCGTGCGACGTATTAATCGAGCGGTCTCTAGACTAATGCCCGTCAATTTAATCCAGTGCACTTAACGATTTAGTAATTCAGCCATAACGCAGAGCGTTTATCAAATTTCCAACTATAATATTTCAGGTGTTAGGAGCTGACACCTGCACACTGAATTCCATTTCCCGACCGCTTTCCGTGTAACACGATCAATCAGGGCGAAAGTTAACGCCTGTCGATACACTAATGGCTTGCAGTTAACGAAAAAGGAAAAAAAAATCACATCCGGAGAAATGTGTGATAATCCGCGCCGATGAAAAAATCGCGTGCCAAGAAGAGTTTTCGGACGCGCGTTACGGTCACCCACTCGTTGACCTCAACGCCGCTTAACTTCGCAAGTTAGCGTCCTAATAATAATATTATTATTTCATTAAAATTCGTAAATTAATAAAAAAAATTGATGCGGACGCAACATGATCAGAATTTTCAAAAATTGTAAAAAAATGTTTAGACTGATGATACATTTTTTTATTAATAACACCCAACTTCTCGCATGCTTTCGCTTTAAATTTCTTTTTATTTCATTAAAATTCGTAGATTAATAAAAAAGATACGAATTTTTTAATTTGATGCGGACGCAACATGACCGGAATTTTCAAAAATTCTAAAAAAATGTTTAGACTGGTGATACATTTTTTGATTAATAACACCCAACTTCTCGCACGCTTTCGCTTTAAATTTCTTCAAATTTCATTAAAATTCGTAAATTAATAAAAAAGATATGAATTTTTTAATTTGATGCGGACGCAACATGGCTAGAATTTTCAAAAATTGTAAAAAAATGTTTAGACTGGTGATACATTTTTTGATTAATAACACCCAACTTCTCGCACGCTTTCGCTTTAAATTTCTTTTTATTTCATTAAAATTCGTAAATTAATAAAAAAGGTATGAATTTTTGAATTTGACGCGGATGCAACATGACCAGAATTTTTAAAAATTGTAAAAAAATGTTTAGACTGGTGATGCATTTTTTGAATAATAACACCCAACTTCTCTCGCATGGTTTCGCTTTAAATTTCTTTTAATTTCATTAAAATTCCTAAATTAATAAAAAAGGTATGAATTTTTGAATTTGATGCGGACGCAACATGACCAGAATTTTCAAAAATTGTAAAAAAATGTTTAGACTGGTGATACATTTTTTGGTAATAACACCCAACTTTTCGCACGCTTTCGCTTTAAATTTATTTTTATTTCATTAAAATTCGTAAGTTAATAAAAAAGATATGAATTTTTGAATTTGATGCGGACGCAACATGACCAGAATTTTCAAAAATTGTAAAAAAATGTTTAGACTGGTGATACATTTTTTGATTAATAACACCCAACTTTTCGCACGCTTTCGCTTTAAATTTATTTTTATTTCATTAAAATTCGTAAATTAATAAAAAAGATATGAATTTTTGAATTTGATGCGGACGCAACATGACCAGAATTTTCAAAAATTGTAAAAAAATGTTTAGACTGGTGATACATTTTTTTGATTAATAACACCCAACTTCTCGCACGCTTTCGCTTTAAATTTCTTTTTATTTCATTAAAATTTGTAAATTAATAAAAAAGATATGAATTTTTTAATTTGATGCGGACGCAGCATGGCCAGAATTTTCAAAAATTGTAAAAAAATGTTTAGACTGGTGATACATTTTTTTATTAATAACACCCAACTTCTCGCACGCTTTCGCTTTAAATTTATTGTTATTTCATTAAAATTCGTGAATTAATAAAAAAGATATGAATTTTTAAATTTGATGCGGACGCAACACGACCAGAATTTTCAAAAAATGTAAAAAAATGTTTAGACCGGTGATAATTTTTTTGATTAATAACACCTAACTTTTCGCACTCTTTCGCTTTAAATTTCTTTTAATTTCATTAAAATTCGTAAATTAATAAAAAAGATATGAATTTTTGAATTTGATGCGGACGCAACATGACCAGAATTTTCAAAAATTGTAAAAAAATGTTTAGACTGGTGATACATTTTTTGATTAATAACACCCAACTTCTCGCACGCTTTCGCTTCAAATTTATTTTTATTTCATTAAAATTTGTAAATTAATAAAAAAGATATTAATTTTTGAATTTGATGCGGACGCAACATGACCGGAATTTTCAAAAATTGGAAAAAAATGTTTAGACTGGTGATACATTTTTTGATTAATAACACCCAACTTCTCGCACGCTTTCGCTTTAAATTTCTTTTTATTTCATTAAAATTTGTAAATTAATAAAAAATATATGAATTTTTGAATTTGATGACCAAATCTCAAGTATGTATTGCTGTGCATTAACGGTCGCAACGGAGAGCACCTCGATGCGTAGAGAATTTACGTGGAATCGCATTGTTGGGGTAAACTTTGAGGAAGTCGTCCTCAATTTATTGTTAAGACAAGCGACGCAATTAATTTCAAATTTAATTTTCTGTTTATCGCAATGCACACAAAGTCGATATTCGCGAGTGTGTGTACATCCTTAAGAGGTAGAGCAAATAGAAAGTTAATGGGAAAAGATACGAGTTGGTTTCTCTCTTCCTCGCACACATTTGACACTTCTGTGTACACCCAAGTGCTTCATAATTAAATGCCTGAAGAGGATCAATAGCTGCGGATATTGGAAACGTGGATACTTTACTAATTACAATTCTAATTCCGGGGAGAATTTTTGATTCAATCGACTTGTTTTTGAACACAATGTTGATGATATGGGCCGATTCGATTCTGATTATGATGAAAATCATGCTGGGTGCACGATTGCCGCTGTAACTGCCTAGCAAAAATAAGTACTGTATCCTTTGAATTAAATCTATTGCGTTTCGTAAGTATTTCTGCGGTTTACATTGAAAATGTTACGTCTTCAGATCTTACTACATAACACCTTGTACGTTTGATGAATATCCAATTGAAAATCAAATCTGTTTGATACGGCATTCCCTAACAAGGAGCAATAGTTAATCAAAAGCCTGTTTTAATGATAGTGCCGAACTTGGAGCACAATTACCAATTCGCTTGCATCCGATTCCAATTAGTATTGACTTCATCAATCGGTCTTCTTCCCGCTCGTCCCGCATAGTTTATGAATATTTACATCTTTCACGCCCCGCGCGTTTATTTTTCATCGGCGTAATTAATTAATTAAAGATAATACACCCTCGATTACTCCACGTATGCATATTTTAGATAAGGGAAATGGATGTACACGCGCCGGCCTAGTTAGACTTTTCCGACCGGAAGCTGATTGAAAAACCGATAGCTAGTTTCAAAGTTTGGGCTTGGATATAATTTACCGACGGATTTAATGTGAATGCAAACAAAAACGCTTTGATACTTTAATCAGTAAACAGAATTATAACCAAAAATTTTTCAAATAAATTAACGTGCTGGAGATATTCAGACCGTATATTCGGTCCGCCCTGAAATTACTCGCTGAAATGAGACGTGTGGCTCGCCTTTGAAGCCCGAAGCGAAACAGACCATAAACTTGAAACTTCAGAGTGGCAGATCTATTCTGAAACACTCACACGATGCTCCCTGAAAGCGGTCTTGCTAACTTCGTATCAAGTTAAGTGGATGCTTTTAATCAGCAATTACAAATTAATTTTACCTGTAATGTTTTCAAATCTTTCAAGTTGGCTGTTATACGCTCACGTAATTATTTAAAGCAATTATTTATCATCTGAATTAGTTGGTGTAGTGTAGTTTTCTAATCGCGTGAGAAAATTACAATATTCGATAATGGTGAATGCGCCGGGAAAATTATAAAATAACGTACAGTTTACATATTAATAATTACACGAAAAAACACGCGCGAATAATATTTACATAATGCCCCATAAACACCAGAAATTTAAGTGCTGGAAAATAACGGGGGGACATTTATAAAATGTAAATGTTTGAAACATTAGAGAGAGAGAGAGCTTTTTTTCCTTTGCAACGAGGGACAAAATCATTAAATATTCGCAATTTCATAAATTACGTTAAGTTTTAATTTCCTCTCTCATGAATATTAATGAATCTCTCACCCCGGCGTAAAGATTGGACATTTTAGAAAAAAATATTTCTACTTTACGGATTTGCTAGATAAGGCGAGTTTTTATTATTTGCCGCGTAAAATAGAGCTTTGCAATGAACTAAATTGTTTCCTGTTTCTTACTTATTTGAATAATTCATAAAAATATGATTTTGCCTAATAATCGGGAACAAATTTTATGAAACGCTATTAGTTGTAGTCGGGCTAAACATTTTTGATCCCTTCAAGGCCCTTCGGAAAATGTACTTTGACAAGAACAAATGTCAATTTGAAGCCCGTGATACGTCAGCAAAGAAAACTCGAAAATGGAAAAAATCGAAAAAAACAATTTTCGTAATAATCGTCGTAGACCTTTATGCAACAGGGGCGGCTCGTTATGTAGAGCCAAGGAGCCATGGCACTACCTGTAGTTTCTAGCTCAGCAAGAATTTTTGAGTAATTTTTTTTCACCAGTTACTTTGGTCTAGGAAAATAAATCGTTTTTTCTTTCTTCAAAAACGGAGGGGAGGGGGGCATATTGTATAACTGGCTCTACCATCAACATGTTCCACGAGCCGCCACTGCTGTGTAACATATAAAAAGAATATGTAATTAATCTTGACATAGGAAGAAATGGAGGCCTTAGGCCAAGGTTATTTTCCTCGATAATTGCACACTATTGAACAGAAATCTTACCAGTGAAGTGGAAACCCTCGATAAAATGTTTTGATTACCGACAAAGGAAATAGAGTGTCGATAGAAATGCGTGACAGGTTGACGGGAAGGAGAAAAAGGGAAACCTTACGGAATCGGTTGATTGGTACGAATTACCTTTCAATAAATAATTGCGACGTCTCGAGAGGACGTCAAAATATTAAATTGAACCATCTAATATCCGGCAATTGTTTTGTTTCATCCCGGGGGAAACCTACACAAAAAAATTAATGGAATAACCGAGGAGCGATAAAGAATGTTATTCTTTCATTTTGTGTTCATAAGATAATCATAACTGCGTTTAATGCATATAATAATTAAAAGCAAATATATATTCGTAAATCTGTGATTTATATAAAAGTAAGTCAATTTTCTGAAATATATTTTTTTAAAGAAGCTAAAAGATGTAAACTTTTGATTCGTTTGGGATCAACTCAAAATCTTGATTTTTGCAAAAACATACAGAAAAATCAATTTTGAGAAACTTGTATCAATTGTTTTCCAATTTTTTTAAACAAGCTAAAAAATGTACCGATTAAAAAATTATAAACCGTTTATTCGCTTGATATTAATTCGAAATCTGGAGATGTGATTTTTGCAGAAACATACAGAAAAACTTATTTTGAGTGGATTTTAAAAGTTTCTAGCGATAGCAATTGTATCTGTCCTTTTTTTCAAACCACTAAAATGATTACTATTTTTCACATTTTTACGCTCGGTTTACTTGAAATTACTCCAAAATATTGGAATGAAACTTTTCTAGTTTCGATCGAATTAAAATTTTGGTTTGTATTTTGAGTAACTTTGGAAAGTTTCAAGTCGATAGCAATTGTGTCTGAAGTTTTTTTGAAGTGGTTCATATTTTTTTTAGAATTTTTTAATTTCATGATCGCTTTAACGTGCAATTATTGCATCCGCGTGAACTTCAAAAATTCATATCTTTTTTATTAATTTATATTTTTTTAGAATTTTCTAATTTCACGATCGCTTTAACGTGCAATTATTGCGTCCGCGTGAACTTAAAAAAATCATATCTTCTTTAGTAACCAACGTATTTTAATCAAATAACAACGATTTTAAAGCTAAAGAATGTAAGAAGTGTATTTTTATTTAAAACAACATGTATCGCTAGTGAAAATATTTTTTTTTTATTTTTTTATTTCATGATCGCTTTAACGTGCAATTATTCCGTCCGCGTAAATTAAAAAAAAATCATATCTTCTTTAATAACCAACGTATTTTAATCAAATAACAACGGTTTTAAAGCTAAAGAATGTAAGAAGTGTATTTTTATTAAAAACAACATGTATCGCTAGTAAAAATATTTTATTTTTATTTTTTAATTTCATGATCTGTTTTAACGTGCAATTATTGCATCCGCATGAACTTTAAAAATTCATAACTTTCTTAATAACCAACGTATTTTAACTAAATAGCAACATTTTTAAAGCTAAAGAACGTAAGAAGTGTATTTTTACTAATAAAAACATGTATCGTCAGTGAAAATATTTTTTTAGAATTTTTTAATTTCATGATCGCTTTATCATGCACTTCAAAACTTCAAAATTTCATAACTTTTTTAATAAAGAACGTATTTAAGCTAAATAACAACATTTTTAAAGCTAAAGAATGTAAGAAGTGTATTTTTATTAATAACAACATTTATCGCTAGTGAAAACTATTTTTTTAGAATGTTTTAGTTTCATGATCGCTTTATCACGCACTTCAAAACTTCAAAAAAAACATAACTTCTTTAATAATGAACTAATTTGAGCTAAATAACAACATTTTTAAAGCTAAAGAATGAAAGAAGTGTATTTTTATCAATAACAACTTGTATCGCTAGTGAAAATATTTTTTTAATTTTTTTTTAAATTTCATGATCGTTTTAACGTGCAATTATTGCATGCGAGTGAACTTCAAAAAATCATATCTTTTTTATTAAATTAAGAATTTTAATGAAATAAAAACATTTTTAAAGCGAAAGAGTGCGAAAAGTTGGATGTTGTTAATAAAAAAATGTAACACCAGCCTAACAAAAAAATTTGAATTTTTGAAATTCATGGTCGTTTTAACGTGCAATTATTGCATCCGCGTGAACTTCAAAAATTCATAACTTCTTTAATAACCAACGTATTTTAACTAAATAACAACGGTTTTAAAGCTAAAGAATGTAAGAAGTGTATTTTTATTAAAAACAACATGTATCGCTAGTGAAAATATTATTTTTTAATTTTTTAATTTCATGATCGTTTTAACGTGCAATTATTGCGTCCGCGTAACTTAAAAAAATCATATCTTCTTTAATAACCAACGTATTTTAATGAAATAACAAAGGTTTTAAAGCTAAAGAATGTAAGAAGTGTATTTTTACCAATAAAAACATGTATCGTCAGTGAAAATTTTTTTTTACAATTTTTTAATTTCATGATCGCTTTAACGTGCAATTATTGCATCCGCGTGAACTTCAAAAATTCATATCTTTTTTATTAATTTACGAATTTTAATGAAATAAAAATATTTTTAAAGCGAAAGAGTGCGAAAAGTTGGATGTTGTTAATAAAAAAATGTAACACCAGTCTAACAAAAAAATTTCAAGGTCGTTTTAACGTGCAATTATTGCATCCGCGTGAAAAATTCATAACTTCTTTAATAATCAACGAATTTTAACTAAATAACAATGGTTTTAAAGCTAAAGAATGTAAGAAGTGTATTTTTATTAATAAAAACATGTATCGTCAGAGAAAATATTTTTTTTGAATTTTTTAATTTCGCGATCGCTTTAACGTGCAATTATTTCGTCCGCGTGAACTTAAAAAATTCATAACTTCTTTAATAATCAACGTATTTTAACTAATTAGCAACATTTTTAAAGCTAAAGAATGTAAGAAGTGTATTTTTACTAATAAAAACATGTATCGTCAGTGAAAATATTTTTTTAGAATTTTTTGCAATTATCACATCCGCGTGAACTTCAAAAATGCATAACTTTTTTAATAACCAACGTATTTTAACTAAATAGCAACATTTTTAAAGCTAAAGAATGTAAGAAGTGTATTTTTACTAATAAAAACATGTATCGTCAGTGAAAATATTTTTTTAGAATTTTTTAATTTCATGGTCGCTTTAACGTGCAATTATTGCATCCGCGTGAACTTGAAAAATTCATATCTTTTTTTATTAATTTACGAATTTTAATGAAATAAAAACATTTTTAAAGCGAAAGAGTGTGAAAAGTTGGATGTTAACAATAGAAAATGTAACACCAGTCTAACAAAAAAATTTGAATTTTTGAAATTTATGGTCGTTGTAAGGTGCAATTATTGCATCCGCGTGAACTTCAAAAATTCATAACTTTTTTAATAACCAACGTATTTTAACTAAATAGCAACATTTTTAAAGCTAAAGAATATAAGAAATGTATTTTTACTAATAAAAACATGTATCGCTGGTGAAAATATTTTTTTAGAATTTTTTTAATTCCATGATCGCTTTAACGTGCAATTATTGCGTCAGCGTGAACTTAAAAAAATCATATCTTCTTTAATAACCGACGTATTTTAATCAAATAACAACGGTTTTAAACCTAAAGAATGTAAGTAGTGTATTTTTATTAATTAGAACATGTATCGCTAATGAAAATATTTTTTTTAGAATTTTTTAATTTTATGATCGTTTTAACGTGCAATTATTGCATCCGCGTGAATTTCAAAAATTCATATCTTCTAATACGTTGGTTGTATTTTAACTAAATAACAACGTTTTTAAAGCGTAAAAATGGAAGAACTGTATTTTTATTAATAAAAATTTGTATCGTTAGTTAAAATATTATTCTGTATTTTGGAGCGCCTATTAAATACGCTTAATGAGAACAATTTCATTAATATCACGCCGAATGAAAATTCATCATATCATTTAATTCCATCGGCTTTTAACTCGTGCGGCATTAAATTAAAATTAATGAACGCGCTGCAATATTGTTTATGAAATTCCAGATTAATTACGAAAATCGCTATGAAAAAATCGGCAGCGCGGGGGACGGATATTAATTGCCTGCGCCGACTGCGATAATTTCAGTTTAAGCTCTTCATCGCCGAAAGAGCACTTGTGCATAGTTTGGGGCCGGAGGAAATGGCCAACTTTACCGCCAGAAATCTGGGTAAACGACGTGTCGTTAGTTCCGGAGGAATTTCAATTTACCAACATGCTGAGGGATATGTGTAGAGTGGGATAACTTTATGAAATATGTTAAGCTTAATTAATCTAGCACCGTAAAAAAATCGAACAGCTGGAATGATTCGATTGTTTTCTTTGGGAATTGGACCTCATTCGCGATGAAATTATGTCCGAGGAGAGATACAAGAATAGCGTGAAAAATCGATGGCGCTTTCATTACCGAATGAGGCAATAAACCTACAAAGTCGCCAATTAATATATCAGCCCTTATCCAACCATCTAATGGACGTTGATACTCATTACGGGGCGAGGGCGAGAGAGTTATTGTATCTTCAGTGTCAATCAAATTTACTCGTACCATCGCGTTAATTAACTGGCGAGTCGACAATTTATTTTAATTAATTGGGAAAATCTAATGGTTGGGTGACATTAGAATTTATGAAACGTCCTTGATCTGTAGCAATTATTTTTATATTTTTTTATACGTGAAAATAAGAAAATGAGTATATTTACCACTTGTTATTTTTCGAGACAAAATCGGGTTCGAGGGATACCTCGACGTTTTCCATTAACACTCACAATCCATTGACATCCCGATGTAATTCAATTAACGTCACAGGATATATACATCCCACTAACTGAATTTTCCAACCGAGATAAATGCGCGAAAATTCGCATTGCGCCATATTCGCAGATACGTATCAAAACGCAAATATGAAAATAAGTCCCTCGCACTCGCATTGTACTCGTTTGTGGGTGGGTGTTACACATTATTGATCAGATGATATTTAAATTATGCGCTTGTGAATATCAATAAAACAAATTACATGATTATTACATCAAAGTGAAGGGAGTTAATAAATGATTATGTAAGGCCATAAATTAGGTATATATTTTATTTTTTTCTAAAATACGCCGAAAGCGATTTTCTTTTTTTACGAGGGCAGTAAAGGAAAAGAACACGTGGAGCGTTGTTGGGGGCTTCCTAAAAATATCGAAGGTAATGACATTACTTTAGACTGAAAGGGGCTCCGACCAGAATATTGATTTTATTACATTATCTCGCTTTCTTGCACATATACAGTCTTGTTGAAGACGTGTTTCAGATTTTGGAATTTTATTTATAATCACAGACAGGATCTACCTTTTCTGACATCGGCACTAAAACAGGGTAAACAGTTCAGAAATTGACAATGCATTTATGATTTCCTATAAAAATAATTGTCACATCTTTAGAAAAAATAAAACGGCAACAATGTAAACACGAACTGGCAAAATGCAAAATGCATTCCATTATTTGAAAAATTCTAAAAAATTATTTCATTTACAAAGTTGCCTCAAAACCTTTATCCGTCTAGTGCGGGGATGCGCCGTCTTGCTAAAACCGTATTGTATTTTACGAAAGGTCAATATCATTTTTGTTTGGAAAAATTGCTACAAACGCTGGAACAAGGTCATTTGAAATATCGGGTTCTCACCTTCAATTGTCGTTTACTCGAAAAATTTCTTTGTAAGATGGAAACATTATTATACTGCCGGTTCGAAAATGAAAAGATCTCTCAAAATCAAGAACAAAAATATGGGGTTGACATTTAAAAACAAAATAGCTGACGTCATTACTCGAAAAAAAATGACGACTGAAAATCGACCTTCATGTCAAAATGTGTATTTTTATAAAAGAAAATCCACCTGTTCAAGAATTTTTTTTTCAAAAATATTTTATTTGGGTTTTACATTCTTTAGGCGTATAATTAAATAAAATTTTCTTGGATTGTAAAAGTAAATGAAATACAGGTTTATTAATATAAATAGTTCATATTTGGCTTTTCCTTGTCCATGCGAGTTTTTAGTTAAACAACAATATCTTTTTTTTAAACATTAGATATTTCAGATTTGAGAAAAATATTGTTGTTACATTTTATTTAAACATCAAAGCAAACACAAATTCGTACATTTAATAAAACGACCCTCGTGTCTAAACGCAATTTCCACCTTTTCCCGTGCTTATTCCACCTTATAAGTTTTTTTTTCTTCTACATCTCATGTGGCAAACGAGCAAAAAAAAACGTCCGTGTGGAGGCTTAAGGGAAAGAAATCGCAAAAAAAAATTTTTTTATTAAAACGCGTCGGCCGTTGCGGGAAGCGGAAAAAGCCCTAATAATCGGCTTAATCCGTTTAAGGGCACTCTCATCGACGTGTCAAATTGAAATTGTCAATCAGTCATTCGTTATTAGATCGTGACTGCAGATTAATTCGAATCGAAAAATTCGCTAAAAATTGTTGTAGAAAAATCGTACATAACGTATGAGGGCGGAAATTACATAAATCTACAAATAGTATTCAGATTGAGCTCTTAGACTTGAAAAAAACAAGAACAGAAATTTAATTCATTCGTTTCTAGGCGTTTTCAGTCGATTCAAGCACAATTTACGAAAAAATCGTCATTTTGCGTATCTCGGATCCTGAAAGTCCCACAAAATTTTTTTATAGACAAATAGTGTTCACAATGAGCTCTTGAGCTTGAAAATAATTAAAAAAAATGTTTGAAGAAAAATTTCATTTAATCGTTTTTTAGGCGTTTCCAGTCGATTCAAGCACAATTTACGAAAAAAAAGTTATTGTGCGTATCTCGGATGCTGGAAGTCCCACAATTTTTTTTATAGACAAATAGTGTTCAGAATAAGCTCTTAGGCTTGAAAAAAAAACAAACAAAAAATTTGAAGAAAAATTTAATTTTATCGTTTTTTAAGTCATTTTGCGTATCACGGATCCCTGAAGTCCTCCAAAAATTTTTTATAGACAAATAGTGTTCAGAATAAGCTCTTAGGCTTGAAAAAAAAACAAAAAAAAAATTTGAAGAAAAATTTAATTTTATCGTTTTTTATGCGTTTCCAGTCGTTTCAAGCGCAATTTACGAAAACAGTCATTTTGCGTATATCGGATCCTGGAAGTCCCACAAAAAAAATTTATAGAAAAATAGTGTTCAGAATAAGCTCTTAGGCTTGAAAAAAATAACAAAAAAAAATTTGAAGAAAAATTTAATTTTATCGTTTTTTAAGTCATTTTGCGTATCACGGATCCCAGAAGTCCTCCAAAAATTTTTTATAGACAAATAGTGTTCAGAATAAGCTCTTAGGCTTGAAAAAAAAACAAAAAAAACATTTTGAAGAAAAATTTAATTTTATCGTTTTTTATGCGTTTCCAGTCAATTCAAGCGAAATTTACGAAAACAGTCATTTTGCGTATATCGGATCCTGGAAGTCCCACAAAAAAAATTTATAGACAATACTGTTCATAATGAGCTCTTGGGCTTGAAAAAAAACAAAAAAAATTTTGAATAAAAATTTAATTTTATCGGTTTTTAAGTCATTTTGCGTATCTCGGATCCTGGAAGTCCCACAAAATTTTTTTATAGATAAATAGTGTTCAGAATGAACTCTTGAGCTTGAAAAAGAAACAAAAAAAATTCGAAGAAAAATTTAATTTTATCGTTTTTAAGTCATTTTGCGTAACTCGAATCCTGGAAGTCCCACAATTTTTTTTTATAGACAAATAGTGTTCAGAATGAGCTCTTGAGCTTGAAAAAAAAACAAAAAAAATTTTTTTAAGTCATTTTGTGTATCTCGGATCGTGGAAGTCCACATTTTTTTTTATAGACAAATAGTGTTCAGAATGAGTTCTTGGGCTTGAAAAAAAAAACAGAAAAAAATTTTGAAGAAAAAATTCATTTTATCGTTTAGTATGCGTTTCCTGTCGATTCAAGCACAATTTACGAAAAAAAAAAGTTATTGTGCGTATCTCGGATCCTAGAAGTCCCACAAAAAAAATTCTAGACAAATAGTGTTTATAATGAGCTCTTGGGCTTGAAAAATAAACCAAAAAGAATTTTGAAAAAAAATTAAATTTTATCGTTTTTTAAGTTATTTTGCGTATCTCGGATCCTGGAAGTCCCACAAAATTCTTTTATAGACAAATAGTGTTCAGAATGAGCTCTTGGGTTTGAAAAAAAAAACAAAAAAATTTTGAAGAAAAATTTAATTTTATCGTTTTTTAGGCGTTTCCTGTCGATGCAAGCAAAATTTATGGAAAAAAGTCATTTTGCGTATCTCGGATCCTGGAAGTCCCACAAAAAATTTTTATAGGCAAATAGTGTTCAGAATGAGCTTGAAAAAGAAACAAAAAAAAATCGAAGAAAAATTTAATTTTATCGTTTTTAAGTCATTTTGCGTATCTCGAATCCTAGAAGTCCCACTATTTTTTTTTATAGACAAATAGTGTTCAGAATGAGCTCTAGGGCTTGAAAAAAACAAAAAAAAATTGAAGAAACATTTAATTTTGTCGTTTTTTGGGCGTTTCCAGTCGATTTAAGCACTATTTTCGAAAACAGTCATTTTGCGTATCTCGGATCCTGAAAGTCCCACAAAATTGTTTTATAGACAAATAGTGTTCAAAATGAGCTCTTGGGCTTGAAAAAAAAAACAAAACAAATTTTTGAAGAAAAAATTAATTTTATCGTTTTTTAAGTCATTTTGCGTATCTCGGATCCTGGAAGTCCCACAATTTTTTTTATAGACAAATAGTGTTCAGAATGAGCTCTTAGGCTTGAAAAAAGAACAAAAAAAAATTGAAGAAAAATTTAATTTTATCGTTTTTTATGCGTTTCCAGTCGATTCAAGCACAATTTACGAAAAAAAGTCATTTTGCGTATCTCGGATCCTGGAAGTCCCACAAAAATTATTTATAGACAAATAGTGTTCAGAATGAGCTATTGAGCTTGAAAAATAAACAAAACAAAATTTTGAAGAAAAATTTAATTTTATCGTTTTTTAAGTCATTTTGCATATTTCGGATCCTGGAAAAAAAATTGATAGACAAATAGTGTTCATAATGAGCTCTTAGACTTGAAAAAGTAAAGAATAATATTTTGTCAGGGAAAAAATAATTCTTGAGTACAAAGAGCTTAAGTTAACAATGCTTTCAACTTTTACATTACTAAAGTCAAAACAGTCTTTTGCCACCTTGTTAAATTTTAATGTCAATAAATTGTTTTTCAAAGCCACCTTTGATTTTTATTCAGTAAAATGGATATTGAAATGGTTGATAAAACGAGTTTTCTGCAAATAACTTTTAATGCGTTAGGAATTGGAACAGTGTTGTTATTACGAAAAATGTTTGTTTTTTAATTCTGCATGGAATGACATAAAAATATACAGGGGCTCCAATTTAAAATAAGAAAAATAAAGTGCTCTAAAGTTTGAAATGTTTGACACCAAATTTTGGACACCCTGTATAATTCATATCGATCAAACTTGGTTAACGGGACTATCAGACCTTATTTAATAAGTACTTTGTATGATTTTATTAACGAGGCACTATTTTTATTTTTTATTCATTTTTTAAAACAATAGTGAAAAACTGATTTTTTAGTTTTTTTTTTTTGCTGATATCCCTGAATCGATTCCAATAAAATTATAGGAGTATGTAGGCAACTGTAAAAGGTACCCAAACAAGCAATAAAATACATAGCTTGTAATTTAAAAAAATATATCATCATGACGTCACGGTTTTTTGGGACACCCTGTATAATCAAAAATATTTTCCAGAAACGCATTCTAGGATGCAAATTTATGTTGGAAAATATCAAAATTCCAACTTAATTATTAACTGAGCTATAGAAGACAGGGGGTGAAATGCACCATGACGTCATGGTTTTTTGGGACACGCTGTATAATCAAAAATATTTTCCAGAAACGCATTCTAGGATGCAAATTTATGTTGGAAAATATCAAAATTCCAACTTAATTATTAACTGAGCTATAGAAGACAGGGGGTGAAATGCAGCACCCTGTATAATATTTTTATAACTTCAAACAAAATATCTGTGTTTAGAGTTCGTGGAACATTAATAGAACCACGTTTCGATGCACGGCTGAGCATACTGAGTGCGTCGTGTATGTGAACCTTGCGTGCAATTTGTGATTTGGGTCGGAGAACGTCTGAACAGAGCGCCCTCTTTGATGGGAGGAAATCTAATCATAATGAACTTATAACCGATTCCAAAGGCCATTAACAAACGCCCAAGTTTGAAAGGTCGAACGCCACGAGAAAATCTGGCGGTATTTGGTAAACGTGCGTCAATTGATTTTAACAATTCTGTTCAAACAAATTACAGTAAATACATATTATTTATAATTAGACATTACAACTTTGTATTTCCTCCGCGAGAGGCATTATCAAACTTCATTGTTACGAAAATATCACATGAATAATATGCTATTTTTAAGTTGCACAACATGTATGCTATTATTTTAAATTATGAATTTTCCTGTATAAGTTTTTCTGTTGGGAAATCAAGTTACTTATTATTATTATTATTATTAGTGTTCGAGTTATCCAAGAAATAGATTTGTATTTACTTCAATTGAATACTCCGTGATACAATACATCGTTTGCAAACTAAAGAGGGAGAATTTTGTTATGCGAATTCCTCGTGGAAAATGATGGATAGTGTCGGAAAATAAAATAACACGGTTCGCACATGTGAGAAATCTACCCTAACTAAATAAAACAAATTTCAAACCCGTCACGGATCCTTAACAAGGGTGCAGAATACGTTTCGAGCATTACGTTTCGTCCGAACAATCAATTTTAACGAATGGATGGGACCAGAAATATTGTTAAAAACTTACGCTACTGAAAGAGTGACTGAACGCAATTGAAAATTGCACGAGTGGGTCATGGATATCAACGTCGCGACCGCTACCTCACCTCGTCTTACCGTGGCTTACTCGCATGTAATAGTCCCTGAACGCGTTACTTCGGCATGACTGTATGCAAATTCAACACTTCTAAAAATAACGAATCCCCAACTTCCAAACGCAAACGTAATCCCATCGCTTACATTCTAAACATACCAGCTTAATCGAGTCGGAAGTTGCCGGCGTAAATTCGGTGTTATAATTGTTTGTGGTCAATTTAAAGTTTCGGGCGACCCGTTACAGCGCGTAAATCGGGATTACGCGCGACCTCCGACAGTTCGGAACCGCGCAAAGTCGAAACTTTGTTGGACACTTCGTTATCCTTTCGCGGGCGCATTTCACATTTCAAAATCTGATTAATTACCATGCCCACTGTTCCGAGAAGGAAATATAATTTTATATATTAATTTATTCGTGCCTCCGATCCCTGGAAACAACGAAGCTCCTCGGTGTAACGGAATGACGAAAACAACGATGGATTAATTAAACACGGAGGTTTTCTTTGCGGGGATTTACTCGAATTGTATTAATTATAAAGTGGATGTATTCAAATGTATTCGTGTTTAAATTGGAGATCTGTGGGATTATCGGAAGGACGGTATTAAAAAAAATATTGCTGCAATATTTTTCACACTTGAATCGTAAAATTGCCAACGCCGATTGCGACACTTGGGGGTAAAGTTCGCGCAGAGTGAGAGAACGCGATATAAAATCTACTCGTGGCCGCATCATGTGCTGAATAATTTACCTCACACATAACAACACGATTCGATCAAAACCAATCTCAAGATTTTCGGATAATTTCATGCGAACGGAGCGTAAAAACGTAATAAATCGCAATCATTTTTGCGACGTAATCCCGTGAATATTCAAACAGCGTAATTTCCAAAATACACTTCCTGACGTTCCCGGTCTTATCTCTGAAAATACCTCCTCCCGGTCGTAAAATACAAAGGGACCGACCGAAAAAGATTTACTCCCCACCGTCCCCATGCAAATTGCCTTTCTCGTGTCTAGACATGATTTAGATCAGATCGGAACTTTAAAGTCTCATCGAACTCTGGGAAAAAAAATACCCAAATTAATCCGACACTCTGTTTATTTTTAGGGGCCCGGGCTTAATTAATCCGGGCGCGATTCGCCTTCATTTTAATTCCGGCCCTCGGGATAATAAACTCGTGGAAATCGAAAACGTTGCGTATGGATGGAAGAAAAAAAAAGAAAAATCGAAAACGTTGCGTTTAATCGTAAAGTACGGATGGAAGAAGAAAAAAAAAAGATTATCGTAATTTAATCGAATCTAAATAACCAGCTCAATCGTGTATTTTTACTGTCCCCGATCCGTATTTACTACCATTTTCCAGCTTCCTAACTATTGTTGGGTGTACGCTTAGAGTTTTAGTGCTAATAAAAGAAACAGAATCGAAATTGGGGGAGGATCGTTATTTTTTACGATTTTTCCAGATCTGCAAGAACGAGAGGAATCGATTGCCGTTTGAAAATTTCATCCAGCTAAAATCGCAACAAAGCTGAAAATTAAAAAAAAAAATCGATTTATCAGAAACCGCTTTTTAGATTCGGGGTTACTATACATCACTGGAAAGATCCCCTCAAGACGCTTCAGAAAATGTACTTTCGCAAGAACAGATGTCAATTTGAAGCCCGTGACGCGAAGAAAACTCAAAAATGGAAAAAATCGAAAAAATCAACTCTTAATAATCATCGTAGACCCTTATGTAATCCTTTTTTATCATCAGAAGAACGAGTTAAACCAACTGGCGTTAAAAAATTTCATCTAGGAAAAAATGCAAAAAAGTTGGCAAGTCACCATTAAAAATTTTGAAAAATTTGATTTTTTTCAGAATTTGAACGGCCGTAGCGGCTAAACGAAGAATCGAAATCGAACGCGGATTTCAAATCAGTGCTCTTCGGGTGTAAGTTAGTCGGTTTCAATTAAAATTGGCGATTTTTAATTTTTGACGAAAACTTGAAAAACTATAGAAGGGTCCCCCCTTCTTACTTTTGCTCAAAAATTGGCTTTAAAATTATTTCCTGAAGAAACCACTGATTCGATTCTGGGTTACTATACATCACTGGAAAGATCCCCTCAAGACGCTTCAGAAAATGTACTTTCGCAAGAACAGATGTCAATTTTAAGCCCGTGACGCGTCAGCAAAGAAAACTCGAAAATGGAAAAAATCGAAAAAATCAACTCTCTTAATAATCATCATAGACGATTATGTAATACCTTTTTTTCATCAGAAGAACGAGCTAAATCGATTGCCGTTAAAAAAATTCAATTAGGAAAAAATGCAAAAAAGTTGACAAGTCACCATGAACATTTTGAAAAAAAGTCGATTTTTCAGATTTTTTTACGGCCGTAGCGGCTAAACGAAGAATCCAAATCGAACGCGGATTTAAAATCAGTGCTCCTCGGGTGTAAGTTAGTCGGTTTCAGTTAAAATTGGCGATTTTTAATTTTTGACGAAAACGTGAAAAATGATAGAAGGGTCCCCCCTTCTTACTTTTGCTCAAAATTTGGCTTTAAAATGATGTCCTGACAAAACCACTGCTTCGATTCTGGGTTTCTATACATCACTGGAAAGATCGCTTCAAGATGCTTCAGAAAATGTACTTGCGCAAGAACAATTTGAAGCCCGTGACGCGCCAGCAAAGAAAACTCGAAAATGGAAAAAATCGAAAAAATCAACTCTTTGATTAATCATCGTAGACCCTTATGAAATACCTTTTTTCATCAGAAGAACGAGCTAAATCGATTGCCGTTAAAAAATTTCATCTAGGAAAAAATGCAAAAAAGTTGGCAAGTCACCGTTACTTTTGCTTAAAAATTGGTTTTAAAATTATTTCCTGAACAAACCACTGGTTCGATTCGGGGTTTCTTTACATCACTGGAAAGACCCTTTCAAGACGCTTCAGAAAATATACTTTCGCAACAACAAATGTCAATTTGAGGTCCGTGACGCGTCAGCAAAAAAAACTCGAAAATGGAAAAAATCAGACTTTGCACGGCCATAGCGGCTAAACGAAGAATCCAAATCGAACGCGGATTTCAAATCTATGCTCCTTGAGTGTAAATTAGTCGGATTCAATTAAAACTGGCGATTTTTAATTTTTGACGAAAACTTGAAAAACTCTTACTTTTGCTCAAAAATTGGCTTTGAAATGGTTTCCTGAAGAAACCACTGGTTCGATTCAGGATTTCTATACATCACTGGAAAGATCCCTTCAAGACGCTTTAGAAAATGTGCTTTCGCAAGAACAAATGTAAATTTTAAGCCCGTGACGCGTCAGCAAAGAAAATTCGAAAATGGAAAAAACCGAAAAAATCAACTTTTTTAATAATCATCGTAGACCCTTATGTAATTTTTTTTTCATCAGAAGATTGAGCTTAATCGATTGCCGTTAAAAAAATTCAACTAGGAAAAAATGCAAAAAAGTTGGCAAGTCACCATAAACATTTTGAAAAAAGTCGATTTTTCAGATTTTTTAACGGCCATAGCGGCTAAACGAAGAATCCAAATCGAACGCAGATTTCAAATCTGTGCTCCTTGAGTGTAAATTAGTTGGTTTCAATTAAAATTGGCGATTTTTAATTTTTGGCGAAAATGTGAAAAATTGTAAATTCTTACTTTTGCTCAAAAATTGGCTTTGAAATTTTTTTCTGAAGAAACCACTGGTTCGATTCGGGGTTTCTATACATCACTGGAAAGATCCTTTCAAGACACTTCAGAAAATCTACTTTTGCAAAAACAAATGCCATTTTGAAGTCCGTGACGCGAAAGCAAAGAAAACTCGAAAATGAAAAAAATAGAAAAAATCAACTTTTTTAATAATCATCGTAGACCTGCATCAGAAGAACGATTGGCGTTAAAATAATATTTTACTTGTAAAATTATGGATGTTCTCGAGTATTTAATTTGCCTTCAAACTTTTCACTCATCGTAATTACGTTTTGTGTTTATTTTCCCCATAAAAGCTACGCGTGTGCGTTTGTGTGTGTGTGTGTGTGTATGTGTGCGTCAATCTTTTGAATAATTAATCAAGTCACATGTCGTCGATGATTATGTCAAAGGAAACGGGAATGTTTGCGCGAGCTAAAAGTGTGTTTACCCGAAGAAATTGATTTAGCTTCGAGCACATTCCATACCGTACACATAGGAATTAGTTTATCAACGTCGTAGGTAAACATGGGAATTATTTCCAGCATCAACAAATCATCGAATTAATTTAATTAACTATTTTCATTCTCCCAAACGAGATGTAACTATCCGGAATTAATTTGCGACCTTTACCGATGTTTTATTACGTTTTTATGGTGGTGATTATTTCGCAGTCGATCGAATTAACTTTATATTTAGATTTGTTTGTATAAGCCATCAATTAAAGTGTCAGCGTTTTCCTCAAAGTTTAATCAATAGGGAAATTTCGCGCGGATAAAATCGATCATGAATTAATTCAGAATCTAAACAGTGTGTACCGTTAAAATGCCTTGATGAGCCCCTAGGCGAGAAGACTTTGTGTAATCCTCGTGAGGAATGAGAATTTAGATTTAGTTATTTAGCTAATGGTTTCATTACCAAAGCCAAAAAAAATCTAAACCGAGTTTTCGTTTGGTAGAATTAATTTCGTATTACTATCCTTAATAATGTTTATAGTTAAAAATGGAATTCCTACATTATTGCAGATGTATTAAATAAATTTATTAAAGACGAAATAAAAACTAGGCCACGGTGGCCTAGTGAGAAGAGCTCCTGTTCACGGGCCTCGTGGTCGTGGGTTCGAATCCCATCCGCGCGGTCACTTTTTCGGAACGTACAAGTGTCCAGTGTATGTCCCATTCATTATTAAAAATGAAATTTCAAAATTATATATCGTTAGTGACCGAATAGAGCTAGATGCTGACGCCAATTTCCGTCATCCGCACTTCTTCAACCCGTATTCCCGTCAACCATCCTTCCTTAAAAAAAAAAAAAACTAGGAGGGTGATCAGTAATTATCGCAAGGATTATCGGTTGATGAATAAAATTCAGGATATACATTTAGTTACTTTTTCTTGGTTACGTGACGTGATGAATTTGATAACGTACATTATCTTGTTAAACATCTTGAAGATCTAATCACGTCAAAGTTAACGGCCGTCCCGTCGACATTGTTGAACGTAAAATTTTTACGGTCGAATAAACCCCAAAAGTATATTTTCTTTCGGATACATTCGCGTCCCGTGTTGTGCACAGAACTCCCCGGGGACGTCCATTTACGGGAAATTCGGGAGATATGGCGATTCCATTCGAGTTGACAGAAAAATAATACGCGGAAAAATGCTTTCAGCTTCGGCACAATTATAATAAATAATATTTCCGCTGGATTCTCGCGAATAGAATTATTTCAAAAACAGTTTTTTCTATTCGTCAATTTTCATTCAAATTAATTTACGCGGATGTGATAAACATCTCATAGAAGTACTGTCCTCTTTCTCGGGATCCAAATGAATTTAATTTACAGATGAGAAATTTACTCGAAATTTACTAGAAATTCCAATAGAAATACTGTCCTCTCTCTCTCTCTCTCTCTCTCGATCCAAATTAATTTAATTTACAGATGAGAAATTTACTCGAAATTTACTAGAAATTCCAATAGAAATACTATCCTCTCTGTCTCTCTCTCTCGATCCAAATTAATTTAATTTACAGATGAGAAATTTACTCGAAATTTCCTCGAAATTCCAATAGAAATACTGTCCTCTCTCTCTCTCTCTCGATCCAAATTAATTTAATTTACAGATGAGAAATTTACTCGAAATTTCCTCGAAATTCCAATAGAAATACTATCCTCTCTGTCTCTCTCTCTCTCGATCCAAATTAATTTAATTTACAGATGAGATATTTACTTGAAATTTCCTCGAAATTCCAATAGAAATACTGTCCTCTCTCTCTCTCTCTCGATCCAAATTAATTTAATTTACAGATGAGAAATTTACTCGAAATTTCCTCGAAATTCCAATAGAAATACTATCCTCTCTGTCTCTCTCTCTCTCGATCCAAATTAATTTAATTTACAGATGAGATATTTACTTGAAATTTACTAGAAATTCCAATAGAAATACTATCCTCTCAGTCTCTCTCTCTCTCGATCCAAATTAATTTAATTTGCAGATGAGAAATTTACTCGAAATTTACTAGAAATTCCAATAGAATTACTATCCTCTCTCTCTCTCTCTCTCTCTCTCTCGATCCAAATTAATTTAATTTCCATATGAGAAATTTACTCGAAATTTACTCGAAATTCCAATAGAAAAACTGTCCTCTCTCTCAAGATTTCTTGTTAAAAAAAAAGTTATAACATAATACTGCTATAAATGTACATAACATTACCTCCTGATGGACTTGGAACTTCGGGTCGTTTAAAAAGTTTGGTACGGACTTGTTGATGAACAATTAATTTGCAAAGAGTACATCAATCATCCACCCAAAAATCCGTTCCCGTCACGCACACAGGCTAAATGAAAAACGAAATCTGTTTCCTTTTAATTCCGCAAATTGCTTTTTTTTTGTTTTCTTTCGCCCTCCATTCATTACATTACAATTAATTAATCACGCAAAATATTGAACCGACGAATTTTGTCTGGTATTTCAAGTGATTAATTGCAGGCACACAAATGAGACGACGCAACTTGAATAATTAATTTCAATTCGGTTTGGGGTTACTGTTAGAAAAACCATTAATCGTAAATGTTGTTATTTATGTTTGTAATTACTTAATTGTAATTACAGATTGTTTTATTAGGATTAAAAGTGATTTTTTTTGTATTTGTTGTAACTTTTAACATAATGATTTAAAAATCGAAACTATTCGGAATAAAATATAAAAATTGGTGATCTGGCCATCATGTTACTTTCTCCGACTTGATGGTATCATTTATATTTATGCTTTCATGGTTTAAATCATATTTTAAATGTGCATCGAACGTTTCCTAGACTCGGATGAAACTGACGTTTAAAACGTCAAAATTATGAAATTATACTTCAAATTCAAAAACTTAGTTTACTCAAAAACTAAAGAGATTCCGACAAAAACTTATTCTTCAGAAATTGTTCATTTTGGCATTCTCTACAATTATTATTAACATAAATTTGCTGTAACTATTAGTGTTTCATAATTATATACCAAAAATGAAAAATAAATAAATAAATTTTTTTCTTGAATAACAATGATTTTATGAAAAATATTTTCAAACCAAAGATGTTCATTTCTTTGTTGTCTTCAATATTTGCTTAAATATTTTTGTGATATTTTTTATATTTAAATATTGGAAAAAACAAAAAACAGTTAAGGTAAACACCCACTTCCGGTGTACGAAATTTTACCAAAAGCTTTTCAGTTTTTCGGATTATCAAATAAGACGTATGTTGAAAGTTTCGTATCAATTGGTCTATTAGTTTTTGATATACAGGGTGTAGTGGAACAAAACGGAACATAGGATTTTCAATGTTAATTTCTTTATACTGGAATATTATCTTCCCTGATCATTTTAGAGGAAACATCTAAATAAATGTTTTATAGAGTAAAAATTCCTGCATGCAGTCAAGCTATTATTTATTTTTTAGCATTCATAAAAACCCTAAAAAATGATCAAATAAAAATCATTTTCACGAAAATAATGGTTGCCATGAAATTAAACAAAAACGGTGCGCTGTTAATTTGTTGGCTTCATATGTTCCGTTTTGTTCCACCACACCCTGTACAGCGTCCACAGACACAATTTTTTTTTTCAGAAATTGTTGAAATTGCGTCTATGGACCCCAAAACGGATATTCCCGTAAAAAAAGTTTTTGAAAAAAAAAATCACGATCACAATACTTTCTCGTACTTCGTAACGGAGAAAGTAAAAATTGTGAAGTATCTCAGTTTAACAATCCTGAAAATAATTTTATGCAGTTTCAAATAATAACCTGGGAAAAATCATGACCTTACCCTATTATGCATAGGATTAAAAATAATTGAAAAAATTGAGCACATTTTTTTTACTCACTAATATGTAGATACTTGTACATGTAATACTCTTCAGTGAAAGTTGGATTTTAAAGTGGAACTTCTATCGAATTAATCCTCTTATTGTACGTATGCCGCCCCATCCCCCCCCACCTTTGCTAATTATACACAGATCAAATCCGACATCGGAGAACATCAAAGCAGTAAACTTAAACATTCATCATTAAGGGACGACTGAAATTTTAATCAAGGGCTTCCACCGTCTGCCGTTGCCAAGCAGCGAAAAAATGCCGTAATTCATTAGACCTTCGCGCCTTTCTCTAATTTAATTCAGATTTGTAAATTGTTAATTTCTCACGTGTCTCCCAGACAGGAAGATATTTACTGCTGGAGGCGTTTACTTTCTGGTAAATCTTGCAATTATTGATTTCATTGATAATAAAGATGTTACAATAGTATTACAAACAGTTAAACTTGCAGATGCATCATAGTATATTTTTATTTTGACAGATTGTTGACAGGTGACAACTAACTTGATTTTGAGTTTCAATTGATTTTAGCGATTTAAAAATCTGGAGCTAACTTCAGTTGGGGCCGCGGTGGCCTAGTGAGTAGCGTTCCTGCTTCTGGGCCTCGTGGTCGTGGGTTCTAATCCCATCCGTGCGGTCACTTTTTCAGAACGAAGAAGTGACCGTGCGGGTCCATGGATGTGTAGTGTATGTCCCATTCGTTATTAAAATGAAATCTTCAAAAAACTTATATACGTTAGTGGCCGAACAGCAAATCGCTTACGCCAATTCCCTTATAGTCATTCACTCTCCTTAACCCGCAATTCCATCAAACATCCTTCCTTTTATTGAAAAAAAAAAACTTCAGTCCATGACTAAAATGCACAAAGTCACAGTTTGTCAAGATGTATTTAAAGAATCACTTGGCGTCATGGAAACATATGTCATTTTAGAGGTGGGAGTAGAAAAAATAAATTTCGTTTATGCTGGAGGCTTCTACTTCGTTATACATTTTAAGTATTATAATAAAACACTTTTAACTTTGTTTTGTATAACTTATATATTTATTTTTGTGACTTAAGTTTCGGTAATACAATTACCATTTTCAAACAAGAAGTGAAAATGGTAATTGTATTACCGAAACTTAAGTCACAAAAATAAATATATAAGTTATACAAAACAAAGTTAAGTGTTTTATTATAAAATAAATTTCGCTTTTATTACATTTATTACAAACAAACTTTTTGCAAACCTTGTGTATTTTAAAAACAAACTCTCAAGCATATGTACATAATTTAAATATTACTTTTATAATCCATTTAACGAATACAAAAAAACAAGAATACATTACATCTCATCCTCGTATTACGGACTTCAATATATTTTTTTTATGATTTTCATTTTTAGCTTTACGACGCTCCGCTGAGTTCGAATAACCGTTGTTTGTCTGCGTTTTATGTGCCCTGATTAGCTTTTTACTGTTTCCTCTTTTTTTCGTGTATTAGCGCCACCCAACAAAAACATTTACTTTTCACAATAACATTATTTACACAGCAGACGTTCGAGCTCTTCATATTTTTCACGAGGGTGCGACGAGAAAAATTGCTTTCTTGATAACATGTTATTTATGTAGACTGAAGTACCAACGGAGTGTATATAAATGATTAAATATAGTTTTTTTTTTCTTACCAAGACGTAAGTAGAAATATTGATAAGAAATAAAAAAAAATGTCTGCAGAAAGAAATTGGACCCGTAACACTCTCCTACCAATAAGCTACGGCAAGCGGAGGGTCACGTAATAATTGTTTTTCACTTTTATTAATCAACTTGAAGAAAGCAATTTCAAAAATGCACCCTTTTCAATTTTTTTAATCAACTTGGAAATGTGTCGCGTCAAAAATTCACTCTTCTCGCTTCACGTGTGATTATTTGAAAATCTACGGATGGAGTGTTTTCTGATTTTCACGGGTTATTAAAGTAGGATGGTTGTTGAGTGTATTTGGAAAGTTTGGAATTAGTAGCAATTGTTTTTCTATTTTTTTAATCAACTGATAAAAGCGCAATTTCAAAAATTAACACTTCGCGGTTTACGTGTGATTATTTAAAAATTTAGGGATGGGGTGTTTTCTTATTTTTACAAAATACTGAAGAAGGATGGTTGTTGAGTATATTTAGAAAGTTTGGAATTAGTAGCAATTGTTTTTCTATTTTTTTAATCGACTGAGAAAAGCGCAATTCCAAAAATTAACACTTCGCGGTTTACGTGTAATAATTTAAAAATCTAGGGATGGGGTGTTTTCTGATTTTTACAGGATACTAAAGAAGGATGGTTGTTGAGTATATTTATAAAGTTTGGAATTAGTTGCAATTGTTTTTCTATTTTTTTAATCGACTGAAAAAATTGCAATTTCAAAAATTAACACTTCGCGGTTTACGTGTGATTATTTAAAAATCTAGAGATGGGGTGTTTTCTGATTTTTACAGAATACTAAAGAAGGATGGTTGTTGAGTATATTTAGGGAGTTTGGAATTAGTTGCAATTGTTTTTCTATTTTTTTAATCAACTGAAAAAAGCGCAATTTCCAAAATTAACACTTCGCGGTTTACGTGTGATTATTTAAAAATCTAGGGATGGGGTGTTTTCTGGTTTTTACAGAATACTAAAGAAGGATGATTGTTGAGTATATTTAGAAAGTTTGGAATTACTAGCAATTATTTTTATATTTTTTTTACTCAACTGAGAAAATTGCAATTTCAAAAATTAACACTTCGCGGTTTACATGTGATTATTTAAAAATCTAGGGATGGGGTGTTTTCTGATTTTTACAGGATATTAAAGAGGGATGGTTGTTGAGTATATTTAGAAAGTTTGGAATTACTAGCAATTATTTTTATATTTTTTTTAATCAACTGAGAAAATTGCAATTTCAAAAATTAACACTTCGCGGTTTACATGTGATTATTTAAAAATCTAGGGATGGGGTGTTTTCTGATTTTTACAGGATATTAAAGAGGGATGGTTGTTGAGTATATTTAGAAAGTTTGGAATTACTAGCAATTATTTTTATATTTTTTTTAATCAACTGAGAAAATTGCAATTTCAAAAATTTACACTTCGCGGTTTACGTGTGATTATTTAAAAATCTAGGGATGGGGTGTTTTCTGATTTTTACAGAATACTAAAGAGGGATGGTTGTTGAGTATATTTAGAAAGTTTGGAATTACTAGCAATTATTTTTATATTTTTTTTACTCAACTGAGAAAATTGCAATTTCAAAAATTAACACTTCGCGGTTTACATGTGATTATTTAAAAATCTTGGGATGGGATGTTTTCTGATTTTTACAGGATATTAAAGAGGGATGGTTGTTGAGTATATTTAGAAAGTTTGGAATTACTAGCAATTATTTTTATATTTTTTTAATCAACTGAGAAAATTGCAATTTCAAAAATTAACACTTCGCGGTTTACGTGTGATTATTTAAAAATCTAGGGTTTTCTGGTTTTTACAGAATACTAAAGAAGGATGATTGTTGAGTATATTTATAAAGTTTGGAATTAGTAGCAGTTGTTTTTCGATTTTTTTTTAATCAATTGAAAAAAAATTACAAACTTCGATGAAACACATTTTACAAACGCCAATTTCCCAATTAATTCGAATTACCGCACGTAACAGGACATCGGAAACCGTTTTATCTCCCTCCAACAACCCTCCGCGTGTAATTATTGCCTTGTATACATCCCATTTTCTTTAACATCGGCCCGTTTTCCTTTTTCTGTAGTCTGCATTTCGCTCTAATTAATCCGTCCTCGGCTAAGTGTAATTGGGTAATATTAATTACGTACGGGATTTGATTACAAATAACGTAATGTAATTGGAAATAAAATTAATTGCTTTGTTTATAGGATGTGTGTGTGTGTGTGTGTGTGAGGGGGTAATTAAATTTCTGGCTGTGAATATTGATCGTGTCCGAGAAGTGTCTGCGAGGAACCGAGTGTAAACGCTTAATTTGAGCCGTGTCTGGAATGCGAGTCCAAATTATTTTATGATTATTCAATGTCCGCAGATATTTTATAAATTGGTTAATTGCGTAAAATTTGTAATTTTGTGAACAATTGAATTGTAACTAAGCCTACTAGATGGTAACGAGATTAGGAAATAGAATTCTGGTAGGGCCCAAATATCATTACATGGTTTTGTTTTGTTTTTTTTAGAATAAAGTATGTAAACGTGTGGACTTTTAATAAAAATTCTATTACCGTTACACCAGGTTTATCGAGACTCAGGGCCTTTTTTGGGTTATTGAAATTTTCTGGGCAGAAACACCGATGGTCGATAGCCCAGACAGACTAACCCAACCAATTAACTATACACTCAAACAAATTTCTATGTACAAATTAGTCTGAACAAAGATTTTCTAAAGCTACTCAAAGAATAGAATAGGCAGTATGCAAGAAAATATAAACTTACAAAAAAGGAAAATCTCTTGGCGGTTAAGATGTAACCTTCTTTGCTTCCCTCGGATTGATGGGCGAAAAACACAAACCCAAATACCAACACACACACACACACACACACACACACACACACACACAAATCCTAAAGATGTATCACAACACAACGGGCACTAAAACTTTCGAAAAATAAATATTCCGCTCCAGAGCACGCGTTGTCGCGACCGCGAACAGCAAACTGAATTGGTTTCAACATGTTCGCCGCGGATTGGTGATAAGGAATTTAATCTCGACAAAAAAAACGAATATTTTGATTATCTTCTCGGGCCACCTTGTGCAGATTAAAAACTGGTCGATTTCAATATAGTAAAAATATCAAAACATTTCGTCAGAAAATTTGGAGATAATCACATGAGAAAAGAATAAACATTTTTCAGGTGAATAAAAAATATAAAAACAATTGTCACATACTTGAAACTTTCTAAATTTACTTAATAATTATTATACATTACAATTTAGTAAAAATATCAAAGCATTTCGTCAGAAAATTTGGAGATAATCACATGAGAACAGAATATAAATTTTTCAAGTGAATAAAAAATATAAAAACAATTGTCACATACTTGAAAGTTTCCAAATTTACTTTATAATTATTGCACTTTACAATTTAGTAAAAATATCAAAACATTTCTTCACAAAATTTGGAGATAATCACATGAGAACAGAATATAAATTTTTCAAGTGAATAAAAAATATAAAAACCATTGTCAGATACTTGAAACTTTCTAAATTTACTTAATAATTATTGCACTTTACAATTTAGTAAAAATATCAAAGCATTTCGCCAAAAAATTTGGAGATAATCACATGAGAACAGAATATAAATTTTTCAAGTGAATAAAAAATATAAAAACAATTGTCACATACTTGAAACTTTCTAAATTTACTTCATAATTATTGCACTTTACAATTTAGTGAAAATATCAAAGCATTTCGTCACAAAATTTGAAGATAATCACATGAGAACAGAATATAAATTTTTCAAGTGAATAAAAAATATAAAAACAATTGTCACATACTTGAAAATTTCTAAATTTACTTAATATTTATTATACTTTACAATTTAGTAAAAATATCAAAGCATTTCATCACAAAGTTAGGAGATAATCACATGAGAACAGAATATAAATTTTTCAAGTGAATAAAAAATATAAAAACAATTGTCATATACTTGAAACTTTCTAAATTTACTTAATAATTATTGCACTTTACAATTAAGTAAAAATATCAAAGCATTTCGTCACAAAATTTAGAGATAATCACATGAGAACAGAATATAAATTTTTCAAGTGAATAAAAAATATAAAAACAATTGTCACATACTTGAAACTTTCTAAATTTACTTAATAATTATTATACTTTACAATTTAGCAAAAATATCAAAGCATTTCGTCAGAAAATTTGGAGATAATCACATGAGAACAGAATATAAATTTTTCAAGTGAATAAAAAATATAAAAACAATTGTCACATACTTGAAACTTTCTAAATTTACTTAATAATTATTGCACTTTACAATTTAGTAAAAATATCAAAGCATTTCGCCAAAAAATTTGGAGATAATCACATGAGAGCAGAATAAAAATTTTTCAAGTGAATAAAAAATATAAAAACAATTGTCACATACTTGAAAATTTCTAAATTTACTTAATATTTATTATACTTTACAATTTAGTAAAAATATCAAAGCATTTCATCACAAAGTTAGGAGATAATCACATGAGAACAGAATATAAATTTTTCAAGTGAATAAAAAATATAAAAACAATTGTCATATACTTGAAACTTTCTAAATTTACTTAATAATTATTGCACTTTACAATTAAGTAAAAATATCAAAGCATTTCGTCACAAAATTTAGAGATAATCACATGAGAACAGAATATAAATTTTTCAAGTGAATAAAAAATATAAAAACAATTGTCACATACTTGAAACTTTCTAAATTTACTTAATAATTATTATACTTTACAATTTAGCAAAAATATCAAAGCATTTCGTCAGAAAATTTGGAGATAATCACATGAGAACAGAATATAAATTTTTCAAGTGAATAAAAAATATAAAAACAATTGTCACATACTTGAAAATTTCTAAATTTACTTAATATTTATTATACTTTACAATTTAGTAAAAATATCAAAGCATTTCATCACAAAGTTAGGAGATAATCACATGAGAACAGAATATAAATTTTTCAAGTGAATAAAAAATATAAAAACAATTGTCGCATACTTGAAACTTTCTAAATTTACTTAATAATTATTGCACTTTACAATTAAGTAAAAATATCAAAGCATTTCGTCACAAAATTTAGAGATAATCACATGAGAACAGAATATAAATTTTTCAAGTGAATAAAAAATATAAAAACAATTGTCACATACTTGAAACTTTCTAAATTTACTTAATAATTATTATACTTTACAATTTAGCAAAAATATCAAAGCATTTCGTCAGAAAATTTGGAGATAATCACATGAGAACAGAATATAAATTTTTCAAGTGAATAAAAAATATAAAAACAATTGACACATATTTGAAACTTTCTAAATTTACTTAAAAATTATTGCAATTTACAATTTAGTAAAAATATCAAAACATTTCGTCACAAAATTTGAAGATAATCACATGAGAAGAGAATATAAATTTTTCAAGTGAATAAAAAATATAAAAACAATTGTCACATACTTGAAACATTCTAAATTTGCTTAATAATTATTGCACTTTACAATTTAGTAAAAATATCAAAGCATTTCGTCACAAAATTTAGAGATAATCACATCAGAGCTGAATATAAATTTTTCAAGTGAATAAAAAATATAAAAACAATTGTCACATACTTGAAACTTTCTAAATTTACTTGATAATTATTGTACTTTACAATTTGGTAAAAATATCAAAACATTTCATCACAAAATTTGAAGATAATCACATGATAACAGAATATAAATTTTTCAAGTAAATAAAAAATATAAAAACAATTGTCCTATACTTGAAACTCTCTAAATTTGCTTAATAATTATTGCACTTTACAATTTAGTGAAAATATCAAAGCATTTCGTCACAAAATTTAGAGATAATCACATCAGAACAGAATATAAATTTTTCAAGGGAATAAAAAATATAAAAACAATTGTCACATACTTGAAACTCTCTAAATTTGCTTAATAATTATTGCACTTTACAATTTAGTGAAAATATCAAAACATTTCGTCACAAAATTTAGAGATAATCACATGATAACAGAATATAAATTTTTCAAGTGAATAAAAAATATAAAAACAATTGTCACATACTTGAAACTTTCCAAATTTACATAATAATTATTGTATTTTACAATGTAGTAAAAATATCAAAGCATTTCGTCACAAAATTTGAAGATAATCACATGAGATCGGAATATATTGTCATTCTGAAAATTCTAATTTTTCAAATAAATTAAAAAAAAACAATTGTCACATACTTGAAACTTAGTTTCACCAAGTGCAAAATGAGAATCTTATCCAAAAAATATACAGGGTGCCTACGCTAAACCGTTCGTTTTAGTATAAAGGGTTGCCGTTGTATTAAAAATTTGAAAAAAATCCTCGTCATAAGGTTTAATCAGTTCTCCTCATGTGAAATACTTTGAACTATCTATAACTTCCGGTATTATTTTTTATGGTTGCATTATACTTTTTGTAGTAAATTTTCCTCCCAATCGTTTTATGTAAAAAAATGGGTCATTCCATTAAAAAAAATATTTAAGAAGGCACTTAGATATTGACATTTTAAGAACACTTATTGTCAAAATTGACTGTTTCCAACTATAATACTCATAGAGGCATCCTCTGGGTACAATTAGAGGTATAAATCATATTTTTATCTTATTCTTAAAAGAAGTTACAGGCAGATTTCAAGATGCGGTTTTGAGGTCAAAATTTTAGAAATAATTAATTTTGTTGAAAACTAAAAGAGATAAGTATACAAACGTTCCTACAAAATATGTTGCAAAATAAACAAGGAATTCAAAAATATAATAATATATAGGGTGTTTCATTTAAAATAACAAATTTGGTGCTACTTCCGGTGTAACCGGAAGTGTTGGAAAGTTGAAAATCTTTCACATGAAGAGAACTAATTCAATCGTGTCATGAGTTTTTTTTCAAATTTTTAGTACAACGGCAACCCCGTAAACTTTTACCGAACGGTTTAATTCTACTAAATAAAAACTTAATTATGGATGTATAATAATAATAACTTATTAAATGTATAGAAATACATATGTAAATAAATCTGAACTTGTTACATCAACATACATCCTATGCGTTTCTGGATAAAACCAAAAAAACGTAAAATTTTAACAAAAATCTCGAAATCAACAAGTGCTACAATAATTTCGGCAACATTTCTGAAATCGTCGTAAAAAAGTACGCCAACAAAGTCGAAACGCGAACTCGATATCTCTTCGAATAACCAAACTATAACCAAAAACGCGATTGACCTACTGCGGAGGGAATTCCCTGTCGGGAATGCGGGATTACGTAACAAAAAAAGCTGGGAACGTCCTTGAAGGTCGGCGCACGTCTCCCTCAGTAGGCCGAGCGGCGGCCATCATTGTTCGAGCCGAACGCTCATTCGGGGAACCGAGCGCGTCCGATGGCCGTGCAAGCAATTTCATATTGTAATATAATTGAATTAATTGATTATGAGTTACGGGAAGATTAATGTAAGTAAAATTATAACACGTCTAGTCATTACATCGCCAATTTATTCGCAACATTACGGTCTTTCAAATGGTAAACCGTGAATACATAATTTGAGGTTAGGTTCTGCGATGATTGATATTTACTCTTTAACGATGCTTATTAACCCTTTGCACTCGTATGTCGACTTATAGTCGCCACAAAACCCTTACCACTGTGCTCTTAAATATAACTACGAGTGCAAAGGGTTAACACATACATTATTTTCTATTTTAATGTATTTATCTACCTTAAATCCTCTTCTGAAGTCGAAGCGTCATTCCTGGCCGAAAAATATTTTTTCCCCTCGGCGGGGCAAGGAAAGTTGGTTTCGGGCGGATAAACGAAGACTTTTAGCTATATTTCTAATTTAAACAGTAACGATTCAAAAATGTATTCGGTGACAGTCAAAGAACGTTTACACAGCCGAGAATATAACGAAAAATAAATGTTTAATAAATTAATCAACCATAGATTATGCATGGACAGTATTTAGTATGAAAAAAGCACACTGCGTAAAAAGGACGTTTATTTAGTTTTGCATATTTACCGATGCAAATCACGCCGGTTCGCTTCTGTCCGTTATTTAACATTGTTTTATATTCACCGACACGGCCATTTCGACTGATTTGTTATTTGCTTTTACTCTGGATCCTGTTTACTGTCGACTAATTCATTCCCGCTGGTGAATGCGGGCATTGCTTTACAAAATACACACAAAATACAGACCTTTGCATTCGAACGAAAATCAAAGAATAACAACTGCTAACTAGAGACTGCATGTGGATTTAATATGTGAAGAAAAAACGTACCTTTGTGTACGGATCGAAAAGCATTCGCCACTAATCCAAACTTTACTATCCTACTGCAATTTTCTGTAAAAATCTGGAAACACACCATCCCTACATTTTGAAATAGAATTTCTCCACGACCACCATAGAATTTAAGCATTCTGAAATCAATTTTGATTATAGAACGTACACATTCTCACTCTTGTTATGGAACAAAACACTATGCGCTTATGCGTTTTGCATGTAATTCATTCCATAACAAGGGATAGAATGAATATTCTCACATCGTTTCGAACAAAACAATTAGCCTTGGATATCACAATTGTCAAAATACTATAAACATAACCACAAACGTGATAATAAAACGTAAGTTCTTTATGTTAATTACTTTATTAGTCTATTTTATCTGGTCGAGGAGAAAGTATAGTCTGATACTCGGTAAGAATGGAAATTCAGATGCTCGTGGTTCCTCGCGCTCGCCTCACGGCTCGCGCTCGAAATATTCCACTCGCATCGAATTTCCATTCTAACCTTGTTACAGAATATACTATTCTCCACGACCACCATAAAATTTAAGCATTCTGAAATCAATTTTGATTATAGAACGTACACATTCTCACTCTTGTTATGGAACAAAACACTATGCGCTTATGCGTTTTGCATGTAATTCATTCCATAACAAGGGATAGAATGAATATTCTCACATCGTTTCGAATAAAACAATTAGCCTTGGATATCACAATTGTCAAAATACTATAAACATAACCACAAACGTGATAAAACGTAAGTTCTTTGTGTTCATTATTTTATTAGTTTATTTTATCTGGTCGAGGAGAAAGTATAGTCTGATACTCGGTAAGAATGGAAATTCAGATGCTCGTGGTTCCTCGCGCTCGCCTCACGGCTCGCGCTCGAAATATTCCACTCGCATCGAATTTCCATTCTAACCTTGTTACAGAATATACTATTCTGAATATTTGTTTTGTATAGAATAAAACACTTTTTACTTTGTTTGTATAACACTTTGATATCATGTTGTTTATACTGGAGGCTTGTACTTCGTTATACATTTTATATAATAAATAAAGCACTGTTATTTTCAAAAGTTATACAAGCAAAGCAACAGTGTTTTATTTATTACTTTGATATCAAATCAAATCAAAGTGTTTGAAATTGATGAAAGAAATGAAAATACTCTATGACAGTTTTCAGCAATAGAATTACCTTTCATAATCCATGTATAACGTCAGAGCGTAATTAAATCTCCTGTTTGAAAAAAAGTTTATTTTCTGGAGTGTGGGCGTTGAAAATTTATTCACCCATCGATTTTTTATCGCCTAGACAACACGTGCACCCCTAAGATTCTCGTATACCTGCGTAATAAAACCCTTCACTACTCCCGCAACTCAATTTTTCTACAGCGCCATCTCTACTTTATAGATAAACTATCCTATATTTTTACCACATTTCTTATTACTTGGAAAAAAGCAGCCAACTTTCCCTTCCATTGTAAAATCTCAATATACGTATAATAACCCTTCGTTTCCCCGAGACCGTTCGTGGTCCATCACTCCTACAGCGCGACGGGCAAACATGGAAAAAAGGAAATTGATTGCCTTCTTTTCTCGTTTTTTCGATGGGACATATTGGTCGACTGGCTCCGGAACGAATGGAACTTTGCATGAGAAAGGGGGACGGAGTTCGTGTAGGAAACTTCCACATTTATATTTTTATATTTTTCGTGTTACTTTGTCGTCGAGCACGTGAACAAGAAATGCGGGGAACGCCCTTTGTTATTAATCATTTCTTTCCAAACTTAGAGAGCAGCGGGGAAAAAGTATTCTTCTGCGATCCGCGAAAGGGACAGTTGTGGATGATTCTTCCACGATCCTAAAAAGGGACGGTTGAAGAAAATTGATTATTACACGTTAAGTACTTGTAATAATAAATCAATGGTAATCAATTGTATTATATGGCGTACAGACGTGTACATGTGGTTGCATACGATAAAATTTGATTTGTTGGTTAGATAATTCTGTTAGCACATCGGATAAAATAAATAATACCTAATATATAATAATATCGATTAAGGGACAGTTGTGGATGTTGATGATTAATGATTGTTCCACGTTGAAGAAAATGGATTATTACACACTTGGTGCTTGTAATAATAAATCGTAACGTGTACATATGGTTGCATACGATAAAATTTGATCTGTTAAATAGTTTTTTAAGCATAATGGATAAAATAAATAGTACCTAACAAATAATAATATCGATTAGGCAGGTTTCATAAATGATGTCACTATGGAGCGAAATTGTGGCAGTCAAACTATATTCAAAGGTGATTAGTGGGAGGTCAACATTCTGTAAATTCTCGCTTATATATTATTTTTAATAAAACTTAAATAAACATACAATCGACGTAAAAAAAGGGTTGCTGAATAAAATAAAGTACGTACAATCATTAAAATTTTTAATTCAGTTCACTCAGGTGAATATCATTTATAATTCCACTTGAGGGAGCGAGAGATCAAACGGCAAATGTATTTCACCGACGCTGATCAAAAGTTCTTTTTAAGAAGTTCCGCGGCGAGAAAATTGTATATATAATTTTCTTAGACATAACAACGAGAGCGATGTCTATTTACGGCGAGAAACTTGTTTTCGTTCTTATTACGAAAGATTATTACATAATTGGACGGATAATTTTACATTTCCACTTCCAGACAAATTGCCAATCAGCGGGAAAACAATTTAGAATAATTCAGTCGGATTCAACAATTGCAAGACTCAAAATCTTATCCGTAGAAATAAGGTGACCAAACGTCCTCCTTTTTTTTCCGCGAAAAATCCCCCTTTTAAATATTTGAACACTAATCCGTAACTCTTTTATCTAAAGAAATGCGAGGCGTTAAAATAAACGGCAATTGAAGAAATTAGAAGATCGAAGGTAAATTAAAATTCTGAAAAATTAATACAATGGAAAAATCAATCAAATTCAAGTAGAAATTGATAAAAAACGAGTAGAGATGTTCAACCATTTAAAAAATGAACATATTTATACAATTGTAATAACATGCACCAAATATTTTGTAATTATTTAATTGTTCTTGAAACAAATTTAAAGCTTTCAAGTTTGTGAGCATTTTAACGTTGCAATTGTGAAAATCATTATATCACGAGTTGTGAGTTTCAGCTTCAGCAATTTAGCAACAACAATATTTATTATTTCCCGATTTTTTTATGCATGTTAAATAAAAGAGATTTAAAGCATTTCAGCATTTTAGAGTTTCATTTATGGAAATCGTAGCTCTGTATAACGAGTTGTGAGCTTTTAAAAATGCAATTAAATCTAGTTCATAATTACCGCCGTTAAACGTTAAACAACAATCCCAAGGGGCATAAATTAGCAACAACATTTATTATTTCCAGATTTTTCCAAGCACGTTTTATAAACCGGATTTAATAATTATAAGTTTGTCATCATTTAAAAGTTTCAATTATGCAAATCATAGCTCTGTTTGAAGAGTTGTGAGCTTTTAAAAATTCAATCAAATCAAGTTCGTAATTACCGCCGCGCTAGCGCCACCTACCGGACGACCACTTGCTAAGTGCAACTAGCGCCAAAATACCAGAACTTTATACCCATAAACGAAATGTAAAAATTCACCTGCGATTTGCGCAGCAAATGATAGAATTAAATATTTAATTCTGAACCGAATGATGTATAAAACAGCTAAGGAAATCGAACGGTTTTGCAGTAAGTTGCAAATATAAATTCTTGTAGCTGTCGGTAATTTAGTTCGCTATAAAGGTGAATATTGAAATTTTTAGGATTTCAGAGTGCAACAAGAAAGACAAAACGAAGAGTCAATACACCGCACTGGTATTTATTTAGAAACTACTGTAAAATGCTGTACATCGTATCTTAAGCAAATTCTTGTAGCTGTCGATAATTCAGTTCGCTGTAAAGCTCAACATTGAAATTTATAGCATTTTAGAGTGCATTAAGAAAGACAAAAGAACAATCGATTTACCGTACTTAATAATTAAACTGGTATTTGTTTAGAAACTACTGTAAAAAGCTTTAAACTCTTATATTAAGCATTACAGAAAACTTTATTACCGATAAAATTTTCAATTGCAAAATACAGCTAAACCTCAACTATTTGATACATCATTCGATTCAGAATTAAATATTCTAGATATCATTTGCTCTGCAACTCGCTGCTGATTTTTTACATTTTCGTTACAGGTATAAAGTTCGGGTGTTTTGGCGCTGGTTGCACTTAGCAGTTCAGCAGTCGTCCGGTAGATGGCGCCAACGCGGCGGTAATTACGAACTTGGTTTAATTGAATTTTTAAACGCTCGTAACTTCTCAAACATAGCTATGATTTGCACCTAATTTTTTTATATAATTAAACAAATTAACATATCACAGCGGAAAGAAAAGTTGAACTGAAGAACAGAAAAATGCATTTGGCGATTTGAGAAATTGTAAAAGATTAATCTCTGCTTGGATTAGCTTTAAAATCTCAAAACTCCTTCAGAATGAAACCAATTTTACTATCCCACTAAAACAGTTGGCTTATCACAGGTGAAATCAAAACTTGAACTGAAGAAAAGAAAATTGCATTCAGCGATTGGAAAAATTGTAAAAAAATAATCTCTGCGGGGATTGGCTTGAAAATTTCAAAATCTATCCAGAGTTAACTTAGTTAGTTAATCATCCACTAAAACAATTAATAGCATAGCTGGGAACAAAGAACACTTGAACTGAAGAAAAGAAAACTGCATTCAGTAATTGAAAAAATTGTAAAGAAATAATCTCTGCAAGGATTGGTTTGAAAATTTCAAAATCTATCCAGAATTAATCATCCACTAAAATAATTGCCATACCACAGCCGGGAAGAAAGAGAACTTGAACTGAAGAAAAGAAAATTGCATTTAGCGATTGAAAAAATTGTAAAAAAATAATCTCTGCAAGGATTGGCTTGAAAATTTCAAAATCTATCCAGAATTAACTTAGTTAATTAATCATCCACTAAAATAATTGCCATACCACAGCTGGGAGCAAAGAGAACTTGAAATGAAGAAAAGAAAATTGCATTCAACAATTGAAAAAATTGTAAAAAAATGATCTCCGCAGGGATAGGCTTGAAAATTTCAAAATCTATACAGAATTAACTTAGTTAATTACTTATCCACTAAAACAATTGCCATTGCGATTTCATTTCAAAATATATCTAGTAACTAATCCGAATTCCCCGTTGTAAGAAGTTGCAGCACAATTACAATTTGTACAACCGGAAACTTTATTTCAAATGTGCAAAGTTTGCGCGTTTATCGAGTTCCGGAAGTGGATAAAAAGTGGACACATTATATCCTAAAGTTAGTGTTTTGTTTTGCAGGTGTATTTCACGTTATCGGCGGCGATGATGTCGAAACTTCTGCACGAGGAACTTCTCTATTTGAGGACCAACAGCAGCATGCCTCCGCACCACAGTATTTTAGAACCGAACACGACATCTGAAAGTACTGATTATTTATTACTTAACAAAAATTTACATCTCATCAATCGAAGGAAAATATTAAAATTAATAATCCCGAGAAAAACTCACTTATTGCAGATGCATTACATAAATTTAATAAAGATTATTCGTCTTTATTAAATATATACATCAACTAAATCTTGAGAAAAACTTACTTATTGCAGATGCATTAAATACATATGATAAAATTTTTTCGCTTAGATTTATTTATTTTTATATTACAAATAAATCTGCAACCCAATACCAATTAACAATTAAAACCCTCAGTTGTTGCAAATGCAATAAATATTAATTATTCCTAATAGCTGCACTACACAATTTAATGAACAAAAAATGAGTTAACTTCTGGTGTAATTTAAATTGTCCAGTACCTTACAATCTCAAAAACTTTAGTCAATTTTACTATCCGACTCAATTTTTGGGACAAATTAATGTATGAAACTAGACAATTTAAATTCCACAAAAAATTAACTCAATAAATTGAGCAGTGTAAAACGTCTTTATATTTGAATGCACAATATATTTATTAGAAAAAAAAAAGTTTAATAATTTTAATTTCCAGCCTCCATCATTTTCACAACTCTAATCCTAACAATCTCATCGGTCGGAATCCTCACGAGTCTTCTACTTCTCTTAGGATTATATTGGGTGAGACTCCGACGACTTGGATATTCACCAGCGCAAAATATCGCCTCATTTTCCTTTCAGGATAAACGTCTGCTGCTGGTTCCGTGGATGTTGACGCTGGTCCCCTTGATCCTGGTCGATATGATCCACTGCATTTACCTCTTTGTCGTACATACGGTGAGTCGGATCGGGAGGGCGGTCCGTGCGGGCTGACAATTAACTGATTCGGTTTCTTGTAGCTTAAATTTAATCCTTCCAGTTCGATACTGTTCACGATCGACTTTTTCCTAATGGTGCTGAACGTGAGTCCCTTCCCGCACAAAAATCTCCGATCGGAACGTTAAAATTTGTCTTTCGCAGATTTACGCCCTGCTCTGCGTCATATCCCAGTACCAGGAGCTGACCGCCGGAAGAGGCAGAGCCGAGAATAATAATCGGGTGAGTGTTTCATCTGATTGTGTTTTGAAATGTCAAATCCACCGGAGTAAATGTTTCCACGTTGCATTCTTGGTAAAATATTTTAAGTAATGAAATGATAAAAGCACTTATTTTATTTTATCCTATAATGTTAACATGCCAATGTCTCCATAGCAACGAGTTGCGTAAAGGTACCTTGAACAACAATAGTTTTGTTAAGAATTTCTTAACAACACTAGTCACTCGTGCTTTCAAACTTATCTCTCGTAACGTAAAAAGCTTCATAACATTACTTATATCGTAAATTACTATTACAATCAAGTGCTTTTATCATTTCATTAGAATAAATGTTTTCAGTTATCGCACAAAGATTCTGAAAAAATTGTTTTTCACGTTCACTTCGATTCTCCTCAAATATGTGGACATAAATCACATTATTCTCATGAAGTTTCATCACTGGCTAAATATCACTTGAACACTAAAATAACTAATTGTTAATTTTTCATAATATTACTACCAACAGTAACTTATTTAAACAATACACTCTCCACAATAATTAATTAATTTTTCATATCACCATTATTACCAACAGTAATTTATTTAAACAATACACTTTCCACAATAATTAATTAATTCTTCATATTATTATTACTGACAGTAATTTATTTAAACAATGCATTTTCCAGATACCAACAATTCATTACTCTACGCAACCAACGACGACGAGTTTCTTGAGACGGGGCACCACCTGCAACGAGACGAAAGCGTCCCCGTCGCAGAGTCCCACGGGAACCGGCCCTCGAACATCCCTGGCCGTCGAGGAACCCTCCCCGTACACCATCAACAGGGCCCACAGGAAATCCGTAAAATTCCCCGACCACGACCGCGAAAAGTCCCCGCACAACGGACGCACCCACTTGGAACCGTGGACCGCGGACGCGTGCAAAAGCCCCCCCGAGAAAAACCCGGACACCACCCCGCTAATAGACACCCCGAATCCAATAACCGAAACAAAGATTTAATCGCAAAACATTATACACACACATTATATACTACAATATATACAAAAATGACCAATTACCGACAAAGGGTTAGAGAGGGTGCGTGCGAGCCAAAAACGGGTCTTCCTTGCTTTCCACGGGTTTCTTTAATTATTCGGCAAGCGCCCTCTTTAATCCGAATCTGGGAATCTTAAATGTTAGGCGGTGCGGACACCCGAAAACCATTAAAAATCGTTGCTGCGAATAAAAAGAAAAAACAACAAATTTAGTTGATGTATATATTTAAATGTGCCTTAGAGCCCCCTCGAGGATGTAAAACAAGTTTGGATAAAACGTATGAGGTGTGATTTATGATTATTATCGATATTTAAATATTATGTAAAAATGTTTTCTAAATAAATGTTTTCAATCATCTTCGACTATTTATTTGATCACTTTGTATAATCACTAATTTTGCATGAGTATTTAAACTAGTGATGGGATCATTCGGATGATAATAATCGATTATCTCGAGAACTTACTTTTTTCATTGGAATGATAATCGAGTACCGATCACTCAAATGAGCATTTGGATAATTTGAACGAGCATTCGAATGATTATTCGAATATCAATCCGTACTCGAATATATATCACTCGAAACTTTACTTTTTATTGAACACAATTTATCACCCACGCCCCGATATCACAATCACAAAAACGTAAAGACTTAAATGTCTTTCTACTTCTTGCATTATTATTTAACTTCGGCATGTAAACTCTTGTTTGTCATGCGTAAATTGGAGGGTGGGACAGGGCACGCCCACCCACCCACCCTCTTTCCATTTAGATTTAAAGTACAAAATCGCGTTTTGTAAACTTTCAACTTCTCCAATTGTTTGCCAAAGAAGTTTACAGAGTACATGTGTTAAAATTAAACAAATACGGAGGGTGGTGGGGTGGACCCTAACCTACAATCCAACCCGTTACCCACGCACCGATATTTCCACCAATAAATAATAACACGGTCTTGCTCTTGCGTAATTAATTATTTAATTTCGGTATATAAACTCTCGTTTATCAACCATAAATTGGATGGTTTTTGACAGAATGTTTTTCAAACATACCCCCTTTTCCCATTGGATTATCCCTAAATCTATGGATAGGGCGGTTTGTACGCTATTACATTGGTCACTTCAATATTTTTGGTTGGTATCATCGACATCAAGTGCGCCACAGAACACATACCTCGCCCCACTGTCCTGGGGTGGCCCACATACTTTCGTGTTGCCGATATTCGTATCTCGGCTTCACACCCGTGAAGTGCGCCACTAAAAATTCAATTTTTCTCATGCAGCCTGCATCAGTAAAGCAAATTATTGATTCGTTTACATGAACTTCTTGTCGTTAATCCATTGCAGCTGCTTCTAAGCAGCGAAGCTCGTGGATTTCCATAGAGGAGGCTAAGACAGAGATGCCGCACGCGCTGCCCTACTTACTGTTATAGAGAAAGCAAATCAGTTGCTGTTTTGGTCAAATTTTCTTCCGTAGCCTCCGAACATCCACGAGCAACCGCTGCTTCTAAGGCAACAGCGTGACATCTCACTGGAATAAATGATTGTTGAACTTTTTTATCTGTAAAGGAATCACTTCTGTAAATATTAGCACAATATTTAGAAACACCCGGTATACCTGCACCCAACAAAATCCAAAGTTTCACAGCTGCAAGAAAACGGGGAAGGAAATTTCCTTTCAGAGATGGCTTGTGCACGCAAAAAGAAAGATGTTATGACAATAGCTCATGTCACACAAAGAGAAACAAAATTGAAACACTGTTGTTTTCCATAGCCTAGGGCAGACATGTCAAACACGCGGCCCGCTTACAAGTTGCCTGCGGCCCGGCAAGGTTGGTATCAAATATTTTAAAAAAATTATATACAAGATAAAAATATATTTTTTTTTTATTTCAATTGTAGTTTTTTTTGGTAATGCGGCCCGCGACTTGTGCGTAATACTTGATGTGGCCCTTGGTGGTAAACGTGTTTGACATGCCTGGCCTAGGGTGACCAAAACTTTTCATCTGAGAATCACTTCTGTAATTGTAATAAGACACTTTTACTTTGTTGGTATAACACAAATTTTATTTATTGTTGACTATAGTTTCGGCAACTCAACTTGCCAAATTGTCAACAATAAATAAAATTTGTGTTATACCAACAAGGTAAAAGTGTCTTATTATATTTACAACATGTATAACGAAGTAGAAGCCTCCTCCATAAACAATACTTCTGTAATTATTAGCAAAATATTTAGAAACACCGGTTTACCTGCACCGATCAAAATCCAAAGCTCGACAGCCGCAAGAAATCAGGGGAAGGAAACTTCCTTTCGGAGATGGCTCGCGAATGCAAAAGGAAAGATGTTTGACACACAAAAAACAAAAATTGTTTTCCACAGCCTGGGGTGACCAAACATCCCAAATTTTCAGAATTTGTCTCTATTTTCATTTCGATGTGTCCACGAGATGTATTTTGTTCCGTAAATGCCATTTACCATTTCACACAATGGAGCTGTCATGGTGTGAGTGCACAAGAAGTAATTATGGTTGTAAAAACTAACGTTGATTATAGATTGGAACACTTACTTTTTTATACCACTATATTGGTATAAAAAAGTTAGTGTTTTATTCTAATCTACAAGATGTACCAAGAAGTAAACGCCGCCAATGTTAAACATTTAACGTTGATTTGTTGATTTTTTCCCCTCATTAGTCAAACTTGTTTAGGAGAATTTCCCCACCCTCTGGTGTTCAATGAAGGAATTTGTAACAATTACATTTACCAATGAAAGGAAGCAAGTATTGGGCCACTGTTTTCTCTGTCGAACTTTCAAAAACTGTCCCTAGTAACCAATAACGGCTCGCAGTAGCCGAGGTAGCTATACAGATAGCTGCGAACAAGCCGCCTGCCGTCTCTACAATCAAACCAATCTGTATTGCCACGTCTGCTACCTCAGCCGTAGGGTAGGATTGGTAGTCGGTTGTAGGGCCGAGGTAGCAATACAGATAAGTAGGTCAGTTGTAGAGATCTGTATTACCTCTGCTGTACCATGAGTCACCCCTCGAGCCATGGTACGGCTGAGTTAATAATACAGATCTCTGTAACCAACTGTACCTATCTGTATTCCCACCTCTGCTACTTCGGCAGTACCATGAGTCACCCCGCCGTGAGCCGTCACTGCTAGTAACCATTTCAATTTCTGGCAGGTAAATAAACATTATAATGTTGAAACAAATCTTCAAAATAAATCATCAACGGAGTGCAATAGACCGATGGTATTTAATAAAACGTGCAAATTAACAACACTTAAAAACTCGCTATATTTATAGCCATTACTGCAATCCAAGAAGCAACGAAAATATTAATTACATAACCATCACTAATCGATAAATATATATAAATCTATATATACAGAGTAAATTTTTATTAGCACACAAACTGGTTATGCGAGGAATCGATCAACCCGCCGCCGCCGCACCCCGGCGGCGGATTGTCGTCGTTATTCCTGTTCTGCCTGTTCCTGGCGTAGTTCACCTGGCTCCGCTGCCGCTCCAACTCAAAGTCCGCGAAATCCTTAAGCAACACACTCTGTAACCGGCCCGACAGGTCGCACTTGTCCACCGCCGGCGGGTCCTCACAGTCAGTCCGGCTGTAGAACAGTATGTAGGGGGCCTCGGGCGGGTTCAGCCCGTGCAGCTCGTCCCCCTTGCTCTTCGTGACGAAGCAGTCGTTGAACTTGTACCAGTCGAGACCGTCCCGCGCGTACGTGTAATAGTGGCCCGAGTCGACGCTCGAGCCGCAGTGGACGACCGCCGCGTACAACTGATAACAACTGCCCCCTAAAACTATGTCCTGGTTGAGTTTGACCCGCTGCAGGATTTTCGTGCGCAACTGTGTGGCGGGGTCGTACCGGAAATGTTTCAGCGTGAGGACGAGCCGGGGCGGGGCCTCGATTATTTTGGTGTCGCGCTCGCCGTCGGTCAGGCCGCGGCACGACTCGCAGTGGTACTGGTTGTCGCCGCACAGCTTCTCCGGCTGGAGGTAATAGTCTATTAGGGTTTGCACGGACTGGTTGTCGGTGTTGTTGGGGAAGGAGAGCTGGAGCTCGCGGAACGTGTCCACCCGGACGCTGACCACCCGGCAGTTGCTGCACTGCGACAGGGACTCGGTGGTCCCTCCAAACGCCTTCTTCACGACGGTGTTGGACTTTTCGGAAGGGGCACCTAGAAACCAATGTTATTAACCATATGTTCGGCAAACACTATTTACTTAATAGTGTAGTGGCGAAGCGGAGGTCGTTGCTCTTAGGGCCATGACCAGGCTCTCCATAGAGTGAGGTCTGGTCACCGCTGCTGATGGCAGACGACTAATGATGGATGTACCATATGTATAAAAATTATTTAGATAAAGGGTGGCTTTGTATTTCGGTTTGATACGTCGCATCACGTCTTCGCCACCAGTTGTTCAAAGTAATTAATTGACATAAAGTCAACAACGTGCTGAACTAATCTAAGACCGTGATTTTGTTTATCATAGCCATGCCTTATCTAAATAATTTTTACGCTTTACTCTGCCTACTCGCACGTTTTGAAGCATTACAGGATCCCAATGCGTCCAAAGTGAAGGTTAAAGTGCTAACTGCTCTCAAGGAGACTCCGAATGTTCTGCATAAACTTCTCGCTGGGTGTCTCGACTTACTACGAGGTTTTTTGTTCTGAGAGCATTGAACAAAACAAAAATTCACTCCTAGACATGTTGGGTGAGGATGTCGGACGATGGGGAGTAGGCCCTTGGCTTCGCCAGCCCTATTCGGTAGTACAACTCAAAAAGTCTGAGCAAGAGGTGCAACGTGTCATCATTAAATCTCTCCTTTGCAAAGGAAAGAAGCCGACCAAAATTCTGCACAGATTGACGTCACATTTCGAGAATGATTCAAAAATAAAACACTGTCAAGGTCTTAACTGGCACAAGAAGTTCATGAAAGGCCGTAAAGTGGTCGAAAATGAAAGCATTACGGAGCGTTCCTGCCATACATAACCTATAACCTGCTTGAGAGCAACTGGCATTTGACATTTTCTGAAATTTCTTCTGAACTTTGACTGAGTTATAGAAACACTCAAGCCATCGTCACAAAGGACCTGGGCTTCCATAAATAGTGTGCACGACAAATCCCTGGTCTTTTGATTACAGAACAAAAATTCAGGCTTTTGCCTTTGCAACCGGTTCTCAGCACGATTTGTACTTTTAGTGTATGTATTTATTAACGGTAGGCCATGTGCAATTAAACAAGTACAGTAAAATAGATTCATTTTGATCATTGAAGTTATTGATTTCTCTGCACAAATGTCGCACTGTCAGGCTAACCTCTGCAAAAGACGTGACCAATCGATACGAAAAGAGAATCAACGTGAGAAGCAATGTTGCGCCGCTCAAGAAAGCGCTGGTAAGAGGACGAAGGCTGTTTGATAAAAATACACATTTTTGCATAAAAATCAATTTTCAGTCGTCATTAGTTTTGGAGTAATGACGTCATCCATTTTGTTTTTAAATGACAACCCCATATTTTTGTTCTTGATTTTGATTTTTGGCAACATTATTATACTGCCGACAATAGTTCTCTCAAAATCAAGAACAAAAATAGGAGGTAGTCAATTAAAAACAAAATGGCGGACATGACTCAAAAAAAAAGTGATGACTGAAAATCGGCTGTCATGCAAAAATGTGTATTTTTATCAAAGAAAATCGACCTGTTCGAGGATTTTTTCAAAAATATTTGGTAGAATCCAATTATCTTTCAGATTGTATAAGGGTTCCCTGTTCCTAATCTCAATAGTTTTCTTGTATTCGGCGATTATCATATCAGGAATAATTATTATAATCTGAAAGATAATTGGATTCTACTTGAGAATACGTTACTAAATACAGGGTGTGCCATTTGAAAAAAAACGAAGTTATTCAACTTTATAAGTTGGGTTTTTCTACCGCATTTTTTTATCACCCTGTATAATTTTTTGTATGAAATCATGGTTGGCTCTATAGTTCGAACCTTCAAGCAAATAATTAAAATGATTTTAATCGTTCAACGTCAATCACTGGGGCAAAAATAAAATTTCACCCAGACCATGCATTTCAACAAATCTTGAAATATTTCGAAAACGGCAAACAATAGGTATAGGGAGTATTGAAGTAACTCACCTTTATTTGCTCCATAAAATTCAAAAATGGCAAAAAATACAGGGTGTTCCATTAAAAAAAAAAACATAAGTTTGGTCTGTAACTTTGTTATGAGACACCCTGTATAAATTTAAATATTTTTAGGGCATGCAGCTCACTATTATACACAACTTTTGTACAAAATATTTTTCGAAATTTTGAAAAATAAGCAAGTGATTGACCGTTCCCAGAGCTCTGAAACACCCTGTATATACGGCAGTACAGGGCTATATCACATATTAGTACTTCGGAACGAAATATAACATGGAATTACAGGTAACTGTCACAACGGAAGATGCGAGTTGTATTTAACACGTGACATGGTAAAAATGATTTTTCTCCAGAAATCACAACATTAACCATTTTGATTTGGTTTCATCCTGAAATAAATATATTAATATTAGTCACTCAAACTTATCTATGACCAACAAACAAAAATTGCAAATTACAACTTATCAGTAGATAAACAGCAACATTAGTAACTAATAAGGTGCAATGCAAAAGATATGGCGGTGATGAATTCATAACACATTTTATTAAATGTGTCACACTGTAATATGATCACATAATTCCATTGAGCTTGCAAGAAATAAACAAAGCATTCAGTGTCATTCTAATCACAGGAAAAAATAATCAGCCAACCGATGATAAAACAGAGAGGACTCTACTTTGAAACGAGTAAACAAAAACCTTAAATTACTTAAAAATGTATCTGACCCAGGGTTCGGAAAATATCCGATATTTATATAAATATCAATATATCGGATATATATCGGATATATATCCGATATATATCAACTTCTTGATATTTATTCTTGGTCATTAATATTAATGTTTATGACTTATTAATTATATAATGCACATACTTTATTTATATTATATTTATTTATTGCAAACAAACACAGTTGCTTACAATATAGTAAAAAAATAACATTTAACCCTTTGCACTCCAGGCTTGTGGCTCGTATAGTACACCAAAACAAAATCAAATTTATCTTCTACATCACTTTTTTCCGAATTTTCTTCGTAATAAAAACACGTTAAAATAAGCGCACGCATCAGTTACAAAAATTGAGCGTTAAACAAGGAGTCGCCACAGAAGCGACAGTGGATTTAAAGTTCATGTTTTAAATGTCCGACAACGGAGTGCAAAGGGTTAAATTATTAAATCAAATTGAAAAATTTTTGAAATGAGGTCTTTTTTGCTCTTCACAATGTTTTCAGAGATAAATTGAAGAATTTTCAAAATGAGGACCTTTTTCTTGTTTTTTTTTTGCTCACGCTTACTCTTTCATTTTTAACAGAGTTGAAAGTCACTTCAAAAATCGACTCTTTCCGACAAAAAAAGAGTCATTTCGCCCATCTCTAGTTTATATTAGAGCACATGCTTACTATTCATATTGCTGCAACTAGAAATGAAACAGGAGAATTTTTTGGTATTGTGTGTTACATAAATATCCATGATATATATCACCGAATATATATCACGATATGATATCCGATGATATATATCGTCTGAACCCTGATCTGACCTGTGTAAGGATAGTAAATCTGCTGGCACTAAATAAATATTATTATTAAGTGTTGCCAACTATTTTCGACTTTTTGATCTTAACCCAACTTTCATTTAAAAATATAATCACTTACTACAAGCCGTGTCCCCGTTGCAAGACTGCTGCTCGTGCAGTATGTCCAGAAGGTACCCCAGAAACTCCGAGCTGTCGTGCTGATGTCCCGGCTGGAAACCCGGCGGCCTGGCGACGCTGGAAACGTCGCTCGGCGACAGGCTCAGCCTCTCGGAAAACTGCAGCAGCGCAAAGAGCTCCTGCAGCTTCATGAACAGCGGCACGCTGTCCCCGCTGTTCAGCAGCAAATCGTTCCTGAAGGGCTTGGTCATGAACAGCGCTTGCAGCACGCTGTTCATGTAACAAGTGTTCCCCAGATTATTCAGCCCCACCTTCCCCGTCTTGTAGTGCATCGGCACCAGAGTGTTGGAGCCGTCCATCCACGACTTGCAGTTGTTCAGCGACTGCTTGTAGTCCATGATGGAACTGAACGGATGCAGGGTCTGCCTGAGCTGGTCGTACATCGGCGAGCTCGGAAAGTGATCCATCAGTTCCACGCATAGATTCACCACGTTCTGCAAATACGAGCGGCTGGATTCCGAATTCTCTTTGTACAGCGACTGCAGCACGCGGTCGACGTGCGGGATAATCTTGTGGAACGCCTCGGGGCTGTGCTGCATGCACGAGAGCATGTGGAATACCACCGGCCCCAAACTCCTGCGGATATCCGGAATGATCACTAGAACAAACAGTTTTTCGATGTGGGCCAGGGTGACCTCTATCAGGATATCGTAGTGCTGCTGCGACTCCAGTCCGCGCATGAATTCCAACACGAGGGGTCCCAGGTTCGGCGTGAGGGTCCACCTGGACAGCCACTTGCAGAGGGTGAGCAGGGCCTGCTCCAGGCTGGCCTCGTTGTAGTTGGAGCGCAGGATCCACTGCACGGCCTTGGGGATGTGCTGCGCCTCGATCAGCTGCAGGACGATGGACATCATGGGCGAGGGCTGCTTTTGGGGGTTGGAAATCTCGTTGTAGAGGGCGTTGAGGGTGGCGACGATCATCTCCTCGTCCACGAGGGCCTTGGTGAGGACCTCCTGGATCTTCGCCACCTCCAGCATGAACTTCGCGTACTCCTCGGGGCTCGTCGGGATGGTGATCGTTCCCAGCTTGGAGACGATCTTCTCGCACATCTTGACGCGCTCCGAGCCGACGAGGCATTGCTGCTGCTCGATCGACTCCAGCACGCGGATGATGATTTTCAGGCAGACGTCGTCCGACGAGTCCCTGTGGACTTTGTGCTGCTTCACAGCCATATTTCACACTGTAAAAGAAAAATAGGATATGTTTAACAATTGTTATGCAAACAATTTTTTGTTTTAACATGTTGACTGCCACGACCATTTCACGATAATTGGCCCCAGACACCACTGTGCAGAAATGGAACATATGTAATCGAATTATGTTCATTAAACATTTTTTGGCATTTGCCTTCGTCTGTAAATGGAAAGACAGGCGTGAGGTGTTGATAATTTCAACCATGCATAAAGTAGAAATGCTGGAAGTCCGTAATAGAAATGGAGAAGAGTCCCGAAAACCATATATAATTAAAGATTACAATGCTCGAATGTCTAGCATAGACCATAGATGCTCTAAGGAAAACAATTAGATGGTCGAAAAAAATTGTATTGCACATATTCGAAATATACATCCATAATGCATACCTGCTTCACAGCCAAATTACAGGTGACATAATGAAATGTTTTTGCATTTGAATATAAATATTTTGAAGTCATCAGAAACCATGGGTCACCTCCCCAGTTAATGATGAATCTCAGAATTATTTTCTAGTCTAGTGATTCACACACGAGACCAATCACAAGTTAATCAATTGTAATTATTGGCTGTTTGAACAAGTGAACGTGAAAACTTACAATTACCCACAAGGTGTTATCAAGAAAACCTTGTAGAGGTGAAGAGTGATAACATATAACCTACTAAGTCTAAGTAAATCCAACGTTTCAAATTGGATTTTTGATGGTTTATTCCTGGCCATTTAATGTAAATTATTACCAAAAAGTGTGAAAGAGGTTTTCATCTGAAAGAGCATTAAAACAAGATCAAAACCATCTTTACATGCACACCATGCCCGCCAACATATTAATATATTAAACTTTCTAACTCAACGATCCGTATTAATTTACTTAATTGCCCATGTTTAAGGCCTATAAATTCCCCAATTTTCTAATTATATAAAACACTATACCATTAATAGTGTTTTGGAGAGACTGCAATAAGTTTAGTTGGACACAAATACACAATGACATTCTGCACCAAGTGACGGTTTGCGGGTTTTTTTCTGGTACGGCCGAGGTAGCAAAGGTGCGGTCACGCAGCCAGCCGTCTCTGCAACCGACCCCACCTATCTGTATTACCTCGCGAACCATCACTGCTATACACGATGGGCCAGTAGTTCATTAACACGCTGGCCTATGCTTTCAGTACTAGTGGAGCATGAAAATCATAAGACAAACAACGAGTAAATGAATGATGGGTTAGAGTGTGCGACCATTCTTTTTTGACGTGTGCACGAAGACCCGACGAGACATCATTGCATTTCTTGCTGAGCTACCGCTCCGCCCAAACGATGGCTGTAACTTAGCAAACATTGCCCATTGTGTAAAGGGGCTACAACGAATACTACGACTTTTTCCATTGACTGCAATTATTAGGCTGACGACCATGAAAACATTCTGCCCAAAACAATAGTTCTTGCGAATTGAATTAACCTTGCAATCCAAGTATATCCCCGCAATTCACAACGCAGTTATGCACATGAAACGACACATTCTAGAATTTGCGCGAGCCCGTCTAGGTTATGATCGCGAATTATGGGTGTAATTTCCGAAAATCGCGAGACCGACGAAACGTACCCACCTCGAAAATCCTCTCGCTTAATCTGAACGGCCAATCAATCACTAAACCATATTCACCACAAACTTAACTGTAAATACGCTTTATGGCGGTTCCGAAACGTCACTTTTCAACAGTTCGGCGTTCGCCGCGACAACAACACTCTCGGGGGGGCGGGCGGCACCTCGCTCAGTAGTTTTTCCTCTTTCCGGGACAGGCCGTCCGCATGACCAGCGGGGGGGGCGAACGTGCCTCTTGCGCTGCAGTGGAAATCGGGAATTCTGTGCGGTCGCCGCCGATCCGGAGAGACGATGAGTACGGGGAATTCGAGGTGAAAATTTACGCGAGAGTGGCGCGCGTGCGCTGCGTGCGGCGTTGCCGGAGTTGCTGCCAGAAACGTGAAATCATAGTTTAAAATTAAACCGCTCGATTTTATTTTTACATATTTCGACACACGAAACTTTTCTTTGTTTTCGCGAACGCGGGCACTGTCAATTTTCAATGTCAACTGTCAAATTGTGACTTGCCTTGTGATCGCAGTAGGCTGTTAAAATAAAAATTTAATAACCCGGGAACGGGAACAGAGATATACCAAGCTTCTCGTTCCTTTTACCAGAAATTGGTTGTGTATGTCATCTTTGTCAATCAATATCATTTAACTTTTGGTTACCGTTCTCTTTACTGTTCCCGGGTTGTTGTTAAGCGACCTTAACCGTCCGGTGATGTAATAGACTATCAAAATAGATTTTTTTTAATGTTTAATAGCTCTGTATGACGAGTTGTGAGCTTTTAAAAATTCAATTAAGTCAAGTTTGTAATTACCGCCACCTACCGGACGATCGCTGAACTGCTAGGTGCATATTAATATATTATTAATAATAATAACTTTATTGAGCACTTTGCTATATACATTACATATATACAATAAAAGTATATATATTTAAATAATTCTATTATTTTTTAATCAAATAATTAGATTTGTACTCATTTGAGCGCCAAAACACTCTTACTTTGTACCCATCACCAAAATGTAAAAATTCATCAGGGGGTTGCACAGCAAATGATAGAATATTTAATTCTGAATCGAATGAGGAAATTGGGCGCGGTTTTGCTGTATTTTGCAATTGAAAATTTACCACGTGGACTGTCGGTAATAAGGTTCCCTGTAATGGTTAATATAAAAATTTGAAACATTTTACAGTAGTTTCTAAATAAATACCAGTTTAATTAATGAGTAGGCTGTAATGAGTGCACATTCTGTCTTATGCGGCCCTTACACGGTCATTAATAATGACATTACCAGTAATGACAGTAAATGATGTGCCGAGATCAGAAAATCCGGATTCGTATCATTCGCCCCCCGTCATTCCAACTTTGTCGACGTTACACGATCATTATTAATGTCATTCTGATAATGTCAGTATTAATGAACGTGTAAGGGCCGCTTTAGTGCGCTTTAAAATGACAAATTTCAATGTAAAACTTTACAGATAACCGAATTACCGACAGCTATTTACATTAGCAAATCCGTTCAATTTTTAGCTATTTTATACACCATTCGATTCAGAATTAAATATTTAATCATTTGCTCTGACAGAACACATACCTTTTTGCTGTGCAACGCCTAGCTGAATTTTTACATTTTGGTTATGGGTATAAAGTTCGGGTGTTTTGGCGCTAGTTGCACTTAGCAGTTCAGCAATTGTCCGGCAGGTGGCGCTAGCGCGGCGGTAATTACGAACTTAATTTAATTGAATTATTTTAAAAGCTCTTCACACGGAGCTTTGATTTTCATAATTAAAACACCTTTATTGGCATGTACATATTTACATATTTCTCCTGCACTCCATTTCCCTCCCTAATTTCTGCAGCATCTTTACCCCGGCCCCATCCTCTCTCATCCGTTTTATTAAACGTGCTTAGAAAAATCAGGAAATGTAAAATAAATATACAGTGTCTCATTTCGAGTGTTCCAAACGATAACAGGATGTAGATAATGTTATTCTGAATCAAAAAGTTCAAATAAACATATGTCCGATTTCTTATCGTTATCGAGATAAATAATCTTTTAGATTTTTCGATTGTAAAATTAAAGTTTTTTTATACGATCGAAAATTTTCTAGTTTAGAAAACATTAGGTTAGGTTATGTTGGTGCATTTTAGATTTTTCTGGGTCGAGTTACATTGAGTTAGGTCAGGTCAGGTTTGATTCGTCCAAGCTTATTCAGCGCGATAATTGCGGCCACGAGATAAGCCTACTCTCAACGGGTCACTAGATTCGCAAATTGCATAACAAAGGAAGTTCTTAGAAAACAATTCCTGTTATATTAATAAAACGCAATTTTCGCTCCGGCCTAATACAACACTTTTAGCAATGACGACGGCAACGCGAGAGAAACTTTCTTCAACCTTCGACGGCGAACGTGTCCCGACCACCAATACACACGGCCCGTGTCCTTCCTCTCTGACGTAATGCCATTAAAATCGCGGAGCGCTCCGATAATCAGTGTGTAGCGAGAGTGTGCTGCGTGTGCATTAAAAGCCAACGGGAAAACGCATTCTCTCCCGGGGCGAACTCCCCCGTGATTCCGCGTAAGTATCGAAATCCGTCGGTGCGAGTGAAAACGGCGGACGTCCCAGCCTTAGTGGGTCACCAGGATCTATATATAAAACGCAGCCCCCCCATAAACACCAATGTTTGGATTTTGTTTCTGAAAACAGGGCCATGAATTCGAAGAACGGGCTGGCCCCGCCGCCCTACGGGCCCCCGCCGCAGGCGCCTCCCAGCTACGCGCAGGCAGTGGGTGGCGTCGGACCGACCAGTCCGTACGTCCAGAACAACTCGTGTAAGTAATGTAATTAACGTGCAACTTTCACTCGACTAATCACATGGCATTTTTACTTTAATTGAAAGAGCGACAATTGCTCTTTCTGGTGTATTGATGGTTCATGAAAGTTTGGCAGAGATGGCTGCGAAAGCAGTACAGTACAATACACACATCCACAGTCTCGTGTATATTATTGTAACATGCATATTTAAATGTGGCTCAAGTGCAATAATAAATTGATTTGATTTAAATAATCGAACAGTTGCTGCGGAGATGCGCCAACATCTTTTCCTATGAAACTGCCACTGACGATCACCGTCAATATGTGAAAATGAATAGGATATGTATGGCAAGGTGCGAACTTCCGAAGTAACAAGTTTAGTTGCAAAATAACACGGCTGAAGGATCTCTTGATGTTCAGTTAGATTCTGACAAAAACGATTGCTTCTAATTTTATTTGAGGCTATTTTTCAATTCAGCTGAATTATGTACTACTTAACCGAACCGTCGGTCTACCGCATGATGATTTATTAAATTAATTAAATAAAGACGAATATATAATTTGTTCAACATATCTCTGCGAGAGTAAGTAAACACATCAGTGACAGTTCGTGGTACGGCCGAGGTGGCAATACAGCAGTGGCGGCTCGTGGATGTTCGGCGGTGAGGCAGCAGAAGAAAATTTGACCGAAACAACAACAGAATATTTGCTTCCTGTATAAGAGTAAGTAGTGCAGCACCAGCTGCATCTTTGTCTTTGCCTCCCCTACAGAAATCTACGAGCCGCCATTGCAATACAGATATGTAGGGTCAGTTACAGAGATCTGTATTACCACCTCTGCTACCTCGGCCGTACCTGAAAAAAACCCCTGTGAACACCGTCTCTGATACACATTATTGTATCTCGCATGTCGGGGAATGTGTGCATGTTGTAGAGACAAAATTAAAAAAGAATAAGTAATTCACCTAAAAATGTAATGAAAACATAATTTTTTTCTGATTGAAACAATATTGAGTGATATTGCCTTAGTTACGATATGTCATAACACACTTATATTTTCCCAGGGAAATATGAAGTGCCCATATTTCCCTAGGGAAATATAGACATCAAACAATTGTCGTTAGGAGCTTCTCGCAAGAATTGTTTTAATTGCTCTCGGGACAACACCTCCGATTTCTTGGGAAGGTATCCTTTATGGATTTTACAGTTTTGGATTTTACGGGAACCAAACATTCACGGTATTTCGTCGCTTGCGTTAACACATAGTTTGACATTTCACCAATTTATGAAACAACGCAAATACCAAAACAAGTCAACCATGATATTTATAAACAAGGCCCTTAGCACCGTTACCAATCCGATAAATTCAAAAATTTACAATCCAATATTTTTCCATTTACAGAACAATATTCTTCAATCAGAAAAAAATTATTGATTACAACACGGGAAATATGAATACATTTCGCTAGTTGTAATAATAGCTATTAATCTTAAATAAATCATATATAATAAAATTGTTAGCTCCAGTTTTGCCCAAAGATGGCGTAAGCCGAAACCGGTGACAGTAAAAATTTTATACAAATTAAGGAAGTACATATTCAATCATTTGCATAAACATAATTTGGAAACTAAAGGAAATCATAAATAAAATTGATAATATAAACAACCACACATTTTTTTTTCAACGTTCGTTATTATTTATACAGTAGGTGTTTACACTAGGTCTGTGGGTGTCTGTGATGTTGTAGTTTCATTGTTTTATTTTCGTATAGAAGGGAAGCATTTGTCGAATCAAGGACGTTTTCCATCACTCCACAAAATAATCAATATGTTGCGATAAAAATAGATTTTCACAGGAAATGTGCTGTTCCGGTTTGCACCATTATATAAAATGAAAAGCAATTATTTGCAAATCATATTTGTAATTTCAGATCAATTTCAAAAGCGGCAGGATGAAAACAATGTGTTATTCCGGTTTATACCATTTTATAAAACGGCAATTTTTTTTTGCTAACTTGTACAACAAACAATTATATTTGTAATTTCAGATCAATTTTAAAAGCGGCAGGATGTTAAGGTAATATTTATTCACCGTGAATTGTTTGTCCTGCAATTACTCACCGTTAAGTAGAAGCTCTCATGTACTACACTTTTTCATTCACGCAGCAAAGGTCAAAAAAAAAAATATGTTTTTCCACGTGTGCACAATTAACGCGAAAACATCACAAGGTGTAGTTGTGCAATAGTAGACTGTTTTATGCAGTGGCACGGGACAAGTGCAGAGCACCCAATTTTAACATGACATACAAAACTGCTTTCGATTAAATGGAATTTCCTTGTCGATTCATCTGTAATGATGCAGCGAGTTATTTAACTCTTAAGCCTCCTCACGCCCAGGTCGCCACATGTAGCGACAAGCGATAAAGAAAGAAAACAAAAATATTTTACCACTTTAACGCCATCTGTAGAATATTTTTCAAATTTTTTTTTAGAAAGTTTGTGACAGTGGAATATTTTGTAGAAAAAAAAAACAAAAATAGTATATTATTTTAAACGAGTGAGAAAGTTGGCCATTGATTCTTGATTGCCACGAGGGTGAAGTTTGCAATTCACACGAGTGGCGATGGCCAACTTGCTCACAAGTTTAATACTATACTTTTTCGCATCATATTAAATAATTACCTAAAGATTTTTCTTTGTGTATTAAATTATAACGAATAATTTTTCTATTTGGAAATTGCGGCAGTTCGCTGACAAAAAAACGAATCGTAACCATAGTAACAACCAAACTGTTGGGCAAATATAACCGCTATCATTTGATTGGACGTCACCTGTTGTGCAATGAAACCGCTATCATTTCATTGGTTGAAACCTGTTGGGCAATGAAACCGCTACCGTTTGATTGGCCGAAACCTGTTGGGCAATGAAACCGCTATCATTTGATTGGACGTCACCTGTGGAGAAAATGATTCGGCCGAATAATGGACAACTTTCTCAATCAAAAACGATTTAACAACGTTTATATTATTTAATAAGATGCGAAAAAAGTAATTTTTCAATAAACTTGCTATTATGCTATTACCCAATCAAAGCAGCATGGGCGCGAATAGTAAGGGAGGAATGGTAAGGATGAGAGATCGAAAACCTTATCAGAATAATCCATCATAATTGATTGTATTTTTAATAACAAGTTTTTTATTTTGTTAAATTTGATTTTTCTCAAAAAAAAAAACGAAAAATTTTTCTCCGCCTGTCTGTTTTGAAAGTTCATTTTTCGGCGCTAAAACGAGGTTTAGAGGCCCTAGCATGGTGCAAAGAATATCATGCCGTAGATACGATTTTTAATTTAGCGCCATTTTATATATTTGGACACACTACATTGTGTTGGTACCACTGCTTGCACCTTATTGTAGAGACACACTATATATTAAATCAAATCAGTAAGAATTGTGTTGGTAACGCTGTTCGCATTATCCCCATCTCACTCTTTTAAGGCAGGAAGTGTACTACTCGCACTCATGGGCTCTTATGGCAGAATGTGCACACACACACACAAACATCCCACCGGATGTGATCAGATAAAGACCGGCAGACTCACAAGGGCAAGATAAAAATTTGCACCGTGGGCCCTAGGGCTTCTAAATTGTTTCATAAATTTTTCAACAGATGGCGGCATACCTTTTAAAATTAATGTCATTAAACTCATAATATTCGGCCCTATCAATTCATAGAAACAGAGGATACATTATCTTCGTAGATAATGGATAAGAATATAAACAAATTAATAATATAAACCGATTTTGTGTGGAAATGAAATTCGTGAAATTTCGACCATTTTCAAACTGCCATAACTCGGCGTATTTTCAATCGATTTTGATGAATATTTGAGGGCGAAAAACCTTGAAGTGTCTTCTTTAAAGTCATGCATGCGAACTTAAGCGTTGCCCCTTCCGTCCCCCTCTAGAACCCCTGTGAAAAAAACATGCTTTTTCAGGAAACCATGTCCAACTTTGACGATGTGTACGAAGTTGGAAAAAATTTATCGACTCGATCCACCATAAACACATTAAAATTTGATCAATTCCCTACGCAGGACTCAAAGACCGAAGTCCCTATGACGATTTGGCACCAAGTTACGGGTGTTTGAAAAAAATGGGCATACGTTCGCTTGCATGACTTTAAAGAAGAGACTTCAAGGTTTTTCGGCCTCAAATATTCATCAAAATCGATTGAAAATACACCGAGTTATGGCGGTTTTAAGTCAGTAAAGTTCTCGTCCTGTAAAGCATAACTTTCCTGATATTTACGCAGTTGTCTTAATGATATTTTTCTGTTGGTTTATTGTCAAATATTTCCCTCAGTCCGAGATGATGTGGAAATTGTAACGACGGTGGTGCCGCTAGGACCCGAACAAACGCACATGATATGCCCGCACTGCCACGCCGAAATTGACACGACAACGAAAACGGAGCCGGGCGTGATAGCCTACATAGCGGGGATCCTCATTTGTGTAATCGGGTAAGTCGTACTTCCATCAACACACGCACACTTTTAAATACTCGATTGATGTTACCTACCGATATTCCATTTCTTCTGTTCTATAATAATAATAATAATTATAATGCATTTATTTCACAAAGATAAATTTACAAAGAAGGAAATTCATACGTGCAAAAGTGTAGAGGAGGTAATAGAAAAAAAGTAACAAATAATACATTTATTAACGGGACATCGCCCTTGAAAAAAAAAAAAACTAAAATGTACATTTCTATGAAGTAAAGTAATCTTAATCTAAAAATATATAACATTATTTGGCTATATGCACCAGGTCGAGTGTGAACAAGTAAGACTTAATAATAATAATGTGAAATACAAAATTTAGAGTTTTATAACATATTGTCGGTGAAGCGGCAATACTCACATTTATCAAATTTGATAGGAGAGACAAAATAGTAGATTATATATCAAGAGAGAGAAATAGCATTCTCTACCGTGAGTTCGATAAAAAACGCCCAATGCCATAACTCTGTTATTTATTGACCGATATGAATGAACTAAAAACCAAAGTCAATGGTGGTTTAAATACTAAAAAATTACATCAATATTGATTTTTTTCAATAATAACTTCATTGCCAAATGATAGCCAACTTAAATTTTTTAAATGGCAGCATATAATGTTTTAATTTTTTTACATTCGACATTATTTTTCTGAATCCAATAACGTCAAATATGTTGTTTTTAGTTCAATATGTTGGTTGAAAAAAATTAAAATAAATCTTCCATTTAAAATTATATTTTTCAAAAATTATAATTAGTGTGCCTTGGAAAAAAAGTGACAAATGTCATTTGTTGTAAGGTTATGCCAAACATGAATAATAAGAACCCAATAAATAAGTATAGAATAGAATAATAAGTAGTGCAAGTAATAATTCACTTGCGATTTAGATGTTCTGTGATTATTGTAAACACTAAGTATTACGTCCAACTCTGCAAGTCCACGAAATTGTCGATCCACTCTCTTCGACTTTTTAAAGGCTCCAATCATCTCAAATTTCCTTCTTACCTTCTAAATTTAGGTTCTGGTATTTGCCGCTCTGGAAAAACCGTAGATGATAAATTCGTGCCGCAGCTCTTCGATTACTATTACTTAGAAATAAATTTGTAACATGTCTGTTAATTCGGTATTGTTCATGATTATGTCTGGAACACACACTAATAACAAATACAATAAATGACATTTGTCGATTCGAATTTTTTTCAAGGCACACTACATTTATTACCAAAAAAAGCATGTGAACAAGATTTATTATTCTCTTTTTCTGGCATAAATATTAACTGAAAACCAACACAACGGGCATAATTGGATTCGGAAAAACAATGTCTAATAATATAAAATTAGAAAAGTATATGCAGCCATTTAAAAATTTAAAGTTGACTATCATTTGGCAATGAAGTTGATTTTGAAAAAATATATAATTACCGCCATTTTATAGTATTCAAACAGCCATTGACTTTATTTTTTAGTTCATTCAAATCGGTCAATAAATAACAGAGTTATGGCATTGGGCGTTTTTTATCGAACACACAGTATATCAAGGGAGAGAAAATAGCATTCTCTCCCAAGATATATATACTGTTTTTTTCACAAACGGGATATTTTAAGAATAAAACGTTCGTTCCTAAAACCCAACCTAGAAAAAAATTCTGTCAAACGTAACAGTTGAAATAAATAATGAAACCTCGCAGGGAGAGAAGTAATCATTTCTCTCTCTAAGGAGGGAAATGCTACTTCTCTCGCGATTTCGAGAGCTGAGAAATCGACATTCTCTACCGTTTATGAAAAAAACTGATTTCTAGCTTTCCGGGAAAAGGTTATGTACTAAAGTCTCAATTTTGATCCAAATGGCGTTTAGGCGGTATTGCTGCTTCATCGACGGTATTTAAGTTGTAAATGATCCAAAATTAATTATTAATATTTAAAATTCCTCCTTTACACGAGCTTGATATGTAGTTTCTTAACTTTCGCCAATGTCCCTTTTTATAAATCAATTCTTCCGCATACTTATTGTGATGTAACTGTTAGCACCGTTATTTACTTCACTTCAGTGTGCGTTGTTCTTATTATTGCACTTGCAGATGCCCATTCGGTTGTTGCCTGATCCCGTGCTGCATAAACAAGTGCATGGACGTCCATCACAGCTGTCCCAACTGTAAGGCCTACTTGGGCAGATACCGGAGATGAACAAATTCCACCGTCACAATTGTATTCCCACTCATCGATTATCACACACACTCATTTTTTTCTATGGTTGTTGACACTAATAACGCTACTAAATAGAGTTGATATAGAAATTTCGCGCCGTGCCCTATTGTACACAGTAATGTTAATACGTGTAAAAAGTACTAGTCGTAAGATTTTTTTTTATTAATTATTTTTAAACTAAGCTTTTCAAATATAGCAGCTCTTTATATATATGACATATCCATATCTATGTTAACATATTTTAATATTGTTATTTACATGTGACCCTTTTGTTACTAATAAAGCTATTATTTTTGGTGCCTCGGTTTTACATTAACACCGGTTCTAGAATTGCTACACCGTAACACAATCTAAGGATTGTTTAACTCTTTGGATATTTATTGCATAAATTAATCATTCGGTATTTTTACATTAGTTGCAGGTGTCTAGGTTTTATGTTAACACCGGTCCTAGAATTGAACCCTGCGGTACATTCCATAAACACCGTAACACAATAAAAAACTTGTAGCAAATATTTGTTGAACTATTTGGGAAAATTCATTGCTTAATTATGATCATTCTATATTCTTGCACTACTTGTAAATAAATAATATTTTAGCTTTTTAATAAATAAAAACTTATTTGATAAGCCTCGTGCACTAATGGGTTAAATATAGATTCGGTTTAAAGGTTACGACGAGACCGTAAAGTTCAAGTTTATGATCAATAACAAATGGCCGTTGAAATTGATTAGATTTTAAAAATTAAATACCGGGAATGTACGAGTAAATTTTTATGGGATTGATTTTTCGCAGTTTTTAAAGTTAAATTAAGGAAGGAATCAGCTTCCGGTATTACGTCCGGTCGTAAATTCACGCCACGCAATCATGCCCTAGTCTAAAATTGTTTAACGAATTTAGAGAAAAAGAACTTCAATCTTGTGTCAGAATAGTATAGAGAGAGAGACAATACATTTATTGAGACACTTTTACAAATGACCTCAACAGGCAATTGACCAGAGGTCTTTCAGCCTTGAACCTAGAATAGTATATCTTATATAATTTTCATATTTTAAATTAGATTATGTGTTTAATTTATGCGCGCACCCGGGGTGGCGGCTATCGGGCTTGAACCCCTCCCCGAGACACCGAGTGTTAACCAGCAAACCTGAGCAAAATTATGCTTTTTGAAATTTCAATTAATTGTAATGCCACCGCTATGTTACACTTCATTTTCAGTTTACACATATTTGTGGGTGAGTGCGAGGTTTTTTAAAGAGAAAAACGTTTCAATTTGCAAATTACGATTCCACGGAAAAAATGTATGTATTTACATAAATTACAGATTAATTAAACTTGACGACACTTATTATTTACAATTACAATTTGAACGCGTGCAAATTACAGCACTTCATTTAAATGATTTAAGTGCGACGAAAGCGTGTTATTTTCATATTAAGAGCGTATGTACTTTGTTTACCGCAAAAAAGTTAAATGCAAACAGAGTACTTATTCAAACCATACATTTACACATTCTAATATTTGTCTTAATAGTACGTCTGGACGAGTGTAAATATTTTGTTGTAAATATTTATCACAATAAATATTATTATTAAACCTTCAAATATGACGCTGGGGAAATTTCAAATTGCAAAATGTTCACACAAATGATGCGATGATTGTTTCCCCTTCATCGACAACTGGACCGGTTTCCACCATGTTGGTCTCATCAGCATTGGCAGGGAAAGGATTTTTGTATTTGTCAACGAAGCGAGGAATCTTCTAAACCTCGTCCTTGCCTTAAAAATTGGTACGACCTTTTTCTTGCTCGTCGCTTTCACAATTTAAACTCCCGAGTAGGTTTACCTCGATTAAAAATTGAGTTTTGAAATTTTTCGAGGTAATCGAAGGTCCGGGAGTTTAAATTTTTAATATGAGGAGGAAAAAAAAGAAAGAAATTTTTCATCAAGGTAATCGAAGGTCGGGAGTTTAAGTTTTTAATGTGAGGAGGAAAAAAAGAAAGAAACTTTTCATCAAGGTAATCGATGGCAGGAGGAAAAAAGAAATAAATTTTTCATCAAGATAATCGATGGCAGGATTTGAAATTTTGAATGCGAGGGGCAAAAAAGGTCTTTGGCATCATATAGTATATTGTGCATCAAGGGCAGAAAATATGCTTTAGCAGCCCGAGGTGTTTGGCGCATAAGCGAGCGAGGGCGCCAAGAACCAAGATGTGCTAAAGCATTTCTGCCTGCGGGACACACCCTATTTTTCCGCCTACCGATAATATGGTAAAATAAATAAATTGTGAAGCACACTTCTGGATTTCGCGGGCAATAAATTATTCGAAGCGGCAGCGGCAATTGTGTGAGCACATCACTGCTATCATCGTGATTCATCGTTGCTGCCAACATCCATAATTGTAGATTTATTTACAAACGATTGCAGAACACAGGTGATTTGTATGTATCGCGCACTGACATTAGTTTGACCAGTATGTCGCCATCTATCGGAACATTTCTGTAACGCTATGTCATCACTTGGGATTCTAACCCTTTCGGCCCTGGTGGTGGCAATTGCCACCGCAACATTTACATGTCTCTACTTACTACGACAATCCATATTTTTGCTGTTTATCACTAGATGTCACTTCAACAAAGCCTCACTAATTAATTCCTATACTAATTAATCAAATCAGTTCAAATTTGGTATTTATGGTCTTAAGAAGCTCCCCATCAATAATAATTAACAATTTATTTATTTTTTTTAATTTAAAAATCCGGGGCTGAAAGGGCTAAACGGGATTTTCATCCAGCAATTTAGACACGATAAATGAACGTCGAGATCAGGTAGGCGGAAATAAAATTACCGACAGCGGTGGGCGGTAAGAATATTTTACTTTCATCAACGATGTGAAGTGGTTGGTGGATATTAAAGGTTGATGATTCAATTGCAAAATTAGTTGGTGAGGATTAAATTATATCCTTGCTGGGGAACCCCAAGATTAACGTACACGATCGAGTTAATTCGAGCGAGCTAAACGGTAACGCTAAAAAATGTGCGTTAATAGTTCAGCTTCAAACCCAATTAATTCAACTATTGTTACAAAGATGGCAGCACCGGTTAGCAAGAAATATTTACAAATACCTTCATCTACACTCGACCTGCATCCTGCTGAGCTTTTATTAGTAGACTAGTAAAGGATGTAAAAAAAAAACTTAACAATCAGTTTGCGGTAAAGTATTTAAAACATCGAGGCTGTTAACGAGTTCAGCCAATTAATTCAACTGTTGTTACAAAGATGGCAGCACCAGTTAACAAAAATATTTACAAAAACCTTTTTTCGCCTGCCTCTACCGAAACCATTAAAATCGGGCCGAAACTACGATTTAGGGTATCTAGGGCCGAAAAAATAATATGCATAATCTAGACAACTTTCCGCGGAATATGAGTAGGCGATGCAAAAATCTGAGTGACAGTTCACTTTGAATTCAATGATGCGCGATATAAAATTTCCTGAAACACTGTTTTTACTTAAGGCAGGCGAAAAAGTATCGAGTGTAACTCATGCCGAAATGCTTTAGCAACCCTTCACTTTTAGCAACCTTCGCTCGCTCGTGTTGCTAAAGCCTATTTTCGGCCCTCGATACACTATATCTACACTCAACCTGCATCCTAGCGATGTTTTATTGGTAGCCTAGTAAATGTAAAAAAGGACTTAAGAATCCGTGTGCTTAAACTATTTAAAACATTAGGGGAAAAATCTGTCAATCGGTCTGCCAGAGGAATAAAAAAAGGTTGAGCTCAACCGATGGCAAACCTGAAAAAAGGGGCCTCTTTGAAGCCACTTACAACAAATAAGCACCAACATGTCTGCAGTCAATAATGAGGATATAAGGGACAGCTTTGAAGCCACTTACAATAAATGAGCCTTCACCAACAAGCCTGAAATCGATAGCTTACATTTTTCACCATCATAAAATGGTTGCACGAAAAGGTGGTTTATGGCGCTTTCTACATCATGAGAAAACAAACACTAGAACATCCCTGCATTGACAAAGCCTCACCGGGAGGGTTCATTCTGTCCACTAGGCAACCGCAACCATGATGCAATTACAACATGACCACAACCCAATTTTATAAAAATTGCCGTTCAAGTGTTAACCCTTTGCACTCGTATGTCGACTTACTGTCGACACAATACGTGTTATCACTAATAAATACGAGTGCAAAGGGTTAAAATCATTGAAACTTTTCCCATGCTTCGATCATCGCTTTCCCTTCCTCCGCGCCTAATTAAAATAATTGGGGGTAAAATCAACATATCTGTACTGTATTACCTTTATTGAGACGTACATTTCTTGTTACAAATAGATTTGTACATTACGAAGTTTTTTTCCCCGGATGACGCCTTATACTTATTACAATAATAAACGTGAGAATATCCTGCAAAACAAATAGCACATCGTTTGGGTGTGTAACTTACAGAAAGTAAAACCTCGCCGGCTTCGTCGCCTAAGGCAACCACTAGTACATGAGAAGACAACGAAAACAACGATACTCTCTAACATGCAAAATGTGCAGCGCGCTCCGCCTTAAAATAGAAAAACCATAAAGAAACAAACGCTCAAATATATATATAATCTATAAATATAAATTTTTATAATAATCATAAAGAAATAAAACATTTATATACTCTTATATAGAAGGGGAGAAAAACTGAAAAGCAAATTCCGTAAATAATGTAGTAAATGTGCACAGTGTAAATAGCTAGTTGTATTGAAATGACTCAATAATCCATCTAATTTTATAAAACCTCTAAATCTAGTCAAGTAATATTAATATAATATGTATGCAAGTATGTATATTCTGTTTGTTATACACACACATATACTTTTAAACAAATCGTGAACACCAAATCAAATATAAATGACATTTATTTGTGTTATGTTTTTAAATATATTTATATGTACTTATTTGTCGATTTGATTATTCACAATCCACGTATCGGACTCTGCAACAAACAAAAAAACATTTAAACACGCGGGCCTTTCGGGTATCAATTTATTTCGGAAAATTTTCATCTTTTAACAATTACAGACAATATGCTACACTAACTTTTATTATGACATTTTATTTTTAGGTTATGACATTTTATTTTTCGGTTATTCACTATTTGCAAATTTTGATGTTGTACAAACACTTACCTCGAAGATATCAATTAATCGTTTCATTGTCAATTGCCCAATGGGTTATTTGAACGAGTTTCGAAGTATCAACGGATGTCCGCAAAAAAAAAAGTTTTCTAGGGACCAGGTTGACCTCCAGAACCCAGATCGGGGCGCTTTAATTTTTCTAACAGTCCCGGAGTTTCCAAATAGTACCGCTCGTTTACAACTCAAGTTGTCAAAACACTGTCATTAGACAATTGTTTTAACAATAAAGAAAAAAAACGGGACCGCTTGTTCGCACAATAGAAAAAAACCTTATATCTCAAAAATAAATTAACCTTGAAACATCAAAGGTTCATTTTTTAATCGTGAGTGAATGAAGTCAAACAAAAAATAATAGTAGAGGCTATAAATCTACAAGTTTCTGATAGGTTAGAAGCACCATTACGGCGACATCTGCAGTGAGATCAGAAAGTCTGAAAATAGGGATAATAATTCACGTAATATTATATTGGCTGTCAGGAATTATTCAGTGCAGTACGTAAGAATTTGACATCTTGTGGTTTTTTGAGTTTACTTGTTGTAGAGCTGGATTTTAAAACAAGTAACGTCAAAAATGACAAGACATCAAAATAAAAAAAAATACACTATACTGGTACCAACGTAAGTTGCTGAAAAATTACATTTTTTTCATAGCCGTGTTGTTATTTTTTACTCATTTTTTAGTGTTTGCCACCGAAGATGTCAAAAAAGTCTAATCTATGAGTTTTTTTTTTCAGAAAATGTGCTGCCAACTATTTTCGACTTTCCGATCTCGTTGTGTTTATGCAACGCTCAAGACAGATGTCGCCGTAACGGTGCATCTATCCCAATGAAAAGTCAATTCGTTTAATGATCCCTTTGAGGTTTCAAGGTTCGAAAATAAAAAAAATATTTGTTAGTTATGAATATTTAATGTTTAAAATGTGTATAATCTCGTTTGTTAAGTTAACGTCTGAAAAAATGATTTGTTAGTCGAATAAATCGTGTCTCAATTAAAAAAGGGTGGTTTACCTTTGTTTGTTTGAATTTCGTTTGCTTATTCTCCTGCCCGAGTCTTTTGTCGTTAATGTGAAGCGTTCTGTGGGGGCGCGGACGGCTCGCAGAGCGCGCTGGTCGATGGTCTTCGCCTTCTCGACCTTGGACATGAACCTGGCGACGAGATCGGGGCAGGCCATGTTCTCCTCGGGCTCCCACGTGCTCTCCGTGGCCGGGTAGCCCTTCCACACCACCAGGAATTCCCGTTTGCCGTCGCGTTTGAAGTGCACTTCCAGTATACGGTCCACCTGTTGAGGATTAATAAAAAAATTCTTGGATTAAAATGTGAAGTACTTAAGGACGGTCGTTCGATCGCAGCTTAAACCAAATTTAACCTTAAATTACTGACAACGTTCAATCACAATTTAAAGCGTAGTTTATAACCTTAAAATAATTTATACTGACAGTAAAGTTTAGCACTTTTACCAGAAAGAAGAGAAAAACTAAATAAAATTAATGAACATGATAACAACAAAATAAAAAAATTTAAAAAATAGTTTTGCTAAATATGCCAATAAAGGTCAACAAAATCATTTGAATGTAATTTTCATAGATCTATGTTTTAATTTGTATGTAATTGTTTTAGGGCATTGAATTATTAATTTATGAATCTTTGTAACCAATTAAATTCATAAAATATGCTTTGTCTCATTCATGAATGCAATTCTCTATTGGAAATAATTATTATTATGTTTCGTGTTACCTCGAAGTCTTTATTTTCGTCGAATTCTTCCGACGCCTTCTTTTTCTTGGTCTTGTTATCTTTATACTCTTGTAGTAACTCGACGCAGTTCAGCGTTTTCTCTGGTTCCCAGGTGTCGGAGTCGCTTCCGTACCCCTTCCACCGGATCAAGTAGTGTCGGCTGCTGCCGACTTTCTTATCATTTATAATTGCCTCAACCTTAAAGATACAAAAAAAAAAAAAAAATGTTACTCCGCGGCACACTGCAGCGATGAGATGCTCAAGGTGGACAAAAAAAAACTCCCCCGGTAAGTTCTAACAAACTGTACAGTGAGATCAGAAAGTCAAAAATAGTTGGCAGCACATTTCCTGAAAATAGGGATTATAATTCAAGTAATATTATGTTGGCTCCCTGGATCAGTGCAGTACATAAGAATTTGACGTCTTGTGGTTTTTTGAGGTTACTTGTTTTAAAGATGGTTTTTAAAACGTCAAAAATGACAAGACATCAAAAAAAAAAATAGAATGCACTGCAGTGCAGTACATAAGAATTTGACGTCTTGTGGTTTTTTGAGGTTACTTGTTTTAAAGATGGTTTTTAAAACGTCAAAAATGACAAGACATCAAAAAAAAAAATAGAATGCACTGCATTATTCAGGCAGCCAATATCAGATTACTTAAATTATTATCCCTATTTTCAGAAAATGTGCTGCCAACTATTTTCGACTTTCTGGTCTCACTGTACATACAGTGTTGCCGGCTTAAAGTTGTCAGAAATGTCACGTTTTAACTGTCAAAAGAATTGTAATGTTTGATGGCTAGAAAGTGTAATTTTTGAATGAAAGAATGTCGTTAACAGTTGAAAAGTCATTTTTGACTGGAATTTATAATTGTCGGCAGTGGAAATTGTCATTTTTACTTCGCAAAAATTATTTTTGACAGTAAGATATTGTTATTTTTGACTGTGGAAAAATATCATTTTTACTGTGGAAAAATGTAATTTTTGGCGGTTGATTATTTAAATTTTTGACTTCTAAAAAGTGTGATTTTTTCCTGTGGAATGTGTCATTTTTAACAGTAAAAAAAATGTGACTTTTGACTGTCGAAAAATATCAAAAATGGACCGTTTTAAATGTCACAAAAATTATATTTTATGAGCGTTAGAAAATGTAATTTCTATTCTGTAAAATAGTTGAATGAAAAATGTCAGTAACAGTTGAAAAATCATTTTTGACTGGAATTTATAATTGTCGGCAGTGGAAATTGTCATTTTTACTTCGCAAAAATTATTTTTGACAGTAAAATATTGTTATTTTTGACTGTGGAAAAATATCGCTTTTACTGTTGAAAGATGTAATGTCTGATGGTTGATTTTTCTAATTTTTGACTTCTAAAAAGTGTGATTTTTTACTGTGGAATGTGTCATTTTTAACAGTTAAAAAAATTGTGATTTTTGACTGTCGAAAAATATCAAAAATGGCCCGTTTTAACTGTCACAAAAATTATATTTTATGAGAGTCAGAAAATGTAATTTCTATTCTGTAAAATAGTTGAATGGTCATTTTTGATTGGATTATATTTTTTTAATCAATCAATGATCTTTGCCATCTTATCTTTTTGTATTTTTAGAAAATTGTCATTTTTTAGAAGTTAATTGAAAACCTACCCTATTTCTGTACCCCATTCCTTTAAAGTAAAAACAAAATTTTAAGAGGTTTTTGTTAAATTTGAGTGGTTTTTAGTTATAATTTAGGGGGAAATGGTTTATCAGAGTTGGTAACACTGCATACAAAGAAAACGTTTCTTAGATGATTGCAATTATTTCTTCCTATATGGGTGCATTTATTTCGGTAAAATAAAACTTACCTAAGAGTTTTAGGTTTAAGCGGAGGTATATATTTTGTAAAAAAAAAAATTAAGGTTAACCCTTTGCACTCCGTGCGACATTTAAAACATGAACTTTAAATCCACTGTCGCTTCACACCTTGTTTGAGCGGTTTTGTAACTGATGCGTACTCTTTTTTTAACGTGTTTTTATTACGAAGAAAATTCTGAAGATAAATTTGATTTCGTTTTGGTGTACTATACGAGCTACGAGGCTGGACTGCAAAGGGTTAAGTAATCTAGCAAGTTAAAAATAAAAATACCCGCATTTTGTTTGTTTACAAATGGATGCCTACCTCGTAATTTTCCTCATCCTCCCCCTCCTCCTCCTCCTCATCATCACCCTCTTCCTCCTTCACTTCCTTGACGGCCTTCTTGCTCTGAGCGGCTTTCTTGGAGGCCTTCTTCTTCTTGGTCTCGTGCTCCTCGTCGCTTCCGTCGTCGCCCTTCTTGCCCCTGCCCTTTTTGGCGTCGGCCTCGTTGTCGCTCTCGTTGGCCGCCTTCTTAACCGACGACGATTTTCTCTTCTTCGTCTCGGGCTCGTCGCTCGACTCGTTCTCGCCGTTGGTATCCCCTCCGGCGCTCCTGTCCTCCGACGAGTCGTCCTCCTTGCCGTTCTCCTCCGTGCGCCGTGTGGACCTGCTCTTCCTCTTGCTGGCGCTTTTGTCGTTGTTGATGTCGCCGTTCGCCTCGAAGTCGTCTTTGTTGTTCTCGTCGGTGCTCGAGTCGACCTTCGCGGGCCTTCCTCTGCGCTTCATCGCTACCTTCCTCATTTGCACGGGTTCGAATCAAAAGACCGCGAATTGAACTGTTACTTTTCACTTCTTGCCGTGTGGATATTTACTGTTGCGACTTCGGTTGACAGCGGTTAGCAACGCCAAGCGAAGCCACGGAGCCCGAATTAGAGTGCTAATAGCGATGTGGTTGTTTGACGGCGGTGTTGCGCGCGCTCAAACCGCAGGTGGCGCTGCTGATGAGCATAAATTTCCGAAATCATGAAAACAAACGAATTTTAAATCAACACCCGTTGTTTTTATTTAAGGCGTTGCTAGGCGATGTCTCCAAACTAGTTTAAATAATCTAAAAATATGTTTATCTTTGTACCTAAAAAGTTTTGTATGCATTTTTGTATTTATTTAGCAATTCTACGTTTCAACACTTCTGGATATTTACCATTTAATAAATACAACACGGGCAACATCCAAAATTTAAAATTGTATTTATTACTAGTTGTAGCAGGCCACGCGTTGCTGCGTCTGTCTGGTTAAACGGAAAAGAAAGTTAAGAGAAAGTACACGTTATTTATACAATAGTATTTACAGCGGCGGCTCGTGGATTTCCGTAGGGGAGGCAAAGACAAAGATGCCTCTAGTGCTGCACTACTTACTCTAATACAGGAAGCAAACATTCCGTTGATTTTTCGGTCAAATTTTCTTCCGTTTTCTCACCGCCGAACATCCACGAGCCGCCGCTGAGTGGGTATATAAAAAGGCATGTATTCGAAAGCAACGATTGCATTTCGGAAACCCCGTTAACAAAAATATTATTAATTAATAATAAGTAACAATGTAAAATTAGTAACATAAACAAAACTCATAACAAAAAACTATTTATAGCAAATGAGTACAAATCTAGTTATTTGATAAAAAAAATAAGTATTATTATAGATATTGAATTATTGTAAATATATATACTGTTATTTTATATAGCCAAGTGCTAAACAAAGTTATTATTTATTTATTTGCATTGAATGTACTCAGCGCCGCCAGTGTTTGAGCCGCGCAACCACCCAAAATATTACAACGTAACACTCGCGTGTCATTTACTTGCATCTCTCGGAGTGGACTCTCGATGAAAAAAGCCAAACAAAACCGCGGACGCGAACCAAAAACATAGATAATGATAATGAATTCCGCCGCCGCGATCCAGAAAAAAATTATTTGTTTACGCCGTTTATTTGTCTTTACGGGGAAACGACGCCACGTGATCGCATTAGCTGATAATTAATTGCGGTGGCGACTCAATCGGAAGAGAAAGCCCGCGCAAGCGTTACTTATGCGGCCGAAACGGCGGAAACCGAAGCGCTTCTTTCGACAAGAAAACAACACAAAAAATGGCGGCTCGAAATTTTCCATCCACTCTATTAAATGCGTTAAATTAATTTTTGAATTTTTAATTGGGCCAAAAATATTGGTTATTGGAATAACGATTTGGAAAAAATCCAAAATTTGCTTTATCAACCATCAGGCATGGCTGATTATGTGTTTTAATTAGATTTATTGGAATTTTTAACCTCATTATTATTTTCAGGAAATATAACTATTACACAAATACTATTTTATTATTATACAGTGCGCGCCTAAACTACGGAATATATTCAGTAAAACAGAAATAAAATATTTTTTGGAAAAAATCCTTTTCTTTTATGAAAATACGCATTTTTACATGAAAGTCGATTTTCAGTCGTCATTTGTTTTTGAGTAATGACGTCATCCATTTTCTTTTTAAATGGGAACCCCCTATTTTAGTTTTTGATTTTGATAGATCTTTTCATTGTTGAACTGGCAGTATAAAAATGTTGCCATCTTACATTTTGCAAAATGGCAATGTTCCAAAGCTTTCTTTCCAAACAAAAATGATCTTGACCTTCCATATAATATGGTTTCAGCAAGACGATGCACCCCTAGCACTATGCGCGTTTTTTGACAACTGCTTTACGAATGGGTGGATTGTCAGGCGATAGCCCGTGACAGAGATGATTTTTTCCAAATATATTTGATTTCAGTTTACTGCATATATTCAATATTTTAGGCACGCACTGTATATTAGATACATGTAATTTATATAGCAAAGTGCTAAATAAACTTATTTTTATAAACAAAATAGAAACAACTTTACTTGTTGCAGAAAGCACAAGAAAACGAAATTCATATATTCAGGCTACATTTCGTTTTCTTGTATTTAAACTTATTTATTATTATTATTAAACAGAAGAATCCGAAAGAGGAAAGGTTATTGCCAGTTTCTATAGTTGGGGGAATTCTAACATGAAAAACGCTGAAAAAATGGGGAGTTGCCCCATCCTGTTGAAACACAACTGTGTCATTTGATGAGGGGATATTAAAACACACTTATTTACAATGTAAATCGACGAATATAATAATATAAATACAATTTAAAACGATAAAAATGACTTGTCAGAACATGCATTAGTTTTCACATACATTAGTTTTTCTACGATACACATCAATCATGCACATATACAGGGTGAGTTCTTTTCGAAGTTCAGCATGGGTACTAGAAAACTAGCGGAGATAGAGAAACGGTTAAATGGGCAAAGAAGTGCAGTTTTACAAGCCAAATAAAATGACACTTCAGAAAACTAGATATTTTGAAAAATGTAAAGTGCCGATTTTTTTCAAACCGATTTTACTCGATTCCAATACGCGATGGAAAAAAACTGTAAAGGGCAAAGTTTTAGATAATTTTACACCAAATAAAATTTTTTTATCAAAATGTTTCTGTACATTTCATTCGGGTCGTAAAACTGCAATTCTTTCCCCATTTAATCGTCTCTCTATCTCCGCCAGTTACCCTTGCTAATAATCGAAAAAAACTCGCCCTGTATATAATTATACTCGTACAAAATAATTTATACATTTTATAAAAAAATATACAGTAGATTCGTTAGAAGATTAATGAGTTAAAACGAATATTATTTGGTGAATTGCACAATTAACTAATTTGAGTATATTGAAAGCTTTCCGGAAACATGTGACTCGGCCAAAAATAACCGCTCTTGTACACTCGGGAGCGGAAAAATAAAAGAAAGTTCGGGTAACACTTTTGAAAAACAAATCTTTTTTGAGATTCTACATAAGAAAAAATAATATCGAAGTTGCTGAGATTCTGCTAATTTAAAGATTTTTCATTTTCGTATTTGAAAAAGAAATTCAGAGAGCTTCACAAGCCAAAATTAATATTTAACCCACATTTGCCCGAGATTTAAATTAAAGGAAAATAAATAAACAAGGGCGGAAAGACCGCAGGTCGATAGCCCAGACGGACCAACACCACTTTTGTTATGTATGTTATGTATAGTCACTATAAATGTAAATTGTAGTCTGAATAAAGATCATTACTACTACTAAATAAATAAATCAAGTAATTGAGATTTAACAACACAGTGAAGTTATTTTTCGGTTCCTGTCAAATGCCAATGAATAAGCACTGAACACATTTATTGGAATAAAAAATGATAGATGGCGCTGACAATATTCTAGATATAATTTTAAAATATAGAACTGTGGGCATATCTGGGTTAAGGGAAAGAAACGACGAAAACAAATAATTTAGTTATAAAATCTCTGGTGTTTGTTCAACTGGTACCACACTCGAGAAAATAAAAAACAGATTGTCGATATATGTCCAATTTTTTTTTGAGATTCATCTTTGATTCCAGAATAAATTTGGGAATAAAATACTTTTTGGATTATTTGGAAAAGAAAGCATGGCCGAGATTTTCCAATAACTTATTTCAAATCATAACAAAATTGGTAATGCGGAGGATCTGGGGGAATCGGTGGGGGATCCTGAGGAATGGTCACCCCCTCCGCATCCAACAACCGCAGCTTGATCTCCATGGACAGCAACGTGTCCAAATCCTTCTCCGTCTCCTTACTGCACATCCTCTGCCCCAGCAACGAATTAATACCGTCGGTCCAGTACGCGAACGCGAGCTCGTCCGGCGCGACGCAATCCAGCGACTGCAGATCCACCCCCTCCAGCGCCAAAGAAAAAGCCAGCTGGTGCGAAGCCTTCCTCCCCCGCATGTGCGGACAGTCCCTCCCCACCAGCAGAGCCTTGACATCCGCCACCGCCAGCTTCGAACCCAACTCCTCGGCGCTCGGCGCGCTCTTCTCGTCGCAGTCCCCGTAATGCAAGACCTTGTGATTCAGCGACAACCGCATGTACCAGAACTTGTCTTTGATCCGCTGCCCCCGCGCCGAGTACTTCGTGAAGCGGGTGCCCTCCACCAGAAACGCGAGCCGCTGCTGCTTGATCAAACTCAAGATATCCGGCGTGATCTGCTCGCGGAGCTCCACGATGGGCCGCGCGTGCGACTCCCACTCCTCCCTCGACGTCCTCTCCTGCTGCCAGATCGTCGTGATCTCGCTGTAGGTCAGGAGCTGCAGCCGGGCGCGCAGCTTCTCCAGGGAGCCCGGCGACGTCTGCAGCGCCCTTATGATCTGCTCCCTCACCACGCTCGCCACCTTGCCGAAGTCCTCGGCGGTCGCGCGCATCTCCTTCCACGTCTTGTTCAGCAGCACGATGCAGATGCAGAACGTCTCCTCGAACGGGTAGTCGTGCGTGAAGAACAGCGGCTGGAAACTGGCGCCCTGCTCGCTCGGCGCCTCCCCGATCTTCAGCAGCTCGCACAGGATCCGCACCAGCTCGACGCTGGCCCTGCCGAAGGGGCACTCGTGCTCGTCGGCGCGGCAGCTGTTCTCGAGCACCAGTTTCGTGTAGCTATCCGGGTGGTTCCTGGCGAAGTAGATCATGCAGTCCAGCGCCAGCAGTCCGGGCGGTGTTTCGGTGAAATCCAGGGCCGGATTGATGTCGTTCCTGAAACCGAGCTTTTTGTAGTCGCGCGTGAATCCCCCCGGGCCGCGCATGCTGCCCGCGCCCTCTCCGTCGAAGGCTATCCGCCGCAGTTCCTTGATTTTGTCGTGACCGTCTTGATCCTAAACATAAACAAATAATGGTAGCACACACAAAAATACCTACAAGAAATTGGAATCTTTGTAATTGTTCTTCTATATTTTTCACACAATCATGCAAAAATGTTTTTTTACAGGATTATCAACAAGAATGTCTTTTGAGTAAATTTGAAAAGTTTCAAGTCTGCAGCAATTATTTTTCTATAATTTCTTTAACTCGGAAAAAAGTGCAACTGCAGAATGACACTGCGTTGTTTCCAGGTGATTATCTTGAAAACTATTGAGTTTTTTGCAGAATTGTTAAGAAGAATGTATTTTGAGTAAATTTGGAAAGTTTTAAGACTGTGGCAGTTTTTTTTCCCATCAGAATTTGTTATTTGTTTATCAATTCTAAATATGTGAATTAAATACCTGTGGATCCATTTTAGTCATCATCCGTTGTTCCAGCAGCCCCAAAATTAACGTCTGCAGCACGTACAGCTGATGAGCCATTTCCGCGCCCTCGGCGGCCCCCGTTTCCAGCACATTATTCAAAATAACCTGCCTCAACTGCTTGGAAGTAAAGGTAGCGGCCACCGACCTCCTCTTCACCGTCTCGGCCCTCGATAGCAGCGCGTTAATCAAAGCCACCGTGTTCTGCTGCACCACCGGAGTCTCCTGCAGGTGATTGATCAACGACGACACGGGCACCTCCCTTTCCACCTGCTCGTACCCCTGGCTGTTGTTCAGCACAACGTTTTCCAGTATGGAGAGCGCCGCCTGCCCGACCTCCTCTTCCTGCGTGGAATTCACCAAGCTGGCGATTCGATTGATGAAATTGCCGTCGAGTATGTCCCAGGAGACGATGCCGTGCTCCATCAACTCCACGAACGATAGCAGGGTGTGCGCGAGGACGACCCCCTTGCACTTACCGCTCTCGATCTGCTTAATTATCAAGCTCAGACCTTGCTTGTTGATGAATTCCAGCGCGAAGGTGATGTCGGCGCTCAACTTCGAGAGCTTCTGTATGGCCGCTCCCCGTTCCTCGGTGGAGCCGGCGTTCAGTTTCAGGAGGATGTCCTGGGCGGTCTTCGAGGGGGAGAACTCGAGCCGCAGCACCGATCCGTTCTTCACCTCGTTCCTGTTCTTCTCCGTGATGTAGTTCTTGTTGTTGTTGTCGTTGAACTGCAGGGCGTATTGATCGGGATCGGGCAGGTTCCACTGGTTGCACAGTTCTTGGATTATGCAGGTGAGGGGCTGCTTCTGGTTGAATTCGGTCAGGTGCGGCACCTGGTCGGTCATTTCCACCGCGATTTTCACGATGTTCGAGTCCTTGATCGCCGGCATTTTCGGGCCGTTTGGGAGTTTTCGTGGCGGACTTAATTCATCACATTGCGCGGGGGGTTCGGGGTTTAATTAATTTGTTATTATTCATCGCAATGACAGGAAGACCATAGAGGATGGTCGATGACACACCTCCCCCGCGAAAGGAGCGCCAACCTTGAAATGTGTCTTGAGTTGTTGGAATCATAGGTGTGCTATCTGTTTGGTGCTACCCTCTGGGTAATATTTGGCGCGTAGTTTGAATTTAGAATTTCGTTTGGGATTTCTTTTTTATAAAACTTAGTTTGAATAGTTGTTTAGTACAATTGGAAATGAAAAATGTGTAAATTGTTGCATTGTTTTCGTAAAAAATAATAATAATTTAAAAAAAAATGAATATTTTAGCTTAAATTTATTTTCTAATAATCTTCACCAAATTGAAGTATTTAGAACGTTTCACGAATGTTTTTGTCTATATATTTTTTCACTTAGATGAAACGACATTAAGCGCTGTTAATAATAGGTTTGTTCCAACCCCATAGAAAACCGTTCACTGTACGGTCGTCGTCATGCGCAGTAGAAATAAAGTGTTCCAACCGTGAAAGGACCGTACGCCGGACGATAATTTTTCTGTTCCAACCGAACTTGGGATCGTTCACGGATCGGTTCCCGTACGATCATTTCAGTACATGGTCCGGAGTAGAAACTGTTTGGACTGACATGCGCACTGTATTTTTCTGGTGAACGAACGGCGATTTGTCGCGTTTATTAATTGTTACACGAATTATGAGTGACAAAAGAGATAGTGACTTTAAATCTGATGAAAGTAGTGGAGATGATTAGGAATTTGCCACAACATTTTCTTGAATTTTAAAACCACTGTCTGTTTACTGACGATCAATCAAAAGTAGGGTTATAACCGATGTGCAAAACAATCCCAAAACCGTTCCAACCCATGCATATTTGTAAATGGCAACGGGACGGTGCAAAGCTTACGCATGCGTATAAAAGCGATCCGAACAGTTCTGTGACGGTCTTGGGGCGATACGAGAATCGCGGGTTGGAACAAACCTAAATAGTAGTTTATTACGGGACATGCCCATTAGTACAAATACATGAAAAAAAAAATCATCAAAATAGTACAGTGAGCAGAAATTAATTGAAAATGTAAATTACAAATTCTCGGTTGATTATTGAAGATCAGTGATAATGAATTGTCAAGAAGAATGTATTTTGAGTAAATTCGAAACGTTTCAGCTTGCAGCAATTTTTCTTTTCGTGATGGAAAAAAGTGCTTCAAAAAGATATTAAACTTCGTTCTTGGACGATTATCTTGGGAACTTTGACTATATTTATATTGTGTATTTAGTGCAAGCTTGGAAACTAATAAAAGAACATTTTGAGATTTCAGCAAATTGCAAAAAAAAACATTTAAATGGCAATTGTTTTCATTTGACTAGATATTTACAAACATTATTGTATAAACACCTCACACAATTTAACGTAACGATTATCCAATCTTTTTGGTAATTTTGAGGAGAAAACAATTATTTAATCATTGTAAACCAGCCTTGTTAATAGTATTCAACATCACCGCAAGAGGACGTCGTTGCAGTAGTCAATTAACATTCTGACATTTCTGCGCCAATTCCGGGATTTACCAGAATATTCGGAAGCCGACGACGAGTCTTTGCGTGATAACACCGCGCAAATAATCACAACAAGCTTTCCGCAGTTTTCCAACATTCCCCGAAGCAAGTAAGATAACGCAAATTTCTTGTATCTGTAGAGGCTTCATCTTAACGCAATTTCAATGTATGTGTAATACGTAAATACACGTCCAAGCAGATTGTTGCTGTTTGCAACAACAGCATTGTGTGTTTATTGCTTGCATGCTTGGGGATATTAATAGGTTGATATTTTTAGGAAGTGTAAAGAAAAAAAAAATTGTAAATAATATTGATTGCGCGATGACTCATTTTTCTGGTGCAATAACAAGCACAAGAACGGGCGGATTTACGCACATATCTGTTGTTAAAAAATATTTCTCCTCAATTTCCTTGATTTGATAATACAGGGTGTTAATTGTGGTGTGGGATTTATAAATAAAACAAGTGATTATTACGCCGACCTTCACATGTTTTTCTCTCTGTGTAATTAGGAAGGATTGAAGATGACGACGTGGAATAACGGGCCGTATCCACCACCAGGTATTTGATTGCACAGCCCGCGGGGGGGTTTTTAAATTTTTTTTGTAATAATCGATGTGTTTGTGTCAGATCCGAATCAGTATTATGGTGGACAGCAGGGGTACCCGCAGCAGCCCTACCCTCCGCCCGGCGCGTATCCTCCTCCGCAGGGGGGCTACCCGGGGCAGGGGTATCCTCCACCGAGCGCGCCCGGCTTCGCGCCCCCGCAGGGGATACCCTACGGGCACATGCCCCCGCCGGGAGCCGGCGGCTACAACCAACCAGGTGAAGCAACACCCCTCTCTAATAACACTGGTTCGTTCGAACTGTATTCTGCGATTTTGACGCTTTCTTCTTTTTAATTTACGTTGTGTCTGAATTACCGATAACGCAATCTTTTGTTTTAGTTTTGATTTTTCAATAATCGTGTTTTATTTTTGTAATCAGTGGTGTAGTTTCAAATTTTGCCCCTTCACAATCATTTTCTCGGGGGCTCTTATTAAATTTTGAAGCCGTAAGTGTGGGGCACTGCGGGACTTTGGCTACGGTGCTGCGGCCCTTACAATCATTCTCTTGCGAGTCCTTGCTGTCAGTCGAAATATTCAAGACATTACAAAGCTATCGGCTACGGTGCTGTGGGAATCTTTATATGAAGAGGTGTAACGGGTAATCAACGATATTAAAAAGAAAATTTGTCGGGAACAAACTATTATTTATGCATCTACAGTGGATTTCGCAAAAATTGTATTAAATATAACTCTGGATTAAATTACCATAACATGGGTGTTATATTTTGGCTGTGTAAACGATCTGTCAAATTTTGAACAGAATGCATAATTTGAGGTTAGTTTCTGAGATTACATTACACATATTTTAATTGCAATCTTTTGCAATGTTTATTATTAACAAATTTTCAATCAAAGCCTCTCCAGAGGCTCCATTTCTAATTTAATTAAAAAATGTATTCGGTGACTGACAATGACGCGTAAAGAACGTTTACAAAGCTGAAAATATAATACCTGGCTTAAATTAATGTTTGTGAAATCCACCTTTGGGGTTTCGTAAGTGCTAAACACTGGGAATTTGTAATTGATGAGTTGAGAAGTTGTCGGTGAAATGGAGGATATTGCTTGTTTTACAGTAATCTGTAATCTCTCCTGTCAGAACATCAGAAACGCACAATTTGTTAGCGAAATTATTATTTATTGTTGGATTTAACAGATAGAATGCAGTGTAGGGTTTGTCCAGGGATGGGCAACCTTTTAATTCAACCTTTTTTTTTAAGTGTTTGATGATGGTAATAATATAGGGAAATTGGTGTAAATAACTTGATAGCAAGGAGGGTGATAGCTAAGGGCCCCCGACTCTACCTCTAGCTTGTGTAAATTTAATGTAAATCTATAAGAAATAAATATTATTAATCTATGCCTGGGGCACACGGGTAAAACGGAGCAGGAATGTCCTATTTCTTATCAGGTGATTTGTGAATGTAGAGTTGGTTTAATTCAACTGGAATGTTCACCGAAGAATGTTTAAAAATTTTAATTTTAAAAATTTACCTGAGTAGGGGGGGATTTGAAGTCGCACCACTGAATCTGAAAGTTTAATATTGATTTTGTCACGGTTATTAAAGTTTTGTGTTGATGAAATCGTGTTATTGCAAAATTTTGGCTGTTGCACATTTTCAGACACGGTGTTTTGCTGCTAACCTTAGGCATAGAGTATTTACTAACCTTGTTGTTCTTGTTGATGCAATTTTTTTTTGTGATGGTTTTTAGAGACGTGCGTTAGTGCGTGATATTATTTATAATCTGGTCCACATCAACGGGCGACTAAAATTTTGATTGGAAAAAGTATTATCAGGTATTATCTCTGTTTGTTTAATAATAATCTATTTTGTTTGTAAATATTACACACTGATATCTGATGCGATTCATTTGCTGGTTAATAATATTTTCAATTTCTGCACAAACAACTCATTATATTACGTTACAAATTAGTTCGTCAATTGTAATTTGTCGAGTTATCCAATCTTATTTTAAATACCGTGAGATTAGAGGGTCGAAAATAGTTGGCAGCACATTTTCTGAAAATCCCTATAATCATTCAAGTATTATTATATTGGCTGCCCTGCATTCTTCAGTGCAGTGCATGTGATTTTTGTTTATTTTGTCTTTAAATAAACAAAATGGGCAGATATGAACACAAAACATTCTTAAAACAAGTAATCTCAAAAAACCACAAGATGCCAAAATACGCTTCACTGGAGAATAATCATTCAAGTACTATTATATTAGCTGCCCTGCATTCTTCAGTGCAGTGCATGTGATTTTTGTTTATTTTGTCTTTAAATAAACAAAATGGGCAGATATGAACACAAAACATTCTTAAAACAAGTAACCTCAAAAAACAACAAGATGTCAAAATACGCTGCACTGGAGAATTCCAGACAGCCAACATAATATTACTTAAATTATTATCCCTACTTTCAGAAGATGTGCTGCCAACTATTTTCGACTTTTTGATCTCTCGGTATATTAGTTTATCAAACAGTAGACTGGTGGTCACACCTTTATGGTTACCTATATCTGTTTGTTGCCATATTTAAATATAGCAATTGGTAACTCTTTTTTCAAATACTCTGAAAGAATTAATTTCGATTTTAGAAACATTGAAAATGTTTAACAATGGGAAACATTGAAAATGTTTAACAATGGACCACTTTCATAACATGTTGCATAATATATCGTGTGAGCCACAAAATTTTGTTTCAGAGTTGGCTGTGAGATAAATGAGTATGTTGCATATTATTACATCATGAGACTAGAATTAGATTTTAAAAAAGGAATTAACCTCAGACATGTCTGCTATGTTTCTCTCTCTCTCTCTCTCAGGCATGGCCAACTCCGAAACAAAATTCTGTGGCTCACACCTTACTATTGTTGTAAATGCGCAATGAGAATATTTTAATTGGGTCAACAAATAATTTTTAATTGGTAAAAATTGGTTTTAATTGCGTTTTGTAACGTTATTTATTTTTAGACGCTCGCAGTAAATTCTATATTTAATATTTGTGCTACTTATCTGTTTGCACATTTATACGTTTCTACGGCTGATCAAAACATGGGTTTTTCCGTCATCATTTGAAAACGCAAGGTCGACATTTTCCCCTTACTTCACCACACGCTAAAAACTAACAATATCACTGGGCGGTAAAGTACGGTTGCCTAGAAATCTCCCGATTTTCATTTAAAATGTTCGCGTATTTTACAAAAGAAATTATTTCCAATTTATTCCGTTCGGGTGCGCGTAATACATGTTTATTTACGTTATACGAAAGTTTACGGAATGTTTATGGCATCGAATTGATAAAATAAACAGAGGGCAGTTAAATAACCGAAGCGTTTCCTAATGACGGCCGTCACAAGCGCGGGCACGTTGGCGAAGCCCCTTCCTCATTTGCATATTTTTTCAATTCGTGTACATAACTACTATTACATTATCATTCTGCGAGTGGACGTGTCCACGAATATTAGCAGTTCATTTCATTTCGGGGTGTAGAATTATTAGAGTGAATACTAAATTTTAAAATCAGCAAAATGTGTTAATGAAACAGCAAGAAACAAATAAAACTTCCATTTGAAGTTTAAATTGGTGATGTAATTAATACTGTTGATGATATGTGCACGTAATAAGTTTTTTTCACAAATGGGAGAGAAAGTTAATTTCTCAGCCGTCGAAATCGTGAGAGAAATAACATTAACTAATCATTTTTCTCCGTACGAGGTTCCATTATTTATTTTAACTGTTACCGCTGACAGCTTTTTCTTCTGTCACCGCTGACAGCTCTTTTTTTCTAGGTTAGGTTTTAGAAACAAACGTTTTACTCTTAAAATATTTCACATTTGTGAAAAAAATAGTAGAGAATGTTATTACTTTTCTCGGTGCGTTATATCCCTTGGGTTTTCGACCTCGGGTTACAAATTTGCACCTCGGGAAAAATCACGCATTTCTCTCCCTTGATATGTAATTTACAATTATTTCAAATGTTACTCTTAAAATTATAAAGCGTGGTGACGATTACACTGTTTTTTGAGTGAAACTTGAGGGACTGAAACTTCGAGTGCAATGATCAGGCAATGTGTGCATGTTATCGATGGAAGTAGTGTTGCCTATGTCAGATTTAAAAGTTGCACCTTTTTGCGCAATTATCTCCCAAATTAATTAAATCCATAAATAAAATAGAAACAACCTTACTTGTTGCAGAAAGTATTAAATAAATTTAAAAAAAAAAAACGAAATATAGCCTGAATATATAAATATTCAACCTGTTCGTAACTCTGCAAGTTTAAAAAAAAAAAAAAAAAACGAAATATAGCCTGAATATATAAATATTCAACCTGTTCGTAACTCTGCAAGTTACGAACAGAGTTACGAACAGGTTGAATATTTATATATTCAGGCTATATTTCGTTTTTTTTTTTTTTAAATTTTTTTTAATTTAATTAAATTTATCTTTACTACTACCAGAAGAATTTTAGTTGTGTTTTAATTCAAACCACATATACTCTGTTCCCATTTTATTCTCGGCGCATTCGGGGTGTTTTTTTTGTCCTTATATTGGCATCTTGTATTTTTGGTAGTGGTGATTAATTAACCTATAATTTCAATAAAACGTTGGCAAACAATGGGCGCATTCGTCAGAATTTTCAACTGTCAACAAGTTTATTTTAATTTACGCTGAATGTTGGTATTTGATGAACGCTACTTCAGTTATTTTGATTGCAGTATTTTGTGTACTTTTGATATAATTTAAATTGAGCTATTTACACAAAAGCATTTACTTTCTCACATATCACTGGTAGATTGGCAATATAGTCAATATCCATTAAAAAAAAAAAAAAATTCTCACATATTAGCAATTTGTGCATTTTCTCACTTTCAGTTACTTGATAAATTATATTTATAAATAAGACTTCGAAAACTCCAGCGCTTAATTTCAACACCAATCGGTCTAATTTGTACGCTTGGGAAAATGGCGACCGCTGGACGAACTTGTTGACGATCGACAATGCCATCATCAGAAAGTTCTCCAACGGTTGGCAGTAAACTCCTAACTGTTTTGTCTGATGAATGCGCCAATTGTGGCAAAATGACAAAACATGACAAAAACATAACCAAAAAATGTAATGACATAACGAAATTATTAGTAACTTTTTTACTACCAACAAAAATGTCACCCACTGTGACAAGAATAAAATGTGAACAGAGTATACTTTTATTATTATCGTGAATCTTTCAATCAAAAAAGTGTTACCTACAATGTTTTCCCAACAGGTTGATGTGGACAAGGTTAAATAATTTCGAAAGAATACGATCAAATAAAAAAAGGTTAATCAAAACCCTGTTATTTGCAGAGATGTACGGCACGAATTACAGCGGAGGAGAGGACGGCGACGTGAAAGGCTTCGATTTCTCCGACAAGAGCATCCGCCGCGGCTTCATAAGGAAGGTCTACTCGATCCTCATGTGCCAGCTGCTCGTCACGCTCAGCTTCATAGCCCTGTTCCTGTACCACGAGCCGACCCGGAGGTACGTCGCCGCCCACATGGAGCTCTTCATAATCGCGATCATCGTCCTGATCGTCTCGATGATCGCGCTCGCCTGTTGCGGCGAGCTGCGACGCAAGGCCCCGATTAACTACATCCTGCTGATCCTCTTCACCGTCGCCGAGTCCTTCTTCCTGGCCATGACCTCGTCGCGCTACAAGTCCGACGAGGTGCTGATGGCCGTCGGGATAACGGCCGCCGTCTGCCTGGGCCTCACCCTGTTCGCGTTCCAGACGAGGTGGGACTTCACCATGATGGGCGGCATCCTGTTCGTCGCTTTTATAATCGTCTTCATCTTCGGCATCGTCGCCATCTTCGTGCGGAACAAGATCGTCTCGATGGTGTACGCCTCGCTGGGGGCGCTGCTCTTCTCGGTGTACTTGATCTACGACACCCAGCTGATGATGGGCGGGAACCACAAGTACTCCATCTCTCCCGAGGAGTACATCTTCGCCGCCCTCAATTTATACGTCGACATCATCAACATCTTCATGTACATTTTGACGATCATCGGCGCCTCGCGGGATTAGGACAGGGAGACCGGGGTGTAGGCCGAGTCGTCGTGATGTGGTCGTCGAGGGGGAAGGATTCGGCTAATTTTAGTTCGTTTTTTTACGTTATCATTCGTTCGACTGTAGAAATTTGCTTTTAAGAAGTATGTAGCTTTTCTAAATGTATATAACAAATACTAGTTATTGGTTATATTAATATATATGCTGTATTAGGCACGCATCTGTATTATGTGTGGCTGTAACCTAAAAAATTATTTACCATCGAAATTGGATGACGGAATTGTATGTTATTACAGAGACTGATGTAAACTAAAACATGTTTAAGTATTCTCTTAGGTATTCGCCTGCTACTAACTTTTTAATGTACCAGTTTTTAGGGCTTTTGGTGTACTCATTATAAATTTATTGTATGTTGACGGGGACGTTCATAGTTTGCAACTTTAAATGTACCAATGTTAGATCTTGGAGATTGTTACACGATAATAATGCGTAGAAGTAGTTCCTTCTTGAGAAAATATAATTGTATATCTTATTTTTTCACTGTATAACTGTTGTTAAATATATATTATTAGTACACTATCAGTTTCGAGAGTTTTTAATTTGGCCTACACAAAAAAATCTGATTGCTAAAAATCAATACCTGTAAAACATGACTCAGAATATATAGGAAGCCGTTATCTTATCTACTCATCAAATAGATATAGCGATTATCTATACGCTGAGAAAGTTATTCACTTTATTGGATTACGCACAATCATCAACATGGCGACTTATGCCAACAGCCCTTATGGACAACAAGGTAGGGATTTTCGTTAATTGTTCGATTAACAGTTGATAAAACGACTCGATCATTAGGTCCAAATCAAGCCCCGGCGTACTACCCTAATGCGAACCAAGGAGGATACCCAGGTGAGGCCCACCCACCGAATATCGGTTTTAATGCTCATCCACCGCAGCAAGGTCTCGGAGGAAGTGGAACCTTTGCAGGTAATGCATCATTTCTGAAGATAGCAACACTGGAACTTTTCAATAATTTATACTGTAAATACCGTCCAAATCACTGTCTGATAATGATCCTGTAAGGGTCGAAACTATTGTCACAAAAATGAAAAAAAAACTTGCGTGCATTTTATTAAAAGTTCCTGAATCTAAAATGTATCACTTGGCTTCTAGCATCAACCGTACTAATGACTTCTTTCGACAGAAGCTTATGGATCCGTCCCCGACGAAGAGAGTGCGGTGGCCAAGGGATTCGACTTCACCGACAAGAGCATCCGACTCGCCTTCATCAGAAAAGTCTTCGCCATCCTACTCGTTCAACTACTAATAACATTCGGCTTCATAGCTTTAGTCCTCTACCACAAACCGACGCAGGAATTCATCGCAACCAGTCCGGAATTAATGATCGCCGCGCTGATCACGCTCATAGTAACGATGATAGCTCTTTCGTGCTGCGGAAACCTGCGAAGAACATCGCCCACGAACTACATACTCCTGATAGCGTTCACGCTGGCGGAATCGTTCTTTTTGGGCATCATGGCTTCCGGTTTCGAGTCCGAGGAGGTGCTCATGGCCATCGGCGTCACCGCCGCGGTTTGCCTGGGCCTGACGCTGTTCGCTCTGCAGACAAAATGGGATTTCACCGCCATGGGTGGGATCTTGTTCGTTTTCCTGCTGATACTTTTGATCGTCGGTTTCGCCGCGATCTTCATCGGAAGCAAAATTTTCTCGTTGATTTACGCATCCCTCGGAGCGCTCCTCTTCTGCGTTTATCTGGTGTTCGACATACAGATCATGATGGGTGGAAAGCATAAGTATTCGATATCTCCGGAGGAGTATATCTTCGCCGCTTTGAATTTGTATCTTGATGTTATTAACATATTTATGTACATCTTGGCCATCATAGGTCTGGCCAAAAATTAAATTTAGTGTCCTGTATTGCAACACTTGAGTGTTACATTCCGTGTATTTTTGTATCAATGTTATCTTATCATGAGTTGATAAAATAAATAAAAAAAACCAAACAACCTGCGTTTTTTATCTGTTAGACACTTATGAATAATAGTTCACAATTATCATGTTGAATGTGTCTACCAAAACATCAAATTCCAGTATTCAACTAGTTAGATTGTAGGATAAAGCCCTCCCACAATCAAGAGTGTTCAATGAAACTTCAATTACAAACATTCTGGTTGATGGTTGAAGCCATTACTTTGTGATACATTTTGATTCAGGAAATTTTTAATAAAATGCTCTTTCTTGGTATCGCACATGTTTATGTATTATCAGACAGTGTCTGTTTGATAATGACCTTGTAAGGAAACTATAGTGGCAAAAATAAAGTGTGTGATACCTACAAAATGCATTTTATTACAAACAGTATTTGTTGATTGTTTATAATAATAATAAACTTTATTTAGCACTGCTGCTATAAAATACAATTGTTATAATATTTTGATAAAAATTATGCATAAAAATATAAAAAAAAAAAATTATCAATTCTTAATTTCTAACCAATGAAAAATCAAAGTGTGTTTAACCCAAACAGTACAACTTGAGTTAAAATTGATAAGAAGGGCGTTTTCTCGTTTTATTTGTTATAAACTATTGACTATTTTGGTGGCATGCTTTTTTCAAAATTATAATCCGAATTAGTGTTATGATTTTATCACCATTTAAGGTGCTTTTTATCACTGAGCAGCGTGTGGTAAAAAGGCATTCCGTATGCTTAACTCTGTAAATTTAATTGACCTTAATTAAAATAATAAGCAATTTAAAATTCCCCACCTTACGATAAACTGCCCTCAACAATGCTACCAACATAAAACCGATTAAGTTGATCATCTTTAAAGGCCGCTTCACAACCTGCGAACGGGAACCAAAAATTAAATTATATGATTTGCATGTTAGTATACACAATTAATAACTAATTTCTGGCAACGGGAACGAGAAGTTTGGTATATTTCGTTTCCGTTCTCATTACTATTCTCAGGTTGTGAAGCGGCTTTAATTCGTCTCCTTGACAGTGTTGCCAAAAACCCCCGCAATGGGGGTAAATAAATTTTAGGGTTTTTTATGAAATTTTTGGGGAAAATTAAAAATTACTCCTGGCAACACTGCTCCTAGACTTTGATTTTTTTAACGTTGGCAACACGCGTAAACAAATAAACATGGTTGAATACCGGTAAAGTAAAATGTTTTTAAAAAAGCTACTCTCCTACTTCTGGGGCCCCGCCGAAGAGGAGCACACCCTCGAAGACGCCTTCGAAACCCTCAAACCCCCCGAACCCGTCGCCACCGAACCCCCGCCGGAGAAACAACTAGAGGACCGCACCTCCCTCAAGAAAACAGGTGTAGTTACATTCAGAAAGGGAAACTTTTACAGGATCGATGAATACAAACACTTCTCCGACAACGAGGAGTTCGCGGTGGGGGCGAAAGTCTCCTACACGGTGTACCGCGACGGCAACTGCCAGAAGGTGACCAACGTCAGACCGATCGCGAACGAATGGGACGACTTCGACCCGGAGGGCGAGAAGAAGTGGTTCAACCTGACAGCCGTCGGGGAGGTGGTCAAACGCGAGGGCCGGATCATACACGTGCACCCCGACAACGTAAAGGTGAACTTGAACACCGTCTCGTCCGAATTCATCCCCAAAGTCGGCGATTGGGTGCAGATGGAGGTTAAATCCGAGCTCGACGTCAAGGTGCTGAATTTCTGCGGCGACAAGCTCGAGATCACGAGGATAAGTCCCCTGCGCACGAAAATCATATACGGATTCGTGCAGTCCTACAATCAAATAACGCACATCGGGCACGTAGACAGGGAGGTTTATTTCGACCGGGAATCCCTGGCCGAGGGTTACGCCCCGAGGAAGGGCGACCGGATCGTAGCCGAAGTGATCGAGAGCAACCAGGGGGTTTACACGTGGAGAGCGGTGAAGATCCTCCTGCAGAATTTACTCCAACAAAAAGTTAACCTGTTCGAGCTCGATCTGCCGAAGTTAATAAGCTACGAAAACGACGTGGAGGGGCTTCAAATCACCGACGGGATATCGGTACAATCCAGCAATTTCAACGACGACGTTTACTTCACCATCGACCTATTAAACACAACCGGTAACAGGGTTATGCTGCAAGACATCAAATTCGACTCACGGGTGCCGCAAATTAAACTATTATCCCCTGCGTTGGATATACCCCTCATAATACAAAATCGTGTCGGCGAGGAATTCAAGTTCGTGCTCAACGCGAAATCAATGGGCGAATCGGTCGAAACGGTGATTTTCATATTCGAGGATTACAACGTGGGACGGTGCGTGCGGATAAATTTAGAATCGCGCGCGAAGAACGGACATCGCAGATTTTACAATAAGAATAATAACGGCCTGTCTTCGATGAGGAACATCAGGACGAAATCCGGCGAGGAGCTGATCCGCGGGCAGCGACCGTCCGTCGGGCCGAAATTCAAGTATGCCTCGATGAAGGAGTACAAGGTGCCCGATTCGTTGTGGAACATGTTCTTGCAGTACGAGCAGTTGCAGGGCAACCGGGGAAACCTGTACAACGAAATATACAACGGGCTCGCTTGCGTTAAGGGAAATTTGAGTTTCGCCGCGTACGAAGACCGGTTCCACGCGTTACTGCACATGGACGAGATCGAGTCGACCGTCGCCATGAGGAAATACGATCAGGAGAAGGCGTGCTTCATTCGCAACCGGGAATTTTTGATGATGGAGGTAATAATGATGATGATAATTTTTTTTTTAGCAATATTGCTATGGTTGTTAATGCCTATGTTCAATCGTAAAATTATCACATACAATAATAGGTAGGCAACCCATATTTACTCAATCAAAATTGTGTTATTCATAAAAATGTATTACACCACCGAAGTAAGAATAGAAATAATTAATCGGTATAAGAGCAGAAACAGCACTCGAAGAGTTTTTTTTCGGTTGCATACCTGAACAGACAACTTCCATCCATTGGAACATTTTTTTAATATTGTCGATTATTTTGACAATACCGGCTGCGCGAGTAATTTTTGTAGTAAAAGGGCTAAAAGAAGTCACATTTTAATGGAAGAGATGCAACTCAACATTTTATGTTACGTAGAGCAGAACTTCATGTCATTTTTAAGCGTTATTGCAGCACAGTTTCAAATAAGCTCAGCTTTAAGTAATTACAAGTTTTCAAATCATCAGTAAATTATTTAATGAAGTCAAATGAAGTCAAAGACAAACGAACGTATTTAATTTAATTAACCTAACTTTATTTGTAATGCGTTAAGCTGTCACTGTCACTGTCACCTTTGCGTATTTGGTTGCATACAATTTCAATTAAATGCCATGCGTTGATGTAATTATTTTACGATTGAACATAGGCGTTAATAATAATAATCCACATTACAGGTGGAGAATCTTTCAGAAATGCGCCCCTCGATTATAACGGGGGACCGCATTATAGCCACCAACGCGTTGAATCTAAACAGACAATTCGAGGGTTTCGTGCACAAGGTTACGGGTAGGCACCTGTACCTAAAGTTTGCCCCCCTAATGCATGAAGGGTATAACGGCGAGGATTATTCGGTGCACGCGGTGCAATCGAGGATGCCCATGAGGAAACTGCACCACGCTGTCAATCTGGCCGTGAGAAACCTCGGTAAGGACTTCCTGTTTCCCTCGAAGGTGCTCAAAAAAACCCAACAGGCAAGTTTCGATTACGACAGGTACGACGATGCCGTGAAGAATGTCGACAAGAAAATCATGGACAGGACGGTGGTCTCACCGTTGAGGAAATCGAATAAAGACGTGCTGGACGCTATTAGGAATAATCTGGCCAGGAACGGTAACGGTGGAACAACCACAAATGGCGATAATGGTGTGCGGGAAGATAATGGTTGCATCGGTGATAACAACGTAACCAGGTTGAAGCTGGAGTGGCACGATAAGAGTTTAAACTACTATCAGAAGGAAGCCGTTCGGAACATTCTCCTCGGGGAAGCCAGGCCGCTGCCGTACATCATCTTCGGACCGCCCGGCACCGGGAAAACCGTCACCGTTGTCGAGAGCATCGTGCAGATCCTGAAGATGGTGCCGGGAGCGCGTTTGCTGGTGGCCGCGCCTTCCAACAGCGCGGCGGACATAATCGCCTTGCGTTTGATCGAGTTCGCCAACATGAAACCGGGGGAGATGGTCAGGTTTGTTTCTTACAAGTACGCCATCGACGAGCTGATTCCGGCGAAGTTGCTTCCCTACAGCGCCACGGGGAGTATCTCTAGATCCGGAACCGGTGACGATGAAGTTATTTGCGAAAACGGTTTGAAAATGGGTAATTATTTATTTATTATTCTTAGTAACAAGTCTTCTGTGGTTTTTCAATTTTTTTAACACACGCAAGAAAGTGCGCTTCAGAATGACAGTAAGCTATGTTTTACAGTGATTATCTCGAAATTTAGCGATGGGGTGTTTTGAGTTTTTTGCAGAATCGTTAAGGGGAATGTATTTTGGGTAAATTTTATGAGTTTCAAGTGTGTGGCAGTTGTTTTAGAATTTTTTTTTTGTTAGGTTAGGTGCATCGTTAAAAAATGATGATTATTATTATTACAGGTTGTTCGTTAAGTACGCTTGGAAGACATTTGGTTACTGTAGGCACGTGCGGATCCATCGGTACTTTGCATAATATGGGTTTTCCGAAGGGCCACTTCACCCATATCATAATTGATGAAGCCGGACAGTGTACGGAACCTGAAATATTAATACCGCTAGTGTTTTTAGACACCAGTCAAGGACAAGCGATACTATCAGGTATTGTATTTGTTGGTGGCTTTTTTTTTTTTTTTTAAAGAAGGATGATTTGGGAATTAGCGTAAGCAACTAGGCTATTCTGGGACAACCGATAATTTGTATAATCATTTATAATGATAAAAGGGACATATATACTAAACATCCATGGACCCGAACGGCCACTTCTTCGTTCCGAAAAAGTGACCGCCCAGATGGGATTCGAACCCACGACCACGAGGCCCGTGAGCAGGAGCTCTACTCACTAGGCCACCGCGGGCTGGCTTTTTTGATTTAGAATATAAAGTGAAAATTGAAATTGTATAAAAGTTTTTGCTATTTAAAAAAATATACCAATTAATGGTTTGAAATAATAAGAAAAAAAAACGCCTAGGGACAGCCCCTTTGGGTATTTTATGATTTATTAAATGGTTTAAAAAACACTCCTGCTATTTACAGATTTTTGGACAAAGCGCAAAGTTAGAGTCCTCCTTATTTTTTTAAATGATGTATAAAATAACTAAAATAAGATTTTACAACAATAGCACACCCTGAATTATTATGACCTTGGACCTTGTTTTTTCAGGTGATCCCATGCAGCTCGGACCGGTGATACTCTCCAGACAAGCGTCCGATCTAGGATTGGGGGAATCCCTCCTGGGACGCTTCCTCGGCAGGTTTCCCTACATCAGGGACGTGGAGGGTTTCCCCAAAACCGGCGGTTACGATCCCAGGCTGGTGACTTGTTTGGTTTACAATTATAGATCGCTGCCGGGCATCATATACCTCCCCAACACTATGTTTTATCATTCGGAACTTAGACCTACGGTGAGTATTATAAACGGCAACAAGATATTCGGTTTCCCTTATTTATTTGTTATTTGATGTCAATAAAGAAAGTGTTCTCTTTGTTTTGTCTTCAAGTTAACCGAAACCAGTGCCGAGTACCAAATTTTGGATAAAGTCAAGGAAATTCTACCCTCGACCATCGAATCCGCACTGCCGAGTCTAGTCTTTCACGGTTTAAACAGCGAAAACTACCAGCACGAGGATTCGCCGTCGTGGTTCAATCCGGACGAAGCGAGTCAAGTTTTCTATTACCTGAACGAGCTTTACAGGCTGGGATTAAAATCCACGGACGTCGGGATAATTTCACCGTACATAAAACAGGTACAGTGGATTTCACAAACATTTCAGTCAGGTATTATATTTTCCAACTGTGTAAACGTTCTTTACACTCGAACACATTTTTGAATCGTTATTTTAAATTAGAAATGGAGCCTTGGGAGAGAATTTAGAGTAAAGAAGCAGTTAAAAGTGGCGTCCGAGCAAGATGTGTTAAAAGAACGGCCCGCGACCAGAAAGTGTAAACGGTGTGGTTCAATGCCTCAAAGTGGACTTACTTTTGTAAATTGTGGTACGAAAATGCATATTGGATGCATAAAATATATGGAAACGTAAAAAATATATAGAAATAGAAAAGAATTTGTTGCATAAACATTGTGAAAGAGTGAATATCAATTAAAATATGTGTAATGTAATCGCTGAATCTAACCTCAAATTATGCATTCCGTTTACCATCACACAGCCGAAAATATAATACAAGTGTAATGTCAATTTAAGCCAGAGTTTATTTATTACCACTGGTAGTGTCGTAGATAAAGTAGTGTAACCTTTATCTGCAATTACAAAATGTCATTATTAGTTATAGTGTTGTCACAGTATTAACCCTTTAACTGCGGCTGTCGTCAATAAGCGATTCAGATATTTTTTGCCGTTCTTTTATGCCGTGAATCGCTTATTGACGACCACTAGTAACATGATACGTTGGTTCAAATGGAATAAAATTTATCAAATTTTCAGTCTTTGTTTTTTTGCGTTCAGGCAGCCAGTTTCTTGAAAACTTTTTAGTAGCTAAAGGGTTAATTGTGTTTATCAGGTAAAGAATTTTCAACAAAATGTCAATACTAGTTATAGGTATTAATTTTGTTTATCAGGTTAAACACATCCGGGAAATTCTAAGAGAAGCGGGATTCGAGGTTCCGAAGATAGGCACGGTGGAGGAGTTTCAGGGGAGCGAGTTCCACGTGATCATCATGTCGACGGTCCGCTCGAACAGGGACCTGATCGGCAGTGACGTGGCGCACTGCCTGGGCTTCATCTCGAACCCGAAGCGGCTGAACGTGGCGCTGACCAGGGCGCAGTCGCTGTGCATCATCATCGGCAATCCGCTGCTGCTCAACCGCGATCCCCACTGGAGGTCGCTGCTGATTCACTGCATCAGCAGCGGCGCGTACACCGGCTGTGAACTCAATCAGGAGCTGCTCAAGTGAGGCGGTTTTTTTTTTAAATATTTTTAGGGTAAGATCAAACTGTTTTTGTATTTTTTTGTTATCAAAATTATATTTTTATACTGAAATAATTGTTTTATGTAAGACGTGAATTATTATTATTCATGGTATTTTTGTTGTTAACACTGTAGTCTTCTACTTCGTTATATATTGCATATATTAACACGTTCGCTGCCACCGACTAGCTAGTGCGTCCGATTTTATACTTGCGTAAATGCAATCCCAATTGTGGTGGCAGCGAACGTGTTAAATTAAACACAAATAATATGTCATATTTCCACTGTGGAATGTAACCATTTGTTATGGCCAAATATTGTATTTTCTACTGACAAATGTAATTTTTGAAAAATATGTTTCTGCTGCCCATAATTTAATTTTTAAACTGTCAAAATGATTTATTTTCGACTTAATTTTCTACTGTCAAAAATGTCATTTCTCTACTATCAAAAAGTCATCTTTTCATACGCCAAAGTTCATGTAAATTTTATTTGGTCAAAAATGTCATTTCCCTGTCATCAAGTACGCCATATTTCTGCTGTGAAATATGACCTTTTCTGTTCCCAAATATTATATTTTCTACTGTCAAAAATGCCTTTTTTGATTACATGTAATTTAATTTTCTACTGTCAGAAATGTATTTTTTTTAAATATGATGTTTCTGCTGTCCATAATGTCATTTTTAAACTATCAAAAAATTTATTGTCGACTTAATTTTCTACCGCCAAGAATATCATTTATCTACTGTTGAAAATGTAATTTACCCACTATTAAAAAGCCATATTTTCCATGAATGTTTTTGTTACTGCCGAAAATTATATTTTTTACTGTCGGAAATGTAATTTTACAAAAATATGTTTAAACTGTCGAAAATATTTATTTATTATATATTTCATTTAATCAATGTGAAAAGGGTAATTTCTGTTAAACTATTAAAAAGCCATCTTTTCTATGAATTTTGTTACTGCCAAAAATTATATTTTGTACTGTAAAAAATTCATTTTTTTGATTACATTTTTCTACCATCAGAAGTAATTTTTCAAAAATATCACATATTTCTGTTGTCCGTAATTTCATTTTTAAACTCAAATATAGGAAATTTGCTCGCATTTGCATTCTCCACGTTGCCGATGAAGACGAGAAATATTTGTTTTGCTTTCCGGTTTTTAAATTACGCTCCATTTTCGGCTCCGGGGCGGGACTTATATCGGGCTCCAGCTCGTGGATAACTTTTGGAGCAGTGATCATATGGGAAATGGAGGGGGAATAGCAGTCTATTAGTATAAAGCAAGGAATATGAAATTCCATATTCCTTGTATAAAGTCAAAAATCCAGAACATATGAATATTCAATTCAACCTGTTCATGACTTTGCAAAATTAAGTCTTACATAGACCACAAACAAATAACTTATTGAAACAACTACTTCCCTTGCTAGTGCCACTCGGCACGGATATTGAATGATACAAAAGAAATTTACATGTTAAGTATAGTAGTCCTAATAAGGCTTAATTTTGCAGAGTTGCAAACATATTGAATATTCATACATATATTCAGGCTACTTTCGTCTTTATCTAATATATTTAATACTTCTGCAACAAGTGAGGTCTTAAGTTTATTTAAAAATTGAATTAATTAATTAATTAAATTCGTATTTCTGCGCCTTTGCGCCATCTAACGGACGATAGATGAACTGCTAAGTGCGTTTTTACGGCAGCGCCAAAATGCTGGAACTTTATACTTATAATCAAAGTGTTAAAATTCAGCAATGCGCCACACATAAAACGATAGACGATTTAATTCTGAAACGAATGATGTATAAAATAGCTGAGGAAATTAAGCCATTTACCCGTAATTTGCAAATAAAAATTAAGCACGACACACTTACCGACATTTACAGTTCACTGTAACTTAAATACTAAATAAAGTACAATTGGGATCATTCTTCAATCAAATACGGGTCCCTATTCTTATTACTAATTAGTCGCTCAACTTATTATTTTGTTAATGCATTACAATTTGAGAAATACTAATCTCCATACTGGTGCACCCTCTGTTATCGTGGGGATAAACTACTTAACAATTATTGGATTTAATATTTGGTTTAATAATAAAAGCCTGTTTAAAAACTTTAGAAGAATGTTATCTTAGAATGAATTTACTTGTAAAGAATATATATTTAAATAATTAAACCGCAGAAATAATAGTTTAAAATAAACGCCTAAAAACAGGCAACCCAGTATACAGGTAGCTGCAATTAATTTATTAATACTAAAAATTACCAATTTTAAAGGATTAAACTAAACTCAAAAACCAAATCTTAGGTGAGGGAATTATTAATAATTTATTTAACCCAATACTGGCATAATTGACACACCAACTATTATTATTTTTCAATTTTAATAACACGTTCAACTAAATAAATTTAAACTATAATTAAACGTTTTATTGATGATTGAAATCAACAAATGATTTAAAAATGTAAAACATTCTATAATTCTGGTCATTACTGTGCCATCTGTCGGATAAAGTGTAAACTATTAAGCCAAAAGCCTCGAACTATAGTCAAAATGTAAAAATCCAGCAATGAGCTATACATCAAATAATAAAGCATTTCATTCTGAATCGAATTATGTGTAAAATAGCTCAAGAAACTTTGCGGTTTTTCAGTTATTTGTAAACGAAAATTTACTTGGTAATTCAGTTCACTGTAAAGCTTCCGCGTATATTGGGTTGCCTGAAATTAGACGTCTATATACCATTGCTTTTTAATTTAAATATTTGAATATTTACAAGTAAACTCATTCTACCATTCTAAGATAAGATTCTTCTTTAGTTTTTAAATATTCTTAAAACATTAAAACAAATATTAAACCTACAAATGATTCACTATTTCATCTATGCAATAACAGAGGGCAACCTATGTGAAGATTAGGATTTCTCATGAAGTAAGGCATTAACAAAATCGAAAGTTAAATAATTAATAAGTAATAAGTATTGGGACCCGTATTTGATTGAACAATATTGAAAATTGTTCTTGATTAATTTTTTAGGTTACAGGGAACTGTAATTGTCGGTAAAGGGGTCGTGCTTAATTTTCATTCGCAAATTACAAGAAAACCGCTAAATTTCCTCAGCTATTTTATACATCATTCGATTTAGAATTAAATCGTCTATCCTTTAATGTGTGGCGCATTGCTGAATTTTAACACTCAAATTATAGGTATAAAGTTCGAGCATTTTGGCGCTGCCGTAAAAACGCACTTAGCAGTTCGTCTATCGTCCGGTAGATGGCGAAAACGCGCTAAAATGCGAATTGAATATGTTTGGCTTTCTAAGCTTTTAGATCGTAATTCTGAGGGACAATTTTGATAATTGGAAGGTTAAATCATCACTAAAGTTATAATTATTTGATATGTTTAAATAAACATGCTGTGAAAATCCTGAAATAATAAATATTGCCGTCGCAATTATTTAATGGTTGAATTCACTTTAATGATTCAAAAGTTAAATTATGGGGAATTATTCGTTTAATAATAAACAATCAAGTAAGGTTTGTTGATGTTCCAAAATTATTGTTTATTTTTAAATTTCTTATGGAGATTTTTTTAAACTAAATAACTCCTGAACGTGTTCACCTAAAGGTAATACAATTAGTGCAGAAAGTATTCATATACTTATTTAAGAATTTATTAAGAGTCAATGTAATGCATACGTAATTTTTCACAATTTGTATTATGAGACTAGGGATGAAAAGAGGTGACTTGTCTTAGAATGCACTTTCTAGGAATTTATTTTTCGGTTCAGAATGTCTACCCAAAATCGATTTTGGGTAGATTTTCTACACAGGAAAATAAATTCATAGAAAGTACATTTCAAGACAAATTATCTCTTTTCGTTCCTAGTTTCCTGATACCTTTGACTATATACTTTTGAACTGCTAGCGCCACTTCATCTGTGTCTCCAAGTAACGGTGGCGCGGCGGGACCCTAAGTTGTTGCGGTATATTACTAAATTGGTAGCTATTTTGTGTCTATGACATATGACTCTGAGCTCGCATTGCATTTTGTGATACCCTGCAGTTTATTCACACCTTTGAATATATAAACATTTATATTGTTAAATATTCACACCATGTCAAAATATTGCTATGCGAAAGGCTGCAATACGTCCACGTATATATGCCAACGCGGTCATAATACTCGTCAGCTGATGTACATGTCAGTTGACTTTTGACTTATAACTTAAAATTCTGTATTAGATTTCCATCAAATCCGAAACTTTGCAAATTATGGGTTGATGCTTTGCTTGTAAAGAACAGGCAGGAAAGTGGACCCGAGTTGCCGAAATTTGCTCGCCTCGCATTTGCTTTCTCCACGTTGCTGATGAATACAACGAGAAATATTTTTATTGCTTTCCGGTTTTTAAATTACGCTCCATTTTCGGGGGCGGGACTTATATCGGGCTCCAGCTCGTGGACAACTTTTGGAGCAGTGATCATATGGGAAATGGAGGCGGAATATCAGTCCAATAGTATATAGTCAAAGTGTGTAACTCATTGCTGAATATTTACATTTTGATTATAAGTATAAAGTTCCAATGTTTTGGCGCTGTCCGCAATACGGACTTGGCAGTTCAGCCATCGTCCCGTAGATGGCGCGGCAGCCGCGGAAATTACGAATATGATTTTTTTTTTAATTTTTAAAAGCTCATAACTCGTAACTCTAAGGGTTGATTTTGTCGATTGAAACGTTAAATAATTAACAATCCTTAAACCCGTTGAAATAAATCGCGGAATAATAAATATTGCCGTCGTAATTCTTCATTTTAAACGGTAATTTATAAAGGAATGATGGCTCTAGCAATTAGTGCTAAAAACATTGATCTTGAAATTCTGCAGCTAATTTTAACAGAGATAATTTTTTTACAATTTTTCAAATACAATTGCAATTGTTTATAATTAACTGTCAACAAATTATAGGGCACACCTTTAACGTTTCAAGAAATATGATACCAAAAATTAAACTCACTGAAGCCGGAAGGAACATTTTTATTTCTGGATGGGGTTTGGAGATTGGAGTCTGACGCACGAAGACTTTGTGCCAATTGCAATAACAATCAACAAATTTCCGTTTCCACCTTGACGTGGCGCTGCGGGGGCGTGCAGCAGACGAAGAAATCCAGTCCCACTTTCTCACCGTCCTCCAGCGTCTGTGGAAGGTGGCGATTTAGCGTTTCCGGCAGCAGCAGCGAACATATTCCTCCCATCACCAGCATCGCACCCATTATTATCAACGGAAGAGTTAGCATATCTGTCCCCTGCAATCATCATGTGTTACTGTTAATGTTAACGACTTCATTTACGTTGTATAGTTACGAGATAGTTCACGAAGGGGATAAATATCGGCCCCAGCATGCCGACGACCGAGCTGATGCTCATCCCCAGACCTCTGACGACGGTCGGGTAGATTTCCGAAGCCATCAGTGGTAAGACCACGAATGATGATGATATGCCCATTTTTCCGATGCAGTAGAGGCCGAGTGTAACAACGGAATCTAGAATTAAAATATTAAATAGAACACCTTACAGGTCTCATCGGTACAGTTAGAAGTTGACGGGGAAACGGAAATTACTATTGGAATATAAACATTCCAAACACCGGCAAAGTGGCGGAATCTATTACCTGAATGTTGTACTAAACTTGCATTGTTAGCCAAATATCTTAAACTAAAATCACATTGGCTCTGAACAAAAGCCAAATTCGAACATATTTTGACGTTTGTCAAAATTGTACAAATTATTTACTTTTAATCAAAGTACACTCGTGGAAAAAGTTGCGTATGTGCCACGTTTGATTCTCCATTTCAGATTTACCGTTTTGCACCAAAAACGTCGCCAGGCAAGCGGATCCTCCGATGATCATGCTGACGCACAGCGCCCATCGCCTTCCCCACCTTTCCAAAGACGGCCAGAGGAACAGATACGTGGGTAATTCCACGGCACCTGCCAGGAAGAAGTTGAGGAATTCATCGCCTCCTAAAGCTGGCGCGTAATACGATAAACCGACGTAGACGCTCGTGTTGGTGAACCAAATGAAAGTGATGATGATGGTCTTCCAGCGAAGATTTGGTGTTCTTACCAAATCGGCCAGACCGTATTTCCTGTTGGTGTTGATCTTCAGCTTTTCATCATCGATGGCACGCTTCAGGTGGACCATGTAATGCGTTGGCAGCTTTTTACCGTTTGTCCTGGAAGTATTTTAAGAAATTTATTAGCTAACATCGCAAGGATTAGTTATAATCTACTGTATATTATCAGTGGAAATAACAAATTTTTACTATCAACAAAAATGTCTTTTGCTCGAGTGTTTTTCAAAAATTTACAACTCGCAAAATAATTATTGGATTTTCAAAAACTGTACTTTATTTGAATAAACAATAATTTGTGAATTTAATTTAATTTTTGTAGAATTTAGTAGACACGTTTTATTTATTTTTTTCATTTTTTTGCTCGAGTGTTCCACAATTGGAAAATTAAAAATTTCAAAAATTCACAACTCGCAAAATAATTAATGGATTTTCAAAAACTGTACTTTATTTGAATAAACAATGATTTGAGAGTTTAATTTATTTTTTGTGGAATTTAGTAAACACGTTTTATATTTTTCTTTAATTTTTTTGCTCGAGTGTTTCACAATTGGAAAAGTAAAATTTTCAAAAATTCACAATTCGCAAAATAATTATTGGATTTTCAAAAACTGTACTTTATTTGAATTAACAATGATTTCAGAGTGTAATTTATTTTTTGTGGAATTTAGTAAACACGTTTTATATTTTTCTTTTATTTTTTTGCTCGAGTGTTCCACAGTTGGAAAACTGAAATTTTCAAAAATTCACAATTTGCAAAATAATTACCGGATTTTAAAAAACTGTATTTAATTTGAATGAACGATAATTTGTGAATTTAATTTAATTTTTGTAGAATTTAGTAGACACGTTTTATATTTTTTTTTCATTTTTTTGCTCGAGTGTTCCACAATTGGAAAACTAAAATTTTGAAAAATTCACAACTCGCAAAATAATTAATGGATTTTCAAAAACTGTACTTTATTTGAATAAACAATAATTTGGGAATGTAATTTAATTTTTGTAGAATTTAATCAACACGTTTAATATTTTTCTTTCATTTTTTTTGCTCGAGAGTTCCACAATTGGAAAAGTAAAATTTTCAAAAATTCACAACTCGCAAAATAATTATTGGATTTTTAAAAACTGTACTTTATTTGAATAAACAATAATTTGGGAATGTAATTTAATTTTTGTAGAATTTAATCAACACGTTTAATATTTTTCTTTCATTTTTTTTGCTCGAGAGTTCCAGAATTGGAAAACTAAAATTTTTAAAAATTCACAACTCGCAAAATAATTAGTGGATTTTTAAAAACTGTACTTTATTTGAATAAACAATGATTTGAGAGTTTAATTTATTTTTTGTGGAATTTAGTAAACACGTTTTATATTTTTCTTTTATTTTTTTGCTCGAGTGTTCCACAATTGGAAAAGTAAAATTTTCAAAAATTCACAACTCGCAAAATAATTAATGGATTTTCAAAAACTGTACTTAATTGCAATAAACAATGATTTGTGAATGTAATTTAATTTTTGTAGAATTTAATCAACGCGTTTTATATTTTTCTTTAATTTTTTTGCTCGAGTGTTCCACAATTGGAAGAGTAAAATTTTCAAAACCTGACAACTCGCAAAATAATTATTGGATTTTCAAAAACTGTACTTTATTTGAATAAACAATGATTTGAGAGTTTAATTTATTTTTTGTGGAATTTAGTAAACACGTTTTATATTTTTCTTTAATTTTTTTGCTCGAGTGTTTCACAATTGGAAAAGTAAAATTTTCAAAAATTCACAATTCGCAAAATAATTATTGGATTTTCAAAAACTGTACTTTATTTGAATTAACAATGATTTCAGAGTGTAATTTATTTTTTGTGGAATTTAGTAAACACGTTTTATATTTTTCTTTTATTTTTTTGCTCGAGTGTTCCACAGTTGGAAAACTGAAATTTTCAAAAATTCACAATTTGCAAAATAATTACCGGATTTTAAAAAACTGTATTTAATTTGAATGAACGATAATTTGTGAATTTAATTTAATTTTTGTAGAATTTAGTAGACACGTTTTATATTTTTTTTTCATTTTTTTGCTCGAGTGTTCCACAATTGGAAAACTAAAATTTTGAAAAATTCACAACTCGCAAAATAATTAATGGATTTTCAAAAACTGTACTTTATTTGAATAAACAATAATTTGGGAATGTAATTTAATTTTTGTAGAATTTAATCAACACGTTTAATATTTTTCTTTCATTTTTTTTGCTCGAGAGTTCCACAATTGGAAAAGTAAAATTTTCAAAAATTCACAACTCGCAAAATAATTATTGGATTTTCAAAAACTGTACTTTATTTGAATAAACAATGATTTGTTAATTAAATTTAATTTTTGTAGAATTTAGTAAACACGTTTTATATTTTTCTTTAATTTTTTTGCTCGAGTGTTCCACAATTGAAAAAGTAAAATTTTCAAAAATTTACAACTCGTAAAATAATTATTGAATTTTCAAAAACTGTACTTTATTTGAATAAACAATGATTTGAGAGTTTCATTTATTTTTTGTGGAATTTAGTAAACACGTTTCATATTTTTCTTTTATTTTTTTGCTCGAGTGTTCCACAATTGGATAACTAAAATTTTCAAAAATTCACAACTCGCAAAATAATTATTGGATTTTGAAAAACTGTACTTTATTTGAATAAAAAATGATTTGAGAGTTTAATTTATTTTTTTGTGGAATTTAGTAAACACGTTTCATATTTTTCTTTTATTTTTTTGCTCGAGTGTTCCACAATTGGATAACTAAAATTTTCAAAAATTCACAACTCGCAAAATAATTATTGGATTTTTAAAAACTGTACTTTATTTGAATAAACAATGATTTGAGAGTTTAATTTATTTTTTGTGGAATTTAGTAAACACGTTTTATATTTTTCTTTAATTTTTTTGCTCGAGTGTTCCACAATTGGAAAACTAAAATTTTCAAAAATTCACAACTCGCAAAATAATTATTGGATTTTCAAAAACTGTACTTTATTTGAATAAACAATGATTTGTTAATTAAATTTAATTTTTGTAGAATTTAGTAAACACGTTTTATATTTTTCTTTAATTTTTTTGCTCGAGTGTTCCACAATTGAAAAAGTAAAATTTTCAAAAATTTACAACTCGTAAAATAATTATTGAATTTTCAAAAACTGTACTTTATTTGAATAAACAATGATTTGAGAGTTTCATTTATTTTTTGTGGAATTTAGTAAACACGTTTTATATTTTCCTTTTATTTTTTTCCTCGAGTGTTCCACAATTGGAAAATTAAAATTTTCAAAAATTCACAACTCGTAAAATAATTATTGGATTTTCAAAAACTGTACTTTATTTGAATAAACAATGATTTGAGAGTTTAATTTATTTTTTGTGGAATTTAGTAAACACGTTTCATATTTTTCTTTTATTTTTTTGCTCGAGTGTTCCACAATTGGATAACTAAAATTTTCAAAAATTCACAACTCGCAAAATAATTATTGGATTTTGAAAAACTGTACTTTATTTGAATAAAAAATGATTTGAGAGTTTAATTTATTTTTTTGTGGAATTTAGTAAACACGTTTTATATTTTTCTTTAATTTTTATGCTCGAGTGTTGCACAATTGGAAAACTAAAATTTTCAAAAATTCACAACTCGCAAAATAATTAACGGATTTTCAAAAACTGTACTCAATTTGAATAAACAACAATTTGGGAATGTAATTTAATTTTTGTGTAATTTACTCAATACGTTTTATATTTTTCTTGTATTTTTTTGCTCGAGTGTTCCACATTTGGAAAACTAAAATTTTCAAAAATTCACAACTAGCAAAATAATTAGTGTATTTACAAAAACTGTACTTTATTTGAATAAACAATGATTTGAGAGTTTAATTTATTTTTTGCGGAATTTAGTAAACACGTTTTATATTTTTCTTTTATTTTTTTGCTCGAGTGTTGCACAATTGGAAAACTAAAATTTTCAAAAAATCACAACTCGCAAAATAATTAATAGATTTTCAAAAACTGTACTTTATTTGAATAAACAATGATTTGTGAGTTTAATTTAATTTTTGTAGAATTTAGTCAACACGTTTTATATTTTTCTTTATTTTTTTTGCTAGTGTGTTCCATAATAGGAAAATTAAAATTTTCAAAAATTCACAACTCGCAAAATAATTAATTGTTTTTTAAAAACTGTACTTAATTTGAATAAACAATAATTTGTGAATTTAATTTAACGTTGAAAATATTTTTTTTCTCTTTTTCAACTTTTACAATATTTTTGTATTCGGCATGAAAAATTTAAGGTTATATTTCCCAAACGTGATAGAATTACTTACTTCGCCATTTGGTTAAGTATCTTCTCAGCTTCAAAGAATTGCCCTTGCGATAGTAACCACCGAGGACTTTCCGGTAATATCCACCAATCGAAAAACAGCAACAGAAAGGGTGCTGTGGTTGCCAATGCCAGCAATTTCCAATCCCTTATCGCCCAAACTATTATGGCCAAGGTCACTAGGGATAAGGAGTAGGCTATGTTGATTAGGATTGTGACTAAGGTTCTGTGTCTCGGTCCAACCAGCTCAATTGCTAAAAGAGTAAAAAAAAAATTTTTGTGTTTTTTTTTTGACTTAGGCTGAACCATTCAGTCACACACGGCTGTTATTTTGGATTATATATTTGTATGAATAATGGAAATAAATGAACAAATGAATAATGTAAGACATATACAACAACCACGGACCCGAGGGAATACTTCTCGATCCCCGAAAAATTTTCCGCCCGGGATGGGAATCGAACCCACTACACTAAGGGCCGCCCTTTTTTTTCGTGTTTAATACATACAAAAGTGCTTTAATGCAACAACAGTACAAAAAGTGTACCGAATTAATAATTAACCATTAACGAACGAGCGTATTTTTGTAGAAGCAAGACCAGTAGATCGACGGAATTTTAACAAATTAATTGCTTTATTACCAGAGCCAGAAAATGTATATAATTAACTCTTATCTAACGAGTTAGTTTATAATAGTGACAACTATCGTTTTACAGACAACTAAGATGAGCTTATTTGAGAATTTAACTTTTGGTGGATGCGCCGGGAACACATTTTTTGTAATGTCTATGGAGGCGTTCGTTCGCCAAGGATGAAATTTGCCTCCTCTCACATCTCATCAATCTCTTATATATGTAGGTAGAGTTCCTGTTATACATTTCATGTAAATGAAGTTGCCTAACATACATGTATGACAGATGTAAATTTTTCAGATTTTGAACGGCCGTAGCGGCTAAACGAAGAATCGAAATCGAGCGCGGATTTCAAATCTGTGTAAGTTAGTCGGATCCAATTAAAATTGGCGATTTTTGATTTTTAGACGAAAACGCGAAATTCGGTAGAAGGCTTCTTTTGCTCGAAAATTGGCTTTGAAATTATTTCCTGCAGAAACCACTGGTTCGATTCGGGGTTTCTATACATCACTGGAAAGATCCCTTTAAGACGCTTCAGAAAATGTACTTTCGCAAGAAAAAATGTCAATTTGAAGCCCGTGATGCGTCAGCAAAGAAAACTTGAAAATGGAAAAAAGCGAAAATATCAACTCTTTTAATAATCATCGTGGTCCCCTATGTAATACCTTTTTTTTCATCAGAAGAATGAGCTAAACTGATTGGCGTTGTAAAATTTCATCTAGAAAAAAATGCAAAAAAATTGGCAAGTCACCATGAAAATTTTGAAAAAGTAGATTTTTTCAGACTTTGAACGGCCGTAGCGGCTGAACGAAGAATCTAAATCGAACGCGGATTTAAAATCTGTGCTCCTCGGGTGCAAGTTAGTCTGATTCAATTAAAATCGGCGATTTTTAATTTTTGACGAAAATGCGAATTCGGTAGAAGGGTCCCCCCTTCTTACTTTTGCTCAAAAATTGCCTTTGAAATGATTTCCTGAAGAAACCACTGGTTCGATTCGGGGTTTCTATACATAACTGGAAAGATCCCTCCAAGACGCTTCAGAAAATGTACTCGCGCAAGAAAAAATGTCAATTTGAAGCCCGTGATGCGTCAGGAAAGAAAACTCGAAAATGGAAAAAATCGAAAAAATCAATTTTCCTAATATTCAACGTAGAACTGTATGTAATACCATTTTCTTCATCAGAAGAACGAGCTAAATCGATTGGCGTTAAAAAAATTCATCTAGAAACAATAGCTAAAATTTTGGTAAGTCATCATAAACTTTATGGAAAATTATGAAAAAAGTCGATTTTTTCAGATTTTGAATGGCTGTAGCGGCTGAACGAAGAATCTAAATCGAACGCGGATTTCAAATCTATGCTCCTCAGGCGCAAGTTAGTCGGATTCAATAATCGGCGATTTTTAATTTTTGACGAAAACGTGAAATTCGATAGAAGGGTCCCCCCTTCTTACTTTTGCTCAAAAATTGCCTTTGAAATGATTTCCTGAAGAAACCACTGGTTCGATTCGGGGTTTCTATACATCACTGGAAAGACCCCTTCAAGACGCTTCAGAAAATGTACTTTCGCAAGAAAAAATGTCAATTTGAAGCCTGTGATGCGTCAGCAAAGAAAACTTGAAAATGGAAAAAAGCGAAAATATCAAGACGCTTCAGAAAATGTGCTTTCGCAAGAACAAATGTCAATTTGAAGCTCATGACGCGCCAGCAAAGAAAACTCGAAAATGGAAAAAATCGAAAAAATCAACTCTTTTAATAATCATCGTAGTCCCCTATGTAATACGTTTTTTTTTCTTTAGAAGAACAAGCTAAATCGATTGGTAAGATGTAAGTTATAAATACATACCCAGAACGTACGGCGTGCCCAAAATGGCCGGCACCGTGAATCCAACGCCCACTCGAAAAATGGTCCACGTGGCGAAATTTCTGGCGAAAGCCGTCGCCATCCCGAAAACGCACTGTATGAGCAGGTACATGAAGAACGCCGGCTTCCTCCCCAATCCGTCTTGCACGTACCCGAAAACGTAGTTTCCCACCAAACCTCCGACTCCGAACAATATTAAAGCGATCGTGGCGGAGAGGTCTTCGCTGCAAACCAATTTCCACTGAAAATCGTAACAGCAATCAGTAGCATAAAGCGATGGAAGCACTGTTTGCAGTGACGGCTCATGGCACAGCCGAGGTGTTTACGGATTTGGTAAAAAATATGTATTGAAAATGTTAACGTGTTAACTTGTTTAGTGTTATCAACATCGACCTACTTGGGTAACAACAGTTTCAGCAAAAACACTTCGGTCGAAACTCCATCCATGCTGGCAGGGAATCTGGGACGCATCATCCGCCATCGAATCGAAATCTTCCAACGAAAGATTCTCATAATTTCTGTCGTACATAAGGCACTGGCTGAACCTGAATTTTCCATCCTTCAACTCCAACGGAATACTAAAATACAAGTACAAGCAAAATTTCTTTTGGCGTAAATTGTTCGTAGAACTGCTGGAAATGTCGAAAAACGATAAATTTATATTTTCTTCAAAAATTTATTTTTGTATGCACATTTATGATGTTCCTATTAAATTCTCGATATAGTCTGTTCACCGGAATCTGGCGGCTGAGGTCGTGAAACGGTCGGATTGACGCACCCTCTAAGAAAAGGCATTGGTAGTCATCGCTCCTATTGTATATCAACTTTTAAACCAGTACTTCTCAACACAGATTGGTTTGAGATAAAAAAAAAATTACGTCACCTACTTACCGAGCTTCGACCCTCTTTTACGCCAGATTCCAGAGAACGGACTATACTCACCTAATATTTTTGATGAGTGAAGTGTTGAACCCGCTCAGGGCGGGAACGTCGCACCAATGGTCGGGAGTCTCCGCCATGAAGAGTTGGCTGTACGCGTGAAATCCGCAGGGAAAGACGCCCGGCAGTATGACGAACCAGAGGACCAGCTTCTGGTACCTGCCGAACTCGCCCACGTCCGAGAGGACGTCGTCCATGTCCATGCTTCGGGAACGAGTCGAGGACCGTTCTTTTCGCCGGCGACGCGAGCACTAATGGCAAACGGCTCTAATCGCAGCATAATCTAATTAGGTGAATTGATTAATTGCGGACCGTTTCGGCCATAAATGGACGGGGAAATTGAAAAAACGGGACGGAGACGAACGCCGGCCATTTGGGGTAATCAAAGTTCAATGGAAACTGTACGCAATTTGTTATTATGATGATGATGTGGTCGTTTGTGTATGTGTATGTTTAATTATGATAACAAATTGTTTATGTTTGTGAATGGATGTTCGTTAATTGGTTCAAACTATTTTGGATTTGTGGGAATTCGCAACTTTTAAATTTCCCTACATTATGTTCTCGTGTGATTACTTCGAAATTTAGTGAAGGAGTGTTTTCAGATTTTTACAGAATTTAGAAGAGTTATCTATTTTGAGTAAATTTGGAAAGTTTCAAACTTGTGGCAATTGTTTTTATATTTTTTTTTCAACCGCTTGGAGAAATGCGAACGTCAGAATTGCAAACGCTGTTATTCTCGTGTGATTATCTCGGAATCTAGTGAAGGGGTGTTTTCAGATTTTTACAGCATTTAGAAGAGTTATCTATTTTGAGTAAATTTGGAAAGTTTCAAACTTGTGGCAATTGTTTTTATATTTTTTTTTCAACCGCTTGGAGAAATGCGAACGTCAGAATTGCAAATGGTGTTGTTCTCTTGTGATTATCTCGGAATCTAGTGAAGGGGTGTTTTCAGATTTTTACAGAATTAAGAAGAGTTATCTATTTTGAGTAAATTTGAGAGGTTTCAAGTTTGTGGCAATTGTTTTTATATTTTTTTCAACCGCTTGGAGAATTGCGAACGTCAGAATTGCAAATGGTGTTGTTTTCTTGTGATTATCTCGGAATCTAGTGAAGGGGTGTTTTCAGATTTTTACAGCATTTAGAAGGGTTATCTATATTGAGTAAATTTGGAGAGTTTCAAGTTTGTGGCAATTGTTTTTATATTTTTTTCAACCGCTTGGAGAATTGCGAACGTCAGAATTGCAAATGGTGTTGTTTTCTTGTGATTATCTCGGAATCTAGTGAAGGGGTGTTTTCAGATTTTTACAGCATTTGGAAGAGTTATCTATTTTGAGTAAATTTCGAGAGTTTCAAGTTTGTGGCAATTGTTTTTATATTTTTTTCAACCGCTTGGAGAATTGCGAACGTCAGAATTGCAAATGGTGTTGTTCTCTTGTGATTATCTCGGAATCTAGTGAAGGGGTGTTTTCAGATTTTTACAGCATTTGGAAGAGTTATCTATTTTGAGTAAATTTGGAAAGTTTCAAACTTGTGGCAATTGTTTTTATGTTTTTTTTCAACCGCTTGGAGAAATGCGAACGTCAGAATTACAAACGGTGTTGTTCTCTTGTGATTATCTCGGAATCTAGTGAAGGGGTGTTTTCAGATTTTTACAGCATTTGGAAGAGTTATCTATTTTGAGTAAATTTTGAGATTTTCAAGTTTGTGGCAATTGTTTTTATATTTTTTTCAACCGGTTGGAGAATTGCGAACGCCAGAATTGCAAATGGTGTTGTTTTCTTGTGATTATCTCGGAATCTAGTGAAGGGGTGTTTTCAGATTTTTACAGAATTTAGAAGAGTTATCTATTTTGAGTAAATTTGAGAGGTTTCAAGTTTGTGGTAATTGTTTTTATATTTTTTTCAACCGCTTGGAGAAATGCGAACGTCAGAATTACAATCGGTGTGTGATTATCTCAAATTCTAGTGGAGGAGTGTTTTAGATTTTTACAGAATTTAGAACAGTTATCTATTTCGAGTAAATTTGAGAGGTTTCAAGTTTGTGGCAATTGTTTTTATATTTTTTTTCAACCGCTTGGAGAATTGCGAACGTCAGAATTGCAAATGGTGTTGTTTTCTTGTGATTATCTCGGAATCTAGTGAAGGGGTGTTTTCAGATTTTTACAGCATTTAGAAGGGTTATCTATATTGAGTAAATTTGGAGAGTTTCAAGTTTGTGGCAATTGTTTTTATATTTTTTTCAACCGCTTGGAGAATTGCGAACGTCAGAATTGCAAATGGTGTTGTTTTCTTGTGATTATCTCGGAATCTAGTGAAGGGGTGTTTTCAGATTTTTACAGAACTTAGAAGAGTTATCTATTTTGAGTAAATTTGAGAGGTTTCAAGTTTGTGGCAATTGTTTTTATATTTTTTTTTCAACCGCTTGGAGAAATGCGAACGTCAGAATAGCAATCGGTGTTGTTCTCTTGTGATTATCTCGGAATCTAGTGAAGGGGTGTTTTCAGATTTTTACAGAATTTAGAAGAGTTATCTATTTTGAGTAAATTTGAGAGGTTTCAAGTTTGTGGTAATTGTTTTTATATTTTTTTCAACCGCTTGGAGAAATGCGAACGTCAGAATTGCAAATGGTGTTGCTCTCTTGTGATTATCTCGGAATCTAGTGAAGGGGTGTTTTCAGATTTTTACAGCATTTAGAAGGGTTATCTATATTGAGTAAATTTGGAGAGTTTCAAGTTTGTGGCAATTGTTTTTATATTTTTTTCAACCGCTTGGAGAATTGCGAACGTCAGAATTGCAAATGGTGTTGTTTTCTTGTGATTATCTCGGAATCTAGTGAAGGGGTGTTTTCAGATTTTTACAGAACTTAGAAGAGTTATCTATTTTGAGTAAATTTGAGAGGTTTCAAGTTTGTGGCAATTGTTTTTATATTTTTTTTTCAACCGCTTGGAGAAATGCGAACGTCAGAATAGCAATCGGTGTTGTTCTCTTGTGATTATCTCGGAATCTAGTGAAGGGGTGTTTTCAGATTTTTACAGCATTTAGAAGAGTTATTTATTTTGAGTAAATTTGGAAAGTTTCAAACTTGTGGCAGTTGTTTTTATATTTTTTTTCAAATTTTCAATATTTGTACGTTGTTACGTACGTTACGGAATACCAAGTCTAATTATGACCAATCGACATATTGTTCAGGATTGTCATCTGTCAAAATTTCAAGGATTTCCTATACCGGACGGAGGACAGGGAGTCGTTTCAACCAAAGACGGTCGGTTTTCGTAGGAAAAAATCGGTTTGTTACGGACAAGAAAAATCATTTCGTTGCGGCCGATTCGTGGTTTCGGATTTACTGAATTATTAATACAACTCCCGTGTCCGTATCAAATTATCATTCGTAAATTTAGTTATAATACCGAAATAAAACCAGTTTGTAAGACAAATCGGTCCTCCTGTCCGACAGCATTCGGATATTAATTTACATGCAATTAACCCGATCCGTGCTGTGCGTTTTTTTTTTTGTAAATGGGAATCACCCATCATGCCTTTCGTGCATTATCCAAAACCGAACGAGTTGCACAATCATGCAAGGACTCTCGAAAGTGCGTTTTGTTCAGGAATTTACGATCGTAAATTTTAAGTCTCAATTCGATCAATAGAAACGTACGCAGCGTGCTTTACCAGAAGTCATTTAATTCTTGAAGGCTACCATTTATTAAGATGAACTTCGTTGGGATTCTCGTTCCATAATCTCTTCATCGAGGCCACAAATTAAAATCTGACCATACACGATTTGTTTTTTTTTTTTTGTGTTGGATTGACCAAACGTTGATATAATTAGAAGCATCATTCGTAAGGTGGGCACTTCTGTGCAATAAAATTAAGCACACAAAATATGTTGTAGTGTAAAGCGGACTTGGTTACGAAAATATGTAAATTTGTCAATTGCTGCGTCATTTAGATAACAATGAAAAAAATCAAATTACCACTAAAATGGAAGATGGTTTTTAGCCTTGGTCGTAGTTTTGGATTTTTAATAAAGGTGTTATTTTTAAGTTACGGTGTTTTATCATTTATTGAAAATGTTACAGACCCAAATTATACAACTAGAATATTGTAAGAAATACTCATAAGACTTATGCTTAATTTTTTTGCAGAGAAGTGTACAAACCGAGGCAAAAATATGAGAAAACCAAATCCGTGATCTATAAATCGAAAAAAGTCCAACACGACCAGACTACTGTTCGACGTAATGCATGCACTTTTGCTGTCATCCGAAACTGCAGAAACGTGGCGGCGACATTCGTGTCCTCGAGGATATGAATCTTAACCGTCCGCGGATCCACCACGACATCGAGATCAGCCTCACTCACTCACACCACCAAAAACACAATTCGTCGTTAAAGACTTAATGGGCCGCATCGTCTTAACGCGATTTTTGGACGTCTTGGGAACGCCGGTAAATTCGTAATTTTTCCCAATTCTCACAATAAAACGAGCACGAACGAGTTAAATTCTTGGACCGATTCGAATGTTCTTTTGTGTCGGCGCCGTGGCGGTGAGAACTCATATCTCAGATGGCTAAATACCGTTTAAGAGGAACCTCATTGTGCTCAGATTCGGACATTGTTCCTTTTTATAATTAATTTTGAGGAATGGCGAGAGATCTCGTCGCTTGCTAATTCCTCCCCGGCTGCTCTTTCACGGACAGGTCGTTAGTGCAAGGCTGAGTTATTTGAGGATACGCCGCTGTAAATAACCGATACAAGATGTAGGTGGACCGGATTCTTATTAATGATTTACTTGCGAACATATTCAAAGTAATCCTAGTTCATATAATTTACATGAGGAGATTAATCTGAATTGAAAAAAATGGTGATGTGGCCCTCATGTTACTTTCTCCGCCTTGATGGTATCATTTATATTTACGCTTTCAATTTAAATCATATTTTAAATGTACATCGAGCGGATGAAACTGACGTTTAAAACGTCAAAATTATAAAAGATGGAAAAATTATACTTCAAATTAAAAAAACTCAGTTTACTCAAAAACTAAACGGATTTCGAAAAAAAATTATTCTTTATAAGTTGTTCATTTTAGCATTCTGTACAATGATTATTAACATAAATTTGCTGTTACTAATATCGTTTTATAATTATGAACCAAAAATTTAAAAAAAATAATACATTTTTTTCTCGAATAACAATGATTTTATGAAAAATATTTTCAATCAAAATAAGCTCATTTCTTTGTTGTCTTCAATATTTGTTTAAATGTTTTTGTGATATTTTTCATATTCAAGAAAATATTGGCAAAAAACAAAAAACGGTTAAGGTAAACACCCACTTCCGGTGTACGAAATTTTACCAAAAGCTTTTCAGTTCTTCGGATTATCAAATAAGACATATGTTCAAAGTTTCATACAAATAGCTCTATTAGTTTTTGAGATACAGCACACACAGACAGACTCACACACAGAGACCCACACAGACACACACACTCACACAGACACAATTTTTTTTTCCAGAAATTGTTGAAATGGCATCTAGGGACCCCAAAACGGATATTTCCGTAAAAAAAATTTAAAAAAAAAAAAATCACGATCACAATACTTTCTCGTGCTTCGTAACGGAGAAAGTAAAAATCGCAATTATTTTTTAAACTGTTAACCTAAAAAGTTGTCCAACTTTTAAATCCGTAATGAATCCGTAGATTATTAACTAATGAAATATTTGATGTTAAATCATTTCACTTTCATGATTAAGTCAAACAACTCTAAAACTAGGAAAGGCGTATTTTTGAATTCTGAAAAGTTTTCAATTTCTCAACCTTCGTGCTAATAGAGACGTTCCACTAAAAAAAAAAATGAGTAATCGCCCTCGAAGTTAATTTTTGATACGATTCCAAATAACTCAAAAACTAGGACATATTTTTGGATTTTGATTGATTTTCAAACAACATTCAATTCCCAATTTGTTTGTCATATGTAGTGATGTTTCACCAAGTTAATTTCGAGAAATCGCCGTCGAAGTTAATTTTTTGTTTTATTTAAAAGCAGCACTCTCTCACTTTTACATTAAAATAAATTTTTTGATTTTTGTAGTTTTCGAATTTTCATTTTGTTAGTCTAAGAGATGTTCTAAAGAAGGAATTGGGGTGCAATACTAAATTTGATAAAAGCATCACACGCTCACTCTTAAATCCAAATAACCCAAAAACAAGGAAAAGGCGATTTTTTAAATTTTTTGATTGATTTTCCAAGAACATTAAATTCTCAATTTGCGTGCCTAATTCAGCGATGTTCCACAAAGGGAATTTGGTGCAGTCGTCTTCGAAGTAATTTATGTAAAATTATCACATTTTTATAAAATAAAAATAATTCCGAAACTGGGGAAGGGCATGATTTTGAATTTTTATTGATTTCCAAAGAATATTAAATTATCAATCTACGTGGAAAATTTAGTCATGTTCCTCCAACGTAATTTTGAGCAACTCGGGAAAGATGAATCTTGGATTTTAAATGAATTCCAGAGAATATTAAATTTTCAGTTTTTGAACCAAATTTTTTAATGTTCTTTTGAGGAAATTTCGAGCAATCACCCTCGAAGTCATTTTTGATGTAAAATCATCAAAACTTCACAAGTAAGTCAAAATAACTTAAAAACTAGGGAATGACGATTTTTTTATTTTCATTTATTAAAAAAAAAAAACATTAATTTTTTAATCTGCGTGAAAAAGGAGATGCTTCACTAGAAAAATTTTAAGCAATTGCCCCCGAAGTTAATTTTTTGATGTAAAATCATCAAAACCTCACAAGTAAGTCAAAATAACTTAAAAACTAGGGAAGGACGATTTTTTTTATTTTCACTTATTTAAAAAAAAAACATTAATTTTTTAATCTGCGTGAAAAAGGAGGTGTTTCACTAAGGAAATTTTAAGCAATTGCCCTCGAAGTTAATTTTTGATGAAAAATCATCAAAACCTCACAATTAAGTTAAAATAACTTAAAAACTAGGGAAGGACGATTTTTTTAAATTTTCATTTATATCAAAAAAAAAACATTAATTTTTTAATCTGCATGAAAAAGGAGGTGTTTCACTAAGGAAATTTTAAGCCATTGCCCTCGAAGTTAATTTTTGATGTAAAATCATTAAAATCTCACAATTAAGTTAAAATAACTTAAAAACTAGGGAAGGACGCTTTTTTTTATTTTCATTTATATCCAAAAAAAAATATTTTTTTAATCTGCGTGAAAAAGGAGGTGCTTCGCTGGGGAAATTTTAAGCAATTGCCCTCGAAGTTAATTTTTAACTTTTACGATTCCGTCAAAATAACTCAAAATCTGGGCAAGGCATATTTTTGAATTTTGATTAATTTTCAAAGAACATGCAATTCTCAATTCTCGTAATATTTGGTGACGTCCCAACGAGTTCATTTCAAGAAATCGCCGTCGAAGATAGTTTTTTTTTATGTAAAGGCATCACACGCTCACTCTTAAATCCAAATAACCCAAAAACAAGGACATTTTAAATTTTTTCAAAGAAAATTAAATTCTCAATTTGTGTGCCTAATTCAGCGATGTTATACAAAGGGAATTTGGTGCAGGAGTCCTCGAAGTTAATTTTCTTATAAAAAATTATCACATTTTTCTAATTAAGTCAAAAGGGCATAGTTTTGAATTTTTATCGATTTCCAAAGAATATTAAATTGTCAATCTGCGGGGAAAATTTGTTCACGTTCCTCCAAAATAATTGGCAAATTTGTTCATGTTCCTCCAAAATAATTTTGAGCAACCTAAGAAAGATGAATTTTTGAATTTCAAATGATTTCCAAAGAATATGAAATTTTCTGTTTTTGTAGAAAATTTGGTAATGTTCTTTTGAGGAAATTTCGAGCAACCACCCTCGAAGTCATCATGTAAAATCATCAAAACCTCACAATTAAGTCAAAATAACTCAAAAAGTAGAGAAGGGCGAATTTTTTTATTTTCATTTATTTCCAAAAAAAAAATTATTTTTTTAATTGCGTGTAAAAGGATACTTACGATTAATATATAGAACCCTAGATTTTTTAATTTACCCAATAAGAGGGTGTTTTTGAATGTAAAAAATAAGGTCCCCGTTGTCAGTCCGCCGATAACCCCCTCCGCCCTCTCTGGGGGTTGAAAAATATTTCTTTAAACATTATTTTTTTATTGATAAACTAGACGAAAAAAATCATGAAAATAGTATATTCAAATACCTATTTGACCATTTTTTCCAAGCCATTCAAGGTCATTTATACCCTAAAAAAAATCAAAAGTTTTAAAATATATTTTATTAAAAAATATTTTTTTAAAACATTATTTTTTTATTGACAAACTAGACGAAAAAAATCATGAAAATAGTATACCCAAATACCTATTTGAACATTTTTTTCCAAGCCCATTCAATGCCATTTAGACCCTAAAAAAAATCAAAAGTTTTAAAATATATTTTATTAAAAAATATTTTTTTTAAACATTATTTTTTTACTGACAAACTAGACGAAAAAAATCATGAAAATAGTATACCCAAATACCTATTTAACCTTTTTTTTTCAAGCCATTCAAGACCCTAAAAAAAAATCAAAAGTTTTAAAATATATTTTATTAAAAAATATTTTTTTTAAACATTATTTTTTTACTGACAAACTAGACGAAAAAAATCATGAAAATAGTATACCCAAATACCTATTTGAACATTTTTTTCCAAGCCCATTCAAGGTCATTTAGACCCTAAAAAAAAATCAAAAGTTTTAAAATCGATTTTTAATTTAGAAGACCCTCCTGTAACCGGTTTTTGACATTTGCATTATTTTTACCCCGTAAAAATCTACTAAAATATGCATCAAGATATATTTATATCTTGCCGCGGCATTTTGAAAAATCGATTTTTCAATTTTTTTGAAGGATTTTTCCTTTTTCGTGGAATTGTCCACATACGAAACGAACATTTTGGTTTTTATTTCATCTTTGTAACTTAAATATTCGTTGAGATATCACATTTTGAAATTTTCGCAGTAAACGGGAGTTTCAGTGCAGGAAAATTATTAAAAGAAAATAAGGCTCGTCTTAGAAAAAAAATTCAAAAGTTTTTAGAGAGGATCTAAATGACCTTGAATAACCTTGGAAAAATGGGCCAAATGGGTATTTGGGTAGACTATTTTGATGTTTTTTGTTTCCGAATTTTTCATTCGCTAAACATAATGTTTAAAATAACCCAGAGAGGGCGGAGGGGGTTGTCGGTCTACTGACCATGGAGACCTTATTTTTCCACACCAAAACACCCTCTTATCGGGCAAATAAAAAAATCTAGTTGGTTGAAATTAATTTCTTCCACGCTTAACGTATAAAAAAATATAACAAATCACGAACGTTCGATTAAGAAAATCATATATTAATATAACAATAGAACCGAGACGTGTAATTATCCTTCAATTAACGTGAGTAGATATTGAATTAAAAAAAAAAGATAACATAAATCGACTCCGGAGAGCCGGAGCGAGATAATTTGTGATAATTTCCCTTTCTGTGTGTCTGTGTGTGTGTGTGTTGGTTGTCCTTCGGGGCAAAGGGATAGGAGGACGGTAAGGTGCACAGTTCTCACAGAGAGTATCGTATCTGGGGGCGTGTAAAAGCACGCCGCACTTGACCCCGTAATTAGGGCCCCCGCCCGGCCGAAAGGTCACTCACATAACATGTTTATGCTAGACATGCCTTATCAGACTAAATTCCACTTTGGCACTGTTCACATCATTTACTTTTCAAATCGCCAACGTGCAATTATTGCCAGACCGCAAGGAGGAATCGGCGGCCCCATAATTGCGTCACGAATCGGATTTCGCAGAAATCCGGAGAAGACGTCGATGGATATTTTCTTCACACACAAACACACATACACAATATGATTATAGATTTCTTTTCGAGGCCATCTGGATCAAAAAATATCTCAGGAGGATTTAGATCATAGAATGGATCTCAATTGATTAATTAAAATCCATTCATCTTTGGATTAGGGCTGAAATTGCCAATTTAGAAGGTTCGAAGATTCAAAGATTGAAGTTGAAATTGAAGGAAAAGAATATCGTAGTTTCGAATCTTCGAATCTTTGAATTTGACGAAAATATCGTAGTTTCGAATTTGCGAAGGTTCGAAGTTTAAAGTTGAATTTGAACGAAAAGAATATCGTAGTTTCGATAGAATATACGTTATTAATTTTTAATTATCGGGCAACTATCACGAAGTCGTAGGTAAAGTATAGTGTAAAACTTGCATGGAATGACCATTTCTCGCTCGTATGAAATGTAGAATTCGCGTCGACTTTATACAGGAGAGGAATGTGTGTCATTCCATGCTCGTTGTACAATATACTATTTCCTGTCCGCAACAAACATATTTTTTTCCAACGAAAACCAACCGTTTCTGTTAAAACGACTGTAGAAATCTTTAAAATTTTCTGACGTTACTTCTAAAAGACACACATTCAAACAAGATAATCCCTCGACTATCCATGAGATAAATCTCCGGCGTACATTTCTAGATTAATAAATTCCCCACCGTTTGCAATTGAAATAAGAAAGAACAACCCACGTGGAACGATATTCAATTTGAAATAAATTAAAATTCCCGTGCAGGAATCTGTGAAATGCGTTATCTCTCCCTTTTAAATTTGTGACAGTTCCACATTTCCGAACGACGTTCATTCATCAAATTCGAGATTTCCTCACAGATTGCCCGGATGAAATATGTCGTGGCGTTTTTGACGAGACGAAAGATCTGTCTCCTCTTCTCCGGGTGGCGGAGGGGGGGAATGAATTCATTACGACGACGGGCCCGAAAGCAGGTTACTCCGTTTTATCTATGTACATGTCATACAGATGCATACATGTCGAGACTCGTAGGATAATGGTAATTTCGAACGATTCCATTTAAATCCGCAACTGGTGCAATTCTCGTCGTTCTATTTCAATTGCAAAGTTGCCATTTATTCATGGATATGGTGATTCTTCTTCAAAATTAGAGACGTCGTCTATAGCGTTTCGTGAGAAATTTTTAGATAATTTCTATTTCGCCCTTCGTCTAGATTTCGAAATAATCACTAGTTTTCCATTTCTCAAGTTCGACGTTTTTTAAAATTGATTAAATAAATTTAAAAAATATTGCCCAAAATTTGATATTTTTTAAATTTACTTAAAATTGATTCTGCTTTACGATCCTGTAAAAATTTAAATCCACACCTCGCCTAGATTTTGAAAAAAATCACGAGTTTCAAATTCTCAAGTTTGATATTTTAAAAATTGATTTAAAAAAATTGAAAATCATTTGCAACATGCTTGAAACTTTTGAAAATTTACTCAAAACGGACTCTACTTTTCGATTACTTACAAATAGATATTATTCCTTGCCTAGATTTAAAAATTATCACACTTGAACAGAAATTGTTTCACTTTTCGAGTTCGATATTTCTAAAATTGATCTAAAAAAATTGAAAAACAATTGCAACAAGCTTGAAATTTTCAAAATTTCTTCAAAATGAATTCTACTTTTCGATTACTTACAAATAGATATTATTCCTTGCCTAGATTTAAAAATAATCACACTTGAACAGAAATTGTTGCAATTTTCGAGTTCGATATTTTTAAAATTGATCTAAAAAAATTGAAAAACAATTGCAACAAGCTTGAAATTTTCAAAATTCACTCAAAGTGAATTCTGCTTTGCGATTCCTTACAAATAGATATTACTCCTTGCCTAAATTTAGAAATAATCACGCTTGAACAGAAATTGTTTCAATTCTCAAGTTCGATATTTTTAAAATTGATCTAAAAAAATTGAAAAACAGTTGCAACAAGCTTGAAATTTTCAAAATTTACTCAAAGTGAATTCTACTTTTCGATTACTTACAAATAGATATTATTCCTTTCCTAGATTTAAAAATAATCACACTTGAACAGAAATTGTTTCAATTTTCGAGTTCGATATTTCTAAAATTGATCTAAAAAAATTGAAAAACAATTGCAACAAGCTTGAAATTTTCAAAATTCACTCAAAGTGAATTCTGCTTTGCGATTCCTTACAAATAGATATTACTCCTTGCCTAAATTTAGAAATAATCACGCTTGAACAGAAATTGTTTCAATTCTCAAGTTCGATATTTTTAAAATTGATCTAAAAAAATTGAAAAACAGTTGCAACAAGCTTGAAATTTTCAAAATTTACTCAAAATGAATTCTACTTTTCGATTACTTACAAATAGATATTATTCCTTTCCTAGATTTAAAAATAATCACACTTGAACAGAAATTGTTTCAATTTTCGAGTTCGATATTTTAAAAATTGACGTAGAAAAATTGAAAAACAATTGTAACAAGCTTTAAATTTTGAAAATTTACTCAAAACGAATTCTGCTTTGCGATTCCTTACAAATATTTATTATTCCTTGCCTAGATTTAAAAATAATCACACTTGAACAGAAATTGTTTCAATTTTCGAGTTTGATATTTTAAAAATTGACCTAGAAAAATTGAAAAACAATTGTAACAAGCTTTAAATTTTGAAAATTTACTCAAAACGAACTCTGCTTTGCGATTCCTTACAAATAGATAATATTTATTTCCTAGATTTAAAAATAATCACACTTGAACAGAAATTGTTTAAATTTTCAAGTTCGATATTATTAAAATTGATCTAAAAAAATTGAAAAACAATCGCAACAAGCTTGAAATTTTGAAAATTTACTCAAAACGAATTCTGCTTTGCGATTCCTTACAAATAGATAATATTTATTTCACACACACTTGAACATAAATTGTTTCAATTTTCGAGTTCGATATTTTTAAAATTGATTTAAAAAAATTGAAAAACAATTGCAACAAGCTTGAAATTTTCAAAATTTACTCAAAATAGATTCTGCTATTTGATTTATTTTCAAAAATTAGTATACAAATTTGCAATACCAATTAATGAAATAGTGGCAAAAGAGAGTAAAAAAAATCATATAAAATATCAGTTAAATTGTTTTTAATAAATTTGGGTAAGCTAACTAGCTGATTCGGATTATCTCTCAGGAATATAATTAAAAGGATTTAAATAATCGCTTATCCGAAGAATCAAATTTACTCATCTCTAGGCGCAGGAAAGTGATCAATCAGCATCGGATTTCGTGTTGAATAAAAAAAAAAATACGGAAAATGCCGCGATGGGAGAATATATGGTCCCCGGTCCCATTAATTTAAAGGCCGGCCGCGAACGCCCGGACTCGCGGAGCACGTCTCAAAAATCCTCCGGTTCTCAAGACACACCGCGTGCTCGACGGGCGCGCATGCGTTTCCTGCCCACTGTTTTGATTCTTCTTGCACGAGTCCGCAACACACGTTGATTGTCGACGACATATACTGGACGTATTGTTCGCCATCAATCAAACCTCCTCCTACGCGATTGCGACAATTTTTAATTTCTTAAAAAATATATTTAAAAAAAATTAGTTTCTTGCAAAATAGTATTATTTTACTGACTAATGAAAAAGTGTAAAATAGTGTTACAATTATTTTACTGCCCAATGAAGAAGTGCGAAAATTAATAGTGCCAGTGGTGAATCCAACAATGATTTGATGATTGAATTGTCGGCGGGAATTGGTGTGCAATTGTTGTGGTCGGGTATGATTTACTGGTGTGATCATTACCTTTCGACGTAAGTGATTTCGTGAGTGTTGTTTATTGTGCTTGGATATATTTATGCCACTGATAATTAACAGGCAACATCTACAGGTAATTTATTGATTTGATTTATTTTCATTGTTGAATTATTTGCACGAATTTTGGTCAGAAATTTTTTATTTTGGAATTGAATATCACCTTTAGACTAATTACTTGTTGTAATATTTAAGAACCATCTAAGATAGTTTTAAGATTATCTTTCCGATTGCTTGAAGAAGATCTCATGTTAATTTTTGAAGACAAAACTACACTCTTTATTCTGGCAATTTAAAAATAATTGCTATCAATGTTACACTCTCTAAATTTACTTAAAATCGATCGTTCTTCAAAATTATGTTCAAATAAAAAACATCCTATGTCTAGATTTTCCCAAGAAAGGCACACATGCAATTTTTGATGTTCAACATTTTGTTGACATAAAAAAACCTTCCGTTTTAGTAGACATTTTTAAAAACTATAAACTATTTTGGCCAGTAAATAGATGCAAAAGAATCGAGTAGCATTTGCAAAACAATTACGCAACGATTTCAATTTTTTACGATTTTTTTAATTTCAGCTAAAATTTTAATCTTATTACAGCGATAATTTTGAAAATTCATAACTTTTGTTTCAGTTAAGATTTTTAAAAATAATCAACTATTTTGTTTAGTAAATAGATGCAAAAGTATCTAGTAGCATTTGCAAAACAATTGCGCAGCGATTTCAATTTTTTACGATTTTTTGAAATTCCAGCTAGAATTTTAATATTATTGCAGGGATAATTTTGAAAACTTATAACTTTTGTCTTGGTCGGTGTTTTTAAAAATAACCAACTATTTTGTTTAGTAAATAGATGCAAAAGTATCCAGTAGCATTTGCAAAACAATTACGCAACGATTTCAATTTTTTACGATTTTTTTAATTTTAGCTAAAATTTTAATCTTATTACAGGGATAATTTTAAAAATTCATAACTTCCGTCTTAGTCAGTGTTTTTAAAAACAATACACTATTTTGGTTAGTAAATAGATGGAAAAGTATCCAGAAGCATTTGCAAAACAATTCCGCAACGATTTCAATTTTTTACGATTTTTTGAAATTCCAGCTAGAATTTTAATATTATTGCTGGGATTATTTTGAAAACTTATAACTTTTGTCTTGGTCGATGTTTTTAAAAGTAATCAACTATTTTGTTTAGTAAATAGATGTAAAAGTATCCAGTAGCATTTGCAAAACAATTGCGCAACGATTTCAATTTTTTACGATTTTTTTAAATTCCAGCTAGAATTTTAATATTATTGCAGGGATAATTTTGAAAACTTATAACTTTTCTCTTGGTCGGTGTTTTTAAAAATAATCAACTATTTTGTTTAGTAAATAGATGCAAAAGTATCCAGTAGCATTTGCAAAACAATTGCGCAACGATTTCAATTTTTTACGATTTTTTTAAATTCCAGCTAGAATTTTAATATTATTGCAGGGATAATTTTGAAAATTTATAACTTTTGTTTTAGTCGGTGTTTTTAATAACAATAAACTATTTTGGTTAGTAAATAGATGCAAAAGTATTCTGTAGCATTTGCAAAATAATTACGCAATGGTTTCAATTTTTTACGATTTTTTTTTAATTCCTTCTACATTTGTTAACGTATTCAAAATTAAAAATTAACAGAAAAAACAAAAAAATGGTTAAGTTAGAAAAACAAGAGGTTTATGAAAAATATTGTTTAACAAAAGAGGTTCAGTTCTTGTCTTCAACATTTGTTAAAGGATGTTTATTTTTCATATTAAAAAAATATCAGAAGAAAATTGTTGAGTTGGAAAATAAGGAGTTTATATTTTCTAACAAAAGTTATTCAGTTTTTATTTGTCTTCAACATTTTTCTACTATTTATAGTTTTCAAAAAAACTATCAGAAAAAAAAAACATAAAACGGTTAAGTGTTCAAAATTTTACCAAAAACTTTTGTCAAATATTTTCGTTAAAATTTCGAATTTGAATAAAATCAAGAAAACAATAAGGACAAAGTATAAAAGTACATAAATCGTTTTAGAACAAAACACATTCTACTATTATTTCTACCATCTACTAGACGAAAAATTAAGACATCAAATATACAGTAAAATCGAAAAAAAAAATTTTTGGAAAAAATCTCGATTTTCTTTTATAAAAATACACATTTTTGCATGAAAGTTGATCTTCAGTCGTCATTTGTTTTTGAGTAATGATGTCAGCCATTTTGTTTTTAAATGGCAACACCCTATTTTTATTCTTGATTTTGAGAGATCTTTTCATTGTCGAAGTATAAAAATGAAATTTTTCGAGCAAATGACGATTGAAGGTGAGAACCCGATATTTAGATTTTTTTTTAAAGGACCGCACTGTATATGTCATCCTACTAGATTTAGTAGAAAGTCTACGGCACTGAAAATGGCTAATTTTTCAAGTATGAAAGTATACATCTCTGGAAAATTTATTTGATGTGTCGGAGTGCGAATAATTAATGTTATGCAGATTTTAAATAATGAAATAATTTACGCTAAAGTCTTCATATCTTCGAAAAAATGCAATATCGATTTTTTTAAATTATTTTTTCCATAATCTCGAAGTAATCCTCGACAACGTACCATGAGTTAATCCATTATTTTTCCAGCACATATATACAGGGTGTATTTGAAATAACGGACAGGCTCGTAACCACAAAGAGATTATATTATTTTTAAAAAATATTCGCAATTATTTTGTTTATAACTGTAACAAAAAGCCCGCAATTAATTATTAAAGTTAATGAGTGAAAATACACAACATGTTTGGGGGCAGTGGTAATGTGACCTAATTTTTAAACGGAATCGGATTTAGATATCGAATTACAACAAGCGCGTAGGAAATATCTGAGTGCCCTTTAAGCGTCAATGAACTTGAGGACTGTTCATCTTTTACAAAAAAAAAACGTTGCGATAACACTTCAAATTTTGGAGGCAAGAAATCGTATCTCGCGTTTTAAATAAACAAACACACATTCCATGCAGACCTAATTAATGAGACAAGAATCGGTTCTCAAAATGTTTAAAAAACCTCGAAAAATTTGGAAAATTCAAAAAAAAAATTTCGAATGAAGTTTGACGGAAATGGGTTCATAAATATTTTGTGTATGTGCCCTTAAATGCCTGTTCGTTATTTCAAATACACCCTGTATATGCACATATACACAGGGTGCTGGAAAAATGACGGATTAACTAAATGGTACGTTGTCGAGGATTACTTCGAGATTATGGAAAAAATAATTTAAAAAAATCGATATTGCATTTTTTCTATGAAGGCGTCTGAGGTGATTAACGAAGGGTCGAAAGAAGTGATTGGATATTTTCACAGATGTTTACACTTTACTTGCCATTGGTGCACTACCGGCTTCGTTTTGTAAATCAGTGGTTCTTGAAAGGTTACAGATAACTTTGGAAATAAATTTGCATGCAATCCAACATCTTGTGAGAACCTCAGGCGTCCGAGACGCAACTCGCAAATGAGCGCGGTCCACGTTAATCACCTCAGATGCCTTCATAGCGCGGCCAGACTGTACATATAATGTCGTACATATGCTCCAATATATTTACTATGAAAAATAATACATCTTAATTGACGAACGAAAACATACAATTTTGAATCGTCGACACGAACACCACGATGACCAATTAATAGCCTTTTTGGTGGGCAGGCATCTACATTTGGAAGTATCATTAACATATTTCACCGGGATTGCATGTACGTACAAGACAATGCCCACCACCATCAAGAGATTTACGATCACGAATTATCAATTTCGAAGACACGGCCATTAATAAACCGCAATCAAATCTGTACTGCACCGATTTGCGTCAGAAATAATTTATAACGATTTCGCTCGCGTTATTGTCATTTCCGAAGATTAATTGCGAAATGATTATCTCTCGGTGTCGAAGAAATTATCCTCACAGCGATTGTTTGAAGATCGTTAGTGCAATTGCTTACCAATAGTGGTTTCGATTTAAGCATAAAAATTCTTACATTTTTTTTTCAATTTTATATTATAATTATTGTAATTATTTAATTTAGTTTCATGACGTGTAAAGCTAGAAAAATTCTATTCAAACTACAAAAATATATTTTTCGTGTCGACGATTCAAAATAAGTGTTTTTTATAGTTTCAATAGAATGTTTGTAGTTTTCAACGACACCACATGATTCCAACGAATGTTTATAAATGCAAGAAGTGTCCTTTCGTTGCACACAAACATGCCTGCCCTAGATTTCCATTGACGTGTAAAAGAGCTGCAGGTGCCCAGCTTAGATATGACTTAATCTGTACATGGCTGACCGATAACGAGCCGAGAGTTAGGCTCAGCAGGATAGAAGTAATCCGAATTACGGCCGAAAAACGAAGAAATTTCATCCAAATACAGAATCCAATTAAGATTAACTTTTCATTAGCGACATTTTTCGACGTTCACATCGTCGGCTTGGATCATCGTCATTTCTGCGCGAAACCGTTCCCGTCATTAGGCATTCGCATCGGGCTCTAATAAATCATCCGGTTAACGTCGAATCCTTAATCTCTTTAAACATTTTAGATAATCGGACACTGGCGCGCGCAAAAAGTAATGTAATTACTTTCATAAATCATGGGACAAAACATTAATTTCAGGCATTTATCTTCGTAAATCATTTTGCTGGAATAACTTCATAAAACAGGCAAATGAAACAGACATTTTTATATTTTATACATGCAGTGGTATTAATGTTTTTTTAATTATACTTGGTTTAATATTCATGGCAATTGATTTTTAATTATTTTTATCAGCAGCAAAAATGTAACTTCAAAAATGAACATTAACACGAATTATCTGAAAATCTAAACATATGTCGTCTCTGGATTTTAGAGTATATAAAAGACTCATGAATTCTCAGTACATTTTTTAAGTTTAATATTCATGGCAATTGTTTTTCCATTATGTTTATCAACAGCGAAAATGTAACTTCAAAAATATACTGTTCTCGATTAACACGAATTATCCAAAAATCTAGCCATCTGTCGTCTCTGGATTTTACAGTGTATATAAGATTAATGGGTTCTCAGTAAATTTTGAAAGTTTAGTACTCGTGGCAATTGTTTTTCAATTATTTTTATCAACAGCGAAATTGTAACTTCAAAAATAAACTCTTCTATATTCACATAGGACTGTACGAAAATTTAGGCATGTGACGTTTTCGACTTTTACAGAATCTTGAAGAACGATAGATTTTGAGTAAATTTGGAAAGGTTGAAATTCTTGGCAATTGTTTTTCTGTTTTTTTTAATGAATTGGAAAATGCTCAAGTGCAAAAATTAACTTTGCTCGATTCACGTGAGTCTGTATGAAAATCTAGGCACGGGAAGTGTTTGACTTTTATAGAATATTGAAGAACGATAGATTTTGAGTAAATTTGGAAAGATTGAAATTGTTGGCAATTGTTTTTCTATTTTTTAATCAATTGGAAAAAGCTCAAGTGATAAAATTAACTTTGCTCGATTCACGTGAGTCTGCATGAAAATCTAGGCACGGGACGTGTTTGACTTTTACAGAATCTTGAATAACGATAGATTTTGAGTTAATTTGGAAAGATTGCAATTGTTGGCAATTGTTTTTCTGTTTTTTAATCAATTGATGCAAAAATTAACTTTGCTCGATTCACGTGAGTCTGTATGAAAATCTAGGCACGGGAAGTGTTTGGCTTTTACAGAATCTTGAAGAAAGATAGATTTTGAGTAAATTTGGAAGGATTGAAATTGTTGGCAATTGTTTTTCTGTTTTCTTAATCAATTGGAAAAAGCTCAAGTGATAAAATTAACTTTGCTCGAATCACGTGAGTTTGTATGAAAATCTAGGCACGGGAAGTGTTTGGCTTTTACAGAATCTTGAAGAAAGATAGATTTTGAGTAAATTTGGAAAGATTGAAATTGTTGGCAATTGTTTTTCTGTTTTTTTAATCAATTGGAAAAAGCTCAAGTGATAAAATTAACTTTGCTCGAATCACGTGAGTTTGTATGAAAATCTAGGCACGGGAAGTGTTTGGCTTTTACAGAATCTTGAAGAACGATAGATTTTGAGTTAATTTGGAAAGATTGCAATTGTTGGCAATTGTTTTTCTATTTTTTAATCAATTGGAAAAAGCTCAAGTGATAAAATTAACTTTGCTCGAATCACGTGAGTTTGTATGAAAATCTAGGCACGGGAAGTGTTTGGCTTTTACAGAATCTTGAAGAACGATAGATTTTGAGTTAATTTGGAAAGATTGCAATTGTTGGCAATTGTTTTTCTGTTTTTTTAATCAATTGGAAAAAGCTCAAGTGATAAAATTAACTTTGCTCGAATCACGTGAGTTTGTATGAAAATCTAGGCACGGGAAGTGTTTGGCTTTTACAGAATCTTGAAGAACGATAGATTTTGAGTTAATTTGGAAAGATTGCAATTGTTGGCAATTGTTTTTCTATTTTTTAATCAATTGGAAAAAGCTCAAGTGATAAAATTAACTTTGCTCGATTCACGTGAGTCTGCATGAAAATCTAGGCACGGGACGTGTTTGACTTTTACAGAATCTTGAATAACGATAGATTTTGAGTTAATTTGGAAAGATTGCAATTGTTGGCAATTGTTTTTCTGTTTTTTAATCAATTGATGCAAAAATTAACTTTGCTCGATTCACGTGAGTCTGTATGAAAATCTAGGCACGGGAAGTGTTTGGCTTTTACAGAATCTTGAAGAAAGATAGATTTTGAGTAAATTTGGAAGGATTGAAATTGTTGGCAATTGTTTTTCTGTTTTCTTAATCAATTGGAAAAAGCTCAAGTGATAAAATTAACTTTGCTCGAATCACGTGAGTTTGTATGAAAATCTAGGCACGGGAAGTGTTTGGCTTTTACAGAATCTTGAAGAAAGATAGATTTTGAGTAAATTTGGAAAGATTGAAATTGTTGGCAATTGTTTTTCTGTTTTCTTAATCAATTGGAAAAAGCTCAAGTGATAAAATTAACTTTGCTCGAATCACGTGAGTTTGTATGAAAATCTAGGCACGGGACGTGTTTGACTTTTACAGAATCTTGAAGAACGATAGATTTTGAGTAAATTTGGAAAGATTGAAACTGTTGGCAATTGTTTTTCCGTTTTTTTAATCAACTGGAAAATGCTCAAGTGCAAAAATTAACTTTGCTCGATTCACGTGAGTCTGTATGAAAATCTAGGCACGGGAAGTGTTTGGCTTTTACAGAATCTTGAAGAAAGATAGATTTTGAGTAAATTTGGAAGGATTGAAATTGTTGGCAATTGTTTTTCTGTTTTCTTAATCAATTGGAAAAAGCTCAAGTGATAAAATTAACTTTGCTCGATTCACATGAGTCTGTATGAAAATCTAGGCACGGGAAGTGTTTGGCTTTTACAGAATCTTGAAGAAAGATAGATTTTGAGTAAATTTGGAAGGATTGAAATTGTTGGCAATTGTTTTTCTGTTTTCTTAATCAATTGGAAAAAGCTCAAGTGATAAAATTAACTTTGCTCGAATCACGTGAGTTTGTATGAAAATCTAGGCACGGGAAGTGTTTGGCTTTTACAGAATCTAGAAGAAAGATAGATTTTGAGTAAATTTGGAAAGATTGAAATTGTTGGCAATTGTTTTTCTGTTTTCTTAATCAATTGGAAAAAGCTCAAGTGATAAAATTAACTTTGCTCGAATCACGTGAGTTTGTATGAAAATCTAGGCACGGGAAGTGTTTGGCTTTTACAGAATCTTGAAGAACGATAGATTTTGAGTTAATTTGGAAAGATTGCAATTGTTGGCAATTGTTTTTCTGTTTTCTAAATCAATCGTAAAATGCTTAAGTGCAAAAATTAACTTTGCTCGATTCACGTGAGTCCGTATGAAAATCTAGGCACGGGACGTGTTTGACTTTTACAGAATCTTGAAGAACGATAGATTTTGAGTTAATTTGGAAAGATTGAAATTGTTGGCAATTGTTTTTCTGTTTTCTAAATCAATTGGAAAATGCTCAAGTGCAAAAATTAACTTTGCTCGATTCACGTGAGTCCGTATGAAAATCTAGGCACGGGAAGTGTTTGACTTTTACAGAATCTTAAAGAACGATAGATTTTGAGTTAATTTGGAAAGATTGAAATTGTTGGCAATTGTTTTTCTGTTTTCTAAATCAATTGGAAAATGCTCAAGTGCAAAAATTAACTTTGCTCGATTCACGTGAGTCCGTATGAAAATCTAGGCACGGGAAGTGTTTGACTTTTACAGAATCTTAAAGAACGATAGATTTTGAGTTAATTTGGAAAGATTGAAATTGTTGGCAATTGTTTTTCTGTTTTCTAAATCAATTGGAAAATGCTCAAGTGCAAAAATTAACTTTGCTCGATTCACGTGAGTCTGTATGAAAATCTAGGCACGGGAAGTGTTTGACTTTTATAGAATATTGAAGAACGATAGATTTTGAGTAAATTTGGAAAGATTGAAATTGTTGGCAATTGTTTTTCTGTTTTTTTTAATCAATTGGTGCAAAAATTAACTTTGCTCGATTCACGTGAGCCTGTTTGAAAATCTAGGTACGGGAAGTGTTTGACTTTTACAGAATCTTGAAGAACGATAGATTTTGAGTAAAAGGAAAGATTGAAATTGTTGGCAATTGTTTTCCTGATTTCTTAATCAATTGGAAAATGCTCAACTTTAAAAATTAACTCTGTTCGATTTACTTAAGGTTATAAGGAAATCTATTTAAATTTTCACAGTATCTTGAAGAGCAATAGATTCTGAACGTATTTGAGAAGTTCTTCTATTGTATATTATTTGGTGTTGAAGTATTTACAGCTTTATGTGTTTTAGGTATCTCGAACGTAGACGGACGACGAAATGGTCGAATCCGATGTTTCAATGGTAATGGCTCATTAGAGGAATCCAGTGGTGTGTACGCGAAGATAAATGTGCTCGTCGGAGATTTATTAAAAAGTGCTTTAAAAGTGTATCCCGGCGACGACGATGCGCGCACCATAAATGTTCGGAATTGGCGATGTTCGCGAAATCGCGTGATACCAAAAGTGGCCGTGCGTCTGTGATGGGTATGATATAAAGGGGACACGAAGATATATCCCGCCGGTGAAGATGCCTCCAGCATGCTGTTACCGGATGAGACGTACGAGCAGAGTGCGGTCGCAGCAGGACACCTGCTGGCCGTACTGCGGGTGTACGACGATTTCCTCGCCCGGTACCGTATTCGACCAGAATTTTTCTGCAGGTAAAAGTATTATTCAATATCAAATTGATTGGTTTATAAGGCTTTAAACCGCGAAAGGTTGTTATAAAATTTTCTGTGAACTGTATTCTACAGTTTTGAATTTTTTTATAATTATTTCTACAATAATTTTCCAACGTCAAAAGGGAAGATCGTTTCTTCCTTAAATTTAAATTTAATACATCACTATTAAATATGAAGGCTAAATCATTTCTCACTCGAATTTTAACGAAATTTTTATAAATTGAAAATAAGTCATTGTCTAGCTATGTAATCTTGAAACGCGACAATGACATAATTTCAATTTATAAAAATTTCGTTAAAATTCGAGTGAGAAATTATTTAGCCTTCATATTAAATAGTGATGTAAGTGAAATGCAACTTTTTTAATTAAATTTTTAAACTAGTAAATACTTAACATATCGAGATGTCATAAGTATATTCTAGTTGATAAATCATTGCCTACTTTATAATTCCAATAATTTAATTAAAGCCTAAAGTAATTAATGGCATCTTTGGCCCGAATAAGTATAAATCAAAAATATACATTTTTCGTGTGTTAATCCTTCAGTTCCACCAATCCATCACGAGCGTTGTAATTGACATATTATAAGCTTATGGAATATAAAGAGAGATGTGTCGCCATTAATTATAACTGTACGGGTCGTAAATATGAACACGTCTCATCTTTTTATGGACAAGTTGCTGCCATACTCGGGTACGATTTATTGAAATTAATTGTTATCGTTCTGTTCACTGGAAGTCAATAAAGTATTTGCAATATTTTAAGGAAAATTCTGAAAAGTGATTTTGCTGCTGATATTTCTTGAAAAATGTATCACAATTTAAAAATCAATCAAAATTTAAGATTGAATTTTTTTTTACGGAAATGTAGAATCACATGTGTTGTCAGTTGTTTTGGAAAGTTTCAAGTCGATGGAAATTGTTTTTATATTTTTTTCGCGTCGACGAATTTATTGCAATTTTTTTCCAAATTTCATCTCCGTTCACATTGAAATATTCTAAAATTTAGAAACAATGCATTTCTAATTTCTACGGAAATGTAGAATTACATGTGTTGTCAGTCGTTTTGGAAAGTTTCAAGTCGATGGCAATTGTTTTCATATTTTTTTCGCGTCGACGAATTTATTGCAATTTTTTTTTTAATTTCATCTCCTTTCACATTGAAATATTCTATTTCTATTTTCTATTTTTACTTGTTGTTACAAATGTAGAACATTTTATGAATCGAATAATTACAAAATGTTACTCTTGCGATGTAAACACTCGGCCGGAAATAAATAATTACCCTTCTGCAATAAAATAATAAACATTAATTGGTTACAACTTTAACTGAACCGCTGCCATCATGCAATAAAAATATTAATCTCTATGTACATAAAAATAACTACAAGCAATGACACTTTATATGCATCACTGGATACATAACCTGTATCTGTTATATTTAGGGCTCTTTCTTTACGAGTACCAGCGGAGGATGTGAAGAACTTTTATGGACCAATTCACCGTCTTCCTTTCATTTATCAATTCATTTATTTTATTGGGATATCTTTCAAAACCAGTTGCCACGTTTGAAATAATTTATTTCCATTAGCCCGTGGGGATTATGCTAAGTAATTGATGTACGATTTCCATGAAACGGAAGATGTTAAGTCTAATCGATCTTCATTACTAAATTTGGTGATATTTTTTCAACGGTTGCTGTAATTTATTAACGATTTTATTTACGGTCGCAACCATCTTCTTCATTCGTAAGGAATTTATTTGCATTTATGGTAATTTGGGATTTCTTTAAAATATATAAAACGGTGGATGAATAAATGTTTTGTAAATTTCTCTGCTAAGTAAAGATGGCGCTTTAAGTAAAGATGGCGCTTGTTAAATTTTCAATCTCATCTTCATGATTGAAGCCACTTTGTGGTGAAACAGTTACTGCAGGACAATTTTGAATCTTAGCCAGTGTTGTATTAAATGATAACCACAAGATTTTCTCCGATTGGTACCATGAATAAGGTAATTACTCGTGTTTACAGTTATTCAAAATACCCGTACAATTTCTTCTCCACTAATTGATTAAATTTAATTAACGTATGAACTTGAAATAAAAATTAATTTCCATATTTGTCGCCTCCGACTCGCATAGCATCACTCGAACTTTCTAATCACAAAATCCTGTATTACATCCTTCAGATAAGATTGAACCGACGTTCTAATCTGGTTTAACCATTCGCAAAAACATAATCATATTCTCGATAATTAGTTGTGAAAACTGCAGAGATATTCATTGTTGAAAGTCCAATGACTTAATTTACACCATTTAAGTCCAACGACTTATTATTAACTTGTAATTAATTTTGACACTGTTTTTGTATTCTTAAACCAAATCAACTTCCATTACGAAACTTTCGTTCGAAATAAAATATAATTTTATATGAATTACCCGTGACATTACGACATTAATCATCCGATTTTGCCGGCAACTTTTTGCTCTTTATTAATTATATAAAGGAAAGACAGCGTATAATTTAAAATTTTGATGGATTTCTAATAATAAGGACGATACAATTATTTTCTTCTTATAAAGGATGTGCCATAATTGCGTAAGGATATAAATTAATTTACACACCTGCGACTTTATAATTTAATAACACCATATCCAGATTGTTTTTAAAACACATAATAAATAATAAGTGTATTATCATTATCAAATAATATCATAAAAAGGATAATCTAGATCAAAACAGCCACTTTGTCAGGTCCGCTTCTTAATTCGCCCACTGTAATTGAAATTGCAGGATAATCCCTAAAATTGTAGCTTTAGGTTTGGAAGACACAAGAAAAATTCATAATCATGAAACCGTCTCCGATTTGTTGGTAAAAAAATGGTGATGTGGCCATTATGTTACTTTCTCCGACTTGATGGTATCATAGCCATTTATATTTATGCTTTTATGGTTTAAATCATATTTTAAATGTACAAGTTTACTCAAAAACTAAAGGGATTTCGAAAAGAACTTATTCTTTATAAGTTGTTCATTTTAGAATTATCTACAATTATTATTAACATAAATTTGCTGTAACTATTATCGTTTTATAATTATAAACCAAAAATTAAAAAAATAATAATATTTTTTTTTCTCGAATAAAAATGATTTTATGAAAAATGTTTTTAAGCGAAAGATGTTCATTTATTTGTTGCCTTCAATGTTTGTTTAAATGTTTTTGTGATATTTTTCATATTCAAGAAAATATTGGCAAAAAACAAAAAACAGTTAAGGTAAACGCCCACTTTCGGTGTACGAAATTTCACCAAAAGCTTTTCAGTTTTTCGGATTATCAAATAAGACGTATGTTCAAAGTTTCATATCAATTGCTTTATTAGTTTTTGAGATACAGCGCACACACACACAGCCACACAAACACACACAGACACACACGCAGACACACACACAGACACACACACACACAGACATAATTTTTTTTTTCCAGAAATTGTTGAAATTGCATATAGGGACCCCAAAAAGGATATTTCCGAAAAAAAATATTTTTGAAAAAATTTTCACGATCACAATACTTTCTCGTACTTCGTAACGGAGAAAGTAAAAAATTAAAAACGATTTTCTTGTGGTATTACCCCCGATAAAAAAAAAACTTTACAAAAATGCGATGAATCATTTTTTAAAACTACAAAGTGTACACATTTTGTTTTTCAAAGCAATATTTAATGCGTTACTATTGAAAATATGAATATTTCCAATTTGTACCGTTTTTTTTTTGGCCCACTGTGTATATTACTTACCTGGTAATACATAACTAAATTACCAAAGATTAGTTAAATTAAAAACAGCTTATATTTTAATAATTCAGTTTAATTAATTATTCACTTCTACAACAGCATTAAAGCTGAAGATAAATTGTCCATGGTACGAATGGTACGAAACAATAAAGCAAAACCTCTGATACATTTGTGGGAAATCTAATTCCAGATTGTACTTTAAGTGTATGATTACGGGCACAAAGAGATAACAAGACAATTGAAAGTGTTAATGCAGCGGACGCTTGACTGATAATGAATGGTACTTCAACGCCTCACCATTGCAATTTCTGGTTTGTGCAAGGAACGTATGTACGTATTAATGATGTAATTAATCATCAAACACGTACACAAAAATAGGAATAGGATTTTTCACGAAACATAATACTTTAAAAATTGCGATACATCATTTTCTCTATACAAGAATCAAATAGTTACCAACGGTGACGGCTACCGGGGTGACCCATGGTACGGCTGAGGTAGTAAATGTGGTAATACAGATCTCGGCAACTGTCCTTACCTATCTGTATTATGACTTATGGTACGGTTGGTAATACAGATCTCTGCAACTGACCCAACCTATCTGTATTATGACTTATGGTACGGTTGGTAATACAGATCTCTGCAACTGAACCTACCTATCTGTAGCAACGTGCATACGAGCAATAATATTGTAATTTTCCAAATTAATTCAAAATTGTTTACAGGTACAGGGAGAAGGAAGCACTGCAGAAGAGACTGAGCAAAGTGGTGGAGGCGGCGTCGAAGAGCAGCCGGAGCAGAAGCAGGAATTCCACGTCTCAAGGTACGATTTTACGATTCCCACATTTTACAGCCATTTAGTACCTTTTTGTAACGGCCCATTCTTTCCTAAAATTAATTAACGCGCAACACGAGAAGAAGAAGAAGAAGAAGAGAAATTCGGCGTTTCACATGGATACATGGATTCAAAGGGCGGCGCACTTGATGGAGCGGTTTGTGCTTTATGCAATTCGTGATGTTTGTGTGATGGCGTAGGAGTTAATCTGTAATTACATTGAATCACGAGATTTTTTTCTTCTCTCTCTCTCATTCTTTGGCTCCAACGAAATGGACATTTAATTGAGCATGTGGAAATTACCTGTACACTTTAACTCTCACCTTTAACCTTACGTACTTTTCAGGAAATTAATTTTAGAACAATGTGTGATGCATCGGTTGTGGTTGGTGCTCCTGGAAAAAAAATTTAAGATAATCAAAAAATGCGGTGTTGCTATTTTGGGATTAGCCTCTTATAATATATAGATGGAAGTTAATTTTACAACAATAAGTGATACATCAGTTGTGGTTGGAGCCCTTGGAAAAAAAAAATTAATATAAAAAAATGCGGTGTTGCTATTTTAGGATTAGCCTCTCATAATTTATAGATGGAAAATAATTTTAGAGCAATGATACGATTGTTGCTCCTGAAAAAATATGTTTAAGGTGATGAAGAGATGTTTTTAATTTCGACATATCGGTGTAGAAAATACGGTGTTGCCATTTTGGGATTAGCCTCTCATAATTTATAGATGGAAATTAATTTTAGTACGATGAAAGATGCATCCGTTGTGGTTGGCGCTCCTGGAAAAAAAATATTTTTATGATAATGAAGAGATGTTTTTAATTTCGACTAACGACGTGGAAAATGCGGTGTTGTCATTTTCTCATAATTTATAGATGGGAATTAATTTTAGGAAAATGATACGTGGATTTTTTTTTTAGATAATGAAGAGATGTTTTCAATAATGAAAATGCTGTTATTGCCTTGTTGTTCTTTATAGATGTTTTCCTAATGATGATGGTCGTATATTGATCAAGATGGCCGCGTCTCTTAACGACCTGCGCGGCCTTAAATTGGATCTACATTTTGTTTAGATTTCAGCCGACATTACCGTCATTTCTTTTATCCTTTTGCATTACTGCTCTTATAAGGTTAATTTCATTAAATTGAATTATACGGACAATTACGTGGAAATGAGCTTAAATCGCCTTTTATCGCGCTCCGGCGTAGCGCATTAAATTGTGCATACGGATCAAATGTTCTGTTGCCATGGAAACGTGCGATTCAATTAGTTCTGTAATTGTTGTAAAAACTGGGCATCAAGGAAACAATGCAAAGTTAAGATTTTACGAGTGTTCTCTATGTACGATAAAATAACGAAATGAAATAATAATAAAATACTAAATTCACATTGTAATACTCCGAGGATCACGGCGGGCGTATACGACCACCGTTAAATTTTACCGCCCGTTGGGATATAGGATTTAGGCGTAAAATGATTGCATGTTCCATGTGAAAGTTTTAGGAATTTACTTTGGTGTTAAAGATGTTAATTCGTTCTCGGAATCACCTAGTGATGAGATAAACGTTTATTTTCTACAAAATAACTAGTTATTTAGTAACCTTATAAAACTTTAGTAAACATCCGGTAACGGTTTTAAGGGTTACTGTTACTATAAAATTGCTATTTAGTAACGGTTATTTAAAGTAACCGATAAAACGATAATAGTTACAGCAAATTTATGTGAATAATAATTGTAGAGAATGCTAAAATGAACAACTTATAAATAATACGTTTTTTTCGAAATCCCTTTAGTTTTTGAGTCAACGGAGTTTTTGAATTTGAAGTATAATTTCTCCATCTTTCATAATTTTGACGTTTTAAACGTCAGTTTCATCCGAGTTTACTAAACGCTCGATGTGCATTTAAAATATGATTTCAATTGAAAATAAACCATGAAAACATAAATATAAATGGCTATGATACCATCAAGTCGGAGAAAGTAACATGATGCCACATCACCATTTTTTCCCTAAAAACATGTGTCTTAAATATTATCCGGATTTATTAACATCGCCGGTGCGACAGTTTGCACTTTTTGAAATGCCATCTGGAATTTTAATTTTTCAAAAATAACGCAGACGGAGCCAAATACAGAAACGAATGCTTTCTTCGTAACTTCGTGTGCAATCATTTTTTTTTCAGACGCGAGGACGTCTCCAGGTACTCTTTTTCCTTCATTAATTAACTCTTGAATATGGTCTTTTCGGATTACTTTATCACGATTTGCCGTAAACAGTGTGCTTTATGTGCATCCGGTTTGGAAACTTTAAGGCTAATCATTTGTAAAATGCCATTCATTAGCGAACGAAATTCGAACGTGACATTCAATGAATATCGGCAACAACTTTGAAAAGGGTCTTCAATATCTAAGCAATGTTTTTTTTTTGTATCTTCCAGCGTTATTTATATTGTTTTAAATATCTTATTTATTAATTAACAAAAAAAATCAGCGACCGACCAGATGCCAGACGGTGTCATAAATATATTATTTATTAATTTTTTTTTCAGCGATCGAAAAAGAAGATCTACTTCTATCTTTAGTAAAAATGTAAAACGAGCTAAACTTGCTCAAATATTTTATATATATTCTTGAAGAAGTCGCCCATAAATAGTCTTTTAATTGGCTGCTCTCGGTAAATTTCGTTTTGACTGAAATATAACGAGGACCGGTAATGGCGAACCATAATTAATCTTTGACGCAATTAATAGTTAATTTAATTTGTGAGATTTATAAAGTATCTGTCGGCACGCTACCTTTCCGCCGAAAGAATTTCTTCCAACAGTGCAGCTTTTTGTGCCGCTTCTGTGTTCCATTCTGTGGCACGTACCATACCTATACCTTCTCAATTCCCCGTTGACTTATATAATTTTGTGATACACCGCCAAATTACTAGTAATTTTATATCAAATTTGAAATTTTGCAAAATGCCCACTGTTCACTAAATTCCTTTAATTTTCTGACAATTACCTCGAAATGATGTTTTAGAAAATATTCCAGACACATTTAGCTATAAAACAAAAGAAAAATCCAACAAAAGGTTATGACTAGTTCTTCCGGAATTTTACATCAAAACCGCAACTTTGCAAAATGCCCACTTTTGATGCCGTCTGATTAATTCGAAATCTAGAGATGTTGATCTATGGGTGTTATGAGATTTTTATAGAATCATAAAGTAGAGTCTATTTGAGGTCAATTTGAAAAATTTCACAATTTGTAACAATCGTTTTCATATTTTTTTTATGAAGCTGAAGATTTGTAAATCTGAAAATAAACGATTTGTTCTCGTGAGATTAACTCACAGCAGACTGAATAAACCATAGTCAAGAGAATAAACCACAGTCGAAAGAATAAATCTTAGTAGACTACATAAACCACATTAGACTGAATACACCACAGCCAATAGAATAAATCACAGTAGGCCGAAGAAACCACAGTCAAGAAAATTAATCTGAATAATCCACAGCCGACTGAATAAATCACAGTTAATAGAATAAATCTTAGTAGACTGCATAAACCGCAGTAGACTGAATAAACCACAGTCAAGAGAAGAAATCTTAGTAGACTTAGTAGAATGTACATTTTTTACATTAAATCTTGAGAAAAAATGAAAATTCGTTTACAATCAAAACAAATCATAATGAACTGTCACTCAAAATCATTCATTAATCATTCTGCAGATGGTTTTTGAGTTATTCAACTGAAATTCAAAAATATCAATTTTTTTGAACAAATATTGGGAAAAAGTGAAATTTCTGCTAAAATCAAAAACGAATCACAACGGACTATCACTGAATATTACTTATTAATATCAGGACTTTAATATTCAAGCAAAATATTAAAACATTTTGAAGATGCCTTTTGAGTTATTCAACTAAAAACTCGAAAATATATTTTTTTTAGAACACATATTGGGAAAAAGTGACATTTCTGCTAAAATCAAAAATAAATCACAACGGATTATCACTGAACATTACTTATTAATATCAGGACTTTAATATTCAAGCAGAATATCAAAACATTCCGAAGATGCCTTTTGAGTTTTTCAACTAAAAACTCGAAAATTTATTTTTTTTAGGACACATATTGGGGAAAAAGTGAAATTTCGGCTAAAATCAAAAACAAATCACAATATTCAATTCATATCATTTAATATTCAAGCAGAATATCAAAACATTTTGAAGAAGCCTTTTGAGTTTTTCAACTAAAAACTCGAAAATATATTTTTTTTTAGAACACATATTGGGGAAAAGTGAAATTTCGGCTAAAATCAAAAACAAATCACACTGAACATTACTTATTAATATCAGGACTTTAATATTCAAGCAGAATATCAAAACATTTTGAAGATGCTTTTTGAGTTATTCAAGTAAAAACTCGAAAATATATTTTTTTTGAACAAATATTGGGAAAAATGAAATTTCGGCTAAAATCAGAAACAAATCACTGAACATTACTTATTAAATTAATATCAGGACTTTAATATTCATGCAAAATATTAAAACATTCTGAAGATGGTTTTTGAGTTATTTCACTAAAAACGCGAAAATGTCAATTTTTGTAACAAATATTGGGAAAAAGTGAAAATTTCGGGTAAAATCAAAATAAATCACAATAAACTGTTACTCAAAATCACTTATCAATATTAGGGCTTTAATATTTATGCAGAAGATCAAAATATTTTACAGATTGATTTTGAATTATTCAACTAGAAACCAAAAAAATGTTATTTTTTTGTAACAAATCTTGAAAAAAATCGAAATTTTGTTTAAAATCAAAGCAAATCACAATGAACTGTCACTCAAAATCACTTATCAATATCAAGGCTTCAATATTTATGCAAAATATTCAAGCATTCTGCAGATGGTTTTTGAGTTATTCAACTGAAATTCGAAAATATCAATTTTTTGGAATAAATTTTGGGAAAAAGTGAAATTTCTGCTAAAATCAAAAACAAATCACAACGGACTATCGCTGAACATTACTTATTAATATCAGGACTTTAATATTCATGCAAAATATTAAAACATTCTGAAGATGGTTTTTGAGTTATTTCACTAAAAAACGCGAAAATGTCAATTTTTGTAACAAATATTGGGAAAAAGTGAAAATTTCGGGTAAAATCATAACAAATCACAATAAACTGTTACTCAAAATCACTTATCAATATCAAGGCTTCAATATTTATGCAAAATATTCAAGCATTCTGCAGATGGTTTTTGAAATACGAAAATCTCAATTTTTTGGAACAAATATTGAGAAAAAGTGAATTTTCGGCTAAAATCAAAAACAAATCACAACGGATTATCACTGAACATTACTTATTAATATCAGGAGTTTCATATTCATGCAAAATATTAAAACATTCTGAAGATGCCTTTTGAGTTATTCAACTAAAAACTCGAAAATATATTTTTTTAGAACACATGTTGGGAAAAAGTGAAATTTCGGCTAAAATCAAAACAAAGACCATCACATTATCTACTAATATCAGAACTTGAATATCCATGTAAAATATCAAAATATTCTGAAGATGGTTTTTGAGTTAGTTCACTAAAAACGCGAAAATGCCAATTTTTGTTACAAATATTGAGAAAAAGTAAAATTTAAATAAACTGTTACTCAAAGTCACTTATCAATATTAGGGCTTTAATATTTATGTAGAAGATCAAAATATTCTACGGATTGATTTTGAGTTATTCAACTAGAAACAAGAAAATGTTATTTTTTTGTAACAAATCTTGAAAAAAATTGAAATTTTGTTTAAAATCATAGCAAATCACAATGAACCGTCACTCAAAATCACTTATCAATATTAGGGCTTTAATATTCATGCAGAAGATCAAAATATTCTGCAGATGGTTTTTGAGTTATTCAACTGAAAACTCAAAAATGTCAATTTTTTTTTTGGAACAAATGTTTGGAAAAGCTAAAATTACGGTTAAAATCGAAGCAAATCACTACCAACTGTCATTCAAAATGATTCATCATTATCAAGACTCTAATATTCAAACAAAAGATCAAAACATTCCGATCTAATGATTCAACTAAATACACACATTGAGGAAAAGTGAAATTTCAGTTAAAATCAAAGCAAAGCACAATGATCTGTCACTTAAAATCACTTATAGGTATTAGGGCTTTAATATTTTTGCAGAAGATCAAAACATTCTGCAGATTGATTTTGAGTTATTCAACTAAAAAGTCGAAAATGTCAGTTTTTTTTAACAAATATTGTGAAAACGTGAAATTTCGGTTAAAATCATAACGGACTGTCACTCAAAATTATCAATATCAGGGATTTAATTAAAAAAAAATTCGGACATAAGGAGAAGATGTTTTAGAAATATTTTATCATAATCGCATTGGTAAAGGCCGTACCTAACATCAGTGGCGGCTCGTAGAACATACTCAGTTAGCACACTATTTATTGATGGTAGAGCCACGTATACAATATACAAATTTTTGAAGATAGAAAGAACTATTTATCTTCCTAGAACTGGCAAAAAAGTGTTTTAAGAATTAATTAAAAATTCTTGCAGAGCTTGAAACTACAGGTAGTGCCATGGCTCCTTGGCTCTATATAACGAGCCGCTCCTGGCACGAACTAGGGTAATTAATTTAGGACAAAATACTGGAAATTAAAATATTGATTTTTCAATCTCCTGTTTAATTTGTTTATCAATCCTTTTTCTAAGTATGAAATTAATATAATTTATTCTAAAATCAACATTTTTAAATATTCACGGATTTATAAAAAAAAAACTATAAAAGACTATTAAGAACTTGGTCAACAGAATTTGAACCATCGACCTTGCCATTACAAACCAGAGATCTTACCAATACGCCACGGGGTCGATATTGTTTTATTTATTAACGTAAATTGTACATAAACACAAGTATATAGGAAGAAGTGACATGAATGAAATAAATCAGAAATTATCTTTGGATTAAGCGTGTAAATTGTAAAAGGAAAAATACCGAAAAATTTGTTGATTAAATCACTCCCATAGAAAGTAGAAATATTAACGCTATAAAATGGATAAACAAACAACGGATAAGATATTAATCTTAAACACAAATCACATCCTCAAGAATACGTAATTCAACGCACTTAATTTATTCCACGGTGTAATGATAAATTTGGAACAAATACAACTTTTTAAATAATTATATTTATAGCGAACGCGGGGAATTAACCATTAGAGCAATAAAATTTTATTGTTCAATTGACCGGCACGACCAATTAACTCGTACATAAAATTACAGTTACGGTATAAAACAATCGCGTCGCACTTTGTAATCGTGCATAGTTGCAGCACGTTAATTACGGCGCGCAAACAAACATAAAAAAAATTAATTAGTAATTAATTATAATTCGGGATGTGTTAATTAATTAGAGGAAAAAGAAGAAGAAGGAGGAGAAGAAAAAAAAAACATTCGTTGAACTCGTGTGCACGGGGCGGACGATACATCATCCTATTATGTAGTTTTATTCAAGCATGGTATTATTTGATACTTGCCAGATAACGGGCGTAGAACAAAGCTGTCGGATTATCGACTGCCTAAATCATAAAACCTGTCCGGATTGTATAATGGGATATGGAAATGTTGGTCGTTGGAGAGGAAGAAAAAAAGATATATGTTATTTGATATCCGTGAATGATGGATTTCGGTGTGATTAGATTTCGATGCGATTATAGAAAGAACTATATATTTTTGTATATGCCCTAAAATTCCAAGCAGTCTCAAACAGCGCGATCGTGCTGTTGAGATTTTTTGCCTCATCGTAACCAAACACAAGCGCTGTTTTGGCGTTTTTCGACCACGCGCTTCTAACGACCCCTGAGACCCAAAGGGTTAATAATTATTGCAAATCGTCATCTTCTGCATAATTATTTATTATTGTTATTTAATCTGTTGCGGTCTTGCATCGTACACACTGCGCGGCGCGGCTTTCGGCGCAAGTGTGTACGAAGCATAATGTTGCATCATTATTTCCCGCCTATTACAGAGTTTTCTATGAATGTAATGTTTTCTTTTAAGCTTCAAGCTATCAATCCACACGAAAGCACACCCGAACACTCAAACGAACCAATCGTCCAAACCTCCCACGCGTCCGGCAATTAAACACCGATTAATCAATGAAATTCTCCACTGTCAATTAAGCGCGACTCGCGTCGATATTTTTGCAAAGAGGAAACGGCTAATGGCCCGATTACGCGAAACAGTTACCATAATTACACGGATACCACCAAGTTTTGATTACCGCCAGGCAGGTAATTAATGGCTATCGGCCTTACAAACGATCGAGTGGTAAAAAAATCGCCGGCGCTAATTTATCGCCGACGTAAATCCATCCTCTATCGGACGCTCGGTCCGGCTGCGCGAGTTAATAGAACGTCCATCCTACATAAATTTCAATTAAAATGGAATTTATGAAATTCGCGTTTCTGCTGTTTGTTTTTGCGGTTGGCTTTAAATGATTTGAAATTACAGGGGGTATCGGAACACATCACACCACACCGCACCGCACTTTTGATTTACCGAAGATTATTATTGCTTCTCGATAAATTTCGCGAAATGCATTTGCAATACGGTTCGTATTAATGCGACGCGCAAATGCAATTATTAATAGGAGAGGAAGACGGGAAAGATGGAAATTTCATCATTAAAAGTGACTTATTGATGTGTGGGTTGTGATAAATGTTAATAAACGTTAAATCATTAACATATCTCATGTTTTCGCCAGTGAAATCTAAACTTTTTTATTAACAATCACTAGTTTTCTCGGAATTTTTCCTCAAAAATTCAATCATGTTGGGAAACTTTCTCTTTTGGGAAACATTTTCTTAATTTAGACGAAAACTCCACAGAGGATTTTGATTTGAAAAAATCACTAGTTTTCATGGGATTTTCCATCAAAAATCGCTATGTTGAGAAACTTTCTCTTTTGGCTAATTTTTTTTAATTTCCGTGTAAACTCCAAGAAGGATATTAATAAAAATGGAATACAACATTCCTAGTAGACTTATCTGTGAAACAAATGAAAAAAATCACTAGTTTTTATGGAATTTTCCATCAAAAATCACTATGTTGGGAAACTTTCTCTTTCGGCTAATTAATTTTTTTTTTAATTTCCGTGTAAACTCCAAGAAGGATATTGATAAAAATGGAATATAACATTTCTAGCAGACTTATCTGTGAAAAAAATGAAAAAAAAATCACTACATTTTATGAAATTTTCCATCAAAAATCACTATGTTGGGAAACTTCCTATTTCGGCGAATTTTTTCTTTAATTTCCGTGTAAACTCCAAGAAGGATATTGATAAAACTGGAATACAACATTCCTAGCAGACTTATCTGTGAAAAAAATGAAAAAGAAATCACTACTTTTTATGAAATTTTCCATCAAAAATCACTATGTCGGGAAACTTTCTCTTTCGGCAATTTTTTTTTTAATTTCCGTGTAAATTCCACGAAGGATATTGATAAAAATTGAATACAACATTCCTAGCAGACTTACCTGTGAAACAAATGAAAAAAAATCACTGCTTTTTATGAAATTTTCCATCAAAAATCACTATGTTGGGAAACTTTCTCTTCCGGCCAATTTTTTTAAATTTCCGTGTAAACTCCAAGAAGGATATTGATTAAAATGGAATACAACATTCCTAGCAGATTTACCTGTGAAAGAAATGAAAAAAAAAATCACTACTTTTTATGGAATTTTCCATCAAAAATCACTATGTTGGGAAACTTCCTCTTTCGGATAAATTTTGTTAATTTCCACTAAAACTCCACAGAGGATTTTGATAAAAAAGTTTATACAGCATTCCTAGAAGACGTATCTGTAAAACAAATGAAAAAAAATCACTGCTTTTTATGGAACTTTCTATCAAAAATCACTGTTGAGAAACTTCCTATTTCGGCTAAATTTTGTTAATTTCCACAAAAACTTAACGGAGGATTTTGATAAAAAAATTAATACAACATTCCTAGAAGATTTACGTGTGAAACAAATGAAAAAAAAATCACTAGTTTTTATGGAATTTTCCATCAATCAAAAATCACTATGTTGAGAAACTTAATCTTTCTGCAAATTCTTCTTGATTTCCACGAAAAATCTACAAAGGATATTCATCAAAATTTTATTCAATATTATAGCAGACAAACAAATGAAAAAAATCACTGGTTTACACGGTATTTTCCATCAAAAATTGCTGTGGAAAAATTTTCTTTTTCGGAAAATTGTTATTAATTGCCACGAAAAATTTACAAAGGATTTTGACCAACAACTTATCTGTAAAATAAGTAAGAAAAAGTCACTAGTTTTTATAGAATTTTCCATCAAAAATCACTATGTTAAGAAACTTCCACTTTCGGCTAAATTTTGTTAACTTTCATGAAAACTCTAGAGGATTTTGATGAAAAATCTTGCACAACATTCGTATCATACTTATCTGCAAAACAAATGAAAAAAATCACTAGTTTTTATGGATTTTTAAAATCAAAAATCGCTATTTTGAGAAACTTTCTCTTTTGGCAGTGTTTTTAATTTCCACAAAAAATCAACGGAAGATTTTGGTTAAATTTTTAAACAACATTCGTAGCAGACTTATCTGAAAAACAAATGAAAAAAAATCACTAGTTTTTTTATGGAATCAAAAATCACTGTTGAAAAACTTAATCTTTCTGCAAATTGTTTTTGATTTCCACGAAAAATCTACAAAGGATTTTCGTCAAAATTTTATACAGTATCGTAGCAGACAAGCAAATGAAAAATTTCACTAGTTTACACGGAATTTTTCTTCAAAAGATTTTGTTCAAAAATGTACACAACATTTCCAATAGACTCATCAGTAAAACAAATGAAAAAAGTCACTAGTTTTAAGGAATTTTCTATCAAAAATCACTATGTTAAAAAACTTCCTCTTTCGGCAAAATTTTGTTGGTTTCCATGAAAACTCCAAAAATAATTTTAATGAAAAATTAGATATAATATTAAAAATTTGAAAGGAATCACTGGTTTTTATGGAATTTTTTTAATCAAAAATCGCTATTTTGAGAAACTTTCTCTTTCGGCAAATTATTTTCAATTTTCACAAAAAATCCACGAAGGATTTTGATCAAAATTTTATATAACATTCCTAGCAGACTTATCTGTAAGACAAATGAAAAAAAAAACATCACTGGTTTTTATGGGATTTTCCATCAAAAATCGATATACTGAGAAACTTCCTCGTTCCAAAAATTGTTCTTAATTTCCACGAAAAGTCTACAAAGGATTTTGATCAAGTTGTTATACAATATTCGTAGTATACTTATCTGCAAAACAAATTAAAAAAATCACTACTTTTCGCGAAATTTTCCACTTTCTCTTTCGCCTTTCGCCTTTCGCCTTTCCTTTTTCTTAATTCACAAAAGATTTGAATCAAATTTTCATCTCGCATACCTAATAGCCGTAGCTGTAAAATAATTTAAAATACGCGCTATCACTAGTTTTCTATTAAAGATCACTGTAATGATAAACATGTTTCTAAAAATTTAACTCACTTATATCTTGTAAAACAAATGAAAACAAAACAAAAGCATGGTATCACTAGTTTTTTTTTCGGAATTTTGTTTTATCAAAGATGGAGAAAAAATTTTCTTAACTACATTTTATTAATTTAAATCAAAATTTACTGAAGGATTTCACTCAAAATTCTTAACATCTGTAGCTGTAACACACGCCAAAAATAGGTCATTAGTTTTCCTGAAATTTTCTCTCAAAAAACTACATTTTCTCAATTTACATAAAAAATTATTTAGTCAATTTTAATTTTGAACAGAGTTTATGGTAATTCCAAAAGTCGACGTTTTCTCAATTGGCTCAGAAATACAAAAACCACGGTCAAAATTTTTTAACTTAACACAAAATTGATTCCAGTTTGAGGTAAAATAAAAATATCTCTTGACTTCAAGAAAATCGCACCAGACTGGAGCTTTAGGTCGTTTTAGCGGTAGAAAAAATATAGAAACAATTGTCAAAAATGTACTCAAAATTGATTTCACAAAAAAACTGTAACATCAAAAACGAAACATTTTGTTGTGGATTTTTGCATCCAATCAAAATTTCAATTTTTTGATTAAAATCATTTCTGCACAATAGTAGCTCTTCCGCATAATCAATTACATAACCACTCGCTTAATTACCAATTAAAATTAATTATCGCATTGCACCGTGCAAATATTGCGAGACACTGGCGCGTTCGAGCGTGATTTATCAAAATCGCCGCCATCTGGAAATTCCTTATAAGGAAATGAAAATCTCTTAGAAAGCGAAGGTATCGATATCGTCGCCGGCGTGTTTGAAATAATCCAACAGGATCTCAAAAGTATTTCCCGCTCCCATTGAATATTCAAACCGAACGCGGAATTTTAAAACGCATTCCCTGGACGCCGTAATTAATTTGACTTTAATCGGCGCAATCATTTATATTAATGGTGGCGCGCTTTTTTTTTCGTTTTTGTTTTTATGAATTACAAGAAACTCTAATTACGCGGTTATTAATAATTTATGCGCGACAGAGTTTTATGTTTATTGAAGTGAAACGCGACGAGAGTGTGGATGTAACAGTGGAGGGAAACAATGGGATAGGAGGAGATTTAATTAATCACAACACCTGGACGCGATTCAGGTGTACCAACGTTGATTTATGTTATGTAGAAAGAATGTAATAAAGATGTCCGTCGTACGTAACAATATTAAATAAACCGTAACGGCGCAACTATTTTAGTTTCTGTAACGAATTATTCTACTGGGAAACCGTTGCACAATTTCAAACACGTTTCTGCCACGTTAAGTAATCGCACTTTAAGGCCCCACTTAGTTTTTTATGGTGGTGCTATTTTGATTTTATGGTGTTATTTCTTAATTATGTGTTTCCTATTAGTGAAGGTTTGTAATTAGTGAAGGTTTTATATGTTTTGTTGCAGCTGCAGGTAGTAATGTGATGGTTGGATGAAAATTTCATCAAATTCCACTGAAGGGTTTTCTTGTAAATTAAGTAAAGGTTGTCCAAAGAGAAATTTTCTTATGACATCGTTTTAGTATTTTTTAGCCGCTCGAGAAAATGTTGATATTTGGAATTACCAAAATCTCTGTTCTGGTGCGAAATCTCGAAATGTCTTAACTGGGTCTTTGAAATTTTTAATTTATCGCAAACTGGAATCAATTTTGTGTAATTTTAAGGAGTTTCAAATTTGTGGCCACAGTTTTAGTATTTTTTTAGCCGCTCGAGAAAATGTTGATATTTGGAATTACCAAAATCTCTGTTCTGGTGCAAAATCTCAAAATATCTTAACTGGGTCTTCGAAATTTTTAATTTATCGTAAACTGAAATCAATTTTGTGTAATTTTAAGAAGTTTCAAATTTGTGGCCATAGTTTTAGTATTTTTTTAGACGCTCGAGAAAATGTTTACATTTGGAATTACCAAAATCTCTGTTTTGGTGCAAAATCTCGAAATGTCTTAACTGGGTCTTCGAAATTTTTAATTTATCGTAAACTGGAATCAATTTTGTGTAATTTTAAAAAGTTTCAAATTTGTGGCGATCGTTTTAGTATTTTTTTAGCCGCTCGAGAAAATGTTGAAATTTAAAATTACCAAAAGCTCTGTTCTGGTGCAAATTCTCAAAATATCTTAACCGAGCCTTCGAAATTTTTATTTTACCGTAAATTGGAATAAATTTTGTATATTTTCAAATTAATGGCTGTGGTTTTTATAATTTTTTAACCGCTTAAAGAAAATGTCGGGTTTTAGAATTACCATAAGCTTTGTTCTGGTGAACATCACGAAATTTTCTGACCACGAAGCACTTTTATCTTAAAGTATAATGAGTTTTGTGTACTTTTAAGAATAATTCAGGAAAATTTCGGGTCGAGAGCGATTTTTTTTAAATATTTTTTGGAGTTAAGAATTTTTACAACTTCTCGTTCTATTCATATAAAATACGTGGATAAAGTATTCATTGTTTTCACAAAATCACAATTTGCGGTATCTTAAGGGTAATTTAGAAAAGTTTTAAGTTGATGGCAATTGTTTTTACATTTTTATCAAGTCGCCAAAATTATTACAATTTTTCACAACTTTACGTTATTTTTATACCGAGTTATCACAAAATTTATGGGTTTAGCATTTATGGATTTTGCAGAATGGTAATTTGGTATACATTTTGAGTAATTTTGGAAAGTTTCAAGTCGAAGGCAATTTTTTAAATATTTTTTATCGAGTTGTCAAAATTATAACAATTTTTACAACTTCACATTCTTCACAAAATATTAATAGTTTTCACCAAAACATATTTTCGCGGATATTATGAGTAATTTAGGAAAGTTTCAAATCGATGGCAATTGTTTTTACAGTTTTATCAAGTCGCTAAAATTATTACAATTTTTCACAATTTTACGTTATTTTTATACCGAGTTATCACAAAATTTATGAGTTTAGCATTTATGGTTTTTACAAAATGGCAATTAGGTATGCATTTTGAGCAATTTTGGAAAGTTTCAAGTCGATGGCAATTTTTTAAATATTTTTTTTCGAGTCGCCAAAATTATAACAATTTTTACAACTTCACATTCTGTCCACAAAAAAAATCTCACAAAATATTAATAGTTTTCAGCAAAACATATTTTCGCGTGTATTATGAGTAATTTAGGAAAGTTTCAAGTCGATGGCAATTGTTTTTACAGTTTTATCAAGTCGCTAAAATTATAACAATTTTTACAACTTCACATTCTGTTCACAAAATATTAATAGTTTTCACATATTTTCAACATATTTTTGCGTGTATTTTGAGTAATTTAGGAAAGTTTCAAGTCGATGGCAATTGTTTTAACAGTTTTATCAAGTCGCTAAAATTATTACAATTTTTCACAACTTTACGTTATTTTTATACCGAGTTATCACAAAATTGATGGGTTTAGCATTTATGGATTTTGCAGAATGGCAATTTGGTATACCTTTTGAGTAATTTTGGAAAGTTTTAAGTCGATGGCAATTTTTTAAATATTTTTTTCCGAGTCGCCAAAATTATAACAATTTTCACAACTTCACAACTTCACATTCTGTTCACAAAATATTAATAGTTTTCACCAAAACATATTTTCGCGTGTATTATGAGTAACTTAGGAAAGTTTTAAGTCGATGGCAATTGTTTTTACATTTTTATCAAGTCGCCAAAATTACTACAATTTTTCACAACTTTACGTTATTTTTATACCGAGTTATCACAAAATTTATGGGTTAAGCATTTACAGTTTTTACAGAATGGCAATTTGGTATGCATTTTGAGTAATTTTGGAAAGTTTCAAGTCGAAGGCATTTTTTTAAATATTTTTTTTCGAGTCGCCAAAATTATAACAATTTTTACAACTTCACATTCTGTTAACAAAATATTAATAGTTTTCACATATTTTCAACATATTTTTGCGTGTATTTTGAGTAATTTAGGAAAGTGTCAAGTTGATGGCAATTGTTTTTACATTTTTATCAAGTCGCCAAAATTATTACAATTTTTCACAATTTTACGTTATTTTTATACCGAGTTATCACAAAATTTATGGGTTTGATAGTTATAGATTTTACAGAATGGCAATTTGGTATGCATTTTGAATAATTTTGGAAAGTTTCAAGTCGATGGCAATTTTTTAAATATTTTTTTTTTGAGTCGCCAACATTTTAACAATTTTTACAACTTTACATTCTGTTCACAAAAAAATCTCACAAAATATTAATAGTTTTCACCAAAACATAATTTAGCGTGTATTTTGAGTAAATTAGAAAAGTTTAAAATCGATGGCAATTGTTTTTACAGTTTTATCTAGTCGCTAAAATTATTACAATTTTTCACAATTTGACGTTATTTTTATACGGAATTATCACAAAATTTGTGGGTTTAGTATTTATAGTTTTTACAGAATGGCAATTTGGTATGCATTTTGAGTAATTTTAGAAAGTTTCAAGTCGAAGGCGATTTTTTAATATTTTTTTTCGAGTCGCCAAAATTATAACAATTTTTACAATTTCACATTCTGTCCACAAAAAAAATCTCACAAAATATTAATAGTTTCCACCAAAACATATTTTCGCGTGTATTATGAGAAATTTAGGAAAGTTTCAAGTCGATGGCAATTGTTTTTACATTTTTATCAAGTCGCCAAAATTATTACAATTTTTCACAATTTTACGTTATTTTTGTACCGAGTTATCACAAAATTTATGGGTTTAGCATTTATTGATTTTACAGAATGGCAATTTGGTTTACATTTTGAGCAATTTTCGAAAGTTTCAAGTCGAAGGCAATTTTTTAAATATTTTTTATCGAGTCGCCAAAATTATAACAATTTTTCACAACTTTACGTTATTTTTATACCGAGTTATCACAAAATTTATGGGTTTAGCGTTTATATATTTTACAGAATGGCAATTTGGTATGCATTTTGTGTAATTTTGGAAAGTTTCAAGTCGAAGGCAATTTTTAAAATATTTTTTATCGAGTCGCCAACATTTTAACAATTTTTACAACTTCACATTCTGTTCACAAAAAATTCTCACAAAATATGCCGATGAAATATTAATAGCTTTCATCAAAACATAATTTCACGTTCTGTTTGAGTTATTTAGGAAAATTTCAAGTCGATGGCAATTGTTTTTACATTTTTATCAAGTTGCCAAAATTATTACAATTTTTCACAACTTTACGATATTTTTATACGGAGTTATCACACAATTTATGGTTTTCACAGAATGATAATTCGACATACATTTTGAGTAATTTTTGAAAGTTTCGAGCCTATGCTAATTTTTTCTACATTTTTTATCGCTTCGCCAAAGTTCTCTCTCTTTGTTCAAATGAAATTATCAAAAAATGTAGTGATTTGTCCTGTTAAGATTTTTACGGAATTCTAGTATCAAATAAATTTTGATAAGTGTTAATTTTTCCTATAATTATACGATTTTTTTTAATTTTACACAAAATGTTATGCTTGCAAATTTTTACAGGATCAAAATTGGAATACATTTTGGTGATTGCAATTTTGTCTTTGTATTTTTTAAACCATCGCAATTATTACAATTTTCACTTGAAAATTTGATCGATTTAGAAACTTTGGGACACTTTTTGGGAAATTTGCTGTTGCGAAAAAGCCATTTTGAGTTTCTACTACCTTTTAAATTAATTCGTGGTACAATCCACCCTGTGCAGAGTACCCTCTACTAACTACAACATTCTCTTGTATCCCCATGGGTACGCGTTCCATATTTTGGCAAACTTTGGCTTAGAGGATAAAGTAATCGAAGAATGAGAACATTTTTATAATCACGTTTATTCTAAAGGCGCATTAGAACTTGAACCACATCATCATCATCTTAAAATTTGCGAAGTGCTATAACTTGGACGTGAATTATGCCTCAAGAAAAAGTTTGAAAAATGTCGGCATTGTCGAATTGTCATCTTGATCATAAGAGAAAAATATATTTCTTTGATTTTGACTTTTCTACCTATACAATATTTATGGTAAAAATTGGCCAAAAATATTGCCGAAAAGTTGAGAGGACAGAAAGATGTTGGTCCTCACTAGGAAAGCCTACTAATCTGATAGATAGCTGTCAATAACCTTTGTTGAGGAAGGTTGTTGATAAAGAATTTTAATAAGTAAATGGTTACACCCCTGGCAGGATCTTCTACAACTGCTCCCTAGTTGTTACGCCTCCAACTTCTTTCTAGTCATTACATCCCCTCGTAGGATGTTACTAGAACTGTCGTGCATGATTTCCACTCATAAGTTAAACACGAGATGGCCATTGCAGCACTTATATTTCAAGCTCTCGTAAACGCGATTGTTTAGGAACGGAGAGACGCATAACGATTTTTAATGCATTTCAATGTGCATACTAGAATGCGGCCAGTTAAGCAAATTGCGAGGGCAATGGGAAACTGCTCTCTCGTGGTACGGCCGAGGCGATTTACTTCTGATTGGGAGAGATGAATGCGTCCAGGAGTCTCGGTGGGTTTCGCTCGGTGAGTTGGTGTGTGCCGTGGACTTTGGCATTGTTGGTGTTTTTGCGTCGGGACAAACTCGAGGAGCGACTCTAAATCAGACTGGTGGCGACCTTTTGTACGTGTGTGTGTGTGTCATTGTTGGGGCCGCGATTCGTCACCGCGGGCCGTAATGAGGAAGCCCTGGACTGTCGTCGTTGTCGTCCAGTGTCTTCCAAAAACTCACATTCAAACCTGTTTGCTAAGCGACACTGAAAAATTCGTTTCCACTGCAAATAAACAAACGGCCCGGTGGATTCCTGAAACTGCTCCTGCTTCGTGTTACCAATGTTTTCTTTTTTACGCGTAAAAACTTCACCAGTTACGTTAATTTTTTTTAAATTACTTTAATTGTCAAAAAGACGAGGAAAAACTTTGGTCGTATGTTTTAGTTACTTTGACATCAATTGCAAATTTTTTGTTCAAATAAAAAATAATACCGAAAAAACACACTCCACCGGTTATACCAAAACTTTTTCAATTCTTCGGATTGTAAAATAAAGTATCAAATTTCATTAAAAATCTTTATTAATTGAGCACAGACACACAGATCGTGCAATTTAAGCAGTAAAATCTGTAGTAAAGGTCCCAAAGTGTAAATTTTACAATTATTTCGGCAGAAACTTGAAAGTTTTGAACGAACGTGTTTTTACAACTGCCTAGAGAAAATTATCCGAACTTTGCAATAGCAAAAATATCTGCGCTAGAAGACAAACATTGAAGACCAAAAATGGACTTTTTGGAAGAATAAATTTTACAATTATTTCGGCAGAAGCTTGAAAATTTGAGTGAATATTCTTGAATGAACGTGTCTTTTAACTGCCTCGAGAAAATTATCCCAATTTTCCAATAACAAAAATATCTGCGCTAGAAGACAAACTTCGAAGACCAAAAATGGACTTTTTGGAAGAATAAATTTTACAATTATTTCGGCAGAAGCTTGAAAATTTGAGTAAATATTCTTGAATGAACGTGTCTTTCAACTGCCCAGAGAAAATTATCCCAATTTTCCAATAACAAAAATATCTGCGCTAGAAGACAAACTTCGAAGACCAAAAAAGGACTTTTTGGAAGAAAACATTTTACAATTATTTCGGCAGAAGCTTGATAATTTAAGTAAATATTTTTGAATGAACGTGTTTCCACAACTGCCTAGAGAAAATTATCCAAACTTTGCAATAGCAAAAATAGCTGATTAGAAGACAAACATTGAAGACCAAAAATTGACTTTTTGGAAGAATAAATTTTACAATTATTTCGGCAGAAGCTTGAAAATTTGAGTGAATATTCTTGAATGGACGCGTCTTTCAACTGCCTAGAGAAAATTATCCCAATTTTCCAATAACAAAAATATCTGCGCTAGAAGACAAACTTCGAAGACCAAAAATGGACTTTCTGGAAGAAAACATTTTACAATTATTTCGGCAGAAGCTTGATAATTTAAGTAAATATTTTTGAATGAACGTGTTTCCACAACTGCCTAGAGAAAATTATCCAAACTTTGCAATAGCAAAAATAGCTGATTAGAAGACAAACATTGAAGACCAAAAATTGACTTTTTGGAAGAATAAATTTTACAATTATTTCGGCAGAAGCTTGAAAATTTGAGTGAATATTCTTGAATGAACGTGTCTTTTAACTGCCTTGAGAAAATTATGCCAATTTTCCAATAACAAAAATATCTGCGCTAGAAGACAAACTTCGAAGACCAAAAATGGACTTTTTGGAAGAATAAATTTTATTATTTCGGCAGAAGCTTGAAAATTTGAGTAAATAGTCTTGAATTAACGTGTCCTTCAACTGCCTAGAGAAAATTATCCCAATTTTCCAATAACAAAAATATCTGCGCTAGAAGACAAACTTCGAAGACCAAAAATGGACTTTTTGGAAGAATAAATTTTACAATTATTTTGGCAGAAGCTTGAAAATTTGAGTAAATATTCTTGAATGAACGTGTCTTTCAACTGCCTAGAGAAAATTATCCCAATTTTCCAATAACAAAAATATCTGCGCTAGAAGACAAACTTCGAAGACCAAAAATGGACTTTTTGGAAGAATAAATTTTACAATTATTTCGGCAGAAGCTTGAAAATGTGAGTAAATATTCTTGAATGAACGTGTCTTTTAACTGCCTAGAGAAAATTATCCCAATTTTCCAATAACAAAAATATCTGCGCTAGAAGACAAACTTCGAAGACCAAAAATGGACTTTTTGGAAGAATAAATTTTACAATTATTTCGGCAGAAGCTTGAAAATTTGAGTGAATATTCTTGAATGAACGTGTCTTTTAACTGCCTAGAGAAAATTATCCCAATTTTCCAATAACAAAAATATCTGCGCTAGAAGACAAACTTCGAAGACCAAAAATGGACTTTTTGGAAGAATAAATTTTACAATTATTTCGGCAGAAGCTTGAAAATGTGAGTAAATATTCTTGAATGAACGTGTCTTTTAACTGCCTAGAGAAAATTATCCCAATTTTCCAATAACAAAAATATCTGCGCTAGAAGACAAACTTCGAAGACCAAAAATGGACTTTTTGGAAGAATAAATTTTACAATTATTTTGGCAGAAGCTTGAAAATTTGAGTAAATATTCTTGAATGAACGTGTCTTTCAACTGCCTAGAGAAAATTATCCCAATTTTCCAATAACAAAAATATCTGCGCTAGAAGACAAACTTCGAAGACCAAAAATGGACTTTTTGGAAGAATAAATTTTACAACTATTTCGGCAGAAGCTTGAAAATTTGAGTGAACATTCATAAATAAACGTGTTTTTTTAGTTTAGTCTAGTTATTTATTAACAGATTCACCATTTTACATAAACATACAAAAAAATATATACTTAATTGAAGTGAAGAAGACGAAACTATAAAATAATTTACATTGTGTTCACGAGAGGACGCTCTTGAAATTTAAAATGTTCACGACATTTTGGGAAGGCTATACAATGGTAAATCAATTTCGTAGATTTAGGAACAGATTAAATATTCATATATTCATGTTTATTAAATATATTTATTTCATTTTAAACGATTATCTTCAATTATGCAAATGATGCCGTAACTGTAAATGTTAATTCGCTGACATATTTTTAATTATTGCTTTTAGGATGGAATTGAGTGGGATTCCGGAATATCAGTATTTTAATGCCAGTCCGATTTGAATAAACTGTCGACGTTTATTATCGATCGAGATAGTTTAGTGTCCTTTGAAAAAAAATATCGTTGTCCGTTGTTTTCAACACAAAGTTACGCTGGATTAGTAAAAGTGTCTCGTACGTTTCCTATAAATCTCTTAAGTACCATTTGGTGAATGCGCCATTCTTGTGGGTATTCCGTGGAATTCAAGAATTAAAAAAAAAGTTGTGTGCGGTATGTTTAAGAAAGACTACATGTTTGCACCCATATATGATTAGTGGTGGGATATCGTTCTAGGTGTATTTTCAAGATTTGTAGCAAATAATGTTTTCTTTTGCAATTTTTCTAAAAGCCGAATCCAATTTTCTTTTCTCAAGTTCGAGAAGCTACGTCCAATCCAACCTAACCTTTTTTTTTAGCGAAGGAAAGGTGCCCTACCCTACAGTATGGGTGAGTGGGAGTTCTTTCCCAACCCACTAAAACCTCCGATTATTTCTCTCACCTGCAGATACGTTTCCTCCCGTTTTTTTATTTTTCGTTTCTTGTGATAAGTAGCGTTACAGGCCTTCGAAATTGTCCGGTCGATGTTTTTCGGTGATACTCCCTCTTCTGCTTGTCTTATTATATGCCTTATGTCTTCCATTAGTTTACGTAAAAGTGCTAAAAATGTAAATTTTTATCACAGCTACCATTGATGAAAAATTCCGGAAAATTCCTCTAGCCTTACCATTTTTTCTATTTGTTTAGAAATATTAGAGCAAATTTTTAATAAAACCCACTTCGTGGGAGTTAAAAAAATGTAATCTGAAGAGAAAGTTTCTCATGCCACTTAAGGACAGTAAATAAATGTTTGAAATCAAACTGGTTTATCTAAACTGAAAAATAATTTGCGCCCGGCCATACACTCATGTTAATTTTATTATTATATTAATAATAAATTCCTTCGGCCACCCACGCCAGCCGTACATCGTTATCACGTCGTTTCTTTTCTGGTATAAATCTGGACCACAAGAATGCAATAAAATATATTCTTACACATCGCCCACAATTAACCGGGACTCGAATTATTATCAATAAATTCGAGTAAATCCGCCGCAGATGGTTTTCAGCGTGTCTACATATTCGACTTTCCAGTTTATCAAAACAGGTTGCCATTTGCCTTCTGTTTCAATTGATGGAATTGATGGAACATGGAATTGTTTTTGTAAAGCAATCATTAACAAAAATCAAATGGATTGGAGTAGAATAGGTACACTGTTCAGTGACTCATGGTGTAGTAGAGGTGACAATAAAGATCATGGAATTGTTTTTGTAAAGCAATCAAATGGATTGGAGTAGAATAGGTATACTGTTTAGTGACTCGTGGTGTAGTAGAGGTGACAATAAAGATGATTGCTGGTCGATGTACTAATTCACTCCGTGACTCATGGTATAGTAGATGTGACAATAAAGAATAACTTTGTAGGTATCACTTTTAATAAAGTTTGTTGAATTTGTAAAAGTGTCTCAATAAATGCATTGTCTCTCTCTCTCTATTAGATGGCATTAAAGAACCATTCTATAAAGTTTCTTTACTATAATTGTATGCAACCAAATGAACACATTACTTTTCTGCCTGGTCTCCAAAACGCTTTAAAATATCGATGTGGATCTTTTTGGAAAATCACTTAATACTTTGCACCGAGACCAAACCATTTCATCCAGCAAACGATACGCTACAATAAATATGTCGGTTCATGATGTTTCAATTTCAAGAAGGCGGAATCTAATTATTCCGCTGAAAGGAATTGAACCCTTTCACGCTGCAACGATCGCCATATGGTGTTTTTATTATTAAGGCCGATCGGGATGAGAACATTTCTCGATGCATAATGTAATTGTTGGAAAGATCAAAAGAGCGTTGCAATGATGAATGCGATCACTTTAATGGCAATGGACAACTATAAATTACTTCGATTCTTAAAGTTGCATACAAAAGTCGAGGATTGTAATCAATACTTTTCGGATAACAAAAAGTCAAGGGCGGTTAATTAAATCCGTTTTGTTGATGTTGGTCACAGGCGGTGGTTATAGATCCATCGTTTGCAAAAGAAATGTCTGCTGCAAAAAAAAAGCGTATCCAACAATTATTGTAGTCATCGATGACTTGCATTTACTTTAATATGTTTGATTTCGGTGGCTCAAAAGTTGCTCAGGAAAAGTGTGCGCCAGGCCTTACATGTAACTTCAGTTGCATAATGCATAAATTTGTTAGCTGTGTTGCCTATGAACTTGAAGCTGCATATTAAGTTGCATAATACATTAATCTGTAACATAAGTTGAATAATATATGCAGTTGAAATTTGTGTTGCACAATACACGTTGCCTATAAAATAATCAGAATTTAACGACACAGTTTCTTTCAAAATCGTAAGTTTGATGTTTGGAGAATTACAAATCTGCCAAACTCGTTAACAATTAACGATTTTGGTAACGTTGCAACTTTGATAAAAAGATCAATTAAGAGTTGTTCATGTCAAACGACTGTCAAACTTCATTTTTACTGACACACCCCATCCGCCCCTGCCCAAAGCAAGCATTAATAATACGCGTACGTTCTAATATTCTCGACTGACTTTAAATCATAATTTCTATTGGAAGATTTCAAGCGTAAACTGTATTCACAAAAAGAAACGCTTGTCAGCGCGCGGCCATTTTTTTCCACCGACATAAATTTAAATATGAAAAAGGATATCGCGAGATTTAAGTGTTTGCGGGTATGGTGAAGAATGTCGCATGTCAGATGGGCATGTACCATAAAGTATCCGGACGTAACGATGGATATGTTTGTTATCCTTCTGCGAATATGTTAATACGGTGGCCGTAACGTATGTAAATGCTGCTCGAGTCTTAACAGTTTATAATTTTAATACGGTATTAAATTTCTGGTATAGCAGATATTCGTGCCTAATGGTGCGTGCTGAATGTCCAATCGGTCTCTCTGGTGCACTGGGTAAAGTTAATGTTAAATTGCGTGCATTCGTTTTAAAAGAGTAATTTTCCTTAAATAAAACACACTTTTACTTAGTTTATTTATTAGTGACTGCAGTTTCGATTAAACAATGATCATTATCAAACTATAAGTAAAGTTAATACAGAGGAACGTCTTATTTATACCGCGTTGAACAGAGGCGAGAACATGAGGTTACTTTGTTCGTTAATTATGGGGCTTTAATTTTCCTTCTTGATCCATCTTGATTTTAATTTTGGATTTAGCTTTAAAATTTTAAAATCCCATAAAGCATAAATTGGCCTCCTATTTTGAAGTACTGTCAAAATACCATTTAGAACAGGGATAAGGAAACATCACCTTTTTTTTTCGTTGAGGCTATTCGTGAGAATCGAGTATAAATTGGTTTGCAAAAGGCAATGTTTCCATTGCAAGCGAAACATACCAATCCGTGTACCACTATCTTATCTATTTATTCTACATCCAGATTACACATTTTGTGAATTACGGTGGAGATGTATCTATCGAAAAACAATGGCGATATTGTTGCCGGTCGTCGATGCCCAAGAGATATCTTCTCCTCGAGCCGATTACGGTATTTGTAAATATCCCACGAATCCGATAGCCAATTTACAAAGGAATACCTTATGGGTAACAAAATTTGAAATAAAGAACACATAGAGTTATTGTTAATCTCTTCAAATTGCAAGACGATTCACTACCTAAAATTTATTTTTGGCGAAACCGTCGGTCGTCTTCAATAATTCGATTTACAATGAAAGATCCCCAAGTAGATAAAACCATCATTTTCATGAATCCCCCAATTGTTAATTTCCAATTAATTTCTTAGTGTCTGATTCAACGCGCAGAACAGGAATATAATTATATTATTAGATACAAAGTAGAGCATTTTTTCTTTATAGAAGAAGCTAAAGATATGGCCATTTAATTGCGAAGAACACGAAAGGCCATAATATTAACTGCAGTAGGAACTGCGCTAATTAGTTCCTACATATTTCCAGTTACAGCCGTTTTACCAGTCCGCCGGCATTTGTTATGGCAATTATAAATGAAAATGCTCACATTAATAAGTGGACGGACTTGTTCGTTGCGATTTAACATTCTTCCGCACTTTTAGAGCCCTAATGAAGGACAAGCGAATCTTATATTATAATCATGTTCTCCTAATCTGCAAGCGTGAGTATGTAAGAAGGAGTATTTACGTACATATTCTTCACCATGTATAAAATTACACACTGTTATCTTCTTCAAATTTAATTGCTTCTTCTGGCCGAAACAAATTTGTCAAGGAATTCATGCATCGCAACATTTCTTTCATATATCTTGAATTACCGAGCCGACCAAAACAAAAGAAAACAGACAAAAGACTCAAGACTTAAGACTTAAGACTTAAGACTCAAGACTCAAGACTCAAGACTCAAGACTCAAGACTCAAGACTCAAGACTCAAGACTCAAGACTCAAGGCTCAAAGCTCAAGACTCAAGACCAAAGACCAAAGACCAAAGACCAAAGACCAAAGACCAAAGACCAAAGACCAAAGACCAAAGACCAAAGACCAAAGACCAAAGACCAAAGACCAAAGACCAAAGACCAAAGACCAAAGACCAAAGACCAAAGACCAAAGACCAAAGACCAAAGACCAAAGACCAAAGACCAAAGACCAAAGACCAAAGACCACAGACCACAGACCACAGACCACAGACCACAGACCACAGACCACAGACCACAGACCACAGACCACAGACCACAGACCACAGACCACAGACCACAGACCACAGACCACAGACGAATCAAAATTTGGCGTTTATAATGAATAAATTCAGAAAATTCAATAATAAAGTTTCACGGAATAAAACTCGAATTAATTTTAGTCATTTTTCTAATCGATAGCAGTTGTTTTTATATTTTTTTGAAGCCACCAAAGCGATTACAATTTTTTGATAACATAACGCTTCGATCACATAAAATTATCTCAACATATATGAATGTGATGTTTTCAGTTTTTCATGGAATTATAATCCTGAATGAATTTTGAGTAATTTTAGAACGTTTTAAGTCGATAGCAATTGTTTTTATATTTTTTTTGAAGCCACCAAAGTGATTACAATTTTCGACAACATAACGCTTCGATTGCATAAAATTATCTCAAAATCTATGAATCAAGTGTTTCCAGTTTTTCATGGAATTATAATCCTGAATTAATTTTGAGTCATTTTAGAAAGTTTCAAGTCGATAGAAATTGTTTTTATATTTTTTTAAGGCACCTAAGTGATTACAATTTTTCACATTACGCTTCGATCACATAAAATTATTCAAAAATATAATAACGTGGTATATCTAAGTTTTCACAGAATAAATCTAGAACGAATTTTTAGTCATTTTGGAAAATTTCAAGTCGATCGCAATTTTTTTTTTAGTCGCTGAAATGATTAAAATTTTTAATATTACGATTCGATCACATGAAATTATTAGAAAAAAAACAATTACTTGGTGTTTGTAAGTATTCACAGAATAAATCTTTGTTGATTTTTGAGACATTTTAGAAAGTTTTAAGTCGATAGCAGTTGTTTTTATATTCTTTTTCGAATCACAAAAATGATCACAATTTTTAACAACATTACGCTTCGATTACATAAAATTATCTCAAAATCTGTGAATGGCGTGTTTTCAGTTTTTCATGGAATTATAATCCTGAATGAATTTTGAGTAATTTTAGAAAGTTGCAAGTCGATAGCAGTTGTTTTTATATTTTTTTAAGCCACCAAAATGATTACAATTTTTGACAACACTACGCTTCGATCACATAAAATTATCTCAAAATCTGTGAATGGTGTGTTTTGAGTTTTTCACGGAATTATAATCCTGAATTAATTTTGAGTAATTTTAGAAAGTTTCAAGTCGATAGCAGTTGGTTTTATATTTTTTTGAAGCCACCAAAGTGATTACAATTTTTGACAACACTGCGCTTCGATCACATAAAATTATCTCAAAATCTGTGAATGGAGTGTTTTCAGTTTTTGATGGAATTATAATCCTGAATTAATTTTGAGTATTTTTAGAAAATTTCAAGTCGATAGCAGTTGTTTTTATATTTTTTTTTGAGCCACCAAAGTAATTACAATTTTTGACAACACTACGCTTCGATCACATAAAATTATCTCAAAATCTGTGAATGGGGTGTTTTGAGTTTTTCACGGAATTATAATCCTCAATGAATTTTGAGTAATTTTAGAAAGTTTTAAGTCGATAGTAGTTGTTTTTATATTTTTTTGAAGCCACCAAAGTGATTACAATTTTTGACAACATTACGCTTCGATCACATAAAATTATTTAAAAAACTGATAACGTAGTGTATGTAAGTTTTCACAGAATAAATCTAGAATTAATTTTAAGTCATTTTGGAACGTTTCAAGAAATAGCAATTTTTTTATTTTTAATTTTTTTGTCACCAAAATTTTTATACCCTGAAATTTGGGGGTATGTGCTATTAAATCGTAATTTATAATGCATGTTGATTAAATTTAGAAATATTTAAGTCCTTGACAATTGTTTTTGTGTTATTGATCAAGTTGTTAAAATGATTGAATTTTTTTACAATTTTTTTCCGAAATTTTTCAAAAATTCAGAGACGAGTTGTTTGTGCTTTTACGTAGAAATTTTTCAAAAATCTAGAAACATGGTGTTTGCGCTTTTTATGGAATTAAAATATCGCATGCATTATGCGTAAATTTGGAAAGTTTCCTGTTGATAGCGGTTGTTTTTGTATTTATTTTTAGCCAAGAAAATGATTACAAATTTTTTAACTTTGCATGAAATTAGCCTAAAATTTAGGGGTGTTTGTTACTAAATCGTAATTTGTAATGCATGTTGGGTAAATTTAGGAATTTTTTATGTCCATGGCAATTGTTTTTGTACTTTTTTTATCGAGTTGCCAAAATTATTACAATTTGTTACAAATTTACATTGAAATTTTTCAAAAATTTAGAAACATGGTGTTTTCGCTTTTTTTGGAATTAAAATATCGCATGTATTACGCGTAAATTGGAAAAGTTTCAAGTCGATAGCAGTTGTTTTTGTATTTATTTTTAGCCAAGAAAATTGTTACTAATTTTTATTACTTTGCATGAACTTATCCTGAAATTTAGGGGTGTGTGTTACTAAATCGTAATTTGTAGTGCAAGTTGAGTAAATTTAGGAATTTTATGTCCATGGCAATTGTTTGTGTATTTTTTTATCGAGTTGCCAAAATTATTACAATTTTTCACGCTCTGTTTATCCCAAAATTTACTGATGAGATATTTGAATTTTTAATTTATTTTATTTGCGAAATCTACTTTATACTATATTTTTTTATTTACATAGTATATAAATAAGTATATTCTTAAGATAAGTTTTCCATGGAAGAAAAGTCAAATTTTGTTGAGAAATTTATTAACAAAGTAATCAAGTATTTTAATAATATTTGTAGTTCTTACTTAATCGTATTTTATGTATTATTATTATGTAAACTTGGAATTCTACGTCAATAGCAATTGTTTTTGTCTTAGTTATTACCGTTATTATTTAAAACTTTGAGTTTTATTAATGTTATGTTCTTACAATTATAAATCTGCTAAAGTTTAGTCACGTTTTATTTAAGTTGTTCTGCTTACTGGTTGTATTTTAGTGGCACCAGTGATTTGTGTTGTTATTGTTATTATTATTACGCGGCTTATTAATTCAAATTCTAGGTGGTGTTATAGGCAGCCATATGTACACTCGTTGCGGCAATATGCAACGGCGTATACAGCGAGGTATTGCGAATCAACTAAGTTAAATGTATGTTTATGTAATGTATAATAAAGGGGGGACCCTTAAGTTCGCATGCGTGACTTTAAACAAGACACTTCAAAGTTTTTCGCCCTCAAAGATTCACCACAATCGACTGAAAATACGCCGCTGTAAAAATGGTCGATTTTTTTTTAAATTTCCAGTGTTTTTTTTCCCACCAGTATATAACAAAACGTCCAACTGGTGTTATCAAAGTACCAAAATTTAAAATCCTTATCATTTGCACTTTTATATTTAATACATACAAAAGTGCTTTCATTCAACAGCAATACAAAAATTAATTTGAAACCATACACTGTGTTAGTGTTTTATTAAATAATACAAAAAGTGTTTTAATATAACAACATAATTACGTTACTTCATAAAATTTTTAAAATTTGCACTTAATTACGTCAATTCATCCTAATAATCATAAATAACCAGTTAATTAAAGCTCAACTTTAATTACCCTCAATCAAATTATGAAAGCCGCCGTAACAGATAATTTAAAAAAAAATGGCACAGACCCCATTAAATAACAAATTTATTGATCCCGCTCTCGATAATTTATTAATCATAACATTTACCTGAATCAATTAAGTAATTTCGTACTTTTTCCACAATTAGTCCACCGGCCGTGTGAGTTTCCTGGAAGGCAGTCGCCGTTGTTTATGATACGGGTTTTGCCATAATTTATGTACACGTGTACATTTATACATGTCCATGTCCTTTTTACGACACGTGTGTGTGTGTGTGTGTGTGTCGGTCCGGTTTGTATAAAGCCATTTCGCAATCTTTTGTATAAGAAAAGAAACGCAACAATAACAGGAAGTGAGTGAATTATGTCTCGTTGGTGGTGGTGAATATATGTCTTATTTATGAATTATATTATTTCAAATGAAGAGTAATCGACTTGAAAATGGTAAAAATCGAAAAAATCAATTTTTAATAATCATCGTAGACTATTGAAGTAAGGTTGTTTCTATTTTATTGAAGTATACCTTTTTTCATCAGAAAGACGAGAGAAATTGATTGCCGTTAAAAAATTTCACCTATCTCCAATAGCAAAAAAATTAGTCAGTCACCATGAGGATTTTGGAAAATTTAAGAAAATAATTGATTTTTCAGACTTTGCTCGGCCGTAGCGGCCAAACGAAAACTCCAAATTGAACGCGGTTTGCAAATCTGAGCTCCTCGTACGTCAATTAGTCGGATTAGACATTTTTAATTTTTGATGAAAACGTGAAAAAAGACATGAGCAAACCCCTTGGAAATTTGTTAAAAAATGCAACTTTCTTAATAATCATCGTAGACTATTGAAGTATACCTTTTTTCATCAGAAAGACGAGAGAAATTGATTGCCGTTAAAAAATTTCACCTATCTTCAATAACAAAAAAAATAGTCAGTCACCATGAGGATTTTGGAAAATTTAAGAAAATAATTGATTTTCCAGATTTTGATCGGCCGTAGCGGCTAAACGAAAACTCCAAATTGAACGCGGTTTGCAAATCTGTGCTCCTCGTACGTCAATTAGTCGGAATCAATTAAAATTGGCGATTTTTAATTTTTGACGAAAACCTGAAAATCTACCCAAGGGTACCCCCTTCTAACTTTTTCTCAAAAATTGGCGTTGGAATAATTTCCTGAAGAAACCACTGGTTCGATTCCGGGTTTCTACACACCACTGGAAAGATCACTTCAAGACGCTTCGGAAAATGTACTTTCACAAGAACAAATGTCAAATTAAGGGCCGTGACGCGTCAGCAAAGAAAACTCGAAAATGGAAAAAATCGTAAAAATCAACTTTTTTAATAATCATCGTAGACTATTGAGAGAAATCGATTGGCGGCAAAAAATTTCAGCCATCTTTAGTAGTAAAAAATGATTTACAATTAATCACGGGCGCATTTCCAGTTTCCCACCATTAAAACTACCCAACCTAGTTATAAGCTATTTATCGTAGGCAAGTGCACATTTGTCAACCACAATTAGCAATTCGCATTAATTTACGGCGTACGTAATAAATTTCATTAAATTCCCACGCCGAGCCGGTCGGTATTAATAAAGATTAAAAGATACGTGTGTATTGTTCGAGCAATGTAATAATAATCGGCCGTTTAGATGCTTTTAAAAAGAGCGCGTTGCAAAACCCCCACGTAATTACAGGACTGAACTATTGCGCCGATTCATCAGAGATACATCTGTTGATAGTACGTTCTGTGATGTATTGGGCAATGAATTAACAAAGGATCAATCTTATATAACGTTCATGTTCCGCGCGATTGCGAAACGGTTTTATATCAAATTTCAATCGGAACAATGTGCAATTGCAACATGTTTGCACAAGCAGGACGGGACGTGCGATGGTAAAAAATGGCGTACAAGTAACGACCAGTTAATGGTTTCGAATCGAAAATTAGGCGACCCAGATTAGAAGCCGGTGCGACCCTGGGCAGGTGGCAGCCATTGACCCAGCCTCACAATGACTACCAAACCAGCACCATTACACCTTCTCTTCACCTCTCGTCTTCACATAGATTTACTCTCGAATATACTTGTCGTGCTTTTATTTAAAATACTGAGCAAAAGTTAACAGTAAACAGAAATTGTTGTGCAATCGCGAACAATTTCAGTTTTTGACAGCAGATAACGCCACAAGTCGTCGACAGATTTTGATAATTCGAACGTCAAAATGTGCGCAATGTTACAATCTTTGAATAATCTTTACGGAAGTTTTGCGAAAAGTTTTGGAAAATGTAAAATTTGTGCATTTTCTAAGTCAGAAACGTAATTGCGAAAAATTTCGATTTTTGGCAACAGATAACTCTACGAGTTGTTGACGGATTTTGATAATTCGAACGCCAAAATGTGCGCAATATTATAATCTTTGAATAATCTTTGCGGAAGTTTTGCGAAAAGTTTTGGAAGATGTAAAATTTGTGCAATTTCTAAATCAGAAACGCAATAGCGAAAAATTTCGATTTTTGATAGCAGATAACTCCACAAGTCGTCGAAGGATTTTGATAATTCTAACTCCAAACTGTGCGCAATGCTACAATCTTTGAATTATCATTGTAGAAAATTTTTGGAAAATGTAAAATTTATGTATTTTTTACAACACCAAATGTGCGCAATGTTACAATCTTTGAATAATCATTATAGAAGTCTTGCGAAAATTTTTGGAAAATGTAAAATTTATGCATTTTCTAAGTCAAAAACGCAATCGCGAAAAAAACGAGTTTTGACATTAGATAACTCCACAAGTCGTAGACAGATTTTGATCATTCGAACGTCAAAATGTGCCCAATGTTATAATCTTTGAATAATCATTGCAGAAGTTTTGGAAAATTAAAAATTTATATATTTTAAAAGTTAAAAACGCAATCGCGAAAAAAATCGATTTTTGACAGCAGATAACTTCACAAGTCGTAGATAAATTTTGATAATTCGAACGTCAAAATGTGCCCAATGTTATAATCTTTGAATAATCATTGCAGAAGTTTTGCGAAAAGTTTTCGAAAACTAAAAATGTATACACTTTCTAAGTTGAAAACGCAATCGCGAAAAATTTCGATTTTTGACAGCGAATAACTCTACAAATCGTTGGCAGATTTTGATAATTCGAACACCAAAATGTGCGCAATGTTATAATCTTTGAATAATCATTGCAGAAGTTTAAAAAAAATTGGAAAATGTAAAATTTGTGTATTTTCTAAGTTAAAGCGCAATTGCAAACAATCGTCGTTCTTTGACAACAAATAAATGCACAAGTCATCAACAGATTTTGATAATTCGAACGTCAAAATGTGCGTAATGTTATAACAAAAATAGTTTTTTTTAAAGAAATTTTTTAATTGTTTTTTAGGCGTTTCTGGTCGATTAAGCACTATTTACGACAAAAGTCATTTTGCGTATCTCCGTTCCCAGAAGTCCCACAAATATGTTTTGTAGACAAAAAGTGTTCAGAATGAGCTCTTAGACTAGAAAAAAAAGAAACATTTTTTGGAGAAAAATTTTCTTAATCGTTTTTTAGGTGTTTCCAGTCGATTCAAGCACTATCTACTACAAAAGTCATTTTTCGTATCCCATGTTTGAATAATCATTGCAGAATTTTCGCAATTTTTTTAAATGTAAAATTGTGTATTTTTTCAGTTAAAAACGCAATTGCGAACAATTTCGATTTTTGACAGCAGATAACTCCACAAGTCGTCGACATATTTTGATAATTCGAACGCTTAAATGTGCCCAATGTTATAATCTTTGAATCACCATTGCAGAAGTTTAGTGATTTTTTTTTAAATGTAAAACTTATGTATTTTTTAAGTTAAAAACACAATCGCGAACCATTTCGATTTTTGACAGTAGATAACTCCATAAGTCATCAACGGATTTTGATAATTCTAACACTAAAATATGCACAATGTTATATTCTTTGAATCATGATTGCAAAAGTTGTGTGAAAATATTTGGAAAATGTGAAATTTGTGTATTTTCCAAGTTAAAAACGCAATCGTGGACAATTTCGATTTTGACAGCAGATAACTCCACAAGTCGTGGACGAATTTTGATAATTCGTACTCTAAAATGTACTCAATGTTATAATCTTTTAATTATCATTGCAGAAATTGCGGGAAAATTTTTGGAAAATGGAAAATTTGTGTATTCTCCAAGTTAAAAACGTAATCGCGAACAATTTCGATTTTTGATAGCAGATAACTCCACAAGTCGTCGACGGATTTTGATGATTCGAACACCAAAATGTGCCTAATGTTATAATCTTCGAATCATCATTGCGGAAGTTTTGCGAAAATTTTTGGAAAATCCAAAATTGTGTATTTTCTAAGTTAAAAACTCAATCGCGAACAATTTCGATTTTTGACAGCAGATAACTCCACAAGTCGTCGACAGATTCTGATGATTCGAACGACAAAATATGCGTAATGTCATAATCTTTGAATAATCGTTGCAGAAGTCATGAGAAAATTTTTGAAAAATGTAAAATTTGCATATTTTCTACGTTAAAAACGCAATCGCAGATAATTTTCATTTTTGAAAGCAGATGATTGAACAAGTCGTCGACAGATTTTGATGATTCGAACACCAAAATATGTGTAATGGTATAATCTTTAAATAATTATTGCAGAAGTCACAAAAAAAAATTGAAAAATGTAAAATTTGTATATTTTCTACGTTAAAAACGCAATCGCGAACAATTTTGATTTTTGAAAGCAGATAATTGAACAAGTCGTCGACAGATTTTGATGATTCGAACACCAAAATATGTGTGATGGTATATTCTTTGAATAATTATTGCAGAAGTCACAAAAAAAATATTTGAAAAATGTAAAATTTGTATATTTTCTACGTTAAAAACGCAATCGCGAACAATTTCAATTTTTGACAGCAGATAACTCTACAAAACGTGGTCAGATTTTTATGGTCCGAACCCCAAAATATGTGTAATGGTATAATCTTTGAATAATTATTGCAGAAATTTCGCGAAAATTTTTGGTTTATTGAACTGTTCATGATTTTTTGATTCATTCGGATGATTTACACATCACTCATTCAGACCTTTTAAGAGACGCATTTGCTCAATAACAAATTTCAATTTCAAGTCAATGGCGAGCGCGCAAAAAAATGGAATTTTAATTTTTTCAAAAGTTACTTTTTTCATCAAAATCGATTGCAATTTTCAAATTTCAACTGGATATAGTAATAAATCGTAAAAAAGAAGGCATTTACGAGAACGGGTTTGCTGTTGAGTCCAAAGTTCGTGCATCTTGGCACGGCTCAGGCAATATAAGGCAACTTCACGCGAGTAAGCTATGGTAGGCCCGAGTGAGGTTTGGTCAGCATCACTAATGGCAGACTACTGACGGTAGATATGTTCAACCTGTTCGTTGTTATTAAATTTATTTAGTGCATCTGTGCATCATCATCATCATTCAATATTGTTCCCCCATCAGAACACCTACAGACCGGTTTCGACCTTTCAGGTCTCATCAGTGTAGTTAGTTGCTGATGGGGAAAGGGTGATTAGTATTGGAATATAAGTATTCCAAACACTGTTAAAGGTAGAAACGCGAAAAAAATTAAAGGTCGAAACCGGTCTTGTCGGTGTTAAAGCCATCTGGATTTGGTTCAGTACAGTATTCAGGCAATAGATTCCGCCACTTTGGCGTTTCTACCTTTGTTTCATTTTCGGTTTGGAATCGCGAACATTTTCCAAATTACGTGCCCACCGCCAAAAAAAAAGAACTATGTTTGAATATGTTTTAATGACGGTTTCGTGTCTTCTTTGACCAAGTGAGGTCGCCGGAGGGCCGGACCGCTTCCTCCGCATGCCGTGGCGAGGAGAAATCAAAACGCATTTCGGAATGTATAATGATATATAATCTACATCAAATAGTTGTACGAGGCTTCGAACGCGTCGCCTTCTTTTCTCTCCGCCGAGGAATTTCGTAATGCAATTTACGGGCATAAAGAATGAAGACGAATAACCCGAGAGAAACGGAGTTTTTGCCTTTTTTTCGCGCGGCCTGATTGATACGTCTCGGATTCGGTTGTACAAAGTAGATCCGATTAGGCGCGGCTTACTTTTATAACTCGTTCAACTTTTGATTTATTGATAATCAAAAAGTTACAAAAATTAGGCAACGTACTTGTCAGACAAAAATTGCGTTTGCATATTTGTGTTCTTTAGCAATTTAGAACAATAATATGCAAATTGGGAAATTTGGTGGGGTGGTGGATAAGAGCGCGAGCATCTGTCCTCTGTATCCCAAGTAGAGTGGGCTCGATTCCCCACCCGGGCGGAACATTTTTCGGATCGAGAAATATCCGAATGAAACATTTGAAATTCGTGAAATTTCGACCATTTTCAAACCGCCATAACTTGGCGTATTTTTAATCGATTTTGATGAATCTTTGAGGGCGAAAAACTTTGACTTCTCTTCATTAAAGTCATGTATGCGAACTTAACCGTAACCCCTTCCGCCCCCCTCTAGCCCCCCTGTGAAAAAAAGTTTTTTTCAGGAAACCATGTCCAACTTTGACGATGTGTGCGGAGTTGGAAAAAATTTGTCGACACGATCCACCATAAAGACATTAAAATTTGATCAATTCCCTAATGCAGGACTCAAAGAACAAAGTTCCTACGACGATTTGGCACCGATCTACGTAATTTTTCAAATCATTTTTTAATTAAATAATGTGCAACAATATCTAACTAATCTAAAATTATTATGATTATAATGTTTACAACGTCAGAAGACGGTTTATGTATTAAATAGGATATAACACGAAACATTTACCAACACACAAAAATCCTTCGAGCGAACTAATCTGAATGACTATACCGCCGGTATCATTAGGAAACAAGTTTAATCCGGCTTATACTAATATAGTATAAACGGCTTTGTGTGCACTGTCGGAGAGAAGAAAAAAAATTAATAATGCGCAACACGGTGAAATGAAAACAAGTTTCGTTCTTTCGTTTCGGAAGGTCAATAATTCATAACAAAACGTTAATGTTTATTACGTCCGTAAATTAGTTTAATTTATCTAACAACCGGACCTTTCAAATATCTAAATCATAATCATTTAATAATAATTCATCATACTATTACATACTATAAAATTCATGTACACACAGTCAAAAAATCGTCCGAAAAAATCTTTTTTTTCAAACGTCCGCCATTTTGTAATTTTTCGAATTTTTTCCGGTTTGATAGGCGGGATCCATACTCCGTTAAATTTCCTTCATTTTTATGTATGTTTTTGTCTGTATGTGTAATTTTGCCGCCAGGAAACTACACCCAGTTTTGCGGAGGAGCCCCCGGACAACGGCCATATTGGCCGCCATTTTTATTTTGTAACCTTGAAAAAAAATATTTTTGTAGAGAAAGGTTCAATAAATATTATGAGGAAAAAATCTTATCTCTAACTCGCACCAGTTCTGTAAAAAAAAATCTAAAGTTTGGGTCATCTAGATCTTAAGATGAAATTTCTGAAATTTCAAAATTGTTACCGCCACAATTTTTCTATTTGTGTGGATACAGCAGCAATGTTAAATTTTATCCAGAAATTAGACAATAATTTTTGTACCATGCAGCGGTACTATTTTAGTAAACGAGCGGTACTAAGACTCGAGTAAAAAAAGGACACATTCGCACGCAACTGTTATCATCTCTTCCGTCAAAGGTAATTATGGTAATGCGTTTTAGTCATCACGGTATGGTTATTAGAGAGGAATTCGTAACATTATACACTTGGCCGGCAGTTAAAATTAATATTTTTTTTTTTGCACCGGGGTTACTACACTACGTATTCGCCTTCGGCGGGCAACTTCTTGATTGATTAATATAGTAGTTAGGTCATTTCTTTAGCGTCTGCCTTAATCGCGAGGATGCGTTTATTCATTATATTGCTGATTAAATACAGTTAGTCCCGACCAGTACACCAAGTGGAAACCGAACCGGGCGTGCAGTTAATTGCGCCGACATCGAGCAGTCGCTGATGCCATTAGCATAATTCAATCACTCCGGAGGATTTCCATAATCATGTTATAATGGTCGGTGTGTGTACATTTTCACATCGTTGCTAGTTTTTCAAATTGTTAGACAATAAATTGGGTATAGAATTGTAATAATTAAACCTAAACTCTTTACAGAAACATGATTATTGCGACAAAATTTCATCACAAATAGAGTGCCTTTATAAATTAGCAAATAAAGCTTCGGCGGCTTGGTGGTGTAGTGGGTGAGGGCGCGAGCATCTGCACGCTGGATCACAAGTAGAGTGAGCAACTTTTTTTTTCTGATCGAGAAATATCCGCTCGTTGTCTTTCATTTAATTTCATGGATACGAAGACGATTTCGTTAGTGGCTGAACGTACGCAAAAGAAGACGTTTACTGGCGCTCGTCAAAACTGAAATTTGATGACTTACAAAAACATGATTGTAGATTATATATCCAATAAGAAAATTAAAATTGAATGGAATTAGGATATATTGAAAGATTGTCTTCACAAATGATTAGTTACAACTTTGCTGGAAGACACTGTCATAACCTGAATCAGTTTTGGCCGTACCATGAGTCACAGTACGGCCGCGGTAGAAGAGGTGGCAACCGAACCAACCTATCTGCATTGCCACCTCTGTTACCTCGGCCGTACCATGAGTCACCCCGCGAGGCGTCACTACTGCCAAAACTGAAATATTCAGGTTATGATGTTACAAAATTGCTGATGCATGATACCGTTCTATTTTTATAAACATATTTTATTCGTGCAGAAATTAGCGCCGTACGACCAAGAACAGGCTTTTCACGACATCTAACCGTTAAACTTTCAGTATTTCTATACAAAGGAAACATCATCACCGAGAACAGTTATTACCCGAGTAATTTATTATATCATAATATTACGGTGGATTACTAATAAAGTTTGCAAATTTAGCAGTTTGTGTGCAAACATTAACGACGAGAAAGAACGCCGCCTTTTATTTATTCTAAGAAACCAGATAACAAAACCGGATTCATAAAAATGATTTGATTACAATCTGATGGTGACTGGAAAGGCCATTAATGTTTTTTTTTATATGTATATTCAACTTGGCTTTCGTGTCTTGGATTACAACACTGTACCGAGTTTGAGTTGATTCTTGCAACCGTAATTATTTCTAAATGATTATAATTCCGACCTGTAACCTCCAATTTTTTATCCAAGTTCGGCAACTCCCGCAAAAAAGTAATCCACCGCAGTCAATTCAGAAAGCCCCATTTAACAATTGGCTAACAAGAAAAATCTCTACCACCCTCTACGCCGCTTTCGAAATTCGGACGCATCGATTTTTCTCAAAATTAGGCAACTCTCATAAAAAAAAATAGATTAAGAATATTCTACATTACCAATTAGAGAAAAAACACTAATAAGCAGACATTTGTAGGTTTTTAATAAAAACAAATTTTTTGGATAGAATTAAAAGAAAAAAAATTGAGTTAAAATTTTTAAATATCAACGTATATGTTAACAGTTACAAAACAATAATCCAACTGATTAAAAAAAATAGATTCAAAACATTCTACATTAAAAATTAGAGAAAAAACACTAATAAACAGAGATTTTTAGGTTTTTAAGAAAAAAAAAGTTTGGATAGAGTTAAAAAAAAATTGAGTTAAAATTTTTAAATATCAACATATATTTTTACATCTTTTTACTAACTAAACAGTTGATCTCTTTCAAAATTTGCAATTAAGGCAAAAGTTATAAATATTAAAAATGAGGTTAAAATTTCGTCGAAATTCAAATAATTGAAAAAAATTCAAGTCTTAGGGTTATTGTTTTGTAACTGTTAACAGATACTTTTACATCTATTTAGTAACTAAAACAGTTTACCTCTTTCAAAATTTCCAGTTAAGGCAAAAGTTATACATTTTTAAAATTGTCATTGCAACGAGGTTCAAATTTCGCCAAAATTAAAATAATTGAAAAAAATTAAAATCAGTTGGGTTATTGTTTTGTAACTGTTAACAGAAACTTTTACATCTATTCAGTAACTAAAACAGCTTACTTTTTCAAAAAAATTGTAGCTAAGACAAAAGTTATAATTTTTAAAAATTGTCATTGCAGCGATGTTAAAATTTCGCCGAAATTAAAATAATTGAAAAAAATTAAAACCAGTTGGGTTATTGTTTTGTAACTGTTAGCAGATACTTTTACATCTATTTGGTAACTAAACCAGTTTACTTTTTCAAAAAATTCTAGCTAAGACAAAAGTTATACATTTTTAAAATTGTCATTGCAGCGAGCTTAAAATTTCGCCGAATTTAAATAATTGAAAAAAATTAAAATCTTAGGGTTATTGTTTTGTAACTGTTAACAATTACTTTTACATCTATTTAGTAACTAAAACAGTTTACCTCTTTCAAAATTTCTAATTGAGGCAAAAGTTATACATTTTTAAAATTGTCATTGCAGCGAGCAAATTTCGCCGAAATTAAAATAATTGAAAAAAATTAAAATCTTAGGGTTATTGTTTTGTAACTGTTAAAAATTACTTTTACATCTATTTAGTAACTAATACAGTTTACGTCTTTCAAAATTTCCAATTAAGGCAAAAGTTATACATTTTTAAAATTGTCATTGCAGCGAGCAAATTTCGCCGAAATTAAAATAATTGAAAAAAATTAAAATCTTAGGGTTATTGTTTTGTAACTGTTAAAAATTACTTTTACATCTATTTAGTAACTAATACAGTTTACGTCTTTCAAAATTTCCAATTAAGGCAAAAGTTATACATTTTTAAAATTGTCATTGCAGCGAGCAAATTTCGCCGAAATTAAAATAATTGAAAAAAATTAAAATCTTAGGGTTATTGTTTTGTAACTGTTAAAAATTACTTTTACATCTATTTAGTAACTAATACAGTTTACGTCTTTCAAAATTTCCAATTAAGGCAAAAGTTATACATTTTTAAAATTGTCATTGCAGCGAGCTTAAAATTTCGCCGAAATTAAAATAATTGAAAAAAATTAAAATCTTAGGGTTATTGTTTTGTAACTGTTAAAAATTACTTTTACATCTATTTAGTAACTAATACAGTTTACGTCTTTCAAAATTTCCAATTAAGGCAAAAGTTATACATTTTTAAAATTGTCATTGCAGCGAGCTTAAAATTTCGCCGAAATTAAAATAATTGAAAAAAATCAAAATCAGTTGGATTATTGTTTTGTAACTGTTACCAGATACTTTTACATCTATTTAGTAACTAAAACAGTTTACTTTTTCAAAAAATTCTAGCTAAGGCAAAAGTTATAAATATTAAAAATTGTTATTGCAACGAAGTTCAAATTTCGCCAAAATTGAAATTATTGAAAAAAAATTAAAATCAGTTGGGTTATTGTTTTTTAACTGTTAACATATACTTTTACATCTATTTAGTAATTAAAACAGTGTACCTCTTTCAAAATTTCCAATTAAGGCAAAAGTTATACATTTTTTAAATTGTCATTGCAGCGAGCTTAAAATTTCGCCGAAATTAAAATAATTGAAAAAAAATTAAATCAGTTGGGTTATTGTTTTGTAACTGTTAACAGATACTATTTAGTAACTAAAACACTTCACTTTTTCAAAAAATTCTAGCTAAGACAAAAGTTATAAATTTTAAAAATTGTCATTGCAACGAGTTTCAAATTAAATAAAATAAAAATCGTTAGGTTATTATTTTGCAACTGTTAACAGATATTTTTACATCTATTTAGTAACTAAAACAGTTTGCCCCTTTCAAAATTTCCAATTGAGGCAAAAGTTATACATTTTAAAAATTGTGATAGCAGCGAGCTTAAAATTTCGCCAAAATTAAAATAATTGAAAAAAATTAAAATTAGTTGGGTTATTATTTTGCAACTGTTAACAGACACCTTTACATCTATATAGTAACTAAAACACTTTACTTTTTCAAAAAATTCTAGCTAAGACAAAAGTTATACATTTTTTAAATTGTCATTGCAGCGGGCTTAAAATTTCGCCGAAATTAAAATAATTGAAAAAAAATTAAAATCGGTTGGGTTATTGTTTTGTAACTGTTAACAGTTACTTTTACATCTATTTACTACCTAAAACAGTTTACTTTTTTAAAAAATTCCGACCAAAACGAAAGTTATACATTTTTTAAATTGTCCATGCATCAAACATTGTTCAAATTTTAGCAGAAATTAAAAAAAAACATATATCGTTGAGATTTTGTTTTATAATATTTTTTTATCTATTTCCTAACTAAAATAATTTATCTGTTTCCAAAATTCTGACTTCGACAAAAGTTATGAATTTTCAAAATAGTTCCTGCAGCATACTTCAAATTTTGGTAGGACTTAAAAAAATTGCAAAAAAAATAAATAATTGAGTTATTATTTTTTAATTACTAACATATATTTTTACATCTCTTTACTATCCAAAACACTTTACCGTTTTCAAAAATTCTAACTAAGGCAAAAGTTATAAATTTTTAAAATTGTCATTGTCACCATTTCGGCGAAATTAAAGACTTAAAAAAAATTGAAATTTGTTGCGTTATTGTTTTGCAACCGTTAACATATGCTTCTACTTACTTTTAATAACTAAAACAGGTTACTCCTTCAAAAAATTTCGACTTCCAAAACTAGTGTCTTTAAGAATGCTAAAATTTCAGAAAAATAACTTTTGTACCATGCATACGAGAATACCGACCAGTAAATATTAATTTTTGTATTTATTATAACATTATATATTCCGTTACAATCAATATCCATCATAACTTTCACAAATTAACGAAACAAAACTTACACACATCACTTCCTGCTCATTGTTTCACATACACACACACACACACACATAAAGGTATTGCGGTTGCAATTAACCTTTTACCTTAGCTCCGCATGTTCCTCATCTTTCGTAATGCTCAACTTGAGGTGCATTATTATTATTTGCAAAATCGCGGTGCCCTTTCCTTTTGCTCTTATTCCTCTCACCACGCCTCGAAAGCTTCACAATGCTGCTCTCGCTCCCTCTCTCTCTCTAGCACTTGCGTTAAATCGAGAATAGACCACACAACAACTTATTATAAAACCCAACCTACTTCGGCCAGATTAAATTCCAGAATTGCCGCTCTGTACAGTTACTTTAATGTTATTGTTGTGCCCGTCCGTATTTTTGCGTAGATAACGAAACGCGTTTTACATGTTGCCTTTGTACTTTTCGTTTATCTTCAGCTGGTGAGACGAGAGATCGTTGGTCCAGTTTGTGCACTTGGAAGAAATTGCTTGCGAGGATTGCGTTTGCTTGGTAATAAATGGCTTTGTCGCTTAAAATTCACGGATCTTAGTCTAAAACGCAAGCAATAAATTATTTTTTTCTTATCACACCGATTTCGGACCCTTCCACCCCTCTGATGTGGAAACGGATTAACTGTGAGGAATATAACTCGTCCAGTCACCGGAATTGGCTGATTAACCATTCTACCGCCATCTGTCCGTCTATAGCGCGAAGAAGTGTCGCTAGTAACGGACAGATGGCGGTATAATGATTAATCAACCAATTCCGGTGACTGGATGGGTTATATTCCTCACAGTGAATCCGTGAATCCATTACATTTTTGTTTCGTACGGGTCTGTTTAAGAAGTAAAGTTTTGGTTAGTAAATAGATGCAAAAATAACTGTTATTATTATTTAAAAAACATGTTTTCTTCCAACCAAGCTACAAGGGTAATTTTGGAACGCCACAATTTTGGTCGAAATTTTGAAAAGAGCTGAACTGTTTTGATTAGTTAAACGATGTAAAAATATCTTATGCCCATTTAAAAAATAACAAATCTTAACTTTGGTATGAGGGTAATTTTTTTAAAATCCTTAAATTATCTTAATCGATATTTAAACAGTGGATTAAGAAGGTTGTGTCAATATTTTTGTAAACTAATATTTTTAACTTTTTTCAAGATTATTTTCTGGAGTACTTTAAGAACAGCAGGTATTGTAATGCGCTCTCAGCTTATTTATAAGAGGAACATAAGCGTCGTCGGGCAGTAAAGACTTAAGCTAGGAACCTGTTTACAGCCCTCACAATTCACCTTGGATTACGCTCAGACTATTAAATTTACTCTTCAACACAACACAACACGGCACAACGGTGCAGCACAGGCCTCAATTAAGATCGGTATCTGCAAACTTTTGCTAACTATTCTGCGCGCACTTAATTTCAACTTAATTATAACCGATAACAGCAAGCACCAAGAAAAAATCTACTTATAAGAAATTGATAAATATAATTTTATTCTTTGCAACGATAATCACGAAATAGGCGATGCCTGTTGTTATATCAAGCAAGTATTGTTCATTGAAGTGCATCATGAATTACTAACATTTATATATAATAAAATTTTATTGGTTATTGGCCGTAATTCTATGGGATAAAAGGACAATCGAGGTAACGGAATCTTAGTTATTACTTTATTTACTTACAATTAAATTTTATATCGAGACAACCATTAAATAATAATTTTATACCCCGCGAGTATTGAATTTCACAATGTGATTGGTTGCGGCCTGTAATTGAATGTACAACCGGTACTTTTAAACAATGTATGGAGTGACTTTGGTGATCCGATCTTCGGGGGAAGTTGAAATTAAATCCAATATATTAATCGGTCCCTAAACTATTGGATAGTTCACACTCTTTCGCTGCTAACAGATACTCTACAAGTTGAAACATTTTTTTTCTAGATAGTGTGTAGTCATACTGTAACTTATTTTGAAATCAAAAGGATTTGAGAAAATAAAAAAAAACAATTCGTGTATATGTTGATGAAGCCTAAAACCATTAGACTGTCAATCCTTCTCTAAGCCTTCAAAGCCTTCAAGAATGACTGTTTTAACCTACTGAGTGCCTTTAGACGTCAAAGGCGTCATGTAGAATGTATAGTAAGCAGTGGCGCCTCGCGGAGTGACTCATGGTACGGCCGAGGTAGCAGAGGTGGTAATACAGATATCTGCAACCAACCCTACCTATCTGCCTACCGCCCCTTTTTAAATCTACCTTGTACCGCTTCAAGTTCTTGCCAAATGATATATGGAGATCATACGAGAGAAGCAAACTCTAGGTGAGGTCGAACTAATGTCAGGTAAAAAGATTTTAATGTAGTAGCCTTGAAATCCGCTGAAAATCCCTAGAATTTTCAGCTGAAAATCCCTAGAATCTTCGTCTGAACATCCCTAGAATCTTTAGCTTAATATCCCTAGAATCTTCAGCCAAAAACCCTTTAAATCCGCAGCGAAAAATCCCTACAATCTTCAGCTAAAAATCCTTTAAATCTTCAGCTGAGAATCCTTAGAATTTTGAGCTGAAAATGCTTAGAATCTTCAGCTAAAAATCTTCAGAATCTTCAGCTGAGAATCCCTACAATCTTCAGCTGAAAATCCCTAGAATCTTCATCTGAACATCTCAGAATCTTTAGCTTAATATCCTTAAAATCCTCAGCTGAAAACCCTTTAAATACGCAGCGAAAAATCCCTAGAATCTTCAGCTAAAAATCCTTAAAATCTTCAGCTGAGAATCCTTAGAATCTTGAGCTGAAAATACTTAGAATCATCAGCTAAAAATCTTTAGAATCTTCAGCTGAGAATCCTTAGAATCCTCAGCTAAAAATCCCTAGAATCATCAGCTAAAAATCCTTAAAATCTTCAGCTGAGAATCCTTAGAATCTTAAGGTGAAAATCCCTAGAATCTCTAGATGAAAATCGCTAGAATCTTCAGCTGAAAATCCTTAAACTCTTCAGCTAAAAATGGTATATGGAGACCATACGAGAGAAGCAAACTCTAGATGAGGTCTAACTAATTTCAGGCAAAGAGATTGTAAGGTAGTAGTCTTGAAATCCACAGAAAGTCCGTAGAATCTTTAGTTGAAAATTTTTACAATCTTCAGCTGAAATTCCTAGAATCTTCAAATAATTTTTTTTAGATAATCAGCTGATAATCCTTAGAATCCCCAGATAAAAATCCCTAGAATCGTTAGCTGAATAGCCTTACAATCTTCAAATCCTTAGGATCTTCAGCTAAAAATCGCTTGAATCTTCAGCTGAAAATCCCTATAATCTTGAGCTGAAATCCTTAGAATCTTCAGCTAAAAATCTTTAGAATCTTCAGCTGAGAATCCCTAGAATCTGCAGCTAAAAATCCCTAAAATCTTTACCTTAAAATACCTAAAATGTTCAGCTGAAAATCCTTACAATCTTCAACTGAAAATTCTTACAAACTTCAGCTGAAATACCTAGAATGTTTAGCTGAAAATCTCTAGAATCTTCAGCTCAAAATCGTTAGAATTTTTAGCTGAAAATCCCTAGAATTTTCAGCTAGAATTCCTTAGAATTTTCAGCTGAAAATCCCTAGAATCTTCAACTGAAAATCGCTAGAATTTTCAGCAGAAAATCCCTTTAAACTTTAGCTAAATATACCTGGAATCTTTAGCTGATAATCCTCTTAGTATCTTCAGCGAATTGTCCTTAGAATCATCAGCTGTAAATCCATAAAATCCTCACCGAAAAATCCCAAGAATTTTCAGATAAAATCTTTAAAATCTTCAGCGGAAAATCCTTACAATTTTCAACTGAAAATCGCTAGAATTTTTAGCTGAAAATCTCTAAAGTTTTGAGCTGGAAATCCTTAGAATTTTCAGCTGAAAATGCCTGGAATCTTCAACTGAAAATCGCTATAATTTTCAGCAGAGAATCCCCAGAAACTTTAGCTGAATATACCTGGAATCTTAAGCTGAAAATCCTCTTAGTATCCTCAGCTAATTATTCTTAGAATCATCAGCTGAAAATCCATAAAATCCTCAGCGAAAAATCCCTAGAATTTTCAGATAAAATCCTTAAAATCTTCAGCGGAAAATCCTTACAATTTTCAACTGAAAATCGCTAGAATTTTTAGCTGAAAATCTCTAAAGTTTTGAGCTGGAAATCCTTAGAATTTTCAGCTGAAAATCTCTGGAATCTTCAACTGAAAATCGCTATAATTTTCAGCAGAGAATCCCCAGAAACTTTAGCTGAATATACCTGGAATCTTAAGCTGAAAATCCTCTTAGTATCCTCAGCTAATTATTCTTAGAATCATCAGCTGAAAATCCATAAAATCCTCAGCGAAAAATCCCTAGAATTTTCAGATAAAATCCTTAAAATCTTCAGCGGAAAATCCTTAGAATTTTCAACTGAAAATCGCTAGAATTTTTAGCTGAAAATCCCTAGAATTTTCAGCTGGAAATCCATAGAATTTTCAGCTAAAAATCCCTAGAATCTTCAACTGAAAATCGCTAGAATTTTCAGCATAGAATCCCCAGAAACTTTAGCTGAATATACCAGGAATCTTAAGCTGAAAATCCTCTTAGTATCTTCAGCTAATTATCCTTAGAATCATCGGCTGAAAATCCATAAAATCCTCAGTGAAAAATCACTAGAATTTTCAGCTAAAATCCTTAAAATTTTCAGCGGAAAATCCTTAGAATTTTCAACTGAAAATCGCTAGAATTTTCAGCTGAAAATCCCTAGAATCTTTAGCTGAAAATACCTAAAATCTTTAGCTGAAAATCCTTAGTATCTTCAGGTGAATATCCTTAGAATCTAAAAATAAAAAATAAAAATAATCTTCAGCTAAAAATCTTTAAAATCCACAGCAAAAAATACGTAGAATCATCAGCTAGGAATCCTTAAAATCTTCAGCGGAAAATCCTTGGAACTTCAGCTGAAAATCCTTACAATTTTCAGCTGGAAATCCATAAAATTCTCAACGAAAAATCTCTACAATTTTCAGCTAAAAATCCTTTAAAATCTTCAGCTGAAGATCCTTAGAATCTTCAGCTGAAAATCGCTAGAATCTTTAGCTGATAATCCCTAGAATCTTAAGCTAAAAATCTTTACAAACTTCAGCTGAAATTCCTAGAATCTTCAGCTGAAAATCCCTAGAATCTTCAATTGAAAATCGCTAGAATTTTCAGCTGGTAATCCCTAGAATTTTTAGATGAAAATACCTAGAATCTTCAGCTGAAATTCCTTAGTACTTTCAGCTGAAAATCTATTAAATGCTCAGCGAAAAATGCCTAGAATTTTCAGTTAAAATTCTTAAAATCCTCAACTGAAAACCCTTACAATCTTCAGCTGAAATTACTAGAATCTTTAGCTAAAATTTCTAGAATCTTCAGCTGAAAATCCGTAGAATAATCATCTGATAATACTTAGAATCTTCAGCTGAAAATACCTAGAATCTTCAGCCAAAAATTCCTAGAATCTTCAGCTGTAAATCGCTAGAATCTTCAGCGAAAATCCCTAATCTTCAGCTGAAAATCCCTAAAATCTTCAGCTAAACATCTCTAGAATCTTCAACTGAAAATCGCTAGAATTTTCAGCTAAAAATCTCTAGAATCTTCAGCTGAAAATCCTTAGAATAATCAGCTGGAAATCCTTACAAAATCAGCTGGAAATCCTTACAATCTTCAGCTGAAAATCCTTGGAATAATCAGCTGTTAATCGCTAGAATTTTCAGCTAAAAATCCTTAGAAACTTCGGCTGAAAATCCCTAAAATCTTCAGCTAAACATCTCTAGAATCTTCAACTGAAAATCGCTAGAATATTAAGCTGAAAATCCCTAGAATCTTCAGCTGAAAATCCTTAGAATAATCAGCTGATAATACTTTTGTTTTAGTCGAAATTTTCTAAAGAAGTAAACTGTTTTATATACTAAATAGATGTTAAAGTACCAGTTAATAATTGAAAAATAATAAACACACGATTTTAATTTTTTAACATTATTTTAATTTCGGCGAAATTTTAATTTTTGCCTTAATTGGAATTGTTGAAAGGGGCAAACGGTTTCAGTTACTAAATATAAACAATTGTTGATAATTAATAATGAATCAATGATTTAATTTTTTCTTAATTCTGAACAAAATTATAATTATTCTGCAGGGACCTTTTTGAAAATTCATAACTTTTGTGTCTTAGTCGAAATTTTCCGAGATTTTTGTTGAGAAATAGTGATAATTATAGAACAATTATCAATTTCAAAATCAAAAACAGATTAACAGAGTCAAAAAATACTCAAATGAAGTCATTATTGGTAATTATAAAATAATTAACAATTTCAAATTTAAAAACTTATTGATAGAGGCAAAACATAAAAATCATTATTATTATTATTGGAGCAGGAAGTAGTTTCCGCCTATCGGTATAATCAGGCAATACCAACCAATACTTCTCCTTTTTTTTGAGGAACATAACAGTTAAATCCAGTTACGCGCTCATTAAGATCCCGAAGCAGAGGAAGAGGAAGAAGAGTAAATGGGAATTTCGTGAGGTTCATAATTCAAAAGTAAAAGTTTGAGAAAAGACCTTAAACGAAAACAAACAAACGAACACGGGCACGCGGTGACCCACCACCATCATCATCATCATCATCAATGAACACCTGAAAATATCCCGAAAGTTTTGGACCTCTGCCGTCGCGACAGAGCACCTCTTCACCATCTTCTTCTTCTTCTTCTTCTCATCGGCGGAGCACACAGGTGTACGCAGGTGAGAGGGGAGGGTCTGGCACCGTGTCTCGGGCAGGTCGCAGGTAGTAAGAGAGCCGATAGTCGCGAGCCGAGAGTGAGCCGGTGCGCGGTGATTGTGTTCTGTTTTAGTTGGTGTGTCTGTCTCTACATGTTGGATCCTTGTGGTGTGCCGTGTAATGTCCGGAATATGGCCGAAAGCGCGTTCAAAACTTGATTCAAGATGGCTACGTTAGGGCTCTCGAAGGTCTTCATCTTGGACAAATACTTCACGGAACTGCAGAAGTTCTGGGAGACCGAGAAGAAACTACAAGGTGTGTGTTGTTGTCGTCGGTGTGCCCGTGTAATTCGGGCGCGCTCCTCTCCTCCTCTCCCTGGCCGGTGGTGAGGGTGTGTGTTCCACCAGCAGCTCTTGGTATTAGCAGAGCGTAAGAGTTAATAATGTTTCGGCCGTCGGGTTTATGTAATGTTTAATTATATCCCCAATTACGCTTGGAGGATAAAAGGAAAAAAAACCTTGAATGCTGTACAGTTCAAGTCGTTGAGTGTTGAGCAATACCCGAAGCAATGTTTTTGTGGTTGGGTGTGATTATCTACAGTTGCAGCTTAAGAATTTAATGGTGCGTCCGATAATCTGAATGATATTTTTTAATGCTGATTTTTTTTGCAAAAGGATGTTTCAATAACTGAGACAAGTTATTTACTTGTATTCCTTTGGGAAGGACAAACAATTCTCAAAACACGTGTCAGGAAATTTCTTGTCATTCTCAAAGTTATACATAACTTTGTATCAGTTATGCCTTGAATTTGGTTCTAATCTAAAATTATTAGCACAAAGGCGCAAACCTGATTATAACCATTCATAATCTGTGTTAAAAAAATTGCAAACATCATAACCTATTTCTTTAATGCCTAGTCATTTTTCGCACTTACCAACAGAAACGTCACCCTTTCCGACTAAAAAGTTGAGTCAGATCAAGGAGTGCCAATAAATGTTTGGTCGTTCGTTAAGGAGATTTACTGATGGATCACGACCGTGTTTAACTTTGTAATTAAGATCAGTAAACAAAAGTTAAAGCTTTGCAATGATTTACATATGGTATTTGCCTTCGTAATATAATTCCATGCGAATCGATAAGTTTCTTGGTTGAGGGTTTGTGAAAAGGTTAAAAGAGGAATGTCCATTACGTTGAATAACTACAAGAAATTCTTATTACTTAGCAACGTAAATACCCGCAGTGGGCATTCTCAATTAAATACTTTTACACGCCAGCAAGCGTTTCCTCAACAACACTTGTTAGGCGACCAAAAGGAGCAGGTGTTGATTGAATGAATCGTGGTTTCTGGACGTAACGGGCAAACGCCGGTCAGCTGATAATTTCTCACATCTCAAGTGTGATCTTAACAAGAATTGGATAATCCAACTTTACCAATTTTTTTTTTGAGGTAGTACCTAAAATTGTCAGATCAAGTTTGAAGCGAAATATCTCAAAAACTAAAAATGACGTAATTCCGGTTTTTCTCATTTATTTATAAAGGATATAATCCTAAATTAATTGGTAAAGTTTCAAGAAAATCCATCGAGGGATTTTACTTTAACAACTTTTTTTCGAGGCAGTACATAAAATTGTCATATCAAGTTTGAAGCGAAATATCTCAAAAACTAAAAATTACGTATTTCCGGTTTTTCTCATTTATTTATAAAGGATATAATCCTAAATAAATTTGTAAAGTTTCAAGAAAATCCTTCGAGGGATTTTATTTTAACAACTTTTTTTTCAAGGCAGTACAAATAATTATCGGATCAAGTTTGAAGCGAAATATCTCAAAAACTAAAAATGACGTATTTTCGGTTTTTCTCATTTATTTATAAAGGATATAATCCTAAATAAATTGATAAAGTTTCAAGAAAATCCTTTGAGGAATTTTACTTTAACAACTTTTTTTCGAGGCAGTACATAAAATTGTCATATCAAGTTTGAAGCGAAATATCTCAAAAACTAAAAATTACGTATTTCCGGTTTTTCTCATTTATTTATAAAGGATATAATCCTAAATAAATTTGTAAAGTTTCAAGAAAATCCTTCGAGGGATTTTACTTTAACAACTTTTTTTCGAGGCTGTACATAAAATTGTCGGATCAAGTTTGAAACGAAATATCTCAAAAACTAAAAATGACGTATATCCGGTTTTTCTCATTTATTTATAAAGGATATAATCCTAAATCAATTGGTAAAGTTTCAAGAAAATCCTTCGAGGGATTTTACTTTAACAACTTTTTTTTCGAGGCAGTACATAAAATTGTCATATCAAGTTTGAAGCGAAATATCTCAAAAACTAAAAATGACATATTTCCGGTTTTTCTCATTTATTTATAAAGGATATAATCCTAAATAAATTCGTAAAGTTTCAAGAAAATCCTTCGAGGGATTTTACTTTAACAACTTTTTTTTTCGAGGCAGTACATAAAATTGTCATATCAAGTTTGAAGCGAAAAATCTCAAAAACTAAAAATGACGTATTTCCGGTTTTTCTCATTTATTTATAAAGGATATAATCCTAAATAAATTCGTAAAGTTTCAAGAAAATCCTTTGAGGGATTTTACTTTAAAAACTTTTTTTTCGAGGCAGTACATAAAATTCTCAGCTCAAGTTTGAAGCGAAATATCTCAAAAACTAAAAATGACATAATTCCGGTTTTTCTCATTTATTTATAAAGGATATAATCCTTAATAAATTGGTAAAGTTTCAAGAAAATCCTTCAAGGGATTTTACTTTAACAACTTTTTTTTTCGAGGCAGTACATAAAATTGTCATATCCAGTTTGAAGCGAAATATCTCAAAAACTAAAAACGACGTAATTCCGGCTTTTCTCATTTATTTATAAAGGATATAATCCTAAATAAATTGGTAAAGTTTCAAGAAAATCCTTCGAGGGATTTTACTTTAACAACTTTTTTTTTCGAGGCAGTACATAAAATTGTCAGATCAAGTTTGAAGCGAAATATCTCAAAAACTAAAAGTGACGTATTTCCGGTTTTTCTCATTTATTTGTAAAGGATATAATCCTAAATAAATTGGTAAAGTTTCAAGAAAATTCTTCGAGGGATTTTACTTTAACAACTTTTTTTTCGAGGCTGTACATAAAATTGTCATATCAAGTTTGAAGCGAAATATCTCAAAAACTAAAAATAACGTATTTCCGGTTTTTCTCTTGTATTTATAAAAGATATAATTCTTAATAAATTGGCAAAGTCTCAAGAAAATTCTTCGAGGGATTTTGCTCAAGCAATTTTTTTTGTAACGAGAGAGTTTGAAAAATTTTCAATCAACTTTGAAGCGAAATATCTCAAAAACTAAAAATGACGTATTTCCGGTTTTTCTCTTGTATTTATAAAAGATATAATCCTTAATAAATTGGCAAAGTTTCAAGAAAATTCTTCGAGGGATTTTGCTCAAGGAATTTTTTTTGTAACGAGACAGTTTGAAAAATTTTCAATCAACTTTGAAGCGAAATATCTCAAAAACTAAAAATGACGTATTTCCGGTTTTTCTCTTGTATTTATAAAAGATATAATCCTTAATAAATTGGCAAAGTTTCAAGAAAATTCTTCGAGGGATTTTGCTCAAGCAATTTTTTTTTGTAACGAGACAGTTTAAAAAATTTTCAATCAACTTTGAAGCGAAATATCTCAAAAACTGAAAATGACATATTTCCGGTTTTTGTCTTGTGTTTATAAAAGATATAATCCTTAATAAATTGACAAAGTTTCAAGAAAATTCTTCGAGGGATTTTCCTACAGCAATTTTTTTTATAGCGAGACAGTTTAAAAAATTTTCAATCAACTTTGAAGCGAAATATCTCAAAAAGTAAAAATTACGTATTTCCGGTTTTTTTCTTTTATTTATAAAAGATATAATCCTAAATAAATTGGCAATGTTTCTAGAAAATTCTTCGAGGGATTTTGCTCAAGCAATTTTTTTTGTAACGAGACAGTTTGAAAAATTTTCAATCAACTTTGAAGCGAAATATCTCAAAAACTCAAAATGACGTATTTCCGGTTTTTCTCTTGTATTTATAAAAGATATAATCCTTAATAAATTGGCAAAGTTTCAAGAAAATTCTTCGAGGGATTTTGCTCAAGCAATTTTTTTTTGTAACGAGACAGTTTAAAAAATTTTCAATCAAATTTGAAGCGAAATATGTCGAAAACTAAAAATAACGTATTTCCGTTTTTTCTCATGTATTTATAAAAGATATAATCCCAAATAAATTGGCAAAGTTTCAAGAAAATTTTTCGAGGGAGTTTGCTCAAGCAATTTTTTTTCCAACGAGATAGTTTTAAAAAATTTTCAATCAACTTTGAAGCGAAATATCTCAAAAAGTAAAAATGGCGTATTTTCGGTTTTTCTCTTGTATTTATAAAAGATATAATCCTAAATAAATTGGCAAAGTTTCAAGAAAATTTTTCGAGGGAGTTTGCTCAAGCAATTTTTTTCCAACGAGATAGTTTAAAAAAATTTCAGATCAACTTTGAAGCGAAATATCTCAAAAAGTAAAAATGGCGTATTTTCGGTTTTTCTCTTGTATTTATAAAAGATATAATCCTAAATAAATTGGCAAAGTTTCAAGAAAATTCTTCGAGGGATTTTGCTCAAGCAATTTTTTTTTGCAACGAGACAGTTTAAAAAATGTTCGATCAACTTTGTAGCGAAATATCTCAAAAACCAAAAATGATGTATTTTCGGTTTTTTTCATTTATTTATAAAAGATATAATCCTTAATAAATGGGCAAAGTTTTAAGTAAATTCTCCGAGGGATTTTGCTCAAGCAATTTTTTTTGTAACGAAACAGTTTAAAAATTTTTCAATCAACTTTGAAGCGAAATATCTCAAAAACTAAAAATGACGTACTTCCGGTTTTTCTCTTGTATTTATAAAAGGTATAATCCTAAATGAATTGGCAAAGTTTTAAGAAAATTCTTTGAGGGATTTTGCTCAAGCAATTTTTTTTTGTAACGAGACAGTTTGAAAAATTTTCAATCAACTTTGAAGCGAAATATCTCAAAAACTAAAAATGACGTATTTCCGGTTTTTCTCATGTATTTATAAAAGATATAATCCTAAATGAATTGGCAAAGTTTCAAGAAAATTCTTCGAGGGATTTTTTGCAACGTAATAGTTTAAAAAAAATTCAGATCAGCTTTGTAGCGAAATATCTAAAACTAAAAATTACGTATTCCGGTTTTTCTTATTTATTTATAAAATATGTAAAGTGCAGAGGCGTATAAATAAATAAATAAACAACCTATAAAAATTCTGTTTGCTGACGTCACAAAAACAAAACTCGTACTTTTTTTTTATTAGCGGCCGCCTCGAATTTTACGCGTTCTTAAATTGGGAACCATTAGCGGGAAAGACGTTCTCCGCTGGTATTTTTAATTTGATTTATATTTATTAATTCGTAATGCCCGCAAAAGAATAGGACCAATTAATCGGGCGCTTCGGGCCTTATTCAAATTTATCGGCCGGCATGCTGCGATCGTCTGCTTCGACTAGCTGTAAATCTAAAAGGATGTTCCGATGACCTTGAAATAGATTTTCGGACCTTGGCGCAATTTCAGAATCGCCGAAATTTATTTACACCGGAAACACGATTCTCACCGTGTTAATCAAGCACAACAGCCAAGTTACAGATATTTTTTTTTGTCGATTGATGTTAATAAAATGTTGATTTGAAGTATTGAACAAATCACAAAGTAAAATATTGAAACGATGATGCGGATAATCATCAGTAAATAAATTCACTATGTTAATCAAGGACAACAGCTAAGTTATAGATATTTTTTTTTGTCGATTGATGTTAACAACATTTTGAGTTGAAGTATCAAAGAAATCACAAAATAAAATATTGAAACGATGATGCGGATACTCATCAGAAATAAATTCACTATGTTAATCAAGGACAACAGCTAAATTATAGATATTTTTTTTGTCGATTGAAGTTAACAAAATTTTGAGTTGAAGTATCAAACAAATTACAAAATCAAATATTGAAATAAATTAGGGCAAATGCCAACAGAGGGCAGAAAGATCGCCCAGATGGACTAACACCCGTTTTGTTTATGTATATTCATTCGACATGTGTTTTATTGTATAGTCTGAATAAAGATGATCAATTGATTGATTGCCAACAGAAGAAATAAATAAACCATTTCGAAATGATAATTTGGGTCGTTATTTGATTACCGGCGGAGTTGTCTATTGGTTCTAATTACAGTAAAGTCGAGGTATACAAAGATCTATTTCATGGGCACGGAAGAGGAAAACCGACTCTCTCATGGTTACCAAAGTTAATTATCCGCAACGTGGGTCGCGTATTAACTACTTCCAAGATATATAATTATTCGTGCATGCTCTATGGACGTGTAATTATTTTAAATATTAATGCTAATTGCGGACCTTTCAACTTTGCTGATTGTTTATTTTTCCTTCTTCATGTCGTTTTTATTTGAGAATGCAGGCGATTGTTAGAACCAGGGGCGTGTCGAAATTTCAGACTCGTAGAGAAAGCCTAAGGTAAACTTGAACAGTCTTTACAATTCATAAATTGAAAGCAACTCAAAGGGTTCCTAAAGAAAAATGGCTCAAATTTTTAATGCTCAAAAATTGACACCTACGCAAAATTAACGGCAGATGGAAGATTTATAATTTGACAGATTTATCCTAAATAATGTGTATTTGCAATATATGAACTAAAAACACTCTACGTTCCCTGAAACCAAAATGGCTTTGTTAGTTTTTCCAGAAACACCTTCGCAAAATCAACGCTTCTTTCGAGAGAAGATTAATCATTTGACGGATGAATCCTAAATAATGTGTGTTTATAATATATGAACTAAAACCACTTTACGTTCCCTGAAACAAAAATGGCTTTGTTAGAAATCGAATTTTTAAAGTCCAAAAATTGAATTTTCCAGAAACACCTTCGCAAAATCAACGCTTCTTTCGGGAGAAGATTAATAATTTAACAGGTTATTCTCAAATAATTTGTGTTTAGAATATGTGCGTCCAAAAATTTAATTTACCATAAACACTTTTATTTTTCTTGAACAATTACTTCTCCATAAATTGAAGCCATGACTCGTTCTTCCTAATCCATCAATTATTTTTTCTACATCATCCTGAACAGTAATAATAATAACAATACCTTTATTAACAATTAATAAAATTCCCGACTGCAAGAAATTTCATTCAGGATGCTTAACCCGCAATTATTTAATTTAAACAACATAATTTTTCAATCGTTATTAATTTGACGCGTCTCTCGAAAATGTAAAACCGAAACTGGAAAATTCGGTAGAGGTTATTACAGTTAGTCGGTTCTATTAAAATTCATGAACGGGGCGTGGCCGTCCCGAAATTAGTTTGTATGAAAGTAATTCGTAAGTGGATTGACGCTCAAATTGCCGTGTGTACGACGAGGAGGAAAATTGTGTGTCGTTTTTTTTTTTAAGTGGATAATTTCGTAATTATATGACACGTCGTTTTCTCCTACGGCCATCGAATTTCCGAAGAATTCCATCCACGATACATTTTGTATCGTCCCATGTAATATAAAAACAATCGAAACCAGCGGCGGCTCGTGGGGCAACGGAAGAAAATTTGACCAAAACAGCAACGAATTATTAGCTTGTTCTATAAGAGTAAGTAGTGCGGCACGAGTGACATCTTTGTCTTTGCCTTCCCTATGGAAATCCACGAGCCGCCACTGATCGAAACTTGAACGAATCGTCTTGAGATGTACAGAAAAATGTACAGCTACGTTGATCGGAACTTCAACCTTTCTAAAAAAATATTGATCTCATGTTTATTTAGTAATTTTCTTAACACGCACATTCTAATGCTTAAATAATGAGTTTTAATGCGATATTTAACAATAAAACTTGGAAATTATAATAGTCGCATCCATTAAACTCACTCAACTTTTTCAGCAAAACAAAAAAATTCAAATGACGCGTTTCAATAATCGGCACCGTAAATTACGATCGTTTGCACACACGAAGCAGTTTTATTTGCACTTAATTAGTTAACTGCACGTGGTATTTGAAATTGAAGAAAAAAAAAACAAACTGCATGCACTTTACTTTGTTAAATGCGAATGAACATAAATTACACATTACGACACGTATTTATGCAGAGAAATGTTAACGGTGATCGATCATTATGTAAATCTGGGTGGAAGTTAAGTTGTAGTTGTATTAATCAAATATTAAATTATGATGCATAAAGCAATACAAAAACGCAATAATTTTAATTTTGGGTTCGTCGCTTATGCGGCTCATCGTATCCTTTAACATGGAGATTTCAACGGGTGTTAAAATTTCAATGGCAGATATAAGTCGTCTTATACTAGGATCAATTGTTTTATAAATTGGGCTATATTATGTTTTATATTTAGAAAATAATGGAAAATCTGGATAAAATTTTTCTATGATTTTTTTTTGCGACAAATTAAAACTTATTTAATTATGTATTTATATATAATTTTTTTGTTTTGTTAATTTATATTCATTTTTGTATTAAGGAGAGATCTCATCTCGTTCAATAAATCAATAAATAAATAAATACATTTAAGAAAACACTCGCAGCCGCTTTTTAAAATTTGACCAGTATTTGAAACTTTTTATTATCTAAAAGAATTTATTTTTATGAGTACAACGTATATATTTCTGAAAAATGAGTGGTACTTGCGCGAAATGGGTGTAGAAATCAAATAGGACAGCAGAGGGTTTAAAAAACGCAATAATTTTAATTTTGGGTTCGTCGCTCATGCGGCTCATCGTATACTTTAACATGGAGATTTCAACGGGTGTTAAAATTTAAGTAGCAGATAAAAGTCCTATGCTAGGATCAATAGTTTTATAAATTGAGCTATATTATGTTTTATATTTAGAAAATCTGGATAAAATGTTGCTATACATTTTTTTTTGCGACGAATTAAAACTTATTTAATTATGTATTTATATATATTTTTTTTGTATCGTTCATTTATATTCATTTTTGTATTAACGAGAGATCTCGTTCAATAAATAAATTAATAAATTTAAAAAAAGAAAGCACTCACAGCGGCTTTTTAAAATTTAACCGGTATTTTAAACTTTTTATTATCTGAAAGAACTTATTTTTTTTGAGTACAACGTATATATTTCTGAAAAATGAATAGTACTTGCGCGACATGGATGTAGAAATTAAATAGGACCGCAGAGGGTTTGAAAAATGAAATAATTTTAATTTTGGGTTCGTCGCTTATGCAACTCATCGTATACTTTAACATGGAGACTTCAACGGGTGGCAGAAACTAAGATCAAACAAAATTAAATTTTCTAAGTCGTAAATCTTCATTTACTTCAATATTAGCAGTTTTTAATTTTTACTTTCTCCGTTACGGATTACGGGACAGAATTCTAATTGAAAAAAAAAAATCAAACATTTTTTTAACGGACGTTCTGTTTACGTGAAATTACTTCAAAATTTAGGGATAAAGTATTAATCCTTTTTACGGAAATGTAATTTGACATTAAAAATGCGTAAATTTGAAAAGTTTTAAGTCGATAATGCCATCGTTTTTATAGTTTTTTGAGTCGATTTTTTTTAAAACTAAATATTCGGTGCACGTAAAATTATTCCAAAATTTAGAGACGAAGGATTAACCATTTTTACAGAAATGTAATTTTGCATTTATTATAAGCAAATTTCGATTGTTTTAAGTTGTTTTAGAATTTTTTTTTTAATTTTTTTAAAATTATTATATTTTTCAAAACTTGACGTTCCGTTCACGAGTAATTATTCTAAAATGTACGAAAACGTAATTTTGCATTAATTATGCGTAAATTTGAAAAGTCTGTAATCAATGGCATTTTTGAGTCACTAAAACTATTACATTTTTTTCAAAATTTAACGCTCGGTTTACGTGAAATTATTTCAAAATTTGGGGATGGAGTGTTAGTCTGTTTTACAGATTCGTAATTTAGCATTCATTATGCATAAGTTTTGAAAGTTTCAAGTTGATGGCAATTGTTTTTACATTTTTTTTGAGTCGCTGAAATTATTACATTTTTTTTCAAAATTTAACGCTCTGTTTACGTGAAATTATTTCCAAATTTGGGGATGGAGTGTTAGTCTGTTTTACAGATTCGTAATTTAGCATTCATTATGCATAAATTTTGAAAGTTTCAAGTTGATGGCAATTGTTTTCATATTTTTTTTGAGTTACTAAAATTATTACATTTTTTTTTTCAAACTTTGCGTGAAATTATTTCCAAATTTTGGGATGGAGTGTTAGTCTGTTTTACAGATTCATAATTTAGCATTCATTATGCGTAAATTTGAAAAGTTTCAAGTCGATGGCAATTGTTTTTATATTTTTTTTTGAGTCACTAAAATTATTACATTTTTGTTTCAAACTTTGCGTGAAATTATTTCCAAATTTTGGGATGGAGTGTTAGTCTCTTTTACAGATTCATAATTTAGCATTAATTATGCATAAATTTGTGAAGTTTCAAGTCGGTGGAAATTGTTTTTATATATTTTTTGAGTCACTATAATTATTACATTTTTTTTTTAATTTAACGCTCTGTTTACATGAAATTATTTCCAAATTTTGGGAGTGTTACTTTTTTTTACAAATACCTACTTTAGCATTCATTATGTGTAAATTTGGAAAGTTTCAAGTCGATGGCAATTGCTTTTATATATTTTTTTTGAGACTCTAAAATTATTATAATTTTTCAAAACTTAACGTTCTGTTTACGTGAAATTATATCAAAATTTAGAAGCGAAGTGTTAATTTTTTAACAAATACATCCTTTGGCATTTATTATGTGTAAATTTGGAAAGTTTTAAGTTGATTGCTATTGTTTTTATATTTTTTTCAAATCACTAAAATTATTAATTTTTTTTCAAAACTTAACGTTATATTTACTTGAAATTATTTCAAAATTCGGGGATGAAGTGTGAATTTTTTATACAGATACGTAATTTGGCTTTTATTATGTGTAAATTTGGAAAGTTTCAAGTCGATGGCAATTGTTTTTATATTTTTTTTTGAGACTCTAAAATTATTACCATTTTTCAAAACTTAACGTTCTGCTTATTTGAAACGATTTCAAAATTTGATGATGAAGTGTTAATTTTTTTAAAGATACGTAATTTGGCATTAATTATGTGTAAATTTGGAAAGTTTCAAGTCGATGGCAGTTGTTTTTATATTTTTTTTCAACTCACTGAAATTATTACATTTTTTTCAAAACATGACGTTTTATTTACTTGAAATTTTTTCAAAATTTGGGTATGAAGTGTTACTTTTTTTAAAGATACGCAATTTGGCATTAATTATGTGTAAATTTGGAAAGTTTCAAGTCCATTGCAATTGTTTTTACATTTTTTTTTAAATATCAAATAAACAAAAAAAACAGTTGCAACAAACTTTAAACTTTCTAAAGATGTTTAGAATTTATTACTCTTTATGATTGTGCAAAAATCTGAATAAGCGTTATCGCTAGATTTTGAAATAATTGCACTTGAACGGATGTTCTTTCAAATTTGAAATTCTAAATTTTTCAAACTGCTCAAATAAATAGAAAAAGAGTTGCAACGAACTTCAAACTTTCCAAAGATGCTTAGAATTTATTACTCTTTATGATTCTGCAAAAATCTGAATAAGCGTTATCGCTAGATTTTTAAATAATTACACTTGAACGGATGTTCTTTCAAATTTGAAATTCTAAATTTTTCAAACTGCTCAAATAAATAGAAAAACAGTTGCAACGAACTTCAAACTTTCCAAAGATGCTTAGAATTAATTACTCTTTATGATTCTACAAAAATCTGAATAAGCGTTATCGCTAGATTTTGAAATAATTGCACTTGAACGGACGTTTTTTCAAATTTGAAGTTCTAAATTTTTCAAACTGCTCAAATAAATAGAAAAACAGTTGCAACGAACTTTAAACTTTCCAAAGATACTTAGAATTTATTACTCTTTATGATTCTGCAAAAATCTGAATAAATGTTATCGCTAGATTTTGAAATAATTGCACTTGAACGGATGTTCTTTCAAATTTAAAGTTCTAAATTTTTCAAACTGATCAAATAAATAGAAAAACAGTTGCAACAAACTCCAAACTTTCCAAAGTTACTTAGAATTTATTACTCTTTATGATTCTACAAAAATCTGAATAAGCGTTATCGCTAGATTTTGAAATAATTGCACTTGAACGGATGTTCTTTCAAATTTGAAGTTCCAAATTTTTCAAACTGCTCAAATAAATAGAAAAACAGTTGCAACGAACTTCAAACTTTCCAAAGATGCTTAGAATTGATTACTCTTTATGATTCTGCAAAAATCTGAATAAGCGTCATCGCTAGATTTTGAAATAATTGCACTTGAACGGATGTTCTTTCAAATTTGAAGTTCTAAATTTTTCAAACTGCTCAAATAAATAGAAAAACAGTTGCAACGAACTTTAAACTTTCCAAAGATACTTAGAATTTATTACTCTTTATGATTCTGCAAAAATCTGAATAAATGTTATCGCTAGATTTTGAAATAATTGCACTTGAACGGATGTTCTTTCAAATTTGAAGTTCCAAATTTTTCAAACTGCTCAAATAAATAGAAAAACAGTTGCAACAAACTTCAAACTTTCCAAAGATACTTAGAATTTATTACTCTTTATGATTCTACAAAAATCTGAATAAGCGTTATCGCTAGATTTTGAAATAATTACACTTAAAAAAAATCAATCGAACGATAACGCCAAAATCTTCATTTAAATAAAAATACGGATCAGTGGCGCCCAAAAACCGCACCAAACTCGTAGTGGATGGAAGTTCAAGAGTTGCTCTTGGACTTTCAGAGCCTTGGATGCGAGAGTGTTGCGTTTGTTATTAAAATGAGTCTCGTCGCTCATACTTACTTTTGAAATAATTTCGTGGTCGACTTATGAGTTTTGCAATACTTGATAATGACTTTCAAAAGTGGAAACTATAGTTAGACGTTTATATATGCAGTAGAAAATTTCAAAGTAGTCGTTGATTGAGATTCAACAAAACTACAAAATCTCTGTCCGCTTAACTCGGCAACGATTCTTGAGCCGGCTCCAGGATATGCAAATGAGGGCATCGGTTTGTGTTTGAAAACAAAATCCTCTCGTTGAATATAACGGAGTCACGGTACGTAATAAGAAAATTTGATGGTGTGCATCATCGACAAGCACAAAACGAGTTCTTGTTCGTGACATCGATTCCACAAACGGTGCCGCACAATAAATTACATGTCAACATCAATTTCCCATCACAACTAACAACAATAAACTACCTTTTCTATATTCATTTTTATTTAACTAATCGGTCGCCTGGTGATTTGCATATTACACACACACAAACACAAATGCCTCGCGAGTGGAGATTTTGTATTGTTCTTCGGGGCCGTTGGCTTGTGCAACGCAGAAACGTTAACAGGCGATTGATTTCTTCTCGGAGGCACGCCTCCGGATTGTGCCATTTGGTTTCTGATTAAATTGATCTAATTTTCCCACACTACAAGTTTACAGAACTCCTTTTTTTGAAAGTTGATAGTGCTTCTAGATACATCAAAATTTCACACATCAACAAAAATTTAGAAGTATCATTGGCGCACCCCAAAAATGTTGATTCTTACAATCCTGCAGCCTGGGAAGTATTAATTTCAAAAAGTGTATTCTTGAATCGAAACGCTTTGCCACTTTTGTAAAATTCAGTCAACAGATCACTTCCAATTACCAGTCGGTGTACAAGAACGTGCCAGAAAGGTTTTTACGCTTGAATCATTTGTAAGCGTTTGACGCTAAGTCCTTTCTTATAATATTTTGAATGCGGTCTAATTGCCTCAGTGTACCCAACAAGGAACTTGTCAGACAAACAGCGCCGCACAAATCTCTTCACGGTCGGATGACGTCGGCTTGACCGCAGCCTCCGGGTGAGGGCACGGATTCGTTTCTTACACTTGTCATCCTCACAATCTCGAGGCGTGCAAAGCACAGGCCGCGTCCCACAATAATATTTCTGTAAATGGACAGCTTTATCGCACGATCAGTTTGTGCATTTTGCCGACGAGTATAGTCTTGCAGAAACACCATAAAGTGGAAATATTGTTTCCCCATACATCCACGGACCGGTTTCGACCCATTAGATCTCATCAGCGTAGTTCGTAACCGATGGGGAAATGGATATATAAATATTCCAAACACCGCTAAAGGTAGAAAAACTAAAGTGGCGGTATCTATTGCCTGAATGTTGTACTAAACAGTTTCCGTTTCCCCATCAGCTACTAACTAACGCTGATGAGACCTGATAGGTCGATACCGGTCCGTGGGTGTACGGACGGGGAAACAATATTTAAGATTTACATCGTTATTGTTATTATTTCCGCCATTGGCTTCTTGATTTTGACTTGTGTAACACGACGGTGATGAGCACCAATAAATTATTATTATTATTACCGACCTTGATTTTTGACCTCATCAGTTGCTCCGATTAAATGGCGCGTTTTCATGACTTTGGGTTCGATTTCAGCACTTTTTATACGTTCTGCCTCATTGTAGTCAATTGTTCTACAATGCTTTATAACCTCACTTTAGGAATATCTTTTTTTTTAACACACACGCAGTTCAAATCTGTGAAATTAAATTTCTTCCACGATTAAATGGTGCGTTTTCGTGACTTTGTATGTTCTGCCTCATCGACCTCAATTATTTACTTCAGTTAACAAATATCATTCTTTTTGAAACGCGCTGTATTAGGCAGTTGTGCGAATATTACAAATCTGTGAAATTCAATTTCTTCAACCTATTATTAACGCAATTTTTGAGCACAGTATCATTTACCTTTCCACATTGCAAAATACCCATTACGAAGAGAAACGGTGCTTAAATGCATATCTTCAACAGATGACCATCACTAACGGGAATGCACATTTTGTGAGAAATCGTTGTGTAATTGCTGGAATAATTAATCAATTCATATACACCGTACGCATTAATTATTTAAAACACTGTTTACGCGAAAACGAAAACTTTCAGGAATCGTTAATCAAATCTTCTATTTTTTTTTAAGTAGAAGCCAGCGGTTTTGGCGCCAATAACTTATACGGAGGTTATTTATGGCGATATTTTATGGGTTATAAATAAAGACATTAATTGACTAACTTTTTGTGGGAATGCATTGAAACTCTACACTTTTTGAATTTTCGTCCTTGTTAAGTTCTGATTTATGATAATGAAGAAAACATCTTTCGTTTAATTTATAAGCGAACGATTTTGCGGACAGAAACTTATTTATTTTTAGCAGGATAAGGTTAATTTGTAATTTTAAAAATCGGTTTTGGTAGAAACATAAAGTAAGCTTAATCACGAGGTGCACATTTCACTCATTCAAATTCAAGTTCAGAGTGCCGCCATTTTGTTTACAAGCAAGGTCCGTCAATTATATTTTGATATGTCAAAAATAGGTCATTTGTGAACGCATTTGAAGAATTTGAAGGTAATTCCACGTGCGATAATATTTTTAGAATTTTTTTAATCACGAGATGCACATTTCACTCACTCAAATTTGAGTTCAGAGTGCCGCCATTTTGTTTACAAGCAAGGAGCGTCAATTATTTTTTTGATATATCAAAAATAGGTCATTTCTGAATGCATTTGAAGAATTTGAAGATAATTCCACGTGCGATAATATTTTTAGAATTTTTTCAATCACGAGATGCACATTTCACTCACTCAAATTCAAGTTCAGAGTGCCGCCATTTTGTTTACAAGCAAGGTGCGTCAATCATTTTTTGATATGTCAAAAACATGTCATTTCTGAACGCATTTGAAGAATTTGAAGGTAATTCCACGCGCGATAATATTTTTAGAATTTTTTTAATCACGAGATGCACATTTCTCTCACTCAAATTCGAGTTCAGAGTGCCGCCATTTTGTTTACAAGCAAGGTGCGTCAATCATTTTTTGATATGTCAAAAACATGTCATTTCTGAACGCATTTGAAGAATTTGAAGGTAATTCCACTTGCGATAATATTTTTAGAATTTTTTCAATCACGAGATGCATATTTCACTCACTCAAATTCGAGTTCAGAGTGCCGCCATTTTGTTTACAAGCCATGCGCGTTAACTATTTTTTGATATGTCAAAATTAGGTCATTTCTGAATGCATTTGAAGAATTTGAAGGTAATTCCACGTGCGATAATATTTTTAGAATTTTTTCAATCACGAGATGCACATTTCACTCACTCAAATTCAAGTTCAGAGTGCCGCCATTTTGTTTACAAGCAAGGTGCGTCAATTATTTTTTGATATGTCAAAAACATGTCATTTCTGAACGCATTTGAAAAATTTGAAGGTAATTCCACGTGCGATAATATTTTTAGAATTTTTTCAACCACGAGATGCACATATCACTCCCTTAAATTCGAGTTCAGAGTGCCGCCATTTTGTTTGCAAGACAGGTGCGTCAATTATTTTTTGATATGTCAAAAACATGTCATTTCTGAACGCATTTGAAGAATTTGAAAGTAATTCCACGGGCGATAATATTTTTAGAATTTTTTTAGTCACGAGATGCACATTTCACTCTCTCAAATTCGAGTTCAGAGTGCCGCCATTTTGTTTACAAGCAAGGTGCGTCAATTATTTTTTGATATGTCAAAAACATGTCATTTCCGAACGCATTTGAAGAATTTGAAGGTAATTCCACTTGCGATAATATTTTTAGAATTTTTTCAATCACGAGATGCATATTTCACTCACTCAAATTCGAGTTCAGAGTGCCGCCATTTTGTTTACAAGCCATGCGCGTTAACTATTTTTTGATATGTCAAAATTAGGTCATTTCTGAATGCATTTGAAGAATTTGAAGGTAATTCCACGTGCGATAATATTTTTAGAATTTTTTCAATCACGAGATGCACATTTCACTCACTCAAATTCAAGTTCAGAGTGCCGCCATTTTGTTTACAAGCAAGGTGCGTCAATTATTTTTTGATATGTCAAAAACATGTCATTTCTGAACGCATTTGAAAAATTTGAAGGTAATTCCACGTGCGATAATATTTTTAGAATTTTTTCAACCACGAGATGCACATATCACTCCCTTAAATTCGAGTTCAGAGTGCCGCCATTTTGTTTGCAAGACAGGTGCGTCAATTATTTTTTGATATGTCAAAAACATGTCATTTCTGAACGCATTTGAAGAATTTGAAAGTAATTCCACGGGCGATAATATTTTTAGAATTTTTTCAATGACGAGATGCACATTTCATTCACTCAAATTCGAGTTCAATTCAAATTCTTTGCGATGCCTATGTAAAAGATTAGCTAGTTCCTGTGCCAATGATTGGTTTTAGCAAGACGGAGTAAGTTTTACGAGGCTCATATAAATCAGATCAGATTTTTAACAGTCCATCGGTCACTTGTAACAAGATTGTGAGGTTTGTATAAAAGATTAGATACTTTTCTGTCGAAGTATCATTTCTAGATAAGGTCGACGATTAGTTTTAGCAAGATGGAGTGAGTTTGACGAGGCCTATCTAAACCAGATCATATTTTTAACGGTCCAAAGTTCGCTCGCAATAAGAAGGGCTCAACTTCACGATGCCTATCTAGAAGATTAGCTACTTTTTGTGTAGATGATTGGTTTTAGGAGGACGGAGTAAGTTTCGCGAGGCTTATCTAAATCAGATCAGATTTTGAACCGTCCATCGGTCACTTGTAATAAGATGGAATGAACTTTGTGAGGTCTGTTTAAAAGACTAGCTACTTTTTGTGTCAAAATATAATCTCTAAATAAGACCGATGGTTGGTTTTAGCAAGACGGAGTAAGTTTCGCGAGGCCTATCTAAATAAGATCAGATTTCCAACGGTCCAAAGGTCGGGGATAAACTTCGAGAGGCCTGTATAAAATATTAGGTGCACCTAGTTCAGAATTTTCCCAAACAGGATTTGGTTTCAACAAGATGGAGTAAGCTTCACGAATCCCGTCTAAACGATCAGATTTTTTTTATAATTGGATAAGTAACGCCGTACAATTTCAACAAATCAATGCATAATATTAAATGAAGACTATTAACGACTGAACTGGATCTTTCTATGTAAATATAACATTAATACATCTACAAATAATCTTCGCATCCATCCATAAATTATCGACGGGCGATAACATCTGATTGCTACAATTAAAATACCACACGTAGCTCGGAAGATTCAAATTCGGAGTAGACACGATGATGGATGGAAATTTTTACCGCCATCATTGCGACAGTTGCTTGAGCCCGTTGCGCACTTATAAATCTTCGGAGCGATCGATTAATAATCGCGAGCTATTAATAAATGTGGTGTAGAAAGTTATCTCGTTGGGCTGCATTATATTTATAGAGAATAAACGAGTCTATTGATCTTTGTTGTACAAAGGCAACTCACGACCAGCTGAGACTTTCACAACTGGCGGCCGATTCCCATGAAATGTGCCACTAAAAATGCTATCCTACTCACATGTCATGCCGGAGTTATGTGCGCCGGTTTGCTGCAAGTAACAGTCGTTTCGTATCCTTTTGCTCAAAGTACTTGTAAACAATCAAATTTATCAAACAATATCATTTCTGAAAATTTCATTAATATTTTTCGATAAGCTTTAATGTGATGTACGAATTGCACTTTTTTTTCAAAGTGTCTTAGCCCTACAACTTTTTGAGTCGGTTTTGATTGATTTTTGAAAACCAAATCAACCGGTTTTGCATTAAAAAAAAACGTTTTGAGTTTAGGAGCATGTTTACTTCCCAACAATTTCATCATTTTATTATGTACTAATTATTGCAAGCAAATATGTATAAAAGTTTCGTGACACAATGGCGAAAGTCTAAGTTAATAAAAAGAGAAAAAAAAGTGTGCTTTCGAGAGGGATCGAACCTGCAACTTTCAATTCGCTAGGCTGGGGCGCTGCAATTTGCACCACAAAACCCACACGGCTTCCCGCCGGAGCAGACGCTTCCAATTATTCGTGAATATTTGCTTGCGAATAATTAACATCTAATTAAAATTATTCTTCGTAAAACGTACAAACTTAATAATTATTTTCCAGTAAACTTCGACAATATATTAAATTAAATTTGGCAGAGATTAGGATGCCAATTTTGGTCGAAATTTTAATTTGCGTGGGAGAAATGCAGAACCGATTTGCAACTGTTGAAGCGGAAATTAATTTACATTCCTTGATAAGTAGTTTTAAATAAACATTATAAATGTAACGGTTTCAAACCTTTATCGGTAGTTAATTCTGCATACCTTGCGCATTATGGTAAATTTAATTACTTAAGTCTCGAAATGATTCGATATGGTACTTTGATCAAATTTTACGTGAAATGGAACGAATATTGAAAATTCCATGTGAAATTCAAGTCTCGGCGATTAAAAACAAATATCCGCGAACATCGAATATATTTATAATAAATAAAACAGAGAAGCCTCCAGTATAAACAAGAATACATTTATGTTCCAATGTTCCAGTGTACAATTCAACAATAAATAAAAGCCAAAAACTTTTCATCAACTGAGTTTCGGCAACTCCCATAAAAAAAATCTTATCGCAATTGATTCAGAGTGCTCTATTCAACAATTGGGTGACTAAAAAAATCTCCACCACTCTTGTTATCTGAAAAAAATATCATTTCTCTACGCTGCGTTCGAAATTCGTAGGATCCAATTTGTTAATTTCAATTATTTTTAATATTCGACAACTGCCATAAAAAAGGAAGCTGTTGCAATCATTTAAGAACGCTCTATATTACCAATGGAAGTAATAAAATCATCTATGCTCCTTTTGATAACTGAAGAAAATTAATTTCTCCACGACGCATTCGGAATTCGTATGTTCCGATTTATTAATTTCGATTTTTCTCAAAGTTCGACAACTTCCATAAAAAGGTAAGCTGTTGCAATCGATTAAGAACGCTCCATATTACCAATGGAAGCAATAAAATCGTCTCTGCTGCTCTTGGTAATTTAAGAAAATTAATTTCTCCAAGACGCGTTCGGAATTCGTATGTTCCGATTTATTAATTTCGATTTTTCTCAAAGTTCGACAACTGCCATAAAAAGGTAAGCTGTTGCCATCGATTAAGAACGCTCTATATTACTAATTGAAGCACGAAACTCGTCTCTGCTCCTCTTGATAACTGAAGAAAATGAATCTCTCTGCGACGCGTTCCGATTTATTAATTTCAATTTTTATCAAAGTTCGACAACTCCTCTAAACAGTTAGCAATGATAAACGATTTAAAACAGTCTATATTAACAATTAGGGATATAAAATAACCCACACTTGATGGCGCAAAAATCATTTGCTAACTTTACAGCGTACTTTTTGTTGCGTAAAAAATAATTATAATTATATGCTATAAATATTCGCATACCGAAGTGTATCCGTCGATGCCGTAAATTTATGACAAACAAATTGAAAAATTACATACCCGCCGTACTCTATTTTCCACTTATTTCCGGCGAGGCGATAAATCTCGAAATAAATGTTATTGAATGCCGTGGGTTGTTATTAAGCTAATTTATGGGAATCGAGACTATTTAGCACAAGATGAATTGCCGGTTTATAATTTATATTCAATGGAATATAAATAAAACCACTAGAGATTGCACGTTATATAATCACGAAGTGATTTTGAGTAAATTTAGAAAATCCGAAATTTTCTTCAGCAGCTCGAAAAATTTCAAACACCAGATATAAAATTATAATAATTCTAAAATTTAGAAATCAGAACTTTTAAATTTTTATTAAGTAAATTTAAGATTTGAAATTTACTGCATTTTTTTTTTCATTTTTTTGAGCAGCTTGGAAAATTTCAAACACCAGAAATAAAAGAGTCAGTTAAAATATGATATTTAATAAATTTGTCCAAAAGAACTTTAAAAAAATATTATTGAGTAAATTTATAAGGTTTGAAATTTACAATTGTTTTTCCATGTTTTTTGAGCAACTTGAAAATTTTTAAACATCGGAAATAAGAGTCAGTTCAAGTACGATTATTTTGAAATTTGTGCAGACGATATTTTAATTTTTTATAGAATCGCGAAATAGAAGCAATTTTGAGTAAATTTGTAAAATTTTTAATTTGTTGTAATTGTTTTTCTACATTTTTGATCAGCTTGGAAAATTTCAAACACCAGAAAAAAAAGAGTCATTTCAAGTATGATTGTATTGAAATTTGTGCAAATGGTATTTTAATTTTTTTATACTATCACGAAAAAGAAGCAATTTTTAGTAAATTTAGAAAGTTTGAAATTGTCTGCAATAGTTTTTTCTATTTAATAACCAAAAATAAAATTATAATAATTTTAAAAGTCCAAATGGACAAAACACGAAGTAGATCAATTTTGAGTAAAGTTAGAAGGTTTGAAATTTACTGCAATTATTTTTCAATTTTATTTGAAAAAAATTTCAAACATCGGAATTATAAGAGTCAGTTCAAGTATGACTGTATTGATATGTGTGGAGATGGTATTTTAATTTTTTTTATAGAATCATGAAGCAGAAGCAATTTTGAGTGAATTAAGAAAGTTTGAAATTTTCTGCAATTATTTTTATATTTTTTTGAGCAGCTCGTAAAATTTCATCAGCAGAAATAAAATTGAAATAATTTTAATATTCGTCCATTTGTACTTTAATTTTTTTTTATATAACCACGAAGTAGGATCAATTTTGAGTAAATTTTGAAGGTTTGAAATTTTCTGCAATTATTTTTATATTTTTTTGAGCAGCTCGGAAAATTTCAACACCAGAAATAAAATTGTAATAATTTTAAAATTCGTCCAAATGGTACTTTAATTTTTTTTATTAAACCACGAAGTAGAATCAATTTTGAGTAAATTTTGAAGGTTTGAAATTGACTGAAATTGTTTTAAAATTTTTTTTTATCAACTTGAAAAATGTTCATTTTCTAAATTCAAATGTGATTTTTGAAAGCTAGCAACAGCGTATTATCAAATATTTATCTAATCATAGAGTTTAGTAAATTTCTAGTAAATTTTGAAAATTTCAAGCATGTTGCAATTGTTTTTCTATTTTTTCAATCAACTGTAACAAAGTCCAAATTTCGAATTTAAACAAGTTTTGTTCAAGTTCTATTATTTTTAAATCTAGGCAAGAAGTATTATCTATTTTTAGGGAATCACAAACCGGAATCAATTTTGAGTAAATTTTGAAATTTTCAAGCTTGTTGCAATTGTTTTTCTACTTTTTTTATCAAGTGTAACAAAGTCGAACTTTCGAACTGAAACAAGTTTTATTCAAATTTGATTATTTTTAAATCGAGGCAAGAAGTATTATCTATTTTTAGGGAATCATATAGTGGAATCAATTTTGAGTAAATTTTGAAAATTTCAAGTTTGTTGCAATTGTTTCTCTATTTTTTTAATCAAGTGTAACAAAGTCGAAATTTCGAATTGAAACAAGTTTTATTCGAGTTTGATTATTTTTAAATCTAGGCAAGGAATATTATCTAATTTTAAGGAATCATATAGTGTAATCAATTTTGAGTACATTTTGAAAATTTCTAGCTTGTTCCAATTGTTTTTCTACTTTCTTTAATCAACTGTTATAAAGTCGAACTTTCGAACTGAAACAAGTTTTGTTCAAGTTTGATTATTTTTAAATCTAGGCAAGGAGTATTATCTATTTTTGGGGAATTATAAAGCGAAATCAATTTTGAGTAAATTTTGAAAATTTCAAGTTTGTTGCAATTGTTTTTCTATTTTTTTAATCAAGTAACAAAGTCGAAATTTCGAATTTAAACAAGTTTTATTATTTTTAAATCTTTGCAAGGAGTATTATCTATTTTTGGGGAATTATAAAGCGGAATCAATTTTGACTAAATTTTGCAAATTTCAAGTTTGTTGCAATTGATTTTCTATTTTTTTTAATCAAGTGTAACAAAGTCGAAATTTCGAATTGAAACAAGTTTTATTCGAGTTTGATTATTTTTAAATCTTTGCAAGGAGTATTATCTATTTTTGGGGAATTATAAAGCGGAATCAATTTTGAGTAAATTTTGAAAATTTCAAGTTTGTTGCAATTGTTTCTCTATTTTTTTAATCAAGTGTAACAAAGTCGAAATTTCGAATTGAAACAAGTTTTATTCGAGTTTGATTATTTTTAAATCTAGGCAAGGAATATTATCTAATTTTAAGGAATCATATAGTGTAATCAATTTTGAGTACATTTTGAAAATTTCTAGCTTGTTCCAATTGTTTTTCTACTTTCTTTAATCAACTGTTATAAAGTCGAACTTTCGAACTGAAACAAGTTTTGTTCAAGTTTGATTATTTTTAAATCTAGGCAAGGAGTATTATCTATTTTTGGGGAATTATAAAGCGAAATCAATTTTGAGTAAATTTTGAAAATTTCAAGTTTGTTGCAATTGTTTTTCTATTTTTTTAATCAAGTAACAAAGTCGAAATTTCGAATTTAAACAAGTTTTATTATTTTTAAATCTTTGCAAGGAGTATTATCTATTTTTGGGGAATTATAAAGCGGAATCAATTTTGACTAAATTTTGCAAATTTCAAGTTTGTTGCAATTGATTTTCTATTTTTTTTAATCAAGTGTAACAAAGTCGAAATTTCGAATTGAAACAAGTTTTATTCGAGTTTGATTATTTTTAAATCTTTGCAAGGAGTATTATCTATTTTTGGGGAATTATAAAGCGGAATCAATTTTGAGTAAATTTTGAAAATTTCAAGTTTGTTGCAATTGTTTCTCTATTTTTTTAATCAAGTGTAACAAAGTCGAAATTTCGAATTGAAACAAGTTTTATTCGAGTTTGATTATTTTTAAATCTAGGCAAGGAATATTATCTAATTTTAAGGAATCATATAGTGTAATCAATTTTGAGTACATTTTGAAAATTTCTAGCTTGTTCCAATTGTTTTTCTACTTTCTTTAATCAACTGTTATAAAGTCGAACTTTCGAACTGAAACAAGTTTTGTTCAAGTTTGATTATTTTTAAATCTAGGCAAGGAGTATTATCTATTTTTGGGGAATTATAAAGCGAAATCAATTTTGAGTAAATTTTGAAAATTTCAAGTTTGTTGCAATTGTTTCTCTATTTTTTTAATCAAGTGTAACAAAGTCGAAATTTCGAATTTAAACAAGTTTTGTTCAAGATTTATTATTTTTAAATCTTTGCAAGGAGTATTATCTATTTTTAGGGAATCACAAAGCGGAATCAATTTTGAGTAAATTTTGAAAATTTCAAGCTTGTTACAATTGTTTTTCTATTTTTTTTTAATCAACGTCAAAATTTCGAATTGAAGCGAGTTTGTTCACGTTTGATTATCTAAACGCTGTTGTGGAATATTCAGAATTCTTACAGAATCGAAAAGTGGAAGTGATTTTGGGTATATTTGCAATAATTCAAGTTTTTGGCATTTGTTTTCAAATTTTTTTTTGAGCACTTGGGAAAATTTGCAACAAACTCTCTTCTATGTATTTTTTTTTAAACTGTGTTGTGGAATATTCTGAATTCTTACGGAATAGAAAAGTAAAAGCTATTTTGAGTATATTTGCAATGTTTCAAGTTTTTGGCATTTGTTTTTTTATATTTTTTTGAGCACTTTGTAAAATTTGCAACGTGAGTTAGCATAAACTCTGTTCTCTTGTAATTTTTTATAAACTATGTTGTGGAATATTCTGAATTCTTACGGAATCGAAAAGTAGAAGTGATTTTGAGTATATTTGCAATAATTCAAGTTTTTGGCAATTGTTTTTATATTTTTTTGAGCACTTTGTAAAATTTACAACTTGAGCATTAGCATAAACTCTGTTCTCTTGTAATTTTCTTTAAACTCTGTTGTGGAATATTTTGAATTCTTGCGGAATCGAAAAGTAGAAGCAAATTTGAGTATATTTGCAATGTTTCAAGTTTTTGGCATTTGTTTTTATATTTTTTTGAGCACTTGGTAAAATTTGCAACGTGAGCATTAGCATAAACTCTGTTCTCTTGCAATTTTCTCTAAACTCTGTTGTGGAATATTCTGAATTCTTGCGGAATCGAAAAGTAGAAGCAATTTTGAGTATATTTGCAATGTTTCAAGTTTTTGGCAATTGTTTTTATATTTTTTAAGCACTTGGTACAATTTGCAACTTGAGGATTCGCATAAACTCTGTTATATTGTAATTTTCTCTAAACTCTGTTGTGGAATATTCTGAATTCTTACGGAATCGAAAAGTAGAAGCAATTTTGAGTATATTTGCAATGTTTCAAGTTTTTGGCATTTGTTTTTATATTTTTTTGGGCACTTGGTAAAATTTGCAACTTGAGCATTAGCATAAACTCTGTTCTCTTGTAATTTTCTTTAAACTCTGTTGTGGAATATTTTGAATTCTTGCGGAATCGAAAAGTAGAAGTGATTTTGAGTATATTTGCAATAATTCAAGTTTTTGGCAATTGTTTTTATATTTTTTTGAGCACTTTGTAAAATATACAATTTGAGCATTAGCATAAACTCTGTTCTCTTGTAATTTTCTTTAAACTCTGTTGTGGAATATTTTGAATTCTTGCGGAATCGAAAAGTAGAAGCAATTTTGAGTATATTGGCAATGTTTCAAGTTTTTGGCATTTGTTTTTATATTTTTTTGAGCACTTGGTAAAATTTGCAACGTGAGCATTAGCATAAACTCTGTTCTCTTGCAATTTTCTCTAAACTCTGTTGTGGAATATTCTGAATTCTTGCGGAATCGAAAAGTAGAAGCAATTTTGAGTATATTTGCAATGTTTCAAGTTTTTGGCATTTGTTTTTATATTTTTTTAAGCACTTGGTAAAATTTGCAACGTGAGCATTAGCATAAACTCTGTTCTCTTGTAATTTTCTGTAGACTCTGTTGTGGAATATTCTGAATTCTTACGGAATCGAAAAGTAGAAGTGATTTTGAGTATATTTGCAATTTTTTTTCTTCACTTAACTCGGGAAAACGCGCTGTGATGAATGCCATTGCCACATAAATAACTATAATGTTATGTTAATAGGTGATGATTATTAATGCGAGCACAAACAACACACTTCTGCTCTAATTGACAAGGCAGCACACAGCTTAATCCTCGCGTAATCCCAGCTATAAACTGTAATTACAGCGCGGACGGATTTTTTTTTATGTGCAGCACGCGACTCGACGCATTTTATAAAGATGACACTTGCTTACCTGGTTTACGTGTAACTCGAAGTCCTTCACGTGTACGGCATATGTAATCCCGAATGGAAGATTTAGCTCGTCTCATATTTTATTCCATTCAAATTATAACGCGCGCGACACATATTAATGTCGTAATAGTAAACCTCAAAAAATACACGAGTGTAAATTATTATTATTAACCAGATATTGGAATAGAGATAACAACACTTGAAAGAAAAGGAAGCTCAAACCTACTACGTGATTGCGTGTTAAGCAAAAAGCCTAACAAATAAATATCATCTGTCAAATGTCACAATAAACTGAATAGTAAAAATGAAGCCCGAAGATATCAAAGCCCACAGGGGTAGGAGATACCGGAGGTACGGACTGATACTCCTCCTGGTCTTCCAAATAATCATGGTGGCTCTGTTCGCATTGTTCACGGAATACAGCCCGATCCATCAGTCGATCTTCTACCCGACGCTGCAGGACGTGGGTTTGGCGCTGATAGCGGCCTTCGGATTCCTCCTGACCTTCATGCGGAGGTACTGTATGAGCGGGATCAGCTTCAACTGTCTGGTGGTCTGCATTGCGATGCAATGCGGAATACTCTGCGACGGAATTTCCAACATTGGAATCAACAATTTGGTCGTGATCACGATACAAGCGTTGGTCAGAGCGGAATTGGCTGCACTCACCGTCGTTATCAGCATGGGGGTGGTGTTGGGCTGGACCAGTTATCCTCAGCTGGTGTTGATGTGCATTTTTGAGGTGCCCCTGTACAGCACAAACCGCTACGTGTGCGAACAGTTGCTCTACGCCACCGACGAGGGATGCTCGATGTACGTGCACGTGTTCGGAGCTTATTTCGGGATGGCGTTGAGTTTCTCATTGGCGAGAATACAGAGGAGGGATTTGGAAGAGTTAAGCCTGCTCGATGTTTCTAGTTATACTTCCGATGTCTACAGCATGATTGGGACTTTGTTGTTATGGGCGTGCTTCCCCAGCATCAACTCCAATGAATTGTACGGCGATGAAGACTACAGAGCCATAACAAACACGGTTCTAGCGCTGCTGTCTTCGTGCGTGATGACCTTCGTTGTATCCGGCTTTCTTAATGTCACCAAAAAGTTTACCATAAAGCACGTGCAGAACGGCATCATCGCCGGCGGGGTGGGGATCGGCACCTCCGCCAACTTGTTCGTCCAGCCGTACGGCGCTCTCGCGATCGGGATGATCTCGGCAACTGTTTCGATCATGGGTTACGTGATAATGTCCCCGTTTCTGCGCCGCGTTATGAAAATCTACGACGTCAGAGGCGTCCACAACGTGCACGGCCTTCCCGGCGTTTTCGGAGCGATAGTCGGCGCCATCGTCTGCATTTTCGCAACGAAAGAAGAGTACGGAATCAGCTTCTATAATACGTTCGAAGCCAGAGCGCCGAAGGAGCCCGTTGATGAATTTCCGCCAGGTTTCGACAGGTCGGCCTTGATGCAGTTCGTCTTCCAAATACTAGCCCTCCTCGCCACTTTGGTCACGGCCATCGTCGGAGGATTGTTAGTCGGCTTGATCATCTCAGTTCCTTGTGCCGACAAGATTTCCTACGAGGACGCCTTCTCGGACGTGTACTATTTCGGCGTTCCGGTCGACATCGCCGATCTTAAGCGAATAACCGAAGAGCCTCCTGCAGCTCTTTCAAGAGAAATTAGAAAATCCCCAAACATTCCGGTGCCGCCTAGTCGTGAACGATCTATAAATAAGAGGAAATTTTTAAATCTGTTTTAATTTAGCAATAAATAAAGTTTAATGTTAGAACAAAACAATTCGACGCCTTACAGATTTATTCACACTCAAATTTATTTAACGCAACAATTTTTACAAAATTTGCTGGAAAAACCGAAATAGCTTTCACCATTCGGAGTGTGTCAAGTTGGCACTGCAATGAAGTGTTCTGACAGTTCTGAACAGATTTCTCAATTCCTTTTGATGTATCCAGAAGTACTATCAACTTAAAAAAAGAGTTCTGTAAAATTAGTTTTTTTGAAAAATAGGGTGCCAACTTGGCACCTCACCCCAGCATTGTAATCGAATAGTTCTGAACTAGTTTTAAGATATGTTTGGATTAGTACTATAGTTCCTGATACTTTAAAAAAATAATTTCCAAAAATATTCAAATTCATATTACTCACGTAATATTGGCCGAATCTAAATTTTTCATAACAATTATGGATAGAACTCATAGAGAACTACGGGAAACACTTATCAGAACTCTCCGAAACTATCAAAAATATTTTTTTGAAAAAAGTTGCAAAGACAATAAATCATTGCGAGTTCTGAGTTAATTTCCTACGAGCAAAATCGATTGGCGTTAAAAAAATTCATTTAGGAAAAAATGCAAAAAAGTTGGCAACTCACCATAAACACGTTTTCACCATCAAATTTTGATAAAAGTCGAGTAAAAAAAAAATACAACTTTCCAATTATTTCGAAATCTTGGGATAAGGATTGGTTACTGGATTTTACAGAATCATTATTTTGAATACATTTTGAGTAGATTTGTAAAGTTTCAAGATGATATCAATTGTTTTTATATTTTTTTCATGTTTTTGAACTTTTGAAAACTTACGGTCTGCCTTCAGGGGATTATTTCGAATAAATAAAATAGAAACAACCTTACTTGTTGCAGAGAGTATTTAATAAATTCAAAAAACGAAATATAGCCCGAATATATAAATATTCAACCTGTTGCTTGCAGAGTTACGAACAGGTTGAATATTTATATATTCAGGCTATATTTCGTTTTTTGAGATTATTTCGAAATCTAGTAATAGGATGTTTCTAGGTTGTTGTGAAAATTATAATTCTGAATAGTTTCTGAGTAAATGTACAAACTTTCAAGTCGCTGATAATTGTTTTAATATTTTTTTTAAGGCCATTGAAATATTTTCTAATATTTACAAACCTATGCTCTGTTTGCAGGGATTTATTTTGAAATCTATGGTTGAAGTGTTTCTAGGTTTTTACAAAAGCATAAGACTGAATGTATTTTGAGTAAATTTGGAAAGTTTTAAGTCGATGGCAGTTGTTTTCTTATTTTTTTTTCAGACCATTTAAATGTTTTCAAATATTTTCAAAAATAGGTTTTGTTTGCAGGAGATTATCTTGAAATCTAGGGATGGGATGCTTATCAATTTTTGCAAAATCATAATTCTGAATGTATTTTAAGTAAATTTAGAAAGTTTTAAGTCGATGGCAATTGTTTTCTTATTTTTTCAGACCATTTAAATGTTTTCAAATATTTTCAAAAATAGGTTTTGTTTGCAGGAGATTATCTTGAAATCTAGGGATGGGATGCTTATCAATTTTTGCAAAATCATAATTCTGAATGTATTTTAAGTAAATTTAGAAAGTTTTAAGTCGATGGCAATTGTTTTCTTATTTTCTTCAGACCGTTTAAATGTTTTCAAATATTTTTAAATTTAGGCTCTGTTTGCAGAAGATTATCTTGAAATTTAGGGAAGAGGTTTCTATCAATTTTTGCAAAAACCACATTATGAATGTATTTTGAGTAAACTTAGAGAGTTTTAAGTCGGTAGCAATTGTTTTTAAACAGTTTCATATCTTTGAACGAAAAATGTTTTCTTTTAAAAACAGTATTTATTTTGGTGGCTTGAAAAAAATATAGAGACAATTGGCATCGACTTGAAACTTCACAAATTTACTCATAATGCACGCGGAAGTAAGTTTATATCAAAAATACTGAAACCCAATCACTTAATTTTGGGATATATCGTTGGCAAACAAAATGAAATTTGTGAAAAACTGTATTTGTTTTGGTGGCTTGAAAAAAAATATAGAGACAATTGCCATCGAGTTGAAACTTCACAAATATACTCATAATACACGCCGAAGTAAGTTTATATTAAAAATACTGAAATCCAATCCCTAAATTTTGGGATATATTGTTGGCAAACAAAAAGAAATTTGTGAAAAATTGTGTTTATTTTGGTGGCTTGAAAAAAATATAGAGGCAATTTCCATCGATTTGAAACTTCACAAATTTACTCATAATGCACGCCGAAGTAAGTTTATATCAAAAATACTGAAATCCAATCCCTAAATTTTGGGATATATCGTTGGCAAACAAAATTAGATTTGTGAAAAATTGTATTTGTTTTGGTGGCTTGAAAAAAATATAGAGACAATTGCCATCGACTTGAAACTTCACAAATTTACTCATAATGCACGCCGAAGTAAGTTTATGTCAAAAATACTGAAGCCCAATCCCTAAATTTTGGGATAAATCATTGGCAATCAAAATGAAATTTGTGAAAAACTGTGTTTATTTTGGTGGCTTGAAAAAAATATAGACAATTGCCATCGACTTGAAACTTTACAAATTTACTCATAATGCACGCCGAAGTAAGTTTATATTAAAAATACTGAAGCCCAATCCCTAAATTTTGGGATAAATCATTGGCAAAGAAAATGAAATTTGTGAAAAACTGTATTTATTTTGGTGGCTTGAAAAAAATATAGAGACAATTTCCATCGACTTGAAACTTCACAAATTTACTCATAATGCACGCCAAAGTAAGTTTATATCAAAAATACTGAAATCCAATCCCTAAATTTTGGGATATATTGTTGGCAAACAAAAAGAAATTTGTGAAAAATTGTGTTTATTTTGGTGGCTTGAAAAAAATATAGAGGCAATTGGGATTGACTTGAAACTTCACAAATTTACTCATAATGCACGCCGAAGTAAGTTTATATCAAAAATACTGAAATCCAATTACTAAATTTTGGGATATATTGTTGGCAAACAAAAAGAAATTTGTGAAAAATTGTGTTTATTTTGGAGGCTTGAAAAAAATATAGAGGCAATTGGGATTGAGTTGAAACTTCACAAATGTACTCATAATGTACGCGGAAGTAAGTTTATATCAAAAATACTGAAGCCCAATCCCTAAATTTTGGGATATATCATTGGCAAACAAAATGAAATTTTTAAAAGATTGCTGACTTAAAAGAAATATAAAAAGCAATTACCATCAACTTGAAACTTTCCAAAAAAGGCTTAAAACTAATTCTATAAAAAGCTACGTGCCTTCCCTTCAGTAGATTTTTGGTAATAAATGGTTGATTGCGTGTGATTAGAGCGTTTTAGTAAATAGCAACGTTAATGGTCTTAAAATCCTTATAATAAAGAACAGTAAAGCATACATCTCTCATGCCCCTCTTCCATAATCATTAAGAAATCTGAAAACGTATTGTATTCAGCTGGCATGATCAGCAAAAACATATTTGAATGACGGCTCCCATCATTACCAACACAAAGCCGTTAGTGTGCGGATCGTTTACGTCGCGAAGTTTGCTAAATGGGTACGTATTTCTCGGTCGTTTAGAAATCTTCTAATGGTGGTCATCATCGGAATCGTTAGGCTATCAATCAACAGTGTAGAATTGTGTGTTCGAAAATGATAGTTATCTGTTTTGTGCGTTGTGATTCTTTGAAAACTTACGGTGCCGAAACTGTGCGAGCAATTGGTAGCGCCCCAAACTGTCAATCTGGAGGTTGGAGTCTCTTTGTGCGTTGTGATTCTCTGAAAAACGGTGCCGAAACTGTGGAGCAATTAGTAGCGCCCTAGACTGCCAATTTGGATGTTGGAGGTTTGATCCCTGCATTTGCATTTGAAATTTGGATTATTGAAAAATAATTTTTTTTAAATTTTTTTATTGGGTGCAGCAGATTGAATTTCAGCAGAGACACAATTCAGCATATTGTGGCTCTGCTGAAATTTAAAATTCAAGTACCATCAGGCGATCGATGAACGTAATTTTAATAATCATAATTTTTTAATTGATGTTTAAGGTCTAAAAGTCATTGTCAATGATCATTTAACCAGTTAGCTGTGTGACGAGTATTCTCGTCATAAACAAATTGGCAATATTTTGTGTAATGTCGAGTCCTATTGTCATTTCTTCATTGCTAAAAACAGCAAAAAGATGAATATGGCAATATGTTGTTTCCATGTCCAGTACATATTCATTATAACACAAAATATTGCCATTTTCATGACGAGTATACTCGTCAAAGACAGCTAACTGGACCAAGTACCAAGTTTCGTTAACTAACTAGATCTAAACTCATTCTATAATTAGATGTAAATTTCAATTGTTTTCCAAAGACTACTTAAAAAAATCAAATTATTTCACATAATTCACCTCGGCATGCTCACGTAATAATTGAAGAGGGTGCGTTAGAGTTACGACGGTACTAAACTCGCTCGACCAGTTTTTTGTCCAACGTCTGGGTTCTAATAGTAGGTAGTGGAGCTAGTAAGATGAGGTGCAATGATTAAAAGGTAGTGAAGATTACGACGGTTTTTCCATTAAACGGTTTATTTATGCGCGCAAGTGTCCTGCTAATGAACTTAATGAACCGCAGCACTTGGGTCTTTGCGCGCATGCAAAAATACTCTTCGGCGCGGACCGCGGTTACATAACCGGTAGGTATATCGGCCAGTCGATCAGGGCATTCAGGGCACACACACACAGACCAGCATTCCTTCCTACCACCACACACACACACACAACGCCAGATTGAATTTAATTAAATCATTCAGGAATTCGAAGTCGTTCTCTAATTACTCGGTCGGTTTAATGCGGATCAAAAAGGTAGAAAAACTGCACAAATTGATTAATCTCGTTTGATTGCACGTAATATGTCAATTACGTGTTGCAGTTTTTTTTGCTCTTAGTAGTACTTGGTGTCCTATATATGATGATAGATGGATCTACCTATAATTCTTCCAAAGAATCTTTTTAGATTTTCAGAGTTATTTTAAAAGCTTAACTCATTACCAAATAATCTAATAATTCCAGATTTTCTTTTCTGCGTGAATCTACAAACTTTTAAATTCTGTTACTAACTCGAAGATGGCGCAATTTTAAGTATTAAAAACACTCATTTTTTATATAAATAAAATTGCATGATTATTCCTCCTTTTCCAGATGCTTCTTCCTCGAACGAAGCCGTCCACTTGCAGCAGCGGTTGCGCAGCCTCAGCTCGGAACTGGTGACGCTGAGGAACCGACTTCACGTGCAAGGGACGCCGGCGTCTCCCCTGAAAGGATCGTCCGGGAGCATAGCGGGGCCGGCCGCACCAGCGGCCGCCCCCACCAGCAACAGCAACAACAACAACACCAGCAGCAACAACCAGCACCAGCACCACCATCACCAGCACCACCAGCCGGTCGTGCCGCCGCGCACAGCAGCGGCGATTGTTGTGGCTCCGCCGGTGGTCCCAGCGCCGGAGCCGGCCAACTACACCACCCGTCATTCGCCCGTCGGCGGCGCGGACCTCGAAGACCTCATACATTTGGAGGGCCCCCTGACCGAGGATGCAGTCATGAAGTGCCTCCAGGCGCGCTTCGCCGCTTCCAACTTCTACGTGAGTCTCGCGACGAGAGTTTTTGAGTCATTGAACAGTGCTGACCTTGGGGCGGGCACCTGTCGCCCCTGTTCGCGCCCGGCCCTGGCCGTGAACTTGCCGGTGCCGACAAAACTACGGCCGAAGTACATTTGCATACCATTCCTCGGCCTTTTAATTATATCGCACGCCACGCACACTGATCTACATATTTTTTGCAACTTCCACTTCCTTGTTCCTCTCTTCGACATCTTCAATGAATAAGACTCCCAAAGCCTTTAATAGATTTCCAATGAAGTACCACGGACTCCATCAACCTATTTCTTCAATGTCCCTTATTTATTTCTTGACTCCAGCAGTGCTGTGTTGTTGACTCAAAAAAAAAAGTAATTATTTCGCCTCACTGATTGTTGCTCCAGACTGGAAATCTAGTAACGGAGTATTTTTAGATTTTGACAGTAACATAAAGCAGATTCAGTTTTTAGTAGATTTTGAAAGTTTCACAATGGTAGCAATTGTTTTAATATTTTTACTCCAGTTGAAGATTTTGAAATTTCAAAATAATTTACGATCATTATCACCGGGATCTACACAAAATCTAGTGACGGAGTGTTTTTAGATTTTGACAGTAACATAAAGTAGATTCAGTTTTTAGTAGATTTGGAAAGTTTCACAATTGCAGCAATTGTTTTAATATTTTTTTAATCAGGTTGAAAATTTTGAAATTTCTAAATAATTTACGATCATTATCAGCTGGATCTACTCAAAATCTAATGACGGAGTGTTTTAAGATTTTTACAGTAACATAAAGCAGATTCAGTTTTTAGTAGATTTTGAAAGTTTCACAATTGTAGCAATTGTTTTAATATTTTTTTAATCATGTTGAAGATTTTGAAATTTCTAAATAATTTACGATCATTATCAGCGGGATCTACTCAAAATCTAGTGACGGAGTGTTTTAAGATTTTGACAGTAACATAAAGCAGATTCAGTTTTTAGTAGATTTGGAAAGTTTCACAATTGTAGCAATGGTTTTAATATTTTTTTAATCAAGTTGAAAATTTTTATATTTCTAAATAATTTACGATCATTATCAGCGGGATCTACACAAAATATACTGACAGAGAGTTTTTAGATTTTGACAGTAACATAAAGTAGATTCAGTTTTTAGTGGATTTGGAAAGTTTCACAATTGTAGCAATGGTTTTAATATTTTTTTAATCAAGTTGAAAATTTTTATATTTCTAAATAATTTACGATCATTATCAGCGGGATCTACACAAAATATACTGACAGAGAGTTTTTAGATTTTGACAGTAACATAAAGCAGATTCAGTTTTTAGTAGATTTGGAAAGTTTCACAATTGTAGCAATGGTTTTAATATTTTTTTAATCAAGTTGAAAATTTTGAAATTTCTTAATAATCCACGATCATTATCACAAAATCTAGTGACGGAGTATTTTTAGATTTAGACAGTAGCATAAAGTAGATTCAGTTTTTAGTAGATTTTGAAAGTTTCACAATTGTAGCAATTGTTTTAATATTTTTTTAATCAAGTTGGAAATTTTTAAATTTTTAAATAATCCACAATCATTATCACAAAATCTAGTGACGGAGTGTTTTAAGATTTTGACAGTAACATAAAGCAGATTCAGTTTTTAGTAGATTTTGAAAGTTTTACAATTGTAGCAATGGTTTTAATATTTTTTTTAATCAAGTTGAAAATTTATAAATTTCAAAATAATTTACGATCATTATCAACGGGATCTACACAAAATCTACTGACAGAGTGTTTTTAGATTTTGACAGTAACATAAAGTAGATTCAGTTTTTAGTAGATTTGGAAAGTTTCACAACTGTAGCAATTGTTTTAATATTTTTTTAATCAAGTTGAAAATTTTAAAATTTCAAAATATTACACAATCATTTTCAGGGAATTTACTCGAAATCCAGTGAAGGGGTGTTTTTAGATTTTGACACTAACATAAAGTAAATTTATAGTTGAGTAAATTTAGAAAGTTTCACAGTTGTAGCAATTGTTTTTATATTTTTTAAATCAAGTTGAAAGTTTTGAAATTTCAAAATAATATATATCAGAAGGTGAAAACATCGTAGAAAAAATATAAAACGTGCAGACAAAATTCCATAAAAAATCATACTCAATGGCCGAAGTATAGTTAATTCAAAATCAATTTGATTTTTGTAAATCCAACAATTTTCAATAGAGATATGGATTTTTGAAGATTTTCGTTTTAATTTTTCAAGCATTTGAATGAAAACGCAGAAAAAAATATAAAACGCGTAGAAAAAATTCCTTAAAAAATATGCTCAATGGTCGAAGTATTGCTTATTCAAAATTAATTAATAAAATAGAAACAACCTTACTGATTGCAGAGAGTATTAAATAAATTAAAAAAAAAAAAAAACGAAATATAGCCTGAATATATAAATATTCTTGCAGAGTTACGAACAGGTTGAATATTTATATATTCAGGCTATATTTCGTTTTTTTTTGAATTTATCAAAATTAATTTGTTTTTTGTAAATTGAACAATTTTTAATGGAGATATGAATTTTTGAAAATTTTAGTTTTATTTTTTGAGCACTTGAATGGAAACGTCTCAGAAAAAAATATAAAACGCTTAGAAAAAATTCCCTAAAAATCATTCTCAATGGCCGAAGTGTCGCTTATTCAAAATCAATTTGGTTTTTGTAAATTCAACAATTTTTAATGGAGATATGAATTTTTGAAAATTTTACTTTTATTTTTTTGAGCACTTGAATGAAAACATTGCCGAAAAAATATAAAACGCGCAGACAAAATTCCATAAAAAATCATCCTCAGTGGCAGAAGTATAGCTAATTCAAAATCAATTCGGTTTTTGTAAATCCAATAATTTTCAATAGAGATATGGATTTTTGAAGATTTTCGTTTTAATTTTTCATGCATTTGAATGAAAACGTCGCAAAAAATATAAAACGCGTAGAAAAAATTGCTTAAAAAATATACTCAATGGTCGAAGTATCGCTTATTCGAAATTAATTTGATTTTTGTAAATTCAACAATTTTTTATGGAGATATGAATTTTTGAAAATTTTAGTTTTATTATGTTGAGCACTAGAATGAAAACATCGCAGAAAAAAATATAAAACGCGTAGAAAAAATTCCTTAAAAAATATGCTCAATGGTCGAAGTATCGCTTATTCAAAATTAATTTGGTTTTTGTAAATTCAACAATTTTTAATGGAGATATGAATTTTTGAAAATTTAATTTTTATTTTTTTGAGCACTTGAATGAAAACATGGCAGAAAAAAATATAAAACGCGCAGACAAAATTCCACTTCCCACGAATCCACCATTGATGCTTTGTGTTGCAGACAAACGTCGGCCCGATCCTTCTGTGCGTCAACCCTTACCGCGACGTCGGAAATCCGCTGACGCTGAGCAGCACGAGGGGCCTTGCGCTTAGCGCGCAGCTGAACAAAGTGGTGCAGGAAGCGGTGCGGCAGCAGTCCGAGACGGGCTACCCCCAGGCCATAATCCTTTCAGGTAGAAAGACCGAATCGCCGAACCGCCGAAAATTACCGTCGACTTCTTTCAGGAACGAGCGGTTCCGGAAAGAGCCACGCTTCCATGCTACTGCTGAGGCAACTCTTTGCCGTTGCCGGCGGCGGACCCGAGACTGATGCGTTTAAACATTTGGCCGCTGCCTTCACGGTTTTAAGATCCCTCGGTTCGGCGAAGACTGCGACCAATTCCGAATCGAGTCGTATTGTACGTAAACTCGCTAATTTATTATTCAAGCCAAAATTATTTTTTGGGGCCGCGGTGGCCCAGTGAGTAGAGCTCCTGCTCACGGGCCTCGTGGTCGCGGGTTCGAATCCCATCCGTGCGGTCACTTTTTCAACAGCCTGTTTTCACCATTGGGTCTTTTTTTTGATAACAATTCATTTATTACTGCAAAATCGACGTTTCTGTTGTTTATTTTTTTTTCTTTCGATTCTTTGTGATTTGCGCAGGGTCAATTTATTGAGGTCCAGGTGACTGACGGAGCTCTCTACAGAACCAAAATCCATTGTTACTTCCTCGACCAGACTCGGGTTATCCAACCGCTGAAGGGAGAGAAGAATTACCACATTTTTTACCAAATGCTCGCGGGACTGTCGAGCGACGAACGCTCGAAGCTCAACTTGGAGGGGTGCTCGCCTTCGACGTTGAGATATTTGCAGAGCGGTGATACGAGGCAAGATATGACTGAGGATTCTAATAGGTAACGTAAATTATATATTTCAACTATAGATGACGCTGCGCACCCAAATTAAAATTAATCCAAGTTCAGGTCAGGTGTGATTATTTGAAAATCTGGGAATGAGGTATTTTCTAATTTTCACAAAACTATAAAGTAAAATCATCTCTGAGTATATTTAGAAAATTTCAAGCTTATTGCAATTGTTTTTCTATTTTTTTAACCAACTTGAAAAATTTCTAACTTGAGAATTGTAAAAAGTTCTGTTCAAGTGTGATTATTTTAAAATCTGGGTAAGTAAGATTTTCTAATTTTCACGAAATCATAAAGTCAAATCATCTTTGAGTAAATTTACAAAATTTCAAGTTTATTGCAATTGTTTTTCTATTTTTTTTAACCAACTTGAAAAATTTCTAACTTGAAAATTGAATCAAGTTCTGCTTAATCGTGATTGTTTGAAAATCTGGGCATGAGGTATTTTCTAATTTTTACGAAATTATAAAGTCAAATCATCTTTGAGTAAATTTAGAAAATTTCAAATTTATTGCAATTGTTTTTCTATTTTTTTAACCAACTTGAAAAATTTCTAACTTCGGAATTGAAAAAAGTTCCATTCAAGTGTGATTATTTTAAAATCTGGGTATGTAAGATTTTCTAATTTTCACGAAATCATAAAGTCAAATCATCTTTGAGTAAATTTAGAAAATTTCAAGTTTGTTGCATTTGCTTTTCAATTTTTTTAACCAACTTGAAAAATTTCTAACTTGAGAATTGAAAAAGTTCCGTTCAAGTGTGATTATTTGAAAATCTGGGTATGTAAGATTGTCTAATTTTCATGAAATTATAAAGTCAAATCATCTTTGAGTAAATTTAGAAAATTTCAAGTTTATTGCAATTGTTTTTCTATTTTTTAACCAAATTGAAAAATTTCCAATTTGAAAATTGAATCGAGTTCTGCTAAATCGTGATTATTTGAAAATCTGGGCATGAGGTATTTTTTATTTTTTACAAAATTAGAAAGTCAAATCATCTTTGAGTAAATTTAGAAAATTTCAAGATTATTGCAATTGCTTTTCTATTTTTTTAATCAACTTGAAAAATTTCTAACTTGAGAATTGAATCAAGTTCTGCTTAATCGTGATTGTTTGAAAATCTGGGCATGAGGTATTTTCTAATTTTCACGAAATCATAAAGTCAAATCATCTTTAAGTAAATTTAAAAAATTTCAAGTTTGTTGCATTTGTTTTTCTATTTTTTGAACCAACTTGAAAAAATTCCAACTTGAAAATTGAATCAAGTTCTGCTTAATCGTGATTACTTGAAAATCTGGGCATGAGGTATTTTCTAATTTTTACGAAATTAGAAAGTCAAGTCATCTTCGAGTAAATTTAGAAAATTTCAAGTTTTTTGTAATTTTTTTAAAAATTTTTAGCCACCTTAAAAAAATTCTGACTTGAGAATTGAAATAAGTTCTGCTCAATTGTGACTATTTGAAAATCTGGGCATGAAGTATTTTCTCATTTTCACGAAATTATAAACTCAAATCATCTTTGAGTAAATTTAGAAAATTTCAAATTTATTGCAACTGTTTTTCTATTTTTTTAACCACCTTGAAAAATTTCTGGTTTGAAAATTGAAACAAGTTCAGCTCTGGTGTGATTGGTTGAAAATCTGAGAATGAGGTATTTTCCAATTTTTACGAAATTGTAAGCTAAAATCATCTGTGAGTGAATTTAAAAAAATTTAAGTTTATCGCAATTATTTTTCTATTTTTTTCAAAATTTTAAACTAGAGAATTGAAATACGTTTTGTTCAAGTGTAATTATTTTGAAATTTGGACATGGGATATTTCTTAAAATTTATCGATTCGCAAAGCAAAGTTAATTTTGAGTAAATTCCGAAAATTTCAGGTTCATTACGATTTTTTTTCAATTTTTTTAATCAACATCAAAATTTTGAACTTGAGAATTGAAAAGTGTGATTATTTTGAAATTTAGACAAGTAATGTTGTTTAGAATTTATGGTTTCGCAAAGCAAAATAAATTTTGAGTAAATTTGGAAAATTTCAGATTTATTTCGATTTTTTTTCTACTACAAATTATTATTGATTGATGAATTATATTATTGAATATTTTGAAATCTAGATAAGTGATCTTGTTTAGAATTTATGTATTCGTAAAGGAAAATCAATTTTGAGTAAATTTAGAAAATTTCAAATTAATTGCGATTTTTTTCTATTTTTTTAATCAACTTCAAAATTTCGAACTTGCGAATTTAAAAGTGTTATTATTTTGAAATTTAGACAAGTAATGTTGTTTAGAATTGATGGTTTCGTAAAGCAAAATAAATTCTGAGTAAATTTAGGAAATTTCAGATTAATTGCGATTTTTTTTCTATTTTTTTAATCAATTTCAAAATTTTCAAACTTGGAAATTAAAATAAGTTTTCTTCAAGTGTGATTATTTTGAAATTTAGACAAGTAATGTTGTTTCGTATTTATGGTTTCGTAAAGCAAAACACATTTTGAGTAAATTTGTAAAATTTCAGATTATTTGCGATTTTTTTTCTATTTTTTTAATCAACTTCAAAATTTCAAACTTGGGAATTAAAATAAGTTTTGTTCAAGTGTGATTATTTTGAAATTTAGAGAAGTAATGTTTAGAATTTATGGTTTCGTAAAGCAAAATAAATTTTGAGTAAATTTTGAAAATTTCAGATTAATTGCGATTTTTTTTTCTATTTTTTTAAATAAATTTCAAAATTTTCGAACTTGGGAATTAAAATAAGTTTTGTTCAAGTGTGATTATTTTGAAATTTAGACAAGGAATGTTGTTAAGAATTTACGGTTTCGTAAAGGAAAATAAATTTTGAGTAAATTTAGAAAATTTCAGATTAATTGCGATTTTCTTTCTATTTTTTTTAATCAATCTCAAAATTTTCGAACTTGGGAATTAAAATAAGTTTTGTTTAAGTGTGATTATTTTGAAATTTAGACAAGTAATGTTGTTTAGAATTTATGGTTTCGTAAAGCAAAATAAATTTTGGGTAAATTTAGAAAATTTCAGATTAATTGAGATTTTTTTCTATTTTTTTAATCAATTTCAAAATTTTCGAACTTGGGAATTGAAATAACTTTAGTTTGACCGTGGTTATTTTGAAATTTAGACGAAAAATATTGTTTAGAAAGAATGGATTCTTCAAGAAAAAATCATTTTGAGTAAATATAGAAAATTTCAGATTAATTGCGATTTTTTTTCTATTTTTTAAATCAACTTCAAAATTTCGAACTTGGGAATTAAAATAAGTTTTGTTCAAGTGTGATTATTTTGAAATTTAGACAAGTAATGTTGTTTAGAATTGATGGTTTCGTAAAGAAAAATAAATTCTGAGTAAATTTAGAAAATTTCAGATTAATTGCGATTTTTTTTTTTTTTTTTAAATCAACTTCAAAATTTCGAACTAGGGAATTAATATAAATTTTGTTTGAGTGTGATTATTTTGAAATTTAGACAAGTAATGTTATTTAGAATTTATGGTTTCGTAAAGCAAAATAAATTTTGAGTAAATTTAGAAAATATCAGATTAATTGCGATATTTTTTCTACTTCAAATTAATATTGATTGATGAATTATATTATTGAATATTTTGAAATATAGATAAGTGATCTAGTTTAGAATTTATGTATTCGTAAAAAAATCAATTTTGAGTAAATTTAGAAAATGTCAGATTAATTGCGATTTTTTTTCTATTTTTTTAATCAACTTCAAAATTTCGAACTTGAGAATTGAAAAGTGTTATTATTTTAAAATTTAGACTAGTTATGTTGTTTAGAATTTATGGTTTCGTAAAGCAAAATAAATTTTGAGTAAATTTGGAAAATTTCAGATTATTTGTGATTTTTTTTCTATTTTTCTAATCAACTTCAAAATTTCGAACTTGGGAATTGAAATAAATTTTGTTTAATTGTGATTATTTTGAAATTTAGACAAGTAATGCTGTTTAAAATTTATGGTTTCGTAAAGAAAAATACATTTTGAGTAAATTTAGAAAATTTCAGAATAATTGCGATTTTTTCTATTTTTTTAATCAACTTCAAAATTTCGAACTTGCGAATTGAAAAGTGTTATTATTTTTAAATTTAGACAAGTAATGTTGTTTAGAATTTATGGTTTCATAAAGCAAAATAAATTTTGAGTAAATTTAGAAAATTTCAGATTAATTGCGATTTTTTTTTCTATTTTTTAAATCAATTTCAAAACTTCGAACTTGGGAATTGAAATAAATTTGGTTCAACTGTGAGTAAATTTGGAAAATTTCAGATTAATTGAGATTTTTTTTTAAATTTTTTTAATCAATTTCAAAATTTTCGAACTTGGGAATTGAAATAAATTTAGTTTGAGTGTGGTTATTTTTAAATTTAGACAAATAATATTCTTTAGAAATAATGCATTCTTCAAGAAAAAATAATTTTGAGTAAATATAGAAAATTTCAGATTAATTACGATTTTTTTTCTATTTTTTTAATCAATTTCAAAATTTTCGAACTTGGGAATTGAAATAAGTTTTGTTCAAGTGTGATTATTTTGAAATTTAGACAAGTAATGTTGTTTAGAATTTATGCTTTCGTAAAGCAAAATCAATTTTGAGTAAATTTGGAAAATTTCAGATTAATTGCGATTTTTTTTGTACAAATGTTAAGTTGGTTTGTTTACGCTTCAAAATCTCGCAAACCGTTAGTCGGATCGACTTCAAATTTTGGGTGTTTGTTGGGTGACTCACCGGGAAGGTTATAGGCTCTATATATATAGATAGTCCGCTGCGCTGCGCCGTTGTTCGTCACCAGTTACCTTGCACAATCGTAATGGCTGTGTACAGACGATGGCGCAGCGCAGAGGAGCCGTCGTCCGTCACCAGTTTAATTGCTTAATTTTAATGGGCTACGCATGGACGACTGCGCAGCGTAGCGGAGTCGTCGTTCGTCACCAGTTTCCTTGCTTTATTTTCAATGGGCTACGCACGGGCGCTCAATCTTAATAGGCTGCGCACATCGTTCGTCACCTTGTTCGTTACCTTGCTTAAAAATATTATATACCCACAAGCTTTGCAAAATTATACAATTCCAGTGCGAAACCGGGACCGGGCGGCTAGAGAATTATAAATATCAGGTTGCCCAAAATTGATCCCTGTGGGATACCATTAGTATCGAAATATTGATATAACTCTGACTCGCAAAAAGGGTCATTTGTAGTCGATTTTTTTCTCATCCATTACTAAATGTGAATGTTTCAGATTCCAAGCATGGAAGCAGTGTTTGGGAGTGCTGGGGATACCATTTCTAGACGTGGTCCGCGTTCTGGCGGCGGTACTGCTCTTGGGCAACGTGCAATTCATAGACGGCAAGGGTTTGGAGGTGGACGTGAAAGGCGACACGGAACTGAACGCGGTCGCCGGACTGTTGGGCGTTTCCGGCGCGGCCCTCTTCAGGGGCCTCACGTACCGCACGCACAACGCCCGCGGGCAGCTCGTCAAGTCCGTCTGCGACGCGAACATGTCCAACATGACCAGAGACTGCCTGGCGAAGGCGCTGTACTGCCGCACCGTCGCCACCATCGTCCGCAGGGCCAACAGCCTGAAACGGCTGGGATCAACCCTCGGCACGCTGAGCTCCGATTCCAACGAGTCGGTGCACAACCAGGCCGAGGTTACGAGCCAGCACGCGTCCACCATCGGGGGCACGAACGCTGGGAGCAAATCCATGGCCGCGCTGAACAACGCGGTGCGACACGCGACGGACGGTTTCATAGGGATTTTGGACATGTTCGGGTTCGAGGATCCGAAGCCGAGCCAGCTGGAGCATCTGTGCATAAATCTGTGCGCGGAGACGATGCAGCATTTTTACAACACGCACATATTCAAGTCGAGCATCGAGAGCTGTCGCGACGAGGGGATCAATTGCGAGGTCGAAGTCGATTACGTGGACAACGTCCCCTGTATAGATCTTATATCCTCTCTGCGGACCGGACTGTTGAGCATGCTGGACGTGGAATGCTCGATAAGGGGCACGGCCGAGTCGTACGTTGCGAAAATTAAGGTTCAGCACAAGCACAACACGCGGCTGTTCGACCCGAAACCTTTGGAGCCGCGGCTGTTCGGGATCCAGCACTTCGCCGGACGGGTGGTGTACGACGCGTCGGATTTCCTCGACACCAACAAGGACGTCGTGCCGGACGATCTGGTCGCGGTGTTTTACAAGCACAGCTGCAATTTCGGTTTCGCGACGCACCTCTTCGGCAGCGAGCTGAAGGCGCTGTATTCCGTGGAGAATGTTCCTAGGGGGGTGTGCTTTCGGATATCGCCGACGTCGCACACCGACCTCGTCAACGGCGACGAGCCCGTCTCCACGCTGACGCAAGATTTTCACACACGACTCGATAATTTATTGCGAACTCTGGTTCACGCGAGGCCCCATTTCGTGCGGTGCATTCGCAGTAACTCGCAGGAGACTCCCAACCGATTCGATCGGGGCACCGTCGTGCGTCAAATACGCTCCCTGCAGGTTCTAGAAACGGTTAATCTGATGGCCGGCGGCTATCCGCACAGGATGCGCTTCAAAGCGTTCAACGCGCGGTACCGCCTGCTGGCGCCTTTCGCCCGTCTTCACAGGACCGAGGAAAAGGTCACGGATGATTGCCATTTGATATTGCAGCACGTCGTGGACCTTATATCGAAACAGCATAACCCCTCGGTCTCGACGAGCTGGGCGCTCGGGAAGAGGCACATTTTTCTCAGCGAGGGGATCCGGCAGCACCTGGAGAACCTGAGGACGGAGACGCGGAAGAAGTCCGCGACGCGGATCCAGACCACGTGGCGAGGGTGGAGGTGCAGGTACCGCTGGGCGAATATCAGGCGGGAAAAAATTTCTTTGTCACAGCACACCCTCAACCGCACCACCAACAACGGCGCGAGGCCTCGCCCGCAACCCATCGCGGGCACTCCACCGCCGGACCCCAACGATAAGTGCGACAACAAGATCATCCAGCAGACGTGCAATTTATTCGGGCTCGATTTGGAAAGGCCTCCGCCGGTTCCGCCCAGCCGTTCCTACACCGTCGCCGGTAACACCAAGCTGGGGTACCCGCAGACGAGGGTCATGAAGATGTCGTTCCCGGAGGACGGCAGCGCGGAAGGCGCCGTTCTCCTCAAAGGGGAATCGGTGCTCGTCGTTGGTGCTTCACATAGACGTGGCCATTTAGTCGTAGAACATAAACATTGTACTCTCCACGTGCCTTTCCAGTTCTTGGAATTAAAACAAAGTGTTAGCATCTAATTCTTGCCAAACCATAGTATTATTTCCGGCGTGTGTTTGTGAATATGATAAACGGCCGACTCGTTGAAATTGAAATCTTATGATTCATTCTAAATTATATAGTTTAGCTAAAATTCTAAACAAGAACTATACCCAAAATGTATTTAATACTATTTTTTTTCTTCAACTTTGAAATCAACAATCAACTATATCGTTGAAACAAATTATAAATATTAGCGGACCCAGATTTGATCCCTGTGGGACACCATTAGTATCGAAATATCGAACGAACACCTGAGACCCAAGACACACCGGCATTCCGCAACTCGTTAGTTCTTGTTCGTCCAAAAATAATAAAACCTTAACGTTTTGGGCCTCTCTGTATTCTTTTTTCCATACAATCCAAAAGTAAATACATTCACCGCCGTACAGTTAACAACACAACGATATTGTTTATATACTAGATGAATGTATTTAGTACTAAAAGTCAAAAGAATTGCTCTATTTTGATAATTTACTTGAAAAAATCGACCAAACGTAAAAATTGAATTCTCAAAATCACGCATACGGCGTATTTCTGATTCATAACTCCTAGGATATTGCAACAATTGCAATAAACAACAATTTTCTAAAGACTAGACGAATGTGTTTATAACTCAAAAGAATTGCTCTATTTTGATAATTTACTTGAAAAAATCGACCAAACGTAAAAATTGATTTCCCAAAATCACGCATACGGCGTGTTTCTGATTCATAACTCCTAGGATATTGCAACGATTGCAATAAACAACAATTTTCTAAAGACTAGACGAATGTGTTTATAACTCAAAAGAATTGCTCTATTTTGATAATTTACTTGAAAAAATCGACCAAACGTAAAAATTGATTTCCCAAAATCACGCATACGGCGTGTTTCTGACTCATAACTCCTAGGATATTGCAACAATTGCAATAAACAATAGTTGTTTAAACACTAGACGAATGTGTTTAGTATTATAACTCAAAAGAATTACTCTATTTTGATAATTTACTTGAAAAAATCGACCAAACGTAAAAATTTATTTCCCAAAATCACGCATACGGCGTGTTCCTGACTCATAACTCCTAGGATATTGCAACAATTGCAATAAACAACAGTTTTCTAAACACTAGACGAATGTGTTTAGTACTATAACTCAAAAGAATTGCTCTATTTTGATAATTTACCTGAAAAAATCGACCCAAACATAGAAATTTATTTCCCAAAATCACGCATACGGCGTGTTTCTGATTCATAACTCCTAGGATATTGCAACAATTGCAATAAACAACAGTTTTCTAAACACTAGATGAATGTGTTTAGTACTATAACTCAAAAGAATTGCACTATTTTGATGATTTACCTGAAAAAATCGACCCAAACGTAAAAATTGATTTCCCAAAATCACGCATACGGCGTGTTTCTGATTCATAACTCCTAGGATATTGCAACAATTTCAATAAACAACAGTTTTCTAAACACTAGACGAATGTGTTTAGTACTACAACTCAAAAGAATTGCTCTATTTTGATGATTTACCTGAAAAAATCGACCCAAACGTAAAAATTGATTTCCCAAAATCACGCATACGGCGTGTTTCTGATTCATAACTCCTAGGATATTGCAACAATTGTAATAAACAATAGTTGTTTAAATACTAGACGAATATGTTTAGTACTATAACTCAAAAGAATTGCTCTATTTTGATGATGGACCTGAAAAAATCGATCCAAACGTAGAAATTGATTTCCCAAAATCACGCATGCGGCGTGTTTCTGACACATAACTCCTACGATATTACAACAATTGTAATAAACAAAAGTTGTTTAAACACTAGACGAATGTGTTTAGTACTATAACTCAAAAGAATTGCTCTATTTTGATGATTTACTTGAAAAAATCTACCAAACGTAAAAATTGATTTCCCAAAATCATGCATACGGCGTGTTTCTGACTCATTGCAACAATTGCAATAAACAATAGTTATTTAAACACTAGACGAACTTTTTTATTTTAAAGTTTACCGAAAAATGTTTCAAATAAAACATCCCATTGAATTTCTAGTACATCATCAAGTTTTTTTTTGATAAACTATATTTTTTCTTCAATTTTGAAATCAACATTGTTAACTACATCGCTAATACAAATTATAAATATTAGCAGGCCCAAATTTGATCCCTGTGGGATACCACCAGTATCGAAATATTGAAATAACTTTTTTATTTTAGAGTTTACCGAAAATCGTTTGAAATAAAATTCATTTGGTTAGAAGTGCTTAATACAACTATCATATTAAAATTTTCGTTCGTTATCAGATAAAAGCGCAATGATGTTCAATTTTTTTTTTCTTAATTTTTGAAATCAACGGGCTTTTTTTAACAACGTATATACACTCGGCGTCAAAAAAAAGCGCCACTCGAAAAAACTCGATTTTTCAAACCGTCGTAACTTGGTTCAATTTGGTCGAAAATCGATGAATCTTTCAATTTGGGAAAGATTCAAGTTTTATCTTTAAGAATGTGTAGTTGATTTTGACCCCAAGTCCAACCCGCCCCCCGTAACAACGCGATGAGAAAAAAATGTTCTTTATGTAAAAAATTGTCCAACTTTGACAAGCTGTACCGCGCGCAAAAAAAAAATCGGCGGGAAATTTCACCACAATGGCAGAAAAATTTAATCAATTTCCTTCAAATGCCTTTAAAATTCGAGTGGTTTCAATGATTTGGAGCAAAATTATGAATTTTTGAAAAAAAAAATTAAATTTTTCACTTTTTCGGCCAACTTTGACAAGCTGTACCGCGCGCAAAAAAAATCGGCTGGAAATTTCACCACAATGGCAGAAAAATTTAATCAATTTCCTCCAAATGCCTTAAAAATTCGAGTCGTTTCGATGATTTTGAGCAAAGTTATGAATTTTTGAAAAAAAAATGACATTGAAAATGAAAACAAGTTTTAATTTAACATTTTTTGTCAATCCAAAACACTTTTTGTAGGGGTTTTCAGGGGGTCACGAAAGTCGAAAACTTTTAAGATCGCAAAATTTCATCGAGTTTTTCCTAGTTGTGGCCAAAAAGGCGAAAAATGTATTTTTTTTTCAAAACTGCATAACTTCGCGCCAAATCATCGCATCGACTTGAATTTTGGAGGAAATTGGAGGAAAATGATTGAACTTTATTGCCATGCTGACCGATTGAGTCCGCGATTTTTTTTTTTGCACACGGTACAAGAAACCAAATTTGCACATTTAACTTCAAAAACATTTTTTTCCTTTAAGGGGTGGCAGGGGGTGGAATCGTTTTAGCAACAAAACAATTCACATGACGTTGAGGAGAAAATTTGAAACTGTTCAGACTGCAAAAGTTCATCGATTTTGGTGTAAAATTACTCAAGTTATGGCCAAAAAAGTGAAAAATGTCATTTTTTTTTCAAAAATTCATAACTTTGCTCCAAATCATCGAAACGACACGAATTTTTAAGGTATTTGAAGGAAATTGATTACATTTTTCTATCATTGTAGTGAAATTTCCCGCCGATTTTTTTTGCGCGCGGTACAGCTTGTCAAATTTGGACAACTTTTTACATAAAAAACATTTTTTTTTCATCGCGTTGTTACGGGGGGTGGGTTGGACTTGGGGTCAAAATCAACTACACATTCTTAAAGATAGAACTTGAATCTTTCCCAAACTGAAAGATTCATCGATTTTCGAACAAATTGAACCAAGTTACGACGGTTTGAAAAATCGAGTTTTTTCGCGATTTTTCGAGTGGCGCTTTAAATTACATTAAAATTTTCGTACGTCGTCAGGTAAAAGCGCAATGATGTTCAATTTTTTTTTCTTCATTTTTAAAATCAACGGGCTTTTTTTAACAATGTTTATAGTTAACTATATAGCTAATACAAATTATAAATATTAGGGGGGGCAAATTTGATCCCTGTGGGATACCACCAGTATCGAAATATTGAAATAACTTATTTATTTTAGAGTTTACCGAAAAATGTTTCAAATAAAATTCATTTGGTTAGAAGAGCTTTATACAAATATCACATTAAAATTTTCGTACGTCGTCAGGTAAAAGCGCAATGATGTTTAATTTTTTTTAAGGGGACCTATTTTTTTTTTCTTCATTTTTGAAACCAACAGGCTTTTTCGAACAACGAAATATTAACTATATCGCTAATACAAATTTTAAATATTAGGGCGTTGTTATGTATTTATGAGTTATGTGAAGTTAAGTAATTAAATAATTAAACACAGTTATATTCCTTACTTCACTCACAAATGTACATTTCGAACACGATGTGTTCATTTTCAATAGTTAAGTGTGAGTGAAGTAAGGAATATAACTGTGTTTAATTATTTAATATTAGGGGGTCCAAATTTGATCGTTGCGGGATACCATGAAAACAAATATAAATCACTGATTTTGTTTAATGTTTTTTTTTAGAATGAATCATGAGACTTACCTTACCTTGAAATTTCAATTTCATCAGAGAACTTTCGAGCTCTCCGTTATATTTGCAACTGCCATATAATAAGCATTCTTACATCTGCCATATTGTTTATATCTCTGTACTTGTAATTATTTAGAACTGTAGTACGCCAATCCTCTGTCTTCATTTTGTACAAATATTAAGTGAAACTATAAGGTAGAAATCGTGTATTTAATTGCGATAAATATATTTTTTTACGATTTATTATTTCCACCGATTAAATGCGCTTCACCTTGTCTCTCGTTAGATGTCGCTGATTACAATCGACAAAAATAAATAACGAATTCTTGAATTTTAATTTATGAAGATAACCATAAGTGTAATCAGGTATTATGATCTTGAGAAATTCTTGAATTTTATAAGACCACCAAGACGAAACAAACATTTCGACTGGGAATTGGCAATTTTCCAATTCTAAGCAATTGGCTTGAATAACTGCAAATGCATTGTCAGGGGCAATTGTTAACGTTTTCTTGTTTATATCATTTTGTTAATACATTGTTATACCTAAGATTTTCGTTATAAAATGACAATCAAGTACTTGACACTTTTTATTTTTTAATTATTTAGTTAAAAGCTACATTAATACATTAAATTACTCAATCTTTATTTGCTGTCCGGAATAGCTAACATGGGCACGTCATTTAAAAATCTACTGAACGATGGTTTTCGAGCACTGAAAAAAAATGAACATTTTTGATTAAAAAAAAACTAGTCACTAAATTAAGCGTTTGCATTTTACTGCTAAAAAATACTTTAAGTTCGGCTGGCTATGACGTGCACACAAAGATCCATTGATCAAAGTATATACGGTTTTTTTTAGAATATTCTTGGCAATTAAAATTGAGAGTTAAAATACTTACGCCAGCCAGTATTTCGCCCCGTCGTACTGGAATTCAGAGGTTTCCGGTGGATTTCTTAATAATACCAAAATTGAAATCTGAAAACAATTTAAAAATACTTTTTTTAAATCTATTTTTGTGCCAACTTTTACAGCAATACGTAAAATTAGATTATAATTGTAACACTCAAACACTCAAACGATTTGCTCCACTCGCCTACGGCTCGTTCCGCAAACATCGTTCCCGTGATTAATAGCCATCAGCATATGCTCGTTGTACAATATACTATTATTGTTTAAACCATTAATACCTCTGTAAATTACAATTTGAATCATTAAAATCAATTTAACCATTGCGGCAATATTTATTATTGCAGGATTTTTACAGCACTTTTATTTCAAAAGATTAAAGGATTACATGTTCGGCGGTCATTTAATGCTTACATTATCAAAATCATCCCTTAGAATTGCTATTTAGAATCTTTTAAACATTTTTCGTTCGGATTTCCGCGCCTCGTCGCCATCTATTGGACGGTGGCTGAACTGCTAAGTGATGTTTTTGAACAGCGCCAAAATGCTCGAACTTTATCCTTATAATCAAAGTGTTAATATTCAGCAATGCGCTGTACACGAAACGATAGACGATTTAATTCCGAATCGAATGGTATATAAAATAGCTGAGGCAATTTAGCGGTTTTCTTGTAATTTGCGAATGAAAATTACGGACGACACACTTACCGACATTTACAGATCACTGTAACATAAAAATTCAATAAAGAAGAATTTGCTATATTCTTCAATCAAATACGGGTTACAATACTTATTCCTGATTAATCATGCAACTATTTATATTGTTAATGCATTACAATACGAGAAATCATAATCTAAGTAGAGGGCTCCACCTGTTATCGAGGGGATAAACTACTTAATAATTTGTGGATGTAATAATTGTTGTAATAATAAAAGAATATTTAGAAACTTAAAAAGAGTGTTGTCTCATGATTAAATAAATTCACTTGTGGATATTTACGTACTTAAATTGCAGAAACAATATTTTATAATATACACGCCTAATCTCAAGCAACCCGATATACGCATAACTCGAATTAATTTATTATTAAAAACTTCTAATTTTATACGTTACAGAGACAAAACCATAAGTGTAATCCTGACTAAAGCTTCAAAAATAGTGGAAATATTTAAGTATTTAAATTGCGGAAACAATGGTATTATATAAACGCCTACTTGTAGGCAACCCAATATACTATAACTAATTGTATTTTTTATTAAAAACTTCTAATTTTAAATATAATAGGGACACAAGCATGAGTGTAAACCTTAGCAACGCTTTAAAAATATTACACTTATGGTTTTGTCCCTGTTACGATTAAAATTTGAAGTTTTAAATAATAAATCATTATTAGTTATACGTATATTGGGTTGCCTGTAAGCAGGCGTTTATATAATATAATTATTTCTGCAATTTAAATACTTTAATATTCACATTATTTTTTAAGCTTTACGGAGGATTAAACTTATGGTTTTGTCACTGTCACCTTTAAAATTGGAAGTTTTTTTATAGTAGTTAAGCGTTTATCGGGTTGCCTGTGATTAGGCGGATATATTAGAATGTATTGTTTCTGCAATTTAAATACGAAAATATCTACAAGTAAATTTATTTTATTATAAGATAACAGTCTTCTTAAGTTTTTAAATATTCTTTCATTATTAAAACAATTATTAAATCCACTAATGAAGACGTAGTTTATCCCCACGATAATAGAGGGTACCCTCTATGAAGATTAGGATTCCTCATATATTTCTCTTATTGTTATGCATTAATAATATAAAAAGTTAATTGAGTAATCAGTTATAATTATTGGGACCCGTATTTCATTGAAGAATATAGCAAATTGTTGTGCATTTAATTTTTAAGTTACAGTGAACTGTAAATGTCGGTAAGTGTGTCGTGCTTAATTTTCATTCGCAAATTACAAGAAAACCGCTAAATTGCCTCAGCTATTTTATGTACCATTCGATTCGGAATTAAATCGTCTATCGTTTCGTGTGTAGCGCATTGCTGAATATTAACACTTTGATTATAAGGATAAAGTTCGAGCATTTTGGCGCTGTTCAAAAACATCACTTAGTAGTTCGGCTATCGTCGAATAGATGGCGACAAAACGTGGGAATGCGAACGTAAAATGTTTAAAAGCTTTTAAATAGTAATTCTGAGGGACGATTTTGATAATTAGAACGTTAAATCACCGCCAAACTTGCAATCCTTTAATCTTTTCAAATAAACATACGCGTTTATATTGCCAGTCCTTTGACTCGCGCCCAAAAACCGACAAAACATGGAGCGGTGGGCATGACGAGGAGCGTGATGTGCGGCATGACGAGTAATGTTGCTACCAGTGGCGGTTCGCGGGGTTTTTTCTGGTACGGCCGAGGAACAAGAGGTGGTAATACAGATAGGTAGGGTCAGTTGCAGAGACGGCTGGCTGCGTGACCGCACCTATCTGTATTACCACCTCTTGTTCCTCGGCCGTACCAGAAAAAAAAACCGCGAACCGTCACTGGTTGCTACACTACGTATCTGCCCCCTTGTACAATATACTATTAAGCTTTTGGAGCAAATTTTTTAGTTAATTAATTCCTTACAATTTTTTAAACCGCTGTATGCATTTTTCGTTACACCCGTTTAAGTTTGGATTGTTTAGAATTTGACAATTGTTTTTTTTATAAGAAATCAAATATATTTTGAGCTTTTGAAGCACATTTTTAGAATTATTATTTTATTACAATTTTTCAAACCGATAAATGCATTTTTTTGGTATACCGAATTGTCGCCGTCTTGTTTCCAACTAGAATATGGCAATTGATTTATATATGGAATCAAAAATGTACTGTTTTTAATAGAATTTGAGCTTTCTTTGAGCTAAGTCTTTGATAGAGATTAATTTGTTACAATTTTTAAAGGCATTTTTAGTTTTTCCAGTTCAAGTTGCTGTTCGGATATGAAAATTTCTTTTTTATTACAAATCAAAAAACATATTGTTTTTTGCGTATCCTCCAGCTTTTGAATTGTTAGCTTTTAAAATTGTTTAAATCGTCAACGTGAGCAAACATTTTTGGAGGTTTCAAGACTTTTAGGCGTCCAAAAATTCAACACGGCTCTGACGCTGACATCAAATGGCAATTCCTTTTTACTTTCTCCGTTACGAAGTACGAGATTTTAGTGATGTGATTTTTTTTTTTAATGTTTGACGGAAATATCCGTTTTGGGGTCCCTAGATGCCATTTCAACAATTTCTGGAAAAAAAAATTGTTTTTGTGTGTGTGTGTGTCTGTGCGCGCTGTATTTCAAAAACTAATAGAGCAATTGATATGAAACTTTGAACATCCGTCTTATTTCGTAATCTGAATAACTGGAAAGCTTTTGGTAAAATCTTGTACACCGGAAGTGGGCGTTTACCTTAACTGTTTTTTGTTTTTCGCCAATATTTTCTTAAATATGAAAAATATCACAAAAAGATTTAAACAGACTTTAAAGATAACAAAGAAATGAGCCTATTTTGTTTGAAAATATTTTTCATAAAATAATTGTTATTCGAGAAAAAAAATTTATTATTATTTTTTTAATTTTTGTTTTATAATTATGAAACGATAATAGTTGCAGTAAATTTATGTTAATAATAATTGCAGAGAATACCGAAATGAACAACTTATGAAGAATAAATTGTTTTCGAAATCTCTCTAGTTTTTTAGTAAACTGAGTTTTTGAATTTAAAGTATAATCTTTCCATCCTGATGGAAATTTTGACGTTTTAAACGTCAGTTTCATGCGAGTCTACAAAACGCTCGATGTACATTTAAAATATGATTTAAATAGAGAATAAACCATGAAAGTGTAAATATAAATGATGATACCATCGGAGAAAGTAACATGATGGCCACATCACCATTTTTTTATTACTAATCAAAAAATATATTGTTTTTTTATTCATCCTCCAGCTCTTAAAGGATAGCTTTTAGAATTGTTTAAATCGTCATCGTGAGCAAAGATTTTTGAGGCTTCTAAACTTCTGGGAGTCAAAAATTCAACACGGCTCTGACGCTAACATTTATTACAAATCAAAAAACATATTGTTTTTTACGGGTTAGCTTTTACAATAAACAAATTAGAAACAACTTTACTTTTTGCAGAAAGCATTAGATAAATACAAGAAAACGAAATGTAGCCTGAATATATGAATATTCAACCTGTTCGTTAATCTGCAAGCAAAAAAAGACTTAATTTTTTGCTTGCAGATTAACGAACAGGTTGAATATTCATATATTCAGGCTACATTTCGTTTTCTTGCTTTTACAATAGTTTAAATCATCATAGTGAGCAAACATTTTTGGACTTTTGGGCATCCTACACGACATCAAATAAACTGTTAACACATTGGCAACGGTGGCAACTATACTCGTACATCATACTTACCTCTATGCATAAACAAACAGTGTATATAATAAACTCAGCCCAAAGTATCGACTGTTTGGTAGCCGCCAGTCTTTTCGTACAGCCAGCAGTGTTAATGGTGTACGTGCCAAACTGTTCCAAATTCTGGTGGACACACCCGCTGCTGGCGATCTCCGCGCAACACGAAAACGGCACGTTGTCGTTCCTCATCGTCGACAAGTCGGGATAATCGTCATCGTCGTACAGCAACTCTTTTATCGATTTCTTCCTTAAAAAAACGCAAACTTTCTCACGAATCGTTTGACCGACGAAACCACTCACCTCCTGAAAGAGACCGTGTCGAAGATGAACCCTCCCCAGTTGATGCTGTACCAATCCTGGTAGCTGTTTCCGCCGCAACACTGCAGGAACCACTGGATGTTATCCACGACGCTCTTGCTGCTCTGCTTCTGGCTGTAGCTCTCCATCAGGCACAGGAATTTCTCTCCGTCGTAAGGGGTGCAAATTGTTATGATCGTGCACGACCAGGTGAATAATTGCAGGATGGAACAGACGCCAATTGCCAAACGTTTGTACCAGATTGTGTAGCCGTACCTTCTTACGACTTTTACAGATCTGAAAGGTAACAGTTCCATTGTGTTTTGGGTGTCACGGGAAATGTTTTGGTGTTTTATTCTTTAGAGAAAATGTTGATATCAACAATCGTATAAAGTGGAAAGTGTTTGATTCCTTGGAGTGTTAGTTGGCTTACATTTCTGCTGCTCTTAGCTGGATGACTATAATTCAATTGTGTTAACATTGCTTTGGAAAGTTACAATTTAATTTTGGTATCATCGAAAATGTGTTGGTATTTGGTTCTTTGTGTTTGGTTAGAACAAGTTGATATCAACACGTGTTTGATTCCTTAGAGTGTTTGGTTGGCTTACATTTCTGCTGCTCTTAGCTGGATGACTATAATTCAATTGTGTTTACGTTCCTTTGGAAAGTTACAATTCAATTTTGGAATCATCTAAAATGTATTGGTGTTTGATTCCTTCGAGAAAAAGTATAGAATGTGTTTGATTCCATAGTTAGATGTTAGATGTTGATATCAACACGTGTTTGATTTCTTAGGCTTACACTTGCGCTGCTCTTAGCTGGATGACCGTGGGGACAGTCACCAATCCAGAAACGACGCCGGCCGCAGTGGGTACGTTGCAGTGCAGCACCGACATGAACTGGGAGAAGGCGAAGGCCAGAAAGCACGTGATCAAAATTTGCACTGAGCATGAAAAAGTTAGGGCGGTACATAATCCTGCCACTACTTCCATGCTGATCATTATTTCTTGTAAAACATTGTAAAGTGCGTAGATGTGCTGCACACGATCTGACGTTAGCTTGAAAACGTTTGGTTTGACAACGTCAAATTCAACGAGCGAGCAAGAGGATTTACGTAGATTTAGGTGAGTGAACTAAGTTTTTATTTCATTTCTCAACACGCATTACATTCCACACAATATTACGAAGTTTAATGGCGGTACACTCTTATGTAATCCACTTGTAGCGCCGCGTCATCGCTGTTTTCAAGATTCCAAGTCGGAAGCCAGTCGTCTTTGCCGTTCCAAAATTCCTTGGGCGCCTAAAATTCAAGTAATTAATTGAGGAGTAAACAAGTAAACTTTGCTGCAATTGTGGGATGTCCATCGTGTGGTGAAACAATCGTAGCAGTGTTTATAATAGTTTCCTGAATATTTAAAGTAAACAGATTTTAGGGTGAATTGCACTTTAGTGAGTAGATTTTATACATTACCGTTTGAGACTTGTTACTCCATGGTTTCTTCTTCGGATTACTAGCTTCATCGGGAAAGAAGGAAATTCCACCGACCGCCAAATTCACGATGAGATAAAATTCCCTGTCGAACGGTGCCATTTTAGAGCCGGAAACCCACGGATTGTTCCCGCTGAATCCTCCAAGCTCCCAGAACCCGCCACCTGGAGGCGCCACGCGGCCGATCTCCTCTTTGTCGACCAAAAATCTTATCGAATCCTTCGTCCAGATCATCTCGTACACGTGAAAATCGGAACTGTAGCCGCCCCCGTTGTTCTTCGTCCACGTCGTCTGGGGGAACCTGTTGTTCTGTTCATTTGGGCCCCAATGGAGGGTGCTCGCGACCTGTTGGACGCCAATGTTGTTTCCGTTCATGGTGAGGTCGCGATTTCCTCTGCTCTCCACAATATCCATTTCTCCGGATGCCGGCCAGCCTCCGTAATCGTTATTCTTGGGCAACAACCAAATGGCTGTAAGAGGAATTTGTATTATTTTTCTTTTTAGGATTGTTTTTTTTTATTTACCTGGCCAAAGCCAATCACCGGCTGGCATTTTTGCGCGAACCTCGACTCTTCCGTACGTCATAGAGAAGGAGTTTATCGTTCTGATGGCGGCACTCTTCACGGGGTTCAAATAGTTCTGCGGAGTTCCAGTGCGAACGCATCCGTAAAATCCAGCGTCGGTACAACTTTAAAATTTGAAAAATCGTTATTACCATAAATGACCAAAGAATGTTTGATGCTCAACATAATGTTCTTGATAACAGAACGCAGCCAAACAAATTTAAAATTTGAAATGATTTCCTGTATGTTTTAAAGTTTTTTTTACAAAATTTTTTCAAATTTTGAAAGGCCGTAGCGGCTAATCGAAGGTTGCTGTTTGAAAATCTGTGCTCCTCGTGTGCAAATTAGTCGGATTCAAGTAAAATTAGCCATTTTTAATTTTGATGAAAACTTGAAAAACTATAGAAGGGTTCCCCCCTTCTTACTTTTGCCCAAAAATTGCATTTAAAATGTTTTCCTGTGGAAACCACTGGTTCGATTCAGGGTTTCTATTCATCACCGTAAAGATCCATTCAAGACCCTCCAGAAAATGTATTTGCGCAACAAAAAAATGTCAATTTTAAGACCGTGAAACGTTCGCAAAGAAAACTCGAAAATGGAAAAAAATCGAAAAAATCAACTTTCTCAATAATCATCGAAGACCTTTATGTAATACCTTTTTTTTCATCAGAAGAACGGAACAAATTGATTGGCGTTAGAAAATTTCATCTAGAAAAAATAGCAAAAATTTTGGCTAGTCATCATGAACTTTCTGGACCATTTTGAAAAAGTCATTTTTTCGGACTTTGAACGCCCATAGCGGCTAAAGGAAGAATCGAAATCGAATGCGGTTTTCAAATCTGTGCTCCTTGGGTGCTTATTAGTCTAATTTAAGTAAAATGGGCGATTTTTAATTTTTGACGAAAACTTGAAAAACTAGAGAAGGGTCCCCCCTTCTTATATTTGCCCAAAAATTGCATTTAAAATAATTTCCTGAAAAAAACACTGGTTCGATTCAGGGTTTCTATACATCACCATAAAGATCCCTTTAAGACCATCCAGAAAATGAATTTGCGCAACCACAAATTTCAATTTTAATACTGTGAAGCGTTCGCAAAGAAAACTCGAAAATGGAAAATATCGAAAAAATCATCTTTTTTAATAATCATCGTAGACCTTTATGTAATACCTTTTTTATCAGAAGAACGAGACAAATCGATTGGCGGTTAAATATTTCATCTAGAAAAAATAACAAAAATTTTGGCTAGTCATCATGAAATGAAAATTTTGAAAAAGTCGATTTTTTCAGACTTTAAACGGCCACAGCTGCTAAACGAAGAATCCAAATCGAATGCGGTTTTCAAATTTGTGCTCCTTGGGTGCATATTAGTCGGATTTAATTAAAATGGGCGATTTTCAATTAAGACCGTAACGCGTTTGCAACGAAAACTCGAAAATGAAAAATTTCGCCCAAAAATTGCTTTTAAAATGGTTTCCTGAAGAAACCACTGGTTCTATTCGCGGTTTCTATACATCACCGTAAAGATCCCTTCAAGACCCTTTAGAAAATATATTTGCTCAACCACAAATATCAATTTTAAGACCGTAACGCGTTCGCGAAGAAAACTCGAAAATGGAAAAAATCCAAAAATCAACTTTTTTAATAATCATCGTAGACTTTTATGTAATTCTTTCTTTCATCAGAAGAACAAGATAAATCGAATCTAGAAAAACTTGCAAAAATTTTGGCTAGTCATCATGAACTTTATGGAAAATTTTGAAAAAAGTCGATTTTTCGGACTTTAAACGGCCACAGCGGCTAAACGAAGAATCCAAATCGAACGCGGTTTTCAAATCTGCGCTCCTTGGGTGCTCATTAGTCGGATTTAATTAAAATGGGCGATTTTTAATTTTTGACGAAAACTTGAAAAAGTACAGAAGGGTCTCCCCTTCTTAGTTTTGCTCAAAAATTGCATTTAAAACGATTTCCTGAAGGAACCACTGGTTCGATTCTGGGTTTCTATACATGACCGTAAATACCCCTTCAAGACCCTCCAGAAAATGTATTTTCGCAACCACAAATGTCAATTTTAAGACCGTGGCGCGTTCGCAAAGAAAACTTGAAAATGGAAAAAATCGAAAAAATCAACTTTTTTAATAATCATCGTAGACCTTTATGTAATACCTTTTTTTCATCAGAAGAACAAGACAAATCGATTGGCGTTAAAAATATTCATCTAGAAAAAATAGTAAAAATCTTGGCTAGTCATCATGAACTTTCTGGAAAATTTTGAAAAAAGTCGATTTTTCGGACTTTGAACGGCCACAACGGCTAAACGAAGAATCCAAATCGAACGCGGTTTTAAAATCTGTGCTCCTTGAGTGCTTATTAGTCGGATTTATGTAAAATGAGCGATTTTTAATTTTTGACGAAAACCTGAAAAACTAGAGAAGGGTCCCCCCTTCTTATTTTTGTCCAAAAATTGCATTTCAAACGATTTCCTGAAAAAACCACTGGTTCGATTCTGGGTTTCTATACATCACCGTAAAAATCCCTTCAAGACCCTTCAGAAAATATATTTACGGAATCAGAAATGTCAATTTTAAGACCGTGAAGCGTTCGCAAAGAAAACTCGAAAATGGAAAAAAATCGAAAAAATCAACTTTTTTAATAATCATCATAGATCTTTAAAGTGTACCATTTTTTTATTAAAAAAACGAGGAAAATCGATTGGCGTAATCAAATTTCACATAACTAAAATAGCAAAAAAAGTGTGAGAAAATTTTAGATAAAATTTCAAAAAATCATTTTCTATGGGAAAAATGTATACGTATTATTGTTGTTCGACTTTCAAACAAGTGGCTTAACAATAGATAATTGCTGAATGTTTTATAATTACAACGTTCCAGTGGGTTTTCCAGTGAACAGAAAATATTTACGTTTACGACATAGCGCGATAAGATATGCTAAAAAAAAAACAAAATTTCGTCAATAACAGACGTCGATTGCCCAACAGTAAACAAGTCCCAATTACAAGCCAAAATAAACTACTTTTTACAAATGTTCACTTACCTGTCACCCTGTCCATTGTTCAAATCCAAGGTTTGCGAGGTCAAGGCAGCCTCTCCAAGATCATCGGCGGTCAAGGTGGGCTTGATGAACAATTTTCCATCTCTTACGAAACTGTTGGATCGATTGTTGGTGTACCATTGGAATTCCCAATTCTACGACCACTCAACACTTGACGCCAAAAATTCTTAACAGAAAAATCGTACTTACGCCACCTCCGGCCAATGTTATGTCGTGTTTCCATTTGTTAAAGTCCAAAAAGTCGAATTCGTCCTGGAACACGACTCTTGCCTTGCCCTCTGCTAAATTTGTTGCCGCTATTAGCAAGGTTAGTGTTATCGCCAGATGCACCGACATAATGCGAAATAATGATTCACGTTCGGTGTTACGCCAAGTATTTATAGTGGATTTTTGCCCGGAGGTTATCGATGTACACAAAAAACTTATGCTGATTTATACATGTGGTTTAATTGCAATTATGAGAATGGTTGAGGTGTTTTAAATAGTACCAGTAATTGGTCGTCACACTTTTGAATAATTTCAACTGGTTAACTCTATTAAATCCTCCCGCATTTATTTTTTATTTATTGATGCAGTAATTACATTATAACGCATACACTTTTACATAATCAACTTGAAGGGCACTATCTGAGTTCCATGTGGAATACCAGGAGTCTTTGGCTCTGTAGAATGATCGCTGACCTTTGGGGTCGTTATTGACCCAGGGTTTTGTTGGACCATCTGCGAAGCAATGTCCGCCTACACCGACTCCAATACTTAAGTACATCTACAAAAAGTGAAAAGATGAAGTTTTTTTTTCAATTCTTTAAGATTTGATGTAAAGAGATAAATTATGGATCAAATGGGTTTGTTTGGGTGCCCGACACAAATACTTAAGTACATCTACAAAAAGTGGAAGATGAAGTATTTTTGCAATTCTATGAGATTTGATATTTATTAGTGCTGGTGCCAGTCCACAGATGGCATACACATTAATCTACAAGCTTATGATCGAAACGCATCGTACCTCAACATCAAACGGTGCAAACAAAGAACCACTCCTCCATCTATTCGCCGCGGTCAGGCCCAATTCCTTCTCCTTGCTGGCAAAACCACCTGCCGATGGATACACTCGTCCGTATAGTTCGTTGTCCACGTATAAGGTTAAGCTTTCTAAAAGAATTAAAAAAGCAACGATTTCGATTTCCTGAAAAGTATTTTGCTAAACCCACCTGGTTCCCATTTCACCGAGAAGATGTGGAAATCTTCGTTCCAGTTCGTCTCCGAATCCACGCTTTGCATCGCGAAACTTCTTGCCTTCACCGTGTTTCCCAGGACGCATCCTCCGTGCAATTTTTTGCTCAGCAATTGATTTCCGGGAAGGAAGGCGATCCGGATCTGGCCCGACTCGTATCCAGCGCCGTATTCGAAGTTTTTGGGATTCAGGAATAATTCTAAAATCCAATGATAAATTTAAATGACGAGGGAATTTTAAACGTTCCACAGAAATTGCATATTTTCCCAAGTAGTTCAAAATTGTTGTCATAAAGTTGAAACTTTAGAAATCGGTTATTTTGCATGATTCAATAAAAATCTGCAAAACCTTCATCTCTAGTTTTTCCGGAATTTCCGCTCAAACAACTTTCAAGCTGTAAAAACAAGCACTCGCGCGGATTTTGTTAAATTCTAGGCAAACCCTTTGGTGGATTTTCTTCAAACTTCTGCACCATCTTCCAAACGTATGTGGTTGTAAAACAAGCGAATAAACCGGAAACACGTCATCGCTAGTTTTTCCGGAATTTCCGCTCAAACAATTTACAAACTGTAAAAACAAGCATTCGAGCGGATTTTGTTAAATTCTAGGCAAACCCTTTGGTGGATTTTCTTAAAACTTTTTCACCATCTTCCAAACGTATGTGGTTGTAAAACAAGCGAATAAACCGCAAACACGTTATCGCTAGATTTTCCGGAATTTCCGCTTAAACAATTTTCAAGCTGTAAAAACCAGCATTCGCGCGGATTTTGTTAAATTCTAGGCAAACCTTTTGGTGGATTTTCTTCAAACTTCTACACCATCTTCCAAACGTATGTGGTTGTAAAACAAGCGGATAAACCGAAAACACGTTATCGCTAGTTTTTCCGGAATTTCCGCTTAAACAATTTTCAAACTGTAAAAACAAACATTCGCGCGGATTTTGTTAAATTCTAGGCAAACCCTTTGGTGGATTTTCTTCAAACTTCTGCACCATCTTCCAAACGTTTGTGGTTGTAAAACAAGTGAATAAACCGAAAACACGTTATCGCTAGTTTTTCCGGAATTTCCGCTCAAACAATTTTCAAGCTGTAAAAACAAACATTCGCGCGGATCTTCTTAAATTCTAGGCAAACCCTTTGGTGGATTTTCTTCAAACTTTCACACCATCTTCCAAACATATGTGATTGTAAAACAAGCGAATAAACCGAAAACACGTTATCGCTGGATTTTCCGGAATTTCCTCTCAAACAATTTTCAAGCTGCAAAAACAAGCACTCGCGCGGATTTTGTTAAATTCTAGGCAAATCCTTTGGTGGATTTTCTTCAAACTTCTGCACTATCTTCCAAACGTGTGTGGTTGTAAAACAAATGAATAAACCGAAAACACGTTATCGCTAGATTTTCCGGAATTTCCGCTCAAATAATTTTCAAGCTGTAAAAACAAGCACTCGCGCGGATTTTGTTAAATTCTAGGCAAACCCTTTGGTGGATTTTCTTCAAACTTCTGCACCATCTTCCAAACGTATGTGGTTGTAAAACAAGCGAATAAACCGGAAACACGTCATCGCTAGTTTTTCCGGAATTTCCGCTCAAACAATTTACAAACTGTAAAAACAAGCATTCGAGCGGATTTTGTTAAATTCTAGGCAAACCCTTTGGTGGATTTTCTTAAAACTTTTTCACCATCTTCCAAACGTATGTGGTTGTAAAACAAGCGAATAAACCGCAAACACGTTATCGCTAGATTTTCCGGAATTTCCGCTTAAACAATTTTCAAGCTGTAAAAACCAGCATTCGCGCGGATTTTGTTAAATTCTAGGCAAACCTTTTGGTGGATTTTCTTCAAACTTCTACACCATCTTCCAAACGTATGTGGTTGTAAAACAAGCGGATAAACCGAAAACACGTTATCGCTAGTTTTTCCGGAATTTCCGCTTAAACAATTTTCAAACTGTAAAAACAAACATTCGCGCGGATTTTGTTAAATTCTAGGCAAACCCTTTGGTGGATTTTCTTCAAACTTCTGCACCATCTTCCAAACGTTTGTGGTTGTAAAACAAGTGAATAAACCGAAAACACGTTATCGCTAGTTTTTCCGGAATTTCTGCTCAAACAATTTTCAAGCTGTAAAAACAAGCATTCGCGCAGATTTTGTTAAATTCTAGGCAAACCCTTTGGTGGATTTTCTTCAAACTTTTACACCATCTTCCAAACGTATGTGGTTGTAAAATAAGCGAATAAACCGAAAACACTTTATCGCTAGTTTTTCCGGAATTTCCGCTCAAACAATTTTCAAGCTGTTAAAACAAGCATTCGCGCGGATTTTGTTAAATTCTAGGCAAACCCTTTGGTGGATCTTCTTCAAACTTTCACACCATCTTCCAAACGTATGTGGTTGTAAAACAAGTGAATAAACCGAAAACACGTTATCTCTAGTTTTTCCGGAATTTCCGCTCAAACAATTTTCAAGCTGTAAAAACAAGCACTCGTGCGGATTTTGTTAAATTCTAGGCAAACCCTTTTCTGCACCATCTTCCCAACGTGTGTGGTTGTAAAAGAAGCGAATAAACCGAAACCACGTTATCGCTAGTTTTTCCGGAATTTCCGCTCAAACAATTTTCAAGCTGTAAAAACAAGCATTCGTGCGGATTTTGTTAAATTCTAGGCAAACCCTTTGGTGGATTTTCTTCAAACTTTAACACCATCTTCTAAACATATGTGGTTATTAAACAAGTGAATAAACCGAAAACACGTTATCGCTAGATTTTCCGGAATTTACGCTCAAACAATTTTCAAGCTGTAGAAACAAGCATTCGCGATTTTGGCCAAAAGGATTTCTGTTAAAGTCATTACTGTCAGTTTTCCCTTTTCGAAATTTTTACCTGGATATATCCAATCTCCCTTGGGCAATTTCGCCCTAATTTCAACCAAGCCATAGACGAAGCTGAAGGTGTCTCGGGTGTTTACTCTCGCGGATAAAACTGGCGGTATGATGTAGTACAATTGTGGTTTTTGGAAACAATCGTAGGTTCCTGGTATTCCTGTACAGCTAAAACAAAAATCTTATAGTTAAGAATTATTACAACATCCACTAAAGGATTTCGTACTTTATTCCCAGGTCCAATCCTTGAGGATCGCTCACAAAGTTTACACCGTACTTATCATCCGTTAATGAGGGTTTGATGTACAGAATGTTTCTGGCGGTGTATATGTTCCTGGTGTCATCGGAGTATATTACGTATTCGTAATCCTGTAAAATTAAAACAATATTTATAAATATGTAAAAAATGTATTCTCAATGCTTGTAATTTTTTGCATCTCGGCAAAGGTAAAAAAAATATTTATAAATATGTAACAAATATATTTCTCAATGCTTTCTGCTATTTTCAAGAATTGCATCTCAACAAGGAAGCACTTTTTGTGTTCTTTATCTCGCCGTGTATTTAAACAATTGTCCAATTTTTGGTAAAACTTCAATCATTACCGGTTCTCCTGCGTAAATAACCTCCTTCTCCCACTGTTCGTTACTTGAGAAGTCGTTTCCAAAATTTTCCTGAAACAGCAACTTGCCGGCGCACGTTTTCTTCTTATTCATCCTCGTCACCGTCGGTAAGCAAGTCGGCGCTTCTGTCACCGAAGGTGTTGCCGTGGTTACGGCTGCGCTCGTCGTTCTTCTTGTCGTGGTTTTTTTACCACTATTGCCATTATTTTCATTACTGTTATTATTGCCACTATTGCCACTATTGCCGTTATTTCCATTATTGCCATTATTTGGTTTTTTGTTAGGAGTCAGGTCTGTTGAAATTCAAGCGATTTAATTAGTTGGAAGTTTTGAAGGTGAACGTTTAATAGTTTAGAATCAATAAAAACGAATCCGAAGGTGAACGTTTTCAGACGCTAAAATTTTATTTATTGGACAATAAAGACTACCTTTGAAGGTGAAACTCTGGTCATCTCTCACGTATCCCTGTTTTCTTTCCCCGTCGAAGTACTCGACGAACGTCCAGAAGTACAAGGTGTCGCCGGACCTCAGTCTGGTGGATTTATCGGTGAACGTCCATCTGCCGTTTTTGGATTTCAGTATGTCCTTGGAATACGTGCCCGCCTCTCTTCCGTCCATTTCTTCGTTGATTTTGCCATGGAAGGCGAACATAAGAATTCCTTCATCATCTAAAAGGTTTTGTCAAAAAATGATTTTTTTAAGTTAATTTTTTTTAACAATTACTAATAATTTGAAACCTTCCAAATTTACTCAAAATTGATTCTGCTATAGGAATCCAGCAAACTGTGTACACACTCCATTCGTAGATTTTCGGATAATGGCACGAAAACTTGGCGTATTGAGCTCTGAAACTGCGCGCATTGTAAACGATTAAAAAAATTATTAAAAAAATTGCAAATAATTTTCTACTTTGCAAATTGACTCAAAATTGATTCTGCTGAAAGAATTTTGTTATATTTAAAATATCCTTTCTCTAGAATTTAAGATAATCACATGAAAATATTGCGTATTAGATTGAATTAAATAACTAAAAAAATAATTATCTACGTTGAATACAAAAAAAACAAAAAAATATTGAATGCCGAAGTAAAATTATGCAAAAATTAAAATCAACTGAGAAGACTATACTCTATCAAAATAATTTTGGTTCTTGAAAATATTCCGGATTTTAAGAGAATTATGAATATTTTAAAAAATATTTGCGTCGTGAAAGCGTCGAGTAGAAAAAAAAATATAAAAAATATTAAATGCCCAAGTAAAATTAACCAAACAGTAAAAGCAACTCAGAAGGCTATATTCTATCAAAATAATTTTGGTTTTTGAAAATATTCCGGATTTCAAGAGAGTTAAGAATATTTGAAAAAAAAAATGCGCCATGGAAGCGTTGAGCAGAAAAAAAAACAGAATAAATATTAAATGCCGAAGTAAAATTATGCAAAAATTAGAAGCAACTAAGAAGGATGCATTCTATCAAAATAATTTTGGTTTTTAAAAATATTCCAGATTTTAAGAGAGTTATGAAAATTTAAAAAGAAAATTGCGTCATGGAAGCGTTGAGTGGAAAAAAAAACAGAAAAAATATTAAATGCCGAAGTAAAATTATGCAAAAATTTGAAGTAACTGAGAAGGCTATATTCAATCAAAATAATTTTGGTTTTTGAAAATATTCCGAATTTCAAGAGAGTTATGAATATTAAAAAAAAATGCGTCATGGACGCGTTGAGTAGAAAAAAACAGAAAAAATAATAAATGCCGAAGTAGAATTATGCAAAAATTTGAAGTAACTAAGAAGGCTATATTCTATCAAAATAATTTTGGTTTTTAAAAATATTCCGGATTTCAAGAGAGTTATGAATATTAGAAAAAAATTGCGCCATGGAATCGTTGAGTAGAAAAAAAAACGGAAAAAATATTAAATGCCGAAGTAAAATTATGCAAAAATTAGAAGCAACTGAGAAGGCTATTTTCCATCAAAATAATTTTGGTTTTTGAAAATATTCCGGATTTCAAGAGAGTTATGAATTTTTAGAAAAAAATGCGTCATGGAAGCGTTGAGTAAAAAAAACAGAAAAAAATATTAAATGCCGAAGTGAAATTAGGCAAAAATTAGAAGTAAATGAGAAGGATATATTCTATCAAAATAATTTTGGTTTTTCAAAATATTCCGGATTTCAAGAGAGTTATGAATATTTAAAAAATATATTTGCGTCATCGAAGTGTTGAGTAGAAAAAAAAACAGAAAAAATAATAAATGCCGAAGTAAAATTATGCAAAAATTAGAAGTAATTGAGAAGGCTATATTCTATGAAAATAATTTTGGTTTTTGAAAATATTCCGGATTTCAAGAGAGTTATGAATTTTTAGAAAAAAAATGGTGATGTGGCCATCATGTTACTTTCTCCGACTTGATGGTATCATAGCCATTTATATTTACGTTTTCATGGTTTATTTTCAATTGAAATCATATTTTAAATGTACATCGAGCGTTGCGTAAACTCGGATGAAACTGACGTTTAAAACGTCAAAATTATGAAAGATGGAAAAACTATACTTCAAATTCAAAAACTCAGTTTACTCAAAAACTAAAGGGATTTCGAAAAAAACTTATTCTTTATAAGTTGTTCATTTTAGCATTCTTTACAATTATTATTAAGATAAATTTGCTGTAACTATTATAGTTTTATAATAATAAACCAAAAATTAAAAAAATAATAATAATTTTTTTCTCGTATAAAAATGATTTTATGAAAAATGCAAAAATTAGAAACAACTAAGAAGGATGTATTCTATCAAAATAATTTTGGTTTTTAAAAATACTCCGGATTTTAAGAGAGTTATGAAAATTTAAAAAGAAAATTGCGTCATGGAAGCGTTAAGTAGAAAAAAAAAACAGAAAAAATATTAAATGCCGAAGTAAAATTATGCAAAAATTATAAGCAACTGAGAAGGCTAGATTCTATCGAAATAATTTTGGTTTTTGAAAATATTCCGGATTTCAAGAGAGTTATGAATATTTAAAAAAAATATTTGCGTCATGGAAGCGTTGAGTAGAAAAAAAACGGTAAAAATATTAAATGCCGAAATAAAATTGGACAAAAATTAAAAGCAACTGAGAAGGCTACATTCTTTCAAAATAATTTTGGTTTTTGAAGAGTTGAGTAGAAAAAAAAACAGAAAAAATATTAAATGTCGAAGTAAAATTATGCAAAAAATTAGAAGCAACTGAGAAGGCTATATTCTATCAAAATAATTTTGGTTTTCGAAAATATTCCTGATTTTAAGAGAATTGTGAATATTTAAAAAAAATATTTGCGTCATGAAAGCGTCGAGTAGAAAAAAAAATATAAAAAATATTAAATGCCCAAGTAAAGTTAAGCAAAAATTAAAAGCAGCTGAGAAGGCTGTATTCTATCAATATTATTTTAGTTTTTAAAAATATTCCTGATTTTAAGAGAATTATTAATATTTAAAAAAATATTTGCGTCGTGAAGCGTCGAGTAGAAAAAAATATATATAAAAAATATTAAATGCCAAAGTAAAATTAACCAAAAATTAAAAGCAACTGAGAAGGCTATATTCTATCAATATTATTTTGGTTTTTGAAAATATTCCGGATGTCAAGAGAGTTATGAATATTTAAAAAAAAATTGCGTCATGGAAGCGTTGAGTAGAAAAAAAACAGAAAAAATATTAAATGCCGAAGTAAAATTATGCAAAAATTAGAAGCAACTGAGAAGGATATATTCTATCGAAATAATTTTGGTTTTTGAAAATATTCCCGATTTCAAGAGAGTTATGAATATTAAAAAAAATATTTGCGTCGTGAAAGCGTTTTGTAGAAAAAAAAATATAAAAAATATTAAATGCCCAAGTAAAATTAAGCAAAAATTAAAAGCAACTGAGAAGGCTGTATTCCTTCAAAATATTTTTGGTTTTTGAAAATATTTCGGATTTTAAGAGAATTATAAATATTTCAAAAAATATTTGCGTCGTGAAAGCGTTGAGCAGAAACGAAATAAATGCTGAAATAAAATTATGCAACTGAAATTCTATTAAAATAATATTGTAAAACATGACCTTCACTGATGCATATTAACAGTTTGCGGTATCAATAAAACTGCAGTTGGTCGCTACGTCGTCGAGACAAAATGTAGCCTATAAATTTTTGTAATTTTTTTTTTAAATCAAAATCACCAAAAACCCTAACAAATTGTTCATTTACCGGGTATGGAAACGGAAAATCCTTTGGGATGTGCCGGTTCAACTTGGGCATCTGGGATCTCGAAAACACCGAAAACCGCGACACAGCACGCCGAGATCAACACGAAATGGCTCAAAAATTTCGCGTTCATTCTGCTCGAATTCCGCCGATGGACTCAGCCCGTCATTAGGAAGACTGCGATCGACCGACAATAAAGACAGAACTGGTTTTGTCATCGCTTTCGCGTCATTGGCCAAATGATCGCTCGAAGTCGTCCCACATCAATGGAAATTTTTGTACTGGATTTTCGTTTTATATCTTTTCACAGTAAATATTATTTTAGAGGTCAAGCTGATTAGGCCGTCGCTAACAGATAAATTGGCGTTCGTGAATTGTTGTTTGGTCATTAAGACGTACATTTACTAGATGTATACTTTACGTTTTAAAATTTGAGTATATATACAAACATTGTTTACAGTGTATATTTGTTATTTTTACATTTAGAATTAACGCAGAAATTAGGTCAATACAGATAAATATGCGCTCGTGAAGTGTTGGTTGTTTATTAGTTTAAAGTTTAATCAAATATGAATTTGACAATTGGTTGTTCTCTCAAGACTATTTGCATATTTTAAAATCAAATCTAAATTTGACAATTGGTTGTTCTCTCAGGACTTTTTGCGTACTTTAAAATCAAATCTAAATTTAACAATTGGTTGTTCTCTCGAGGCTTTTTGCGTACTTTAAAATCAAATCTAAATTTGACAATTGGTTGTTCTCTCAGGACTTTTTGCGTACTTTAAAATCAAATCTAAATTTAACAATTGGTTGTTCTCTCGAGGCTTTTTGCGTACTTTAAAATCAAATCTAAATTTGACAATTGGTTGTTCTCTCAAGACTATTTGAATATTTTAAAATCAAATCTAAATTTAACAATTGGTTGTTCTCTCGAGGCTTTTTGCGTACTTTAAAATCAAATCTAAATTTGACAATAGGTACGAACATTGTTTACAGTTTGTGTTTGTTCTTTTTGGATTTAGAACTGACACAGAAATTACGTCAATTTCGAACTAATAAATTGGTGTTTTAGGTCTTAGCAAGATTTAATTTTGTAGAATTCGTCTTTAGTTGATTTGTGTAGTGTTATAAAACGTGGAAAGTTGTTTTATTTCTGATTACCAGAAAATGGACTGCTACATACCATCGGTGCTTTGAATCCTAGAGAACCTCATGGTAAAGGTCGCAGACATGAAAAAAATAGAAAACATTTCTTGAAGAAAAATTCCGTATCTCCGTTCCTGGACGTCCCACAATCATTTCTTTTAGACAAATAGTGTTCAAAATGAGATCTAAGACTTGGAAAAAAAATAGAAAACATTTTTGAAGAAAATTTTCTAGGCGTTTCCAGTCGATTTTTATGACAAAAGTCATTTTGCTCCGTTCCTGGAAGTCTCGCAAAAAATTCTTGCGCCCTAAAAATAACAGGTGTAATGTTTGATGAATCCTCTGTGGTGTGACAAACAAATTCGCCTCCTGAAAATCTCGTTGTTGATTAAGAAAATGATCGTGTAATTTAAATATTTTATTTATTTTCAACGGAATACTTGTCCGCAGCCTTCAGAAGATTTTAATTGTTTCGGTCACGTTAATGACGACCACTTTTTCTATTGTATCAGTCACAGAGTCTGCACACCGCAGTTGTAAATAATGTCTCTAATTACTCACACATCCACTTTTATATCGAATTAAAAAAATTACAATGTTTCAACCACAACTGATTATTATAAAAAAAATGATATAACGTGTGAGGGCTAAAGTTACAACCTGTACAAAAAATGTTTCTTAGTAATATTTTTTTTTGAATTGTTGCACCAACCTTCAACAGTCTTTACGTAGGTGAAAAAAACGAAAACAATGCGTATTACGTGCTAAATATAAAACTGTTTAATTAATATGGAAAAAAGATGATGGATTTACAAAGCAGTCACTTTAACATAATCGACCTGAAGGACGCTGTCAGCGTTCCATGTCCGGTACCACGAATTCTTCGCTGAGTAAAACACCTTCTGCCCTTTGGGATCGGTATTTTCCCAGGGTTTGTTCCCTCCGTCCTTGAAGGAATGACCGGCGACGCCGACGCCAATCGAAAGGAACATCTGGAAAGACAACAAGATGATATTTCACAGCAGGAATAAATACGATTTTCCAACTTATTTCTAGTCTGAAACTTATAGTCGAGTAAGAAGGAATAAATACAAATTTCCAACTTATTTCTTGTCTGAAACTAATACAACGAGAAGATATTTTATAGCAGGAACAGTTCAAAGCGAACTTCTTGTAAGATCGAAACTTACCTCAACATCGAACGGAGCGAAAACGGTACCCTGGCGCCATCTGTGCGCCGCGGTCAGACCCAGTTCCTGCGCTTTGGAGGCGAAACCGCCCGCCGAGGGATACACCCGTCCGTACAGTTCGTTGTCCACGCTCAGGGTAATCATTTCTAAAAAAAAGAAAAGGAAGACACATCGTAAATTGCGCCACTTTCATCTCCACAACGCCATCTTTCAACCTGGTTCCCATTTCATGGTGAAGACGTGAAAATCGTCGCTCCAGCTCGTGTGCGACTCGATGCTCTTCATGGCGAAGCTTCTGGCCGGAACGGTGCTGCCCAGAACGCAACCGCCGTACAAGACTTTGCTCATCTCGCGATTTCCGGGCAGGAAGGCGATCCGGATCTGACCGGACTCGAGTCCGGCGCCGTACTCGTAGTTCTTCGGTTTCAGGTATAATTCTAGAAGTGCAATGAAGCAACTGTCAGTGTTGGTGGAGAAACTTAAATGGCATGGGGGTGGGATTTAAGCATCTGTGATAGCCTTCAAAGAGTTGAAAATTTACAATGATGTAAAATAATAAAGCTGAAGGCTTCTCTTGAGGAGGTTGTAAAAGTGTCTGTCTCTCTCTCTCTAATAAAGGTATATTTTCCTGGTTGGATTTTATGATGAGGTCCACCCTTGAGCATCTATGCCAACCTCCAAACAGTTGAAAATTAAAATGATAAAGCTGAGAGCTGAAAGATCTCTGTAGCAATTGCCTGTTGAAGTCATTTGTAAAAGTGCTCTCTCTCGCTCTCTCTCTCTAATAAAGCTATATTTTTCTTATTGGATATCGTGTGAGCCACGAAATGTTTCAGAGTTGGCTGTGAGATAAATGAGGTATTAGTTCAATTGAATTAGATTTAAAAACATGAATTAATCTCAGACATGACTGCTATGTTTCTCTCTCTTTCTCTCAGGCATGGCCCATTCAGAAATAAAATTCTGTGGCTCGCACCTTATGATGAAGTCAACCATGCAGGAGGAAGAACAACACATTTTCCAATTTCTACGATCGAATTTTTACTATAAAAAATTTTTTTTCTGTTAAAATCATTAACAGCAGTTTCGATTTACAACTCTCGAAGAACCTAAATTTTTACCTGGATATATCCAATCTCCTTTGGGCAATTTCGCCCTTATTTCCACCACGCCGTAAACGAAACTGAACGATTTGCGAGTGTTTATTCTGGCCGATAAAACTGGCGGTAGTATGAAATACAAATGCGGCTTCTGGGCACAATCCAAGGTTTCAGCTATGCCCGTACAGCTGAAATCATCAATAAATCGTTTCTTAAATTCAACGTACTTTGAATTAAAAAAAAAAAACGCAAAAAAATATCAGCAATGCCCGTACAGCTGGAATCACCAATAAATCGTTTCTTAAATTCAACGCACTTTGAATAAAAGAAGAAACTCAAAAAAATATTTACCTTGATCCAAGATCCAAGCCTTTAGGATTGGTCACAAATCTTTCGCCATATCTCTCATTCGTTAACGATGGTTTGATGTGCAGGATGTTGTTATCGGTGAAGATATTTCTGGCATCGTTGGTGTACACGACGTATTCGAAATCCTAAAAAAGAAAATCGTGATCGCAACTAGAAATTTGGCATAGTTCTTTTAACGCCATCTAGTTATTTGTTTAGACTTTACAATACTGTTTAAAATTTATTTGTTTAAACAATTGATCTTCTCTGACTATAATGAGTAAAAAAAATATTTGTTTAAATAATTCCCTAACTACAGTAAACAATAATTGGAAAATCGTGATTGCAACAAGAAATTTTAAACATTCTTCAGTCCTTTAACGCCATCTAGTTAATAATTACAGACTACAATTTTGATTGAAATTTATTTGTATACATAATTACTCTTCTCTGACCACAATCAGTAAAAAAAATATTTGTTTAAATAATCGCTCTTCCCTGACTATAGTAAAAATTAATTCCAAATTGCAGGAAGAAAAATTTGCATCTCACGTTTTGTAAAACTTCTAAAAAACTTATCAAGCGCGGAGCTTCAAAATTTCCAAATCTGCTGAAAACGAATATATTTTTAACACCCTGAAAAATAATCAAGGTGCTCTGGTTATAAACAAAATGGCAACACTTTAAACTTGAATACGAATTTTAAGCGAAATTTGCGTCTCATGATTAAAAAATTTCTGAAAAAATTATCACTCACGAAATTAGCTTGAAAATTTCAAAATCCCTTCGGGATAAATGTATTTTTAACATATTAAAAAATAATCAAAATACCATGATAGAACACAAAATTGCAACACTCAAAACTTGAATTCGAGGATAAGCGAAATTTGCGTCTCATGATTAAAAAATTTCTAAAAAAATTATCACTCATGAAATTTGCTTGAAAATATCAAAATCCCTTTGGGATAAATGTATTTTTAACATGTTACGAAATAATCAAGATATCATGGTAGATAACAAAATTGCTACACTCACAACTTGAATTGGAGGATAAGCGAAAATTGCATATCATAATTAAAAAATTTCTGAAAAAATTATCACTCGTGAAATTAGCTTGAAAGTTTCAAAATCCCTTCGGGATAAATGTATTTTTAACATATTACGAAATAATCAAGATACCATGGTAGAAAACAAAATTGCTACACTCAAAACTTGAATTTGTGGATAAGCGAAATTTGCATCTCATGATTAAAAAATTTCTGGAAAAATGATCACTCATGAAATTAGCTTGAAAATTTCAAAATCCCTTCGGGATACATGTATTTTTAACATATTACGAAATAATCAAGATACCATGGTAAAAAACAAAATTGCAACACTCAAAACTTGAATTGGAGGATAAGCGAAATTTGCGTCTCATGATAAAAAAATTTCTGAAAAAATTATCACTCATGAAATCAGCTTGAAAATTTCAAAATCCCTTCAGGTTAAATCTGTTTTTAACATATTAAAAAATAATCAAGATACCATGGTAGAAAACAAAATTGCAACACTCACAACTTGAATTGGAGGATAAGCGAAATTTGCGTCTCACGTTAAAAAAATTTCTGGAAAAATTATCACTCATGAAATTAGCTTGAAAATTTCAAAATCCCTTCGGGATAAATGTATTTTTAACATATTACGAAATAATCAAGATATCATGGTAAAAACCAAATTGCAACACTCAAAACTTGAATTCGAGGATAAGCGAAATTTGCGTCTCACGATTAAACAATTTCTGAAAAAATTATCACTCGTGAAATTAGCTTGAAAATTTCAAAATCCCTTCAGGATAAATGTATTTTTAACATATTACAAAATAATCAAGATACAATGGTAGAAAACAAAATTGCTACACTCAAAACTTGAATTGGAGGAAAAGCGAAATTTGCATCTCATGATTTGAAAAATTCTGAAAAATATATTTCTTCAGGAATTGGCTTCTGAATTTGTAAATCTGTTCAGAAAGATTGCACTTTTGACAAGTTAGAAAATAATTGAGGTACCTATGCCGGAAACAAATTTCCAACACTTTAAATTTGAATCGGAGGATAAGCAAAAGTTGCATCTCACGATTTGAAAAATTCTGAAAAATGTATTTCTTCAGGAATTGGCTTCATATTTTGTAAATCCGTTCATAAAGAATGTATTTATGATGCGTTAGAAAATCATTGACGTATCTTGGCTAGAAACCAATTTCTCAATACTCTAAACTTGAATTGGATTATAAGCAAAAAAAGCATCTCACGATTTAAAAAATTCTGAAAAAAATATCGTTTGAGGAATTAGCTTCAAAATTTCTAAATCCGTTCAGAAAGAATATATTTTTGACATATTAAAAAACGATTGATGTACCTAAGCTGGAAACGAAATGGCAACACTGAAAACTTGAATTAAAACTTAAGCAAAATTGCATCTCGCGATTAGAAAAATTCTGAAAAAATTATCGCTTGAGGAATTAGCTTCAAAATTTCTAAATCCATTCAGAAAGAATATATTTTTGATATATTAAAAAATAATTTATGTATCTAAGCTGGAAACGAAATGGCAACACTGAAAACTTGAATTAAAAAATAAGCAAAATTGCATCTCACGATTAGAAAAATTCTGAAAAAATTATCGCTTAAGGAATTAGCTTTAAAATGTCTAAATCCATTCAGAAAGAATATATTTTTGACATATTAAAAAAACAATTGATGTACTTAAACTAGAAATAAAATATAAAATGGCAACACAAAAAAAGCAAAATTTTATCTCATGATTAGAAAAATTCTCAAAAAATTGTTTACAACAAACAGGAAATAATTTGTAGGTGGAATTAAGAAAGTAGTAATAAGTAACCGACCACCTCGTCTTTCAGAGCAAAAACTGTTCGTGGTGAATCTCCGTTTGTAATATTCTGTAATTTATGTTTCTAGGACGCTTGAAAAAAATGACTTGCAAATTTATTTAAAAACATTCATATTTACCGGTTCTCCCGCAAAAACAACCTCCTTCTCCCACTTGTTGCCACTCGCAAAATTGTCCGTAAAGTTTTCTTCGAATATCACTTTGCCGGAGCACGTCTGGTGCTTGTTGACTTTCGTCGAGGTCAACAAACAGGTGGGATCGCCGGGGTTGGATGTTACGCTGGGCGTATCTGTTGGAAAAAAAATTGAGAGTGTAATGTTATAGTATATTAGATACCTAGGGTTGTAAGTAGCAAATTACGCGCAAGTGAGTAAAGCAATTTCACGCGCGCATAATTGCTAGTTGTGTACTATACTTTATCTACGACCTTAAACTATAAACATATTGAAACTGAATCTTGTCAGGGCGACGTTTAAATTTGTATGAAATTGCCCGGTAATGGCAAAGTAGAACGATTATTAACTAAACGAATTATTCCGTCGAATAATATATTTTGAACAAATTTACGGATACCCATCGCTGTACTTGGTCTGAAGTGTTAATCTGTTAAGATACCATTGTGAAGGAAGTACCGAGGAGTTTAGTGTTATGACCAATATTTTGTAATCTGACATTTAAATGACACTGTCACTTTTAAAAACGAACAGGCGAATGAAGAGGGACTCAGCGGACGTTAATAAGTGTATAATGTATAGCGTAATACATAAGTTGTAATAATATTACAAGTTATGTATTACTTTTCGCTATTATTATATCGCTTACGATTGGTGAAAACAGTTCGGTAATTTATCAATTACAAAGTGGGAGTAAAACATTAATTACTTCTAAATGTAAACGACTGATCATCTCTAATGTAGCCCAATTTGTTCTTTCCATCGAAATAATCGACGTACGTCCAGTAATTTATAACATCGCCAGGCTTCAGGGTGGTGGTCTTGTCGACGAAGGTCCATCTGCCGTTTTTGGCTTTGACTATGTCCTTCGAATACGTTCCTCCCTCTCTGCCTTCGAATTCTTCGTTGAGCTTTCCATGGAACGCGAACAATTTAATTCCCTCTTCGTCTAAACAATAAAATCTCTTCTATACTGAATTATAATTCTTGATCCAAACAACAATTAAAGTATTATTTAAAATATTCAATATTTGTTAGTTTTACTAATAAAATAATTTACGTGGAATTGAAACTTTGAATCCTTTCGGATACACGGGCTCCACCGTCGCCACGGGAACTTCGTATTGCCCAAAAACGAAGACAAAACACCACAAGAGCAGCAAAGACTGGTTTAGGAATGTCGCGTGCATTTCGCTCGAATTCTTACGACAAACTAAACAAGTCGACCGGGAGATACGAATAGTACGCCTTCTTCCTCAATTTATTGTCATTATCTGGAGGTGTATCCCCTCCTGCGCAGCTGGAAAGTTGGAAGGCAGAGGTTAAGTTGATGCGATAAAGATGTTTACAGTACTTTTGATTTAAAATTTAATCGATGCAAAAAATAAATACATTTTTTGTCTCTTTTATTGCTCGGATGAGAAAAACCTGTTTGTAGCCTTGGGGACATTTTAATGGTTGAGGAGGACTGCTGAAGTACATATACAATTTTCCTATGTGTCATGCGAGGTTTAGATACAGCAAAATATATGAATAATAAAACATATAATTAATCTCACGCACACTTATGATAAACCCACGGATCACGATGGGAATCCCCAATAATCTAAATCGATAACATTAATTCCATAATTATACATAACATTGAGACGATTGCAATAACATAAAATTTGCACTATTTACGACACATTTCTGCAATAAATTATGTAATATGGGATTTTCCCCATCTTTATCTGTAGCGAATTCAATAGTTTTCACAATTAATAATTTAATGCAATTCCCATCGATTAATTACAAAAAAGTGACAAATTTTAAATTTTTTCAACTTCAATGTAAGGAAAATGGCGTTGGACAAAACTTAAATTCCATGAGCAGAAATTTTTTGCAGAATTATGATTGTGGATTCCATATATCCAATAACTGAATCACAGTTTCATTCATAATTTAGGGTGTATTTTAAGTAACTTTCTCGAGTTTGAAGTCGATAGCAATATTTTTTTCAAGTCACGAAAGTTATTGAAATTTTTCGCAAACTTACGCTCTGTTTGTACAAATTTATTTCAAAATTTAGGAAAACGGTGTTTATGGCTTTTAAATAATCATAATTTTGGGTGTATTTTGAGTAACTTTGGCAAGTTTTAAGTCGATAGCAATTGTCTTTATATTTTTTTCAAGTCACGAAAGTTATCGAAATTTTTCGCAAATTTCCGCTGTGTTTGCATCAATTTATTTCAAAATTTAGGAAAAGGGTGTCTATGGTTTTTAAATAATCATAATTTAGGGTGTATTTCGAGTAACTTTGGCAAGTTTTAAGTCGATAGCAATTGCCTTTATATTTTTTTTGAGTCATGAAAGTTATTCAAATTTTTCGCAAATTTCCGCTCCGTTTGCATCAATTTATTTCAAAATTTAGGAAAAGGGTGTTTATGGTTTTTAAATAATCATAATTCAGGGTATATTCTCAGTAACTTTGCCAAGTTTTAAGTCGATAGCAATTGTCTTTATATTTTTTTCGAGTCACGAAAGTTATTGAAATTTTTCGCAAATTTACGCCCCGTTTGCATAAATTTATTTCAAAATTTAGAAAAAGGGTGTTTATGGCTTTTAAATAATCATAATTTAGGGTGTATTTTAAGTAACTTTAGCAAGTTTTAAGTCGATGGCAATTGTCCTTATATTTTTTTCGAGTCACGAAACTTATTGAAATTTTTCGCAAATTTACGCTCTGTTTGCATCAATTTATTTCAAAATTCAGGAAAAGAGTGTTTATGGCTATTAAATAATCATAATTAAGGGTGTATTCTGAATAACTTTAGCAAGTTTTAAGTCGATAGCAATCGTCCTTATATTTTTTTACGAGTTCTGAAAGTTATTCAAATTTTTCGCAAATTTCCGCTCCGTTTGCATCAATTTATTTAAAAATTTAGGAAAAGGGTGTTCATGTTTTTTAAATAATCATAATTTAGGGTGTATTTTGAGTAACTTTGGCAAGTTTTAAGTCGATAGCAATTGTCTTTATATTTTTTTTCGAGTCGCGAAAGTTATTGAAATTTTTCGCAAATTTACGCTCAGTTTGCATCAATTTATTTCAAAATTTAGAAAAAGGGTGTTTATGGTTTTTAAATAATTATAATTTAGGGTGTATTCTGAGTAACTTTAGCAAGTTTTAAGTCGATAGCAATTGTCTTTATATTTTTTTTCGAGTCGCGAAAGTTATTGAAATTTTTCGCAAATATCCGCTCTGTTTGCATCAATTTATTTCAAAATTTGCGAAAAGGATGTTTATGGTTTTTAAATAATCATAATTTAGGGTATATATTGAGTAACTTTGGCAAGTTTCAAGTCGATAGCAATTGTCCTTATATTTTTTTCGAGTCGCGAAATTATTGAAATTTTTCGCAAATTTACGCTCCGTTTGCATCAATTTATTTTAAAATTTAGGAAAAGGGTGTTTATGGCTTTTAAATAATCATAATTTAGGTTGTATATTGAGTAACTTTGGCAAGTTTTAAGTCGATAGCAATTGTCCTTATATTTTTTTCGAGTCACGAGAGTTATTGATTTTTTTCGCAAATTTACGCTCCGTTTGCATAAATTTAAAATTCCAATAAATATAATGACTGTCAGAATTAGCTTCAAACTTCATCCAGAAATATTGTATTTTTGACATATTGGAAAATAGTCGGCATGCTCCCACTGTAAACGGATTTTCAGCACTCGAAACATGATTTTTTAGAAAGAACGGAATTTGCATCTTGCGATTTAAAAAATTCTAATAAATATAATGACTGCCGGAATTAGCTTCAAACTTCTTAAATCCATACAGGAATATTGTTTTTTCGATATACTGGAAAATAATCGGCGTACTCCCACTGTTAACGAAATGTCAGCACTTAAAATTTGATTTTTAGAAAGAACGGAATTTGCATCTTATGATTTTAAAAATTCTAAAAAAAGCAGTGACTGCCGAAATTAGCTTCAAACTTCGAAAATCCATTCAGAAATATTGTATTTTTAACATACTAGAAGATTATTGACATACAGCCACTGGAAACAAAATGTCAGCACTTGAAACTTTATTTTGAGAAAGAACGGAATTTACATCTTATGATTTAAAAAATTCTAAAAAAACAGTGACCGCCCGAATTCGCTTAAAACTTCTCAAATCCATCCAGGAATATTGTTTTTTTGACATACTGAAAAATAATCAGCGTACTCCCACTGCAAACGAAATGTCAGCACTTGAAACTTGATTTTTAGAAAAAACGGAATTTGCATCTTATTATTTTAAAAATTGTAAAAAAAACAGTGACCGCCCGAAGTTGCTTAAAACTCCTCAGATCCATCCAGAAATATTGTTTTTTTGACATACTGGAAAATAATCGGCGTACTCCCATTGCAAACAAAATGTCAGCACTTGAAACTTGATTTTTAGAAAAAATGAAATTTGCATCTTGTTATTTTAAAAATTGTAAAAAAAATAGTAACCGCCCGAAGCTGCTTAAAACTTCTCAAATCCATCCAGAAATATTGTTTTTTTGACATACTAGAAAATAATTGGCGTACTTTTACTGCAAACAAAATATCAGCACTCGAAACTTGATTTTTAGAAAAAATGGAATTTACATCTTATTATTTTAAAAATTGTAAAAAAAATAGTGACCGCCCGAAGTTGCTTAAAACTTCTCAAATCCATCCAGGAATATTGTTTTTTTGACATACTGCAAAATAATAGACGTACTTTCACTGCAAACAAAATTTCAGCACTCGAAACTTGATTTTTGCATGATTTTAAAAATTCTAAAAAAAATACAATATGTAGACAGTGTTGCGATCAGATGTCACGCTAGGCGTGTCTGTTGCAAAAAAAAACTGATTTGGAGACTATTGTTTATTTAGTGTAATGCAAAAATGTAAAACATTAATTACTTTAAACTCTAAACGACTGTTCATCTCTAATGTAGCCCAATTTTTTCTGTCCATCGAAATAATCGACGTACGTCCAGTAATGTACAGTATCACCGGACTTCAGAGCGGTGCTTTTATCGACGAAGGTCCATCTACCGTTTCTCATTTTGGTTATATCCTTCGAATATGTTCCTCCCTCTAGGCCCTCGAATTCTTCGTTGAGCTTTCCATGGAACGCGAACAATTTAATTCCATCTTGATCTAAACAACAAAATCTCTTATATACTTATTCGGTACCAACAATTTGCAATATTAAATATTTGTTAGTTTTACTGATAAAATAATTTACGTGGAATTGAAACTTTGAATCCCTTCGGATGCAGGAGCTCCACCGACGCCCTGGGAACTTGGTACTGCCCAAAAACGAAGACAAAACACCACAAAATCAGCAAAGACTGGTTTAGGAATGTCGCGTGCATTTCGTTAGAATTCTTAGGACACACTAAACAAATCAACTGTGAGATACGAAAATGACGTTTTCTTCCTCAATTTATTGTCATTATCTGGAGGTACCCCCTCCTGCGCAGTTAGAAAGTGGGAAGGCAGAGGTTAAGTTGATACGATAGAGATGTTTACGTGTACTTTTAATTTCAAATTTAATCGATGCAAAAATAAATCCATGTTTTGCCTCTTTTAATGCTTCGATGAGGAAAACAACCTGCATAGCCTTGGGTACATTTTTATGGTTGAGGAGGACAATTTTCCTATGTGTCATGCGATGTCTAAATACTGCAAAATAAATGAATAATTAAACGTATAATTAACCTCACGCACACTTATGATAAACCTACGGATCACGATGGGAATCCCCAATAATCTAAATCAATAACATTCATTCCATAATTATAAGACGATTGCAATAACATCGAATTTGCATTATTTACGACACATTTCTGCAATAAACGATGTGATATGGGGTTTTCTCCAGCGGATTCAAAAGTTTTGGCAATTGATAATTTAATGCAACTGCGATGAATTAATCGCTAAAAGTAGTACCTTATCTCCAAATTTGGGTCAAAACTGGTTGATACGAATTTCTTTTGGTCCGACATATTGCATCCGCCATCTTGAACTTTGCAAATTTGACCTCAGATTCGTGTTCACCGATGCCGAAAACGTGTGATACCTGATAGTCGTCGTGCAAAATGTACAAACAAGAAAGTTATCTCAAGTTAAACTTTCCCAAAACTTTAAACGCGTTTATCTCGAAACAGTATTTTTCAAAACTGCGGGGGAAAATTCTCAGAAAGTTTACATCCGATTTCGATGCAGTTTTGCCGACTGTATTAAGAATTGAATTGTCTAACGAAATACGAGCCGGATTTTTGATATTTTGAAAGTTCGATTTTTGGTGGACGTTTTTGTGACGAATTTTTGGGGCTGACAATGAGTTTTTTGTTCGGAAGGCCGCCATTTTCGTAAAATTCAACTTTTTCAAAAAATCTCCCGTGATTCGTTGCGAAATATTATGTAGAATAATATGCCGAACCGATTTTTATTGCAGGATGACTTGGGGAACCAGGAATCTCCCCGCAGTGGGGCGATCTTGCGTAAGAGGACGTCTGCGCCACCTGGTGCAGCGGGTTCAAGGTGGTCGCGATCAGCGCGAAAGAAAATAGTTTGGAAGCCGGGAACTAGGAATAAAGATAAATGTTGTATTTTATTATTATTATTAAGATTGCATAATTAGAAGGCTATATTTTTGTAACAATACATTGTGCGATCAGCAATTATTTAGACGAAAAAAGATTTTTTAAATTGCTGCTGGAGGTTCAAATGCTTTGGAATGCATGTATTTTTGGTTGCATGCATTAAAAAGGCAAAATTTTGAATTGTTTTCCAAACACGCATTTCATTCTTCGTTATTGAATACGAAAGCAAACTTTCAATGATGAATCTTTTTATGTTTTGAAGTAAAAACCATTTTTGCGTTAAAATTTAATTAACAGTGACAGTTGTTATTAAACATATGAAAAATTAGATACTGACACAATAATTGTAATTGTAATTGTTGATAGCATGTCCTCGCACTTTTACTTCCGAAGATTCTCTCCACTGCAACCCTAAAACTCCTTCTAGATAGAAGTGTCCTAAACAAATACTACACCATGTTTATCGTAGGGTAATAGAACATGATAGAAGTGGCGTAGTTTGATTGTGATTCTGAATATTTCATCAATTTTTATTTGTGAGTTAACGTTCAACCACTTACAAAATTATCAGCCAATTTTTATTTTTGTATATAACGTCGAAAGTTATTCCAAATTACCTGAAAATTAACTATCCCAGCAAAACACTCGCAACCTTTATCTTTATTTTTTTTTTGTATTTATAATTTAAAAGTTCTAAGTAGAAGACACTGTAATCTAAAGAGCGTATATCTTAACGTAATCCACTTGTAACTCGGTGTCCGGATCCAGCCAGGTGGACTGCCACTCGTTTCTGGCAGCGAAGAAATTTTTGATTTGTTTGGTATCCCTGTTCCGCCACGGTTTGTCTGTCGTTCCGGATCTGTAACCATCCGGAAAATCGTTGATTCCTCCAACGCCGACCCCCAACGATATAACGCTCTGGAGAAACGTAAGAAAAATTAGTACACAATATATTCCTTTGGACATCAAATCAGAACATCTACAGACCAGTTTCGACCTTTCAAGTCTCATCGGAAATTACTATTCGAATACGAATATTCCAAACACCGTTAAAGTTAGAAACGCGTATAGTACAACATTCAGGCAATAGATTCCGCCACTTTGGCGTTTCTAACTATTCCTTTAGGTTTTTTTTTAAATCAAAAATGGCAATATTTCATGCAAAACAATCTTTGATAAATGAGTACATTCCCTTTGATCAAAATTCCTTGTGGCAATATTTTGTGCAAAACAATATTTATTTGATTCCTTCACATTTTTAATCAAAATTCTTTTTGATTGGAATAAAACACTTTAACTTTTTTATACCACTATTTCAATCTACAATCAAGATATACCAAGAAATTAACACCGCCAACATTCACCATTTAAAATTCTTTTTGGTAATATTTCGTGCAAAAATCTTTGATGAAAAGTATGTGCAACTTAAGTTTTAACTAGATCCACACCCTTCTAACTCACCTCACTGATCGGAGCACTCACTATTTTCTCCCCAATTTGGACATTGTCTACGAAGGCTGTAATTTTACCTAAAAAAAGTAAATTTTGTTAGAATTTTTTAATTGCTTTTGAAGATAGCGAAGAATCGTAAATCTTTTGTTGATAAATGTGTTTCGTTAACTCTTTAAGTTTCGCGAAAGAATTCAAAACAAAGGAAATTGTATATTTATGATTTAAAAAATGTACAAAATCTATTCTTTCAGATTGCTTTAGAAAATTGTAGTTACTTTCCAAATGAAACCAAAATTTGGTGATCAAAACTTGACTATTTACAGAAACATGATTGTAGATGCGGTATCCGCTATGACAATTGAATAAAACTGCGACAGATTAATCCTAAAATGTGTGTCTTTACAAATTACCAATTAAAACTTTGCCAACTTTTAAGAAAGAAAAATGGCAACGGTCAAAACTAAAATTTCATGATAAAATCCTGACTTTTTGCAGAAACATGATAGCAGATTCGGCATCCATAACGACAATTGAATGAAACTGCGGCAGATTAATCCTAAAACGTGTGTCTTTACATATTATCAATTAAAACTTTGCCAACTTTTGAGAAAGAAAAACGGCAACGGTCAAAACTAAAATTTCATGATAAAATCCTGTCTTTTTGCAGAAACATGATAGCAGATTTGGCATCCATTACGACAATTGAATGAAACTGCGACAGATTAATCCTAAAATGTGTGTCTTTGCAAATTACCAATTAAAACTTTGCCAACTTTTGAGAAAGAAAAACGGCAACGGTCAAAACTAAAATTTCATGATAAAATCCAGACTTTTTGCAGAAACATGATAGCAGATTTGGCATCCATAGCGACAATTGAATGAAACTGCGACAGATTAATCCCAAAATGTGTGTCTTTATAAATTATCAAATAAAACTTTGCCAACTTTTGAGAAAGAAAAATGGCAATGGTCAAAACTAAAATTTCACGATAAAATCCAGACTTTTTGCAGAAACATGATAGCACATTCGGCATCCATTATGACAATTGAATGAAACTGTGACAGATTAATCCTTAAAAGTGTGTCATTACAAATTACCAATTAAAACTTTGCCAACTTTTGAGACAGAGAAATGGCAATGGTCAAAACTAAAATTTCATGATAAAATCCAGACTTTTTGCAGAAACATGATAGCAGATTTGGCATCCATAACGACAATTGAATGAAACTGCGACAGATTAATCCTAAAATGTGTGTCTTTACAAATTATCAATTAAAACTTTGCCAACTTTTGAGAAAGAAAAATGGCAATGCTCAAAACTAAAATTTCATGATAAAATCCTGACTTTTTGCGGAAACATGATAGCAGATTCGGCATCCATTATGATAATTGAATGAAACTGTGACAGATTAATCCTAAAATATGTGTCTTTATAAATTATCAATTAAAACTTTGCCAACTTTTGAGAAAGAAAAATGGTAATGATCAAAACTAAAATTTCATGATAAAATCCTGACTTTTTGCAGAAACATGATAGCAGATTTGGCATCCATTACGACAATTGAATGAAACTGTGACAGATTAATCCTAAAATGTGTGTCTTTATAAATTATCAATTAAAACTTTGCCAACTTTTGAGAAAGAAAAATGGCAATGGTCAAAACTAAAATTTCATGATAAAATCCTGACTTTTTGCAGAAACATGATAGCAGATTTGGCATCCATTATGATAATTGAATGAAACTGTGACAGATTAATCCTTAAAAGTGTGTCTTTACAAATTACCAATTAAAACTTTGCCAACTTTTGAGACAGAAAAATGGCAATGGTCAAAACTAAAATTTCATGATAAAATCCAGACTTTTTGCAGAAACATGATAGCAGATTTGGCATCCATAACGACAATTGAATGAAACTGCGACAGATTAATCCTAAAATGTGTGTCTTTATAAATTATTAATTAAAACTTTGCCAACTTTTGAGAAAGAAAAATGGCAATGCTCAAAACTAAAATTTCATGATAAAATCCTGACTTTTTGCGGAAACATGATAGCAGATTCGGCATCCATTATGACAATTGAATGAAACTGTGACAGATTAATCCTTAAAAGTGTGTCTTTACAAATTACCAATTAAAACTTTGCCAACTTTTGAGACAGAAAAATGGCAATGGTCAAAACTAAAATTTCATGATAAAATCCAGACTTTTTGCAGAAACATGATAGCAGATTTGGCATCCATAACGACAATTGAATGAAACTGCGACAGATTAATCCTAAAATGTGTGTCTTTATAATTTATCAATTAAAACTTTGCCAACTTTTGAGAAAGAAAAATGGCAATGGTCAAAACTAAAATTTCATGATAAAATCCTGACTTTTTGCAGAAACATGATAGCAGATTTGGCATCCATTAAGACAATTGAATGAAACTGCGACACATTAATCCTAAAATGTGTGTCTTTACAAATTACCAATTAAAGCTTTGCCAACTTTTAAGAAAGAAAAATGGCAATGGTCAAAACTAAAATTTCCTGATAAAATCCTGACTTTTTGCAGAAACATGATAGCAGATTCGGCATCCATTATGGCAATTGAATGAAACTTTGGCAGATTAATTCTAAAAAGTGTGTCTTTGCAAATTACCAATTAAAACTTTGCCAACTTTTAAGAAAGAAAAATGGTGCCGGTCGAAACTTGAAATTTCATTATTAAATCCTGACCTTTTGCAGAAACATGATTGTAGATTCAGTATCCACTATGACAATTGAGTGAAACTGTGATGGATGAATCCCAAACACTAGTTTTTGAAGAAAAATAAACCTACGAATATACAAAATATCAGACAAACCCCATTTATACCATCAAAACGGAGATTCTTGTATTTTTACCTGGTCTCCAAATGAGCGTGTACAGATGCTTCTTTTTCGTAAAAGCCTCAGTTCCATAGGTGCTGATCAGATGCGAACTTCTGCCCGGTTCTTCCGGAGATGGAACCTCTCCAGCGAATAACGTCCTCGCCCCGATGTCATCATTGGCGTTTCCCTTCAAATTCTCGTTGCCTCTCGCGTAGGCGATCCAAACTTTCGACGCGTTGATACTGTCGACCTCTTTGGCTGGTATCAGCGCGATTTCTACAAAACGGCAATTATTTTTAATCATTTCGAGTTGGTCGATCGATCAATTAACCTGGGAAAATCCAATCGCCCGCCGGTAATTTCGCCCGGACTTCGATTTTTCCGTACATGAAGCTGAATTTCGATCGGATTTTTCCGGATTTGGCCGCGGGCAAGAGCAGAGCGCCGAATTGTTCAAAGTAGCAATCGTCTAGGTACTTCTTTCTTGTACATCTGAAAAGGAATGCGAAACGGGATGACATCTTAATCACATCGAAAATATTTGGAGAAAAAAAAACTTACCCGAATCGTAAATCCAAAATACCTCTCGCCTCGGCATCAGTTTTTTTCGGTATCGGCTTGATCCTCAAAACGTTATTTTTCGTATAAACGGTGTCCGGTGAGTTCTCGTAAGAATTGAATTCGAAATTCTGGATTGAAAAAAATAAAGGGCCCAATTGGCGGCAAGGGCGCGTGTAAATGTAACACTTACCGGACCTCTGATCGGGATGTAATGTTCGATGATCCATCTGGATTGGTCTATGCTTCCAAAAGTATCCTCAAAAATCACGCTCTCTGCACACACATTGCTCTGGCCGGCGGCTACGGTCATCGACAGTACACATTCGAGAGGTTTCTTTGTTACAAATTCTGAAATTTAGAATAATAATAGTTGTAGCATTTATTTAATATATCTGCAAGATGTGAGTTGTCCCAAATTTATTTATAATAATTGCGTTCGCCACTCAAGGACGTTTTAACGCAGTGGCTGACGAAGCAGTTCTCTGTAATACTCGTGGGAAAGAAAATTCAATACTTGCGTATGATAAATATACTAAACGCATAAGCCATGTTTTGTGTCCTGGCAAGAACTGCAAATCCATAAATTGTACCAAAAAATCGCAAAGGAGCACTTATAAAATTTCAACTCTCTGACCCTGATTTTTTCTCATTACATTCTTGCCCCCTGTGGCTAAAGTTTTTTTCTATTTCGGAAAATTTTTGAGACCAAGATGTAGCCCCAACCTTTCCCCGACCTCCCGTTTAAGTCTGGTAATTTTATCCCACCCTCAGCGCCGGCAGTGAATTTTTAAACGCGATCCTGCAGATTTTGCAGAGGTTCGCGCCAAATCAATCTCCTCCGATAACCCTGGGGTTAGAACATCGTACTAAACTTCAAAAAGTTCTACGATCTATCATCTAACTTTCTAAGGAGGCTTTCTACAAAATTTTGCCCCGTTTTGGAGATATGAAAATCCAAAAATTTAACTTTTACAGACTGAATTTCAAAAATAATATTATTACCGACAAATAATTGTACAGGAAAATCCAAAAAATTAAACATTATCTGACCGATAACGAATCGTGTTTACATACAACATTTGTTATCTACTGACCGTTGACCCGCCATTTGCCTTCCTTGCGATAACCGAGCCGCGAGTGCTGGATGAAAACCCAATAATAAAGTATATCGCCGATTTCCAAGGTCACGTTGGGTTCGTCGTACACCCAATAAGTGCCCATGGGTTTCGTGACGTCCTTGGAGAATTCTCCGGGTTTCGTGATGTCCAGTTCGGCGTTGATCTGACCGTGGAAGCCGAATAATTGTACTCCGGGTTCGTCTAAAAAAAAATTGACTTCATTACAGCTACTATAGTTCATATACAGGGTATAGCACACCACCTCAAATACATTACAAAAGCCATATTAAAGATTATCATTCCCAAGTGATTCTGAAATTCTGAAGTTAATTTGATGGAAGTTGAATTTTTTACAATTTTTTAAATATTTGAACGCAAATTTAATTTTCTTAAATTCAACTTTAGTGCATTAAAATTCCGTTCCCTGAAGTGATAGATTAATTGTTTTTATGAAATGTCAAAAATAGATTAATTGTGAAGTGATTCTGAAATTCTGAAGCTAATTTGATAGGAGTTGAATTTTTTACAATTTTTTTAATATTTGAACGCAAATTTAATTTTCTTAAAGTCAAGTTTAGTGCGTTAAAATTTTGTTCCCTGAAGTGATAGATCAAATGTTTTTATGAAATATCAAGAATAGATTAATTGTGAAGTGATTCTGAAATTCTGAAGCTAATTTGATAGAAGTTGAATTTTTTACATTTTTTTTAATATTTGAACGCAATTTTAATTTTCTTAAATTCAAGTTTAGTGCGTTAAAATTTTGTTCCCTGAAGTGATAGATCAATTGTTCTTATGAAATGTCAGAAATAGATTTTTTGTGAAGTAATTTTGAAATTCTGAAGCTAATTTGATGGAAATTGAATTTTTTACAATTTTTTAAATATTTGAACGCAAATTTAATTTTCTTAAATTCAAGTTTAGTGCGTTAAAATTTTGTTCCCTGAAGTGATAGATCAAATGTTTTTATGAAATATCAAGAATAGATTAATTGTGAAGTGATTCTGAAATTCTGAAGCTAATTTGATAGAAGTTGAATTTTTTACAATTTTTTTAATATTCGAACGCAAATTTAATTTTCTTAAATTCAAGTTTAGTGCGTTAAAATTTTGTTCCCTGAAGTGATAGATCAAATGTTTTTTTATGAAATGTCAAAAATAGATTAATTGTGAAGTGATTCTGAAGTTCTGAAGCTAATTTGATGGAAGTTGAATTTTTTACAATTTTTTTTAATATTCGAACGCAAATTTAATTTTCTTAAATTCAAGTTTAGTGCTTTAAAATTTTGTTCCCTGAAGTGATAGATCAATTGTTTTTATGAAATGTCAAAAATAGATTAATTGTGAAGTGATTCTAAAATTCTAGAGCTAATTTGACAGGAGTTGAATTTTTTATAATTTTTTTAATATTTGAACGCAAATTTAATTTTCTTAAATTCAAGTTTAGTGCGTTAAAATTTTGTTCCCTGAAGTGATAGATCAAATGTTTTTTTATGAAATGTCAAAAATAGATTAATTGTGAAGTGATTCTGAAATTCTGAAGCTAATTTGATGGGAGTTGAATTTTTTACATTTTTTTTTAATATTTGAACGCAAATTTAATTTTGTTAAATTCAAGTTTGGTGCGTTAAAATTTAGTTCCCTGAAGTGATAGATCAATTGTTTTGATGAAATGTCAAAAATGGATTAATTGTGAAGTGATTGTGAAATTCTGAAGCTAATTTGAGAGGAGTTGAATTTTTTACAATTTTTTTTTTAATATTTGAACGCAAATTTAATTTTCTATAATTCAAGTTTAGTGCGTTAAAATTTTGTTACCTGAAGTGATGGATCAATTGTTTTTATGAAATGGCAAAAATAGATTAATTGTGAAGTGATTCTGAAATTCTGAAGCTAATTTGATGGAAGTTGAATTTTTTACAATTTTTTTAATATTCCAACGCAAATTTAATTTTCTTAAATTCAAGTTTAGTGCGTTAAAATTTTGTTCCCTGAAGTGATAGATCAATTGTTTTTATGAAATGTTAAAAATGGATTAATTGTGAAGTGATTGTGAAATTCTGAAGCTAATTTGAGAGGAGTTGAATTTTTTACAATTTTTTTTAATATTTGAACGCAAATTTAATTTTCTAAAATTCAAGTTTAGTGCGTTAAAATTTTGTTACCTGAAGTGATGGATCAATTGTTTTTATGAAATGGCAAACATAGATTAATTGTGAAGTGATTCTGAAATTCTGAAGCTAATTTGATGGAAGTTGAATTTTTTACAATTTTTTTAATATTCGAACGCAAATTTAATTTTCTTAAATTCAAGTTTAGTGCGTTAAAATTTTGTTCCCTGAAGTGATAGATCAATTGTTTTTATGAAATGTTAAAAATGGATTAATTGTGAAGTGATTGTGAAATTCTGAAGCTAATTTGAGAGGAGCTGAATTTTTTACAATTTTTTTTAATATTTGAACGCAAATTTAATTTTCTTAAATTCAAGTTTAGTGCGTTAAAATTTTGTTCCCTGAAGTGATAGATCAATTGTTTTTATGAAATATCAAAAATGGATTATTTGTGAAGTGATTCTGAAATTCTGAAGCTAATTTGATGGAAGTTGAATTTTTTTTTTTAATACAAGAAATGCTTTTGTAAATTAATTCGAATTATTTGAGGATTAAAACACGGTCTGTAGTTGAAGTTACATACAGACTAGAGGGTGGTGGGTGGGCTCTATCCTACAATGCAACCAGTTAGACCCATTTCAGGGTTTTAATAAAATAATTCGTTTATTGAAAAATAAACATTTTTGTAACTTTTTTCTTTTATGTGTTGATTTTCATCTGCAAATTTGTCGTTTATATTTTACTGGTTGGATGGTAGGATAGGGCCCTCCCACCACCATAAGTATCTTCTTTAATTTAACCCACAAAATTCAAGAAATTGTTTCGTCAATTAATTCGAGTTATTCGAAGAAATAAAGTTATCTTAAACAGGGTTCGTACTTAAGTGAAATAAAATCTGGAAGGTGGTGGGTGGGCCCTATCTTACAATCCAACCAGGTAAATCCATTCAAGGGTTTTAATAAAAATAAAAAAAAAATTAAATCAATTTTTTTAACAATGACCAAATCTTACCTGGTATATACGCTCTAAATCCTTTAGGTTGAAACACCTCGATGGTCACATTGGGCACCTTGTAGTCAGCGGAAAACCCGAAACCGACCAAACCGAGGAAGACGCACAATTTTGGCACCATTTCGCGACGCGATTATCTTCGAACTAATCGCAATCTCTGACACCGCTACATGCAAACGTTTCGACCTTGCAAGCCTACAACAACTTTTGATTGTTGATGTTCCGATAATCCGGACCTCGCCACGTCTCTGATGGTATGTTTGAATGTCGGAGCCCCTCTTGCTCGGAAGAAGAACATAACAAAAAAACCAGTTCGTGATCGCGGGGAATAACACACCGACGCCCCCTCCTCCACCGTCGCGAATTCGTTCGCGGAATTGAATTATTCAAATGTGGTTCGTCTATTCGCCGCTAGATGGCCCCGGAGCGTTTAAATCGATAATAACGTCGCGACGCCGCAGTGTCCATTGAACTGCTGAGCGATGTAAATATGTGTATTGTTGTCGCCCGTTGACACAGTATTTAAATTGCGAAATTATGTTGAACGATTACGACGATGATTACTTTCTCGAAGAAGATAAAATGTACGTGACACATTTAATGCTCAATTATTTTGAACACAATTCGCTCCAATTGTAGAACCGCAATCGATGGAATATTCAGGTGTTCGCGATAAGGATTTCGTTTGTGTTTGTTTGTGAATGTGTGTGGATTTCGTAATCGGTAAGAGTTGAAACAAAAAGATTTATAAAGTTTCCTAAAATTTTGTTTGAATTCAATCGAAATTTTACAACAGAAAGTTACAGAAAATTTGGTTTACTAAAGAACGTGAAGTATTTTTGCTTAGAGAAAACCACTAATAACATTAGATTTTTTCTTTTCTGATTAAAGGAATCTAAACAGTAATGATTGTGGATCATTTGGTCAACAACTCCATACGAAATCCCACGCACACTCGCACACCTTATCTAGAACACTTTGTTGTAGCTCTTATCACCATTGTGGTGTGTTAAACTGTTCCGGTGCACACAACTGATACCAAAAACACAGTCGATTAGCATGTTCGAAAAATTTTCTTTTTCCTTTCTGTGTATTACTGTTTCAGTGTTATGGTTTAAAAAAAACTGCATGTTAACTTTCCCCTCAAAAGCCAGAAGATTTTGAAAAATTCGTGAAACATGTGGCCGGCTTCAGCCACGCCCCAATACGTGAGCCTCTACCACTTGCACTTCGGGGATTGCGTTTTCGAAGATAAATTGTAATTATTTTTTTTTTCTTTCTGTTTTACTTTATTATTGCGATATGGAACACGAAAGAACGGCACTTATCGATTTGTAAGTATTTATTTTGCAAAAAAAAAAACGTTTGCGCGGTTAATTGTGAATAATGCAGCGGACAGCAAAATGTTGAAGACGCCGTGCCCGTGCAGGAAGAATTGCATGACGGGGATAATTCTGTTAAACACGATTTTGAGGTGCTGTTGTACGATGCGGGATCAAATTTGGCCCTTGGGGAGAACACGATGTGAGTATTTTTGGCTTTTGTTTTTAGTCTCTTCGTTGTAACACTAGAGAGAGTTGGCATGTGCTTATTTGATATTTTTGCAGGAGCACGGATGCACGCTAGAAAATAGCCACTGATCACAGAAATAGTTGCTAGTATAGGTTTCCCCCGATAGATAAAAAAAAAAAACAAAAAATTAATTAGCACTATTATGGATTTGGGTGAAGTAAGTGCCACAATTTGATTTAATATTTTTTGCGATTTAATAATAATAATATTTACTAAGGCATGTCATTATAATTGAAGATGGAAAGATGAAATACATGTTCACGTCATTACTTATTAATAACACGTACATTTTTGTTACCAACGTTACCAGGATTTTGACCATGGAATATAATCCCATTACCAACATAATTTCTTCAGTGAATACGTTTTGGGATTTATAATAATCCCTTTAACAACATCATTTCTTTAGTGCATACGTTTTTGTGATCGCTTCAAGTCTGTACCAAAAGTAAGGTTTTTCATAATTGTTGCAAAATTGTACTTACCTTATTTTTGTTCATCATCGCTAATTATTCCGGAATTTCCATCCAAACATTTTCCACACTAACAAATCGGATTTTTCCATTTTCCCATAAACTCCTCAATAGATTTGCATAATCTTCTGCAATAACATTCTCCACATCCTTTATAAAAAAAAACTCGAATAATCATTATCGAATCATCTTTAATTTATTACAAACTGGTGCACAAATTAATACGTAACTCAAAAAAATATTATCCAATAATCCAAATATACGACATCGCTTAATTTTCGCGAAATTTGACCAATACATTTTTTTTTATAATTTTTTTTAAAATAGTCTTAAATGGATTTTTTTTTTAAGTATTATTCTCTTCATTTATAGGTTTAAAAATATCTTAAAATCAAAAATTAATAATCGCCGGCTTTTCCGAAATTTCCACCGAAACATGTTTCATTCTAGCAAAACATACATTCCGCTGGATTTTATAGTCCTAAACGGATTTTGTGATTTTTTTTATGGTTTTATATGCTTTACGTTTATAGGTTTCAAAATTTCTTAAAATCCAAAATTAATAATCCACCGAAACATGTTTCATTAAAGCGAAACATACATTCCGCTGGATTTTATAGTCCTAAACGGATTTTGTGATTTTTTTATAGTTTTATATGCTTTACGTTTATAACTTTAAAAATATCTTAAAATCCAAAATTAATAATACACCGAGACATATTGAATTATAGCGAAACATACATTCTGCTGGATTTTACAGTCCTAAACGGATTTTTGTGATTTTTTTTATAGTTTTATATACTTTAAGTTTACAGTTTTAAAAATATCTTAAAATCCAAAATTAATAATCCACCGAAACATATTTCATTTTAGCAAAACATACATACCGCTGGATTTTACAGTCCTAAACGGATTTTGTGATTTTTTTTTATAGTTTTATATGCTTTACGTTTGTAGCTTTAAAAATATCTTAAAATCCGCAATTAATTGTTGCCCGGTTTTCCGGAATTTCCACCGAAACATGTTTCATTCTAACAAAAGGATTTTTTTTTTAGTTTTCAAGAAAACCTTGAAATGAATTTTTTTTTTCAGTAATAATCCACACACCTGTAATTATCGTTACAGTAATATCTAATAATTCAAAAATATGTCACCGCTAGTTCTATTGAAATTTCCGCTCAAATAATTTTCAAGACGGACATTTCGGTGGATTTTTTAATTCCCGCCACAATCTCTTAATTTTTTCAGTAACAATTTAACGTATTACGCTTGTTTTTTTCGAAGTTTTCACGCATGTAAAAGAATTTCCCTCTAACAGAACGAATAATCCAAACACGTGTCATTGCTAGTTTTACTATAATTTCCGAGAAAATATTTTGCTTTTTACGGAAACGAACGTTCCTCCGGGTTTACCTAATTAAAAAAAAATCTCTGAACGGATCAATTAGAGTTACATTCTACACACTTATATCTATAAAAATATCCAATAATCCAAAAATACGTCATCGCTGGTTTTGCTGGAATTTTCACCCAAACATTTTTCTTTGTAAAAAAATAAACGTTCCGCTAGATTATTACAATTTTCAAAAAAATCCTTAATGGTTTTTCGTGATTTGTTACAGGTACATTCTACACACTTATAGCTACAAAATTATCCAATAATCCAAAAATACATCATCTCTGGTTTTGCCGGAATTTCCACCCAAACATTTTTATTTGTAAAAAAAAACGTTTTACTGGATTCTTCCAATTTCCAAAAAAAATCCTTAATGGATTTACGTGATTTTTTACAGGTACATTCTACACACTTCTAGCTATAAAAATATACAATAATCCAAAACTACGTCATCGCTAGTTTTTCCGGAATTTACACCCAAACATTTTTATTTGTAAAAAAAAAACGTTTTACTGGATTATTCCAATTTTCAAAAAAAAATCCTCAATGAATTTACGCAATTTTTTACTGGTACATTCTACATACTTATGGCTATAAAAATATCCAATAATCCAAAAATACGTCATTGCTAGTTTTTCCGGAATTTCCACCCAAACATTTTTATTTGTAAAAAAATAAACGTTCCGCTGGATTATTCATATTTCCAAAAAAATCCTCAATGGATTTACATGATTTTTTATAGGTACATTCTACACACTTATAGCTATAAAAATATCCAATAATCCAAAAATACATCATTGCTAGATTTTCGGGAATTTCCACCCAAACATTTTTCTTTGTAAAAAAATAAACGTTCCGCTAGATTATTACAATTTCCAAAAAAATTCCCTAATGGATTTACACGATTTTTTATGGGTACATTCTATACACTTATAGCTTTAAAAATATCCAATAATCCAAAAATACATCATTGCTAGTTTTTCTGAAATTTCTACCCAAACATTTTTATTTGTAAAAAATAAACGTTTTACTGGATTATTCCAATTTCCAAAAACATCCTCAATGGATTTACGTGATTTTTCATGGGTACATTCTACATACTTATAGCTATAAAAATATCCAATAATCCAAAAATACGTCATCGCTGGTTTCTCCGAAATTTCCACCCAAACATTTTTATTTGTAAAAAAATAAACGTTTTACTGGATTATTCCAATTTTCAAAAAAAATCCTCTATGAATTTACGCAATTTTTTACTAGTACATTCTACACACTTATATCTACAAAAATATCCAATAATCCAAAAATACATCATTGCTAGTTTTTCCGGAATTTTTACCCAAACATTTTTATTTGTAAAAAAATAAACGTTTTACTGGATTATTCCAATTTCCAAAAAAAATCCTCAATGGATTTACGTGATTTTTAATAGGTACATTCTGCACACTTATAGCTATAAAAATATCCAATAATCCAAAAATACCTCATCGCTGGTTTCTCCGAAATTTCCACCCAAACATTTTTATTTGTAAAAAAATAAACGTTCCGCTGGATTATTCCAATTTCCAAAAAAAATCCTTAATGGATTTACACGATTTCCTATAGGTACATTCTACACACTTATAGCTATAAAAACATCCAATAATCCAAAAATACGTCATCGCTGGTTTCTCCGAAATTTCCAACCAAACATTTTTCTTTGTAAAAAATAAACATTCCGCTAGATTATTACAATTTCCAAAAAAAAATCCTTAATGGATTTACGTGATTTTTTATAGGTACATTCTACACACCTATAGCTATAAAAATATTCAATCATCCAAAAATACGTCATCGCTAGTTTCTCCGCAATTTCCACCCAAACATTTTCCTGTATAAAAAATAAACCTTCCTCTGGATTATTCCAATTTCTAAAAAAAAATCCTTAATGGATTTACGCGATTTCTTCGATTTCTTACTGCTACATTCTACACACTTATAGGTATAAAAATATTCAGTAATCTAAAAATACTTCATCACTAGTTTATCTGAAATTTCCGTCGAAACATTTTCCTTTGTAAAAAAAAACGTTTTACTGGATTATTCCAATTTCCAAAAAAAAATCTTTAAAGGATTTACGTGATTTCTTACGGGTACATTCTACATACTTATAGCTATAGAAATATCCAATAATAAAAAAATACGTCATCGCTAGTTTTTCCGGAATTTCCACCCAAACATTTTTCTTTGTAAAAAAAATTAAACGTTCCGCCAGAGTATTACAATTTCCAAAAAAAAATCCTTAATAGATTTACGTGATTTCTTACTGGTACATTCTATGCACTTAGAGCTATAAAATTTTCATGGGTACATTCTACACACTTATAGCTATAAAAATATCCAATAATCCAAAAATACGTTATCGCTAGTTTTTTCGGAATTTCTACCCAAACATTTTTATTCGTAAAAAAATAAACGTTTTACTGGATTATTCCAATTTCCAAAAAAAATCCTCAATGGATTTACGTGATTTTTTATGGGTACGTTCTACACACTTATAGCTATAAAAATATCCAATAATCCAAAAATACATCATCGCTAGTTTTTCCGGAATTTCCACGCAAACATTTTTCTTTGTAAAAAAAAATAAACGTTCCGCTTGATTATTCAATACATTACCATATGACGATCCTGCGTTATCACATTGGTAATAATAATAATAATAATATTAATAATAATAATAATAATACAACTACTACTATTACTACTTGGTTGGCATGTTTTAGGATTCCTAAAATTCAACAACTTATCAATTCATTCCTTAATATTTTCAACATCGTAGATTGTGGCATTATACTTCACGTACAACAAATAAAGGTAAGGCAAACTAATTAAAACCAACATTTTACATCGTAACAAACTAACAACATTAATTTATAAACTTGCGCTTAGTTTAAAATAACCGAACGCTTTTTTTAAACTAAATCGTCCGGTAATATAATTCGGAATTCATCGATCGGGGATTACCCGGACGGCGGTTATTCCCCGTGACGGCTTTCACGAATTTTCGCCAGCAATTCTGTAGTTTGTATAGTGTAATGTAGATTTATTATATTTTAGACAAATAAAGGTATTTTTAGTCCTGAAAGACGCAGTATTTCTAAATCCCTTAATCGATATCTCCCATGAATTTTTCAATGCATGCTTGTTTTATCCACAGTTACACTTACAACACTACACTAACGAAAATTAGTTTTTTATTAGAGTTACTTACTGATTATTAGATGTAGTATTTGATAGATTGCATTAAAAAAACACGGACAAGTCCTGATTACAAAAAATCACAAATTTAGAAATAATATAACTGTAAATTACTCTTCTTTAGAAATCAAATTAAATTCAAATTATTAGATTTTTCTATTTGATAGATAAGAAAAAAAAATTCCTGGTTATAAAAAATCACAAATTTAGAAATAATATAACTGTAAATTACTCTTCTTTAGAAATCAAATTAAATTCAAATTATTAGATTTTTGTATTTGATAGATTACAAAAAAAAATTCCAGGTTATAAAAAATCACAAATTTAGAAATAATATAACTGTAAATTACTCGACTTCATCTGAAATCAAATTAAATTCAAATTATTAAATTGTTGTATTTGATAGATTACAAACAAAATTCCTGATTATAAAAAATCACAAACTTAGAAATAATTTAACTGTGAACTACTCGAAGTCATCAGAAATCAAATTAAATTTAAATTGTTAATAATTTGCGTTCTGCAAAGATATTTTACGAGATTTTACACTGCACGAAATATGAAGGACAACCAAAAAATATGTTATGATGCAATTCAAGTATTTTTAGAGATCGTAGTTAGTTTATATAATAAACACCAAACATGACTAAGAAATTTTGACAATCGAAAAATATTTTAATATTGCGGCAATCTAATTCTTAACAATTATGAACTATAAATAGAATTCCGTAAACAAACACTCAACTACCGTTAAGTAGTATTTGTTTATTAGGATTTATTAATGTAAAAAAAATATCAGTACTATTGTAGGCAGTGCGTATGCGTGTGCGCGCGTATAAGAGCGTGAGCGCGCGACTGCGCACGTGTGCGTGCACGTATGCGCAACTACGCAACTGTGCGCAACTACGCACTCGTGCGCAACTACGCAATTGTATGCGCAACTACGCACTTGTGCGCAACTACGCACATGTGCGCAACTAAGCACGTGTGCGCGCGAACGAAGCGGTTTCGGCTTTATTAGCCATCGTCAGTAGAGCCAGATTATAGAGAATATTTGTGCAACTAGTACACCTTGATTGATGACATTTTTGTTTAATTTCAGGGGTATGACAGTTACTTCCGGCACCATTGTGATAAAGAAGGACGCGAATAATTTGATCGGCATTAGTATCGGAGGGGGTGCGCCCCTGTGTCCGTGTTTGTACATCGTGCAAATCTTCGATAACACAGCCGCGAGCAAGGATGGCACCCTGCAATCAGGAGACGAATTAGTGGCCGTTAACAACCAAACGGTCAAGGGGAAGACAAAGGTTGAAGTGGCAAAGATGATACAAGCGGCAAAAGTATGTAGTAAGAAGTGACGGCTCGCGGGCGACTCATGGTACGGCCGAGGTGGTAATACAGATAGATCGTACAGTATTCCAATATCTCCATGGTGATTTGAGTGAATTAGGACCGCACCTCAATAAAAGTATGAAGAAGTTGGCCATGTTGCTGATTCATGGCAGTAAACGATGGCAAAAAGGATTTGTCATTGACTACCATAAATCAGCAAAACGGCCAACTTAATACTTTTATTGAGGTGCGGTTCTAATCCATTTGAAAGCGGCCTAGAAAAACAACTGTATCTCTGTCACCTCTGCTACCTTGGCCGGACCATGAGTCACTCTGCGAGCCAACACTGCTCTCACCATAAATTATTTTCATCAGTAAAAAGTAGAAGTATCAGGTTTCCAACATTTGTATTTTGGTTTAATCTGCCCATCAACTTACAGAATGCCATTACGGGCAATAATCACAACATTTTTTTTTCCATTTTCTTAATTTACTTTAAATCTGGAAAAATCTTTCAGAAAACTTTACATGTATTTGTAAGACAAAGTGAAATTCTAATTATTTATTCTTTTTGGTCGCACCAGGATGAAGTTGTAATACATTACAACAAATTGCACGCAGATCCGGCCCAAGGTAAATCCCTGGACATTGTCCTGAAGAAGGTGAAACACAGATTGGTGGAAAATATGAGCTCTTCGACGGCGGACGCTTTGGGTCTCTCGCGAGCGATCCTGTGCAACGACACTTTAGTGAAGAAACTCCAAGAACTACAAGACACGGAAATTATGTACAGGGGATTGGTCGAACATTGCCAAAGAGTGTTACGTGTAAGTAAAACAAACAAATTTCTTAGGAAAAGGTGCGAGGCAGCACCGTCACAAGACATTTCGTTGACGAAAATAGACTCGAATTTATTGTAAATACATAATTTTTGATTTAATTGGACATAAAATGTATTCAATATATTAGGAAGTATGGTAGTAGTTTATGTATTGCAAAAATCGTCTCGTAAAATCCAACTTCAATAAATAAATAAAACAAACTCTAATATCTCCATCTTACATTTTTCCGTTGAACTTCTTAGTCGTCGATTTTAGGCGACCTATGCAGCCCAGTTTACATTGGTTATATGGGAATAAATCAAGTAAGGTTGCCTCAAATTTATTTATATGGGAATAATTTAGTTTTTCTTTTCTAATCAGATTTACACCTCATATTTCTTGCTTTTGTTTACCCAATAATAAAAGTATACTTCGTATAAAGAACTTAGCCGAGATAAAATCTTTGTTTGAACTTTCATTATGAAGTAAATAATTTATTTGTCGTAAAAATTATAAGTGAATACATGCCCTTTAAAAATAATCATATTCACGTTAATTAAATTAATTTTAGAAATCCGTTGAGGCTAAGTTCTTGGGAAAGGACATACATTTATAGTTATCCAAGTAAATTGTCACAGTTTGCACTTATAACGGCGTTTCAAAGGTAATTCTAACATATAAATTTTACATTACCATACCCCCCTCTTAAAAACAATCGTAGATGCACTTGTAATTGGAATTATTGGCGAACCGAGTTCGGAAAGTGAACTTTTCTCACTCGAGTAAAAAGTAAACTAATTGTAAAAAGTGGACCTTATTTTAGTTATTTGCCAAATTCGAAAACAGAGTAGTTTTTTTAAGGGGCAGAGGTAGATAGATAGATACTTTAGATACTTTATTATTTACATAGATACATACATATTGTATAAAATAAATGTTCAATTACATACATATAAATATAAAATTCGTCAAGTCAGTAAAAATGAAATCTTATTTGGATGGAAAGTGAATTTTTCAGTCTGATCAGGAAAGTAAACTAATCATAAAAAGTGGTAAATTTCAAGAGATGTAACAATTGTTTTTGTATTATTCCAATCAATCTAGAAAATACGCAATTTTAGATGTGTTAAACTTTGAACGCAAATTATTATTTTTTAGGCACATCTAGAGTTAACGCAAGCTGTCAAACAAATGGGCGACGTCTTCGCGGAGTTGGCGGTGCGAGAGCCCCAACCCAGGGCGAGCGAAGCCTTCCGGTTGTTCGGCGAGCAGCACCGAAACATGGAGAGGATCGGAATTGATATGCTGAAGAAAGTTAAACCGGTAGTTTTGGCATCGTTTTCTTCGATTTTTTTTTTCTTCAATGTTTCGTGCTTCAGGTACTTTCCGACATGGGGACGTACCTGTACAAAGCCATTCCCGATACCAGGCTGACGGTGAAGAAGTACGCCGACGCCAAATTTGAATACTTGGCCTACTGTTTGAAGGTCAAGGAAATGGACGACGAGGAGTGCGGGTATGCGGCCTTGCAGGAGCCGTTGTACAGGGTCGAGACTGGAAATTATGAGTATAGGTTTGTACAGATTTATTTACACACATGAACGAATACATATTAAAAAAAAAGATAAAGAATTAGAGGAGGCAGCTTGGGCTAGAGTCTTCGGGAAGAAAGCAGCAGTGTGGGCTGTTACTAACGCGACGAAAATCAAGAGAAAAACTGGAATGGGCATCAAGAGAAAACAGTTTAGGCTAGGATCAGGCGATAGTTTAGTAGAGCCATCCCAAAATCTGGTGTCATGTTGCGCAGTGAATTGCTTAGGTTTCAAGGGAGGGAACACCGGAAAGTCAAAATGATTCAGTAAACATAATGTAGATGTAGAGACAGAATCGGTCGCGATTATTCATCTTCAATTCGGTACAGACTTGTTATCACGTTCTCTCACTCTGTGAAAACTTTACATCCCTAGGTGTCACGACATTTTGGGATGGTTCTAAGTGTTGCGGATCCACGGGTAGATTTGTTATTACGTTCTCTCACTCTGTGAAAACTTTACACGCCTAGGTGTCACGCTCTAATTGTGAATCAAATAAACAATTGTATATATTAGGGACACCGTTATAAACGTGAAATAGTGCAGCTGTCTTGTATTTTGTAGATTAATCCTTAGATGCAGGCAAGTGGCGAGAGCCAAATTCGCGCGTCTGAGGTCCGACGTTTTGGTCAAAATGGAACTTCTAGACAATAAACACGTCCAGTCGCTAGGAGGACACCTGGCCAAGTTAATAGAAGGACTGTCGGAATTGAACAACAGCACCATCCAACTAATTTACGAGCCTCCACTGTTTCCAGTAGAAGTTGATTTATCGAATACTGCATTTCAATACAAATCCACGACACCGATTGCAGCTGTAAGTATAAAAAAAATGAAAAAAACGTAGCTGCATTATTTCATTTTCAAAGATTCAGGAAGAACCGAAAGAGACTAACGATTGTACTTCGTGGTACATCTTGAAGATTTTTAAAACTTTTGATGAGGCACATTAATCTTTTAGGACGATGAGGACGAACCTGAAGACGAAATCGAAAATGGTATTGAAATCAAGGAATACCCGCAAGATACCAATCTCTTATCTGGGCTGGAAGAACCGCCGTTCGGGGATGCCGAGGAGAATAATCAATCCGACGATTCGCTGCTTCCCGGTTTGGAATCGAGCGAGGAACCCGATTACAGCGTCATGGATAACTTAACGTTACTCTCCACGCTTAATTTTCAGGATAATTCGGATAAATCGAATTCGTTATTGCCGGATCTCATCAATTGAATATTTATATTATGTATTATGTATTTATAAATAGAAAATGGAATATATAAAATATTTACACTTAACGCAAAACATAGTTTTTGAAGATCTTAGGTTGTTTTATTAGTATTATTATTGGTCTGTGTTTCTCAACATACGCGGTATCGATAGATGTCACCCTAATTGTTTTTCTATCCTAAGGGTTTATAAGGGCAATTAGAACTCGTTATTTGATATTGACTGAATGCCAAAATTCAGAGAATTTGGTGTGTTTAAAAAAATTTAGTTTTGTATCATTTGCATGCCCTGCGCACTCCATACGAAATAAATTGTTCGCATTGGAGCTTTACACTGGAGACATGGGATGGCGTAAGTATCGCCAAACAGACTAGAATTTGTTACAGCAAATGACGCTAGATGGCCAAACCTGCTAATACAATTTGAAATCTCGTCCGTAAATCATTCAACTCCAAGCGATAATCAGTGAGCCTGAGCATATGTAAACAAACAAAACCGTAAGATGTGAATATTCGATTCCTTTCAGTTTTCGTCAGTTAAATCGAAGAGAAAATCGTCCATACCCTTAGCGTTATAAAAATATTATAAATAATGAGTCGTTATTGTGCCATTGAATCTTGCAAAAATTACAACAGAAACACTTATATGCATTCCTTCACTAGAAAGGAACCGGTAAGTGATATTTATTACAAGTACATTTCTTTAAAGTCTGAATGCCATATTGTTATTTTTTGGGACAAAATATTGTTATCGTTTATTTCTCATAGGTGACGAGGAAATAATTCTATTGTTTGTTTCTCCTCATTTTCTAAAGTGTGTGAGAAATAATTTAATGTAATACCATGCCACATTCAAATGGAAGGGAACAAAATTTTCCTCTTGCTGGTTGGAAATTGAAATATTATATTATTATTATTATCATACTGTAAGTAACCATTTGTGCAATTTGCAATAAATATATAATTTTAATCAATTTAAGAATTTAAGAACCGCATTAAACGCATGGATCTGGACTTGTTTTTAAAATTCTATCAATAATATTATTTATTTGTATATTATTTTAGCTGTGCAATTTTTACCAGTTTTATTTTATTTTGTTTATATTTATTTTGACATGTTCTGTTCGTCATTGCTGTTTATGTGATTTTTAGTGCGATTTATTATTTTTATATGTAAATTACCTTATTTCTGTAAAAAAAATTCTCGCTACATTTACAATATGTTTTTATTTTTGTTTTAAGTAATTTTGTAAAAGGAGATTTTCCGTTAATAAATCTATTATTATTATTATTATTAACTTCTTATTACTCCTACATTTGATTTTAATAAAGTACTATGAAATTTGGAAACCCACTAGCTCTGCAACCCGTTTTACCCGCACCCGCTTTTGCTTCACCAGCGCCATCCCATGACTACAGTGACGAATTAAAAATGCGGTAAATATTTTATACAGAGAGTCGCCGATCTATTTTACTTTATCTATGATCATTTGCATGTTACTAAAATGTTATCAGTGTGAGTCAAGTTGTGAGTAACAGGAAAAAATAGACTATACGCTATTATAGTAAATGCCGCGTGCTCCTTTAGCCGTATCTTCTTCGCCTTCACCTCTAATTCTAGTCGGTTCTTTAGTATGCTCAAGGCTATCCAAGGTTATTCCTCCGTAATTGATAGATGATAGATGAAACGAAGTGCAGGAAAAAAATGGCAACATAAAGCGCAAAGACACGAATAGAAACAATCATTAGGAAAGGCCGAGGTCCAGGAGTGGACGGAAACAGGTTGAAGAATAAGCAGAAAAGATTATCCTAACAGCCGCCTCTAGCTCTTCTGATGTTACGGATGGTAGCTCTTCTTTCACTACCTGTGGCTTAGAGTTAATAGACTTCCTTGCTCTGGGAAAAGCTTCCTGTAATGTCTTCAAGATGGTTTCTGGAACCATGTCCTGCTTTCAGGGTCTCCTCAACAGCTTTCCCGTGGCTATCTGATAACCCTTGCCGAAGGGGGCGGACTCTGCATCGTCGCAAGGAGCCTGGAAACAGCTCCTCTGGCCGCCGATATATCCGCCTTGGCTGCTTCGACTTCCACGCTTCCACACCCTCAAGAATCGTCCAATGGAGACCCAGCGAAAGCAAGAGAAGCTCTACGATGGATAGATGATTTAAAACAAACTGCCGGAAAAAATGGCAACATAAAGCGCAAAAACATGAATGGAAACAATTATTAGAAAAGGCCGATGTCCAGGAGTGGACGGAAACAGGTTGAAGAAGAAGCAGAAGAGATTATCCTAACAGCCGCCACTAGCTCTTTTGATGTTACGGATGGTAGCTCTTCTTTCACTACCTGTGGCTTAGAGTTAATAGACTCCCTTGCTCCGGGAAAAGCTTCCTGTAATATCTTCAAGATGGTTTCTGGATTCACGTCCTGCTTTCAGGGTCTCTTCAACAGCTTTCCTGTGGCTGATAATCCTTGCCGAAGGGGGCGGACTCTACTTCATCGCAAGGAGCCTGCCAACAGCTCCTCTGGCCGCCGATATATCCGCCTTGGCTGCTTCGACTTCCACGCTTCCACCGACGCAGGTAGACCCTCCGCTTCTTTGAACGACGTTAGTTCGAGCGTCCGCCCGTAGACCTACATGTGCCGCATGTGCTGCCTCCTAGCACAGAACTGCAAGACAAACAGACGAACGATGGACATCAAGAATCGTCTAATGGAAACCCAACGAAATCAAGAGAAGCACAACGATGGATAAATGATATAAAACGAACTGCCGAAAAAAAATGCCGCAAAGGCATGAATAGAAACAATCATTAGGAGAGGCCGATGTCCAGGAGTGGACGGAAACAGGTTGAAGAAGAAGCAGAAGAGATTATCCTAACAGCCGCCTCTAGCTCTTCTGATGCTACCGATGGTAGCTCTTCTTTCACCACCTGTGGCTTAGAGTAAATAGACTCCCCTGCTGCCGGAAAACCTCCCTGTCCATCCTCAAGATGGTTTCTGGATCCATGTCCTGCTTTCAGGGTTTCTTCAGCAGATTTCCAGTGGCTATCTGATAACCCTTGCCAGGGATGGACTCTACTTCGTCGCAAGGAGCCTGTCAAAAGCTCTTCTGGCCGTCGATATATCCGCCTTGGCTGCTTCGACAGTAGACCTACTTGTGCCACATGTGCTGCCACCTAGCACAGAACTGCAAGACTTCGACGCTTCCACCGACGCTGGTAGACCTTCTGCTTCGGTCTCTTTGAACGACGTTAGTTCGAGCGTCTGCCAGTAGACCTACCTGTGCCGCATGTGCTGCATCCTAGCACAGAACTGCAAGACAAACAGACGAACGATGGACATCAAGAATCGTCCAATGGAGACCCAGCGAAGCCAAGAGAAGCACTACGATGGATAGATGATATAAAAGGAACTGCCGGAAAATATTGGCGCAAAGATATGAATAGAAACGATCATTAGGAGAGGCCGATGTCTAGGAGTGGACGGAAATAGGTTGAAGAAGAAGCAGAGAGGATTATCCTGACAGCCGCCTCTAGCTTTTCTAGTGTTACGGATGGTAGCTCTTCTTCCACTACCTGTGGATTAGAGCACATAAACTCCTCCTGCTACGGGAAAAGCTCCCTGTCCTTCTGGTTTCTGGATCCATGTCCTGCTTTCGGGGTTTCTTCAACAGCTTTCCCGTGGCTATCTGATAACCCTTGTCGACTCTGAAAAGCCGATGTCCAGGAGTGGACCGAAACAGGTTGAAGAAGAAGCAGAGAGGATTATCCTGACAGCCGCCTCTAGCTTTTCTGGTGTCACGGATGGTAGCTCTTCTTCCACTACCTGTGGCTTAGAGCACATAGACTCCCCTGCTCCGGGAAAAGCTACCTGTCCATCCTTAAGATGGTTTTTGGAACCATGTCCTGCTTTCAGGGTCTCTTCTACAGCTTTTCCGTGGCTATCTGATAACCCTTGCCGAAAGTGGCGGACTCTATTTCGTCGCAAGGAGCCTGCCAACAGCTTCTCTGGCCGCCGATATATTCGCCTTGGCTCCTTCCACTTCCTCTGGACTCCCACGCTTCTACCGACGCTGGTAGACCCTCCGCTCTCTTTGAACGATGTTAGTTCGAGCGTCCGCCAATCTCATGGCTGCTCCACAGACCGTCAGCAGCGCCGCAATAAGTTGGCCTTCTCTGCTGGCACTCCTCGGCTACCCTGTACGCGAGCCAGTGTTCTTAGGTCGCATCATTTTGTCCTGGTTTTTGGGGACGTCATAATTGGTGCCGCCTTCCACCACCTGGAACGTGATATACCGTTTGTCGCACAATGTCTTCGTCGGCTCCAGCATCCAGTCTTCCACCGCCCTAGCCGCTTCGCTGGTGGCCATGGTGACGTCGAGGTGGGATTGAGAGTCTCTGGCTCAGGTCGACTTGGACCCCCGATTACTTACCACTCAACCCTGTGCAGCCACCCTCTCCGCGAGTCCTGTATCGGAGAGCCCCAATCCCACGACTTCGCATCGAATTGCTTGCTGCATCAATTTTGTACTTCTTTGAAAATGACAAGCAATTATCGAAACAGGTTGATTAAGCTATGAAATCACAAACACTCTGAACTGGAAGCTGACCTAAACGATCTATTGATAACTGGAGAAGGCTATCCTGGTGTTTCGGAATCAACTGTGTCATCTAACACAAAACTGGAGGTGATGCATATTGTTCGTGATTATCTGGAAGCCTTGGAGTCTTTAACCCTTAAATGCACAATGTTTTGTTTACATTTTATATTTATCAGACATTACTAAAAAAGAGTGTATATTAAGGGAAAAGAAAAATAAGGAAAAAATCACATCTTTGTAAAAATATTTTTCTTTACAAAATTATCATATGTTGCCAAATGGCTGCAGTGCGCATTCTATTACTGCGTAATACGTATTAGTAGTTATAGAAATAGAAGTAGAAGTAGAAGCAGATTGTAACGATAACAGGCTTTTTGAAAAAGGGCGCATTTTAAACTTCCTAACTTCAAATACAGGACGGCAAACGTAACTTGCCATTGCGCAGTGGCAAAATTGTGGGCGGAACCTTCGAAGGGCGCTCTCGATAGATTTCGTGAAGAGTTCGCGCGCCCGGTACATTCGTTTTCAAAAGTGACAGTGCATTAATTATGTGGAGGAGAGCGCCCGATAGAGTTGTAAATAATTAGCGCACGCTTATTACAGAGACTGTACTCGGCCGGCTGTAGAGAGAGAGAGAGCTTTCGCCTGCTCTCTGCGCATCTGGCCAACTTACATTTGCCATCCTGTACACAACAATTAAGTAATTGCAACATTGCTACCCTTACATCGCCCAATCAGAGCACACACCGCGGACGGTCCGGTTGCGTGCAACACGCCGATCTGAGTTGGTCGACCACTACCGCACTTGAGCCCACCGTGCTTTACTCGGATGGGGGTAGCCTTTACAAGCGTTGGATTCACATGGCCGGTGACACAGATACTCGTAACTTGTATCTGCGATTTCGATTTAGGACACCTTATCTCTTGTTTTATAATAATTATTTCAAAAAAAAATGTTTCAAAATTATTACGAAGTCATCAATCGTTACATTCACGTGACCGGTGACAACGCTTGTAGCTTGTATCTGCGATTTCCATTTAGCACACCTTATCTCTAGTGTCATAATAATTATTTATAATTATTATGCAGTCATCAATAGGCTACAGCTAAACTGTAAAGAAAGAAATTCAGATGCGGCTTATATGAATCATATTTTAATCACGAAACCGCACACTCCTTATCACGACGTTGGTTATTTTCATTCCTGAATCAACAATCGATGATAAGACACATCCTTAACATCCTTAAACGGTCCACAAATATTGAACACTGATAAGTCATTCTCAAATTATTACAAGGAAAAAGTCCGTCTTGAAACTTAAAGTGCCACAACACGTCCAATAGCTAATATAATTAAGTTGTTTTGTATACATATATACGGTAATCGTATTAAAGTTGCGGCCTCCGTCGCGATCGGACGCATTTCAGCGTAACGCGTGTCGTCGTCGTCGTCGAGATAGATAAAATCCAGTCGGCTGTTATTTCGGTGGCCATTCAAAAATTATAAATAAGTGGTCAGGAGACGCGCGCGAGTGCGACAATTAGTAAAGAATAAGACATTGTCGGTGTTGTATGGGTGCACTCGTGAGGAGCGTTCGTGACCCAGTGTCATGGAATTGTTCGTGCGAAACCTGATATCCTTCCTGCTGCAGACCGTCTGGGCGATGCATCTATTTTTCAGCAGGTTTCACCACGCGATACCTAGGTGCGTATGTACTCGCCATTTTGGTCGCCCATCTCCCGGTGAATCACCCGCGAAAATAAACGTTTTTGTTTTCGCACCTCGCCGTTTGACATTTAAAATAAATAATTACGATTCGTTAAGTCACCTTTCCGAATTTATCAAGGCCGGCGTTTCGGATTCGAAAAGTTTCCAGAAATGCGCGCATCAATGCCACTTTCACTTCCCTTTTCCGGTATGAGACGAAAAAAACTACTACAAAACGAACCAGTGGTAGTGAAAATTAGCAAATACTTCATTGAATTGACAAATTATTTTAAAACTCAAATCTATCAAATCATGTCTAAACTAGTTAAAATGTAGTTAATTGAGTAGAGTAAAGTTCCCCTACCTACTTGATTGTAGACAGAATTTCATTTCATTGTAACATGGTGAAGTCTTCCTCGTCTTCGACTCCTGTCGATTGTGAACGCAAAGTGCGCTTCAAAAGAATGATGGGCCATATTTGACGCATTGGGAATACTATATATCTATGAAATTTGAGTAAATTTTTAAAGTCAAACTGTTTTTTGAGACAGTAAAATAATTACAGATTTCTTTCTTCACAAGGATTTATCTTAAAATCCATGCCTATAGTGTTTTCAGTTTTTAATGGAATTTAAATCCTGGATAAATTTTGTGTACATTTGGAAAGTTTCAAGTCGATGGCAATTGTTTTTATATTTATTTAAGTCACCAAAACTATTACAGATTTTCAAGAAATTGTGTTTTGATCGCATAGATTTATCGCAAAATTGATGAATCGGGTGGTAATACTTTTACATAGAATATAGCCCTGAATGCATTTTGAGTAAATTTGGAAAGTTTTATGCCGATGGTAATTGTTTCTATATTTATTTGAGCCACCAAGATTATTACAAATTTTCAATAAATTGTGTTTTTGATCACATGGATTTATCTCAAAATTTATGAATCGGATGATAATTGTTTTACATAGTATATAGCCCTGAATACATTTTGAGCAAATTTGGAAAGTTCTAAGCCGATAACAATTGTTTTTATATTTATTTGAGCCCACCAAGATTATTACAAATTTTCAAGAAATTAAGTTTTGATCATATGGATAAATCTCAAAATTTTTGAATCGGGTGGTAATAATTTTACGGAGAATATAGCCTTGAATACATTTTGAGTAAATTTGGAAAGTTTGAAACCGATAACAATTGTTTTTATATTTATTTGAGCCACCAAGATTATTACAAATTTTCAATAAATTGTGTCTTTGATCACATGGATTTATCTCAAAATTTATTAATCGGATGATAATAGTTTTACATAGAATATAGCCCTGAATAAATTTTGAGCAAATTTGGAAAGTTTCAAGCCGATAACAATTGTTTTTATATTTATTTAAGTCACCAAAATTATAACAAATTTTCAAGAAACTGTTTTTTTTATTAAATGTATTTATCTCAAAATTTATTAATTGGGTGGTAATACTTTTACATCGAATATAGTCCTGAATGTATTTTGAGTAAATTTAGGAAGTTTCAAGTCGATGGCAATTGTTTTTGTATTTATTTAAGTCACCAAGATTATAATAAATTTTCAAGAAATTGTGTTTTTGATCACATCGATTTATCTCCAAATTTATGAATCGGGTGGTAATACTTTTACATAGAATATAGCCCTGAATAAATTTTGAGTAAATTTAGAAAGTTTCAAGTCGACGGCAATTGTTTTTGTATTTATTTAAGTCACCAAGATTATAACAAATTTTCAAAAAAATATGTTTTGATCGCATGGGTTTATCTCATAATTTATGAATCGAGTAGTAATCATTTTACATAAAATATAGCTCTGAATAAATTTCGAATAAATTTGGAAAGTTTCAAACCGATAGCAATTGTTTTTGTATTTATTTGAGTCACCAAATTAGTCATCAAGATTATCACAAATTTTTAAGAAATTGTGCTCTGTTCACATGCATTTATCTCAAAATCTGTGAATGGAGTGTTTTTAGTTTTTCATGAAATTATAATCCGGAATGGATTTTGAGCATATTTGGAAAGTTTCAGATCGATGGCAATTGTTTTTATATTTTTTTTGAGTCACCGAAATAAATACATATTTTCAGAAATTATGTTCCCTTCACATGAATTTATCTCAAAATCTGTGGATGGGGTGTTTTCAGTTTTTCACGGAATTATAATCCGGAATGGATTTTGAGCATATTTGGAAAGTTTCAGAACGATTGCAATTGTTTTTATATTTTTCTGAGTGCCCAAAATAATTACCAATTTTTAGGAAATTATGTTCCGTTCACATGAATTTATCTCAAAATCTGTGGATGGGGTGTTTTCAGTTTTTCATGGAATTATAATCCTGGGTAGATTTTAAGTATATTTAGAAAATTTCAGAACGATTGCAATTGTTTTTATATTTTTTTTGAGTCACCGAAATAAATTCATATTTTCAGAAATTATGTTCCCTTCACATAAATTTATCTCAAAATCTGTGGATGGGGTGTTTTCAGTTTTTCATGGAATTATAATCTGGAATGGATTTTAAGCATATTTGGAAAGTTTCAGAACGATTGCAATTGTTTTTATATTTTTTTGAGAACCCAAAATAATTACCAATTTTTAGAAAATTATGTTCCGTTCACATGAATTTATCTCAAAATCGGTGGATGGCGTGTTTTCAGTTTTTCATGGAATTATAATCCTGAATAGATTTTGAGTATATTTGGAAAATTTCAGAACGATTGCAATTGTTTTTATATTTTTTTTGAGTGCCCAAAAAAATTACCAATTTTTAGGAAATTTTGTTCCGTTCACATGAATTTATCTCTAAATCTGTGGATGGGGTGTTTTCAGTTTTTCATGGAATTATAATCCTGAATAGATTTTGAGTATATTTGGAAAATTTCAGAACGATTGCAATTGTTTTTATTTTTTTTTTTAGTGCCCAAAAAAAATAGCAATTTTCAGCAAATTATGTTCCGTTCACATGAATTTATCTCAAAATCTGTGGATGGGGTGTTTTCAGTTTCTTATGAAATTATAATCCTGAATGGATTTTGAGTATATTTGGAAAGTTTCAGATCGATGGCAATTGTTTTTATATTTTTTTTGAGTCCCCGAAATAATTACATATTTTCAGGAAATTATATTCCGTCCACATAAATTTATCTCAAAATCTGTGGATCAGTTTTCTACGAAATTATAATCCTGAATAAATTCCGAGTATATGTGGAAAGTTTCAAGCCGACGGCAATAGTTTTTATATTTATTTGAGTCACCAAGATTATCACAAATTTTCTCTGTTCGCATGAATTTATCTTAAAATCTGTGAATGGCGGTGGAATTTCAAAAACCAAAATTATTTCGAGAGATTGATATTTTGTGAGTTAAATATAATTTTTATAGAGTTTCATCACAGTGATTTATATTTTTTTCGCTCAAGTGAGCGTGTCCAAACTAAAAAAAAACACAACTCGCGTGAAAATCTGTGGAATTTCAAAAACCAAAACTATTTCGAGAGATTGATATTTTGTGAGTTAAATGTAATTTTTGTAGAGATTTATCATGGCGATTTATATTTATTTTAAATTTTTTTCGCTCGAGTGAGCACGTCTAAACTAAAAAAAACACAACTCACGAAAAAATCGGTGAAATTTCAAAAACCAAAATTATTTCAAAAGAGTGATGTTCTGTGAGCTGAATATAATTTTTATAGATTTTTATCACGGCGATTTATATTTATTTTTATTTTTTTTGCTCAAGTGAGCGCGTCCAAACTAAAAAAAACACAATTCTCGAAAAAATCGGTGGAATTTCAAAAACCAAAATTATTTCGAAAGAGTGACGTTATGTGAGCTGAATATAATTTTTATAAATTTTTATCACGGCGATTTATATTTATTTTTAATTTTTTTGCTCAAGTGAGCGCGTCCAAACTAAAAAAAACACAACTCACGATAAAGTTGGTGGAATTTCAAAAACCATAATTATTTCGAAAGAGTGATGTTATGTGAGCTGAATATAATTTTTATAGAGTTTTATCACGGCGATTTATATTTATTTTTAATTTTCTTTCTCAAGTGAGCGCGTCCAAACTAACAAAAACACAACTCACGATAAGATCGGTGGAATTTCAAAAACCAAAATTATTTCGAAAGAGTGATGTTATGTGAGCTGAATATAATTTTTATAGAGTTTTATCACGGCGATTTATATGTATTTTTTATTTTTTCGCTCGAGTGAGTGCGTCAAAACAAAAAAAAAACACAACTGGAAAGAAAATACAATAAAAAATATAAAGCATGCTTAGATAATTAAAAAAAACTCGGATCATAAGCTCAGAAGTTTTGGCTTTACAAATCAACTTGCTATTATTTCTAAACCTTCCTTACGATAAAATTACAGACTGTTTAATTCAACTTTGCACGAGCGTTGGATCGCAACGAAAAATTAAATTGCGAAGCGTGCAGATTCCAATTAAAAAAATCATAACTCGGTAACTAAATTTTGGATTTGAATTTTGTAAACGGATTTAGATCACCGATTAAATTATATAATAGTTGTGTTAACATTTGTTAATGTAACTCATGCGGCTTTTAAGTTGTGCACGTATATTCTTACATGACCTAAAAATGTGTAAAGACGATTGTAAAAAATATTTGTCACGATTTTTTTTTTGAGTTTTTCTTTTCTCTAGTTTTACTTTTGTACAACAAAATGGGATTACCTATATCTCTTACTCATTACCACGTTTCAAAACATTCTAAATGAAGCGTGTCTTGTCCATGGAAAAATTTCTAATCTCGTAACGTGATCTTCCTGTGAAATTACTCATAATCGATTTTTTTTATACAGGCAAGTTGTTTAAGAGATAACAGATCGCGTATGCCACTGTAAATATATTCTGCGATAAGAGACACAAGATTACCACATAAATTGCAAATCATCATATCGTGACGTAAAATTGATCGAAATTTAACAAAATTTTTTCGATAAAAAAAATTATTTGTTTTTAAAACATGGTGATATTACCTACAAAAACATCAGTTGCTATGTGGTGAATTGGAGAATCATGTGAAAAACTTCAATTTTGTTTATTATAATCAGTTAACAGAAAATGATAATAGTTCTCAAAACTATTTTTTTTCTGAAAAGTACGTTTGTCTGGAAAAAAATTAAATTGTTTACACGGAGCACCCAATAATCATTAACGATAATAATATTTTTTGCAGGTCATGTCGCTACGTTGACTCTTTTAGTAGTAATTTTGCTGCGGCGTATTACTGTTCTTATTAATGTAAAGTTAATTAAAAATAAACTAATTTAAAGCAATTTTTCTAATGGGAATGATTATCACGTACCATTGGGGACTCAACATTAGCATTGTATCGCATGCTAATGAAGTGAATTATCATTGGACAACAAATTACGCAGCAAATAATGATCACAAGTAAAATATTTTTAGTATTTTTTTAAACCAAAACAAAATCTGAATCGTTTCAATCACGATTACACGTACAGCACGAGAAACAGAGATCTATCACCTCTCAGGTCTTTTCAAAATATTTTAGCAATGTCCCATAGAGCTCAAAAAAGAAGATGGCTTTTACAATAGTATTGCAAAACTTTGGATGGTTTTCCAAATGTAATTTTTCCAAAAAGAAAAAAACAATATTTCCACCGAACGATTATCAAACAATGCCATTTTTTAAATACTATCAGTAATGCTATTTTACAATGCAAATGATAACGCGACAATATCCGTGAAATCGTGGCGAGTGCACGTGCACTCAAAAACCGAAAAACAACGACACGAAAATCATTTACGGTGATAATTGAAATTTATTAGCAGCCGATCTATTTTTGAACCAAATGCCATTGCCAAGAACACAAACGCACATTCTGGGTTCAAGTTCATATCACTTTTGGACAGTCTTGTTCGTTTAATCACGGTTGCGCAACTGCGAAATTAATTCATTGCTAAAACTCGTTAGTGGACAATTGGGAACAATGTTTATTTTCTTTTCACTTGTCAATCAAGAAATGTCGGATGTGGTGTTGATTTGCTCGAGGCGTGTGATGACTAAGGTTAAATGCATGTTTTTCGTTAATTGAAAATTTAATTGTTGTATTCGATTTATTTCTAGTCTGGTTTTTGGTTGATGAAACTTCATGTTTGGCTCGTTTTTTTTTCCGATTTTTAGCCTTACGTCTGGTTTTTATTTTTTTAAATTTTTGACGAAAACCTGAAAATCTACCCAAGGGTCTTCTTACTTTTTCTCAAAAATTGGCTTTAAATTAATTTTCTGAAGAAACCACTGGTTCGATTCCGGGTTTCTACACATCATTGGAAAGATCCCTTCAAGACGCCTCGGATAATGTACTTTCGCAAGAACAAATGTCAACTTGAAGCCCGTGACGCGTCAGCAAAGAAAACTCGAAAAAATCAACTTTTTTAATAATTATCGTAGACCATTGAAGTATATATATCTTTATCAACAGATTGGCTTTTTTTAATAGAAAAAATTTATTAATTATTAAGGGTATGACTTTTTTCCTATTTTTGACCAACTTTTCAAAATTTTAATTGCTCTTATCGTGTGAATTTTGTTACGCTAATTGTGCTCATGCAACATTTTTGGAGTTACGGAAAAAACAGTTTTCTTGGGAAGAAATTTTTGGCAAACTTTTGAAGAATGCAAGTTGCCAATTTTTTTCGTGTAGAATTACTCACGTTTGCTGCACAGGAAATCTTAAATTTTGATTTGCAAATTCTGTTACAAAAAACTATTTTTTCTTTCTTTTTCTTAATACTAATGTTTTGTGATTAACTTGGCTAAAAAATATTTAGAATACAGACTGTATTATTCTTCTTTTTGTTACAGCTGCGATGGTGAAGAGCCCGCGATGTCGGAAGAAAACCGCTCGAAAATTTCGAATGCGGCGAAAGCCGCGCCCCCGCCACGAATCTCGACGAATCTTTTATTCAATTTGGGCAAAAACAGCGTGATAAACCTGTCGGACGTGATCACTCCGGACGAGGAAGAAATGCTCCGGTGCATGTGCGCCAAAGGGTACACAAGGTCGCACAAACGGAAGAAACTCGAGACCATAAGAGAGGCGTGCATTCCCAGGGACACCTTCACCAACATTTGGATAGACTCCTGTTATACCGTATAGAAACTCTGACCGTCCTATTCGAAGTATTATTTCGTTGACAGTGTGATGTTAAAATTAATATGTGCCATATAGTTTAGAGTGATAAATTTTATGTACGTTTTCTATTTTTCTATTATCAGTATTTACTCCTTTACAATTAGTGTTTGCCGTTCAAATTTCCCGCGCATTATAGTGAGAATACGACTGATCAGTCACGTGGTGTTATGTGCACCAATCAACTAGCGAGATTTGACGTGAAGGGACCAATAGCATTCTTATTTCAGTGACGATACAACGCAAAAATGTACACCCGTTCAAATTTCCCGCGTCATTACAGTGAAAATACGATCAGTCACGTGGTATTATCTACACCAATCAACTGCCGAGATTTAACCAGAGCGGACCAATAGCATGCTTATGTCAGCGAGAATCAAACGCAAAAGCGACGTGATCTGATGTGCGCCAATCAAATGCTTAAATCGACGAACATACGTCAAGACTGACTTTGTTATCCGTACGTACGTAATATGAGATTGCGTACGCACCTTGCGTATCACCTGATTTAGTCCGGCGCATATTTTGTTTCGGCATGACGGCGGCGTATTCTTTATATTCTCTTTTACTTTTTTATATTACTTTTTTTATTAATTCCAATTTTCGAAAATGCAACTCTGGATTCGCATTCTCGAAGTTGGAAAAGTTTTAATTGACGATTTAAACATTTAAGCAATACAAATTTTGATTAGTGATAATTTCACCCTAAGCTACTTCCAGCAGTGGCGGTTCGTGAATAATCGCGGAGGAGGCGAAGATGGAGAACGCTTACTTGTGGACATTAAATATTACTGAATTTGATTACGGATTGATTGAAAGTTATTACAGGCCCAAGAATATAATCGAGGTCTGTATTATTGAAGAGTACACAGTCCGATGTGCATTACGTATTTAGAATCATAAGTAATTCAATCGATAAACTTCGTGGAGGATATTAATTTTAATCTATTTTTATTTGCTTGTTTTCTCGCTTCATGAAATAATAATATTACAAATGCTGAAACGGCGAAGGTCGATTGCAAATTACTCCAGAGAATAACCAAGCTAATTGAATATGTATATATTTTAATGATGTAACTTACTAATGAGCAATAAGGATTTTTTTGTTTATCTCATTCTTCTGATAAGAAAAAAAAAACTTAAGTTTTCGCAGAAAAAGTTTTTTTATATTTTATACCCAATTAGATAATTTATGAAAACTTTTGCGGATTAATACCAGATGGCGTGCATTTACAAATTACCAATTAAAACTATTTCAAGTACACTAGAAGAAAAATGGCGCTGGTCAAAACAGTAATTTATTGATGAAAAACTGACATTTTTGCAGAAAAAAATTTGTAGATTCTACATCCCAATAAATAATTTATTAAAACTTTGGCGGATTAATCCCAGATACTGTGCCTTTACAAATTACCAACTAAAACTTTTCCAAGTACACTAGAAGAAAAATGGCGCTAGTCAAAAAGTAATTTATTGATGAAAAACTTACATTTTTGCAGAAAAAAATTTGTAGATTCTACATCCCAATAAATAATTTATTAAAACTTTGGCGGATTAATTCCAGATACTGTGCCTTTACAAATTACCAACTAAAACTTTTTCAAGTACACTAGAAGAAAAATGGTGTTGACCAAAACAGTAATTTATTGATAAAAAACTGACATTTTTGCAGAAAAAAACTTGTAGATTCTACATCCCAATAAATAATTTATTAAAACTTTGGCGGATTAATCCCAGATACTGTGCCTTTACAAATTACCAACTAAAACTTTTTCAAGTACACTAGAAGAAAAATGGCGTCGGTCAAAAAAGTAATTTATTGACGAAAAACTGACATTTTTGCGGAAAAATATTTGTAGATTCTACATCCCATTAAATAATTTATTAAAACTTTGGTGGATTAATCCCAGATACTGTGCCTTTACAAATTACCAACTAAAACTTTTCCAAGTACACTAGAAGAAAAATGGCGCTTGTCGAAACAGTAATTTATTGATCAAAAACTGACATTTTTGCAGAAAAAAATTTGTAGATTCTACATCCCAATAAATAATTTATTAAAACTTTGGCAGATTAATCCCAGATACTGTGCCTTTACAAATTACCAACTAAAACTTTTCCAAGTACACTAGAAGAAAAATGGCGCTGGTCAAAAAAGTAATTTATTGATGAAAAACTGACATTTTTGCAGAAAAAAATTTGTAGATTCTACATCCCTTCTAATCCTTCTTAATTTTCGACTCACCTTATCGTGTTATCTTTAAAGTGAAAAAAAAATTAACGTAATAATGACGCAAGTGATTAGTTCTACAGAAATCGCAATTAAAAATTATTTAGATAATCAGAAATAGCCTGGAAATAATAAATGTGCAAATTTATTCTAGTTTTAGATAAGCCTATCTGTTAATCATATTTTGCCTATCTTTTAACGGTAATATCCCACTTGGAGGACTGAAAAAGTGTGGGAAATCAACGACCGCGATACGGTACGAAATATAAGGTTTATCAATGATGTTGTTCCAGCGGATAAAATAACATTTTTTTCGTACTTCCGCATTCAGGACAAATTATAAAATTAATGGATTTAGTAGTATGCATACAGCCATTTATTTCAATGTTTGAAACGTTGAAATCGGACCGTAAATAATGAAGTTATAGCTTGCGTTTTTCTTAGGAAACCGCGCTATATATTAAAAATGTAAATCCGAATCGGCAATATCTCGAAAACGGGAATAGCTACAGATCTGCAATTTTCACCAAAAACCTAAATATCTTGAAGAAAGAGGCCTTAAAGTAATTTTATTTCTCCGGAGAAGCGATTTGTATAAACAAGTTGGTTCGTTGTATACAATCTACGGTACATGAATATTATCGTGGCTTGTATAATAATAATAATAATAATAATAATACGTTTATTAACGGGATTCACCCTCTTTTTACAATGTAATACATACATATATTGAGTACTAAAAATTAATACATAATAATGGTTTGAGCAAGTACAAAATAAAAATCTATTAATCTTATATAAAAAGAAAGATATACTATAGCGACTGGGTTAGTTAACGCATTACAATATAACTAGAAATTTTGTATTGTATGCAACTCAATTAACTTCTTGATTGAAATTCTCATAATCATCAATAGATGAATAATTAACGATCTTCACCCAGTGTTATATCAATAGTATTAGTATTAGAATTAACCAGGGAAGTAGTTTTGTTTCTCCGGAGAAGCGATTTGTATGAATAAGTTGGTTCGTTGTAGACCACCCGCACTACATGAAAATTATGGATTTATGCAACCCAATTATCTTCTTGATTAAAATTCTCGTGTTTTCTTCGGTATAAACAGATTTATAATTAACGATTTTAACAATAGTATTCGTATTATAAATAACCATGAAAGTGGTTTTGTTCCTTCGGAGAAACGATATGTATAAATAAATTCTTTCATTGTATACAACCCAAAGTACATAAAAATTATGCTCACAGTAGTAGCTTGTATGCAACCCAATTAACTGAATATTCATGTATTGAGGAGGCTACTTTTCTTCATTATTTAATTTAAAAAGATTTATGTTTAATCATCCTATTTAAATAATAATAATAACTTGTTTATTGATAAAAACACCTTTTACAAATAAATACATAAATTAAATATTCTTAATTAATAACGCCGAAAGACCTCTGGGCAATTGATTGTTGTAGCCATTTGTAAAAGCGTCTCGATGAATTTATTGTCTCTTTCTCTCTAAATTAATATTTCACTTACAATTTTTCTTACAGAAAATCAGAAAGTGCATTGTTTTCTATAGATTTTGAGATTTTTACCCAAATTCTTCGGTTAATTAGTTTTTCACAATTTTTCAAATCGTTGAATGCATTTATCGTTTTTCCACTTCAAGTTTGGATTGTTGCAATTTTGTTTCCGACCCAGATATGGTAAGTTTTCTTACAAAAAATCAAAAAGCGCATTGTTTTCTATAGATTTTGAAATTTTCACGCAAATTCTTCGGTTCATTAATTTTTCACAATTTTTCAAATCGTTGAATGCATTTATCGTTTTTCCACTTCAAGTTTGAATTGTTGCCATTTTGTTTCCAACCCAGATATGGTAATTTTTCTTAGAGGAAATCAAAAAGTGCATTGTTTTCTATAGATTTTGAGATTTTTACCCAAATTCTTCGGTTAATTAGTTTTTCACAATTTTTCAAATCGTTGAATGCATTTATCGTTTTTCCACTTCAAGTTTGGATTGTTGCAATTTTGTTTCCGACCCAGATATGGTAAGTTTTCTTACAAAAAATCAAAAAGCGCATTGTTTTCTATAGATTTTGAAATTTTCACGCAAATTCTTCGGTTCATTAATTTTTCACAATTTTTCAAATCATTGAATGCATTTATCGTTTTTCCACTTCAAGTTTGAATTGTTGCCATTTTGTTTCCAACCCAGATATGGTAATTTTTCTTAGAGGAAATCAAAAAGTGCATTGTTTTCTATAGATTCTGAGATTTTCACGCAAATTCTTCGGTTAATTAATTTTTCACAATTTTTCAAATCGTTGAATGCGTTTTACATTTTTCCACTTCAAGTTTGGATTGTTGCCATTTTGTTTCCAGCCCAGATATGGTAAGTTTTCTTAAAGAAAATCAAAAAGTCCATTGTTTTCTATAGATTCTAAGATTTTCACGCAAATTCTTCATTTGATTAATTTTTCACAATTTTTCAAATCGTTGAATGCATTTAACGTTTTTCCACTTCAAGTTTGAAATGTTGCAATTTTGTTTCCAGCCCAGATATGCTAATTTTTCTTACAGAAAATAAAAAGTGCATTATTTTCTATAGATTTTGAGATTTTTACGCAAATTCTTCGGTTGATTATTTTTTCACAATTTCTCAAATCGTTGAATGCATTTTTCATTTTTCCACTTCAAGTTTGGATTGTTGCCATTTTGTTTCCGGCCCAGATATAGTAAATTTTCTTACAGAAAATCAAAAAGCGCATTGTTTTCTATAGATTTTGAGATTTTTACGCAAATTGTTTTCTTGATTAATTATTTACAATTTTTCAAATCGTTGAATGCTTTTATCGTTTTTCCACTTCAAGTTTGGATTGTTGCAATTTTGTTTCCAGCCCAGATATGCTAATTTTTCTTACAGAAAATAAAAAAGTGATTTGTTTTCTATGGATTTTGAGATTATTACGTAAATTCTTCAATTGATTAATTTTACACAATTTTTAAAATCATTGACTGTCAGCGTCATCGATCCAATAATTGTTTATTGTAGCAATTCACACGTAAAATAACTCGCATTTTTTATAAATTACAATTGTATTACTCATTCAACTGTAAACAGATCAATTATTCATTAACCTAAGCCTTAATTACAGCATTAATTCAATATGTAACGAGACCATTCCATCGCAGCTAACTGTACCAACAGATTGTCGTAATCGTAATCTCAAACAACTATGAATAATCTCAACGATAGAAAGTAATATTTACTTATTGAATATCGGTAAAAACGGTGTTTACTAAACGAATTTTAAACGTTTCGGCCAATTTATCACCAAGTGTAAAAATAGAGTGCGCAAATAGTGTTTATCTACACTGCAAGGGTCAAGTAATTGTCCATCAAGAGAAACTCGGCGTGAGAGAGAGAGGACAAGAGTTTAATTCAGTATTCAATGTGTGTGGCATCTGTGATATGCGTCGCGTAAAAATGGTTTTGAAAAGTGTTTTCGTTTTGATTTTGGCCGTCGGTTTTGGATCGAGCAATGAGATTAAAGATGATGGACCCACGCCGGTTGTTATGTGGCATGGAATGGGTGAGATTTGCCTGAGATACGAATAAATTTTTTAAAGCTGTTCGAAATAGTTCACGAACGTGAACCAGAAGATTAATGTTTAAGAAAAAAAAAATTGATGAGGCTTTTGCCTAGTTTTATAATGTCTGGTTACAGGGCGAACTGCCGGTGGACGGGACCGAAAGTCTAGACTGCCTTGAAAAAAAAAATAGTGTTCTGTTGTATAACGACTATCTCATTACGTTCAGTCGTGTATATTTGTAGAAATCTATTTAACAATCGTCACCGAACAAACAACTCGCACCCAGAGAACAATTTTATTTTGCACTAAAAGCAAGCGTTTCAATTATCAGCAAAGATCGAATTCTAATAATTACAGCAAATGAAAATTCATCAAATTTCCCTTTTCCGACAACGGCCTTTAGAATAACGAGTAAACAAAATTGCGAGTGCGTTTTTGAATGGAAGCAATTCCTTATTCATATACAAAAAAAAATCCGCCTTTATTTTCCTGTTTTTCATTTCTTTAATTTAGGCGACAGCTGTTGTTTTCCATTCAGCCTCGGCTCCATAAAAAAGAAATTAAATGATTCTCTGCCCGGGGTGTACGTTCATTCGCTGAGAATCGGAGGGAATTTAATCGAAGACGTCGAAAACGGTTATTTCATGCATCCCGATAAACAGATCGAGATGGCGTGCAAGTTGATTAAAGACGATGAGAAGCTGAAGGACGGTTTCAATGCGTTGGGATTTTCGCAGGGAGGACAGTTTTTGTAAGTTTTATTAATTTCTCCAAAGTATTGTATTGCATCGTTTTTATTTTTGTTTTTCTGAGCTTTTGTTGCAAATTTCTCGGTTAATTTTTTTTCTATAATTTTCAAAGTCGTTAAATTATTGTTTACAAATGGTATTCAACAAATTTTTTTATTTTCATTTTTGTTTTTATGTTTTTCCAAGCTTTTGTTGCAAATTTCTCGGTAAATTTTTTTTCTATAATTTTTAAAATCGTTAAATTATTGTTTACAAATAGTCAACAATTTATTTTTTATTTTTATGTTTCTTGAGCTTCTCTTACAAATTTCTCGGTTAAATATTTTTCTATAATTTTGAAAGTCGTTAAATTCTGTTTTCGCTTTTCTAGTTCAAGTTTTTGTCGAACTTTTTCAGTTAGAATATTGTTAATGTTTTCATGGAGAATTAAAAGTGCATTCATCTTTTTATAGATTTTGATCTTTTAACGCAATAAGAATATTTATATAATTTTTTAAAGCGTTCAATACACCTTTTCGGTTTTGTAATTGCAATTATTTTAATTCTTCCCGGCGCATGCACCATAAACTCAATCCATGAATCAGCTCATTTTAGTTACGTAAATCCATTGTTGCGACTTTTATAAACTAACTCATTAGCTAAAGGGTAGTCTTATTAAGACTATAAAAAAAATTTAAAAAATAAAATATTTTTAGGAGAGGATTGGTGCAAAGATGTGCAGGAATTAATATGAAGAATTTGATATCCATTGGTGGTCAGCACCAAGGGGTTTATGGGCTGCCAAATTGTGGCAACTTAATCGCCACCCTCTGTGACTACGTGAGGAAATTATTGAACCACGCCGCATATATACCGTAAGTACATATCGCCATTGATTAATTATTCAAAAGTTGTCTAAACTTTATTTTTTTAATTTTCCTGAAAATCCCTGGTTGAATTCTAATAAAATTTTCAGGATATATTCTAGACGTATGTGGCTATGAAATAAAAGCAAAATCCGAAAATGGGTTATCTTTAGTTTTTCCGGAATTTTCCATCAAAATCGCTGCTTTGCTAAATTTGCACTTTCCGCTAGATTTTCTTAATTTCCCTGAAAACCCCTCGATGAATTCTAATAACATTTTCAGGATATATTCTAGACATATGTGGCTTTGAAACAAAAGCAAAATCCAACAATGGGTTATCTTTAGTTTTTCCGGAATTTTCCATCAAAATCACAGCTTTGCTAAATTTGCACTTTCCGCAGGATTTTCTTAAATTCCCTGAAAACACCTCGTTGAATTCTAATAAAATTTTCAGGATATATTCTAGACATATGTAGCTTTGAAACAAAAGCAAAATCCAAATATGGATTATCTTTAGTTTTTCCGGAATTTTACATCAAAATCGCAGCTTTGCTAAATTTGCACTTTCCGCTGAATTTTCTTAATTTCCCTGAAAACCCCTCGTTGAATTCTAATAAAATTTTCAGGATATGTTCTAGACGTATGTAGCTATGAAACAAAAGAAAAATCCGAAAATGGGTTATCTTTAGTTTTTCCGGCATTTTCCATCAAAATCACAGCTTTGCTAAATTTACACTTTCCGCTGGATTTTCTTAATTTCCCTGAGAACGCCTCGTTGAATTCTAATAAAATTTTCAGGATATGTTCTAGACGTATGTGACTCTGAAACAAAAGCAAAATCCGAAAATGGGTTATCTTTGGGTTTTCCGGAATTTTACATCAAAATCGCTGCTCTTGTAAATTTGCACTTTCCGCTGGATTTTCTTAATTTCCCTGAAAACCCCTCGTTGAATTCTAATAAAATTTTCAGGATATGTTCTAGACGTATGTGGCTATGAAACAAAAGCAAAATCCGAAAATGGGTCATCTTTAGTTTTTCCGGAATTTTACATCAAAATCGCTGCTTTGCTAAATTTGCACTTTCCGCTGAATTTTCTTAATTTCACTGAAAACCCCTCGTTGAATTCTATTAAAATTTTCAGGATATGTTCTAGACGTATGTGGCTCTGAAACAAAAGCAAAATCCGACAATGGGTTATCTTTAGTTTTTCCGGAATTTTACATCAAAATCGCTGCTTTGCTAAATTTGCACTTTCCGCTAGATTTTCTTAATTTCCCTGAAAACCCCTCGTTGAATTCTAATAAAATTTTCAGGATATGTTCCAGACGTATGTAGCTATGAAACGAAAGCAAAATCCGACATTGGATTATCTTTAATTTTTCCGGAATTTTCCATCAAAATCACAGCTTTGCTAAATTTGCACTTTCTGTTAGATTTTCTTAATTTCCCTGAAAACCCCTCGTTGAATTCTAATAAAATTTTCAGGATATGTTCTAGACGTATGTGGCTATGAAACAAAAGAAAAATCCGAAAATGGGTTATCTTTAGTTTTTCCGGAATTTTACATCAAAATCGCTGCTTTGCTCAATTTGCACTTTCTGTTAGATTTTCTTAATTTCCCTGAAAACCCCTCGTTGAATTCTAATAAAATGTTCAGGATATATTCTAGACGTATGTGGCTATGAAACAAAAGCAAAATCCGAAAATGGGTTATCTTTAGTTTTTCCGGAATTTTCCTTCAAAATCGCTGCTTTGCTAAATTTGCACTTTCCGCTGGATTTTCTTAATTTCCCTGAAAACCCCTCGTTGAATTCTAATAAAATTTTCAGGATATATTCTAGACGTATGTAGCTCTGAAACAAAAACAAAATTCGAAAATGGGTTATCTTTAGTTTTTCCGGAATTTTTCATCAACATCACAGCTTTGCTAAATTTGCACTTTCCGCTGGATTTTCTTAATTTCCCTGAAAACCCCTCGTTGAATTCTAATAAAATTTTCAGGATATGTTCTAGACGTATGTGGCTATGAAACAAAAGAAAAATCCGAAAATGGGTTATCTTTAGTTTTTCCGGAATTTTACATCAAAATCACAGCTTTGCTAAATTTGCACTTTCCGCTGGATTTTCTTAATTTCCCTGAAAACCCCTCGTTGAATTCTAATAAAATTTTCAGGATATATTCTAGACGTATGTGGCTATGAAACAAAAGCAAAATCGGAAAATGGGTTATCTTTAGTTTTTTCGGAATTTTACATCAAAATCGCTGCTTTGCTAAATTTGCACTTTCTGTTAGATTTTCTTAATTTCCCTGAAAACCCCTCGTTGAATTCTAATAAAATTTTCAGGGTATGTTTTAGACGTATGTGGCTCTGAAACAAAAGCAAAATCCGAAAATGGGTTATCTTTAGTTTTTCCGGAATTTTACATCAAAATCGCTGCTTTGCTAAATTTGCACTTTTAGCTGGATTTTCTTAATTTCCCTAAAAACCCCTCGTTGAATTCTAATAAAATTTTCAGGATATGTTCTAGACGTATGTGGCTATGAAACAAAAGAAAAATCCGAAAATAGGTTATCCTTAGTTTTCTCAGTTTCGATTAGATTTTTCCTAAAATAATTAAAACTTCATCAATATTGGATTTATTTTATGTGCCTTTCAGTTGGGTGCAAAATTTCTTGGTTCAGGCGACCTACTGGCACGATCCCCTCCACGAGGAGGAGTACAAGACCGGCAGCACCTTTTTAGGAAACATCAACAACGAAATGTACATCAACAAAACCTACATCGAAAGACTCTCTTCGTTGAAAAACTTCGTCATGATCAAATTCGCGAAGGACAGCATGGTGCAACCGATCGCAACGGAATGGTTCGGTTTCTACAAACCGGGACAGTCGAAGGACGTCGAAAGCCTGCAAGAATCGGACTTATACGTAGACGTAAGTGAAGCTTAGCTATAGCCGTCGCAAAATGCCGTGACACATTGCGCAGTGAAAATCTTAAATTTCGAGAAAGGCATATCCGATTGTACTCAACTGTTAGGTATAGCCGTCTCAAAAAGTCGTGACACGTGTTGGTGTAGATTTGTTATCGCGTTCTCTCACCCTGCGCAAACTTTACCCCCAGGTGTCACGACATTTTGGGACGGCTCTACCAACAAAGTGTGTTGCGTGCGTCTAAATTCCTCTCCATATTACGAATGCAGGAATTGAAACGCTTTCTTTCTTAATATCGCATTTTCGAACTTGTTATTTTCTTTCCAGAATCGTTTGGGTTTGAAAGACATGGACCAAAACGGTCAGCTGCACTTCCTGTCGGTGGACGGCAACCACCTGCAGTTCGAATGGGAGTGGTTCGAGACCAACGTCGTCGAGAAGTTTCTAAATAATTAACGCCGCCGGAGCAATTAGCGTCTTGTAATTTTTTTTTTAATCCAATACACGGACACAATCGCACCAGCGCGATTTTAAATTACCCCATATTCGCCCCCATTGTCTGGAATCGTCAAAATACAACAAAAGATTTTTTTTTCCAGTCGGGCTTTATAAACTAGTCTGATTAAGGCAAGCAAAACGCGCCCTTATTCGTGGAGAGAGCAAATAGCGTTATGTAAAATTCCTTGTTCTCCCATTCATCCGGAATGCATTTGCCAAACAGGCGGCGTATAATATAACTAATGGACGACAACGCTGATTGAAAAATTTCACAAAACATAAAGCGCGCGCTGAAGAGCGGATATGATTCAATGAGAGGATTTGAGGATGTACCTACACGTCCATTCAATTCAATTCGCGCGCGCTGATATTTATATCCAATATAAACGCGCATTTGGTAATTAAATTTCCGCATAGTTATTTGTCGGTGGTGTACAATCGAAAACTGCACACAGAAATGTGTATTCGGTTTTGATTAATGGGAATGGGAATGGGAATGGGAGTGCGCGGTGATTGATTTTTTTTTTTACGAGGAAATGAATGATTTTTAATTTTGTGCCGGGGCATTGTTGGCATGAAGCGTGCAGCAGATGAATATATGATTTTATTCATTCGCGTTGTCTCTCCCTCTTGCCCCGATATGATCCACCCACGTTCTGGAAAATCGCTGTGCAAATTAAAAAAGCACAATGCCCACCCAGGACACGACTCTACAGCATTAATATATACATGGAGTGAACGGGTTTTCTTTTAAATTAAAAAATACTCGCTGGTTTTGTGGTCTTCTTTTTGTGTGTGCGAATGTAGTTTCATTTTCTTTCCTATTTTATTGCATTTCAGCGGAATACCTATGTTTTTACGTGGAAAGAATTAAATTATTACTCTTATCGCTGCTCTTCGAATGAAACTGTTATAGACGCAACCAAGAGAGTGGCAGTGGCAGTGGCAGTGGCAGTGGCAGTGGCAGTGGCAGTGGCAGTGGCAGTGGCAGTGGCAGTGGCAGTGGCAGTGGCAGTGGCAGTGGCAGTGGCAGTGGCAGTGGCAGTGGCAGTGGCAGTGGCAGTGGCAGTGGCAGTGGCAGTGGCAGTGGCAGTGGCAGTGGCAGTGGCAGTGGCAGTGGCAGTGGCAGTGGCAGTGGCAGTGGCAGTGGCAGTGGCAGTGGCAGTGGCAGTGGCAGTGGCAGTGGCAGTGGCAGTGGCAGTGGCAGTGGCAGTGGCAGTGGCAGTGGCAGTGGCAGTGGCAGTGGCAGTGGCAGTGGCAGTGGCAGTGGCAGTGGCAGTGGCAGTGGCAGTGGCAGTGGCAGTGGCAGTGGCAGTGGCAGTGGCAGTGGCAGTGGCAGTGGCAGTGGCAGTGGCAGTGGCAGTGGCAGTGGCAGTGGCAGTGGCAGTGGCAGTGGCAGTGGCAGTGGCAGTGGCAGTGGCAGTGGCAGTGGCAGTGGCAGTGGCAGTGGCAGTGGCAGTGGCAGTGGCAGTGGCAGTGGCAGTGGCAGTGGCAGTCATCGCAATATCTGCCTTTTCGTTTTCTTGTATCCCTTTACGATTCATTTGGCACCCTATTATGATACGAAATTGCTTTTCCAAAAATTGTCGGAATCCGACATTTCTATTAAACAGACACACACACATGGTGTGTTGAAAATTGTCATTTTTGACAGTTGGAAATTGAAAATTGACAATTTTGACAGTTACAAACTGTAATTTTTGGCAGCTGAAAATTGTTATCTTTGGCAGTTGAAAATTGTATCTTTTGGCAGTTGGAAATGATCACTTTTGTCTGATAAAAATGTCATTTTTAACAGCTGATAATTGTGGTGCTAAGCCATTGAAAATTGACATTTGTGGCAAATGCAAACAGTCATTTCTGACAGCTGAAAATTATTTTTGGCAGTTGAAAATTATATCTTTTGACAGTTAGAAATCGTCATTTTTGTCTTTGTCATTTTTTGACACATGATAATTGTGGTGTTAAGCCAATGAAAATTTTAATTTTTGGCAGCTGAAAATTGTTTTTAATCAGTTGAAAATTAACATTATTGGAAGTGTCATTTTTTTGCAGCTGAAAATTGTTATTTTTTGGCAGTTGAAAATTGTTACTTTTGACAGTTGAAAATTGTATCTTTTGGCAGTTGGAAATTGTCATTTTTGTCTGTCGAAAATTGTCATTTTTTTACAGATGATAATTGTAGTGTTAAGCCAATGAAAATTTTAATTTTTGGCAGCTGAAAATTGTTTTTCAGCAGTTAAAAATTGACATTATTGGCAGTTGCAAACTGTCATTTTTGCCAGCTGAAAATTGTTACTTTTGGCAGTTGAAAATTGTTATTTTTGGTAGTTGAAATTTGTTATTTTTGGCAGTTGAAAATGGTTATTTCTATCTGTTGAAAATTGTAAGTTTTGATTGTTGAAAATGGGCATTTTTGTCTGTTTAAAAATATCATATTTTGACAGAATATCATATTTTGACAGTTTAGCCAATGAAAATTTTAATTTTTGTCAGCTGAAAATTGTTTTTTATGCAGTTTAAAATTGACATTTTTGGCAATTGAAAACTGTAATTTTTGCCAATTGAAATTGCCAAAGAAAATTGTATCGTTTTCCAACTAAAACAGGTCATTTGTGTCTGTTAAAAATTGTCATTTTCGTCTGTTGAAAATCGTTATTTTTTTACAGCTGATAATTATAACGATTAGCCAATGAAAATTTTAATTTTTTGCAGCAGAAAATTGTTTTTCTTTAAGGAGTTAAAAATTGACATTTTTGGCAAATGTAAACTGTCATTTTTGGCAGCCGAAAATTCTTGATTGTTGAAACTGGTCTTTTTTTTTATTGAAAATGTCATTTTTTGACAGTTGATTGAAGTGTTTAGCCAATGAAAATTTTAATTTTTAACAGCTGAAAATTGTTTTTCTTTAAGCATTTTTGACAAATGCAAGCTGTCATTTTTGGCAATTGAAAATTGTTATTTTTGGCAATTTTAAATTCTATCTCTTGGCAGTTGAAAATGATGATTTTTGTCTCTAGAAAATTGTCATTTTTGATTGTTGAAAATAGTCATTGTCTGTTGAAAATTGTCATTTTTGACAGTTGAAAATTGTAGTGCTTAGATATTAAAATTTTTAATTTTTGGTAGCTGAAAATTGTTTTCTTAGACAGTTAAAATCTGACATTTTTGGCAAATGCAAACTGTCATTTTTGGCAGTTGAAAATTGTTATTTTTGGCAATTTTAAATTCTATCTCTTGGCAGTTGAAAATGATGATTTTTGTCTCTACAAAATTGTTATTTTTGATAGTTGAAAATAGTCATTGTCTGTTGAAAATTGTCTTTTTTGACAGTTGAAAATTGTAGTGTTTAGCCATTAAAAATTTTAATTTTTGGTGGCTGAAAATTGTTTTCTTAAACAGTTAAAAATTGACATTTTTGGCAAATTCAAACTGTCATTTTTGGCAGTTGAAAATTGTTATTTTTGCCAATTTTAAATTCTATCTCTTGGCAGTTGAAAATGATGATTTTTGTCTCTACAAAATTGTTATTTTTGATAGTTGAAAATAGTCATTGTCTGTTGAAAATTGTCTTTTTTGACAGTTGAAAATTGTAATGCTTACCCATTTTAAATAGCTGAAAATGGTTTTTTTAAACCGTTAAAAATTGACATTTTTGGTAGTTGCAAAATTGGAAATTTAACAATTATCAATAAACAGGTTTTTGTAGGTTATGTTTAAGAGAATACGGAGGGCGGTGGGTGGGCACTATCCCACCCTCCAAACAGCAGAATCGACACGAGGGTTTTACAAGTGGAAAAACATGAATTAACCATCAAAATGTTGACTTTTTTTCGTAAATTAATTCATTTGTAAAAGCTCTGGATTCTAATTCCTGTTCCATTTACTGAAGTTTTGCAGCGGCCCTGACTGAAATCGTTAACATTAAAGAATAATAATTAAAATTCAACAATTTACTAACATTTTCCTACAAGAATGACGAATGAAAATGTAACCGGACATCATATGAACGATAAATTCAATGCATATTTTTGTAAATAGAAAAAAATAATACTAACAATAAATAAAGTCCTATTCGAGCGATCATTAAGGGAAAATAATGGCATCGTTTCGTGGTGCCATTGTTCGTTTCAGCGGTGTGGTGTTGGTATTGCGGCTCGAACGACGGAGAAGAGAAAGCCTGAGAGCACACAGCGATGTTTAATTAATCAACTCGGAGCTGCTTGCTTGGTTTAGGATTATTAACAGCATTGATCATTGGGCCATTCACACACCCAACCGCAGACGACATCAAAACCTGCATCATTTTCTCTGACTCATTACAGCCCCATTCTAATTTCATGACGCCAAACATTCACATAGACACACACGATTTCAATCCTCTTTCACTTTTAATGCGGATTAACATAAATTAACTAATAAATTAGAAATGCGATAAGTATTCGTCCACTGTAAGAATCGATTGATAAAAAAGAGACTAACAAGTAAGATAGAGACACCATTAGGGCGTCATCTATTGTCTTAAGCGTTGCAGCACCATTAGGATGAGATCTATTGTCTACAGTTCAGACAAAATGTGTAATACTTTAGACTCTAAAGTATTACACATTTTGTTTTGTTAACGAATATTCTGCAGCGATGAGACAAAATATGGTCAAAACTGGCCAACAGTTGTCAGTGGCAGATTAATAATCGATTGATAAAACACTAACAACTAAGATAGAAACACCATTTTGGCGACATCTATTGTCTAAAGCGTTGCAGCGCCATTAGGGTAACATCTATTATCTAAAGCGTTACACCATTTTTTTTTGTTAATGAATATTCTGCAGCGATGAGACCAGAGGTGGTCAAAACTGGCCAACAGTTGTCAATAGCAGATTAAGAATCGATTGATGAAACACTAACAACTAAGATAGTAACACCATTAGGGCGACATCTATGGTCTAAAGCGTTTCAGCAATTTTCTGTTAACACATATATTATGGTGATGAGACCAACGGTGGTCAAAACTGGCCCGAAATTGTTAGTGACGGAGTAAGAGTTGATTGATAAAAATACGGAAAACTAAGGCTCTGACGAGATCTAAGGAAGTCAAAATCAGTCAACATTTATTGACATAAATAGTATAATAAATAAGTTTTGAAAATGACATTGAATTGCCAGATGTAGTTATTGAATAAATTCATGTAATAGAGTTTTAATTTACATTTATTTAAGGCATATGCAACAAGTGAGGTTTTCTCAAGTTTAACTAGAAAAATATTTGTTATTGTAGATAATTAGACTACTATTACTAGACACAATAAGTATATTTACGAATTGATTTCATTTAAATTATAATCTATGAATTTATTATTTTTTAACGTTTCGAACGAACAAACATACATAAATAATTTCGTAAATGCAAGAATGAGTTCGTAAGATAAGAATAAAGGAACAATGGGCGTAGTGTTTGGATCATCACCTCATCTGTGGGGATGATTCCCGGAGCCCGGAGCCCGGAGCCCAGAGCGACGTCCCGGAATATATATCCGTACTCATTAACACACGCTCTCTCAAAAACGAATGCATTTTCATTATCCTCCCTCCTTGTTCCGACTTACGCTAACGCGTTTTGTGCCTTCAAAGTTGCGAAAGAAAAGGGAGATATATGCAATCTTAAAAAAGGGCATTTATATTTCGATATTATTCACACCTCGAATGCGTTTTCATTATTTCCTTTTCCATTCTTGAATGTCGCCATATTTTCGAGAGAGCACTTACCGATATAAAAACAAACGCGCAGCAGCTATTTTTGTAAGGATTTATGACCGTAATCGAGTAAAGAATAAGAGACATACAAGAATATATTGTTGCAATAATACAGTATGGAATATATTCAGTAAAACCGAAATAAAATATTTTTGGAAAAAATTCTTTTCTTTTATAAAAATACACATTTTTGCATGAAAGTCGAGTTTCTGTCATCATTTGTTTTTAGTGATGTTTCCTGGTAATTTGATTATAATTTATCGAACCGTTTTTGGGGAAACTTAAATAAATTTTGTCTTTTGCAAGGCAGCGCTTTTTAGAAAAACTGTAATCTGTGTTGGATTTTTTTTTGTTTTACAACCACTTGTATCCAGAATGCTTCTTCAAGGGTTTATTAAATTTCATTAAGAGATTTATAGAAAAATCGATCTGAATATACTGAATTATCAAACTTTAGTTTATCCTCAAGATTTTATCTTCAAGCGAGAGATTTCACTCAAAATCACAAACCCGATGGCCTCTAGGACCCGGTCCGAAAAAAATACTATGTAATAGATTAAAAACGCAATGTGAATTACCGGAAAATATTCGATTCCCCTCGAATGGCCCCATCATTCCATTATCCTTTACGCCCTCCATACATGTGTTCAACTTTTGCGTATGTTAAAGGGATGATGTGCACACGAGGGGATAAAAGTCGTAAATGGTATGAACTAAATGTGATTCAATTGACTTCCAAAGAACCCCAGCCCTAATTTGCTTCAACAAACCAGTTAGGGGTAAACATAATGGTGATGATATGAGATTCATTCCGGCCCGCTTTAAAAAACACTAATTGCTCCCGGTGCATTGTAATCGGGCACGAAAATCAATTTAATCAATTTTTTTTTGTTTAATTTTAGAAAATCGGTTTTTCAGACTTTGAACGACAGCAGCGGCTAAACGAAGACTCCAAATCAAACGCGGTTTGCAAATCTGTGCTTCTTGGGTCCAATTTGACGATTTGAAATTTTTGAGGAAAACTTGAAATTTTTTGAAATAATAAAAATATTAGGCGTTTCGAGGCGATTTAAGCCGACGAAAGTCATTTTGCGTAACCGGTTCCATAAATGTTTATTTTTATAGACAAATAGTGTTCGGAATGAAAAAAGAAGAGGGGACTTCTAACTTTAGATCAAAAATTGCGTTTGAAATAATTTCCTGAAGAACCACTGGTTGAACTCGGAGTTTCTACACGTCACTGTAAAGATCTCTTTAAGACCCATCGGAAAATGTACTTGCGCAACGACAAACGTCAATTTGCAGCCTATGGCGCGTCCGCAAAATAAATCGGAAAATTTTATTTAATTTCAAATTATCTCTTATTATTTACGTTTTGCCTTCATAGAATTCAGCTTTGACATGTTCACGTAAAATTCAACGCGTTACATCGCAAAAATGATGATACGTGATACGTTTTCCTTTGAGAGCGTATTTCGTAATTAATTTTCTTGTTTCGAAAAACCCCGCAAATTTATTCCATCCTGCTGGATAGAAAGATAGAGAGAGAGGTGGTGTTTTTCCCAAAGAAATGTACATTCCGCGGCCGAATCAAAAGGCTTTTAAAGTAATTTTTTAATGAGCGGCGCTTCCCCAAATGCTTTAATTACTCTTAGATTAGTCCGCCCCGCCGGAGCCCGTACTGTGCGGTTTATTCTCGACATTGCAACATTTAATGAATATCTCGTTTGCATCCCCGAATAACGGGATAATGGGATCAAGATAACTTTCCCGGCCGCAAACTAAACAATCGTCCCAATCCTTTATATAAATAAAGTTTAATCAAACTAGCCATGAATGAAACATTAAAGCGTCCCGGTCCGGGGGCCTTAATTAATTTTAAACAATAACGGTGGGGCGAATTAGATCCTTGATTGAATATCCGGACCGACTCCGGGCGTATTAATTAACAAGCTTGGGTCGTCCCGAATCTTTTATATGAATTACATTTTTTTTTGTGTGCCATTATCGGTTTACCATTTGCGAAGCGATAGTATTTTCGGAATGTAGAGAGAACATACAATTTATTAAATTTAAAAATTACATAAATTCATTGAGTTATTGACATAATATTGCAGCTAATAGAGCTGAAAATACTCTAGGAACCATTCTTACCTTATGATTGAATTAAAGGCAAGATTTTTTCATCATATAGGAAAACACGTATGGCACATAAGGAATGTGCAACCCAACCTACACAAATTAATTTACTGACTAGTCACGTATTTGAACTTAAAGATGAATCATTTAATTAAAGGCAAGATTTTTTTTCATATAGAAGAACTCGCATGGCACCTAAATAATATGCAGTGTATCGTTTAATTAAAGGCAAGCATTTTTTTTATCATATAGGAAAACTGGCATGGCACCTAAAGAATATGCAACCCAATATACACAAAATAATTTACTGCCTAGTCACGTATTTTAACTTAAAGTTTAAAATAATAATTGAGTTGTTTTTTTTAATACCATGATTTTGGTAATCTCACTTCAATAAATAAATATATCTGCAACACTATGTTAAACTTGAAGCAAACAATAGAGTAATCAAGTATGCAGCTTAATTATTTTTAAGTTTGGCACCAGATGTGACGTGTCAGGCTGACAAATCTGATGCGTTACGACAATCGGATTGGTAACAATGGGCCGCGTCACAACACCAAGTTCAGTAATTAATAAAGTCGGCGGGATGAGGAGGAGGAGGAGGAGGAGCGGAATAGTCGCATCCCACAATGCCCTGCATGCGCACCGCATATGCGGACCGTTCCCGACCCCATAATCAGCATTTCCACCCTCCGATTATTCCATAATCCATTATATTACAATCAACAATCGGTCCCGCAAATAATCAAGAATGCGAGCTATTATTCGCTTGTTATTCGTTGTTCATATTGATTGAATTAGATTGAGGTGTTATGTCAGGGCAGGGCGAGTCGCAGGGCCCCGCGCTTTAAAGGGCCCTGCCTCAGACACTTTTCACAAGCGAGTTTTGAGATTTGCAATTCTTTGAAGTCTCAAAAAAAATTTAAAAAAAAACAGTTGCTGCTGATTCAAAAGTATCTAAATTTACCCAGAAAATGTTCCCCTGCAATATTAAACAAAAATCTGGACACATTCTATGACTGGATTTTAAGATAATCCTATTTAAACCGAGCAGAGTTAAGTTTTGGGGATCGCAATTCTTTGAAGCCAAAAAAAAAACAAAAAAAACAGTTACTGCTGATTTAAAAGTATCTAAATCTACCCAGAAAATGTTCCCCTGCAATATTAAACAAAAATCTGGACACATTCTATGACTGGATTTTAAGATAATCCTATTTAAACCGAGCAAAGTTAAGTTTTGGGGATCGCAATTCTTTGAAGTCTCAAAAAAACAAAAAAAAACAGTTGCTGCTGATTTAAAAGTATTTAAATTTACCAAGAAAATGTTCTCCTGCAATATTAAACAAATTTCTCGACACATCCTATGACTATATATAAGATAATCCTATTGAAACCGAGAAGAGTTAATTTTAAAAGTTGCTCTTTTCTTCGTTGTTTAAAAAATCGAAAAACAATTGCTACTGATTTGAAACTATCTAAACTCACGTAAAATTTGTCTATCTGCAATATTATATAGAAATCTGGAAACATCCTACTCCTGGAGTTTAAGAGAATCCTATTGAAACCGAGAAGAGTTAATTTTAAAAGTTGCTCTGTTCTTCGTTGTTTAAAAAATCAAAAAATAATTGCTACTGATTTGAAACTTTCTAAACTTACGTAAAATTTGTCTATCTGCAATATTATATAGAAATCTGGAAACATCCTACTCCTGGAGTTTAAGAGAATCCTATTGAAACCGAGAAGAGTTAATTTTAAAAGTTGCTCTTTTCTTCGTTGTTTAAAAAATCAAAAAACAATTGCTACTGATTTGAAACTTTCTAAACTCACGTAAAATTTGTCTATCTGCAATATTATATAGAAATCTGGAAACATCCTACTCCTAGAGTTTAAGATAATCCGATTGAAACCGAGAAGAGTTAATTTTAAAAGTTGCTCTTTTCTTCGTTGTTTAAAAAATCGAAAAACAATTGCTACTGATTTGAAACTTTCTAAACTCACGTAAACTTTGTCTATCTGCAATATTATATAGAAATCTGGAAACATCCCACTCCTGGAGTTTAAGATAATCCTATTGAAAGCGAGAAGAGTTAATTTTAAAAGTTGAGCTTGTTTCACTGATTACACTTCTCTTCTGTTATAAGTTTATCATATAAAACAGTGTCAGTTCCGATACTTATTAGCATCCAATACGTTTGTTATCGGCGCTTAGTGTTCACCGAAAAACATAATAATTTTAATTTACATTTGATGAGTTACCGTTGCTCCTTTTCAAAATTTACATGAATTAACTAAGCGCCGATAACACGGTGATGCGAATGTACGAGCTTCATATAAATCGCAGTAACTGGCGTGCGTTGTTTTTCATATACTCATGCGCACTTAAGTTGTTTACGTCTTAAGGCTGACGCAATAATTGAAATTGTTGAGTCATGCAATTAAGTTACTGTTTTATACAACAAATTATCTGTTGGCATAGTAAAGTGAATGAATGAATGTAATGCACTAACAGCAGTAAAGTGTTACGAAGCAAACAGCAGAAGTGTATTTAATATAAAGGTTATTTTAAAACACCCTTCACACATTACATTTTCGTTATCTTTAGATACCGGTGTTTTTCTTTTCTGGTGGGAAGAATCGTTTTCGGAATGTAATTATTGCATTAACCAATATTCTATTTATTCCTAACTAGATTGGTACGTTTTTATCATTATAAGCACTCTAATAAATATCTTTGGAAAACAACGGAAGCTCGTGAAAATAGGAGTAGAAAAAAAAAATCGCACTATGCACATATCGGAGAGGGATGTGTCTCTAAAAGAGGTTCTAACAGATGCCAGAATCGCATTTTCTTCGCAGACGCTTCCATTGTCAGCAGAAGAGAATAAAAGGAGAATAGCCGTGTATATAGCGCCGTAATGAAAATTATGCATTACTTCATATTTGAAAGGGTTTGGGCGGAGAGCATTACAAAGTGCCCGCCTCCGCCCTCCACCACCCTCGATTCTACCCCTCTTCCTTCACAATCATACCCGGCGCATCCACTTCCATACCCTATTCTCTCCACGCTTTTTTTTATCCGACTACTGCGCGGAAATTATTATTATCTGATCAATACTTTATGTTTTATTAATTATTAACACAATGATATTCAATTCAATTTAAATTCATTGATTTGTAAATGCAAATGATTTCGAAAATAATCGTATATTTTTAATTTTATTACAATATTATCGATATTACAACTTAATTGCTTAATACATTTTTTAAATAATTTTATACCTTTTGGCTTTACAAACATAAAAATCGAACGGTTCAAAAGTTATGGAATTTTCAAAAATCAAAAACGCGAATTTATTAAAATTAATCAATTTGCGCGAATTTCACAAAAAGAAATACATTAAATTTGCTACCATTTGATATTACTATATTAAAAATAGAACAATATTTTCATGTTGTGCAATTTTCAAAAATCAAAAACCCAATTTTATTTGCTTCGAACTAAAAATGAGTTTGCTTTCAGCATTCTAATAAAAAAAACATTCTTCATACATTTTTAAAACTTACTAAATTTGCGTTACAATGATCAAAATCGAACCTATTTTTTCGAAAATTGTGCAAAAAAGCAATTTTATTCGCTTCGGACTAAAAATTAGTCCGATTTTAGCATGCTACGATAAAATTTCTTAATACTTTTGAAAACATACTACATTTGCTGCTTGTTTGTGTTACAATGATCAAAATCGGACCTATTTTTTCGAAAGCTGTGCAATTTTCAAAAATCTAAAACGCAATTTTATTCGCTACTGATTAAAAAAATAGTTCAATGTTGCATCCTGCAAGAAAATTTATTAATACTTTTTGCTACATTTGCTACCTTTTTTGTATTACAATGATCAAAATTGAACACTAGTTACGAAAATTATGTGAAATAATTTTACCATAAAAAAAAGGCTCTAAAAATTCTTGGCTAGTTTCGCTTTAGCGCGGGATTTTTAAGAGAATTTAAAAATAAATTAATTCTTATAAAAATACGTAACAGATTTTTAAAAAATGTATAAAAAAATTAACTAGTCAACACTGTCGCAATGTCACAGTTTTGATGCAAGTTAAGAAAGTTTATCTTTTAAAATTCCAAACACAACACTCTTCCCTGTAGGCAATGCCGCCCACCCTAATACCATTATTTGTCCTATGCGCGCTGGCGTCCCGGCGCCCTTATTTGCCCGTCTTCGCGGCGCCGCCAATGGGAAGCGCCGGGGGTGGAGCGTCATCCCTCATGATAGCCATCAGCATGCGTTCGCGACTCCAGTTTAAAGCAAAACGCTAAACTGATAATATACGAGCCGAGACGGGAAAACAGGGTTAAACACTAAAAGCAATCAAGAAGTTCGGCGCGATGGCCGGGCCCTATCTCTCGCCACTACCCGGCGACCTCCTAACGGAGTACATGTTCGGCCGGCGGAGGCAGCGCAGGAACCGCACCACATTCAGCCCCCAGCAGCTGCAGGAGCTGGAGGCGCTCTTCCAGAAGACCCACTATCCGGACGTCTTCCTGAGGGAGGAGGTCGCGCTCAGGATTAGTCTATCGGAAGCCAGAGTGCAAGTAAGATTGTTTTTACAAAAAGTTATAAGAACGGATTTCAAAAATTATTTTGGAAAATTTGTTCTTGTTTTGTATTCATTTTTGAATCAAGAAAAAAAAACTCCAGATGAATGCTTACACCGTTTATTGCTTGGTAATCCACAATCAAATCAACAAAAACAGAAAAATCCTGATGTGCTGAAGCTTTTAAATATGTTTAAAGTAAGAAAAAATTTTTGGATGATTGATTGCCATTGTTGTGAGTGAGTTTAGTAAAGTTTTCTGTTAAACTTCCTTTCTTTTTACCAAATAAGAGAAGTCATTCTGAAGGCTATGGTGCAGCAGCTAAATCAGGAAAATTCCGCTCTGGTGAACTTTCTAAACTCGGTGGTAAATGCGGAAATTTCACCGACTGCAATTTACCGACTTGCAATTAAAATAAAAACTGCTTCTTAGATTGACCATTCGGATGATTGCTGTTGTTAAAGTTTCAATTTTCCCATTTTTTGATCGGCAATGTGTTCAATCCTTGAGCCTAAATTTTTTAAATCTTTCGTGAAGTTTACGAAAATGTCGGTATCGATATTTCAAAAATAATTGCTTATGTTTCAATAAATTCTCTTGAATATTGGTTTCTCCCAGTTAAAACCCTCTGATTCGTTATCTGTTCGCCACAAGAAAAATGTCGAAAATAATTATTTCCAACTCAATTCTCAGGTTAATAAATTCTTTTGAATAATTGCTTGTTTCTGGGTCCGCCCCTGGTTTTCTAGCGAAATATCATTTTGCATTCGATGAAAATTATTTCCAACTCAATTCTCAGGTTTGGTTCCAAAACAGACGAGCGAAGTGGAGGAAGCAGGCTCGACTTCAACTCCTACAAGATGCTTGGAGGATGCGTTGCTTGGGTCTTGCCACGCCGCCACTGATTTTGACAGGTAGGTTGTTATTCTTTGAACTTTTCTTCTTTTTTTTATAATAATAATAATTTATTTTTGCCGCCAACATTTGAATTTTTTTTACATAGCATAATAGTAATTTACGATACAAGTAACGTAATGGAGGTTTTTACATTGTTCCATCGATTGATACGAAAACGTACGGATCAGAATTTTGGGATAATTTCATGCAATCGGAGAACAAAGTTGCATAAAATCTTAATCAATTTGGCGATGCGAAAAAAATTTAAAAAATTTCACCCCGGACTTAAAGCTTTCCAAAATTAATAAAAATGCATTTCAGATTAAGATTTCGTGCAATATCACACGGACACGGTCACTAGATTTTACAGTAATTTCATGTAATCAGAGCGCAACGTTGTAAATAATTGTAATAAATTTGGCGATTCGAGAAAAATAGAAAAACAACTGCAATCGACTTGATTTTTTACAGAAGTACTCAAAATTCATTCGAGATTATGATTTCGAACAATGCGACATACACACAGTTACTAGATTTGAGGATAACTTTATGTAATCATAGTGCAAAGTTCTATTGTAATCAATTTGTCGATTCGAAAATAAATTTAAAAGTCAATCGCAATCGACTTGAAACTTTCCAAAATTATTCAAAATTCATTCCAGATTATGATTATGTCCAATACCACATGCAGACGGTCACTGGATTTTATAATAATTTCATGTAGTCATAATGGAAAGTTCTAAAAAATTGTAGACAATTTGGCGATTCGAAAAAAATAGAAAAACAATTGCCATCGACTTGAAACTTCTAAAAATTACTCAAAATTCATTCTAGATTATGATTTTGTGCAAAACCACATGCAGACGGTCACTGGATTTTAGAATAACTTCATGTAATCAGAGTGCAAAGTTCTAAAAAATTGTAGACAATTTGGCGATTCGAGAAAAATAGAATAACAATTGCCACCGACTTGAAACTTTCCCAAATTACTCAAAATTCATTCTAGATTATGATTTTGTGCAATACCACATGCAGACGGTCACTAGATTTTAGAATAATTTCATGTAATCAGAGTGCAAAGTTCAAAAAAATTATAGACAATTTGGCGATTCGAAAAAAAAAATAGAAAAACAATTGCCAGCGACTTGAAACTTTCCAAAATTACTCAAAATTCATTCTAGATTATGATTTTGTGCAAAACCATATGCAGACGGTCACTGGATTTTAGAATAATTTCATGTAATCAGAGTGCAAAGTTCTAAAAAATTGTAGACAATTTGTCGATTCGAAAAAAATAGAAAAACAATTGCCATAGACTTGAAACTTTCCAAAATTACTCCAAATTCATTCTAGATTATGATTTTGTGAAAACCACATGCAGACGGTCACTGGATTTTAGAATAATTTCATGTAATTAGAGTGCAAAGTTCTAAAAAATTGTAGACAATTTGGCGATTCGAAAAAAATAGAAAAACAATTACCATCGACTTGAAACTTTCCAAAATTACTCAAAATTCATTCTAGATTATGATTTAGTGTAAACCCACATGCAGACGGTCACTGGATTTTAGAACCATTTCATGTAATCAAAGAGCAAAGTTCTAAAAAATTGTAGCCAATTTGGCGATTCGAAAAAAATAGAAAAACAATAGCCACCAACTTGAAACTTTCCAAAATTACTCAAAATTCATTCTAGATTATGATTTTGCGCAAAACCACATGTAGACGGTCACTGGATTTTAGAATAATTTCACGTAATCAGAGTGCAAAGTTCTAAAAAATTGTAGTCAATTTGACGATTCGAAAAAAATAGAAAAACTATTGCCATCGACCTTAAACTTTCCAAAATTATTCGAAAATCATTCGAGGTTATGATTTCATGCAATGCTACATATGCCCGTCACTGGATTTTAGAGAAATTTCATGTAATCAGGGTGCAAAGTTCTAAAAAATTTTAGTCAATTTGGCGATTTAAAAAAAAAATATAAAAACAATTGCCATCGACTTGAAACTATTCAAATTTACTTAAAATAGTTTTCAGATTATGATTTTGTATAAATCCAAATGCAGAACTCTCTGGATTTTAGGATAATTTCGTGTAATTAGAGAGCAAAGTTTCAAAAAATTGTAGACAATTTGGCGATTCGAAAAAAATAGAAAAACAATTGCAATCGACTTTAAACTTTCCAAAATTACTCAAAATTAATTCCAGAATATGATTTTGTGTAATACCACATGCAGACGTTTCAAAATCGCGTTTCTTGCTTTATAAAAATTTTAATTTTCCCCAACGATAGTAATATTTAAAAACAATCGCAACAAACTCGAAACTTTCTAAATTTACTCAAAATATATTCTACTTAATGGTTAAATAAAAAAATTTAAACACATAATTTCTAGATTTCCGGATAATCCAAGCAAAATCGAGTTTCCCACATTATGAAGTTTGAAATTTTCACGAGCGATAAAAATATTTTAAAAAATCGCTACACAGTCAAAACTTTCTAAATTTACTCAAAATATATTCTGCTTTATGATTAAATAAACATCTGCAAACACCTCATTTCTAGATTTTCGGATAATCCAAACAAAATCGCGTTTCTTACTTTATAAAATTTTAAATTTTCCCTAACGATAGAAATATTTAAAAAACATCGCAACAAACTCGAAACTTTTTAAATTTACTCAAAATATATTCTGCTTAATGATTAAATAAACATCTGCAAACACATAATTTCTAAATTTCCGGATAATCCAAGAAGAATCGAGTTTCCTACATTATGAAGTTTGAAATTTTCACGAGCGATTAAAATATTTAAAAAAATTGCTACAAAATCAAAACTTTCTAAATTTACTCAAAATATATTCTGCTTTATGATTAAATAAACATCTGCAAACACCTCATTTCTAGATTTTCGGATAATCCAAACTAAATCGCGTTTGTTACATTATGAAGTTTGAAGTTTTCCCAAGCGATAGAAATATTTTTAAAAAATTGCAAAAAACTTGAAACTTTCTAAATTTTCTCAAAATCTATTCTACTTTAAGGTTAAATAAAAATCTGTAAACACTTAATTTCTAGATTTCCGGATGATCCAAGCAAAATCGAGTTTCCTGCACTATAACGCTTAAAATTTTCCCGAGCGCTAGAACTATTTTAAAACAATCGCAAAAAACTTGAAACTTTCTAAATTTACTCAAAATTCATTTTACTTTAAGGTTAAATAAAAATCTGGAAACTCGTAATTTCTAGATTTCCGGATAATCCAAGCAAAATCGCGTTTCTTAGATTTTAAAGTTTGAAATTTTTCCGAGCGATGGAGATATTTAAAAACAATCGCAACAAACTCGAAACTTTCTAAATTTACTCAAAATATATTGTACTTTATTATTAAATGCAAATCTGTAAATACACCATTTCTAGATTTCCAAATAATCTAAGCAAAATCGAATTTCTTAACATTTCGAAGTTTCGAATTTTCCTGATCGACAAAAATATATAAAAAACAAACGCGAAATTCCTGAAACTTTTCAAGGTTACTCAAAAATATATTGGAGTTTACAATTAAACAATAAACCGAAAATACAACATCCCTGAATTTCTAGATAGTCGAAGCCCATCAGGTGATTTGACATTTTGATGTTCGAATTTTGATGTTAGAAATTTGATGTTAGAATTCTGACGGTAAAATTTTGATGTTAGAATTTTGATGTTACAATTTTAATGCTAGAATTTTAACATTGGAATTTTGATGTTATTTATGTCTTTTATGCATACACGCGATTTTCTAAGATTGTTCTTTTTCAGTAATTGCCATTTAATATAATTAACTGTGCTTAAATTAATTATTATATTGACAAGTGTAAGGCTGCCAAGCTAATAACACAATAAAGATTATATTTCATGTTTAAATTTTGACGTTAGAGTTTTGATGTTAGAATTTTGATGATAGAATTTTGATGATAGAATTTTAATGATAGAATTTTGATGTTAGAATTTTGATTTTAGAATTTTGATGATAGAATTATGATGATAGAATTTTAATGTTTGAATTTTGACTTTAGAATTTGGATGTTAGAATTTTAACTTTGGAATTTTGATGTTAGAATGTTGACGTTAGAATTGTGATGTTAGAATTTTGATGTTAGAATTCTGACTATAAAATTTTGATGTTAGAATTTTGATGATACAATTTTGATGATACAATTTTGATGATACAATTTTGATGTTAAAATTTTGATGATAGAATTTTAATATTACAATTTTTACTTTAGAATTTTGATGTTACAATTTTGATGATAGAATGTTGATGGGACAATTTTGACGTTAGAATTTTGATGTTAGAATTTTGATGTTAGAATTTTGATGTTAGAATTTTGATGATAGAATTTTAATGTTTGAATTTTGACTTTAGAATTTGGATGTTAGAACTTTGACGTTAGAATTTGGATGTTAGATTTTTGATGATAGAATTTTGATGATAGAATTTTAATGTTTGAATTTTGACTTTAGAATTTGGATGTTAGAACTTTGACGTTAGAATTTTGACGTTAGAATTTTGATGTTAGAATTTTGATGTTACAATTTTGATGTTACAATTTTGACTTTAGAATTTTGATGTTACAATTTTGACCTTAGAATTTTGATGTTATAATTTTGATGATAGAATTTTAATGTTATAATTTTGATGATAGTATTTTGACGTTAGAATTTTTATGTTAGAATTTTGACGTTAGAATTTTGACGTTAAAATTTTGACGTTAAAATTTTGATGTTAGAATTTTGATGATAGAATTTTGATGATAGAATTTTGATGATAGAATTTTGATGTTAGAATTTTGACGTTAGAATTTTGATGTAAGAATTTTGACGTTAAAATTTTGATGTTAGAATTTTGATGATAGAATTTTGATGATAGAATTTTAATGTTAGAATTTTGATGTTAGAATTTCGACTTTAAAATTTTGATATTAGAATTTTGATGATAAAATTTTGATGTTAGAATTTTGAAGTTAGAATTTTGATGTTAGTTCCATGGGCGACACAATTATGTATGAAAACGCGGTAAAATTGAAACTAGAGATTTACTTAAAAATAATTCTCCTTTATGAGCAACTACAAATCTGAAAATACCTTACCAGATTCAGAGATAAATAATCAAATGAGAGCATATTGTTTCAAGTGGTTAAAACTCGTAGAATCAGTAATACATTTGAACTTTAGATTAAATCTAACAAAAAAAAAATTTAATTACATTAAATATTTTTCGATTGGATCAACAACTTCTATTTTCGCGACTGTATTTGCAACAGTTGCACACTTGAACTTTAGGAATAACATAGCGTGTGTTTTCTTTCAAGGACGACCAGGACCGGGCCTACCCTCCGAACCCTTACCATCAGATAAACTTCCAGAGGGGTACTCGATGATGCATCCGGGGATGCAACCCCCGTGCCCGTGCTCTCCGGGAAGCCGGAGCCCCAGCATACGCAGCTCCCCCAGCCCTCGGCCCCTATCTCCCGGCGGCCCCGACGACCGCTCCGTCGGCAAAAACCTCCACCCCCCCGAAACAACGTACAACAACAACAAACCCTCGACTTTAAATGTAAATAATTAGATGTTCATCACGAGATTCATTGCGTATTTATTAACACATTATTATTGTAAACGTAGATCGTGAGACAAGGATAATTTAGGGAGTAACAATAAATATTATTAATTATATGAATGAGTTTGGATTTGTGTTTTGGTTTAAAACGAAAAAATCATTCGTAAATCTGTGATTATGTAGAGTAATGAGATGTTGAAATATTTTATGTAAGCGTTCAAATTTTATTTTTCGCCTGCCTCTACCGAAACCATAAAAATCGGGCCGAAACTACGATTTAGGGTATCTAGGGCCGAAAAAATAATATGCATAATCCACAACCTTCCGCTGAATATGAGTAGGCTATGCAAAAATCTGACAGTGACAGTTCAATGGTGCGCGATATAAAATTTCCTGAAACACTGTTTTTACTTAAGGCAGGCGAAAAAATGTCGAGTGTTACTCATGCCAAGCTTTAGCAACCCTTAACTTCGGCGGGTTGCTAAAGCCTATTTTCGGCCCTTGATACACTATATACTATTTTCGCACACATTAGTTAGTTCAACTTTATACGAGTTATTGTGTTTACATTTGCTAATTTATCTGACGATATGCATGTACATGTATTACTTATTGTTTTATTTATATCGTGTGGGCCACAAGATTTTGTTTCAGAGTTGGCTGTGAGATAAATGAGGTATGTCGCATATTATTATTAGTTCAATTTAAAAAAATGAATGACTGCTATGTTTCTCTCTTTCTCGTGCATGGCCAACTCGGAAATAAAATTCTGTGGCTCACACATGATTAACTGTAAAAAGGCGACGGCAGTAATCACGGATTTACAAATTGTATTATTAATAATATTCGACAGATTTGTACAGGACAGATTCCGCATATTATTTCTTAATTAAATTCAGCTCCCACATGGCCTCGAATATCTGTGCACCGAACATCATTATCGTTGGAGTTGCTGAATTTTTTTTTTCTGTTTCCTTCAAAATTACTTTCACAATTAGATAATTATAGCGCAAGCTGCTGGTGTTAATGATGTAATAGACAATGCATCACGGAGGAATAATAATTACGATCGGGCGATGAGCTGCGTGCAGAATGCATGCAAATTGCCGGAGAACCGTTAGGCCTCCGTACACGGATGAATAAGATGACTTAATTAATCCGACTTGGTAATAATGAAGACCTCCGCCCTCGCGGGCATGCGCGGCTTAATCCCGCTGATACGCTATTTCCCGCTTGGGTTTCATTCGGACCGACAACGCTATCATCAATCAGACTAGAGAGACTGCAATTTGGTTAGTTGGTCGGTGTGCGAGTTGTTGTTCACTTCACCATGAAAACCGTGTTGTTATCGATCATCCTGCACGTGACGTTAATCGCGGCCGGAACGGACGACGGGTAATTAATAAATAATCGCCTCGATCCGATCACGAACGCGACTGATTTTTAGGTGGAGATGGGTGTGCGAAGACGGGGAGCTCTGCCTGCGGGTTTCCGGCCCTAGGGCCAACTCGACGTACGACTCGATCGAGGCATGCCGTCTGGTTTGCGGTCCGGGTGCCGTATGGCCCTTGCCCACCGTGAAATTCCTGAAATCCAAGGAATTGATTCGCGTTGAAGTGAGGTACGCGCGTGAGGTCTCGGGCCGAGTTTATAAATAAAACGAAACTTGGCCCGTGTGACGTTTATTCTGTGTGACACGTTCCGATTCGGTTTTTCAGTAAAATTCAGTTCAATCTCCTGGCGCCGCCCCACGCCGAAGAGTTCCTGCTGAAGAACGTCGACATTTTCAAGAGGAACGTCGCGGCCGAGTGCGCGCCGAAATGTGAAGTCCCTGCCCAAGTTCAGCTCGACGTCACCATTAAAGTTAACACCGACGATCTGTCTCTAACTTGGAAAACTGACGAGGGATACACGCTTAAATCTGAAGGTTTGTGTAATTGTAATCCATCAACGCTTTCATTTAAACTACAATTTTCATGAAATCAAAAAAATTGCTAGCAACTTTTTGATATCAGTTATTGCAAGTAGCTTGTTCGAACAGGTTAATGATTAATTAACATTATGTTTACATATTTCATCCTGTAAACATATACAGTGTGGTCCTGAAATATCTTGTTACAGTCTGGCCGCGCTATGAAGGCATCTACGGCGCTATCTGTAACCTTTTTAAAAACCACTGATGTAAATAAATAGAAGTGGACAGTGCACCAATACCTAGCAAGTAAACTGTGAACATCTTTAAGTGTAAAGCAACAAAATATCCAATCGCCTTCTGACGAGGGCGGCCCTTCCGACCCTTCGTTAATCACCTCAGACGCCTTCATAACGCGGCCAGAGTATATTAACCGTTATAGTGCCGAGCAGCGCCACCGCGTCGCTGCATACTCCTGTCAAAAGTGCCGCGAGCTCTACGGAGCTTCTTATATTTTTCCTAACATAAAATCATTAAAACTGCACATTTTTCTTTGGCAATTTACGGTAGACCCATAAAAAAATTGTCGGCACTAAAACCGTTAAACATAGCAAATTTAATAAATTTGAGACAACCTCACTTGTTGCAGAAGCATTAAATAAAGTCGTTGTTTCAATAAGTTATTTGTTTATAACCTTAACCCTTTACACTCGCCATAATACATTTTAACATTATGCCCTTAAATATAAATACGAGTGCAAAGGATTAATAAGACTTAACAAACATTTACATATTCAGGCTATATTTCGTCTTTATTAAATTTGTAGCAAATTTACTTTTTGACCCCTCCGAGCGATAATTTTTGACCACACTGTATATTCATGTTTGTTTGTATGGAAACAAGTGTGGCCACTCGTATGTCGCCATAATACCTTTTACCATCATGCCCTTAAATATAAATACGAGTGCAAAGGACTAATAAGACTTAACAAACATTCACATATTCAGGCTATATTTCGTCTTTATTAAATTTATAGCGAATTTCCTTTTTGACCCCTCTGAGCGAAAATTTTTGACCACACTGTATATTCATGTTTGTTTGTATGGAAACAAGTGTGGCGACCAAACCAACACACTTGAACTCGATTTGTATTTATCTATGTTATCGGTATTTTAGAGGTAATAAGAGAGATAAGAATCGGTTTTTTTTTTCTCGAAATTACGTTCGAACAACATGTTCTAAATATAGAAAATTGTAAACAAAACAACAATAATATTTAATTGTGTCTGGGCGTGATATATTTCCATGCAATTAGTGTATGAAATTAATTAAACATCGATTTTCTGTTGGTGATTTCACATTTCGAAAACTCTGTTGACCAAAAAATATTTGTTTTGGTTTTGTATGGATCATCAAATTAATAATAAATTAATAAGGTAACACAAGCAACAATATTTATTATAACCAACAATTGATGATATGCGTCGAAACGTTTAATGGAAATTTTGATTATTTGTATGCCATTTTAAGCGCTCGAAAATCGAAAAAGCGTTGATTTCTCGAAAACCTGAAACAATTGCAGACTTCTAACTTTCACAGGCTTTTTAAGAAATGATTAGGCTTTGCTAATAGAGAAAGATCCAAGAGATTAATCAATTAATTTTCCAGATAATCAACACCAAACACAAAAATAGCCATTTTAAGCGCTCGAAAATCGAAAAACCGTTGATTTCTTAAAACCTGAAACAATTACAGACTTCCAACTTTCGCAGGCTTTTTAAGAAATGATTAGGCTTTGTTAATAGAGAAAGATCTAAAGAGATTAATCATCTAATTTTCCAGATAATCACCACCAAATACAAAAATAGCCATTTTCAGCGCTCGAAAATCGAAAAAGCGTTGATTTCTCGTAACCTAAAACAACTGCAGACTTCCAACTTACACAAACTTATCAAGAAATTATTAGGTTTTGTTAATATAGAAAAATCTATCAACTAGTTTTCCATATAACCACCACCAATCACAAAAATAGCCATTTTCAGCGCTCGAAAATCGAAAAAGCGTTGATTTCTCGGAAACCTGAAAGAATTGCAGACTTCCAACTTTCGCAGCTTATTAAGAAATGATTTGGCTTTAGTAATAAAAAAAAGTGTATACAATTTAATCGACGAGTTTTCTAGAAAATCACCACCAAACACAAAAATAGCCATTTTCAGCGCTCGAAAATCGAAAAAGCGTTGATTTCTCGATAACCTGAAACAATTGCAGACTTTCAACTTTCACGGACTTATTAAGAAATGATAAGGCTTTCGTATTATAGAAAAGTCCATACAGGTTAACCATCTAGTTTTCCAGATAATCACCACCAAACACAAGAATAGACATTTTCAGCGCTCGAAAATCGAAAAAGCGTTGATTTCTCGATAACCTGAAACAATTGCAGACTTTCAACTTTCACGGATTTATTAAGAAATGATAAGGCTTTCATATTATAGAAAAGTCCATGCAGGTTAACCAACTAGTTTTCCAGATAATCTCTACCAAACACAAAAATAGCCATTTTCAGCGCTCGAAAATCGAAAAAGCGTTGATTTCTCGATAACCTGAAACAATTGCAGACTTTCAACTTTCACGGACTTATTGAGAAATGATAAGGCTTTCGTATTATAGAAAAGTTCATGCAGATTAACCAACTAGTTTTCCAGATAATCACCACCAAACACAAGAATAGACATTTTCAGCGCTCGAAAATCGAAAAAGCGTTGATTTCTCGATAACCTGAAACAATTGCAGACTTTCAACTTTCACGGACTTATTGAGAAATGATAAGGCTTTCGTATTATAGAAAAGTTCATGCAGATTAACCAACTAGTTTTCCAGATAATCTCTACCAAACACAAAAATAGCCATTTTCAGCGCTCGAAAATCGAAAAAGCGTTGATTTCTCGAGAACCTGAAACAATTGCAGACTTTCAACTTTCACGGACTTATTGAGAAATGATAAGGCTTTCGTATTATAGAAAAGTTCATGCAGATTAACCAACTAGTTTTCCAGATAATCACCACCAAACACAAGAATAGACATTTTCAGCGCTCGAAAATCGAAAAAGCGTTGATTTCTCGATAACCTGAAACAATTGCAGACTTCCAACTTTCACAGACTTATTAAGAAATGATTAGGCTTTCATATTATAGAAAAGTCCATGCAGGTTAACCATCTACTTTTCCAGATAATCTCCACCAAACACAAAAATAGCCATTTTCGGCGCTCGAAAATCGAAAAAGCGTTGATTTCTCGAAACCTTAAACAATTGCAGACTTCCAACTTTCACAGGCTTATTCAAAAATGATTAGGCTTTGCTAATATAGAAAAATCTAAAGGGATTAATCAACTAATTTTCCAGATAATCACCACCAAACACAAAAATAGACATTTTCAGCGCTCGAAAATCGAAAAAGCGTTGATTTCTCGATAACCTGAAACAATTGCAGGCTTCCAACTTTCACGGACTTATTAAGAAATGATAAGGCTTTCATATTATAGAAAAGTACATGCAGGTTAACCAACTAGTTTTCGAGATAATCTCCACCAAACACAAAAATAGCCATTTTCGGCGCTCGAAAATCGAAAAAGCGTTGATTTCTCGAAACCTTAAACAATTGCAGACTTCCAACTTTTACAGGCTTATTAAAAAATGATTAGGCTTTGCTAATATAGAAAAATCTAAAGGGATTAATCAACTAATTTTCCAGATAATCACCACCAAACACAAAAATAGCCATTTTCAGCGCTCGAAAATCGAAAAAGCGTTGATTTCTCGATAACCTGAGACAATTGCAGACTTCCAACTTTCTCAGGCTTATTAAGAAATGATTAGGCTTTGCTAATAGAGAAAGATCTGAAGAGATTAATCAACTAATTTTTCAGATAATCACCACCAAACAAAAAAATAGCCATTTTCAGCGCTCGAAAATCGAAAAAGCGTTGATTTCTCGAAACCTGAAACAATTGCAGACTTTCAACTTTCACAGGCTTCTTAAGAAATGATTAGGCTTTGCTAATAGAGAAAAATCTAAAGAGATTAATAAACTAATTTTCCAGATAATCACCACCAAACACAAAAATAGCCATTTTCAGCGCACGAAAATCAAAAAGCGTTGATTTCTCGAAACCTGAAACAATTGCAGACTTCCAACTTTTACAGGCTTATTAAGAAATGATTAGGCTTTACTAATAGAGAAAAATATAAAGAGATTAATTAACTAATTTTCCAGATAATCACCACCAAACACAAAAATAGCCATTTTCAGCGCTCAAAAATCGAAAAATCGTTGATTTCTCGATAACCTGAAATAATTGCAGACTTCCAACTTTCACAGGCTTTTTAAGAAATGATTAGGCTTTGCTAATAGAGAAAAATCTAAAGAGATTAATCAACTAATGTTCCAGATAATCACCACCAAACACAAAAATAGCCATTTTCAGCGCTCGAAAATCGAAAAAGCGTTGATTTCTCGAAACCTAAAACAATTGCAGAGTTTTAACTTTCACAGGCTTATTAAGAAATGATTAGGCTTTGCTAATAGAGAAAAATCTAAAGAGATTAATCAACTAATTTTCCAGATAATCACCACCAAACAGAAAAATGGCCATTTTCAGCGCTCGAAAATCGAAAAAGCGTTGATTTCTGAAAACCTGAAACAATTGCAGACTTCCAACTTTCACAGGCTTATTAAGAAATAATTAGGTTTTGCTAATTGAGAAATATCTAAAGACATTAATCAATTAATTTTCCAGATAATCACCACCAAACACAAAAATAGCCATTTTCAGCGCTCGAAAATCGAAAAAGCTTTGATTTCTCGAAACCTGAAATAATTGCAGACTTCCAACTTTCACAGGCTTATTAAGAAATGACTAAGCTTTACTAATAGGAAAGATCTAAAGAGATTAATCAACGAATTTTCCAGATAATCACCACCAAACACAAAAATAGCGATTTTCAGCCCTCAAAAATCGAAAAAGCGTTGATTTCTTCCAACTTTCACAGGCTTATTAAGAAATGATTAGGCTTTGCTAATAGAGAAAGATCTAAAGAGATGAATCAACTCATTTTCCAGATAATCACCGCCAAACACAAAAATAGCCATTTTCAGCGCTCGAAAATCGAAAATGCGTTGATTTCTCGAAACCTGAAACAATTGCAGACTTCCAACTTTCACAAGCCTTCTAATAAATGATTGTGCTTTGCTAATAGAGAAAAATCTAAATAGATTAATGAACTAATTTTCCATATATATATAGGCCTTAAAATATGACTTTTCAAATTGATTCAATTATTATCAAAGTTCTTGAGATATTCCAACTGACAACAGACTTCTCCTGTACGAAATTTTTACACCTATTATAAAACAACATCAATTACTTTCAGGTTCGTCATGGTTGCTATCGGCCGAAACGGTGTACGGAGCCCGGCACGGTCTGGAAACGTTATCGCAGTTAATAGCTTCCTACAGCACCGGAACAGGAAAGGGCCTGGTCATGCTCAAAAGTGCCGATATAATAGACAAGCCCATTTACCCGCACAGGTCTCTGCTAATCGACACCGGCCGGAACTATTTGGAGGTGAAGACGATAAAGAGGCAGATAGACGCGATGGCGGCGTCCAAAATGAACGTTTTGCACTGGCACGCCACCGACTCCCAAAGTTTTCCGTACCTCTCCGAAAGCGTACCACTACTAGCAACGTAAATATACATAATTGAACATAAGTAGACAAATCAAAACAGCAAAATCGAATTTCATTGACTATGCAGGGAGAAATGTTCGTGCGAATTGGGTTGCATTCAAATAATGGTCATATTATATATGTTGTCTGCATGATACAGATTTCAAAGTACGTATTTTCGCGATATCAGAAAAACAGCCAGACATACAAATTTAATTATACGGGTTATTAAAATAAAATCTACATTCGCGATAAAAAGCTAAATGTTATACAAAATCCAATCATGTTGGATAAATAAATTTGTTAATTGATAAACTCCCGAAATTCATTACGAAGAAAATCTTTACATCAACGAATTGGAAATTCATAACTTTCTATTCGGAAGAAAATTTGTATGTTGGATAAATAAATGTAAAGTGTATACTTTTTTTAGGTATGGGGCATATTCTCCGAAAAAGATTTATACCAAAGCCGACGTCAACGAATTATTGTCTTACGCCAGAATCCGCGGTGTCCGGATCGTGATGGAAATTGACGCTCCATCTCATGCCGGAAATGGTTGGCAGTGGGGACCGAATGCAAATTTGGGAAATTTGGCGGTGTGCATCAACCAGCAGCCGTGGAGGTCGTACTGCATCCAACCCCCCTGCGGACAGTTAAACCCCGCCAATCAAAACGTCTACAGGGTGCTGGAAAGTTTGTACGGCGACATCGTCAAACAGTTTCCGAAAGGTGAAGCCTTTCATATGGGAGGTGATGAGGTGAGTTTATCAGTAGAAATTGAAGATGATGAGGAATTGAATAGTAATTTACCCCCAAGAAATCGAAAACGTGAAAAACGTTACAAGGGCTCAAAAATTTGCTCAAAGATTTCCTGAAGAAACCACCGGTTCGATTCGGGGTTTCTATACATCACTGGAAAGATCCCTTCAAGACGCTTCAGAAAATGTACTTGCGCAAGAACAAATGTTAATTTGAAGCCCGTGACGCGTCAGCAAAGAAAACTCGAAAATGAAAAAAATCGAAAAAATCTACTTTATTAAGAAGAACGAGCTAAATCGATTGGCGTTATAAAAATTCATCTAGAAAAAAATGCAAAAAAGTTGGCATGTCACTATGAACATTTTGAAAAAACTTGATTTTTTCAGACTTTGAAAGTCTTCCTATACCTATTTTTTCATCAGAAGAATGAGCTAAATTGATTGGAGTTAAGAAATTTTATCTAGAAAAAAATGCAAAAAAGTTGGCGAGTTTCGAGCGCCGCCATTTTGTCTGCAGCAGGAGAAGTGTCAAATATTTTGCAGTGTGTTAAAGATACACTATTTCCAAGGTAATTTGAAAATTTTGAACACAATTCCGCAGGTGATAATTTTTTTAGAATTTTTCTAACCATCACCTGCAAATTTCGCTTCCTCCAAGTTCGAGTTTCGAGCGCAGCCATTTTGTCTGCAGCACGGAATGTGTCAAATATTTTGCAGTGTGTTAAAGATACACTATTTGCGAGTTGTTTTAGAAATTTTGAACGCAATCCCGCGGGTGATAATTTTTTTAGAATTTTTCTAACCACTAGCTGCAAATTTCGCTTCCTCCAAATTCGAATTTCGAGCGCCGCCATTTTGTCTGCAGCAAGGGAAGTGTCAAATATTTTGCAGTGTTAAAGATACACTATTTCCAAGGTAATTTGAAAATTTTTAACACAATTCCGCAAGTGGTATTTTTTTTAGAATTTTTCTAACCACCAGCTGCAAATTTCGCTTCCTCCAAATTCGAGTTTCGAGCGCCGCCATTTTGTCTGCAGCACGGAAAGTGTCAAATGTCTTGCAGTGTGTTAAAGATACACTATTTGAGAGTTGTTTTAGAAATTTTGAACGCAATTCCGCAGGTGATAATTTTTTTAGAATTTTTCTAACCACCAGCTGCAAATTTCGCTTCCTCCAAATTCGAATTTCGAGCGCCGCCATTTTGTCTGCAGCATTGAAAGTGTCAAATGTTTTGCAGTGTATTAAAGATACACTATTTACGAGTTGTTTTAGAAATTTTGAACGCAATTCCGCGGGTAATATATTTTTTTAGAATTTTTCTAACCACCAGCTGCAAATTTCTCTTCCTCCAATTTCGAGTTTCGAGCGCCGCCATTTTGTCTGCAGCACGGAAAGTGTCAAATATTTTGTAGTGTGTTAAAGATACACTATTTCCAAGGTAATTTGAAAATTTTGAACACAATTCCGCAGGTGATAATTTTTTTAGAATTTTTCTAATCACCCGCTGCAAATGTCGCTTCCACCAAATTCGAGTTTCGAGCGCCGCCATTTTGTCCGCAGCATGGAAAGTGTCAAATGTTTTGCAGTGTGTTAAAGATATACTATTTGCGAGTTGTTTTAGAAATTTTGAACGCAATCCCGCGGGTGATATTTTTTTTAGAATTTTTCTTATCACCTGCTGCAAATTTCGCTTCCACCAAATTCGAATTTCGAGCGCCGCCATTTTGTTTGCAGCAAGGGAAGTGTCAAATATTTTGCAGTGTGTTAAAGATACACTATTTCCAAGGTAATTTGAAAATTTTGAACACAATTCCGCAAATGGTAATTTTTTTAGAATTTTTCTAACCAGCTGCAAATTTCGCTTCGTCAAAATTCGAGTTTCGAGCGCCGCCATTTTGTCCGCAGCATGGAAAGTGTCAAATATTTTGCAGTGTGTTAAAGATACATTATTTCCAAGGTAATTTGAAAATTTTGAACACAATTCCGCAAGTGGTAATTTTTTTAGAATTTTTCTAACCACCAGCTGCAAATTTCGCTTCCTCAAAATTCGAGTTTCGAGCGCCGCCATTTTGTCTGCAGCAAGGGAAGTGTCAAATATTTTGCAGTGTGTTAAAGATACACTATTTCCAAGGTAATTTGAAAATTTTGAACACAATTCCGCAAGTGGTAATTTTTTTAGAATTTTTCTAACCACCAGCTGCAAATTTCGCTTCCTCAAAATTCGAGTTTCGAGCGCCGCCATTTTGTCTGCAGCACGGAAAGTGTCAAATATTTTGCAGTGTGTTAAAGATACACTATTTACGAGTTGTTTTAGAAATTTTGAACGCAATCCCGAGGGTAATATTTTTTTTTAGAATTTTTGTAATCACCAGCTGCAAATTTCGCTTCGTCAAAATTCGAGTTTCGAGCGCCGCCATTTTGTCTGCAGCATGGAAAGTGTCAAATGTTTTGCAGTGTGTTAAAAATACACTATTTGCGAGTTGTTTTAGAAATTTTGAACGCAATCCCGCGGGTAATATTTTTTTTAAGAATTTAGAAAAAATCAACTTTCTTAATAATCATGGTAGACCCTTATGTAAAATTGGCTTGGAAATGATTTCCTGAAGAAACCACTGGTTCGATTCCGAGTTTCTATACATTAATGGAAAGATCCCTTCAAGACGCCTCGGAAAATGTACTTTCGCAAGAACAAATGTCATCTTGAAGCCCGTGACGCGTCAGCAAAGAAAACTTGAAAATGGAAAAAATTGAAAAAATCAACTTTTTTAATAATTATCGTAGAGCATTGAATTTTACCTTCTTTTTCATCAAAAAACGAGATAAATTGACTGGCGTTAAAAAAATTCAGCTATCTTCAATAGCAAAAAAATTGGCATGTCACCATGAACAATTTTCAAAAAAATCGATTTTTCAGACTTTGATCGGCTGTAGCGGCTGAACGAAAACTCCAAATCGAACGCGGTTTTCAAATCTGTGCACCTCGTGTGCTAATAAGTCGGATTCAATTAAAATTGGTGATTTTTAATTTTTGACGAAAACCTGAAAATCTACCCAAGGGTACCCCCTTCTTACTTTTTCTCAAAAATTGGCTTTGAAATAATTTTCTGAAGAAACCACTGGTAATGTTCTAGGTATTTATCCCATGCTGGAATAGCACCAAGGAGATTATAGATTACCTGAAAGGACAGGGCAAGGGCCAGAGCACAGACGACTTCCTGGACCTCTGGGGCGAGTTTCAAGGCAAAGCTCTGGGGAAATACGACGGTCTGGTGGGCAATACGAAGACGCCGATTTTGTTGTGGTCGAGTGAGCTGACCAATCCGGAAGTGATTGAAAAGTATTTGGATAAAAACAGGTTCGTATACCTGCGTGTAAAGTTTTCATCAAAAATTTTAAATTAAACGCGGGGCGACTCATAGTACGGCCGAGGTAGCAGAGATGGCGTGGGTAGCGTGACAGCACCTATCTACATTACCACCTCCGCTAACTTGAACGTACCCTGAGTCCCCATGAGAGCCGTCACTGGATTAAACATATTCAAATCACCAATAATAATTTTCATACACGTTTCAGGTATATTATACAAACGTGGGTTCCCTCCACTGATCCGTTGCCGCAGAAATTATTGGACAAAGGTTATAAGCTGATTATATCTACGAAGAACGCTTGGTATTTGGATCATGGATTTTGGGGGACGACCAAGTACTACACCTGGAGGACTGCGTACAGTAACAAGATTCTCAGTCATAAAAATGTGTTAGGTGGAGAGGTAATTATTATGAATAATAATAAACCCACTTGGATGAATTATAACTATTATTAGCTGTAGCTTCAAGTCGAAAACTGCAAATTGATTGCGCTAAAAAAATATATTGCGCACTTAGTATTCAATGATTGCTTTATCTTTTTGAAGGTATGTATGTGGGCCGAATTAGTGGACGGCAATTCCATAGACAGCAGGATCTGGCCACGTGCTGCAGCAGCAGCCGAACGCTTATGGTCGAATCCAACAATAACAACAAAGACGGCGGAATCGCGAATGTACCGACACAGGGAACGACTGATGACGCGCGGAATCCAAGCGGACGCACTAGCGCCGTTTTGGTGTTATCAAAACGAAGGTCAATGTCTTTGATGAGCAAAATTATATTTAAGCAATTTTTAGTACACGTGTTTTAAACCTTTCCTCAACACTTCAATCGAGAAATCCACGTCTTCTCTAGTGATGCACATAGGCGGTTTGATCCGTAACACCTGCAATTATAAGTTAAGTTAATTGGCCAGGAATTTATAAATAGTTACATTTCCACCGATTCCACCTCTTCCGAAAATCAACCCCAGCTCTCGCGTGTAATCCCATAACTTCATGAACCTTTCCCCTGCCAACGGAGCCTTGCAGCCTTTCGTTTCCACCAGCTCGATTCCAATCATCAAGCCTTTGCCACGCACATCACCGACTACTTCAAAATCCTTGCGTAGCTTCTCTAGCTCTCGTAAGAAATAAGTTCCAACATTCTTAGAATTCTCCTGCAGCCGCTCCTCCTCAATTACCTACAAATCAACACGATTAACACGAAACCGCATCAAACCTTTAGATGTCCAACATCCAACACGGCGATTCCAACAGCGGTTGCGACGGGATTTCCTCCGAATGTGTTAAAATGCGACGCGGAACTCAGCGCCGCCGCAATTTCTGGCGTCGTCACCACCGCCGCTAAAGGAAACCCATTACCGATTCCCTTCGCCATGGTTACGATATCCGGAACGATCCCGTGCCCTTCGAAGCCCCAAAAATGTTCTCCAGTTCTACCGAAACCTGTCTGCACCTCGTCCGAAACGAACAAACCCCCGTTGTCCTTAACAAAACCATGCACCTTCTTGAGGTACCCTTTCGGGTACTGCACCGCTCCCCCCACTCCTTGTATGGATTCGGCGAAAAACGCCGCCAACCCACCTTTCGGAACTGTATACGTAAAGACGTCGTTGAACTCGTTGAAATATTTATCGCAACTTTCACACTCTTCGCTGCAGTTGCAGCTGTTGATGGTTTGGACGGGACTATCTCGGCAACCTCCCCACACCCCCCGGTAAACATCAGGGTTCATCACCTGGAAATAATTTCGTTTTAAATGTTAATCAACACGTGAATCGGTTGTGTGTGGTTACATGGGTAAATCCAGGTGCTTGCGGTGTTTTGTATTTGTAACTTCCGGTGGCGGTGAGCGCCATGGTTTGACAGGTCATGCCATGGTAGCAGTTCCTAAATGACAGGATGTCAGAATTCTTGGTGTGCAATCTGGATATTAATATTGCCAAATCGTTCGCTTCTGATCCACTGTTTGTGAAGTAAACTACCTGGAAATTAAAAGGAATTAGTTATTGCAATAAACGTAAAAGTACGAAAATTTTTCAAAAAAATTTTAACGGAAATATCCCTTGTGAGGCGATTTCAAAGATTTCTGCAAAAAAATGGGTCTGTATGTGTGTGTCTTAAAAACTAATAAAGCAATTGACAAGAAACTTTAAAAAAATATTTTTAAGTTTTTTTTCTTCATTTTTGGTTGATAATTATGAAACAATACCCAACACGTTTGTCCGTCGTACTCTTTTAAATATGTTTTTAAATATAGAGCCAGTGTGAGTTCCATTTTTAAATTTTCACTGTTTCTTTAGAATTGAAGTGGGAATACGATGGTATTTTTTCAAAATTTTAAGTTGAGTGATCATATTTGATATTGGGTCAAATTTACAATTAATAATTGCGGGGAATGCCAAATCGAACCCCTTATAAACATAATTTAATTCATGTATATAAATGCGCAATTAAAATAGCCGAAGAACCCGATAGAAAAAATATCCACTTGCAAAGTTTTATTTACCTTCGCCACGATCTGAACAATTAGAACCTGTATATTGTTGCTTCATTCGTTAAATTATCTGAACAAATACTAATATTTATTTTAAGCGCTCGCCATTTCATCGCAAATTTCTCGAATGATTCGCTAAAGCGTCCGTGGTTTTTCCATCAATATTCATTCTCACTAATGAGAGATAAATCTCGAAACGCGTCTGCAGATACTCAAATTTATTTAATATTCATTCTCTTGCAAAATAAATTTTATCCAGCCGAATTATAAACTCTTGCGGTATTAAAATTCAATTCTTCCACAGAGTTTTAAAAACTGCGTCGAGACGAAATTTGTGCATTCGTCAAGGTAACTTTTTTTGTGCAGATTTCGAACTCTTATCAATCCACACCTAACCGACTGATGACGATACCGCGGGCCAGTTTACCCGTCGCCGTTCACCGAAGAACGTGTGCGGTTCGTGTCGATAGATTTTTTCGAAAACGATTTTGGAAAAATCTAAAGGGTTTTTAATCGCGAGTTCGAACTAAGTGAGCTGTTTGTGCGGTACCATTTGTGACGGATTTGTAGTTTACAATTAGAGGTAACAACTTCTACAGTTTCAATTTTGTAAAACGAGACGTTAAACCCTGGAAAATTTTTCGGTGAGCAATGCTGTGGTGTAATTGGGATTATCAGTTCCGTTCCGTTCCTAACATTCCGAAGGAAGAAGGTGGGATTTCTTCACCGGAAACTTCAAAGCGTATTTTTAGCAAATCTCGAGAGACTTAAAGGTATTATATGACATATAAAGTAATAAGAAAAAACGGTAAAAAATATTTTGCAAAATCTCGATTTTTGATGGAAAATTCCGGGAAAACTAGCGATGACGTGTTTCTAGGTTTTTCTTTTGTTTAATAGCTATATATACTAAGATTGTTTTCTGAAAATTTCAATTCAATTCGTTGAAGGATTTTTGCAAAAATTAAGAAAATTTAGTGGAATGTAAATATTTTGCAAAATCTCGATTTTTGATGGAAAATTCCGGACAAACTAGCGATGACGTATTTTTAGGTTTTTCTTTTGTTTAATAGCTATATGTGCTAAGATTGTTTTCTGAAAATTTCATTAAAATTCGTTGAAGGATTTTTGCAAAAATTAAGAAAATTTAGTGGAATGTAAATATTTTGCAAAATCTCGACTTTGATTGAAAATTCCGGGAAACTAGAGAAGACTTATTTTTGGGTTTTTCTTTTGTTTTACAGCTATATATGCTAAGATTGTTTTCTGAAAATTTCATTAAAATTCGTTGAAGGATTTTTGCAAAAATTAAGAAAATTTAGTGGAATGTAAATATTTTGCAAAATCTCGATTTTTGATGCAAAATTCCGGGAAAACTATCGAAGACGTGTTTCTAGGTTTTTCTTTTGTTTCATAGCTGTATGTGCTAAGATTGTTTTCTAAAAATTTCATTAAAATTCGTTGAAGGATTTTTGCAAAAATTAAGAAAATTTAGTGGAATGTAAATAGTTTACAAATCTCGATTTTTGATGGAAAATTCTAGGAAAACTATCGAAGACGTGTTTCTAGGTTTTTCTTTTGTTTTATAGCTGCATGTACTAAGATTGTTTTCTGAAAATTTCATTTAAATTCGTTAAAGGATTTTTGCAAAAATTAAGAAAATTTAGTGGAATGTAAATATTTTGCAAAATCTCGATTTTTGATGGAAAATTCCGGGAAAACTATCGAAGACATGTTTCTAGGTTTTTCTTTTGTTTTATAGCTATATATGCTAAGATTGTTTTCTGAAAATTTCATTATAATTCGTTGAAGGATTTTTGCAAAAATTAAGAAAATTTAGTGGAATGTAAATATTTTGCAAAATCTCGATTTTTGATGGAAAATTCCGGGAAAACTAGCGAAGACGTGTTTCTAGGTTTTTCTTTTGTTTCATAGCTATGTATGCTAAGATTGTTTTCTGAAAATTTCATTAAAATTCGTTGAAGGATTTTTACAAAAATTACGAAAATTTAGTGGAATGTAAAAATTTTGCAAAATCTCGATTTTTGATGGAAAATTCCGGGAAAACTAGCGAGGACGTATTTCTGGGTTTTTCTTTTGTTTAATAGCTATATATGCTAAGATTGTTTCCTGAAAATTTCATTCAAATTCGTTGACGGATTTTCGCAAAAATTAAGAAAATTTAGTGGAATGTAAATAATTTACAAAATCTCGATTTTTGATGAAAAATTCCAGGAAAACTAGCGATGACGTGTTTCTAGGTTTTTCTTTTGTTTAATTGCTATATATGCTAAGATTGTTTCCTGAAAATTTCATTAAAATTCGTTGAAGGATTTTTGCAAAAATTAAGAAAATTTAGTGGAATGTAAATATTTTGCAAAATCTCGATTTTTGATGGAAAATTCCGGGAAAACTATCGAAGACATGTTTCTAGGTTTTTCTTTTATTTTATAGCTATATATGCTAAGATTGTTTTCTGAAAATTTCATTATAATTCGTTGAAGGATTTTTGCAAAAATTAAGAAAATTTAGTGGAATGTAAATATTTTGCAAAATCTCGATTTTTGATGGAAAATTCCGGGAAAACTAGCGAAGACGTGTTTCTAGGTTTTTCTTTTGTTTCATAGCTATGTATGCTAAGATTGTTTTCTGAAAATTTCATTAAAATTCGTTGAAGGATTTTTACAAAAATTACGAAAATTTAGTGGAATGTAAAAATTTTGCAAAATCTCGATTTTTGATGGAAAATTCCGGGAAAACTAGCGAGGACGTATTTCTGGGTTTTTCTTTTGTTTAATAGCTATATATGCTAAGATTGTTTCCTGAAAATTTCATTCAAATTCGTTGACGGATTTTCGCAAAAATTAAGAAAATTAAGTGGAATGTAAATATTTTACAAAATCTCGATTTTTGATGAAAAATTCCAGGAAAACTAGCGATGACGTGTTTCTAGGTTTTTCTTTTGTTTAATTGCTATATATGCTAAGATTGTTTCCTGAAAATTTCATTAAAATTCGTTGAAGGATTTTTGCAAAAATTAAGAAAATTTAGTGGAATGTACATATTTTACAAAATCTCGATTTTTTGATGGAAAATTCCGGGAAAACTAGCGAGGACGTATTTCTGGACTTTTCTTTTGTTTAATAGCTTTATATGCTATGATTGTTTTCTGAAAATTTCATTAAAATTCGTTGAAGGGTTTTTGCAAAAATTAGGAAAATTTAGTGGAATGTAAATATTTTGCAAAATCTCGATTTTTGATGAAAAATTCCGGGAAAACTAGCGAAGACGTGTTTCTAGGTTTTTCTTTTGTTTCATAGCTATATATGCTAAGATTGTTTTCTGCAAATTTCATCAAAATTCGTTGAAGGATTTTTGCAAAAATTAAGAATATTTAGTGGTATGTAAATATTTTGCAAAATCTTGATTTTTGATTGAAAATTCCGGGAAAACTAGCGATGATGTATTTCTAGGTTTTTTTTTTGTTGAATAGCTATATATGCTAAGATTGTTTTCTGAAAATTTCATTAAAATTCGTTGAAGGATTTTTGCAAAAATTGAGAAAATTTAGTGGAATGTAAATATTTTGCAAAATCTCGATTTTTGATAGAAAATTCCGGGAAAACTAGCAATAACGTGTTTGTAGGTTTTTCTTTTGTTTCATAGCTATATATGCTAAGATTGTTTTCTGAAAATTTCACTAAAATTCGTTGAAGGATTTTTGCAAAATTTAAGAAAATTTAGTGGAATGTAAATATTTTGCAAAATCTCGATTTTTGATGGAAAATTCCGGGAAAACTACCGAAGACGTGTTTCTAGGTTTTCCTTTTGTTTCATAGCTATACATGCTAAGATTGTTTTCTGAAAATTTCATTATAATTCGTTGAAGGATTATTACAAAAATTAAGAAAATTTAGTGGAATGTACAAATTTTACAAAATCTCGATTTTTGATGGAAAATTCCGGGAAAACTAGCAATGACGTATTTCTAGGTTTTTCTTTTGTTTAATAGCTATATGTACTAAGATTGTTTTCTGAAAATTTCATTAAAATTCGTTGAAGGATTTTTGCAAAAATTAAGAAAATTTGTAAATATTTTACAAAATCTCGATTTTTGATGGAAAATTCCGGGAAAACTAGCGAGGACGTATTTCAAGGTTTTTCTTTTGTTTCATAGCTATATATGCTAAGATTGTTTCCTGAAAATTTCATTAAAATTCGTTGAAGGATTTTTGCAAAAATTAAGAAAATTTAGTGGAATGTACATATTTTGCAAAATCTCGATTTTTGATGGAAAATTCCGGAAAAAGTAGCGATGACGTGTTTCTGAGTTTTTCTTCTGTTTTATAGCCATATCCGCTAAGATTGTTTTCTGAAAATTTCAATAAAATTCGTCGAAGGATTTTTGCAAAAATTAAGAAAATTTAGTGGAATGTACATATTTTAAAAAATCTCGATTTTTGATGGAAAATTCTGGGAAAACTAGCGAGGACGTATTTCTGGATTTTTCTTTTGTTTCACAGCTATATATGCTAAAATTGTTTTCTGAAAATTTCATTAAAATTCGTTGAAGGATTTTTGCAAAAATTAAGAAAATTTAGTGGAATGTACATATTTTACAAAATCTCAAGTTTTGATGGAAAATGTAATTAAAACTTATATTAATACCTTCAAGTTTCCCGGCATTTTATCTGCTAATCTGGCGGCGTACTCGTGGATTTTTTCATGATAAAAAATATTAGAAACGTGTCCCAGCGTTTCTATTTGTTGTTTTATGGCATCGTTAATTTTTCTAAAATTAAAAAATGTATTGCAGAATTGTATTTGTATCTGAAGAATTGTACTTACGGATGACAGTGTCCAACCGAAACGGTGCAGATCCCACCGAATAGATCCAAATACCTCTTACCTTCAATATCGAACAACCATTGTTTGTAGCCCTGATGTAACGCCAATGGTTTACTGTAAATGGTTTTTAGTGCCGGGTTTAGATTGTTCTTCCTGATTTCTTGGAGTTTTTGAAGAGATGGTCCCTAAAATTTTATTTGCATGATAATTAATTTTAGCACTGATTTACGTTTATAGATTTGAGTTGGTTTCCAAAAACTGAGGTCGATTTTTTTTTTTTGTGAAAGGGTTTCCTTTTCCAAAATGGGCAAGACATGAATAGGAAAAGAACATATAAAATGTGCGCAAAAATTGGTTGAGGGAGTGTATAGGGAATTGAAAAGAATTCTGTTATCTTATAATCTCAATTATCTGTGGAACTGTAGAGTTCGTTATTATTATTATTATCACAACAAATTTATCGGGCCTCTTCGCAATTGATAAAGACAAGCGCTATTGCGCTGTTTGACATTTTTTGACCATGTGCTTCCAACGATCCCTGGGACCCAAAGGGTTAAATATTAATCGTCTGCGGTACTATAAAATTCGTTATTATTATGATTACAACAACAAAAAAGTTACCGCTTTAAAAAATTGCGTTACTTCACTCCATCGGATTAATCTTAAAACTCATCGAATAAAAATCCAACTATATCAAAAACGTTTAACTCACCGTATATTTTTTGGGTACAAAATCACACGCCGGTAATTTCGGTGCATCGGAATAACATCTCTTCAAATCCTTCAATCCAGAAACACCGCCTGAAACACAAGAGTGTTTGGGTTAAACCTCAAAAACTCCACATTAAACTCACTTTTTCTCCAGAAGGCCGCCATCTTTGCGTTCGGGCAGAATGAGTTTGAAATATGTGTGCATTTAAACCAGCTGACCTCTCGTAAATGTTACAGTATAAATTTGAATACTGAATACATTATCGCACCACACCACAGTTATCTATCGCTGTTGAACAGAATTGTACACATTGTGGGGTAATCAATTAAAAAAAGATAACGCCGAGTTCATTTGGGACGATTTCAAGATCAATGACATATGACACTGTGGCAGACAAACGAAAACAGTTTTAGTATCAAAAAATTTGAAAAAATTCATGACGGTTCCGAATGACGGGGAAAAGCGTGTAAAGTAATAATTTTTCCGAAAAAATATGTTTTGGCTATTTGATGATTTTCGACATACTATTAGTCAGGTGAATATGTATAAAATATTAGGTCTTAGAATTTCCACGATTTGTTTCAGGAGAAACAATGAAAAGAGGTCTTTTACTCGATTTTTTCCATAGTATTACCCGGGAAAAAAATGCTTGCAAAAAATGTTGGGTATCGGAAAAATTTTAAAAAATTCATGACGGTTCTTAATGACGAGGAAAAGCATGTGAAGTAGGTTTTTTCCGAAAAAAATTTTTTTGGTCATTTCATGATTTCATCATTTTATGATTTTCACTATTTTTTCCATAGTATTAGTCAGGTAAATATGTAAAAAATATTCACGATTTGAATCAGGAGACTAGGAATAAAAAGAAGTATTTTTGTACGTTTCTCTGTAATTGGGATTAATGCTAATTATTATTAAATTAATTACATTTTCAGAGAATCTTTCCATAGGTCTAATTATGCCAGAAACAATGCATTATGTAGAATGGTTAGGTTAAGTAATGCAGTATGTATGTCCCCACATTTTATGTTATATGGTGTTTCCTATGACAATTTTAAGATTCATCTAAAATATATTGATGAATCGGTTTATTATAGTATCATTGTTTGATTTTGAATGTTTATTTTATAAGTTTTTATTTTCTTTACCATGCGCTTTTTATGCTTAAATTTTCTTATTGTTTTTGTAAAAAGGATATTATCCGTAAATAAAGTTATTATTATTATAATGCCCGTTGAGAAATAAATAAATAAATCAAAAGTACTAATTAAAAATTGTACAATTAAAATTTTCGAACAAATTGGGTGAACCTAAAATTACACTTCGAAATTATCTCAATGGGCAGTGATTGCGTGTTTTCGTTTTTTTTTTTCAACAGAACTTTAACGAAGGAATGAATTTATTTCTTTTCTATGACCACGAAATTTTCCTTTTTTGGAAAATGTGCCACGAGAGTAAAAAGATTTGAGAAACGCTGCGTTAACGAATTATTTCAAATTTAACAATCCCAACAGAGCAACAGCGACTTCTTCCAATTTTTGCAGCACATTTAAATAAACAAATTTAAAAACTGCAGGTAATTAGATGTTTCACTGATCATTAAAATCATCAAATCATTCCTAGTGGGCATTTAAAAATCCAAACTAATAATTTTGGTAATTTCAGACATGAATGCGCCATCTATTAGACAATGGCTGAACTACTAAGTGCGTTTTTACTACTAGCGCCAAAACTCTCAAACTTTATACTTATGCTCAAAATGTAAAAATCCAGCAATGGGCCGTACATCAAATGATAGAGTATTTCATTCTGAATTGAACTATGTATAAAATAGCTGAGGTAATTAAGCGGTTTTTCAGTAATTTGTAAATGAAAATTTAGCATGGACACCGTGCCGGTAATGAAGTTTACTGTAAAGCTTGCAATTAAAATTTAGAGCTTTTCGCAGTATTTCCGAAGCTTTAATATTGCTTATCCAGTCAATTTTCAACTTGTTATTTTCTCTGACGCACTGAGTTGAGAAAAAACAAAGTTTTTAATATATTAATGCTAATTGTTCGTACACAAGGTTGCCTGTGATTAGGCGTTTATATTATAGTATTGTTTGTGCAATTTAAACATTTGCAAGTAAATTCATTGAAGAATAACATTCTGCATTAGCTTTTAAATCATCTTTAATTATCAAAACACATATTAAATCCACAAATAAAATACTAGTTTATGCTCTACGATAACAGAGGGCACGGCAATATAGAGATTAGGATTTCTTATAAAACCATTACCGAGATAAAATTTGAATAATGAAACAGTAATAAATGTTAAGACGCACTTATAATTCGAAAATATTGTAAAATGCTCTACATTTACTTGTTAAGCATTATGGTGAACTGAATTACCGACAATGAATTTTTATTTAAAAATTACTGGATAATTGCTAAGCGCCTCAGCTATTTTACACATTATTAGATTCATAATTAAAAACTCAATACGGGATTTTTACATTTTGATTGTAAGTATAAAGTTCGAGCAAACACCACTTGCCAGTTCAGTTATAGTCTGATAGATGGCGTGGAGGCAGCGGGAATTATGTACGTGATACGTTTGCATTTTTAAAAGCTTATTAATCGTAATTCTGGACGATGATTCTGCTAATTGAAACGTTAAATCATTGCCAAACTTTTAATGCCTAAATTTATTTGGTAGTATCAGCCTTTAACACCAAACACCACTTAGCAGTTCAACTATGGTCTGGTAGATGGCGCGGGGGCAGCGGGAATTATGAACGTGTAATGTTTACATTTTTAAAAGATTTGTAATTCTGAGCGATGATTTTGCTAATTGAAACGTTGATTCATTGCCAAACTTTTAATCCTTAAATTTGTTTGCCACTATCAGCCTCTAACATCCGAATTTAAAATGTAGCTATTAGTACCATTGTCTATTCATTTTCTCCAAGAAAATAAAGCCTTACACCAAAAGGTGGAAAGAAATAAATAAATAAAATAAAATACATTTTCTCTAAGAAATATCAAAAAGTGATGTTAGAACTTCTAATCCTTCTCCTTCTTCCATTGACTCTACAACCCTGGCTGGGTCTCGGCATGCTTAAATTAAAAGTGCTGTAAAAATCGACGAATAATAAATATTGCCGTCGTTAATGGTTGAACTCATTTTATTAAACGCATTCTACTTAAAATACTACAAATAAACAATCAACATTTCGCAGCTCGGTAATTATAGTGTTCCAGTTCGGGCGTTTCATCGCAAATCATTTTATAGGCGTAACACAACCTGGCAAATTCCTCATTGGTTAGTTCAAACGGTCTCGCTGTGTAATCAACGTCGGCTAATTCAAACATTTTCGGACCTACAATAAACCAAACATACAATCACACCTCGACAAAGGAAAAAAGGATGCGTACCCAATACACTCCTGTCCCCTTCGGGAAATAAAGTTTCAGCCCCCCGTCTGCAAAACTTCTGCCGCATGTTAAAAACACTCCGCACCACCTTCTCCACCAATGGAAAGGGAAGGTTCAGCAAGGGGTATTTCTTAGGGTAGATTGTGACCACACCGACATCGACATCGGGTTTCGGCACGAAAGCCTTGCCCGGTATCGTGAATTTATGGTCAACGTCGCACCACAGCTGTGACATTACGGAGAGTCGGCAGCGTTGTTTATCGGTGACGGGAGCTGTGATTCGTTCGGCGACTTCTTTCTGAAATGTAAGGGTCATCGACGACCTTCCAAATGACCAGGCGGATTTTTGCTCGGACACCGACTCTATCCACCTTATTAGTAAATTTGTTGATACGTTAAACGGGAGATTACCTGAAAGTTTAAATACAATATTGGTTTTAAAAGTAGAGGTGTTTTTTAATAAAAGGTAATGATTAATTGAAGTCTAGTTGTTTAATAGAGCTTAATTCACACTAGACATAAAACGCATGGCATTTTTGATAAACTTTCCAATGATATACATGCATTTTTTGGAGAAATTATAAGAGACCAAAGTTGTAGAGCTGAAAAACTTGATAAATACTCAAAAATCCCTTTTATACCATCAAATCAGAGAAAATTAATTGCAAGAATGAAAAATGATGAATTTTGTTATTATTATCATACCTATCAAATGTATTGGAGGTGGGGCTTCATACCAATCACATTTAGGAGCATTTTTGAATCCGGCTTCGAAATTATAAGAACGAATATCACCGATCTCGATCACCATATCCGTGTGCTGTCGAGAGGCCTCCTGTAATAATTCCAATGTCGGCAAAAACCGAGGGTCCTTCTCAACAACAATCAGCCTCTTGGGATTCCTGCGAATAATCGATCTGGTTATGCCCCCCGGGCCCGGCCCGACCTCGCACACGTAATGGTTTTGTATCCGACCGGCCGCCCTCACTATCTTATCCGTGATCCTTTCGTCCATCAAAAAGTTTTGCGACAGCTGCTTGAGAGCCCTTAATTTATACAAACGAACTAGATCTCTAATCGTGGGCAAGGGGGGTAGACGGACACTACTGGCTGCGGGCATTATTGCTTCTCGACGACCTTAAGCGGCTCCTCGAAATCGTCCAGGAATCTCTCCTGGCGGACCGCGTACATGGAATAGAGGTATATGCCCAGGACTCCGCAGCCCAGCAGTGAGCCGGTGATGATGTTGTTCTTGCGGAGGCGTTTCAGTTTCTCCACCCGTTCCCTGTTCTGCTTCTCGACGAATTTGATGAAATCCAAGTCGAACTGTTTGAGCTTGCTGAAGTCTGCTTTGGCCATGCGGTCTTTATCACTCATTGTCGGTAATTGGCGTCGGTTTCATACGATTTTGGAAATCTACGACTCACAATGTGAGGTTAAGGTTATTCACAGATGATTCTAAGATGGCGGAATAATTTGGTTGGCAGCACATTTGCGGTGCTAATTAGTAATGATAATACAAGACGAGGTAAGTAATTTCGAGTTAGAATTATATGAATGAGATTTGATCATATATAACTAATCTTTATTTACAGAAATGGTTTTACAAATTACAATACAACATTAATATGATAGTACATGGAAAACAAAGAAAACATTTATGTGAATGGGCTATTGCCATAGGTACTTCTGCCCTCGAGAAGTTGAAAATAGTTGGCAGCACATTTTCTAAAAATCCCTAAAATAATTCAAGTAAAATTATATTGGCTATCTGCAGTGCACATTTCGTTAATTTTTTTTAATAGTTTTGTGTGTTTTATCTGCCGATTTTGTCTATTTTAAACATCAGCAGTTATTGTCAAAACTGATCATACTATTAACAACTCATTTTAGATTCATAATCTAGCTGTTTTATTTAAATTTCAGGGTTTTCCAGACCCAGATTCGCATTCTTAGTGACGCCACTGAACTTTTAATTAGGTAATGTTTTAAGGGCTGCCAACTATTTTCGACTTTTTGATCTCAGCCAAAGGGCCAACTTATAAGGAATAAGGTTTTTTTTTGGATTCCTAAGTTCTTGAAAAAATAAATATGCATTTTTTTTAATTTGATAAGTAAATAATCTTGATCAATTACAATTTCAAAAAAATTCCCAAATCTAGGACAACCAATAAGAAAACGTTTCACGAGTTGACAGCTGTCAAAACCAACAGCCTCTTTTGACGTTTATATTTTGTTTGATTATTATGGCAGAAGGCGACGGGGCCCCAAAATTCAATAACAAGGAACACCCTCCCGGCGACGACTCCGACACCGACGAACCGGTCAAGCTAGACCTAATTAATTTAAAGTCCGACAAGCACCATTTATCCGAGCACAACACTCAACAGGCATCAGGTAAAGCCGATGCATTCCCATTTCTATTTATAACCCCGAGTTGCTTTCAGGCTCGGGTCAAAATGAGACGATGCCGAGGCGCGAGGAGAACCCCTTCTCCTTCAAGCACTTCCTGCAGAACGACAAGAGCTACCAGAACCAGGGAGCCAGGCCGAAGGTGTACTGCGAAGGGAGGCCCGTGACGACCATGGCCGACCTCGATCTGCACTCGATGTCCGAGTCGAAGCAGGCGCAGTTCTCGTCCGCCCTGCCCGACTTCGTTCAGGACCACCTAGTCATCGAGCAGTGCTACCTGGGGAATCCCAACCATTACAATTTAGATGTTAATAATTTACCGGACTTTACGCTGAATCGGGGTGGCGGGAGTGTAAACAGTCGAGTGGCTATCGAGGGGAACCGCAGCGTCGAGTGCAGAAGGGAGAATGCTCCTTCCAACGGGATTAATATACCCTTGGATTTGCCGGTGAGGCCGCAGGCGGAGTTTCCGCTCGACTTGCCCATTAGTGAATCTCAGAGTTGTAGCAGAAGTTGTCCACCCCCGTCCGAGGTAAACTTTTGCCAATTTTTTAATTAAAAAAGAGATGAAATAGTTGGCAGCCCTTAAAACATAACCTAACTAACAGAAGTTCAGTGGCGTCACTAAGAATGGGAATTTTTGCGTGGAAAATCCTGAAATTGGGTCCTATCCTACTCTCGATGTTGGGTGGGTGGGCCTTATCCTACTCTCCAACCCGGGTGGTGGTTACTCTCCAGCCTGTTAAACACGCCCCAAAAGTTTCTACAAACAAATTATTTTGTCGAAGCAACAATAAACAGTTTGATACTTCCCTTATCAATTATTTAACAATTGTAAATCCTTTGTTTACGTTCCAAGGATTGGACGGTAGCTTATATAACTATACTCAAAATAAAAAAACTTCACTCTCGACGTGTAGGCCGACTTTGAAGGGCATTTGTTAGCATTGTTAGATTCCACGCAAAGTCTGGTTAATGGCTAGGGTTCGCAAAATGTTAGAAAAATTTTCTCGTCTTTTGTGGGTTGAATTGAAAATCGACGATTGTGCGCCCGAAAGCCCCCAGGCAGCTGCCTATATTGCCTTATGGATAATCCGGCCCCGTCTGTGGGTCTTACTGAGATTTTTACTCTGAAGCTCTGAGCAGATAATATTTATAAGTTACTTTATTCAAACCCCTGGAGTTACTATAAATATAGCAAGTAAATGCAGCGAATAATTTTTATATTTTAGGTTGGTAATTCGAAAAGCTTACCAGATTTTTTGGCGGACGGTGCGGTCAGGACACAGAACAACGACAGTCACAATTCTGGGCAGAGTCCCGAACGCGACGTGGACAGACTAAGACAGGAATTGGACCTCGCCAGGAGGCAACTGATCGAGCAGAACAGGAGGGCGGATTACTTAAGCAGAGAGTTGGAGATCGCCAGGAATAAGGAGCACGAGTACACCCAGAATCTTGCCAAAGCGCTCGAGCAGGTCGAAGAGAATTTGGAGAGGAGTAATGTGAGTAATGTTATTTTAAGCCATAAATTAGAACCAAAGTTGGTTGTCATATGTTATTTGCACTTGTAATTTTATTTTTATTATTAACTAAAGATTTTATGGTTATATAAAAAAAACATTACAGTACAATCTTATATTACTATACATAGCATTTTTTATGGTTATGTTACTCTGTAATTGGCCCTTGTGGCTGTTGGGTAAATAAATAAATAAAGTTGAAGATAATTTCTTGCTATTAGGTTTTTAATTTATTCAAGAATTATTCCACACAATGGAACTAACGTAAATACAATTCAAACGATTTCAGATAAAACTAAAAAACGAAAAAAGCCCGGTTTACAAGGATTTAATTAAAAAAATACAAAAACTGTGATGTAAAAAAGTGCCAAGAAATATTTTATTTTTCAGATGCGAGCAGCTTCATCGGAAAACGCAATTTTAAAACTAAGACAAGAGGTTAAATCGTTAAATGTAAGTATTGCCTAAACATATCTCAAGTTTCTGTTGAGATGTATTTCAAGTCTCGTTAAGATTATAATCTCCAGGATAAAGTAGAGCGCTCAGACCCTAGGCTCCGTTAAGCTGAATCTAAGATCACCTTAACCCAGATATGCCTACGGTGTATATGTAGGGCGGCTATTTTAAAGTTTTTCTTAAAATTATATCTAGAATATCGTCAGCGCCATCTATCTTTTTTTTTACAATAAGTACGTTCAGTGATTATTCATTGACATTTGACAGGAAGCGATGTGTTTTTAAACCTTAATTACTTGATTTAGAGAAACATATCATTTACTTTCCTTTAATTTAAATCTCAGGCAAATTTAGGTTAAGATTATAATCTGAAGCCCCATACCTACACAATTAAACTAAATGAAGTCTCTAGTATTAAATTTTGGATCTGCGAAGGAGTACTCGTGTCTGGTTGACTCAGTCCCACACTGTATTTTTCAGAATGAAATTAATGTATTAAGAAGAGAGAATCGGACTTTACGCGGTGAGGAAGGAGCCATTGGAGGCCCCGGGTACAACGTAACCAATGAAATACACACCCAAAGGTTGGCCCACGAGCTAAGACAAGCTGCAAACACGGCCGAACATTCCTTAAGGTAAACCAGTTCTATCATTCAGTTTACAAACGCATATTTTGAAAATTAACGCAATTATTTCTTTTAATTAATAATTTTTTTTAATACATACATAACCCAAATAATTCGCCCCATGTGGGCAATTGAAACTTCCACGTGTACATTTCGCAGGCAACTATTAAACGGAGTGGAAAATCTGAGAATACTGGCGTCCTCGGTAGAAAGTTTCAGTCGGATCGAGGAGCGCACTGACTCTTACCACTCGGACGCCGAAGACGACGCCGGCCCAGCTTTGTAAATCCCGCGACCCGACGACGAACGTATTGTAAATAAACTACCCTAAGCCTAATACGAGAATTAAGTTTAAGTTGTGATGTAAATTACGACAGCTTGTGCTTTGTATAAAAAAAAAAAACAAAACAACAGATAAAGCTTTCCAAATATTACCCTAAGGAGAAATGTATAATTTTAAAAAAAGTTTTATATACTTAATATAAGTGTAACATGAGTGTTGATTTTATTTTTATATGTACGTACACCATTTATATAATAATCAAAACTCGTATACAATGAATTTCAATGTGATATGATTTTTACTGAATATCAAAAAATTTTGTTATCGACTGTGTAATTTACATTTGAATTAAATAACGATGTAACGATAATTAAATTTTTTCATTCGAGGATTCAGGTGAGCAATAACAAACATAGAAAACTAAAAGGTTGCTTTATAGTCAGGCGTTGATCTCTTCCAGCATCTGCTTGAAGACCAAATCGGTTTGGGTCTCGTTGTGGGCCGTATCCCGACAGAACGGACTGTTCAAGGACATCATGGTCTGACTGCCGACGGAACGCAAGATGTCGTCCATGACGGTCTGCGTGTGCGAGTTGTTGAACTCCATATCCGCCGACAAAATTTCCTCGCAAGTCTGCGTGCACATATTCGCGTAAAAATCCGGCGAGAGGATGTCGAAGTCGTTATTCAAAATCGATTCCGTCTGCGTCTCCGTGTTGCAGTTGAAAAAGTTGAAGGTGGAGTCGAAGTTATCATTGAAACTCGTCTGACAGCTCGAGTGGTTAAATTCGAAATTCAAATCGGGCGCATCCTGATTTTCAAATAGGCTCGCCCCGTCGTACATGTCGAGCGAGGTGTTGCAGGATTTCGACGTGGAGGTAACAACGGCGGTCTGCGTGTCGGCGGTTTTACGCGACAGACTCTCGTACGAACTGCTGGAGGAAACATCGCCGCTGCTGGATTTCCTCGCGTGGTAATCCCCAATCGTTTGCGTTTCGGCGCACTGCGGCTGCTTGTTCCGGCACGTCTGCGTCTCGATCTCCTCCTTGTTCGTCCGCCTGGTCTTGCATTTCGGTTGCCCCTCGTAAATATCGGTTTGGCTGCCCTTGTCGTTGGTTTTAATCAGAATCACCAGCTGCGGCGTCGACGCGGGCTTCGGCAGCAGAACCTTCGCGTACGTGTTTTGCAAAACGCCGGCCGATTCGGACGCCTTGACCCCCGGCTTGAAGCTGACCTTCGGCGAGATCTTGTGCTTCTTCCTGCGCCCGTGCGTCGTCAGCGTGTCGTAACAAGTGTAGACCGCCTCGCAGTCCGAACATTTGAAAACCACCCCGCAATACTCCTCGTGGCTGTTCCGCACTGCTTCCGTGGAAAACCCCTTTCCGCACTTTGCGCACGGCACGTCCTTCGACGTGTGGACTTTTAGGTAGTGCTGCTTCAGCAGTTTCACGCTCTTAAAGAACTTGGAGGAATGGTACGCGCAATTATCGTCGGGACAGTGGTACTCTCTGTTGGTGTCCTGTTTCGTTAAGTAGTTCGCCAGTTCCTCTTTTTTGTGCCGTTTCGCTAAGTGTAGGTTCAAATTGGATTGCGATTTGAAAACGCTGGAGCAGCCGGCTTCTGTGCAGTAGATGAGGTTCGTTATTGTGGTTAATTCTGCGGCAGATGGGTAAATCTTTACGGGGTTCATTGTAGCGCCTGTGACAATGACAAAAAAATATATGGGTGTGGAAATTTTTAGGCAAAAATAACGAACAGGCTTTCCAGACTTGATAAATTCGGTTGACACATTTATGTGTGAAAAATATTCACCAGGAAAGCGACTACATCAAGAATATTGCAGGCTTGGTGTGAACTAAATCGTGCCAACAAAAATAAAAATGTCACGTTAACATGGCCTACTTTACTAAAAGTTGATTGTGAATGGATTATAGTATTGTGTAGGCAATTAAATTTGAGCTCTTCGTTTAACACAAGTCTCTACATGATGGTGTTTAATTCAAAATACACCTAGTTGTGCACCGAAAATATTGATTTACTTATAAATATCCTTGACCCTTTGGGTGTCGAGTAAATACATGATATAATGAATGTCCTGCGGTATGTAGAAAAAAAATAGATGTACTAATTTTTCTACTTTACGTCAAATCATGTCGACACACTACGAATTCTCCTTTCTCGTTGTTATTATAAACATAACCTTGTTAGTGATATGGAAGGTGGTTTACCTCTCTAGTGCTTCTTTTCGTTTTCCGAGGATTTCTAGCAATCTTTTGTGGTTATTTGATGTTAAAAAGGAAATCCAAAAATTTTGAACTTGTTATGACATCTGCATGCCGAATGATTTTTGTTTGTGTCAGGCAACTTGATAAACAACCAATGAGTGCGTTGGAGGGATATGACGAGAGATATGGGGAAATAAGGCATAAGAAATTGAGCTTTCCGCCGCTAATGGTGGATGGCGCCACAATACAAATTCGATGGATTCCTGTTCCGTTCCAATTTATCTACATGCCGTACAATTTCCTGTAATTTCCCATGCTTGATAGTGCGGAAATCGAGGACGAATAAAAAGCCTTGTAACAAAAAATGTGCAAAGTATATGTGTACATCACTTGATGAAACATTATTAACAACAAGATAAATATTGCTAATTCAAATAAAAATGAATAACTTTGTTGGTATTTCTTATTTGAATTATTCAAAATGTATCACGAAGTAAACTTTACTTTTTTAAATATTGCTAATCAAAATCACTATGTTTTACTATTGATAATAAATATTATACAACTTGCCTAACTAGTTTTGTTCAAACGAACATTCTCGAAGGAGAATGCACAAAACTTACGCACACGTAATGCTTGGGTGCGTGTTTGGGGTTAGTTCGCGCCGCTAATCACAGATGGCGCTTATCGGAATTTATCAACATGCCTCGTCGCTTCCTGTTGTTCTGACATGTGCGGCGTTGAAGTTCAGTGGCGTGCGAAAATTATTTGTATAAAAAGCTATGCTTAAAATGGAATTACACAAAGCTCTTCATTACAGGGCTATTATCTAATACTTCGCTTGCAGTAGAGCCAAACCAGAAAGACTTGCAGGAGTAATAACTAGAGACTGTGGTTTAAATAAGCATATGCATGGAATTGTATTAGAGACAAACCCTTTATGCTGCGGATGCTTAGAGGACGAATAAATTCCGCAACATGTCTACTGTGTGCAAGGCACTCAAAATGCTATTCGACTGGCCTAGGCTAACCAACATAGAGCTCGGAAAAGTCTCCTGAACTTTATTGATAAAACAGGGAAGCCGGAGAAGTAAATCTTCAGAGGCAGAAAAGAATTCCGAGGAAAACTTCATCGATGTTAGTAAGTTATAATTAAATTAATGCTTGGTTTAAAGCGCTAAGACGTGTGAAGCTATACGTTATTATAGGAACAAATTTAATCGATACCATTAACATAAGAAACTGCATTTTTAAAGAACATTAAGCATTATCATTTGAATTAATTCCCGGCGGCGAATACACGTTTTCTGATAAGGTGGCGTGCGAGCGTGAATGAAAATAGACTTGCGTGATTAGTTAGAATTGAGATAACGAAAACTACGAATCGTCGTAAATAATGACCCCACTGTGAGTTTTTTAGAGAGATAACCCTAGCCTCAAAAAAAAAACAATTTTAGGAATAACCAAAAATTTAATCCTGTCAAAATTTCCAGTGACTGTCACCGCACCAAAGGAATCAGTTTGCTGGTTCCACTCGTGATCATTCATCATAATCCAACATCCAGGAACAGTGGCCGGGAGTGATGAAAATGAAGACCTTCAACTCGGTGATAGGAGATTTTTAAAGGTAAGTGATTAATCGTTTTTGTACGATGAAGGGATTATTTTCTTATATACGGTACGTTTTTTTTTTTATAAATACACCATAAGGATTTACGCAGCGGCGGCTCGTGGATTTAGGAGGCTAAGATAGAGATGCCATTACTTACTCTTATAGAATAAGCAAATATTTTGCTGCTGTTTTGGTCAATTTTTTTTCCGTGGCCTTCTCGCCGAACATCCACGAGCCGCCGCTGGATTTACATGTTGGAATTTGTATGCCTGTTAATCAGTGACGGGTCGCGGGGTTTTTTCTGGTACAGCCGAGGTAACAAGGGTGGCAATACAGATAGGTAGGGTCAGTTACAGAGAGGGTTGGCTGCGTGACCGCACCTATCTGTATTACCACCTCTTGTTCCTCGGCCGTACCAGAAACAACCCCGCGAACCGTCACTGTTGTTAATGGTTTTATATCTTGCGAATGTTGGCAGGTTTTAAGTTTACACCTTCCTGAGCAATTTCGAATAGTTTTTAAATATTAAAGATTAATGATCAACGTCTTAAAATCGCAGGATTTCGTTTCTGCAGTAAATTTGAGATATTCGGGCTTCACAACAACCCGGGAACGGTGACGAGACGGGAACGGGAACGAAAATATACCAAGCCTCTCGTTCCCGTTACCGGGAATTAAATATTATATCGTTTATCGATTATTTTTTTACGGGTAACCCCTTTTACAAAAAAAATCACAAAATACAGTAATAAATTTACAAAATTAAGAAAAAATAATAAAAACAATTAAATAAAATACAAATTTGAACGCTACCTAAACTAAAATGTAATTAAATATGAATTTCAGTGATGGTGCGCGGGTTTTTTTTTCTGGTACGGCCGAGGAATAAGAGGTGGTAATACAGATAAGTGCGGTCACGCAACTGACCCTACATATCTGTATTAACACCTCTTGTTCCTCGGCCGTACCAAAAAAAACCCGCGAACCGTCACTGATGAATTTACAAAATTAAGAAAATAAATTTAAAATTTTGCACAGCTCTAACGGCGACACCTACGTTGCGCATCGACAATCGAAAAATGAAAGCGTTTTTACCTTGGTTAAAAATAAGAAAACTGTTTTACTTCTCGATTGAAAGTAAGGAAACTGTTTTACCTTTCCGTTAAAGAAAACTGTTTTACCTCTTGGTTAAAGAAAACTGTTTTACCTCTTGATTAAAGAAAAGTGTTTTACCTCTCTGTTAAAGAAAACTGTTTTACCTTTCTGTTAAAGAAAATTGTTTTACCTCTCGGTTAAAGAAAACTGTTTTACCTTTCGGTCAACAATACGGAAACTGTTTTATCTCTCCGTTAAAAATAAGAAAACTGTCTTACCTCCAGTTATAGGTATCTGTCGTCGTTACCTAGATGTCAGTGGGTGAGTTGACATTGTCAAAAACGTCGAAAGAAATGTCGCATGCAAGTGTTATTAGTTGGTGTTGAATCTTTAGCATGTAAACACAGTGGTCTCACCTAAAAAGCACCTGGCGGTCAGTGTGTCTTAATCAATAATGAAAAAACTACCGAACAACGCCAAATATGAGAAGATACCGCAACATTCCCTGAAAGACATAGATGGAACGATCGCGACGAACCGGCCGCTCAGCTCGGTGGTGAGTGGATTTTTCCGTTTAAACTTATCGATCATCCCCGCGGCCACGGGGACGGTGTCAGCGGGAATCGTCGCCGCGAGTCCCTCGCCCGTGTCCGCCGCCGATGGAATAAGACGTGTCCCAGAAATGGACGATGTCTGGCCGATCAATAATCGGCCGTAAATTACGGGCGACCTACAAAACGTGCACATGTCACTTAAACGTGACGCCAAGGTTTCCGGAGTTCCCCCAATGCAATAATTATTCCTGAAACGTTTTTTTCCACACAGATATTGATCACCGATGAATGGAAATCAATATCTTGTTGAAAATTATGCTAAGTTGTTTGTTCCACCAACTTTATAATTACCGGTTACGGGTGGATGTGTGTAGTACTTTCATTTCAATTAACATATCTGTATGTAGATTATTTTTGTGGGTGCTTGAAACTATTGATAACAGTTTTTTTTTTTTACATTTTAACGATACTTTTATTATTCTTCTACATGGCAGAAATTCTAGGAATGTTGATTTCCTTCCCATGGCGAAAGTTGAAAGATAATGACCCAAACGAACAGCAAAGTCTACTCCACAACTTAACAACCTTTAGGCACGTAACCTCGCACCAATGAATTCTAGGCGAGAGAGAGACATTTCGCTCACATGCCGTATTATCCCAGTTTGGAGTATAAGTCTAAATTCAATGTATAAACTGTAGTAGATGGTCTGTAACCAAACATTTTATAGTTTTTAAAACTCTTTAACTTTGAATGATTTTGAGGCAACCTCACTTGTTGCAGAAGCATTAAATAAATTCGATAAAGACGAAAGTAGCCTGAATATATAAGTAATATACGAGCAGGTTGAATATTCATATATTCAGTCTACTTTCGTGTCTTTATCGAATTTCTTTAACTTTGCTTAGCTCTCAAATTTATTTGTTGATGATTGATTTAGCAATTTAACTTGCTATCATCAAAACTAAAGTAAACTAAAACATGTTTTAGGGCTTAAAGAAAAACACAACTTTTGTCGAGAAATACAGACTCGATTATTTCAATGCATTTCGTATTGAATTAAATACATGGATTACTTATAAACAAAAATCCTTAAATTATCAATCTACTGGGTGTTAATCTTAAATCCTTTGATAACGACTATACGTTTCAACGATTATTCTCTAGATAACTCATTTTCAATACCAATTATTCATTCACTCCCACTAATTTATTAATTAAAAGCTATTTACTGACTTCAATTCAGGTCATGAATGTAGTTTACATTTTATCATATAATTATTACATAAAATTTATTGCATTTGCACAACTGAGATTTGCCCGAGATTTCGAAAACATAATTAACTATCTTCTTGCATGAAGCAAATGTTTAATTCATGCAATTTATAATAAACCAGTAATGATTGTAATATATATGCAGTAGATAATGATAATTGCAATTTAAATATTTCGAGGTTACACAGTCTGGCAATTCATAAATTTTCATTTAAATTCGGTAAAAATAATATGTTTTATAATAGTGTAAGAGATCTTTTCACATTTTAATGATTGTAATACTCATATTACAAGAATTTTGAGAATTTCTGTTTAATATCTATTTCCACAATGCAACGGCGAACTAATAATTACATATACCGATAACGTTATCCACTTTGCGCCCATAAAACTTGTGCGTAATAATTTTAAAAGCGACATTCTTGTGCTAGAATTTGAGTCTCGTGAGTTAATTATTCTGCCAGTCGACGAATAATGTTGGTGTATCGAGGCTTTTTTTTTGTTGAGAAGATGTCATAAACCACGCTCAATTACAATAATTGCGTAATTGCTTTTGAACAATGGGTGCATTTTATTATGATGGAAGAAAACATGTACCATTTGCAGCAATCAATACACAAATTAATTGTGAATTTTAGAATGTAGCCGTGAATATGTATTGTTTTGCGAATTTTATGTAAATTGTATAAAATGTATTGATTGAAAACTTACAATCAATTCCTTTTTGTATTCCACTGTATTGTTGAAGATAATTTCAAAATCTCACATTTATCTATAACTCTTCGATTAAAAAATTACGGGGAAATTGTAAATTGTTTTTCTGTATATTTTTTTTACTCAGTAAAGCTATGCCTTTAGGAACAATTATTTCAAAATCTGAAGGAAGGGTATTTTCAGATTTTTACAAAAACTTTAAGTAGAATCTATTTTAAGTAAATTTTAAAGGTTTCAAGTTTCTGGCAGTTGTTTTTCTATTTTTTTCTTACCTTGGAAACCGCTCGATGCCATAATTCAAAAATAAAGTCTTTAGGAGCGATTATTTCACAATCTAAAGAAGGGGCGTATCCAGATTTTTACAGAACCATAAAGTAGAATCTATTTTAAGTAAATTTTAAAAGTTTCAAGTTTCCGGCAGTTGTTTTTCTATTTTTTTCTTACCTTGGAAACGGCTCGATGCCATAATTCAAAAACAAAGTCTTTAGGAGCGATTATTTCACAATCTAAAGAACGGGTGTATCCAGATTTTTACAGAATCATAAAGTAGAATCTGTTTTAAGTAAATTTTAAAAGTTTCAAGTTTCTGGCAGTTGTTTTTCTATTTTTTTCTTACCTTGGAAACCGCTCGATGCCATAATTCAAAAATAAAGTCTTTAGGAGCGATTATTTCACAATCTAAAGAAGGGGCTTATCCAGATTTTTACAGAACCATAAAGTAGAATCTATTTTAAGTAAATTTTAAAAGTTTCAAGTTTCCGGCAGTTGTTTTTCTATTTTTTTCTTACCTTGGAAACGGCTCGATGCCATAATTCAAAAACAAAGTCTTTAGGAGCAATTATTTCACAATCTAAAGAAGGGGTGTGTCCAGATTTTTACAGAATCTTAAAGTAGAATCTATTTTAAGTAAATTTTAAAAGTTTCAAGTTTCCGGCAATTGTTTTCCTATTTTTTTCTTACCTTGGAAACGGCTCGATGCCATAATTAAAAAACAAAGTCTTTAGGGGCAATTATTTCATAATCTAAAGAAGGGCTGTATCCAGATTTTTACAGGATCATAAAGTAGAATCTATTTTAAGTAAATTTTAAAAGTTTCAAGTTTCCGGCAGTTGTTTTTCTATTTTTTTTTCTTACCTTTGAAACGGCTCGATGCCATAATTCAAAAACAAAGTCTTTAGGTGCAATTATTTCACAATCTAAAGAAGGGGTGTGTCCAGATTTTTACAGAATCTTAAAGTAGAATCTATTTTAAGTAAATTTTAAGTTTCAAGTTTCCGGCAGTTGTTTTTCTATTTTTTTCTTACCTTGGAAACGGCTCGATGCCATAATTCAACAACAAAGTCTTTAGGAGCGATTATTTCACAATCTAAAGAAGGTGTGTGTCCAGATTTTTACAGAATCTTAAAGTAGAATCTATTTTAAGTAAATTTTAAAAGTTTCAAGTTTCCGGCAATTGTTTTCCTATTTTTTTCTTACCTTGGAAACGGCTCGATGCCATAATTCAAAAACAAAGTCTTTAGGAGCGATTATTTCACAATCTAAAGAAGGGGTGTATCCAGATTTTTACAGAATCATAAAGTAGAATCTATTTTATATACATTTTAAAAGTTTCAATTGTTTAAACAAATTGACACTTTATGATCTATTTTATTTTCATAACAAACAAAACAAAGGAAATTTGACCTTAATAATATTTACGATAAATATTTTAATAATCAAATCATCATTTGCATTTGGATTAATAATAATACGTTTCATTATTATTGCAAATATTTATATAATCAAATAACAACTTTTAATACAAACAATACATATTATTTTCTCTTATTATTGCTGCTATATTAATATTTATTTTTAACTTGATGACTTCCACAATTCAATTAATTATGTAAAGGTGTAATTTGGTATTAGTGGATCGAGTGTGTTCAGTATTATTTCAGTATTTTTTTTAAGCCCCATTACATTATGAGTTAATCGTTACATTTAATACTACGGTGTCCTTCCCTCCCCCAACGCTGTATAAATAAGTAACCAAGATTAATGAGGTGCAATCAATAACATTCACAACAAAGTGTTTATTTTGTGGTGTATGGAGATCGACAATAAAATCAAAATCCTTGAAATATATACATGATTCATAATAACGTGCATGCGATGGCCTGTGTGTATTTATATTATTTATAATCGGTCTCTGTATAAACGGTTAAATGATGCAAATAATTGTTGATAATAAAGTTCTATGCTTCAATAAGCAAGTGTTACTTCCTTAAATATCGGCCGAAATGTATGTTGCACGGTTATTAGAAATTTTCTTTTGTGCAAAAGTGAATTGCGTATGAGTGTGTGGAAAATTCGCGAATGGAACTTTCTTTTGGTAAGATGGACTAGATTTATGCTCTATTCTTTGTTACGCTTCGAATTAATTATAATCGCGTACAGGAGAAATGCATGGAAATTATATGAAAGTTTTGAGCAAAAAACGGGGCGAGTTGGGAAATTATTGTTTTTTTATGTATAAAAAATAAAGCTATTCAAGAATTCTAGATCATAATGTATACAAAAATCTGCCCTTAGTTTGTAAACTTTATAAACCAACCAAAATAGAAATATTAAGTTATCCACAAAAAGAGTGGCAAGGTGTTCTTTGCTGGTGATGTCTTCTGAGATTATCTTTAATAGTAGTTTTCGATGAATTTTGAGTTTCAAGTTGATGACAATTGTTTTTATATTGCTTTTAAATTTCGGGATTTTTAAAGTTACCACGTGGACATTATTATTCTATTTAAAATGTATTCGTTGGAGTTATGATTGATAACGACTTGTACTTTATTGTGTTTGTCTGAAAAGTAAAGGTCACACCAAATATTAGCACAAGAAAACTGGTTATGCCATCAAGCATTCCAATTTTAGCAACAATGAAAAAAAAATATCGCTTTGTATCGAGTGATAATTGTTTGTTTGGTTTAGCTGGAGTGAGGTTTGGGTGACCTCTAGTCTTTCGTAATTTTTATATATAGAACAAATTCGAATCAACAATTTTTGTTTTTTATAAAAATAATTTTTATTCTTGCTACATAACTTTTTACCTGGTCAAAAAATTGCAAATGTAAATTTATTTTGTAATTACAGATAATACTTATTTTTATTCTCATTTTAGTATTTAATATTTATAATCTGACTAAAATCAAATAAATTTTATTTATAACTATTTGCGGATGTAGATGACAATTTTTTTTTATTCGGGTGTTATTGCAATCGGGATTAAAACAATAAGTGGCAACAGCAGCTTCTGCTGTGAAATAATGATTAGTTTTTCAAAAATCCTGGCCTAAAAATAAAAAATGCACACCAAAAAAATTGAAAATTCAAGTAAAAAAAAAATAATTTCTTATGTTCACCCCCAGAATAACTCTTTAGGTCAAAGTAAGTTTCCAAGCAGAAACTCGGAGATAATAGCCAAAAAATCCACGCTATAAAATCAATAGTTCAAGTTAAAAAATCTAAAATATGGAACAAAAAATCAGAAATTTAGACCAAAAATCGAAAATTTCGGCCAAAAATAAAGGAAAGTTAGCGCAGAAAATCAAAAATTGAAAATTCAGGGCAAAAATCGAACATTTCTGCCAAAAATAAAGAAAATTTAGGACAGAAGATCAAATATTTAGACCAAAAAAAAATAAAAATCTAAAATATAGTCCGAAAAAATGAAAAATCAAATACAGACCAAAAAATTGAAAATTCGTGGCTAAAAATCCAAAATGCAGAATAAAAATTCGAAAATTTCATCCAAAAATAATGAAAATGTAGGACAGAATATTAAGAATTTAGACCAAAAATCGAAAGTTCGGGGCTAAGAATAAAAAATGCAGCATAAAAAATTGGAAATTTCTGCCGAAAAATAAAGAAAATTTAGGATAGAAGATTAAAAATTTAGACAAAAAGTCAAAAATCGAAAACTTGAGCTTAGAAATAAAAAAAATGCAGACAAAAAATCGAAAATTTAGACCAAAAATTAAAAATTCTGAGCTAAAAATTAAAAATGCAGCATAGAAAATTGAAAATTTCGGCCAAAAATAGTGAAAAGGTTAGGACAGAAAATCAAAAGTTTAGAGTAAAAACCAAAAATATAGTCTAAAAAATCAAAAATCAAAAATCGTGGCCAGAAAATCGAAAACTTGGGCCTAGAAATAAAAAATGCGAACAAAAAAATCGAAAATTTAGACTTAAAATGGAAAATTCTGCCCTAAAAATCAAAAATGCATATTAAAAAATCTAAGATCAAATCAAAAATCTAAAATATGAAAAATCAAAAATCGTGACAAAAAAATAAAAAATGCGGACCAAAAAAATCGAATTTATTTATAAAAAAACAAATGAAAAATGTAGCCATAATAAAGAATATTCAGGCCAAAAAAATCCAAAATTTGAGAGAGATAAAATTGAAAAAACAGGCCAAACGTCGAAAATAAAGGCCAAAAATTCAATTTCTAGAAATAAAAAATGCAGACAATTTGAAAATTCAAGTAAAATAAAAATAATTCGGCTGAAAGACTTCGTCAATGGCCAATAGCTCTTTTGTAAATTGTGTTTCAATAAATTGTATTAAGTACTACTAAAAATAATTTGGCATTTTTGGCCCAAAAAACTCAGATTTTTATAAATCAAACGGATCTTTCCTTTAGTTTTTTTTTCCCGAAAAAAATGGAGAAATTAAAAATAATCCTAATGTATTGAAAATATTCAGCACATTGAGATTCTGTTGGTATTTTAAAGCGTTTACGAATAACTTAGATACATTTTTAAACTTCGAGAGCATCACGCATTAAGGACACAAATTTATGCAATCCATTTACAATCTTGAATTTTGACATGTTAACACGAAAATAAAGAAACACTGAATAAAACACTTTATTTAATTACCATAAATTGTGGTAAAAAACATAGTAAGTGTTTTATTCAGTGTTTCTATAATTAATTACCACGTAGTAATGGTTGCAACAACCATCACCGTGACGAAAATAAACTCTGAAATCAGATGAACATTTGAGATTTGATTATTGGGCTAATTAATTTCAAGCTTTGTATGATTGTATGTCGAAACCAAATCGTTATTATTCCAATTTTTAATGCTATCCAAAAGATTTATAATCTTAATTTTCTTAATTTTTTCAATTTTCTTACTGTGATTATCAAAATTATTTGGTCCGACTTAATAGAAAAATTTTAAATTTTCTTTCTGAGGTTATCAAAATAATTTGGCGACTATTACGAGCCATTAATAGTTCCCACGTGAAAAGAAAAACGTTCCGATTTATGTACTGCAAAAAATAGTTGAAATTTCTTCATCAAATTATATAAATTTATAAAGTCTGGCGGCGCTATGAAGGCATTTGAGGTGATCAACTTGGACAGCCCTCGTTATGCGTCTCAAATGCCTGAGGTTCTCAATAAGCGAACACGAGATGTTGGCTTGCATGCACATTTATCTCCAAAGTTATCTGTAACCTTTTAAGAACCACTTCCGACCCTTCTTTATCTTCTCAGACGCCTTCATAGCGCGGCCAGAGTATATAAAGGTATTTTGACTGCTAAACTATTTTTTTTAAGCATAACTAGTTATTATCAGTGACGGCTTGCGGGGTGACTCATGGTATGGCTGAGGTAGCAGAGATGGTAATACAGATCCCTACCTATCTGTATTGCCACCTCGGCCGTACCTTAAGTCTCCCCACAAGCCGTCACCGGTACCTAGACAACTTCAGTTATATCCATTTGGCATTATTCCAACAATTACAAGCTTTGTTTTATGTTAACTACAAATTACTTCGGTAAATCATCTTTGGTTTACCGCTCGACCGAACAAACTCAAATTTTTACACACTTAACCTTCTCCGTTCAATTTCACAGTCTAATTTCTTGCCTCAATGACGATATAATCTTTATCGCGGCATTGATAACTGTTTTTGTTTTGTTTTGTTTTTTTGTTGTTGTTGCAAAGTTTATCCAGCAGCCGATTTCAATTATTCAGCTCACATTCATTCCGACGTCAGACCCGTGCACACACACACCCACACACACGCTCGTGCACTTTATCTTTTTGTGTGCAACAGCGGCCTAATTATAAAGAAAATTACACGCTTTTACGATTCATATTCTAGTTAAGATTTTGCGCACAAAAATAATTATGAAGTTGTGCAATTACTTTTACAACGTCGGCGGGAAACTGCAGTTTTCCGTGCCCGGTATTAAAACCAAGATGGTTTGTGATGATCATGTGATTATTAAAAAGGTTTGTTGAGTTTTTTTTTTTTAATAGACAGAAATATTCTTGTACATAATACAAAATTATTTTACGAATTACGAAAGGTTTAAGATTTTTTTTTTAATATGCAGAAATATTCTTGTTCAAAATACAAAATTAGTCTACGAATTATGAAAGGTTTAAGATTTTTTTTTTAATATTGTTAATTAAAATACAAAAATTAGTCTTTGAATTACGAATTTTTTTCTTGGACACAGTTTTATGCAAGAACACAAGCTCAAAAAATTTGTTGTGTAAAAAATTTCAGGAGAATACACTAATAAAGTCTTAAGAATATCACCTGTTTGAATGGTTAATTCTTAAGTTTTTTTAATTTTTTTGTGCTCCTGAAATTTTTTGCACAAATTTTTTCGGGTGCCCAACTTTAAAATCGTAAATGCTGAATCGATTAAGCTAAGAAATATTGTTAGATTATTTAATTCCTGATCAAAATCTGTTTGCAGAATCGAAATCCAAAAAAACCTTCAATTTTTTTTTTCAGCTGAAATTTTTTACTCAATAATTTTTTTGAGTTCGTATACATTTTCACGTGCCCAATTTGTAAATTATAAATGCTAGATCAATTGAGCTAAGAAATATCGTTAGATTATTCAATTCCCGATCAAAATTTGTTTACAGAATCAAAATCCAAAAAAAGCCTTCAAGTTATTTGTGTTTGTTAAAGTCACCGGGCGCAGTCGTGTCCATTAAATGCTTTTTCTCGACATTGACTTTTCAAATCAATTCAATTGGCTTTTAAACTTAAGAGTTGATTATATGTTTATCTTTTTTTTTTTTAATTTATTTTCAACGATTTACACATACATTTTCAAATTAATATTATTTTTATTTTACAGGGTGAGGGTGACGTGATGTGGCTGGGCGCTCACGAGGCGAGCACTTTGGGGGCGGAAGAAGTCGCGTCTAGACTTAGGGTGGAGGTGAGGCAAGGACTTAGTTGGCAAGAAGCAACGTATAGAAGACAATTATCAGGGTGCGTATTTTTTTCGTTGTTGTTGTTTTTTTTTTTAATCGTTCGCTCTTTCAGATATAATGAATTTTCCGTGAAAGACGAAGACCCCCCCTGGAAAAAGTATTTAGAACAATTTCACAACCCCCTAATTTTATTATTATTAGCATCCGCTTTAGTATCGGTTTTTATGAAACAATTTGACGATGCCATCAGTATTACTGTAGCTATAGTTATTGTCGTGACGGTCGCCTTCGTGCAGGAGTACCGTTCGGAGAAGTCGCTGCAGGAGTTGACCAAACTCGTTCCGCCGCAGTGCCACTGGTGAGTTTTGCGATGAAACGTAGTTTTCTGCAACGATTGATTGATGTTTAATTTGAAGCCTGCGAGAAGGGACGCCGGACACTTTTCTCGCCAGAGAACTGGTGCCCGGGGATATTGTCATTCTGAATGTTGGCGACCGTGTGCCGGCCGATCTCCGGCTGTTCGAATCCGTCGATTTGTGCATCGACGAGAGCAGTTTCACCGGGGAGACGGAGCCCGCCAACAAGAACACCGTCCCCATCTTGAGGCCGAACGGGGCGCACACGTCCAGTACGAATATTGCCTTTCTGGGTACGCTCGTTCGATGCGGCAACGGAAGGGTATGTAACTTTTCAAAGTGAGGGGGTTAAAGGTTTTTGTTGGTACATTGGGTTAACATTGTAACAGGAGGCTTTTATATGTCCAAAAATATTACAACAATTCTTAATAACAAAAACATCAACTAGATCGAAGACGTACAGTATAAATTCAAGAGAAATTATCAGCTATAATGTCCCAAGGGCACTGATAATTTCGCGATAATTTTGACTAAACCCCGAAAGTGTGTTGCTTAGTAATTGCCCGACGCCGTCAGGCGGAGGGCAATTACTTAAAGCAACGCACTTGAGGGAACTAGTCAAAATTATCTCGAATTTATCATTGCCCGAGGTACATTCGGTAAGATAAGTTCTTGAATTATGTACAAAACTTGAAAAGCTATTTATTAAAAGTACAATTTTCAATTCGTATTTTCTTACCTCACAAAAATGCTGGAACAGTTTCCATACGTATTTTTTACTTTTGACCGTGTTTTTTGGTGTTGTAATTAAATTATTAATTGCTTCATCGCATTCTGTCCCGAAGCGTGATTCTGACATGTTTATACGTTGACAGATCGATCGTAATTTTTTATTCAAGGGTATCTATGAATATGATATAAATCTGAACATCGACACCGACAGCGGGGGTCTTATCAGCCTAAGTTTAACAAATCGCCCTGACGCGCGGGGTCTTACCGTTTCTCAGTGACATTGACGTTCTAAGTTTCTGTAGCGTGCGGCGTTCGACAAAAATGGACGAATCTGATTGGTTGTTTACTTATGAAAGAACTTATCTAGGAAATTTGTATATTTTCTAATATTGTAAAACATCGAAGAAACAGACAATGAGGTTTTTAATTTTTGCCAGAGTGTCAAGTTGGCACCTCCACTATCAACTTTTAAAAAGATTCCTGTAAAATTGAGCTGTCAGGATTTTTGTCAAGTGTGTCAAGTTGGCACCTCCACTATCAACTTTTAAAAAGATTCCTGTAAAATTGAGCTGTCAGAATTTTTGTCAAGTGTGTCAAGTTGGCACCTCCACTATCAACTTTTAAAAAGATTCCTGTAAAATTGAGCTGTTAGGATTTTTTTTTTAAATCCCTAACATTGCAATCGAATGGTTCTAAGATGTGTTTGGTACCTGATACTTTTGAAAAAGAATTCATGTAATTTAAAATTTTGCAATTTCAATAATAACACAAATATTGCATTAAACATTCCTAAAACAATAATAATTCACGCACACATAATTCCAAAACAAGTAGGGGGTGTCGTTCTCGTTTGTTTGTTATTAAACAGCTGAATGTAAACAAGCCCTCCATCTGCATTTCTGTAAACACTTTGGTTTACAGTAAGACAAGCTTGTGTTCCAACAGTCTGGCCATACGCCGTCATGGATTTAATATCGTTCAACTGGCTTGGGGTTGTGTTAATAAAAAAAAAATAATTTCCGTCACGTGTATTCATAATTTTTCTTGTAGGGGATAGTCGTGAGCACGGGCGTGAACAGCGAGTTTGGAAGTGTGTTTAAAATGATGCTGGAGGAGGAGGCCCCGAAGACGCCGCTGCAAAAATCCATGGATAATCTAGGCACGCAACTGTCGATGTACTCGTTCGCGATCATCGGATTGATCATGCTGTTCGGATGGCTGCAGAACAAGCAGATCTTGGAGATGTTCACGATCGGCGTGAGCTTGGCCGTCGCTGCTATTCCTGAAGGTGAGTTCTTTTAGAGGATTCTGAGAACTTTAATTGTTGCGTCCGTCGGGGTCGAAACTCGCTGCGTGAGTATTAAGGAAGAGAAAGAAAGAAGGCTCTTTAGTCGCCTCTTATGACAAGCGAGCACAGGGGGCTGGGGGGAGATGCGGGGCTGTTAAAGTAGCAACAGATTGTACACCTTTGTATATTCAATTTTCCATTACTGTTGCCAATACGTTTTTTTTTTATTACTCCATTTTATTTACAACCTGTCTTAACCCTCTCAGCCCTGGATTTTTAAATTTGAAAAAAACATTTTTTTTGTTAATTATTATTGATGGGGAGCTAAAATTGAACTGATTTGATTAATTAGTATGGAAATTAATTAGTTAGGCTTTGTTGAAGTGACATCTAGTGATCAACATGTAAATGTTGTGGTGGCAATTACCACCACCAGGGCCGAAAGGGTTAAATAGTGACAATAAGTAAATGGTTTGTTATGGTTAGTTTTGTGTATTCGATCTAGTAGGAAATAATTCCATTGGGTTATTTCCTTTTTTATTTCCTAGTTTATATCGATCAGGAAATAATGAAAAATTTTTTTACAACATTACAGGTTTACCAATCGTCGTGACGGTAACACTGGCTCTCGGCGTGATGCGAATGGCGAAGAGAAACGCAATCGTTAAGAAGCTACCCACCGTCGAAACTTTGGGCTGCGTCAATGTCATCTGTTCCGATAAAACGGGAACGATCACCCGCAACGAGATGACGGTCACTGTTCTCATAACATCCGATGGTTACATCGCCGAACTAACGGGAGCCGGTTATAACGATCACGGACAGGTTGTCTTGCACAAGTGCGACTCTCCGGACAAGGCCAGGGAGAGTGTTTACCAGCTATTAGAGGTAAGCTGCAAGTACTTTTCATCTAGAACAGGGGTCTCCAAACTACGGCCCTCATCGAGTCCGGCCCGCGGCAAGCGTTACATTTTCCGCAAATGTCACATTTTAAAATTCTATAACTAGTTTTTGTTACCAGGTTTTAAAATTAGTTATAAAATTGATTATATTTTGGCCCGCTAGGTTATTAAGAATTGTATATATGGCCCGCGATGGAAAAAGTTTGGAGACCCCTGATCTAGAACAGTAACTGTGTGTTAGAATTTAAATAATACTTGTTAAGGTCCTGGCGCTAGTAAATCGCTACCACAAAATGCACGGGCGCTTATTACAGGGCGGAATTTACATCAGCGTATAGAGCGTTTGTCTCAGGAAACTTTTCTCGTCTTTACTCTGTCTTGTAATATTTACAACGCAAATATCAAGCGTACAACAAAAACCAACGACGAAGTTGGCGCTGGAATTCTAAAGTCATGTCTGCACTAAGATCACAAGCTTGAAATTCTGGTTGCGGTTAAACGGTGACATGTCAGATATTAAAGTGTGGGCCACAGAATTTTGTTGCTGGGAGAGAAACATAGCAGTCATGTCTGAGATTAATTAATTGTTTTTTAAATCTAATTCAATTGAACTACTTCAGTCTCATGACATAATAATATGCGACATACCTCATTTATCTCACAGCCAACTCTGAAACAAAATTTTGTGGCTCACACAATATAATTAGGGGTTATTAACATCTGACAAGTCAACATGACAACCAGTATTTTACATGTGCGTGTGTGATCTTAGTTCAGGCATGACTTTCCAGCACCTTCGTTGTCGATTTTTGTTGTACGTTCGTTATATCGCAGTTTTCTCATTTTTGTTTCAACATTAGATCTTCCACCCCACTTTAACGAGAAAACAATAAATTCATTGTCGAGGCTGTTATTCGTTGAAAATTCATACTTTTAAAAATACTTTTATTACATTTGTTTTTTGAAAATTAAAAAGTATTTTACCTTACCTTTTAAAAAGTGAGAAAACAATAATTAATGATTATACTGGACTAATTTTCAGGTGGGTTCCGTCTGCAACAACGCGCTGATACAAAACGAATCGCTGCTGGGACAGCCGACGGAGGGCGCCCTCCTGGCGGCCGCCATGAAGCACGGCATGTACAACGTGTCGGACAGGTACATCCGCCTGCAGGAGTTCCCCTTCAGCTCCGAGCAGAAGATGATGGCGGTGAAGTGCGTGCCGAAGTACGACAACGACAAGCGGGAGATCTTCTTCGTGAAGGGCGCCATCGAGAAGATCCTGCCCAAGTGCACGAAGTACTCCCAGTACGGCGTTCCGCAGTCGATCAACAGCAAGAAGGAGCAGGAATTCCTGGCGGAGGCGCACGAGATCGGCAGGAAGGGGCTGCGGGTGGTCGCCATGGCCAAGGGCTCGACCCTCCAGGAGCTCATATTCATGGGCGTCGTCGGGATCTGCGACCCGCCCCGGCCCTACGTCCGGGAGAGTATCACCACGCTGTTGCAGTCCGGCGTGCAGGTTAAGATGGTCACCGGCGATGCCAAGGACACCGCGGTCGCTATTGGTGAGTGAAATGTAATTTAAATTTCTTCGCACTGGTGGTATACTACATATATATTTCAAGAAAGAAAAAATTAGTCTCGAGTTCCAAAACTTATCGGTAGAGGGCGTACCTGCACTTAAGTTTAAAATTTTTAATGGGAACCTAGGTTAAGTGTGAGATGGGAATTGTACATTTCAGACACTCTTGCATGATTCGTACCACCCATACCAAGTATTTTATTGTGGTTTGGTTTCAAGAAAAAAAAAAACTAGTCCCAAGTTCCAAAATTTACCGGTAGAGGGCGTACTGCACATGCGTGTAAAATTTTAAACGGGACCCAATGTCAAGTGTAGGATCAGAATTGTACATTTCGGACAACAAGTGTGCATTTTCTACCATTGGAAATGAACACTTGATTAACATTTAGCAAGGATATTTCGTTTTTATCAAATGTATTAACCTTCACATAACTCAATCCATCAACAAATTGAAGACGCACTCTCTGAGATTATATTAATCAATTATTTTACTAATTAAAACTGAAATCTTGTTGCAGAAACTTTAAATTATACTCATATTTATATTTGAGAGTACAATGGTAAAATGTATTATGGCGACTATAGGGCGACATACGAGTGAATATAATGAGTCTGAATGTAATCTCTAATTTTGCAAAGTTCAGAAATATACGTATATTCTTTATTTAATTTATTTACTTTACAGCTTCATTTGTTTTTGCAATACTTTCCGCAACCTATTAAATTTTTTTCCATTAGCACAAATGATCGGTTTGGAGACGCTACACTCGCAAGTATTGTCCGGGGAGCAACTCGACTCGTTCAACGATACCGAATTGGATGCGGCGGTTCCACACGCCACCGTCTTTTACCGGGTGTCGCCCAAAAACAAACTGGCCATCGTGAAATCGCTGCAGAGGACCGGGCACATCGTCGGAATGACCGGCGACGGCGTCAACGACGGGGTCGCCTTGAAAGTGGCCGATATCGGGATAGCGATGGGGCGCAATGGTACCGACGTTTGCAAAGAGGCCGCCGACATGATTCTGGTGGACGATGATTTTCACACTATAATGTAAGTATGGGGCTGAACTCTTCCAACATAATCGGAGGTAAATCGAGTCTCGGGAACAGTTTGAACGTAATCTAGGATGCCTTGAATATTTTTCGATGTTGGTAACAGTTTCCAAGTGGTGCCGTTTGTTAGCAACATACAAAAAATTTAAATCTCTTAAGGGAGACATCTGGTTTTTTTGAAAATTGACTAATTTTCATTTTTTTTTTATAGACATCAATTTTATTTGGAAATATGAGATTTTGTGCATTTGAAAAAATATATTGAGAGGCATCAAAAATATTTTTTTATAAAATCATATTCATTTCAACTCCACCAGAGGACGTCGAAGTCATCTCCTGAAAAACCGTGTATTGTGCGGTGGACGGAATATTTTTGCACCAATATTGAAGAAACAAAAAAATCAAACGGCATTCTACAATGTTTCAATTTTCCCCCAAAAAAAAAAACGGACGTCCCCCTTAATTGTTTAGTTCCAACCTTCACAGCTGTAAAGTTTGATTTACAAATTTGGGAAAGATCTCGGTAGACAATTTGACCTTGGAAATTTTTAACTTTAAGCATAGCTTTAGAAAAAGTTTCTTAGTAGTAGCAGTAGTTTGTTCTCAAAATCCAAAGAATTGCAAATCTCGGTAACCATATGATCTTAAAACTTTATAGCTGTTTTAATAGTTGCAGCATCAATTTGTCTAGTAATATTTACAACAAATTCTTTTGAAATTGCAGCGATTTATTTAAAATTTAATTTTCAGCTCTGCCATAGAGGAAGGTAAAAGTATATTCTACAACATCAGGAACTTCGTACGGTTTCAGTTGTCCACGTCAATTGCTGCCCTGTCATTAATAGCTCTCGCAACTTTAATGGGAATACCGAATCCTTTAAACGCCATGCAGGTATTACCGTAACTATTATTTTAACCTGTTTTTTAGAATATGCGCTTGCGCAGAACTGTTAACATTTTGGTAGCTATTATATTTATAATTGGATCGCAAAATCATAGCTCTGGACAGTTGATATGACAGCAACCCGCAGGATTATTTATCTGGCTCGGGATAAACAAGAGCCAGTGACGGTTCACGGGGTGACTCATGGTACGGCAGAGGTGGTAATACAGATATCTGTATTGACACCTTTGCTCTCTCGGCTGTACTCATGGTACGGCCGAGATAGCAGAGACGGTAATAGAGATATCTGTATTGCCACCTCGTCTGTACTCATGGTACGGCCGAGATAGCAGAGGTGGTAATACAGATATCTGTATTGCCACCTCTGCTCCCTCGGCTGTACAATGAGTCACTGACAAAAACACTATTGGCTAACGTACGAGATTTGCAAAAATGATTTAAATTCTCTGTTGTCTCTCTCTCGTCTCAACTGCCATTTGCCAGGATTTGCCTTTGCCGATCAACTTATATGAATTTTATATTTGTCGCATTGACAGCTACGTTCATCCATGCCTGCCAACTTGATTTAACTGAACTATCGTTGCAGATTTTATGGATCAACATCATAATGGATGGTCCTCCAGCTCAAAGTTTAGGAGTGGAACCAGTAGAGAAAGATGTTGTCCGGCAAAAACCTAGAAACGTGAAGGAGCCAATGATAACTAGAAAATTAATTGGCAACGTCCTCTTATCGGCAATTGTTATTATAGCTGGGACGCTATGGGTGTTTAAAAAGGAGGTTTGTAATTTGAATTATAGCCTGAAAATTAACAATATTAAATTTTACTTGATTTCTTGTACCAACCAGATCTGGTGATTAGTTTCTGTCAAACAACTAATCAATGGCAACATGGCATTCATATAGCAATGTCATTACATGACAAACAGTAGGGACACCCAAATAATCAAAGAACCTAAGAAAAATAAATCCCAAATCTGGTTGGCCAAAAAATAAACGTATTACCACTTAGGGCCGGTTGTTCAATAACAGCTTAAACCAAGTCTTAAACTCTGTATATATTACTTACAGCATTGTTCAATCAAAGTTTAAAGGTAATTTAAGTGCGAAAAACAACAGTTTATAACCTTCAAATAATTTATATTGAGTTTAAAGTAAGCTTGGTTCAAGCTGCTATTGAACAACTGGCCCTTAATAATAATTTAGAAGACTGAAACTACTTGGTAATCTATAATTAAACAACTGAAAAGTTAACTATGTTTTAACCTCAATTTACAGATGAGTTCGGCTGGAATAACCGCAAGGGACACGACGATGACGTTCACTTGTTTCGTATTCTTCGACATGTGGAACGCGCTGTCTTGCAGATCCCAAACGAAGAGCATATTCTCGATCGGTTTGTTCTCCAACAAAATGTTCCTCATCGCCGTGACGCTGTCCGTTCTGGGCCAACTGCTGGTCGTCTACTTTCCCCCGCTCCAGAGGATATTCCAGACGGAAGCTCTGACGTGTTGGGGTAACTCCGCTCCGCGCGATCGTTCAAGCCTGCCAGTGTAACGCAAACTGTTTGCAGATATGTTCTTCCTGACGACGCTGACCTCGTCGGTCTGGGTGATATCCGAGATCAAGAAGCTGTTCGAGCGGATCATGGAGCAGCGCGGCAAGGGCAAGCGATCGCCGCTGGAGTACGTATGACGGCGGAGGGGGCCTGGGGCGAAAACCCGCCGCGACTAGCTGCTCCCCGTTCCTTGCCCCCCTTTTTAGCTGTGGCCCCCTTAGAATGTGCAATTTATTGATTGACCCACGCTTGTAGGTTGCAGTACACCTCGTAAGTTTATTAAAACAACGTTTTCATATTCGTTTGCACATTTTACTGGGTTCTTTATATTTTTTTTTATAAAAATTTGCAGCTAAATTGAGATTGACACAAAAAAAAAATGTTAAATTATTTAATTTATTTTTTATCTAGTACTCAGGCATTATACACTTATTTATTGAATAAGATTTGCAAAGTATTATGTTACGTTACAACGAATTTATTTCAAAAAAGTTTTAATCATTGGTTGTGAGACATATTTGGTTGGATTATACGTGTATACACCATCGTCGTCGTATAACAAAAAAAAAAATATATTTATCTAAGACGTAGATAGCTTGATTAAGGGATCAATAAGATGTTCCAATTTTGTATGTGTAGTTGCGGTTCCTTTGTGAGAATCGAAAACTATCTACCATGTCATACGGAGTGAGTCACTGAAATATTTATTGAATGTTGATATCGCCTGTTTTCTTCACGTGATGTTGACTGCCAAGTTTTAACCTTGTTGCTTTAGTTCTTAGAACTTTTGTAAATTTAATAAAGAGATTGAATATTCATATATTCAGGCTACTTTCGTCTTTATTAAATTTATTTAACGCATCTGCAACAAGCGAGGTCTCAAATTTATTCAGACGATGATGTCCAACTTTCATGCCAGCGTTTGGGTGGTCTTTCTGGTACTAAGATTACCAAATAGAGGCAGTCGCAATCATCCTCAACTCCTTCATAACGCTTAAGTTATGCACGAGGAAGTTGCTGCTTTTGAGATAAAAATTTTTGCATTTTCATTTGACTCCAATCCATATTGTAGGTATCAACATTCTAGTTTCGAAAAATTGTATAATATCTCCACTATGTTCCGTTTCCCGTGACTCATTGAAGTATCTGAGTAGCAGAATTGACATTAATTAATACGAGCAAAATGTATAGTGATATAATTTGCATTTAAACCTTGCTTCTGATGTTACCTCTCATTCTACACGAGCCGGTGAATTGTTTTAGGGAAAATTAGTTGTAAATACAGTGTGACCCACCTTTAAAATAAGTTCATCCACTCGGAATCTTAAATGGAAAATATTTTTCACCAGGTTATGCTGTAATAATGGTGAAACATAAAATAACAAAGTTAGAGATGTAATAATAAAACGCCCGACAGTTTCTCTCAGGCATTACTGGTTTTTTGGCATGAAATCATGAAGAGGCATGAGCTGCAGTCAGATTGAGGATCTAAATTGCAGCCGTCAATGGAAAAATTTATGCTATTTTGGCACAGCTCGTAGCACCATATGGAGTGGAAATAATCTTTATTTGTGTGTCAAGTAAAGTACTGTATAAAAAAACCATTCTGGGCCTTCAGGCAAGGACATAGTTTTTCAACGAAACGATTACAAAGTTAAATATGTAAACAATTAAACAAATAACAATAATTTTACAGATTACAAATTTTTTTATGGTGTTAAATGTCGAAGCACCATGCCTGGTCTAGCTGGATCCATTTTCATTTCAACTAAGAATTTTACAATTAACCCAGATACGCCAGTTCTATATGTAGGACGACTATTTTAAAGTTCCTCTTAAAATTATATCTAATATATCGTCAGCGCCATCTATCAGTTTTTTATTCCAATAAGTACATTCAGTGATTATTCATTGACATTTGACAATAACCTCTCTGTGTTTTTTAAATCTTAATTACTTGATTTAGAGAAACATATTATTTACTTTCCTTTAATTTAAATCTCGGGCAAAATGTGGGTTAAATAATATTCCGCAACAAGTGAGGTTGTCTCAAATTTATTTAATGTACAGAAACAATTCCAAATGTTAGCGGAAAGAAAATCCACTATTTCGTAAAACAATTCATCACCTCGTAAAATTTATTTACACTTTACTTTCCAAAGTATATGCTAATAAATGTTCTGTAAAAAAGTTTCTAGCTGTAAGTAAATGAAATGTCAAATTAGGCCATTTCGAGTAAATACACACGCACGCACCGTGGTGTGAAAAATAGAGTCTCCAGAAAGTATGACGTTAAGAAATCATAACAAAAAATGAGTGTTAATTCAAGTAGCTGAACAACCAATTGTATGTTTAATCACCCTTAAAAAAAAAATGTATATTGAGATGAATAAAAAATAGTTCTGTGATACACTGTCTGTAAATGTAATACTTTTGCACTTGCATATATAAATATATATATATATATGGGTTTGGCTTATATAAATAAGAAGCAGCTTGTACTCGAAAGCATTTTCCACCATGTATACTCATCGACGGATTGGATGTTTGAAATTTTATCATGTTTGTAATTCTTCATATATTCTACACATCTATAACGGTGTGTACAAAAAAATATGTATATGAAACTAAAGGACTAAAAAAAGATATTTTATAAACAAAACACTGTATTGAATGTGTGTATTTCATCTGTACAGGGCGAAAATTAATTCACGTAACAAACTTACGGAGATCGAAATCTGATTCGAATCATCAAAAGTTGACTTTGCCTCTATTTAACGAACTCTCTGTCTCTTATACAGTGAGATCGGAGAGTCGAAAATAGTTGGCAGCACATTTTCTGAAAATAGCGATGCTGATGCATCCAATTTGTAACACCTTGTATAAACTGCTCCAGTTTTCACTGCAATTTATTATTTCATTCAACTGTAAATTCAATTACGATAAAATCGTATTATTTTAATCTCGGATGTAAGTCTCTTACGTGGATTAATTCACACCCTGAATATAGATTTTATCCGGCAAATAATTTTAATGTGGTTTTATATGTGATTTCGGCACAATTGTTTTAAAATAATTAATTATATAAGAGAGTGAGTTCCAAAATTTACAAATAGGTTATATTTAATGTTTTTATTTGTGTACCCTGACTAATGATATAATGTGGACTGGATTTGTCTTACCAGACATGTTTTATAAGACAGTTGTCAACTACTTCGTCACACAAATTAACAAGAACTGTTTAATATACAACCCGCACTATATCTTTAGTCAGAGCTAAATAGTGGAGGGCTACTCTAAAACATGGAAGTTTTACCCGATAAGGCGCAAAAATTGAGGGTGCCAAGCACAAAAATTATACTCTAAGACCAGTCTGTTTGTAAAAACAGTGGTGGTTCGTAAACTTTCTTAGTGCCTTATCACACCAGGCCACCATGGTGGCGCCACCAGTCAAATGTATTAAGTGAAATGGAACATAACACACCTGGTATCAGTGCCACTAGTCCAATCCGGTCGGCCAGACTTTACTGGTGGAAAAACCAAGATGTCGACTGGTTGCTTTACTTGGTGTTTGGATCCACCATGGTGGCCTGGTGTGATAGGGCACTTAGAGGAGGCTAAGAACACATCTCGGGATGCACTCTTACTCTTATAAAAGCAAGTATTCGACCACTATTTTCTCTCATTTGCAATTACAATATCAAATAAATTTAATAAAGGCGAAAAATAGCCTGAATATTCAGTCTGTTTGTAACTGCAAAATTAAGTCTTACTAAGTACTATTTTTCGTCTTTATTAAATTTATTTATTGAAGTTTATTTATTTACACCGATTTAAAAAAGAGAAATTAATGAGCCACCACTGTTTTCAGCGTTTGTCGACTGTTTGGGTGAAAATTGAACAAACCACGTCCGCTCGGACAAAATGTAGGCGGAAAGGGTAGCTGCACGTTTATTGTGAATATATAAGCCATATGAATATATTTTTTCTATCCGTATGTTTTACGCCATCGTTGAATTTGTTGTGTCGCGCACTTATTAAATTTATTTACGAACTGTATCGTCTTTTACGTGACAGTATGAAGCCATGTTTATGTTTCGCAATTGCAGAGCTGAATGCGAATCCGGAGAAACGTTTCACCCCGAAAGGATTGTATACTTTTTATCTGAACTTTCAATACTGTAAGTTTGATATGTGCATTTCTTAAACAAATAAATTGTGTAAAAATTATTTTGAATTTATCACTTGGAGAAAGTTTGGGTTTAAAATTTCTACACGTGAATAAACATTTACTTAACTCACTTACACCACAGCCGATTAACTTTAATCAGCGGTTAGTACTTCTTTAAAATTCTTTAATTTTATTCGTAAATTGTTTACGCAGTAACATATTAATCAAAGAGATAATTAATTGTAGTCTCTTAGGGACTCTTAAATTGTAGAAGACAAAAGGTATCGTATTTCTCATTTTGTTGTATTTTTCTACAAGAAGTCGGGGAATTTTTATTTTATTTAATCAAATTGAGATATTTGAGATTTCTTAAAAATTCATAACACTTTTATATTCCCGAATGTTGACGCTTAATTGTGATTAACTTCTTAACCACGATTAAGTACCTGCGGTGCAATATCTATTAAACGAATGGGTACTGTTTTATTCATTTAAAACGACCATAGAAAATGTGAGTTTGTTTTTATCTACGCGAGCGAATATCGTCAAAACAATAAAAGATGCATTTTTTCAGTGATTTAATGTTGCAATCATCAAACCCATCCCTCGAGTTGGGCTTTTAAAAATCAAATGTATCGCATTCGTAATTCCCGCCGCTGCTGCGCCATCTACCGGATGATAGCTGAACTGCCAAGTGCATATTGCCGACAGCGCCAAAATGCTCGAACTTTATACCTATAATCAAAATGTAAATATCCAGCAATGAGTTACACCTCAAACAATACAGTATTTAATTCTGAATCGAACGATGTATAAAATAGCTGAGGAAATTTAGCGCTTTTCTAGCAATTCACAAATTAAAATTTAACAGGTAATTCAGTTTACTGTAAAGATTAAAATTCAAATATTGAGCATTTTTTCGAATAAATACGGGCCTTAAAATACGTTATTGACTAATCATTTAACTTTTTATCCTGTAAATGCAGTACAATACAGAAAATTCTCATTTTCAAATAGCCGCGCCATCTGTTATCGTATAGATAAACTAGAAAATTATATAAACGCCTAATTACAGGTGACCCAATATACGCGTAACTACTTTTAATTTATTATTAAAAAAGCTTCGAAATTTTAAGCATAACTGGTATGAAAGTATACCATAATATCTAAAAACGATGGTTTAAACATAAATTCAATAAGCACAACTTATTTGAAGAGCTAACATCAATATTTATCAAAATTTAGCCTACAACATTAGAAATTGAAATTAGTTTGCAAAGTTTAAAGAAATTAGTAATATTTATAATAAACGTGAATTATAATAACAAATCTTTTTATATTAATTTTTTCTAAATGTAAAATATTGATTTCCGTCGACGTGTATATTGGGTTGCTTGACAATTAGGCGCTTAAATTAAAACATTTTATTTGCAAAATTCGTTTTGTTTTAAGATACCATTCTTACTATGTTTGTAAATATTCTCTAAATATTAAATTAATGTTGCAGTAAACATAAAATCCTTAAATAATTCACTAACTTATCCTTGCGATAACAGAGGGTATGGGTGTAAAGAAATTGTAAGAAATTACAAGATTACTAATAATGTAACCTATTACATAAGATAGAAACTTAGATAATTGATAAGTAGTCATTATTATCACACGAATTTAGTTGAAAAGATTGCAAAATACTCTATATTTAAATTTTAAGCTCTACAGTAAACTGAATTACCGACTAAATTTTAATTTGCAAATTACTCAAAAATCGTAAAATTTCCTCAGCTATTTTATACACCATTCGATTCAGAATTAAATATTTTATAATTTCATATACAAATAATTGCTGGATTTTACCATTTTGATTATAAGTATAAAGTTCGAGACTTTTGGCGCTGTTCGCAATCACCACTTGGCAGTTCAGCGATCGTCCGTTGGATGGCGCGGAGGCGGCGGGTATTACGAATGTGATGTGTTTGAATTTTAAAAGCTTATAACTCGTAACTCTGGGGTATGATTTTAATAATTGAAACCTTAAATCACTGCCAAACTATTAATGCTTAAACCTGATTAAATAAACGTTCGATGAAAACCGCGGAATAATAAATATTCCCGTTGCAATGCTTGAGCGGTTGAATTGATTTTAATGGTAATTTATGGATGATGGTTCAATAATAAACAATCTACAAAACCACTACAGAGTTTCGAATATTAAGCTTTTCTTTACATTTTCTACATGCGTAAATTGGATTGTCAATATTTTCTGTGCATTTTCAAGTAAATTGAGTTGAGACAACCTCAAGTTAGTCCTGTACATAGAAATAAACGGTCTTAAACCAATGTTATTATCTAGTAGTACTAGTAATACATGCAAATTTATTTTGTATTTGTTTGTAGTCGCGAACAGTTTGAATATTAATATATTCAGGCTATTTTTCGTCTTTATTCATTTTATAAATAAATTGGATTGTCAATCTGAATTTGAATTTCAAATTTCGATCAAACGTGATGTTATTACATATTTAAACATCGATTTTCACACCCACGCACTATTTTCCTTTTATTGCCAAGTCACGTTTTCCTTCGGCTATAAATACTTGACGAGAACGACGCACGTAGACGAATATTATTGATTGCAAAATCAATAATGGCGAATGTTTGCAGTTATAATAATAATTGGGGTCGCTGGGGGGAATAAATAAAGGCGAGGTCGTTCACTTTAGCAAAAATACGCGTGAATCCTAGCGGGAAATTCCCACTTACGTGACATGCGCCCGTAATGTTGACAAAGCCAGTAAAAATACGATTGTAGTGGGGAAAATGGCTGCAAAAATTAATATCGTTGACCCACCGTCCTCAGCCAGTTCAGATAGGTAATTAGGGAAAAAAACAGTATTTCGAAGAGAGTTTCTGTGCTTGGAGTGTTGAACAGTTCGACGACAATGAATATTAGCAAACGTTTCCAACCGGTATCCGTCTACGCTAAATCATCATGCATGCAACCGCACATGTACGCATAAATAATTTCTAATTCATCCTCCTTTTTTTTTGTTAACGTTTTTTATTATTATTTATTAATCGCATAAATACAGTGAGATCGTCTGCACTCTAGCAACATCAATATTCCATTTCTAACCTAGAAACAATAGATTTTTTTTTATATATATAACCCCAAAAAAACGTGGCATTACGCTTTTATTGTCCATCACCGGCTATTTTAAATACGCACCGAAATAGGTCCGTTATTGAGGCCACTGATAAATTCCTGACCTGCTTTATTGAGTTCAATTAACATTGAATTAACATAATTTGAAATCATTGATACAATACCCGTACCACCTACCTCAAAGTCGACGTTGAGTGACAGGTATGATTAATTAGTCATTAATTTATGCTAAGTGGTTAAGGAAAGTATGGATGATGTCGTGTTATCTTTCGGCGGTCTTAATTGTAATAATGTAATTAATCGTAACCATGAAATAATGAAAGTTTGAATTGTAGTTAATTAGCTCAATTCCTTGCAGTTTCTGTAAACATGTGGAGTGTTGAAGATGATGAGTACGTATAATTATAAGTAGTAAACTGCAGCAGTAATATTGTCGATTTTTTTTTTCAATAGTGTCCTTGTACATAGAAAAAAACCAATGTTATATCAGTAGTACTATTAATAACACAAATTTCTTTTGTAAAATTCAATATCCGTCATAGCATTAGCCAGGGAAGTAGTTGTTTTAATCTTCGTGAGATGTATGAACATTACATTAATTTCGCACAATCAAGTCATATAAACAAACATTGTTTTTTCAAGCTACATTTCGTCTTTATTAAATTTATATATTAAAAAATGAAATACCCGTGAACGTGAACAACTGAGGAGAATTTGAATTGAATTTGTTGCATATTTTGATCCACGGCGTAAGAAACAAAAATCAGTGTTGCTTTGGAATTGTTGAAACACAAAAAACAATGTTTGTTTATATGACTTAGCTGTGTGAAATTAATGTAAAAAAGTGCAAATAGTGAAATGATATTCTGGAAGGACAGTGTGAGCATGTTTGCTAAAGAATATCCATTTCTAGCCAACGATTAAAAAAAGATTGGCAGGGTTAAGGAAACTGGCACAATGTCTGATAAATCTAATTCTATAGCGAGCCATAATGTAAGGTAAAATAAGTATAAATCTAATTCTATAGCAGACCGCAATGTAAGGTAAAATAAGTATACATTCATTTAGCTGCCTGTTTTTATTAATATAAATACGCAGAAATGAATTCAATTGAAAATAATTTCAATTTTTGTGTCAACTATTCCAAGGCAGACATGATTTGTATTGCTTTTTTTTCCTTCAGTATAAATAATTGTGAAGAGGATGGTTGCGATCGTTACTACTTGGCAATCCAGAGTAGAGAAAAATATAAAGTGTAATACGGTAAATACTTTGTTCACTCTTGATGAAATGAAATAGATGTAGATAAATTTAAAAAAATAAATTCGTTGTTAAGTTGTTATGTGAACAAAATAACCAATTTTAAAAACACTTTCCTAGAAGTATGCATTAAATAAATGTAAAAAATAATTCGTCTTCAATTGATTTTTTTGAACCGATGACCAAATTTGGCAAGTGTTGTATTTGTTGAATAGATGCAGATAAGCTTAAGCAAGCACTTTCTATAAAAATAAAAGATATCAACACTAAATATTTGCATTATTCAATCTAAAAATAAACCACGGCAAACATTCCAGCCTTTATCAACATTTTATTGAAGGTATGCTAACAAAAATGTTTTTTCTTCGGATCCACTTTGCAACTATTTAAACGTGCAATATTTCATTGGCTTAATCGGACTTCAAGGTTGGAATTAATTTGCGCTCATTGGAACCGTGTGAAATACTAATTTATTATTTTGCCATTGCTAAAGCGCACAGTAATGCTGTGAATATTGTTGAGTACTATTATGTGTACATCAAGGTAAATTCTAATGGATTTTAATAATTGATCAATATTGAGAGAGAGACAGAGAGACAATACATTTATTGAGACACTTTTACAAATGACCTCAACAGGCAATTGACCAGAGGTCTTTCAGCCTAATCAATATTGATTTATTTTATTTAATAATAATGTTTATGGTGTCGGTATATTTACAATAAATATTTACACTCATCGACAGAAATATATAATATACTAAATAATAATTTAACCTCTTCACGCCCAGGTTGCCAAGCAAAAATAGCAACAATAAAAAGAGAACAAAAACATTTCGCCCCTTTAGCGCCATCTATGGGATATTTTTTCATATTTTTTTGCATAAATGAGTAAGTTTGTAACAGTGGAATAATATTTCATAGAAAAACGTAACAGCAAAAAAGTAATTTTTCAATAAACCTGGGGTTGCATGGGCGTGAAGTGTTTAAAGAAGTAACGCCGTCAAATGTAAATGTAGGGAGAAGATATTGGGCGTGGTCACGGCTGGAGCTAATAGAATGAAACGGTTTTTATCTATTTTACTAAATAATTTTAGATTGCCTTAAGTAAACCAAAATTAATCATTTATATTAAATGGACATTTCACAATAAGAAATTGCTTTACACAACTTCCATATTCAGTCAAATTCATATTTTCGATAATAATCATTAATACTATCAAATCAAGGCAATAGTGAATGTTTTAAATTCACAGGTGGGAAGTAGGCAATGGATTTTTTAAGTCAAGGGAAACTGTTTATCATTTCGAATGCTCAAGCCGACGACGATAACATTATTGATATTCAGTCCAATAAACAATTTAATTAATCGCAATTTTATGCACGCAGTCATAATAAATATTTAAATGTTTTGCTGTGGAATTGTTATTTCCCACCTAGTGACCTTGTACGTACAATTTGCTGTATTGATAATTATTCAGGATTTTTTCCTGTCGGAGCAAGCAGAAATTTTCAAACGGCAATTTGAAAAACAACCCTCGGCGCTTTATACTACCATTAAATAATATACACAAATACAATCATTAATTAGTTTCTCACTTAATACGTGGTGAAACTTTCCTGTATTAAGCCACCTGGTTTAGTTTCACTGTGTTAAAGTTTCAAAACAGTGAAAGCAATATATAACGCAAATACAATGTTTAATCTTTATTGTAAATACTGATAACTATAATTTCGACCTTTGTAGATTATTATCAACAATAGTTGTGTCAGTTTTGTTTATATTCAAAATTAAGCATTGTATATTTGAGTGTATTATCAGTCATAATACAACGAGCCTCCCGTGACGTGTTGGTCTTATTTCCGCCCCACATTGGGCGCCAGAATTCGGAAGTTATTGGGATCCGGAAGGCATGAATGATTAGAAAGGGTGTGGAAAAACGAAAATTTATCACGCAGCAATATTTCAATATATAAATTACAAAATAATGAAATGGAATAACGATACATCATTATTTATTTATTATATAATTTCTTACACGTTTCGTCACTGATTAACCCATTACAACCCATGACACCAAGAATACAACCTTTTAAAACTAAATTTGGTGAAACAGCGTATAATCAGTAAATCGTTAATACAGAAGAGTTTGTGTCACAGATACAATCTCTAAAATAAACATCATTGCCACATTGTGATGTTTGTTATACTTGCTTGAGTACAATGGGAATGAATGGGTTAATAAAGATAATCCGGTGTTTTTAATTTCCCTTTTATTTCAATTTTTAACACTTTTTTTTACTTCAGTGTGTTATCATTTTGAAATTTTAGCGACGCCGCCGAAACACAGGTGGACTTTTCGGAGGTGTTTCAAGATGGCGAGGGGGACGAGGAGAGGAGCGGCGATTTCTACAATACCCCCGCGTCGCCTATCACAGTGCCCTATTGTCCCAGGCCACCGTCCACTGGTAATGATAATTAATTATCTGGCTATTACAGTATTTGCGATAAAATCCAATCAACACCGCGCATTATAATCGGGTCGTTTCGCCGGAATATCACCACGCAGAATGAGCGGTGATTGCTTTCATTGGGCCAGTAAATTTTGCGTGTGTCTTGTTTCTGCGACGGTTCGGTGAAATGTGTTCTTCCAGGTTCTCAGAGGTCGCCGCGGGCGAGGAGGCAGAGGACGACTTCGATTAACCAGTCGTCGAAGAAGACTTCCGCCGAGTCTATGATAAGGACGCCGCACCGCACCATTTATACGGCGGGGCGTCCCCCATGGTATAATAGCGCTGGGCAACAGGTGGAGCCGTTCGTTATTGGTGAGTTTTCTGTTTTAACCCAGATTAACCTCTGCAGTTCTTATTAAAATTATATCTGAAAGATCGTCAGCGCCATCTATATTTTTTTTATTCCAATCAAGTCTATGAAATTTGACAGGAAGCGAAAAATAACCTCTCTCGTGTTTTTAAATCTTAATTACTTGATTTAGAGAAACATATCATTTACTTCCCATTAATTTAAATCTCTGGCAAATGTGGGTTAAATTAACAATCTCTAAACATAATTTTTAAGGATAAATGAAACAGTTTAGCCACTAATCATAAACAAAAAAGCAGTCGAACAAAAGTTGCTTTGTTTACTCTTGCTCTTCCAACATAGATAAATTTGATTAATCATGTAAACATGAAAATACACTTATAATATTTATTATACCATAGATAAAAATAGTTGTATGACAATGTTAACTAATCTGTATTTAAATAGATAATGATTTCTAGTTCAATTCATTCAATTTGATTACATGTTTACTTTGTTTACAAAGTATAGGAAATTTTGAATTTTAAAATTTCAATGTAAATATCCTACCCTCGAGTTTTTTTTTGATGTAGTGGTGCTACAGCCCTTTTTTTGTACGCTGCTACAGCAGATCTTGTGGGGTTTTTTTCCTCTTCTGTCTAGATGGAGCCTTGTTAATTTTATTTTGAAGTCGATCCATGTAGGTGATGATTTTTTGCTTTGATTTCATTTCTGTCAGGAAGTCCAGGTCGTGGTATAACATGATAGCGAGGGTGTTAAAATCAAAGTTTGCAATCTCCATCAAGAAAATGCTTTCCCCACAGGACAATATTATAGTTTAATGAAGGTTGCAATCTCCCTTCACATTCTGGATGCCTTACAATTCAGGGCAACCATTTGGACCATATCCAACCGGGGGCGGCTGGTCATATAGAGCCAAGGAGCCATGGTACCGTCTGTAGTTTCAAGCTAAGCAAGAATTTTTGACTGTTGAGAACGGATAACGCGAAAACGTTCTCGTTTTTACTAATTCCACGGCTTCAATTTCTTTACACCTTCACTTTTCTTGCTGGATGAGGCTTGTCCTTTTTGACTCACTGCTCTGGAGTATTCTAATTTTTTCATTCGTCAGTGACTAAGGATGCTTCCTCAAAGAAAACCTCACGATTTAAACTTTATTGCTATATTTCGGGAACTTTTGCTAGCGAAACTTCCCTTGCAGGAATATGCGGTGGCAGCGCGTCGGGAAAGACGACGGTGGCGGCGAAAATCATCGAGTATTTGGGCGTCCCTTGGGTCACCCTGCTGAGCATGGATTCCTTCTACAAAGTATTAAACGAAAAGCAGCACGAAATGTCCCACAGGAACGAGTACAACTTCGACCACCCCGACGCCTTCGACTTTGAGCTGCTCTTCGAGACCGTCCAGAGGTTGAAGGAGGGCAGGAAGGTCGAGGTTCCCATTTACAATTTCGTGACGCATTCGCGAGAACTCAGAACCGTAAGTTGCATCGGGTTCTAGATGTACGAATCATTTACAATTGTTTATGTAAGCTAATAAGACTATACTTTTATTCTCGCCGCAGTTGAGATGTTTTTTTATCCTCAAATTGGCATGTTGTATTTTTAATGGTGGTGATTGAAGTATGTTGTTAACCTATAATTAGCTTATTTCAATAAAATGTCAAACATTTTTTAAGTTAACACGTTGACTGCCAACCACGAGAATACTCGTAGTTGTTTAACGCAGTTCGCAAGGCATTGGCAGTCAACGTGTTAATCAGGGATATTATAAAATGCAATGACATAACCAAATTGTTAGTAACTTTTTTACTACCAACAAAAATGTCACCCTAACAAAGCCTACTGCAGCTAGAATAAAATGTGAACAGAGTGTACAGGTCTCTGAGCTTAAAAAAATTAAGGGGACATACTTTAAAAATATTATTCTCCGCTCAAGTACCAACAAAAAAATATGTAGAATATGGAGGGTGTTTCACGTTAACTGTGGACTATTGCGTAAAATTTCACTAAAAAATGTGTCGGGTTTTAAGAAACGATGATTTTTTCATTACAGAAAACAATGTACGGAGCCAATGTGATTATATTCGAAGGTATTCTAACATTTTACAATCCGAAAGTACTGGAGATGCTGGACATGAAGATTTTCGTGGACACGGACGCCGACGTGAGACTGGCCAGGCGTTTAAAGAGGGACATCTCGCAGAGGGGCCGCGATTTGGACGGCGTTTTAAAGCAGTACACGTCGATGGTGCAGCCGTCGTTCAACCATTACATAGCCCCTTTGATGCAGCACGCTGACATAATAGTACCGCGCGGCGGGGAAAATGAAGTCGCTATACAACTTATCGTACAGCACGTCCATACGCAACTGCACCTGGTAAGTCGCAAAGATACTAGAGGATAAGTAGAAGGTAGGAGAGAGAGGGTGGGAGGGAGAGTACAAGTAGAAGGTAGGAGTGGAGAGGGTGGGAGGGAGAGTACAAGTAGAAGGTAGGAGAGAGAGAGAGGGTGGGAGGGAGAGGACAAGTAGAAGGTAGGAGAGAGAGGACAAGTAGAAGGTAGGAGAGAGAGGACAAGTAGGGGGTAGGAGAGAGAGGACAAGTAGAAGGTAGGAGAGAGAGGACAAGTAGACGGTAGGAGAGAGGTAGTAGTATAGTTTTCTTGAGTTTTTGAGGTTGTAAATAGTTTTTGGATATGCCAATAAAGGTCCTTTTTTTTTTACTAAAAAAAAAGTTTTAAGCTTGTGGCAAAAAGTATTTTAAGTCAGACTTTTCAGATTTTGAAAGAACCATAAAGCCAAATCGGTGTTGAGTCAATTTTGAAAGTTTTAAGCTAGTAGCAATTTTGATTCTGAAGAAATTTTTAAGTTTGTTTCAATTGTTTTTTTTTTCTTCTTTCAGAGAGGTTTCAGACTGCGTGAAGAATTAGCCCAAACGCAGACCCACATCGGGCAACCCCGTCCAGAAACTGTGCGCTTACTACCCCCCACTCCGCAAATCCGTGGGTTACATACTTTCATTAGGAATAAGGACACGCCGCGCGACGAGTTCATCTTCTACAGCAAGAGGTTGATACGTTTGGTCATCGAGTACACGCTCTCCCTGATGAATTTCGTGGAGAAAACCGTCGAGACGCCACAAGGGTTGGCTTATGAAGGTAATCGTCATTAATGTGGACCCTGGTCTCTCTTCAGAGCGAATAAACCTTCGCCTCTTGCTAAAAAGACAAATACAAATCTCCGAGAGTGAAGACTGGGGGAAGAAATGTCTAAAATTGTAACTCAATAATACTCGTTTTGTCTGTAAAAGTAATCAGCCTGAGGGATTGTTAGAGTCTTACCAGAGATGTTGTGAACATTGGATTTTAAGTAGATGGTTATTTTTACAACCACTAACCGCAGATCGTAATAAAACGGTTCGGTCCGTGAATCCTCTTCAAAGGAAATTACGGGTCCGTACCTCAATAAGTTTACTTGCGGTAGAAACTACTCTAGTTTTATATTCTATAAAAGGCCAGCCCTTATTCACTTCAAAATATCCTAGAGATTAACAAAAGTTAATAGCTGTTGAATATTGAATGTTTACAATATGTCTGGGTGGACTACTGTGGAAAAGGAATTTCACTATAGGGTTACAAACCAACCAAGTAACCATTAGGATAGAAACACCTTAAGGTGCCATCTACTGACAATAACATTGCACTAATTTCGCTAATACTCTAAAGGCAATATTTTTACAGGAAAACGAATGGAGACCAACAAAATCTGCGGCGTTTCCATTCTCCGGGCCGGGGAAACGATGGAGCAAGCGTTCTCGGACGTTTGCAAGGACATACGCATCGGAAAAATTCTGATCCAGACGAATTTTCACACCGGCGAACCTGAGGTAACCAACGCACCCCTCGAATTTCCACCTTGTAAATTGAACGCAACTTCCAGCTATTTTATTTACGTCTACCCAAAGACATTAAGGACTACAAGGTGATCCTGATGGACGCGACGGTGGCCACGGGGGCCGCCGCGATGATGGCGATCCGCGTGCTTCTGGACCACGACGTCGCCGAGAGCAACATTCTAATCGTCTCTCTGCTGATGGCCGAATCGGGCGTGCACTCCATAGCCTACGCCTTCCCGAAAGTGCAAATCGTCACCACCGCCATCGATCCGGAGATCAACGACAAGTTCTATGTTCTTCCAGGTATCGGGAATTTTGGTGATAGGTATTTCGGCACGGAACCTTCGGAAGAGTGAATCCTTCATGTTTTTGGTGGCTACTAAGCGTATTTATTGCCTAGTTTAATATGGATATTCCAACTAGCTCATTTTTTTTTATAGAAGTACTTATTTCCAATGTATGTAGGTGATTGATTGATTTTTTAAAGAGCCATGACGAAAGTACCGTGAGATCAAAAAGTCGAAAATAGTTGGAAATAGGGATGATAATTCAAATAATATTATGTTGGCTTTCTGGAATTCTCCAGTGCAGTGCATTTTATTTATTTTGACATCTCGTGGGTTTTTGAGTTTATATCTCCTGATTTGAATTGACACTAAAGGCGTTTACTTCGTGATACATTTTGAATTACAAATAAAACACTATCTTTGTTAATATCACACGATTTATTAATAGCGTCTATAGTTTCGATCACGTACTGATCATTATCAAACTAAAAGTCGCTCCTGGTTTTGTCTACTTTTAAGACAAGTAACCTCAAAAAACCACAAGATATAAAAATAAACAAAACCCACGTGTACTACACTGGAGAATTCAAGGCTACCAATAAAATATTACTTGAATGATTATAGGGATTTTCAGAAAAACCATTTTCGACTTTCTGATCTCACGGTAGATGAACTGTTTATTGTATTGTGATATAAAATGATGATTTTTTAGGTTAACTTGTACTTCAATCGATGGTTAGTGACAGTGACGCGTGTAGAATGCGCTATCCAGTCAATTCGCTCACTGTATGAGACGGTTTATGGTTGGAAAAGCGTTGTTACGCGTTACTGATTAGGGCTGGTTATGACTGTTAAAGAAAACTTTTGTGTTACATCCAAAACTAGTTACCAATTTATTTAGTGCAAAACCAAATAGCGTAATGAAAGTAAATTCTAAATCAACCGCAGAAATGTAACAACGTTTTTTATAATCATGTTTTATATTATTATAATATATTCTATCGTGCAAAGCGTGGCCCGTGCTTTCGCCCCTCCTCTCATTTCAGGGGCGCGTCGACGTAACGAGTCAACACGTTCGACCAGTGATCGGCCCTGTTGGAAATATTGCCCGCTTCGATTGATTTTTTCGCGTACTCTTCGCATTCCTCCAGGGCGGATTCCGACGACATGAATTTCGCTCCCCAGCCGGAAGCAAAGTTGGAATATCTGGTCTAAAAACAATTCATCAATTTGTATGTTTCAGTTTTTGTTGAATTTGGGTCTCGTTTAACACGCGGTGAAACATTTTTAATAATTAGGATTGTTAACCCTTTCGTTGCGACGTAAGATAGACCTAAAATGTATATATACGTTAAAAGCAACAGCAACGGCATCTAGCGAAAACGTATATATACGTTAACAGTATGTGAATTGTTTGTGGAAAATTTAAGAACTAAAAAGTAACTTTTCACGAAAAATAATTTAGGTATACTTGATTTGTATAAAAAATTGTAAAGGTACAAATGCACAAAATTACATCAAACGAGACACTGAGAAAAGAGGGAGCCACGATTCCCAGTTTGATTCACAAAACGATTTTTCGACTTTAGACTTCTTTTTGTGTATCATATGCATATATTCAATTACTTGTCGTTATCAAAAAATACAGAATAATCTTTAATAATGACAAGTAGTATTTTAAACATGTGCAACGCAATTGGACATATCCACATGAAACAATAAGAGTTTTAATTTAAACTTATTACCTGTAGAGATTTGTTAATCTGCACGTCATTAACCAGTTTCACCGAGATCCTGAGAGCTTTGGCGAAAGCATCGAGCGCGGTAATGAAAGACTCCATCAAATCCTTCGCGTCGAACGGTCCGTCGTAATTGGGAACGTAAAACGTGAGTCCGCCCGGGGAGATCCCTCCATTTTCGATGATCGTTTTTAGCATCAAAGCAGCTTGCATTGTGTCTGTTAAATAATCATCCCGTACATCGACGCTCCCCAACGAACTGTAACTAATTGTTTGCTTTTAGCATTTTTTAAATTAGATTTTGTCCCAAAAAGTGACACTTAGTTACAACTCTATACTCATCAACGAACTGTAACTAATTGTTTGCTCGAAACAGTCGAGAATGTTTAGAACTAGTTACAACTTCACACTTACACGTTAGACATGAAAAAATCATGTCCGATTCTCACGTTGCACTTGAAGTAATGGTCGTAGTTGTAGTGCTCGAGGAAGGCCAGGGTGCTGAAGAGATCTCGATTGTATTTGCCGTCCCGTTTCGCGTTCTCGAAGCTCGTTTGGATCAGCAACTGGCCGCGGTAACCGATCTTGTCCCGCTGATCGATGATCATCTTCATGAACCTCGCGTAGTGCTTCATCTCTTTCTTCATGTCGGTGTTGAACACGTTGTCGTATCCTTCCTGTTCCCCGCTGAACATGAAACACTCCGCGTTCAACTTGTGCGCGGCGTCCAAGGCCTTTTTTAGCTGGTAAGCCGCGTACGCTACGGTGTTGGAATCGGAGTTTGTCGTTGCTCCATTCTTGTATCTGAAATATATAAGTGTTTAGGGAGCTTTTGTAAATGTCGCGGGTTTCAGCAGAATTGTGACAGTCGTAAAACTAGGGTGTGTAGTGTGACAGTCCTAAACGTAGGGTGTGTAGTGTGACAACTGCAACGGAATTGTGACAGTCCTAAGTCTAAGGTGTGTGATGTGACACCTTGCAAAGAAATTGTGACAACCCTAAAACTAGGGTGTGTAGTACAACGGAATTTTGACATTCATAAAACTAAGGTGTGTAGTGACATCTTGCAATATTATTGAAACGCCATTATGTCACGTAGTAAAACACTGATGTAAGCTTGCAAATTGTTTTAGCACTTAGTGGCTTCATCAGGTAGATGAAAATATTTTCAGTAATAAGTGAAAGGGTTGGAGCCAGGGATAGGACCCACCCACCAACCCCCGTTTTTATTTTAATTTAACCCTGAAATCCTTTTTATTGGTGATTTTACTCACTTATATAAATATTATCAGAGACCCTTTTGTACCCCTTTGGGTGTACCTTATTCACTTACCTATATATATTATCAAAGACCCTTTTGTACCCCTTAGGGTGTAGGTTATTAACTTACCTAGCATTATTCTTAAAATCAATGCCCAACCACAAAGGACGAACCCCTGTTTTCTGTTGGTACTCGAGTATGTAATCGACGACTTGATCGAAGTTGTTCTGGGTCTCCTCGAAGGTGTCTCCTTCCGGCGCCATGTCCCTGTCGTATCCCGACCAGTACTTGACGCCCGACTTTAAGCACAGTTCGAACATGGCCCGAATGCTCTTCTTGTAATTGTCCAACGTCTGTTGGGTCTCGCTCCACGGCCTTTGGATGCAGCCCGGATACGGGGTGAAACACCTTCCCAGAAAAATGCTGGGCCGGATCCAGTCCTCCATGGACCTGCCGTGGATCCTCTCGGCGGCGTTGTAGTAGCGGTAGAATAGGCAGTCTTCGGTGCTGTGAGGGTTGTCCGGTTTGTATTCGATCTTACCAATTCCTGTCGGTAAATGACAATCAGGATTTACAATACTTGGAGACTTATTCGATCTTGCCAATTCCTGTCACATTACTTGGAGACTCGCATTATCATAAATTTAAAAAATACTTCTTTTGTTGAAGTGGTAACAATCCTGGATATTAAAAATGTATCAGGAACCAAATTTAACAAATCTTTTGTTAATACCAGGCAATTTATTCATTTTGATCAGGTGTTGATCATTTTCAAACTAAAAGTAATTTAAACAAAATGTGTACTGTTTTGAACAACCTGGTGTACTCTTCCTCTTATATATTAATTTTTACAAGTGAAACTCTTAATTTTACTAAATAACGATGTTAAGGCCAGCGACGGCTCGTGGATTATATTTTTCTTGGTAATATAAACCGAACCGATTTGATTAAAGATTGGTCAAAGTTTAGCATAAGATCTTCTCTAGGGAAAATGTTTAATTGTAGGTGGCAACAATCGTCAGCTTGCCAAACGTTTATAAAAATTTGGTACAATGGATATTCCACATTTTCAGTTCATAGATAAACTGAAATTTGCAACTTACAATTTTTTAAGTTTTTCTAGATCAAGAGATTCATATAAAAAAATGATAGATGGTGCTGACAATATTCCAGATATAATTTTAGGAGGAACTTTCCGTCCTATATATATATATAATTATAGGCATATCTGGATTAAATTGCTTTCATAAATAACATAATATAATTAATCGCATTACCTTGGAAGTTTTCAGCTGCTTCGGCCACCCGATTCGGCTCACGTGCAGTTTTCTGCCTCTTAACACTACCCGGTGCATACATTGTACTCATTTAACATTGCAATGATCAGAATTAGACACTTATATACATTTGCAACAACAAAAGAATGCCAGGGAAGGGTATTCAATTACATGAGTAAAACAATATTTTATTCACCGTCTTTACACATGAAGAAATTTCAGTTTATGCTGTAACTTAATACATATTCTTAAATTATGTAAATAATATTACAATTTACAAGCAAACATACAGGATGTTTCAAATTCAAGCCTTTGTTATGTTATTCATGGTTTTATTGTTTTTTTTTCTTTACTTAATAAAATCGAAAACAAAACTCTAAATTTGCAATTCGTTACAATTGTTTCGATTCTTCAGTTGAAGAAATAATCTTCACCTGAAGAAGCCAAACAATTGTACAAATTGGCCAATTAAATATCAATAAAAACAAGTATTATCGAGTTTTATTTTTAACCTAACCCACCAGCATACTATTGGGCATGAATGGAATTTTGTTTTCTATAATATTAACATATTTCTCAGTAATAAGACTTGATAGTCAAAAAAATTGTTTTTCTGTCATAAATAAATAAATAAATCTAAAGGCAACAAAGTACGCTACAGCAACTAGAAATATCGTTTTTTCAGTTTCATGGTTTTATGGGTTAGGCCACTTTTGCTCTCATAGCCTCAATTAATGAAGCCGTTATTATAAATGTTATAACTGAAGTTAAAAAAAAAAAAAAACATTACCATCACTTGCTCAAATTTGAAACCATCCTGCATTTATGCAGGAACCAACATCATTTACAAGAAAAGCCATATTAACCTCCCCAGCAACGACACCAGCAAAGCATACATGGCGATCTTCAACTGTTTATCCATGACGGTGTACTCATCGTTTATCTTATTGTACTCCGCCATATACTCCGTCCCGGACACCTGCCCCTGCTCCAGCGGTTTCTTCAACCCCGGGCTGACCGCTTTCTCCACCGGCTGTCCCATCATGGAAAACTTACCGGCCTGCGTAATTTTCACCTTGATCAGCATCCCCATGTACTCCCCGTCCATGGGAAGCAAGACCTGCTCGTAGAATTCGTTGTGCCCGACGTAATGCTTCTTATCGTGAGATATCTCCGTCACCAGCACTTCCTGAACGTCTCCGACTTTGTGCGCGTACGGCTCGTACGAATAAAACAGGTCGGTCAGTCTTTTCGTCCGTGTTTTCACTTCGTTTGCGGGGATTCGCGGCAGAAGGGCGGCCGGAGTCCCCGGCCTGGGGAAGAACTGGTTTATAAAGAGGCTGGGGAATTTGTATTTCGCGCAGAGGCTCATCGTTTCCTCGAAATCCGCCTCGGTTTCAGTCGGAAATCCGCATATTATATCGGTCGCAATCGTCATTCCTTTTACTCTATATAAAAAGAAGAAACGGGCAATTAATTTTTCAAACCAAACAATTGAAAACTAGTGTGGAATGTACTGAAGTTAATGGCTGCTTGTGTAAATTAATTAATTTGTAAGAACTTTGGCGAGGATTATAATTTCTTGAATTTACAAAGTGCTTTGAAACAAATTTACTATTTTATATTTTATTCCAACAAATCTGAGAAACCTAACCCAGATATATCCACAGTTTATATGTAGAAGAACTATTTTTAAGTTCCTCTTAAAATTAAATCTACAATATCATCAGTGCCATCTTTCATTTTTTATTCTAATAAGTACGTTCAGTGATTATTCATTGACATTTGACAGGAAGCGAAAAATAACCTTAAAATTATATCTAGAATATCGTCAGCGCCATCTATTATTTTTTATTCCCATAAATACGTTCAGTTTGACATTTGGCAATAACCTCTGCTTTTAAATCTCAGTTACTGATTTAAAGAAACATCGTTTACTATCCTGCAAATGTGAGTTAAAATGGAATTACATACCGTTCTTGTAAAAAATCCACGACATGCTCGAATTCTGCCCTACAATATTCCCTCTTCATCTCGCCCAGAACCGAATCGCTCCCCGACTGTACGGGCACGTGCAGGAAGCTGTAAACTTGAGGGTGCGCCAATATCTTCGCCATCTCCTCCAAATGCTCCAGAATATACGGCGGATTCGTCATCCCCAACCTCAACCGGCAACCCTTGGGTATAACTTCCACCAAACTCCACAAAAGCTCGGGCAGACTGCTTCCGATATCCCTACCGTAGGTCCCAGTATCTTCGGAAGTCAACCAGATCTCGACAACCCCCTCCTGAAACGCTTGCGATGCTCGAGCGACGATTTGCAGGGGCGCGTAACTTCCCAAGTCACCTCTGGCATGTTTCGTCTTGCAATACGTGCACTGATTCAAACACCCAGTGTTGATGGCTATTATTTCGATCAACGGGTTTCTCCTGACTTTTGGCAGTACCAAGGAGGCACCGCCTATTTTCTTTCCACCCTCTTTCTTCGTTCCTAGGAGTTTGACGGTGTTACCTTTTAAAGTTTCCTCCACGACTTCTACAACTCTGTCGATTTGCTGGACTCCGACTATACTTAAACCCTGCAGGAATTGCGTTTTCGGGGCACCTTGAGGCACGCAACCGGCTAGAACTATGTGCTTACCTCCCTGTTTGGCGGATTCGATCTCGTTTCTAAAATGATCTTCGGCTGGATTTTTCACGGTGCAGCTGTTGAGCAGCCACAGGTCGGCTTTGTTTTTGTCTTGAGTTAAGGTGTAGCCGTAGTTTGCTAGTTGGCCGGCCATGTATTCGGAATCTGAGCTGTTGTGTGCGCATCCCCACGTTTTCAAGTAAATCGATTGTATGCCGGGTATGTCGCTTGTTATAGGACGGGGAACTATGTTGGTTTTGTCTGTGCGCTTTCTGGCTCGTACTTTAACGTTCTTTCTGTTATTGTACCTTTCCTTGGGGGTGATATCCTGCTCGGATATTAGGTCCTCGATGTCTCCAATTATTTCATTGCACTCCATTATGATGGCTAAAATATAATACAAATTTACATAAGCCTGAATAACATTTTGATAAAAGTTTAACAGACGATTTTTTAGCGTTGCCTTTGGTATTTAAAGAAGAGAATAAAGGGGCTACATAGAGTCATATAGTTTTCGTTGAACAAAAATAGGTTAGTGAATGTGTCTGAACAATATTGTTAAGCATAAACTGGCGTGTATAAATATTAGTTTTCATTGAAATTTAGTGAATTTACCTACGTTATTTCAGAAATTAAAGTTATTTTACAATAATATTGTAGCCATGTGTCAGTGGATTTATAGGTTGGTATTACAATGACAGTCAAAGGCCGCTTCCCAACGACCCGTGAACGGTGACGAGAATGGGAACCGATAGCTAAATCTTTGATTATATAAACATTTATGTAGTCAAAGAGTTGAATAATATGATTCGTATGTTGAGATACACAACTAATAACTAATTTCCGATAACGGGAACGAGAAGCTTGGTATATTTCGTGCCCGTTACCGTTCCCGGGTCGTTGTAAAGCCGCCTTTATAGTAATAATCAAAACTAATTTTTTACATGCTTAATAAACTTTATTTATAATATAACAATATTTTAAGAATGCCATTAATTAAATATAACTTAACTCAATGTTTATTACTTTGTTTCGACCATTCTGAAAATTGAGGTTGGCGGCAGTTACTTCGTGATACATTTTTGATTAAATAAAACATAGTTTTACCGTTAATTGAAGTATTTGTTTCTTCAATCAACGGTTTTACTTAGTACATATCACTGTTTATTTATTAGTGACTGTAGTTTAATTTATTTAATGTATTTAACATTACTTTGTTGAGAATGTAAATACATAAATTACACGGCGGAAAAACCACGCAGTCGATAAGTAATTAAGGTAAGCTTAACGGATACAATTGTTAGCGTTTTGAAAATGTTTCGTTGTTGGTTAAAAATAGGTTTGCTACACTGAGGAAAAATATATTGGCATCACTGTGTGTGACGTACATCCTCTCCCCTCCTAAAATCGAGGTACCTCATTTCCTGCGGAAAGCGTTCATTTTCTGATCATCCTCCGTTGGGTAAGTTTATCTTAAAATATCTCAAGCATCACGTGTTTTTCTTTGGTTATTACTTAATATTTAGTTTAATTGTAATCCTAATGTTGAATTAGAGATGGTATTTATTTTGTATAAGTACGGGGGTGTATGGAATTAATGATTGAAAATTGTTAATTCATTTAACCCAAAATGTAAACATGGCGGCGTGTTGATGTTTTCACCGGCTATTTTTTCTTATTACGGGAAGGGATGTTTACTTTTCACAATAAATGCTTTCTTAATTTTTTAATCGGTAATCTAAAAATCGCGTTGCTGTACGCTAGGGCCCACGTGCCGAAATTTTCTGAGCTTCCCCTGATTTACACGTCAATAAATTGAATAACCTTCAACCCATATTTACCAGAGATTTAAATTAAAGAAAAGTCACTGATGTGTTTCTCTAAATCAAGTAATTTAGATTTAAAAACACTGGTTATTTTTTGCTTCCTATCAATCGTCGATGAATAATCTGATCGTACTTATTAGAATAAGGAAATGATGGATGGTGTTGACGATATTCTAGTTTTGGAATTGCTAAAGCTTATTTTACACTGTGTGCATGCACGATTTTATTTTATATGATGAGTTAATTGTCTCGTTCGTATGATCCACATGATTATACATTTTCGGATTATCTGATTTATGCATATAAAATTTAATTACCTGTACAGTTTATTTTAAATCATTATTTTTTGTGTTTATTTTTGTAGTTGATTTTCATCAAAATGGTGCTGAGACAATGCCCGCATGTCGTAGTGATCCCACCTATCTTTCAACACGGGGACGGAAAATTAGGGTACGTTTGTTTTAAATATAATAAAATTAAATACTTTACAATGGTCAAATGTTTTATAAAGTTAAATACTGCACCATGGTCGAATGTTGTTTTGTAAAGTTGTAAGGATTACACCCTATAACGTGAATTAATGTGTATCCGTCTTACCCTTAAAGTCCTAGAGCTGGCTTAATGGACATGTATTCCAGGCAAACATTAAATATGCATCATGTTTTGACTGCCGGGCTGCAAAAAATGATGGTTACGATGGTTGGGCTAAAAATGAAATGCTTGGATTTTTTTTTCATAAGTTTACCCTGATTTAATGATGACTTATTACCGCCCCAGTCTGAAAGATGTGCTGATTCGGTTTCAACTGATAACTTAACTTAATCACATTGTAGTACATTCTTTTGAATAGTGTCAAGGTATTGATTTGGTTTTTTTTTACAGATTTGGATGATTACGATGCTTTCCTGAAAATTTCATTACAGGCCATGGTAAGTTTATCAATTACTATCTATATTGAAAATCATTTTCAGTAAATTATCTCAAATAGCAAAATTGCCGGATATTTAAACTCTCGGTTTTTAGAAATGTAAAAAGTAACCTTTTCTTCATTCATTCGTTATTTGGTACTTTGTAGTCACAATTTTTTTTCTTCACCTTACAATTCTTGGTAAATTTTTATGATGACGGTTAATACCGCCCCAGTCTGAAAGATGTGCTGATTCGGTTTCAACTGATAACTTAATTTAATCATGTAGTACATTCTTAAGAATAGTGTCAAGGTATTGATTTGGGCATTTTTTTTTTTTACAGATTTGGTTGATTACAATGCTTCCCTGATAATTCTGTAATGGGCCATGGTAAGTTTATCAATTACTATCTAGGTTTAAAGACATTTTGAGTAAATTATCTCTAATAGCAAAATTGCTGGAAGTTCAGCTCTCATTTTTAATAATATAAAAAAATTACCTTTTCTTTTTGTCAGAAAATGTGATTTCGTACTTTGTCACAATTTTGTTCTTACAATTCTTGGTAAGTTTCCATGATGACGGTTAATACCGCCCCAGTCTGAAAGATGTGCTGATTCGGTTTCAACTGATTTAATTTAATCACATTGTAGTGTATTCTTAAGAATAGTGTCTTGGTATTGATTTGGTGTTTTTTTTTTTACAGATTTGGTTGTTTACAATGCTTTCCTGAAAATTCCATAATGGGCTATGGTAAGTTCATCAATTACTATGCGGATTTAATCCTTAGTAGCCATCTGGGGTATTTCCGTACCCCAGACGAAAACGATCTTAATTTAAACATTCAAAATCTATGAAAACAATATTAATCGTGGTATTTACGGACAGTGGACCAATGTAACTTTCTCATGCGATACATACTAGAAATAATATAGCTTCAGCGGCGCCACAGGTGACAAATTTCTGAGCTTGGGGTAATTTTTGTATCTTAAATTGTAAAATAAATATACTTTTTGAAAGAAACATTTTTCCATGAAAGAAATATATTTTCTGCAAGAATCTAAAATTTTAGCCCTTTATTTTTTACATTAAACTTTTTTTTTTCAAAAGATGCCATTTGTGTCTTATTTGCGTATATATATTTTTTTGAGACTGAAATCAACATGTAGCTCATCCCAAACTGCAAATATAGTTATAGAACATGTTAGTGGTGGTCCATAAATTTTCTAGCATAAAAAAATTTAAGATTATTTTTTTGCGTGGGGTATTGGCTGCAACGTTACAGGAGTGAAGTGTGTCTGCTAAGGGATATTTTCAGCAAATTATCTAATGGCAAAATTGCTGGATATTTTAACTCTCGTTTTTAGTAATATAAAAAATAACATTTTCTTGTGATTAGAAAATGTGATTTAGTTTTGCTTGCTAGTCACAATTTTGATCTTCACCTTAAAACTTGCCAAATTTCCGTGATGACGGTTAATACCGCCCCAGTCTGAACAGTCTCTGTTGATCGGTTATAGAATCTGATTTTTTGCTTCATTTATAAATTAGTGTGTTTGCTGCTGTACCGCATTTTAGTTTTTGTTTTAATTTCAGGTGCCGTAGAACATGAACAAAACATTATGACAGTCCTAAGCATTAAATGGTGAGTTGGTTAATTTATTTTTAAAATTATCAAAAATGCCCTAGTCTGGTTAAAAACGATCCATATGATTAACCCTTTAGCTACTAAAAAGTTCTCAAGAAACTGGCTGCCTGAACGAAAAAAAAAACAGACTGAAAATTTGATAAATTTTATTCGATTTGAACCAACGTATCATGTTACTAGTGGTTGTCAATAAGCGATTCACGGTATAAAAGAACGGCAAAAAATATGTGAATCGCTTATTGACGACAGCCGTAGTTACGGTAAAGTTTACCCGAGTCGCTTATTGATGACAGCCGCAGTTAAAGGGTTAATTAACTTCCCATTTAATCTGTGGTGAAACATGAATTATTTTGATTGATTTTTGATGGTTTTTATTATTTTTCTCTTTCAAGGAGAATGACCAAAGGTTAAAACTAGTTTGAGAGAAAAACAGTGAAACAATACCAAGTGTCAAATAATCAAAATTAAAATGACATTTACTAGTTTACTAGATCAGATCCCCCATCGCCACGCTCACTTTAATGATTGTTATTGTGAGTGCCAAATTAACTTTAAATGGGGGTATATCAAACATCCAATTAGGAAGCAGACAGTTGTTTATTCGTACACTGTACTGTGCCAAAAACTTTGGATACAGTTTTTCTTACTGAATAATGTATTAATTAAGTATATGTAAAAAAAATATTTCATTGCTTTTAATTTAAATTTTATATTATTTATTAGTCTTTCTATGAAGAATGACACACGTAACACCCTGTTCACATTTTATTCTTGCCGCAGTAGGCTTTGTTAGGGTGACATTTTTGTTGGTAAAAAAAGTTACTAATAGTTTGGTTATGTCATTGCAGTTTTTTAGTAATGTGTAGTGCAATGTTGCATTATATAATATTCCTCATTCACATGTAAATATATTGTTTGACGTGTGTATTGTATTTATACTTCATCATCACTATCAAAAATACAACATGCCGATATAAGGATAAAAAATACCCCAACTGTGGCGAGAATAAGATGTGAACAGAGTATATATTAGTACTAAAAACAATTGCCACAAAAAGGAAAATTTTAGTGTAGTCTTCATCTATGCTTGATATGGACCATAAGTTAATTTTTTTTCAAATTTCAGATTGGTGACCCATAAATTAGCATCTACGGCAACTCAAGGTGAGTACTTTTTGTAAAAGTTAACTTTTAGTGGTTATTTGTGCCAGGAGTGAAATTCGACTTTTCTCACTGAAATGATCATTTTTATTCAGTCATTACATGGTAGTAATTGGTATCACAAAGAATGTAGGTTTTTCAATAATTCTACAAATGCCAACTGATTGTTTACAAAATTTCCTGTTTTCTCTGTTGTATTATATTCGGTTGTAGCTCGCCGAAAATATATCATTTCGGTGAGTATAATCAGGCCCCGGACTTGATTTAAAAAAAAATGTATTCTTATTTACGTGATGATCAAAAAATAGACAAGCATATGACATAAACTTTGTTGCTGACAACTTTTACTGATTCCCATATAAACTTTAATTATTCCTTGTTAATTTTTATGAAAATGTTAATAAAGCTGTATCTATTTTTTTTTTTACAGACAGCTTAGAGGGCCTTGAAATATTTGCATCTGGTTGATTTCAGGTTAGTATTGAATTTTATTTTACACTAAATTAAATTTGAGTTTCTCTTTTTGCATTGGATTGTCAAAAGGAAAGCATTACGTGATGATTAAATTTAGACAAGCATATGACATAATCTTTGTTGCTGAGAATTTTAACTGATACACTTGTAAAAACTTTTCTTATATTAAATTAATTTCTTGCATAAAAAACCTAACAAAAGTGTCTTTCTTTACAGAGTTGCAAACCTGGGCCAATTCATGCACAAACGCGACAGCCTTGGAATACTTGCTTAGGTTAGTATTTATTTTTACTACACATGTTATACCCAAAAGGGTCAAGAACTATAGAGGTTTATTTAATATTCTCTACAAAATGCTCATTTATCTTTTTTCTACAACATTGGCCTTGCTTTTAATTTAAAAAAAAAATTGGGAATCCAAAAACAAAATTCACGATCATTTTTATTTGGACATATTGTCAGGTAACTTTGAATTAAACAACTTTGGGTGTTTCGTTGTTTAATTCAAAGTTACCCTTATATTGTCAGGTGACTGAATTAAACAACTTTTGACGTTTCGTTGTTTAATTCAAAGTTACCTGACAATGGACTACCACATAGTAATGGTCGCAACCATCATCTTCATGAACATATTGTGTTTGATCCAACCTTTCCAAGTTTCCTTCATTTTTAATTTAAATTAAATATTCAATTTGCAGCAAAAATGATTTCTTCATAATAAAAAGTTAAAAATGTTCCGTGTTTTAAATGATGATATAATTTCAGTTATCCCTGTCATAAAAGACATTGATGAGATTTGTTTTATTACTGAAACTTGTTTATTTGAATATTCTAATACTTGGACAATTGTAAAGTAAATTAATTCAGATTATTTTATTTTCAGGCTCGAGATGCGATGAAGAGGCTTGTGCTAAATTTCTGTTGGATCAGATAAGGTTAGTACTAGATATTTCCAAATTGGTGTGAGATTATCTTATTGAACTTTAGAATTACCAAGGACAGCCTTTTATTTATTTATTTTAAACATGCCACATAGAACATTAATACAAACCTAAATCATAAAATTACATTCGTATTTGCGAGTGTGCTCAATGACAATGCCCATCATTAATAATTCCCGGGCAAGTAACTTATTGCAAATGTGAAAAATTTCCATGATGAAAAAAATTACCGTTTGAGTCATAATGATAATAATTAATGGCTGCATATTTTATATGTACTGATTTAAACAATCGTATATCCTTCTGTAGATGAGTTGCAATGTGTGTTACTAATCGATATATTTTGTTTTCAGATTGGCATGGAAAGGATGCAGTTTTAAGGTAAGCTTAAATTTATCATAATTAAACACTTTCAACTTTGTTTTGTATAACTTATATATTTATTTTTGTGACTCAAGTCAAGAAACTTCTTGTTTGAAAATGGTAATTGTATTACCGAAACTTGAGTCACAAAAATAAATATATAAGTTATACAAAACAAAGTTGAAAGTGTTTTATTATAATATTTAAAATGTAAAGTAGAAGCCTCCACCATAAACAATATTAAATTTATCAATCATATTTATTTATTGGTATTGAGTGAGAATAATCGGGTCTGAAATTTTGCTTTAAAAGACTTATCCACAATTATATAATAAATTGAACTTCCGTAACACTCAATCGGAAGCCTAAGAATAGGTCTTTGCGGGCTTGAAATTCAAGTTGGTTTATATGATGAATATTATTACAGTTATCCCTATCATAAAAGATATTGATGATATTGGTTTTTTTAATACTGAAAATAATTGTTTTAACATTGTAATATGCCTGCAATTCGATAATGAGCTAATTTTTATTATTTTATTTTTAGGCCACGCCTGTGAGATTTCAATCGTGAGGTCCATTTTGAATTGCCGTTAAATAGGGTTGGTACATTTTTCACTATTTAAGGGGATACCACTTTATTTCGTCCAATATGTATTTCTAATTTTAAGGCAAAAATAACATCTGTAGGGTAAAAATTATTAGATGCATGTCTTTGTCTAGTTTATTGGAAAATATTCTATCCTTTCAAAAGCACCCATATAAAGTTGTGTCAGATCCCAGCGTGTGCATTACATGCATTCTTCATCTGTTCCAACGCTTTTTCAACCGAATTCTTTACACCAGCTTGTTTTTGCATTATTAAAATTTATTACTTTTTATTGAAAGTATCAAAGAACACGAGATGCTGTTGACTGGAAATTAAAAGTGTGCATTAAGTGGGTTGTTTAATTATTATTAATTCGATATGATGAGCAAACATATACGCTATTATGAGCAATTCTATGATTTCCCAACCCTCACTGAGTTCTATTAAATTTCAAAGTTTCCATTAAACTGGACAATATTTTTTTACTGATTTCATGTTTCTTTATTTTTATAGAAAGACTGATCCATAAAATTAGGAAGGCTGCAAGGTGTGCTGAAATTTGTTGTGGCTCGTGAATTCTCTTTTAATGGTAATTGTGTTATTAATTACCACGTAATGTTGATTAATTTAAAATGATGCTTTAATATACGCTATGAATCATTATGATTACTATTTTTTAACTGATTTATATTTTTAATAATGTATGGTACTAATAATAGTTTCACGTATTAAGGGTTGATGTTTATTTTCAGGTGTCTTAAATTACCAGAAGGTTTCGTGAAATTGTTCATGACAATAAAAACATCGATATTTTTTCTTTAAAGCAGATAGTTTTGAATTTATCCTGTTTGACTCCTCCGATTGTACTTGGAGATTCCTTATTTCCCTTTTTATTTCCCCCCTTTTAAGGACATCAACTCCAGGTCTCTAACACAATCACATTTATTACTTATTATACACAGAGCGATTATCCTAATTTAAAAAAGGATGCAACACCTTCGTGTCTCGTAAGTTTTTTGATAAATCACTAACAAAATTTCCTGTTATTAGAGCCCCAATTCTGCATACCTATCTTCAATAAAAAATGTTTCCAAAATGTGCACCGTTGTCTTTAAAACCCGCCCCGTTGAAATGGCCAAAATTAAAAGCTCAAAATTTGAATCTAAAAAGGTGAAAATTTCTTTCGATTTAAAAAATATTTTTTAAGTCTCAAATCAATTCACAGTGAGTTCTTTAATAACATCCCGTAAAAACAATTTGATAAATGGCCAGAATTAAAAAAACGCTTAAAATGTGAAAATTGCTTTCAATAATTTGCAAAATTGTTAAAAAATTAACTTTAAAATCAATTCACAATTCTTTAGGTACCAACTAGCGCCACCTGTTGAGGGTAATACTGATTCCGCTCAGGTATCGACGAGCGCCATCTCTTGCCCAAGAACATTAACACGTGCAGATCCTCACTTAGCCGAGATATGAACCCACAGCCGACGTTTTGTGAGCCCCAGAATCGGCTAATCCTATCTACTTCACGTTTAGATACATCCATTTCTTATATTTATATATATTTTTGTTAAGTATTGCTAATTATAAAAATGTGGAATCGATCGTATCATCTTATTTTTAGATCTCCCTGCGTCTGGTGTCATGCTCCAGGTTAATTACTAAGATTACCCTTTTTGTTGATCCAACTTTGCCCTTTCACCTTAAATAATTTTCCATATAGCCGAATACATTATCACTATGGTAAAGTATGAGTTGTAGATATAATCCTTAAGTATCGATTGCTATTGTATTTACCGTATTCATTTAATATTCTCGTTAATTGTAGTACACGATATTACTTTTTTTGTTGATCTGTGATACATCTTTACTTAAAAAATTAACTTTATTTAATTTGATTAATTAAAACACTTAGTTTTGTTTCACTGCTTTTATTTGTCTCTCCGGAGGAGGACATTATATAAATATGTTTCACTACGGGTTAAGTGAGAAATTAATTAATCATAACTTTATTTATTTATAATTTTTATAATACCGTCTTTTAGATACGCCACTGCCTTATTAGTTATAAAACGCAATCTATCTGTTACCTTTTCTAGGCAAAGCCGGCAATTCGCATTTTCTCCAGGTTTTCTCCAACGTCATATTGACATTTTTATAAATATTCCGCTCCATGTGCAGACGTGCGATATTTTGACGGCTTTTATTTATTAAATCCATCAATTGGTAAATTACACAAGTGAACTGATCAGCGAGGATGCCGCCGAAGAAGGTCCCCGCCGCGCCGAGCAAAAAGAACGAGCAGAAGAAGAAGGAGAAAGTCATCGAGGTAACGTGAACCGATTTTAACCTCACGCTCTCGACACATTTCAGTAATCGTGTTTACCATATGCAGGACAAGACGTTCGGATTGAAAAACAAGAAGGGGGCCAAGCAGCAGAAGTTCATCCAGCAGGTGGAGAAGCAGGTGAAGACCGGCGGGCACCATCCCCTCACCGGCGATGCCTCGCTCGCCAAGAAATTGGAGAAGGAGAAGAAGCTCAAGGAACAGAAGGAGCTGGCTATGCTGTTCAAGCCCGTGCAGACACAGAAAGTTGAAAAAGGTGAGCGTACACGGTTTACGTTCAGTTCAAATATGTTGCAATAAGGTATCCATCATGAGATCCTTCAGCAGTGTCATTGTATTTATTTTTTTTATCGTGTAATGCAGTGTGGCTTGCGAGGATTTTCTTAGCTGGAATCAATGTACGGCTGACAATAAATGTAAAGCCCACAATTTAACACTACAACGCGGAATTTGTATCCATCTTAAATGTGAGTTTAGAAAGTACCGAGCAGCCCTCTGAATTATACGCTTTGTCCAAGAGGTCCACGATTAAATAAGTATTAAATATATCGAAATGTATTAAATTATAGCAATGATATTTTATCCATATTGTTAATGTTGTAAAGGTGCTGATCCAAAGTCGGTTGTTTGTGCCTTCTTCAAACAAGGGCAATGTACCAAAGGAGACAAGTGCAAATTTTCCCACGATCTGACCATCGAAAGAAAGGCGGAAAAACGTTCACTATACGTAGACATGAGAGATCCGGATGATAAAGACGACACAATGGAAAATTGGGATGAAGAGAAACTCCTGGAGGTCATTGAGAAGAAACATGGAAAGGATAAGAAGATGCCTTCCACAGATATTGTACGTATGGATAGAGCAAGAATGTTTTAACCCAGCCCGGCTGGTACATCGCGTTACGCATATGAAATTTGATTAGAGGAGAAGGAGTGACTGTCTTACACTGTCCCCTCTCATCCCGGGGCTAAAACATTTGTGCTCTAGCCTGATTTATTGATGGTAATCATCATTATTTGTGTTTATTGTCCCTTTTAGTAACTGTGTATTAATTATTAATATTCAAATATTCAATTCCAGATTTGCAAATACTTCTTAGAAGCGGTGGAAAGAGCGAAATATGGCTGGTTTTGGTCGTGTCCGTCGGGCGGTAATTGCATATACAGACACGCCTTACCTGCGGGTTTCGTGCTCAAGAAAGACAAAAAGAAGGAGGAGAAGAAGAGCGACATTTCCTTGGAAGATTTAATAGAGAAGGAGAGGGCCGCGTTGGGATCGAATCAAACGAGGATTACCCTAGAGAGCTTCATTGCTTGGAAGAAGAGAAAGATCCAAGTACGTTTTACCGTGCTATTTTTTTTTCGTTACGGTGGCTGAATTCTTTTTCCTAGGAGAAGAACGAGGCCGCCATTAAAGACGAAGAGAAGAAGCGCAGCGACTACAAAGCCGGCAGGCAGGTGGGATTGTCCGGAAGGGAGATGTTCAGCTTCAACCCAGAATTGGCGGCCGGCGACAGCATGGACGACGGCGACGAGGCGTTCGATTCGTACGCTTACGCCGAGGACGACGAGGAGATGGAATACAAGGAGTTGGAGCTGGATTTGATAGGTTTGGAAGCTAGTGAGGTAAGTTATCATAATAATAATAATAATATTTATTAGTGTGGCAGATTATCGATCTTTACACAAGTCAAATAAATATAACCTATACAAGTAATAATGAGTGAAGCAAACATTAAAAACAATGGTAAAAAACACGTTCAAATTATTTAAACTAAAATATACAAATGAAACAATACTTCTAAGGTAAATTGTGTAAATAAATAAAGAAACAATACATACATATTAAAAATAATGAAATACACGAGTTATTAAATAAACTATATAGATAAATAAATATCGATATAACATATCGGGTAATAAAAATCTCAACTTTAGGTCGTCTTAATTCCCATAAAGTTAGATGCTATACTGTAGAAGCTTTTTTCTATTAAATAATTCCTAAGTGATTGTTTGAATGCCATTTCAGGCTGCTGAAAAGGCATTCAAACAATGAGTTATTTATTAATCATTGTGGTTTTTTGTTTATTACTCTATATTAGGGTAATAAATATTATTATTATCATTATTTATACCCGCGCATCTAGGTTGATGGAACGGGAACAATAGCGAAAGAGGACAGGCTCAAGCACGAGCCGTCGCCCGAACAGCAAACCAACGGCCTGTCGGACGAAGCGACGGCGGTGCCCATCAACGAAAACCTGTTCCTGGAAGAGGACCTGGACGATCTGGACGACGAGCTGAACGATCTGGACCTAGAGGAATAAAACTGGGTTTTGTTTCAAGATCCATCGGAATTAGTTTTTACTTTTTTTTATTTAAGGATTTTTATCGTGTGTATTGGATTATCGATTGAATACGGAATAGGCTCAAAATGTTTTGCACTGCTGTCACTCAATATGAAGAATATGTATAGGTAATTATAGTTGTTCCTAATAAAAATTTTCGGAATTGAAGAATCAAGAAGTCAAATTAATGATTTTAAAAGGTGCATTGCCTTTTGTAGTGTGTAATTTATTTTATTTCTTCTCACAATCTGCAGAGCAGTTTGGGATTTCCTCAACGGAATTTATTTTCGGAATTGAAGGAGCAGTAATAATATTACTGAAGTCAAATTGATAATTTTGAAAGGTGCATTCCTCATCAGAATTTATTTTCGGAATTAAAGAAGCGATAATAATATTGCTGAAGTCAAATTGATGATTTTGAAAGGTGCATTGCTTTTTGTAGCGTGTGATTTACTTTATTTCTTGTCACAAACAATCTGCAGAGCAGTTTGGGACTTTATGCATTTAATTCGTTGATTGTTGTGTCTAGCCACGAAATCAAAATAACTTTGGATGAGGATAATATTAACCAGGGGCTACTCATGCATTTTTGTCGTTCTTCATGATATTCATGCTGCGCTTATACAGGGTTTCCCACCAAAAAGTATACAGACTTCTAATTAATGTAGTGTAATCAAATTTTTAGCTTTTATGTAGTCGTGTGTTTCAATGAAAATATTTTCAGGACTGTACGACTTTCGGTTCTTCCGGAAGAACACCAACCAGTTTTCGTTTGAGTTCACAAAATCAAATTAAGCTTGAAGGAATTATTTAAAATTTAACATCATTTATTTGCAACAATTATTTTTCAATTTTTACAGCATGTTGAAGTAAACTGTAATTAAATTGTACCACTTCGGGTTATTCTGCAGACCAACACCAACAAGTTTTCTTTTGAATTCACAAAATCAAATTAGGCGTAAAGAAATGATTTAAAATTTAACATTTTTGCAACAATTATTTTTCGATTTTTACAACACGTTGAAGTAAACAAATTAAACTGTAATTAAGTTGTATGACTTCGGGTTCTTCTGCACAGCAACACCAACAAGTTTTTATTTGAATTCACAAAATCTGATTAAGCGTTAAGGAATTTAAAAAAAAATTAACATCCCAATAGTGGCATATTTGCAACAATTATTTTTTACAACGCATTTAAGTGAACAAATTTAAACTGTAACTAAACGTTTCAATGATGATTAAAATCATCAAATCGTTTCTAGTTATGGGCGTTTAAAAATACAAATTCAATAATTCTGGTCATGATCGCGCCATCTGTCAAACAATGCATGAACTGCCAAGTGCATATTGCCGGCAGCGCCAAAATGCTCGAAGTTTATACTTATAATCGAAGTGTAAACATCTGGCAATGAGTTGTAAATAAAACGGTAGAGCAATTCATTCTGAATCGAAATATGTATAAAATAGCTAAGGAAACTTAGCGGTTTTTCAGTAATTTGCAAATGAAAACTAAGCCGGTAATTCAGTTTACTGTGAAACTTGCAATTGAAAATTAGAACATTTCGCAATATTTTCGAAGCTTTACCGGGAATTACGCTTATAGTTTCATCCGTGTACGACTCGTATTTATTTGAAAAATATTGCAAAATGCTCTACATTTAATTGTTAAGCTTTACAGTAAACTGCATTACCGGCAGGCGGTCGTGTTAAATTTTCATTTGCAAATTACGGGAAAATCGCTAGGTTTACTTAGCTATTTTATACATCATTCGATTCAGAATTAAATACTCTATCGTTCTGTCTATAACTCATTACTGGATGTTTACACTTTGATTATAAGTATAAAGTTCGAGCATTTTGGCGCTGCCGGCAATACGCACTTGGTAGTTCAACTATCTTCCGATAGATGGCGAAAAGGCGCGGATATACGAACGTAATATGTTTGGATTTTTAAAAGCTTTTAAATCGCAATTCTGAGGGATTGTTTGAATAATTGGAACGTTAAATCACCGCCAAATTTATAATTCTTTAATCTTGTTAAATAAACGTGCTCTAAAAATTGCGGAATAAAAAATTTTGTTGGATTAATTTTAATGATTCAAGCGGTAATTTATAGCGGAATTAATGGTTAAATAATAATCTACTAAGGTTTGTTAGTGTTAGAAAATTCATGTTTTTAGTTTCTCGGTGCAAGAAAGTATTGTTTTCGTGATTTTTTCGAATTCGAAATTTCAACTGAAATCCATGAACTGTATACTACGTAACGTTGTATTCTAGTTTAATATATGATTAATTAGTTTCTCACTTAATCCGCGGTGAAACATTTCTGTATTATATATTGATTAAAACACTTCGTTTAGTTTCACTGTTTTTCAGTGAAGCTAAACCAAGTGTTTTGTGTTTTAATCAATATATAATTCTAGTTTAATGACTGAAATGTATATTTTGAGGTCCCCCATGACGATTCCCACCATTTTTGAAAAATATCTGTGCGTGCGTGTGTGTTTGTCCATGGGAGCTGTATGTAAAAAAAGAAACTACTGCAGATACTCAAATGAAATTTTAAACATAATTCAAAGAGTTGAAAAGCCTTCAGTAAAATGTTGTACACCCGATGTCTCATCCGTTTAATAAAAAAATATCTATTTACATCTGGTGCAACAATGGTATTGTACTTGAAAACATTAATTACTTCCTGTAATTTGCCATTTGCCTTTGAAACTCATCAGGCGTATATGGTGTATGTGACTCATTTTACTTGTCGCGTTGATGTTATTACACACGTTTTAGTGGTAAATATCGCATTTTAAAATTAGACACATAAAGTGTGAGTATGGCATTTATTAATATTTACAATAAGTTTCTTCATGTTGGTGATGTTCTTTCGAATGTTTATTAACGATTATCGAGTTCTTTCAATAGCATTGTGTGCTATTTCAAATGCAATGAAATTTTTCTGAGCTCTTAACGTAAAGCCCAGTTTCTTAGTAAATATCAAAATACCATGTTTAGCAAATTAAATTTCTTGACGTGATACCGTCAGTATCTGGCCGACTAAATGTTACGCCATCGGTACTGGGAAACACATATTACAATCTTATACTCTGTGAAATAATTTATAGTACCTATTGATTTTAAACTTTGCAAATTTGAGTCGAAGTTGGCAACCCTATTAATTTTTATTAATATCATTATTTATAAATATTTCTGACTTACAAACTAGTAATAAAACTATACGTTATTTGCCTATTAAAGGCTAAGTATATTAAAATCTTATTTTAATTAATAAAAGGTGTGGATTATGCCCGGATTAATTAATCAATATTCAAAATTCGTGACGTGTCAAAATGAAATTAAATAAATTTATGCTTGCAAAATATGGAATATTTAAATGAAGGAAAAAAGTGGGGCAAGTTTGTATACACAACATTTCGAACGAAAAGAATCGTTTTTGTATTTATCGCATCTTCACCTTGTAGACGCGGCGTTGGTACGCATGCGCTCGTAGGTTATAAAATTTGATTAAAAAAAATCAGCTGTGGAAAGAGCTGCTGCTGCTGGGGCAGGCCGACGGCGAACAGGAAGAAGTCGTTACGAATGGTAATTAATCTCCATGAAAACAAACTGTTGTAGATTAATCGTGGCGCTGATGCCGTAATAACCTTTATTCGGTGGGGGCCGCGTCGCTTGCTCGCGGATGCACGTTCCAGTTTTGCATATTGTTCGTTTCGCAGGCCGCCGCAGCGTAGATATGGACCTGGCCGAAACTATGAAGAATGTCTTGGCGAAGGGAATCCAGCAGACCTCCGTGAACGAACTACCCTCCTCCACCAACATCGGCTTCCCGGGCCAGAGCTATGTCACCGAGAAGATTTACATGCTGCTCCAGCTCTACCTGCAGAACAAGGGCTGGAACCCGTCCGTCGAGCTGCTGCAGTGTTTCACCGAATTGAAGGAATCGTCTATGCTACCCAGTGCTGCTTATTTACAGTAAGTACATGGATTATTATGTAGTACGGCGAAATATATGTATTCGGCTTTGTTGAAGTTATTATTGTTAATAAGAGCTTTCTATTATAATTGCAAAGAAGGCTGTGATTAGTGTGTGTTTTGAACAACAGATCAAATGGTTTTTGTTTGTTTTATTTTGTGGCATTTGTGTAATGGCCGCTGTGCATCATGTAAGTAAATTTATTTCTTTGATTTCCCAGACATATTTCGGTCCCGTAAGTGGGATATTACAGGCTCAGAGCCGGAAAAAGGTTGGACTGTTATTCTCCAGATAAAATAAAATGTTTTTGACGAATTTAATTAAAATATCGAGCGTACAACAAAAATAACAACGACAAAGTTGGCGTTGGAAATCTCCAAGATCATGTGTGAAATGCTGGTTGCGGTTAAACAGCAACATGTCGTATATTATGATGAGTGTAAAAAACCACCCAGTTACGACACAGATTACTTATTTATTAAATCTATATCAAAACCAGTTTTGTTTTTTAATAAAGAAATTAACTTTATTATTCCATGTTCAAAATTTACACACCTTTCAGTATAATTTTTTCATGATGACACCCCGAGGTGAATGCTCGAGAGCCAGCATTTGGCTTTCGCATAATGATTTTTAGAAGCTTTGATCTTATCTGACCAATTATTGCATCTACCTTCAATATTCTCCATTGTAGAACGTAGTATACACGGCAAAATTTGCTCTACTTTCAGAATGATGGCGAGCCGCGTGGCGTTGGACTCGCAGGGACGGCTGATTTTAAGAGAAAACGGAAAGATAATCCTTCCATTCGAACACTTTGCCAATGCCGTCATGCTTAAACACATGAACGGCCCGCACGGACTTCATTTGGGCGTTGAAGCAACTGTCAGAGCAGTAAGTGTAAAATTTGAATAATGGCCTTCATTATTATTACCTTAAATATTTTTATAGGTTATGGATTCCTACACAATAGGCCGTGAACAATTCGGCATGGAAAAAGAGTTCATCATAGAGGTGGTCCAAAACTGCCCCAATCCGGCGTGCCGTTTCTACAAAAACCAGATGGAGCTGACGCAGAAAACCTTCCAGCACCTAGCCAACCCCAACTATCTCCCAGAATCTCAATCGAACAGCGCCGACCTCAGAAACAGCAACTTCACCGGCGAATTCCCCATCCCGATCCCCCCGAACATGAATACCCACATGGGCCTGAACGCCGTCGATCTGACAGGCCAGAACAATCTGGAGAGCAAGTCGAATTCGGGAATGTTGGACAGACCGAAGTCGGTGGCGCCGAGCCAGCAGCAGATAACGGCGGCCCTGATTCAGCAGCAGAACCGCGTCATCGCCCAGCAGAACATCGAGAAGCTGAACGCCAACCTGGAGAAGCAGCGGCAGCAGCTGCAGCTCCAGCAGCAGCTCGACATGGCCAAGGGACAGAAGCAGCACTTCGAGATGCCGCTCGAGCACAAGTTAACTGATTTTCTGAGGGCGAACCTGGATAGCCTGGAAGGGCTGTCGTCTTCGAATAAGGATCTGCTGGCTTTGCACAACGGGGCCTGGGCTAATAACGGCGCTTCTGACGACAAGAGGAATTCCGAGGGGGGGCAGGAGAAGATAGTCAGGGCGTTCGGGGAGGTTATGAAGAACATGGCCAGGATGAAGACTTACGTGAGACCCGCGATGTGCAAACCGTACGGGAAGCAGTCCGAAGCTTTACAGAAAAGTAAGTGTGAAACTGCAACTTCTTTGTATTTGTTATGGGAAGGTAAAAGTTTAAACTGCTTTCAGTGCTTTTTTAAATTAATGAATTGTTAACCACTTCCCGCCCATGTAGCTTTGATTGGATGGATTGTAGGATAATCCTGAAAAATTACTTTTTTGTTGTTGATTTTATAAAAAAAAAAAATTTTAATGCTTCTGCAACAAGTGAGGTTGCCAAAAATTTTTTTTTTGCTGTTACCTTTTTCTACGAAATATTATTCCACTGTCACAAACTTACTCATTTATGCAAAAGAATATGAAAAAAAATATTCTTTAGATGTAAGGTGTAATTTTTTTTTTAAATGTTTTTGTTTATCGCCACATGTGGTGACTTGGGCGTGAAGAGGTTAATGGTTATTGTCCTGAGGTATATTTTCATGATATATTAGTACTTTTTTTTATTTTGGGGGAGTATAAAAAATTCGATTGATGAGTTGAATATTTTTATTTTAGCTTTAATGGACACAATACAACTGATTCAATCGTTACGCAGCTTCTTGCCGCCGCCGCACATCCAAGTAAGTTCCTGGAAGAACGAAGACAAGCATCGCTACGAAGAAACATAATCTAACCTAAAAAGAAAAATTACATCCGCCAAAATCCAGTGAAAAAAAAATTGTTGGACTGCCGTTGGCTACAAGAAAATAGCTATCAATTTATACACAATCGAAAATAATCCTTTTAAAGGATGTAAATTCAATTTTGCTTCATTCAAATTAAAAAAATGCAAAAAAAAATCAAATAATCACGAGGACGGTTGCGACCGTCGCTATATGGTAATCCATAATTAAACTGAATTGAAAAATTTTAACCGCAAAATCTAGTTGATTTGAAATAACAAGCCCGTACACACACAAATACGCAAACATCACATTGGAAGGATCCCGTGATCCTTATCTACAGTTTCTGTTGCACGTCACAACTGTAATGATGTATTTATTTTAGGAGGTTGTGATGTTAAAGAAGCAACGATTTAACAATAAATAACCCAACAGACCCAATGGTACAGGGACGATAAATACAAGAATTATCATAATAAGACTTTAAAATTCAATAATTTAAAATAAGATTAAATTATATAATATGTATAAACATAATTTAAAAAAAATAAGCAAATCACAAACTATCATCAATTTGGCATGTTTATGATGTGCATAGGAAATAAATAATATAACAACCAGTAATTGTGATTAAAAAATTTTCAATTCAGTTCCTACCAGTATGATTACGTTATAACAATCCAGTTTATGTGATAAAATTGTACTTATTGGTTTATATCTTTTGACCGTACGTCAAAGCTCCTATTAATTTTATTATTTTTAAGTCACACTATAATTACTGTGCGAATTGATAACCTTCAAATAAGTATTCTCTAGGATTAAAAACTATAATTAAGTGACTTTATGGCCAGACGAAACCAGGACTAATCATCGATTTACGTTCAAAATTTCTAGTCATGTCATTTACGTTGAATGGTGCAGCGCGCAAAATTAACTGTGATATTTTGATTGGCCATGCGAAATTTCAGGTGGAAAAGAAAACCCCGTTTCAGTATTTTTTTACTTTTTGGTACGGCGCTCTCTATCTCTAACATATCACCGTTGTTTCTTTCGTCACATTTTTGGGCGCGTCCCGTCGATGATCTGAGCCGGCGACGACTGATGCAAAGACTGTTTTGACGATTGTATTGTTAGTTATATATACGCGGAAAAAAATTAGATTGTAGTTTTGTATGTCGGAGGACTTGTATGTTCGTGGCTATAAAGGACCGTACTCTTCTTGCCCCCCATCCACCCCTTATTTTTACGGTAAGAGAATGTCAGTTATTTTTAACAGCTTTACTTTTATTATGTGATGCCGATTGAGTTTATTTCGTGGATATTATACGCCCTGGCTTGGTTTTTTCGAGGCAATGGCTTTTGTGCAATCTCAATAAGAGTATTAGAGGATCATCTTTTATTTATTACAGATGCGTTTTTTTTTCTTCTGTTGCAATTATGTATGCTAATGAAGGCAATAATTTTAATAAATTCTACCTATTGTCGTGATGTATGTTTTTCTCTTTTGCACAGGGTTGTGTATATGTAGCAAGAATTTTTAACATCTAGACCTTGCGGATGGTTCCTGCGAAAAAAAAACGGCCACTTGAATGAATTAATTTTGGGTTTAAGGCGCATCGGCAGCTGTCATTGTAAGTAACTTCTTTTTGGTACAAGTGCACTGATAAACACTAATGGCAGAGTTACAAACAGGTTGAATACTTATTTATTCAGGCTACTTTCGCCTTTATCGAATTTAACCAACGGCTGTTTCAACGTACAGCCATAGCAACTGGAATACGAGCTAATTTATTGCAGCTTCTCAGTATCTTTGTGAATTTGTATTTTGACATTACAACCCTTACTCTCTGAAGGTACTGAGAAGCTGTGAAAAAAAATAAAAACAAGCCAAATGTTTTAATCAATCAATATAATACAGAAATGTTTCACGACGGGTAAAGTGGGAAACTTATTACTTATATAAACTGGGGTTTACATTTTCTTCAGTCGAATCGTGGTTGTAGGTTTAATAAACATTTTATCTTGGGTGACTGCAGATTGAAAAACTTGGTTTAATCTAGTGAACGCAGTTTATTCACTGCTTTTGAAACATTTTGATTGTATTTTTGCCTATTATTTATTTTACTCTAACAAGAAAGGCGTTTTGAGGAGTCGGAATTTGCGAGCAATAGACAATAATTTAAAATCGAACTTGGGGCCCTTTTATCATTTTTAGAAATTAACAGCGGAACTGGGTGAAAGGATGTAAAAACAAAGGCCCACATTCTTACCTCACATTTAGAGTCGCTTTTAACTAAATCATGCAAAAATGCCTCGATAATATGTCTCGCGTAATATTTAATGAATTTATTTCCGATAAAGTAAATTTCTGTTGTATTTCAAATTTGCCCGAGGTTCCATCTCGCTTTCTGAGCAAAATAAACAATAATTTTGGAACATCAACAAACCTTACTTGATTGTTTATTATTAAACGAATAATTCCCCATAAATTAACGTTTGAATCATTAAAGTGAATTCAACCATTAAATAATTGCGACGACAGTATTTATTATTTCAGGATTTTCACAGCATGTTTATTTAAAAATATCAAATAATTATAAGTTTAGGGATGATTTAACGTTCCAATTATCAAAATTGTCCCTCAGAATTACGATCTAAAAGCTTAAAAAGCCAAACACCTTAAATTCGAATTTTAGCGCGTTTTCGCCATCTACCGGACGATAGATGAACTGCTAAGTGTGTTTTTACGGCAGCGCCAAAATGCGCGAACTTTATACCTATAATTTAAGTGTTAAAATTTAGCAATGCGCCACACATGAAAGGATAGACGATTTAATTCTAAATCGAATGATGTATAAAATAGCTGAGGAAATTTAGCGGTTTTCTTGTAATTTGCGAATGAAAATTAAGCACGACCCCTTTACCGACAATTACAGTTCCCTGTAACTTAAAAATTTAATCAAGAACAATTTTCAATATTGTTCAATCAAATACGGGTCCCAATACTTATTACTTATTAATTATTTAACTTTTGATTTTGTTAATGCCTTACTTCATGAGAAATCCTAATCTTCATACAGGTTGCCCTCTGTTATTGTATAGATGAAATAGTGAATCATTTGTAGATTTAATATTTGTTTTAATGTTTTAAGAATATTTAAAAACTAAAGAAGAATCTTATCTTAGAATGGTAGAATGAGTTTACTTGTAAATATTCAAATATTTAAATTAAAAAACAATGGTATATAGACGTCTAATTTCAGGCAACCCAATATACGCGGAAGCTTTACAGTGAACTGAATTACCGGGTAAATTTTCGTTTGCAAATAACTGAAAAACCGCAAAGTTTCCTGAACCATTTTACACATAATTCGATTCAGAATGATATGCTTTATTATTTGATGTAAGCTCATTGCTGGATTTTGACTATAGTTCGAGGCTTTTGGCTTAATAGTTTACACCTTGTCCGACAGATAGCACAGTAATAACCAGAATTATATAAATGTTTTACATTTTTAAATGATTTGTTGATTTCAATCATCAATAAAACGTTTAATTATAGTTTAAATTTATTTAGTTGAAGGTGTCATGAAAATGGAAAAATAATAGATGTTGGTGTGTCAATTATGGCAGTATTGGGTTAAATAAATTATTAATAATTCCCTCACCTAAGATTTGATTTTTGAGTTTAGTTTAATCCTTTAAAATTGGTAATTTTTAGTATTAATAATTAATTGCAGTTACCTGTATACTGGGTTGCCTGTTTGTAGGCGTTTATTTTAAACTATTGTTTCTGCAGTTTAATTATTTAAATATATATTCTTTATAAGTAAACTCATTCTAAGATAACATTCTTCTTAAGTTTTTAAACAGGCTTTTATTATTAAACCAAATATTAAATCCAATAATGGTTTAGTAGTTTATCCCCACGATAACAGAGGGTGCACCGGTATGGAGATTAGTATTTCTCATGTTGTAATGCATTAACAAAATAAAAAGTTGAGCGACTAATTAGTAATAAGAATAGGGACCCGTATTTGATTGAAGAATATTCCCAATTGTTCTTTATTTAGTATTTAAGTTACAGTGAACTGTAAATGTCGGTAAGTGTGTCGTGCTTAATTTTGATTCGCAAATTACGGGTAAACCGCTTAATTTCCTCAGCTATTTTATACATCATTCGATTCAGAATTAAATCGTCTATCGTTTTATGTGTGGCGCATTGCTGAATTTTAACACTTTGATTATAAGTATAAAGTTCGAGCATTTTGGCGCTGCCGTAAAAACGCACTTAGCAGTTCATCTATCGTCCGTTAGATGGCGAAAAGGCGCAGAAATTCGAATTTAATTAATTAATTAATTCAATTTTTAAATAAATTTGAGACCTCACTTGTTGCAGAAGTATTAAATACATTAGATAAGGACGAAAGTAGCCTGAATATATGTATGAATATTCAATCTGTTTGCAACTCTGCAAAATTAAGCCTTATTAGGACTGCTATACTTAATATGCAAATTTCTTTTGTATCATTCAATATCCGTGCCGAGTGGCACTAGCAAGGGAAGTAGTTAAACAAATTAGAAACAACTTTACTTGTTGCAAAAAGCATTAGATAAATACAAGGCTACATTTCGTTTTCTTGTATTTATTTAGGGAAGTAGTTGTTTCAATAAGTTATTTGTTTGTGGTCTATGTAAGACTAAATTTTGCAAAGTCATGAACAGGTTGAATATTCATATGTTCTGGATCTTTGATTATATATTAATGGACTGCTATTCCCCCTCCATTTCCCATATGATCACTGCTCCAAAAGTTATCCACAAGCTGGAGCCCTCAACTGATTCCTCAAGTTACGTATGTAATATCTATGATTTTGTAAGTTGTTTATTTACGTAATTTTTATAATTTTATAAGTTGTTTATCTACGTAATTTCTATGATTTTTTAAGTTGTTAATCTACGTAATTTCTATGATTTCATAAGTTGTTTATCTATGTACTTTCTATGATTTTATAAGTTGTTAATCTACGTAATATCTATGATGATATAAGTTCAACCGCCATTAGTGCAACATGCAAAAAATGTTTGGTCTTGGAAAAATTTTACTATTTGCATCAGGAATTATTAATTTCGAAAAATTTTCACAATTTGAATCAAGAGACTAGGGACGAAAAGAGGTAACTTTTTTCTCAGTGTTTTAAGGAAGTTGTATGTCTTATTTTCCGGTTCAGAATGTCCACCCAAAATCGATTAGTATTGTTATTACTCAGGAAAAAATGCATGCAAATAATGTTGGGTTAAATTGTTCATTTTAGCTTTCTCTACAATTATTATTAATATATTTTCATTATAAACCGAGAATGAAAGGAAAGATATGAATGTTTTGAGTGAATGGTTGAGATTAGCAGATGACTGTTGCCTTTGGTGTTGGCACTCAAATGGATGATGTGATCTGTCACAATCGGAAGAATATTAGTCAACAAAGTTGGTTTTGTCTTCGAAGCTAGCAATGATTGTATCAGGTAATTCCATAAGTGTTGTGTTTGCTTTTAAACTCAAAACCAAATTACTCGAGTTTTTTTAATACTCAATACAGATTAAGGTAAGATAAGGTCGCCAATGGACTGTTCTTACAGTTCGCGAGATCCCTTAGTTGTGTAGGTGTTTTTGTGTGTGTAACTAAGCTTGTTACATCAAGAGGTCAGATTTGTGCATTTCCCTTGATCGCCTCACGTTCTAAATAATTACTTTAATTGCTGGATCGCTTGTAAATTTTCATATTTGCATCGGCGAAGTTTCGGAATGAATGTAAATAGTTGCCGCATTCACGGAATATTTATTGGACGACTTAACTGTATTTTAATTGAAGCTTGGACGTGGTCAGGTCCGGGCAAAGCGCTCGGACGGACATTATTTGGATTCCTGCCAACTTCATATTACTCAGACAATGTGGGTGTGCACGAATTGAAAACATTAACAGCTGCAATGTATCATTTTCTCGAATCGGAACTTTAATTAGCGATACCGGAGCACCTCTAAAATTCGCCATTGTGCCCGAGATACCGGCGATAGTTGGTGCACGTGACACATTAATTCGTCCGATCGGAACTTTAATTAACGATACGCAGGGTCCTAAAATTCACCATTGTGCAGAGATACAGGCAATGGTGCACGTGACAAATTAATTCGTCCGAACGGACTTTTTCGGATTCGATCGGGCGTGACTAATCGTTCGCACCTGTTGGTCCGTTATTTGCAATTGTTGTAATCGCGTCTTGAATCGTTAATACTTTTCTTCAGCTATTTAAATATGAGGTATGTACGATGGATGGGTTCAAAATTGCTTTTTGCATTGTTGATAATGGTTTTCGCAATTATTAGATTGGATGACATTCAGCCCAATTCTTACTCCATAAATGGTTAAGTTCTTTTAAAGTAAAACTTGTTTATGTATACCTCGACGTGTGGTAACTCGCAGAATCCTCATATTAGCTCCTCATCGGTGACTAGTATTTTCTAAAGATGTGCAATAGCATTGCACGAAGATTGTCATTGCGGCGCCAGATGGCGAAGGCGACGAAGACCGACGACGACGCTTCCCTTTTTAAAAAGGCAAATATATGAAAATTGTTACTTTAATTTTAAGTTTGAGAAGTGTTTCTTCGAAACTATACTTACGAGTCTGTAATATGTGGTGGTTAGTGGTATAATAAAATTTTGGAAAAGTGTGTTATTCCAAAATCTTCAAGATGCACCACAAAGTGGATGTTCTTATTTTTTTCCCGGAAATCGTCGTCATCCGCGAATATGAGTTCAAACTGATGAGTACCTCATATTAAAAAATTATCATTGGATCAAAGAGTTTTAGTTAGGTAAATGCTAGGTCTCATTTAACTTGTCGATAGTTTTACGCATCAGGTTACAACTTTCTTTATTGCGTATTCCACCAGCGCCCAAATAGGTCAATGCGGCGAAAACTAATTGGAAAGGATGTGAGGACAGAGCCGATCGCAGGAAACGGTCAATCCGCTCGAAGATTGTCATCCGGGCGGTGATTGCGGCGGCCAGATGGCGAAGGCGACGAAGACCGACGACGACGCTTCCCTTTTTACAATCCACTGCGGCCACGTGTTTAATTACCATCTACCCATCCCGTGCCGGTTCCACTCTTCTCGATATTAAAAACAGAGTCGCGGCTGCGTCGTCGGTTCTCATGACCTCACCGCAATAATAAACGTTATTAGCGCTCACCTCGGGTTTAGTCATGAAAACGAGGCTGCACACATCAAAACAACTTCAGCTGCGCTCCGGCATCATCCACCTTTGCGGTTTCGGCGGATTCGCGACCTGAGTAAACAGAATTATCATGCCTAATTTGCAATTTGCCTAAAAATACCCTCCGCTGCACCGAAATAGAATGTGCACGCTATAAATAAGTCGGAAGCTTTAATCGCCGCAGTCATCATAATTAGGGATTTTGTTTTAAGCTTTATTTATCGGGGTGTTGAAGAAATAATTGCTCTTCGACCAGAAAACTCGGGTTGTGATTGCTTTGGCGATGTAATTTGAGCAAATTCTGATCCGAGATAAAAAAAAACTTGCTGTTGCTTCGTATTGTGCTTTTAATTCCATCAACAAATAATAAAAATGGTGATGTGGCCATCATGTTACTTTCTCCGACGTGATGGTATCACTTATATTTACGCTTTCATGGTTTATTTTCATTTTAAATCATATTTTAAATGTACATCGAGTACAACTGACGTTTAAAACGTCAAAATTTTGAAAGATGGAAAAATTATACTTCAAATTTAAAAACTCAGTTTACTCATGCGATGTGATGCTTGCACAAAAAATCATGATCCAATTTTCAGACTTACATTCTGTGATGCCTGCACAGACAGAAATGATCTGATTTTGTGACTTACAATCTGTGATGCCTGCACAGGTAGACATGCTCGGATTTTCAGACTTACAATCTGTGATGCCGGCACAGGTAGACAGGATTTTGAGACTGCCATTTTATTTTGCACATTAGTTTTGATGTGTAAAACGCGAGGGGAGGGTTCGAAAATGTAATAAGTTGATATTTGAAATGCCGGCGTGAGTCAGTGTGCGAGGGCCGTAATGAAATTCCGCACTCTCCGAATCTAATAAAGTGCAAGCACCCGTAAGGAACACTGTCATTCCTTGTACTACAAATATTCATTAGGGATACCCCCGGCGGATAAGGGCGTAGGGGGATGTGTATCTGTGCGTGTATCTCTGGTCGGGCGGTCGCGCCCCCCGTTTAATAAAACTCTCTAATGAATCGGCGTCCTTGTTAATTTGATTGGCGTGCCATTCGTCACGGACGGCACTGCAGGGAATCAAATGTGATAAAACGTACTGCTGCTGGTGCATCACCCCTTTATGTATCTGTTTCAGAGGTGTTCTAATGCAACATATTTTGACAGTTGACAGCGGTGGTACAATTGCTGCAAAATCAAGTCATTCCCTTCATAACTGATGATTGCGAATTTTTCAACAGGACGGTGTACCTCCACATTTCGCGTTGGCTGGGCAAGAGTACCAGTTGCGGCTCGTGGATGTTTGGCGGTGGAGCAACGGAGGAAAATTTGACCGAAACATCAACGAAATATTTGCTTCCTCTATAAGAGTAAGTAGGCCGGCACGAGCGACATCTTTTTGCCTTCCACACGTAAATTCACGCTGCTGAACATAGGGGTATGACAAGAGATATGAGAAACAGGGCATAAGAAATCGAGCTTGACGCCGCTAATATTGGATGGCGCCACCATAAAAATTCGATGGATTTCTGTAAATTATGTTTGTTGCTAACACTAGACGGCGTTTTTCCAGTAAAATTGATCTTGAAACGAAGAATGTCAAACAGTGCGGAAATCGAGGACGAATAAAACATCATTTTTTGTGTCAGCCTCATAGCACAATATGTACAAAATATATGTGTACATCACCCGATGAAACGTTATTAACAAAGTAAATATTAACAGGAAGCGACAAGGCGTGTTGATAAATTGGAATCGATAAGCGCCATCTGTGAATGGCGGCGTGAACTAACACCAACACATACACACACCGATACATGTATGTGTGTATATTCTTTCGTACTACACTAAAATTAGTTAAATATTGGTAAACAAAATCACTATGTTTTACTATTTATATTAAGTAAAATAAATATTATACAACTTTCCCAAGTGGTTTTGTTCACACGAACATTCTCGAAAGGAGAATGCACAAAACTTGTGGAAGTATAGTGTTTAATTAATATAAATTATAAAACAAGTAAAACCAAGTGTTTTTGATTACCAATATTTAACTTATTTTGGTGTAGTACGAAAGAATACACACACACACACGTATCGGTTGTGTGCTTGTGTGCATGCTTGGTGTTAGTTCACGCCGCTATTCACAGATGGCGCTTATCGATTCCAATTTATCAACATGCCTTGTCGCTTCCTGTTATTCCATGGCTGAACAGTACCTTATAGAGACGGGCAAAACTGCTACTTTTGAATAACGTTGCTACCTGTAATTGCTACTTTTTAATATCAGTGATTTTAAATTGTGACTATGATCACAAATACATCGCAGAAAAAAAATATAAAAAACGCAAAAAAATCCATAAAAATCATCCTCAATGGCCGAAGTATAGCTTATTCAAAATCAATTTGGTTTTTATAAATTCAATAATTTTCAATAGAGATATGGATTTTTGAAAATTGTTATTTTAATTTTTTGAGTACCTTAACAAAAACATCGCTGAAAAAAATATAAAAAACGCAGGAAAAATTCCATAAAAATCATCCTCAATGGCCGAAGTATAGCTTATTCAAAATCAATTTGGTTTTTATAAATTCAATAATTTTCAATAAAGATATGGATTTTTGAAAATTGTTATTTTAATTTTTTGAGCACCTGAACAAAAACATCGCTGAAAAAAATATAAAAAACGCAGGAAAAATTCCATAAAAATCATCCTCAATGGTCAAAGTATCACTTATTCAGAATCAATTTGGTTTTTGTAAATTCAATAATTTTCAATAGAGATGTGGATTTTTGAAATTTTTTGTTTTAATTTTCTGAGCACTTTAATAAAAACATCGTAGAAAAAATATAAGAAACGCAGGAAAAATTCCATAAAAAATCATCCTCATTGGCCGAAGTATCGCTTATTCAAAATTAATTTGGTTTTTGTAAATTCAATAAAATTTCAATAGAGATGTGGATTTTTTAAAATTTTTGTTTTAATTTTCTGAGCAGCTGAACAAAAACATCGCAGAAAAAAATATAAAAAACGCAGGAAAAATTCCATAAAAAATCGTCCTCAATGGCCGAAGTATCACTTATTCAGAATCAATTTGGTTTTTGTAAATTCAATAATTTTCAACAGAGATGTGGATTTTTGAAAATTGTTATTTTAATTTTTTGAGCACCTGAACAAAAACATCGCAGAAAAAATATAAACAACGGAGGAAAAATTCCATAAAAAACATCCTTATTGGCCGAAGTATCGCTTATTTAAAATCAATTTGGTTTTTGTAAATTTAATAATTTTCATTAGAGACATGGATTTTTAAAAATTTTTGTTTTAATTTTTTGAGCACCTGAACAAAAACATCGCTAAAAAAATATAAAAAACGCAGGAAAAATTCCATAAAAAATTATCCTCAATGGCCCAAGTATCGCTTATTCAAAATAAATTTGGTTTTTGTAAATTCAACAATTTTCAATAGAGATATGGATTTTTGAAAATTGTTATTTTAATTTTTTGAGCACCTGAACAAAAACATCGCTGAAAAAAATATAAAAAACGCAGGAAAAATTCCATAAAAAATCATCATCAATGGTCGAGGTATCGCTTATTCAAAATCAATTTGGTTTTTGTAAATTCAATAATTTTCAACAGAGATTTTTGAAAATTTTTGTTTTAATTTTCTGTAGAAAAAATATAAGAAACGCAGGAAAAATTCCATAAAAAATCGTCCTCAATGGCCGTAGTATCGCTTATTCAAAATCAATTTGGTTTTTGTAAATTCAATAATTTTTAACAGAGATATGGATTTTTGAAACTTATTATTTTAATTTTTTGAGCACCTTAGCAAAAACATCGCTGAAAAAAATATAAAAAACCCAGGAAAAATTCCATAAAAAATCATCATCAATAGTCGAAGTACCGTTTATTCAAAATATCAATTTGGTTTTTGTAAATTCAACGATTTTCAATAGAGATATGAGATTTTTGTTTTAATTTTTTTTTTATTTTTAATTTTCAGTTAATGAAGTTTGCAATTTAAAAATTGGTTTCGTGGTATTATTTCAAAATGTATGTTTAGATATTCGCACCGATTCTTAAATTGAAATGAATTTTGAGTCATTTTAGGTTTACCATTTGTAGAAATTGTTTTTATATATTTGTTTTTAAACTGATTTGAACATGAACATAAGAGTAAATGGGAGTAAACAGTACTGAATATAAAATAATATGTAGAAATGCTATTTTCCATTGTCTTCTTACAATCACGTTTTTAGGTAACAGTTGTGATTTTAAGGAGCAATCACAGTTTAACTCATAGTTTAAATAGCAGTGATTTTAAGTAGCTGTAATTTAAAGTAGCAGTGATTTTAAGTAGCAGTGATTTAAAGTAGCGGTGATTTTAAGTAGCGGTGATTTTAAGTAGCAGTGAAATTCGCCTATTATAAGTAGTTGTAATTTAAAGTAGCAGTGATTTTAAGTAGCAGTGATTTAAAGTAGCGGTGATTTTAAGTAGCAGTGAAATTCGCCTATTATAAGTAGCTGTAATTTAAAGTAGCAGTGATTTTAAGTAGCAGTGATTTTAAGTAGTAGTGATTTAAAGTAGCGGTGATTTTAAGTAGCAGTGAAATTCGCCTATTATAAGTAGCTGTAATTTAAAGTAGCAGTGATTTTAAGTAGCAGTGATTTTAAGTAGTAGTGATTTAAAGTAGCGGTGATTTTAAGTAGCAGTGAAATTCGCCTATTATAAGTAGCTGTAATTTAAAGTAGCAGTGATTTAAAGTAGCGGTGATTTTAAGTAGCAGTGAAATTCGCCTATTAGTAACAGTAACGACCTGTGATTTTTTAATACTAGTGAAAAATCACAGGTACGTGAAATATTGTCCATCTCTAATACCTTAACGAAACTTTTCCTGTGCGATGGATTGGTGAGGTACCATTGAGTTTCCTGCGCGGTCGCCTGATTTGACATCCCTAAATTTTTTGTTGGTTCACGTTGCCAAAATACCGCACTCGTTGATGTTTGATATTCACATCCAAATCGACTGGTGTTAAAATGAATATACTTTGAATGAACTTTTCCTACAATTTGAATATTAAACAAATTAACCCGAGGGGTTAATCAAAGCCGGAAATGCAAATCGCGATTGTTGCTCGTATTTAAATTTAAATTTTTGTGAATACCCATTGTGCCACAGCACACGTACGAAATATGGAAAGTGCAAATCATTACCGAGTAAACAAATTTTACTCAAGGCGACCACCGTCCGGTGTAATTATACTCCCAGAGGACCGACTTTTTAATATTTATAATCAATATTATAGGCGGCGATGAACAAGCGAATTCCTTCACCAGACGTGAAAATAAGAACCACAAATCATCGGTTTTTATTGAAATTAACTTATCAAAAGTAACTGTGCGTAAGTAATTTTAATTATCTTAATGCATTTTTTCTCTAGAATACAGAGAGAGAGAGAGAGATACTTGCTTATTTCGTTAATACAATGGAATAAAATCATCATCAAGCATGCGAAAACATGTTTTACCGACTTTCACTAGAGATTTCCACTCCCACGCAACGAGCGACGAGCGTTTCTGCTATTGTTGTTTTTGTTCGAATAGTTATTACGGCCATCCGGCATAAAATATCATTCAAACTTTCTATTTTTGCGACGCGTCGTCGCTTGGAACGGTTACCAAGCGGAAAATTTCGGTCGGAAACTGCACCCACGAGCGAAGGTTCGTTCCTCCGCTCCCTTCCTTCCTGCCCGTCCTAATATTTCGACCAGTAATTATTTAAAATTTGTGATTTAAAGACGTAGGCACTACAGGTCACTGGTTCTTAGGGGGAAGGGTGTTTTAATTAGTACACATTATAACGGACTAATTTATTCAAAGCATTTCTTTTCCACAGTTGGAACTGTTTGTAATAAATACAATTACGAAGAATCACATCTGTTGTAGGTGTTTACAGCACAATTGCGGAACGAGGCTGTATTTACATTCCGCGTGGATTAGTGATAAAAGTGAGTAAGTAGGGTCCACTTAAGTCGCCGTGGGCCGAAACCGTCTGCGCAATCCGGATAAGGCGAGTGTGTCTGGTGACACTCGTAAAAGACATTAATGCATGAACCAATAAGCGTCGCACAGGTAGGTATACTGTAGGTAGGCAGTGACATAGTCTGTATATGTACGATATGGTGGCATTCATTCCTCGAGTTGTCACGTCGAGACGTGCATTGTTCGGCCGCGACTAAGAGGCGCCAGTTGTACCTGCGACTGTCGCGCACTTGGCATAGCAATTAGCTTCCACTAAATCATACCTCGCTCACTAAACACTTATCACGATTGGTCACAGGGGAGAGGTCGGCGGTTTGCGTTTCATTCGAATGGCCGAGAAAAAAAACCCTTTTATCGCCATCTCGAATCGTTAAAGGTTGAATAAAACACCCTTTCGCCTTGGATGGTTAGCATCGAAAAATGTAAATATTATTTGGATGAAGTGTTTGGGTTATTACACGTCTATTGATTATCAGAAATTTGCTCTTCTAATTAGATTTGTTTACCTCTCTGCAGGGGCTCGTTATATAGAGCCAAAGAGCCATGGCACCGTCTGTAGTTTCAAGCTCAGCAAGCATTTTTAATTAATCCTTAAAACACCATGCTCTAGGAAGATATCCGCGAACGACCATAGATGTCGATGCGCCTTAAACCCAAAATGCATTCATTCTAGGAAGATAAATCGTTTATTCTTTCTTCAAAAATTGGGATGTGGCCATCATGTTACCTTCTCCAACTTGATTGTATCATTTATATTTACGCTTTCATGGTTTATTTTCAATTGAAATCACATTTTAAATGTACATCGAGCGTTTTGTAGACTCGCACGAAACTGACGTTTAAAACGTCAAATGGAAAAATTATACTTCAAATTCAAAAACTCAGTTTACCCAAAAACTAAAGGGATTTCGAGAAAAACTTATTCTTTATAAGTTGTTCATTTTGGCATTCTCTACAATTATTATTAACATACATTTGCTGTAACTATTATCGTTTCATAATTATAAATCAAAAATGAAAAAAAAATAATTAATTTTCTCGAATAACAATGATTTTATGAAAAATGTTTTCAAACAAATTTGTTGTCTTCAATATTTGTTTAAATGTTTTTGTAATATTTTTCATATTTAAGAAAATATTGGCAAAAAACAAAAAACAGTTTAGGTACACACCCACTTCCGGTGTACGAAATTTTACCAAAACCTTTTCAGTTCTTCGGATTATCAAATAAAACGTATGTTCAAAGTTTCATATCAATTGCTCTATTAGTTTTTGAGATACAGCGCGCAGTCACACAAACACTTCAAGTACTAATCCTTAAAAACTGCTCGTCACACTCTATAATAACGTTAATAAATAGAATGCGTTAACGTTTACGTAAAGGAAACACTGGTAAATGTCAGCGGGAAAGACTCGCCTTTGTTGCCACCATCAATACCGAAACTGGACGCGAAGGAGATTACAATGAATTCGTGATGGAAATAATTGGACGTTTCTTTATTTGGAAAACTGTGCCGATTCATTTACGTAAAGAATTTTGACACACCCCTATTTCCCATAATGGCATTTCTTAATCAATTCCCATGATATTATATGTCTAATGGTAATCTTACGAGTTTCGACCATAAACGTGCGCTCATGTTATAATGGATACGATCGTTATTTATTAATTAGGAGTAGAAACAGGAATATTTTAACTCTTACGTAAACGGTTTGTGTGCAAATTAAAATTGGTATTTTTAATTTTTGACGAAAACGTGAAAATCGATTCTTACTTTTGGCCAAAAATTGGCTTTAAAATGATTTCCTGAAGAAACCACTGGTCCGATTCGAGGTTTCTATACATCACTGGAAAGATCCTTTTAAGACGCTTCAGAAGTTGTACTTTCGCAAAAACAAAAGTCAATTTGAAGCCCGTGAGGCGTCAACAAAGAAAACTCGAAAATGGTAAAAATCGACAAAAACAACTTTTTTAATAATCATCGTAGATAATCTGTAATACCTTTTTCTTCATCAGAAAAATGAGTGAAATTGATTGGCGTTAAAAAACTTCATCTAGAAAAAATTGCAAAAAAGTTGGCAAGTCACCCAACATGGTGACTTCATGGAAAATTTTGAAAAAGTCGAAAAAATCAACTCTTTTTTTCAGACTTTGAACGTCCGTAGCGGCTAAACAAATAATCCAAATCGAACGCGGATTTGAAATCTGTGCTCCTTTGGTGCAAGTTAGTCGAATACGATAAAAATAGGCGATTTTTAATTTTTGCGAAAACGTGAAAATCGACAGAAGGGTCCCCCCTTTTTACTTTTGGCGAAAAATTGGCTTTGAAATGATTTCCTGAGAAAACCACTGGTTCGATTCGGGATTTCTATACATCACTGGAAAGATCCCCTCTATACGCTTCAGAAAATGTACTTGCGCAAAAACAAATGTTAATTTGAAGCTCGTGACGCGTCAGCAAAGAAAATTCAAAAATGGAAAAAATCGAAAAAATCTACTTTTTTAATAATAATCGTAGACTTTATGTAATACCTTTTTTCTTATCAGAAAAACGAGCTAAATCGATTGGCGTTATTGCAGAAAATTCGTTGCAGAAAATTCGTCGTATAAAATTAATCGCAGAAAATTCATTGCAGAACATTTTTTGCAGAAACTTCATGGCAGAAATTTCATGGTAGAAAATTTGTTGTAGAAATTTGATCCTAAGAAAATTCATCGCAGAAATGTCATTGCAGAAAATTAATTGCAGAAAATTTGTCGCAGAAAAATTATCGCAGAAAATTCATCGCAGAAGGTTGATCATGAAAAATTTCATCGCAGAAAATTCGTCGCAGAAATTTGATCCTAAGAAAATTCATGACAGAAAAGTAATTGCAGAAAATTCATTGCAAAAAATTCGTTGTAGAAAATTCATCGCAAAAATTTATAGCAGGAAAATCATCGGAGAAAATTTAACGCAGAAATTTGATGGCAGAAAATTCATCGCAGAAAATTTGTGGCAGAAATTTGATCCTTAGAAAATTCATCGCAGAAAATTCGCCGCAGAAGATTCATTTTTATTTATTTATTTATTTAACGGATTAACCTTTTACATAATATACAAATTTAAAATTTTGTACAAACACAAATAATATTACTTTCATTAACAAAATTTGACTAACAATCAACCAAAACAACAAATTTCATTTTTTTGCAATAAATTCATCGCAAAAAATTTATCGCAGAAAATTCATCGCAGAAGGTTGATCGTAAAAAAATATTCATCGCAGAATGTTGATCGTAAAAAAACTCATCGCAGAAATTTGATCCTAAGAAAATTCATTGCAGAAAATCCGTCGTAAAAAATTCATCGCAGAAACTAGATGGCAGAAATTTTATGGCAGAAAATATGTCCAAGAAACTTGATCCTAAGAAAATTCATCGCAGAAATTTCGTCGTAAAAACTTCATCGCAGAAACTAGATGGCAGAAATTTTATGGCAGAAAATTTGTCCAAGAAACTTGATCCTAAGAGAATTCATCGCAGAAATTTCGTCGCAGAAAATTCATCGCAAAAATTTTTCGCAGAAAATTCATTGTAGAAAACTCACTGCAGAAAGTTGATAGCAGAAAATACATTGCAAAAAATTCAACGCGAAAAAAATATCGCAGATCGTAAAAGAATTCGTAGTAGAAAATTCATCGCAGAAATTTGATCCTAAGAAAATTCATCGTAGAAAAGTAATTGCAGAAAATGAATTGCAGAAAATTCGTCGCAAAAATTTATCGCAAAAAAAAATTCATTGGAGATAGTTGATCGTAAAAAAATTATCGCAGAAAATTCGTCGCTGAAATTTGATCGTAACAAAATTCATAGCAGAAAAGTCATTGCAGAATATTAATTGCAGAAAATTCGACGTAGAAAATTCATCGTAAAAATTTATCGTAGAAAATTCATCGCAGAAAATTCATCGCAGAAATTTATCGCAGAAATTTGATCATAAGAAAATTCATAGCAGATATGTCATTGCAGAAAATTCGTGACAGAAAATTCATCGCAAAAATTTATCGCTGAAAATTCTATTTTAACTGTCCATTACACTCTAGGTGACGGCGAAGTCGTCATGAATGCGTAGTTATACGGGCTCACTATATTTTGGGTTATTTTTTTTGTAATAATCATAAAGACACATTATTAACGAATTATCTGTCAAAGTTTCAAGCATCTGTCGGAATAAATGTGGAATTTATAGGGGTCCCCCCTTCTTGCTTTTGGCGAAAAATTGGCTTTGAAATGATTTCCTGAAAAAACCACATGTTCGATTCGGGGTTTCTATAGATCACTGGAAAGATCGCCTCAATACGCTTCAGAAAATGTACTTGCGCAAAAACAAATGTCAATTTGAAGCCCGTGACGCGTCAGCAAAGAAAATTCGAAAAAGGAAAAAATCGAAAAAATCAACTTTTTTAATAATCATCGTAGATCCTTATGTTATACCTTTTTCTTCATCAGAAGAACGAGGTAAATCGATTGACGTTAAAAATTTCATCTAGAAAAATTTTGCAAAAAAGTTGGCAAGTCACCATGGAAATTTTTTAATAAAGTCGATTTTTTCAGATTTTGAACACCCGTAGCGGCTAAACGAAGAATCCAAATCGAACGCGGATTTGAAATCTGTGCTCCTTGGGTGCAAATTAGTCAAATTCGATTAAAATTGGCGATTTTTAATTTTTGACGAAAACGTGTTAATCGACAGAAGGGTCCCCCCTTCTTACTTTTGGCCAAAAATTGGCTTTGAAATGATTTTCTGAGGAAACCACCGGTTCGATTCGGGATTTCTATACATCACTGGAAAGATCCCTTCAAGATGCTTCAGAAAATGTAATCGCGCAAGAATAAATGTCAATTTGAAGCCCGTGAGGCGTCAGCAAAGAAAATTCGAAAATGGAAAAAATCGAAAATATCAACTTTTTTAATAATAATCATAGACTTTATGTAATACCTTTTTCTTCATCAGAAAAACGAGCTAAATCGATTGGCGTTAAAAAATTTCATCTAAAAAAAATTGCAAGAAAGTTGGCAAGTCACTATGGAAAATTTTGAAAAAAGTAGTTTTTTTTATATTTTCAACGACCGTAGCGGCTAAACGAAGAATCCAAATCGAACGCGGATTTGAGATATGTGCTCGTTGGGTGCAAATTAGTCGAAGTCGAATACGATAAAAATAGGCGATTTTTAATTTTTGACGAAAACGTGAAAAACGATGGAAGGGTACCCCCTTCTTACTTTTACACAAAAATTGGCTTTGAAATGATTTCCTGAAAAAACCACTGGTTCGATTAGAGGTTTCTATGCAACACTGGAAAGATCGCTTAAAGACGGTTTAGAAAATGTACTCTAGCAAAAACAAATGTCCATTTGAAGTCCGTGACGCGTCAGCAAAAAAAAATCGAAAATAGAAAAAATAGAAAAAATCAACTTTCTTAATAATCATCGTGTAATACCTTTTTCTTCATCAGAAAAACGAGCTAAATCGATTGGCGTTAAAACATTTCATCTAGAAAAAATTGAAAAAATTGCACCATGGAAAATTTTGAATAAAGTCGATTTTTTCAAACTTTGAGCGCCTGTAGCGGCTAAACGAAGAATCCAAACGAACGCGGATATCAAATCTGTGCTCCTCGGGTGCTAATTAGTCGAATTCGATTAAAATAGGCGATTTTTAATTTTTGACGAAAACGTGAAAATCGTGTTACTTTTGGCGAAAAATTGGCTTTGAAATGATTTCCTGAGGAAACCACTGGTTCAATTCTGGATTTCTATACATCACTGGAAAGATCGCCTCAAGACGCTTCAGAAAATGTACTTGCGCAAAAACAAATGTCAATTTGAAGCCCGTGAGGCATCAGCAAAGAAAATTCGAAAATGGAAAAAATCGGAAAAATCAACTTTTTTAATAATCATAGTAGACTTTATGTAATACCTTTTTTCTCATCAGAAAAACGAGCTTAATCGATTGGCGTTGAAAATTTTCAGCCATCTTGAATAGCAAAAAAGTTGGTAAGTTAGAAAGAAAATTTTTTTGTGGAATTAGACAGGAACTTTTCATTGCTTATCGAAGTTAAATAAATCTATGCAACAGTTCGCGACTCTAGCTTCAACCGAAGTATCTGTAGGACTTGCAACGATCTGCAGACGCGAAGAAATTGTATATAACGGAAATGGTAATCGATATGCGGAATGCGCGCTTAAAAGGGTCCAGTTTGCACCAATTATGGGCACAACAGTCTCAATCAAATATTCTCACGGATGTGAATTGTGCGTTCGCACAAATGGGCTGCATGTGGCATCATCGACAACAACAACAACAAACAAGAACGGTTAGGAAGCCGGTATTTGCCAACGTTAAAAAGGAAAAAGCCCCCACCAGATGATAGGTATTATCGCAATAAGGTAATGGTGTGTTTCAAGTAGAAATTTCCCCGGCCCACAGACCGCATTGCGTGTCAAATAAAGCTCGAGCACGGCAAACCAAACCTGCGATGGGTTCTTCAGGTGTTTAAGTCCTGAAGGCGTAAAAAAGGAATGGCTTTATACGGTGTGTTATTAGTGTACCAAAGACGGAGCAAAATATTACCAGATGATCCACCTGTGCGGCTGTACCGGCGATTGTGCGGGTGGGACAGAGACGGAGGTATGGCGACAGTGTGTCGGGGAATGCGGCAAATCCGATTCTACCTGTTGATGTACTTAGAATATACAAACACCTACGAACGTGATTTAGTATAGGAACATTCTAAACGACGAAACCACCGACAATACAATTTACGAATTCTGTAAATCCTCCATCAATGAAAACACAAACCCATATTATGATCTGTTTTCTAATTTATACGATAATTACGTACCACCGGGAATAAATTAATCTTTTAATAGGTAACGACTACTTGAGAGCTGATGGCGAGGACCACACAAGCTTCCAAGTTCGAAGCTCCTGACGTCTTCATAAGGGCATCCAGTCATTATCACGTAATTAATATTTTCATAAATTACACTCAATTTGCATACGACATGAAGAAATTGCCGACACGACCCCTCGATTTAAATTTGAATAGATAAACCGTGCGCTTCGAAAATTGATTACTTAATTTATAATGAGTTTTTCTTATTAATTTAATGGGCGACTCTAAAATTGAAGCGATTAATTGGTAATTGATTTAAAATAGTTTTTAGATATTATTTCTGTGGGGTCTTGATGAATTTATCTTCATCACATTTTAATAGTCTATACAAATTTCCTGCCCATTGCATCACATTTTAACGATGCAATTGACATTATAAATTGCACACAACATTTACGTTTCTGGCCACAATAAAAAGGTCTGAATTATTCGCTGGATGGTGAGTGTATCCATTAATAATAGCATGCCCATGTAAGGCGGCGATACTCCAGGAAGCGAATGATTAATATCGAAGGTGAAGGTGGCGGAGTGGTAATGATTTGCACAATTGGCAAAAAATCTGCCATAATAGGAAGTACACGTCTCGACGGCAGCATGAGATGTCGATTTCATACGGTGGAAAAAGGCCGTTTCATTTGAATACACGGTAGTGGGCATTTATCGTCGTCGTCGGAAAAGAACCGATCGGCAAAAGTTGAAACGTGAACGTGATATATACGATGGAGTCGGAGGCTAGGCAACGGGCATGACTTTATGAAAAAGCTGTCAAGTTTCAGGAAAGCGAGATGAAGTGAAGGCCAGCCGCAGAGTTGGTGCGAGTGGCGCCGTTCTGTCGGCTTGGTGCATACTCAGGTGCACACCGGAGACCAGCGAGCAGTTCCCACGTGTGCTGTGCGGCGGTGTGCTGCCCACACACCCACCGGCTCGATGGTCAACTCCCATCCAACAAATCCCTCCGTTTATTTTCTCATGGATTTATCACACGATTTTTTCCCGGAATCTAATCGAAATATTTTTCACTAAAAGATTTACCAAAATCGCTGCAGAATAAACTAATTGTGAAAGTAATTTAAGCACAACAATGTTTTGTATTTACACGTTTAAGAAATTATAAGAAAAATGGTGATGAGGCCATCATGTTACATGGTTTATTGAAATCATATTTTAAATGTACATCGAGCGGATGAAACTGACGTTTAAAACGTCAAAATGATGAAACATGGAAAAATTACACTTCAAATTAAAAAACTCGGTTTACTCAAGAACTAACGAGATTTCGAAAAAAACTTATTCTTTAGAAGTTGTTCATTTCGGCGTTATCTACAATTATCATTCACATAAATTTGCTGTAACTATTATCGTTTCATAATTATAAACCAAAAATTTAAAAAAAATTAATACATTTTTTTCTCGAATAGCAATGATTTTATGAAAAATATTTTCAAGCAAAAGATGTTCATTTCTTTGTTGTCTTTAAAGTTTGTTTAAATGTTTTTGTGATATTTTTCATATTTAACAAAATATTGGCAAAAAACAAAAAACAGTTAAGGTAAACACCCACTTCCGGTACACGAAATTTTACCAAAAGCTTTTCAGTTCTTCGGATTATCAAATAAGACGTATGTTCAAAGTTTCATATCAATTGCTCTATTAGTTTTTGAGATACAGAGCGCACAGACAGACACACACACACAGACACCTTAACTGTTTTTTGTTTATTGCCAATATTTTCTTAAATATGAAAAATATCACAAAAACATTTGAGCAAATATTGAATACAATAAAGATATGAGCTTATTTTGTTTGAAAACATTTTTCATAAAATCATTGTTATTCGAGAAAAAAATGTATGTATTTTTTTTCATTTTTGATTTATAATTATGAAACGATAATAGTTACAGTAAATGTATGTTAATAATAATTATAGAGGATGCCAAAATGAACAACTTATAAAGAATAAGTTTTTTTCTAAATCTCTTTAGTTTTTGAGTAAACTGAGTTTTTGAATTTGAAGTATGATTTTTCCATCTTTTATAATTTTGACGTTGTAACCGTCAGTTTCATCCGAGTCTACAAAACATTTAAAATATGATTTAAATTGAAAATAAACTATGAAAGCGTAAAGATAAATGATATTATCAAGTCGGAGAAAGTAACATGATGGCCACATCACCATTTTTAATTTTAATTTTATAAAGACATTATTATTATTACATTTACGATGTCTTATATTTGAAATTGTTTCTTGTAGAGCAACCCATGGCAACGTACATATCTTGTCGGTGTTAAAGCCACCCGGATTTGGTTCAGTACAGCATTCAGGCAATAGATTCCGCCACTTTGGCGTTTCTACCCAAATACCCATTCATTTATAAATCTATTCCACCCAAAATCACACGTTATTAGAGCTAGACATTTTTAATGCCCACCATCCATTCTTATTCTGTTCATTATTCATATTTTCCCCGTAAAAAGCTCATCTCTTCCGTTTCCGTCTCCGGTCGTTCCATCCACTTACGTGACATGTTGAAATTTATTCGTTCCACTGCTTTCTTGGCGTAACGTAATACTTTAAATATGTAAATTTTAGGAAGTCCAGTACAGAATACTAAACGTGAAACCTTCGAGGTTTTTCAGACTTTGAGCGACGGTAGCGGCCAAACGAAGAATCCAAATCGAACGCGGTTTGCAAATTTGTGTTCCTCGTGTGCAAATTAGCCGGATACAATTAAAATTGGCGATTTTAAATTTTTGACGAAAACTTGAAAAACTACCCAAGGGTCCCCCCTTCTTACTTTTGCCAAAAAATTGCATTCAAAATGATTTCCTGAAGAAATCACTGGTTGTATTCGGGGTTTCTATACGTCACTGGAAAGATGCATTCAAAATCCTCCAGAAAATGTACTTGCGCAAGAAAAAATGTCAATTTGAAGCCCGTGACGCGTTCGCAAAGAAAACTCGAAAATGGAAAAAATCGAAAAAATCTATTTCTTTTCATAATCATCGTGGACCATTGAGTATTACCTTTTTTTCATCAGAAGAACGAGACAAATCGATTGGCGTTAAAAAAATTCTTCTAGAATAAATTGCAAAAAAGTTGGCCATGATCATTTTGAAAAAAGCAGATTTTTCAGACTTTGAACGGCCGTAGCGGCTAAACGAAGAATCTAAATCGAACGCGGTTTGCAAATCTATGCTCCTTGTGTGCAAAGTAGCCGGATACAATTAAAATTGGCGATTTTTAATTTTTAACGAAAACTTGAAAAAATACCCAAGGGTATTACTTTTGCCAAAAAATTGCATTTAAAATGATTTCTTGAAGAAACCACTGGTTCGATTCTGGGTTTCTATACGCCACTGGAAAGATGCTTTCAAAACCCTTCAGAAAAGGAACTTGCGCAAAAACAAATGTCAATTTGAAGCCCGTTACGCGTTCGCAAAGAAAACTCGAAAATGAAAAAAATCGAAAAAATCAACTTTTTTAATAATTATCGTGGGCCATTGAAGTATACCTTTCTTTTCATCAGAAAAACAAGAGAAATTGACTGGCGTTAAAAAATTTCAGATATCTTCAATAGCAACAAAATTGGCATGTCACCATGAACATTCAAAAAAAGCCAATTTTTCAGACTTTGATCGGCTGTAGCGGGTGAACGAAAACTCCAAATCGAACGCGGTTTGCAAATCTGTGTTCATTGGGTGCTAATTAGTCGGATACAATTAAAATTGGCGATTTTAAATTTTTGACGAAAACTTGAAAAACTACACAAGGGTCCCCCCTTCTTACTTTTGCTAAAAAACTGGCTTTGAAATGATTTCCTGAAGAAACCATTGGTTCGATTCGGGGTTTCTATACGCCACTGGAAAGATGCCTTCAGAACCCTTCAGAAAATGTACCTGCGCAAGAAAAAATGTCAACTTGAAGCCCGTGACGCGTTCGCAAAGAAAACTCGAAAATGGAAAAAATCGAAAAAATCAACTTTTTTAATAATCACCGCAGACCTTTCTGTAAAATCTTTTTTTCATCAGAAAAACGAGCTAAATCGATTGGCGATAAAAAATTTCAGCCATCTTAAGTTGCAAAAAAGTTGGCAAGTCACTTTGAATTTTTTTTTGATTTTGTCATAACTCCTAGGATATTGCAACAATTGCAATAAAAAATAGTTGCTCAGATACTATAGTCTGTTCATATTCAAGTGGCAGTAAGTGTAAAAAACGCCGGCTGCTAGTGGTGTTCTGCCCGTCGACTGCAGAGCGCGCCGTGCATTTTGTAGGGCGCGCGCGATACTGTGCGACCCTGTGCAATCTCACCGTTCACGTGACTGTGTTTACACTTACTGCCTCTTGGATATGAACAGACTTTAGATGAATGTGTTTAGTTATCGCCTAGGATTTCAAGACCGACCGTTTCCAGAGAGGCAGCGAGACTTTTTGGTCGGAATTTTCGAAGACGTCAACATCGTGCCCTAGGACATCTAGTTAGCCACGTATCCGCCACGTGGAGGGTGTTTAATCGCCACTCTCGACCATCGATGCTGCATCATCTTTACATCAATTTGACCGGTTCTTTTCAGAACCATAAAATATTCGTTAATTCTGAGATCTGACATTTGTCCAACACACTTGCGTTTTATTTCTATCCATCCCTTTATCCATCCATTATTTTTCGTTTATTATTTAATAAAGTACCTCTTTTCGTTCCTAGTCTCCCGATACTCCTGTTTAAAATTTTCGATTTTTCCTGAGTAATGCTATGGAAAAAATGTTGTAGAAATCATGAACAAATTTTTTTTGGGAAAAAAGAATTACTCTACACGCTTCTTCACGTCATGAATTTTTTCAAATCATTCTGACACCCAACATTTTTTGCATGCATTTTTTCCTGAGTAATACTATGGAAAAAATGTTGTAGAAATCATGAACAAATTTTTTTTGGGGAAAAATAATTACTCTACACGCTTTTCCTTGTCATTAAGAACCGTCTTGAATTTTTCTAATCATTCTGACACCCAACATTTTTTGCATGCATTTTTTTCCTGAGTAATACTATGGAAAAATGGCGAAAATCGAGAAGTGTACAAAAAATTTTTTGGGGAAAAAGAATTACTCTACACGCTTCTTCACGTCATTAGGAACCATCGTGAATTTTTTCAAATCATTCTGACACCTAACATTTTTTGCATGCATTTTTTTCTGAGTAATACTATGGAAAAAATGTTGTAGAAATCATGAACAAATTTTTTTTGGGGAAAAATAATTACTCTACACGCTTTTCCTTGTTATTAAGAACTTTCTTGAATTTTTTCAAATCATTCTGACACCCAACATTTTTTCCATGCATTTTTTCCTGGGTAATACTATGGAAAAAATGTTGTAGAAATCATGAACAAATTTTTTTTGGGAAAAAATAATTACTCTACGCGCTTTTCCTTGTTATTAAGAACTTTCTTGAATTTTTTCAAATCATTCTGACACCCAACATTTTTTGCATGCATTTTTTCCTGAGTAATACTATGGAAAAAATGTTGTAAAAATCATGAACAAACTTTTTTTGTGGAAAAATAATTACTCTACACGCTTTTTTCGTCATTAAAAACCGTTGAGGTTTTTCAAATTTTTCTGATAAAAATCGATTTTTTTTAGGGTAGACATTCTGAACCGCAAATTTTCGATCGACCTTTGAAGTGAAAAATTTGATTCAAAACACCTCTTTTCGTTCCTAGTCGCCTGATACAAATCGTGAACTTTTTAAGAAATTTTCTTTGGATAGACATTTCGAATCGCAAATTTTGGATCGATTTTTGAAGTGAAAAATTTGATTCAAAATACCTCTTGTCGTTCCTAGTCGCCTGATACAAATTTAGAAATTTTCTTTGGATAGACATTTCGAATCGCAAATTTTCGATCGATTTTTGAAGTGAAAAATTTGATTCAAAATACCTCTTGTCGTTCCTAGTCGCCTGATACAAATTTAGAAATTTTCTTTGGATAGACATTTCGAATCGCAAATTTTCGATCGATTTTTGAAGTGAAAAATTTGATTCAAAATACCTCTTTACGTTCCTAGTCGCCTGATACAAATTGTGAACTTTTTAAGAAATTTTGGATAGACGTTCCGAATCGCAAATTTTCGATCGATTTTTGAAGTGAAAAATTTGATTCAAAATACCTCTTTTCGTTTCTAGTCGCCTGATACAAATCGTGAACTTTTTAAGAAATTTTGGATAGACGTTCCGAACCGCAAATTTTCGATCGATTTTTGAAGTGAAAAATTTGATTCAAAAACCTCTTTACGTTCCTAGTCGCCTGATACAAATCGTGAACTTTTTAAGAAATTTTGGATAGACGTTCCGAACCGCAAATTTTCGATCGACTTTTGAAGTCAAAAATTTGATTAAAAATACCTCTTTACGTTCCTAGTCGCCTGATACAAATCGTGATTTTTTTAAGAAATTTTCTTTGGATAAACATTCTGAACCGCAAATCTTCGATCGATTTTTGAAGTGAAAAATTAAGAGCAAAATACTCTAAGGCAAAAATTTTAAATATTTTATTAGGAGAGAAATTTTGTCTTTCATTGTTTAAATACATGCATTCATTCATCCATTCATCAATTCATTCATTGACAATGTAGAAGAATCTTAGAATTAATTAGTTTTCATGGCCCTTAAAAGGGCCGTTGTTGTTAAAATTCAACGTCGTCATATCTTCAGAAGCTGTTGGTGTAGTCGACTACCTTTTTTTCGGAGGCGGTTTCTCGTGAAGGTCACAAATCCGTCTTGTTTCTTCTTATCCTGTCACTCTGTAATGCGTTTTTCAATTATTTTATTCACAAGTATTTAGGTAGGAGATGATTAAGGTATAAGGTTTTATTTATTTAATCCGCTAAGGCTTACAAAAACAACAAAATATTTACAAAATGTGATAAAACACCGGCGTATCGGTAATACATTTCTAGGTTTGGGTTCATTTTTTCAGGTAAATCATCAAAATAGAACAGTTCTTTTGACTTATAGTAGTAAACACATTCGTCTAGTATCTAAACAACTATTATTTATTGCAATTGTTGCAATATCCTAGGCGTTATTAGTCAGAAACCCGCCGTATGCGTGATTTTGGGAAATCAATTTCTACGTTTGGGTCGATTTTTTCAGGTAAATCATCAAAATAGAACAATTCTTTTGACTTGCAGTACTAAACACATTCATCTAGTATCTAGACAATTATTATTTATTGCAATTGTTGCAATATCCTAGGAGTTATGAGTCAGAAACACGCCGTATGCGTGATTTTGGGAAATCAATTTCTACGTTTGGGTCCATTTTTTCAGGTAAATCATCAAAATAGAACAATTCTTTTGACTTGCAGTACTAAACACATTCATCTAGTATCTAGACAACTATTATTTATTGCAATTGTTGCAATATCCTAGGAGTTATGAGTCAGAAACACGCCGTATGCGTGATTTTGCGAAATCAATTTCTACGTTTGGGTCGATTTTTTCAAGTAAATCATCAAAATAGAATAATTCTTTTGACTTGCAGTACTAAACACATTCATCTAGTATCTAGACAACTATTATTTATTGCAATTGTTGCAATATCCTAGGAGTTATATGTCAGAAACACGCCGTCTGCGTGATTTTGGGAAATCAATTTCTACGTTTGGGTCGATTTTTTCAAGTAAATCATCAAAATAGAACAATTCTTTTGACTTGCAGTACTAAACACATTCATCTAGTATCTAGACAACTATTATTTATTGAAATTATTGCAATATTCTAGGAGTTATATGTCAGAAACACGCCGTATGCGTGATTTTGCGAAATCAATTTCTACGTTTGGGTCGATTTTTTCAGGTAAATCTTCAAAATCGAGCAATTCCTTTGAGTTATAGTACTAAACACATTTGTCTAGTGTTTAAACAACTCTTGTTTATTGCAATTGTTGCAATATCCTAGGAGTTATGAGTCAGAAACACGCCGCATGCGTGATTTTGCGAAATCAATTTCTACGTTCGGGTCGATTTTTTCAAGTAAATCATCAAAATAGAACAATTATTTTGACTTGCAGTACTAAACACATTCGTCTAGTATCTAGACAACTATTATTTATTGCAATTGTTGCAATATCCTAGGAGTTATATGTCAGAAACGCATCGTATGCGTGATTTTGGGAAATCAATATCTATGTTAGGGTCGATTTTTTCAAGTAAATCATCAAAATAGAACAATTATTTTGACTTGCAGTACTAAACACATTCATCTAGTATCTAGACAACTATTATTTATTGCAATTGTTGCAATATCCTAGGAGTTATATGTCAGAAACCCGCCGTATGCGTGATTTTGCGAAATCAATTTCTAGGTTTGGGTCGATTTTTTCAAGTAAATCATCAAAAAAGAGCAATTATTTTGAGTTACAGTACTAAACACATTCGTCTAGTGTTTAAACAACTGTTGTTTATTGCAATTGTTGCAATATCCTAGGAGTTATGAGTCAGAAACACGCCGTATGCGTGATTTTGGGAAATCAATTTCTACGTTTGGGTCGATTTTTTCAGGTAAATCATCAAAATAGAATAATTTTTTTGACTAGTATGTAAACAACAATTGTTGCAATATCGTTGTGTTGTTAACTGTACGCCGGTGAATGTATTTACTTTTGGTTTGTATGGAAAAAAAAATACAGAGAGGCCCAAAACGTTGAGGTTTTATTATTTTTGGACGAACAAGAACTAACGAGTTGCGGAATGCCGGTGCGTCTTGAGTCTCAGGTGTTCGTTCGGTCCTCATTGTGAAAATGCAGGTGTGCCGCATCACAAGAAGAGTTTGTAAGTCGAGGATGCAGGAGATGCACGTGTGCGCTCCGATCTTCTCAAAACTGAATCCCCGGGGGCATCTCCTCTCAAATTTTTAAACATAACTCAATGTCTCGATTCGTATAAATATGGAAACGGTTGCCCGGACATGTACAGGTAATTTTTAACACAGAAAAAAAAAAATATAATAAAAATATTTTTAACTGTGTTATACCAACAAAGTACAAGTGTGTTAACAAATAACAATAAGATATAACACAATCTGTGTTATACCAACAAAGTAAAAGTGTTTTTATTATATTTACAACATGTATAACGAAGTAGAAGCCTCCACCTCCATTAAGAAATGAACGAAATGCAGGTTTTACGTTTGTAAAATAATTAAATGTTGTAATGTTTGGCTTGTGATCAAGAGTTTTGATAGTAGGATAGGGCCCACCCACCACTAAGTTAGCGCCCACCCACCACTGAGTTAGCGCCCACCCACCATTTTTACACAAGCTACAAATACCGTTTTGGCGTTAATATCAACCCAACTATTTTAATAAATGATGTGCGAGTTTGATTGAAATTATCTTGAAATCTAGAGATGGCGTGTTTGCAGATTTTTATGTTGCCATAGAGAATAATCGATTTTGAATAAATTTTGAAAATATCAGGCTAGTGGCACTTGTCTTTACATAACAAATCATAACAAATGTGAGGGACGCACCCTCGCATCAACCCCCGAATCCTTACCTGGCAATTCCAAGAATTTAACGTTTTAAGTTCACCGACAATGGGCCTATTGTGACAACCTTTCAATACACGAAAATACCCAGTAAATAATTGATGCGTTAATTAACGGGACGCGCTTTGATCCGGTGACGAAATTAAATGGGCCATTGAGCAAGTGAAATTCTAATTTTCTTCGCGGGTCCGTGATGTAATTTCAGACGCCTCGAGTCCTGTCCCGCCTGTAATCTAATTATACCTGAAAACGGACCACCACCGAAAAACCGCCACACCTTTTTAATGAATGAAGGGGATTTTAAATTGCTGCTTTCTCGAATTACACACGCGGGTAATTGCCATCAATTATTTATTTGATTCAATAGCGCTGATTTAATTATAATCAAGGCGGCGTACGTGATCTGACGTTTCTACATCTTGGATTCACAAAGTAAATTCGATTTGATTGATAATATCTAATTAAATCAAATTGTTTTGACCGCAAAAATTATAATTCCTTACGACGAGAAGGAAACATGTTTTAATTTAAGTTCGAAAATAATAGGGCAATTTTTTAGAAACATTGTGTAAAACTGTTGTTAATTTAATTTAATTTATTTAATTTAATATATACTAAACGCGTAATGCCAAAATCACGTTTTTTTCAAATATTTTCTGAGCCCTTATAGATATCAATTTGAAATTTTTATAAAAAATCAAAAATAATTCAAGACAAATACTATTAACATTTAAACCCCCTAGAACTACCCCCTCAAAAAAAGTGTTGCCAACCCCACAAAAAATTTTTTTTTACAATATTTATTTTTTTCTTGAAAGCCGAAAACGTCCTCTAGGGTCACGTGAAAACCGCGATTTTCCAACTCACCCCTAGACTCGGGGGTGAATTTTTGAAAATCGATTTTTCGCGATGCAGAGGTTTGCGCCAAACCTATCTCCTCCCAAGATTTTTGAGTTGGAGGATTGAAATATGGCTCAAAAAATCCCCAATGCATCGGGACACAACGTTTGCCATCGCACGTTCCCGTAAAAAATTCCGTTGCAACCCCTCAAGCGTTTTTCTAAAAAATCACATTTGGGACGCTTCCGGAAAAGAGGGCGCGCTTCCCCTTACGACCACGACTCCGAATTTTAAAGAGTTTTGTAGAACTGACTCCCATCTACATTTTATGTCTCTTACAAATTTTTGATATCTCCAACCCTTGAAGAGTTATTCAAAGAAAACCACCCCCGACTTCAATAAAAAAATTCTAGAGCAGCCATTTTTAATCCCACGTGAAAAATTTAAACGGCATGCCATTCGGAATTTTATTTTGCGTCAAAAAGGAAGGAACCATATTTTTCGTGGGGCTCACCGTTTACGATCTACGGGCAATTTTCGATTGTTTTCTGGGAATTTTTCGAAGAATTTTGCGATTTTTTTTTAGAAAATTCAAAATCTGACGACGGCAAACCATTCGTCACCAGTTAATTTTCTTAATTTTATATTTCACTATTTCACATAAAGAACACAATTTCACATACAGCAACTTAAGCTTGAAAAACTGGTTATTAATTAATTCATATATGTATACTAAACGCGAAAGCCCCAAAAGCACGTTTTTTTACAATATTTTCAAAACGCTTATAGATGGCGATTTAAAATTTTTATAAAAAATCACAAATAATTCAAGAAATATAACATTAAACTTTCAACCCTTTGGAACCACCCCTTTAAAAAAGGGTTTCCAACCTCTCAAAAGAACAAAAAAACGATCAATTTTATTTTTTTCCCGAAAGCCGGAAACGTTCTCTGGGGGCCCGTGAAAACCGCGATTTTCCAACTCACCCCTAGACTCGGGGGTGAATTTTTGAAAATCGATTTTTCGCGATGCAGAGGTTCGCGCCAAACCTATCTCCTCCTAAGATTTTTGAGTTGGAGGATTGAAATAAGGCTCAAAAAATCCCCAATGCATCGGGACACAACGTTTGCCATCGCACGTTCCCGTAAAAAAATCCGTTGCAACCCCTCAAGCGTTTTTCAAAAAAAATCACATTTCGGACGCTTCCGGAAAAGAGAGCGCACTTCCCCTTACGGCCACGACTCCGAATTTTAAAGAGTTTTGTAGAACTAACTCCCATCTACATTTTAAGTCTCTTACAAATTTTTGATATCTCCAACCCCCGAGGAGTTATTCAAAGAAAACCACCCCCGATTTCAATAAAAAAATTCTACAGCGGCCATTTTTCATCTCACGCTAGAAATTTAAACGGCATGCCATTCGCAATTGCATTTTGCGTCGAGAAGGTAAGAGCTATATTTTTCGTGGGGCGCACCGTTTACGATCTACGGCCGATTTTTGAATGTTTTGCGGGAATTTTTCGAAGAATTTTGCGATTTTTTTTTTCGAAAATTTAAAATCTGACGACGGCATATCAGTCACCGATGTAATCTGTATCAAAGATCCCCATAAAGTTTTTCGATCCGATTTGTGGTTTTCGAGAGATGACGCTGAAGCAAAATTTAGCATTTAGCATTATAGCAAAAAAAAAATTTTAATTTTATATTTCACTATTTCACACAAAGAACACAATTTCACATACAGGAACTTAAGCTTGAAAAACTAATTATGTACACAAATAAACTTATTATTGAAATCCTCTTCCCTCCCATTTTCTATCCAAAATGATAATCTTGATCTTGACAAATCCGTGTTTAATGCATCAATCAGGTCTTTCATAACTGTTGTATACTCCTTGTTCTCCTATTTGCTATACATTACGAACTCGAGATGTCAGCACAAGTTTCACTTTCCAATCCTCAAGTATTACATAGAATCCGCACGTAGCTTGTTATCGTTAATTGCTTTTAATTAATTAAAATAGTTTTAATCTTGAAGACGTGAATTTGTTCCGGGCTGTTAGACGCAGTTGTTGTGTTAACTGGACGTCATATCGCTGCGAGAGTAATTGAATAACTAACCGACAGTAACGATGAGATACAAGATTTTACTTATCAACAGCTAAGGGCTGGGAGTTTAGTTAATATTTCACTTTAAAATAATTAAAAAAAAACGTTGGACTTAAAGGTAAAAGTATGAATTATTTCTGTCGAAACTGTGTAATCCGTGCAAATAATGAATTGATATTTCACTTTGTTGCTTAAAGTAAAAAAATGGTGATGTGGCCATCATATTACTTTCTCCGATTTGATGGTATTACTTTACGCTTTCGTGGTTTATTTTCAATTTAAATCATATTTTAAATGTACATCGAGGGTTGTGTAAACTCGGATGAAACTGACGTTTAAAAGGTCAAAATTATGAATGATGGAAAAATTATACTTTAAATTCAAAAACTCAATTTACTCAAAAACTAAAGGGATTTCGAAAAAAACTTATTCTTTACAAGTTGTTCATTTTAGCATTCTCTACAATTATTATTAACATAAATTTGCTATAACTATTATCGATTTATAATTATAAACCAAAAACTAAAAATAAAATAATAAATTTTTTCTCGAATAAAAATGATTTTATGAAAAATATTTTCAAGCAAAAGATGTTCATTTCTTTGTTGTCTTCAATGCTCGTTTAAATGTTTTTGTGATATTTTTCATATTTAGGAGAATATTAGCAAAAAACAAAAAACAGTTAAGGTAAACACCCACTTCCGGTTTATGAAATTTTACCAATAGCTTTTCAGTTCTTCAGATTATCAAATAGGACTTATGTTCAAAGTTTCGTATCAATTGCTTTATTAGTTTTTGAGATACAGCGCGCACAGTCAGGCACACACACAGAGGCAGACACAAAAAAAATCCAGAAATTATTGAAATGGCATCTCGGGGCCCCAAAACGGATATTTCCATAAAAAAAAATTTGAAAAAATTTTCACGATCTCAATACTTTCTCGTACTGGTGATTTGGTCATCAAAAATTTGATGTCAATTGCTCCATTAGTTTTTGAGATAAAGCGTGCACAGACAGACACACAGGCACACAGGCACACACACACACACACACAAACACACACAGACTAGGGATCTCAAATCGGATGTTTCCGTTAAAACATTTTCACGATCACCATACTTTCTGGTACTTCATAACGGAGAAAATGAAAATACTCAAAGAACAAATATTTTCGAGCCACATATTTCGAATCATTTAGAGCTATCGTGAATTAAATAATTTTTGAAATTCCGGTTATGAAAAAAAAGGTGATTATACGGTTAATGGACATTGTAATATTTTCGATTATTAATCGTCTCTCGGGCGCGGTCAACCGAAAACACCATCAATTATTGGCCGAGACCCTTTGGTAGCTGCGAAATTGATTTGCCGTGCAAAAATTATTTTCTCAACGTTGTCGCGCATCTCCAACGAGGCATGTGCCACAACAGGTCTTCATCATTAACTTTAAAGTCATCAATCAATCCGTGCGCAGCATCACCTTCCCGAATAACGAAAGTAAATGGTGATACTGTTAATTTAAAACAAAAATTTATCGTAATTTATAATCGATGATTAACTTCAGACGAGCCTTTAACGGTTCTTGATTGGTAATTAGGTGAAGTTGCTATATATTTTTAGAAAGTCATCCTTCGTTTAAAACAAAATGTGTGTGGCTAGTTCATGTGATGGGATGTAATAATAATAATAATAATAATAATAATAACTGCTACTTATTAGGAATACATAAATATTCAATAGCAACGTCATGATTCGCTTCAAAATAATTATACATCATCCACATTCCCCTCATAAAATGATTAACACAAGAAGTTGATAAGTTCGCTAAAACAAATACCTCACGTACATTATCTAATAAAACTAATCGAAAGTGTAAACATGTCGGCGCGTTGCTGGTGTCTGACTTAGCAGATGGCAAGGTGATGACCTGCCTTAAGGCAATCAGGTGCGCGTTCGGCAATCGCAAGTCACATTTTTCCAAAGCAGCCAATCCCTCGTGAACACAATGAACCATACGATATGCAAAATGCCATCATTCGATGAATTTCAAACCTACTCCACTGGAATATAAATTCCTCCGCTTCCTCCAGGTGTTCGGGCGAAAATATTTAAATTATGAAATCACAACGTCAAATTAAAATTTATCCATTTAGACCGTGATCGAGGTATGCCTTACGCGGCGGTGTGGTATTTCAGCGAAGACAACAGATGCGCAGCGCGGCGTTCTTTGTGGTCGGATTTTAGTTTTCAACATAATAAAGGGATCGCATTTTTCGCAAAGTTCACTTTCCGCACTTGGTGCGCAAAGTAACTCAAAGATGAACAAAAGGCTTCAATTTTAGAACCAGAACGTTCTCTTCTTGCTAGTTAAGTATAACGCTACACCTTGGATACATTCTGGATGTAGCCTTCCAAAATCAAACCCAAGAATCAACGCCTACTTGATTTGCGCCTCAAACAAAAGCTCGAACACAATACAAAATGTGCTCGTCTTTGTACACGGAAAAATTATTAGTGGAGGTCATGAAAGTGATCTGCATGCTTACCAGACGGGACACCTGAGTAACACCTGCGTAGTTACACAGAAATCACGGGTATTACCGCTCGCAGGTGTCGATGTATTAAAGCATATAAAATGTGGGCTAACTACAATCCACCTTTCCAGAAAATAATACCAGTAATTTCAGCGGTGCCAATCCTCGACTATACTTCACAAAAAAAAAACGGTCAAGGCGGCTCGTTTGGTTCGCTAACGCGTTTTTAAAATGGGTTATAATTAAGGCAACCTTTTTCTCTTCTCTCCAACCGGCACTCACAAATAACATAATTTAATGGAATTGCCCGTAAATACCTTTAAATGTTTGTTTATTTTGTCCTTTCACGGACGTAAACATATTCACGTATTACTTGCTCACACTTTACGCGAACGTACCACTCCATAAGCGTAAGCCGTTTAAATAACTATACCGTATAGGGATGCATTAATGACGGAGATAATAATTTTTGATGTCTGTTTTCTACAATTACCGGCAACGATTTTTTTAAATATAATTATTGGTCGTTACTCTTCGAGTTGAACACGATTTTTATGACGACTACACGGTGTGTTGCAATTTGTGAGGAAAAGAAATGAATTAATTTTATCATTCAATTATAAAATAAAACAAAAAATACAGAAAAACTGTACTTCACCTGATTCAAAAAAATTCTAAAAAAATATCGCCGGCGGAATTTGCTTCAAAATTTCCAAATTTGCTTAGAAATAACATATTCTTGACATTCCAAAAGATAATCAACGCATCTTGCTTGTAAACAAAATGGCAGCACTCTGAACTCGAATTTGAGTGAGTGAAATGTGCACCACGTGATTAAAAAATTCTAAAAAAATTATCGCCCGCGGAATTTTCTTCAAAATTTCCAAATTTGCTTAGAGATAACATATTTTTGATATACCAAAAGATAATCGACGCACCTTGCTTGTAAAAAAAATGGCAGCACTCTGAACTCGAATTTGAGTGAGTGAAATGTGCACCACGTGATTAAAAAAATTATAAAAAAATTATCGCCCGCGGAATTTGTTTAAAAATTTCCAAATTTGCTTAGAAATAACATATTTTTGACATACCAAAAGATAATCGACGCACCTTGCTTGTAAACAAAATGGCAGCACTCTAAACTCAAATTTGAGTGAGTGAAATGTGCACCTCGTGATTAAAAAAATTCTAAAAAAATTATCACCAGCGGAATTTGCTTCCAAATTTCCAAATTTGCTTAAAAATAACATCTTTTTGACAATTTGGGATTAATTTTTTACAATTTTTTTAATCATTTAATCCATTTTTCCAAGTTTTGATTGTTGCTATTTTATTCCTTGCTGTGGTATGTCAATTATTTTTACTGGAAGTCAAAAATTGGTATATTTTGATTATATTCTGAAATTTTGGTGTTAATTCCATTTGGGATTAATTTTTTACAATTTTTTTAATCATTCAATCCATTTTTCGAAGTTTTGATTGTTGCTATTTTATTCCTTGCTGTGGTATGTCAATTATTTTTACTGGAAGTCAAAAATTGGTATATTTTGATTATATTCTGTAATTTTGGTGTTAATTCCATTTGGGATTAAATTTTTACAATTTTTTAATTATTCAATCCATTTTTCGAAGTTTTGATTGTTGCTATTTTATTCCTTGCTGTGGTATGTCAATTATTTTTACTGGAAGTCAAAATTGGTATATTTTGAATATATTCTGAAATTTTGGTGTTAATTCTATTTGGGATTAATTTTTTATAATTTTTTAATCATTCAATCCATTTTTCGAAGTTTTGATTGTTGCTATTTTATTCCTTGCTGTGGTAAGTCAATTATTTTTACTGGAAGTCAAAAATTGGTATATTTTGAATATATTCTGAAATTTTGGTGTTAATTCCATTTGGGATTAATTTTTAACATTTTTTTAAATCATTTAATCCATTTTCGTTTCCCTAAGTTGAAGTTTTGATTGTTGCTATTTTATTCCTGGGTGTGTTATGTCAATTATTTTTACTAGAAGTCAAAAATTAGTTTAATTTGAATAGACTTTGAAGTTTTTGGAAATTTTTCTTTGTTTTCGACAGTTCAAATTTTGACTTTTTAATTTATTTTTTGGTGAGGTATGTCAATTATTTTTGCTGGATATCAAACATAAATTATTTTACGTCCATCTTCAAACTGAAATACCTGATAATAATGACTCATACCTTCAAGGCGAAATAGTGTGATTGTTGAAAAATTTAAAATCAACAAATTGTACATCATCATCATGGAATGATGAATCTCTGCGCACGCCCACAATAATAAATTCAAATGGAACCGGCTGCGGCCGTATGGATAGGCTGAGATTAATAATCCCGGAGATAATAAAAGTGAGTGGAATGCACTTGGCCGTGCCGAACTTTCCAAGTTCTCTCGCACTAATAGTGACCTATGGCCCTTCTCACACCTGCACAGCACAGGTGTTTGCTTATAAACACACACCTGAGCAGATTACCGATCGTTGATATAATTGAAAATACACTTTGCCAGACTGTAATCTTGTAAGTGATTGCAAATAAATACGTGACGACACCTTTCAATGAAAATAGTACAGTCGAGTACCCGATGGATATTATTTATAATTCGACCTAATTTGAGTACGCCTGCACTTTTATCAGCGATTCAAGGCAAATAGAAATGTACGTTACGTTGCCAAAAATTGCTCTGCTTTACAAATAATGCTAATTGCGTAGTAACCTTTTTTAGGTATTATCTTTTGAAAATACAAATAATTAAGACGAATTCGTATAAATTGGATGAAAAGTTTAAAATGCTACCGACGGAGATCGAACCTGCAACCTCCGGTTTGCTAGACTGAGATGCTGCCAACTGTGTCATAAAATCCACAATGGATTGAGAGAATGGATTAAGAGTTACAATAACGGATCTTTGAAGGTAATTATTTCGAAATATGGTAAAGGGGTATTTTCAGATTTTAACAAATTTGTAAAATGGAATCGATTCTGAGTTTCCCGAAAGAATCATCAAATTTGGTTGAAAAGTCGCCGAGTTATGTGCGAAAAACCTCAAAATGCACACCCATAACTTGGTGCCAAATCGTCGTAGGAACTTTGTTCTTTGAGTCCTGCATTAGGGAATTGATCAGGTTTTAATGCCTTTATGGTGGATCGAGTCGACAAAATTTTTCCAACTCCATAGACATCGTCAAAGTTGAAAATGATTTCCTGAAATTTTTTTTTTCACAGGTGTGCTAGAGAGGGGCCGAAGGGGTTACGCTTAAGTTCGTATGCATGACTTTAAAGAAGACACTTCAAAGTTTTTCGCCTTAAAGATTAATCAAAATCGATTGAAAATACGCCGAGTTATGGCGGTGGAAATTTCACGAATTTAAAGTGTTTCATTTTTTTCCTCCAGTGTATATGTAATTGTAAAAATGAGATTTCGTAAAATATATATTATTATTATCAATAAGGAAATGCGTTGCAGGTTATTGATAATACCTTTTACCGTAATAACTCTAAAAAATTGGTACGAACCAATTCACTTTAAATTTCATACATTTAAGAGAAATCACCAACACGAATTCCCACATTAATATTTCTCGAACGCCGTGTCATACATCTGCAATTACACAACGGCATAAATATAATTCCTCGCGCATTTTTTTTTATTCTTTCTTCCGTGCATGCTTTTACATAATTCCGCACCCAGCAATTATCTTTATCTTTCAATCTCGAAAAGGGCACGGTAGTGTGAAATTTTGGTGAGACGTTCTCGTATTAACGCAAAAAAAAATCTGGTCGGTGCCGAGGGGGAATTTTAAGAGGAATTCTTTATATTCCGAACGCACCTTTTCTTTTTCCTTTTTACCTTCACAAATACGTTTAATGCCGCCGTAATTTTCTGAATTAATGCACTTTAATTTCACATATTATTGAATCTTAACAGCGTATTAAATTTTCTCGCCTCGATTTACACGAGAGAAAAAAAGGGAACAGCGTAAATTACGATCGTGTCTCGTTTAATTCGGGCCCGCATGAAATTTCGGAAAGGGCAGTAATTAATTACGGTCATTATCGGATGAAAACTAAATTAATTTATAATAAAAGTAAATTTCGGTTCGCATTAAAATATCACCCGGTGTGACGTTAATTGGTTGGGGAATTATTGGTTTAATTGGGTTTTAAAAAGGTGATGTGTATGTATTGCACGCTTGCAAAATTGCTGTAGCAGTTTCTTTAATATTGTGACTTTATTCACCAGTGACATATTTTTTTTATTGGCTTTGGCTTATAAGACATTCATCCACTAACGGTTATAGTATTTGTAGGATAAAAGGGGGAAAAGATGAATAATTATAATGGGAAGAGCGTTACACTGACATAAATAGATTAAACTTGTAAAGCGTGCTTTCAGAAAGTTTAGCATATACCACCTCAACAAATTTGGCGCAGTCGGTAGGATATCGTGATTTGTTTTCGTGTAAGCTACAAGTTTTCAAGGAAACTTTAGAAGTCAAGTATATTTATGTTTGATCGAGTTTAGCGAATAACGCGAGTCTATAAAATGTATTATCTTTAGATTTAATCTTAATTTCTTATTAATATTAAAATGAACTATGTAATTTTATGTCGTGACACCTGGGGGTAAAGTTTGTGCAGAGTAAGAGAACACGAAAACAAATCTCCGAATTGAAGATGAATCATCATTTCGCGTTTATATTTACATTATGCTCACAGAATAATTATGAGTTTCCGGCGTTGTCACATTGCGCAGTGAACATCTTAAATTATGTTCATTGCGCAACGTGACATCAGATTTTGGGAAGGCTCTACCAATTGAGTCATTGAGGGATGCAGATGTTAAATAAAAAAAATATTACTTGTTCCAGAAATTGTTTTGAAAATCCACATTTATTTCGACAGATGGTGGATACTGTTATTCATCTAGAATAACGTGACTTTTTCAACAAAAAAAAAACAACTTTCGAACTTTGCTGCTGCTGAATCCACAATCCAACCAGTCCTAGAGTTTACAGAACATAAAAAAAACTTTCAAGTTCTCGATTTACACTGAAAATCCGTATTAATTAATATATACAGGACTGCAAATGTAAGTTGGCACAAGCACATATTCTTCGCGTGCGCTATTCATTTACAACTCTATTGAATGTACTTGAATGTACCAACCAGGCGCGCGAATTCTTCACGAAATCTATCGAGATCGCCCTTCGAAGGTTCCGCCCACAATTTTGCCACTGCGCATCGGCAAGTTACGTTTGCCGTCCTGTACTAAATGCGTAAGCCCCAAAATCACGTTTTTTTACAATATTTTCAAAACGCTTATAGATGGCGATTTGAAATTTTTATGAAAAATCACAAATAATTCAAGAAGTATACCATTAAACTTTAAACCGTCTAGAACCACCCCTTTAAAAAAAGGGTTGCCAACCCCTCAAAAAAACAAAAAGCGATCAATTTAATTTTTTTCCCGAGAACCGGAAACGTCCTCTAGGGGCTCGTGAAAACCGCGATTTTCCAACTCATCCCTAGACTCGGGGGTGAATTTTTGAAAATCGAATTTTCGCGATGCAGAGGTTCGCGCCAAACCTATCTCCTCCCAGGATTTTTGAGTTGGAGGATTCAAATATGGCTCAAAAAATCCCCAATGCATCGGGACATAACGTTTGTTGTCGCACGTTCCCGTAAAAAATTCCGTTGCAACCCCTCAAGCGTTTTTCTAAAAAATCACATTTAGGACGCTTCCGGAAAAAAGGGCGCGCTTCCCCTTACGACAATGACTCCGAATTTTTGTAGAACTAACTCTCATCTACATTTTATGTCTCTTACAAATTTTTGATATCTCCAACTCCCGAGGAGTTATTCAAAGAAAACCACCCCTGATTTCAATAAAAAAATTCTACAGCGGCCATTTTTCATCTCACGCTAGAAATTTAAACGGCATTCTATTCGCAATTGCATTTTGCGTCGAAAAGGTAGGAACTATATTTTTCGTGGGGCGCACCGTTTACGATCTACGGCCGATTTTTGAATGTTTTGCGGGAATTTTTCGAACTTTGCGATTTTTTTTTCGAAAATTTAAAATCTGACGACGGCATATCAGTCACCGATTTAATCCGAATCAAAGATCCCCATAAAGTTTTTCGATCCGATTTGTGGTTTTTGAGAGATGACGTTGTATACGGAAGGGGGAAGCAAAATTTAGCATTTAGCATTTTTATTTTTCACTATTTCACATAAATAACACAATTTCACATACAGGAAGTTAAGCTTGAAAAACTAGTTATATTTCTAATTCCGTTCGCTATTTATATTTAAATAAACGATGTAATTTATTTGTTTATATTTTTAGTTACCTGTTAAAGTCTGGCCGCGCTATGAAGGCATCTGAGGTGCTATCTGTAACCTTTTAAAAACCACTGATGTATGAAGAGAATCGGATAGTGGCACCAATAGCTAGCAAGTAAATTGTAAACATCTGTGGGTGTGAAGTAACAAAATCCAATCACTTCAGATGAGGACGATCCTTCCGACTCGTCGTTAATCACCTCAGACGCCTTCATAGCGCGGCTAGAGTATACGTAACTACTTGTTTATCAAAGTTTACAGTCAGTGCTAAATTCAAAACGACATATGTGGATTCTAATAAAACAAACAGCCCGAATATAAAGAATTAACAGGACGAGTATTTATATTTAGTTTGTCCTTTCGGTAAGTTAGTGTCCACTTTTGTACTATTTTCAAATTCTTTTTAAACCAGGCAGCGGAAACAGCTGCTGTTAATCGTCGTATTCTTGCTATTCTCTTCTTGATAAATTATTGCATACAATGGCATCCAATTAAGACCGATGCTACGACTTTATGTATTTTTATGTATTCGGGAAACACTTTATATTCGACAAAGGACGCAATAAAAATATTTTAATGCGGTGTATTTGAATGCACCCAGCAGGAAGTCGGCTCCTGCTGTATTTTAATTTCAAAATGCCTCGTTTATTTACTTGGCCGAACAAGGACGTTGACATAATCGATGGAATATATTCAGATTTTGAATGTCCTTAAAGATTTAATTATGGTTAATGCTTGAGAGCGAGAGGGAAATAAAATAATTACAAATTATCAAGCTGTTTGTAAATTCCGAAACAATGTAAACAAATAATTTAAGAACAATTAAAATTAAAATTCTTAGAAGTAACTAAGCTATAAATACACAAAACCTCTTGTGATTGATGGCCAATTAGGCAAAAATCCTAACAAACACGACTTCTACTAAAAGAGAACATCGTCAAAAATAGTACAGCTTGTAGTTTAGTTCTCGGATTAAGTTCTCACTTAGCATTTGGTGAAATATTTATCATTGTTTACTGCTGAGAAGGGTTTGCTACAATTAACGTCTGTTCGTCTTCTAAATTCGAGTAAGCGTTACTTTCGCATTACAACAGTAGTCTGTGTAAGCGATTTCAAGACCATTCTAGATGATACAGTTAGAGTGACCTTGAAATTATCACTTGTGCTCTTGCACGCACCTCCACTCATTAACTACGAATCAAATCAAAATCCATGTAATCTTTGTCTTATTTACCAGCGATTTTAAAACCATCCTAGATGATACAGTTAGAGTGACCTTGAAATAATCACTTGTGGTCTTGCAAGAATCTCCACTATTTAATCATTAATTACGCAAACAAATCAAAATTCATTCTTATTTAAATAAACGGCCAGGTGGATTCTTCTTTCTTTAATTTCGGCCGGAATGTTTGTTGGGCGTTTAATTTGCAATAATTCTTCGGCGTCGAGCTCGAATTTCACGTAATTATAGGTGTTTCGGTTGTGAAATTGGAGTGTAATGAGGTTTTTTAAGGGTATTAAGCCCCATGCCCGTTTCACGTTAAAGAAAGTTAATGGATTTGAGATTTTCTGCGGTTTAAAGGTTAATTGATTGCGACGATGGCGTAACTAAACTTAACATTTTACTTTTCGGCGCGAATGTGAATGTGAAGTGAAAATATTCGCGTGCGATTCTTGCGATTGCTCCTGTTCAAAAAAACACCTTGTACGTAAAACAATTGTGTCAAAAATGATCTAAACGTTGGACAAATTTCTTAATTGAGTGGAATAATCCACCGACAATAAAGAACCGTCAAAACATGCGCAACAAAAATTGCAACAAGTTGTGTTCTTAAGCGATTATTTGGAAATTTTGTTACTTAGCTTTCTCAAATTTTGTCAAAATCATTCACTAGAAACTTGGTTGAGTCTAGTTGGGAAGTTTCAACTCGATAACAATTGTTTTTACATTTTTTTTAACCAAACGAAATAAGCGCAACTTGAATATTGCAAAAAGTTGTGTTCTTAAGCGATTATTTGGTAATTTTGTTACTTGGCTTTCTCAAATTTTGTCAAAATTATTCACTTGAAACTAGTTTGAGTCTAGTTGGGAAGTTTCAAGTCGATAACAATTGTTTTTACATTTTTTTAACCAAACGAAATAAGCGCAACTTGAATATTGCACAAAGTTGTGTTCTTAAGCGATTATTTGAAAATCTTGTTACTTGCCTTTCTCAAATTTTGGCAAAATCATTCACTAGAAACTTGGTTGAGTCTAGTTGGAAAGTTTCAACTTGATGGCAATTGTTTTTACATTTTTTTTAACCAAACGAAATAAGCGCAACTTGCATATTGCAAAAAGTTGTGTTCATGTGCGATTATCAGAAAACGTAATGATGAAATATTTGCAGATTTTCACTGAATAATAGAGTAGAACCGATGTTAAGTAAAGTTTGAAAGTTTCACGTTTGCAGCAACTGTTTTTATATTTTTATTAATCATTTTAAATGTGTGAAACTTTAAAATAGCAACAGGTTTTATTTTTGTGCGATTATTTGGAAATCTAGTGATACGATGTTATCAGATTTTTAGCAAATTATAGAGAAAATTCTATGTGCACTAAAGTTTGTGGCAATTACTTTAACATTTTTTTAATCAATCGAAAAATGCGCAAATTTAAAATTGCAAAAAGTTGTGTTCTTGTGCGATTATTTGGAAATCTAGTAATGAGGCTTTTTCAATTTCCCCCAATTCATAAACTAGTAACGAAGGTGAGTCGAGTTTGAAAGTTTTAGGTTTGTGGCAGTTGTTTTTAAATTTTTTTTAATCAATCGAAAAATGCGCAAATTTAAAATTATAAAAAGTTGTGTTCGTTTGCGATTATTTTGAAATCTAGTAATGAAGCTTTTCTGATTTTCACTAAATCATGAACTGGAAGGGAGGTTGAGTAAAGTTTGAAAGTTTCAGGTTTGTGGCAATTGTTTTTACATTTTTTTATCAATCGAAAAATGCGTAAATTTAAAATTGCAAAAAATTGTGTTCTTGTGCGATTATTTGGAAATCTAGTAATGAGGCTTTTCCAATTTCCCCTAAATCATAAACTAGTAACGAAGGTGAGTCGAGATTGAAAGTTTTAGGTTTGTAGCAGTTGTTTTTTAAATTTTTTTTAATCAATCGAAAAATTTGCAAAGTTAAAATTGCAAAAAGTTGTGTTCTTGTGCGATTATTTGGAAATCTAGTAATGAAGCTTTTCCGGTTTTCACTAAATCATGAACTGCAGAGGGAGGTTGAGTAAAGTTTGAAAGTTTTAGGTTTGTGGCAGTTGTTTTTACATTTTTTTTTAATCAATCGAAAAATGCGTAAATTTAAAATTGCAAAAAATTGTGTTCTTGTGCGATTATTTGGAAATCTAGTAATGAGGCTTTTCCAATTTCCCCTAAATCATAAACTAGTAACGAAGGTGAGTCGAGTTTGGAAGTTTTAGGTTTGTGGCAGTTGTTTTAAATTTTTTTTAATCAATCGAAAAATGCGCAAATTTAAAATTATAAAAAATTGTGTTCTTGTGCGATTATTTGGAAATCTAGTAATGAAGCTTTTCCGATTTTTACTAAATCATGAACTGGAAGGGACGCTGAGTAAAGTTTGGAAGTTTCAGGTTTGTCGCAATTGTTTTCACATTTTTTTTTTCAATCGAAAAATGCTCAAAATTAAAATTGCAAAAAGTTGTGTTCGTGTGCGATTATTTGAAAATCTAGTAATAAGGCTTTTCTAATTTCCCCTAAATTATAAACTGGTAACGAAGATGAGTAGAGTTTGAAAGTTTTAGATTTGTGGCAGTAGTTTTTAAATTTTTTTTAATCAATCGAAAAATTTGCAAAGTTAAAATTGCAAAAAGTTGTGTTCTTGTGCGATTATTTGGAAATCTAATAAAGATGCTTTTCCAATTTCCACTAAATCATAAACTAGTAACGAAGGTGAGCGGAGTTTGAAAGTTTTAGATTTGTGGCAATTGTTTTCACTTTTTTTTTGTCAATTGAAAAATGCGCAAATTTAAAATTATAAAAAGTTGTGTTATTGTGCGATTATTTAGAATTCTAGTAATAAGGCTTTTCCGATTTTCACTAAATCATAAACTAATAATGAAAATGAGTAAAATTTGAAAGTTTCAGGTTTGTGGCAATTGTTTTCACATTTTTTTAAATCAATCGAAAAATGCGCAATTTTGAAATTGCAAAAAGTTGTGTTCGTGTGCGATTATCTGGAAATCTAGTGGTGGTATGTTTCCAGATTTTTGCTGAATCACGGAGTAGAATTGATGTTAAATAAAGTTAAACATTTTGAAGTTTCTGGTAATTATTTTTTAATATTTTTTAAATTAGCAAAATGTGCGCAACGGTAGAATTGCAACAAGTTGTGTTCTTCTACGATTATTTGGAAATCTAGTAATGAAGCTTTTCCGATTTTCACTAAATCGTGAACTGGAAGGGAGGTTGAGTAAAGTTTGAAAGTTTCAGGTTTGTGGCAATTGTTTTCACATTTTTTTTTTGTCAATTGAAAAATGTGCAAATTGAAAATTGTAAAAGGGTGTGTTCTTGTGCGATTATTTCAAAATCTAGTAATGAGGCTTCTTCAATTTTCACTAAATCATGAACTTATATCGAAGATGAGTAAAGTTTTAAAGTTTCAAATTTGTGGCAATTGTTTTCACATTTTTTTATCAATCAAAAAATGCGCAAATTTAAAATTGCAACAAGTTGTGTTCTTGTGCGATTATTTGGAAACCTAGCAATGGGGCTTTTCAGATTTTCGCAGAATCATGAACTGAGGACGGGGTTGAGAAAAGTTTTAATGTTTCAGGCTTGTGGCAATTGTTTTTACATTTTTTTAATCAAGCGAAATTTGCGCAATTTTAAAATTGCAAAAAGTTGTGTTCGTGTGCGATTATCTGGAAATCTAGTTACGTTGTGTTTGTGAATTACAGAGTAGAATTGATATCGAGTTTTGCTGGAAAGTTCCAGATTTATCACAATTGTTTTTTTAAATTATATTTTAATCAATTGAAAAATGCGCAATTTAAAGTTGTGTTCTAGAGAATTTATTTGTGTTTTCAGATTTTAAAGCTGACCCGTTGACAATTCTGAATTACTTATTTCTACAGGTTTTGTTTTCTTTCACCTTCTTAGACCATCAACCTATCAATTTTTATTTCAATAAGTCATTCTGTTGGATTTGGTCGTTGATTTCGAAAAGTTTCTCACTTAAGTTTTGTTTTACTGAAATAAATTCCGTCCCACTTACTTTAATTGACCGCGCAATGTTAAAGCTTAAATCACGGTTAAATGGCGATTGGAAAGTAACGAGCAATAAACATTTTGGCAACCTGATGCAAATTAGTACACATTTCAGGCACGTAAACGAAGCCGAATGTCCTTATAGAATTACAGTATACAGTCTGGGAAAAAGTGGTGGTAACAAGAAAACATTCCACCATTCCAACTTAATTTAAATGCAAATGTGGCACACACACACACACAACACACGCACACCGACAGCTTCGTTAAATAAATCAGATTTATTTGTACTATTTGTTAAACTCTTGCCTCTAATGGCATTATCAAACCGAGTATTGGTAATGTGGATGAATGCGTATTAGCATTATTAGCAACGGGACACCTGACTGAATGACGGAGCTACCAGTCTTGAAATGCTCGGCCTTATTTATTGTTCTTGTTAGTCCGAGAACGAAATATTGTCTGCGTTGTCAAACATTTCTCCGTGTTTGTGTATTTCAATATGCAATTAAATTACCGTTCGTTCGTAAATTGAGTTGAGGTAATGGATGGAATTGTTGCAGTTATAGATGTGGATATATCATACACTCGTAGCTTCTGAGGTTATCAACAAATCGATGGATTTTATTATAGAAATGGACAGCACAGACCTTATATTCTAAAGGACGCAATTGCTGTTATTTATAAGAGTGTTGTAAAATGCCGACATACTTCTCTGATTTGTAGTGTAATTAATACCATCATAAATTAATGTTTGTGATACGGAAGCGTTGATTAAAAAAAATGAAAAATATACAAGAAGCGGATATAAAGTCATACAATTTTGGCAAAATCGCTCGCGAACGGAGAAACAAAGTGGTTTCAACAAGACGGAGCACTGGTACATTTTGGCCAATATTTAAATGCCGGTAGATACATAGGAACGAGGATGATTAGATTTGACTCCAATTAATTTCTCGCTAATATTATTAAATAAATAAATAATTTCTTTCTGCTTTAACAAAAAAGTTTTCCACAATCTAATCTCCAATAAAAGTTACTGAAAACTACAATTCGTTGAGTAAAGGTGTGTTGCATAAAGATCACCCTTAATTATATAATCTTATAATTATTACAAAAAACAGCTTTAATTATTTTGTAATAAAAGAGAATAAAAAATTTAAATCACCTCACGAAAATATGTCGGAAATAAACGAGGAACGATAATAACACGTTCAATTAAGATGCCTTCGAAAATATTTTGCGCTGATAAAGGACCAATTTTAAAATTCCAGATATTAACGCCGAAGAATTCGGACGGGTATTTTTGGGAATAAACGGGCCTCGCAAAAAAAAGCACCGGCCAGAAATACCGAAACCTAATGAAGGTACTAATTAAGGCCGGCCACAATGAAAACGGGCATTCGCGAAATAAATCAGTCGGGTGTTGATGTAATAAAATGCGAAAAAAAAAAATGTCCAAAATACACTCCGGGACGTGATTCGTATTTATAAACTGTTATCATCTCGACCCGAATTGGAAACGTATGCAAATTTATCATCGGGCAACACTTTAAATTTAATTTTAGTGTAATGGATGCTCGTAATAAAGGTTTTTATTTTTTCTCTCCTTAAGTCGATGGTAATACGTTTCATCGAGATCATTGGAGATTGCAATTTAAAAATTAACACTTTCCGTGATGTAATGTAACGGTGTTGTGGTTTTATCGCATCATGGAAAGTGTGAAAATTTAGAGGTGATTTATAACACACAAATAAAATTGTAAAATTAGCGTAAAAGGAAAAATTGTTGAGTCAGTTAAGCAATGCTATCTATGAAGTTACATAATGTATACCAACATAATGTAGACCAATACAACTCATAAAATTTGGAGATTGAAGTTTTGTCCTCGAAAATAAAAAATAAAATAAAAAAGAAATTGCTAATTTTTACAATTTTACGATTGTGATCGTAGAAAAATGTACACCAATTATGTACAAATATCTTTATTAATAGTAGTTTATATACATTTTAAGACATATTCAAAATTTTGTTACATTACAGTTATTAACTGGCTATCGACCCGAGGTCTTGTCCGTTTTGAGGTTCCTAGAGGCAATTTCAACGACCCGCACAGATCGAGCGGGGAATCGAACCCGCTCGACTCGTGATGCAGCGGGCAGACGCTCGCGCCCTTACCCACTGCACCACCTTACCACTGTGCGTTTATTCACTAAATCCGAAATAAAAAACAACAACCGACAAACCAAAACGCTTTATGAATCGAGGAGAATTTCTCGACACCGAAATAATTAGAAAATACTTGCATCAAACACTTACAGCAATATAAATAACTAGGAAAGCAATGAAACGCGAACAACTCGCCGGCTCAAATTAATTACCGCAATCATGTCGTTATGCAGTTACTTATTACCATACAATTAAAATTTTGTTTTGTAATTACGGTCGAGTGAAAATTTTAATTAATTTCGAAAAACGCCCACCTCGGTGTGTGCCGATAAATTAATGATAATCCGAGCCGCCGCGGCGATTAAAGCAAGAGTACACATTTTGATTGATGGTTTTAATTAAGATTTTATTCAAATCGAATTATCGTAATGCGACAGTTCCGGAAATGTTGCGATGTCGTAATTTAGTCTCGCATGATTCGTGATTGGATGTAATAATGGAATCGAGTGTCGTAATGTATTCTCGCCTCCGGTTGCTAGCGTAAAATAAAAATGGGTATGGTACAATTCATTATGCTGATTGGTTGAAAATGTGGTCAGATGATCCTACTAATGGTTGCATAATAATGAACTTACTCGGAGGTAATAATTTACATGCTGTATGGTGTAACTGGTAATCGATTGAAGTTTGTTTTTATCATCATCGAGTTCGTTTTGAAAATGGAAACCCCCATGGGTTGCGGATAGCAAATTGTGAACATCTTCAAACTGTTCGTAAATCTAGAAAATTAAGTACAAATTGTTACTGTAAAATTCGGATATACCTTGCCCGCGTAAAGTATGGAATAAATTCAGTAAAACCGAAATAAAATATTTTTGGAAAAAATTTTCTTTGATAAAAATACACATTTCTGTATAAAAGTCGATTTTCAGTCGTCATTTGCTTTGTCAGCCATTTTGTTTTCAAATGACAACCCGCTATTTTTGTTCTTGATTTTAAAAGACCTTTTCATTGTCGAACTGACAGTATAAAAATGTTGCCATCTTACATATGTAAATGACAATTGAAAGTGAGAATCTGTAAATAATATTCAACATGAATCTTTCAGAATTGATAGTTCTCAAAGTTCATTGTTGGTCATCGAAATTGTAACTGCACTTTGAAACGGGTTTTCAGATTTCAACTAATTTGTAAAGTAATTTTCGAAAATTTCAAATTTGTAGCACTTGCCGACTTTCGAGTTACTTGAAATTAATTTTCAAAATAACTATTGATTTTGCCTAATAAAATGTATACCGCATAAATAACAGGTGATGAAAGTTAAAGCGCTGGATCGAGATTTATACCCGGCGCATCGATTAATAACTGTCGGTAAATGTAAATTACGTTAAAACTGTGTTAATAAATTTCAAATATTCATCGCCTATATCACACATTCTAACCTTATTCAATGAGGAAGCTATTATATTTCCATTTGTTACGAACGCCGCAACAGCTGGCCAAAAATTACCATTAATTTTCTTTCGGCTCCGTAGATACACCGCGGATCTTAAATGGCCGTCAAATATTTTCACCGTGTTTGATTTATGGGATATCGGTTTAACCACATTAAAGAACATTAATTTGTTTGAATTTGTTATTTCTTCAAACGTCAGTAAAGTTTGACATAACTGACGTTACAGTCGAATTTTATTGCCGGGATCATGCGCGACACTAAGTAGTACGGGTGACACTAAAAGTACTATTAGTACAATTGCCATATTTTAAACATAACCATTCGCAACTGCCAAAAATGATCATATTCAAGTGCCAAAAACGAGAATTTGTAACTGCTAAAAAAGGCAATATCCAACTGTCAAAAATGACCAATTTAACTGACGAAAAATGACCAATTTAACTGACAAAAATGATTCAAACTGCCACCACTGACAATTTTCAACTTCAATAAATGAACATTTTCAGTTGACAAAAATGAAAAATTTCCAACTGGCAAAAATGATCTTTTCTAATTGCTACAAAAAACAATTTTCAACTGACAAAAATGACAATTTTCAACTATCTAAAATTACAATTTTCGACCTACAAAATTTGATCATTTTCAACTGCGAGAAAGACAATTTTCAAGTGTCAAAATTGATCATTCTCAAACTGCCAAAAAATGACAATTTTCAACTGCTATAAATGAAAATTTTCAGCTGGCAAAAAATGACAATTTTCAACTGCCAAAAATGGCCATTTTTAACCAACAAAAAAGACAATTTTCAACTGCCAAAAATACAAGCTTAAATTGCAAAAAAAAAATTTTTACTGACAAAAACGACAATTTTTAAGTGTCAAAAATTACCATTTGTATTCTGTCAAAAGCGACAATTTTCAACTGCAATAAATGAAAATTTTCAGCTGGCAAAAATGACAATTTCCAACTGTCAAAAATTACCTTTTCTAACTGCCAAAATAACAATTTTCAACTGACAAAAATGACAATTTTCAACCATCTAAAATTACAATTTTCGACCGACAAAATTTGATCATTTTCAACTGGGAGAAAGACAATTTTCTAGTGTCAAAAATGATAATTTTCAAACTGCAAAAACAATTTTCAACTGCTATAAATGAAATTTTTCAGCTGACAAAAAATGACATTTTTTAACTGCCAAAAATGGCCATTTCAACCAACAATAAAGGCAATTTTCAACTACTAAAAAAAGTTTCAGCTGAAAAAATGACAATTTTCAACTGCTATAAGTGAAAATTTTCTGCTGACAAAAACGACAATTTTTATGTGTCAAAGATGACCATTTTTAAACTGTCAAAAACGGCAATTTTCAACTGCTATAAATGAACATTTTCAGCTGACAAAAATGGCAATTTCCAACTGTCAAAATGATCTTTTCTGATTGCTAAAAATAAAAATATTCGACTGACAAAATTTCATCATTTTCAACTGCGAGAAAGACAATTTTCAAGTGTCATAAATGACCATTCTCAAACTGCCAAAAATGGCAATTTTCAACTGTTATAAATAAAAAATTTCAGCTGAAAAAAAATGACAATTTGGCCATTTTTAACCAACAATAAAAACAATTTTCAACTGCTAAAAAGACGTTTCAACTGAAAAAATTATAATTTTTGACTGCTATATGTGAAAATTTTCTGCTAACAAAAACGACATTTTTTATGTGTTAAAAATAACCATTTGTAAACTGTCAAAAACGACAATTTTCAAGTGCTATGAATAAAAATTTTCAGCTGACAAAAATGACAATTTCCAACTGTCAAAAATGACCTTTTCTAACTGCCAAAATAACAATTTTCAACTGACAAAAAATACAATTTTTAACAATCTAAAATGACAATATTCGACTGACAAAATTGGATCATTTTCAACAGCGAGAAAAGCAATTTTCAAGTATCAAAAATGACCATTCTCAAACTGCCAAAAATGACAATTTTCAACTGCTATAATGAACATTTTCAGCTGACAAAAAATGACAATTTTCAACTGCTATAATGAACATTTTCAGCTGACAAAAAATGACAATTTTCAACTGCTATAATGAACATTTTCAGCTGACAAAAAATGACAATTTTCAACTGCCAAAAAGGGCAATTTTTAACCAACAAAAAAGACAATTTTCAACTGCTATAAGTGAAAATTTTCCGCTGGCAAAAACGACAATTTTTATGTGTCAAAAATAACCATTTGTAAACTGTCAAAAACGACAATTTTCAACTGCTATAAATGAAAATTTTCAGCTAACAAAAATGACAATTCCCAACTATCAAAAATTACCTTTTCTAATTGCCAAAAATAACAATTTTCAACTATCTAAAATGACAATATTCGACTGACAAAATTTAATCATTCAACTGCTATGAATGAAAATTTTCAACTGAAAATATGTCAATTTTCTGCTGACAAAAAAGACAATTTTTATTATAATAACAATACGACATCTTGAAAAAACAATAGATTTTGCGTAGTTTCTTAAAATAACACTCTTGTGGCAGTTATTTTTATATTTTTTTAAAGCGAAATAAAAATACTCAACTTTTGTTTAACATCTCTGTTCGCGAGGAATTTTCGCAAAATCTTGCAAATTTTTATGAAATCTTAAAAAACAATTAATTTTGTGTTGTTCTTCAAGATAACACGCTTGTAGCAATTGTTTTTTGTATTTTTTTACGCGTTGTAAAAATTCTCAAATTTTGTTTAAAAATTTTTGCAAAGGGGTGCTTTCATATTTTTTCGAAATCTTAAAAAACAATAAATTTTGTGTAATTCTTTAAGATAACACGCTCGTAGCAATTGTTTTTATATTTTTTGAAAGCGTTGTAAAAATTCTCAATTTTTTTTTAAATCTTGTCTGTTCGCGAGGAATTTTCGCAAAATTTTGCAAAGGGGTGCTTTCATGTTTTTACGAAATCTTAAAAAACAATAAATTTTGTCTAATTCTTCAAGATATCACGCTTATAGCAACTGTTTCTATATTTTTTTAAAGCGTTTAAAAATACTCAAATTTTGTTATTAAACACCTCTGTGGGAGAGGGATTTTCGCAAAATTTTGCTAAGAGGTGCTTCAATATTTTTACGAAATCTTAGAAAACAATAAATTTTGCATAGTTTTTCAAAATGACACGCTAGTATCAATTATTTTCATAATTTTTTAAAGCATAATAAAAATCCTCATTTTTTTTTACGTCTTCTTAGTTCTCAGAGGATTTTCGCAAAATTTTGTAAAGGGGTGCTTCCATATTTTTACGTAATCTTAAAAAAACAATCAATTTTGTGTAGTTTGTCAAAATAACACACTTGTAGTAATTTTTTAAATATTTTGTTTAGGGTGATGCAAAAATACTCAACTTTTGTTGGCCTCCTTCTCTGTTCATTTTCAAAATATTCAACGCTGAAAGTGCCTAATGCAAAAATTATAAATTTACATAAATCAATGTTTAATGTTAAAGGCTCTTACCTCATGAAACATCAAAACATTTCCAAAGAATCAGCCTCAGGTTTATCATCGCTTTCCATCAATTCCCACAATTTTCGATTCTAAGAAACCGTGCTAATTACGTTTGATCGTTTTATAATGAACCGTAGATTATGTGCAGGTGTTCACCAGAAGATAAACAAAACGTAAAAATGGTAAATCTCTCGGATTTAGAAATCGGAACGTAAAAACAAAAATCGTTATCTTGGCGTTCCGTAGATAATCCGAACACACAAAACGTTTCGTGTTCTGGGAATCAGAAGACTCCGACCGGAAGCTCGCTGAGATAATTACGGATGGATTTTCGGTTTACTTATCCTGAAGTTATCTCTAATGCTAGAGGAATGTTTCGGTTACGGTTAAGCTCGGAGAGATAATTACGGACGGATTTGTTGGTTTGCTTATCTTCAAATTGTATCCTTGAGGTGAATGCTCCAGGAAGAGTTGGTGTTATGAATAATTGTGATAATTAAATATATATAATTAAATATAAATTATCGAAAAGATGGCAGGAGATGCTTATCCTCTTCCAAATATTACCAAAATTTTTGATCAGTTGGGAAATTTGAAGTATTTCAGTTCGTTAGATCTTGCCTCGGGTTACCACCAGGTAAAAATGTCCGATAGGGACCAGCAGAAACGTGATAAAAAGTTGCATCACATTTATAATTTAGGCAATCTGCAATTATGCATTTCCAAGAAAAAAAATTGTTCCAAATTTTTGCTTACGCATGTTGATCAAAATTTTGAGCTTGGAGGAACGGCAAATGAGCAAATGATTGGATGGGATTCAAATCTGTAACTATGAATTTCCACGAAGCAAAAAATTGTTCCAAATTTTTGCTTACGCATGTTGATCAAAATTTTGAAGTTGGAACAGCGGCAAATGAGCAATTCAAATCTGTAACTATGAATTTCCACGAAAAAAAATTGTTCCAAATTTTTGCTCACGCATGTTGATCAAAATTTTGAGCTTGGAGCAACGGCAAATGAGCAAATGATTGGATGGGATTCAAATCTGTAACTATGAATTTCCACGAAGCAAAAACTTGTTCAAAATTTTTGCTTAAGCATGTTGATCAAAATTTTGAAGTTGGAACAACAGAAAATGAGTAATTTAAATCTGTAACAATGCATTTCTACGAAGCAAAAAATTGTTCCAAATTTTTGCGGACGCATATTGATCAAAAGTTTAGACTTGAAACAACAGTAATGATTGCGGTGGGATTCATATTTTACGCGATTTAACTCCCTTGGAGTTTTTACTGTGGGATTACTCTAATAATCGTATCTACGCCAATAATCCCGAACTGTTGAAGAATCTAAAAAGCAATATCCACCAAGATTATTTCCATGATAAATAATATCATATCACATCATGTAAAAATAAGGCAGAGTGGCACATTCCTTGTTGTTTTACCTCTATAAAGTATGCGTCTCCCCATTAATAAAAATGCCACACTGGCGAGGTCCAAGAAGGTCGAAACCCGTGCACAGTTTACAACGACGTTAGGGAAACAATAATTATTAAATAAATGTATTCAAATCGTTAGGAGGCCATTATGCAAACCAGGTTTTAAAAATGACCTAATTATGTTGTTAGTAAAAAAAAGCAATTCTTTACGATCCTGCATACGTTTAGAAATTCGTCGCGGCGGCTTTGAATTTAAATAGAAAATTACTGGCTCATTATTTTAGCAGGTGAAATATTTTTAAAATCGGCGCGAATTATGCAAAGTGTTTTATTTCATTTATTTAATGATAGCAGTATGAAAAATTGGATTTTTTTTTGGCGAACGCGCCGCGGGCTCCAAATTGACATTTGTTCTTGCGCAAGAACATTTTCTGAAGCGTCTTGAAGGGATCTTTCTAGTGATGTATAGAAACGCGGAATCGAACCAGTGGTTTCTTCAGGAAATCATTTCAAAGACAATTTTTGAGCAAAAGTAATTTTTGAGCAAGTTTTTGTCAAAAATTAAAAATCGCCAATTCTGATTAGATCCGACTAATTTGCACTCAAGGAGCACAGATTTGAAAACCGCGTTCGATTTGGATTTTTCGTTTAGCCGCTATGGCCGTTCAAAGTTTGAAAAAATCGACATTTTTCAAAATATTCATGGTGACTTTTTTTCACGTTTCCCTAGATGATTATTTTTAACGCCGAACGATTTAGCTCGTCCTTCTGATGAAAAAAAGGGATAACATAAGGGTCTACGATGATTATTAAAAAAGTAGATTTTTTCGATTTTTTCAATTTTGGAGTTTTCGTTGCTGACGCGTCACGGGCTTCAAATTGAAATTTGTTCTTGGGCAAGTACATTTTCTGAAGCGTCTTGAAGGGATCTTTCCGGTGGTGTATAGTAACTTCGAATCGAACCAGTGGTTTCTTCAGGAAATAATTTCAAAGCCAATTTTTGAGCAAAAGTAAGAAGGTCCCCCCTTCCTACTTTTGCTCGGGTAGTTTTTCAAGTTTTTGTCAAAAATTAAAAATCGCCGAATCTAATTGAATTCGACTAACTTGCCCCCAAGGAGTACGGATTTGAAAATCGCATTCGATTTGGATTTTTCGTTTAGCCGCTACGGCCGTTAAAAGTGTAAAAAAATCGACTTTTTTCAAAATGTTCATGGTGACTTGCCAACTTTTTTGTACTTTTTCCTAGATGGAATTTTTTAACGCCAATCATTTAGCTTGTTATTCTGATGAGAAAAAAGTATTATTTAAGGGTATACGATGATTATTAAGAAAGTTGTTTTTTTTCGATTTTTTTCATTTTCGAATTTTCTTTGCTGATGCGTCACGGGCTTCAAATTGACATTTGTTCTTACGCAAGTACATTTTCTGAAGCGTCTTGAAGGGATCTTTTCAGTGATGTGTAGAAACCCCGAATCGAACCAGTGGTTTCTACAGGAAATCATTTCAAAGCCAATTTTTGAGCAAAAGTGTCGTTTTTCAAGTTTTTGTCAAAAATTAAAAATCGCCAATTCGAATTGAATCCGCCTAATTTGCACTCAAGGATCATGAATTTGAAAACCGCGTTCGTTTTGGATTCTTCGTTTAGCCGCTACGGCTGTTCAAAGTCTGAAAAAATCGACTTTATTCAAAACTTTTTTAAATGTTCAAGCCAACTTCTTTGATGAAATTTTTTAACGCCAGTCGATTTCTTATTCTGATGGAAAAAAAGCTATTACATAAGGGTCTACGATGATTATTAAAAAAGTTGATTTTTTCAATTTTTCAATTTTCGAGTTTTCTTTGCTTATCTCATCCACACTTGGCACACACCCCTGTTTAATTTCATCAAAATACATCCATTGGCTTAGAAGCTGTAGAGGAAAATCTGGGACCGAAAGCGAGTGAAACACCGCGTATTAAAAAAATATCACAAGCGATTTGCGTAAATTTCGAATCCATTACGCCCATCGGTGATTAATACAAATTATTCAAGCCAAGTGTGGTCTTCGGCAGGCAGGAAACCAACTCGCGTATTAAACATCAATCTCGGTTCTATTAAAATTATCATTCATTACTAATTAAATGCAGCACGGATATAATTAACGTCAAACGGGATAATAATATTTCAAAATTAGTTTTATTAATTGCTTTAATAACAGTGCAGGCCGAGATGGTAATTTCTTTTAAATTTGGCATTAAATTAACGTTGAAATAAGAATATGTATTAGTTGGTTCACGGTAAGTTTAAATCCAATTAAGAGGCGCCTCGGTGTATATTTCTGGAGAAAATAATTTTCAACTGAGTTGAAAAAAATATTGATTACATCGTAGTAACGGTCGGAAATTTATTAATCGTAAATCTGGAAATGAAAAAAAAACGTTGGTGTTGCGGGCTTTAACCACGCCTTCCACCCTGATCGGAAAGTATTACTTTCCGCACCTGGTTTCAAGTGTTTTAATCAATCAATATATTTATTGCTGACATCGCGCTTACCGTACTTAAGTGCCTTTAGTGTTTTCGTTGGTAACCCTAATTTTGGAGCGGATGATTATCGATAGGCTCGCGTGCGTTGGCAGCAGCGAGAGACGTATAGAGACACGGCAGGTATTCTAGTGCGGTTAGAATAGTAGAATAGTGAAAAGGCCCCGATTATAATTAGCAAAGGTCGCGGAAAACGCCTCGAGGTGTGCAGGTGTGCTCGAGACAAGAGGGCGCCCATCTGCATTCCGGCCTCTCCACTCTCCACTCTCCACCTGCACACCTCACTTCGCAACTCCTACTCATCGTACTCACTAATTACTTTGACTTCGGCCCGCTCATATTACTATATTCCACTTAATCCACCGATTGGCGCGATTACTTTCTCGTCTCCGGCACGAAAATCGCAGCCGAACAAAGTGGATCAAGATCTTGGGATCGGTAAGGCGAGGCCGTTTCAGCGAAACATTCATTTTTTCAGAGACAAAAATGTTTGTTGTGAAATCGATAGGTGTTAAAATGGAATTTCACTGACTAGGCAGTAAAATAAATAGTGTTAATTGGGTTGCATACGAACAGGGACCGCTTCTGGGCTTCAAAGCCAAAATAAAATCATAATAATGTGCTGCATATGCAATAATAACCTAACTAATAAAATTAATTTAGTCTTTTCATAACTTTTATTATTTTTGAAAATTAGTTTAGTCTTTTCATAACTTTAAAACCCCCTTAATTATTTTTGAAAATTAGTTTAGTCTTTTCATAACTTCGGCTTGTACACGCTTAATTTATTTTTGACACAGTAAACCGTTGTAAACGGATTGTGTACAAACGCTACCATGGATGGGAAAATACGTGATCTATAAATAAACGCATGCATATTTGTTGTTTGGTCACCTTTAGTGGCTCACCTTTGTTTTTAAAACATACTAATTTCATGGACAATCACGGCGACCACCTGCCACCGTGTGGGCAAGGTCAACTATCGTGTTTTATTTGCAAAAAAACCTCTTGAAATTATTATTCTGACGGCAATGCAAAAACATCTCGAATGCATTACCGCGGAGAGGCGTTCAGTGAATACAGCGTGGTCAAAACGTCCTGAAATGTAAATGTAAAATATTTCCCTCAAAATAGCAGAACCTACGCGAGGGTTTCACCAGTGGAAAACCATAAATTCAACATCAAAATGTTAACTTTTTGTATTTGTTAAAACATTGGGAAACTCAAATGAGGAATTGAATTTTAATTTTTGAAAACCAAAAACAATATTTTCTGAACTGATTTTAGTTTTTGTAAAATTTTAACACGGCGTTCTATATTTATTTTAATTTATTTTCCGTTGTGTGTTCAACATGTTAAAACTAAAATTTCAAAAAATACACAACTATCAAGAAAATCGGTGGAATTTCAAAAACCAAAATTATTTGAAAAGAAGCAGCATTTCCTGAGCTAAATTTAATGTTGGTAGAGTTTTATCATTGCGTTTTATATTTATTTCAATTTTTTTGGTCGAAATCTAGGATTTTAAGGAAGAAAATTTGTAAATTTAAAAAAAAAAACAATTATTTTCGAAAGAATGGCGTGACTTAAATTTTTGTACAATTTTACTTACACGATTTATATTTATTTCAATATTTTTCTCTGTAGTTGTGACAATTCTAAATGTGGAATTAAAAAAATTCAAAAAATACACAACTCCCAAGAAAATCGGTGGAATTTCAAAAACCAAAATTATTTGAAAAGAAGCAGCATTTCCTGAGCTGAATTTAATGTTTGTAGAATTTTATCATTGCGTTTTATACTTATTTCAATTTTTTTGGTCGAAATCTAGAATTTTAAGGAAGAAAATTTGTAAATTTAAAAAACCAATTAATTTCGAAAGAATGATGTGAACTGAATTTTTGTGCAATTTTACTTGCACGATTTATATTTATTTCAATATTTTTCTCTGTAGTTTTGATAATTCTAAATGTGGAATTAAAAAAATTCAAAAAATACACAACTCCCAAGAAAATCGGTGGAATTTCAAAAACCAAAATTATTTCAAAACAACAGCATTTCCTGAGCTGAATTGAATGTTTGTAGAATTTTATCATTGCGTTTTATATTTATTTCAATGTTTTTTGGTCGAAATCTAGAATTTTAAGGAAGAAAATTTGTAAATTTAAAAAAACCAATTAATTTCGAAAGAATGATGTGAATTAAATTTTTGTGCAATTTTACTTGCACGATGTCTATTTATTTCAATATTTTTCTCTGAAGTTTTGACAATTCTAAATGTGGAATTAAAAAATTAAAAAAATACACAACTCCCAAGAAAATCGGTGGAATTTCAAAAACAAAAATTATTTCGAAAGAAAGGCATTTCCTGAGCTGAATTTAATGTTTGTAGAATTTTATCATTGCTTTTTATATTTTTTTAATTTTTTTTTTGGTCGAAATCTAGAATTTTAAGGAAGAAAATTTGTAAATTTAAAAAAACCAATTAATTTCGAAAGAATGATGTGATTTGAATTTTTGTGCAATTTTACTTGCACGATTTATATTTGTTTCAATATTTTTCTCTGTAGTTTCGACAATTCTAAATGTGGAATTAAAAAAATTCAAAAAATACACAACTCCCAAGAAAAACGGTGAAATTTCAAAAACCAAAATTATTTCGAAGGAACGGCATTTCCTGAGCTGAATTTAATTTTTGTAGAGTTTTATCATTGCATTTGATATATATTTCAATTTTTTTTGAGATAAGCCGAAATCTATAATTTTGAAAAATTTGTAAATTTTAAAAAACCAAATAATTTCGAAAGAATGGTGTTTACTGAACTGAATTAAATTTTTGCACAATTTTACTTGTATGATTTATATTTATTTCAATATTTTTCTCTGTAGTTTCGACAATTCTAAATGTGGAATTAAAAAAATTCAAAAAATACACAACTCCCAAGAAAAACGGTGAAATTTCAAAAACCAAAATTATTTCGAAGGAACGGCATTTCCTGAGCTGAATTTAATTTTTGTAGAGTTTTATCATTGCATTTGATATATATTTCAATTTTTTTTGAGATAAGCCGAAATCTATAATTTTGAAAAATTTGTAAATTTTAAAAAACCAAATAATTTCGAAAGAATGGTGTTTACTGAACTGAATTAAATTTTTGCACAATTTTACTTGTACGATTTATATTTATTTCAATATTTTTCTCTGTAGTTTCGACAATTCTAAATGTGGAATTAAAAAAATTAAAAAAATACACAACTCCCAAGAAAATCGGTGAAATTTCAAAAACCAAAATTATTTCGAAGGAACGGCATTTCCTGAGCTGAATTTAATTTTTGTAGAGTTTTATCATTGCATTTGATATATATTTCAATTTTTTTTGAGACAAGCCGAAATCTATAATTTTGAAAAATTTGTAAATTTAAAAAAACCAAATAATTTTGAAAGAATGGTGTTTACTGAACTGAATTAAATTTTTGCACAATTTTACTTGTATGATTTATATTTATTTCAATATTTTTCTCTGTAGTTTCGACAATTCTAAATGTGGAATTAAAAAAATTCAAAAAATACACAACTCCCAAGAAAAACGGTGAAATTTCAAAAACCAAAATTATTTCGAAGGAACGGCATTTCCTGAGCTGAATTTAATTTTTGTAGAGTTTTATCATTGCATTTGATATATATTTCAATTTTTTTTGAGATAAGCCGAAATCTATAATTTTGAAAAATTTGTAAATTTTAAAAAACCAAATAATTTCGAAAGAATGGTGTTTACTGAACTGAATTAAATTTTTGCACAATTTTACTTGTACGATTTATATTTATTTCAATATTTTTCTCTGTAGTTTCGACAATTCTAAATGTGGAATTAAAAAAATTAAAAAAATACACAACTCCCAAGAAAATCGGTGAAATTTCAAAAACCAAAATTATTTCGAAGGAACGGCATTTCCTGAGCTGAATCTAATTTTTGTAGAGTTTTATCATCGCATTTTATATTTATTTCAATTTTTTTTGGTTCGAGACTCGATAAGCCGAAATCTAGAATTTCAAAAAATTTGCAAGAAAACTTGTAAATTAAAAAAAAACAAATATTAGCGTATCTGCCAATATTGAAACATTCTGCGGCAGGAAAGTAAGATTTCCTGAACTGAATAACATTTCAGTAGAATTTTACTTGTACGATTTATATTTATTTCAATATTTTACCCTGCAGTTTCGAAAATTGTAAATATGAAATTTAAAAAAATTACTACCAATTCGCTAAAATGCAAAATTTGAATTAACCGTATTAACATGTTAGTTATATGCCAAACCTATATTTGTTTTTTTTTTTGCTTTAATGACCGTGTTGGATGAAACGATCCACTTGTGCTGTGACTTTAACAGGTACTAAAATTGGGGTGATGGTAATAGAGGGTAAAACGACGTCCGCCCCAGCCCACCCTGCACACAGAGTGTTCCACGCCCGCCGATCCCCTTTAATCAGCCGAAACCAGTCTTAATCTCGTCTATTGGTGATAAGTAGGGGTGATCGTTTAGCCGTTTTTTTTGTTGTTGTTGTTTTATGATGGTTTTATTTTGATCGGATATGCCAAAATGGCTACCCAAAATAAAGGATAGTCGTAAAAATGTGTTTAATTTGAGTCATCTATCGTAAACATACATCCCACCTCTCTCGCCTGAGCTTCTGTACGCTTCAAAATAAATAAACCGTTTTTTTTTAGAACATAACGTCCATCGTAAAAGAAAACGTAATCGGCGCAGTCGGTAGGATTTGAGTGAATCCAAGCCGTCTTCGTTCATTTTGCAACCAAAATATACCGCTTCCAACATCAAACAATTAAGAAGAATGCGTTTTCCGTGTACTTTATTAATGCGCCAATATGGAAAAATATGGGTACCACCATCAACCGGCGAAAATCAAAAAAACATAAATCAAATCCTACAGCCGTAAAATACTCACGCCAGCAAAGGAGTTCGTGTATAATTTCCGATTAATTAAAAATTTTCGTTATTCGACTTAATCCCATAAAAGCAGCGTGCAACACGTAAAAGACTTAAATGGACGAAACGACCGTGTGCGCAAGTAAAAGTAATTTATATACCGGCATTACCATATTAGAGGCATTAGTCGAGGAGAAAAATTTCTTAAAAAAAAAATCTGGCCATTCCGCACACCCAATTATTCTTTTCATGGCGCATAGCGAAAGCACATAACAGCGCCATTTCCAGAGCCTCACAATTACCGCACGGGATGCGGTAAAAATGGCGAACGTACCGAGCGGTAATTATCGCGAATGCATAAATTATATATAAAGTCCCGACTCGTTTATTGGGTTTATTAACATGCGCGCGATGCGAATTAACATTTTCACACTTGATTTAATCGCTTAAACGAGATTGGCTAAATGGTAGGCACTTTTGTACCGTAAGAGAATTATCACTCATTATATGGGGATTTGTAATTCTTGCGTTATGATAAATGGTGCGGTGTAATGTGATACGTTTTACACTCGCATAATGAAATCGCCTCATTAGTGACATTTCAGTGGCAAGTGCAATTGCTAACGGATATTAATTGGCGTCCATTTACAAGGCTTGAATTTATTACTAATTATTTTTAGATGGTTGTCGTTTTGTTTCTGCCAAGGATGAGGCAATTGTTTTAACAGGAAATCACACATTGATTGTTTTTCTGTAGATCTTGAGAATTTGAGGCTAATTCCTCGCTTGATTAATTTTTTACAATTTTTCAAATCATCGAATGCATTTTTCGTTTTCACACTTCAAATTTTGATGGTTGTCGTTTTGTTTCTGCCAAGGATGAGGCAATTGTTTTAACGGGAAATCAAACATTGATTGTTTTTCTGTAGATCTTGAGAATTTGAGGCGAATTCCTCGTTTGATTGATTTTTTACAATTTTTCAAATCATCGAATGCATTTTTCGTTTTCAGACTTCGCATTTTGATGGTTGACGTTTTGTTACTGCCAAGGATGAGGCAATTGTTTTAACGGGAAATCAAATATTGATTGTTTTTCTGTAAATTTTGAGAATTTGAGGCTAATTCCTCGTTTGATTAATTTTTTACAATTTTTCAAATCATCGAATGCATTTTTCGTTTTCACACTTCAAATTTTGATGGTTGTCGTTTTGTTTCTGCCAAGGATAGGGTAATTGTTTTAACAGGAAATCAAACATTGATTATTTTTCTGTAGATCTAGAGAATTTGAGGCTATTTCCTCGTTTGGTTAATTTGTTACAATTTTTCAAATCATCGAATGCATTTTTCGTTTTCACACTTCGAATTTTGATGGTTGTCGTTTTGTTTCTGCCAAGGATGAGGCAATTGTTTTAACGGGAAATCAAACATTGATTGATTTTCTGTAGATCTTGAGAATTTGAGGCTAATTCCTCGTTTGATTAATTTCTTACAATTTTTCAAATCACCGAATGCATTTTTCGTTTTCACACTTCAAATTTTGATGGTTGTCAAGGGATGAGGCAATTGTTTTAACAGGAAATCAAACATTGATTGTTTTTCTGTAGATCTTGAGAATTTGAGGCTAATTCCTCGTTTGATTAATTTTTTACAATTTTTCAAATCATCGAATGCATTTTTCGTTTTCACACTTCAAATTTTGATGGTTGTCAAGGGATGAGGCAATTGTTTTAACAGGAAATCAAACATTGATTGTTTTTCTGTAGATCTTGAGCATTTGAAGCTAATTCCTCGTTTCATTAATTTTTTACAATTTTTCAAATCATCGAATGCATTTTTCGTTTTCACACTTCAAATGTTGATGGTTGCCGTTTTGTTTCTGCCAAGGATGAGGCAATTGTTTTAACGGGAAATCAAACATTGGTTGATTTTCTGTAGATCTTAAGAATTTGAGGATAATTCCTCGTTTGATTAATTTTTTACAATTTTTTAAATCATCGAATGCATTTTTCGTTTTCACACTTCGCATTTTGATGGTTGACGTTTTGTTACTGCCAAGGATGAGGCAATTGTTTTAACAGGAAATTAAACATTGATTGTTTTTCTATAGATCTTGAGAATTCGAGGCTATTTCCTCGTTTGATTAATTTTTTACAATTTTTTAAATCATCGAATGCATTTTTCGTTTCCACACTTCAAATTTTGATGGTTGTCAAGGGATGAGGCAATTGTTTTAATAGGAAATCAAACATTGATTGTTTTTCTGTAGATCTTGAGAATTTGAGGCTAATTCCTCGTTTGATTAATTTTTTACAATTTTTCAAATCATCGAATGCATTTTTCGTTTTCACACTTCGCATTTTGATGGTTGACGTTTTGTTACTGCCAAGGATGAGGCAATTGTTTTAACAGGAAATTAAACATTGATTGTTTTTCTATAGATCTTGAGAATTCGAGGCTATTTCCTCGTTTGATTAATTTTTTACAATATTTCTAATCATCGAATGCATTTTTCGTTTTCACATTTCGAATTTTGATGCATTGTTTTAACAGGAAATCAAACATTGATTGTTTTTCTGTAGATCTTGAGAATTTGAGGCTAATTCCTCATTTGATTAATTTGTTACAATTTTTCAAATCATCGAATGCATTTTTCGTTTTCACATTTCGAATTTTGATGGTTGTCGTTTTGTTTCTGCCAAGGATGAGGCAATTGTTTTAACAGGAAATCAAACATTGATTGTTTTTCTGTAGATCTTGAGATTTGAGGTTAATTCCTCGTTTGATTAATTTTTTACAATTTTTCAAATCATCGAATGCATTTTTCGTTTTCACATTTCGAATTTTGATGCATTGTTTTAACAGGAAATCAAACATTGATTGTTTTTCTGTAGATCTTGAGAATTTGAGGCTAATTCCTCATTTGATTAATTTGTTACAATTTTTCAAATCATCGAATGCATTTTTCGTTTTCACATTTCGAATTTTGATGGTTGTCGTTTTGTTACTGCCAAGGATGAGGCAATTGTTTTAACAGGAAATTAAACATTGATTGTTTTTCTATAGATCTTGAGAATTCGAGGCTATTTCCTCGTTTGATTAATTTTTTACAATATTTCTAATCATCGAATGCATTTTTCGTTTTCACATTTCGAATTTTGATGCATTGTTTTAACAGGAAATCAAACATTGATTGTTTTTCTGTAGATCTTGAGAATTTGAGGCTAATTCCTCATTTGATTAATTTGTTACAATTTTTCAAATCATCGAATGCATTTTTCGTTTTCACACTTCAAATTTTGATGGTTGTCGTTTTGTTTCTGCCAAGGATGAGGCAATTGTTTTAACAGGAAATCAAACATTGATTGTTTTTCTGTAGATCTTGAGAATTTGAGGCTAATTCCTCGTTTGATTAATTTTTTACAATTTTTCAAATCATCGAATGCATTTTTCGTTTTCACATTTCGAATTTTGATGCATTGTTTTAACAGGAAATCAAACATTGATTGTTTTTCTGTAGATCTTGAGAATTCGAGGCTATTTTCTCGTTTGATTAATTTTTTACAATTTTTCTAATCATCGAATGCATTTTTCGTTTTCACACTTCAAATTTTGATGGTTGTCAAGGGATGAGGCAATTGTTTTAATAGGAAATCAAACATTGATTATTTTTCTGTAGATCTTGAGAATTTGAGGCTAATTCCTCGTTTGATTAATTTTTTACAATTTTTCTAATCATCGAATGCATTTTTCGTTTTCACACTTCAAATTTTGATGGTTGTCAAGGGATGAGGCAATTGTTTTAACAGGAAATCAAACATTGATTGTTTTTCTGTAGATCTTGAGAATTTGAGGTTAATTCCTTGTTTGATTAATTTTTTACAATTTTTCAAATCATCGAATGCATTTTTCGTTTTCACACTTCAAATTTTGATGGTTGTCGTTTTGTTTCTGCCAAGGATGAGGCAATTGTTTTAACGGGAAATCAAACATTGATTGTTTTTCTGTAGATCTTGAGCCTTTGAGGGTAATTCCTCGTTTGATTAATTTTTTACAATTTTTCTAATCATCGAATGCATTTTTCGTTTTCACACTTCAAATTTTGATGGTTGTCAAGGGATGAGGCAATTGTTTTAACAGGAAATCAAACATTGATTGTTTTTCTGTAGATCTTGAGAATTCGAGGCTATTTCCTCGTTTGATAAATTTTTTACAATTTTTATAATCATCGAATGCATTTTTCGTTTTCACACTTCAAATTTTGATGGTTGTCAAGGGATGAGGCAATTGTTTTAATAGGAAATCAAACATTGATTATTTTTCTGTAGATCTTGAGAATTTGAGGCTAATTCCTCGTTTGATTAATTTTTTACAATTTTTCTAATCATCGAATGCATTTTTCGTTTTCACACTTCAAATTTTGATGGTTGTCAAGGGATGAGGCAATTGTTTTAATAGGAAATCAAACATTGATTGTTTTTCTGTAGATCTTGAGAATTTGAGGCGAATTCCTCGTTTGATTGATTTTTTACAATTTTTCAAATCATCGAATGCATTTTTCGTTTTCAGACTTCGCATTTTGATGGTTGACGTTTTGTTACTGCCAAGGATGAGGCAATTTTTTTAACAGGAAATCAAACATTGATTGTTTTTTGTAGATATTGAGAATTTGAGGCTTTTTCCTCGTTTGGTTAATTTTTTACAATTTTTCTAATCATCGAATGCATTTTTCGTTTTCACACTTCAAATTTTGATGGTTGCCGTTTTATTTCTGCCAAGGATGAGGCAATTTTTTTAACAGGAAATCAAACATTGATTGTTTTTCTGTAGATCTTGAGAATTCGAGGCTATTTCCTCGTTTGATTAATTTTTACAATTTTTCTAATCATCGAATGCATTTTTCGTTTTCACACTTCAAATTTTGATGGTTGTCAACTGATGAGGCAATTGTTTTAACAGGAAATCAAACATTGTTTGTTTTTCTGTAGATCTCGAGCATTTGAAGCTAATTCCTCGTTTCATTAATTTTTTACAATTTTTTAAATCATCGAATGCATTTTTCGTTTTCACACTTCAAATTTTGATGGTTGTCGTTTTGTTTCTGCCAAGGATGGGGTAATTGTTTTAACAGGAAATCAAACATTGATTGTTTTTCTGTAGATCTTGAGCCTTTGAGGGTAATTCCTCGTTTGATTAATTTTTTACAATTTTTCAAATCACCGAATGCATTTTTCGTTTTCACACTTCAAATTTTGATGGTTGTCAAGGGATGAGGCAATTGTTTTAACAGGAAATCAAACATTGATTGTTTTTCTGTAGATCTTGAGAATTCGAGGCTATTTCCTCGTTTGATTAATTTTTTCAATTTTTCTAATCATCGAATGCATTTTTCGTTTTCACACTTCAAATTTTGATGGTTGTCAAGGGATGAGGCAATTGTTTTAACAGGAAATCAAACATTGATTGTTTTTCTGTAGATCTCGAGCATTTGAAGCTAATTCCTCGTTTCATTAATTTTTTTACAATTTTTTAAATCATCGAATGCATTTCTCGTTTTCACACTTAGAATTTGGATGGTTGTCGTTTTGTTTCTACGTTTCTGACACGTTGAACACTTGATCACGAGATCACGAATCAAACATCGATTAATCACAACATTGAATTGACGTCTCAAATATTAACAGTAAAAAAACAAAACAAATTTTTGACAATCAAAATGTAATGTTAGAAGATAAAAGGCCATTCTCAAAATCACCACTGTTTTCTTGTCAGGTAATTAAAGTTGATTTAAGGTCCAGACCTCGCTCGCCGCACTGACCTCGCCCAAAAATTGCAAATCTCGCACAACACCTCTTCGTTCCGCCGCCGCCCGAGATTGTATCGGTTGTAAAACACACTATTTTGGTAAACATGTTTGTTCTTCGAAAAGCGTTCGTTATAATTATTTACGGTAGCTAACGCAAACGACCGGTTTGAAAGAAGAACACGTGTCGCATTTTGTGTCGTAGGTGTTTCGAACGAATTATAACCGCGATGCGTTGCTCACGCTTCCCGTGCCAGATGAGACGCTCATTGTCTCAAATATAATTAAGAAATATAGATCAGCTGTTTGCAATTTTTACCACTTTAATAAATTTCAGCGACAGCTGTACTCCCATTAGCCGTCGTTATTTTCGGTTCCGAAAAGTGAAGTCAACGCGAAGGTTCTTTATGCGAAGCATTGTGTTTCTAATGATATTTATAGAAACAGGTGATGAAAATTATTGTTATTATACAATCGGATCGCGTAATTCCTCCTAAAAATTCACTGGGTGGTTGTAAAAGGACCGACAAGTGACGTGCCCACAACCCACACACACCCAATCAATCTAAGCACGTGTCAATCAAAACACGTAATCTCTCCCCCTGTCAGACACGAAAATGTCTCGTAAATTTTTACTCCTATTTATTATTCACCTAATTGGCATCGCGTCGGCGTCGAACGTCATCGAATTGAATCCGAACACGTTCGATATTCTCGTGAAGAACAGCAGGTCCCTTTGGCTCGTCGAATTCTATTCGCCCACGTGCCCCTATTGTCAGGAGTTCGCGCCGGAGTACGAAGCCGCCGCGGCGGAACTCCAAGGCAGCGAAATCAAGGTGGGAAGAATCGACGCGACGGAATATACGGAATTGAGCAAAAGATATAACGTGCGTGGCTATCCGACGGTGAAGGTGTTCCATCCTCATCGCGCCGAACCGACGGAGTACCATGGACCTCGGATCGCCAGTGATCTCATAGCCACGGCGAGGTCGTTTTTGCGCGAGAGGCGAAACGTCGGATGAAGCGAAAGTGATGTTCTTTCAAGGGCCGCAGGTAAATAATGGGTTATGTATTGAGGGAGAAAAAAGCTTTTTACGAATCGAGAGAATAATAGCATGTTCTTATTTTAAGAATTAAGATCTTTTCAAATACTATTTCGAACGTGATTGGTAACATTTTTCATCTCCAGTCTCAAGAAGTATAGTTCCGCCGTTTTAAGAAGCCGACTGAGGGGATTAATGCAGGGTCGCAAGAACCGTTTGCATCTGGGGCATTGAATGGCTGAGATTGCGGTGTCGAGTTGAATACGTATTCATTTCCAAAATTATCAGTAACCTTTTAAGAATGCATAAATAGAAGCGGATGGTACTGTAAACTTATGTGAGTGCAAAGTAACCATATATCAATCACTTATGATGAGGCCGATCCCTCCGACCTTAGTTGGTGTAGAGAGATGAAGAATGTTTATAATATTTCACAATACGGACTTAAATATTAAAATGTGTGTGTGGTGGGATAAATGCAATCGAAATTACACTGAAAATTATACATTTCTACTGGTTAGTATTTTTGTTCCTACACTCGCAACACCAACGAACCGTTACTGGTATTTTCTTTATATATGTATACATTTTTCTGACATGTGTAAACCTAAAGGTAAAACACGAATAAATTTCTATTTCTATTTCTATTGGATGTCATATAATTGTTTCATTTTTTATCGACGATTCTGATTGGACACCTGGAAATTTTGTTTTTTACATTTTTCCGATTAGTAGAACTGATCCAAATTTATAAGCAAAATGGGGGAGACGAGCTCTTGTACGGACTATTTTGACTCTCCTGAAAAATTTACTTTTTAAATTTAGGTACACTTTTCTTCAAAACTATAAAAGATATCAACACGATTCTTGTTTTGTTTTAAAGGTAGTATCGATATCTACCAATATGGCTGAGTTTATTTCCATATGTTGAGTAGCGGATTCTTAAAAAATATAAATAACTCGAAAAATGTTCATGTTTTTTCTTCAAGTCATAATTCTGAATCCACTCGCAAGTTTCTCAATTCTTGTTGGAGGTAAAAACGTGTAAAATGTTCATGTTTTTTTTCAACTCATAATTCTGAATCCACTCAGAAGTTTCCCAATTCTTCAGCCAAAAATGCTTATGTTGGAGGTAAGAACGTGTGTGCAAAATTTCAGAGAAATCGGTAAAGTAGTTTTCTAGAAGAGTGTACCTAAAAATCACGATACGATTTTCTAATGGAAAACGGCTGAGAAATTGACCCCCTGAAGAAGAACGGTAGATGATGCCATTGAGAAACCTAGAGGTCGTAAGCAAAACAAGCCACAATTACCGGCGGAAAAGGCCGAAACGCAGAAATCCGAATGGTCCAGGAGGAAATCAAACCGTTTAGAGAAGGATATTGAGCAGTTGCAGGAAATAAAACGCGAGCAGACGAAGAACTATTCTGGTGACGAGGTCAATGCAATGAAGCATAATTTTAACACTAGAAAAAAAGCAAGAAAAAACATCGGAAGCATCTGATACTACGAAGAAACCATGAGCCACACAGACAAAGAGAACTGGTGACGCTGCGAAAAGCATGCGAAAAGCATCTGAGGACCGCCCCAAGAAAAAATGCAATGACGAAGAACACTTCCGGTGAGGTCAATGCAATGAAGCATAATTTAGACACTAGGAAAAATCATCCGAAGCATCTGGTACCACGAAGAAACCACGAGCCACATAAACAATAAGAAGCATCTGAGGCTGCGAGGAAGAAGGAATCGCAGCAAGAAAAAATCCAACGTCGAAGAACAATTCCGGCGACGAGGTCAATGCGATGAAGCATAATTTCGAAACTAGAAAAAACCGGGAAAACCATCCGAAGCATCTGGTTCCACGAAGAAACCACAAGCCACACAGACAAAGAGAACTACTGACGCTGCGAAAAGTATCTGAAGCTGCGAGGAAGAAGGAATAGCAGCAAGAAAAAATCCAACGTCGAAGAACAATTCCTGCGATGAGGTCAATGCGATGAAGCATAGTTTCGACACTAAAAAAAGCCGGAAAAACCATCCGAAGCATCTGGTTCCACGAAGAAACCACGAGCCATACAGACAAAGATAACTGGTGACGGTGCGAAAAGCATCTGAGGCTGCGAGGAAGAAGGAACCGCCCCAAGAAAAAGTGCAACGACGAAGAACAATTCCGGCAACGAGGTCCATGCGATGAAGCATAATTTCGACACTAAAAAAAAACCGCGAAAAACATCGGAAGCATCTGGTACCATGAAGAAACCACAAGCCACGCAGACAAAGAGAATTGCTGACGCTGCAAAAAGCATCTGAGGCTGCGAGGAAGAAGGAATCGCAGCAAGAAAAAATCCAACGACGAAGAACAATTCCGACAACGATGTCAATGCAATGAAGCATAATTTTGACACTAAATTTCGACACTAGGAAAAACCATCCGAAGCATCTGGTACCCCGAAGAAACCACGAGCCACACAGACAAAGAGAGCTGCTGACGCTGCGAAAAGCATCTGAGGCTGCGAGGAAGAAGGAATCGCACCACGGAAAAATCCAACGTCGAAGAACAATTCCGGCGACGAGGTCAATGCGATGAAGCATAATTTTGACACTAGAAAAAAAAGCGGAAAAAACATCGGAAGCATCTGGTACCACGAAGAAGCCACAAGTCACACCGACAAAGAGAACTGCTGACGCTGCAAAAAGCATCTGAGGCTGTGAGGAACAAGGAATCGCACCACGGAAAAATCCAACGACGAAGAACAATTCCGGCGATGAGGTCAATGCAATGAAGCATAATTTCGTCACTAGAAGAAACCGGAAAAACCATCCGAAGCATCTGGTACCACGAAGAAACCACAAGCCACACAGCAAAGGGAACTGGTGACGCTGCAAAAAGCATCTGAGGCTGCGAGGAAGATGGAACCGCCCCAAGAAAAAATGCAATGTCGAAGAACAATTTCGGCGACGAGGTCAATGCGATGAAGCATAATTCCGATACTAGAAAAAAACCAGAAAAACTTTTCAAAGCATCTGGTACCACGAAGAAACCACAAGCCACACAAGATGAAGCATAATTCCGACACTAGACAAAAACCAGAAAAACTATTCTAAGCATCTGGTACCACGAAGAAACCACAAGCCACACAGGCAAAGAAAACTACTGATGCTTCGAAACAACATCTGAGGCTGCGAGGAAGAAGAAACCGCCCCAAGAAAAATCCAACCACGAAGAACAATTCCGGCGACGAGATCAATGCGATGAAGCATAATTCCGATACTAAAAAAAAAACAGAAAAACTATTCGAAGCATCTGGTACCACGAAGAAACCACAAGCCACTCAGGCGAAGAGAACTACTGACTCTTCAAAAAAAAACTGAGGCTGCGAGGAAAAGAAACCGGCCCAAGAAAGATTCAATTGACGAAGAGCAATTCCGGTAACGAGGTCAATTCGATGAAGCATAATTCCGTCACGAAAAAAAAAACAGAAAAACTATTCGATGCATCTGGTGCCACGAGGAAACCACAAAGAAAACTACTGACGCTGCGAAGGAATGAGAAACCGCCCCAAGAAAAAATCGATTCGATTGACACGACAGGTGACGTAGAGTCGCCATCGACGTTATCGAATCACAGAACAGTAATGTGAGACAAGAAATTGTTGTGGACACCCTGGGGAAGAACACCATCCGGCCCATTGTCATCCAATCCAATCATAACCTATTCAACTGTCAATCTTCACAAAAAAACCTTCAACCAAACAATAGAAATGAAGAAAAAATCGATTCGATTGACATGACAGGTGACGTAGAGTCGTCATCGACGTTATCGAATCACTGAACAGTAATGTGAGACAAGACATTGTTGTGGACGCCCTGGGGAAGAACACCATCCGGCCCATTGTCATCCAATCCAAACACAACAACTATCAATCTTCACAAAAAAATCCTTCAACCAAAGAATAGAAATGATTGCAACGGTTCAACGTAAACATAAAATTTCACCTGTACCATTAGTTTCAACAAATCTTTAAAGATTTTGAAAGCGATAAACGATAGGTATAGGGAGTATTGAAGTAACTCACTTACCCTGTTAATGAACTTTGAGTCTTTTGGGTTTATGAACAATAAATAAATAAACTCATCTTTATTTGTTCTCTGGAATTAAAAAAAAAACTTTGATGTGGATCTTTTTTATGAGACACACTGTATAACAGGTAATGAATTTGAATTGTACTTATAACGAGCCTACGTCTATCCATTTATAACAATATAACACGAAGTTACATGAAAGTTCTTCCATGTCAACGATGACGTGAAGATTGCAAGCAGGAAGAAGCCTTTCAAAGATTTGGTTGGGAAAGAGGCGGTAGTAAATTTATTTACAAAGTCACCTCTGGATGAACAAAACACCAACTAGCAGAAAAATTATGATCAGCGTAAAATTAAGTAATTGGAGAATAATGATAGCATTCGAAGAAATGAAAATTACAAGCAGAAAGAAGCCTTTTAAAGATTTGGCTGGGAAAGAGGCGGTGATAAATTTAGTCATAAAGTCACCTCTGGATGAATTATACACCACTGAGCAGAAAAAAATATATTCAGCCCCGCAAAACGACGAGGAAGTTAGAGAATAGTGACAGCATTCGAAGAAATAGAGTTAACAAAAGGAGATTACAAGCAGAAATAAGCCTTTCAAAGATTTGGTTGGGAAAGAGGCGGTGGTAAATTTATTTACAAAGTCGCCTCTGGATGAACAATACACCAACTAACGGAAAAATTATGCTCAGCCTAAAATTAAGTAATTGGAGAATAATGATAGCATTTGAAGAAAAATAGTTACCAAAAGAAGATTACACGCCTTTCAAAGATTTGGCTGGGAACAAGGCGGTGATAAATTTAGTCAGAAAATCACCTCTGGATGAATTATACATCACTGAGCAAAAAACAATATATTCAGCCCCTCAAAACGATGAGGAAATTGGAGAATAGTAAATATTGTTCCTCCAACACAACACCTACAGACCGGATTCGATGTTTCAGGTCTCATCAGTGTAGTTAGTTGCTGATGGGGAAACGGAGATTACTATTGGAATATAAGTATTCCAAACATGGGGGAACAATATTTAATGCTTACATTATTATAGTTATATTTGCCACCGCTGGCAATGTCCATATCTTGTCGGTGTTAAAGCCACCCGGATTTGGTTCAGTACAGCATTCAGGCAATAGATTCCGGTACTTTGAAGAATAGTAACAGCATTCAAAGAAATAGAGTTGCCAAAAAAAATTACGAGAAGGCAAAATCCTTTCAAAGATTTGGTTGGGAAAGAGGCGATGGTAATAAGTCACCTCTGGATGAACTATACATCACCGAGCAGAAAAATTGTACTAAGACCCCAAAACGACGAGGAAGTTGGAGAATAGTGATAGCATTCAAAGAAATAGAGCTGAAAGTGTGGAGAAAGTGGTGAAAAGAGCAGCAATTAAAAAAGTGGTGAAAAAAAAACAGTTAAAAAAGATGTGGCGATCGCGGAAGGTGTACCTAGTTCTAACAAAAGCGTCGATATAGTCATGAGAAAAAATCGTACCTATTGTGATACCGTCAACAGGAGTAATACCAAAGAAACTGCCTTCTAAAAATTAAGCTACCTTCACTTACCTATTTCCCGACAAATATCTTGTGAGCCAAAAAGGTGGGGTTACGACTGTTTACAGTCTCATACAGTCGGTGACATAATTTATATGAAGAGTCAGACGTCTTTGTAATTGAGATCCATTTAATAGAAAATTTTACAACATACTGTATCATCAAATGAGATCTCCACTTTGCTAATGTGTACACCTTTAAGTTCACGAGAGATTTGCTGGGCTGTACATTCAGTTTCAAAAGTCTGTAATACTAAACACCACGACAATAGTTCGTTCTCACCTCAGTCTCTCTCTATAAAGATGATGGACACTTGTTTTATAAACCGTGAACAATTAAGGATGTACTATTGAATAATAATAATAATAATAATAACATCACCAAGGATCTTGAACAAGGCTACCCAGCCAAAATTACTTAACAACCGATTGCACAAAACCTTCATGTTTCTTTTTGCGTCCCATCGAAAATCACATTCGTAATAACTGTTTTTGCGTGCGAGTTAATTTCCGCTGTCACTGCTTTCACCATATTTGGCCGTAATTGAGTGCAATCGATTGCCAATTTGCGTCGCAACCCCTGTAATTACGTGCACGGCATCGTTTCTCGATATTTCGCAAAGACACGTTCCTCCGTCGTTCGTACGACAACAAATGCATCTTTCTCCTCGCGAAACGAACGACCGAACGCAAATTGACGGTTCAACTCCGCACATTTATCGGTAATCAGGAGAGATTTTCCAATTTCGATTGAGGCGTTATAACGGCTGTGTTTAAATTAGATGTGGATGAAATGACTTTTTGCGCAATTTATCCCGAAATCATACTGATTTACAGTGACGGCTCGCATGGTACGGCCGAGGTAGCAGAGATGGCAATACAGATAGGTAGGGTCGGTTGCAGAGATCTGTATTACCACCTCTGCTACCTCGGCCGTACCATAAGCGGGCCCGTACACGGCCAATTATTAGTTGAGCGATAGTTTAGTTGAGGTATATAATGACATTACTGTAAATGCAAGTGCGCACACACACCAACTATCGTCCAGCCCGATTTTTTAGTCAAAAGCAGTTGGTGAGCCCTTATGATTAAATAATAGTTGTGGAGAATCGTAACATGTATCCAACTCAACTAAATAGTTTAGTCGTTGAACAATTGTCCGTGTGCGGGGCCCCTAAGTCATCTCGCGAGCCGTCACTGTAAATCAGTATGATTTAGGGGTAAATTGCACGCGAGCCGTCACTGCTGATTTTCCCCAAAAAATGTTGATGAGCAAAAAACTTCAAAAAGCACAGGCGTTGGACATTACTGGCGCTCCTCTGATGAATAGAAATTATTTGCTGGACGGGTGTTGAATTACAATCATATCGAATGCATCAATCGCTTGAATCCCGGCAACAAAAAAGTTGATTCTGTATTTGTACATACTGTATTTTTTTTATATGAGAGAAGACAGTGCATCTGTGTCTACGCGTGTGTGTGTGTGTGTGTGTGTATGTATGTGGGCAGCAAGGCACTTTTTCTCTTCTGTCAGCTGAAATTGTGCAATTTTTATGGTTCGGCGAATCTTAATTAGAATGCTATTAAATCATGTTCGAAGGGTGTGTTTTGGGTCAGGTATCGGTCGCTCCGACTTTCACATTTAATATTTTTGCGCTCGGCGCGTAATTACCGTCCGCGAGGACGTGTAACTCGTACATCACGATTAATTGTATGGAAACGGGGAATCAAAATGTCGTGTACGGTCTTGCATCGTGGGCTGCCGGGACGATTAATTCCATTCAATTATGCATCGAGCTTGAAGATGGACGCACACAGGTCTGCATACCATCAATCTTTTATACAAATTGTCAATCAACTACGATGTTGGCAATACAGATTTCTGCTGGATTGTTGGGAAATGGAGTTACATCTTTTACACAAATTGTCAATCAACTACGATATTGACAACAATACAGATGGAAAGGGAAGGAAATGGTGTTTATAAGATTGGGTTGGGTTTTGAAATCAAAGACTTGTTTTTAAGTCAAAAGCAGCGCGATTGCTCTGATGAGATTTTTCTTGTCAGATAAAGACAAACGCTATTGCGCTGTTTGGCGTGTTTCGACTATGAGCTTCCAAAAATGGGTTAACAACAATGGACACCGTTAGATTTGGTCTTGTAAAAAAAGCATACCAGTTGTAGACAAGGGCGAGATATTTCCATTTCAGAGAAACATCTATATTCTCACGCTTACAAGAAGAATCTGTTCATCTCGTCAAACTATCAAATTTTTGTTCGCGCAAGCGAAACATTGTTGATTCTCCTTGGTGATCCCTCACTTTAAATATTTGACAATGACGTTTCTGTCATGCTATACCAAAATCTCGTAATTATGGTATTGCTTCGGGTGTGCATGATCTCCTCGAGTTCGGACGTGATCGAACTGAATCCCGCCAATTTTTACAACACCGTGACCAGAAGCAACCGGATGTGGGTCGTCCAGTTTTACGGGAAGGAGTGCGCCCTCTGCGAGGCGTTCGCGCCCGAGTACGAAGAGGCCGCGGTGCAGTTGCGCAACTCCAGCGTCAACGTGGGCCGAATGGACGCCGACAAGTTCCAAGATTTCGCTAGTAGATACAACGTGCGCTCTTATCCTTCCATCAAAATTTTCCCTCCCGGCAGTATCGTCCCCGTCGATTACCGCGGACTGAGGAGGACTTCCTCTCTCCTGTCGGCGGTCGCCAGCATACGTCAACACTTATATCGGAGGCAAATACGAAGGTACGATTTTTGGTATAATTTCTTGGAATTTCGTGAGCTTGGGGTTCCATGTTGATAATTAATTTCAACAATTTCACCTCTGCTACCATGATTAATTACTGTTTACCACAAAACAAGTGTTCGGCCCTTGAGGGGGCTCCTTTGAGGAGCCGAATGTGGCCACGAAGAATAAGTCGCGCCGAGAGCCATCACTTCTAACTATTCATCGAGATCTTCTATTTTTATTACAAATCTTTCTTTCTTGTAAACTTTGATTTTCCATTTTTTTTATGTAACAGATTCGGCGCGGTTGTTTGCTTCTGCGATGTCTCGATCTGATAAGAAACTCATGTAGATACACTGTATTTATTACAACAGTTTCCGTGGCTGCGTGGATAAGGTAGCCAACCGTATGAAATAATTGGCAATTAAGTAAAGACATTCCTTTTGATATGCCGGAGAAAAATGTGGAGACATTATCTATTTATCTCGGCACTGAATCAAATGGTAATGTCTTCATCATTAACACCCGAGCCGCAGACGAAACGTTATTAAGCGATTCCGGGTAAGTCCATCGGATTAGTTTGAATGCCCACATATTTCAAAGGGGAGAAAGAAGGCTTAATAATAAGCGCATTTCGGGTTCGTTGTCGGCCAAGAGGAATATTCTTGTTATCGCGATGTATCGTGTTTAAAGGAAATAAAAAACCCAAAAATAGTTTCTTTGCAAATTGTAAAAAAAACCTAGATTTCTTCAATTTCTTACGGAAACCTCTTGATGAATTTCTAACAATTTTTCAGGAAACACTCTGGACGTATGTAGACCTACACATATCGATGTTAATATTCTACTTTATGTTAGTAACATCAATAAAGATCATGTGTTTTGGGAATTCTCGATCGAAATCGTTGCTTTGCAAAATGCAAAATGCAAAATTTTGATTTTGAGATTCTTCAATATTTTCAAAAACCCTTAAATAAGTTTTGTTCGCCTTTGCAGGAAACATTCTAGAAATATGTTGCTACAGAACCAAAGGAATATCCAAACTAGCTTTTTCGGAATTTTCCATCAAAATCATTGCTTTGAAGAATTCTCACTTTTTTTTTCAAAAACTCTCGCACGATTTTTTAACAAATTTTCAGGAAATATTCTAGAAATATGTAGCTGTAGAATTAAGGATAAATCACAAAATATGTTACCACTGGTTTTTCCGAAATCTTCAATCAAAATCGTTGCTTTGTAAAATGTAAACTTTCGACTATATTTCGTTAATTTTTCTGAACTCGATGAATTGTCACATATTTTTCTAAAACCATTCTAAACATGTGTAGCTATAAAACAAAAGAAAAATCCAAAAATTGGTTGTTTTCACAAAAATTTACATCAAAATTGTTGCTTTCAAAAAATGTCACTTTCGATTAAATTTTTTTATTTTTTTCGGAAACCTCTACACGAATTTTGAACTAATTTTCAGGAATTATTCTAGAAATATACAGCTATAGAATTAAAGAAAAATCGAAAATTATGTTAGCACTAGCTTTTCCGGAATTCTCAATCAAAATCGTTGCTTTGAAAAATTCTCACTTTTGATTAGATTTTTTTAATTTTTCTAAAAAATCTCTCAATGAATCTTCATAATTTTGAAAATATTCTAAACTATAAAACAAAAGAAAAATCAAAAAATGGGTTATCAATAGTTTGCCCGGAATATTTCATCAAAATCGTTGCTTTGAAAAATTCTCAGTCTCGATTAGATTTTTTTAATTTATTGAAAAACCCCTCGATGAATTTTCATAAATTTTTCTGAAAACATTCTAAACATATGTAGCTATAAAACAAAAGAAAAATCTAAAAGTGGGCTATCACTAGTTTTCCCGGAATTTTCAATCAAAATCGTTGCTTTGAAAAATTTGTACTTTCGATTAGATTTTTTTAATTTTTGTAAAAACCCTTAAATGAATTTTCATAAATTTTTCTGAAAACATTCTATACATATGTAGCTATAAAACAAAAGAAAAATCCAAAAATAGGTTATCACTAGTTTGCCCGGAATTTTTCATCAAAATCGTTGCTTTGAAAAATTCTCACTTTCGATTAGATTTTTTTAATTTTTCTAAAAACCCCTCGATGGATTTTTATAATTTTTTCTGAAAACATTCCAAACATATGTAGCTATAAAACAGAAGAAAAATCCAAAAACGGGTCATCACTAGTTTGCCCGGAATTTTTCATCAAAATCGTTGCTTTGAAAAATTTTCACTTTCGATTAGATTTTTTTAATTTTTCTAAAAACCCCTCGATTTTTTTCTGAAAACATTCTAAACATATGTAGCTATAAAACAAAAGAAAAATCCAAAAATAGGTTATCGCTAGTTTTCCGGAATTTTCCATCAAAATCGTTGCTTTGAAAAATTCTCAGTTTCGATTAGATTTTTTTAATTTTCTTAAAAACCCCTCGATGAATTTTCATAAATTTTTCTGAAAACATTCCAAACATATGTGTCTATTAAACAAAAGAAAAATCCAAAAATGGGTTATCACTAGTTTTCCCGGAATTTTTCATCAAAATCGTTGCTTTGAAAAATTTGCACTTTTGATTAGATTTTTTAAATTTTATTAAAAACTCCGCAATCAATTTTCATAAATTTTTCTGAAAACATTCTAAACATATTCGGCTATAAAACAAAAGAAAAATCAAAAATGGATTATCACTAGTTTTCCCGGAATTTTCAATCAAAATCGTTGCTTTGAAAAATTCTCAGTTTCGATTAGATTTTTTTCATTTTCTTAAAAACCCCTCGATGAATTTTCATAAATTTTTCTGAAAACATTCTAAACGTATGTAGCTATAAAACAAAAGAAAAATCCAAAAATGGGTTATCACTAGTTTGCCCGGTATTTTTCATCAAAATCGTTGCTTTGAAAAATTTTCAGTTTTGATTAGATTTTTGTAGTTTGTCGAAAAAACCCTCGATGAATATTCATAAATTTTTCTGAGAACAGTCTAATAAACATATGTAGCTATAAAACAAAAGAAAATCCAAAAGTAGGTTATCACTAGTTTTCCCGAACTTTCAATCAAAATCGTTGCTTTGAAAAATTTGTACTTTCGATTAGATTTTTTAAATTTTTCTAAAAATCCCTCGATGAATTTTCTTAAATCTTTCTGAAAACATTCTAAACATATGTAGCTACAAAACAAAAGAAAAATCCAAAAATTGGTTATCGCTAGTTTTCCGGAATTTTCCATCAAAATCGTTGCTTTGAAAAATTCCCACTTTCGATTAGATTTTTTAAATTTTTCGAAAAACCCCTCGATGAATATTCATACATTTTTCTGAAAACATTCTAAACATATGTAGCTCTAAAACAAAAGAAAAATCCAAAAATGGGTTATCACTCGTTTTCCCGGAATTTTCGATCAAAATCATTGCTTTGAAAAATTTGTACTTTCGATTACATTTTTTTAATTTTTCTAAAAACCCCTCGATCAATATTCATAAATTTTTCTGAAAACATTCAAGACATACGTAGCTATAAAACAAATTAAAAATCCAGAAATAGGTTATCGCTGGCTTTCCGGAATTTTCAATCAAAATCGTTGCTTTTAAAAATTTGCACTTTCGATGGTTTTTTTAAATTTTTTCAAAAACCCCTCAATGAGTTTTCATAAATTTCTCTGAAAACATTCTAAACATAATAGCTCTAAAACAAAAGAAAAGTAAAAAAAATATGTTATCGCTAGTTTTCCAGAATTTTCCATCAAAATCTTTGCTTTGAAAAATTCACAGTTTCGATTAAATTTTTTTAAAACTCCTGGATGAATATTTATTAATTTTTCTGAAAACATTCTAAACATATGTAGCTATAAAACAATATAATAATCCAAAAATGGATTATCACTAATTTTCTCGGAATTTTGTGCTTTCACTTTTTTTAAATTTTTTCGGAAACCCTTACACGAATTTTGATCAAATTTTCAGGAAATAATTTAGAAATAAGTAGCTGTAGAATTAAAGAAAAATCGAAAAATATGTTAGCACTAGTTTTTCCGGAGTATTCAAACAAAATCGTTGCTTTGAAAAATGCAAATTTTCGACTACATTTTTTTAATTTTTCTGAAAATCCCTTGATGAATTCTCTTAAATTTTTTTAAAAACATTCTAGACATGTGTAGCTATAAAACAAACAACAAATCCAACAATGGGTTATCCCTAGTTTTCCCGGAATTTTCCATCAAAATCGTTGCTTTGAAAAATTTGCACTTTCGATTAGATTTTTTGAATTTTTTTAAAAACCCTTAAATGAATTTTTATAATTTTTTTCTGAAAACGTTCTAAAAATATGTTGGTATAAAAGAAAAGAAAAATCCAAAAATAGGTTATCACTAGTTTTCCAGGAATTTTTCATCAAAATCATTGCTTTGAAAAAATATCACTGTCGATAGATTTTTTTAAATTTTTTCGGAAATCCTCGCACGAATTTTGATGAAATACTCTAGAAATATGTAGCTGTAGATGCAAAAAGAAAAATCGATAAATAATGATCAATAATTTTCTTATGTTTCAGTGGAAGAAAGCGGTCTCCCGAGGCGGTGGATCCACTTAGCGCTTGAATGAAAATAGCTCAATCTTATATTATAAGTAGATGGTAATTTATACAAATACATATTATATATTATACACGGCGATTTGTTTGATCCATACCGATAAACGCGGCGAAACAGTTGAATTATAAAGTCGCCAGAGTGGAGGATAAAATAATATTTATTAATATATTACGGCGCGAAGGCGCGCGTAATATTTATAAATTGGAATTCCTTCATGCATGATCGCGCAGACCGATATCGAATCCGTCACGCGACTGACTGCACGAGAAACGAAGACCTTCGAGAATTGTGTGCTACAGTAATAATAATAATAATCATCATCATCAAGTTCTCGATTTACACTGAAAATGCGTATTAATTAATTTAATTTTAATTTTAATTTTAATATATACTAAACGCGTAAGCCCCAAAATCACGTTTTTCTACAATATTTTCAAAACGCTTATAGATGGCGATTTGAAATTTTTATGAAAAATCACAAATAATTCAAGAAATATACCATTAAACTTTCAACCCTCTAGAACCACCCCTTTAAAAAAGGGTTGCCAACCCCTCAAAAAAACAAAAAAACGTTAAATTTTACGTCCTCTAGGGCCCCGTGAAAACCGCGATTTTCCAACTCACCCCTAGACTCGGGGGTGAATTTTTGAAAATCGATATTTCGCGATGCAGAGGTTCGCGCCAAACCTATCTCCTCCCAAGATTTTTGAGTTGGAGGATTCAAATATGGCTGAAAAAATCCCCAATGCATCGGGACATAACGTTTGCTGTCGCACGTTCCCGTAAAAAATTCCGTTGCAACCCCTCGAGCGTTTTTCTAAAAAATCACATTTAGGACGCTTCCGGAAAAAAGGGCGCGCTTCCCCTTACGGCCACGACTCCAAATTTCAAAAAGTTTTATAGAACTAGCTCGCATCTACATTTTATGTCTCTTACAAATTTTTGATATCTCCAACCCCCGAGGAGTTATTCGAAGAGAACCACCTCCGATTTCAATAAAAAAATTCTACAGCGGCCATTTTTCATCTCACACTAGAAATTTAAAGGGCATGCCGTTCGCAATTGCATTTTGCGTTGAAACGGTACGAGCTATATTTTTCGTGGGGCGCACCGTTTACGATCTACGGCCGATTTTTGAATGTTTTGCGGGAATTTTTCGAAGAATTTTGCGATTTTTTTTTCTCGAAAATTTAAAATCTGACGACGGCATATCAGTCACCAATTTAATCCGTATCAAAGATCCCCATAACATTTTTCGATCCGATTTGTGGTTTTCGAGAGATGGCGTTGTACACGGAAGGGGGAAGCGAAATTTAGCATTTTAGCAAAAAAAAATTCACTATTTCACATAAAGAACACAATTTCACATACAGGAATTTAAGCTTGAAAAACTAGTTTTACTGCTAAATCTTTAACTGGTTTACAGAACATACACAACATATGCAAAACCTTCAAGTTCTCGATTTTACGCTGAAAGACCGTATTTTGCAAAAATTAAAATAAAAAATTACTCGTAGCGCAGAGTTGTGTAAATAATACTCGCTTCTGAATATAATACATTTTTGAAGCATCCGACGAGCGAATATAAAATTAATATAAACCGACTTGAAGAGTCGGCGGTCGTTTTTTGTAATTTCGCTTGGAGTAAGAAAAAAATAAATCCCCGTTAGCATGATAAGAAGATGCTACCATAAAAGGCGGGCAGGTATCCTGTTGCGACAGGAGGGCAATTTAAAAAGGAAATAAAAAGCGGAATAATTTACAACGTGAAATTCAATCCCGCATTCGTCCCTCGGAAAATGTCACATTGGATAATAATTCAAATTGCTCACTCGACAGGTGTGTAGAGGTACAAAAGGACGTTTGTTATGCCGGTCAAATATTTGCACGGGTTTCGACAGATTCGGCCTAGTTGTCATAACTCCATTTTTTTTTTACTTTCTCCGTATTGTGATCGTAATTTTTTTCAAAAATTGTTTTTACGAAAATATCCGTTTTGGGGTCCCTAGATGCCATTTCAACAATTTCTGGAAAAAAAAATTGTGTGTGTGTGTCTCTGTGTGTGTCTGTGTGTGTGTTGTGTGTGTTGTGTGTGTGTCTGTGTGTGTTGTGTGTGTGTCTGTCTGTGTGCGCTGTATCTCAAAAACTAATAGAGTAATTGATGTGAAACTTTGAACATACGTCGTATTTGATAATCTGAAGAATTGAACAGCTTTTGGTAAAATTTCGTACACCGGAAGTGGGTGTTTACCTTAACTGTTTTTTGTTTTTTGTCAATATTTTCTTAAATATGAAAAATATAACAAAAACATTTAAACAGACATTGAAGACAACAAAGAAATGAACATCTTTTGCTTGAAAAGATTTTTGATAAAATTATTTTTATTCCAGAAAAAAATGTATTTATTTTTTTTATATTTGGTTTATAACTATATAACGATAATAGTTACAGCAAATTTATGTGAATAATAATTGTAGATAATGCTAAAATGAACAACTTATAAAGAATAAGTTTTTTTCGAAAACCCTTTAGTTTTTGAGTAAACTTGAAGTATAATTTTTCCATCTTTCATAATTTTGACGTTTTAAACGTCAGAAAATATATCATGTTGTTTTATTACATACATGAATTTAGTGTAAGTTGTTAACTTTAAAATCGTGGTTTTATAGTAAAGAATTTATCTACAACGTGACATCCTATCTAAAACACTTCAATAAAAAAATTAAGAAATCAACTTAGGTCAACTTAAGTACGACCCCTTTCTTTGTTCTACATGCCAAACACGAAGATATGATTTATAATGATAATAACTTCATTTAGCACCGAATAATTAAATCAAGCACTCTTAAGCACCAACATGTTGCGAGATGTTATTGATAACCGCTCGGTGACAGGATGTCTAGGATGTCATTTGGCGCGTTTAAAGTCGAATTAAGTTAACTGAATCAAGATTGTAAGATAAGCAACTGTATCATGAATGAACATAGTTATTACAACCTCTGTTTCGATGAATGGACGTGGCTCGGACCGTAGTTCCGGCCACCGAGCAAACATGATTCATATTCCCTCGCGCTTACACATTCCAAGAAGGCCGTTTTATCCGCTGATTCCGTGCATGAAAATTTTGACGAACAGGTGTCGAACCCACGAACTCGGTTTATTTATAAGTCGCGTGCGATTTCTTGGGCGGTTGTAGGTAACGCGGTGATACGGATTATGACGTAATCCGCGAATTGAGGCCAAAGTCTAATGTATTCAATTGTGTATGTAGGCTCCAGCCTAAATTGTAATCGCCGGAGAAAGAATTGCACGCCTTGATGCGTCCAATTTCGACGGTTAGAATGGAGCGAATTTTGCTGCTCCATTTATTAGAGTACCTGACAAACGCGTGGGCGAGAACAAATTTTATAATTTATGGGATGATCTCGTGCATAATTCACTTTGATTTAGGTACACCGGGGATTATTTAATTGCTGGATCGTGGATTTTAAAACACATCCGTAGATTTTGTTGAGGTGGTACATCTGCAGTACAAATAAATTTCAAGTTTAAAATCAAATCAAATATTTTAGGGAATGATCTGTTGTTTGTAGTGCGAAGATTTCTGTTTCGAAATCGAGAGAGAATATAGAGAATGTTGTGAAAGCATTTGATTCTCGTCCATATTCATAAATTTTAAACAAATTATTTTGAAAGAAAGTTTTATTGATTTTATACATTTGAGTAATTTATAAAAATTAAACTGTCCATTATCAAATTTGCCACAAACTCAAAGAGCTTCTCAATTTTACGAACATTCTCAAGAGTTGAAAAAATCAATTCTACAATTATGGCTAGGAACGTGGAAATATAGAAACTTTCCAGTTTGACTAAAAATCTATTCAATTTTAAAATTAAACTAAACATTTTGAGCTTGTAGTAACTTTTACAAAGGCGTTTAGTTTACAGGCGTCAAACTTCCCAGCTTTACTTGTAATCTAATTTACTTCAAGATTCAGCAAAAGCCTAAAATTTCCCATCACAAAATTTCCAAATAATCGTCACATCATTTTGAAATTGCAGCTTTTATAAAGGAGTTTAGAAGAAAAAAATTAAAAAATTGCTACAGGCTTCAAACTTCCCAGCTTTTCTTGAAATCTAATTTACTTTAAGTCTCAGCAAAAGCCTAAAATTTCCCATCACAAAATTTCCAAATAATCGTCACATCATTTTGAAATTGCAGCTTTTATAAAGGAGTTTAGAAGAAAAAAAATTAAAAAAATTGCTACAGGCTTCAAACTTCCCAGCTTTACTTGAAATCTAATTTACTTTAAAACTCAGCAAAAGCCTAAAATTTTCCATCACAAAATTTCCAAATAATAGTCACATCATTTTGAAATTGCAGCTTTTATAAAGGAGTTTAGAAAAAATAAAATAAAAAAATTGCTACAGGCGTCAAACTTCCCAAATCTAATTTACTTCAAGATTCAGCAAAAATCCTAAAATTCCCCATCACTAAATTTCGAGATAATCGTCACAAAACATAGCTTACTGCAATTTTGGCGTTGGAGCAATTAAAAAATATAAAAACAATTATCACTGGCTTAAAACTTTCTAGTTCTACTTAACATATATTTTGTTTGAGGATTTAGTAAAAATCTCAATACTTCCCATCACTAAATTTCAAAATAATGACCGCAACAAAGAGCTTGTTGCAATTTCAAAGTTGAGAATTTTGCAAGAGCGATAAAAACATATAAAAACAATTGCTACAGATTTAAAACTTTTCAATTTCACTCAGCATATATTTCTCTTCAAGACTCAGTCAAAATCTCAAAACTTCTTCAAGAAATTTTGAGAAAATCGCAACAAAACAGAGCGTATTGTTATTTTAATATTACAAATTTTACAAGTGTGGATAAAAATGTAAAAACAATTGACACAGACTTGAAGCTTCTGAATTTCATTCAAAATATATTTCTCTTCTATATTCAATATAAAACACAAAACACTCCTGCAAGAAATTTTGAAATAATCGCAACAAAACAGGGCGTATTGTTATTTTGAAATTACAAATTTTACAAGTGTAGATAAAAATGTAAAAACAATTGCCAAAGACTTAAAGCTTCTGAATTTCATTTAAAATATATTTCTCTTCTATATTCAGTATAAAACACAAAACACACCTGCAAGAAATTTTGAAATAATCGCAACAAAACAGCGTATTGTAATTTTTAAATTCAGAATTTTACAAGCGTGGATGAAGATGTAAAAACAGTTGCCACGGACTTGAAGCTTTTCAATTTCACTCAAAATATATTTCTCTTTAAGGCTCACTAAAAATCTCAAAACAACCCTTCAAGAAACTTTGAGATAATCGCAAAAAAACAAGAGCTTGTTGCAATTTTCAAATTGAGCATTTTATAAGTGTGGATAAAAATGTTAAAACAGTTGCCACAGACTTGAAATTTCCAAATTTCACTAAAAATATATTATTCTTCTTTATTGATTATAAATCACAAAACACCCCTACAAAAAATTTTGAGATAATCGCAACATAACACAGCGTATTGTAATTTAGAAATTGTGAATTTTATAAGCGTGGATACAAATGTAAAAACAATTGCCACAGACTCGAAGCTTTAGAATTTCATGCAAAATATATTTCTCTTCCTTATTGATTATAAATCACAAAACATCCCTACAAAAAATGTTCAAATAATCGCAACAAAACGCAGCGTATTGAAATTTAGAAATTGTGACTTTTACAGGCGTGGATACAAATGTAAAAACAATTGCCACAGGCTTGAAGCTTCTGAATTTCATTCAAAATATATTTCTCTTCTAGATAGGGTATAAAACACAAAACACCCCCACAAGAAATTTTGAGATAATCGCAACAAAACAGAGCGTATTGTAATTTTGAAATTGTTAATTGTACAGGAGTGGATACAAATGTAAAAACAATTGCCACAGACTTGAAACTTTTCAATTTTACTCAAAATATATTTCTCTTCAAGATTCAGAAAAAATCACAAAATTCCCCATCACTAAATTTCGAGATAAACGCCCCAAAACATAGCTTACCTCAATTTTGAAGTAAAGAATTTTCTAAGAGCAATTAAAAAATATAAACACTTTTGCCACACAGCTGAAACTTTTCAATTTTACTCAAAATATATTTCTCTTCAAGATTCAGCAAAAATCACAAAATTCTCCATCATTAAATTTCGAGATAATCGCCCCAAAACATAGCTTACCTCAATTTTGAAGTGAAGAATTTTCTAAAAGCAATTAAAAAATATAAACACTTTTGCCACACAGCTGAAACTTTTCAATTTTACTCAAAATATATTTCTCTTCAAGATTTAGCAAAAATCACAAAATTCCCCATCACTAAATTTCGAGATAATCGCCCCAAAACTTAGCTGACTACAATTTTGAAGAAGAACATTTTCCAAGAGCAATTAGAAATATAAAAACAATTGCCACACAACTGAAACTTTTCAATTTTACTCAAAATATATTTCTCTTCAATATTCTGCAAAAATCCTAAAATACCCCATCACTAAATTTCGAGATAATCGCCCCAAAACATAACTTACTGCAATTTTGAAATGGAGAATTTTCTAAGAGCAATTAAAAATATAAAAACAATTGCCACACAACTAAAACTTTTTAATTTCGTTAAAAATATATTTCCCTTCAAGATTCTGCAAAAATCCTAAAATACTTTTTCACTAAATTTCGAGATAATCGCCCCAAAACATAGTTTACTGCAATTTTGAAGTTGAGAATTTTCTACGAGCAATTAAAAAATATAAAAACAACTTAAACTTTTCAATTTCACTCAAAATATAGTTCTCTTCAAAACATAGGAACAATCTCAACACACACCTTAAAGAAATTTTGAGTTAATCGCAGCAAAACGGAGCGTATCGTAATTTTGAAATCGCGAATTTTATAACCGCGGAGAAAAATATAAAAACAATTTCCACAGCCTTCAAACTTTTTTTCATTTTCACTCAAAACATATTTCTATTCAAGATTTGGCAAAAAAAAACTCACCCCTTCAAGAAATTTTAAGAAAGTCGCAACAAAACAGAGCTTGTTGCAATTTTTAAATTGTGAATTTTACAAGTGTAGATGAAAATGTAAAAACAATTGCCACTGATTCAAAACTTCTAAATTTTAAATTCTTCTTTATTCAATATAAATCACAAAATACCCCTACACGGAATTTGGAGATAATCGCAATAAAAGAAAACAGAGTGTGTTGTAATTTTGAATTTGCGAATTTTCTAACAGTGGAGAAAAATATAAAAATAATTGCCACATACTTCAAGCTATTCAAATTCAATCAAAATATGCCAGAAAGCTATTGAGAGCACCTTTACGCCAAGGTTATAAATTATTTTGTACATTTTTGTATTGTTTTTATTGTGTATTTTAATTGTTATGTTATTGTACTGTACTGGCCATCCGTAATAAATGACTATGACTAAAAACATATTTCTCTTCAAGATTCAAAAAAATTGTGAACTTACCCCCTTCAAGAAATTTTGAGATAGTCGTAACAAAATAGAGCTTGTTGCAATTTTTTAACGTGCGGGAAAGTACTTTTCAATAGAATGTAGGTGTTTTGGAAATGTGATTGGTTATACATATTTATCAATTGTGTTTGGATTTTTCAGCAAAAATTTTGTGTGTAATTTCGAGCGCAAAGACTTTGCCGATTTTTATTGATTGTCGCGCTCAGCTTGCGCGCCGTGCGGCAACTGTCTATCTCAATCGGCAAACACGTACTTTGCGCACTTAATACGCAAAGATTAACATCATGAAAAAGAGCTGTGCCTTGTTACTAAAGATTTAGTCATAATTGTTTAGATAAACTCCCTTTTACCTTTTTACTAAATTTATTATTAGATCTAACCACTATAAGTTATTAAAGTGGTAATAACATCAGCACATTCTACAAATACGTCTATTTATCGCGTGTGTCACATATGGCACGACCAGATTCGAACGAAAACAATTCTAAAACCGACAAGAGGTATCTATTCCAGTATCTCTGCATCCGACTCTCTTCTTCGTTCTGCCAGATATTACAAATACACATGCTGACACATATTTACGCATGTAAACATAAAACGTTATTAATCTCGGTCGGCTGCGGCATTTCACCAACATCGTGCTCTTTACCAAATCGCAATTTGTAGCATTTGTATCAATCATTTGCACACGCTTGCAGCAATTTAAATCTCTTGTAAGTGGTATATAAAAATAAAAAGGAATAATACAAAAAATATATATTGCAGAGCGTAGCTTTATTAAGCTTCCATTAAGTTTAAAAACATAAAGGAATAATAAAATAAATTATTGCTCAGAACGTAGAGCGCTGGTTCAAATCCTAGTTTGGGCATGGGTGTTCTGTTTGTTCATCTTTTTTTTTTTTGGGTACATGTCCATATGTCCAGCTCTGTTTGTTCATCATCGAAGTATAAAAATCAGATATTAAAGTTTAGAAATATCTACGCCAAAATTTCAACCAAAAAAAACCTACTTTTATTAATTTAATATTATGAAAAATTTCCCATCATAAATTTTTGTAATTTTCCCACGGGTGTACCTGTCCGTTTTAATGCGTCACTTCCCCAGAAACCGACAGGAGTAATTATCTTGCTCAGTTGGTGAACAAGTAGGATGGCGTAAAAAGTCCTCGCGGTGTAGAAAAAAGAAGAAGACCGGACAAAAAGCAGGCACATAAATTGAAACATGTAGCCTGCACGTTAATGGAAAGAAGTCGAGAATAGTTGACCAGTGTGTTGACGTCAAGTGACCACATGTGCGTGATTGTTAAGATGTTGACCAGCTGCCGCGGCAATTACTATTTTGAGGTGTTCGAAAACGAAAAAAAAACGGAAAAATATGTTTCCAGCTCGTTTTCTCGTTATGAAAGGGTTTGATAAACATTCTGTCGTCGACTCCTGGTGCACGTGTGCTAGAGACGCATTCCGCCACCGAGTGTGATGAAATTCGCATTTATTTTCATGGGCCGATCATTTTTAAAAGCCGCTGACAATATCGCCTCGTTTATTTACGAAGAATACGTCGAAATGTTTGAATTTCGGTCTTTGATGCGCTCGCCCACGGTTTATGATAAATCGATCGACGTATGGTATTTTTAAGTTTCACGTGGCTTTTAGTTTTATGTGTATATTCTAAAATTGGATATTTTTGCTTATAGAATGAATTAACACCAATTTTATATATATAAAAAAAAATACTTTCAACTTATCTCGATGTCACCGTTTACCTAGATTAGTGCAAACATTGCCACAAGTAGGCACGATGAATCGCTCACAGTGACCAAAAATTGTGGACATTGAAATCATAATTTTTGGGTATTAAGAAACGTAAAAATATCAAACATGAGAGAAGATTGTTGTCTATTGTCATTGGCTCATAGTGACAATTTTTCGCGTGACAACAAAACGAATTAAAAAGTAGACTTTCTGTTGATTAACCAAACAACACCATCATCGGTAAATCAGAAGATTTCGAACAAAGTGAAGTTCAAGAACGTTTCCTAGTAATTCCACCGGAAAGGAATAATTCGTGTCGTTCGTATGCGCTTAATCTGTTCAGTACTTATAAGTAGTTAGCATAAATTGCATTCTTATCTCGTAACAATGCAGCCAGGTCTATAACTATGCAGTGTAATAGGCGCCAGAGAGCGAACCCGATACCCAGCACACCCATGCCATCGGTGACATCTCAATGTTGGCCAACGTGCTCCGGCCTGAGTCACGCATCGTTCTTATTAATATTTGTCTTACCCACGCCATCCCACATTCACACATTTATGGAAACAACAAATATTATTACTTTGATAAAATTATATCGTTGGTAAGTATCTCGATGTCACCGTTTACCTGGATTAGTGCAAACATTGCCACATGTAGGCACGATGATGACTGCCCATGTACACACACACACACACACACACACCCTGATCACTGCTAATATTTGACGGTTGGTTGCTTTAAAGGTGCGTTGTTTGTTTAAGTGGAAATGGAAATGGAAAACTCAATATTTACATGTGTTTATCTCCCATTGCTCTGGAAATGATCGTAAATATAAATAGACGAGGAAATTAAGGTAATTTTTCTTAAGATTGAAATATGCAGTTGAACACCATTTTATTTTCATTTGTTTATCATAACAGAAACGAGAACTCTAGAAAGTAGAATTTTTTATGACACAAAAATTGTTTCGATTTAACCGATTGTCAAACTTACATCTCTTGTGACAGGTGCTTCAAATTTTGACAGAATTATTCTAAATAATATGTAAGAACAATCCACCAATCAAATGTAACAAATGTTTACCATAACAGAAACGACAACTCTCGAAAGCATAATTTTCAGTAACAAAAATTCTGTTTCGATCTGACCGACTGTCAAACTTACATTTCTTGTGACAGGTGCTTCAAATTTTGACAGAATTATTCCAAACAATACATAAGAACAATCCACGAATAAAATATAACAAATGTTTACCATAACAGAAACGACAACTCTCGAAAGCAAAATTTTCAATAACAAAAAATACTGTTTCGATTTAATCGACTGTCAAACTTACATCTCTCGTGACAGGTGCTTCAAATTTTGACAGAATTCTTCCAAATAATATGTGAGAACAAGACACTAATCAAATGTAACAAATGTTTACCACAACAGAAACGACAACTCTAGAAAGCAGAATTTTCAATAACAAAAATACTGTTTCGATTTAATCGAATGTCAAACTTACATCACTTGTGACAGGTGCTTCAAATTTTGACAGAATTATTCCAAACAATATTTAAGAACAATCCATCAATCAAATGTAACAAATTTTCACCACAACAGAAACGACAACTCTCGAAAGCATAATTTTCAATAACAAAAATACTGTTTCGATTTAATCGATTGTCAAACTTATATCTCTTGTGACAGGTGCTTCAAATTTTGACAGAATTATTCTAAATAATATGTAAGAACAATCCACCAATCAAATGTAACAAATGTTTACCATAACAGAAACGACAACTCTCGAAAGTAGAATTTTTAATGACACAAAAACTGTTTCGATGTAACCGATTGTCAAATTTACATCTCTTGTGACGGTGCTTCAAATTTTGACAGAATTATTCCAAACAATACGTAAGAACAATCAACCAATCAAATGTAACAAATGTTTACCATAACAGAAACGACAACTCTCGAAAGCAAAATTTTTAATGACAAAAATACTATTTCGATTTAATCGACTGTCAAACTTACATCTCTTGTGACAGGTGCTTCAAATTTTGACAGAATTATTCCAAATAATATGTAAGAACAATCCATCAATCCAATGTAACAAATGTTTACCATAACAGAAACGTCAACTCTAGAAAGCAAAATTTTCAATAACAAAAATACTGTTTCGATTTAATCGACTGTCAAACTTACATCTCTTGTGATAGGTGCTTCAAATTTTGACAGAATTACTCCAAATAATATGTAAGAACAATCCACTAATCAAATGTAACAAATGTTTACCATTACAGAAACGACAACTCTAGAAAGCAACATTTTTAATGAAAAAATACTGTTTCGATTTAACTGACTGTCAAACACATCTCATGTGACAGATGCTTCAAATTTTGACAGAATTATTCAAACCAATATGTAAGAACAATCAACCAATTAAATGTAACAACAAAATAGAATTTTTTTTTCTAGAAAAAATTAAATGAAAATTTGAAAAAAAAATTAATATTTTCTTAAATTATACTCTAAAATGGCCAACATGTTACTTTCTCCAGTTTTGCTGCTAAAATAGTTATTTATATTTATATTGCAGAACCAGATGATACTGACAAAATTGTGAAAGTTGAAAATGACTGTACGCGGCAGTAAAGTTACTTTTAGTGCCGCGGCTATAAAGTTCGACTTTACAGACGTTTGAATACGTTAAGAAGAGATTCAAGCATGAAAGAATATCACAGCAAGCAAACCTCGCCGTCTTGCACCTTGGCGCCAATTAACATTAGAGCCGTCCATCAACGCCAGTCTGGCGTCCGTCTATTTTTACGAGAATGAACACGATGCACGGATGTCAATCGGACACCTCACCGGTCTATTGTTACCGCATACACATAGGTGTAATGTTCTCCTGCAATATGCACAAGTTGCGCACGCGGACGCAACCAGATCGCGTGCAAGACGATAAGTAATTATCTTTGTTGGCGTCAAGACGTGTCTCGGATTTCACGCACCTCGTCGCCGTCGTCGCCGTCGCGGTCGTTGCATGTGATGCAATCCGAGGCGGTAAACAGAATTATTAAAACTAATTACGTAATCGAATATGCGATGATTTATTGCGTAAACTGTTTACTCAGAGGTTGGAAAAATGCTTTAATACAAATTTAAGAATATTGAGAATATCCATGCAATTTTACAATCACTGAAATGCTAATTGTAATAATAAATAGCGTACAGTTTGTCTAGCGAGTCGTGGCTGATTACGCAGTGATTTCAAGAGAGGGGACGCCAGAAACTTCAAGCGTCGCCTGAATATAATGTAAAAGTAGACATAGAATTGTCGTGAATATTTGTTCTCTCATTCTCCTCGATTACTCTCACTCCGCGCGAACTTTAGCCGTATCTGCCACGTCTCGCTAGGCAAGCTGTACACTGTTTTCGCTGATAATTATTCAGCGAGTGCCGCCGAGTGAATATAATTTAAATATAGACACAGAATCGTCGCAAATATTTGTTCTCTCGTTCTCCTCGAATACTCTCATTCCGTGCAAACTTTAGCCGTATCTGCCACATCTCGCTAGACAAGCTATACACTGTTTGCGCTCATAATTATTCAGCGAGTGTCGCCGAGTGAATATAATGTAACAGAATTGTCGTAAATATTTGTTCTCTCATTCTCCTCGATTACTCTCACTCCGCGCAAATTTTAGCCGTATCTGCCACGTCTCTCTAGGCAAGCTGTACAATGTTTTCGCTCATAATTATTCAACGAGTGCCACCGAGTGAATATAATGTGAATATAGACAGAATCGTCGCAAATATTTGTTCTCTCGTTATTTTCGAATACTCTCACTCTGCGCAAACTTTACCCCCACTGGCCAAGACTCGTTACACAAGCTGTAAACTGTTTTCGTATTTTAAAAGATTTCTACCGCGAAGAATAAACGTTGAACAAATTTTGTGTGAATGACCATTAATCGGCGCAAGTTCATAATAATCTAACAGAATGAATATTTTTAGATGACGCTTTAGCCGTATCTGCCACGGCTCGCTAGACAATCTGTACACTGTTTTCGTATTTTACCACATTTCCACCGCGAACAATAAATGTTTTCAACTTTTGCGTGAATACTCAGAGAATCATTAATCGACGCAAGATGATAATAGTCTGTAACTTCAGACATGAATATTTTTAGATAAAAATAATGAATCGACTTTAAAATCTAACCTCGCATCGTATATTCCGGTCTGCGTGCACTTATCGTAAAGCGATTAAAAGTACAAGCACACATTGCTAATTTTTTCGGTCCCCACGAGATAAAGGCAAAAATACGGAATTAGGCGGAGATAAGATGATTCGAGACGATAAGTGGATCGATTTAATTGGGCTCGAGCTCGATTATAAACGCGCAAAAAAAAGAGTACAAAACAGGATGCTAAACTTTATTATGGAAATTGTGGAATGGTATATGTAAATCGGTTGGCGAATCCGTCCGTAATTATCCGAGGCTCGTTAGTATAATTAAGATGATTTCTTCCGCGCGAAGGAATCTCGAAATGCAAATGCGACTATTTGCGTTTTAATTAACTTTCTTACTGTTTGATCCACTTGCATAATATACGTGGAAAATTGTTGTTTATGAGACAAGGACGCGCGCTACGGATGGTGATGAATATTTAAATTGGAAATTGTAATCAGAAAGGAAATTGAGAATTGAAAAAAAATATCGTGCTAAAAATTAGTTTCTCGAGATATTTTTGTTATTATTTCAACATCGGAAATTTTTGAAAATTTAATTTTAATCTTGTAGTAGGCTGGAACTGAAGAGATTTGTGGCCTTGAAAATGTTTACTTGTTGAAGAAATTTTAGTAAAAAAACAAAAAAATTTTTTTTTTAAGTGCTATCTTGTAATATGGCTAAGCGACCTGGAAAATTGCATAATATACGTGGAAAATTGTTGTTTATGAGACAAGGACGCTCGCTGCGGATGGTGATGAATATTTAAATTGGAAATTGTAATCAAAAAGGAAATTGAGAATTAAAAAAAAAATATCGCAAAAATTAGTTTTTCCAGATATTTTTGCTATTATTTCAACATCGGAAATTATTGAAAATTAAATTTTAATCTTGTAGCAGGCTAAAACTGAAGAGATTTGCGATCTTGAAAATGTTTACTTGTTGAAGAGATTTTAGTAAAAAATAAAAAAAATTTTAAGTGCTATCTTGTAACATGGCTAAGTGATCTGGAAAATTTTTAGTAAAGCGCATTTTTTCCTATGGATTGATCGATTGCTTAACCCGTAGTCTTAGCGAACGAATGCCGTCATATTCTCAGCATTATAAATTAAATTCCCGGCGCATCCGCCAAAACATCAATCCACAAATGAGCTCATTTTGGTTGCCTGCAGGGGCGGCTCGTTATGTAGAGCCAATGAGCCATGGCAATACCTGTAGTTTCAAGCTCGGCAAGAATTTTTAAGTAATTCTTAGAACACTTTTTCGCCAGTTACTTCAGTCTAGGATCAGGACAACGAAATAAATCGATTGGCGTTAAAAAAATTCATATAGAAAAAATTGCAAAAAAGTCACCATAAACTTTATGGAAAATTTTGTAAAAAGTCGATTTTTACAGACTTTGAACGGCCGTAGCGGCTGAACAAAGAATCCAATTTGAACGCGGATTTCAAATCTGTGTTCCCTGTATGTCAATTAGTCGGATTTAATTCAAATTAGCGATTTAAAACTTCTGCCTTCTGACTTTTTCCCAAAAATTGCACTTAAAATGATTTCTTGAAGAAACCACCGGTTCTATACATCATCGTAAAGAACCCTTCAAGACCCTTCAGAAAATGTGCTTGCGCAACAACAAATGTCAATTTGAAGCCCGTGATACGTCAGCAAAAAAAATCGAAAATGTAAAAAAACGGAAAAAACAACTTTCTTAATAATCACCAAAGACCTGCATGTAATGCCATTTTTTTCATCAGAAGAACGAGATAAATCTATTGGTGTTAAAAAAATTCATCCAGAAAAAATTGCAAAAAAGTTAGCAAGTCACCATGAACTTTATGGAAAATTTTGATTTTTTAAGACTTTGAACGGCCGTACCGGCTAAACAAAGAATCCAATTTGAACGCGGATTTCAAATCTATGTTCCTAGTGTGTCAATTAGTCGGATTTAAAATTTTTGACGAAAACCTGAAAAATCATCCAAGGGTCCCCCCTTCTTACTTTTTCCCAAAAAATGCACTTAAAATGATTTCCTGAAGAAACCACTGGTTCGATTCTGCGTTTCTATACATCATCGTAAAGAACCCTTCAAGACCTTTCAGAAAATGTACTTGCGCAACAACAAATGTCAATTTAAAGCCCGTAACACGTCAGCAAAAAAAACTCGAAAATGGAAAAAATCGAAAAAAAACAACTTTCTTAATAATCATCAAAGACCTGCATGTTATATTTTTTTTATCAGAAGAACAAAATAAATCGATTGGAGTTAAAAAAATTCATCCAGAAAAAATTGCAAAAAAGTTAGCAAGTCGGTATGAACATTTTTGAAAAAGTCTATTTTTGCAGACTTTGAACGGCCATAGCGGCTGAACGAAGAATGCCATTTGAACGCGGATTTCAAATCTGTGTTCCCTGTGTGTCAATTAGTCGGATTTATTTAAAATTGGCGATTTGAAATTTTTGACGAAAACCTGAAAAATCATCCAAGAAAAATGTCAATTTGAAGACCGTTACACGTTAGCAAAGAAAATTCTAAAATGGAAAAAATCGAAAAAATCGAAAAAATCAACTTTTTTAATAATCGTCGTAGACCTTTATGTAATAGAGGCGGCTCGTTATGTAGAGCCAAGGAGCCATGGCACTACCTGTAGCTTCAAGCTCAGGAAGAATTTTTAAGTAATTCTTAGGACACGTTTTCGTCAGTTACTTTATTCTAGGAAAATAAATCGATTTTTCTTTCTTCAAAAACGGAGGGGGGGGGGGGGCGAGTATTATAAACTAGCTCGTTCGTTTAGGATTAATATCAATCAATCGGGCTGCGATTTCGTACAAAATTTTCTTGGAACCAAACGAGAGGATGGCGTAATCAAAATTCGAAAAAAAATATCCAATGTACAGGACGGCAAATGTAAGTTGGCCAGATGCGCAGAGCAAGCGAAAGCTCTCTCTCTACAGCCGGCCGAGTACAGTCTCACATATTCTTCGCGTGCGTTAGTCATTTACAACTCTATCGGGCGCTCTCCTCCACATAATTGATGCACTATCACTTTTGAAAATGAATGTGCCAGGCGCGCGAACTCTTCACGAAATCTATCAAGAGCGCCCTTCGAAGGTTCCGCTCACAATTTTGCCACTGCGCAACGACAAGTTACGTTTGCCGTCCTGTATCTTACGGACACAAGAATTTTCTTGATGGGGCTTCCAGCGGATGCACGCGTTGCAGATGGTGGGGGTTATGGTTTTTTGGCTTTGGTTTCAATAATGAGTCCTGGCGTCGCCGTTGATCTTGGATTCTAAAGTTTTTTGTAGCGTGGTTGGCGGAGGCTTCTTCTCGATCAGGTGTTTGCGTTCGAACGCTTGGTTTAGCATCATCGCCTTTTGTTCGAGGTTGGCGCGTTCGAACGCCTGGCTTAGCATCTTTAGGTTTTAGATCGCCTTTTGTTTGAGGTTGGCTAGGTTTATCGTCAGATTGAGGTTTCGCAAGCTGATTTTTTCGATAATTTTTTCATTCTCCGTTCCGTTTTTAAGATTAGTGTCAACGATTTTTAGCTTGTTATTCGAAACCCGCAATGGATTCTCCTTTTTATCCGGAATTATCTTGCGCGGTTTATCCGATGGTGCAGTCAGTACCATCGGATAAACCACACAAGGTAATGGGGACGAAACACGTCCTTGGTTTTCTTGATTGTAACTGGCGTTAACGATTCTTCCGTAGAAGTTCCAGTTGCCGAAGTTCCAAGCCTTCGAAGAACTTCCCTTTATAATTTATTACATTACACACTGAATATTATTGGGTGAGTTATGTGAAGATCCAATTCGTATTCTTTCTACGCAATCTTTACAATGGACTGGTTGAGGTTGGTGGCACTTTATTTAATCTTTACAATTATGTCTAAAATTCTACAAGAGAACTTCTTTCACGCCCACCAAAGGGCTATGATGTTACTACATTCACGTATGCATCATTAATTACAATTTGAAACAAAGCCCTGCCACAGCAAAGAAAGAAACACGAAACCCCTACTTGTAGATATGTAAATAAGGAGCAATAACTTCTAAAAAAGCATCGTAATAAACATGAGGAGAGGACCGCGTGATTAATCCATAAGCTCGCCACGATTGCCTATATTTGGAAAATGCAGGGTACTCGCGTGTCCGAGAGATGAGGAATTGGAACACGACGACGACGAATTTAATTTACATTTGAAAAGCAATGGTTCTAATTGAGGACGCGGGACCCATGTGCGCGATGTTTTGTTATCTCCCGGCATATTTATAATCGTCGTGTTTTGGGCGAGTGGTCCACCTCTCTCCGTGGGACGATATTGGCTTGTCGGATCGAGTTGGCTCGGTCCGGCCGAGTTCCAAGCGGCATCGGAGAGTGCAGGTGTTACTCAGACTCGCTGGCGCCGACGAACATTCCTCGAGGCACACACGTGCACCCAGCTCGAAACTTGCTGCGAGATGCGAGATGACCATCACAATCGTCACAATGGTTACACACCGGTATCAAATACCACTCAAATTTTACCTTGCTATATAAAGAACATTAAGTTTATCCAATTTTACCAATAAAATTACGTTCTAAATATTTTACTTCTTAGTAAAAAGAATCCCTTACTTGTTTGCAGATACATTAAATAAATTTGATAAACACGCCTGAATACATAAATATGCAACCTATGGGGAAGTAGTCCAGTTGGTAATTCTGTTTTGATGATTTAATGAGCAAGCAACTGTAAGTTTGAAAAATCATATCACCAAAACGGGGCAGAATTCTGAAAAATCAATACGCAGACAGTTAGATAATAGAACGTGGAACGTTTAAATGAAACAAACGATTTTCTAATCCCAAATTTACCGGAGGAGATAGATTTGGCGCGAAACCCTGCAAAATCTGCACTATCGTATTCAAAAATTCACCTATTTCGTGTTTACAAAATTTATTTTACAATTAGCCGAGTGGCGATTAAAACAAGTGTTTTTTCTACAACTCTTCCTTATAACATATTTTCGTTATTCCAATGGGCAACGACAGGCCGCCTTAATTCCGTTTTGATGATTTAACGAGCAAGTTAAATTATATCTCCAAAACGGGGCAACATTCCTAAAAATCACTACGTAGTCCGTTAGATGATAGAACGTGGAACGTTTTAAGGCACAAAATGATTTTCTAACCCGAGTGTAAAAAAAATCATATCTCCGGAACGAGATGAAAAATCGCAAATTTGATGCTACAATCGGTAAAGTGATTCAGCGTGAGTATTTTGAGGTAAAAAGCGATCTTGAAACCCAAAAATCCTAAAAATAGATACGACTTGACGATTATATCTCCAAAACGGGGAAAAATTCCGAAAAAAAATCACTTCGCAGTCCGTTAAATGATAGAACATGGAAAGTTTTAAGGCACAAAATGATTTTCTAGCCCGAGTAAAAAAAAAATATCTCCGGAACAAGATGAAAAATCGCAAATTTGATGCTACAATGGGTAAAATGATTCAGTGTGAGTATTTTGAAATAAAAAGCGATCTTGAAACCCAAAAATTCTAAACGTAGATACGATTTGACGGAAATTAGTGACCATTCCAGAAAATGATCATACACTAAAGTGAGAGCAATATTGATTAAAATGGAGCGAAAATAATTTGAAAACAACACATGGGTTATATTTTTAATATATGCCGCCTACGCGATGCAGTTTGTTTTACAGCCTTAGTGGAACCTATTTTTGTAACTTTGATGAAAAGCGTTCGTTACTTTACTAACCCATAATTTTTTTTAATCAATTTTTTGCCATTGGTGACGCAAATTTTAACGGTGACTCCGGTCTCACCCACCGGGATTTTCAACCAAAGATTTTTCAAAACGTGTTACTAATACTTCATGTTCTTTTTTTTAATTTATACCCTTCGACAATAAAACAAAGATATTTAATCAATTTAAGCTCTGCAACGCGGCAGCTACTCAAAATTGCAACAAAAAACAATAAGGGAGAATAAAGTTATTCGATACACCCGGTCTCACAGACCAGTAGGTCACCATTGGCGGGTTAATCATACGATACATTACAGGTTTCATTAGTTATAAACTTGCACAACAGGCTAAGACCATCTTACATCAAATCCTTTCAATACCGTTTAATGAGGACCCGAACGAGAAATCAGCCTCCCACTATATTTTTATAAGACGTACAAAAACGTGTGAAAGAAATAGTTAACGGTGGGTCTCTTGATCTCCAAATAATTTATTCTTGACCATCAACCGATAAATCATAATTACAAACATCAAAAACGCTATTCAGCGTGATAATTACTCAACAGGATGTTTCGTTAATAATTAGATTTTATTGTTAACGAAACTGCCACGTAAATTATACTAATGCACACCGTGTGGGCTGGAAGTTATGTTTGAAGTTCTTTTATCGGCAGCAGGGGCGGCTCGTTATATAGAGCACTAGCTGTAGTTTCAAGCCTCAGCAAGAATTTTTACTTAATTCTTAAAACTTTAATTTACGAATTGTGTAATACTCGAGAAAAAAATTAAAAAAAAATATAAAACGTGTTGACAAAATTCTGCAAAAATTAAAATACATTTGCAAATCACCGTTTTATCAAATTAAGTGCAGTTTTTGAAAATCCATCAAATATTTCGCGAGTTGTGAATTTTTGAAAATTTTAGATTTCCAATTATGTAATACTCGAGCAAAAATTTAAAAAAATATATAAAACGTGTCAACTAAACTCTACAAAAATTAAACTGGATTTGCAAATCATCGTTTTATCATACTAAATAGAGTATTTGAAAATCCACCGATTATTTCGCGAGTTGTGAATTTTTTTAAATTTTAGTTTGTGAATTGTGTAATACACGAGCAAAAAATAAATAAAAAATATAAAACGTGTCAACTAAATTCTACAAAAATTAAATTGGATTTTCAAATCATCGTTTTATCAAACTAAATAGAGTATTTAAAAATCCACCAATTATTTCGCGAGTTGTGAATTTTTGAAAATTTTAATATTCGAATTGTGCAATACTCGAGCGAAAAATTTAAAAAAATATAAAACGTGTCGACTATATTCTACAAAAAATAAACTAGATTTGCAAATCATGGTTTTATCAAATTAAATAGAGTTTTTGAAAATCCGCCAATTATTTCGCGAGTTGTGAATTTTTGAAAATTTTAATATTCGAATTGTGTAATACTCGAGCAAAAAATTAAAAAAAAATATAAAACGCGTCGACTAAATTCTATAAAAATTAAATTAGATTTGCAAATCATCGTTTTATCAAACTAAATAGAGTTTTTGAAAATCCGCCAATTATTTCGCAAGTTGTGAATTTTTGAAAATTTAAATTTCTTATATTAAATTTCTATTTACTTAACTTTTACAAAATCGACAAATTATTTGCAATCGGTTATCAATCATAGAAGCAAAAAAAGTATTTGTATTTTAAGATGGCGGAATATGAGTATTTTGGGGATTGGAGATTGGAGTGTTGCGACAATCTTTAATTCAATTTGCTCCGAAGATTCGTTAGAGCGTTCCCTCGCATCTTTAGAATACTTTCTCACTCTGCGCAAATTGTGTGCTTTGTAGCAGTGGTGGCTCGTGGATGTTCGGCGGTGGGGCAACTGAAGAAAATTTGACCGAAACAGCAACGAAATATTTGCTTCCTCTGTAAGAGTAAGCAGTGCAGCACGAGCGACATTTTTGCCCTCCCTACGGAAATCCACGAGTCGCCGCTGCTCTACCAGGCGCGTCCCTGAAAGACTTTTAAATAACCTAGCCGCCCTTTCATCAGCAATTTTTTTTTTCTTAAAAAAAATATTTTTCTTTCATAGTATTAATATCAGAAGCTTTGCTGAAAGATCTGAAATAATTTGAATTGAAGTCTGCACCGTCCCCATCCACCACAATGACGGATCGCATTCTTAAACACTTCTGAAGAGTTAATTAATCCTCCTTGATACACAATCAACGAACGTCAAGGAGATTGCATTTTTGTCGGATATCCGTGTGTAATTGTTGTATCATGCATGCTAATTACGAGGTAATAATCGAAGATGAATATCAACAATATGATGTTCTCGCGACCACCCAAATTCAAATTGATCACTTTAATGCGCTTTGTGAGAGCCCCCATTAATCACCGCCAGATGGCTTAATTACATGAAATGTATGCATACTGATTGATTTCTTCAGCGGCTATCGGAGGAATCGTCGATTATTTATTGCTGTGTTTTTAAGATTTCGGTAACGAGATCACAATCGTTACGTAATCTTAGCGGGCCATAGGGATTTGACATGAGAAATTTAAAATGTGTTAATATTGGCTCCCCTAATTATTTGACAGCATCGGTCTTCGTACATTATTTTTAAAGCTTTTTAACCTGAATGATATGGTACCTTACACAATAGTTTTTGCCGAAGAGTATTTATCGAGATATTTGCAAAAAAACTTTACTATTATTTTGTTTAAAAAACAAAGGTTTGCCATGAAATCATAATGGCGGATATTTCATTTTGTTCTAAAAAGTGACGGTAGATGTCACATTGCGATTTACAACCGAGAAAAAGTATTTATTTATGACCAAATTTCAGTCAAAAAATAAATCTATGATTTGGTATCAAAGAAACGATGATGATTGCATAATATCCGTATTACTCCTTTTATTGCCCATCAATAAACATCCAGCATTGAGCGACTATATCTGCACTATATGCGCCATATGGACGCGATTCGGGCAGGGACAGATTGCTGGAAATCGACAGCCGGTCCACAACTGTCCGATTGAGATAAAGCCATTCATGCCATTCATCCACACAACAGAACTGGCGCTCGTATGCTACCAGAATGTTCGTTAATATTAGTTATGCTAATTTCCGCAGCCGATCTAAGAAACGCAGCAGATGAAAATGTCATCTGCTGCGTTTTTCGAATAGGAAAAGAGCAAGAAGAAGAAGAAAAAATGGCACTCGCCAGATGGGGGAAAATAAAGCAAATTAATGTATTTATAATACCATATGACAAACCGCGCCGGTTTTTTACTTTCTCGCATTGCAGATGGAAAACGGATGGAAAAATGTAACTCTTGAGTAAATTACTTGCACAGCCATAAGTGCCCGCTGTATAAATACTTTTGCACATTACACATTAGCACGTGACTGTTGAGCTGGTCGCGTATGCTAAGCATCTTCGTAATTAATGCTATTTAACATTTTTCAAACATGTGCTGGTAATAATCTTACGATTACTGTAATTGTTATTATTCTTTCTGTAATTCTCATAACAGATCAATAAAACAAAAAAAGCTTTCAAATAATTTCCATTAAAACACCCAACGGTTCAACATCCGCCGACCATAAATAAAATCGACACCGACGAACCCGAAATTGAAAATTACCCACAGGATCTTTGGAAAAGTGTATCCAATATTTATTAGATTACGACGAAGAGGTAACGTTGCCTCATCACGAGAGATTTACGACCGTAAATTACATCCACATTCCTGTTAACGGTAGGATATTTTCCCCGACCGAAAATACTGAAACAATACGAGAAAATTTTTGGATTCGTCACCGCTTAAAATTAGTCCGGTCGCCCGAACAGCGTTTCGCAACAACAATGTGTAATAAATGAGCAAATTACCAAATCAACGTCGGCGTCGGCATTCCAATTTACCAAAATTATGCTCATGCTGTGCGAGGAGTAAATTTGCACGTGTTCGAATCTCGCACCAGAAAAATAGTTACAAGGCTATCCTCCCGACAATTTATTAACGCTACGATATCAACACCTGCTACAATTAGTTTGAGTTCTTGCGCAGCACGTGAAACCGCTTCCAAAGTTCCAACAAACATAAGTTTAGTAAGATGTGTTTTAAAAATAAACAAACACATAATAATTAAATAATTAATTCATATTTTTTTATCTTCAGCAGAAAAACTAATTTTGATCATCGTCAGCAGAAAAATTTCAGCTATCTTCAATAACAAAAAAATAGCGTGTCACCATGAACATTTATTTATTTATTTATTTATTTATTAACGGGAATTCCCTTTATACATATAATATATATACAAAAATTATAAAATATTTGCTTAAATCTAAACTTAAAACTATTGTATAACTCAGAGGTATATAGTGTGTACAAATCATACATAATTGAATTTGCAAAAAACAAAATATTGTAGATAACAATAGTATAATAAAATTGAAAAGAAATAAAATTGAAAAGAAAATAGTAGTGCAAAGATAATAATTAATCAATTCAAATTCAAATATAAGGCCTTTTTAAAACTGACAAAAGAGGAATTGAATAATTGAAACCAAGGCAAGTTACATAAATTATTTGCAGAGCTCATCATTCTATGCAATGCGTTGTTGTTGGTAAAGTTGGTGCGAGTCAACTGCACTTTAAACAGAGGTCTATTTCTGGTGATAACTGTACTAGATGGCACATAAAAATGAATCTTTTCTAGTAAACTACTACAGTCAATGGTATTATTTAAAATTTTATGTAAAAGTCCCAGATCGTTTACAGTTCTGCGTTTTTCTAACGAACATATGTTCAAATCATATAGTACTTGATCATATTCACCTCTAACGTGTCTTTTCCCCATTTTGAATTGAGCGCCTCTTAAGAATTTCAATTGGATTCGTTCAATTTGTTTAATGTCTCCTAACAAATAAGGAGACCAAATAGGAGATGCATACTCCAAAGTTGGACGAAGGAGAGAACAATACAGAGTCTTAAGAGACAATATTCCAAGAGGCAAAGATGACCGCCATATGTAACCCCACAACCTGCGACTCTTGCTACATAAATAGTTAATGTGATCCTTAAAACTTAATTTTGAATCAAAAATCACTCCCAGGTCTTTTATGGAAGTGACACGTTGCAATTCGCAGTTATTAATCAGGTAATTGTTATTAATAATATGTTTACTGCGAGAGAAAGATATAATTGAACACTTACTTAAATTAAGAAAAAGTCTATTATTGTCACACCAGTCTATTAAACCATTAACATCTCTCTGAATTTCAATGCAGTCACCTATGTTCTTTATCACCTTGTACAATTTAAGATCATCAGCGAATAACAAGAAATTACAATGTTTTATGTGTTTTGATATGTCATTAATGAATAGTAAGAACAAAATTGGGCCACAGTGGGACCCTTGCGGAACACCCGAAACTACAGAAATTTCATCCGATATAAAATTATTAACTCGCACATATTGTACCCTATTATTCAAAAATGACGATATCCACCGAATTATACCGTTATTTAGACCCAACTGAACCAATTTCAACAATAAAGTCCTATGATTTACACGATCAAACGCTTTGGAGAAATCAGTGTATATACTATCGACTTGATAATGATTCTCCAAAGCGTTTGACAAGTATGTTCGGTACTCCATTAAATTAGTTACCGTTGACCGCCCTGGCATAAATCCATGTTGCTCCACTGAAATTATGTTATTACACATTTTCCCGATTTTACCAGCAACAAAGCTGTCCAAAAGTTTAGGTAAGACGGACTGAATACAGACACCTCGGTAATTATCCACATTATCCCGTGCCCCCGCTTTAAAAATGGGCGTAAGATAGCTAGATTTCCACAGGTCGGGTACAAATCCCGATTTCAGGGACTGGGAAAACAAACAGAATACTGGTCTAGCCAATGAACAAACACACTTTCTTAAAATTATACTAGGTAAGCCATCTGGTCCAATTGAACACGATTCACGCAATCCCGCTAATGCATCGAAAGTCTCCTCCAAAGTAATATCCAACTCAAAATTTTGTATTGATCCTTCCATATCCAGCAAAATATCGTCCGGCGCCTGAAGATCATCATCAGAGTCTTTAACGTACACTGATGAAAAGTATTCCGCAAACATGTCTACTATTTCCTTGCCCGAGTTAGCACTCCTGTCATTATATTTCATTGTACTGGGAAGTCCATTTTCCTTCTTGGTTTCTCTTACATACTTCCAGAAATGCTTGGGATTATTTCTAATGGAGTACTCAGTTTTATTTAAATACTCTTTATACAAATTATTACTTAAAACTTTACATTCCATACGTATGTTACTAAATGTTATATAGTCTTCGTAGTTGTGTGATAATTTATATTTTTTATGGGAAGTTTTCTTTCTTCTAATGCGATCGATTAAGTCCCCATTGAACCAACAAGGAAACGTTCTGTGTCCGCTTTTTATTATTTTTGAAGGTATAAATAGTTCCATGCCTTCCTTTATGACTGTGTAGAATTGGTCTACAATGTTATTTAAATCATCGCCATTTAAAATCAGATTCCAATTCACCAGGGAGTAATATGTATTCAAATTAATATAATCACCCTGATAAAACATATACATCGTTTCTTCAGTGTGTATTGTCTTGAATGGCACTATATTTATAATTTCAAAGTTATAAGCAACATGGTGATGGCTTTCATTGGAAATAGCATCTTGGGCTTTCTGAACCCTTAACGAGGGCAAATGAGTGAATATTAAGTCAAGAAATACACCATTATTATTGGGAATGGTATTTATTTGAGTTAAATTTAAAAATTCAAATGCTTCCAAAACAGTTTGAGCTTGTGATGATAATTGATCAATGGGTGCTAAGCCATTGTTGTTACTTCCCCAATCTATATTGGGTAAATTATAATCCCCGCATATTAGAAAATAATGATTATTAAATTTATTACATAAATTCTCTATGGTTGCACAATGACGCATATATAAGTTATTATCAGAAGCAGGTGGGATATAAATGCTGCCAACAACATAATTAGTATTTTCGAAAGTAACAGACACAAATACTTGTTCAATTGAAATTTCTTCTATTGTTATCGCACGTGATGTAATGTTTTTATTTATTGCTATCAGAACACCCCCTCCACCTTTTTTATTGCTAGTATTAGGATTACGATCGCACCGGAAGATGTTGAAACTCGACCACTTTAATTCAGTATTTTTTACATCATCTACAAGCCATGTTTCCGTTAAAATAATAACATCATAAACACTACAATTAACATTTAACATAATATCATTAATCTTAGTTTTCATGCCACCCACATTCTGATAATAAATATTTAAGAGTTTTTTGCATTGCGATTTTCAATGGGCATAGATGAAGCTACATGCGGAACCAAATATGGAATGTTGTTACGATACTTGATGATCCAGTTAGCGTCACCATTATCCTTTTTAGCCTGAAGATCCTGGAATATTTCCTTCGCGTGCTGCCTTTGTTTGAAGGTTAAATCGGCTTTGAAGTGATTTTTCCGATTATTGATGAATTTATTAGATTGTAATATCTTTCTGGTCATTTCTTCATCATTTAGTGAAATTTTTATCGGTCTCTGGGAGTTTTCTTTAAATTTACCAATTCTCATAACCTTTTTTGGCTTGTTGTTAATGCCCAAATTAGTTAGTATTTTTTCAATATTTTTCCTATCTTCAGCGGTTGCAGCGTCAATTGACTCTGCTATCGGTTCCGTCTGATTGAACAAGAGTACATTGGTTTTCCGTCTATTCCTTTCTTCCATTTCAGATAGAACTTCTTCAAATTGCACACTGTCTTGTGTAGAAGCCTCATTAAGCAAGTCCTTGGATCGAGCACCCTCAAGTTTGGCCAAACGACATTCAATGTCCACGAATCTTTTTTCTATAGAGAGTTTCAGGTCTGATATTATTTCCTTGATGTCGCCATTCAATTTACTGATTTGGTGATGTATTGCCGACAATGTTATAGGTGAACAATCATTTTCAGGATCATTTGGATGAGAGGCGTTTGATTCACAATTACTACAATTCCATTTAGTATTATATTTTATGATAAACGACATTTCCGCTTCATCGAGCTTAGAGCATTTGATGTGAATATATTTCCCGCATTTATTACATTTTATGGATGGCGTATTGGGCGTAACTCCCTTATCACACACACCGCATCTGTTTGGCATTCTTAAAATTTTTTCGAGGTTTATTAAATTGAATTTAAAATATATATTTTCTATGGAATATACTGTTATTGAAATTAATTCACTAATATTAATTTATTGTATTTTATTGAAATTAATTTGTTTTATTTTATTTTGCAAAGGGGATACACAAAGGACACTCTCTTCACACCACCCGGCCTATCGTGGTGACTAACAGACAAACAAATACAGGAAAAGTAGGCCACGGCAGGTTAAATAATTGAACAGAAGGTCGAGATGGGATTAAATATAAAATAAAATATAACTTCTAACAGAATTTAATTTAATGCGAACGATTTCGAAAAGAAACTGCTAACTTTTTGTGCAGCAAAAATACGCGGCCACACTCGATAAAAAAAAAATCCAAGAGCATTAATAGTGTGGCCCGGAGATTCAGTTAAAATAACAAATTGTGGGTGATTCGAGCAAAGTACAGATAATGTGTTTTCACAGTAACATTCGCCCTACCTTAGATTGTGTATTCACCAAATTTCATTAATTTTCACAAAGTATTTCCAAAGGAAAACAGCAAAATTTGAGGAGGTGGTCGTTGCACACTACACACTCTCGATTGTTCTTTATTACTGTTTTTAACATGTTAAAAAAAAATCAAAAATTCGATTTTCAGACTTTGAACAGCCGTAGCGGCTAAACGAAATCTCCAAATTGCACGCGGTTTTCAAATCTGTGCTCCTTGTATGTAAATTAGTCGGATTCGATTAAAATTGGTGATTTTTAATTTTTGACTAAAACTTGAAAATGTACACCAGTTACAGCCCTTGGAACTTTTGCTCAATTTTTTTTTTAAATATTCATCGTAGTACATTCTTTTTCATCAGAAAAACGAGAGAAATTGATTGCCGTTAAAAAATTTCAGCTATCTTCAATAGCAAAAAAAATAGTCAGTCACCATGAGCATTTTAGAAAATTAAAAAAATAATTTATTTTTCAGATTTTGATTGGCTGTAGCGGCTGAACGAAAACTCCAAATTGAACGCGGTTTTCAAATCTGTGCTCCTCGTGTGCTAATTAGTCGGATTCAATTAAAATTGGTAATTTTTAATTTTTGACGAAAACCTGAAAATCTATCCAAGGGCATTGGCTTTGAAATAATTTCCTGAAGAAACCACTGGTTCGATTCCGGGTTTCTACACATCACTGGAAAGATCCCTTCAAGACGCCTCGGAAAATGTACTTTCGCAAGAACAAATGGTAATTTAAAGCCCGTGACGCGTCAGCAAAGAAAACTCGAAAATGGAAAAAATCGAAGTATACCTTCTTTTTCATCAGAAAAACGAGAGAAATTGACTGCCGTTAAAAAAATTCTGCTATCTTCAATAGCAAAAAAAATGGCATGTCACCATGAACATTTAAAAAAAAAGTCGATCTTTTAGACGTTTCAATTAAAATTGTCGATTTTTAATTTTTGTCGAAAACCCAAATTGGCATGTCACCATGAAAATTTTCAAAAAAAAATCGATTTTTCAGACTTTGATTGGCTGTAGTAGCGGCTGAACGAAAACTCCAAATTAAACGCGGTTTTCAAATATGTGCTTATTTTCTTGTGGGGTAGTGCACACCCACCGCCCTTTGAATTAACTTTAACTTAAGCCACGAAACTATGTCTGTGTTATGAAAATTAATTGTTGGTGCTGGAGGTTTAATCATCCACAAGATAGGGTTTCTGATTTTTTTTATCTTTTCGGCGACCAAATACAAAAACAATTGCCGCCGGCTTAAAATCTCCTAAATTTATTTAAAAATGATTGTAGATTACGATTTTGTGATTTGATTAAAAAAATACATCCCTAATTTTAGAAATGAAAAATTGTGAAAATTTTTAATCTTTTCGGCGACTGGAAAAAAATATAAAAAAAATTGCCATCGGCTTGAAACTTTCTAAATTTATTCAAAAATCATTGCAGATTACGATTTTCTAATAAGGTTAAAAAAATCCCTAATTTTAGAGATAGTCCCACACGAACAAAACGCAAAATTGTGAAAATTTTTAATCTTTTCGGCGACTGGAAAAAAATATAAAACATATTGTCATCGGCTTGAAACTTTCTAAATTTATTCAAAAATCATTGCAGATTACGATTTTGTAATGATATTCAAAAAAACCTTCCCTCATTTTAGAGATAATCCCACATCAACGAAATGAAAAATTGTGAAAAATTTTAATCTTTTCAGCGATTGGAAAAAAATATTAAAAATATTGTCATCGGCTTGAAACTTTCTAAATTTATTCAAAAATCATTGCAGATTACGATTTTGTAATCAGGGTAAAAAAATCTCTCCCTAATTTTAGAGATAATCGCACCCGAACGGAACGTAAAATTGTGAAAAATTTTAATCTTTTCAGCGACTGGAAAAAAATATTAAAAAAATTGCCATCGGCTTGAGACTTTCTAAATTTGTTCAAAAATCATTGCAGATTACGATTTTGTAATAATATTTAAAAAATCTCTCCCTTATTTTAGAGATAATCCCACACGAACGAAATGAAAAATTGTGAAAAATTTTAATCATTTCGGCGACGGGAAAAAAATATAAAAATAATTGCCATCGGCTTGAAACTTTCTAAATTTATTCAAAAATCATAGCGGATTACTATTTTGTAATAAGATTAAAAAAACCTCTCCCTAGTTTTAGAGATAATCCCACACGAACGGAACGCAAAATTGTGAAAAATTTTTAATCTTTTCGGCGACTGGAAAAAAATATAAAAACAATTGCCATCGCCTTGAAACTTTCTGAATTTATTCAAAAATCATTCCAGATTACGATTTTGTAATAATATTTAAAAAAAAACACTTCCCTCATTTTAGAGATAATCCCACACGAACGGAACGCAAAATTGTGAAACATTTTAATCTTTTCGGCGACTGTAAAAAAATATAAAAACAATTGCCATCGCCTTGAAACTTTCTAAATTTATTCAAAATTCATTTCAAATTACGATTTTGTAATAATATTTAAAAAAACTTTCCTAATTTTAGAGATAATTCCACATGAACGAAATGAAAAATTGTGAAAAATTTTAATCTTTTCGGCAATTAGAAAAAAATATTAAAAAAATTACCACCAGCTTGAAACTTTCTAAATCTATTCAAAAAACATTCCAGATTACGATTTTGTAATAATATTTAAAAAAAACTTTCCTAATTTTAGAGATAATTCCACATGAACGAAATGAAAAATTGTGAAAAATTTTAATCTTTTCGGCGACTGGAAAAAAATATTAAAAAAATTACCACCAGCTTGAAACTTTTTAAATTTATTCAAAAATCATTCCAGATTACGATTTTGTAAAAATATTTTTAAAAAACTTTCCTAATTTTAGAGATAATTCCACATGAACGAAATGAAAAATTGTGAAAAATTTTAATCTTTTCGGCGACTGGAAAAAAATATTAAAAAAATTACCACCAGCTTGAAACTTTCTAAATTTATTCAAAAATCATTCCAGATTACGATTTTGTAATAATATTAAAAAAAAACTTTCCTAATTTTAGAAATAATTCCACATGAACGAAATGAAAAATTGTGAAAATTTTTAATCTTTTCGGCGACTGGAAAAAAATATTTAAAAAATTGCCACCAGCTTGAAACTTTCTAAATTTATTCAAAAATCATTCCAGATTACGATTTTGTAATAATATTTATAAAAAACTTTCCTAATTTTAGAGATAATTCGACATGAACGAAATGAAAAATTGTGAAAAATTTTAATCTTTTCGGCGACTGGAAAAAAATATTAAAAAAATTGCCATCAGCTTGAAACTTTCTAAATTTATTCAAAAATCATTGCAGATTACGATTTTCTAATAAGGTTAAAAAAATCTCTCCCTAATTTTAGAGATAGTCCCACACGAACGGAACGCAAAATTGTGAAAAATTTTAATCTTTTCGGCGACTGGAAAAAAATATAAAAAATATTGTCATCGGCTTGAAACTTTCTAAATTTATTCAAAAATCATTGCAGATTACGATTTTGTTATAATATTCAAAAAAACCTTCGCTCATTTTAGAGATAATCCCACATCAACGAAATGAAAAATTGTGAAAAATTGTAATCATTTCGGCGACGGGAAAAAAATATAAAAAAAATTGCCATCGGCTTGAAACTTTCTAAATTTATTCAAAAATCATTCCAGATTACGATTTTGTAATGATATTTAAAAAAACCTTCCCTCATTTTAGAGATAATCCCACACGAACGGAACGCAAAATTGTGAAACATTTTAATCTTTTCGGCGACTGGAAAAAAATATAAAAACAATTGCCATCGCCTTGAAACTTTCTAAATTTATTCAAAATTCATTTCAGATTACGATTTTGTAGTAATATTTAAAAAAAACTTTCCTAATTTTAGAGATAATTCCACATGAACGGAACGCAAAATTGTGAAAAATTTTAATCGTTTCGGCGACTGGAAAAAAATATAAAAACAATTGCCATCGCCTTGAAACTTTCTAAATTTATTCAAAATTAATTTCAGACTACGATTTTGTAATAATATTTAAGAAATCTCTCCCTAATTTTAGAGATAATCCCACACGAACGGAACGCAAAATTGTGAAAAATTTTAATCTTTTCGGCGACTGGAAAAAAATATAAAAACAATTGCCATCGCCTTGAAACTTTCTAAATTTATTCAAAATTAATTTCAGACTACGATTTTGTAATAATATTTAAGAAATCTCTCCCTAATTTTAGAGATAATCCCACACGAACGGAACGCAAAATTGTGAAACATTTTAATCTTTTCGGCGACTGGAAAAAAATATAAAAACAATTGCCATCGCCTTGAAACTTTCTAAATTTATTCAAAATTCACTGCAGAATACGATTTTGTAATAATATTAAATAAACTCTCCCTAATCTGCTAATTAGTAGGTTTGAATTAAAATTGGTGATTTTTAATTTTTGACGAAAATCTGAAAATCTACCCCCTTCTTACATTTTCTCAAAAATTGGCTTTGAAATAATTTCCTGAAGAAATCACTGGTTCGATTCCGGGTTTCTACACATCACTGGAAAGATCCCTTCAAGACGGAAAATGTACTTTCGCAAGAACAAATGTCAATTTTAAGCAAAGAAAAATCGAAAAAATCAAAAAATGTTCGGCGAAAGAAATCACGAAGGTAATGTTAATATTTACTAATTAAAAATTGAAACCGTTGAACTGTTGACTTTTTAATGTTCGTCCACAGTTCGTTCGACAAACGAATGGTTAAAACCGTTTCGTGGGTAATTCAATTTTATTGCCTGGCAAACATCTGCGTGGCTGTGGCTGTGTTATTTTAAAATTTCCACTCGGAGTTAGCGCTGATTTTATTGGCAATTCCCAATTTCTATGTATAATTTCGTAATTTCGCGACGGCGCAGGTGTTTGAGACGTTCCCGTTTTGTTGCGACAAATCTACGAATGAATCATTTTTTTTATGGTTTACCATTAGCATATTATTAAAATGCCTGTTTCTTTTTTTTTTGTTTATTCATTAGATAACGAATTAATTACTAACCAATGTTGAAATTGGAAAAGTGTTCGAAAGCATTGACATATGCGTGCGTACTAATTTGATGGGTAGTTTCTGCGCGGTGTTAATGAGTGCCGACTGTTGTGTGTGTGTCGTATGTTGCAGCAGAACAGTAATACATAATGCAGATGATCGGATCATCTGCTGCAAACAGAACACCCTGTGCTGTTCGAATTGCATATGTCGTACGCGGTGTGGCATGTGTAGACCAAGTCAGATGTACTGTACAGTACGCTTTTTAAAGGTATTGGTTTAACTTTGATGGGGCTTTCCCCGAGTTACCCTCATTCCCATGACACCCTTGCCGCTGCCACGGCCCTGGCCAGGTGATTTCCCATAAGACCGCGCACATGTTTGTACATATGCTTGCTTTGCTACATATGCACTCTCTCTCCCATTGTACTTCCTAATTGTCCCTTTAATTTATTTATGATATGATTCCCTTTTTTTCTTCCATTCGCAGCCTGGCGATTTCGCTAACGAATTTCTAATCTGCGAGTGTCGATATAATTCAAACAGTTACGTACTGTATGGTGTATGGATGGTCAACGGATGAGGATGATGATGTATACTCGAAACTGGGATAATATGGCATGTGAGCGAAATGTCACTCTCCTTAGTCGCCTAAAATTAATTGGTGCAAACAATAATTTTTACATGTGTGGTCGACCTCATTGATGCGGCTAATATTTCATCGGTTCTAGTTGCTTCCGCTCACCGCTTTGTAATGACCGGATACGCCGCTTTAAGTCAATTTCGCCTATAGTCGAAAATTTCAAACGTTTCCAAATTTGATGTTATTATATTACCATCTTTAATGTGTGAACTAACACCAATACATTATTATTATTATTGCGGTGAATCACGTTTAACCGACGCACAGTGGTTCAGAATTCTAAAAAGCTGGCCAAAAGTCAAAAAATTAAAGTCAATATTTTGAGTTTAGTACAACGTAGTCGTGTCCAGAGGGCTCCACTGGATGCCACAAAGGAAGAATATGATTGTATCTACTACAAAATGCCTCGTAATCCGCGTTCAAACTTGTTACTTTGTTAGACATGTGGGAGACATTCGGACGAGGTGAAAGTTTGGCATCGGTTTCTCGCTATAAATACTAATTTTTATGTGCTGGGATTTTTTCCTTATTATTACGGATCTTCCTGAAGGTAAATTAATGGTTATTACATTTAATATGCATACAAAATTTTTGTTAGCAATTATAGGAATTTGCGTTAAAAATAGGTGGGTAGATTTTAAATATTCATGGAAATATTTTTTTGCCTGTGTGTGCCTGTGTTCCTATAGCAATAAAAATATTTATTATAGTGTCCTTTAACGTGATAAACAACAATTAGCTGCATTCACTTGCATTCCTCAGTGTAGGATTATTTTTATTGCTGATGTGCAATATCGTTGAAAAATTCGATTTTATATTTTATTGAATATCTTGTATTTATGATGTATATATGTATACAGGGCGTAGATGAACAAGACGGAACATAGGATTTTCAATGTAATTTTTTTTTATATTGGAATATTATCTTCCCTGATCAATGTAGAGGAAATATCTCCTCCTAGTCAAAGGAATTTGAAAGAAGTTTGTACGGAGAAAGTAAAACATAAAAAAGACAGACACAATAAAAAGTTTGGATTTTTATTACGATCACAATAGTTTCCCGTAGTTAGTATGGAGAAAGTAAAAAATAAATATGACCACAATGGCAGAAAAATTTAATCAATTTCCTTCAAATGCCTTAAAAATTCGAGTGGTTTCGATGATTTGGAGCAAAGTTATGAATTTTTCAAAAAAAACATTTTTTTGTCAATCCAAAACACTTTTTGTAGAGGTCTTCAAAAAATTGTCCAACTTTGACAAGCTGTACCGTGCGCAAAAAAAATCGGCGGGAAATTTCACACAGACTTTTTTTTAACAAAAATTGTCGGAATCGACGAAATGGATATTTCCACATACTTTCTCGTAGTTTGTACGATGAAAGTAAAAAATAAATATAACAGACTGGCAGACATAAAGGCAGACACACAGACACACATTTTTAACAAAAATTGTTTGAACCGACGGAAATGGATTTTGCCACAATAAAAAGTTTGGATTTTTATTACGATCACAATACTTTCCCGTAGTTAGTATGGAGAAAGTAAAAAATAAATATGACAGACAGATACAAAGGTAGACACACATTTTTTTACAAAAATTGTCTGAATCGACGTAATGCATATTTTCGCAAAAGAAATATTTGGAATTTTTTTACGATCACAATATTTTCCCTTAGTTTGTAACTAGAAAGTAAAAATAAATATGACAGACAGACACAAAGGCAGATACACAGACACATTTTTTTCACAAAAATTATTTTGCAATTGACGAAATGGATATTTCCGCAAAAAAAATATTTGGAAATTTGTTATGATCACAATATTTTCCCTTAGTTTGTAATAAAAAATAAATATGACAGATAGACAGACACAAAGGAGGGCACACAGATACTTTCTTTTTCACAAAAATTGTCGGAATCAACGAAACGGCTATTCCGCAAAAAAATAGAACAAAATTTACCTGTAGTTTGTATGGAGAAAGTAGCAACTAAATATGACAGACAGAGAGACACAAAGGCAGACACACATATTTTTTGCAAAAATTGTCAGAAAATGAATTGATATTTCCGCAAAAAAAATATTTGGAATTTTTTTACAATCACAACACTTTCCCTTAGTTTATACGGAGAAAGTAAAAAATCAATTTGACAGACAGACGTACATTTTTTTAACAAAAATTGTCGAAATCGACGAAATGGATATTTCCGCAAAAAAACATGTTTGGAATTTTTTTTACAATCGGAACACTTTCCCGTAGTTTGTATGGAGAAAGTAAAAAATCGATATGACAGGCAGACAGACACAAAGGCAGACACACAGTTTTTTTACGAAAATTGTCGGAATCGACGAAATGGATATTTCAGCAAAAATAAATGTTTAGGATCACAATGGTTTCCCGTCAATTTGTACACACCCTGTATAGTATAAGTTATGGTTATGGTTTTGGCCCAAGGATGGAGAGCGCTCACCGATTCGAAGCCGAGAGCCAAGTTTTTCACTAATTTTGAAAATATTCATTAAATTGTTGTTAAAGTTGCGAATTTCTTCAGTGTGGCCAAATAAATGTAAAAACAATTGGGACCAACTTGAAATTTTTAAAATGTGCTCAAAATTGATTCTGCTTTATGATTTAAAAAAATCTAATAAATCCCTTCACTAACTTTTGAAATAATCATTTGATAGCCGATTGTTATACTGAAGTTGCCAATTTCTCCAGCGTAGCCAAATAAATGTGAAAACAAATTATACAAACTTAAAATTTTCAAAATTAGTAAAAAATGATTCTTCTTTATGGTTTAAAAATAATCTCAAACAAATCTTTACTAAATTTCAAAATAATCACCCGAGAACTGACTTAATTGTAATACTGAGATTGTGCAATACTTCAGTCCTTCCAAAAAAATATTAAAACAATTGCTACCGACTTAAAATTTTCAAAATTTGCTCGAAATTTATACCATTTTATGGTATAAAAAAGATCTTCTACGCACCCTAACTAAATTATAAAATAATCACCGGAGAGCCGTGATCATTGTTTTTCTAAATTATTGTATTTCTCCAGTGCGGACAATAATAATTTTATCACTTATGTCTTTTTTTCTATTTTGACATCGTATTCATAATCTGCCATTAGTACCCATTTATGTCAAAATTTATCAAGATTAAGACTTTTGGCCAGCTTTTTCGAATTCTGAACCACTGTGCGACGTTTTAAAGTTAAAAATTTGCAAGTTTCGATACCGAATTTAAATTTTCATCCCCAATTTTGCACGCGCACCGCTCGGAAAAATTAACATTTCGGGCGTGCCTTTTTGAGATACAACTCAATTATACCGGGGCACGCTCGAAATGTTAATTTTCGTTTACAACGCAACGCGCAAACCGGACACGTGTTATTTTCAGAAATCCGTAAGTAGTCAATAAGGTTTTCCATTTTATTGTCTCCGTCCCCGTTTATGGCCCTTTGTGCTCCCCAGCTGCATTTAACATCTTGATTTTTTTCTCTCGACTTTCAGAAGTCCCACTCTCTGTGTCGCACGTGAATGAATCGTTACGGTTGTAAAAATAGAAGCCTTGCAGTCGATGCCTTAACGTATGCGCGCTGATTGTATCTGCTTTCCTTCGTTTTTGAGGAACAATGCACGCGGGTTTTTTTTTTGCTTTCTTTCAGGGGAAACAATGAGAATATGGAAATGAGTCAATGGCTAACTAGATCTTGATTGCTCGGTCTGTACAACGAGGTAAAATAATGCTTAAATGTAATTTAGAATGTTTTAGCCAATAAAATTCACACTCAGCGTCAAAAATAAGCGCCACTCGAAAAATCGCGAAAAAACTCGATTTTTCAAACCATCGTAACTTGATTCAATTTGATCGAAAATCGACGAATCTTTCAGTTGGGAAAGATTCAAGTTTTATATTTAAGAATGTGTAGTTGATTTTGACCCCAACACACCCCCCCCCCCCCAACAACGCGATGGAAAAAAATGTTTTTTATGTAAAAAATTGTCCAACTTTGACAAGCTGTACCGTGCGCAAAAAAAATGGGCGGGAAATTTCACCACAATGGCAGAAAAATTTAATCAATTTCCTTCAAGTGCCTTAAAAATTATTCGAGTGGTTTCGATGATTTGGAGCAAAGTTATGAATTTTTGAAAAAAAAATTAACATTTTTTTGTCAATCCAAAACACTTTTTGTAGAGGTCTTCAAAAAATTGTCCAACTTTGACAAGCTGTACCGTGCGCAAAAAAATCGGCGGGAAATTTCACCACAATGGCAGAAAAATTGAATCAATTTCCTTCAAATGTCTTAAAAATTCGAGTGATTTCGATGATTTGGAGCAAAGTTATGAATTTTTGAAAAAAAAAATCAACATTTTTTTGTCAATCCAAAACACTTTTTGTAGAGGTCTTCAAAAAATTGTCCAACTTTGACAAGCTGTACCGTGCGCAAAAAAAATCGGCAGGAAATTTCACCACAATGGCAGAAAAATTGAATCAATTTCCTTCAAATGTCTTAAAAATTCGAGTGGTTTCGATGATTTGGAGCAAAGTTATGAATTTTTGAAAAAAAAATTAACACTTTTTTGTCAATCCAAAACACTTTTTGTGGGGGTCTTCAGGGGGTCATGAAAGTCGAAAACTCGATCGCAAAATTCCATCGAGTTTCGTGCGAAATTCGCCTAGTTATGGCCAAAAAAGCAAAAAATGTATTTTTTTTTCAAAACTGCATAACTTCGCGCCAAATCATCGCATCTACTTGAATTTTGGAGGAAATTGGAGGAAAATTATTGAACTTTGTTGCCATGCTGACCGAATGAGTCCACGATTATTTTTTTTTGCACACGGTACAGGAAACCAAATTTGCACATTTAAATTTCAAATACATTTTTTTTCCTTTAGGGGTGGCAGGGGATGGAATCGTTTTAGCAACAAAAAAAATCACATGACGTTGAAGAGAGAATTTGAAACTATTCAGACTGCAAAAGTTCATCGATTTTGGTGCAAAATTACAAGTTATGGCCAAAAAAGTGAAACTTTTTTTTCAAAAATTCATAACTTTGCTCCAAATCATCGCATCGACTTGCATTTTGGAGGAAATTGGAGGAAAATGATTGAACTTTATTGCCATGCTGACCGATTGAGTCCACAATTTTTTTTTGCACGGTACAAGAAATCAAATTTACACATTTAAACTTCAAAAACATGTTTTTTCCTTTGGGAGGTGGAAGGGGGTGGAATCGTTTTAGCAACAAAACAATTCACATGACGTTGAAGAGAAAATTTCAAACCGTTCAGACTGCAAAAGTTCATCGATTTTGGTGCAAAATTACTCAAGTTATGGCCAAAAAAGTGAAAAATATCATTTTTTTTTTTCAAAATTTCATAACTTTGCTCCAAATCATCGAAACGACTCGAATTTTTAAGGCATTTGAAGGAAATTGATTAAATTTTTTTGCCATTGTGGTGAAATTTCCCGCCGATTTTTTTTGCGCACGGTACAGCTTGTCAAAGTTGGACAATTTTTTACATAAAAAACTTTTTTTTTTTCATCGCGTTGTTACGGAGGGTGGGTTGGACTTGGGCTCAAAATCAACTACACATTCTTAAAGATAAAACTTGAATCTTTATCAAACTGAAAGATTCATCGATTTTCGACCAAATTGAACCAAGTTACGACGGTTTGAAAAATCGATTTTTCGAGTGGCGCTTTTTTTTGACGCCGAGTGTAGTTTTTTTTAAAGTCTTTCGTAAAAAAAATGTGTATGGTTGTAGTAAAGTAGAGTTAGGCAACTCATGAGTGAATTGATTCATTCAAAGAGTGGACTCATCAAAATTAGTCGAGTAGTCAAGTGACTCATTTATTTATTTTTATTTATTATATATATATATATATATATATATACGGGAAACCCCTTTTACAAAAATTATAAAAAAATATAATAATAATAATAATAATAGAACCTATTTTATTGCTCATCACTTTTTCCCAGACATAATTTTAGGACACCAGCCTGACTTTTTGTAAGAAGTAAAAATAATAATAAGTAAGTCATGTGTCGATTTTTTTCACGAGTCGACTCACAAAAAAGAGTCATTTCGCCCACCTCCACACCAAACGCATTTGAAACGTTTCAAAAAACCAATGTATATTTCCTTCTCACGATCAACTCAACAGTTTCAACTTATGTCGTCCAATTTAGATTGAAGATAGTTTTAATAATTAAGAATCGTTCCAGTCGTAGAACTAGCGTGGGATACCCGCGACGACATTTGGTGCACAAAAGGCACACACACACACACACGAGAACCTTAGACATTGTCGGTTGACCTTCTCTTAGACACCTGAAGGAATTCATAAGCGGAAGAAACAGGTGCTCGGTCGGTCGCGGGATCCGGAACTCTGCTCCGCAGTTTTTCACGCAGCTGTGGTGTGTGTGCTCGGTGTCTTAACAATACCTACGGACCATGCTTCCTCAGATTGTCTAAGATTGTGCGTGGATTTCTAATTGTATCGCGTAATGGCGGAACAAAACGAAGACAACGAGGTCGAAAAGCGTGAATGGTCAATAAAGGATCGTGCAGCTGTTGAAGAATTTATAAATCGCTTTTTCAGCTATTATTTTTGATATATATCTTGAAATAATTGCACTGTTGTATTCCTTATAACAACCATAATGTATAGTACAAACCAATTTTTTAAATCAAAAATAAATAATATCAAAAATCTCTTAATTAAATATACAAGAAAACATACTTAGGATAGAAAAACTATTAGGGCGCCATCTACCGTCTAAAACGTAGCACTAATTTCCCTAATTAAACGGACATCCTTCTTCGTAATAAATTTCGTTTTTAAATTATTAAATGCAATTTTCGTTTTTTGTAATTGAAGTTTGAAGCGTTGCCATTTTATTAAAACCCAAAATATGGCAATTGTTGTTACAGAAAATCATAGATGGATTATCCTTTTATGGATTTTGAGTTTTTCAAGCGAATTCTTTCGATGATTACAATCTTACAATTTTTCAAATTATTAAATGCAATTTTCGTTTTTCTACTTGAAGTTTGAAGCGTTACCATTTTATTAATACCCAAGATATGGCAATTGTTGTTACAGAAAATCACAGATGGATTATCCTTCTATGGATTTTGAGTTTTTGAAGCGAATTCTTTCGATGATTACAGTCTTACAATTTTTCAAATTATTAAATGCAATTTTCGTTTTTCTACTTGAAGTTTGAAGCGTTGCCATTTTATTAATACCCAAGATATGGCAATTGTTGTTACAGAAAATCATAGATGGATTATCCTTTTATGGATTTTGAGTTTTTGAAGCGAATTCTTTCGATGATTACAGCCTTAGAATTTTTCAAATTATTAAATGCAATTTTCGTTTTTCTACTTGAAGTTTGAAGCGTTGCCATTTTATTAATACCCAAGATATGGCAATTGTTGTTACAGAAAATCACAGATGGATTATCCTTTTATGGATTTTGAGTTTTTCAAGCGAATTCTTTCGATGATTACAATCTTACAATTTTTCAAATTATTAAATGCAATTTTCGTTTTTCTACTTGAAGTTTGAAGCGTTGCCATTTTATTAATACCCAAGATATGGCAATTGTTGTTACAGAAAATCATAGATGGATTATCCTTTTATGGATTTTGAGTTTTTCAAGCGAATTCTTTCGATGATTACAGCCTCAGAATTTTTCAAATTATTAAATGCAATTTTCGTTTTTCTACTTGAAGTTTGAAGCGTTGCCATTTTATTAATACCCAAGATATGGCAATTATTGTTACAGAAAATCATAGATGGATTATCCTTTTATGGATTTTGAGTTTTTGAAGCGAATTCTTTCGATGATTACAGCCTTAGAATTTTTCAAATTATTAAATGCAATTTTAGTTTTTCTACTTGAAGTTTGAAGCGTTGCCATTTTATTAATACCCAAGATTTGGCAATTGATGTTACAGAAAATCATAGATGGATTATCCTTTTATGGATTTTGAGTTTTTCAAGCGAATTCTTTCGATGATTACAGTCTTACAATTTTTCAAATTATTAAATGCAATTTTCGTTTTTCTACTTGAAGTTTGAAGCGTTGCCATTTTATTAATACCCAAGATATGGCAATTGTTGTTACAGAAAATCACAGATGGATTATCCTTTTATGGATTTTGAGTTTTTGAAGCGAATTCTTTCGATGATTACAGTCTTACAATTTTTCAAATTATTAAATGCAATTTTCGTTTTCCCACTTGAAGTTTGAAACGTTTTACAATTTTTCAAATTATTAAATGCAATTTTCGTTTTTCCAGTTGAAGTTTGAAGCGTTACCATTTTATTAAAACCCAAGATATGGCAATTGTTGTTACAGAAAATCATAGATGGATTATCCTTTTATGGATTTTGAGTTTTTGAAGCGAATTCTTTCGATGATTACAGCCTTAGAATTTTTCAAATTATTAAATGCAATTTTCGTTTTTCTACTTGAAGTTTGAAGCGTTGCCATTTTATCAATACCCAAGATTTGGCAATTGATGTTACAGAAAATCATAGATGGATTATCCTTTTATAGATTTTGAGTTTTTCAAGCGAATTCTTTCGATGATTACAGCCTTACAATTTTTCAAATTATTAAATGCAATTTTTCGTTTTTCTACTTGAAGTTTGAAGCGTTGCCATTTTATTAATACCCAAGATATGGCAATTGTTGTTACTGAAAATCATTGATGGATTATCCTTTTATGGATTTTGAGTTTTTGAAGCGAATTCTTTCGATGATTACAGTCTTACAATTTTTCAAATTATTAAATGCAATTTTCGTTTTTCCAGTTGAAGTTTCAAGCGTTGCCATTTTATTAAAACCCAAGATATGGCAATTGATGTTACAGTAAATCATAGATGGATTATCCTTTTATGGATTTTGAGTTTTTCAAGCGAATTCTTTCGATGATTACAGTCTTACGATTTTTCAAATTATTAAATACAATTTTCGTTTTCCCAGTTGAAGTTTCAAGCGTTGCCATTTTATCAATACCCAAGATTTGGCAATTGATGTTACAGAAAATCATAGATGGATTATCCTTTTATGGATTTTGAGTTTTTCAAGCGAATTCTTTCGATGATTACAGTCTTACAATTTTTCAAATTATTAAATGCAATTTTCGTTTTCCCAGTTGAAGTTTGAAGCGTCGCCATTTTATTAATACCCAAGATGTAGCTAATGAACAAAAGACATTATTCAATTACATCCATAAAATTAATTACGAAAATCTTTCACGTAATTAACAACGAGCGTAACAATGTTTCTTAAGTGCAGGTGTTTGATAAGCGTCATTTTTTCGAAATCCGGTTAACAGATGCGCTGCGGTAATTAAAATATTGTTTAATATTTCATCTCATTATCGCACTTTATTAAGCAACTGTTCAGGTGTTAGTGATTTTTAAACAATCCTTCGAGATAATATAACGAGCGTCGAGGTAATACCGGATTTTTTATCGTTACCAAAAACGGCTCAACAGATGGTGCGCCTATTTTTCAAACGCGATTACTTAATTGATCCTTTTAAGACTAGTTTCATCTGCGTAATACGATACACGTGGTGGGCAGAGGAATATTTTTTTTCGACTTGTTTTAATATGAAATGTTGGACATTTTATTTATGGGTGAATTTATTATTTTGGGTAAGTAATATTTTTGGACAAATTGAAAAATATTTTTTTTCACTGCATTCTAAATCAATAGAAAAGTACTGTTATCGAGAAAACTTTTCGAATTTTTTTAACGGAGGTCTCTAGAGACGACTCCAACAATTTTTGGAAAATATTTTCTTATGCCTGATGAGTCTGCAGGCGCTGTGTCTTAAAAAACTAAGTGGGTAGAAGAATAATTTTTTTCGACTTGTTTTAATAGTAATATTTTCATATGAAATATTAGACATTTTATTTATTTATGGATTTTTCCACTCATCAACGAGGCGAAAAATTTAAATTTCAACAAAAAAACAATATTGAGCAATTGTACGTATTAACAGCAATGTCTTTATCGTTCATATTTGCCATGGGTCTTGGCCAGATGGGCTCGAATAGGTCGAATAGGTCCATTCATTGAACACTTGCGGCCCAGCTGTAGTTGCAGGCCCGGTGTGTCTCCAGGCCCGTGGGACTCGCTAACCCCAAATATACGTCGTACACCCCTTGCTTGCATCATACATACTCGACGGTTGAAAATTATAATTTCAAAAAGTGCCAAATATTGTTCACCCAAATTGTTTACAATTTTTCCTAAAATATTTTTTTGCCCAAATTGTTTACAATTTTTCCAACAATATTATTCACCCAAATTATTTTCAATTTTTCCAAAAATATTATTCACCCAAATTGTTTAGAATTTTTCCAAAAATATCCTTTACCCAAATTTTTTTTCATTTTTTTTCAAAAATAGCCTTTATCCATTTTTTTTTTAAATTTTTTCAAAAATATTGTTCCCTCGAAATTTTTCCAAGAAAATTGTTTGTGGTGCGGTTAATTGTTTTCAATTTTTCTTAAATTAAACGATGATAGAGTACAAACACATGGCACCGCTTTGTTGGCGATGAAAGGACGGGCGTCGCGACGCACGACCCGTTTCATTAACCGCTCTAATCCTAGGGGCGGACACTAAATCATTGTTAAACTGCAAGATAAACCCCCGTTTAATGAACGACGCCACGTGCAGAGTGCACTTTTTCATTTCCAATGTGACACCGAGAACTCCTATTACAATCGAAGATCAAAATCTGTCATGTAATTGAACATGTTCGCAATACGTAGTTCTGTGTAGATAAATCTCGTTTGTTCAATAATATTTACAAGATATCGAAATGTTTATTGCACTCGCTTACATAATTAACTTCATTAAAAAGTCACGCCACCATGACCTACACCTACAACAATTTTAGAAATTGATTTATTGTTACTATTACAGATATTTTTGCAATTATTTTAGATCTCGCGTGGGATTATCTTGTAATCTCGGCAAGGGGTGTTTTCGGATTTTTTCAAAATATCGAAGCAACAATAGTTTTGAGTAAATATGGAAAGTTTCCCGTCACTAGTAATAGTTGCAATATTTTTTTTACGGGGCGGAAATTGGTAAAGTCAAAACTGAATTACCTTAATCTCGAGTAGGATTATCTTGTAATCTCGGCAAGGGGTGTTTTCGGATTTTTTCAAAATATCGAAGCAACAATAGTTTTGAGTAAATTTGGAAAGTTTCCCGTCACTAGCAATCGTTTCAATATTTTTTTTACCGAGCGGAAATTGGTAAAGTCAAAACTGATTTACGTTAATCTCGCGTGGGATTATCTTGTAATCTCGGCAAGGGATGTTTACGGGTTTTTTCAAAATATCGAAGCAACAATAGTTTTGAGTAAATTTGGAAAGTTTCCCGTCACTAGCAATCGTTTCAATATTTTTTTTACCGAGCGGAAATTGGTAAAGTCAAAACTGAATTACGTTAATCTCGCGTGGGATTATCTTGTAATCTACGCAAGGGGTGTTTTCGGATTTTTTCAAAATATCGAAGCAACAATAGTTTTGAGTAATTTGGAAAGTTTCCCGTCACTAGCAATCGTTTCAATATTTTTTTTACCGAGCGGAAATTGGTAAAGAATTACGTTAATCTCGCGTGGGATTATCTTGTAATCTCGGCGAGGGGTGTTTTCGGATTTTTTCAAAATATCTAAGCAACAATAGTTTTGAGTAAATTTGGAAAGTTTCCTGTCACTAGCAATCGTTTCAATATTTTTTTTACCGAGCGGAAATTGGTAAAGTCAAAACTGAATTACGTTAATCTCGCGTGGGATTATCTTGTAATCTCGGCGAGGGGTGTTTTCGGATTTTTTCAAAAAATCGAAGCAACAATAGTTTTGAGTAAATTTGGAAAGTTTCCCGTCACTAGCAATCGTTTCAATATTTTTTTTACCGAGCGGAAATTGGTGAAGTCAAAAGTGAATTACGTTAATCACGCGTGTGATTATCTTGTAATCTCGGCGAGGGGTGTTTTCGGATTTTTTCAAAATATCGAAGCAACAATAGTTTTGAGTAAATTTGGAAAGTTTCCCGTCACTAGCAATCGTTTCAATATTTTTTTCACCGAGCAGAAATTGGTAAAGTCAAAACTGATTTACGTTAATCTCGCGTGGGATTATCTTGTAATCTCGGCAAGGGGTGTTTTCGGATTTTTTCAAAATATCGAAGCAACAATTGTTTTGAGTAAATTTGGAAAGTTTCCCGTCACTAGCAATCGTTTCAATATTTTTTTTACCGAGCGGAAATTGGTGAAGTCAAAAGTGAATTACGTTAATCACGCGTGTGATTATCTTGTAATCTCGGCGAGGGGTGTTTTCGGATTTTTTCAAAATATCGAAGCAACAATAGTTTTGAGTAAATTTGGAAAGTTTCCCGTCACTAGCAATCGTTTCAATATTTTTTTTACCGAGCGGAAATTGGTGAAGTCAAAAGTGAATTACGTTAATCTCGCGTGTGATTATCTTGTAATCTCGGCGAGGGGTGTTTTCGGATTTTTTCAAAATATCGAAGCAACAATAGTTTTGAGTAAATTTGGAAAGTTTCCCGTCACTAGCAATCGTTTCAATATTTTTTTCACCGAGCAGAAATTGGTAAAGTCAAAACTGATTTACGTTAATCTCGCGTGGGATTATCTTGTAATCTCGGCAAGGGGTGTTTTCGGATTTTTTCAAAATATCGAAGCAACAATAGTTTTGAGTAAATTTGGAAAGTTTCCCGTCACTAGCAATCGTTTCAATATTTTTTTCACCGAGCAGAAATTGGTAAAGTCAAAACTGATTTACGTTAATCTCGCGTGGGATTATCTTGTAATCTCGGCGAGGGGTGTTTTCGGATTTTTTCAAAATATCGAAGCAACAATAGTTTTGAGTAAATTTGGAGAGTTTCCCGTCACTAGCAATCGTTTCAATATTTTTTTTACCGAGCGGAAATTGGTGAAGTCAAAAGTGAATTACGTTAATCACGCGTGTGATTATCTTGTAATCTCGGCGAGGGGTGTTTTCGGATTTTTTCAAAATATCGAAGCAACAATAGTTTTGAGTAAATTTGGAAAGTTTCCCGTCACTAGCAATCGTTTCAATATTTTTTTTACCGAGCGGAAATTGGTGAAGTCAAAAGTGAATTACGTTAATCACGCGTGTGATTATCTTGTAATCTCGGCGAGGGGTGTTTTCGGATTTTTTCAAAATATCGAAGCAACAATAGTTTTGAGTAAATTTGGAAAGTTTCCCGTCACTAGCAATCGTTTCAATATTTTTTTTTACCGAGCGGAAATTGGTGAAGTCAAAAGTGAATTACGTTAATCACGCGTGTGATTATCTTGTAATCTCGGCGAGGGGTGTTTTCGGATTTTTTCAAAATATCGAAGCAACAATAGTTTTGAGTAAATTTGGAAAGTTTCCCGTCACTAGCAATCGTTTCAATATTTTTTTTACCGAGCGGAAATTGGTAAAGTCAAAACTGAATTACGTTAATCTCGCGTGGGATTATCTCGTAATCTAGGCAAGGGGTGTTTTTGGATTTTTTCAAAATATCGAAGCAACAATAGTTTTGAGTAAATCTGGAAAGTTTCCCATCACTAGCAATCGTTTCAATATTTTTTTTACCGAGCGGAAATTGGTAAAGTCAAAACTGAATTACGTTAATCTCGCGTGGGATTATCTTGTAATCTACGCAAGGGGTGTTTTCGGATTTTTTCAAAATATCGAAGCAACAATAGTTTTGAGTAAATTTGGAAAGTTTCCCGTCACTAGCAATCGTTTCAATATTTTTTTTACCGAGCGGAAATTGGTGAAGTCAAAAGTGAATTACGTTAATCTCGCGTGTGATTATCTTGTAATCTCGGCGAGGGGTGTTTTCGGATTTTTTCAAAATATCGAAGCAACAATAGTTTTGAGTAAATTTGGAAAGTTTCCCGTCACTAGCAATCGTTTCAATATTTTTTTTACCGAGCGGAAATTGGTAAAGTCAAAACTGAATTACGTTAATCTCGCGTGGGACTATCTTGTAATCTCGGCAGGGGGTGTTTTCAGATTTTTTCAAAATATTGTAGCAACAATAGTTTTGAGTAAATTTGGAAAGTTTCCCGTCACTAGCAATCGTTTCAATATTTTTTTTACCGAGCGGAAATTGGTGAAGTCAAAAGTGAATTACGTTAATCTCGCGTGTGATTATCTTGTAATCTCGGCGAGGGGTGTTTTCGGATTTTTTCAAAATATCGAAGCAACAATAGTTTTGAGTAAATTTGGAAAGTTTCCCGTCACTAGCAATCGTTTCAATATTTTTTTTACCGAGCGGAAATTGGTAAAGTCAAAACTGAATTACGTTAATCTCGCGTGTGATTATCTTGTAATCTCGGCGAGGGGTGTTTTCGGATTTTTTCAAAATATCGAAGCAACAATAGTTTTGAGTAAATTTGGAAAGTTTCCCGTCACTAGCAATCGTTTCAATATTTTTTTTACCGAGCGGAAATTGGTAAAGTCAAAACTGAATTACGTTAATCTCGCGTGGGATTATCTTGTAATCTAGGCAAGGGGTGTTTTCGGATTTTTTTAAAATATCGAAGCAACAATAGTTTTGAGTAAATTTGGAAAGTTTCCCGTCACTAGCAATCGTTTCAATATTTTTTTTACCGAGCGGAAATTGGTAAAGTCAAAACTGAATTACGTTAATCTCGCGTGGGATTATCTCGTAATCTAGGCAAGGGGTGTTTTTGGATTTTTTCAAAATATCGAAGCAACAATAGTTTTGAGTAAATCTGGAAAGTTTCCCATCACTAGCAATCGTTTCAATATTTTTTTTACCGAGCGGAAATTGGTAAAGTCAAAACTGAATTACGTTAATCTCGCGTGGGATTATCTTGTAATCTACGCAAGGGGTGTTTTCGGATTTTTTCAAAATATCGAAGCAACAATAGTTTTGAGTAAATTTGGAAAGTTTCCCGTCACTAGCAATCGTTTCAATATTTTTTTTACCGAGCGGAAATTGGTGAAGTCAAAAGTGAATTACGTTAATCTCGCGTGTGATTATCTTGTAATCTCGGCGAGGGGTGTTTTCGGATTTTTTCAAAATATCGAAGCAACAATAGTTTTGAGTAAATTTGGAAAGTTTCCCGTCACTAGCAATCGTTTCAATATTTTTTTTACCGAGCGGAAATTGGTAAAGTCAAAACTGAATTACGTTAATCTCGCGTGTGATTATCTTGTAATCTCGGCGAGGGGTGTTTTCGGATTTTTTCAAAATATCGAAGCAACAATAGTTTTGAGTAAATTTGGAAAGTTTCCCGTCACTAGCAATCGTTTCAATATTTTTTTTACCGAGCGGAAATTGGTAAAGTCAAAACTGAATTACGTTAATCTCGCGTGGGATTATCTTGTAATCTAGGCAAGGGGTGTTTTCGGATTTTTTTAAAATATCGAAGCAACAATAGTTTTGAGTAAATTTGGAAAGTTTCCCGTCACTAGCAATCGTTTCAATATTTTTTTTTACCGAGCGGAAATTGGTGAAGTCAAAAGTGTATTACGTTAATCTCGCGTGTGATTATCTTGTAATCTCGGGAAGGGGTGTTTTCGGATTTTTTCAAAATATTGAAGCAACAACAGTTTTGAGTAAATCTGGAGAGTCAAAACCCTTTCTAACATTATACAAAAAGGGTATTTTTCGCTTAGTGTACTTCAGATGTAAAACAATTCACCACTCCGCGCTTGCGATCCCTTATCTTCACAAAATTGTAAAAGCATTAAATAAAGCTCCTTAAAATCCAATTAGGGGAACAGAAGAAACGGCTAGATCGCATCATCAACCCCCGTACGGAATTTTCACCACTAGTCCACTCTCCATGCAAGTTGCTCTCTCGATAAAAGTCTAAAAGGTTAAGAAGGCTCCTTTCAGCGCCGAATAATGGCACAATGCCCAATAATCTTCAAATCCACAATATATAAATCACAAAATACTAATCAAAATATTGAATGGTGAACGTGGTGCACGGTAAATATATGTTAATAGGGGTGTCTGGCGTATGTGGTGTGGACGCGTGTGAACGGAACTCGCGTGCAGTTCACAACTGGGACACGTGCGAGCTTGTGTCGCGGATTCGTTTTTCGGCAGCTGTTCGCCAAAATCTATCCAACAATAGGGGTTATTTGTACGATTGGGACAATCAAGGGGTTTTAACACACGTACACGCTGAGGAATCCTTCAGTCTGTGGGTCTGCATTGGGTCCAGACAGATTTTTAAATGAAAATTGAGTTTTGTTTGATATATGAATATATTGTAGGCACTGGCGGCTCGTGCAACATGTTGATGGTAGAGCCACTTATACAATACATCCTCCTGTTTTGAAAAAAAACAAAGAACGATTTATCTTCCTATACCAAAGAATTAACTAAAAATTCTTGCTGAGCTTGAAACTACAGGTAGTGCCATGGCTCTGGTTATAGGCGTAGAGGATGTTTCTTGGATGTCACGGTGGTATCATGCGTCCCCAGTTTGTTCATATTGAGGAATGCAGATAATGCAATTTTTTGGAAACGTTATTTCTTATGATTTGTAAGGACATACTGTTTCACCATACGTTAGGTCAAAGTGAAATCTAATCGTAAACAGTTTCATTTAATGAGCAATGACGAACTTGTTTTGCAGTATTTATATTTATTTCCGTTTGTGATTATCACTGGCAAAAAAATGCCGTATTTCCGTTGGGTATATAAGCGGCGTTATTACATTTTCCGTGTCATATCATCAATATGAAGATAGCTGCCTTTATCGTGTGCTGTGTTGCTGTGGTGGTTTTAATGGTGAGTTAAAAACGCATTTTGAAATTTCTCTGCAACAGTTATTTTACCACAAAGCGTAGATTAAGGGGGTAAATGCCTCGCGCCACAAACGCCACAATCTTGGGCCTGAAATTTTACCGAGTACGTAAATTTGTTTCTACACGCCTTCAGGGTTGATACAAAATATTTCATGCAGTTGGCGTACATTACAACGGCGAAAATGAAGCAAATTCGTGTTTGTAGAGGTGCAGCTCTTACGTTTTTGCGACTTTATTTGATACCTAATGACAATTTTATTACATACATATTGTTTTCAAGGGTATAAACTATTTTTCTGTAGCATTACATTTGTAGTTTTTTTGCAGAGAAAAGCTCCAGATATCCATCCAACATTGGTAATTTTCATAATAAATTATACAGTTTGTCTGATCATTAAAAAAAAATCAAATTCTATAGAGGAATAGTTTCACCCTTTCTCTCCAAGTGTGCAAAATATCATTTCTTAATATTTGATATTAACTTCAGAATTACGTATATGCTGACCATCAAAAATGCATCGATTTTCGACGCGGCACTTACCCCCTTAATTATGAAATAATTTCAAGCTGAGCCTACGAAACAAATCACTTATTGAGATCGAAAATTTTGCGTGATAAAAATACGTCAAAATTATGAAAGATGGAAAAATTGTACTGCTGAGTTTACTCAAAAATAAATTTGCATGTTGGAAAATCACCAAGTAATCAATGTGTTTATTTAATTTTCAGACAGAGCATGTTAATTCGCAAAGTGAAGATCCTCAAGGCGAGGTGGGCCTGGCCTCTCGGAGGGATGAAGGGGCAACAGCAAGGCCAACATTCTTTGAATACTCAGATAATATAGGACGCAGCTGTGCAAGTCATTTAAGTATATTTTGGATGATTTTTGTTCTTATTTCCTTACTTTATGCGTGTTAAACAAAAAGCCAGTGTAATTTGAATTTGTATACAAATAACGAACGATGTTCGTCGTTCAAAATTATATTCAATTTATACGTTGTCTTTATTATACCTATTCTCGTTTAGTTCAGATGTTTTAATGATACTCCATCCCTTCTTCTTGTAGAGTAGTAACTTGTTCTGATTAACATTAACATAAGAAAAGATCAGTTATTTTTTAATTTTTATAAAGTCGGTTAACGAGACGATTTTCCAAAAAAACCGTAATGTTCACATGGATTTGCGAGCAGAATTTAAAATTTGACCTTTTCAAAAAAATCGATTTTTTGTTTTTTGGCTTAAAATATTCTTCAGGATGTGTACCTTAATTTCGCATTCATCCCAAGTCCGCTAGAAACATTTAAACCGGTTAACGAGACGATTTTATAAAAAAAAACGTAATGTTCACATGGATTTGCGAACAGAATTTAAAATTTGACCTTTTCAAAAAAATCGATTTTTTTGTTTTTTTGGCTTAAAATATTCTTCGGGATGTGTACCTTAATTTAGCATTCATCCCAAGTCCGCCAGAAACATTTAAACCGGTTAACGAGACGATTTTCCAAAAACCGTAATGTTCACATGGATTTGCGAGCAGAATTTAAAATTTGACATTTTCAAGAAAGTCGATTTTTTGTTTTTTGACTTAAAATATTCTTCGGGATGTGTACTTTAATTTAGCATTCATCCCAAGTCCGCCAGAAACATTTAAACCGGTTAACGAGACGATTTTCCAAAAAAAACGTAATGTTCACATGGATTTGCGAGCAGAATTTAAAATTTGACCTTTAAAAAAATCGATTTTTTGTTTTTTGGCTTAAAATATTCTTCAGGATGTGTACCTTAATTTTGCGTTCATCCCAAGTCCGCCAGAAACATTTAAACCGGTTAACAAGACGATTTACCAAAAAACCGTAATGTTCAGCGAGCAGAATTTAAAATTTGACCTTTTAAAAAAAAATCGATTTTTTGTTTTTTGGCCTAAAATATTCTTCAAGATGTGTACCTTAATTTAGCATTCATCCCAAGTCCGCCAGAAACATTTAAACTGGTCAACGAGATGATTTTCCAAAAAACCGTAATGTTCATATGGATTTGCGAGCAGAATTTAAAATTTGACATTTTCAAGAAAGTCGATTTTTTGTTTTTTGACTTAAAATATTCTTCGAGATGTGTACTTTAATTTAGCATTCATCCCAAGTCCGCCAGAAACATTTAAACCGGTTAACGAGACGATTTTCCAAAAAAAAACGTAATATTCACATGGATTTGCGAGCAGAATTTAAAATTTGACCTTTTCAAAAAAATTGATTTTTTGTTTTTTGGCTTAAAATATTCTTCGGAATGTGTACCTTAATTTAGCGTTCATCCCAAGTCCACCAGAAACATTTAAACCGGTTAACGAGACGAGTTACCGAAAAACCGTAATGTTCAGCGAGCAGAATTTAAAATTTGACCTTTTAAAAAAAAATCGATTTTTTTGTTTTTTGGCTTAAAATATTCTTCAAGATGTGTACCTTAATTTAGCAATCATCCCAAGTCCGCCAGAAACATTTAAACCGGTTAACGAGACGATTTACCAAAAAACCGTAATGTTCAGCGAGCAGAATTTAAAATTTAACCTTTTAAAAAAAATCGATTTTTTGTTTTTTGGCTTAAAATATTCTTCAAGATGTGTACCTTAATTTAACGTTCATCCCAAGTCCGCAAGAAACATTTAAACCGGTTAACGAGACGATTTTCCAAAAAAAACGTAATGTTCACATGGATTTGCGAGCAGAATTTAAAATTTGACCTTTTCAAAAAAATCGATTTTTTGTTTTTGGCTTAAAATATTCTTCGGGATGTGTACCTTAATTTAGTATTCATCCCAAGTCCGCCAGAAACATTTAAACCGGTTAACGTGACGATTTTTCAAAAAACCGTAATGTTCACATGGATTTGCGAGCAGAATTAAAAAAAAATCGATTTTTTGTTTTTTGGCTTAAAATATTATTCGGAATATGTACCTTAATTTAGCATTCATTCCAAGTCCGCCAGAAACATTTAAACCAGTTAACGAGACGATTTTCCAAAAAAAACGTAATGTTCACATGGATTTGCGAGCAGAATTTAAAAAAAAATCGATTTTTTGTTTTTTGGCTTACAATATTCTTCAGGATGTGTACCTTAATTTAGCGTTCATCCCAAGTCCGCCAGAAACATTTAAACCGGTTAACGAGACGATTTTTCAAAAAAAAAAACGTCCCAGCGCGCTAAGCGAGCGTCAGAGGAAGAGGAAGAGCAGCACTTGACGTGTAAGTTTTATTCAGGAATTAATCCGGCCAAAGCAACGAATACCATCATCTAAACCCCATCAAATCCCCATTGAATTGCCAATCAAATGTTGACGCATCGTAAACACCTCGGCGATCGATCGAGCCGTCAGCGGTCATCAAGACCTGAAGATTCCGCCGGTATTTACGTAATGTAAAAGACTCGCGCGTACAATTGCTCTTGTAAACGGTAATAATAAACCTCCTCCGTCCCGGTGCCGTGATTCGTGAGAAAGCTCACCTGCGGAGGTCCGTGGGAATCGTGTTGAGCACCTGCACGTTATTCAAAAGCCACGCTTTTCGGTCGCGACTAATTAAATAATGCGCCACTCCAAATCTAATTCGCCATTCCCGCGTTTCTTTTTCTCCTTCGATCCATTCACGACTTGTTTATAAATACAGTTACCTTTAATGGACGCTTCGTGGTAATTTGATAATTATGGAACAATGTCTGTGGCGTGGAGCTTTGTTTGGAATTTTCCCATCACTTCTTCTTTTTAAGATAATGGCGCTTTGTAATGCTTCCGATTGTTGTTGCTGCTGTTGTATGTTGAGAGTTATTTTTGATTCACATCAAATGGCTATTCTACGTTTTATTATTGCCCGTGTGAAAATTATTATTCCATACAATTAATCGTCAATCAATTTAAACTGGAGAATTTTTAGCTATAGGAAAGGAAAATATCACAATTGTCGCAGAACAATGAAAAAACATGCGCTGAGTTGATTTAATAACTTAAATTACCTTTACTTGGACATAGAATCAATATATTTAAGTTTTTATCTCACGTTGTATCGCAAATGTGTAGAAATCTAGTCAGTAAAAGTACACTCGCTCCATCTATATGTACACTTTTGACAATACTTGTGTGAACATTTTTTGTATATTTAACTTGTATTAATCTGTATCTCACTACAAGAATAAAGAATTATTATTATTATTATTTCAACCAGTCCAAGTAATTTTTGCTAATAGTACACTTAAATCACCTTGTAAATAGTGACTCGAGTTTGCCGCCGGAATTACTAGAGGGCCCCAAAAACGTGATAAACGCCCAATCATAAAGCGTTTCGTGTTAACAATCTGTTAAAACTTCTGCCAAACCACCCATATGACACAAACGTGTCGCAGCTGTGGTGCGGTCCAGCACCAACGGTGCGCCGGAGAAGCATCCAAGGCCTTCTAATATCCAGCTGCACGAATGCACTGGTAATACTTAATTAAGAGAACCCTAATTGGCAACTTCCTGTCAAGTGTCGCATCTTTACAATGGACCTGTAGCGCGCAATTAGTGTTTATTTAAATTGGACGACCTTCGTGAAAATCTTTCTTCAATTACGAGTTAAATAATTAAAACGGTGTGGATATTTTAAAATCTAGCCAATGAATGTTCTTAGATTATTGTAAAAACCTAGAGCGAAATCGATTTTGAATAAATTTAAAGAATTTGCAATTTGTAACAATTGTTTTTCTATGTTTTTTAACCTTTGTAAAAAAATTGAAATCTTAAAATTTCAAGATTACCTTTTCAAGGGTGGATATTTTTAAATCTAAGGAAGGAATGTACCTAGATTTTTATAATAAACCTAGAGCAGAATCAATTTTGAACAAAATTGAAGAATTTTCAATTTGTAACAATGGTTTTTTCAACGTGAAAATTATGAAATCTCACAATTAAAAGATTGTCTTTTCAAGGGTGGAATTTTTAAAATCTAGGGAGGGAATGTTTTCAAATTTTTATAAAAACCCAGTGCTGAATCGATTTTGAACAAATTTGAAAAATTTTCAACTTGTAGCAATTGTTTTTCCATATTTTTCAACCTATGTACAGATTTTGAAATCTCATAATTACAACATTGTCTTTTCAAGGTTGGAAATTCCAAAATCTAGGGTAGAAATGTTTTTAGAATTTTTATAAAAACCTAGAGCACAGTCTATTTTGAACAAATTTCAAGAATTTTCAATTTGTAGCAATTATTTTTCTATATTTTTAATCTTATGTAAACATTTTGAAATTTTTTAATTACAAGATTAACCTTTCAAGGGTCAATATTTTAAAATCTATGGAAGGAATGTTTTTAGATTTTTATAGAAACGTATTGTAGAATCGATTTGAACAAATTTGAAAAATTTTCAATTTGTAGCAATATATTTTTTAATCCATGTAAAAATTTTGAAATCACAAAATTTCAAGATTGTCTTTTCAAGAGTGAATATTTCAATCTAGGGAAGGAGTTTTTTTAGATTTTTATAAAAACCTGAAGCAGAATCAATTTTGAACAAATTTGAAGAATTTTCATTTTTGGATTTTTTTTTGCAACGTGACAATTATGAAATCTTGTTATTAAAAGATTGTCTTTTCAAGGGTAGATTTTTTAAATCTAGGGAGGGAATGTTTTCAGATTTTTATAAAAAAACGTCGAGCAGAATCGATTTTGAACAAATTTGAAGAATTTTCAATTATAGAAATTTTTTTTTGCAACGTGAAAATTATGAAATCTCATAATTAAAAGATTGTCTTTTCAAGGGTAGATTTTTTAAAATCTAGGCAAGGAGTGTTTTCAGATTTATATAAAAACCATGAGTAGAGACTATTTTGAACAAATTTGAAGAATTTTCAATTTGTAGCAATTGTTTTTCTATATTTATCAACCGATGTTAAAATTTTGAAATCTCATAATTATAAAATTGTCTCTTCAAAGAGTTGGTATTTCAAAATCTAGACCAGGAATGTTTTTAGATTTTTATAAAAACCCAGAGCAGAATCGATTTTGAACAAAATTGAAGAATTTTTAATTTGTAGCAATTGTTTTTCTGTATTTTGTAACCTATGTAAATATTTTCAAATCTCGTAATTAAAAGATTGTCTTTTCAAGGGTGGATATTTCAAAATCTAGGCAAGGAGTGTTTTTAGATTTTTATAAAAACCCAGAGCGGAATCGATTTTGAACAAATCCGAATAATTTTCAATTTGTTGCAATTGTTTTTCCAACGTTGAAATGATTAAATATCATAATTAAAAGATTCTCTTTTCAAGAGTGTGTTTTTAAAATCTAGGGAGGTAATATTTTTAGATTTTTATAAAAACGTAGAGCAGAATCGATTTTGAACAAATTTGAAGAATTTTCAATTTTAGAAATTTTTTTTTGCTACGTGAAAATTATGAAATCTCATAATTAAAAGATTGTCTTTTCAAGAGTAGATTTTTTAAAATCTAGGGAGGGAATGTTTTTAGATTTTTATTAAATAAACGTAGAGCAGAATCGATTTTGAACAAATTTGAAGAATTTTCAATTTTAGAATTTTTTTTTGCAGCGTGAAAATTATGAAATCTCATAATTAAAAGATTGTCTTTTCAAGGGTGAGTTTTTAAAATCTAGGAAGGGAATGTTTTTAGATTTTTATGAAAACCTAGAGCAGAATTGATTTTGAACAAATTTGAAGAATTTTCAATTTTAGAATTTTTTTTGCAGCATGAAAAATATGAAATCTCATAATTAAAAGATTGTCTTTTCAAGGTTTGGTTTTTAAAATCTAGGGAGGGTATGTTTTTAGATTTTTATAAAAAAAAACGTAGAGCAGAATCGATTTTGAACAAGAATTTTCAATTTTAGAAATTTTTTTTTGCAGCGTGAAAATTATGAAATCTCATAATTAAAAGATTGTCCTTTCGAGAGCAGATTTTTTGAAATCTAGGGAGGGAATGTTTTTAGATTTTTATAAAAAAAAAACGTAGAGCAGAATCGATTTTGAACAAATTTGAAGAATTCTCAATTTTAGAATTTTTTTTTTGCAGCGTGAAAATTATGAAATGTCATAATTAAAAGATTGTCTTTTCAAGGGTGGGTTTTTAAAATCTAGGGAGGGAATGTTTTTAGGATTTTTATAAAAAAAACGTAGAGCAGAATCGATTTTGAACAAATTTTAAGAATTTTTTTTGCAGCGTGAAAATTATGAAATCTCATAATTAAAAGATTGTCTTTTCAAGGGTAGATTTTTTTAAATCTAGGGAGGGAATGTTCTTAGATTTTTATAAAAACGTAGATCACAATCGATTTTGAACAAATTTGAAGAATTTTCAATTTTTTTTGCAGCGTGAAAATTATGAAATCTCATAATTAAGATTGTCTTAATGGGTGGGTTTTTGAAATCTAGGGAGGGAATATTTTTAGATTTTTATAAAAAAAAAACGTAGAGCAGAATCGATTTTAAACAAAATTGAAAAATTTTTGTTGTTCAATATTTTTTAACCGATGTAAACATTTTTAAATCTCATAATTACAAGATTGTCTTTTCAAGGGTGGATATTTCAAAATCTAGGCGAGAAGTGTTTTTAGATTTTTATAAAAACCTGAAGCGGAGTCTATTTTGAACAAATTTGAAGAATTTTCAATTTTAGAATTTTTTTTTTGCAACGTGAAAATTATGAAATCTTATAATTAAAATATTGTCTTTTCAAGGGTGGGTTTTTAAAATCTAGAGAGGGAATGTGTTTAGATTTTTATTAAAAAAAAACGTCGAGCAGAATCGATTTTAAACAAAATTGAAAAATTTTTGTTGTTCAATATTTTTTAACCGATGTAAAAATTTTTAAATCTCATAATTACAAGATTGTCTTTTCAAGGGTGGATATTTCAAAATCTAGGCAAGAAGTGTTTTTAGATTTTTATAAAAACCTGAAGCGGAGTCTATTTTGAACAAGTTTGAAGAATTTTCAATTGTAGAAATTCTAGATTTTTCAACCCATGCAAAAATTTTGAAATCTCGTAATTACAAAACTGTCGTGGATTTTTTTGAACTCTACGGTAGGAATGTTCTTAGATCTTTACAAAAATCTAGAGTAGAATTGATTTTGAACAGATTTAAATAATTTCAAATTTGTAGCAATTTTTTCTTTATATTTGTAACAAACGTAAAAATTGTTAAATCTCAAAATTAAAACGGTATTTTCTTCAACGGAAATTATTTTGAAATCTGAGGAAGGAATGAGAGTGCCGGCATTTTTCAAACAATACAATATAATGGATGTTATGTGCAGATAATTTCAAGAACAAAAAATTAACCTGCGTGCAGTGTAAATAACCAATTTTATAGATAAAGTCTGGCCGCGCTATGAAGGCGTCTGAGGTGATTAATTTGGACAGCCCTCATTTGCGTTTAATAACCGAAAATGAGATGTTTTTTCTTTTAAGAACCACTGATTTATAAATAGAAGCCGTTAGTGCACCAATAGCTAGCAAGTAAAGTGTAAACATCTGTGAGGGTAAACTAACAAAATCACCTCAGACGCCTTCATAGCGCGGCCAGAGTATATATATATTTTCTCTAGCTAAAGATAAGCGTGACATGTTAAGAACGATGATTTAAATATTTACTTATTGGTATTATGTTCATTAAATAAAAACCTCAAGTGTGCCATGATTTTTTATTCTTTTAAATTTAAGTTGGCACACATATTAGGAATTGACATACAAAACGTCAGATCTTTCTAAAAGTCACAATTATTCTGTGGTCATAATGATTTACAGCTACCAGCAAAAAACATTTCTAGTTGAAAGTTATTTTTTTATTTCCTACGACTTCTCCGCGTCGTTTGTCACAGCAAATGAATTTATTTATTGGTAGGAACATGCCGCAAGTAACAAAACCTCAATATGTGTTACCAACTTAAATTTTTTTAAATAAAAAATCATGGCACACTTGAGGTTTTTTTTAATAAATTGTCTTTATGGCGAGAAAAAAAATAAAAGTACAAGAAATATCATGGCAAAGTAAGCGAAGTTCATTGAGGTAGTAACCTCTCACTGCTCTTCCACTTAACCTTCCTTTAATGAACATACTTTAGTAGTAACATTACTTTTAAATCGAAATACTGTTTAGATATTAAATATAAAAACAGTAAAACATTATGTACAAAATGACTTTTTCAACCTAAATATAATTTATGACCAATTTAATCAATAACAAATAAATTTTGAGACAACCTCACATTTTGCAGATGCAATAAATGTAATAAACACGACTGTATTACATTTATTTAATCAATAACGGTAGCACGATCAATTGAGTAATTAATGTGAATACGCAAATAATCGTAATGTGGACTTTAGATCCCATCCGCGCCTCTCACCAATAAAACGCAACAATTAAAGACACCAACAAAGTGACAAAGTGTGTGTTTGCACTCGGAGAGCAGTCCTCTCTCGTCCGTTGCCGTTTCAAATTTGCCGCTACAGAAATATTTAATTTTCTTGGATGACGTAAAACTATGATAAAACCGAATCGTCTTCTTTGCATAGATGTGTTGAATCCATGCGGCCAAGTGGAATAAATTATAACAGAGACAGTGAAATGGATAAACTATTAGTGAATTCTGTGTGCTTAGTGCTGTTTACGTCAACGTGAGTAACATATTTTTTCACATTATCACAACGTCGCACGCGCAAACGTTAAATATGGACTCGTTTTACATTAATTGAAACCGTGACATGATTACTATGGCCGCCAAATAAATTATTTAACTGTACGGCCGGGGAAGATAAGTGCGTGCACTAATCGCCGCTAGTGGACAGGATACGCGCACTCTTGATTATTTGGGCTTTGGTTAAGTCGGCTTAGTTTTAAGGAAAGTGCGCAGGTGTCGATAGTGTCAGCTCGTAACACCTTAATGATGTGATGTAAATAACTCGCTCAAGGATTGTACGGTTTTTCTAGGGTTTTCACGAACGATGCAACGATTTACAACAATATGGCCAGGAGCAGGGAGGTCGACCTGGAGGAGATGTCGCGGAATCTAACCGCGATTCCGCTGTCGCAGACAGGCGACATCGACTTCTTGAATTTGGCTTACAATCAAATCCGCAATCTCGAGGATCACGTTTTCGTGGACTCCAACTACAGGCACGTGAAAAAGGTGTACCTCTTTCAAAACAACATCGTCAGCATCAGCGCGGGCGCGTTTAAAGGACTAAAACAACTGAAGGTACTGGATTTATCAGATAACAACATAACCTCGCTGGACCCGCACACCTTCAAAACCAACGGGAAACTCGATAAGCTGATGTTGATGAACAACATCATCGCGTTCGATCGCTCGCACACCTTCATAATCTCTCAATCCCTGCAGACCTTGATGCTAACCAACAACCAAATCACGCAAATCTATTCGGTCACCTTCCTGGGCGTCCCGAACCTGAAACGCCTCATCCTCACCGGAAACCCCCTGAACACGCTAGATCCCATCAGTTTCAAATACCAAGCGAAATTGCACTACCTCTCCCTGTCGAACACCGGCGTCCGCAGACTGACCGAGCACATGTTCCAAAAACTGCCCCGTATCATAAATTTGGAGGGTACCCCCCTCTCGAAAAAGTTCGAGCCGCCCCTGCGACAGATCACGGGGGAGAGTGTTAGGACGCTTATAGATCTAGACGAGAGTTACTAGTAGATTGTTTAGTGATTAGGATCATAAATTAACTGACTAGTCTCGCAGATGATAATTAAATCACTGCTAAAATTTTGTTTCTTTGAGGAATTCGGGTCACGATAGGAAAAGGTAAATTCGAGGTGATGGGAATGTTTTAATTTTCAATCTATTTATTTATTTTACTATTGTACATTTTTAAGATCGTTTTATGTTAACATGAAAAAAAAACTAAGTGTTTGATGGTTATGACTGATTTTTTGCCTTTATGTGTGGAATTGAAGGATACTTTTCAGAAAAAGTACTTCTCTACAAAAGTTACAAAACCTACAATGTTGAGGAATTTTAATTGCTCAAAAATGGTTATTATATTTCCAAATATATTCACGCCAACTTCCTTATTGTTATTTTACAGTTGGATTAAAATTAGGGACTGAAAACGGAACGAATATGAAATTTTAATTTTTCATTCAAGATGGAATAATTTTTTTTTAATAACAGTTAGAACTTTTTAAAAGCATAAACACCTCGTATTTTATTTCACAAACTGAAAGTAAAAGAAATCACGTAGTAGCATCTATTCTAAGTCATTATTTACTGAAATTTTGAAAATATTACTTCGAAATGAACATTATGGCTTTTACCAGGAATTTTCTTGTAAGTCAAGGAGGGGATATTTTGAGATTTTTATGGAATTACGTAGTAGCATCTATTTGAAGTAACTTTAGAAAGTTTTGTTCTTATAACAAATATTTTTCAAATTTTTTGGACGACTTTAAAAAAATGCAACTTTGAAATGAACAATGTGTCGTGTAAGTGGGATTATCTTGTAATTGTGGAAGGGGGTAATTTGGGATTTTTAAGGAATCACGTAGTGGCATCTATGCTTAATAATTTTAGAAAATTTCATGTGCGTTGCTATTGTTTTTTAATTTTTTTACCCGAATTTAAAAAAAAATGTAACTTCGGAATGAACACTGTGGCGTTTGAGTGGGATTATCTTGCAATTGAGGGAGGGGGTATTTTGGGATTATTATGAAATCACGTAGTGGCATCTATTTTAAGTAATTGTAGAAAATTTCATGCTTGTTGCCATTGTTTTTCAATTTTTTTACCTGAATTAAAAAAAAAATTAAGTTCGGAATTAACACTGGCGTTTAAGTGGGATTATCTTGGAATTGAGGGAGGGGGTATTTTGGGATTATTATGGAATCACGTAGTAGCATCTATTTGAAGTAACTTCAGAAAATTTCATGCTTGTTGCCATTGTTTTTCTATTTTTTTACCTGAATTTAAAAAAAATTAAGTTCGGAATTAATACTACGGCGTATAAATGGGATTATCTTGCAAATGAGGGAGGGGGTATTTTTGGATTATTATGGAATCACGTAGTGGCATCTATTTTAAGTAATTTTAGAAAATTTCATGCTTGTTGCCATTGTTTTTCAATTTTTTTACCTGAATTAAAAAAAATTAAGTTCGAAATTAACACTGTGGCGTTCAAGTAGGATTATCTTACAATTTAGGGAGGGGGTATTTTGGGATTATTATGGAATCACGTAGTGGCATCTATTTTAAGTAATTTTAGAAAATTTCATGCTTGTTGCCTTTGTTTTTCAATTTTTTTACCTGAATTTAAAAAAAATAACTTCGGAATTAACACTACGGCGTTTAAGTGGAATTATCTTGGAATTGAGGGAGGGGGTATTTTGGGATTATTATGGAATCACGTAGTGGCATCTATTTTAAGTAATTTTAGAAAATTTCATGCTTGTTGCTATTGTTTTTCAATTTTTTTACCCGAATTTAAAAAAATGTAACTTCGGAATGAACACTTCGGCGTTTAAGTGGGATTATCTTGCAATTGAGGGAGGGGGTATTTTGAGATTATTATGGAATCACGTAGTGGCATATATTTAAAGTAATTTTAGAAAATTGCATGCTTATTGCCATTGTTTTTCAATTTTTTTACCTGAATTTAAAAAAAATAACTTCGGAATGAACACTACGGCGTTTAAGTGGGATTATCTTGGAATTGAGGGAGGGGGTATTTTGGGATTATTATGGAATCACGTAGTGGCATCTATTTAAAGTAATTGTAGAAAATATCATGCTTGTTGCCATTGTTTTTCAATTTTTTTACCTGAATTAAAAAAAATAACTTACTACGGTGTTTAAGTGGGATTATCTTGCAAATGAGGGAGGGCGTATTTTGGGATTATTATGGAATCACGTAGTGGCATCTATTTTAAGTCATTTTAGAAAATTTCATAATTTAAAAAAAAATTAAGTTTGGAATTAACACTATGACGTTTAAGTGGGATTATCTTGCAATTGAGGGAGGGGGTATTTTGGGATTATTATGGAATCACGTAGTGGCATCTGTTTTAAGTAATTTTAGAAAATTTCATGCTTGTTGTCATTGTTTTTGAATTCTTTTAGCTGAATTTAAAAAAAAAGTTCGGAATTAACACTATGGCGTTTAAGTGGGATTATCTTGCAATTGAGGGAGGGGGTATTTTGGGATTATTATGGAATCACGTAGTGGCATCTGTTTTAAGTAATTTTAGAAAATTTCATGCTTGTTGCCATTGTTTTTCAATTTCTTTACCTGAATTTAAAAAAAATTAAGTTAGGAATTAACACTACGGCGTTTAAGTGGGATTATCTTGCAATTGAGGGAGGGGGTATTTTGGGATTTTTATGGAATTACGTAGTAACATTTATTTAAAGTAACTTCAGAAAATTTTGTTCTTATAACAAATATTTTTCAAATTTTTTGGACGACTTTAAAAAAATGCAACTTTGAAATGAACACTGTGTCGTTTAAATGGGATTATCTTGTAATTGCGGAAGGGGGTATTTTGGGATTTTTATGGAATCACGTAGTAGCATCTATTCTTAATAATTTTAGAAAATTTCATGCTTGTTGCCATTGTTTTTCAATTTTTTTACCTGAATTTAAACAAAAATAAGTTCGGAATTAACACTATCGCGTTTAAGTGGGATTATCTTGGAATTCAGAGAGCTCGTATTTTGGGATTATTATGAAACCACGTAGTGGCATCTATTTTAAGTAATTTTAGAAAATTTCATGCTTGTTTCCATTGTTTTTCAATTTCTTTTAACTGAATTAAAAAAAATGCAACTTTGAAATGAACACAGTGTCGTTTAAGTGGTATTATCTTGTAATTGCGGGAGGGGGTATTTTGGGATTTGTATGGAATCACGTAGTGGCATCTATGCTTAATAATTTTAGAAAATTTCATGCTTGTTGCCATTGTTTTTCAATTTTTTTACCTGAATTAAAAAAAATAACTTCGAAATTAACACTACGGTGTTTAAGCGGGATTATCTTGCAATTGAGGGGGGGGGGGGTAATTTGGGATTATTATGGGATCACGTAGTGGCATCTATTTTAAGTAATTTTAGAAAATTTCATGCTTGTTGCCATTGTTTTTCAATTTTTTTACCTGAATTAAAAAAAAATTAAGTTCGGAATTAACACTATGGCGTTTAAGTGGGATTATCTTGCAATTGAGGGAGGGGGTATTTTGGGATTATTATGGAATCACGAAGTGGCATCTATGCTTAATCATTTTAGAAAATTTCATGCTTGTAGCCATTGTTTTTCAATTTTTTTACCTGAATTAAAAAAAAGTAACTTCGGAATTAACACTGTGGCGTATAAGTGGCATTATCTTATAATTGAGAGAGGGGGTATTTTGGGATTTTTATGGAATTACGTAGTAACATTTATTTGAAGTAACTTCAGAAAATTTTGTTCTTATAACAAATATTTTTCAAATTTTTTGGATGACTTTTAAAAAAATGCAACTTCGGAATGAACACTATGGCGTTTAAGTGGGATTATCTTGCAATTGAGGAAGGGGTATTTTACGATATTTATGGAATCACGTAGTAGCATCTATTTGAAGTAACTTCAGAAAATTTCATGCTTGTTGCCATTGCTTTTCATTTTTTTTTACCGGAATTTAAAAAATGTTACTTTGGAATGAACACTATGGCGTTTCATTATCTTGAAATTGAGGGAGGGGGTATTTTAGGATTTTTATGGAAATACGAAGTAGCATCTATTTGAAGTAACTTCAGAAAGTTTTATTCTTGTAGCAAATATTTTTAAATTTTTTTAGACGAATTTATAAAAAATGTAACTTTGAAATGAACACTATGGCGTTTAGGTGGCATTATCCTGAAATTGAGGGAGGGGGTATTCTGGGATTTTTATGGAATCATGTAGTGGCATCTATTCTAAATAATTTAAAAAAATTTCATGCTTGTTGCCATTGTTTTTTAATTTTTTTTACCTGAATTAAAAAAATGTAACTTCATAATAAACACTATGGAGTTTAAGTAGGATTATCTTGCAGTTGAGGGAAGGGGGTATTTTGGGATTTTTATGGAATCACGTAGTAGCATCTATTTGAAGAAGCGCCTGAAGGTTTTATTCTTGTAGCAAATATTTTTCAATTTTGTTTAACGAATTTAAATTTTTAGAATGAACAAAAGGACGTTCAAGTGGAATTATCTTGAAATTTAGGAATGGGATGTTTTGGGATTTTTATGGAATCATGTAATAGAATCTATTTGAATGATTTTAGTAAGTTGTATTCCTGCAGCAAATGTTTTTCATTTTTTTTTTTACTCGAAAGTCGATAAATATATCTTGGAAATGAACATACGGGTGTTTCATTGGGATTATCTTGTAGTTGAGGGAAGGGATATTTTTGGATTTCTATGAAACCACGTAGCAACATTTATTCTAAGTAATTTTGGAAAGTTTCAAGCTTGCTGGCATGGTTTTTCAGTTGTTTTTAAGCGAATTAAAAAAAATGTGAAACTTTTTAGTAGGATTATATAGTAATAGAAGGGGATATTAAAATTTTTATTCAATCACGGAGATCTTCTACCGAACAGCTTGTCGCAGGCTTCGGGGAAATCCCCGCTTCCTTTCTCTCCCCCTTTCCAGAGTAGTCCATGTAACGTGCGCTTAGAAAAAAAGCATAGAAAATTTTCATTTTCGTTCCGTTCAGAAACGAACGAAATATTTTTCGTTTTTAGTCCCTGGAGAAATTAAACGAAATGGAATATGCAAGTAAATATGTATAAGTGAAATAAGATTTTTCAAGAGTTTCCTTTTTTATTAAAATAATGTATAGATTATAAATCTTTTCAGTGTCAGGAAATGGATAATAAAAATACCCAATACAAGTTTAGAATCCTAAATATAAAACTGATAAAATTGAACCTTTTTGAGTAAAGAAATATCGTGTGAGCCAGAAAATTTTGTTTCAGAGTTGACTGTGAAATAAATGAGGTATGTCGCATATTAAATTACTACAATTGAATTTGATTAAAAAAAATTAATTAATCTCAGACATGACTGCTATCTCTCTCTCTCTCAGACATGGCCAACTCTGAAACAAAATTCTGTGGCTCACACCTTATATTTTATGTGGACGTTAATATTTCCAACTTAAACTCAACAAAGCACTGAAATAAAACAATTAAAAGCATCTACCACCATTTAACACTGTCACATATTATTACCCAAAATTCCAACAATTCTTACACCACTGAAGAAAAAAAATATAAACACTGAGAAGTATTTTTATGTAATTCTTCGAAGGCATTAAAACAGTTCATAATAAAATTAGAACGAAAACGTATTATTTGTATAGAATGCAATTATGTACATAACTTTTTACCGTTAGTTATAATTATAGCGATACCTATTTATTTAAGTGTGTGATACTAATTTAGATAATTAATTTAATTAGCAAATAGCGCCTAATTATTAATTAATAGAGTCCCGCGTATCATTAAAAAGAATAATTAATTTATTAACGATGTCAGAGGCGTAGCCCCGTTGATTGCGTGTAAATTGTAATTACTTCCTAAGATTAATGAATTATACACGGAAACGAGAAGAAAGTTCACTTTCCACAAAACAAACAAATAATGGTGAACTTTGCCATGTATAAGAGTCGTTCAACTATTTGATTGCAAACCGGATTTCATCTCATGATCAGCATGAATTGTTTCCAGTCGATAGCAGAAATTTATTACTGTTTTGCAAAAATCGAAAATTTTACTTAATTGTACTGTAATATCTGAAAGTTTGTCTAATTATTAGATCAGAATGCACTTCTCTTCCTTTAAAGAACTGCAATTCAAGCATAATTTGATTCAGAACCTCATGCAATCGAATAGTTGTACAATCAATAATAAAAAAAACTGCAATAAAATTATTTAAAAAAAATGGCCAGCCTTTTTAACATGCAAGCCTTTTAGCATCCTTTGTCCGAGCACAATCCGCAGGTGAATATTTAATTCGTGTTTGCATATTATTAGCAGAGGACAGTATCCTGTTTTCATTTGCACGATTGCGTACGTATGCAGAAAACGTTCCTTTCGGTTGGCAGCTAATGAAAATAAATAAATAAAATGCAGGTGCGCTTGTTTAGAATAACAATTTTTTTGTATATAAAACTATCCTAGTGCTAGTCTCGGTTCGCAATTGTATGCGAGCAAAATTACGTTTCTAGTTTAATAGAGATTAATGTACCTGATGTATTTCTGTATTTTATAAATTAAATAAAGATATATTGGGAAATATGTAATTGATGTGTTTAATTCGATAATTCTGGAAATTTCAGTACTGTGACAATTTTAATCGCGAGGTGTAAATTCAGAGATTTTTAAGGATGGGCGTGCGAGTTCGATTGGAATTATCTTGAAATCTAGGTAGATTTTTATGGTGGTATAGAGAATAATCAATTTTGAATAAATTTTGAAAATTTCAGGCTGGTGGCAATTGTTTTTATATTTTTTTAAGCGCGAGGTGTAAATTCAAATTTTTAACGATGAGCGTGCGAGTTTGATTGAAATTATCTTGAAATCTAGGGATGGGGTGTTTGCAGTTTTTTATGGTGTGATGAAGAATAATCTATTTTGAATACATTTTGAAAATTTCAGGCTGGTGGCAATTGTTTTTATATTTTTTTAAGCGCGAAGTGTGAATACAAATTTTTAAGAATGAGCGTGCGAGTTTGATTGGAATTATCTTGAAATCTAAGGATGGGATGTTTGCAGTTTTTTATGGTGTTATAAAGAACAGTCGATTTTGAATAAATTTTGAAAATTTCGGCCTTGTAGCAATTGTTTTTATATTTTTTTAATCGCGAATTGTAAATTCAGATTTTCAAGGATGAGCGTGCGAGTTTGATTGAAATTATTTTGAAATCCAGGGATGGGGTATTTGCAGATTTTGATGGTGTGATAAAGAATAATCAATTTTGAATAAATTTTGAAAATTTCAGCCTTGTAGCAACTGTTGTTATATTTTTTTAATCGTGAGTTGTAAATTCAGATTTTTAAGGATGAACGTGCCAGTTTTATTGAAATTATCTTGAAATTTATGGATGGGGTGTTTGCAGTTTTTTATGGAGTTATAAAGAATAGTTAATTTTGCATAAATTTTGAAAATTTCAGGCTGGTGGAAATTGTTTTTATATTTTTTTAAGCGCGAGGTGTAAATTCAGATATTGAACGATGGGCGTGCGAGTTTGTTTGGAATTATCTTGAAATTTAGGGATGGGGTGTTTGCAGTTTTTTATGGTGTGATGAAGAATAATCTATTTTGAATACATTTTGAAAATTTCAGGTTGGTGGCAATTGTTTTTATATTTTTTTAAGCGCGAAGTGTGAATACAGATTTTTAAGAATCAGCGTGCGAGTTTTATTGGAATTATCTTGAAATCTAGGGATGGGGTGTTTGCAGTTTTTAATGGTGTGATAAAGAATAATCAATTTTGAATAAATTTTGAAAATTTCAGCCTTGTAGCAATTGTTTTTATATTTTTTTAGTCGCTGAATGAAAATTCAGATTTTTACAGATGGGCGTGCGAGTTTGATTGAAATTATCTTGAAATTTAGTGATGGGTGGTTAGCAGATTTTTATGGTGTGACAAAGAATAATCAATTTTGAATAATGTTTTTAAATTTTAGTCTTGTGGCAATTGTTTTTATATTTTTTGAATCGCGAATTGTAAATTCAGATTTTTAAGGATGAGCGTGCGAGTTTGATTGAAAATATTTTGAAATTTAGGGATGGGGTGTTTGCAGTTTTTATAGTGTGATGAAGAATAATCAATTTTGAATAAATTTTGAAAGTTTCACCCTTGTAGCTATTGTTTTTAATTTTTTTTAACTGCGAATTGTAAAGTTAGATTTTTAACGATGGGCGTGCGAGTTTGATTCAAATTATCTTGAAATTGAGTGATGGGATGTTTGCAGTTTTTATAGTGTGGTAAAGAATAATCAATTTTAAATAAATTTTGAAAATTTCAACCTTGTGGCAATTGTTTTTATATTTTTTTATACGCGAATTGTAAATTTAGTTTTTAACGATGAGCATGCGAGTTTGACTGAAATTATCTTGAAATTTAGGGATGGGGTATTTGCAGATTTTTATGGTGTGATAAAGAATAATCAATTTTAAATAAAATTTGAAAATTTAACCCTTGTAGCAATTGTGGTTATATATTTTAATCGTGAGTTGTAAATTCAGATTTTTAAGGATGAACGTGCGAGTTTGATTGAAATTATCTTGAAATTTATGGATGGGATGTTTGCAGATTTTTATGATGTGATAAATAATAATCAATTTTGAATAAATTTTGAAAATTTCAGCCTTGTAGCAATTGTTCTTATATTTTTTTAATCGTGAGTTGTAAATTCAGATTTTTAACAACGGGCGTGCGAGTTTGACTGAAATTATCTTGGAATTTAGGGATGGGGTGTTTGCAGTTTTTATAATGTGATGAAGAATAATCAATTTTGAATAAATTTTGAAAGTTTCACCCTTGTAGCAATTGTTATATGTTTTTTAATCGTGAGTTGTAAATTCAGATTTTTAACAACGGGCGTGCGAGTTTGACAGAAATTATCTTGAAATTTAGGGATGGGGTGTTTGCAGATTTTTATGGTGTGATAAAGAATAATCAATTTTGGATAAATTTTGAAAATTTCAGCCTTGTCGCAATTGTTTCTAATTTTTTTTAATCGCGAATTGTAAATTCAGAATTTTAAGGATGAACGTGCGAGTTTGATTGAAATTATCTTGAAATTTATGCATGGGGTATTTGCAGTTTTTTATGGTGTGATAAAGAATAATCAATTTTAAATAAATTTTGAAAATTTCAGCCTTGTGGCAATTGTTTTTATATTTTTTTAATCGCGAATTGTAAATTCAGATTTTTAAGGATGAGCGTGCGGGTTTGCTTGAAATTATCTTGAAATTTAGTGATGGAGTGTTTGCAGATTTTTATGGTGTGATAAAGAATAATCAATTTTGAATACATTTTGAAAGTTTCACCCTTGTAGCAATTGTTGTTATATTTTTTTAATCGTGAGTTGTAAATTCGGATTTTTAACGATGAGCGTGCGAGTTTGATTGAAATTATCTTGAAATTTAGTGGTGGGATGTTTGCAGATTTTTATGGTGTGATAAATAATAATCAATTTTGAATACATTTTGAAAGTTTCACCCTTGTAGCAATTGTTGTTATATTTTTAAATCGTGAGTTGTAAATTCAGATTTTTAACGATGAGCGTGCGACTTTGATTGAAATTATCTTGAAATTTAGGGATGGAGTGTTTGCAGATTTTTACAGTGTGATAAAGAATAATCAATTTTGAATAAAATTTGAAAGTTTCACCATTGTAGAAATTGTTGTCATATTTTTTCATCGCGAATTGTAAATTTAGATTTTTAACGAGTTTGATTGAAATTATCTTGAAATTTAGGGATGGGATATTTGCAGTTTTTATGGTGTAATAAAGAATAATCAATTTTGAATAAATTTGGAAAATTTCAGCCTTGTAGCAATTGTTGTTATATTTTTTTAATCGTGAGTTGCAAATTCAGATTTTTAACGATGGGCGTGCGAGTTTGATTGAAATTATCTTGAAATCTAGGGATGGGGTATTTGCAGATTTTTATGGTGTGATAAAGAATAATCAATTTTGAATAAATTTTGAAAATTTCACCGTTGTAGCAATTGTTGTTATATTTTTTTAATCGCGAGTTTTAAATTCAGAATTTTAACGATGGGCGTGCGTGTTTGATTGAAATTACCTTAAAATTTAGGGATGGGGTGTTCGCAGATTTTTATGGTGTGATAAAGAATAATCAATTTTGAATAAATTTTGAAAGTTCCAGGCTAGTGGCAATTGTTTTTATATTTTTTTTAAGCGCGAAGTGTAAATTCAGAGATTTTTAAGGATGAGCGTGCGAATTTGATTGGAATTATCTTGAAATCTAGGCAGATTTTTATGGTGCTATAGAGAATAATCAATTTTGAATAAATTTTGGAGATTTCAGGCTAGTGGCAATCATTTTTATATTTTTTTTAAGCGCGAGGTGTAAATTCAGATTTTTAACGATGGGCGTGCGAGTTTGACTGAAATTATCTTGAAATTTAGTGATGGGATGTTTGCAGATTTTTATGGTGTGATAAAGAATAATCAATTTTGAATAAGTTTTGAAAATTTCAGCCTTGTAGCAATTGTTTTTATATTTTTTTAATCGCGAATTTTAAATTCAGATTTTTAAGGATGAGCCTGCGAGTTTGATTGAAATTATTTTGAAATTTTGGGATGGGGTGTTTGCAGTTTTTTATGGTGTGATGAAGAATTATCCATTCTGAATAAATTTTGAAAATTTCAGCCTTGTAGCAATTGTTTTTATATTTTTTTAATCGCGAATTGTAAATTCAGAATTTTAACGATGGGCGTGCGAGTTTGACTGAAATTATCTTGAAATTTAGAGATGGGGTGTTTGAATTTTTTATAGTGTGATAAAGAATAATCAATTTTGAATAAATTTTGAAAATTTCACCGTTGTAGCAATTGTTGTTATATTTTTTTAATCGCGAGTTGTAAATTCAGAATTTTAACGATGGGCGTGCGTGTTTGATTGAAATTATCTTGAAATTTAGGGATGGGGTGTTCGCAGATTTTTTTTGTCATCATCTAGGGATGTAGTGTTGTCAAGTTTCTGTAGTGGAAAAAAATTCAAAAACATCACGTTTTGATTATTAATGAATTTAGATAGTTTTAACCAAAATTATTTTCAACCTAAAATGTTCTTATCACGAAATAAAATGTTTCTCGGATTCCACTTTAATTTAATTATAGTTGCTGATTGTGCATTCTTATCTGGTGCTATTAAAATGTAATACATATATACTAAAATAAGTTTGCACAGCGATAAATTGTTCTATTTCAAACTTTATTGCGCCGTCTTACGATATTTACAATCATAATATTTTAGCACTATAATTTGCACATAATTAAGATAAGGTTGATTGATCTAAGGAAATTTATGTTTGACTATTATCTATGAGTGTTAAGAGCGAACACTTATATTAAATTGTTATATTGAAACTATTTATTTCCTTAATATTTCAAAATGTATGTGGCTTAATCCGTCTTCGTGCAAAACTGTTTAATCGACAACTTTGACGATGTGTACGGAGTTGGAAAAAAATTGTCGACTCGATCCACTATGAAGGCATTAAAATTTGATCAATTTCCTTTTTTTTGTATTAGCATCAATAAAAGTATCCCGAATAATAATTTTCTACCCGCATAAATTGTACGCAAGAGCCGTGGAATTCCGAACACGTGGGTCGCAACCACACGAAGGGACAGGATCCAGATTTCCCATGAAAGAAGTCTTTATGGTGTGGGCCATTGATGTTTTTAACACAAGCCAGACTTTACAACAGGGCTCGTTCACATGTGCCCAAATAATGGCCAGCTGTGGGCCAAACATCGGTTGGAAATCCAAAGTGGTACAACTAACTTGTGGGGGGTTAATTCTGATCGGGAATTTCCCCCTAATTACCACCGACTGCTAGATCTGTCTGTAAAGTAATAGTGCCAACAACTCGTTTGTAATGATTGGAATTTCCTATTTGGAGATTCACACGTCTGCAAGTTAAATTTAAATTTCATGCAGTTTATTTATTATTATTATTATTATTGTATATACTGAAGTTTTCACAAACACGTTTCATCTTCTTCTATAGTTGGATCATTTCAAGTGTGCTTGATGCTCCTGGATATTGTTGAATCTTGAACTTCAGTTTACATATTGATTAAACTGTTATATAATTAAAGCATTCGTATTTAAATTAGCAATTGACACTTCGTTATAATAGGAACGACAGAAATGTCACCTAAGTAGATACAAAACAAGATTGTATTGTAAATCAATGCCACACACAAGAATATATCTCTAAATCTACTAAAGCAACGACAAAGAATTCGAAATGGTGATTTGTGTATCTTCTTCACCATCAAAATGCAAACGTTTCACTGAAGTAAATAAGAATGTAAAATGCTTTGTAATTTTAAATAATTACGTGATAATAATTTGGACGGAAGTATTCATAAATCCTACGCATATTGAGATAAATAATAAGTCATATTATGTTTTAGTCGAAAGTGCACTTTTTAAAAATGAGCGAATTTGAGGATAACTCCGTATAAACTAGGGACAACCAAATTTCAGTTTATGCCTTTGTTTTATAGCCACATATGTTTAGAATGTTTGCTGAAAAATTTGTTGAGATTCATTAAAGGGTTTTCGGAGAAATTAAAAAAAATCCAGTTGAAAGTGCACATTTTAAAAATGAGCGAATTTGAGGATAATTCCGTATAAACTAGGGACAACCAAATTTCAGTTTATGCCTTTGTTTTATAGCCACATATGTTTAGAATGTTTGCTGAAAAATTTGTTGAAATTCATTAAAGGGTTTTCGGAGAAATTAAAAAAAATCCAGTCGAAAGTGCACATTTTAAAAATAAGCGAATTTGAGGAAAATTCCGTATAGACTAGGAGCAACCAAATTTCAGTTTATGCCTTTGTTTTATAGCCACATATGTTTAGAATGTTTGCTGAAAAATTTGTTGAGATTCATTAAAGGGTTTTCGGAGAATGTAAAAAAAAAACTAGTCGAAAGTGCACATTTCAAAACGTAGCAAATTTTGAGAATAATTGCGTATAAACTACATACAACCCATTTTTTTTAATAGCCACATGTGTTTAGACCGTTTGCTGAAAAAGATTCATTAAAGGGTTTTCGGAAAAATAAAAAAAAATCGAAAAATTGAAAAGAATGCGAATTTGAGGGAAAATTCGGAAAAAACTAGTGAAGAACTATTTTCGGTTTCTTCTTTCATTATCTAGCTATATAGATCTCCAATATATACTGAAAAATGTATTCAGATTTATTGAGTGGCTTTCGAGGAAAGTAAAAAAAAATCTAGTCGAAAGTGCGCATTTTGAAAAATAGAGATTTTAATGGAAAATTTCGAAAAACAAGTAATAACCACTTTGTTTTATAGCTGCGTAGGTCTAGAATGCTTCATACAAAAAAATATTTAGATTTATTGAGCGGTTTTTGGAGTAATCAAAAAAATCTAGCTCATAGTGGGAATTTAGAAAAAAATTCATTGGCAACTTAAAAATATATTCTCACATTTAAAATACTATAATAACGGTTGGAAGATCATAAATGAATAATAATAATAAATTAAATAATTTCACGAGAAAATATTGCAATCCGTTTTAAAATAACACTAAATTCGACATATTTTGACGTTTAAATCATCATAATCGGACAACGCCTTCGGCAGGTGTGCAATTTCAAAAATCAAATCGAAATTACGATTTTAAAATCTTCGAAACTTAAAAAGTGAGATGTGCAATTTCAAAAATCGAAATTACGATTTTAAAATCTTCGAAACTGAAAAAGTGAGATTTTTGCATTTTGTGTTAGTTTCACGAAAATGTTTTGTAATCCGTTTTAACATTACACTAAACTCGCCACATTTTGACGCATTCGGCAGTTGTGGGCAATTTCAAATATCAAAATCGCGATTTTGAAATCTTGGAAAATGAAAAATTGCAATTTTTGCGTTTCGTGTTAACTCCAAGAGAAAATTTCGTAATCCGTTCTAAACTTACACTAAATTGTCCATATTTTGACGTTTGAATCATAAAAATCGAAGTTCGGCAGTTGTGTATTTTCAAAAATCAAAATGACGATTTTAAAAATAAAAAAAATAGTTTCCAACAATGACCATTTTTAACTGTCAAAACGAATAATTTTCATTTGCAAAAAATGACAATTTTCAACCTCCGGAAACTACAATCTTAAAATGCCAAAATTTATCATTTTTATCTGCTTACAGTGAGCAGACGGTCTGCCAAAAATGACAATTTTTAATTGCAAAAAAAACACAGTTTTCAACCGACAAAAAATACAAATTTAACTGCCATCGATGGCTACTTTCAACTGTCAAAAATGATAATTTTGAGCTACAAAAAATGACAATTTTCAATTGCAAAAAAACCACAATTTTCAACCGACAAAAATTACAAATTTAACTGCCAACGATGGCTACTTTCAACTGTCAAAAATGATAATTTTGAGCTACAAAAAATGACAATTTTCAATTGCAAAAAACCACAATTTTCAACCGACAAAAATTACGAATTTAACTGTCAACGATGTCTACTTTCAACTGTCAAAAATGATAATTTTGAGCTACAAAAAATGACAATTTTCAATTGCAAAAAACCACAATTTTCAACCGACAAAAATTACGAATTTAACTGTCAACGATGCCTACTTTCAACTGTCAAAAATGATTATTTTGAGCTACAAAAAATGCTAATTTTCAATTGCAAAAAACCACAATTTTCAACCGACAAAAATTCCGAATTTAACTGTCAACGATGTCTACTTTCAACTGTCAAAAATGATTATTTTGAGCTACAAAAAATGACAATTTTCAATTGCAAAAAACCACAATTTTCAACCGACAAAAATTACGAATTTAACTGTCAACGATGTCTACTTTCAACTGTCAAAAATGATTATTTTGAGCTACAAAAAATGCTAATTTTCAATTGCAAAAAACCACAATTTTCAACCGACAAAAATTCCGAATTTAACTGTCAACGATGTCTACTTTCAACTGTCAAAAATGATTATTTTGGGCTACAAAAAATGACAATTTTCAATTGCAGAAAAACCATAATTTTCAACCGACAATAATTACAAATTTAACTGCCAACGATGGCTACCTTCAACTGTCAAAAATAATAGAAATAAAATTGGTGCCATACCTGACCCTAGTGGCAGCCCTGATGTAACAAAAATTAATCTAGATACAGGATTGCCGATTATCTCCATTTGTAATCGCTGAGTCAAACACTTTTTATCCAATATACAATCTTACCAGTAAAACCCATCTCCTCAAGCAAAATTTTATCATTCACCCTGACGAACACTTCTTGCAGATGCATCAAATAAATTCAAGCTGCTTTTCGTCTTTATTGATGTTCAATATAATTAAAAATACCTCACAGATTATATAAATACCAATCCTTTTCCTCACCACATGCATCCAGATAGATGAGTAAAAATAAAAACCGTGTTTATCCGTTCGTTGATTGCCCAAGAATGTTTTACGGTCGAGCTTTTAAGAGAAACACGATTTGACGATTTTTCCGATCGCCGGGCACCAATAAAATCGATATAAAAATGTTTAACGCGCAGATTGCGTGACCGGTGTTTAAAAGTGATTTTCCCACACGGCGAGGATGAAGCGGCGCGTTTGTAAAGATAAGCAAGAATGGATGGAGCAACAACACACACCTGCACCACCTCTCTCTGTGTGTGAGAAATTTCCATCAATGGAAACACACACACACACAACACACACATTCTTGCGTGCAGGCAAGGGCTGACTTCGAAACCCCGATTCATAACCCTTGTGCAATGTCTTACACCCCTTATGCCCGATGTGCTTCACCTTACAGCTGCTTGCGAAAGGTGAGTTCTTCGGCGCGGTTGGGTGCCCCCCTGCAAAGAACCAACTTGTGTGCTGTGCGTTTTATTTTTTGATAAATTTTGAAAATTTACCTCTAACAGGCTTCAAAAAACTGTTTCAAGTCAAAGGATTTTGATTGTTTTTAAGATACGAGTGATGTAATAGCTTTGGTACAATTTATTTTTAAAAGTATAAATACGCGATCAAAACTGGTATAAAAAATACTTTTAGTTTATTGAATAAAGGCGAAATAATGTTAAACATTGCGCATGAATTTTTGAAAGTTTTAATTTTATTTTTTTGAGCACTTGTATAAAAACATCGCAGAAAAAATATAAAACGCGCAGACAAAATTCCATAAAAAATCATTCTCAATAGCCGGAGTATGGCTAATTCAAAATCGATTTGGTTTTTGTAAATTCAACAATTTTCAATAGAGATATGGATTTTGGAAGATTTTCGTTTTAATTTTTTTGAGCACTTGAATGAAAACATCGCAGATAAAATATAAAACGCGCAGACAAAATTCCATAAAAATATACCTTCAAGGGTTGAAGTATCGGTTATTCAAAATCAATTTGGTTTTTGTAAATTTAACAATTTTCAATAGAGATATGGATTTTTGAAGATTTTCGTTTTAATTTTTTGAGCACTTGAATGAAAACATCGCAGAAAAAATATAAAACAAGGAGACAAAATTCCATAAAAATAGACCTTCAATGGTCGAAGTATCGGTTATTCAAAATCAATTTGGTTTTTGTAAATTTGACAATTTTCAATAGAGATATGGATTTTTGAAGATTTTTGTTTTAATTTTTTTAAGCACTTGAATGAAAACATAGCACAAAAAATATAAAACGCTTAGAAAAAATTCCTTAAGACAATATCCTCAATGGTTGAACAATCGCTCATTAAAAATTACTTTAGTTTTTGTAAATTTAACAATTTTCAATAGAGATATGGATTTTTGAAGATTTTCGTTTTAATTTTTTGAGCACTTGAATGAAAACATCGCAGAAAAAATATAAAACGCGCAGACAAAATTCCATAAAAATATACCTTCAATGGTCGAAGTATCGGTTATTCAAAATCAATTTGGTTTTTGTAAATTCAACAATTTTCAATAGAGATATGGATTTTTGAAGATTTTCGTTTTAATTTTTTGAGCACTTGAATAAAAACATCGCAGAAAAAATATAAAACACGTAGAAAAAAATCCTTAAGACAATATCCTCAATGGTCGAACAATCGCTCATTCAAAATTACTTTGGTTTTTGTAAATTTAACAATTTTCAATAGAGATATGGATTTTTGAAGATTTTCGTTTTTATTTTTTGAGCACTTGAATGAAAACATCGCAGAAAAAATATAAAACGCGCAGACAAAATTCCATAAAAATATACTTTCAATGGTCGAAGTATCGGTTATTCAAAATCAATTTGGTTTTTGTAAATTCAACAATTTTTAATGGAGATATGGATTTTTGAAAATTATAATTTTATTTTTTTGAGCACTTGAATAAAAACATCGCAGAAAAAATATAAAACGCTCGGACAAAATTCCATAAAAAATCATCCTCAATGGCCGAAGTATAGCTAATTCAAAATCAATTTGGTTCTTGTAAATTCAACAATTTAAATGGAAATATGAATTTTTGAAAATTATAATTTTATTTTTTTGAGCACTTGAATAAAAACATCGCAGTAAAAATATAAAACGCGCAGACAAAATTCCATAAAAAATCATCCTCAATGACCGAAGTATAGCTAATTCAAAATCAATTTGGTTTTTGTAAATTCAACAATTTTTAATGGAAATATGATTTTTTGAAAATTTTAATTTTATTTTTTTGAGCACTCGAATAAAAACATCGCGGACAAAATTACATAAAAAATCATCCTCAATGGCCGAAGTATGGCTTAAATTCCAACAGAGGAGACTCGGCCGGCGTCTCACACTCATAATTATTCAGTAGAAATCTAGGCACAGAATCGGTCGCGTGATGATTTATCTTCAATTCGGTGATGCGTCCACGCGTACATTTGTTATCGCGTTCGCTCTGAATACTATACTTTACCCACATGTGTCACGACATTTTGGGACGGCTCTACAAACCAACAGTTTTCTAAATATTGATATTTTAGTTAAAGGCGCAAAATATAAAACAATGATCATTTCATAAGTCGTTTTATTGCACTCGGTCTATAGATAAACTTCGAATTGTGTTATAAAACCTCCCTTGTGAAACTTGTGCTTTAATGTACTAAATAACTAAATAAAACATAAAGGCAAAAGGTACCTAAATATGGGACTATGAAGACTGGGTGTGTATGGATTTTTATGTACTTGCAAATTATTTTATACATACTTATTTTGTAAGCAGGCTAACAAAGATTAATAAACTAAACTATTATACACTGGAGGAAAAAATTCGTAAAAATTTCGACCATTTTCAAACCGCCATAACTCGGCGTATTTTCAATCGATTTTGATGAATCTTTGAGGGCAACAAACTTTGAAGTGTCTTCTTCAAAGTCATGCATGCGAACTTAAGCGTAAAGCCCTTCCGCCCCCCTCTAGCACCCCTGTGAAAAAAACATGTTTTTTCAGGAAACCATGTCCAACTTTGACGATGTCTATGGAATCGGAAATTTTTTTTCGACTCGATCCACCATAAAGGCATTAAAACTTGATTAATTCCCTATGCAGGACTCGAAGAACGAAGTTCCTACGACGATTTAGCACCAAGTTATGGGTGTTTGAAAAAAGTGCATTTTGAGGTTTATCGCACATAACTCTTTCAACCAAATTTGATGATTCTTACGGGAAAAAATCTCATTTTGGTGCTACTTTAGGGAGGTAAACTCAGATTGGAATGATCCCTATTCGAACCCTTCAACCCCCGAACAAGAAAACCACGGACGACGGCGCAGCGCAGCGGAGCCGTCGTTCGTCACCAGTTACTCTTCTTACATTTTTACATTTCACAATTTTACATAAAGAACACAATTTCACATACATCAAATTTTAGCCTAGGAAAAACTAGTTTTAAATAATAAATAAATATACTAGTAATTTTTTACACGCACTTCTGCTGTTTAAATATTCATTATTTACGCAGTTTATAGTCTTATGAAAAATAATGGCCTCGTAAATTATGTTTAAATATACTAATCTCGGAGAATTTGTGGAACATGTTGTGACATGTATAAAAATAGATCCAACTTTAATTTCCCTCATATATATTTTTTTTAATTTAAGATGTTTTCCACTTCAACCAATAAATTTATGGTTAGGGAAATATATCATATTTTACTGAAATGTTCTACATTTCACGAGACTAATTTATTTATTCATTTATTAACGGTTTCACCTTTTGTACACAGGATTTACAATTATACAAATTATAACACCTAATCTAAAATGTCTGGTACTTGAACAAACAAATAAGCAAATTATGTTTGCACTGTATTTACCAATAACATGAATAATAATTCAATTCTACATTACGTTGATGCTATAAATAGTTCTTTAACGGAATTGAAATATACTAAAGGAAAAATCCCCAAAATTCGCCTTTTTCAAACACCCATAACTTTGTGAAAAATCGCCGTAGGAACTTCGTTTTTGAGTCCTGCACGGGTAATTGAACACATTTCAATGCCCTTTTGGTGGATCGAGTCGACACATTTTATCCAACTCGGTACACGTTGCCAAAGTTGGACGTTTTTTTTGCCCAGAAACGTGGTTTTCTTGTTCAGGGGTTGAAGGGTTCGAATAGGGATCATTCCAATCTCAGTTTACGTACTTAAAGTAGGGCCAAAAAGAGATTTTTTCCCGAAAGAATCATCAAATTTGGTTGAAAAGTCACTGAGTTAGGTGCGAAAAACCTCAAAATACATTTTTTTTTCAAACACCCATAACTTGGTGCCAAATCGTCATAGGAACTTCGTTCTTCGAGTCCTGCATAAGGAATTGATCAAATTTTAATGCCTCTATGGTGGATCGAGTCGACAAAATTTTTCCAACTCCATAGACATCGTCAAAGTTGGACATGGTTTCCTGAAAAAACTTTTTTCACAGGGGTGCTAGAGAGGGGCGGAACGGTTTACGCTTAAGTTCGCATGCATGACTTTAAAGAAGACACTTTAAAGTTTATCGCCCTTAAAGATTCATCAAAATCGATTGAAAATTCACCGAGTTATGGCGGTTTGAAAATGGTCGAAATTTTCATTTTTTTTTTCCACCAGTGCATTATATTGAATTGAACCGAGAATTGATGACTGTGGATTAAAAAATACTCATCAGTAGCCATAAAATTTTAATATGTGGTAAGTAAAACACGTGTGTTGAGAATTTTCACAAATTTTTAATGTCGAAACACTGCGACATATGTTTGCCTGATGAATTTTCACAAATTTTTAATGTCGAAACACTGCGACATATGTTTCGCCACACAGTTTTAATTTTCAATTTTTCATTTTCAATTTTCATTTTTAATTTTTCATTTTTATTTAAATTTTTTAATTTTAATTTTTATTTCTTTTATTTTTTTTAAGCCAGTTGTATCCTCTGCGATTCCGACTTGAAAAGAAAAAAAATTGTCCTTAAAAGAAGGAAAACGAGCCCAGGGGATGCAAATGGCGCGTAGGGGTAGTTCCAAAAATTTTGAAAAAATATCTTTTGCCATCCCTGAAAGTTTTAGCTTTTCGACTTTAAAAGAAAGAAATGGTGCGTAAGGGTAGTTTAAAATTTTTTGAAAAATATCTTCTGTCATCCCTGAAAGTTTCAGTTTTCCGACTTTAAATGAAAAAAATACGTCCTGAAAAAAAGAAAAACGAACCCAGAGGGTGCAAATGGTGTGTAGGGGTGGTTCCAAAAATTTTGAAAAAAATCCCAATGAAAGCCAGTCATCGCTTCTGTCATCCCTGAAAGTTTCAGTTTTCGATTTTAACCCTTCAAGTCCGAAATTTTAAGATTAAAAAAAAACCTTATATTTCGATAAATTATGTTATTGCTTTCGGTAGATTGTGGCTTAAATATTGATTGGCTAGCTTGTGATATTAGGAAAATATTTCAAGCGTCATCTGGCAATTATAGCTTAAATTGATTTTATTAACAAATACAGAAACCTGTTACAGTTACGTTACCGTACGGTAACGCAAGCGCTTGAAAGATTAAAAGAAAAAAATCCGTCCTTGAAAGAAGAAAAACGAACCCAGGGGTGCAAATGGAGCGAAGGGGTAGTTCAAAAAATGTTGACAAAATATCCTCTGCCATCCCTGAGAGTTTCAGTTTTCCGACTTAAAAGAAAAAAAATCGTCCCTAAAAGAAGAAAAACGAACCCAGAGGTGCGAATGGAGCGTAGGAATGGTTCCAAGAATTTTGAAAAAGTTTCTGCTGCCATCCCCGAAAATTTCAGCTTTTCGACTTTAAAAGAAAAAAAACACGCCTTTAAAAGAAAAGAAACGAACCCAGAGGGTGCAAATGGCGCATAGGGGTGGTTTCAAAAATTTTGAAAAATTCCTTAATGAAAGCCAGTCATTCCTTCTGTCATCCCTGAAAGTTTTAGCTTTTCGACTTAAAAAGAAAAAAATACATCATTAAAAGACGTAAACCGAACCCAAAGGGTGCAAATGAAGCGTAGGGGTGATTCTAAAATTTTTGAAAAAATATCTTCTGCCATCCCTAAAAATTTCAACTTTTCAATTTTAAAAGAAAAAAATACATCTTTAAAAGAAGAAAAACGAACCCAGAAGGTGCAAATGGCGCGTAGGGATGGTTCCAAAAATTTTGAAAAAATTCCCAATGAAAGCCAGTCATCGCCAGTCATCCCTGAAAGTTTCAGCTTTTCGACTTGAAAAGAGAAAAATACGTTCTTAAAAGAAGAAAACCGAACCACCCCCTAGGTTGGTGGCGCGTAGGGGTGGTTCCAAAAATTAAAAAAAAAATCCCAATAAAAGCCAGTTATCTCTTCTGCCATTCCTGAAGGTTTCAGCTTTTCTACTTGAAAAGAAAAAAATACGTCCTTAAAAGAAGAAAAAAAAAGTTTTTTTTACCCGGTTTTTAAAAAATCATATCTCGGAAACGGGGCAAAAATTCAAAAAAGTGGCTCGATCAATTTTAGATATTTTCTTTAAGATTATTTTAAGACATGCCGGGATCGTCCAGCTCCAGCGGTTACGGAGAAGATATTTTTTTTTTGGAAACGTGTAAAAATCGAAAATTTGCGTTTGAAAAATCACCCCCGGGAGTGGGGGTGAAATGAAACGACGGGACCGGTTCTAAAAGCTTGTCCGGTTATCTGAGCGTAAAAAAATTACCGAATAAGGCCCCGATAAGGGGTTTAACCCTACCCCCCCGTTTTAAGGGTGAGTTTCAGGGGACGCGATTTTCAAAATCCTCCTCATATTTTTGGGCGAATTTTTTGTGCTGGTCGGCCGGGGCTCCTTTATAGCGGTTTTTTTCTGGGCGACCAAACATTTCTAACTCAATTAGTATATATAAAAAATAACAATAAATTTATTTCCCAACAGAGTATTCCAATTACAGGGAAAAAGTATATAATATACAGTAAATAAGATTGTAAACTAATTTAAAAGCAAGAAAAATGTATAAATTAAAAAAAGTTGCTGCAATCCAGTGCAATGTTAGAATTTACTTATTTTTTAAACTCGCGTTTTCTCGGTTACAACTAATCCACAAATAATAATTTCAATTCTCGACTCACGGCTCGATTTCCAATTACTGCCCACCATCGCGTCAGGTGTCTATTTACTATTCACGCCGATACAAAATACAGTTATTAAATCAAAGCGGCGATTTATTTATAAAGATCACATAACGCCCATTAACCGGGACGATATAAATATTTTCGTGTCTTACATAATTCATGGGTGCTTTACCGTCGATGGCCGTCCATTCATCATAATTTTGTATCGGCGTCACACCGCCCTATCGGTTTACGAGCTCCGCACATAAACATGTCAAAATGTTCAACCCTACACCACCGCACAATCTCGTGTATTTTGACCCGAACTTTCCACGAATAAATTTTATTTTCATGTGACAGTGTCGATAATGATTCCGCGTTTTTTTTTGTAAAATTATTTATTGGTCCATTCAAAAGTTATCTTTTAATTGGGCCATAAACAAATATATATTTCTTTTGAATTATTGGTTGATAGTGTTTGTTATCTCTTTTGTGTTAAAATATTATATATTGGATTGATGAGGCTGTTACTTGGTGAAATTCCATAATATATGTGGTAAGTAAAACACGCGTGTTGAGAATTTTCACTAATTTTTAATGTCGAAACACTGCGACATATGCCTGATGAAGCCACTGTGTGGCGAAACATATGTCGCAGTGTTTCGACATTAAAAATTTGTGAAAATTCACACACCTGACGCGATGGTGGGCAGTAATTGGAAATCGAGCCGTGAGTCGAGAATTGAAATTATTATTTGTGGATTAGTTGTAACCGAGAAAACGCGAGTTTAAAAAATAAGTAATTGGATTGGTGAGGGTGTTATTGTCCATCGTTATGGAAGGGAAATAGTGTCTACAAAAATAAGTGAAATTCTAACATTGACTTCGATCCGCCACTAGATTGCAGCAACTTTTTTTATTAGTTTACAATCTTATTTACTGTATATTATATAATTTTTCCCTGTAATTGGAATACTCTGTTGGGAAATAAATTTATTATTATTATTATTACTATTTACAAATATAATTTCAATTGTCAGCTTATGAATCGGTTTTCGGGTACTATACTCCGAACTGGGATAATAAGGCAAGTGAGCGAAATGTCTTCCTCTTCAGTCGCCTAGAATTTATTAGTGCAAACAATAATATTTACATGTTTGGTCGACCTCATTGATGCGGCTAATAATTCAGCGGTTCTCGTTGCTTCGCTTGAGTCTTTGATCTCGCTTTGTAATTACCAGACATGCCACTTTAAGTCACTTTCGACTATACCTAATTCCTAGTTTCGTAAGAATATTTATTTAAACCGAATCCCCTCAAAATGATAATTAACATATACGAATTTACACAAATTTCTCCTTTCCATGTGCAGCACGTCAAATAATTCTGTACCGTAGGCAGTCGAAAAATTACATGCCATAATCGCAAGCTTGAGTGTAATTATTTGGTAAAACGATTATACACTCATAAAATAATCGCTGTTTATCTCCGGCTACCACAAATTAACGTCTGTCTGTCATGATGTATGGGTGTATACTTTGCATGTATATTAAAATCGTTCTCCCTTTGTTACAATGGTTATTATACCTATAATGTATGCCGATTTTTGCTTCTTTTCATCGTTTTATTCTTGGCTAATTATATTGCCCAAATAACTCGACTGGTCTCGACGTGAACCGCACCTAAGATCATCTGCAATCTGACGTTTATATTAGACCACCATGGAGGGACTGGTTGAGTTTATTTTTTTCGCTTTTATTTATTTTCCCATTTGATGTTACACCAGCAAGCAAACATTTTACAATGCTAAAAATGGGTTTTCTTCAACTCATCTTGAGCCAATAAAAATCTTGAAATAATAAAACTTGTGCAGTGAGTCCAAACTAATAGATAATGTCGTTATACATGTTGTACATTTCAAGGTGATACATACAATGATCATAAATATTTTTCATAAAATTGATTTATTTTCAACTAGTTTCGGTTTAGTGCAATTTTCAACAATGATGTACAAACGAAATTTGTGGATTATATACATAAGGTGACGGTCATAAATATTTTTAATCATGTATATAGATTTATTTAAGGCATACAAACTCAATCGAATTATCCTCAGTCATTATATTTCCTTTATCTGAAAATGAGTGTGCATTTAACTCGAGCGGCGCCGCTATGGCGCCCAGGCGGTTTGGTGCATCCACTCGAGCGGCGCTGCTACGGCGCCCGGGAGGTGTGATGCATCCTAACCTCACCTAACTCAACCTTACTCAACCCTACCTAACCCAACCTTACTCAACCCTACCTAACCTAACCCAATGATTTTAAAGTACCTGTAACTCATCTTGTCTCTCGTCTCGAGTTGCTGGTTCGCCCGAGCGAAAAATGCCTCGAGTGCAAAGGGTTGATATACTAATTTTGCAATTTTTATACAAGCTTTAATAATTACGTTATTAAATGTTATTATTATTCTACATTAAGAAAAAAGTTTTGGCTTGTTTTAAAAATAACTACTCAATTTGCTTCTCATTTAATACGCGGTACACTACTAAACATAACGGATCCTTATTTCATTAATATAAAGAAACGCGTATAGAAAGTATGCGGTCCCATGAATTTTTTTTTTTCGTCGTCAGATTTAAGATTCTCGAAATTTAACGACGTGCTTATTATTATAAATTATTTTAATCACGCCGGGGATTCAGTGGAATAGATACGATCTTCATGCGAGCAAGCTCGCGTTTTATTCTCCATGTACGGCGCTGAAATACTTAAAGTGTAAGAGGTATCGATAAACATCCTCACGAACTAAATATAAAGTTTAAATTAAAACCGCTAAAAAGGCACGTTGTTGTTGCAACAACACCTATTCGAGGAGTTCGAGACCGGACCAAGATAAAAACTCGTGTGCTCGAGAGTTAATTACCAGCTTCTAATGGATGTTGGCTTGTACGTTCGAAAGAATGTTGCAAAGTTGCAAATTTCGTTTTTTTTAAATTCAAGTTTCGAGTGTTGCCATTTTGTTTTCAGTAAGGACACGTTGATTATTTTCTAATATGTCAAAAATGCAATATACCTGGATGTATTTAAGAAGTTTGAAGCTAATTCTGCCAGTGACTAATTTTTGTAGAATTTTTTAAATCATAAGTTGCAAATTTCGTTTTTTCTAAATTCAAGTTTCGAGTGTTGACATTTTGTTTCCAGTAAGGACACGTCGATTATTTCTTAGTATGTCAAAAATGCAATATGCCTGGATGGATTTGAGAAACTTGAAGCTGATTCTGCTAGTGACTATTTTTGTAGAATTTTTTAAATCATAAGTTGCAAATTTCGTTTTTTCTAAATTCAAGTTTCGAGTGTTGACATTTTGTTTCCAGTAAGGGTACGTCGATTATTTTCTAGTATGTCAAAAATACAATATACCTGGATGTATTTGAGAAGTTTGAAGCTGATTCTGCTAGTGACTGTTTTTGTAGAATTTTTTAAATCATAAGTTGCAATTTTCGTTTTTTCCAAATTCAAGTTTCGAGTGTTGGCATTTTATTTCCAGTAAGAGTACGTCGATTATTTTCTAGTATGTCAAAAATACAATATACCTGGATGTATTTAAGAAGTTTGAAGTTAATTCTGTCAGTGACTAATTTTTGTAGAATTTTTAAAATCATAAGATGCAAATTTCGTTTTTTCTAAATTCAAGTTTCGAGTGTTGACATTTTGTTTCCAGTAAGGACACGTCGATTATTTTCTAGTATGTCAAAAATACAATATACCTGGATGCATTTAAGAAGTTTGAAGCTAATTCTGCCAGTGACTAATTTTTGTAGAATTTTTTAAATCATAAGTTGCAAATTTCGTTTTTTCTAAATTCAAGTTTCGAGTGTCGACATTTTGTTTCCAGTAAGGGTACGTCGATTATTTTCTAGTATGTCAAAAATACATTATGCCTGGATGGATTTGAGAAGTTTGAAGCTAATTTTGATAGTGACAATTTTTTTAGAATTTTTTAAATCATAAGATGCAAATTTCGTTTTTTCTAAATTCAAGTTAAGAGTGTTGACATTTTGTTACCAGTAAGGACACGTCGATTATTTTCTAGTATGTCAAAAATACAATATTTCTGGATGTATTTGAGAAGTTTGAAGCACACACCAAGTCACTATATTTCGGGTTAATTTTTTGTGAGAGCAAAGTTGCAAAAAATTAAAATAATTTTGGAGCCACGATAAAAAAAATTATAAAAACAATTGCCGTCGATTTGTAACTTGTCAGAATGATTCAAAATTCATTTGAGATTGATATAAAAAAAATTCAGGTACCCTATCACTAGATTTTGGGATAATTTCTTGTGAGCATAAACTTGTAAAAAAATTAAAATAATTTTGGAGACTCGATAAAAAATGTAAAAACAATTGACATCGATTTGTAACTTTTCAGGATGATTCAAAATTCACTTGAGATTGATTTCGTAAAAAAATTTCAGGTACCCCATCACTAAATTTTGGGATAATTTCTTGTGAGCGTAAAGTTGTTAGAAAATTTAAATAATTTTGGAGACTCGATAAAAAAAAATATAAAAACAATTGCCATCAATTTGTAACTTTTCAGAATGATTCAAAATGCACTTGAGATTGATTTCCTAAAAAAATTTCAGGTACCCTATCACTAGATTTTGAAATAATTTCTTGTGAGCGTAAAATCGCAAAAAAAATTAAAATAATTTTGGAGACTCGATAAAAAAAATATAAAACAATTGCCATCGATTTGTAACTTTTCAGAATGATTCAAAATTCACTTGAGATTGATTTCCTAAAAAAAATTTTAGGTACCCTATCACTAGATTTTGGGATAATTTCTTGTGAGCGTAAAGTTGTAAAAAAATTAAAATGATTTTGGAGACTCGATAAAAAATATAAAAACAATTGCCATCGATTTGTAACTTTTCAGAATGGTTCAAAATTTACTTGAGATTGATTTCGTAAAAAAATTTCAGGTACCCAATCACTAGATTTTGGGATCATTTCTTGTGAGCGTAAACTTGTAAAAAAAATAAAATAATTTTGCAGACTCGATAAAAAAATATAAAAACAATTGCCATTGATTTGTAACTTTTCAGGATGATTCAAAATTCACTTGAGATTGATTTCCTAAAAAAATTTCAGGTACCCAATCACTAGATTTTGGGATAATTTCTTGTGAGCGTAAAGTTGTAAAAAAATTGGAAACTCGATAAAAAAATATAAAAACAATTGCCATCGACTTGAAACTTTTCAGAATGATTCAAAATTTATTCAAGATTTATTTCGTAAAGAAAAACTTCATAAGATTTTGCGATATCTTGTGATCGTTAAACTGTGAAATTTAGACGACTTGGTAAATAATGTACAAATTTTTGAGCCTCGATAAAAAATATAAAAACAATTGCCATCGACTTGAAACTGCCCAAAATTATTTAAAATTCATTTAAGATTAATTTCGTAAAAAAATCAGATAGATTTTGGGATCATTTCTTGTGGGTGTAAAGTTGTAAAATTAATGTAACAATTTCACGATCCGATAAAAAATATAAAAAACAAGTTTGGAAACATCCGATTATCTGAAGTCAAACCATTTTTCAGTAGTCGTGTTGCGGATGTTCTAATTATTTTCTTACGCAATAAATAATTCGACCAAAAAATAAGCACAAGTAACAAAATTATACTAATTCATAATTACATATAATGAACGCCTTTCTCCCGTACAGATTTATGTTAAAAATTATAACGTATTGAAATCCACACTTAAATATAATTTGTCATCAACCATCGTACGATTATTACATCAATTAAAGTTTATTAACTAAAGACCAGTAAGCAATTTCCAAAAGGCAGCGCCGCTTAGAGGAAATCTGTATTTCTAAATCAATTTAATACCGTAATCGCCGGGTAATTTATCCGGCAAATTAAAGAGAAAATATATTAAATTAGTCGGTTATTACTTCGGCCGAGCCGAAGTAATAATCACAGTTTTGAATAAATTATTTAAGTATCTCGATCGTTTAAAGAAAAAAAAAACGGTGGAAAATCTGAATTCGCTTCCGCTGTTTCGAATTAATTTTAGATGTAATTATTGCATCGGAATTCGCTTCCGCTATCTCGAAATTAATTTTAGATGTAGAGCCATCGCAAAATGTCGTGACACATTGCGCGGTGAATATCTGGAATTTCACAAGAGATGACGCCGGGATCTCATGATAATTTAGTGACCATTATGTCTCGTTTCGAGTGATTTTTAATTTTTGACGAAATCTTGAAAATGTACACAAGTGGCGTTAAAAAAATTCAGCTATCTTCAATGGCAAAAAAAATGAACCGACATTTTGGCATGACTCTAATTATCGCCGATCGGGAATAAATGTTTTCTGTACGTGTGAACGTTCCGATTACAATTTTCACATATTTCTCTCGTCGGCGCGTTGCTGCACGTGAGTAAATATTGTTTCCGTTCGTATTTGAATGTTACACAAAACCAAAAGGTAAACATCGAGATTGGTAAATCCGAGCAGGTTGTGTAATTAGAGTTTGTTGCGCAGCTCGGAAAGACTGGTTTAAATTGTTTCTTTAAACTATTACGCAACTAACGAACGCGCGTGTTGAGAAAATTAAAGAATAAACTGTAGCCTTAAATAAACACGATTTTTAACAAACAGGAAACAATGTAATTTTTTGATCTTAAATATTTAAGATAGAAAAATATGATTTATATAAAAGTTGTAGATAATTATCGATTCTATAATCGGAAAATATTTTTATGGATACGAGGGTTGAGAAAATTAAAAAATATGAAATGTGAATTCTGGGAAAAATTGCATACCATCTTTAGGTGAGTAATGCTCTTAATCCGGCCACCCTTTAAGTGCTGACGTCAATGCCGCCATTAGACACCTGGGCTGCTGCTCTTTTCTTCCATTCAACAAGAAAAACTTCTTAGAATGAAAGCTGCGCGCAACTTCAATGGCGGCCAAAAACTCCAGGTATTGCACGTAATCGTATTGTAACGTCCAGACGGCACCAGCGTAAGTAGCGAATCCATTATGATACTTTATTGGTGTACTCATTTAGCAGGTGTTTACAGGTATCATAAACGCCTTGGCTGGTGAAATCCGGCCGCGTCAGTAAAGCTGTTTTATTGCCGTGTTGAACAAATACATTTTTTTTATCAAGGATTGTACGGAATAAATTCAAAAAATGCTTCTAGTATGGAAATCTTCAATATTTTACTGCCTAATAATATTTTTTTCGAGGATTGTTTAGAATAAATTAAACAATAATTCTAATGTGAAAATTTTCAATATTTTTTTCGAAGATTGTTCGGAATAAATTAAAAATTGCTTCTAATGTGGAAATCTTGAATATTTTTACTGCCTAATAATATTTTTTCGAGGATTGTTTAGAATAAATTAAACAATAATTCTAATGTGAAAATTTTCAATATTTTTTTCGAGGATTGTTCGGAATAAATTAAAAATTGCTTCTAATGTGGAAATCTTGAATATTTTTACTGCCTAATAATATTTTTTTCGAGGATTATTTAGAATAAATTAAACAATAATTCTAATGTGAAAATTTTCAATATTTTTTTCGAGGATTGTTCGGAATAAATTAAAAATTGCTTCTAATCTGGAAATTTTGAATATTTTTACTGCCTAATAATATTTTTTTCGAGGATTGTTTAGAATAAATTAAACAATAATTCTAATGTGAAAATTTTCAATATTTTTTTCGAGGATTGTTCGGAATAAATTAAAAATTGCTTCGAATGTGGAAATCTTCAATATTTTTACTGCCTAATAATATTTTTTTCGAGGATTGTTTAGAATAAATTAAACAATAATTCTAATGTGAAAATTTTCAATATTTTTTTCGAGGATTGTTCGGAATAAATTAAAAATTGCTTCTAATGTGGGAATCTTCAATATTTTTACTGCCTAATAATACTTTTTTCGAGGATTGTTTAGAATAAATTAAACAATAATTCTAATGTGAAAATTTTCAATATTTTTTTCGAGGATTGTTCGGAATAAATTAAAAATTGCTTCTAATGTGGAAATCTTGAATATTTTTACTGCCTAATAATATTTTTTTCGAGGATTGTTTAGAATAAATTAAACAATAATTCTAATGTGAAAATTTTCAATATTTTTTTCGAGTATTGTTCGGAATAAATTAAAAATTGCTTCTAATGTGGAAATCTTGAATATTTTTACTGCCTAATAATATTTTTTTCGAGGATTGTTTAGAATAAATTCAACAATAATTCTAATGTGAAAATTTTCAATATTTTTTTCGAGGATTGTTCGGCATAAATTAAAAATTGCTTCTAATGTGGAAATCTTGAATATTTTTACTGCCTAATAATATTTTTTTCGAGGAATGTTTAGAATAAATTAAACAATAATTCTAATGTGAAAATTTTCAATATTTTTTTCAAGGATTGTTCAGAATAAATTAAAAATTGCTTCTAATATGGAAATCTTGAATATTTTTACTGCCTAATAATATTTTTTTCGAGGATTCTTTAGAATAAATTAAACAATAATTCTAATGTGAAAATTTTCAATATTTTTTCGAGGATTGTTCGGAATAAATTAAAAATTGCTTCTAATGTGGAAATCTTGAATATATTTACTGCCTAATAATATTTTTTTCGAGGATTCTTTAGAATAAATTAAACAATAATTCTAATGTGAAAATTTTCAATATTTTTTTCGAGGATTGTTCGGAATAAATTAAAAATTGCTTCTAATGTGGAAATCTTGAATATTTTTACTGCCTAATAATATTTTTTTCTAGGATTGTTTAGAATAAATTAAACAATAATTGTAATGTGAAAATTTTCAATATTTTTTTCGAGGATTTTTCAGAATAATTAAAAATTACTTCTAATGTAAAAATTTTCAATATTTTTTTCGTTTAAAATAAATTAACAGTAATTTCTGAACAAAATGAACAACAACAATAATGTCCTGCAAAATGGTTATCATCCCTCAACTGAAATCAAAATGGCGACACTAGAAACTTGAATTTTGGGCATCTCCCAGTTAAAAAATTCTGAAAAATGAATCACCAGAGAAAATATTTCTATTTTTCTTCAAATCCACTAAGAAATAATGCATTTTTGAAATACTTAAAAATAACAGACGCATCTTAGCTTAAATCAAAATGACAACGCTATAAACTTGAACTGAAGTAAAAAAAAAAACTGCACGCGGCGATTTGAAAAATTGTAAAAAATTAATTTCAACTAGAATTAGCTTCAAAGCTTCAAAATATTTTCAAAACAAACCTCTTTATGCCATCTATCCATAAAAAATGATATATCACAGCTATGATTAAAATGGCAACGCTACAAACTTGAATTGAAGTAAAAAAAAATTGCACGCGGTGATTTGAAAAATTGTAAAAAAATAATTTCTACCAGAATTAGCCTCAAAACTTCAAAATATTTTCAAAACAAACCTCTTTCTGGCATCTATCCATAAAAATTGATATATCACAGCTATGATTAAAATGGCAACGCTACAAACTTGAATTGAAGTAAAAAAAAATTGCACGCGGTGATTTGAAAAAATTGTAAAAAAATAATTTCTACCAGAATTAGCCTCAAAACTTCAAAATATTTTCAAAACAAACCTCTTTCTGGCATCTATCCATAAAAATTGATATATCACAGCTATGATTAAAATGGCAACGCTACAAACTTGAATTGAAGTAAAAAAAATTGCACGCGGTGATTTGGAAAATTGTAAAAAAATAATTTCAACTAGAATTAGCTTCAAAACTTCAAAATACATTCAAAACAAACCTCTTTCTGACATCCATCCTCAAAAATTGATATATCACAAATATGAACAAAATGGCAACTCTACAAACTTGAATTGAAGTAAAAAAAATTGCACGCGGTGATTTGGAAAATTGTAAAAAATTAATTTCAACTAGAATTAACTTCAAAACTTCAAAATACTTACAAAACAAACCTCTTTCTGACATCCAGCCTCAAAAATTGATATATCACAGCTATGAATAAAATGGCAACTCTACAAACTTGAATTGAAGTAAAAAAAAACTGCACGCGGTGATTTGAAAAATTGTAAAACATTAATTTCAACTAGAATTCGCTTAAAAACTTCAAAATACTTTCAAAATAAACCTCTTTCTGACATCCATCCTCAAAAATTGATATATCACAGCCATGAACACAATGGCAACTCTACAAACTTGAATTGAAGTAAAAAAAAACTGCACGCGGTGATTTGAAAAATTGTAAAAAATTAACTTCAACTAGAATTATCTTCAAAACTTCAAAATACTTTCAATATAAACCTCTTTCTGACATCCATCCTTAAAAATTATTATATCACAGCTATGAACAAAATGGCAACTTTACAAACTTGAATTGAAGTAAAAAAAAACTGCACGCGGTGATTTGAAAAATTGTAAAAAATTAATTTCAACTAGAATTAGTCTCAAAACTTCAAAATACTTTCAAAATAAACCTGTTTCTGACATCCATCCTCAAAAATTGATATATCACAGCTTTGAACAAAATGGCAACTCTACAAACTTGAATTGAAGTAAAAAAAAACTGCACGCGGTGATTTGAAAAATTGTAAAAAATTAATTTCAACTAGAATTAGCCTCAAAACTTCAAAATACTTACAAAACAAATCTCTTTCTGACATCCATCCTTAAAAATTGATATATCACAGCTATGATTAAAATGGCAACTCTACAAACATGAATTGAAGTAAATAAAAAACTGCACGCGGTGATTTGAAAAATTGTAAAAAATTAATTTCAACTAGAATTAGCCTCAAAACTTCAAAATACTTACAAAACAAACCTCTTTCTGACATCCATCCTTAAAAATTGATATATCACAGCTATGATTAAAATGGCAACTCTACAAACATGAATTGAAGTAAATAAAAAACTGCACGCGGTGATTTGAAAAATTGTAAAAAATTAATTTCAACTAGAATTAGTCTCAAAACTTCAAAATACTTACAAAAAAACCTCTTTCTGACATCCATCCTTAAAAATTGATATATCACAGCTATGATTAAAATGGCAACTCTACAAACATGAATTGAAGTAAATAAAAAACTGCACGCGGTGATTTGAAAAATTGTAAAAAATTAATTTCAACTAGTATTAGCCTCAAAACTTCAAAATACTTTCAAAACAAACCTCTTTCTGACATACATCCTTAAAAATTGATATATCACAGCTATGATTAAAATGGCAACTCTACAAACATGAATTGAAGTAAATAAAAAACTGCACGCGGTGATTTGAAAAATTGTAAAAAATTAATTTCAACTAGAATTAGCCTCAAAAGTTCAAAATACTTACAAAACAAACCTCTTTCTGACATCCATCCATAAAAATTGATATATCACAGCTATGATTAAAATGGCAACTCTACAAACATGAATTGAAGTAAATAAAAAACTGCACGCGGTGATTTGAAAAATTGTAAAAAATTAATTTCAACTAGAATTAGCTTCAAAACTTCAAAATACTTTCAAAATAAACCTGTTTCTGACATCCATCCTTAAAAATTGATATATCACAGCTATGATTAAAATGGCAACGCTACAAACTTGAATTGAAGTAGAAAAAAACTTCACGCGGCGATTTGGAAAATTGTAAAAAATTAATTTCAACTAGAATTAGCCTCAAAACTTCAAAATACTTTCAAAATAAACCTGTTTCTGACATCCATCCTCAAACATTGATAAATCACAGCTATGAACAAAATGGTAACTCTACAAACATGAATTGAAGTAAAAAAAAACTGCACGCGGTGATTTGAAAAATTGTAAAAAATTAATTTCAACTAGAATTTGCTTCAAAACTTCAAAATACTTACAAAACAAACCTCTTTCTAACACCCATCCTCAAAAATTGATATATCACAGCTATGAACAAAGCGGCAACACTCTAAACATGAATTGAAGTAAAAAAATTGCACGCGGCGATTTGAAAAATTGTAAAAAATGAATTTCAACTAGAATTAGCTTCAAAACTTCAAAATACATTCAAAATAAACCTATTTCTGATATCCATCCTCAAAAATTGATATATCACAGCTATGAACAAAATGGCAGCTCTACAAACTTGAATTGAAGTAAAGAAAACTGTAAAAACGAATCAAAATTATTAATTGAAAAGTCATCGACTGTAAATTTCTTGATAAAATAAATACCGTTTTAGGTGAACCTGCCACCCATAAATTTAACATTTGACATGAGAATTGATAACAATTAATTGGTGTAATCTGAACGAATTGAAGATCTTCGCATGGAAAAAAACGCGAGACGAGTGGCGTCTTAATCTCTTATTTTTATGTTAATTTTGATTAGAGGCGTATTAATGAATGAGTCGGTTATTAAGTTGCAGCTGAGAGGTCCAAAGGTCACTCTGATAGGGCCCTGGCGCCGATTTTCAAACAGAGCGTAACGATAAAAAATGTGTATGTATGTTTATTCGCCGATCTAATGACTGGCATTTACATGTAAATCGCTCGAATTTCTCGGAGACCGTCTTTTGTTGTCTGATGTACTGTATAATGAAACATAATTATACGCGATAGCATTCATCGGTTAGTCATGTTCGGCGGTGTTGTTTACTTCATTAAAATTGTCATAAAAATCGTTAAAATAAATATTATTTTTAGTCATTAATTTTAAGTCTTATCCAATTAGGTGGACGCGGAAAAAACGCCAAGTAATACTTTGTAGCTAATTAAAGAAGGAATACAACCATAAAACTTTGAGCATATATCAGATATAAAAAAAAAGTGAAAATTAAAAAAAGTGGACTTATCTGCTTTTAGGAAAAATAATGTCGTGTCTAATATTGTTTTCTTAGCAATGAACAGACTAATAAATTTCTATCTTTTCTCATCTTAATTTCGACCCAATGTCGATTTTCAAGCAAAATAGATTTTTTTTTCTTCTGCAGTTTTTCTTCCATTATTACCTACAGCAGGACATATTTATTGTTCCAAAGACTTATCTTATGTCAGTCGTTTTTCAGCCAAGAGAATGTTTTCTCTTCTCCAGTTTTCCCTCCATTATTAGCCTCAGCAGGACTTTTTGTCAACTAAGAGAATGTTTTGTCTTCTCCAGTTTTTCCTCCATTATTGACCTCAACAGGCCATATTTGTCAACTAAGAGAATTTTTTCTCTTCCCCAGTTTTCTTTCCATTATTAGCCTCAGCAGGCCCTATTTGTCGTTGCCGAAGACTTACCCAAAGTATGCCGTGCAATGTCCGATGTTTTTAACCCTTTCACTACGAGAGTCGTCAATAAGCGACTTAATAATTCTGTCTTGTATTCCGGTTGTCGTCAATAGACGGTTTAGAGTTTTAATTTAAAGAGAAAAAAAATCGTTACATATTTCACCAATTTGCAAAATATAACTCCATGGAGAAAATATTTTAGTAAGTTTGATTTTGAAAAAAAGTCGGTGTTGTAGTTATGTATAATTTTGCCCGTAGGAAGGGTTACACCAAGAGATTTGATTCTCTTCTCCATTGTTACTTTCACTAGTCAGAAGGTCATATTTATTTTTGAAAAAGACTTACCCTAAGTATGCCGTTTTTCTCTGCCTGATATTGATTTCAATGGTGATCTGCAAACAACAAAAACAATTATCACAAACTGGAAACAATTAAAATTTACTTGAAATCAATTGTACTACATAAATCTATAAAAGTCTGTGGATTGATTTTTTCCAATTTTTTGAATCACTGTATAAATTTTCCATTCCACCAATTCAACTTTGGATGGTTGTAGTTTTGTTTCCGCACATGATATCAGTGGCGGCTCGTGGAAGATAATAATAATAATAATAATAATAATAATTTATTTCCCAACAGAAAAGAAATCCAATTACAGGGAAAAACTATAAAACTAGATGTTGATGGTAGAGCCACTTATACAATATACTAGCCCCCCCCCCCCCTTTAAAGAAAGAAAGAACGATTTATCTTCCTAGGCCAAAGTAAAAGTGTTTCAAAAATTCTTGCTGAGCTTGAAGTGCCATTACTCCTTGGCTCTACATAACGAACTGTTTCTGCTTAATTTGACAAAACGATGATTTGCAAATCTAATTTAATTTTTGTGGAATTTCGTTGACACGTTTTACAATTTTTTTTAATTTTTTGCTCGAGTATTACACAATTCGAATATTAAAATTTTCAAAAATTCACAACTCCCGAAATAATCGGTGGATTTTCAAATACTCTATTTAGTTTAATAAATCTACGATTTGCAAATCCAGTTTAATTTTTGTAGAATTTAGTCGTCACGTTTTATATTTTTTTTAAATTTTTTGATCGAGTATTACACAATTCGAAAACTAAAATTTTCAAAAATTCACAACTCGCGAAATAATCGGTGGATTTTCAAATACTCTATTTAGTTTGATAAAATAATGATTTACAAATCCAATTTAATTTTTATAGAATTCAGTCGACGCGTTTTATATTTTTTTTTTAATTTTTTGATGGAGTAGTACACAATTTGAAAACTAAAATTTTCAAAAATTCACAACTCGCGAAATAATCGGCGGATTTTCAAAAACTCTATTTAATTTGATAAAACGATGATTTGCAAATCAAATTTAATTTTTGCAGATTTTTGTCGACACGTTTTATATATTTTCTTTAAATTTTCACTCGAGTAGTACACAATTCGTAACCTAAAATTTTAAAAAATTCACAACTCGCGAAATAATTGGCGGATTTTCAAAAACTCTATTTAATTTGATAAAACGATGATTTGCAAATCTAATTTAATTTTTGCAGAATTTAGTCGACACGTTTTATATTTTTTTAAAATTTTTTGCTCGAGTAGTACACAAATCATAAACTAAAATTTTCAAAAATTCACAACTCGCAAAATAATCGGTGGATTTTCAAATACTCTATTTAGTTTGGTAAAGTGACGATTTGCAAATCCAATTTAATTTTTATAGAATTTAGTCGACGCGTTTTATATTTTTTTTTAAATTTTTTGCCCGAGTATTACACAATTCAAAAACTAAAATTTTCAAAAATTCACAACTCGCGAAATAATTAATGGATTTTCAAAAACTGCACTGAATTTGATAAAACAATGATTTGCAAATCTAATTTAATTTTTGTAGAATTTAGTCGACGCGTTTTATATATTTTTTTAAATTTTTTGATCGAGTATTACACAATTCGAAAACTAAAATTTTCAAAAATTCACAACTCGCGAAATAATCGGTGGAATTTAAAATACTCCATTTAATTTGATAAAACGATGATTTGCAAATCCAGTTTAATTTTTGTAGAATTTAGTGGACACATTTTATATTTTTTTGTTATTTTTTGCTCGAGTATTACACAATTCGAAAACTAAAATTTTCAAAAATTCACAACTCGCAAAATAATCGGTGGATTTTCAAATACTCTATTTAGTTTGGTAAAGTGACGATTTGCAAATCCAATTTAATTTTTATAGAATTTAGTCGACGCGTTTTATATTTTTTTTTTAATTTTTTGCCCGAGTATTACACAATTCAAAAACTAAAATTTTCAAAAATTCACAACTCGCGAAATAATTAATGGATTTTCAACAACTGCACTGAATTTGATAAAACAATGATTTGCAAATCTAATTTAATTTTTGTAGAATTTAGTCGACGCGTTTTATATATTTTTTTTAATTTTTTGATCGAGTATTACACAATTCGAAAACTAAAATTTTCAAAAATTCACAACTCGCGAAATAATCGGTGGAATTTAAAATACTCCATTTAATTTGATAAAACGATGATTTGCAAATCCAGTTTAATTTTTGTAGAATTTAGTGGACACATTTTATATTTTTTTGTTATTTTTTGCTCGAGTATTACACAATTCGAAAACTAAAATTTTCAAAAATTCACAACTCGCAAAATAATCGGTGGATTTTCAAATACTCTATTTAGTTTGATAAAGCGATGATTTGCAAATCCAATTTAATTTTTGTAGAATTTAGTCGACGCGTTTTATATTTCTTTTTTATTTTTTGATAGAGTATTACACAATTCGAAAACTAAAATTTTCAAAAATTCACAACTAGCGAAGTAATTGGTGGATTTTCAAAAACTGCACTTAATCTGATAAAACAATGATTTGAAAATCCAGTTTAATTTTTGTAGAATTTAGTCGACACGTTTTATATAGTTTTTGCTCGAGTATTACACAATTCGAAAATTAAAATTTTCAAAAATTCACAACTCGCGAAATAATCAGTGGATTTTCAAAAACTCTATTTAATTTGATAAAACGATGATTTTCAAATCCAGTTTAATTTTTATAAAATTAAATCGGCACGTTTTATATATTTTTTAAATTTTTTGCTCGAGTATTACACAATTCGAAAACTAAAATTTTCAAAAATTCACAACTCCTGAAATAATCGGTGGATTTTCAAATACTATTTAGATTGATTAAACGATGATTTGCTAATCCACTTTAATTTTTGTAGAATTTAGTCGACACGTTTTGTATTTTTTTGTATTTTTTTGCTCGAGTATTGCACAATTCGAATATTAAAATTTTCAAAAATTCACAACTTGCGAAATAATTGGCGGATTCTCAAAAACTCTATTTCATTTGATAAAACTATGATTTGTAAATCTAATTTAATTTTTATAGAATTTAGTCGACACGTTTTATATTTTTTTTTTATTTTTTGCTCGAGTAGTACACAAATCGTAAACTAAAATTTTCAAAAATTCACAACTCGCGAAATAATTGATGGATTTTCAAAAACTGCACTTAATTTAATAAAATGGTGATTTGCAAATGTATTTTAATTTTTGTAGAATTTAGTCGACACGTTTTATATTTTTTTTAATTTTTTGCTCGAGTATTACTCAATTCAAAAACTAAAATTTTCAAAAATTCACAACTCACGAAATAATCGGTGGATTTTCAAAAACTCTATTTAGTTTGATAAAGCGATGATTTGCAAATACAATTTAATTTTTGTAGAATTTATTCGACACGTTTTATATATATTTTTTATTTTTTTCCTCGGGTATTACACAATTCGAAAACTAAAATTTTCAAAAATTCACAACTCGTGAAATAATTGACGGATTTTCAAAAACTGCACTTAATTTGATAAAGCGCTGATTTGCAAATGTATTTTAATTTTTGCAGAATTTTGTCAGCACGTTTTATATTTTTCATATAATTCAAAATCAAAGTTGCACATTTTTTAAGTTGGTCAAAAAAAATAGAAAAACAATCGCCACAAATTGGAAACAATTAGAATTTACTGAAAATAGATTCTACTACAAGAATCCATAAAAGTATGCAATCATCCCTTGTCAAATTTATTTAGTAATCGCTCTGAGACGCACAATAATTCAAAATTAAAGTTGCACATTTTTGAAGTCGGTCAAAAAAAAATAGAAAAACAATCGCCACAAACTGGAAATAACTCAAATTTACTTAAAAGGGATTGTTCTATACAAATCTGTAAAAATCTTTCAATTTCTTTTGTCCAAACTAATAAATAATTACACTCAAGTACACCATGTTTCAACTTGCAGGTTGCACATTATCGAAGTCGTTAAAAAAATGAAAAACATTTGCCTAACTATTTAAAAAATTTTAAAAATACCATTATTACAAGAATTTGGTTTGTGGTTTGTGGAGAGCGACCAAATGATCGCAGCAGTAAGACCATTCGTTGGTCTTTGTGCCAAGAGAAGAATTTGCTTTAAAAACTGAAAATCCTCGAAAAAGCAGTGCATTCCTGATTTCTCATAAAAACAATTGCCGTCTCTTGAGTGCAAAACAAAAGAGCAACATTTAAAATTTTTCAAAGTTTGAATTAAAAATTCTAATTTGGGGAAAATATTCCTCTAGGAACTGTGAGTAACGTTGAAGAGATTTATTTACTAATAGAGAAGAAGAAAAAAAAACACTTGTTTAAAATGGTTTTATGGGTATGGGCGGTGCCCTTACGATTCCCTGAAGTGTTTCAATTTTCTTCAGGTAACCAAAGTGATTCATGGCATTGTTATTCTCGGTTTGAAATTTCTTCCACGAAAACTGCCAAACGAATTAATTCCAGAACGAGTTTTAAAACTAATAATTCACTAATGCTAATCGAGATTAAATTAGGGAAAACATTAGAAATTACTTAAATCGGATTAACCCCGTCGGGTAAATCCCGGACACGATTTTATGTTAATCTCGTGAAAAAGTACATTAAACACCTGCAACTCTCCGTGGGCAGGCGAAAGGCATTATAAAATTCCTTGAAGTGTATTCTCACACTTAAATACACTCCTGTCCAAATAAACACTTCTCGGCGAGAGATTAAAGTCAACAGCTTCAAATAATTCTTCCTCCTCGATATTGCGTTAGCGTGCATCACGATTTCTGGGTCGGTGTATTTTGTTTATTCAACATTTTTGATGATTGAAAATGGCAATCTGCACTTTGGTTAATTAAACTAAATAAATGTAGCCTGAATATATATTATACAGGGTGTTCAATTTAAGTGAAAACATTGAAATATCTCGAAAACTACACATCGAATAAAAAAAAATTAGAATTAAAATTTGTTCGCCTCAGAGGGGGGTTTCTAATGATACGAAACTCGACCCACTACCATCAACCCCTTAGGGGGTAGGGGGTGAGAAATAAAAAAGTTAAATAGGAACCCCCATTTTTTTGTACGAATTTGAATACTCCGGGAAAAAATAAGAAAGTTTTATCTGATTTTTTTTGTATTCGTGATAGACGACGCTTAGTGTAATTGTTGGATTATTTTTATGTTTCAGGCCCTAAAACTTCGTAAATATAGAATTGTACTGATTAAGCATGTTTGTATGGGTGAAATAATTACATATTTACAAAGACGAATAATAAAACGTGAGTGTGGCGATAAGATAGTCACACTTTGAGGGTTCGGTGGGTTTTGTTGATTTTACGCATACCAGCTCGTCTGGAAGACACAATCATTTCTACTTGATACCAGTGTTGTCTGTAGACATAATTATATGCTCGATTCTCACTATTCCCACAGTCAGACCGTACTGAAATTAGTTGAAAATTTGCCGAGTTATGGCCAAAAAGGCGCAAAATGTATTTTTTTTTTCAAAGCTGCATAACTTCGCGCCAAATCATCGCATCGGCTTGAATTTTGGAGGAAATTGGAGGAAAATGATTGAACTTTATCGCCATGCTGACCGATTGAGTCCACGATTTTTTTGCACACGGTATAAGAAACCAAATTTGCACATTTAAACTTTAAAAACATTTTTTTTCCTTTAGGGGGTGGCGGGGGGTGGAATCGTTTTAGCAACAAAATAATTCACATGACGTTGAAGAGAAAATTTGAAACTGTTCAGACTGCAAAAGTTCATCGATTTTGGTGCAAAATTACTCAAGTTTTGGCCAAAAAATTGAAAAATGTAATTTTTTTTTCAAAAATTCATAACTCCAAATCATCGAAACGACTCGAATTTTTAAGGCGTTTGAAGGAAATTGATTAAATTTTTCTGCCATTGTGGTGAAATTTCCCGCCGATTTTTTTTGCGCACGGTACAGCTTGTCAAAGTTGGACAATTTTTTAGATAAAAAACATTTTTTTTCCATCGCGTTGTTACGGGGGGTGGGTTGGACTTGGGATCAAAATCAACTACACATTCTCAAAGATAAAACTTGAATCTTTCCCAAACTGAAAGATTAATCGATTTTCGACCAAATTGAACCAAGTTACGACGGTTTGAAAAAGCGAGTTTTTTCGCGATTTTTCGAGTGCCTAAGTGCCTAAATTTACAATTTAACGAAAGACACGTTCTCCTAGTAATTTTCTTTGGCCTACACATAATCATGGACGAGATAAATATCAATCCATTCATTATGGCCAATTAATCTTGCCCGAATGAGCCCATGAAACCCAAAACCGGAAGGCGTGATTTTAGAAAGTTACAACTGTTACCTCGCCGGAAGTCATCCTCACGCTAATTCGTGCCATCCGATTAATCAATAATATTTATAATATCTACACAATAATATACAGGGTCCTGCATGTCTAGTTCTCTAGTTTGTCTTCGATTTCTTTTAAATCAACTTTCAGGGTGTTTTGCAGGAAGTCTTCATATTTGGTGTTTTTTTCACCTTCCGTCTTCTATAGCTCAGTTACTAATTAAGTTAGGATTTCGATATTTTGCAGAATATATTGGTATCCTAGGACGCATTTCAGGATTTTTTTTTTTATTATGCAGGGTGTCCCAAAAAAGTGTGACGTCATGATGATATATTTTTTTAAATTACATGCTATATATTTTATTGCTTATTTGGGTACTTTTTATGGTTGCCTACGTACTCCTATAATTTTATTAAAATCGATTCAGTGATAACAGCAAAAAAATTCAAACTAACAAAAATTTTGTTGAAAAAAAAATAAAAAAATAAAAATAGTGCCTCGTTAATAAAATCACACAAGGTACTTATTAAATAAGGTCTCATAGTCCCGTAAACCATGTTTGATTGATATGAATTATACAAGGTGTCCAAAATTTAGTGTCAGCAAAAAAAAATTAAAACTAAAAAAAATTTTGTTTAAAAAATGAATTAAAAAATAAAAATAGTGCCTCGTTAATAAAATCACACAAGGTACTTATTAGGCAAGGTCTCATAGTCCCGTTAACCAAGTTTGATTGATGTGAATTATACAGGTTGTCCAAAATTTAGTGTCAGCAAAAAAAAATTTAAAACTTAAAAAATGTTTGTTAAAAAAATTAATAAAAAAATAAAAATAGGGCCTCGTTGATAAAATCACACAAGGTACTTATTAAATAAGGTCTCATAGTCCCGTTAACCAAGTTTGATTGATATGAATTATACAGGGTGTCCAAAATTTAGTGTCAGCAAACAAAAATTAAAACTAAAAAAATATTTATTTAAAAAATAAAAATAGGACCTCGTTAATAAAATCACACAAGGTACTTATTAAATAAGGTCTCATAGTCCCGTTAACCAAGTTTGATCAATATGAATTATACAGGGTGTCCAAAATTTAGTGTCAGCAAAAAAAAATTAAAACTAAAAAAAAATTTTATTTAAAAAATAAAAATAGTGCCTCGTTAATAAAATCACACAAGGTACATATTAAATAAGGTCTCATAGTCCCGATAACCAAGTTTGATTGATATGAATTATACAGGGTGTCCAAAATTTAGTGTAAAATTTTTAATTTTTTGGTCGACTTCGAAAATGTGGCATCTAAAAATGCAAACATGGTTTGTTTAAATCTGATTATTTATTAATTTAAGCATTCATGTAACAAAATCAATTTTTTTTATTGAATCAACGGGTCATAACCCAAGAATACATACACTAACAAACATATTTACAATAAATGCGCAATGAATACAGATTTCATCAGAACATAAAATGTTTTTTTTTAAATAATGATAAACATAATCGTAATTTATACAAAAATCTATACAAAAATGAGATATATATATATATATCTCATTTTTTTAAAACGTTTCAAATTTGTGGAATTTTTTTGCACGACTTCAAAAAACGCGCAACCAAAGAATTCAAACATGATTTGTTTAAATGTGCAAATTTATTAATTTCAGCTTAAACAATTGATGTTAATAGATTCATACAATACAACCGATTCTAACATTGGCTGCCGACAAGTTTTTTGTAAAATGTCAAAAAAAGTTTTCTTTGTTTTTAAGTTTTATTTTATAAAGTGAATAAAAATATGCTTATGTAACTGACAAACGTGACTGACAGCGCTAAATAGTAAGTTCAAAGTAGGCACCCACTGTCAGTCACCGGTGACTGACAGTTGCCCCATTGGAATACTTCAGTATCAGTCACCGGTGACTGACAAAGCGGTCGACGTGTTAAGTAAATTTTGAAAGTTTCCATTTCTACAGCGATTGTGTTTCTATTTTTGCCGAATTCTACTTTAAAAATAAAACATGATGTTTCAGGTGAGGTCTCCAAAATATTTTTAATTGTACCGATAGGGGCGGACTTTGGCAATGCCACCTTGATAAAATATTTCAAAAATGTCTGCGCCAAATGTCAAAAAATAAAATTTTTGTTCATGTGGTCGGCTATGGTTTTTGTGAAATTGGGATGTTTCAGCTGAGGTCTCCAAAATGGTTTTAATTGTACTGATAGGTACGGCCTTTGACAGTGCTACCATCATAAAATATTTCAAAACTGTCTGCTCGATGTCCAAAAAATTAAATTTTGTTCATGTGATCGTCTATGATTTTTGAGAAATGGGGATGTTTCAGGTGAGGTCTCCAAAATGTTTTCAATTGTACCGATAGGTACGGCCTTTGGCAATGCCACCATGATAAAATATTTAAAAAATATCTTCGCCAAATGTCAAAAAAAAATTTGTTCATGTGGTCGTTTATGATTTTCGTGAAATAGGGATGTTTCAGGTGAGGTATCCAAAATGTTTTCAATTGTACCGATAGGTACGGCCTTTGGCAATGCCACCATGATAAAATATTTCAAAAATGTTTGCGCCAAATGTCCAAAAAATTAAATTTTGTTTATGTGGTCGTCTATGATTTTCGTGAAATAGGGATGTTTTAGGTGAGGTATCCAAAATGTTTTTAATTGTACCGATAGGTACGGCCTTTGGCAATGCTACCATGATAAAATATTTCAAAATTGTTTGCGCCAAATGTCCAAAAAATAATTTTGTTTATGGAGTCGTCTATGATTTTCGTGAAATCGGAATGTTTCAGGTGAGGTCTCCAAAATGTTTTTAATTGTACCGACAGATACGGCCTTTGGCAATGCGACCATGATAAAATATGTAAAAAATATCTGCGCCAAATGTCAAAAAAAAATGTGTGTTCATGTGGTCGTCTATTATTTTCGTGAAATAGGGATGTTTCAGGTGAGGTATCCAAAATGTTTTTAATTGTACTGATAGGTACGACCTTTGGCAATGACACTATGATAAAATATTTAAAAAATATCAGCGCCAAATGTCAAAAAAAAAATTTGTTCATGTGGTCGTCTATGATTTTTGTGAAATAGGGATGTTTCAGGTGAGGTCTCCAAAATGCCTTTAATTGTACCGATGGGTACGGCCTTTTCCAATGCTACCATGATAAAATATTCGAAAAATGTCTGCTCGTAGTCCAAAAATTAAAATTTTGTTCATGTGGTCGCCTATGATTTTCGTGAAATGGGGATGTTCCAGGTGAGGTCTCCAAAGTTTTTTTAATTGTACCGATAGGTACGGCCTTTGGCAATGCCAGCATGATAAAATATTTCAAAAAAAGTCTGCGCGAAATGTCAAAAAAATAAAATTTTGTTCATGTGATCGTCTATGATTTTCGTGTAATGGGGATATTCCAGGTGACGTCTCCTAAATGTTTTCAATTGCACCGATAGGTACGGCCTTTGGCAATGCCACCATGATAAAATATTTCAAAAATGTTTGCGCCAAATGTCCAAAAAATTAAATTTTGTTTATGGAGTCGTCTATGATTTTCGTGAAATAGGGATGTTCCAGGTGGAAATTTGTACGTGCAACTATTTTCAATTTAAATGAAGGGTATCTCATTATGATACACACTGTATTTTAAACATGTTCAAACTTGTGCCTTAAATTTTAATGAAGGGCATTCCATTTTGATGCACGGTGTATTTTAAACATGTTCAAACTTGTTCCTGCAATTTCAATTTTAATGAAGGGCTTGTCATTTTGACGGACACTGCATTTTAAACAAGTTCAAACTTGTTTCCGTAACTAATGTCAATTTTAATGACGGGGATGGTCGCGAACGCTACCTCGTAGCAATGCATCAATTTTGTAAACTTTGATTTTACATCAGAAAATTATTCAAGAAATGAGCAATGAGCAAGAAAGAATATTTCAATTTCATATTTTTAGATCGTGAGCAGGACCACGTGGTCGATAGTCAGTTCGCCCCCGTTTATTAAACTCATGCAGAATTCAACACGTAACAAGTTCTTATTAGAAGCAATTAATCAAGTTTTTTTTCCTGTAGCGCCGCGGAAACGCCGCAAGAAGGCGCCGCCACGCGATTGGCAGAACTGCACAACGGGATAATGCAGGATTTTACCTGCAAGGATAGCGACGAACATTGGCTCCCATCCCTCCACATCACCACCGCGCGCTCCCCCATTGGCCTCCCCTCTCCACCCAACGTTATATAAGCATGTTCGAACGTGTTCCGTAACCATTCTGAACGCAGTCGCCTGTTTAGTCGTGCTTATCCTATCTTGTACTTGCCGGCTGTCTGTGTCGTTCGTGTTTGATACTAAATTGTGAATATAAAAAAAAAAATTGATTTAAAAATGAAAGCCGTCAGTGTTTTGTGTCCCGAATCTGGAATAACTGGTGTTACCGCCGGACGTGTGTCGCGGCAGCGCAAGGACGTGGAGAACGAGGAGATCCAGATGTACCTCAGCAAGCTGAAGGACCTGGTGCCGTTCATGCCGAAAAATAGGAAACTTTCGAAATTGGAGGTTATCCAGTACGTGATCGATTACATATGCGATCTGCAGAGTGCCTTGGAGACGCATCCGGCCGTGAACGCGTTCGACGCCGCCGCCGCTCTCAACCAGAAGAAGTCGCAGGCAGCGGCGAGTCCGAGGCAGCCTCTTGGGGTCAGGCCGAGTCCGAACACCATCCTCGCGGCGCCATGCGAAGCGCCCGTCCTCCAACACATCACGGTAGGTCACATTCTCACACACACTAGAAACAATCATCGTGATGTGATTGTGCTGTGTTAACAGATTGACCCTTGAAATAACAAGCTCAGTTACACGCGTAAACACACCGTTGAAGAATTTGGGAAATTTACGGTGTCACAAATTTTAGGCAAGAATCGTTTTTTTCTTCTTAACTTGACGTGCTGAGAAATAGCAACTAGCAAATAGCCTGAAGAACAGCTCCTACAGTATAGGCAACCTGTAATCATAAATGCTACTATTTACAATCGCCGAAAAAAAAACTTCACGAATAACCTAAAGTGCCTTGCATATCTTAAATGCTCCTACAGTTTAGGCAACCTGTAACGCGATTGTCATTACTACTACGATTTACAATCGCCGAAAAAAAAAACTTCACGTGCTAAGAAACAAATAACCTAAAGGCCTTACATTTTTTAAACGCTCCTACAGTTTAGGCAACCTGTAACACGATTATCATTACTACTGCGATGCAGAATCGTCAAAAAAAAATTTATCAGGGACATTTTAACTAGTAGTTAACCTCCAAATTTTAAGGAAAACTCTTGAGATGGTTTCATTGAATCTTTTGAAGTTGATAGTTTGTGCACATAACCTAAAACTTATCAACAATTCCTCCTTAAAATGCAGCAAGATTTTTTGTTTGATTCAAGTACAAGAAAGATATTTGATATTGTCTAGGCAACCTGAAACTAATATCATGACTACTACGATTTACGATCGTCCAAATAAATGTATATTAGGGACATTTAGAATAGTGATTAACCTTCAAATTTACAGGAAACTAGAGATGGTTTCATACAACGTTTTGAAGCTTGTACACCTAACCTATAACCTGTCAACAATTTCTCCTCAAAGTAGAGCTTGCGTTTTTACAAGATTTTATGTTTGATACAAGTACAAAAAACATATTTGATGTTGTTTACAACGAATATCATTACTACTACGATTTACAATCATCTCAAATAATAATAATAATAATAATAACGGAACTTTATTTCAAAGGAATGTTAACAAAACCAGCAATGCAATTGCGAACAAAAAATTCGAAATTGTGTCAAAAAAATCAGGGACATTTTGACTAGTGATTAACCTTCAAATTAAAAAAAAACTCTATAATAGGATGGTTTCATAGAACCTTTTGAAGTATGCACTTAACTTATAATCTGTCAGCAATTCCTTCCTAAAGTGGAGCTCGCATATTTGCAACATTTTATGTTTGATTACAAAAAAACATATTTGATTTTCAATTAATTTGACATTTGGCGACTTTTCATATCACTATTAAAAAATTGACTACCGCATAGTAATACTTGATATTCAATCAAACTACCAAATTCAAATGCAAATTAATTAAACATTATTTGATTTTTAGTCACAGTTAATTTTTGCAAAAAAAAAATCTATTTTGAGAATTTGTGATATTGAAAATTATATAAAATAAAAAATTTAAATATATGATTAATTTTATGGTAATAATTTGATTGATTGTTGAAGGTAATGGCTTCTTCTTTGTGATACTTTTTTGATTCAGGAACTTTTGAATAAAATGCACTTTGTTGATATCACACACTTTGCATAAAAAAAAGCAACGTGTGTTAATGCATATTTTTGACAGCTGTCACTTGTCAAAAGTATGGCTGTATTGGTAGAGCATGCACATACGTGCTAAAACCTGCTGAAAGTCGAAATCCGATTGAAAAAAAAAAATTCGTAAAAGATGTAAATTCTCCAATTCAACTTTTCAGTGTTGCATTTTGTTTGAATTGTTGGTATGACAAAATATATTATTTCTGAGTAGATTTACAAATTTTCAAGCTAATTTTGCAAGGCATAATTTTTTTGTAATTTTTTAACTCGTTAGATGTAAATTTTGCCATCTCAACTTTTGAGTGTTGCCATTTTGAATCCAGCCGTGGCATTTTGTTTGAATTTTTGGTATGACAAAATATATTATTTCTGAATAGATTTAAGAATTTTGAAGACAATTTTTTGTGATTTTCTAACTCCTTGGATGTAAATTTTGCCATCTCAAAAGTTGAGTGTTGCCATTTTGAATCCAGCTGTGGCATTTTGTTTGAATTGTTTTTACGACAAAATATATCATTTCTGGGTAGATTTAGAGCTAATTTTTGCATGACTATTTTTTTTTCGATCTCACTGTATTAATTACGTAATACCTAGTCATCTTATTTTATATTGTTTTACCATTAAGCGGTAGATTATAATACCAATGTATTAATTTATCTGCCTGTTCAGAATTAAATTTATTAATTAAATAAAAAAATAAATTTAGTAAAATTTTTGACAGCCGTTAATTTGTTTGTCTTTAAAATTCCAAAGCCGCCTCTGACTGAAATAATTTTTGTTTGCATTCTTGCCATACTGGTAATTTAAATTAAATAATGGCGGAGCAATTTTTTCACCAGCTTTTGGTGCGGGCGCCGTGGGTTCGTATCCCACGTTGAAAAAAATATGAAAACAACTCCGCAAGGATTAAAACTTCTCAACATCACTCGAAATATATTGTATTTCATAATTCCCTTAAAATCTAAAAACATCCCTTCACAAGATTCCAAGCTAATCGCACGAGATCACAGTTTGTGCTGTGTTGAAACTCCTCACTTCCCAATGGTTTGAAAAAATACGAAAACACCTCCACAAGGCTTGAAACTTTCCAAAATTACTCAAAATAGGTTCTGCTTCATAATTTCCTTAAAATCCAAAAACATCCCTTCGCAAGATTCCAAGATAATCGCACGAGAACACAGTTTTTGGTTAGTGTTGAAATTCCTCAATTTCCAATGGTATGAAAAATATATAAAAACAACTCCACAAAGCTTGAAACTTTTGAAAATAAGTTTCTACTTCATAATTCTTTTAAAATAAAAAAAGGTTCACTAGATTCCAAAATAATCGCACGTGAACACAGTTTATGCTTAGTGTTGAAACTGTTAACTTTAAATGGTTTTAAAAAATATGAAAACTTTTCCACAAGGCTTGAAACTTTCCAAAATTACTCAAAATAGCTCCTGCTTCATAATTCATTTAAAATTCAAAGCAACCTTCCTCTCGATTCCAAGAAAATCACACGAACAAACACCTTTTAGTCATTTTTTTGCTCGCTTTACGAAGGTTTTAAAAATACAGAAACAATTGTCATCTACTTGCAACTATCCAAATTTACTCAAAATGGGTTCTGCTTCATAATTCCTTTAAAATCCAAAAATCCTTCGTTTCACATATTCAATTCCAAAATCTGTCTTTTTCCAGTAGAAAAATAGAAAAATAAAAAAAACGCTTAAATTTTTTTTCCACTAATTTGGTGGACTTTTGAAAATCGCAATTCCCAATCACTTGCGTAGGTTTTTATCATTGTTTTTTCGAACGCCTTTAATTTTTGCAGAAATGTACAACCTGAAAATTGAAACATCGTGCGTTCAACTGAAATTATTTTGAAATCTAAATAAAGGTTATTTGGAGATTTTTGTAGATTAATGAAGCGGAATCTATTTAGAGTAAATTTTAAAAGTTTGAAGTTTCTAGCGACTGTTTTTCAATTTTTTTAAGGCCGATTTTGGAAATACTTAACTTTAGAATTGAGACGGTAGTGTGTTTAAGTGTAATTATTTTTAAATCTAGGCCCGGAATGTTCTAGATTTTTATAAATATAAGCAATAGATTCTATTTTAAGTAATTTTTAAAAGTTTGAAGTTTGTGGCAATTGTTTTTGAATTATTTTTTAGCCAATACGCAACTTTAAAATTGTGTTTAAGTGTAATTATTTTTAAATCTGGGCTAGGAATGCTCTAAATTTTTATAGATGTAAGCAACAGATTCTATTTTAAGTAATTTTTAAAAGTTTGAAATTTGTAGCGATTGTTTTTCTATTATTTTTTAGCCGATTTTGCAAATGTGTAACGTAAAAATTACAAAGCGCGTGTTCAAGTGAGATTATTTTGAAATCTTGATTAAGGATGTTTTGAGAATTATACACATTCATGAAGCCGAATGTATTTAGAGTAAATTTTGGAAGTTTGAAATTTGTAGCGATTGTTTTTCAATTTTTTTAGCCGATTTTGCAAATGTGTAACCTAAAAATTACGAATCGCGTGTTCAAGTGAGAATATTTTGAAATCTTGATAATGGATGTTTTGAGAATTATATAGATTCATGAAGCCGCATGTATTTAGAGTAAATTTTGGAAGTTTGAAGTTGGTAGCGATTTTTTTTCAATTTTTTTTTGGCATAATTTTGAAAACTTATTACGATGGAAATTAAAAATTTGTCGCGATGACATGAAACCACTTACAAAAACTAAGAGAAAATATATGTAACATTTTTAAATCGGTTGTTACTTTTTGAATTACAGGCGATTGAAAGTTAGTGTTGAAAAATTGATAAAAAAAATACCCCTTTGGAGGCCGCTATAGGGGTTGGAGGGTATTTTAAATGATTAATTCAGAGTGAATTTCATGGAACTCCCCGAGATCTTCAAAAATACATTAAATTGGTTGCAAATGAGCTCGTAGTTTTCGAGTTACACCGGAAAATACAGTTTTGGTGACCGTTTTTTGGACGATTTTGTAAACTTTTTTATTATGATGAAAATTAAAAATCTATCGCGATGACATGAAACCACTTACAAAAACTAAGAGAAAATATATGTAACATTTTTAAATCGGTTTGTTACTTTTTGAATTACAAGCGATTGAAAGTTAGTGTTGAATAAATGATAAAAAATACCTCTTTGGAGGTCGCTACAGGGGTTGGAGGGTATTTTAAATGATCAATTCAGAGTGAATTTTATAGAATTCACAGAGATCTTCAAAAATACATTTAATTGGTTGCGAATGAGTTCGTAGTTTTCGAGTTAACATCCGAAAATACAGCTTTGGTGGCCGTTTTTTGGACAATTTTGTAAACTTTTTTATTACGATGAAAATTAAAAATCTGTCGCGATAACATGAAACCACTTACAAAAACCAAGTGGAAATATCTGAAACATTTTTTAATGGGTTGGCTACTTTTTGAATTACAAGCAATTGAAATTTAGTTTTGAAAGTTGATCAAAAATTGTCCCTTCGGAGGTTGCCAGGGTATTCCGAATGATTAAAATTTAAAGTGAATTTTAAGGAACTCTCAAAGATCTTCAAAAAGAAATTTAATTGGTTAAAAATGAGCTTGTAGTTATCCAGTTATTTTTTGAAAATATAGTTTTTAGGGGCCAATTTTTGAGATGACTTTTAAAAGTCCAAAAAAACTCCTGCAAAACATTGTTAAGAAATAAAATATTACCCAGTCTTAACTACAGACTTTAGGGATCAATTTTTGAGATGACTTTTAAAAGTCCAAAAAATTCCTCCAAAACATTGTTAAGAAATAAAACCTTACCCAGTCTAAACTACAGATTTTAGGGACCAATTTTTGAGACGACTTTTAAAAGTCCAAAAAAATCCTCCAAAACATTGTTAACAATTAAAACCTTACCCAGTCTAAACTACAGATTTTAGGGACCAATTTTTGAGACGACTTTTAAAAGTCCAAAAAAAATCCTCCAAAACATTGTTAAGAAATAAAATCTTACCCAGCTTAAACTACAGATTTTAGGGACTCATTTTTGAGACGACTTTTAAAAGTCCAAAAAAATCCTCCAAAACATTGTTAAGAATTAAAATCTTACCCAGCCTAAACTACAGATTTTAGGAACCAATTTTTGAGATGACTTTTAAAAGTTCAAAAAACTCCTCCAAACATTGCCAAGTAATAAAATCTTATCCAGTCCAAACTACAGACGTTCGTTTTCGACTGTTCGACCGTTCAAATTTGAATTTATGATGTGACATATTTGTCGCCCCGATAATAAAAAAAGGAATGTTTGGATCAATGAATAAAAGTGTATGGACAATCACGATCGCGCCAGATGGTGATGATGGTATTGCACGTGTCCTTTGCAGATGTGTAGACCCGTTATGTGTGAGGCTCTCTGTATATGTATGTGCGTGTGTGTGTGTTGCCCCATGCCCAGGTGCTGTGGGTTATTCCGGATATCAACATGGGAACGTACACACACAATCAGTTCAAAAGTCTCACAGTTGTTAAATATTCAAACCGGAAGGGACGTGTGAAGATGATAATGAGCTCGAAAAAAAAATGGATTTGGGTGACCTACCAAAGGTCAACATCGTGTTGGTGGGAATTGTCAACACCTGTTGCGTGGAGAAAGGATGGTAACTTAAAATATCCAAAATCTTCTGTGTGATTAGTAATTTAAAATATCCAAAATCTTCAATTCAAGAGTAAAAACTTCCGCGTAATTAGTAACTTAAAATATCCAAAATCTTCAAAAGTAAAAACTTCTGTGTAATTAGTAATTTAAAATATCCAAATCTTCAATTCAAGAGTAAAAACTTCCGTGTAATTAGTAACTTAAAATACTTAAAATTTTCAAAAGTAAAAACTTCCATGTAATTAGTAATTTAAAATATCCAAAATCTTCAATTCAAGAGTAAAAACTTCCGTGTAATTAGTAACTTAAAATATCCAAAATCTTCAAAAGTAAAAACTTCTGTGTAATTAGTAATTTAAAATATCCAAATCTTCAATTCAAGAGTAAAAACTTCCGTGTAATTAGTAACTTAAAATACTTAAAATTTTCAAAAGTAAAAACTTCCATGTAATTAGTAATTTAAAATATCCAAAATCTTCAATTCAAGAGTAAAAACTTCCGTGTAATTAGTAACTTAAAATATCCAAAATCTTCAAAAGTAAAAACTTCTGTGTAATTAGTAATTTAAAATATCCAAATCTTCAATTCAAGAGTAAAAACTTCCGTGTAATTAGTAACTTAAAATACTTAAAATTTTCAAAAGTAAAAACTTCCATGTAATTAGTAATTTAAAATATCCAAAATCTTCAATTCAAGAGTAAAAACTTCCGTGTAATTAGTAACTTAAAATATCCAAAATCTTCAAAAGTAAAAACTTCGTGTAATTAGTAACTTAAAATTTCCAAAATCTTCAATTCAAAAGTAAAAACTTCTGTGTAATGTTTTTAATTTGATTTTAAATATTTATGATATTTACAATATTGTAAATCTAGAACGTAATTCTAGAATCCGGGACTGAACATTATTTCCCAAATCATACAAAAAAAAAAGTTTCATCGCTCGTTCCTCAAGGTAATATCAAAGTTGTTAATTATTCGCTTCAAAACGGCGAAGATGAATTTCCTTTTAGTGTGGTGTTGTATCACCAGTCAAGGTAATTGTGATTGTTTTTTTTACTCCGTCCATTTCAAACTCGTTTTCGTCGAACGGATCGTATCAGGCCTTGGCGCGGAGCAGCAGCTCTCTCGACCGAGACCATAATTTAGAAATTGACATTTTGAAATCTGAAATCCGTGACTGGATAATAGACGTGCACGTGCAAGGAGAAACGTTTTTGTAATTTTAAATTCTGAAAGGATTTTTATATCGTGCGCGCGTTCTCGCATCGAGAAGTACAACTTTCTCGCGAAAAAAAAAATGCGGTTTTTGATACGGTGTTGTTGTTGTCCATTTTTAATAATAGCACTTGTTGTGAATTGTTGTTTATCATAAGTGATAACAAAATCATCGTTTTATCAAATTAAATAGAGTATTTGAAAATCCACCTATTATTTCGCGAGTTGTGAATTTTTGAAAATTTTAGTTTTCGAATTGTGTAATACTGGAGCAAAAAATTAAAAAAAAAAAATATAAAACGTGTCGACTAAATTCTACAAAAATTAAATTGGATTTGCAAATCATCGCTTTATCAAATTAAATAGAGTTTTTGAAAATCCACCGATTATTTCGCGAGTTGTGAATTTTTGAAAATTTTAATATTCGAATTGTGTAACACTCGAGCAAAAAATTAAAAAAATATATAAAACGCGTCGACTAAATTCTACAAAAATTAAATTAGATTTGAAAATCATCATTTTATGAAATTTAATAGAGTTTTTGAAAATCCGTCAATTATTTCGCGACTTGTGAATTTTTGAAAATTTTAGTTTTCGAATTGTGTAATACTCGAGCAAAAAATAAAAAAAAAATATAAAACGTGTCGACTAAATTCTACAAAAATTAAATTGGATTTGCAAATCATCGCTTTATCAAACTAAAAAGAGTTTTTGAAAATCCGCCAATTATTTCGCGAGTTGTGAATTTTTGAAAATTTTAGTTTTAGAATTGTGTACTACTCGAGTGAAAATTAAAAAAATATATATATATAAAACGTGTCGACGAAATTCTGCAAAAATTAAATTCGATTTGCAAATCATCGTTTTATCAAACTAAATGGAGTATTTGAATATCCACCGATTATTTCGCGAGTTGTGAATTTTTGAAAATTTTAGTTTTCGTATTGTGTACTACTCGAATGAAAATTTAAAAAAATATATATAAAACGTGTCGACGAAATTCTGCAAAAATTAAATTAGATTTGCAAATCATCGTTTTATCAAATGTAATAGTTTTTGAAAATCCGCCAATTATTTCGCGAGTTGTGAATTTTTGAAAATTTTAATATTCGAATTGTGTAATACTCGAGCAAAAAAAATAAAAAAAATATAAAACGTGCCGACTAAATTCTACAAAAATTAAATTGAATTTGCAAATCATCGTTTTATCAAACTAAATAGAGTTTTTGAAAATCCACCGATTATTTCGCGAGTTGTGAATTTTTGAAAATTTTAGTTTTCGAATTGTGTACTACTCAAGTGAAAATTAAAAAATATATATATATAAAACGTGTCGACGAAATTCTACAAAAATTAAATTAGATTTGCAAATCATCGTTTTATCAAATTAAATAGAGCTTTTGAAAATCCGCCAATTATTTCGCGAGTTGTGAATTTTTGAAAATTTTAGTTTTCGAATTGTGTACTACTCGAGTGAAAATTAAAAAAATATACATAAAACGTGTCGACTAAATTCTACAAAAATTAAGCTGGATTTGCAAATCATCGTCTTATCAAATTTAATAGAGTTTTTGAAAATCCGCCAATTATTTCGCGAGTTGTGAATTTATGAAAATTTTAGTTTTCAAATTGTGTAATACTCGAGCAAAAAATAAAAAAAAATTCTACAAAAATTGGATTACATTTGCAAATCATCGTTTTATCAAATAAATAGTGTTTTTGAAAATCCATCAATTATTTCGCGAGTTGTGCATTTTTGAAAATTTTAGTTTTCGAATTGTGTACTACTCGAGTGAAAATTAAAAAATATATATAAAACGTGTCGACGAAATTCTGCAAAAATTAAATTAGATTTGCAAATCATCGTTTTATCAAACTAAATAGATTATTTGAAAATCCACCGATTATTTCGCGAGTTGTGAATTTTTAAAAATTTTAATTTTTGAATTGTGTAATACTCGAGCAAAAAATTTAAAAAAAATATAAAACGTGTCGACTAAATTGTACAAAAATTAAATTGGATTCGCAAATCATCGTTTTATCAAATTAAATAGAGTTTTTGAAAATCCACCAATTATTTCGCGAGTTGTGAATTTTTGAAAATTTTAGTTTTCGGATTGTGTAATACTCGAGCAAAAAATAAAAAAAAATTCTACAAAAATTGGATTACATTTGCAAATCATCGTTTTATCAAATAAATAGTGTTTTTGAAAATCCATCAATTATTTCGCGACTTGTGAATTTTTGAAAATTTTAGTTTTCGAATTGTGTACTACTCGAGTGAAAATTAAAAAAAATATATAAAACGTGTCGACGAAATTCTACAAAAATTAAATTGGATTTGCGAATCATCGCTTTATCAAATTAAATAGAGTTTTTGGAAATCCGCCAATTATTTCGCGAGTTGTGAATTTTTGAAAATTTTAGTTTTCGAAATAAAAATAAAAAAATATAAAACGTGTCTAAATTCTACAAAAATTAAATTGGATTTACAAATCATCGCTTTATCAAATTAAATAGAGTTTTTGAAAATCCGCCAATTATTTCGCGAGTTGTGAATTTTTGAAAATTTTAGTTTTCGGATTGTGTAATACTCGAGCAAAAAATAAAAAAAAATTCTACAAAAATTGGATTACATTTGCAAATCATCGTTTTATCAAATAAATAGTGTTTTTGAAAATCCATCAATTATTTCGCGACTTGTGAATTTTTGAAAATTTTAGTTTTCGAATTGTGTACTACTCGAGTGAAAATTTAAAAAAAAATATATAAAACGTGTCGACTATATTCTACAAAAAATAAAACTAGATTTGCAGATCATTGTTTTATCAAATTAAGTGCAGTTTTTGAAAATCCACCAATTATTTCACGAGTTGTGAATTTTTAAAAATTTTATTTTTCGAATTGTGTAATACTCGAGCAAAAAATAAAAAAAAAATATAAAACGTGTCGACTAAATTCTACAAAAATTAAGCTGGATTTGCAAATCATCGCTTTATCAAACTAAATAGAGTTTTTGAAAATCCACTGATTATTTCGCGAGTTGTGAATTTTTGAAAATTTTAGTTTTTCAAATTTTTTCTAAACCAATTTTTTTCTTATTGTTACAGACACCCGAGAAACTCACACCTTCAGATGGACGACCCGTTCCGTGTTAATCCGACGTTTTAGTGATCATCATCATCTTCATTCCAAAACCGTTTCGGGCCCGAGAGGAGACGGCAAAAACAATAATACATTTTTTTTGAAAGTACATTTGGAAGGAAAATTCGCGCCTCATTTAGGTTTATATAGTTTGACTGAAATCATTTAATTTATGGAATCTAGCGTGCGTGTGCGAGTGATGAGAACTTTTTCGGGAGCGAGTGTGTGTGCGAGCACTTATAGTTATGTACCTGTTTATGTTGCAATTGTTTTTTTTAGATTTTATTTAACTGTTTTTTATTTTGTACATATAGATCACGCGGGTTTTTTAAACAGATTTATATATGTTTCGCAAAATTTAATTTTTAAAAAATTAATCGAAATTTGTCTATCACAGAGAGCCCCCAATTCTGTATTTTCGTTTTGTGACTTTTTGATTCTGTGATTTTTAGTAATATGTTAGGTTTATTAGTGTACAAATTTGAAATTGTATATAGGATAAGGAGGCCTGTCGAGGTTTTCGTGAAGTGTATCATAATTATTATACAATTTTTTTTTTCTGTTGCTGAATAATCGATTCGTGTATATTAATTGTGATCGTTCTTTTTGTATATTTTTGTTCTTAAGACATTTTTGTAAATAGTTACCTATACATACAACTTAATGTTGTTAAAAAATTATTATAAAATATTTGAATTCAAATAAAGTTTTTTTATAAATATTTTTTCTCTTCCAATTTTGCAGTTTTATGCAAAATATCCCTACAAAACTTTCTTGATTTTTTTCCCTGGGAATCAAAACCGAACTGTGACCTTATTTACAACAAAAAAACTGGTCCCTAGCCGTGTGTGACTGCCTGAGCCAGCCTACGTAAAAAAAAAAATTGGTGATGTGGCCATCATTTTCTTCTTTCGTGGTTTATTTTAAATTTAAATCATATTATATTTTAAATTTACATCCAACGTTTTGTGGACTCGGATGAAACTGACGTTTAAAACGTCAAAATTATGAAAGATGGAAAAATTATATTTCAAATTCAAAAACTCAGTTTACTCAAAAACTAAAAGCATTTCGAAAAAAACTTATTGTTTATAAGTTGTTCATTTTGGCATTCTCTACAATTATTATTAACATTAATTTGCTGTAAATATAGTTTCGTAATTATAAACCAAAAACGAAAAAAATGTTTTTTTTTTCTCGTTAAAGTTGGACGTGGTTTCCTGAAAAAACTTTACAGGTTACGCTTGAGTTCGCATGCATGACTTTAAAGAAGACACTTCAAAGTTTTCCCCCTCAAAGATTCATCAAAATCGATTTAAAATACGCCGAGTTATGGCGATTTGAAAATGGTCGAAATTTCAAGAATTTCAAGTTTTTTTTACCACCAGTGTATTCACCGAAGAAGAATATGGACATTATTTTCTGCCATGTACTCAAATGACTACACTGGTATAAAATGGGTTAAATAGAGTCAAACCCAAAATACAAAAAATAATTACAATACTTTTTTAAGTTCTTCTCCATTGCGTTTTTTTTTTCTTTTTGTTTTAAATATGTCGCCGCTTTCGGTTTTGAAATATTTTCAACACAATAGCGACGGAACGCAATTGTTGATAAGAACGTGGAACAATACCGGTTTGCCCTTGGGCGACTAATTACCGCCGTGCGTCATTAAATTTCTAAAAACATCGGCAGGTGTCGGCGGAATAATTCTTTTCTAGTTTATTTATCCGCGCGCGCGCAACAAATCGCTGGACGTGATTTATACAAAACGACAAATTATTTGACGAGCTCTAATGCGCGTTCGAACCTTCGGGTCTAATTTCGGACAACAATGCCGCGCTTCGGTTCGAAATAGATTTGCGTCGAAATATTTTTCTTTTTCTTCGAAATTCCGAAAATAATCTCCGATTGTTTAATTTACGATAGAAAAACCTTTAAGGCGACATCTACCGTCTAAAGCGTAGCACTAAACTTATGAATTATATAATGGGCTTATTACATCCACCAATTCAAACTTGGATTGTTGCAGTTTTGTTTCCGCATAGGATATGGCAATTGTTTCTATTGGAAATCATAAATGCATTGTTTTTTTATGAATCTTGAGCTTTGGAACCAAATTCCTCAATAGGTTAATTTTTTGCAATTTTTTTAACTAACTGTGTGCATTTTTTATTCCACCAATTCAAGTTTGGATTGTTGCAGTTTTGTTTCCGCATAGGATATGGCAATTGTTTCTATTGGAAATCATAAATGCATTGTTTTTTATGAATCTTGAGCTTTGGAACCAAATTCCTCAATAGATTATTTTTTTGCAATTTTTTGAACTAACTGTATGCATATTTTATTCCACCAATTTAAGTTTGGATTGTTGCAGTTTTGTTTCCGCATAGGATATGGCAATTGTTTCTATTGGAAATCATAAATGCATTGTTTTTTTATGAATCTTGAGCTTTGGAACCAAATTCCTCAATAGGTTAATTTTTTGCAATTTTTTTAACTAACTATGCATATTTTATTCCACCAATTCAAGTTTGGATTGTTGCAGTTTTGTTTCCGCATAGGATATGGCAATTGTTTCTATTGGAAATCATAAATGCATTGTTTTTTATGAATCTTGAGCTTTGGAACCAAATTCCTCAATAGATTAATTTTTTGCAATTTTTTTAACTAACTGTGCATTTTTCATTCTACCAATTCAAGTTTGGATTGTTGCAGTTTTGTTTCCGCATAGGATATGGCAATTGTTTTTATCGGAAATCATAAATGCATTGTATTTTTACGAATCTTGAGCTTTGGAACCAAATTCCTCAATAGATTAATTTTTTGCAATTTTTTTAACTAACTGTATGCATTTTTTATTCCACTAATTCAAGTTTGGATTGTTGCAGTTTTGTTTTCGAATAGGATATGGCAATTGTTTCTATTGGAAATCATAAATGCATTGTTTTTTTTATGAATCTTGAGCTTTGGAACCAAATTCCTCAATAGATTAATTTTTTGCAATTTTTTGAACCAACTGTGTGCATTTTTCATTCTACCAATTCAAGTTTGGATTGTTGCAATTTTGTTTCCGCATAGGATATGGCAATTGTTTCTATTGGAAATCATAGATGCATTGTTTTTTTACGAATCTTGAGCTTTGGAACCAAATTCCTCTATAGATTAATTTTTTGCAATTTTTTTAACTAACTGTGTGCATTTTTTATTCCACCAATTCAAGTTTGGATTGTTGCAGTTTTGTTTCTGCACGTGATATGGCAATTGTTTTTACGGGAAATCAAAAATGCAGTGGCGGCTCGTGTAACATGTTGATGGTATAGCCACTTATACAATATATCTCCTCTACCTTTTTTGAAGAAAAAAAGAACGATTTATTTTCCTAGACTAAAGTAACTGGCGAAAAAATGTTCTAAGAATTACTGATACAACCGTGTTCGAATAGCGTCTGGTAGGCTTGCAGGTACACTCACCAGTAGTCTTTGAGTTAGATAGCTATAGCTCTAACACACAGTCGTCTACACAAAGTCTTCTCCCATTTTCCATTGGTAGAGGAAATCATCACACAATATGTGATGAAAACACTGTGACAGCATTTATGGAAGCCGTCTTAATTGATGGCCAATAGTAGAATTCAAACTTTGAAAGAACAATTATGAAAAATTTTTATAATCTGAGTAGTAGATTCTAGTAGATAAATTGGCGTATGTAATGTATCATTTACTGATGCTCTTCGACATTATTTACGAAGTCGAGTGTTGCCAATATAAATAGAAGACGTTTGGCTGTTTGTGAATAGTAAGATCATCCGGAGGGGGGGGTAATAAAGAAGCCGTGAGGTTTTTGTTTTCAACCCGTGGACGAAAATAAAAGTAATCTAATTCGGTTTGGAGTTAATAGAAAAAGTGTTAACTGCAAAAAATGTCCAGCCAGGTGTGACAGCTGCGGCTTTGGGTTATTTCGGGGGCTGCATTGACAAACAGCGCGGCACATGCGAGCGTCTGTCAGTAGCACATGTCGGCACACGTGGAGCGCCGCGACGCCTCTACATATCACCGCCGCCGGGCCTGAAATACCAGACACCCTGTATGGTTATATATATTGTCACAATATTCCAACTGCACATTTTTACACCGAAAATGTATCCTTACTGCGACCTAGAACAAATTTAATGGTGATGATGATGATGCTGCCTCTCTCCAGAAGATATTAACCGCGTAAACATTTCAATATGTCACGGTTTTCAAAATATTATACAAATATAATTTGTTGGCTCCAAGTGGAAAACTGGATACAAATGTTTCAGTTCATTTTTTAAGTAGAATGTAGTAATTTAATTTTTGTTATATTTTCTATGATTTCGACTTGAAATTTCAGTAAGTTGTTCAAAATTAATTCAGGATAACGTTTCTACAAAAAAACTGAAAGCACTCCATTCCCTAATTTTGACATAATCCCATTCGAACCGACCGCAAAATTGTGAAAAAATGCAATTATTTTTTTAAAAAATATGAAAGCAATTGCCATCGACTGTGATTACTATTCTACAAAAATCTGTAAACACCACACCCCTAAATTTTCACACAATCCCATTCGAACAGAACGTAAAATTTTGAAGAAAAAAATCAATAATTTCGGCGTCTTAAAAAAATATGACGACTATTGTAATCAACTTGAAATATGACTAATTTATTCAAAATAAATACGGGATTACCCTACTTCAAAAATTTGTAAACACCCAATCCCTAAACTTCGAGATACGCATTCGAACAGAGCGTGGAACTGTGGAAAAATACAATAAATTTGACGGCTTGAAAAAAATATAAAAACAATTGCCATCGACTTGAAATTTCACAGATTTATTCAAAACTCATTCGGGATTATGATTCCACAAAAATCTGTAAACACCCCATTCCTAAATTTTGAGATAATTCCATTTGAACGTAGCGCGTAATTGAGAAAAAATTCAATAATTTCGTCGACTTGAAAAAATGTAAAAACAATTACTATCGACTTGAAATTACACAAATCTATTCAAAATTTATTTGGGATTACGATCCCATAAAAATCTTCAAACACGCTATCCCTAAATTTTAAGATAATTCAATTTGAACGGAGCGCGTAATTGAGAAAAAAATAAATAATTTTCTCGACTTGAAAAAAAATGCAAAAACAATAGATATCGACTGAAAATTTTACAAATCTATTAAAAATTTATTCGGGATTACGATCTCATAAAAATCTGTAAACACCCCATTCCTAAATTTTGAGATAATTCCATTTGAACGTAGCGCGTAATTGAGAAAAAAATCAATAATTTCGTCGACTTAAAAAAATGTAAAAACAATTACTATCGACTTGAAATTACACAAATCTATTCAAAATTCATTTAGGATTACGATTCCACAAAAATCTCTAAACACTCCATCCCTAAATTGCAAGATAATCCCATTCGAACAGAGCCTGAAATTATGGAAAAAAAATAATAATTTCGCCGACTTGCAAAAAATATAAAAACAATTGCCATCGATTTGAAATTTCACAAATCTATTCAAAATTAATTTGGGATTACGATTTCACAAAAATCTCTAAACACCCCATCCCTAAATTTCAAGATAATCCCATTCGAACAGAGCTTGAAATTATGGAAAAAATTAATAATTTCGCCGACTTGCAAAAAATATAAAAACAATTGCCGTCGACTTGAAATTTCACAAATTTATTCAAAATTCATTTGGGATTACGATTCTACAGAAAACTGTAAACACCCTATCCCTAAATTTCAAGATAATCCCATTCGAACAGCGCTTGAAATTATGGAAAAAATTAATAATTTCGCCGACTTGCAAAAAATATAAAAAAATAATTACCATCGACTTGAAATTTCACAAAATATTCAAAATTCATTTGGGATTACGATTCCACAAAAATCAGTAAACACCCCATTCCTAAATTCCAAGATAATTCCATTCGAACAGAGCTTGAAATTATGGAAAAAATTAATAATTTCGCCAACTTGAAAAAAATATTAAAACAATTGCCATCGACCTGAAATTACACAAATCTATTCAAAATTAATTTGGGATTACGATTCTACAAAAAACTGTAAACACCCCATCCCTAAATTTTAAGATAATCTCATTCGAACAGAGCTTGAAATTATGGAAAAAATTAATAATTTCGCCGACTTGCAAAAAATATAAAAACAATTGCCGTCGACTTCAATTTTCACAAATCTATTCAAAATTCATTTGGGATTACGATTTCACAAAAATCTCTAAACACCCCATCCCTAAATTTCAAGATAATCCTATTCGAACAGAGCTTGAAATTATGGAAAAAAATAATAATTTCGCCGACTTGTAAAAAATATAAAAACAATTGCCGTCGACCTGAAATTGCACAAATTTATTCAAAATTCATTTGGGATTACGATTCTACAAAAATCTGTAAAAACCCCATCCCTAAATTTCAAGATAATCCCATTCGAACAGAGCTTGAAATTATGGAAAAAATTAATAATTTCGCCGACTTGCAAAAAATATAAAAACAATTGCCGTCGACTTGAAATTACACAAATCTATTCAAAATCAACTTGGGATTACGATTCTATAAAAATCTCTAAACAACCCATCCCTAAATTTCAAGATAATCCCATTCGAACAGCGCTTGAAATTATGGAAAAAATTAATAATTTCGCCGACTTGCAAAAAATATAAAAAACAATTACCATCGACTTGAAATTTCACAAAATATTCAAAGTTCATTTGGGATTACGATTCCACAAAAATCAGTAAACACCCCATTTCTAAATTCCAAGATAATTCCATTCGAACAGAGCTTGAAATTATGGAAAAAATTAATAATTTCGCCAACTTGAAAAAAATATTAAAACAATTGCCATCGACCTGAAATTACACAAATCTATTCAAAATTAATTTGGGATTACGATTCTACAAAAAACTGTAAACACCCCATCCCTAAATTTTAAGATAATCCCATTCGAACAGAGCTTGAAATTATGGAAAAAATTAATAATTTCGCCGACTTGCAAAAAATATAAAAACAATTGCCGTCGATTTTAAATTTCACAAATCTATTCAAAATTCATTTGGGATTACGATCCCACAAAAATCTGTAAACACCCCATCCCTAAATTTCAAGATGATCCCATTCGAACAGAGCTTGAAATTATGGAATAAATTAATAATTTCGCCGACTTGAAAAAAATATTAAAACAATTGCCATCGACCTGAAATTACACAAATCTATTCAAAATTAACTTGGGATTACGATTCTATAAAAATCTCTAAACAACCCATCCCTAAATTTCAAGATAATCCCATTCGAACAGCGCTTGAAATTATGGAAAAAATTAATAATTTCGCCAACTTGAAAAAAATATTAAAACAATTGCCATCGACCTGAAATTACACAAATCTATTCAAAATTAATTTGGGATTACGATTCTACAAAAAACTGTAAACACCCCATCCCTAAATTTTAAGATAATCCCATTCGAACAGAGCTTGAAATTATGGAAAAAATTAATAATTTCGCCGACTTGCAAAAAATATAAAAACAATTGCCGTCGATTTTAAATTTCACAAATCTATTCAAAATTCATTTGGGATTACGATCCCACAAAAATCTGTAAACACCCCATCCCTAAATTTCAAGATGATCCCATTCGAACAGAGCTTGAAATTATGGAATAAATTAATAATTTCGCCGACTTGAAAAAAATATTAAAACAATTGCCATCGACCTGAAATTACACAAATCTATTCAAAATTAACTTGGGATTACGATTCTATAAAAATCTCTAAACAACCCATCCCTAAATTTCAAGATAATCCCATTCGAACAGCGCTTGAAATTATGGAAAAAATTAATAATTTCGCCAACTTGAAAAAAATATTAAAACAATTGCCATCGACCTGAAATTACACAAATCTATTCAAAATTAATTTGGGATTACGATTCTACAAAAAACTGTAAACACCCCATCCCTAAATTTTAAGATAATCCCATTCGAACAGAGCTTGAAATTATGGAAAAAATTAATAATTTCGCCGACTTGCAAAAAATATAAAAACAATTGCCGTCGATTTTAAATTTCACAAATCTATTCAAAATTCATTTGGGATTACGATCCCACAAAAATCTGTAAACACCCCATCCCTAAATTTCAAGATGATCCCATTCGAACAGAGCTTGAAATTATGGAATAAATTAATAATTTCGCCGACTTGAAAAAAATATTAAAACAATTGCCATCGACCTGAAATTACACAAATCTATTCAAAATTAACTTGGGATTACGATTCTATAAAAATCTCTAAACAACCCATCCCTAAATTTCAAGATAATCCCATTCGAACAGCGCTTGAAATTATGGAAAAAATTAATAATTTCGCCAACTTGAAAAAAATATTAAAACAATTGCCATCGACCTGAAATTACACAAATCTATTCAAAATTAATTTGGGATTACGATTCTACAAAAAACTGTAAACACCCCATCCCTAAATTTTAAGATAATCCCATTCGAACAGAGCTTGAAATTATGGAAAAAATTAATAATTTCGCCGACTTGCAAAAAATATAAAAACAATTGCCGTCGATTTTAAATTTCACAAATCTATTCAAAATTCATTTGGGATTACGATCCCACAAAAATCTGTAAACACCCCATCCCTAAATTTCAAGATGATCCCATTCGAACAGAGCTTGAAATTATGGAATAAATTAATAATTTCGCCGACTTGCAAAACATATAAAAAACAATTACCATCGACTTGAAATTTCACAAAATATTCATAATTCATTTGGGATTACGATTCCACAAAAATCAGTAAACACCCCATCCCTAAATTTTAAAATAATCCTATTCGAGCAGAGCTTGAAATTATGGAAAAAATTAATAATTTCGCTGACTTGTAAAAAATATAAAAACAATTGCTATCGACTTGAAATTTCACAAATCTATTCAAAATTCATTTGGGATTACGATCCCACAAAAATCTTCAAACACTCCATCCCTAAATTTCAAGATAATCCCATTCCAACAGAGCTTGAAATTATGGAGAAAATCAATAATTTCGCCGACTTGCAAAAAATATAAAAACAATTGCCATCGACTTGAAATTTCACAAATCTATTCAAAATTCATTTGGGATTACGATTCTACAAAAATCTCTAAACACCTCATCCCTAAATTTCAAGATAATCCCATCCGAACAGAGCTTGAAATTATGGAAAAAATTAATATTTTCGCCGACTTGTATAATTGTGAAAAAAATTTAATAAATTAACGACTTGAAAAACTATAAAAACCAATAAGTTCAATTTGTTGATTTTTTTTTGTATATATGTATTTAATGTATAAAAGGACTTTTCCGTTAATCAATAAATAAATAAATAAATAAATTTCCATCGATTTGAACATTATGTATCTGGCATGAAACGTCGAAAATGGTTTCATGTATGAAAACTGTTCTAGCTAAAAAAACTAACATTTTGGGCTAAATTGACCACCCTCCGTTTTAAATGCAGCATGTTCGTAACACATCCTTCGTGGCGGGACGTGAAACATTTGGCGGGAGGAAAATTGATACGTCGAATATACGTCCGAAAGAAAGACAGACGCGCAGACATCCCCAAGTGTCTCCTCCGAGACACCGAAAAGCTGTACACAGTATGTTCGGGTAAAACGGTGTTTTGGCTTATTTTAGCTTGGGTTATTTTCAATTCCCACAATCTGCCTACCATATTGCCCGGTTGTGCCAATGACAGCACATGGCTCTCAATCTCTTATAAGCCAGATTTCCATGCGATGCCTTCCGTCAGGGAAAACAGATTTTTGTGCTAGACGTGACAGATGACGCCGGAATGTTAATATGGCGTTCAGGCCGCGATGGCCGACTGGAACATTTGATTGTCGTTTGTTCTTCACCACCTTCTTGATTCTTGATTGAACTTTCCATTATTCGTCTTGCATCTCCACTGTCGGTCAAAACATTATGGATACAGTTTGCCTTATTTTTAATTTTTTCTTCCGAAGATACTACTGGCATGTCAAAAGCCAACAAGACTACTTGATCTTGATTTTAAACGTCGTTTCTGTTTTAAATGTACGATTCAGCACTCTTGCAACTCAACTATTTACACTGTATTGTCACGTATTATCAATTATTTATCGCGGTGCCCATTTTTCCACACGCACAAGTAACACAATACGATTGCGGAGCATGTGAAACAGTAGATTTGCGTGTGTGAGTACTTGGAGCAGTCGCAAGAGTCCAAGGCACATTCAGGGCACAGTTCTCACGAACCTGGCAGGTACATGCACGCATTTCGCCGTGTGTGTGTGTGGGAACTCCTGCGGAGCGTTGAACCTCACCAGGAAACGACTGCTGATACCTAGTCGCTGCTATCTGCTCACCCATTTCCATGCGGCTTTCCCGTTTCCGTAAAACACCCGCATTCGACCGCTTTCTACATTTGATATGTTAATCCGTACCGTTAATGTGCATCGTGATTACAAATTTCTGCGTGTCCATTATTTTAAGTTTATGCGTTCGGTACGAAGAACTGGTTCAGTCGGATGAATGCATAATAATACGGCATTGTTTCTGTTTCGTCGCTGCTGGCGCCTCGCGACTAGACGTTATTACTTACTAATCTTTTTGACAGACTTACCTTAAATGGAAAGTCTGATTTGAATTATTAATTAGGCACCTACCTCTAAATGGAATGTTAAATATACCACGAGATATCGTTAGGTCAGTTAAGTGGTACTGTTTAACTTTTATGGAATGTATAGAAGGTGACAATTTTAAGTGTTAACTGTAAGAAAATAATATAATCAGTGAGTATAAGTAAATATCTTATAATCTTTGGATTCTCATACTTGAGCTCCAAAAATTGCAAAAAATCAATCTTTAGAGGAATTTGGTTGGAAAGCTCAAGATTATTAAAAAAACAATGCATTTTTGATTTCCCGTAAAAACAATTGCCATATCATGTGCGGAAACAAAACTACAACAATTCAAACTTGAATTGGTGAAATGGAAAATTTATACAGTGATTTAAAAAAATTGCAAAAAATCGATCGATAGAGGAATTTGATTGGAAAGCTCAAGATTATTAAAAAAACAATGCATTTTTGATTTCCCGTAAAAACAATTGCCATATCGTGTGCGGAAACAAAACTACAACCATCCAAAGTTGAATTGGTGAAATGGAAAATTTATAGTGATTTAAAAAAATTGCAAAAAATCGATCGATAGAGGAATTTGATTGGAAAGCTCAAGATTATTAAAAAAACAATGCATTTTTGATTTCCCGCAAAAACAATTGCCATATCATGTACGGAAACAAAACTACAACCATCCAAATTTGAATTGGTGAAATGGAAAATTTATACAGTGATTTAAAAAAATTGCAAAAAATCGATCAATAGAGGAATTTGGTTGAAAAGCTCAAGATTATTAAAAAAACAATGCATTTATGATTTCCCGTAAAAAAAATTGCCATATTATGTGCGGAAACAAAACTACAACCATCCAAAGTTGAATTGGTGAAATGGAAAATTTATATAATGATTTAAAAAAATTGCAAAAAATCAATCTATAGAGGAATTTGGTTGGTAAGCTCAAGATTATTAAAAAAACAACGCATTTTTGATTTTCCGTAAAAACAATTGCCATATCATGTGCGGAAACAAAACTAAAACCATTCAAAGTTGAATTGGTGAAATGGAAAATTTATATAATGATTTAAAAAAATTGCAAAAAATCAATCTATAGAGGAATTTGGTTGGTAAGCTCAAGATTATTAAAAAAACAATGCATTTTTGATTTCCCGTAAAAACAATTGCCATATCATGTGCGGAAACAAAACTACAACCATCCAAAGTTGAATTGGTGAAATGGAAAATTTTACAGTGATTTAAAAAAATTGCAAAAAATCAATCTATAGAGGAATCTGATTGGAAAGCTTAAGATTATTAAAAAAACAATGCATTTTTGATTTCCAGTAAAAACAATTGCTATATCATGTGCGGAAACAAAACTACAACAATTCAAACTTGAATTGGTGAAATGGAAAATTTATACAGTGATTTAAAAAAATTGCAAAAAATCGATCGATAGAGGAATTTGATTGGAAAGCTCAAGATTATTAAAAAAACAATGCATTTTTGATTTCCCGTAAAAACAATTGCCATATCATGTACGGAAACAAAACTACAACCATCCAAAGTTGAATTGGTGAAATGGAAAATTTATACAGTGATTTAAAAAAATTGCAAAAAATCAATCTGTAGAGGAATTTGGTTGGAAAGCTCAAGATTATTAAAAAAACAATGCATTTTTAATTTCCCGTAAAAACAATTGCCATATCATGTACGGAAACAAAACTACAACCATCCAAAGTTGAATTGGTGAAATGGAAAATTTATACAGTGATTTAAAAAAATTGCAAAAATCAATCTGTAGACGAATTTGGTTGGAAAGCTCAAGATGATTAAATAAACAATGCATTTTTGATTTCCCGTAAAAACAATTGCCATATCATGTGCGGAATAAAACTACAATCATACAAAGTTGAATTGGTGAAATGGAAAATTTATACAGTGATTTAAAAAAATTGCAAAAAATTGATCTATAGAGGAATTTGGTTGGAAAGCTCAAGATTATTAAAAAAACAATGCATTTTTGATTTCCCGTAAAAACAATTGCCATATCGTGTGCGGAAACAAAACTACAACCATCCAAAGTTGAATTTGTGAAATGGAAAATTTATACAGTGATTTAAAAAAATTGCAAAAAATCAATCAATAGAGGAATTTGGTTGGAAAGCTCAAGATTATTAAAAAAACAATGCATTTTTGATTTCCCGTAAAAGCAGTTGCGATATCATGCGCGGAAACAAAACTACAACCATCCAAAGTTGAATTGGTGGAATGGAAAATTTTACAGTGATTTAAAAAAATTGCAAAAAATCAATCAATAGAGGAATTTGGTTGGAAAGCTCAAGATTATTAAAAAAACAATGCATTTTTGATTTCCCGTAAAAACAATTGCCATATCATGTGTGGAAACAAAACTACAACCAACCAAATTTGAATTGGTGAAATGGAAAATTTATGCAGTGATTTAAAAAAATTGCAAAAAATCAATCTATAGAGGAATTTGCTTGGAAAGCTTAAGATTATTAAAAAAACTATGCATATTTGCAGGGGCGGCTCGTTATGTAGAGCAAAGGAGCCATAGCACTACCTGTAGTTTCAAGCTCAGAAAGAATTTTTAAGCAATTCATAGAACACGTTCCGCCAGTTACTTTGGTCTATCTTTCATTCTTTAAAGGCGAAGGGCGGGGGGGGGGGCGTATATTGTATAAGAGGCTCTACCATCAACATGTTCCACGAGCCCCCACTGGTCGTACCCGAACACGGTTATAAAAAAGTGGCTTTAGAACCATATCAGGTTACGCATTTATCGTACCCGAACGTGGTTATAAAGGATAGGTTCTAAAACGACACCAAGTTAAGTATTGGTCGTGCCGAAGGACAAGCTTTAAAACCATATCAGGTTACGTATTTATCGCACCCGAACACGGTTATAAAAGAAAGGCTTTAAAACCATATCAGGTTATTGATTTTGTCGAATTATTAAATATATTTTTAAACGTTTAGCAGGATATTTGGCAACGTTATAATTGTTAACCATGGAATCTCATCGAATTTGTGCCACCTCGTGTACAGTTACAAGCGAAAGTTAACGCGCCTTGTCTTAGCCGGAGGCGCCGATCGCCGATAAAAGCCACCCACAAATATTTATGTATCACAATGCCGGGCGAGCAGCGAGAGAGACCGCTTATAGAGAAATCCAATTTAAATTAATGGTCAGCGCCGACCACACTCTGATTAATTATATTCATAACACCGATAAATAAGATAAACGTGCCCACGGGCTGAACAGCCGCGCGCAAATGAATACCTTCGTATCCTCGGTGGTGCCAATAGCGAGACCATTGAGCCCACTTTATATCTTTCATCGCGAAGAGCCAAATCTGGTGAGATATATAAACACCTGTGTACACTCCCATTCCGTACTCAAACATGCTTATCTCCGGCACTCGGACACCGTGGCCGACAGCCATTTTTGCGCGCAGATGGCCTCTCTCTTCCATACGAAAGTTTACTGTCCTCTCTCACGGTTTTCTTCGCTTATTTTGGATTTTCGACGGAACCCGCAATTGCCAAGAAACGCAACGTCTATCTCTCTCGCTCTGCCTGCATTATCCCCGCAATTAGGACGTTTAACTCTCGGAACCTAAATAAAACACTTGGTGACACGTGTGTGCACATTTGTCATTCGAGTGTAACGGAAACGTTTGCTAAATGTAATGTATTCAATTGTGGGCGCTTTATGTATCGCTGTCGCAAAGTCAAAATGTTCCAGCCTTCGCGTAATCGAAATATTTCTAAGATTATTTCACCATATCCACTATGAGTGTAAATAAATGATGGCCGAATGAATAAACCACAGTTGCAGGTGAAAAAATCACATTTGCAAGTGAATAAACCACAGTTGGAGATGATTAAATCATAGCTGCAGATGAATAAATCACAGTTGCGCGTGAATAAACCACAGTTGCAGGTGAAAAAATCACATTTACAAGTGAATAAACCACAGTTGGAGATGATTAAACCATAGCTGCAGATGAATAAACCATCGTTGGAGGTGAATAAACCACAGTTGTAGCTGGAAAACTCACATTTGCGAGTGAATAAAGCACAGTTGGAGATGATTAAACCACAGTTCATCTCCAACTGTGATTTATTCACCAGTAATTGTAGTTTACCCACCTTCAACTGTGATTAATTCACCTGCAACTGTGGTTTATTCACCTGCAACTGTAGTTTATCCAGCTTCAACTGATGATGATGATGATTAAACCATAGCTGCAGATGAATAAACCATCGTTGGAGGTGAATAAACCACAGTTGTAGCTGGAAAACTCACATTTGCGAGTGAATAAAGCACAGTTGGAGATGATTAAACCACAGTTCATCTCCAACTGTGATTTATTCACCCGTAATTGTAGTTTACCCACCTTCAACTGTGATTAATTCACCTGCAACTGTGGTTTATTCACCTGCAACTGTAGTTTATCCACCTTCAACTGATGATGATGATGATTAAACCATAGCTGCAGATGAATAAACCATAGTTGGAGGTGAATAAACCACAGTTGTAGCTGAAAAACTCACATTTGCGAATGAATAAAGCACAGTTGGAGATAATTAAACCACAGTTCATGTCCAACTGTGATTTATTCACCCGTAATTGTAGTTTACCCACCTTCAACTGTGATTAATTCACCTGTAACTGTGGTTTATTCACCTCCAATTGTGGTTTATTCACCTTCAACTGTGATTAATTCACCTGCAACTGTGGTTTATTCACCTGCAACTGTAGTTTATCCACCTTCAACTGATGATGATGATGATTAAACCATAGCTGCAGATGAATAAACCAAAGTTGGAGGTGAATAAACCACAGTTGTAGCTGAAAAACTCACATTTGCGAGTGAATAAAGCACAGTTGGAGATAATTAAACCACAGTTCATGTCCAACTGTGATTTATTCACCCGTAATTGTAGTTTACCCACCTTCAACTGTGATTAATTCACCTGCAACTGTAGTTTATTCACCTGCAACTGTAGTTTATCCACCTTCAACTGATGATGATGATGATTAAACCATAGCTGCAGATGAATAAACCATAGTTGGAGGTGAATAAACCACAGTTGTAGCTGAAAAACTCACATTTGCGAATGAATAAAGCACAGTTGGAGATGATTAAACCACAGTTCATCTCCAACTGTGGTTTATTCACCCGTAATTGTAGTTTACCCACCTTCAACTGTGATTAATTCACCTGCAACTGTAGTTTATTCACCTGCAACTGTAGTTTATCCACCTTCAACTGATGATGATGATGATTAAACCATAGCTGCAGATGAATAAACCATAGTTGGAGGTGAATAAACCACAGTTGTAGCTGAAAAACTCACATTTGCGAGTGAATAAAGCACAGTTGGAGATGATTAAACCACAGTTCATCTCCAACTGTGGTTTATTCACCCGTAATTGTAGTTTACCCACCTTCAACTGTGATTAATTCACCTGCAACTGTAGTTTATTCACCTGCAACTGTAGTTTATCCACCTTCAACTGATGATGATGATGATTAAACCATAGCTGCAGATGAATAAACCATAGTTGGAGGTGAATAAACCACAGTTGTAGCTGAAAAACTCACATTTGCGAATGAATAAAGCACAGTTGGAGATGATTAAACCACAGTTCATCTCCAACTGTGGTTTATTCACCCGTAATTGTAGTTTACCCACCTTCAACTGTGATTAATTCACCTGTAACTGTGGTTTATTCACCTCCAATTGTGGTTTATTCACCTTCAACTGTGATTAATTCACCTGCAACTGTGGTTTATTCACCTGCAACTGTAGTTTATCCACCTTCAACTGATGATGATGATGATTAAACCATAGCTGCAGATGAATAAACCAAAGTTGGAGGTGAATAAACCACAGTTGTAGCTGAAAAACTCACATTTGCGAGTGAATAAAGCACAGTTGGAGATGATTAAACCACAGTTCATCTCCAACTGTGGTTTATTCACCCGTAATTGTAGTTTACCCACCTTCAACTGTGATTAATTCACCTGTAACTGTGGTTTATTCACCTCCAATTGTGGTTTATCCACCTTCAACTGTGATTAATTCACCTGCAACTGTGGTTTATTCACCTGCAACTGTAGTTTATCCACCTTCAACTGATGATGATGATGATTAAACCATAGCTGCAGATGAATAAACCATAGTTGGAGGTGAATAAACCACAGTTGTAGCTGAAAAACTCACATTTGCGAGTGAATAAAGCACAGTTGGAGATGATTAAACCACAGTTCATCTCCAACTGTGGCTTATTCACCCGTAATTGTAGTTTACCCACCTTCAACTGTGATTAATTCACCAGCAACTGTGTTTTATTCACCTGCAACTGTAGTTTATCCACCTTCAACTGATGATGATGATGATTAAACCATAGCTGCAGATGAATAAACCATAGTTGGAGGTGAATACACCACAGTTGTAGCTGAAAAACTCACATTTGCGAGGGAATAAAGCACTGTTGGAAATGATTAAACCACATTTCATCTCCAACTGTGGTTTATTCACCCGTAATTGTAGTTTACCCACCTTCAACTGTGATTAATTCACCTGCAACTGTGGTTTATTCACCTGCAACTGTAGTTTATCCACCTTCAACTGATGATGATGATGATTAAACCATAGCTGCAGATGAATAAACCATAGTTGGAGGTGAATAAACCACAGTTGTAGCTGAAAAACTCACATTTGCGAATGAATAAAGCACAGTTGGAGATGATTAAACCACAGTTCATCTCCAACTGTGGTTTATTCACCCGTAATTGTAGTTTACCTACCTTCAACTGTGGTTTATTCACCTGCAACTGTAGTTTATCCACCTTCAACTGATGATGAGGATGATTAAACCATAGCTGCAGATGAATAAACCATAGTTGGAGGTGAATAAACCACAGTTGTAGCTGAAAAACTCACATTTGCGAGTGAATAAAGCACTGTTGGAAATGATTAAACCACATTTCATCTCCAACTGTGGTTTATTCACCCGTAATTGTAGTTTACCCACCTTCAACTGTGATTAATTCACCTGCAACTGTGGTTTATTCACCTGCAACTGTAGTTTATCCACCTTCAACTGATGATGATGATGATTAAACCATAGCTGCAGATGAATAAACCATAGTTGGAGGTGAATAAACCACAGTTGTAGCTGAAAAACTCACATTTGCGAATGAATAAAGCACAGTTGGAGATGATTAAACCACAGTTCATCTCCAACTGTGGTTTATTCACCCGTAATTGTAGTTTACCCACCTTCAACTGTGATTAATTCACCTGTAACTGTGGTTTATTCACCTCCAATTGTGGTTTATCCACCTTCAACTGTGATTAATTCACCTGCAACTGTGGTTTATTCACCTGCAACTGTAGTTTATCCACCTTCAACTGATGATGATGATGATTAAACCATAGCTGCAGATGAATAAACCATAGTTGGAGGTGAATAAACCACAGTTGTAGCTGAAAAACTCACATTTGCGAGTGAATAAAGCACAGTTGGAGATGATTAAACCACAGTTCATCTCCAACTGTGGCTTATTCACCCGTAATTGTAGTTTACCCACCTTCAACTGTGATTAATTCACCAGCAACTGTGTTTTATTCACCTGCAACTGTAGTTTATCCACCTTCAACTGATGATGATGATGATTAAACCATAGCTGCAGATGAATAAACCATAGTTGGAGGTGAATACACCACAGTTGTAGCTGAAAAACTCACATTTGCGAGGGAATAAAGCACTGTTGGAAATGATTAAACCACATTTCATCTCCAACTGTGGTTTATTCACCCGTAATTGTAGTTTACCCACCTTCAACTGTGATTAATTCACCTGTAACTGTGGTTTATTCACCTCCAATTGTGGTTTATTCACCTTCAACTGTGATTAATTCACCTGCAACTGTGGTTTATTCACCTGCAACTGTAGTTTATCCACCTTCAACTGATGATGATGATGATTAAACCATAGCTGCAGATGAATAAACCATAGTTGGAGGTGAATAAACCACAGTTGTAGCTGAAAAACTCACATTTGCGAATGAATAAAGCACAGTTGGAGATGATTAAACCACAGTTCATCTCCAACTGTGGTTTATTCACCCGTAATTGTAGTTTACCCACCTTCAACTGTGATTAATTCTCCTGCAACTGTGGTTTATTCACCCGCAATTGTAGTTGATCCACCTTCAACTGTGATTAATTCACCTGTAACTGTGGTTTATTCACCTCCAATTGTAGTTGATCCACCTTCAACTGTGATTATTTCACCTGCAACTGTGGTTTATTCACCTGCAACTGTACTTTATCCACCTTGAACTGATGATGATGATGATTAAACCATAGCTGCAGATGAATAAACCATAGTTGGAGGTGAATAAACCACAGTTGTAGCTGAAAAACTCACATTTGCGAGTGAATAAAGCACAGTTAGAGATGATTAAACCACAGTTCATCTCCAACTGTGGTTTATTCATCCGTAATTGTAGTTTACCTACCTTCAACTGTGGTTTATTCACCTGCAACTGTAGTTTATCCACCTTCAACTGATGATGAGGATGATTAAACCATAGCTGCAGATGAATAAACCATAGTTGGAGGTGAATAAACCACAGTTGTAGCTGAAAAACTCACATTTGCGAGTGAATAAAGCACAGTTGGAGATAATTAAACCACAGTTCATCTCCAACTGTGGTTTATTCACCCGCAATTGTTGTTGATCCACCTTCAACTGTGATTAATTCACCTGCAACTGTGGTTTATTCACCTCCACCAACTGTGGTTTATTCACCTGCAGCAGTGGTTAATTTTTAGGATCAAATTAAGATTAAATCTTGGATACAATTTTTGTTGTCATTGCAAACTTGCGTCTTTCTTCATTTTATAACGATCGTATTCATTACGATTCGCGCTTTTACGGTCGCGCGAATAAATTTCAGCCCGTTGAAGATCATGATTATTCAAATGGTGTGTTATTACGTGCCGTAAATAATGGCGTTAGTTGCAAAATTCAGCGTGGCCGTTTAAGATTTACATAAAAAAAACAGTGTTGCGATTTTACAGCTAGAACCAGATTATCCGGTTACATTAGACGGCGTTTTGCGTCCATTTACGCCTTTTTTTCCTTTCATTATAATAATAATGTTGTTATAAACAGTTACAGAAATGTAGCGTAATAATGGGTAACTAAATTACATCATGATGCAGGTGTATTAAATTACGAACGCTGGGAAACCTTTCGTATCTTCAACAGGTTTTTATGTGCCGCAGTAACCGCGATTAGGCATGGGTTTTTGCTACTTCTGTTGCGACATATACAAGCTTATATCAAAATAAATATTTACGAATCGTGCAAAATTTTAATTTTAATTTAATGCTAATTATTTCCACGGCAACAGAAGCATTACAGAGCATCTGGGGATGGTGAAATTCTACAAGCGATTGAATGTACCCGTAGAAATATACTCTTCGCAAGGCATTACATTAAGGAAGAAGTTGATAATGGTTCCAGTAAAAATATGGATAATTACGATCAGTTATGGTTTCAGCAGGATGGTGCAACCTACAACCTCCAGATCTCCGGTCTGGGGCGCTAACCAATTGCGCAACAGAAGCCACACAGTTTCGGTTCCGCCAGAGCACATTTGCTTTAATTAAAACCATAAATTATGGGAATCAATTCATAGAGATTTTTTTAAATTTCCCGGAAATCCTTCAATGAATTTTAATAAATTTTTCTAGAAATGTTCCAGACAAACATACAAATAAAACACATTAACTAAAAAAAATGCACGATCACTAGTGGCGTAATTTCTATGTAAAATCACTGCTGTGAAAAATACGCACTCTCGACTGAATTCTATTAATTCTCCGGATAGTCCTACAATTGTGCAAAATTTTTATATTAATTATTTTTTCCCAAAAATTGCACTTAAAATGATTTCCTGAAGAAACCAATGGTTCGATTCGGGGTTTCTATACATCACCGTAAAGATCCCTTCAAGGCCCTTCAGAAAATGTACTTGCGCAACAACAAATGTCAATTTGAAGCCTGTGACACGTCAGCAAAGGAAACTCGAAAATGGAAAAAATCGAAAAAATCAACTTTTTTAATAATCATCGTAGACTATTGAAGTATACCTTTTTTTCATCAGAAAGACGAGAGAAATTGATTGCCGTTAAAAAATTTCACCTATCTTCAATAGCAAAAAAATTAGTCAGTCACCATGAGGATTTTGGAAAATTTAAGAAAATAATTGATTTTTTAGACTTTGATCGGCCTTAACGGCTGAACGAAAACTCCAAATTGAAAGCGGTTTGCAAATCTGAGCTCCTCGTACGTCAATTAGTCAGATAAGAGATTTTTCATTTTTGACGAAAACACGAAAAAAAGACATGAGTAAACCCCTTGGAACTTTTGTTAAAAAATGCAACTTTCTTAAAAATCATCGTAGACTATTGAAGTATACCTTTTTTTCATCAGAAAGACGAGAGAAATTGATTGCCGTTAAAAAATTTCACCTATCTTCAATAGCAAAAAAATTAGTCAGTCACCATGAGAAGTTTGGAAAATTTAAGAAAATAATTGATTTTTCAGACTTTGATCGGCCGTAGCGGCTAAACGAAAACTCCAAATTGAACGCGGTTTGCAAATCTGAGCTCCTCGTACGTCAATTAGTCGGATAAGAGATTTTTCATTTTTGACGAAAACACGAAAAAAAGACATGAGTAAACCCCTTGGAACTTTTGTTAAAAAATGCAACTTTCTTAAAAATCATCGTAGACTATTGAAGTATACCTTTTTTTCATCAGAAAGACGAGAGAAATTGATTGCCGTTAAAAAATTTCACCTATCTTTAAAAGCAAAAAAATTAGTCAGTTACCATGAACATTTTAGAAAATTTAAGAAAATAATTGATTTTTCAGACTTTGATCGGCCGTAGCGGCTAAACGAAAACTCCAAATTGAACGCGGTTTGCAAATCTGAGCTCCTTGTACGTCAATTAGTCGGATTAGAGATTTTTAATTTTTGATGAAATCGTGAAAAAAGACATGAGGAAACCCCTTGGAAATTTGTTAAAAAATGCAACTTTCTTAATAATCATCGTAGGCCCTTATGTAATACCTTTTTCTTCACCAGAAGAACGATTTAAATCAATTGGCGTTGAAAAATTTCATCCAGAAAAAAATGCAAAAAAGTTAGCAAGTCACCATGAACTTTAAGGAACATTTTGAAAAAAGTCATTTTTTTCAGACTTTGAACGGCCGTAGCGGCTGAACGAAGAATCCATTTTGAACGCGGATTTCAAATCTGTGTTCCTTATGTGTCAATTAGTCGGATTTAATTAAAATTGGCGATTTAAAATTTTTGACGAAAACCTGAAAAATCATCCAAGAAGATTTCCTGAAGAAACCACTGATTCGATTCGGGGTTTCTATACATCACCGTAAAGATCCCTTCAAGGCCTTTCAGAAAATGTACTTGCGCAACAACAAATGTCAATTTGAAGCCTGTGACACGTCAGCAAAGAAAACTCGAAAATGGAAAAAATCGAAAAAATGAACTTTCTTAATAATCATCGTAAGCCTTTATGTAATACCTTTTTCTTCATCAGAAAAACGAGATGAATCGATTGGCGTTAAAAAATTTCATCCAGAAAAAAATCGATGATACCCGACCTCAATTTAATTCCTAATGAATTAAACCAGCAATATTTATGAAAAACGACAGGCGATGCATAGACGCCACTCATAATTCAATAATGCAACAGCGCTGTCAATTTAGTAATCGCATTATGAATAATGCAGCATTGTAATCAGACGCGTGTCTATTATTGCTGATCGCGTTACGTCGAGGCCAATCCTTGGAGAAATCATTCAACCCCCCCACAACGTGTACACAGTGCACGTCACTTCCGAATTGACTGTTTAATATTTGAACGGGGCAAATAGATTTCACCCTCGCACGAAACTGCCGCATAAAAGGTTATTGTAGTTTCAGAAACGCGTGCGTTTCGAAATTTCTCGCTCAAGCTTAATTAGCGGCCTTAGGATCTTCGTGCGACCTGATTAACACTTGGCCACCTGCACCGGCAGCACCGCGGTCACGGTTTTTATTGCGACACCGTGTATTTTTTGCCGCGGTCGTAATAATTAATTATAACGTGCTGCGTATTGAAAATTTCATGAGACGATTGCAAAAACTGTGGAAATTGTGTGAATCTGAAATTCACTGATTACAAAATTTTTACTGAGAAAAATTACATTAAATAACGATTACTAAATCACTAGTTATTTTTTAGGATCTGCCTTAAATTTTAGAATCTGAAATATTTCAACTAAAATCTGAGATTCATTTTGTTAAAAAAACTGTTTCTGAGTAAAATTACATTAAATAACTACTGTTACTAAATAACTAGTTATTTTGTGGTGACAGTGGAAATTTATTATTTCTTAGAATTCGCCCTAAATTTTAGAATCTGAAATATTTCAACTAAAATCTAGGATTAATTTTGTTGAAAAAACTGTTTCTGAGTAAAATTACATTAAATAACTGTTACTAAGTAACCGTTTAAATAACCAGTTATTTTGTGGTGACAGTGAGAATGAATCCAACATTAACGATACAAATTATGCAAATTACGGTATTGTCTGAAAACACTGTTTACGTATTCGTGTCGGAATGGCGTGGCTTGTTTTGATCCGTCCATTTTTTTTCCAACGGTACGTTCGTGCCGAGTGTATTGAATTGGGTACGGTAAACAAGTGATTTGCATAGCATCAATATACAATGAGGTCTGGAGACCAATTTTCGAAAATAAAATTATTTTCCGCCGTCGTCGTCGGCGGAATTACGTAATCATCGGTGGTACGCGGAGCGTTCAATCAGGTGTCCGAAAAGCGGTCGGTCGTCCATTACATCATATTTATGTTTGTGTATGTGTGTGTGTGTGTGTGTGCGAGTCAATCGTGGGACAGGAAAGAGTCATTTACTCAAGCAGATATAACGCAGTGGTCTTCAAACATTTTTTTTCAAGTTCATTTATTTCGATGTTAACAAATGGTTTCATCGAATAACACTGTGGAAGTAAAAATTACGATGACTTTAAAGAAAAACCAAGTTGTAACATTTTCACGTCCTCTATGTAAAATTTGGGGAAGTATGGTGTTCATGAAAATTTTTGAATTTTAAATTTCCAAAAAAAAAATCTGCATTGAGGTTACTAAAATTTAACGATTTGATGTAGATTTTTTTATAAAATCAATCTCGATTTTAAATCTTCGGATATGAACTTATGAGCATCAATCTCGTGGAAAACATTTTGAAGACCACTGACGTACAACGTGTATATCAGTTGTAACTTAGCAGAAGCGCAGGTGTGTTCCCATATTACATACACTAAATACCTGATAATTGTTAATTGGCTTTACCTTGCTCGCTCTAGCGTACGAACTGAAAAACAGGTTCATGGGGTGCAAATAGAATATTTCCTGTTCTTAATTAAAATCGGCTTTTCACATCCAAAAAAAACGTTCTTGACGACAGAACGGTAAATATTAATTAAGTCTACCTAGCGAATGCAAATGAAAGTAATTAATGGACATGTAGCAGGGACGGACACTAACGAAATCAATTAAACTCGTTAAACCCATCTGGTAGCCCACATTGCAGTGATTGCTGGCACCAGGCTGTCCATCAAAAAATGTCTGCTCGGCGATGGTTTCGTTGCTGTGGTGACCCTTGCTCCGCTAATTAGCCTCAGTGTAACTGATATTGAAATTACTAATTAAATAAATCAATTACGTAATACGTTTAGAGTAGAAGGACAAGTAATTTAAAGAATAAAATTGATAACAATGGCAAAAAATGGCGATGCGGCCAACATGTTACTTTCTCCGACTTGATGCTATCATTTATATTTACGCTTTTGTGGTTTATTTTCAATTCAAATCATATTTTAAATATACATCGAGCGTTGTGTAAACTCGGATGAATCTGACGTTTAAAACGTCAAAATTATGAAAGATGGAGAAATTAGAATGCAAATTTAAAAATTAAGTTTACTCAAAAACTAAAGAAATTTCGGAAAAAACTTATTCCTTATAAGTTGTTCATTTTGGAATTCTCTGAAATTATTATTAACATAAATTTGCTGTAACTATTATCGTTTCATAATTATAAACCAAAAATGAAAAAAAATGAATAATTTTTTTTCTCGAACAATGATTTTATGAAAAATATTTTTTAGAACTTTCATCCGAACTTTTTCTCAACTCTCTTTGGGATTTGCTTTTTCACGACAACGTTTTTCCGAACTTTTTTTGGGTCTTTTTTAAGACCTTTTTATTGATTTTTTTTAATTACATTTTTTCAGAAATTTCTCTTAAAACTTTTATTTTTGTCTCCCTGAATTCAGTTACACCCGGTATATTCAGGATTTATTTTAGGACTTTTTCGGGATTTCGTCAGGCACTTTATTTCAAAACTATTTTTTAGAACTTTCTTCCGAACTTTTTCTCAACTCTCTTTGGGATTTGCTTTTTCACGACAACGTTTTTCCGAACTTTTTTTGGGTCTTTTTTAAGACCTTTTTATTGATTTTTTTTTAATTACATTTTTTCAGAAATTTCTCTTAAAACTTTTATTTTTGTCTCCCTGAATTCAGTTACACCCGGTATATTCAGGATTTATTTTAGGACTTTTTCGGGATTTCGTCAGGCACTTTATTTCAAAACTATTTTTTAGAACTTTCTTCCGAACTTTTTCTCAACTCTCTTTGGGATTTGCTTTTTCACGACCTTTTTATGGATTTTTTTAATTACAGTTTTTCAGAAATTTCTCTTAAAACTTTATTTTTAGGACTTTTTTTTCAAGACTTCTGTCATCAGGACTCTTTCAAAGTCTCTTTCACGACATTGTTTTCGGGACTTTTTTAAGGACTTCTTTCTCAAGATTTTTTAAAGATTTTTTAAAGATCTTTTAAAGATTTTTTAAAGATTTTTTAAAGATTTTTTAAGATTCGTGACCTGAAGAAAGCCTGAAAAATGGTCTGAAAAATAATCCTGAAAGAAAGTATAAAAATAAAAAAATCATGGAAAAAAGTCCAAAATAAATGCTTCTGAACAAAAAGTCCTATAAGAAAATCTTGAAAAACAGTACTGAAAAAAGTTTTAAAGCAGGAAGTCCTGGAAAGAAGTCCTGAATAAAAGTCTCGAAGTAAATGTCCTGAAAAAATCATGAAGAAACTTCCGATTAAAATAGTCCCAAAAAATTCTTGAGAAAAAGTACTGAAAAAATTCCTTAAAAAGTTTCTGAAAAAAGTCCAGAAAAGGGCCTTGAAAAAATGTCCTCAAAAAAAAACCGAGAAAGGTCTCGAAAAAGTCCTAAAAAAAATTCTTCAAAAAAAGTTGTGACAAAAAGTCCTAAAAAAATTCTTCAAAAAAAGTTGTGACAAAAAGTCCTAAAAAAAATTCTAAAAGTAGAGTTCTCAACATGAAGTCTTCAAAAAATTCCTGAGAAAAAGTACTGAAAAAATTCCTTTAAAAGGTTCCGAAAAAAGTCCAGAAAAGGGCCTTGAAAAAATGTCCTCAAAAAAAAAACCGAAAAAGGTCTCGAAAAAGTCATAAAAAAAATTCTTGAAAAAAGTTCTGACAAAAAAAAACGGAAAAAGTCCTAAAAAATTTCTTCAAAAAAAGTTGCGACAAAAAGTCCTAAAAAAATTCTTCAAAAAAAGTTGTGACAAAAAGTCCTAAAAAAAGTCCTAAAAAAATTCTTCAAAAAAAGTTGTGACAAAAAGTCCTAAAAAAAATCTTCAAAAAAAGTTGTGACAAAAAGTCCTAAAAAAAATTCTAAAAGTAGAGTTCTTAACATAAAGTCTTCAAAAAATTCCTGAGAAAAAGTACTGAAAAAATTCCTTTAAAAGGTTCCGAAAAAAGTCTTTTTTTTCTCAAAACTTTTTTCAGGGCTTTTCAAGATTGTTTTTCTGTCTTAAGGACAATTTTTGCAGATTTCGTTTCAGAAGTTTTTCAAGTATTTTTTAAGGATCTTTCTTAAAAAATTTTCTGAAGACTTTATTTTGAGGACTCTACTTTCAGAATTTTTTTTAGGACTTTTTGTCACAACTTTTTTTGAAGAATTTTTTTTAGGACTCTTTCCGTTTTTTTTTGAAGACATTTTTTCAAGGCCCTTTTCTGGACTTTTTTCGGAACTTTGTAAGGATTTTTTTTAGTATTTATTCTCAGGATATTTTGGATCAATTTTTGTAGGGAATTTCTTAAGGAATTTGTCAGGACATTTTCTTTAGGACTCTTTTTCAGGATTTTTGCAGATTTTTTTTCAATAGTTTTTCAAGTATTTTTGAAGGATCTTTCTTAAGGAATGTTTTGAAGACTTTATTTTGAGGACTTTACTTTCAGAATTTTTTTTAGGACTTTTTGTCACAACTTCTTTTGAAGAATTTTTTTAGGACTTTTTTCATTTTTTTTGAGTCCCTTTTCTGGACTTTTTCGGAACTCTTTAAGGAATTTTTTTAGTACTTTTTCTCAGTATTTTTTGGGACAATTTTGTAAGGAATTCTTTCCAGGACTTCTTGCGTTAAAACTTTTTTAAGGACTGTTTTTTAGCACTCTTTGAAGATTCTTTTTCATCACTGTCGCATTAAGTTTAGCTAAAATTTAATACAATTTTATCGAAATCATTTTTTTTATTATTTATCTCAGTGTTGCTTACAGGTATCGATATAAATCTTTAAAGTGCCGGCAGCTTTTCTAATTTCGGAATATTAATGAGGATTGTCAATACATTTATTGAACTCATGAATCGTATTAACAATTAATAAATAAACTGTTTGTTTTTCACTTTACACATCTGACTAACAATAATTACTTGTTGTTAAATTACTACTTAATGTATTGTATGGCTTTAATATTACTAATTATCTTTGGGTACAATATATTGGTGATTTAAACAAAACCACACATATCCATACCAAATGTTCATTTATTTAGGCAATAGACTCTCGCATTAAAACCCTTTAGATATGTTTAATGAAATGTAAAATTATAATTATAGCGCTCATTATTATTGAACATTCGAGTTTTCCAAAAGTGGAAACGTGATTAAGTAATATATACCCACGCATGTTCATGCATTATAAACTAATTCGCTCCGACAGTGAAAATGATAAAAACACGCATACATTTTAAATATCCGAAAATGATCTTGCTTTGCTTATATGGAAAAGTTAATGATGTGACATCCACGTGATTATTTTATATCGTATTTATTAATCATTCGTTTTCTTTTTGTTTGCAAGTCTGAAAAAGTGAAAGTGTTATAAATTATTTGAATAGTGATGATTCTGTGGTGATAAGACTATTACTAAATATATATGTATATTTTTTCACAAACGGAAAGAGAAAGTCGATTTCTCAGCCGTCGAAATTATGAGAGAAATCTCCCTAGGGAGAGAAACAGGGGCGGCTCGTTATGTATAAGCTCAGCAGGAATTTTTAAGTAATTCTTAGAACACTTTTTCGCCAGTTACTTTAGTCTAGGAAAATAAATCGTTCTTTCTTTCGTCAAAAAACGGTGGAGGGAGGGGGTATATTGTATAAGTGGCTGTACCATCAACATGTTCCACGAGCCGCCACTGACTTATACAAAATATCCGTTTTTGGAGAAAGAAAGAACGATTTATCTTCTTAGACAAAAGTAACTGGCGAAAAAGTGTTTTAAGAATTAATTCAAAATTCTTGCTGAGCTTGAAACTACAGGTAGTTGACATGGCTCCTTGGCTCTACATAACGAGCCACCCCTGTTACATAAAGGTCTACGACGATTATTAAGAAAGTTGATTTTTTCGATTTTTTCCATTTTAGAGTTTTCTTTGCTGACGTGTCACGGAATTCAAATTGACATTTGTTCTTGAGAAAGTACATTTTCTGATGCGTCTTGATTAGAATGACGTATAGAAACCCCGAATCGAACCAGTGGTTTCTTCAGGAAATCATCTCAAATGCATTTTTTGGGAAAAAGTAAGAAGGGGGTACCCTTGGATAAATCGCTAATTTTTATTAAACCTGACTAATTGACACACGAGGAACACAGATTTGAAATCCGCGTTCAAATTGGATTCTTTTTTCAGCCGCTACGGCCGTTCAAAGTCTTCAAAATTTTCCATAAAGTGACTTGCTAACTTTTTTGCAATTTTTTCTGGATGGGTGGCCATGGCTCCTTGGCTCTATATAACGAGCCGCCCCTGAGTAAAGTCATTCGTTCTTCAACCTATGAAATTAGCATTTAAGTTCCGGGCCAAAGGGTTAATCGTGAAGATGTATTATTTGTTATTTTTGAGCCCACAGTATTTACTCTGAAACTAGTAGTTCGTTCTTTAACCAATCAAATTAGCATTTAAGTTCCGTACCAAAGAACCCCAACATATGTGCCTCGTAAATATCCAAGTACAGGCCTCATGCATAGAATTTCAATAGAGGTCCCCAAAGGGTGGAGGCGCGCACTCGAAAACCGATAAAACCATAAAAAATACACCGACCTAATCGAATATTGATGAGGAAATGGTTTCAGCGTTTCCAGCAGAAAACGATGTGGCGAGTGAAAAAAAATAAATAAAAGTTGCCACCGCAGGGAATTGCGAGGAAAACGTTTCGAAATGCAACCTCATGCATTATTTATTATTCGATTGCACCAAGAGAAAAAAAATGTACGCAAGTGAAATGGCGAAATTGTAATGACGGGATATTGGATTAGAAGAAGAAAAAATATCGCGAGCAATAACCGTGCGAAGAAACTCGGTCCGATCGGCGCGGGATATGCAAATCTGTAATTAGGATTGAGTCTGGTGGTTTCTAATTTTTTTTTTAAGAATATCATCGGAGGTAATTATCGATCTGATTCGTTGCGATTAATTAATCCTGTTCAATCCGGTTTTGTATAACATATCCATCGAAAGTAAAATCGCCAAGTTATTATTTTAGCTTATGAAAATTGTTCGATGGCTGATGAGCTGAAGTTTATTATTTTAGTTTATGAAAATTGTTCGATGCCTGATGAGCTGAAGTGAGTAACTGATTAACAAAATAACAATGTTATAATTGCTGCGCCGGTTTCGACCCCATTCGGTCTCGTCGATGCCGCATAATCATTACCGGAATTCAACATAACAAAAAAGATTTTGATGTGAAGCGTCGGTCGAACTAAGAAAAGATGCGTATTATGAGTGCGCTGAATTACTTCCATCAACCAGCAAGCAATTTTGGATTCGCGCTGAACGTTGATAAAATGATAAACGGTACTTTCAATAGTTGCGAAATACTGACAGATGACAGGCATGTCAAAATAAGTGTGAAAATTTCAGTGTTCGAATAACGTATCTATCATGTCTAACCAAGACGAGGACTTCTCGGTGGACTGCAACGGGTGCTTCAGCTGCGACTTCGAGCCGAAGGTGAAGGGAAGATTCGGCCTGGCCTGGGTGGCGGAATCGCCGGACTGTCCCTGTCCGGAGCCCGTCGGCTGGCAAGTGGAATTCCTGGACACGCCCTCAAAAGTGGAGCAGAAATGCCAGGAAATGGTACGGTGGATAAACTGCCCGCCGCTGCCGAAATGCGACCCCTGTCCCCCGGAGGAGCTCTGCTGCAGGTGCTGCTGCAGGAGGCCCTGTTGCCCGCAACCACCGTGCTGCTGTCAGAAGAAGAAGGCGAAGTGCTGCTCCTGCGAAAAGAAACGGTACTGCTCGTGCTGCCGTAGCAAATCACCGAGACGTTGTAGCCAATAGCAATTTGAATAAATGATGCAAATACAATTTTGGTGGTAATAGTTTTCATAAGCTTTGAATAATTCTGATGCTGTGGCTTAGTGTAATGTGTGATTTTTAACAACCGTAAGTGATCGAATAAACTATGTGCTTGTCATTCCGCCATATATTTGTTATCCTCAGGCAAATATTAGATTAATTAAAGAAAATATTACCTCGACATGAATATGTTTAATACCATTTCAAACACTCCGACGGTGGATTTTTTCGTAAGCCGGTATTAAATTTTCGGCTGTGTAAACGTTCTTTATCTGTCACTGTCAGTGAATTTGGCAATCCTCATTGACTCGATATGATCCTTAAGTCATCATAATTAAGAGAAGCACCTCACCAACTTTTAAAAATCGAAAACGTTTGAATTTTGGCGCAAGACACATACACCCATCAAGAAGTAAAAGTTGCTTTGCTAATAATATTTTTCTCGATTCAGTATCTCAATAACAGGCATCCAATATAAATTCCCCCAAAGTAAGGGATTCCCAACTCCAATGGCCAGGAAGCTTTTAATACATCTTCCCGAACGTCCCGTTTCCAGGGGCAACGTTTCAGCGGGAACCCCCCATTGGATTCCGGGGCGAACAATGGCCGCGGGTCTATCGATCCGGCGGCGGCGGCATCCGTATCCTGTTTCAGGTCGCACGATCGCCGATTCTAATTTTCAGGAGGCCTTTCGGTGTTTCGGGAACGGGGAAATCTCCCGGTGGGGAGAGGGACCAATTTCCTCGCCGATGCACGTGTCCGACAAGACTGTCTCATTAAGCTAACGAAGACACGTGCGCTACCCCATACTAACGCTGCACGTGCAGTCTGCTAATACTTCAGTTAAAATAGTAACCTAATATTATAATCCCGCAGGAGTAGATGATTAAATATAGTATCCATTTTTTTTAATGGTTAGCTATATCAAAATACATTGACCTGGATCGATTTTGAATTAAACTAATTATCGCTGATTAACAAAATTAACAATAAATGTAATTAAGAGGAAAAATAGCCTGAATATATAATTTTTCAGTCTGTTCGTAAAATTACGTCTTACTAAGCCAACAAATGTTATTACCAGTGGCGGTTTGTAGAACATGTTGATGGTAGAGCCACTTGTCCAATTATCCAATAACCCTCCCTCCTCTCCTTTTTTGAAGAAAGAAAGAACGATTTATCTTCCTAGACCAAAGTAACTGGCAAACAAATATTTTAAGACTTAATTAAAAATTCTTGCTAGTGCCATGGCTCCTTGGCTCTATATAACGAGTCGCCCTTGGTTATTACTAGCACTACTTCTACAATATTATAATTATTTCTCAACTGCATACCGGTTTCGACCCCGTTTTGTCTCGTCGATACCGTATAATCGTTACCAAAAGTCGACAATTTTTAAAAATCATCAAATACTATATCAAAAAAAATTTAACACATCATTAGTTTTGGGAGGTGAAAAAAAAACCAGATCCACATTTAAAACAATTAAGTTGATTTAAATAACGAAACTTCGTAAAATTATTTTCTGCAAGAGCTTACAAAAGTGTCTTAATGTCTCAAGAAAGTGTTGTTATTTCTCAAAATAATCATCAATCAATTTCCTGCAACAACAATTGTCAAATCCTAGATGGAAACAAACCCACAACAATTAACTTCAACTGAGGAATCGAAAACTGGGTTGAATGGTTCGAGAAATTGTAAAAAAAATATTCTACCAAGGCATTGAAAGATTCAAGTTGGTTGCAATTGCTTTTACGATTTTTTTGAGTCGACGAAATTATTACAATCTTAAAAAAAAAATACACTCAGTTGATGATTCACGTAGCATTTCACGGAATCAATCTCGAATGTGTTTTTAGTCATTTTGATTACATGCAATTCTTTTTGTATTTTTTTTTTCTGGTCGATAAAATGATTTTTAAACTTTTTACTCTCAGTTTACACCAAATTATCGCAAAATATATTCATGGATTTGTGCATTTCATAGAATTAATCTCGAATATATTTTTAGTCATTTTGGAAAGATTCATGTTAATTGCAATTGTTTTTATATTTTTTTTAGCCGATAAAATTAATACAAGTTTTCAAAACTTTTATCTCAGTTTACACGAAACTACAAGAAAATATATTGCTGAGATCTATGCAGCATTTCACGGGATCAATGTCGAATGAGTTTTTAGTCATTTTGGAAAGTTTCAAGTTAATTGCAAGTGTTTTTATATTTTTTTTAGCCGATAAAATTAATACAACTTTTCAAAACTTTTATCACAGTTTACACGAAATTACAAGAAAATATATTGCTGAGATCTACGCAGCATTTCACGGGATCAATCTTGAATGAGTTTTTAGTGATTTTGGAATGTTTCAAGTTACTTGCAATTGTTTTTGTATTTTTTTCGAGTCGATAAAATTATTACGATTTTTAAAATATGTACTCTCGGTTTGCACAAAATTACCTCCAACATCCATTAACTAGATGTACGTAACATTTCACAGAATCAATATCGAATGTGTTTTTAGTCATTTTGAAAAGATTCAAGTGAATTGCAATTGTTTAAAAAAAAAATTCGAGTCGATAAAATTGGTACAATTTTTTTCAAAAATTTACTCTCATTTTACACGAAATTATAACAAAATCTATTGATGAAAGATATGTAGCTTTTCATGGAGTCAATTTTGAATGCATTTTTTACAATCTTAGAAAGATTCAAGTTAGTTTCAATTGTTTTTATATTTTTTTCGAGCCGATAAAATTAATACAACTTTTCAAAATTTGTATCACAACAAAATATATTGCTGAGATCTATGCAGCATTTCACGGGATCAATTTCGAATCAATTTTTAGTCATTTTGGAAAGTTTCAAGTAAATTGCAATTGTTTTTGTATTTTTTTTCGAGTCGATAAAATTATTACGATTTTTCAAAAATGTACTCTCGGTTTACACGAAATTACCCCTAACATCTATTAACTAAATGTGCGTAGCATTTCGCAGAATCAATCTTGAATGGGTTTTTAGTCATTTTGGAAAGATTTGAGTTAATTCCAATTATTTTGAAAAACATTTTTCGAGACGATAAAATTGGTACAATTTTTTTCAAAAATTTACTCTCAGTTTACAAGAAATTATTCTAAAATCTATTGATGAAATATATGTAGCTTTTTATGAAGTCAATTTTTCAGAATTTTTCAGAATTTTAGAGACAAAAGCTTAAGATCTAAAAAAAAAAAAATTTTGATTTCTCATAACAAAATATTCGCTATATTCTAGGTCAAAGCAAAACGACAACAATCCAAATTTGAATTAGAAAAACGAAGATTTGAATAATTGTAAAATATTAATCTGTTGAGGAATTTTAGAAAATCTGAAAATATTTTGAAGGTTTTGAGTAATTACAAAAAAAAATCATCTGTTTGAGGAATTAGCTTAGAAAGTTCACGATTCATAAAAAACAATATATTCTTGATTTTTTATAAAAACAATTGCCTACTTGTACGTAGAAACTTAGAGACAATAGGCCAAACTACTATTTGCGACACGAAAAATGCATTCAATGATAAGAAAAATTGTAAGAAATTATTCCATTAAGGAATTTTCTTCAAAACCTTAAAATCCCTAAAAATGCAATACATTTATAATTTCTCATAAAAACAATTGGCATATCCTAAGCGGAAACAAAACGGCAACGCTTCAAACTTGAAGGAATCAAAAAATGTAATGAACGGTTTGAAAAACTGTAAAAAATTAATCTGCTGAGGAATTTGCTTCGAAAGCTCAAGATCTATTACCAAATAATGCATTTGTGATTTTACCTAGAAACAATTGCTAAATTCTAGGTAAAAACAAGATGGCAACAACCCAAACCTGAATTAGAAAATCTGAAAATTTTTTCAAGGATTTGAGTAATTATAAAAAAATAATCATCTGTTTGAGGAATTAGCTTCAAAAGTTCACGATTCATAAAAAAACAATATATTCTTGATTTTTTATAAAAACAATTGCCTACTTTTACACAGAAACAGGCCAAACAACTATTTGCGACACGAAAAATGCATTCAATGTTAAGAAAAATTGTAAGAAATTATTCCATTAAGGAAGTTTCTTCAAAAGCTTAAAATCCATAAAAATGCAACACATTTATAATTTCTCATAAAAACAATTGGCATATCCTAAGCGCAAACAAAACGGCAACGCTTCAAACTTGAACTTGAATAAAAAATGCAATGAACGGTTTGAAAAACTGTAAAAAATTAATCTGCTGAGGAATTTGCTTCAAAAGCTCAAGATCTATTATAAAATAATGCATTTGTGATTTTACCTAGAAACAATTGCTAAATTCTAGGTAAAAACAAGATGGCAACAACCCAAACCTGAATTAGAAAATCTGAAAATGCATTCAAGGATTTGAGTAATTATAAAAAAATTATCTGTCAAGAAATTTGCTTCGAAAGTTCACGATTTATAAAAAGATGTTGCATTTATGGTTTCCCGTAAAAACAATTGCTATTTCCTAGGTGGAAACAAAACGACAGCAATCTAAACTTTAACTGGCGAAACGAAAAATGTAATGAACGGTTTAAAAAATTGGAAAAAAATCATCTGTCGAGAAATTTGCGTAAAACACTTCAAAATTGATGAAAAGATAATGTATTTATAATTTCCCGTAAAAACAATTGCTATTTCCTAGGTGGAAACAAAACGACAACGATTTAAACTTTAACTGGCGAAACGAAAAATATAATGAACGGTTTAAAAAATTGTAAAAAAATCATCTGTCGAGAAATTTGCGTAAAACACTTCAAAATTGATGAAAAGATAATGTATTTATGATTTCCCGTAAAAACAATTGCTATTTCCTAGGTGGAAACAAAACGATAGCAATCTAAACTTTAACTGGCGAAACGAAAAATGTAATGAACAGTTTAAAAAATTGTAAAAAAATCATGTGTCGAGAAATTTGCGTAAAACAGTTCAAAATTGATGAAAAGACAATGTATTTATGATTTCCCATAAAAACAATTGCTATTTCCTACGTGGAAACAAAACGATAGCAATCTAAACTTTAACTGGCGAAACGAAAAATGTAATGAACAGTTTAAAAAATTGTAAAAAAATCATCTGTCGAGAAATTTGCGTAAAACAGTTCAAAATTGATGAAAAGATCATAAAAACAATTGCTATTTCCTAGGTGGAAACAAAACAACAACAATCTAAACTTTAACTGGCGAAACGAAAAATGGAATGAACGGTTTAAAAAATTGTAAAAAATCATGTGTCGAGAAATTTGCGTAAAACAGTTCAAAATTGATGAAAAGATAATCTATTTATGATTTCCCATAAAAACAATTGCTATTTCCTAGGTGGAAACAAAACAACAACAATCTAAACTTTAACTGGCGAAACGAAAAATGTAATGAACGGTTTAAAAAATTGTAAAAAAATCATCTGTCGAGAAATTTGCGTAAAACAGTTCAAAATTGATGAAAAGATAATGTGTTTATGATTTCCCATAAAAACAATTGCTATTTCCTAGGTGTAGACAAAACGACAATAATCTAAACTTTAATTGACGAAACGAAAAATGTATTCAACGATTTGAAAAATTACAAAAAATTTATTTCAAAATCTAAAGATATGTAAAAATAGTGTATTTTTGATTTTCCATAAAAAAAAACAATTGCCATATTCTAGGTGGAAATGAAAAAAGTACGATTCAAATTTCCAAAATTGATTAAACGATTTAAAAAAATTGCAAGAAAATAAATCCACCAAAGAATTGATTCGGAAAGTTTAAGATTAATAAGAAAACTATACATTTATGATTCACAATAAAAACAAATGCTGTCTACTATGTGAAAACGAAACGTCAACAATTTAAACTTGTGATGGTGTTGAGCAAAAATGTATTCAATGATTTTAAAAATTGTAAAATATTAATTCGTTGAAGAATTTGCTTGTGAGGACCATTTTTTGTTCGTCGCAAATTTTTAATTTTTCAAAAGAGTCATAAGTCACTTGATAATACTTTTTAGTCAAATGGATATCTAATTACAGTGGAATTAAATGTGAAAGTAGTTTTTTTTTGCTTTTTAGTAAATTTTCGGGGTAAATTGCAAAATTTTCGAAGTAAAGACCTTTTTAATCTTTTTCTAGAGCTCTTCTCTATGTTTTCACGGTATATTAGAAAAGGGCGAGGACCTTTTTTGCTCATCACATTTTTTTTAATTTTTCAAGAGAATCATGAGTTGATTCTTTTCAGTCGACTTTTCAGTCGATTCTTCTCAGTCGAATTTTCAGTCGATTCTTCTCAGCCGAATTTTCAGTCGACTTTTCAGTCGATTCTTCTCAGTCGAATTTTCAGTCGATTCTTCTCAGTCGAATTTTCAGTCGATTCTCTTCAGTCGATTATCTTCAGTCGATTTTTCACGACGAGTCGACTTACAAGAAAAGAGTAATTTTGTCCATCTCCAGTACGGAATTACTGCGAAGGAAATAAAGTGCATTTTGTTGAATTTGATAAATTGTTTTTAAGTGTTTCATTGAGATCTTTTTTTTTAATAAATTAAGCAAAAAAAAACTGGTTAAGATCCCGTCCAATTAATCAAAAACGAAACCCAACACCGATCAATTTGTTGGCGATTTGAATACACGGTATTGTCTGCTCGGCATAAATTTCCGCTTGTCAGAAAAGTCTTTCTCCCCGAAGCAATTTCGGTGCATTAAGCAAATCAGTGTCCACCCCCGATGGAGGAGGAAATGAAATGGTGTTTTAGCGAAAACGTGGCTTCCATTAGCGTGATTGGGCCGTATCCAGGGGCGGCGGTCGTCGTCCTTTGAGTGACTCACTATCGCCGAGAGATAAAGACACCGTGAAAGATTGATTGGATCCTTTCTTTTGTGTTGTCTGCACAGCCGATCATTTAATCATAGATGAAAGTACACGTATAAAGATATGTAGCTTGTCTGAATTCAACGCTAACTTAATCATGTTTCCTACTAATTATGGCTATTTATGGACGGCTTGTGTGTGTGTCTATTGGGAAATTATGAAGTCAAGCAGATGTTAACATTAGCATTTTTTTTTTACTGGCTATCCGATCGTTTGTAAATCGCGTTCTGTTATTTTTCATCATTTTTCGTTTAAGCCAACTTTTTTTGTCACAAGAGTCTGATTTCGATGCTTTTTGAAACAAAATTTATTGATTGGCTTTTGTACACCTGTTTAGAAATAAAAGGCTTTTTGAAGCAAAATTGCTTCATTCGCTTTTGTACACCTGTTTGGGTTGTCTACAATTATTTAAAAAAATCTCAGGAAAGATCTTTTACACGCCTTCATCTGCGAACAGCCAAAGAGTAAAATCATGCAGACAAAACTTTATTCAAAAGTGATTCGTACGTTTTTGATTCGAAAATGCACTTAATAAAACCCAGCCTCCCCTCCTTGATCCCTTCATCATAATCGGCTGTTATAACTAAAATCCATTTCATAATCCCGAGCGATGTGACCTCAGCTGGCCGTGAAATTAACACATCTCGGTAACATGAAAACGCAATCTGTCGCCAAGAAGAGTCGTAATAAAAGCACATCCCGTGCGCAATAAAACCATATAATGGAGGATCAATCGCCCCCTCGCGGTGCTCCCCCAAAATGTAGCTTACATAAGGGTAAACCACCCTCCAATGAATACATCTACTCATTACTCCGCCGCGAAGTCACGCTCCCGAACCGAAACGCGACGATATCCGACGAGCTGCGGATTCCTTCAGTGACGTATTGATCGCCGCCGCGGGAATCCCCAGCAATTCCTCATTAGAAACCGTGGTGGATTTGCGCCGCGGCCTCGCATATGTTTAATTTTCGTATATCTTTTTTTGGTGTCGCGTGCTAAAGAGACTTGAAAGGCGCCTCTGTCTCATACACGTTATCCCTTTTCATAACTAATTATCAACAAGTGCGTATTAAACGGAACCATATGATTACGAGAATATAGTGTGTCGGTACGTGGATAGTTTTACGTTCGTGGAAGAAAAAAAACGTATCAAGCGTGCCGTGCCGCCTTTGGTTGAATACGCCGACTAGTCAGAAAAACGTAATCATTGTGTATAAATGTTACAAGGTTTATTTTATACTCGAAACGAGGTTGCTAATTTTACTAACAATATTTATGTAATTTTGCAGAAGAAGAAGAATTCACCAGGTTTATTGGGGTAGATGAGTAAATATTTTGGGTCTCAGAAAAATCATGAGCGTTCTTAATGAAACAAAAAGGCATGTAGAGTAATTATTTTCACGAAAAAAAAAATTTCCTACCATTTTTCACCAACCGAAAATTTACATCGGGACTTATGGGAAGCGAATTCCGAGACCCTGCAGATTAACGCTGACGGACATCGGCTCGTTCGAACGAATAAATCTCGGTTCATAGATGCGATATATGGTTGGGAATAGAAGTAGTGGATTCTAGAAGAATGTAGCTATAAATGTATATACAATCATCCATATCGGTTTTGTGGGACCGCGCCAAAAAAATTCTTAAAATCGACCGAAATTTCTCGCCAATTTTCGAGTACCCAATTTGAGAGCGGGCAACAAGAAAGCTACAAGTACGATTGGGCTGAAAATTTAACCACGTATTCCCCGCTCATTTATGAACATTTTTGTGTACGTTACAAGTTATTTGGCCATTTCATGATTTTCGACAATTAGACAGGATTTTTCCGAGGAAAAATGTTGGGTCTCGGAAAAATCTGAAAAAATTCATAAGCATTCTTAATGACACGAAAAGACTTGTAGAGTAATTATTTACCCTAGAAAAAAAAATTTCCACCATTTTTCTCCAACCGAAAATTACCATAAGGACTTATGGGAAGCGAATGCCGAGACCCTACAGATTGGCGCTGACGGACACCGGATCGTTAGAACAAACAAATCTCGGTTCATAGATGCGGTAGATGATTGGGGATGGAAGTAATGGATTCTAGAAGAACGTAGCTACATATTTATGTAAAATCATCTATATCGTTCTTGTGAGACCGCGCCAAAAAAATTCTCAAAATCGACCAAAATTTCTGGCCAACTTTCGAGTGCGCAGTTTGAGAGCGGAAAACAAGAAAACTGCAAGTACGATTAGGCTGAAAATTTAACCACATATTCGCCGTTTATTTGTGAACATTTTTGTGTACGTTACAAGTTATTTGGCCATTTCATGATTTTCGACAATTAGAGAGGATTTTTCCGAGGAAAAATGTTGGGTCTCAGAAAAATCTGAAAAAATTCATAAGCATTCTTAATGACACGAAAATACGTGTAGAGTAATTATTTTCCCTAAAAAAAATTTTTTTAGACCATTTTTCACCAACCGAAAATTACCATAGGGACTTATGGGAAGCGAATGCCGAGACCCTACAGATTGACGCTGACGGACACCAAATCGTTAGAACAAACAAATCTCGGTTCATAGATTCGGTAGATGATTGGGGATGGAAGTAATGGATTCTAGAAGAATGTAGCTACATATCTATGTAAAATCATCTATATCAGTCTTGTGAGACCGCGCCAAAAAAAATCACAAAATCGACCGAAATTTCTCGCCAATTTTCGAGTACCCAATTTGAGAGCGGGCAACAAGAAAACTACAAGTACGATTGGGCTGAAAATTTAACCACGTATTCGCCATTCATTTGTAAACATTTTTGTGTACGTTACAAGTTATTTGGCCATTTCATGATTTTCGACAATTTGACAGGATTTTTCAAGGAAAAATGAGGAAAAATGTTGGGTCTCAAAAAAATCTGAAAAAAAATATGAGCGTTCTTAATGACACGAAAATACGTGTAGAGTAATTATTTTTGTGAAAAAAAAAATTTTTTACCATTTTTTTCCAACCGAAAATTAACATGGGGACTTACGGGAAGCGAAAACCGACACCCTGCACATTGACGCTAATTGACACTGGCTCGTTCAAATGAACGGATTTCGGTTTGTGAATAAGATAGATAGTTGGAAATGGAAGTAATGGATTCTACAAGAATGTATCTACAAACTTATATAATATCATGTACATCTGTCTTATGACACCGCACCAAAAAAATCTCAAAATTGACTGAAATTTCTGGCCATCTTTCGAGTATGCGGTTTGAGAGTGGACAGCAAGGAAACTACAAGTGCAATTTGGCTGAAAATTTAAATACGTATTTCACGTTCTTTATAAACATTTTGATGTACATTACAAGTCATTTGGTCGTTTCATGTTTTTCGCTGATTTTCAAGAAAATATAAAGAAAAATGTTGGGTCTCAGAAAAATCTGAAAAAATTCATGAGCGTTCTTAATGGCAAGAAGAGATGTGTAGATTAATGTGTAGATTAATTATTTGCCCGAAAAAAAATATTGTCTACCATTTTTCACTAACCGAAAATTAACATGGAGACTTATGGGAAGCGAATATTGAGACTCTGCAGATTGACGCTAACGGACACTGGCTCGTTCAAACAAACGAATTTCGGTTTGTGAATATGCTAGATATTTAGGAATAGAAGTAATTAATACTAGAAGAATGTAGCTATAAAATTATGTAATATCACATATATCTGTCTTATAACACGGCGCCAAAAAATTCTTAAAATTGATTGAAATTTTTTGCCAATTTTCGAGTGCCCAATTTGAGAGCGGTCAACAAGAAAACTGCAAGTACGATTGGGCTGAAAATTTAACCACGTATTCCCCGTTTATTTGTGAACATTTTTGTGTACGTAACAAGTTATTTGGATATTTCATGATTTTCGACAATTAGACAGGATTTTTCCGAGGAAAAATGTTGGGTCTCAGAAAAATCTGAAAAAATTCATAAGCATTCTTAATGACACGAAAAGACTTGTAGAGTAATTATTTTCCCCTAAAAACTTTTTTAGACAATTTTTCATCAACCGAAAATCAACAACATGGGGACTTATGGGAAGCGAATGCCGAAACTGTGCAGATTGACTTTGACGTGCACCGGCTCATTCGAATGAAGAAATATCGGGTTATAAATGTGGTAGATAGTTGGAAATGGCAGTAATGGATTCTAGATGAGTGTAGCTATAAATGTATATAAAATCATCCATATCGGTTTTGCGAGACCGCGCCAAAAAAATTCTCAAAATCGACCAAAATTTCTGGCCAACTTTCGAGTGCGCAGTTTGAGAGCGGCAAACAAGAAAACTGCAAGTACGTCTAGGCTGAAAATTTAACCACGTATTCCCCGTTCATTTGTGAATATTTTTGTGTACGTTACAAGTTATTTGGCCATTTCATGATTTTCGACCATTAGACAGGATTTTTCCACAGGAAAAATGAGGAAAAATTTTGGGTCTCGAAAAAAATCTGAAAAAAATTATGAGCGTTCTTTATGATACGAAAAGACGTGTAGAGTAATTATTTTCCCGAAAAAAAATTTTTTTTATCAACTGGAAAATTGTAGAAAAATGTTGGGTCTCAAAAAAATCTGAAAAAATTCATGAGCGTTCTTAATGACAGGAAAAGACATGTAGGGTAATTATTTTCCCGAATTTTTTTTTCTACCATTTTTTACCAAACGAAAATTGAAAAAGCCCAAGCGAATAGCGAGACTAAACATTTACTAATCATCCACTGAATAAAATGATTGAATTCGTACGTCCTTATAGAATGAGCTATTTTGTTTCCAATAGCGAATACAAATTCGAAGCAAAGCCGTAAATACCATCGTCGTGGCATACATACGCATACCCAACCAATGCACCAATTTTCGAACGCAGTGAAGCAGCAAATTAGGTACGTGCGTATTTTTATTGAGGAAATACTGATATTAAAGAACTTGACTCCCATCCGGTAACGACATTCTCTCGTACTGGAATCAATCGCGCACTAATTACACCTGGTGCAAAGGAAGCACGAATTAACGACAAAAGTTGGTGCAACTTCCTGCAATCGCAGGATTTTGGACACGAGCTGGTTATCAAGATTGTGCAACTTCCGCAGGTTTTTGGATTTTAATTATACTCCTCATAACTTCGGACGAGCTTCACGAATCCCTGCGAGGTGTAATTATTATTTTCGTGCATTGTGTACGAGCGGAGAGGAGCGCCTCTTCTGAAGCGTGTTCGTTCCAGCGGATGCTCTCCGCCGCATCCGCCAGAACCAGGCCACTGTTTATAACAAATCCCCATTATTTCATTGACTACCTGTTGTATGAATGAAGTCCACTTTTATGTATTACGTCGACGGCCACGGGGATTTCTAATTAATGCCACGCCACTTGTTTTTTTAAATTCCAGTTCCTTCGCATATTTCAAGATGAACGCGCATAGGAAGCGTTTAATGGGTTTTACGATCGAGATGATTCACGTGTATCATTGCCAGCTTCCGTTTAAAAATCCTAATTGGCTCTTACGTGGTGTGTGTTGAAGCCTTTATTAATCTCTATTCATGGTATGTGTTTATTGATATACCAATTACTTTCATTATTTAAGTAGTCGTGATTGTATCAGTTAAGCGTTGATTAACTAGTTATCGACCAGCTGTATTTTTTTCAGTCGTCAAGATGATTACTAATTTTCCCTAACTTTATTGCCCAGTTTATGAAGGAATCACTTTTTACATTCATCAAAATGATTAAAAATTTTTAAATTTTATGCACACACAAATCGTAACTGAATTCGATAAGAAATTTCTTAAATATAACCTTTTATTAAGCATTTTCTACGTCTTTTCGAAACATCTGCGTCCATAGTTCTTTATATGTAACCAGAGATATTTCTGTCCCAGACACTTTTTAGTACCGAGTAAATGCTAAATGGTGTTTACTCGGTAGATTGACAATTCGAAAAACAAGTTTCTATATTTGGCGACGTAATGTGCTCCACAGCTTCAGTTCACTTCATCGGAAATAATTATTTTGGTACGTGTTGTGGCGAATGACAATGATCTGGCGTTATAACGAATTGTAAATGAATTTAGAAAAGAATCATATCGACAATTCGTATTTTTATAACCAAAATTTGCGAAGTTGCCTTCAAAAATCATTCTTTCAAAAATTGAAAAAAAAATCAAAAACGCAAAAAAATAAAATTTTTAGACAAATATTTGAAAATTAATCCTTAGCTAACAAATGCCACTATGTTCGCGACAACAACAAATATAACTGTAAGATCGAATGTTAACGTATTCGCGACAATAAAAATATTTTCGTAAGATCGAATAGTTCTACAACGAGTGCATGACGTAAATTGTATTTCCCGGCGCATCCACCACACGAACAATTCTTAAATTAGCTCAATTTGTAAACCGGTGCTTGCTACTGCTATAAACTAACTCGTTCGCTAAAGGTTAACTAACTCCTTAAACAGACTATATTTTCTAGATAAATAGCAAAGTAAGTTAATTCAATCTTAAAATAACCTAAAACGAATACCAAAACCATATAAAGACTGTCCAAAAAAATAGGTTGCAAAATCTAAAGTAATGTACAAAAAAATCACACAAAACATGAAAATACTGGCAAAAAATCGCTCATAACTATGACTAATTCAGGTTAATAATCCAAAATATACGGCAATCAAAAATTCGCTCATAAAAATCAATAATTAAGGTAAAATATCGATGCAAAATTTTACGGAACAAAAAATTGAAAATTCAAATAAAAGAAATATTATTCGTCATTTTAAGCTCAAAAAATAACTCTAACTCAAAACAAGTTTCCGACCAGAAACTAAAAAATGGCCAGAAACTACAAAAATTTGCAAACGACTAATTCAAATTAAAAAATCTACAACAAAGGGCGAAAAATCAAAAACAGACCAAAATTCGCTCATAGAAATTAATAATATAAGTTAAAAAATCTTACCGTTATTGATGATAGTCAAATATTGTATTTGACGTACCCAATCCGTTCAATCGTAATAACTGCAAATAAAAAAAAATTATGATGAAAAAATTTTAACAAACAATTCGAAAATAATTTTTGAATTCTTATTGAGTCATCAAAATAAAAAAAAATAATTCTAATTCTAACAGCAAAATGCAACCGATGTATTTTTTTGTAGAGTTCCGACTTTGCTTTTATATTTTTATTTTCATGTTTTTCGCCGGTCTCAAATGTTACAAAACGAATGAAAAAATTCACAACTTTCCCGAAAATCGGTTCATTTTTAAAATCAAAATTTATTTCAACGCAAGAAAGCTTAGTCGATTCACTGTAATTTTTTTGTAGAGTTCCGACATTGCTTTTATATTTTTATTTTCATTTTTTCGCGGTGTCGCACAAATGTAACATAAAAATAAAATAAAAAAATTCATAACTTTCCTAAAAATCAAAATTTATTTTGATACAATAAAGCTTAGTTGATTGACTGTAATTTTTTTGTAGAGTTCCGACATTGCTTTTATATTTTCATTTTCATTTTTTTAGCGGTGTCGCGCAAATGTAAAAAAAAATAAAATAAAAAAATTCATAACTTTCCTGAAAATCGGTTAATTTTTAAAATCAAAATGTATTTTAATATAATAAAGCTTAGTTGATTGACTGTAATTTTTTTGTAGAGTTCCGGCATTGCTTTTATATTTTTATTTTCATTTTTTTCGCATTGTCGCACAAATGTAACAAAAAAATAAAATCAAAAACTCATAACTTTCTTGAAAATCGGTTAATTTTTAAAATCAAAATGTATTTTAATACAATAAAGCTTAGTTGATTGACTGTAATTTTTTTATAGAGTTCCGACTTTGGTTTTTTATTTTTATTTTTATTTTTTTCGCATTGTCGCACAAATGTAGCAAAAAAATAAAATAAAAAAATTCATAACTTTCCTGAAAATCGGTTAATTTTTAAAATCAAACTGTATTTTAATACAATAAAGCTTAGTTGATTGACTGTAATTTTTTTGTAGAGTTCCAACATTGCTTTTATATTTTTATTTTCATTTTTTTCGCATTGTCGCACAAATGTAACAAAAAATAAAATAAAAAAATTCATAACTTTCCTGAAAATCGGTTAATTTTTAAAATCAAAATGTATTTTAATACAATAAAGCTTTTTTGATGGACTGTAATTTTTTTGTAGAGTTCCGACATTGCTTTTATATTTTTATTTTTATTTTTTTCGCATTGTCGCACAAATGTAACAAAAAAATAAAATAAAAAAATTCATAACTTTCCTGAAAATCGGTTAATTTTTAAAATCAAAATTTATTTTAATACAGCCAAGCTTAGTTGATTGACTAATTTTTTTGTAGAGTTCCGACTTTGTTTTTACATTAAAAAAAAAAATTCATAACTTTCCTGAAAATCGGTTGATTTTTAAAATCACAATTTATTTTAATACAATACAGCTTAATTGGTTGACTGTCATTTTTTTGTAGAGTTCAGACTTTGCTTTTATATTTTTATTTTCATTTTTTGAAATCTATCTAGTTTAATTTTGTCTAGGATAAGTTTTTAGCGAAAAACTTTTTTTTCATTTCCTCATCCGACAAGCGAATCGTTTGTTGTTTCCATCCATAATATAACCCAGCTGTACCAGGAAGCATTAATTAAGCGCAATCATACAAATTACGGTTAATTATTAAATACCGAAACGGCGATACATCAATTGCCCCACTGGTTCTCGACAATTTGCTCGCGAAAATAAAAATCAATTAACTTCGGCGATCCGTCCGTCCGACAAATAACAATCGCCGTAAATCAGCCTCGTTGGCAGAATAGAATAATAATTTTCGCGAAGAATGTAATTGAACGGGTAATTGCGGTGCTGAAAGCAAAATTGAAAGGCGCGCGCGCGCGGGCGAATAAATTTTCGAAATAATTTCTTCGTCGCCGAGTAATTTTTTTGTAACACACTCCTCAGATTTAAGACCTAAGGCTAATGCAGTCAATGGATTCACTAATTAAGGTTGGGAAACACCTCTCACTCACCGGTGCAGGTGTTCGAAAGCGTGTAGCGGCTTTAATTTTTGCTTTTTCGTTGCCGGTCACGACCGGTTGCCTCGATCTCTTCGAATTACCCTGTAAAATGTAAACGCGAACCGAGATTGCGGGAATTATCCTTCGCCGAAATTTTACAATACATTTTCATTTCGGAAATCTTAACAATTCAGAAATTGGCTAGTTGATAGATAAGGTAATTATAAATTACATCAAATATTGTTCACCTACAGACCGGTTTCGACCTTTCAAGTTTCATCAGCGCAGTAAGAATGCTTATAAAAAATAATACTGCAACACAAATAATTTATAGATAAAATAATTTATAGAAAATAAATATTCCAAACACCGTTAAAGATAGAAACAACAAAGTGGCGGAATCTTTCGCCCAATTGTTGTACCAATCCACTCGGATTGGGATTAGTACAACAATTAGGCGATAGATTCCGCCACTTTGGCTTTTCTATCTTTCACGGTGTTTAGAATATTTATTTTCCAAATAATTTGTAATTTCCCTCTTTTACTTTTAAATTATTTATGTTGCAATATTATTTTTTATAGGCAAAAAAAATAATGTGCGGCCTTAAGAGGATTTGTTGATGGCGATGTTGAATTATGACCGTCGCACCGTTAATATTTATTGCATTAATTTAATTTGCGTCGTCGATTGAGGCCACTTCTGAGAATATTGAATTTTTATTATTCCACCCATTGATTACTCATAAAAAGCGCGCGACTCGTAATGTTGTTCATTATTCTCGGTGCGTCATTAATTGCAACTGGTTCGACATTTTTATGTTGTCATCCTTGTTAGTCTTTAAGACGGACGACTAATTGGTGTGCGAATGGAAAGAGTTAAATTTTCGGATCTGTGCTTTACTCGAATCGATATGTGTACGGGTATACGTAACAATTTATTATTTAAATGTTATTATCTTACACAATAATTGTTGTAACAATTTATTGATTTTCCTTTATAACGAGAAATTTTATTATCATAAATATCTTTACTTTTTTGGTTTTAACATGACGGAGCCGCTCCTCATATGTTGGCTGTGAGGAAACCAAACTTAAAATTTTCGGTGCATACAACTTCTAATTATGAAATTTTCGGTGAATAAAGTTTCTAAATTTGAAATTTTTGGCGAATAAAATTTTTAAATATAAAATCTTTAATGAATTAAACTTCCAAATATGAAATTTTCTGTTAATAAAACTTCTAATTATGAAATTTTCGGTGAATAAATTTTCTAAATTTGAAATTTTTGGTCAATAAAATTTTTTAATATAAAATCTTTGATGAATTAAACTTCGAAAGATGAAATTTTTGCTGAATAAAACTTCTAGAGATACAAGTTTTGTTAAATAAAACTACAAAAAACGAAATTTTCGACGAATAAAACGAATACATAATTTATCTTTGTAACCGTAAAATTTTTTGGTGCATTGAATTTTATAAATTTAAAATTTTCGGCGCTAAAACTTCGAAATATGAAATTTTCTTTGAATAAAACTTCCAAATAGGAAATTTTCTGTTAATAAAACTTCTAAATATGAAATTTTCTGTGAATACATTTTCTAAATTTGAAATTTTTGGCAAATAAAATTTTTAAATATAAAATCTGAGATGAATTAAATTCCGAAAGATGAAATTTTTGCTGAATCAAACTTTTAGAGATACAATTTTTGATGAATAAAACTACAAAAAATGAAATTTTTGACGAATAGAACGACTACATAATTTAACTTTGTAACCGTAAAAGTTTTTGGTGCATTAAATTTTATAAATTTAAAATTTTCGGCGCTAAAACTTCGAAATGTGAAATTTTCTTTGAATAAAACTTCCAAATATGAAATATTCTGTTAATAAAACTTCTAAATATGAAATTTTCGGTGAATAAATTTTCTAAATTTAAAATTTTTGGTGAATAAAATTTTTAAATATAAAATCTGAGATGAATTAAACTTCGAAAGATGAAATTTTTGCTGAATAAAACTTCTAGAGATACAATTTCTGATGAATAAAACTACTAGGCAGAACAGTGATATTCACATCGCACCTTGTCGCTTAAACATGAGAAAACATTCACCAGACATCTTAGGACCAAAATTATATAATAATTTACCCGAGGACATGAAAAGGATCACATCACTAATTATATTTAAGAAAACATTAAAAAAGTATTTACTTGCTAATTTATTTTATAATCTTAACGAGATTTTCATTTTATGTTAATATTTTTTCTATGATGACGCGTCCAACACTGTAACATTATATATGTATATTTTGCTGTAGTTCATGGAATAAAGATTATTATTATTATTAAAAAATGAAATTTTCTGTGAATAAAACTTCCAAATATGAAATTTTCTGTTAATAAAACTTCCAAATATGAAATTTTCTGTTAATAAAACTTCTAAATATGAAAATTTGGGTGAATAAATTCTTTAAATATGAAATTTTCGATTAATAAAAATTTTTGGTGCATTGAATTTTATAAATTTAGAATTTTTGATGAATAAAACTTCTAAGCATGAATGAATAGAATGAATTTTCGGTGAATTAATCTTCTAAATATAAAATTTTTGGTGATTAAAACTTTTACACATCGAATAAAACTATAAAAGATAATATTTTTGATGAATGAAATTTCAAAAGTTGTCATTTTTGGTGAATAGAACGAATTTATGACTTGATTGTAGCCGTAAAAATTATTGGTGCATTGAATTTTGCAAATTTAAAATCTTCGCTGCATAAAACTCAAAACTTAGATAACAGAAAAGAGAATTACATTCGGCGATTAAAAAAATTGTAAAAAATTAACTTCTGCTGGAATTGGTTTCAAAATTTCAAAATCCATCCAGAATGAACATATTCTTGATATAATACTAAAACAGTAGACAAATTACAGCAGGAAGCAAATTTACAACAATCAAAACTTAAATAACAGAAAAGAAAATTACATTCGGCGATTAAAAAAATTGTAAAAAATTAACTTCTGCTGGAATTGGTTTCAAAATTTCAAAATCCATCCAGAATTAACATATTCTTGACATAATACTAAAACAGTTGACAAATTACAGCGGGAAGCAAATTTACAACACTCAAAACTTAGATAACGGAAAAGAAAATTACATTCGGCGATTAAAAAAATTGTAAAAAATTAACTTCTGCTGGAATTAGTTTCAAAATTTCAAAATCCATCCAGAATTAACATATTCTTGATATAATACTAAAACAGTTGACAAATTACAGCGGGAAGCAAATTTACAACACTCAAAACTTAGATAACGGAAATGAAAATTACATTCGGCGATTAAAAAAATTGTAAAAAATTAACTTCTGCTGGAATTGGTTTCGAAATTTCAAAATCCAGCTAGAATGAACATATTCTTGACATAATACTAAAACAGTTGACAAATTACAGCAGGAAGCAAATTTACAACAATCAAAACTTAAATAACAGAAAAGAAAATTACATTCGGCGATTAAAAAAATTGTAAAAAATTAACTTCTGCTGGAATTGGTTTCAAAATTTCAAAATCCATCCAGAATGAACATATTCTTGACATAATACTAAAACAGTTGACAAATTACAGCGGGAAGCAAATTTACAACAATCAAAACTTAAATAACAGAAAAGAAAATTACATTCGGCGATTAAAAAAATTGTAAAAAATTAACTTCTGCTGGAATTGGTTTCAAAATTTCAAAATCCATCTATAATGAACATATTCTTGACATAATACTAAAATAGTTGACAAATTACAGCAGGAAGCAAATTTACAACAATCAAAACTTAAATAACAGAAAAGAAAATTACATTCGGCGATTAAAAAAAATGTAAAAAATTAACTTCTGCTGGAATTGGTTTCAAAATTTCAAAATCCATCCAGAATGAACATATTTTTGACATAATACTAAAACAGTTGACAAATTACGGCGGAAAACACATTTACAACACTTAAAACTTAGATAACAGAAAAGAAAATTATATTCGGCGATTAAAAAGATTGTAAAAAATAACTTCTGCTGGAATTGGTTTCAAAATTTTAAAATCCATCTAGAATCATCATTTCCACAGTTAGTCATTTCTATTTTCCGCGTACATTTAATCCACCAACCCGATGAAAGTCGCAGGGGATGAAGACGAGCACTGATCCCACAATCCTCCGGTATACAGTGCGCCCTCCCGGAGCACGGAGCACCCGCACCCCAAACATAGATTAGTCCGGCGATAGAGCTATGCATCATAATCTGCTACACCATCATTCCCGTATCAGTGCCTCCCCTAACTATCTAGCCTTTGGGCTTTCGAAGCTTACACGTATTTACAAACGATTAGATTTCGAATCTCTCCACTCATTACATCCATGAATCATTCCTCATACTGAAAGAGTTACCCATATTTATAAAGGTTATAATTCTACCGCGCACTCGAGACGTGTGGGGGTAAATTTTGTGCAGAGTGAGAGAACGCGATAACAAATCTAACACTCAGGGTAAAGTTTTCGCAGAGAGAACGCGGCAACAAATCTCCGTTGCCAATTGAATTTAAGATGGTCATTGCGCGACACGCCTCGAGTGCTTGGTACAATTATACACTGTCTAGAAAAGATATCTGGTGATTTTACAGTAAAATCTCATGAAATACTTATTTTTTTTTAACTGGTAAATTTATTTGTATTTCTTTATGTTTGTGTGTAAAAAAATAGATTAAAATCCCTCTTCATATAATTAATCTTATTTTCAGTTTCCTAAATAACAGACTCCTACTCCTCTACTCCCGACCAAGATGTTCCTCAAGGCTCGCCCCTATCTCCTCTCCTATTTGTTCACGATATCCTAACCCAAAATACCTTAACCCTTCTGCCTACATATTACAATTCGAGTGGAGGAAACGAGTGTAATTTTCATCAACAATCCTTTCAGTGTTTTCAATTGAAATTGAAAGTTGGATTGCGATATCGCATCATCATAAATATCGTATCGTATTGTATTGCAAATGTGGGTGAGGCCCTCTCGGGTCCATTAAGTCATGAGTCACGAAAGAATGGCGTGCGTTAAAGTGATCTCGCGGGGTTGAAAGATATGGCTTGGTTCCGGTGCGGCACGCGACTCTGGATGTTCCGGTCACGTGGCCGGATCCGCTTTATACGCGAGTACGTCAGCTGATTACACACGTGCTGTTAGTTACCCCTTACTGAATTTCTTCCACACATATGTTGAACAGTTACAAAATCTATTATTAAAAGTGTTTGTAGAGCACGTGAAAATGTTCCCTGCTAGCAGGAATATATATTATAATTAGCGAAACAACACGTCCATGAGGTACATTTCCCAATTTTGGAGGTTTTATTATAATTTTTACAAAAATTGCGTCCGGGGCTAAATATCAAATTTGCTCGCTCCCCTTGACGATATTTTATTTTCACCAATTATCATAAAAGTATGTAAACTGTTTTAGAGGTTCAAAAATACGACTTGATGGTTTTTGAAATTTTGGAGCTAATTCCAGCAGAGGTTAATTTTTTACAATTTCCGAAAATGATTTTCTTTCTGTAATCCAAGTTTTGAGTGGTATCAATTTATTAGCAGCTGTAATAAATGTTTTAGCAGTATTTCAAAAATATGTTAATACCAGATGATTTTCGAAATTTTGAACCAATCAAAAATATATTAATACTAGATGGTTTTTGAAATTTTGGACCAATCAAAAATATGTTAATAGGATAGATCAGGGGCGGCTCGTTATATAGGGCCAGAGAGCCATGGCACTACCTGTAGTTTCAAGCTCAGCAAGAATTTTAAATTAATTCTTAAAACACTTTTTTGTCAGTTACTTTGATCGTTCTTTTTTCTTCAATATTCTTTCTATATTGTATAAGTGACGCTACCATCAACATGTTCCACGAGCCGCCATTGAAATTAAGTACAGTTTTTGAAAATCTACGAGAAAATTTTAATTTTCGAATTGTGTAATACTCGAGCAAAAAATTTAAAAAAAATATAAAACGAATTGACAAAATTCTGCAAAAATTAAAATACATTTGCAAATCACCGTTTTATCAACTTAAGTGCAGTTTTTGAAAATCTATCAATTACTTCGCGAGTTGTGAATTTTTTAAAATTTCAGTTTTCGAATTGTGTAATACTCGAACAAAAAATTAAAAAAATATATAAAACGTGTTGACAAAATTCTGCGCAAATTAAAATACATTTGCAATTCACCGTTTTATCAAATTAAGTGCAGTTTTTGAAAATCCACCAATTACTTCGCGAGTTGTGAATTTTTGAAAATTTTAGTTTTCGAATTGTGTAATACTCGAGCAAAAAATTTAAAAAAAAATATAAAAACGTGCTGACTAAATTCTGCAAAAATTAAATTACATTTGCAAATCATTGTTTTATCAAATTAAGTGCAGTTTTTGAAAGTCCATCAATTACTTCGCGAGTTGTGATTTTTTGATAATTTTAGTTTTCGAATTGTGTAATACTCGAGCAAAAAAATTTAAAAAATATATAAAACGTGTTGACAAAATTCTGCAAAAATTAAAATATATTTGCAAATCACCGTTTTATCAAATTAAGTGTAGTTTTTGAAAATCCACTAATTACTTCGCGAGTTGTGAATTTTTGAAAATTTTAGTTTTCGAATTGTGTAATACTCGAGCAAAAAATTTAAAAAATATATAAAACGTGTTGACAAAATTCTGCAAAAATTAAAATATATTTGCAAATCACCGTTTTATCAAATTAAGTGTAGTTTTTGAAAATCCACTAATTACTTCGCGAGTTGTGAATTTTTGAAAATTTTAGTTTTCGAATTGTGTAATACTCGAGCAAAAAATTAAAAAAAAAATATAAAAACATGCTGACTAAATTCTGCAAAAATTAAATTACATTTGCAAATCATTGTTTTATCAAATTAAGTGCAGTTTTTGAAAGTCCATCAATTACTTCGCGAGTTGTGATTTTTTGATAATTTTAGTTTTCGAATTGTGTAATACTCGAGCAAAAAATTTAAAAAAAAATATAAAACGTGTTGACAAAATTCTGCAAAAATTAAAATACATTTACAAATCATTGTTTTATCAAATTAAGTGCAGTTTTTAAAAATCCACTAATTACTTCGGGAGTTGTGAATTTTTGAAAATTTTAGTTTTCGAATTGTGTAACACTCGAGCAAAAAATTTAAAAAAATATATAAAACGTGTTGACAAAATTCTGCAAAAATTAAAATATATTTGCAAATCACCGTTTTATCAAATTAAGTGCAGTTTTTGAAAATCTATTAATTATTTCGCGAGTTGTGAATTTTTGAAAATTTTAGTTTTCAAATTGTGTAATACTCGAGCAAAAAATTTAAAAAATATATAAAACGTGTTGACAAAATTCTGCAAAAATTAAAATATATTTGCAAATCACAGTTTTATCAAATTAAGTGTAGTTTTTGAAAATCCACTAATTACTTCGCGAGTTGTGAATTTTTGAAAATTTTAGTTTTCGAATTGTGTAATACTCGAGCAAAAAATTAAAAAAAAAATATAAAAACATGCTGACTAAATTCTGCAAAAATTAAATTACATTTGCAAATCATTGTTTTATCAAATTAAGTGCAGTTTTTGAAAGTCCATCAATTACTTCGCGAGTTGTGATTTTTTGATAATTTTAGTTTTCGAATTGTGTAATACTCGAGCAAAAAATTAAAAAAAAAATATAAAACGTGTTGACAAAATTCTGCAAAAATTAAAATACATTTACAAATCATTGTTTTATCAAATTAAGTGCAGTTTTTAAAAATCCACTAATTACTTCGGGAGTTGTGAATTTTTGAAAATTTTAGTTTTCGAATTGTGTAACACTCGAGCAAAAAATTTAAAAAAATATATAAAACGTGTTGACAAAATTCTGCAAAAATTAAAATATATTTGCAAATCACCGTTTTATCAAATTAAGTGCAGTTTTTGAAAATCTATTAATTATTTCGCGAGTTGTGAATTTTTGAAAATTTTAGTTTTCAAATTGTGTAATACTCGAGCAAAAAATTTAAAAAATATATAAAACGTGTTGACAAAATTCTGCAAAAATTAAAATATATTTGCAAATCACCGTTTTATCAAATTAAGTGTAGTTTTTGAAAATCCACTAATTACTTCGCGAGTTGTGAATTTTTGAAAATTTTAGTTTTCGAATTGTGTAACACTCGAGCAAAAAATTAAAAAAAATATATAAAACGTGTTGACAAAATTCTGCAAAAATTAAAATATATTTGCAAATCACCGTTTTATCAAATTAAGTGCAGTTTTTGAAAATCTATTAATTATTTCGCGAGTTGTGAATTTTTGAAAATTTTATATTTCCAATTGTACAATACTCGAAAAAAAATTTTTTTAAAAATATAAAACGTGTCGACTAAATTCTACAAAATTAAACTAGATTCGCAAATCATTGTTTTATCAAATTAAGTGCAGTTTTCAAAAATCCACTAATTACTTCGCGAGTTGTGAATTTTTGAAAATTTTAGTTTTCGAATTGTGTAATACTCGAGCAAAAAATTTAAAAAATATATAAAACGTGTTGACAAAATTCTGCAAAAATTAAAATATATTTGCAAATCACCGTTTTATCAAATTAAGTGTAGTTTTTGAAAATCCACTAATTACTTCGCGAGTTGTGAATTTTTGAAAATTTTAGTTTTCGAATTGTGTAATACTCGAGCAAAAAATTTAAAAAAAATATAAAACGTGTTGACAAAATTCTGCAAAAATTAAACTAGATTTGCAAATCGTTGTTTTATCAAATTAAGTGCAGTTTTTGAAAATCCATTAATTATTTCGCGAGTTGTGAATTTTTGAAAATTTTAGTTTTCAAATTGTGTAATACTCGAGCAAAAAATTTAAAAAAATATATAAAACGTGTTGACAAAATTGTACAAAAATTAAACTAGATTTGCAAATCATTGTTTTATCAAATTAAGTGCAGTTTTTGAAAATCCACTAATTACTTCGCGAGTTGTGAATTTTTGAAAATTTTAGTTTTCAAATTGTGTAATACTGGAGCAAAAAATAAAAAAAAATAGAAAACGCGTCGACTAAATTCTATAAAAATTAAATTGGATTTGCAAATCATAGTTTTATCAAACTAAATGGTGTATTTGAAAATCCACCGATTATTTCGTGAGTTTTTGAAAATTTTAGTTTTCGAATTGTGTAATACTCGAGCAAAACATTAAAAAAATATATAAAACGTGTTGACAAAATTCTGCAAAAATTAAAATACATTTGCAAATCATTGTTTTATCAAATCAAGTGCAGTTTTTGAAAATCTATCAATTATTTCGCGAGTTTTGAATTTTTAAAAATTTTAGTTTTTGAATTGTGTAATACTCGAGCAAACAAATAAAAAAAAATATAAAACGTGTTGACAAAATTCTGCAAAAATTAAAATACATTTGCAAATCATTGTTTTATCAAATTAAGTGCAGTTTTCGAAAATCCACTAATTATTTCGCGAGTTGTGAATTTTTGAAAATTTTAGATTTCCAATTGTGCAATACTCGAAAAAAAAAAATTAAAAAAATATAAAACGTGTCGACTAAATTCTACAAAAATTAAACTAGATGTGCAAATCGTTGTTTTATCAAATTAAGTGCAGTTTTTGAAAATCCATTAATTACTTCGCGAGTTGTGAATTTTTGAAAATTTTAGTTTTCGAATTGTGCAATACTCGAGCAAAAAATTTAAATAAAATATAAAACGTGTTGACAAAATTCTACAAAAATTAAACTAGATTTGCAAATCATTGTTTTATCAAATTAAGTGCAGTTTTTGAAAATCCACTTTCGCGAGTTGTGAATTTTTGAAAATTTTAGTTTTCGAATTGTGTAATACTCGAGCAAAAAATTTAAAAAATATATAAAACGTGTCGACTAAATTACAAAAATTAAACTGGATTTGCAAATCATCGTTTTATCAAATTAAGCAGGGACAGTTCGTTATATAGAGCCAAGGAGCCACGGCACTACCTGTAGTTTCAAGCTCAGCAAGAATTTTTAAAACACTTTCGCCAGTTACTTTGGTCTAGGAAGATAAATCGTTCTTTCTTTTTGAAATTTGAACCATAATAAAATGTCTTCTAAAAGTATATAAAATAATGCTAGAACACCAGAGTACCGTCTGGTGCGTTCGTACGACAGCTGACAGTTTCGATGATGACAAAATATCAAGCTCGCATAACGCGGACAATCTTCATCTCCGTCGTGTAATTAGTGGCCATCATTTGACATTTGTGGGACTCATCAGTCGGGACCGTGACAAACGGCCGTTATTAGTCAGGAACTCTCGTGACTTTCTAACAGCTCCACGCATTGCATATGTTATGAAGGAATTATGTAAATCGGCCGCATTGTGCTCGGGAAGAATAGAGTAATGGGAATACTACGGCCTGATTTTGCTTTCTTATTGAATCATACTTTGTAATTTATACTCTTGGAATCGTACAATTACGGAATTGTTATTCAATGCAACAACTTTCTGCGAAATAGTGTCTGTTTACAATCGATTATAAATAGAAGGATGACCAATAGAGTAATTATCGTCGATTGTAATTAAAGAAAATACGATTGAGTTGTGATGTCACAGCTTTAGGTGTTTTGGTCTCACCAGAAGATACGCGTAAGACATTTACTGCTGTTAGACAACCACCATTTGTCTCTAAGCTAAATTTAGATAATAATACTGATTGCTTCTATAAATAATCCGAGCGTTTACCCAAATACATCTTCCAGTATCTGATTGTGGGTGCGGCTGATCACTTTACCAATGGCGCTTGACTTTTATTAAGTAACACATTACTGTTAATTAAGCGGTGATATTTTACTTCTCGATACTTTTGAAGTGTTGAGTTTAATCAATCGTCTTCGGCGATAATTTATACAGTTGTTAGGTGTGTTTTTGTCATGACGTCATGTGCGCCGAAAAGTTTCGTCAGCTTAATTTAAATAGTCATTGGTCCTTTTTAGTGTCTGGTACAGTTGTCATGACAAAAACAAAAAATAAAAAGTTTCGTCAGCTTGATTCAGTGGCTGCTCGTGGAACATGTTGATGGTAGAGCCACTTAAGAAGTTGTATAGAATTATTTCAGAATTTTTTATTAATTTTAGAAAAAACTCAATTTTAAGAAGTTGATTATATTCTTAAAATATAATAATTAGGGAGTTGTATAGAATTATTTCAGAATTTTTAAATAATTTTTAATATTTTTTATTTATTTTAGAAAATGCTCAACTTTGAAAGCAATTAAAAATGCACGTATAACCCATTAAAAAATTATTGGAATTTAAGAAGTTGATTATAATCTTAAAATATAATATTTAGGGAGTTGTATAGAATTATTTTAGAATTTTTAAACAATTTTTAATATTTTTTATTTATTTTAGAAAATGCTCAACTTTGAACGCAATTAAAAAATGCACGTTTAACTAAAAACAGTTATAACTTATTAAAAAATTATTGGAATTTAAGAAGTTGATTATATTCTTAAAATATAATAATTAGGGAGTTGTATAGAATTATTTCAGAATTTTTAAATAATTTTTAATATTTTTTATTTATTTTAGAAAAAACTCAATTTTGAACGCAATTAAAAAATGCACGTTTAACTAAGAACAGTTATAACCCATTAAAAAATTATTGGAATTTAAGAAGTTGAATATATTCTTAAAATGTAATAATTAGGGAGTTGTGTAAAATTATTTCAGAATTTTTAAACAATTTTTAATATTTTTTATTTATTTTAGAAAATGCTCAACTTTGAACGCAATTAAAAATGCACGTTTAACCAAGAACAGTTATAACCCATTAAAAAATTATTGGAATTTAAGAAGTTGATTATATTCTTAAAATATAATAATTAGGGAGTTGTGTAGAATTATTTCAGAATTTTTAAACAATTTTTAATATTTCTTATTTATTTTAGAAAAAACTCATTTTTGAACGCAATTAAAAATGCACGTTTAACTAAGAACAGTTATAACCCATTAAAAAATTATTGGAATTTAAGAAGTTGATTATATTCTTAAAATATAATAATTAGGGAGTTGTGTAGAATTATTTCAGAATTTTTAAACAATTTTTAATATTTTTTATTTATTTTAGAAAAAACTCAATTTTGAACGCAATTAAAAATGCACGTTTAACTAAGAACAGGTATAACCCATTAAAAAATTATTGGAATTTGGGAAGTTGATTATATTCTTAAAATATAATAATTAGGGAGTTATATAGAATTATTTCAGAATTTTTAAACAATGTTTAATATTTTTTATTTATTTTAGAAAATGCTCAATTTTTAACGCAAATAAAAAATGTACGTTTAACTAAGAACAGTTACAACCCATTAAAAAATTATTGGAATTTAAGAAGTTGATTATATTCTTAAAATATAATAATTAGGGAGTTGTGTAGAATTATTTCAGAATTTTTAAACAATTTTTAATATTTTTTATTTATTTTAGAAAAATTCAATTTTTAACGCAATTAAAAATGCACGTTTAACTAAGAACAGTTATAACCCATTAAAAAATTGTTGGAATTTAAGAAGTTGATTATATTCTTAAAATATAATAATTAAGAAGTTGTATAAAATTATTTCAGAATTTTTAAACAATTTTTAATATATTTTTTTTAATTTTAGAAAAAACTCAACTTTGAACGCAATTAAAAATGCACGTTTAACCAAGAACAGTTATAACCCATTAAAAAATTATTAGAATTTAAGAAGTTGATTATATTCTTAAAATATAATAATTAAGGAGTTGTATAGAATTATTTCAGAATTTTTAAACAATTTTTAATATTTTTTATTTATTTTAGAAAATGCTCAACTTTGAACGCAATTAAAAATTCACGTTTAACTAAGAACAGTTATAACCCATTAAAAAAATATTGGAATTTAAGAAGTTGATTATATTCTTAAAATATAATAATTAGGGAGTTGTGTAGAATTATTTCAGAATTTTTAAATAATTTTGAATATTTTTTATTTATTTTAGAAAATGCTCAATTTTTAACGCAAATAAAAAATGCACGTTTAACTAAGAACAGTTATAACCCATTAAAAAATTATTGGAATTTAAGACGTTGATTATATTCTTAAAATATAATAATTAAGGAGTTGTGTAGAGTTATTTCAGAATTTTTAAACAATTTTTAATATTTTTTATTTATGTTATAAAATGCTCAACTTTGAACGCAATTAAAAAATGCACGTTTAACTAAAAACAGTTATAACTCATTAAAAAATTATTGGAATTTAAGAAGTTGATTATATTCTTAAAATATAATAATTAGGGAGTTGTATAGAATAATTTCAGAATTTTTAAACAATTTTTAATATTTTTTATTTATTTTATAAAATGCTCAACATTGAACGCAATTAAAAAATGCATGTTTAACTAAAAACAGTTATAACACATTAAAAAATTATTGGAATTTAAGAAGTTGATTATATTCTTAAAATATAATAATTAGGGAGTTGTGTAGAATTATTTCAGATTTTTTAAACAATTTTTAATAGTTTTTATTTATTTTAGAAAATACTCAATTTTTAACGCAATTAAAAAATGCACGTTTCACTAAGAACAGTTACAACCCATTAAAAAATTATTGGAATTTAAGACGTTGATTATATTTTTAAAATATAATAATTAGGGAGTTGTGTAGAATTATTTCAGAATTTTTAAACAATTTTTAATATTTTTTATTTATTTTAGAAAATGCTCAATTTTTAACGCAAATAAAAAATGCACGTTTAACTAAGAGCAGTTATAGCCCGTTAAAAAATTATTGGAATTTAAGAAGTTGATTAAATTCTTAAAATATAATAATTAAGGAGTTGTATAGAATTATTTCAGAATTTTTAAATAATTTTTAATATTTTTTATTTATTTTAGAAAATGCTCAATTTTTAACGCAAATAAAAAATGCACGTTTAACTAAGAGCAGTTATAGCCCGTTAAAAAATTATTGGAATTTAAGAAGTTGATTAAATTCTTAAAATATAATAATTAAGGAGTTGTATAGAATTATTTCAGAATTTTTAAACAACTTTTAATATTTTTTATTTATTTTAGGAAATGCTCAACTTTGAACGCAATTAAAAATGCACGTTTAACTAAGAACAGTTATAACCCATTAAAAAATTATTGGAATTTAAGAAGTTGATTATATTCTTAAAATATAATAATTAAGAAGTTGTACAGAATTATTTTAGAATTTTTAAACAATTTTTAATATATTTTATTTATTTTAGAAAATGCTCAACTTTGAACGCAATTAAAAATGCACGTTTAACTAAGAACAGTTATAATCTATTAAAAAATATTGGAACTAAGGAAGTTGATTATATTCTTAAAATATAATAATTAAGGAGTTGTATAGAATTATTTCAGAATTTTTAAACAATTTTTAATATTTTTTATTTATTTTAGGAAATGCTCAACTTTGAAGGCAATTAAAAATGCACGTTTAACTAAGAACAGTTATAACCCATTAAAAAATTATTGGAATTTAAGAAGTTGATTATATTCTTAAAATATTATAATTAGGGAGTTGTGTAGAATTATTTCAGAATTTTTAAGCAATTTTTAATATTTTTTATTTATTTTAGAAAATGCTCAATTTTGAACGGAATTAAAAATGCACGTTTAACTAAGAACAGTTATAATCCATTAAAAAATTATTGGAATTTAAAAAGTTAATTATATTCTTAAAATATAATAATTATGGAGTTGTATAGAATTATTTCAGAATTTTTAAATAATTTTTAATATTTTTTATTTATTTTAGAAAATGCTCAATTTTTAACGCAAATAAAAATGCACGTTTAACTAAGAACAGTTATAACCCATTAAAAAATTATTGGAATTTAAGAAGTTGATTATATTCTTAAAATATAATAATTAGGGAGTTGTATAGAATTATTTTAGAATTTTTAAACAATTTTTAATATTTTTTATTTATTTTAGAAAATGCTCAATTTTTAACGCAAATAAAAATGCACGTTTAACTAAGAACAGTTATAACCCATTAAAAAATTATTGGAATTTAGAAAGTTGATTATATTCTTAAAATATAATAATTAGGGAGTTGTATAGAATTATTTTAGAATTTTTAAACAATTTTTAATATTTTTTATTTATTTTAGAAAATGCTCAATTTTTAACGCAAATAAAAAATGTACAAAAGACAAAACGTTTCGTCAGCGTAATTTAAATAGTTGTTGGTAGTTTTTAGTCACTCGCGAATGACCATTGTGTGCCAAAATGGTAGATTCGTATATTTGCTACGTTTGCTCGAGTGTTGTTATCGCGTCCGGTCGGAGATAAGGCGAGCGAAATCAGCAGAAAGCGAGCGTCGCGTCGCGCCTGAAACGTGGCCGGTATTGATGAAGAACGTTCTCTTATAAATCATGGGAGCCGATGGTAAACTGGTCGAATGGTCCGAGCCGTGAGTGGGTGAGATGTGGCCTTAGGCCAGTGGTTCACACGGTGGCCGGGCTTGCAGGTGTGCGCCAGACTCGCCGGCGCCACCATCCGCCACAATCTCGCCGCATTCCGACTGCGTCTTACCTTCTTACCTTCTACATCAGCGGCACCAAACATACAACAGATTTCACCTTTCAGAAATTTTGCGCAACTCGACAGAATGTAGTCACCAGTTTTTGGGCGCAGATGGGCTGCAGTGATCTGTATTACCACATCTGCTACCTCGGCCGTACCAGAAAAACCCCGCGAGCCGTCTATTGGGGAGAATGTAGTCACCAGTTTTTGGGCGCAGATCTGTATTACCACCTCTACTACCTCGGCCGTACCAAAAAACCGCGAGCCCTCTATTGGGGTTTGAAATAGGGCAATTGTTGTCACCAGTTTCACCAATTACCAAACATTTTTAAAGTGGCATGGGATAACGATACATTTTTGAATTGAACTGAATCGAGCCATTCAAGAAAAAAATTATGGACTGTTACATAACAACGAATCTTTCTCATTAATCCATTTTTGATTTCTAATGAGAAAAATTGCCGTATCCTAGATGGAAACGATTCAACTTGTGGAAATGAACAGAAATGGAAGCCAAGTTTAGGATTTTGATTTCTAATAAGAAAAATTGCCATATCCCGGATGGAAACGATTCAAACCTGCGAATATGAACAGAAATGTAATCCGAGTATTGTGTAAGTTTGGTACCGCTGCACTTCACATTCTACCTGCCCTTGTCCACCTCTCGCCGACGACGACGCAACACCACAAGATCAGACGCACCAACCTGTACACGCCGCGCGAGTATCTTCAGCAGCATCTACACTTTTGATGCACACGTGCGCCGATTTTCCTCTATTTAACGGCAGTCGTGTAATTGCCAATTAAACGACGCCCATATTCCTCAGAGGCTCGTTAAAAATCACCCGATGCATCTAATATCGCGTGAATATATTCGAAACGCCGTGCCGTTAATAAATATCACCATTATCGTCTCATCGAAGTTGATTATGCTTTAATAAACGTATCGGTCGTAAATTACTGATTATTTATAATTACTAACTAGACTGTAGATGTAATCATATTAAGTTCTTGGATGCTTCTAATACATTGGATCGTTTGTACGGGTAGAGCCGTCCCAAAATGTCGTGACACATTGCGCGCTGAATATCTTAAATTTAAATGCAGGAAACTCATAATTATCAGTGGTGACACATTACGCGGTGAACATCTTAAATTTCAATTTGGTGATGCCGCTACGAGCAGATTTGTTATCACGTTCTCTCTCACTCTGCGTGAACTTTCCATCCCAGTTGTCACGAGATTTTGGGACGGCGCCGCGCCGTTAATAAATATCACCATTATCGTTTCATCGAAGTTGATTACGCTTTAATAAATGTACGGGTCGTAAATTACTGATTATTTATAATTACTAACTGGGCTGTGGATGTAATCGTGTTAAGTTCTTAGATGCTTCTAATACATTAAATGGTTTGTACATGTAGAGCCGCCCCAAAATGTCGTGACACATTGCGCGACGAACATCTAAAATTTCAATGCCGGAAAGTCATAATTATTCAGTGAACATAATGTAAATATGGACACAGAATCGGCCGTGAAGTTTCAATTTGGTGATGCGGCCACGCGTAGGTTTGTTATCACGTTCTCTCTCACTCGGTCACGAGATTTTGGGACGGCTCTACTATTTTCGGAAAACAATGATTTTATGAAAAAAAATTTCAAACGAACGATGTCCATTTCGTTGTTGTCTTCAATATTTGTTTAACTGTTTTTGTAATATTTTTCATATTTAAAAAATTATCGGAGAAAAACGAAAAACGGTTAAGGTAAACAAACACCCACTTCCGGTGTATCAAATTTTACCAAAAGCCTTTCAGTTCGCATTGTGAAATAAGACCCATGTCTAAAGTTTCATATTAATTGCTGTATTAGTTGTTGAGATACAGACTGACACACAGGCACAAAAAAATATTTTACAGAAATCGTTGAAATCGCCTCTAGAGGCCAAAATGAATATATCCGCCAAAAAAATGAAGAAATGGTGATGTGGCCATCATGTTACTTTCTCCGACTTGATGATATCATTTATATTGACGTTTTCATGGTTTATTTTTAATTAAAATCATATTTTAAATGTACATCGACCGTTGTGTAAACTCGGATGAAACTGACGTTTAAAACGTCAAAATTATGAAAGATGTAAAAATTATACTTCAAATTCAAAAACTCAGTTTACTTGAAAATTAAAGGGATTTCAAAAAAAACTTATTCTTTATAAGTTGTTCATTTTAGCTTTCTCTACAATTGTTATTAACATAAATTTGCTGTAACTATTATCGTTTTATAATTATAAACCAAAAAAAAATAATTTTTTTCTCGAATAAAAATGATTTTATGAAAAATGTTTTCAAGCAAAAGATGTTAATTTCTTTGTTGTCTTCAAAGTTTGTTTAAATGTTTTTGTGATATTTTTCATATTTAAGAAAATATTGGCAAAAAATAAAAAAACAGTTAAGGTAAACGCCAACTTCCGGTGTACGAAATTTTACCAAAAGCTTTTCAGTTCTTCAGATTATCAAATAAGACGGATGTATAAAGTTTCATATCAGTTGCTCTATTAGTTTTTGAGATACAGCGCACATAGACAGACACACACAGACACAAAAAAAAATTCCAGGAATTGTTGAAATGGCATCTAGGGACCCCAAAACGGATATTTCCGTAAAAAAAAAAATTGAAAAAAAATCACGATCACAATACTTTCTCGTACTTCGTAACGGAGAAAGTAAAAACTTTACGGTCACAATACTTTCCATACTTGGTGCGGAGAAATTAAAAAAAAAATTATAAATATTATTTCGATAAAACGTCAAAATAGGTATTAACTCATTGATGGATTGATGGACAGACGCTGCAAATGGGATGTGTGTAATTTTGCAGATAAAATGCATCGGCAACAGCTCATGCCTGCTGTCGTTTATTAAATTTTCTAGGAGTGGATCTACATATTTGCTTGCGCACACATATGGCCATGTTGGTGCGTTTTAGCGGCCAACTGTCACCTCTGTGTGCACCTCCTTTGTTTTATCCATTAGTACATACCACTCGGACCATCTGGCCTAACATTCGCGCCCATAAACTATTGATACATTTCACTAAATCAAATTTTTATTAAGCAACAAATTGTTAATTCTATGTGTTAGTGGTTTTTTCAGGAAATAATTTTTAGTGCAATTTTTGAGCAAAAGTAATGATTTTTCAGGTTTTCGCCAAAACTAAAAAAATCGCCAATTTTAATCAAATCCTACTCATTGGCATACAAGGACCACAGAATTGAAAACCGCGTTCGAATTGGATTTTTCGTTCGGCCGTTACAGCCGTTCAAAGTTTAAAAAAATCGATTTTTTTTTTAATTTTCCATAAAGTTACTTGCTAACTTTTTTGCAATTTTTTCAGGATGAAATTTTTTAACGCCAATTAATTTATCTCGTTCTGATGAAAAAAAGGTCTACGATGATTATTAAGAAAGTTGATTTTTTCGATTTTTTCCATGTTCGAGTTTTCTTTGCTGACGCATTACGGGCTTCAAATTGACATTAGTTCTCGCGAAAGTTACATTTTCTGAAGCGTCTTGGAGGGATCTTTACGATGACGTATAGAAACCCCGGATAGAATCAGTGGTTTTTTAGGAAATCATTTTTAATGCAATTTTTGAGCAAAAGTCCCTTGGATGATTTTTCAGGTTTTCGTCAGAAATAAAAAAATCGCCAATTTTAATCAAATCTGACTCATTGACACACAAGGACCACAGAATTGAAAACCGCGTTCAAATGGGATTCTTCGTTCAGCCGCTGCAGCCGTTCAATATTTGAAAAATCGACTTTTTTAAATTTTTCATAAAGTTCATGGTAACTTGCCAACTTTTTTGCAATTTTTTCAGGATGAAATTTTTTAACGCCAATTGATTTATCTCGTTCTTCTGATAAAAAAAGGTCTACGATGATTATTAAGAAAGTTGATTTTTTCGATTTTTTCCATGTTCGAGTTTTCTTTGCTGACGCATTACGGGCTTCAAATTGACATTAGTTCTCGCGAAAGTTACATTTTCTGAAGCGTCTTGGAGGGATCTTTACGATGACGTATAGAAACCCCGGATAGAATCAGTGGTTTTTTAGGAAATCATTTTTAATGCAATTTTTTAGCAAAAGTCCCTTGGATGATTTTTCAGGTTTTCGTCAAAAATAAAAAAATCGCCAATTTTAATCAAATCTGACTCATTGACACACAAGGACCACAGAATTGAAAACCGCGTTCAAATGGGATTCTTCGTTCAGCCGCTGCAGCCGTTCAATATTTGAAAAATCGACTTTTTTAAATTTTTCATAAAGTTCATGGTAACTTGCCAACTTTTTTGCAATTTTTTCAGGATGAAATTTTTTAACGCCAATTGATTTATCTCGTTCTTCTGATAAAAAAAGGTCTACGATGATTATTAAGAAAGTTGATTTGTTCGATTTTTTCCATTTTCGAGTTTTCTTTGCTGACGCATCACGGGCTTCAAATTGACATTTGTTCTTGCGAAAGTACATTTTCTGATGCGTCTTAATGAGATCTTTCCAGTGATGTATAGAAACCCCGAATTGAACCAGCGGTCGTATTACCTATTTCAGTTCACTCAAGTTGTTATTAATTACATTAAGAGAGAGTAAAGTATATTATTATTATTTGTAACTATCACACGAATATTATACCAATAGCATTCTTAAATTAATGTAGACATCGACATTTCCTGTTGCATTGTTTATAAAATGCATCGAGTCATTAATGAAATGCAGATTACATCGGCCGCCTATTTGCACAGTTTTGTTTACCTCGGCCATTTTTAAGTTGCATTAATGCTTGCATTGCGTGTTGTTTACAGCCAAGAATAAATAGTGTTATCGTAAGCCCTTTTAGAACAACGCGTGTGTTAATGTTTTACGAGCGTGCGATTACTTGGAAAAAAAATCTAAAGTACCGATAACCGTGCGAGGAAAACAACTATTCCAAGTACAAACATTACATTTAAAGATTTGATGACTGTTAATGTTACATAATCCTTCAAATTGAATCATTTTTTTAAGAATAAATTTATTGGCGCCTATACAACTGACGTGAATCTTCAGATCGTTACGCTATTATCAGTGAGTGGTTTAATCTATAATACAAATTTAGTAAGCAATCAGATGATTTACCTTTTAAAGAATGTTTATTATGTTTATAACGAAATTCCATTTGAAATTAATGGGACGCACCTGACGCGAACAAATCCCCAGATTTATCATCGTTCTCAATTTGGGAAATTTTTTCGTCATCGCATTAAGCGGGATTACAAAAATTCCACCGACTGACTAATTGCCCGTGGAAAGTAACACGTCCGAAATCTCTTGTACCACCTGTATTTGGTTATTGTTTCGGAGGGGTGAGGCGCCACCCCCCACGGCGAGGGACAAAGCGCCCGTCTGCCCAGACGACCAGATATCTTCAAAAGCCTCCCGTGCAGGTGTTTTTATGGCCGTGACCATTCAAAATATTCTCGGAGATTATAAAACATGTTTGGTGACCTATTGAAAGTGGGCGCTGGACGACGGAGGTACAAAGTGGTCTGTTCGTCGGGTAAATCCGTGGTGGTCGTAACGATAAGAAAATGGATTTTCAAATGGGTGTAGTGCTAAAAGCCGATTTAGATAATGGGCGGCAATTGGTTTCCTTCGCCGACTTCCGCTCTATTGTTGTTACCATCGGCTAATTGATTTTAAAACGTCCGAGATAAGAGTTGAAGATAACATCACAACAAATTACGGTTTTACCTGAGACGACTCAGTTATTTCTAAATGGTGATTTGTTTGTTTTGAATTTGCACATTTCCCATTCGAAGAAAAAAAAATATAAAAACAATTGCTACGCACTTGAAACTTCTCAAATTTACTCAAAATAGACTCTAGATTACGTTCCAATAGAAATCTCAAAACACCCCTTACCTAGATTTCGCGATAAATTCACCAGAACAGAACTTATTGCAATTTTGAATTTTCACATTTCCCATTCGCAGAAAAAAAATTGAAAAACAATTGCTACGCACCTGAAACTTCTCAAATTTACTCAAAATAGACTCTAGATTACGTTCCGATAGAAA